>OW386287.2:42482610-45439230 GCA_936432065.2 Rutpela maculata
CAATTGTGGATGCAGAAAAATATGATTGCCATGTTCCGTAGTGTGTGGCTCTTGTCGGGGCCAGTCGTGTCTCAATACGATGTCCGAGGATACAACCGTTGAATCTGAGTTCAATGATGATGAAGACTTACTCATTTCGTTATTTTCCGCTGAAATGGTTGTTGACGAAGATGAAAATATTGAAGAAGTGTAAATAGAAGGGACAGACGGAGGCGAAGAAGAAGAAGTCAGCAAAGACGAACCATAATCAACAAAATTATAACATAACTTGTAACCCATGGATTAGGCCTATAAATAGGGGACACCATATAAAAAAAACGCGTCTTGCATTCTACCTCAAAGGTGGTGCGGAAACGAATGTCCGAGTTTTCTCAATAATCTCAAAAACTATTGGTTCTACGTACACTTTGTATTGGATCTTTTTTATGCAATTTATCTCACGAACAAATTTTATAATAAGCAAAATTAACGTGAAATGATTTACGAGATATTTGAGAAAAACCGATTTTCTTGACATTTGACCCGCTGTAACTATTGTAGCCGTCCAGTTGGCTTTATGGATTTTTGAGAAATCATTTGTGATGCTAAAATAAAGAGAATCTTGTTAGAAAATCGTAGGTTGTATTTTTTTAGAGGTTCATGTATAAAGTGACTGGGCTAGTTTTAAATTATCATCTCATAATATTGTAATATGTTGCAACCCCTTAAAAATTTAAGGTTATGTTGGTTACTAAAAAGTAGGCAGACTTCAACAGATCGAATGTCAGAATGAATGTAGTGTATTTGCACCTACTCGAAAAAGAACCTACCAGAAGATTCCAAAGTGACATCTGGAATTATCGAGAGAATGGTGGCGTCATCACAGAACAATCGAGATCTGTCATTTTTAGGTATAAAAGACCGATCGCATTCTCGGCGAGTAGTTCAGAAAGTTCAAAAAGTATAGAAAGTGAGGTTAAGACTTCAAGGATAAACAAAGTGATAAACATTGTGATTTTAGTCAGTAAAGTGTATTTAAATTAATAATAGTATTGTGAAGTATCCAGTAAATATTTAATAAAGTGTGTTAGTGGACATCTCTTGTTATAATTTTTGGAACCCACGGAATTTGCGAGGGTGGTTTCCTAAGGGTGGACACACGTTACAATATCTTTCTCATCATCATCATAATATCTTTCGGTAATAGAAAAAATATAATACATTACACGATGCGAAAGCCTTTTAGGTGTTCGGCGTTTTTTGAATTTTCGCATCTAGTATGTAAATAACTATTTCTGACGCTATGAGCGGCAGACAAAGTAATCCATAGCAACGCGTATTTTATTTAATGTTCTACAAGACTGTTATTTTACAATAACCACCCTATTTTGAGATACATTAAATGAAAAATAACGCCCTAGGGCGTTATGAATATCTATAACGCCCTAGGGCATTATAAAATTATAACACAACCCAAACATAGCATTATTGACAAACAAAATGCGTTGCTATGCAACGGCGGCGTTTACAAACAATTTTGATTTTTACTCTCTTTTAAATCAAATCGTTCTGAACATAATAGATGTTAAATTAATAAATCGTAAATATATAAAAAAAAATCGAATTAAATAACAGACTTGTAGGACATTAAACGCTGAAGGCACCACGGGTGTTATAGGATAATGACGCCCTCGGTCGACGTACATTCCCTCGGGCCGGAGGCCCTCGGGAAGTACACTGCCGACCTCGGTGCGTTATTATCCTTATAACACCCTTAGTACCTTAATAACTATAGAACACCGGCCATGCGGTACAATGCGTTTTTGGAGGTGAAATTCAAGATTTTTATCTTTATTTTTTTATAGTTAATCGACGTTTGAAGAAAAAATAGCATGCACTTCATTCGTCCAGCGAACCTACAGACTCGCCACAAAAATATCACTTTTGCTCGTAATAAAACAATATACTATTACTTTTCTTATTATTTTACTATTAGACCATTAATAATTTATTTTTGAAGTTCGACATGATACATTGTTTCTAATGAGAAATTATTGGGCTGAGCGAAAGATCACACAAGAGCAGTGATTCACGTCGCTCAATTAGCTACAAATGTCAAATTTCAATTCTCAGATGACAGATGAAAAAAAATCTATTTTCAGTGACAGTGAATAGTCATAGAAAATACCAGGGTTGGCATGTTTAAAACAAAATGTTTTAAACAAGATGTTTAAGGTACTTGTATACTAAAATTAACTTTGACAGTTTTTAATATAATTTGGTATACTAATAAATAAAGTGATTTTACACTTGAATTTTCAATAAAAATAAAATCGTCCGTTTAGTTTTGGAGTAATCGCATCGGAAAGTTTGACTTTTATACGCAAAGATGCCTTATTTGACATAGTAGAGCTCGACTTAAGTTAATTTTCGCTCTCAATACCACAATTTTTTAGAGATATGCTTCAAAAACTAGCATAACATTAAGTAGTTTCTTATTAACACCCTGAAAAAATCGTCCGTCTAGTATAAAAGTTATTGGAAGTTTAATCAATCTTTATTCCTAAATTTGCGTAAATAAAACAACTGTTGAAATTGATTGGCAACGTTGCATATTTCGAAGATGGTGCGAATATAAAAATTAGTATAAATGCTCTTTACATTTGTTGCCTACAAATTTTCCGGAAAAACCGACAAATATCGAGATATACGAGCAAATGGAGAAAATTTCACGCTTTCCTAAAAAAATGCATGTAAATTTAAAAAAAATAATTTTGTCAGAAACCTTTGTTTTGAAGGGCCGAGATTAATGAAGCTACTCGGTAATACATGATATTAAGTGGCCATCGTATATGAGATCGATTTTAATTAATTACCGATTAATTACGATGACAAAATGGCGAAAAAAAAAGTACCAATTTCCGCCCCTCTAATTCCCTAATTTTTGTGGGAATCCAAAAAATAAAAAAAAGAGTTTTAGCAAATTTAATTCTATTTAAATTAGCTAGAGTAGTCTTTTGGCGTAGGAGTCAAGATTAAGAAATTGTCAACTTTTGAAGCTAAAATTTGCGAGTTTCTGCCCTACATCGTTGACATTTCAGTAAATATCTCCGTAACGAAAAGAAAAATCACAATTCTGATGATAGCAAAATATTCGCAGTGAAAAATACTTGTTTGACCTAATTTTATTTCGAGCTAGCTCTTACCGTTTCGGAGATATCTTCGAAAAATAGTAAAAAAACAGCTGGCATTTCGGAGACGAAAAAATTACAAAAACATGCGATCTTGACATGTTCATATTTTTCGAAAAACACCAGCGAGACGAGACGGCCGTACGATGTCGCGAAGTAAAGAGGAGGACTTCCAGTTAAACCTCATCGTAAATTGCATGTCGAAATTGGCTCAGCACGAACGAAATATAGCCAGATTAAATGTTGCAGATTAGTATATGACAGTTATGACAATCGTATTTAATACAGTGTTGCCAAATTCTTTTACTCTATCTGTCTCGCGTTTTATTTTATTAAATCCTCCGCTAGATTCAGTATACAAGTACCTTACGATGAGACAACGCCAATTACAAAGTTTCATCGGTAAAGCTAAAGCTGAACTGGGGCGAAGGGTAGGCAGTGTGGCTATAGACCATTTTAGGATGACGTCACGCTGTCGGGGTAGAGGGCACACAACTCATTATTTTGTTTTCTAGAGATGGGTAGAACCTGTTATTTTTTAATAACAGGTTTAAACTGCTGTTTTCAAATATCAGTTTAAAAATAACAGATCGCTGAGAAGTACTGGCATTCGCATATCGCAGTGCGCAATTTGCAGTATGCAAATTTTTCGGTCACGTAAATTGGACGCTGCTGTCTGAAGGGCATACAAAACCTCATTTACTGTTTGTTTATTATTGTGTGCACAAGGTTTTCAGAGTATGTTTCGGGTTTACTTTAGTGTTTCGAGTAAGGTGTTTATTTTGACAATAATGTCTCGCTTGTTGTTATTTTCTCCACGGTCCTTTAAAATAGCAGGAATTCTAATAGTTATTAAGGTACCAAGGGTGTTATAAGGATAATAACGAACCGAGGTCGGCAGTGTACAATTCCGAGGGCCTCTGGCCCGAGGAGTGTACGTCGACCGAGGGCGTCATTATCCTATAACACCCGTGGTGCCTTCAACGTTTAATGTCCTGCAAGTCTGTTATTTAATTCGATTTTTTTTTTGACATTTACGATTTATTAATTTGACATCTATTATGTTCAGAACGATTTGATTTAAAAGAGAGTAAAAATCAAAATTGTTTGTGAACGCCGCCGTTGCATTGCAACGCATTTTGTTTGTCAATAACGCTATCATAATTTGCTTGTTTTGAGTTGTATTATAATTTTATAATGCCCTAGGGCGTTATAGATATTCATAACGCCCTAGGGCGTTATTTTTCATTTAATGTATCTTAAAATAGGGTGGTTATTGTAAAATAACAGACTTGTAGGACATTAAGAAACTAACATTGTTTCTTTCTCCTCTATTACCACAATACACAACGGAACAGAACAAAGGCATTTTCGTAACTATTGCAAATGAAAACAATGAGTTGTCTGCCCTTCACACAAAATGGCGCCGACGACAGCGTGATGTCAATCGAAAATAGTATCATGGTATCTTGGCTACTGCTATCTGTTATTTTCGAACAGAACTGGACAGTCTGTTAATGCTATTTACAAATAACAGTTATAAAACAAGCTAAAAACGTACTCTTCGCCAATTTACTGAGCTTTTTATATATAATTGTTACACATTCTATAGGATACTCTTCACAGTTTTCTTGTAAATAATGTTAGTTTTTGGACATCCTAAATTTTGTGATACCATCTTTGTTGTGAAAAAAATTATATGAAAAAAAAAAATGAAAAAAAAATATCCATCCTGTGTGAGATTCGAACACGGGACCTTTGGATTGCAACGCAATGCAATACAATACAATCAAACTTTATTGTTATTATATATTACAATATATCCCAGACACCCGTGTCCGAATACTGTCAGACATTCACGGAGCGGACTCTGGTCAACTTCAAAAAATAAAACTTTGACCTGAACTCCTTTCACCATGGGGCAAATTAAAAAAGGTATTAACAGATAAATTTCCAAGAAAAAAGGATTATAAAACTTAATATTAACTGGAAGTAAAGCGCGATGTTGTTTGTTAGCGGACTATCACCCAGTTTAAAAGTATAGAATTTTTGAGAGATTTGTTGGATGTAATCCGCTAGTGGTGTTATGTCGTGGCAACGTGCATATAATTCTCTGAGGGAGGTATATCTTGAAGAATTTGAAATGAGGCGCATAAACTTGTGCTCCAACACTTTTAGTTTCTTTAGAGTCGTGACCGACGCACTGCACCACACCGGTGCCGCGTATGTTAGGGCCGGCCTCACTACAACAGTGTAAACCAATTTTTTATTTTGTCGACTTAGTCTGCTATTTTTGGCCAGGAGCGGGTACAGACTCCTGGACATAGAATATACTTTTCGTATAGTTTCGTTCATATGTTTGTTGAATGTCAATCGTTGGTCCAGATGTACTCCCAAATACTTCACGCAGTTTCTAGTTGGAATTTGGTTTCCCCTGACCGAAATAGGTGTTAAAATTTTATTTTCAGTGAACCTGCGCGTGAAGACTATCGCTTCCGATTTTTCAACGTTTACCCGAATCTTCCACCGGTCATAGAACGCCGCGGCACGGACCATGTGGGCTTTCAGTAACATATTTGCCGCTTGAGCGTTGTGACTATGTGCAATGCTTTAGCCGCTGCGCCACCAGCTATTGCTAGAAAAATTGATTGTCTGTGATATATATCTTTCGACAATCATACATAGGTATTTCAACTCGTACTTCCATGAAATATATATTAGTAAAATTCATAAACAAAAAAAAATATATTATGGAAATAATATTTCGCAAGATTTCCATTTTAGTACAAGCGACAAAAATTAAGAGAATATATTTTTTTAATTAAATAATTAACTTTTTTATTTACTGATCGATTTTCTTCAAAAACAATAGGGTTCTTCCTCTAGTTAACACTAACTTACTTTCTAAATTTCAATACAATCGGATTTTTCTTTCTCAAGTTGTCGTGCTTACAAGAAACGTGACCGACGGACAGACGGACGGACAGACGGACATTTTGAAAGTTGTTCAGAATTCGTTCACTAACACAATGATATGAAAATTTTTCCTCTACGAGCGATATTTACGATTTTAGAAATGTGCCGATCAAATACAATATACTCTTCGTTTTTGCGAAGAGTATAATAATAGGTTTTGTTAAATAGCAACTCATCTCCAATTGTTTTCATTTTCATGCCTGTTATTGGATGAGGTTTTGTGTGCCCTCCAGACAGCGGCGTGACCTAAAATGATCTATTATAGGGCATCTGCACGTGACGTCACAGCTAACCTCAAAGATATGTGTTTCTTTAGATGTAAGAGTATTACGCAGCTATTATTAAAATTTCTGCCTGGTTCCCGTATTTTCAACTAAAATCTAGTTCAGTGTAATGTTTATAAAGTTCTAAATGCTTTGTTCTATTAAAATAGGACTTTTTTTGTAGGTTGGAAATCTAACCTGTAATTAGTAGTCTATTTTTATTAATCAACAATATTGAAAAATTATTTATGTGAATTTTTAAATATTTGCTTAGAGCCAGTACGGTTCTAAGCTAAAAATGAGTATACAAACATCAAAAATGAGAATAAACTTGAAAAATTTAAAATTTATGTTGGTTACATGATGCAGATGCCCTATGTAGTACTGTAGGTGGCACCATCTATTAAAAAGCACTGTACTAAAAATCTTGACTGCGACAAAGCAGTTTTTAGCCAAACGGCTGGCGTTATTATAAACTGAAAAAAATATATTCTTGTAAGTAAATGAATACTGCACTTCTACTGAAGAAAGTTTTTAGCTAAAATTTGTTTATTACGAAGATCTCTCTTCACATTGGCTCATTGCCGCCTGCTCCCCTCTGATTTGGCCGCCTTGTTCCCTCTTAAAACATGTTTAAAATATCGCACCATGTTTTAAATAAATGTTTAAAACATATTTAATACACAATGTGCTGTTTTAAACACGGTTTAAAACACAATGTGATGTTTAAAACAAATGCATTATTTTGGAGATTGTGGAAAAGCAGGAAAAGTGCCGATGATGGTCCATTCCGATAAATAATTCCAATACAAACAGTAAACAGACTCACAAAAAATAGCCTCTGTAGTCTTACTCTTCTGAGTCAAATGGTCAGTGGTCACTTGCACTAAACTGAACGTTTTATTTGTAGAGTGCTATAAAATCCGTTTAAGAGCGTCATCTGACATTGAGCAGTAGTAACACGGTAACTTGGCACCATTTAATTTTAGTTTAATAGAGTTAATAGAGTTTTAACCGTTTTAAACCTGTTTTAAACATACCATTTAAAACATCAAAAAAAAAACTGTTTAAAATTAAAAAAAAATGTTTTTTTTGTTTAAAATGAAAAAAATTGTTTTTTTCCAACCCTGGAAAATACAACTCGCGTGCGTTATGATTTTTCAAAAATGGAATTAATTCTTAGCTACCCTGAGCCGCAATGAAAAGTTGTCTTTATCGTACGTATCTATATGTATTATTATAATTCTTTCACAAATTATAAAACCACCCTCGTAAAACAAGTCGTTCGTTCTTATGTAACATAAAACATAAATAACTTATTAAATCAAATAAATGCCATATAAAAAAATTGTTTACACTTATTTTCCGGAATTGAATAAAATTTGTATAATTTATTAACTGATTAGGAGATGTGTTGGTTTATGTGGTAAGTTCGAAATAAACATTAGTTTTAATAATGCATAATGAATCGTGATTATCTTATTCGTAATTATACCCGAGCACAATCCACATTATTGACCACCCTTAAGTGTGATTGTCAATTCTAAGGGCCACTGAAAATTTATGAACTTGTTGGCAGTGAACATAAAAATAGACACCCCTCAATCGATTTTACGATTAGACACTTGTAATTTATTGCCGCAAGTGTTAAAGTTAATACCTTTATCGATACCCAGGGAATGTGAAAGTTCTTATTTAGATACGATGTTTTTGGGAAAGTAGCTGTAAAATCTGAATTAATAAGATATATCAATATCAATGGAGCGTTGAAATCAGGACTTGAATTCAAATTTTCTCATGTTTTAAAATTCAGCACCTTATAATTATAAGTATTTATTTATGAATTTGAAAAAAACATGAGAGAAATTGCCCACGTATGAATGTAAATTAAAACAGACGGTGAAGAATTCAGTTAAAGGGTTATGAGGATTTTAAAAATTTTTTGAACATCTGCTGACACGTTGCAAACATTTACAGAAAATAATTTCTTATCAGTATGAAAGTTTCGTTTGTGTAATCCTAACCAATGTATAGATACCTATCTACCAAGCAATACAATGAGAAAACATTTATGTCTAGAAAAAGATAGGCTTATAAACAGTAGGAATGTAACAGGTAATAGGTATCAAACATTAATCTGTTCATCGAATAGAAAAGGTCTCGCCGGTTAAGTATGTGGAAACGGGACCAGCGGCTTATTGGGCTATTCATTCACATGAATATTGCTTATGACTAGTAATGCTCAATAAAATATATAATAAACCTCTGTCCCCTATATTAGCAGAGTTATGGGGGTAACAACCCTCAACTTTAAAATTATTTTTTTCAAAACTATTGAAGATAATTAAATGAAATTAATAGGAGAAGTTGATATAAAATAGCTTTATATTTTACATTTCTATTACGTCATTTAGTATATTAAAAAACCGCTGCCTAAAGAATCACTACTTCCACATCCAGATTTTCTATCCAAGTCACTCACAACGAAAAAATTTTGTATGTGGAAATAATTGTTTATGGAACTTTAATAATATAACATTTGAAATCCTCTACCCTAAAAACCCATAAAACGATACCCCACATCGGTAGTGGGGTGGGTGGTAGTGGGGGGTGGATGAGAAGGTGCTACACCACAAAGAACTTGCGGCCGGTGCTTTTCTTGACATCGAAGGAGCATTTGATAATACCTCCTTCGACTCAATCTGCGCCGCGGCTGCCTATCATGGCATCGATGACACCATCATTAGATGGTTGAGGGCCATGTTGGCGGGAAGGCAAATTATAGCTTCCAATGAAGAAACGGCAGTAAAAGTCTCAGTGAGGAGAGGATGCCCACAAGGAGGCGTCTTCTCCCCTCTGCTATGGAACCTCGTTCTCGATGGTCTACTCCAGGAACTCGAGAATGAGGATCTTTTTGCTCAAGGTTACGCAGATGACCTGGCAATAATCATCTCGGGAAAATTCCCAAATACGGTTAGCGGGCTCCTGCAAAGGGCCCTGCAGATTGTACAGAGATGGTGTAACAACCAGGGCCTTAGAGTCAACCCCTCTAAGGCAGAACTGGTAATTTTCACTAGGAGGCGCAGGCTAGACGGTTTCATCGAACCTGTACTTTATGATACGACTCTAAGAATCTCCAGGACAGTGAAGTATCTGGGTGTCATCCTGGACTCTAAGCTGACCTGGAAAGATCACATAGACATACTGTGATAGTTAGACCAATGATCACGTACGCTTCTGTTGTGTGGTGGCCTGCCGTAACCAGGCTATACATTCAACAGAAACTAACACAACTCCAAAGACTTGCCTGTTTGGGAGTCACAGGAGCAATACGCACGACCCCCACAGCAGCTCTGGAGGTCCTTCTGGATCTCGTGCCCCTTCACTTGGTGATTGAGGCTGAGGCTCGGAAAGCGGCTTACAGGCTGAGGTGCGGTGGTCAGTGGAAAACCGGAGGAGAACAATTAGGGCACTCGAGGGTCCTTTCCGACGTGATAGGGACTCACTCGCTTCTGGAGGCCAGGAGTGATGATATGGTGCCTTCCTTCTCCTTCTCGGAACCCTTTGAGGTTGTCATCCCCAAAAGGGAAGACTGGAACCCACTCGAGGACATACTCAGGCCTGCTGATATCGTCTGGTTTACAGATGGATCGAGGTTTGAGGAAAGTGCTGGAGCGGGGATATACGGTGAAAAGCCCAGAGCTGAACTTTCTTATGCCCTGGGCAAATTTGCCACGGTATTCCAGACCGAGATCTTTGCTATCTTGGTCTGCGCACAGGAGAATATCCGAAGAAAATATTCCAACAAGCACATATATATATGTAGCGATAGTCAAGCGGCCCTCAAGGCCCTTGCATCAGTCCGGACCAAGTCAATACTGGTTCAAAACTGCAAACAGGTGCTCTGTGAACTTGGCTCATCTAACTGGGTCAAGCTTCTCTGGGTGCCTGGACACAGTAACATCGAGGGTAACGAGCGGGCGGACGCTCTGGCCAGAGGGGGCTCTCAGAGACCTCTACTGGGTCCGGAGCCTGCTCTCGGCTACCCTAGATCAAGTGCCAAGAAGTCAGTAGAGAACTGGACACGGTCCCAGTTCTTTGACTTCTGGGCCTCCTACCCAGGACTCCGGCAAGCGAAGCTCCTGATCTCAGGGCCCTTGCCGAAGCGAGCAGAACAAATCCTGCGACTAAGCAGGAAACAGGTCAGAATCGTGGTAAGTCTTTTGACTGGACACGGCTCTTTCAAGAAACACCTGCACACTGTAGGGGTGGTTGACAACCCCGACTGCAGGTTCTGCGGGGACGAGGAGGAGACTTCCATCCACGTCCTTACTTCCTGCCCAAGTCTTATGAACTTGAGGAACAAACACTTCGGCATTGGTTTTCCGGTGCTGGAGGAAATAAGGAATGCCCCTATAGGAAGGATTCTGGCCTTTGGGTTAGAATCCGGCCTGAATGGGGGAATTCAATAAATTCGTAGCGGTTGCACAATGGGCCACAAGGCCTGAGTGCGGCGACCCTTCGTCGCCCCGCTAAAAGAAGAAGAAGAAGAAGGGGGGTGGATGAAGTAAAAAAATATTTTGAGGCTTCTGGTCCTTGTACACATATTAAATCACATTTTTTTTCATCCCCTTTAATGTGGGTGGGGGTACTAATGGGGGTGGCTAATGCCAAAAATTGTTTTGAAACCTTAGCTTCTCTTGTATATACTAAATACCAATTTTATGGACTCTTACCTGCTTGATTTACCTATTTACCCCAAATTTACCCCAATTTACCCACCAACCCTTGGACGGAACAGGATGAAAATATAATCTAGTTCCGGATCTCGTTAAAGTACATATGTGTACCAAATTTCAAGTCAATATCTTAAATGGTTCCAGAGTAAACGTGCGCACAAAAAAGTTACAGGCAGATAGACAGATAGACCGACAGAATTTTTTTTCGCTCAAACTTAGAATCTCGACGTTTCATGACATTCTAAGCCTATTTGAACAATACAAATTTTTAAAAAATTTTGTCGTTACTATACTTCCACTAGATGTGGAAGTAAAAATAATATAATTTTTGAGGGTGGTGTTTTTATATCAACCCCTTGAGTGGCACCTACCAAAAAATCTCTATTATTTAACACTGACATAATCATCGTGTGTAAAAATGACTGCAAGGTCAGATTGGTGGAAAGTGCTTAAAAATATATAAACCTAGCCTAGCTGATGACCAATAAGACAGGCACACACAAAAAATTTAAGTGCACTGAATTCCTACTCCATCCAAATGATGCTAATAACACAGGTCAACATTTGATCTAAGAACAATCACCAGAATTTACCAGAGTATACATAGGTTTTTTGGGTCGCTGATTCCGAATCCGAGGTTGGTTAAGCTTCATCACGTCAGGTTCTTGGTCATTTGAAGGTCAAACTGAGAAAAAGTGTTGTAAAAAATTTGAAAAAATTTATGTTTATGTTTCTGAAGTCGCTGAATTCAAATATGCTGTTATTTTTACCCTTCAAGAACATCAGAACATCTAGAGGTCATTTCAAGGCATTTTGAGATCATTTTGAGGTCAAATTGAGAAAAAGCTGCTAAAAATCTGGAAAAATGCTTACATGGGTTTTTTGGGACGCTGACCTCTAATCCGTGGTTGGCTGGACTCTATCCAACACCACCTAGAGATTAAAGCCACACAACCAGCTGACATGACGTCACGCTTCAACGGCTGTCAAGTGTAGTGTCAAATGTATCTTATTGTTTATTCTGCGTTTTAAACGTGTAAATGTGATCTAAAACCCACTTTAATAAAACAGTCAAGAAATAATACATTTCAGTGATAGTTATAAAATACTTAATTGCCGTGCAAAATGGTAAACAAATGCTGCGTTCCTCGCTGTACTGGTAATTATGCCACCGGGGAAAAGGTACACGTTTTTAAATTTCCCAAAGATGAGAAACTGAGAAACAAATGGATTAAAGCTATTCATCGAGAAAACTTTAAAATTTCTATGCACTCTGGTGAGTTATTATTTTTAAGTCTCGTAATCTAAATCGAACGAAACTAAAATTGAGGCTAGGTTTTCACTTATCTTATTTGAGTGACCAAATACGCTTTTCGTTAGTTAGTTTTGCCTCAGAATTTAATTAGGAACCTCTTTTATTAAAAAAAAAACCGTTTTACTTTATAAGAATTAGTAGAAGCAAATTAGAAGTGATTTTTATTGTTCTAATTACGTCCAAATGTATTATGTATCTCAATATCTAAAACCAATATATGCATATTTTTTATTATAGTATAAGTAAAACATCACTTTAAGCTTAAAAACAGCAAACATTACCGCGGGTAATAAATATTTCTTATTTGGGAGTAGTCACATGTAGTATAATAGCATTGCTTTAATGCATTACGCCGTATATGCTCGCCTTCCTTCAGTGACGTCACCAGCTGGTTGTGTGGCTTTAATCTCTAGGTGGTGTTACTCTATCACATCGGATTCAAGGTCACTTGAAGGTCAAACGTAAGCGAGTAGACAACATAACTGACAGAAATGTCAATAGGTTGATGACAGATGGCTTAATATAGATTTATACTCAGTGATAAAATAAACCTATACCTAAAATTTTTCAGTTTCTTGGTTTTCAACATTCTTGTTTTAATTTGATCATGATATGGCCTTAAGAAACTTTGAGATGAAATAACGACAAAATTGAACTCAGTGATCCCAAAAACATAAATTTTTTCAAATTTTTTACACTTGTTTTTCTCAGTTTGACCTTCAAATGACCTTGAATCCGATGTGATGAATCCAGCCAACCACGTATTCGAGGTCAGTGACCACCTAAAAAAGCATGTAAGCATTTTTCCAGATTTTTTAGTCGCTTTTTCTCAATTTGACCTCAAAATGCCTTGAAATAACCTCTAGATGTTCTGATGTTCTTGAAGGGTTAAAATAACAGCATATTTGAATTCAGCGACCTCAGAAACATAAACATAAATTTTTTCAAATTTTTTACAGCACTTTTTCTCAGTTTGAAGGTTCAAATAACCAAGAACCTGACGCGTTGAAGCTTAACCAACCTCGGATTCGGAATCAGCGACTCAAAAAACCTATGTATACTCTGGTAAAGTCTGGTGATTGTTCTTAGATCGAATGTTGACCTGTGTAATCAAAAATATACTACTACCTTGGCTCTCAATTTTTTTTTGCTTAACAAGTATTGATTTTTTATTAGACAATATGGTTAGGCCATTTTAATCAATCCATGGTAATATCTCCTCAGGAAGGGACACTAGCGAAAAATGTTTCAGACAAAAGTTGTTTCGTTCAGAGGGAGACTTCTTCTGGGCAGAACAGTTTTCCACACCCTGATGAGCGGGGGATGGGGCTAACTTTTGAATTTTTAATTTTATCGCGTATTCTGATTCTACGAAAGAAATTAGATAACTTTTGTACCAAACATTCTTTTCTCGCCCCTACCCTGATGAGCAGGGATAAACCTGCAGGGGAACATCTCTGAACTAGGGCATTTTTAGGAAAAATGTTTCAAACAAAAGTTGTTTTGTTCAGAGAGGGACATCTTTTGTTTGAAACATTTTTTCTAAAAATGCCCTAATTCAGAGATGTTGCCTGCAGGTTGTTGAAAATTCAAAAGTTACACCCCCATCCCTGCTCATCAGAGGTGGGGGGAGAAAAAGTGTTTGGTATAAAAGTTATGTAATTTTTTTTGTAAAATCAGAATACGTGATCAAAAATGGAAAGTGCCATTAAAAAAAGGTTAGCCCCCGCTCATCAGAGATGAGGGGTGGAAAATTGTTCTGCCCAAAATATGTCCTCCTCTGAACGGAACAACTTTTGTCTGAAACATTTTTCGCTAGTGTCCCTTACTGAGGAGATATTACTGTGGATTAATTAAAATGGCCTACCATATTGTCTAATAAAATCAATACTGTTAAGCAAAAAATAATAATTTAGTAGTAGTAGTATATTTTTTCAATTATTAACTTCCAAATGAGAAGGAATTAAGTGGTCTAGGCCTTCGCACTTAATTTTTTTTGTGTGCCTGTGTTCATTACCTAGGTTTATATTTTTAAGCATCTTCCAGCAATATGGCCTTGAAATAATTTTTACACACGATAATTATGTTAGTGTTAAATAATATAGATTTCTTTGGTAGGTGTCACTCAAGCGGTTGATATAAAAACAGTCCCCTCAAAAATTAAATTATTTTTTTGTATACTAAATGACGTAATACGAATGTGAAAAAAAGGTAAAATATAAAGCTGTTTTATGTCAACATCTCCTATTAATTTCATTTAATTATCTTCAATACTTTTGAAAAAAAATAATTATAAAGTTGTTACTCCCATAACTCTGGTAATATAGGGGATAGAGGTTTATTATATATTTTATTGAGCATTCCTAGTCATAAGCAACATTCATGTGAATGAATAGCCTAATAAGCTGCTGGGCCTAATTCCATATACTTAACCGGCGAGACCCTTTGTGTCCATTATTATACTCTTCGCAAATAGGAAAACGAAGAGAATATTGCATTTGCTCGGCACATTTCTAAAATCGGAAATATCGCTGGTAGAAAAAAAATCATATCATTGTGTTAGTGAACGAATTCTGAACAACTTTCAAAATGTCCGTCTGTTTGTCCGTCCGTCACAGATTTTGTAAGCACGATAACTTAATAAAGAAAAGTCCGATTGCATCGAAAATTGGACAGTAAGTTAGTCTTAGCTATTGTTATTGAACAAAATCTATCAGTAAATAAAAAAGTTATTAATTATTTAAATTTGAAAAAAGAAATTTTTTGGATTTTTATGTGTTTGCAATTTAATAGAAACCTGGCTTACTTCTTCATTTATTTTCTTTTGTATTCTGACTTGCCATATATACATATTTGTATCCAATTTTGGCCAATAAACTATTATTATTATTATGATATTTTGAATAATTTTAATATCTATTTATATATTTTGCTAATATACTAATATACATTTCATAATATCCAACCGTGGAAATATGATTTCAACTCATCGCTTATAACGCAAAAATTTACATTTTTTCACGTGGAAGGTGGTGCTGTAGCCTTTACGTTATTAAATCGGAACTTTACGTCTTCAAGCCTTTCTATTCTCTCTCTTTTGTTCAATTTGTTTTTGTTTATCCTTTTTGTTCTTTTGTCTCGAGATTCCCTCTAAACCAAAAATTCCAAAAATTAAAACATTTTGAATCTTAATTTTTCTTTCCGACCACACTTTCCTGAAGGCAGGGAGGCCACCAGGGGGCAGTTCTGGAACGAGTTAGTTTTTCCCGAGCCAACAACCAAAATTTATTCAGTGCGCGTGTACTACACTAATTTATAATGTAATTTTTAATTACACAGGCGCAAAAAAATAAAAAAATTGGTCTTTTTCTGGTACTCCATTGGATAACCCATATGTATTTCTACGTGCTGAACACTAATCAGATGTCCGTTTAGCTCGATTGGTCACCATTTTTTTGGAAATCGCAAAAATAACTTAAAAAAAAACTCATAACTTAGGTTATTTTCGCGATTTACTAAAAATTGGAGCTAAACGGATACCTGATTAGTATTCAGCATGTGGAAATACGTAGGGGTTGCCCATGTATTTCAACATGCTGGATCAGGTTAGCTCCGTTACCCAGCAATTTTTAGTAAATCGCGAAAATAAACTTAAATTATGAGTTTTTTAGGTTATTTTCGCGATTTACAAAAAAAATGACGGCCAACGGAACTAAACGGACACCTGATTCGTGTTCAGTACGTCGAAATACATACGAGTTACCCAATGGAGTATCAGAAAAAGACCACTTTTTTTATTTTGTGTGCCTTTATTATTTTTAAGTATTTCTATACATTATTCCCAAACCAAAATGTTAATTTTAAGTCTTTTACCTTATACATAAGTTTTAACTTTATTCCCTCAATTGTTGTTTTAGCCGAACCGGACCTACCCCGTCCAACTCTACATTTGGTTGTTTGGTTGGCTCCGGGCTAGCTTCCGGGAAGGTGTATTAATTTAAAATAAAATTCTTCTACTTCTTCGGAACCCAAAATCCCGGGTTCGAATCCCACATAGGTTTTGGAGTTCTTTTTACTTTATTTTATACTGAGTGTTTTACCAACTAAGTTCGTAAGATAACTAACATTCACAAAAAACTGCGAAGAGTATCCTATAGAATGTAACAATAGGCTCATTTGACAATTTTTTATTTTTACATATTCTGAAAGAGCTTGGTGAGTATAGTAAGTATGCCAAAAATTAGAATTTACTGACGCCGCCTTCATGTATAAAAAAATTATTGAAGTCGGCGCGCTTAAAAACGCTCGGGATAACCATGTAGTCGAGTTGTGACGTCAGATGGCTGAACCGCCCAGTGAACACGGCTGTGAATGCAAGTGGCTAACTCGTTCTGTAGAGCAGCGATTTCCTAAGTCTATCGTGTCGTTTTGTTTTTTTTTTTGGCGTAGAACCAGGTCAAACATGTTAGGTTCCTTTGAGTATGTCACCGGGCATATGAAATCATATTTTACATTTTTTTGTGGTCTCGAACTTTTTAAATAAATAAAAAGTGAAAAAAATGTATTTTTAAAGAAAATTGTTTTTTTTTGTTTCCACCGCCATATCTTTAAAACTATTAAAGGTATCGAAATTTGTTTTTTTTTTCATTTCTATAAAAATCAGATAAACTAAAAATATATATTTTATGTATTGAAATCTTCACCAATCGATAAACTTTTTTATTTTTGAAAATATTTGCATACATGCAGCGAAGAAAATAAAGCCTAATAATCACAAAAGTTTTTGAAACAATATATTTTTTCTAAAATGTACCGTTTGGCAACAGCGATTTTTTTATCAGCGCTAAATGCGACATTGGGACGCAATTAATACACCTCGCATGCAGGGTTGGTCAGATTAGTCGCGTAGAAGTGCCGGTTGTCGAAAATCATTAAGTATTCATTGTTCGGATAAAAATTGTGATAATCGAAAATGTGCTTGTTTTAAGGAAGGCCTAAAATGTTGCAACGAGTGCAAATGTCGTTCCTGTAACAACATTATTAAAGGTTTCGAGGCAGATATGAACGAATTAGAACGCTATTAATGTAGGGCCTACATAAATTACATACTACATATTTATCTATCCAAATAGAAAATTTATTTCAACAATAAAACTCATTTTATGCGTACGTTTTTACATTCATTCATTTAAAAATGTCTAATAAACTTACTAATTAGATGGGTAGTTAGTAACACTGATTGATATTTATAGATTAGGTATTTATATCTACCTACCTGTCTTTTTATTATTAAAAGGAGACTATTTTATATTTATTGTACAATTTCTTAATATTAACAACATATGATCAATACTACTGTACAATATATGAAATATTGAACAATAATATTGATCCCCTAGATGCTTTTGATCACTACTGGTTTTGTACCTATTGGTATAAGTTAAACTACTACCATACACCCCGACCGGGATCGTCAGCTCGTTGCAATCGGCAGGCTTGCTACAGCCGAGCGCGCAAGAATATGACTTTGGCCCGTTAAAAAAAATCGCTGACTCGATACTATGAACGGGACATGAAAAATTTTTATCCTAAAAACTTTTTTCAACTATTGGCTTCAATTTGTACGCAGCATGTATATACAAATTTTCATAAATACATTTTTTTCTCGATTGTCTAAAATTACGCTACTGAAAATAACAAGTTCGAGTTTCCTGTTATTTTTCCAACTTAAAAAAAAAATAATCGGGTTCACGTGGGACGTTGTTCGAAGCGCTATTGTTTCTACTTTAATCTAAAAAAAAAAAAATAGCTTGATAGTACAAATATTTTCAGAGATATAGCGGCTGGAGACGTTAAAAAACATATTTAATTAAAAATCTATTTTTTTGAGTTTTTCCGAAATAAAAAAGTTCTTGACAGCCAAAAAATGTCGTAAAAAATGATTTCGTATACACGATTATCTTACTAAAGAATCCCACTAAGTCTTGTTTGGTTCTACGCCGTTTTTTTTTTCTCGAAAACTAAGCGACTTTACTTCCAGATTAATATAGGTATCGGCGCACGCCAAGTGACGTCACTCTACGGACTGTTGGTCGGCCGAGCGTGTTTCTATTCAAATGCGAATATCTCTGTGGCTATTGATTCAATTGAGCTGAAATTTTTTTCTGAGGCTATTGGTTTGTTATATTTTAAAATGAGGAAGAAAAAGTAGGAAACTGCCATATCACTAAATGACCCTATTAAATAAAAAGTTCAGTAAACCGGCAAAGAGTATAATGCTTCCTCTAGTTTTTTTTTATAAACAGATTAATATAATTCATACGACTCCTTGAAAATTTCCAAAAAGAATGAAAAATCTTGACCAATATTTTGGCAGAAAAAAAATTAAGAATGTTAAAGGCCACAGTCGGTTAAGATGGGTGAATTTGCAACCGCACGGATGGTGGTTATTATACTCTTCGCAAAAACGAAGAGTATATTGCATTTGATCGGCACATTCCTAAAACAGTAAATATCACTCGTAGAGAAAAAAAATTCATATCATTATGTTAGTGAACGAATTCTGAACAACTTTCAAAATGTCCGTCCGTCACTTAAGAAAGAAAAGTCCGATTGTTTTGAAATTTGGAAAATATGTTAGCGTTAGCTAGAGGAAGAACCCTATTGTCTCTAAAAAAAATCAATCAGTAAATAAAAAAGTTATTAATCATTTAAATTAAAAACAAATTTTTTCTTAATTTTTGTCACTTGGTGTTTTTTTTTTCATTTTTTTTTTGCATATATTTCTTTTCACAACAAAGTTGGTATAACAGAATTTAAAATGTCGAAAAACTAACATTATTTACAAGAAAAATGCGAAGAGTATCTTATAGAATGTGAAACAATTATATAAGAAGCTCAGTAAATCGGCGAAGAGTATAATGCTTCCACTAGTTTATTTTTGCTTGGATTTTTAACAATATCACTTTCAATTTTGCCAAATTTGAGCCCTTAATATTAAACCGTTTTCGAGTAAAAAAAAAACGAAATTCTAAAAAATTAACTGATAAAGTTCTAAGCACTAGTGATATTACATACGATAATATTTTTATACGTATTGTCTACTATCATGACTTGGTTAATTGTAAAAGAAACTCATATTGAACTTTTCAGTTAACATTAATAATTACATATTTGTTTCTACTATGCTCAAAAAATAAAATATGAATACACTGTATCATTATTATTAATATTTCAGCAATAATTCATATTTAATTTTACTAGAGACTAATTATTTTTTCGTGTAGTATGCATAATTTAAAATACGACAGTAATGTAAGTAATGTAACAAATACTATCAAAAAGAGATAATAGGAAAGCTAACGCTGATAACACATGAATATGCATTAAAATATTTAATACACGATGCATTTGTATAGATAGTAATTAATTTGTTTGTCGAAATATCAGCCACACGTGGTTTATCGCGTGTCTTCGGCCACAGCAAGCTATTCCAATCACAGCCGAATCACATCTAGTAATGTATAAAAATTGACCTATCAATACCAAAGGTTAATTACTGTAATATGTCTGGCAAGGTCGAAATTATTGTATAATGTTTTCAATAACGGCTGTTTTGGTTACGAGCACATTTTAAAAATCATTGCATTTACCAGGAAATTAACGTAGTATTTATCATCGTTAATTTATTGTTAATTAATATAATTGCTGTCATAAAAGTCAATTTTTAAATTATGGAAACGTAAAAGACCAGAATGGTTTACTAATATTCTTAGAAATTATTTACAGTGACTCGGTTAGGTAGTGACATCGTTTCAAGTGCAGTTTTCAAATCCAGAATTGATATTGGGACAAATTGAGGATATTCTTTGCTCGAAAACTACAGGCATTTACATAAAAACTACATATTTTTTAAACATCTTTTTCAACATTTCGATACATCAACAGGATCTTACGTATTATTATTAGGATCGCGAGCAGATTATAAGATCCGCAATACTCAACTTAGGCTGTTGGCAAGTTGAACATTCGCGACATAGGATCTCCAAGAAAACAGCAGTGGTCTCCACCAGTTATGGGAGTTATAATAGTTACTTTTGAGTAATCATAGGTAATCGTTACTTTTAAATAAGTAATCGTTACTTTGACAGAATTCAAAATTGATATTTGAACCTCCAATACTAAGGTTCTGTTTCACTCTCTAAGTACATGTGAATTGATGTTATCGTAACAAAGAACACAGCCCCACAAAAAAGACCAGCGAACCAGACCCATGTATCTCTGTGTATTTTCGGTCGCTGAATCCGAATCCGAGGTCAAGAAAAATCGTACACCCCCAAAATCATTAGCTAGAGCCAAGAAATACCCCTGGAATGGGGTAAAAAGAAGATTAAGCTACGAGAATAGTTGTTACATCTTAATCAATCGAATTATACAAATTAAGGTTAAACAGCAGCGTACATACAATGAAACACACCTCCAGGGAGAGGCGAAAACTACCCCCCCTATATAAAAAACCGCTGCCCAAGGAATCACTACTTCCACATCCAGATTTTCTATCCAAGTCACTCACAACGAAAAAATTTTGTATGTGGAAATAATTGCTTATGGAACTTTAATAATATAATATTTGAAATCCTCTACCCCAAAAACCTATAAAACGATACCCCACATCGGTAGTGGGGTGGGGGTGGTGCTAGGGGGTGGTAGTGGGGGTGGATGAAGTAAAAAAACATTTTGAGGTTTCTGGTTCTTGTACACACACACTAAATCACAATTTTTTTTCATCCCCTTTAATAATGGGGTGGGGGTGGTAATGGGGGTGGCTAATGCCAAAAATTTTTTTGAGCTTCTCTTTAATATACTAAATACCAATTTTCTGGACTCTTACCTGCTTAATGTACCTATTTACCCCCAATTTACCCCCAACCCTTCGATGGAACAAAATGAAAATATAATCTAGTTCCAGATCACGTTAAAATACATACGTGTACCAAATTTCAAGTCAATATCTTAAACGGTTCCAGAGTAAACGTGCGCACAAAAAAAAGTTACAGACTGACAGACCGACAGACAGACAGAAATTTTTTTTCGCTCAAACTTAAAATCTCGAAGTTTCATGACATTCTAAGCCTATTTGAACAATAAAAATTTTTAAAAATTTTTTTGTCGTTACTATACTTCCACTGGATGTGGAAGTAAAAACTATCCAAAACAGCAATGACTGCTGAAAAAGCTAGAAATATTTAAGTTTTGTTAAAATGATAAGAAACTGCATCAGGTCCGACGTAATCTTCATAAACTACCCCTATAGGGTTGAGAACCACCTTTACGTTTAAAGGACACGAGAAAAATAAGAAAAAAACGTAAAATCCAACAGGATTTCTATTTTCATGGATACTATGATTTGGCTGAAATTGCGTAGTACTCTAAAATAGAACTGAAACTTACGTACCATCAACGTTCTGCAGTGTCAACCCTCAGAGGGTGTGAAAACTACCCCCTATGTATAAAAAAAGTTATAGTGACTTCTATAAAAACGCCAAACACCTGCGTTATGTGAAAGTGAGAAGAAACTAGTCTATGTTCGACGCTATGCTTGAAACCACCCCCACGGGGTTGCGACATGCCACCCCTATAGTCGTATTTTTCCAGCATCCTACGATGCTGGAAAAATAGAGAGAAACTAACCGGATATACATTTTACTTCCACGTCCAGTGGACGACGACAAAAAAATTAAAAAAAATTTTTATTGTCCAAATAGGCTTAAAATGTCATGAAACGTCGAGATTTTAAGTTTGAGCGAAAAAAAAATTTCTGTCTGTCTGTCTCTGTAACTTTTTTTTGTGCGCACGTTTACTCTGGAACCATTTAAGATATTGACTTGAAATTTGGTACACATATGTACTTTAACGAGTTCTAGAACTAGATTATATTTTCATCTTGTTCCGTCGAAGGGTTGGGGGGGTAAATTGGTATAAATTTGGGGTAAATGGGTAAATTAAGCAGGTAAGAGTCCATGAAATTGGTATATAACATATACAAGAGAAGCTAAGGTCTCAAAAAAATTTTTGGCATTAGCCACCCCCATTACCACCCCCACCTCCTTATTAAAGGGGATGAAAAAAAAAATGTGATTTAGTGTATGTACAGGAACCAGAAACCTCAAAATATTTTTTTACTTCATCCACCCCCCACTACCACCCCCATATCACCACCCCCACCCCACTACCGATGTGGGGTATCGTTTTATGGGTTTTTGGGGTAGAAGATTTCAAATATTATATTATTAAAGTTCCATAAACAATTATTTTCACATACAAAGTTTTTTCGTTGTGAGTGACTTGGATAGAGAATCTGGATGTGGAAGTAGTGATTCCTTGGGCAGCGGTTTTTATGGATGCTATGATTGGCAAAAATCGTGTTGTAGACTTAGAGTTTGAAACTAAACTACCGTCATTCAAGATGCAACGAAAAAAATGTTGCAGTGACTACTGAAAAAGCTATACTGTTGCTTATTCGCTTCATTTCCATAGTTTTCCTCGCCGTTGGTAAGTAGGAATGACAGTTACACACACTACAGAGTAGCTTCCGGGAACGTTTAAATAACGGAGGATTCCAACCGATGAAGAGAAAAATATTTCCTTTTATGAATCGACGAGAATTTTATCAATATTATTCATTTATAAACTTTGCTCATAGGCATCTCTAAAAATGATACAAAACTTCAAAACTTTAGGATGCAACATGAGCTTAAAAATCCATTTCCTTGATTCCTATCTTGACTTTTTTCTAAAAAATTTAGGTGACTATAGCGAAGAGAAGGGTGAACGCTTTCACCAGGATATATCCGAAATGGAAAAAAGGTATCAAGGAAGGTGGGACAAACACATGACGTCAGATTACTGTTGGTCTCTTATAAGAGAAACCAGTGAAAAAGATAAACGGCAGTCTGTAAGACGATCATTCGAAACTAAAGTAAAAATATATAATAAAAAGAAAGAATTATTCGACTGCAGTTCATGTTTTGTGGGGGGGGGGGGGGGGGGGGCGTTTCAAGCACAGCGTCGAACTTAGTCCAATTTCTTCTCACCCCCACAAAATGCGGACGTTTCGAGTTTTTTCAGGAGTCACTGTAACTTCTTACACAGGGGGTAGTTTTCACCCCCTAGGGGAGTGGAATTAAATAACAATAGTGGTACGTGAAGTCTAACTTTGAGTACTACACAATTTTAACCAATCCATAGCATCCATAAAAATGGATATACTTTTGGATTAATGTTTTTTTCTTGTTTTTTCTGTGCCATTTAAAGAGGTTGGGGTAGTTTTCAATGATTGAGCCAAAACTACTGCAGACTCTTCTCACCTTTACAAACCTCTTAAGTTTCCAGCTTTATCGACGGTCACTGCAACTTTTTCAAGTTGAATCTTGAATTAGGGTAGAGTACTGCGCAATTTCAGCCAATCATAACATCCATGAAAATAGAAATCCTGTTGGATTGAACGTTTTTTTTTTTTTGTTTTCATTGTCATTGCTGCTTTGGATCAATTTTTTTATATATGGGGCAGTTTTATATATGGGGGTAGTTTTCGCAACTCCCTGGGGGTGTGTTTCATATCTATTGTATGTACGCTGCTGTTTAACCTTAATTGGTATTTGATTGATTAAGATGCAACAACTATGCTCGTAGCTTAATCTTCTTTTTACCCCATTCCAGGGGTGTTTTTTGGCTCTAGCTAATGATTTTGGAGTGTACGATTTTTTTAGACCTCGGATTCAGATTCATCTCCTTCCTATACTCCTGTTCCCACTTGCCAGATAAACAAGCATTGTTTTAATAATTATGAGCTTTTATTACAGGTGGGTATAGTAGCTAAAGTGTACCATATGAGATAAAATTGAGATCTAAGTACTCACTATTGCTATTTCTATAATTTATATTATATCTCGTTGGAAGTGACGGTGAGCGAACAACTGGCACCCGACGTGGATAATATGCTGCGCAGCAAGCATTGCTGGGAAACAGTATCAAAATTTGTAGAGACGGTGTTACGACAAAAAAAATGTGAGCAGCAATAAACGTGACAAGACTCACGCAGAAGGCATCAAGACTTCACTTCTGAACCCCAATCACAGCAGTGGATGGGGATGTAAGGAAATAGTGACGATGGCGGTGGCGTCACAACAAGGACGGCACGGATCAGACTGAAGTAATGCGAAAGTCGTTCCAGTCTGGTCTCTCTTCGGGGATTTCAGAAGGACCTCTTGTTCCGGTTAGCTAACGCGCCCAAAAGAACAACGACCATATCGATATGATTAGTGTGGTAGAATATTTGTGTTTATGAAATAAAGGCTGCACTAATCCTGATTAAATGGGGACAATTGATTCTAAATTTTAAATGTGAAATTTACTAATCAATAGCACACAATACTAAACTAGTACTAGTGTCGGTATGTAGGTTCCATTGAACTAAATTACTTAATGGAAGTCTCACTGGATACACCTAACCGGCGACGAAGAGAGGAAAACAATAAGACCCGTATTGCGCGGGTTGAGGGCATTATCGCCTCTATCTCTTTCCAACGATGACGCAGTTATCATTCCATAATGTAGTATAGTTTACTGGTACGTTCTAATAAGTATATGGTAGTAGGTAATCAAAATGGAAAAGTAACGATTATTTCTGTAAATCGAGTAATCGGTACTTCAGGTCCTACTGAGTAACGATTACAAGTAAAGAATAGTTACTACCTTTCCATCACTGTTTTCATCAAAGTTTTCTCCTGAGTGGAAGAAATGTGACGAAACATTGGTGCCTGTCACCACATTCTTGACACCCGCCCTTGAAGGACTCCTTCACAAGATATCTTATGCCTGCGAAAATCTGACTGTGAGGGCTCGATGCTCCTGCCGAACTGCTCAATGATGTGTGTACACTACACGGCTGGGTTTGAAGATGCTACAATAGCAGGAGGATGAATGAAGAGGAAGTCCAGATGATTCAGATGCAGTCTAAGCAAAGCTACAACTACATGTTTAACATTTCGAAAAGTATTGTTTACAAAAATAAAAATTTACTGCAGAACCTAATGTTATTCTTTGCGAGCTCCTTTCTAAGCGCTAAACACGAAGCTAAAATAAATTTATGTTGGAATATAAGTCGAAATACAACACCAGTGCAGTATACAATCCTACTGAACTAATTACTGACTACAACTTTTGTACATATAGACTCTAAATACTTGAAATATACGAAAAACAGAAGTTTCTCCACCGTTTACTACTAACCGCGTAAGCAAAAAATAAACTGTACTTTATTAATTCTAATTGTCCTTGAGTATTCCTAAAAATTCGCAGTTATTTCATTGTAAAGTATACGCTTTTTATTGTCTTTATTATTCTCTCTTCAAAAAAAATTAAACTTAATGTTATTACTGCGGATATTATTTATATAATAAATCTATTTAAAGTATCTTGAACAATATCAAGTTGGGGCAGTAATTTAATAATTATTGAAATGGAGGTCGATCATAATAGTAAAACTTTGAGTTTGTTTTTAATACACAAAAAAAAATAATAAATTCGGCGTCTGATCAAATGAAAAAATTTAAATTGTATACAATTCTCAGGTAGTCTTGTGAAGTTGACTTAATATTTGTTAGGTGGATACCTTGACTCAAGGTATTCCTATTTTATTTTGGTAATATACAGAGTGTCTCACCAGGAACTTCATCGATTTATATAAGGAAAAGTACGCACCAGAAAATTTTGAAAATTTAGGGAGCTACTAATGGCAGTATGGCCAATCCAACTAAAATAATTACAAGCCAAAGTCAGTCAAAAACATATAGGATACCCTATACCTAAACTCAGCCGTTTCAGAGATATTTGACATTTAAAAAAAATTGACAGGTGTAATGGTTTACAATAACCTTTATAACTTTCTTCGTGTAAAAGATACTCATTTGCTTTTTGGCATGTAGAAAGAAAAAGGAATTTAATTTTACATAATTTGATGTAAAAAAAAATATAGGGTGTTCCATTTGACCTAAACAAGTTTTCGCGATTTGAAGTTTACAAAATGTAACGTTAAAAATGGAACACTTGGTATACTATTATTGAATGTAATTCAATTGTAGAGTGCAGCTTTCCTTGTGTTCTTTTACATTCCAAAAAGCAAATGAGTATCTTTTACACGAAGAAAGTTATAAAGGTTATTGTAAACCATCATCTGTCAATTTTTTTTTTAAATCTCAAATATCTCTGAAAGGTTTTAGGCATAGGGTATTCTACATGTTTCCAACTCAGAATTGTATGCTCTTTTCGAAATATATAGGGTGTTCCATTTAAAATAAGCAAGTTGGTATCGACTTCCAGTATAACCGGAAATGCCAGATGCTTGTAATTATTTTGGTTGGATTGGCCACACTGATATTAGTAGTTAACTAAATTTTCAAAATTTTCCCTATATCGATCGCTGCAGTTCCTGGTGAGACACCCTGTATGTATGTAAGTGTTAATTACAACCTTAACTAGGTGAGGAAAATGTATATAAAGCCGAAACAATAATTAATTTACAATTAATTTCGAGGACTTAGTTTATCGTAGATTAATGAATGCTTTTGTTTAACGTTGTAGTTTTTGAAATATTTGAGAATTCGCAAATATTTACCTTCCTTTCACGAAGATGTGCGTCATTTCTGCAGTGAAGCCAGTTTTTATTTTGGGAATATCACCTAAAAACATTCACTTGACTCATATCCGTAGTCCTTCTCCAGAAGCCACTAAACGAGAAGACGAAGAGGAAATTTTAAATTATGATGAAAATCAGATGTATAAATTAAAAACAATAATATTGGGACCATTAACTGTAATGCTGAAAATACGTTTTATTTAGTTGACTACACATAAAGTCTATATCTATATCAGGATGCCTTAAATCAGGTAGGTAAGTTATTTGGTAGAATCAGATAACATAATATGAAATTTTCCGGAAGGTTTTTGTAGGTGAAAATTTAAATAAACGGTTATTTATTTTCATTTAAAATGAGTTTGTTTCTTTGATAACATGTACCTAAGGAGTCTGTTATTTTATTAATACCATGTTATGAAGCTCCTCGGACGAACAATAATGCGCCTAACACTAAACCCTAAGGAATTCTAAGCATACCATCAGATGAATCTGACTTTTAGTCATTTAAGTTTACTAATCCCCATGCAGGAGATACTGTGACTAACAGTAGAATGTTACATCCAATGCAGACGCTAAATAATTTACTGTTTAATATTTCTTTATTGGCAGTATCAAATGCCTTGGAAAGGTTGAACAACAACGAAACAATACATCTACCCTCATTCATATATTCATTAACACACTACAGGGGATGATAGGAAGCTGCCTCAATGGATTTGTTCGACCCATGCTACGAGATTGTTGGCATCATATTCTTTTCGACATAAATATTCTGTTGTGTACCACCCGTTCAGGTTCAGATATTTTGGAGAAAATATATTTTTTTATATTCATTTATAACCAGAAGATATAAATTATGTTTACTCTTTACTTTAAACGAATTTAAAACAAAGAAAGGTTAACGTCGCTTGACAATTAAATAATTAGCGGCCGTAGTAATGAGAATTATGAAAAGTATTAGTTTGAGTCATCATAAACTGACAATAATATATTGAAGTAAAAATAAACGTTACACATTAGCTTCATGGCTTTCTTTATAGATTCCGTTTACTTAGATCTGATAGTTAATAATAATAATAATAATAATAATTTATTGGTCCGTTCGATCAATATACATGATATTGGACAGGTCAAAGAAATACATTACATTAATGTACAATTAAATAGGTATTAAATTAGTAATTTTTAAAAACATCCATTATTTAAAATATTAATATGTGAATGACAATTTTACACACTAAACAAAATTTTACTCAGAACTATACTAACATGTAGATATATTAGTAAAAGTGAATTATCTAAAAATCTGCTGATCACGCATCATCCAGGTAATCAGTCACAGTATAATAAGATTTATTAATCAAAAATGATTTTAGTTTCTTTTTGAATTAGTGCAGGGGGATTGTTAATCTTCAGGCAAATTATTATAGAATTTTCTTCCAGCATATGAAGGAGTCTTTTCAAATAAACAAGAACGATGTCTGGGTAACTCGAGGAGAGAACCATGTCTCGTGCTATAATTATGATGGGCGGCATTAGCTTGAAACGTATTGATATTTTTTTTACATATAAAATACAATTATAAATATAAAGGGATGAAAAAGTTAGTATTTTGTGTTCCCGGAAAACTGGTTGGCACGAATCTGTTGGTTTTAATGAGAAAATAAGCCTGATAATTCTTTTTTGGGTAATAAATATTCTATTACAATTGACAACAGTGATATTTCCCCACAAGATAACATTATATGAAAGCACCGAGTTAACAAGTACGTGGTAAATATTAATCAGACTTTTTGTGTCGACAGAAATTTTTAGATGTAGTATAGCATAGTAACTACTATTAATTTTTTTACAGACATGATCAATGTGACATGTATAACTTAAGTCAGCATCAATATAAGTACCTAAAAACTTATTAAAACATGATATTTCTATCGTCACATTATTGACTTTTATATCGAAATGATCATCACTTTTTTTCCTATTGTAAAAATTCATGGCGATTGTTTTATCTGCATTGACAATTAAACCGTTTTTCCAACAATATTTAGTAAATTGATTGGAAATAATATTCAATTTATCTTGGAGATACGCTGGATTTTCTGCATCAATTCCTAAAGTGACATCGTCTGCATACATTATAACACAATTTGCAGAAATATATGTTGGTAAATCATTAATAAATAATAAAAATATAAGAGGACCCAGCACAGATCCCTGCGGAACACCAAGATGGGTTTCATATTCATCAGAAAAAATGTTTCCGATTCTAACTGATATTTTCCTATACTTAAGATAAGAGATTATCCATGACAGGAATTTACCCCTAAAGCCTATAGCATATAATTTTTTTTCAATAAAATCAAATTCAAGACAGTCAAAAGCTCGTGACATATCAGAAAAAAGTGCTCCCACTGATTTAATATTTTCAATACATTTGTGTACATATTCAGAAAATTCATATACTGCGGTTTCTGTAGATCTACCAGGGTAAAAGCCATTTTGACTCTATGTTATTATATGATATTTATTTAGGAAAGACACTATTTTATCATAAATTACTCTTTCAATAACTTTACATAACACAGTTAGAATAGTAATTGGACGATTATTTTCTACACAGGTGGAATCAAGTTTCTTAAAAATTGGCACAACTATACCAACCTTTAAGTCATAAGGAAATTCTCCAAGCTCAATAGAACGATTTACTATATATGCTAGGGGCTTTGCTATATAATATTTTATAGTTTTTATTATCTTGGTAGGAATACAGTCAATGCCACACGAATCCGTATTTTTCAAATTATCTATTGCAGCGATAATTTCTTCCTCAGTTACCGATGTAAAAAAGAAGGAATTTGAATTCTTGATCATAGTAGTACACTCGGTGGATATGTTAACACGACTTTTGACATGATTTTTTATTGCATTATCAGCTGCTACCGAAAAGAATTCGTCAAAGTGATTGGTTATTATATATTTATCAGAAGTAAGATTATTTTCAACAATAATTTCTGGACTTACTTTAGGCTTAATTTTCCTAGTTTTCTCCCGTACTATGTTCCATACTCGTTTCTGTTTTAGGGCCATATCATCGATGCTAAGTAATTTTTGATTAAACGATTTTTTTGCCAGATTTATTTTCTGTTTGTATATCTTTTTCAGTAATAAATATTTATTTATCAGAACTTCGTCAGTATATGTTTGCTTAAAAAGCCAAAATAAATCTTTTAATTCTTTACCCATGTCAATAATTTCCTTTGTAAACCAAGTTTTACTATTTTGTCGTCTTTTATTCTGAGTGATTACCGGACAAGCTGTGTCAACATAAAATAACAAACAGTTTCAGTTTAACAGTTAACTAGGTTTTGTCGAAAAGTGCGTTTTATATCCATCAGTAATCTTAAGGATTTTGGAGTGAGAGGGAAATATGCGTTTATTTTTGGAATCCCACATAATCCTCACATCCCACATTGATCATTTTGCTAAAGAATCTGCCTTATCTAATGAACACTCTAACTTTAAGATATGTTTATCAGACTGTATAATTTCATCCAATCATAAAACACAGGTCTACAAAAAAAAATCTGCTCCAAGGACTAAACCCATCATGTCTTATGTATTTTTGTGTGCTGAATCCGAATTTTCAATTTAAAAAATTTTCTACCGCGTAGATTTCGAGGAAATCCCGGTTTTTATCGTCAAAATACATTTATTTTGACAATAAAAACCGGGATTTACTTGAAATTTACGCGGCAGAACATTTTTTTAATTGAAAATTCGGATTCAGCACACAAAAATAATTAAGGCATGATAGGTTTAATCCTCGGAGCAGAATTTTTTTTTTTTTTGTAGACCTATGTAATTGGTCAAATTCATATGACAATTATCGTTTAGATAACCCTTCGAGCCAGTACATCCAAGTTGTGGACTATCTCCCCAAATCATCATGGTTTAAGGGCATTAACACCCCTAGAAAATTTATTACCACAGTTTGTAGAATAAGGTTCGGCTACGCTCACTACTCAAAACCATACCATATTTTCTTTAGTTAGAATCACCAAATAATGGCTACTAATGTTATGTTAAAAAACTTAGTTGATAGTAGAGTACAATCTGGAAGTAAAGTCGCTTAGTTTTCGAGAAAAAAAAAACCGGCGTAGAACCAAACCAGACTTAGTGGGATTCTTTAGTAAGATAATCGTGTACACGAAATCATTTTTTACGACATTTTTTGGTGGCCGAGAACTTTTTTATTTCGGAAAAACTCAAAATAATAGATTTTTAATGAAATATGTTTTTTAACGTCTCCACCGCTATATCTCTGAAAATATTTGTGCTATCAAGCTAATTTTTTTTTTAGATTAAAGTAGACACAATACCGCTTCGAACAACGCCCCACGTGAACCCGATTTATTTTTTTTTAAGTTGGTAAAATAATAGGAAACTCAAACTTGTTATTTTCAGTAGCGTAATTTTAGGCAATCGAGAAAAAAATTTATTTATGAAAATTTGTATATACATGCTGCGTACAAATTGAAGCCAATAGTTGAAAAAAGTTTTTAGGATAAAAATTTTTCAAGTCCCGTTGATAGTATTGAGTCAGCGATTTTTTTTAACGGGCCAAAGTCATATTCTTGCGCGCTCGGCTGTAGCAAGCCTGCCGACTGCAACGATCTGACGGTTCCGGTCGGGGTGTATGTGGTAGTTTAACTTATATCAATAGGTACAAAACCAGTAGTGATCAAAAGATCTAGGGGATCAATATTATTGGTCAATATTTCATATATTGTACAGTAGTATTGATCATATGTTGTTAATATTAAGAAATTGTACAAAAAATATTAAATAGTCTCCTTTTAATAATAAAAAGACGTAGGTAGATATAAATACCTAATCTATAAATATCAGTCAATGTTACTAACTACCCATCTAATTAGTAAGTTTATTAGACATTTTTAAATGAATGAAAGTAAAAACGTACGCATAAAATGAGTTTTATTGTTGAAATAAATTTTCTATTTGGATAGATAAATATGTAGTATGTAGTTTATGTAGGCCCTACATTAATAGCATTCTAATTCGTTCATATCTGCCTCGAAATCTTTAATAATGTTGTTACAAGAACGACATTTGCACTCGTTGCAACATTTTAGGCCTTCCTTAAAAGAAGCACATTTTCGATTGTCACAATTTTTATCCGAACAATGAATACTTAATAGTCGGAGAGCAGCCAATCTGTAGGAAGCATTTTAAAAGTAGTCTATACAACTCGCGAACACCCACCTAAAAAACAGATGATATTATGTAAAATGACCTTCTGGATTTGATTTTTGAGTTCGCCCATTAATTTGAGATTGCCAAATCGGTCAATTCGCAAATTTTTTGAAAAATTTTAAAATGTTAAGTGTTAATTTTTGTTTTGCACATAACACATCATATCTTTTTTATTTTAATTCAGATTTTGGCCAATATTTTACACATTATCCCTCCAATATTCTTGGACAGGCTGACGGCAAAGAATATAGTGTAACTAATAATATAGTGCCTAAAAAAAATATAATTACCCTCTATTGTCGCGGTTTTTTAAAATTTGCGTTGAAAAATACCCGATCGAGGTAACTTTTTTATTTTTAAAGAGAGAGTTATAGTATAAACGAGAAAAATGTTCCATATACTTTAAACAAACTTTTTTATAAAGATATTTTTTGGAAATTCGGCTCATGTAACGAGATGACGCTGTTGGAAGCGGCCGCGCAACTCGTCCGCATTAATTTAAAGCATAACTTCGTTTAACGTCGCCCATCTGTGGTGTCGTTTAAGCGATCAAGTGAGTCTACGGATTATTTAGTTTCTATTTGCAATTAAATGTTATAAAATTATGTAGATAATCTCGAAACATACACATTAAAAAATATATTTTCATTAATTATAACAGCAAGTGGGTACTAAAGATTACATTTTCCTTCGCATAAACAACTTATGTTACATTGCGCGTTTGCTTTGCTACACTTGCAGCTTGTAGTACAGTTATATAATTTACATTTACAAAATGGAGTTAACTCAATAAAATTGGGTTTTGGGCTTTTTGAAATCATCTTTGGAAATAAGATTTCCTCCTTTAGGTACCATCCAAAATCTAAAACATTTGGAATTCTGGGCTTAATTTGGTAGGCTGTCTTGTAAATAGCACATTGCAGAAATGCCCTTTTTACTTGTATTCTCTGTACTAGGATTTACAATTTCTGATTTTCTTTTATAAGCAGTTCGGGTATACGATCTTCTACATTGTGCATGGTAAACTGGATTTAGTGATAAAAATAAATTTTTCTGTTCTAAATATTGTTTTAGAGCCACAGAAATGTCATCGGATTTTGCATTTGATCGGTACATTTCTAAAGCCGTAAATATCGCTCGCAGACAAAAAATTTTCATACCATTGTGTTAGTGAACGAATTCTGAACAACTTTCAAAATGTCCGTCTGTCTGTCCGTCCGTTACGTTTCTTGTAAGCACGATAACTGAAGAAAGAAAATTCCGATTGTACTGAAATTTGGACAGTAAATTAGTGTTAGCTAGAAGAAGAACAAAATTTGAACAAAATCGATCGATAAATAAAAATGTTATTACTTAATGATTTAAATTTGATAAATTAACTCCTATATAAAAAAGTCTATTTGACAGTCACATTTTGTCACTTTGACAGCGATAAAAAAGGTGCATCGTTTCTTATCACGATAAAAATACCTGTTCCACAAAAGCAGAGTATATCTAGTAGTCGCACGTCATTTTAAAATCTGTACTGTCGGCTATAACTTTTAAGTCTTGTGGAAATTATACTGTACGATATGAGTCGTTTTGAGAAAATTATAATTATTTTTAATTGTTGTTCGTTCACATATTCTGTCGTTAATTTATCTTGCCAAAAATCACTCGAGCTTTTCTTTTATGGATAAATTTCTTTTTAACTCAATATTTTGTCAATCAGTAATTTTGCTCGAAAAACTGACATTTGACAAAATCGCTCGATCTCCGGTCTCGCGATTTTTTCATGTCAGTTTTTCTCATAAAAGCACTGATTGGCAAAATTATTTCGTTACAAAGAGAAATTTATCCGATAAAAAAAAGCTCGTGATTTTACTGTTGAAAAAATTTTTTTTTAATTTTTATGTTTTTGTAATTGAATAGAATATTCATTTTAATATTTCTAATTATTTATATATTTTACAAATATACATTTCATAATGTAATATACAACCGTGAAAATATGATTTTATAGCTCGTGTCTTATAATGTAAAAATTTACATTCTTCTACGTGTAAGGTGGTGGTGTAGTTCTTTTGACTCGGAATCGAAACCCAAATGGGGTTTGGTATAGTTTTTTTACCAAGTCTTTTACCAACTAAGATCGTACTATAAAATTAAAAATGTCTAAAAGTAACATTATTTACAAAAAAACTGCGAAAAGTATCCTATTGAATGTATAACAATTATATAAAAATCCAGTTAACAGGCGAAGAGTACGTTGTTTCCTTTGATTTCCTATCCGAGTAATTATAATTTATTATGCCAAACTATGTGTTTATAACGCACTAAATATAAGGACTGAGACAAAAAGCACTTTCAACTTAACATAAATGGATACTGGAAAATAATAATCACCCGGCACGTGTCTGCGTTTAGCTCTAGATGCGATTGCGGCCGATTCATAGTAGCGCGCATTCGTTCGGACGCTGAAACAATTAATGAATATTTCGATAAGGGAGCAAAATTTCAAAAAAAACTTCTTATAAAAGATTTTATTTAGTTCATTCGGAACATTTTCTTCGATTATAGTAGGCACCTAACTTTAAAAATAAAAAAGATACCTCGATCGGACATTTTACTCTGCAAATTTTAAAGATTTTGCGTCAAAGAAAAGTTGTTATTTTTTTTTGCCAACTAATTATTTTTTAGGTAAAGTTTTTTACTTTCAACATATCAAAGAATAGTTAGAGAATATTATGTAAAAAAATTAAAAAATTCTGAAGTAAAATAAAAAATATATTACGTGTTATATGAAAAACAAAAAATAACACATAATTTTTATTTTTTTTAGAAAATTGCCAATTTGGTCATTTTGGCAATCTCAAATCAACGGGCGAATTCAAAAATCAAGTTTAGCGGGTTATTTTACATCAGATTACCTATTTTTTAGGTGGGTGTTCGCGAGTTGTATAGAGGGTGTCGAATTCAGAGGGTCTGGTCTTCCACTATAATGATTTTCGACAACCGCCACTTCTAGGCGACTAATCTGACCAACCCTGCATACTACAGTACCTAGAGGTAAAAAATATGCAAAACTTCGGAAAAATGTCATATTGAACGGATTTCGTTCATTTTTGGCAGTATAATAGTAAATGCTTCACAGAAAAGTTTCTATATTGTGCGGAGGCTTGCTAATTTATAGGGGGTGGATGCCACCCCCTCAGGGTGTCGCACTTAAAAAATATACATATTTATTGGCGCTGAAGTAGAATCAAATTTTAAGAAGAAAAGGTTCTATGCAATTTTTCACATAAATTGATAGTTTTTTAAGTTATAATGACTTCAAAATTGCGATTTCAGCTTAAAAAAAGGTATTTCCAAACGGCTTTCGTCAAGTATCTCGAAAAGTATTACTTTATCGAAAAAATGTTGCAGACCAATTACAGAAAGTACAAACTGGGAATTAATTATATTTTTTGTTTACTGATGTAGGATTAATAATTTCGGAGATATTTAAGTATACATTTGGCATCCAAGTGTTCATAAGATAATTATTTAGAGTGAGAGTTAAATATCGCAGAAACTGTGACACCTACGTCAAGGTTGCTAATAGGTAGAATAATATGTTATTAATTAAGCTTTCAACTGTTTTTTAATTTGTTTCTGTGGCATAAAAAACAAAGAAGTTATGACCGAAGCAATGTGCGTCTACACATTTTTTTAATAACAACGTCGTCATTTTGTTACTGTAATTAGCCAGTAATTAAAAAAAGGAATTTCAAACACTGTTCCTTATTAATATATAGCAGGACGTAGATGCTCAAATTTTTTGGTTTGTATACAGCACTTGCTTTAGAAAAAAATACAGTTTAAACTATAAAGGTATTTTCGATGAAACGTATTTTTGTTCCTTTTCCAAATATATCAATAAATATTAGTTTTATTGAAAAATAGGTAGATACCAAAAATAAAGCTCATAAACTGATAATGAATTTCGCTTGTTAATTTATTTACATAGATTTAATAGTTTCGGGGATATGAAAGTTTACAAATGGCGTCCGAACGTTTATAAGACGAAAAATGCAGTTGAAATGTTAAATATTTCAGAAATTGTGACACCTACGTCACGCATGTTAAGAGATGAAATTAAAGACAATTAATTGCGATTTCAAATTATTTTTTACTCGTTCCTGTAGCATAAGAAATAAAGAAGTTATGACGGAAAAATGTGCGTATTTATACTTTTTTTATATAAAAAGGTCGCCATTTTGTTAATCTAATTAGCCAGTAATTTAGAAAAATTATCTTAAATACAGTTTTTCGTTAAGATGTAGCATTACCTAGATGCTCACATTTTTTTGCTCATTTAAAGTACTTGCTTTAGAAAAAAGTGCATTTTAAACTTTAAATTTAATTTCGGAACACTACCAAATATAAACTTAAATATCTCCAAAATTATTAATCCTACATCAATAAACAAAAAATATAATTAATTCCCTGTTTGTACTTTCTGTAATTGGTCTGTAACATTTTTTCGATAAAGTAATACTTTTCGAGAAACTTGACGAAAGCCGTTTGGAAATACCTTTTTTTTAAGCTAAAATCGCAATTTTGAAGTCGTTATAACTTGATTATGTGAAAAATTGCATAGAGCCTTTTCTTCTTAAAGTTTGATTCTATTTCAGCTCCAATAAACATATATATTTTTTAAGTGCCACCCCCTGAGAGGGGGTGGAATCCACCCCCTATAAATTAGCACAATATAGAAACTTTTCTGTGGAGCATTTACTATTATACTGCCAAAAATGAACGAAATCCGTTCAATATGACATTATTCCGAAGTTAAAACCTATAGTTACTGTAACTAGCATGCGAGGTGTATTAAATTGCGTCCCAATTTCGCATTTAGCGCTGATATAAAAAATCGCTGTTGCCAAACGGTACACTTTAGGAAAAACTTTTGTGATTATTAGGCTTTATTTTCTTCGCTGCATGCATGTAAATATTTTCAAAAATAAAAAAGTTTATCGATTGGTGAAGATTTCAATACATAAAATATATATTTTTAGTTTATCTGATTTTTAGAGAAATAAAAGTGCGAATTTTACCCAAACCGTTTATATTGGTAAAAGCGCTACAGTGTGACCTTTAATTTGATACAAAACAAATTTCGGTACCATTAATAGTTTTAAAGATGGTGGAAACAAAAAAAACAATTTTCTTTAAAAATACATTTTTTTCACTTTTTATTGATTTAAAAAGTTCGAGACCACAAAAAAATGTCGTAAAATATGATTTCATATGCCCGGTGACATACTCAAAGGAACCTAATATGTTTGACCTGGTTCTACGCCAAAAAAAAAAACGACACGATAGACTTACGAAATCGCTGCTCTATGATATTAATGTTCCTCTTCCAACAAATGCTATTCATCTATTGGCCCTCAAGAGCACGCAAATCTGCAACGTGTTAGTTAATTTTTTTAACACTATTAAACTGTTGCTTTAATTAGGTTAGCTTGGTATTCCTCAATTGTCTTTCCTATTGGGAGATATACTCCCTTCCCGTCAGGCCCGACGAGAGGGGGGGGGGGTGGTGCGGGGGTGATCCCCCCGGGCCCGGGCTTATTTGGGGAGGCCCGGAAAATTTTTTTCGGTAAACTTTTTTTTTCGGATTTCTCCCAAGTCGGATTTTTTTTTTCAGTGAAAATTTAATTTTCGGATTTCTCCCTCGCCGCTCATCAATTTTCAAAAAATAATTCCCCCGGGCCCGTATTTTCTCTCCACTGCCCTGCTTTCCGTGGTCTACCTGTGTAATGTTATGATACAAAATATCCTGGATGAGAAAAGAGTGTCCTTGTGATATATCCTTTGTGTCTTTTCTATTGTCGTGTGTCGTGTTAGGTTAGGTTAGGCTTAAATTCAGACCAGGCAACCTGGTTGGTCACTTAAGGATTCTGGAGTTAATCCAATTTGCATCTACGACCAAAACCACTGACTCAATGCCAATCAAGCATGACTTTGACTGTCCGTTTGATGTGCTGATTGAAAGCCGTCAGGCGGGCAGGGTCGAAGCACTGCGGTTGGAGAAAGAGTCACACATCTGGTACACAGATGGATCCAAGATGGATGAAGGAGTTGATGTGGACGTAGCAGGGCCTAAATGCAGGCTATCTAAATGTACCCAGAAATACCTCCCAGGTCCTATACCTTGGAGTCAAAAATTGCCTGGGAATGCAGACAATCCCTGAAGCAACTGGCAAAAAACAACAAGGTTGCCAGAGCATGAGGGAATAGGAGGCAACGAATTGGCTGATAGCGTCGTAAGAAAAGGGGCTGAAGCCCCGTTTTTTGGACCCGAACCGTTCTGTGGCTTATCCAAGGGACACATAACAGAGAAGGTCCTAAAATGGGAAAAGGAACAAAAGAAGTCCTACTGGAGGAACACTCCAGGCCAAAGACAAGCGAAAAGGTTTATAACCTATTCAACAAAGAATGCCACGAGGCTTCTCGAACTTGAAAAGTCCGACCTAAGGCTGATCACAGGCCTTCTAACTGGCCATTGCCCCTTGAGATATCATCTCAAGAACATGGGTAGGGCAGAAGATGACAAACGCAGATACTGTGAAGCTGCAACTGAAACTGCGGAACGTATACTTTGTGAATGCAAGGTACTAATCCGCATTAGGCTAAAGTACCTAGAACAGGCGGAATTAACGCCTGAAGACATAGGGAAATTAGTTCCCAGGAAAATCGCAAGCTTTGCAAAAAGTCTTGGAATCCTGGGCAACAACTAGATGCAGGGTAATTCACAAAAGACCTTTTAGGTCGAGATGAAGAAAGGCCAACCCAGGGCCAAGCTAGGTTAGGGAATTAATTAGGCAACAAGTATGTATTACGTAATTGGCTAATGGAGAAAATCCAATGTCACAAAAAAAAAATTGCCACTAATCAATCACAACTTCAGTTTCACAATGGAGGCATAAGAAGCAAAATTATCGTAAAGAGATAAACATGACTACAAAAAAGATGAAAATTGGCATGAAGGTAATATTAAATATGTTCGCTATTTTTGTCCAATGGCGTTTTTAAGAAAATAGTTTAGCGTTCTTTTTATAATTTTAATATTTGTGACATATTTGGGTTGCTTATTTATTTTACCATCGGTATCTCTGTACGAAAATCTAACGACGCAGTAAAAAAAACGTTCTAAAAAATGTTATAATTTGTGTTAATAAATTTTATTATCAACAAAAATGAAAGCGCCGCTGCGTGATAAAAATGAATCAAACATGAGCAACCATAAACATTTAGCAATATTTTTAAGGTAAATAGGCACTTAATTAATTTTACGACATACAACGAGATCGTTATAAATTATGATCGCATCGACAGCTATAAACTTCATATTTGACCTTGCTTCTTGACGCATGAGTTAGATATTCGCGTAATATTTCATAATACCGTCTAACATCGAACTATTTTATTTACAATTATGTAAATTTTGCACAACATTGGCAGGTGAAGCACTTTCTCTTCGGAGAAAAAACTGAATTAAACGAATGCTTTAGGCTTGAAAGAGTTGCTGAACCTTCTTAAACTCATGTGTGACATTTTACACTTTAAGCTTTTTTAACGTCTATAAAACTCTGCTTCTGTAATAGATAACCAGTTTTATACCGGATGCAAATTCATTAATATTAAAAGATAATAATTCGCCCAAACAAACAATTTTAGAGAATCGCTTATGAGTATCGTGGCACGTGTCAATATAGCGATGATAATATGATTTCAAATAGCAACATAGATAATAAGAGAAAAATTATTGGTGCAATTTCACTTCCGTCACTTTTAGTGAGGTGGCTTATTGAAATTACCGTTACCTGCCGGATAAAAGCACCAAATTTGGTATGAAGGTATCTTAGGGTATACTAATAAACACTTACTAGGAGTCCTCTGGAATTTCTAAAAATTTTCATGTACAGCACTAAAATCCAAAATGGCCGACAAATACAACAAAATATCACATGTAGCCCAAGAATTTTAGTTTTTGACACGGAATTAATTATTGTAAAGCTGAAAATTTGCAGGATTGTCGTTTTCGTCCAGGGTAACACGTACCAAAAAGTCTCTCCCCTGTCGCGCAGTGGGGAAATTCCAGATTTTACTGTTCAAAAATCTCTAGAGACCTTAATATCCATCGGATCGGGATAATTTTTTTTTTTAAATTAAAGGTAATTAAATTCCCTACACATCTGTCGAGGCAAATTTTTAAATATTTTATTTTTTTTTTAAATATTTTTAGTGTTAATTTTATCTTTTTGACAGCTGTTGGCTGTGAAATTATGTATTTCGCAGTTTGATTTCACTACTATATAGTTTATGTACTATGTGTAGACTAAAAAATTTAATTTTCATATGAATATAGCGATATTGGTTCATTATTTAAATTTTCAATATATATTTTTTACAGTTAATTGGCAGTTTATTATGCCATTAATAAAAGTTGATAGAGTCATTTAAAAATCTGCCTCGACAGATGTGTAGGGGATTTAATTACCTTTAATTTAAAAAAAAAATTCCTGATCCGATGGATATTAAGGTCTCTAGAGATTTTTGAACAGTAAATTCCTGAATTTCCCCACTGTGCGTCGGCTTCCCTGTTTTTGTGGAGCAACAAGGGCCTAAGTAATTGCAGAGCTGGCTATAAAGTGTAGCAGAAATGTTGTTACTGATCCGATTTGGGCCGAAATGATCATAAAAGTTTCGGAGAAGCAAATCCGTTCGTATTTCACATGTTTCCATGCATATTTTGTTCATAATTTTCCGTTCTAGTGCTGTCAAAATTTCAAAAATTGAAAAAATTCCGAAATGGCGCCAATGGGGATAAATGAAGACTAGGAGCGGAAACGTACCCGAATAAACATTTCTCTTCATAGTTTGGGTTTCCATTGGTATGTGTACTTTCTCTGTAGCGTCACCCGTTACGGAGCTACGCCACTCCGAGTGAAACTGAAACTGCCCTGGCTGCGCTGGTGAGACTTGTTGCGAATTCCTGTTTATATATTATTGATGTTTTATGAGATTTATTGAATGAAATTTAACTTGTCAGATTCAGAAAATGACTTTATTCGGCAAGACAATTGCCATTATTGAAGAGGCTGATTTTAGCAGCGAAACTAGCAGCGAAAAACATTTCTTTTATTGCATTTTTAAATACATATATTCATAGGTAATGATAATATCAACATTTTTACCTACAAATTATGACCCAAGAGCTAATAAGAGGGCTATTAGCCTCAAATTCTCAAAATAATTTTAAAGTAAAAAAATATTTTGAGGTTTCTGGTTCTTGTACACACACTAAATCACATTTTTTTTCATCCCCTTTAATAATGGGGTGGGGGTGATAATGGGGGCGACTAATGCCAAAAAATTTTTTGAGACCTTAGCTTCTCTTGTATATACTAAATACCAATTTTATGGACTCTTACCTGCTTGATTTACGTATTTACCCTAATTTACCCCCCAACCCTTCGACGGAACAAGATGAAAATATAATCTAGTTCCAGATCTCGTTAAAGTACATATGTGTACCAAATTTCAAGTCAATATCTAGAACGGTTCCAGAGTAAACGTGCGCACAAAAAAGTTACAGACAGACCGACAGACAGAAATTTTTTTTCGCTCAAACTTAAAATCTCGACGTTTCATGACATTCTAAGCCTATTTGCCCTCCACTGGATGTAGAAGTAAAAATGTTTTATTATATTTTTTTAAATATCTTAAATTTTAGTGTTGCACATGAAAATTTTTAGAAATTCCAGAGGACTCCTAGGCTAACATTTATTAGTATACCCTAAGGTACCTTCATACCAAATTTGGTGCTTTTATCCGCCAAGTAACGGTAATCTTGAAATACAGCTCTAACAGACCCCACTATTTTCAAAGGGAAGCATTGTAATCGTCAAAAAATCATTTTCGAGTTTTTTTTTTCGGATTTTCCCTTTTCAAACTACCTAGATTACGAGAATTAAGACCTTTCAATTTCGTCCGTCTGTCTGTCGGTCTGTAGGCGTTATACCTACAAAACTCTTTGACACAGTAAATAAATACTTGGCAGGTAGTTGACGCTGTTGTCAACGAAGAAATAGTATATACTTTTAGTGAAAAATATACAGATATACACGGAAAAAATAGTTATTGAAATTTTAAAACAAATTATTAAAAAATTTCACGCAGGAGAATAATATTTAGCTTACAGTTAAAATAACAGCCAAGCAAAAAAAACCTGCTACACTTTTGGTGAAAAATATACGGGGTAAAGACCTTAAACACAGGTCTACAACCTAATATTCTCATCTAACTTTTCTGAAGTATTTTGACGTTTTCTCATACCACCCTTTTTATTTTAAGAAAAAAAAGTCTTGTTCTAAGGTTCCGATCTAATTACTTCCACATCCAGTGGAAGTATAGTAACGACAAAAAATTTTTTAAAAATTTGTATTGTTCAAATAGGCTTAGAATGTCACGAAACGTCGAGATTTTAAGTTTGAACGAAAAAAAATTCTGTCTGTCGGTCTGTCTGTAACTTTTTTGTGCGCACGTTTACTCTGGAACCGTTTGAGATATTGACTTGAAATTTGGTACACATATGTACTTTAACGAGATCTAGAACTAGATTATATTTTCATCTTGTTCCGTCGAAGGGTTGGGGGGTAAATTGGGGTAAATTTGGGGAAAATAGGTAAGTCAAGCAGGTAAGAGTCCATAAAATTGGTATTTAGTATATACAAGAGAAGCTAAGGTCCCAAAAAAAGTTTTGGCATTAGCCACCCCCATTACCACCCCCACCCCCACCCCATTATTAAAGGGGATGAAAAAAAATTGTGATTTAGTGTGTGTACAAGAACCAGAAACCTCAAAATATTTTTTTACTTCTACCACCCCCCATCACCACCCCCACCCCGCTACCGATGTGGGGTATCGTTTTATGGGTTTTTGGGGTAGAGGATTTCAAATATTATATTATTAAAGTTCCATAAACAATTATTTCCACATACAAATTTTTTTCGTTGTGAGTGACTTGGATAAAAAATTTGGATGTGGAAGTAGTGATTCCTTGGGCAGCGGTTTTTTTCTGAAGTATTTTGACGCGCTGAAGTCAATTTTGGACACAAAATTTTTTCCCTCTGCCACCCCCTTTTATTGTCCAAATTGTTTTTTTGTCCAAAATTGGCTTCAGCGGAACACAATATATCAGAAAAGTTAGATCAAAACCGTAGGACAAGACCCTTCTTTTCCCTTTTTAGGGGATAACACGGGTGGTAGAGAAAAACTGTCACGATAGAAAAATTTTATTATTTGAGGTTTTGGAAGTGCCAATCAATCCTCGTTTTAGTATTTGCGATGACTAAAGTTAACATTAAACACTTTGCCACTTTATTGATTTTTTTTTATTGTTGCACATTCCATAGGATAGTCTTCACAGTTTTCTTGTAAATAGTATTAGTTTTAATAATATTTATGATGCCAACATAGTTGGTAAAGCATTAGTATAAAATAAAGTAAAAAAAAAGTAACTACACCGATCTATTTACGTCTAGAACCCGCGATTTAGAGTCTAAACTATTAAACCATTAAAATAATTTATTTTATATTTTTTGTATCACTTTTGTATGATATTTCATTAGTTAGTATTAGTTACATTGCAGTCTATTTATTCCCGTGGCAAAATTGTTACCACTAGACTACCATTCATTACTTTTACAGGCGTTAAGGTCTATAATATAATGTGTGTAGATGAAAATTATTTTTCGACGGTTGGCTATTATATTATTTTGAAATGTATATTAGTAATTCAAAATAATGGAAGTGGATTTCAAACTTTTAGTTCAATCAAACTGTAAAAGTACCAGCACAGCACTGGATAGAGGAAGGTTGAAAGTTTTAAAAGTTCTATTCAATGCCGCACAGGTTTGAATTTTGCGTTGCAATTATGCAGGACTATGGATTAGAAGTGGTGGACAACAAGATCTTATTCATCGTCTCTGGCCTCCTAGGGCAGCAGACTTTACTCCCTGCGATTTTTACCTGTGGGGGTGGGTGTTTGTCCCAACCATGCCTTTTACTTTTCAAGATAACGAATTGTTGAAGGTGTGAATTCAATAGCTGCCCGCGAGTTGAATCGTGTGTGGCAAGAAATTGACTACCGTTCTGATGTTTGTTGAGCAACATACGGTGCTCATGTTGAGTGCATATAACCTCAATGACCATAAAAGTTGCCCGCATGGAATCGATTGCCTTTAGCGTTGCTTGGCTGTCGAAAAAAATGGCAATTGACTGGTTAACAGTTCCTTGCCTCATTACTTCCTTTGCACACCACTGTAAAGCAGCCACTTCAGCCCTGTTCTCTCTTGGAGCTGTCCGTATACCAAATGTCGATATTGTAGGACCGTTGTTCCAGTCCTCTCTGTTTGATATTTTAATTTGAAAATTTTTATAGTCCGTGTACCAGACCGTTTGTGTCGATATTGGAGACCGTTTTTCCAGTCCTCTCTGTTTAGTATTTTAATTTGAAAATTTTTATAGAAGTTACACTTTGGGATCATAGTGTCCTTGGACATTCCCAGACTGGGATCTGCCTTCAGCTCTGAGTATAAATTTTGATGCTCCGTTGCGTGTTGTTGCTTTATGGGCGTTGTGCTTCGCATTAGCCTATGAACCACTTGTTGAATACGCTGGTACCCAAAACTAGTTTTTTAAACGACTCGCACCTCGACCCAACCACTGAGCTTAGCTGGTTGCTACGTTTCGTTCACCTTGGGTCTTTAGCCGTCAACTGGGCGAAAAGGTGACGCTGGAAAGTGTTATCACATTTATGTGTGCATGCTTTTTCTAGATTATAGCCATAATCCATTCAGATTTTATAATTTTAGATGTATAGATTAGATACCATAGTTCGGAACAAATAAAAAATTTCACAAGTACGACCTTGTATTTTTCTTGCTGGGTAGGAAGGTTTTTTGATGAATTATGTGAAGTCTTAGAAGGGACATGGATCTGAAGCATTTGAATAGACCCTATGAAACCATTCCATAGATAATGTCCGGTCAAAGTGTTAGTCGTGATGCGCTAAATTGTTTATTTTTTCCGAAACGGTTTAGGTGTGCCGTCAAAATTGAATCGCTATTCTGACAGCATTTTTTCTGAGCTTACAACATCCGCTAATAGTTTTTCAGAAATGCGACAGAAAAATGAATTTTTTTGTCGAAAACGGCAGATTTTTTTCCGAGTCCGGCCCTGGATTTTTCAAAACCAAGTAGGCCATTCTGATAAATCCCAGCTGAGGAATGTTACTGGTAAATTTCATTCGATTATATCCAACCGTTGCAGAGATATAGCTCTTTGAATTTTCAGACCTAATGCGGTGGCGATGTCGTGCTTAAGAAAATTATTTTGTAGTTCGAAAATTTCTCCTATATCCCTGAACCGATTGAAAAAAATTCTTTGATAGGATTTTAGAGAAAACTTGATAGAATGGTACCAGACTATTGAAATCAACAAAAAAATTTTTTTCATTTTTGCACGAGAAATTTTTTTTCCTCTTTCAGTTTTAAATAGTCTAGTACCATTATATAAAGTTGTCTCTAAAAGCCCATCAAACAATTTTTTGATTCGGTTCACGGAAGTAGAAGAAATTCTCGAATTACGTTCACCTTAACCACTGGCCAAAGCATTTTTTTCGTTGGTGATCTAGGCTCGCCTTGAAGTGCTCTATCTGTCATTAGACTATGGCACATTCCTCGCGAATCACCCTGTACATTAAACAAATAGATTTCATTAAGATTCATTAATCGTTAATTTCTTGCAAGAGTATATTTGAGCCAGTTACATTTGTTTCTTTCTCTGCAAGTTCCTTTAGAATACTATTTGCGTACAGATCAGAGTACTAGGTAATTTTGATTGTTTAAACCCGGTATCATCAGAAACGTTTACTTATGGTATATTTTTAGAACCAGACGGCTTAATTGGATTACAACTACATTGCGTTAGCAATGTGTTGTGATGAACTTATCTAAATCTGACGTAAATATGCGGAGATGTTCATGTGAAAATCACAGGAACATATCCGACCTTTGACACGAAATAGTGATCTGTCTGTATTTCAGATTTTATTTACAAGACATATTTGTTTATGCTGGGGACAGTCTTATCAGTAATGTGTGGTCAAAGGTGCATGTACAATACTTAATTACTATTTTTATAATTCGTAATATGATAACGTTCGGTCATGGACTAACTTTTTTAATTAGTATACTGTTTTATGCTTCGGTTGGGATTTTGTTTAAACAAGGTGGCTAGTTAAAACTGTTTTTCAAATTCCCTTACTTTTTCCTAACTTCCCTGACTGATAAAATTCAGTTTATACTTTCCATTACCCCGATAAAAGAAACTCGTCACTAACTCATAAATTAGCAACATTGACGTATGGTCATTTTGTCCTTTTATTAATAACTTAAAGAATGTATTTTCCGTTGATTTGTTGTAAGATTTTATATTTTTTATGGTTTTTGTTTTGTTTGTTTCATGAGTTATTGTTTCTGTATGGTCAATGATATATTACATATATCATAATTTGGCACATGTATTTCATGGTGCTGTGCATAGCCCAAGGACCAAACAATTGTAATAATAATAATACTTTATTAATAGCATAAGCTAGATTGATACATTTTACATTATTGTATATCAGCGAAATTAATTATATCAATGAAATTAGAAATTAATCATGAGTATAACTTAAATATTAAATAGTGACATTCGATAAAACATATTTATAACAAACATTTTTAAATAACATGAGGCTTTCACAGTTTCTTACAGAAATTGGTAGTTCATTATATTGTTTAAGTCCATTGTGGAATAGGCTATATCTTGTATTGCTGGAATATATAAATTTTCTCTTGATCTTGTGTCGTGTTCATGAATGTTCCTCACGAAGGTACAGTATTCTGATAAATGTTTTGGCAGTAATTAATATTTTGTAAATAAAAGTCATTGTATTTAAAGTTATGATATGTTTCATTCCCAGTAACTTCGTAGCATCAAGCATTAATTTTATATTTGTATATTGGTTACAGTTTAGAATAATTCGTAATGATTGGTTTTGTTTCTTCTGTAGCATATTTATTTCAGCATTACTAAGTAGAAAAAGTATTATTGAGTAGAAGTTGAAATGAGGTAAAATAACTGTTTTATATATGGTTATTTTCGTCCATGTACAGAGATCTTTTCCTATACGTCCCAACAAATTAACTTTTTTAGCTATTTTTTTTGGTAATATAATGAGCATGTCCGAAGAAAGTTAAATGATCATCAATAATTACATCTAAATACGTGAATTCATTAACTTCTCAATATTTGTTCCATTTATAGTTACTCCTTGGTTATTTACTGTGTTTACTCGGCTGTATTTACTTTTAATTACCATAAACTTAGTTTTGTCTGTATTTAAGCTAATGCTATTCATGTCCAACCATTTTTCTATTTCTCTGAGCTCACTATTTATTATGTTTATAGTCGAGTTTACATTATCACCAACTAAATATATCAATGTGTCGTCTGCAAATAGTTGTATGTTGCACTTTTTAACGTATTCTATAATATCATTTATGTACAGAATAAACAGATTAGGCCCCATAACGGTTCCTTGCGGTACACCGAATATTGTCTCTTTTGGTAAGGATGTATCATTTTTATATTTGGTAGTTTGTGTTCTATTTTATAAATAACTGCTCATCCATTTCACAATGTTATGTCCAAATCCCTAATTTCTTAACTTCAATAGTAATAATTGTCTATCTATTGTCTCAAAAGCTCTGCGGAAATCTAAAAAAACTACCAAAATGATCTGTTTCTCATTTAAGGCGTTTTACCAATTTGATAATGTTGTTTGTAAAGCAGTGTCGCACGAATTTAGTTTTCGAAATCCAGCTTGATATTTCGATAGTAGGTTGTTGGTTTCTATATATTCTATTATTTGTTCATTAGCTGCTAATTTCAGTAATTTTTCATATATATGGGTCTATGTTCCTCACATCGAATTGTTTTATTTTTCTTTTCAATAGGTATTATTGTTGATGTCTTCCAAGTGTCTGGGAATATTCATGTTTCTAAACTGGTGTTTGTAACTTGTAAAAATTGATTGCCTATTGCTTCAAATGATAATTTCAAAATGTGTACATTTATGCCGTCTATACCACTGGGTTTATTTTTCATTTGATTTATAATGTTTTTTAAATTTTCCATTTTACAATTGGTCTTCTCCATGTTGTTCAATATTGTATCATAATGTTTATTTGGATTTAAATCCACCGTAATTTGTTCTATACTTTCCAGAAAGAACCTATTAAATTTCTCAGCGATTACTTTATCATCTGTAGTTAGTTCGTTGTTAAAAATTATTCCATTATTATTATTATTATTTCTTTTTTCATTTAAAAGTAGTTTTAGTGTCTTCCACATTTTATTTGAGTTTCCTTTAACTTCATCAATTTTTCTCTGATAATATATTTGTTTTTGTTTAATGAGTGTCACTACCATGTTTCTTTTCACTTTAAATTCATTCCAGTGTTGCTCGTTACCTGTTCTTATAGCTGTTTTATACAAATGATCTCTTTCTTTGATTTTTTGATCATTCGTCCACCACTTTTTATTCCCCTCTTTATTTGTAATTCTTATCTCTTTTACTGGCGCATGCTTGTTTAATGTTTGGGTTCTTCTTCTTCTTCTTTTAGCGGGGCGACGAAGGGTCGCCGTACTCAGGCCTTGTGGCCCATTGTGCTGCCGCTACGAATTTATTGGAATCCCCCATTTAGGCCGGATTCTAACCCAAAGGCCAAAATCCGTCCTATAGGGGCATTCCTTATTTTCTCCAGCACCGGAAAACCAATGCCGAAGTGTTTGTGCCTCAAGTTCATAAGATTAGGGCAGGAAGTAAGGACATGGATGGAAGTCTCCTCCTCGTCCCCGCAGAACCTGCAGTCGGGTTAGATTAGTTACTAATTTTTCGGCTAATGTGTTTATATTATTACAGTTTGGTATCCATTGTGTGTTTAAGTCTAATTGAAAATGTTTTTCATTAAAGTCATTGAAGTCTCTGATTACTTTTTTTTGTCATAATATGGCTGCAACAGCCAACAGTTCGAGATCCACTTTCACATGTACAATAGTACTCTTGAATTGAGTCTCTTCCGTTTTTAACTTGATCTATAAGAATGAAGATATGATGATGCTTACTGCTGCCAAAACGACACTTCATATAAGCTTTAATTAACTAGAGCTTCTTGATTGCGATACCATATTTAGCATAATCTAAAGTTGCAGTTGGATACTTAGGTAATGGATTGAATTTTTGCACAAGAAAAATTCCTTCATGTTTATGCTCGGCGTAATATGAAGCTGCATTGTTTATTTGATACGGACCGAGGCTTATATAATACAAACCATCTATTGTAACTTTAGGAAAACCTATTTTTCTATTATTTTCTTCGTTGTCGAGCAATGTATATTCTACGTCATTGATTTTTGCTAATTACTTAGCTGCATTTGAAAATAGTAACGTAATAAATAGCTTATAACCGTCTCCAAGAGCTCCCTTAAATAATGGTTATAACCTAATCGAAATCGTTTGAGTAGTTTTTGAGTTTATAGCGTTCAAATATAAAAATCGACGAGAGGTAGTCAAAGAAAAAGAAAAGAGAAAAGGATAAAAAAGAAAAAGAGATTTTATAAAGAAATTGATATTTTTCATTGAATTATCATCTCCACTCATATAAGTGATATGAGTCGATTTTGATCACTTTGATCCTCTATATCTTTGAAACCTTTCTTATGCTCACCTCCAATTTTTTTTACGATTAATGTCTCATCATAAGGTATCAGTAAGACTACAAATCAATCAAAAATTTGCGGACCCCCAAACGGGCTAAAAAAAGTCCTGTTTTTGGGACCACTCTTTCAATTATTTACAATTTAAAACTAATGTAATTTCAAATTAGTTTAAAATATTTATATAAAATTTTCACATTAGAAATGTACAAACACAAGCACATCATTTACTAAATCAAATTAACAAAGTATGAATTATTACATTAGAGACTAGGAATCTGCAAATTAATACAATGACTGTAGACACTAAAGTGGGTGCAACAATATACTGAATAAAAAATAAATTCTTCAAAATTTGCTCTTTACCACACAAATATAAGAAGTTTGTCACAAAACATAGAACAATACAAGTATTTCTATATGAATAAAAGTAAATTTAATATAGCTAATCTTTTTTATATGTTTATTCCCATTTTATAGTGAATATTATTTTGTTTGTTTTAATTATAAATGTACTTGTGATAGTATGTCACTTTGTTTAAATAAGTTTTAAAATATTAGGCTAAACAATATGTATTATTTTATAGTTTTACATGTAAGTCCTTTACAAACTTAAAATTAGTTTGTAATTTTAATTATTTATATACGCAGGTCGATGCACAGTATAATCCACGTGCAGGTTTTCCTTTATGGATTTTTCTATGTGTATTTTCCTAGGCATATATTTTTTTTATATGTTACATTTTATTCAAAATTCACATTATTGGTGAATAAATATACAGCATGTGCTATTTAATACCATTATTTTGGAACGCGTTGGTCGATTTAAATTTTTATTATTTTTTTTAGGATATAGTGCTCGATGAGCTTTATTTGACTGTCTTGAAAAATTTGTAACTGACTGATGGAACCCATCCAAGGCCAAAAATTGAAGGAAAAAAAAATTGTAATGTTTATATTTTCAAGGCCTACTAAGATCCTCTAAATAGGTCGAAATTTCGAGATTGACTATTAGGCAATTTTTTATCGGCAGGTTGGAGCGTATTCGATTCGCAATTGTCTCAAATACATCTATACAAAATTTTAGCTCGATACCTCATATAGGGTGTTTGTTATTCAATAGCCAAATTTCAAGTTTCTCACATTTCGACTGGCCCTGTATAAAAGTCGGTTAGGTTTACTTAAGGAACATCAGGCACTAAATCAGGAAAAGAAAAGAAAATGTATTCTTTAAATCAATAGTGCTTCTATACATTACACAGTCCCACAAAAAAAGTGTTCTCCGAATCCGGGGTCTGTCTGACCCCATCAGATCGGGGTCAAGGTCAATCCAAGGTTAAATAGGGAAAAAAACGATTAAGCGAAGGAAACCACGATTTCTGTACGTTTTTGGGGTCACTGAATCCGAATTCGGGATCTGCTTGACCCCGTCAGGTCAGGGTGATGGTCAATCCATGGGAATAAACCTTTTAAGCACAGAAAACCACCATTTTTATACGTTTTTGGGGTAACTAAATCCCAACTCCTGGTCTGTTAGATCCAGGGTCAAGGTCATTTCAAGGTCAAATTGGGAAAAACATTTAAGCTAGAAAACCACGATTCTTATACGTTTTTAGGGTTGCTGAATTAGAATCCGAGTCAACCCCATCAGGCCAAGGTCAAGGTCATTCCAAGGTCAACTTTTGTTTATCAAATGGAAACGCGTTTTTGACCACGGATTCTGAAAGAGCGGGATATTTTACGTTCGCATATGGTTTGACCTATGATCAAAGTGACGTTTGGTCATCAGAAGGTCGAATCACTCTCTCAAATTAATTTATCTAAGATCAAAGATGATTCGTATTGAGAAATCTGTTACAAATATTTATCGAGCATGGTTTAGCTTCGTGATATTTCTCCGAGGAGAATTGGAGAACCAAGACAGCAGACACCTATATCCACACGCAACCAACGAGTGGCGTCTTCCAATCCTCTGGGAGAAACGAAACGTCTATGTTATATACTGACTACCCAAACATCTCGGTTATAGGGACTGATGAAGGTACTGGAGCATCACTGATGAGGCCAACATCAGTAACCGAGCGATACGTTTAATTTCTGTGGGAATCCTCTGATCATGTTATTAAAATTAAAAATCCTGCTTCTCAGAGGATGCTGGAAATTGTGACAACTGCCTTAATCGAAGATGTGTAGAATGATCCATTTTCCGATCCTTCGAGGTAATGAAGCCAGTAATGGCGTACTGCCCTGCAGGGGCGTTAGGGTGTGAGAATGAAGCCATAGTGAGTCCGACGACGAGTTGACTTTGTCCAGGTCTAAGTATGAGGGCTTTCCCACTTTGACGAGGACAAAGTCAACTCATTGTCGGACACACTATGGCTTGATCCTCACACCCGAACGTCCCATTGCAGGGCAGTACGCCTTTACTGGCTTCATTACCTCGAAGGATCGGAAAATGGATCATTCTACACATCCTCGATTAAGGCAGTTGTCACCATTTCCAGCATCCTCTGAGAAGCAGGATTTTTAATTTTAATAACAGGATCAGAGGATTTCCACAGAAATTAAACGCATCGCTCGGATACTGATGTTGGCCTCATCAGTGATGCTCCAGTACCTTCATCAGTCCCTATCACCGAGACGTTTGGGCAGTCAGCATATAACATAGACGTTTCGTTTCTTCCAGAGGACTGGAAGACGCCACTCGTTGGTTGCGTGTGGATATAGGTGCTGTCTTGGTTCTCCAATCCCCCTCGGAGAAATATCACGAGGCTAAACCATGCTCGATAAATATTTGTAACAGATTTCTCAATACGAATCATCTTTGATCTTAGATAAATTAATTTGAGAGAGTGATTCGACCTTCTGATGACCAAACGTCACTTTGATCATAGGTCAAATCACATGTGAACGTAAAATATCCCGCTCTTTCAGAATCCGTGGTCAAAAACGCGTTTCCATTTGATAAACAAAAGTTGACCTTGGAATGATCTTGACCTTGACCTGATGGGGTTGAACAGATCTCGGATTCGGATTCAGCAACCCCAAAAACGTATAAGAATCGTGGTTTTCTAGCTTAAATGTTTTTCCCAATTTGACCTTGGAATTACCTTGACTCTGACCTGGAGTTGGGATTTAGTACGTATAAAAATGATGGTTTTCTGAGCTCAAAAGGTTTCTTCCCAATTTGACCTTGGATTGACCACCCTAAACCGATGGGGGGAATTCGGATTCAGTGACCCCAAAAACGTACAGAAATCGTGGTTTCCTTCGCTTAATCGTTTTTTCCTAATTTAACCTTGGATTGACCTTGACCCTGACCTGATGGGGTCAAACAGGATTCGGATTCAGCGACCCCAAAAACATAGATATGTTGGTCTAGTCTGGTGAACACAACATTTTGTTTTTGTGGGGCTGAGTTATTCAATTGCTTAGGTAGGTGCCTTAATGAAAATTTTTCAAACAAATGCATTGGACAGAATAGGTTTTCTTTTTTCTTCCTCATTTAGCATCTGATGTTAATGTCACTAAATAAGAAAGAAAAAAGAAAAGCTATTCCGTCCAATCAATTTGTTTCAAAAATTTTCATTAAGGCATCTACGTACAGCGACCAAATAATGAATATAAGCACTATTTATTTAAAGAATAACTTTTCTTCCTCATTTAGTGTCTGATGTTCCTTAAATCGAATGATTACTTTACCCTTTTAGTAAACCTAACTGATTTTTGTACAGGGCCAGTCGAAAAGTGAGAAATTTTAAATTTGGCTATTGAATAACAGACATCCTGTATGAGGTATCGAGCTAAAATTTTGTATAGGGGTATTTGAGACAACTGCGAATCGAATACGCCATCTAATTTGCCGATAAAAAATTTCCTAATAGTCGATCTCGAAATTTCAAACCATTTAGAGGAGCTTAGTAGGCCTTGAAAATATGAAAAATATAAATTTTTCAAAACAGTCAAATAAAGCTCATCGAGCAATATATCTCAAAAAAAAAAATTAAATCAGCCAACGCGTTCCAAAATAATGGGGTGTTGCGGTATTAAGTAGCACACACTGTATATTATTATTATCATTATTATTAAATATAAAAAAAAGTGGTTTTGGTTTAAAAAATGCATCGGGATGGACTGATTTAAATTCCCTTTGTTGAAATATAGAACTGTTTATATTCTTTAAAATGATGTCTCAGAAGGTAGATAAATAGACAGACAGACAGACAGATAGACAAATTACAAATTCAAAGCGATTGGGAATGGAATGGAACATAAATTTAATAATAAACAGTGCATTTTTTCAAAATTGTGTACACTTCCAGATCCAGCGTTATTTTGGGTAGCTATTATTGAACTATGAATGTGCTAATTTTCTCTCCTTTTGCGTGAAATTTTTATTCGCTTCAATTATCTTTGCTAACGTCATTATTACCACCAAGGTCAATGCCGAATAAATAACGCAATATCGTAGGTAGTCACTAGTTCTTAAAAATATATATAAAAAAAGCGAGCAATTCTTGGCCTACGCTATGGCAAAGATGTTCGCTATCTAGTATCTAGCCCCTTTAATCCGGAAATAAAAGTTAATTTATCGAATTCACATGAGTTGTTATCATCAGAGGCAATTATCTAGTATAATCGGATAGTGATTAAACAATACGTTGTAAACTTCGAAGACTGGGTTTTTATCACGAAGTCAACCCATACTCCAGTAATTGTTATTTATACTGCAATTATGCAGATAAAATACAACATAGTATATCGTTTCAAATTATAAATATGATAATGCAAATAGAAAACAGACAAATAGTACAGTACCTAGAGGTAAAAAATATGCAAAACTTCGGAATAATGTCATATTGAACGGATTTCCCCCCTCTCAGGGGTGGCACTTAAAAAATAAATATATTTATTGGAGCTGAAGTAGAATCAAATTTTAAGAAGAAAAGGTTCTATGGAATTTTTCACATAAATTGATAGTTTTTAAGTTATAACGACTTCAAAATTGCGATTTTAGCTTAAAAAAAAGGTATTTCCAAACGGCTTTCCTCAAGTATCTCGAAAAGTACTACTTTATCGAAAAAATGTTACAGACCAATTACAGAAAGTACAAACTGGGAACTAATTATATTTTTTGTTTATTGATGTAGGAATAATAATTTCGAAGATATTTAAGTTTACATTTGGCATCCAAGTGTTCATAAGATTATTATTATTTAGAGTGAGAGTTATATATCTCAGAAACTGTGACACCTACGTCAAGGATGCTAATAGGTAGAATAATAGGTTATTAATTAAGCTTTAAACTGTTTTTTTATTTGTTTCTGTAGCATAAAAAACAAAGAAGTTATAACTGAAGCAATGTGCGTCTACGCATTTTTTTTAATAACAACGTCGCCATTTTGTTACTGTAATTAGCCAGTACTTAAAAAAAAGGAATTTCAATCACAGTTTCTCATTAATATATAGCATGACGTAGATGCTCAAATTTTTTGGTTTGTATGCAGCACTTGCTTTAGAAAAAAATACAGTTTAAACTATAAAGGTATTTTCGATAAAACGTAATTTTTCTTTCCTTTTCCAAATATCTCAATAAATATTAGTTTTATTGAAAAATGAAAAATGAAAAATGAAAAAAATGAAAAAAAAGAGACCAAAAATAAAGCTCATAAACCGATAATGAATTTCGCTTGTTTATTTATTTACATAGATTTAATAGTTTCGGAGATGAAAGTTTACAAATGGCATCCGAACGTTTATAAGACGAAAAGTGCAGTTTAAATGTTAAATATCTCAGAAATTGTGACACCTACGTCACGCATGCTAAGAAATTAAATTAAATACAATTAATTGCGCTTTCAAATTATTTTTTACTCATTCCTGTAGCATAAGAAATAAAGAAGTTATGATGAAAAAATATGCGTATTTATATTTTTTTATATAAAAAGGTCGCCATTTTGTTACTCTAATTATCTCAAATACAGTTTTTCGTTAAGATGTAGGCATTACCTAGATGCTCAGATTTTTTTGCTCATTTAAAGCACGCTTTAGAAAAAAAAGCATTTTAAACTTTAAAGGTAATTTCGAAACTCTTGGATACCAAATATAAACTTAAATATCTCCGAAATTATTAATCCTACATCAACAAACAAAAAATATAATTAATTCCCAGTTTGTACTTTCTGTAATTGGTCTGTAACATTTTTTCGATAAAGTAATATTTTTCAAGATACTTAACGAAAGCCGTTTGGAAATACTTTTTTTTTAAGCTAAAATCGCAATTTTGAAGTCGTTATAACATAAAAACTATCAATTTATATGAAAAATTGCATAGAACCTTTTCTTCTTAAAATTCGATTGTACTTCAGCTCTAATAAATATATATATATATATATATATATATATATATATATATATATATATATATATATATATATATATATATATTTAAGTGCCACCCTCTGAGAGGGGGTGGCATCCACCCCCTATAAATTAGCAAGCTCCCGCACAATATAGAAACTTTTCTGTGAAGCATTTACTATTATACTGCCAAAAATGAACGAAATTCGTTCAAGATGACATTATTCCGAAGTTAAAACCTCTAGTTACTGTACTAGTTCTATTCGACTCGAAAACTAAATTTTAACAAACAGATAGAAAATATTGTTCTCTCTGCTTATAAAAGTTTGGGTTTTGTGATTAGAAATTCAAGTGGTTTTGATGACATTGAATTATTAAATCTTCTTTATTCTGCATTTGTCAAATCCAGACTTGAATATGCCTCACTTATTTGGAATCCAGGATATAATAAATATTGTAATTGCATAGAGAATATACAACGGCGCTACCTAAAATTCGTTTCATACAAAATTGATCATGTATATCTCACTGTTGGCTTCGATCATGGACAGTTGCTAAATAGATTTGGTTTTCTTAGTTTACACGACCGCAGGAAACTTTGTTCTATTTTGTTTTTGCACAAGTTAATTTTTATTCTCATTTATTGCCCTAATATCTTGTTACGGTCGATTTTCACATTTAATAATGGCCAGAAATTTATGTACTAATTTTCGTTATTTTCCCAAATTTTATTGTACATTTGAGCCTATTGATACCGTCTCTCGCGAATTAATAGAGTATAACTGGTTGCATAATAACAGTACCTAATGGCTTAATATACCTTGATACCGGTAGTATGGGTGAGTGCGTTCAGATATTCATTAAGAGAGTGCATTGCAAAAACGCCCTTGTAAAGCTTCTACAATGGCCAGTATTGTTGATTAAACCTTCTTTGGTGGGTAGATTTATGAGGGGACGGCTTTCAGAGTATATTATGATAATATTTGTGGATATAAACGAAGTTAGGAAAATCTATTCTAGTTGTGGGGTGCGCCGTGGAGTAGAAATTCTGAACGTACCGAGACGGAAGACAAGAACTTGACATTTTGATAGAGGACATTTTCTTCTTGGTCATTTTTCCTTTTGCTGCTTGAAGATTGAGTCGTCTGAATACGAGTTTTAGCAATATTGTAAGTTTTGCTCCATTTATGGGATTAAGTATTCATCACGACAAGATTAGTTGTATTTTCATTTGGTTTGGAGTATCGTTTTGGGAAATGCAGCTACGGATTTTCCGGATAAAGTCAATTTTCAAAGCACGTGGCATCGTCTGAATGTAAGATTTTGGAGTGCCATTTTGACGGCCATTTTGACGGCCTCTTTCAGCCCACATCACATCTCAGGTACGTCTCTGAAAACCCACTTAAGGTTGAAATAGATTTGTAATTTAGGTTGTTTATTTTATTGCAGGGCTTTTTTTTTTTTTCGTTCGTTAGTTGTTCATTGTTGAGTATATTACAAGTATTGGGATCTATTTGTTGGTTTATGGCTATTGGGATGGATACCTTATGATTTTACTTGGACCCGTTACTGGTATTCCACTTGAGCTTTTATGTCACATCCTACACTTTACGAGGGACTTCCAGCCTGACCTTAGTTTCAACCTCTAGTCCAGATTTTGGTGTCTAGATGGTGGATGATTGACTGACATGTTGTGTATGTATGGTACTGGGGAACTCGGCACGTTACCTTAGACTCTACGTAGATGGTCTACCACCTGCGGCTGTTCTCACCCTGAATTACGCTACCCTGGTAGGACGGGAAAAGGTATTCAGACACTACCAAAGGTAAGCGGAATCATATTCTCTATAACGAGGGATCCGGTACATCTACTCAACGTCCACGTCCATTTTCAAGGAATATTGATAATATTTTGCTTGTAACGTAAATCTCAGTAACACATTAGATTTCAGTAATATTTGGTACATTTTGTGTATCGTTACTTCACTCACTTAATAGCGTTGCCTTATTTCACAAATAGATGTCAATAATTTTAAGTAATTTTATGTTTTAACGTACCTTGAGTCAATTGTAGTTTTTGTCACGCTTCTGGCATATGACCTTTTGTACATTTTTAAAGGATTTATTATTTTGTAAGATATTTTATGTATATTAGGTTAAGTGTGTGGGCCCCACTTATTAGAATATATTGTGGCACTTGTACTGCGTACCGAGTTATCGGTGATAATTGTGAAAGATTTTGTACTACGTACCCTGATATTGTATTAAATGTTAAATTAGAACGACGTTGTCTTTTATATCTGACCACCTACACCACCCCAATTATCGAAGCCACCCCCAAGGACCTGAGTAGTCGGCCGTGTGAGACTTCCTCCTCACTAGCTTATTGCAGAGGGGGTACTGCACGTAAAATATTAAAATTTTGTTCAGGGCACAGGGTGACCACCCTACCCTGCGTTTGAGGTTTAGCAGCCTTTGGGGCCCCCTTTTAAAGTGGGCCCAGGCCCCTGCAACAATCTTGAATATGTTAAATTTTCATGCCCCCTCATTTGAAACGCGTAATCTTAAAACATTTTATCTTCCCACTCCACGAACAAATGCTCTGATGTTCTCTCCCTTACTTTTTATGTGTAACACTTACATGTCAATTGAAGGACAGCTTGATATATTTTACTCGAGTATTTCAAGTATTAAGTGTACCTTTTCGTAGTAATCTGTAATTTTATTTTAATATGCTTTTAATCTGTTAGTGTATTATGCATGTATACAACGTGATCTACCAAGAAATGCGGAAAATAAAATGGTGTGCTAGTCTTCAACGTGGGAAAGCTCCTGCAAAATTTTAGAGGATTCTGAGGTAATTTAATATATTAAATTATTAGTCAATTTGCGAAGATACACTACTGATGTTGAGTAAGTCCTGACCTACTCCTGAATAGGTCGACGACCTTACTTCTGAAAGGACGTATTCGAATTGTTTACATTTCCTTAATTGGCATAAAAAGTGAAGCCGGCCGGCGAGATCAAAAAAAGAGGCCAAAGCCAAAAATCTGAAAAATAGGCAAGCAGCGAATGTTGGCATATGGTTTTTCAGCAATGAGCATTGACAACGAAAATTTTCCGACTGATCCAATTTTGGCCATAATTGATGTCGCCAGTGCTGCCAATTGCACGGAGAAAAAATGTTGGCATATATCGAATGTTGATCGCCAAGATACCCTCTTCAACTATCACCAAGCCCCAAAATGTTATACTTTGTTATTTTCTGGGGCGGCCGCCAAAACCGTCAGGGGGGGGAGGTCTGACTCACATAAGATAAAATACTCAAAAAATATTTGCTGAAACATAACAGCAATGCCAACTTGTTATATCCCAGGCCCCATATATGTAGCTATCTCCTAGACTATATTGTTTCCAATCGGTTCAAATTATCATGCAATTTTTTTTAATAAATGCGTCGCAAATTCGTCCGCTGTGTATTCTATAAACGTTGCCAAAATTAGCGATTTAACGACATTATGAGATTCATATAGTAAACACTATATTTATTTATGGCATAATAAATCGCATGCTTTGTAGCAATTTGCTGTTATTAAATAATTAGCAAACAGAACATAAAACTCAGTGTTCATTATTTTCGTAGTATTTATTACTATTAGTATTATTTATGTTTGCAGGTATTCTCAAGGTCAGGAATTTAATGACGACAAATAACTGGAGCGTTTTTAAAATCAAGATGAATTGTCACATTCCATAATAATATTTCTCCCACAAAACAATTTACAAAGCCTTCAGGCATTAACGCTATAAACTAAAATCTCCTTAAGACGATCCAACCACCCAACCAACCAACCTTCTCGGTACACTTTGAAAATTGCCATGACAACTCGTAAACGTGAGCTTGTCTGCTGGAATTCCAGTGTCTTCAAAGCGTACCGACAATTTTGGCTCCAGCAGACCAGCTCACTTTTACGACTTCGCATAGCAATCTTCAAAGTACCGAGAAAGTCGGTTGGTTAAAATTGTATATTATTCATCGGCATAATTTATTGGCTGTTGAGGCTGAATAAACCGGCTACAAACAATGAGAGAATGGAATACAAGAAGAGAGCAGGCTGTTTCGAGTCGCTGAATTTATCAGAAAATTTCTAATTTGGGTTCTAAATGTTGTGATTGTTTTAAATAGTTTTGATAAACGTTTTGAATTCAAGAAAATAATTTTATCTACAATGGACATATAAAGTAGGCTTTTTTGCTCTCATGTTGATAGTGCAAAGTTGACCTTTGCCGAGGAGCTGTGAATAATGTCAATTTGCCACTCGTCTCCCAAGACAATGGGCGGTAAAATACTTTTACGCTCGCTCGAATGCACCTGGGTCCTTACACAAGTTTGGTTGGAACATTGACAATGTATTACTTCCACGTCCAGTGGAAGTATAGTAACGACAAAAAAATTTTTAAAAATTTTTATTGTCCAAATAGGCTTAAAATGTCATGAAACGTCGAGATTTTAAGTTTGAGCGAAAAAAAAATTCTGTCTGTCTGTCTGTCGGTCTGTCTGTAACTTTTTTTTGTGCGCACGTTTACTCTGGAACCGCTTAAGATATTGACTTGAAATTTGGTACACATATGTACTTTAACGAGATCTAGAACTAGATTATATTTTCATCTTGTTCCGTCGAAGGGTTGGGGTGTAAATTGGGGTAAATTTGGGGTAAATGGATAAATTAAGCAGGTAAGAGTCCACGAAATTGGTATTTAGTATATACAAGGTCTCAAAAAAAAATTTGGCATTAGCCACCCCCATTACCACGCCCACCCCCTATTAAAGGGGATGAAAAAAAATTGTGATTTAGTGTATGTACAGGAACCAGAAACCTCAAAATATTTTTTTACTTCATCCACCCCCCACTACCACCCCCCTATCACCACCCCCACCCCACTACCGATGTGGGGTATCGTTTTATGGATTTTTGGGGTAGAGGATTTCAAATATTATATTATTAAAATTCCATAAACAATTATTTTAACATACAAAGTTTTTTGTTGTGAGTGACTTGGATAGAGAATCTGGATGTGGAAGTCGTGATTCCTTGGGCAGCGGTTTTTTTATGAAATAATAACGCCCCAAAACTGATGTTAATATAATGAGAGTTGATGTAAGAGTAACAATTAATTACCTAATTTATTTATACGAAAAATACGAGTTTTATAATAATTAATAAAACTTAAATAAATTGACAGCGGTTGTGTCCTTGTTCATCTATTTATTTTGATCACATATGCATAGTAGAGTGCATTAATACGCTTATTGTGACTTCCGTGGGGGTTTCGATGTTACAAGCTGAATTTGATATAAAATTAATGATGATATACTCATGTTTCAAAATCTCAAAGCCGTCAAAAAATGCCTACTCAAAAGGTCATTATAATCAAAAAACGAGTTATTTCTTAGTGAATTAGGTGTTTTGATATTTCTACTTTTGAGTAATAACAAATTCTTGTAACCATGAATAGAACTAGTCAAAATAAGTAGATTTTCGAACAGACCCACCTCGAGAAATCATGCCTGCTCCTCATGAAACCTATCCCCCTAACAAAATGGTGATGTTTCCCAAAATTTAAATTATTTTAGTATAATAAACTTAGGCGTTTAGTTATATGTTTCTAGGGATACTCTAAAACGTTGTCAGAAGTCCATAGAACGAAATATTCATCATGGCGACCAAAATTTAAGTTTTATATTTCATTAACAATTTTTTAAGATTTATTTTTTTTTATTTATGTTCAAGGAGTGTATCAAGGCAATGTTGCGGTGGTATTTTCTGCTAGACCATGTCACTGTGCAAGTTGGCTGACCGGCCATGTAAAGGATTTGGAGGAGCTTCCATTACGTTCATCAGAAGTGCATGTCGAGTTTAAGGCAGGAAATTTTGTTATACGGAAGTCATCCAACGCCTTTTCTGCTATTTCAGTAGACCAGGCCCAAGAGCCACACAACAAAAACGTAAAAGATGACGGTGGTGCTGTCGGCATTCTTCAGGATCCAGCTGCATTGCGGAGGTGGGCTATGGCATGTCCAGAAATACATAGATTGGTTAATGAATTCACGAAATCACGGTAATCCTTTCGAGGAAACCTCAGGTGACCTAATATTGCTGGAAAATCACACTGTTTCTGATGAGGAATCACTACATATTGTTCATCACCAATATGTATCTCGTGTATTATACATAACACTACTTCATTTTGACGTGTCTATAAAATTTATATTTTCTTAAGACCAAGAAATATTATTATTATCATTATTATATTATATAATAGACAGGCAGGGTAGGAGATGCAGAATCTTCCGATAAACAATAAGTGTTTCTCCTGGTCAGTCAGTGTTTACAAGTATGGTTTACAATGTTGTAGGTGCTAACTAATCTACAACATTGCTGGCGATAGTTGCTAATATTTTAGGCTCTCCGGAACACCTATTTCAGCGAAGATTGCTGTGAATTGCGGATCGCAAATGAATTTTATTTCCGAAAATTGTGTCTAATGCTTAGGTTTTTCTCGGCACACTCGAGTTTCAATTCATAGTTTGAATTTGAGTTACCTTTTCCTAGAAGTAAACGTATAGTTACATATACCTTGTTGCCTATGGTACAAAATAAACATTGGTTTTGAATTCACAAACCTTTTCTAATATTTACAGTGACATTTCTTCCCTATCTGTAAACACGCAGAATTGGAGTCACTTTTCTCGTAAGCAATTAACTGACATTGCACATTAAAATTATTTTGCATCTTGTACTTTTTCATTTCTATAATTTTATGAAAAACATGCAATGACTCAAAAAAGTATTTACCTGTTTCTGTTGATGTGTTTCCCTTAGTATTAGTTTCCTTCGATTTCTCATTTTTCTTTGCGTCATCTGAAAAGAAGATGAATTTTTGTGAGAAGAATACAGAAATGTATTAAACAAATATTTCGTCAAGAGGTATTTTAAATAATTCTTTTGTGAAACAATGCTTCTGCTTCCTAATAGTTGAGATAGCTACATATATGGGGCCTGAGATATCACATGTTGGCATTGCTGTTGTTTTAGCAAATATTTGTCTGATTATTTTATTTTATGTGAGTCAGACCTCCCCCCTTGACCGTTTTGGCGCTAGCCACCTCAGAAAATATTCAATTGTGGAACAGAGTATAACACTTTGGGGATTGGTGCTAGTTGAAGAGGGTATCTTGGCGATCAACATTCGATATATGCCAACATTTTTTCTCCGTACAATTGATGTCGCCAGTGCTGCCAATTGCACGAGAAAAAATGTTGGCATATATCGAATGTTGATCGCCAAGATGCCCTCTTCAACTAACACCAAGCCCCAAAGTGTTATACTCTGTTCCACAATTGAATATTTTCTGGGGCGGCTAGCGCCAAAACGGTCAGGGGAGCAGGGTGACTCACATAAGATAAAATACTCAAACAAATATTTGCCAAAACATAACAGTAATGCCAACATGTTATATCCCACCCCAATATATGTAGCTATCTCCTAGACTATAAGGATTAAAGAACTATTTGATTTTTCTTCGCTTGTCTTCCTCAATAATTACACACTGTGAGGTAGATTGCAGTGTTGGAAAAAAAACAAGGCGTTTTGGAATGTGTACGAAAAAATACATCATATAAATTATCTAGAAATATTAGCAGCTTGGAATAGATTTGGACTCCTTAAAACCATTGTAAAAATTATTGTGGTTTTGCTATTTTGCTTAGAAAAGGTATACAGTGTGTTTCACTTCTCGTGAAGACACCCCTGTATCTTTTTTATTTGTGGCCGAATTCATTTCCAATTTTTATCAGCCATACAACTCCATAAGACGACTTTATTCAACACATAAATGCCGCCTAGATCTAAAACGCCGGCCTACTGCGATAAAAAGAAAACAGTAATTTTCGAGAAATCATAGTACGCTTAGAGATAGATAAAAATTTTGTTAATAAAAGTTGTTCAGAGTCACTTAATATGCCCCCCTGTAAAATTTTGTGAAAATCGGAATATTTTCAAAAAATAAATTTTTGTTTCACTTCTCGTGAAAATAATTGCTATTTTCTTTTTATCGCAGTAGGTCGGCGTTTTAGATCTAGGCGGCATTTACGTATTGAATAAAGTCGTTTTATGGAGTTATATGGCTGATACAAATTTGAAATGAATTCGGTCACAAATAAAAAAGATACAGGGGTGTCTTCACGAGAAGTGAAACAATTTTTTTTTTTTTATATATATTCCGATTTTCACAAAATTTTACAGGGGGGCATATCAAGTGATTCTGAACAACATTTATTAACAAAATTTTTGTCTATCTCTAAGTCTACTATGATTTCTCGAAAATTACTGTTTTCTTTTTATCGCAGTAGGCCGGCGTTTTAGATCTAGGCGGCATTTATGTGTTGAATAAAGTCTTCTTATGGAGTTGTATGGCTGATAAAAATTTGAAATGAATTCGACCACAAATAAAAAAGATACAGGGGTGTCTTCACGAGAAGTGAAACACACTGTACATATAATAAAACATCAATAATTTGTGTTAATAAAAAGGAGAGTATGCATCTGAAGTTGGGTAAAATAACGAAACTAATTTGGTAGTCAGCGGGCTAAAGCGTCTTAGTGGCGAGCACGCTTGGTCACACTATCTATCGTGCACTGGGTTCGATCCCCAGCTCCAACACTGGCAATGTCGATGGGTAATGGATGTTTGTGTTTTTCAAATGTGTATTCCCTGCCAGACAGCCTTGGATTTATATTTGGGGGGTTGCTTATTATATTTGGGGCGTTTTATTTCTTTTATATTTTTAATGGTGAAGAAAACGTATTCATGTATTTATATCCTATATACCTACTAAAGAAAATGTGGAAGCCCCATAAATAAATACACTGGCACCATGTATAGTATAACAAAAAATGACTAGACGAACAAAAAATTATACAAAAAATAGATAATGTTAACAGAATGGGCGAACGTGGTGGCGGTCACTAAAACCTTAGTAGTATTATAGTTGAGAAAATATACATAGTTAGAGTAAAGGAGCGAGGAGTAGCGACAGCCATTTCGATCGCTTTTCTCGGCAACCTCTTCGACGACTCAACATACCCCGATGGTGCCTACGTAATATCTCTTGCGACTACCATAATAATCCAGTCAATGAGTGCTCAAAAGAGGAGTGTAGAGTACATGGAATATGCGAGACTTTTTGACTTCAGGACTTCGTTGTGAGTAGTTAGCAGGTAAACATACTAAAAGTTCCCGCCCCTGGGAGGTAAGCTTACGTTGGGAGGAGGGAGGGAAGGTCCCATTTTTGGGTTTTTCGATTATATCTCGGAAACGGTGAACTGTTTTAAATAAAAATGAAAGCTAATTAAATTTCCTATAAAATTGTTTCCATACATATTTGTCGAATTTTCAACGGTTTTCGAGATATACGTTGAAAATCGATACTTTTCGAAAAAATCATTTTTACCTAAATCTTTTTGTCAAACATTTGCTTCTAGTGCCTCCCACGATCATTTTTCAGAAAAATTGTCAGAAACGAAGTTGTAGAGCATTAAATGTTCTTCAATTTGATATACACTTATAAAATATTTGTTTCGAAAATTATCGATTTTCAACAACGGATAACTCGAAAACCGTTGGAAATTCGACAAATATGTATGGAAACGATTTTATAGGAAATTTAATTAGCTTTCATTTTTATTTAGAACATATTTTTCTAGAGTCCACCGTTTCCGAGATATAATCGAAAAATCCAAAAATGGTACATTCCCCCCTCCCTCCCCCGTAAGCTCACCTCCCAGGGGCGGGGACTTTTAGTATGTTTACCTACTAACTACTCCTAACAAAGTTCTGAAGTCAAAAAGTCTCGCATATTCCATGCATTCTACAATATATTCATTGACTGGACTATAATTGTATCTGCACACCTTTGTGGTCTACCATATTTTTTTTGCAATTTCTTACAGGGTCAAAACATATTTAAGTCTATTTTAGAAAGTTGGGTCAACCCTCAACACATCTGTTCAATTACTAAAGAGCTTCCTCTAGAATCTTTGATAGTGTGTAAGACTATTTTTCTAAATAAAAAAAAAAACGTAATGTAATAATGTAAACTATTACAACCCGAAGATAAAAAGCGTTATTTCATTCATGAGACAAACAGTTGCGACAATTTAATTTTTATTTTAAATTCGATAACCTTTCTCATGAACCTGAAACATACTTTTAAAGAAAGCGCGTGCGTTTAATCCAAATAAGATAGTTTTGAACTGCCTTAAAATTAACTGGGATTAAAACATAATAGCCCAGGAGTCTTAGTCAATATATCGCTTCTACCCGGACTTAATTATTGTAAAGCTGAAAATTTGCAAGATTGTAGTTTTGGTCCAAGACAACACGTACCAAAATGTCCCCTGCTCTCCCCCGTCGGCTTCCCTGTTTTTGTGGAACAACAAGGGCCTAAGTCGCAGAAATTGCCCAGCTGGCTATAAAGTGCAGCAGAAAGGTTGTTACTCGTCCGATTTGGGTCGAAATGATCATAAAAGCTTCTGAGAAGCATATCCGTTCGTATTTCAGATGTTCCATGCATATTTTGTTCATAATTTTCCGTTCTAGTGCTGTCAAAATTTCAAAAATTGAAAAAATTCCGAAAAGGTGCCATTGCGGATAAATGAAGACTCGGGGGGGAAAACGTACCAGAATAAACATTTGTCTTCATAGTTTGGGCTTTCCACTGGTATGTCTACTTTCTCTGTAACGTCATCCGTTATGGAGCTACGCCACTCCGAGTATGGCCGGGCAGCAGTTTCTGCGACATAGGCCCTTCTTGCTCCATAAAAACAGGGAAGACGATGAGGGAAAGTAGGGGATTTTTTGGTACGTGTTGTACTGTACCAAAACCACAATCCTTCAGATTTTCAGCTTTACAATAATTAATTCCGGGTCAAAAACTAAAATTCCTGTGCTATAACATTAATAAAAGTTTTTGTAGGTTCTTAGTCTATTCAGTGATATAATTTTCAACAGCTACCATATTTTTCGATAAATAACTTTGCAACATTTACTACGATAGAGGTTTAAGAGGATTTGTGGTTTTAGAAATATTCAATAAAATATTAAAACAAAACATATTCTTCTTATTTACAACGCCTTAACAGGTGTTTTGTGATCCATGCACCATTCCCGCTGGCCTCCCTTTGCGGCGTCTGACAGCATCATGCCATCTGTCGCAGATACCTGTTAGACGCACGGCATACCAAAATTCTTTCCCATCAGCTTCATTATGGATTGATTTTGCCTATATACAAAGCATTTTCCTTGGTTTAATGGAATTAGTCACCAAGCTCCCTATCGTATCTCGTCCAAATCGGCTTGTAGGGAGACAGATGGTGACTGAAATGTTTTCAAGTCACCTGCACAAGACAATATGCTTGAAGAGCAACGTAAGGTGAAATCGTACGCTAACCCGCACCTCAGAGAAAGTATCTGCCACTACGCTAAATTTTGGAGAGAAATTGGAGAGAAAGCATTCGATCCATTTGTTGTTCTAGTTTATATAGCAAATGGGGAATACACACTTTATCAAATGCGCGGAAGTACAGAACGAGTAAATATTTAGAAAAATAAGCAACGCCTGCAGGTAAATATTGAGGAGAACCATAAAACCTCAACCAGAAGAGGATATGATCAGCTGGAGGTGATTCAGAGTTTAATGCAACGGATTTTAGGGAAATTTTTGTTTATTCACATACAAGGTGGCATTAGTGAAAGAATCGAAACCAAGGGATACTCAGAAATGCCTTAGATGTGTAAATCACTAAGGAATGATTATCATTAGAAAACAACATGAGTTTATTTGTAATTCGATTATGAGAGTGAAGCTCATTTCCACTTTAATGGCTTCACATACACATAAACAGACAACTGGATATTGGATATCGAGACTCAAATAGTTATTCTTTATGGCAAGTCAATCACTTATGTGAACAACGTGGTGAGGAAAAAATATTAACCCATACCTCTTCAAATACGATCACAATGTCGCGACCACCGTAAATGCTGATCAACAGATAGATAAGAGGAGTCACGCTGTTAGAAGTCCTCTTGCACTACCACGAAATGAGATGTTGCACATACGCTCAATTTTTTTTATAATTCATTTCAGAATCATGTAGCTGCCATTAGTGACTTTTCTTCTCCTCCTCTCCTTCTTATGGCAATATCCTGCACACCTCAAATATTGATAGTTTTAAACATAATATCTTTCTACAGCCGCCAGTGTTCGTAAGATGGCCTATTGGAAGTCTTAGTTGGTTTTTGCCCAGCTGCAAGTTTCCAATGCCTTCTTTTGCTGCCATACCCAGAAACACATTGCTGAGCAACGCGCCAGTTAGGCTACGTCTATACTGGATTGGACTGAGGTCATGCTTGTGGTTGTTATAGAACCTCCCAGATCGAAAACAAAATAAAATTTCGACTTAGGTAAAAAATTCATTTAAGGGCATTTTCAATCATGACAGACGAGTCTGAGGGCTTCAGAGCCACAAACTAGTCCAAAAGGACCGTTATGAGTTCGATAAGACGTTAGAAACAACCGTGTGGAATTTTGAAGAAACATCGAATTTTTACTTAGGAAAATATATTTTGGTCCAGGATATGAGAGTGCAAGTATACGGTGGTCATGGAAAAATGCACCACATACTTTTTACAAAGTACGCCAAAAAGTATTTTAATTCCTCCCGCGAAGACATTGACCATGGAGGTACATCATACATCATACATCCTGTTCTAAAGACTAACAATAAAATTTTAACGATGCAATCTATCAAACGGGCGAAACCGACGAATTTGGCAAAGGCGTAGTAGCGCCTATAAGCAAATAATATTGGCAAAAAAACAGTGAAAATGGAGAAGGCCTGTTTCTCGCATAATGGATTCAAGTTTGGATTCACCTATCGACTCATAATTTGGACGAGTGCGTTGGGTGGTCAAAAAAAAGCGATGGTAGGAAAGCCAAATGCAGGGCTTTCCAAATAATAAAGTTATAGAGAAAACCACCTTGTGCATAAAGGACTCAAAAATCCATTTTGCCACATTTTGCGACTCGCTGTCATTTTCCTATATGGAACCTGCATGGGGACAAGTACGTCGTAAGACTGGCCGAACGCTATTAAACTCATGTATTAGTCGAACTCCGTCCCGTGAATGATATAATCACAATCTGGGACCTTTAAACTATTCATAAGCGAACCAAAATTTTTTTAAGTAAAATATTTATATATTATTTTCAAAAATACAAAATTTTTAAACTCTTTTTAAAAGGCTTGCATTAAATTCTGAGTTTAAGTGAATCTTTTCTACCAAATCAATTGTTAGCGTACGCTCTCATTTGTATGGTTAAAAAGTAATTTACCTTAGATGGGGAGGCAACACACAACACATTATACTGTATTATTTTATACATATTAAATAAATGGTATTCTTTGAACTAATTGCATTTTATTGATGTAAGGACTTGTTGCTAGTCTTAATCCCTGGAGTTTTCGTTTGGAAGACCTAAACAACTGAGTTAATCGGAATCTCATGATTCCGCAAGTTTGATACTCAAGTGTTCTGGTCGCCTTACGGGAGCTTGAAAGGAATTTTTTAATGCGATTTCTCCAGAAATCTTTAAGTGTAGAGACCATTATTAGTACGTAAATCGATACAAATCACGTCAAATTCCAATCCCGTTGGAGGATTCTTCTTATGCAAAAATAGCAAAAACCCAGAGACGTCAGACCCCTCATTACTGTTTAAACAGATCAAAATCACGTCAAATTCCAATCCCGTCGGAGAGAAATCTTCGATAGGGATTTTTTTATGCAAAAATCGCAATAATCCAAAGACGTAAAAGCCTTTATTTTTAGTGAATAATTGAAATCACGTCCTGAGAGAGCGTCTTTAATGATCTGAAGTAGTGCAGCCATTACTCGTCTATCGAAGTATATCTTATCTCGAGCCCGCTTGGGAGTGGAAGAACGGGACAGAACGCGGCTGACGCCCTTCTAAAAATAAATTGGTGTCGAGTCACCTAGATGCTTGGTAGGACTTCTTCTACATGGTCAGCAGTGTTTGTGAAATGCGTTGGCGCACTTGTGTTTTTACTTCTGGAGCTGTTCTTCTTCTGAAACTTCTATTTCTTTCGTTTCTAATCCGGTAGCGTAATACCTTCGTTTGTTGACGAGTCTCGCACCATTATTAAACTCTTCTTGAAGTTCAATTTTCATGTGCTAGCATGATCGGAATGCTCAATGTTTATACGTCTTCGTTCTAGGACCCTGTAAATAGTCGAGAGGACAGGGTGCATCCTTAATTGACTTTGAAATTCTTCTATTTAGGTTTCCATCACCTCTTCGAACTATTGAGTGCTGTATGAGAGTAGTTCTTTACTGTCCTATATATTAGGTAGTGCACCACCTTAGAAGCTTAAAGCTACATGGCGACGATATAGAATCAGTTAGCGAGTTTGCCTCGGCTCTTTGATAACCACTCAAAATGACACAACCGAAATAAAACGTAGAGTCCTCCTTGCCAACAGATGGTACTTCAGGCTCGCCTCAACTCAGATCCCATAACATCGCCAGAAACACAAAGTGTAAGCTCTATAAAACTCTAATAACACCGGTGTTAATGTACGGCTCCGAAACATGGACACTCACTAAGAGTGACGAGACCATCTTGGGGTGTTTTGAGAGAAAGTACTAAGGAGAATCTACGGGGCTATCGAGGAAAACGGGACATGGAGGAAACACCAGCTGTACAGGCTGTTTCAGGGACCAGACAGAGTCAAGAAAATTAAGCTTGGCCGTCTGCGATGGGCGGGCCACGTCATGAGGATGGAGGTAGACAACCCCACCTGAAAGACTTTGCTGGATAAACCCGTAGGGCAACGTAGAAGGGAAAGACCCCGAATGAGGTTCCTAGATAATGCCTATTTAAGGACTGTAAGAGTAAGGGCCTGGACTAGGATGCCTGGTAGCAAATTCTGGAGGAGGCCAAGGCCCACGAAGGGCTGTAGCGCTATATTGTTGTTGTTGTTGCAGTACTCCTTTGCTGCGTAGGATGTTGTGACTGATATAATTAAATTCATTTTGGAGATCCATTACGATTATACGTTTTGTCCCTTTCTCCATTTTTCTTCCAGGATCTCTTCGGTGATGTACATATAATTATGCATTGATATGCCTTTGATGAATGCTATCTAGTAATGTGATGTGTTATTCATATGTAATCATCTACACTATGTGGTGTGTTAATTTTGGGAAGGAGTTTCGTGTTGCATTTTATAGATTGGTCCTAAATTCGATGTTATCTTATCTACTCCAGGTGCAGTATTTTTTCTAGAACTAGCCAATATTTCCAGCAACTGATATTTTGATGGTGGATTATCCAAGGGCCAACAGTCCGCTTCTTGAATTAATTATTTTCATTATTTTTTTGAGTTCCCTTCTTCCTTCAGTTTTTTGTAGATTTCCTTGAAGACATTTGTGAATTAATCGTCTCCCCAGGTTTGCTGAATATGTTATTTTTTAAATATTAACAACCATAACATTTCTTTTGCGGTGAAATGAATCACTGGTGGCTTGTAAACTAATTTTATAATGTATGTTTTTTCCAAATATTAAAAAACACACCACACTTTAATTACTTTATATTATTTAGAAAACGTAAAAGGCTAATCTAATATTGTGGATTTCGTCGTTCAAGGTTACTACAACACGAGGTTATGTGTGGTTTAAACTATAAACTGACAATAGGCTATCTAGAGGTGGATAATTTATTAGCCGCTACTACTTCTGGATATATTCATATTATTTCATTATTTAAGTTTATATGCCAATTATCTAATATTGGCAGTAGTATTTCATATCTAAAACTGGCGATATTTAATTATAGAAGACTAATTTTATACGAAGTGCAGTTTCAATAACAATTTACCTATTTATAGCCTCAATAATTATTACAATTAATAACTTTATAAACATTAACTTGTCGCAATTAATTTTATGATTTTAAAATATATTGGTTACAGATAGTAAATAAACGTTCGAATTTTTTAATAGAGCTAAAATATTAGAATATAAGGTAGGTATTAATTCTTTATAAATAATGAAAAATCACTAAAAGCGTTATAATCGTGTGATCCTGTTAGAGAGGGCGCCCACTATGCAAGAACTTGACAGCTGCCAATTGCAGCGTGCTACAAGGATCAATATTAAGTCCCCTATTGTTCCATCTTCATATTAATAACGTTCCCTTTGCAGACCCAGCACTGACAATGAAATACATCAATACTCACGGGGGTATGAATTTACGTCTGTGTATTTTCAAATGAGTACCCCATATCTGGACAGCATTGGCTTTAGATCTATATGTGATGAATTTATGTTTAACATCTATTTCTGTCAGTTTTCTACATACAAATTATTTCTTTTTTTTTTTAATAACCAAACACAGCAATTAATTTTACTTCTAAACACATTCACAGATTAATTTTGTTGAGAAAGAGATTTACATTCGTCTACGTTATGGAGTAATTATGCTTCGAACGACAATTAACTTTCAGACAAATCTCGATATTTGAAAATATACGAATCTAAAGAGAAAATCCACCATAGATGTAACAAATTTAGAAAGTGAGAGGTAGAAAGATTTTTGAAGGAAGCGGACGATGTAGATTGTTCAAGGAGTCGCTCGGATCTTTCAGCCCTACTTCACATCGACCTGAAAAGATCTTTTGTGTCTTACCCTACAATTAGTTGTTGCCCAGGACTCCCAATCTTTTTATAAAGCTTGTGATTTTCCTGGGGGCTAATTTTCCTATGTTTTCAGGCGTTAGTTCCACCGTTTCTAGGTACTCTAGGTACTTTAGCCTTTAGTGCGGACTAGCATCTTGCATTCGCAAAGAATATGTTCCGCAGTTTCTATTACAGAATCGCAGTATCTGCACATGTCGTTGTCTGCCTTGCCCATAATCTTAAGATGATATCTTAAGGGGCAATGGCCTGTTAAAAGGCCTGTCATTAGCCTTGAGTGGGACTTTTCGAGTTCGAGAAGCCTTGTGGAATTCTTTGACGAATAAGTGATGAACTTTTTCGCTTGTCTTTGGCCCGGACTATTTCTTCAATAGGACTCTTTCTGTTCTTTTTCCCATTTTAGAACCTCCTCCGTTATGTAGATAAGCCACAAAACGGTTCTGGCCCCAAAAATGGGGCTTCAGCACTTTTTTTTTGCAAGGGCGTCAGCTAATTCGTTTCCTTCTATTCCCTCATGCCCTGGTACCCACATCAAGGTAACCTTGTTGTTTTTTTTCCAGTTGCTTCAGGGATTGTCTGCACTCCCAGGCAATTTTAGACTCAAAGGTGCAGGACCTGAGAGCTTTTAGTGCTGCCTGGCTGTCTGAGAGTATATAGATCTTTGCCCTTCGAATGCTTTTATTTATGCATTCCTGGGTACATACGTCTAGAGCATAGATTTCTGCTTGGGAGATGGTTGGGGTTTTGCCTAATGCTCTGGATAGCCTGCAGTTAGGCCCCGCTACGCCCGCGTCAATCCGTTCAGCCATCTTCGATCCATCTGTGTACCAGTTGAGTGACCCTTCGACTTTGCTCGTCTGGCGGCTCCCGATTAACACATCAAACGGGCAGTCAAAGTCTCGCTTAATTGGCACAGAGTCAGAGGGTTTGGTCACGCATTTCAGTTTAATTGTTTCTAGAATCTAGAATCCAGGTCTCCTGGTTTGAAAGAAAGTACCTGCTGCAGCCTTAAGGCACTAAATGCTGCCTCCTTCCTTACATACAGATGTAGAGGAAGCAGGTCTAGTATTGCCTCCATAGCTGCTGTGGGACAGGAGCACATTGCTCTTGTAAGCAGCGGACGCTGTAAGATAATGTTGAAAGTAAAACAATTATTTGAACAAATTATTTTTTACCAAACTACTAATATCTTGATATTTTAGGTAGCGTTGTCGGTGGGTGGAGGCCTGCCGGAGGGTGGAAGGTACATTCATGCGTTTATAGGATATTGAGCTGTATCTCCTTTCATCAGAATTAACAAATATGCCTAAAAATATTTCAAGATTGTTGAAGTGAACTTTTTGAAAATTTTTCGCAAAAACGAATACCTAAATTCTTTTAATGATCACTATAACGGGTTTAGTTGTTTACAGAAATTCAAAATGCAGCGTGTAACCTGCAGTTCGAGGTATAAAAACAATTGGCACTATACCTAAAAAAAAATTTCCAATTTTTTTGGCTTCCTTAATTCTAGTAACTATGCCGGCTACTATTTTTGTTTTTTCATTAGTCGATGCAGGAGTGGATGTTAAAGAATCACGGAAAATCCATCTAGGCCCATAAACATAAACATAAACACACCACAGATAGTAGACAACCCCCAAATCCAAAGCCAAGGCTGTCCGGAAAGGGGGTTACACATTCGGAAAAACGCAGACATACATCCACACCCACCGGTGTTGTCAATACCGGGGCTGGGGGTCGAACCCAGAGCGCGGTAGCGAGTCGATCAGCGTATTCGCCACTCAATACGCCTTAACCGATTGAGCTACCGTGCTGGTAGCAAGGCAAAAAATTATAAAAATTCCTCATTCTATCATATCAATGCATCTTTTTGGAACTACGCCAAAAATCAGGGCCAACTACCAAGATTTTAAATATATTTTTACCGTTTCACGACTTCAGCAATATTCACAAAAGACTTACAAACTTGTATGAGTTGTAATTTCAAATAATAAAAGACAATGTACTGAATTTAGAAAAACGCAAAAGGTGCGGAACCATTTGGATCTTTTGAAATAAAAATATAATTATTGACAAGGCCAGTCCGTAAAATTAAAATCAATTCATCTGGCAGCTTGATCTTGAAGCAAGGGGCACCGGATGGCTATCAAAAAGACATATTCTCACGCCCAAAGGCACATTACTAATTTTGAAAGTCACTAGAAAAAACCCTTAGCACATAAAAAATCCGTACACGGATATTACATAGAGGTAGCTCGGAAGTGCACCCCCGACACTCAACCTTTATTGAATCGTATGCCGTCAGTACATTTTCGCAAGGAGGCAGGAAACTCTCATACAACTCATATAAAGCTGTAATAAGCGCTATCAGTATCAAATGCCTAGTTCTGTGAACCATATAATCACGTTTTTGGAAATTTTTAAACTAATCACAAGTGCCCCAAAATGTTTGTAAAATATTTTCATATTAATAGACAGTTAGTCCTTAGTCTAATAGCCATAACGTAATCTTCAAAGAAATTGTGAATCTCTTTGTGCCAGTAATTAACAAAATATTTCTTCATAGCATGTAGTTGCGATAACGCACTTTGAGGGTGGCGTCTGCCCTTGTCATGTTTGAAAGGCGGATTTCTATCCAGGACATCGATCGAATCACGAAGGTTAATGGGAGATATTCTAATTACATGATTAAAAATTAAGTGTTTAGAGTATTAGCAGTGTTTAACATCAAAAGTATCATCGGAAGGCAGCTGGAGAGAATTGGTAGGTATATCAACTTTTTTCTTATCTCGTTTATTATGTTTGGTGTCTCAGATAAATGCAAAGAACCCCTCTGAGAGTGGATGAATCATTTTGCATAGAGGAGCGACTTGGCGCCCATAAAATAAAATAAATTCAGTCAGTCCTTCAGACGAGTTTTAAAAGGTTCATCTACATGGACATGTCAATGCAAGGGACAGGAAAATTGACGTTTTATTTCCGGTGGAGTATTTTGTGGAAAATAAGAAAAGCACTGCAACGAAAATTTTAGGCCAAAAAGGAAATATTTTTAAGAAATTCTAATGTGTTTTTTTTTTCAAAGAATAAAAAGCAAACCACCACACTTAAAGTACTTACATTACTATATTTAGGAGAATAATGTAAAATATTAATGTGATTTCGACATTCAAGGTTACTACAACTTAACATGAGGTTATGTCATGGTTTTAAATTTTAAACTGACACAGAGAGACGGTATCTTGAGTGGATGATAATTTATTAGCTATTACTTCTGGACATATTCATATTATTTGAATTTATGTGCACATTATCCAGTATTATGTTTTATTATTTATTTTATATCTAAAACTGTCGATTTTAATTATAAAAGTACAGTTTCAAAAACAATTTACCTATTTATAGAGTCAATAATAATTAATACCACAAATAACAATAATAATTTAATTTTAATTTTTAATTAATAAACATACCTATTAATTTGATGCATTGAATTTTATAATCAAAAAATATTCACAGTTACAGATAATAGACCTTCGAACTTTTTATACTAGAAAGTGATGGCGGTATTTTGTCATCTTCACGTTCCTATTGTGGGATTAATAACATCGGCACACAAAAAAAGTCGTAAGCCTGAACCAACATCTGTCAAAGTAGGCCATTCATATTAGCTTAAATAGAAAAAAAAAATTATAAAGTTTTGCCACTTGGGGATTAAACTTGTCAAAGGATGTACTTTCAAAATAAAAAGAGTTCCCAAGCAACAAGTGGGAGCTTCATCCCTAAAACCCACAAAGTGCAATTCGGTAATTTTTTGCGTTTTTCTGGAAAACCGTTTGTCCTACAAAAAGAATTATACTTACAAAAAAATGTTCCCAGTAAAATTCTGAATAAAAAAGTGTGTATTAGCTAAATTGTTTAGAAGAGAGGTTTTCGAGAAATCAGCTATTGAAGTTAGAGGTTGCATTAACAGAGATTCACGAACATGGTATAATCATGTATTTTAGGTATAATTTTGGAACTCTGTGATTTAATGTAAGGTTGTATTATAGTGGAGAAGGGGTTTATAAAAAAAGTTTTGCGATTTATACAAGAGCACTCGTTTCCACACCACCATTGAGGTAGAGTTATCGGCACGTTTTTTTTAAGTGGTTTATCCTTGAGACTTAATCCACTAAGTCAAAATAAATTTATAAAACGTCTTCGGTAGTATCTACATCATCTGTGGTATCTGTATTGGTACAGTTTTGGCCACGGCAATTTCTGCACATAGTTGTGCAATATAAGCCTGCCTTAGTACAGCTGCATCTCTTTCCACAACCTTGTTTGCAACTGCAGGTTATTAATGTTAAAATAGAAGCCGGGGCGGGTGGCTCAGTGGTATAGACAGGTGACAGTGCATCATAATTTTTTTCCAGTCCCAAAGCTCAGGATGCAAATGTTGTCCACGCCATATTTGCACTTGAAGGTAACTACGACGGGAATGCTGTTGTACTGCTGCCGACGTGGGAGGTAATTTTGAAAGAACCACGGCACTGCCCTCTTGGCCAACAAATTTATTAAAATAAACATATCTTTGCTCACTGAGACTGCCCTCTAATGATTTAGCTTTATAGAGCTCCAATATAAACCTTTCCCCAGCTTGCTCAATTTCTGTTGGAGTTGACTTAGGATTATTAAAAATCTGAATTACACTATCAAAGTCCTTTCTGCGATTAAATAAATGTACAAACTGTTGTTTGCCCTTTTCAAAGAATCCTGACGTGGTATCGCACCCACTAATAGCATGAATGAATCAATAATATAGATTCTTTACAATTCGTGAATCTCTGTTAATGCAACCAACTTCAATAGCTGATTTCTCGAAAACCTCTGTTCTAAACAATTTAGGTAATAAACATTTTACTGGGAACATTTTTTGTAAGTATAATTTTTTTTGTAGGACAAACGGTTTTCCAGAAAAACGCAAAAAACTACCGAATTGCACTTGTTGCTTGGGAACTCTTTTTATTTTGAAAGTACATCCCTTGACAAATTTAATCCCCAAGTGGTAAAACTTACCATTTTTTTTTCTATTGAGCTATTTTTAAGCTAATATGAATGGCCTAAATTGTATGTGTTTTAATGCGGTGAATCCGAATCTGTCATCAGATTTGGCCTACGTCATCGGAATTTTTTTCTACATTCGATGAAATCCGGACGTTTTTTTTTGAAAACTAAGGACGTTTGTCTTTCATCGAATGTAAAAAAAACTCCGATGGCCAAATCTGATGGGTTTATGGCTTTTTTTTGTGTGTCGGTGTAATTATTCTTTAACTAAAATAGTTTACCTCAAAGAGTCAAAATTAACAAAAATTAAATAGAAAATTTTTGACGTTCGTTTTGCCCAAACTAGATCTGCCAATCGTAGTGTGTCACAAGGTTCAATATTAAGTCCCCTGCTGTTCCTTCTTCACATTAATAGCTTGCTCTATTTTCTTTTTAGCCTTAAACCACTCTAGTTAATTCCACTTCTAAAGACATACACAAATCAGCTCAATTAAGAAAAGAATTTATACCGCAAAAACGCAAATGACGTCAAAAAATGTAGTTATTGCAGAAGTGGGGTGCGGCCAAAGATGTTTTAACTCCTAGATCGCTCAAGCAAAGAACCGCCCATTATCTCTCCCACTTTGCTTCCACTCCGGGCCCAACTCCAAACACGCGTGTTGTCTATGCCCATGCCTCGCTTCTAGTTGGTATCCTGTCGCAAACCTTCGCGACGTTGTCAAAGATCAGAGACAAAAGCCGCTTAAAGCGGGGAATTTTGAAGTGGTCTAACGCAATAACGTTGAGCGATCAGAAAATGTAGAGAAAATGGTGACAGTCTGGCAACACCACTGGTTGCTCCGGTCAGTTCTTAGTGCCGGTTGAAATTTGATTGCGTTTGCGCTTTAAGAGCATAAAATCTTGTTGACAAACTCGAACTGACCCGACACTAACAACGGTAAAGTTCGGCAGTTCCAGCATTGCTGTCTCGATTTTTGAGGCGTGTTAATATTGCCCTCTCCATTGAGATGTTTGCAGCTTTGTCATATACGAATTTCTTATGGGTTAAACCATCTAGTAGTTAAAGATCTTTGGGTGCGGCAAGTGGTACTGGACCATTTCAGTGAAACTGAGTTAATGACTATTTCATTAGAAACGCTAGGAATAATCTGAAGAGCACAAGTTATTAGTCTCAGTGTTAGGACTCGCCTATATTAAGTTCAAAGATTAGCCTGCTTAGAACCACAGGAGCAATCAAGACGTGTGCTAACAGTTGCGAAGGAGGTCATTCTTGGATTTCCTTGCATGCTGAAGAGAAACTTGAAGCCAGGAAAGCAGCAGACTGCTCAAGAATGGAACGTGGAATGCGACGGACCAAGATCTAGGGCAAGTCCAAGGGACCAAGTCACCTCTCAGTCATAAAAAGACATTTATGTCTGTCTATAAGTTTACTATTCCATATATCCCTAGTGGAGATGGCTGGAAACGGGATAAATGGCATCTTATGAATCCCGAGAGTCTGGAATAGTACAGCGATCGAAGACTCAGGAGGGACCGTTGCTGGCGTATACAGATCTAAACCAAGAGCTACTATATCAGTACCACTTGGTCCCAGTGTATTCCAAGCAACATATCTGCCATCTTGCTGGGTGCAACAGAAAGTCCCAGAGGTATCGCTGACGAGCACATTTATATGTGCACACAGCGACAGCCTGGTGGCATTCAAACTCATATGATTGGCCGGACACAGTGGCGTCGTGGGCAATGAAGAAGCAGTTTGACGGGTGACAGAGCAAAAACTCCTTTCCCTGACCTTGAACCAACCTTTGGTTTGCTAAGAAATTTGATTCAATCCGAGCTACGAGATTGGTTCATGAGACAGTTTAATAAATTCTGAGCTCAAGCCCGCGGAATAAGGCAGTCGAGGCTCCATTTAAAGGGGCCTTTAACTGACACTGGAATAGACTGCCATCCTTCGCGCTCTATTCTAGGAGATCCTGCATACCGCAAATGTACAATGGATAGACAAGTCTAAGTACCGCAGATCTTAGAATTTGCTAGCATTCCTAATAATAATATGGGTCTATAAGGACATTACACAAAAAAAGAAATCGGGCAGGTAAGAAGGAAAGCTAAAAAAGAGAAACATCAATGTTAAAAAATAATGAAATTGGAATCAAGAACCTCTGTCAATGTTCTCAATCCCTCCTCATCACGTTCTAGTAAAATTTTAAGCATACCTCACAATCAAAAAATTGTACTACATTCGTCCTATTCTTTGAATATGTAATTGCCAATAACACGTACGGAGTGCGGAGGTGATAGTATTTCGTTATTTCATTCAATAGTGAGGATTTAGCACGGAAGATAAATAGTCTATTTATATTAAATGATTGACCCTCGAGTGTGATATTAAAATTGAACACAGAGTAATTATTAAGATTGTTTTTAATACGAACGATAAAAATGACACTGCTTTTATCGTCTATAATCTGTAAAATTATAGATTTGTGTGTTATTTTAAAATATGATGTCATCAATTTTATTTTCGTCAATTGTGTACCAGCAAAAAATTGTCTTTCTTCATAAATACATTTTCAACTACATTTCTACTAAACAAAATCTATTGATTATATGTCCCTCGAACTGCCCCTACGTACTTTTATATCAGTTTATACTTCTCGATTTTCTGTAAAATATATTCCATGGCAGCTTCATGATCCACAACACGCAAAGTTTACTTCCTGTCTGCGTATGGAAGGACGTGGTTTAAAATAATACCAGTATTTCTCTAATTATTTATTTATCACCGACCTAATTGTTAGTGTTAACAAGGCCATACATCGAATCCAAGATACACGAGTAGTTATTTATTATAAACGTTGAAAATTTGACGAATTTATCATTGGGTGAGGATCTTTATGTCAAAACTAAGAATTCCTTGTTTTTCATCCCTTCAAAAAATCGTGTCCGAACAGGCACCATCTAGTTAACAGAATTATCAAGGGAGAAACCTATTATAATTTTAGTGAAAAATATACAGGGTGGACATCCTCAAAAATAATTACCAAGAAAATGGAACGCAGGACAATAATATTTGGCATGTAGTTAACAGAACTGTCAAGGAAGAAACCTACTATCTTTTGGTGTAAAAGGACAAGGGTAGATAGAAACAATCAAAACAACTACTCTTCTAGCTAATACATGTTGAAAAAACATACCTCGGATATTTACATTTCCTAAAAGGTTCGGTAACGTATGTCGTAAAGATTTTAATTTGAGATTTTTATCTAAACTAACTTGCAAAAATAATGATCAAAACAGACCATAAATTTTACGCATGCGCGTTGTTAAGATTCAGGTATTATTATGACCAATCGCTACCTTGAAATCAACTTTGGTAAGTTTCTAAAGTTTAGGATGAAATCCTGTAGACTTGGCGTGAGGAAGGGGGAAGGTATTTGACAACTAATTTAAGGTAGAAAAATCAAATAGAACGCCCAATAAGGTTTCTCAAGTTTAGAGCTCAGTTCACTGATAGAAAACAAGCAACTATCGTTTAAAGTTGTCACATCATATGTTTTTCTAATAGTTGTCATTTTGAAATAAGGCTCACTATCATCAACAATGACAACTTTAAACAATGCCTTTAAACGTAAAATCAGTTAGTTTTAGATTATATCTTATAGGATCACTTAAAGAATGGACATTAACGAAATTAGAAACAGTTCAGATATGATAAGATAAATCGACCATCTCGTGAGCCGCACTAGAAAATGTACTGAAGCTGAGGAGGACATTTTGAACATGAAATTTAATTATAATTGTACGAGAAATGAGCGGACTGTAAACTCTAAATTTATAAATTTTGTGAACTTTAATTCCAATTCATTTACGGCAACGAACGTGACAGCCAGGAACAAATGGCTTACCTTTTTTGCAGTTTCCGGCATTCAATGGTGGCTTCTCGGTTGCAACCTCACAGAACACAATAATAACACAACAATGTTCAATTTAAAATAAACAATTAAATGTAAATCACAAAAGACTAATAAAGATATATGTGTATATGAAGACGAGCACATAAAGAGAGAGAATTTTAAAGTAGTCTATTCTACCAGTCTGCTGGTAGAATAGACTACTTCTGCTACTACTACTACTACTCTTCAAGCCATCCACACACTTGACTGTCACGTGGTCTCGCGAAAGAAAAAAGTAAAGCAAAAAACATATATAGAGAATTTACATTTTACATTCATAAAAATTGGTAACAAATTTATTTTATTAATAATTAAAAAATTGGGACGAAACAATAATTCTAATTTATAAATACTCTTTATGACAATATCCGCATTTTTTGTTTTTGGTACAATTATTCTGTTGATATCCTGTTATCTTGTTAGTATGTGCATTATTGGTATGCAACTTGGTTGATATTAATGTGTATGCTGTGTTGCAGTACTACTAGTCTTTAATAAATGAGAGAACTGAAATAGATTTTTGATTCGGTGTCCTCTAGCATTTATTTTTTATTAATTTTACCCCCTCCATAAAAATTAGTAATTAAAACATAATAATTGCTGAAAAAAAAATATGTCTAATTTATTAGTGGAAGCATTTTTTGTGCGTATCATTCATCAATATTGTCTAAAGTCTCATATTGCATTATTTAATCGAATTTATTTCGAAGGCGGCAAAGGTGTGGCAAAAAAATTAATGAAGTCGTTTTGTTTTTGTTGTACTTTTCGAATTTAATATTGAATATTTAAAAAAACATATCCAGAGTATTGTTTTCTTGAATAACAACAAAAACATTTTTTTTCAAGTCCGGATCTGGATTTATTGTTTGCGTGTTACAAGTACTTATTCTGGATCACTAGTGTATTATATATGCCAAATATGAACTTATTACTCCATTCCTTTACAAAGTAACAACAAAAAGAAATGTTGGCTAAAATACATAAAACACCCCGTATTTCAGCAACGAGGGCTCAACTAGCTTTTACTATGGATGATTACGATTACCCCCGTGTCCTTTACCTGCCAATAAAGCATGTCCGTTTCCTCGTGAAACACCCTGTATAAAACCACATTTGCCGAATCTGTATATGTTTCCCTCACTGTGGTGAAGGGAAATAGTTGCGTGAGGACGTGGGTTGACTATTTCATTAACTGCCAGCGTTTGAACCTGAAAGTGGGCGAAATTTTGTTAAATTATAGACTTTATTTATTTTCATACCTAACGGGTGTTACCTTATTTGGAATGAAACAGAAGAAGGTAAATTAGCATAAAATTTACGAAGAGATGAATGATCGGGATATAGTCTATAATTATTTAATTCTGGATTATTCATGTTTTCTTACTTCTTATTATTGAATGTTTTTGCTTCTACTGTATAAAAAAATTCAAAAATAATGAACCGACCTCAAAAAAAGAAACTAAGAATTATGTAATAAAATTTCATGGTCGTCCAGTTAATTGGATTTCAATACCCAAATGGACATTGAGGTCTTAAAAATAAGTTTGGTTTCGTGATTTGCTCATTATTACAGCGAGTTTAAAGGCTTTCTTATATGTCAAACATGACAATTGCAAAAATTTACAGAATAAATTGATACGCATTTTTATTATATGCTTTAACAAAATGATACCTGATTCTTCAAGTTTCCTTTTAGTTCACTTGCTTTCAGTTTCTAAAAGTGCTATTGGATCATATGATTGTTATTCTATGAGTGTTCACATTGTTTTTAAATTGTTCAACAAGCTTCATGTTGAAAGGTCTAGATAACATACCTAGTCAGAAATGTTAAAGAACTAGCCTGTCTCATCCTTTTGCCATATTTAAAAAAAAATTAAAAAAAAAGAACCGCCTTCAGAAACGTCGCTAAAAATTATAAAATAAAATATCACGGCCGCCCAGTTAACTGAACTTTATTAGCTAATATCGATATAATACATTTCATTTCGTTATTTGTTTATTTTTACAAAATAAAAAATTTTATCACTAGCAAAGAAATCTTGTTTCCAATTTTTGCTCACCTTACACATTCGGAATCTTTGCAGAACAGTTGCAATAAAAAGTAAGAAAATCAATGATCGGCAACTGAATGATAAAATTAAATACAAAAAAAAATAGATATAAACATTATCTGTAATTAGCTACTGTAATAATAGTCCAGTCAACGAAAGAGTTGTGGAGAACATGGGAGAATTTTCCTCTTTAGGAATGTGTTGGGGGTAGTTAGGAGGTAAACATACTAAAAGTTACCGCCCCTAGCCGCGTCGCTATAGGGGGGGGGGGGAGGTGGAAAGGTTCTTTTTTTTTTCGATTCTTCGCTTATAACTCGGAAACGATGCGTCGTACGGAAAAAGGTAATCTATGCAAAATTAAACATAATTAAATTTACCACAAGAATAGTGGAGTAAACGTAATAAAAAAAGAGGCATTGTTTCGGAATAATTTGTAACTGCATAAAAATTCATAAAAACTTTTTAAATGTGTTCTAAAGTCTAAAGTCTACCGGTTGGTATTGTACGCTAAATCTCTATTTGTTTATTAATAACAAAAAACTGCAAAATTAGTTGTTAAATGAAATATCTCGAAAATTAATCGAGGAAAATCATGAAAATTAGGTACTAGGGGTTCTTGGGTATGTCAGATTAGCAAAATTCAAAATGGCGGATACAAAATGGCTGACCGAATCGTATTAAGAGTGTGAAATTCGCCATAAAAATAAGCATTAATGGGTTTTTACCGGTTTTCGGGTATGCTGATGACGAATCTGATTCATAAAAATTGTGTAGATAAATGTAAAATGTTTAATATAAATAAATACAATGTACTATAAAAATACTTTTATTATAAACTACAATGAAAGGAAGTATTTTAACTATAATATATGATACATACGGTTTTTCAATCAAGAATGTAATAAAAAAAAGACTTTATTTATGAACATACAGTGATTGTCCGATAATTGATTTTTAAATACAAACACGTTGAACGAAAAGGGCAGATAAAACTTTTTAGTATTCTGAATCTTCTGATTGTACTTGCTTCAGTTCGTCGCTTTCTTCGTGTAAGTCGTCGATGTCTTGGCAGGGAGAACAATTTGTACAACTGTTGCCACTACATGCGGAGCATGCCAAAGTGCAAAAAAGACCAGATTTTCTACACCCACATGCTGATCCGCAATCTTGCTTGCAGCTACAGAATATCATGTTAAGTATGTCGTCTGATGCAGGTCGTTGACTCACTGGCATAGGTACTAAATTACCATTGACTTTCTTCCAACCCCAGCTCTCTGCTTGTAAATGCTTACCCATCCACGTTTGCGTCTACACTCTGTTTTTTTTTTTTTTTGGTGGGCTGGAGTTCGATGCAGGCTCTGATTTCTTCTGTGCCAGTTCAATGTATTTCGGGTGTGTATACTGCTTCCTGCATTCTTTATGTACAGTTACAGACTGCCTCTTTTGCAAGAATTGCAAGTAACCGTCTCCTCTGGCAGCTGAAGCACTTCGAAGAGCATTCATTCCTCTGTCGACGGTGACTGTGCTCTCAATGTCCTCATTTAAATGTTTTTTGCACACGAAACATTCTTCATCGACATCCAAATCCATGTCTAACATAACCAAACAAAAACCAAACGTGATTCGTTGTTCTTATATTTGTATCAATGAGCCTTGCATATTATGTAGGACATACACACATTAGCACTGAAACAAAAATTATTCTATTATAAATAAATACGTATGTTACGTGTACAATAGTTTTTTAATATTGATAATTCGTGAGCACCTCTTACGAGATATAAAGAAGCAAAATTAAATAAAGAACACCACCACGTGCACGTTAATTTTACGAGGCGATAAAATGCGCGGCAAAGTACAGCCAAGCAAACGGCCAAGCGAAGGAGCCACTTTCACGAATCTAGTTAAGAGCTTGATGGTGAACTTGCTAGTAGTAGTCAGGAATATGTTATCGTCCTCTATGTACACACTGATGAATTAAAAATAAATTCAAATTTATGTTCGAATTTAGTGGTTGTTATTATATCTTGTTGTATTCTTCTCGAATTTTTCAATAATTTACGAAATTTTTAAAAAAATATTGATTTAATCGAATACATTATTTTCACAGTATCAACTTAAACACGCCATAGTAGTCACCATTTATGCATATGTTATATTTAGTAGAATTATTAGTTGTGATAAACTTATTTTTTATTTAAAACCTTTGCAATTGTCAATAAATCGTGTTTTTAGCAATTTTCTTCTTTTTTTTACTGTTTAATTGTTATTACGTTAAAAAAAAAATAAAATCAAGAAATACTTTTCAAGATTAGCTAACACCTCTATGCATTCAAATACAAAAAATATATATATATTTTTAAGTTATTACACTTTTAATAGTGCTAAATTTTCGAATTTTTTCTTCTAAAACGTCTAGTCTAGTTCGACTTATTCGTAAAAAAATAATATAAAAACGCGTATTAGTACAGTCACTGAAGGTTTTCACCTCCGATTTCGTTGAACCTCCATCGATTTTCATGAAAATTTGTGAGTAGTTAGACGATACCTCAAGAAACAAAAGTGACATAGTGCCAACTTGCGCTTTTACCCTGGGGGTGGATGCCACCCCTTCTCGGGGGTGGAAATTATTTTATGAAAAATAACCCCAGGAATCGATAGAGGGACCAATTCTAAGCAAAATTTGTTATATAAAGTTATTAAAATAAATCAATACTTTTTGAGTTATTAAAGATCAAAGATTTTGATTTTTCGTGAAAAAAATGCATGTTTTAAAGCGGTTTTTCATAAATAACTCAAAAACTATAAGTTTTTACAAAAAAGTTTTCATTACCAAAATTGAAGCTAATAAAAAAACGAATAAATTCTCTCCTTAAAAAACCTTTTAATATTAATTCAAAGTGAGCTATAGGTAATTGAATGTATATTTTTTTTCGGCGAGTACTCAAATCTAAGTATTCAAGCTTAAATAACGGGAAAACGATGCATTTTATAAAATATACTTACTGAACATTTTTCAAAGTACTCAGAAATACCTATCAAATGAGCTATAGAAGAAGCTGATAGCATCAAAATTAAGCAAGTTATGATGAAAATAATAGGACCCTTTCGAATTTTTTAGGAAAAAGTGAAAAATAAAACCTACGCCATTTCCACAAAAATTAAAATTTATAGTAATCCCTATAAGACTTTCTTTATTTTAGCATAAGTAATGACTTTAAAAATTTTGACCGGTTTAGAATGCATATTTTTGAAAAAAAATATGATTTAAAATAATCAGAGTTTTTCAAATTTTCGTAAATTTAATTTTCTTTTGATAATAACTCCAAAAATACTCGATATATGTAAAAAATAATAGAGAACGAAATTTGAGTTTTTTATTTAACAAAGATTTCATTTTTTTTTTAATTTTTGTAGGATAAAAAATAACCGAGATAGAAACGTTTAAAGCCTAAATTCTACTGCGAGAACCATGTAACCGGGGCCTTTATCTACCTTTTATCTTTTAAAAAATAAGGGTTTTAAAAGATTAAATTTAATACGATCTTATAGCCCTTGAAATTACCTTTCAAATGGTTTTTGGATGAACCTGATATCATAAAAATTAACGGAGTTATTGTAAAAAAACCAATAACATTTTTTTGGAAAAATTTTTTGAGCAGAGATTTTGTATGCATATATAGGAAAAAAGATAGATAGTAAGAAGTAGACGTGTCGATAGGTACATGCTCACAAAATATACATGTGTGAGTGTGTGTATGTTTCTTTTGAAGATAGAAAAAGTGAAAGGAATTCTGAACATCTGCTCGAAAACATAGTGATTCTGCATTAAGGGGGTGGTTTTTAAGGGTTGAAATTTCACAGTCAACCAAAAATTATATCATAAACATTAAACAAACCGTTTGTGTAATGTTAATATGCGATTTCATATTTCAGAAATACATGATTTTTTCATGATATTCGATTTAATTTATTTTTAGCAGGGGTGGTTGCTAAAAATTAATTAAAATCATAAATCATGCATATAAGTGTTGAAAAATATTTATTTTATCTAATAAAACGAGATTACTTACGCCAGAATGCTTAAATCTGCATTTTTTCCCATTTTTAACAAAAGGGGTGGATTTCACCCCTAAAATGCAAAAAACGCAAGTCGAGCATATGTCACTTTTGAAGTAGGGTAAAATATACTCAATCCCAAATTTTTATGCAAATCGATGGAGGTTCACCGAAATCGGAGGTAATAGTTGATTTTTACCTTCATTCACTGCACTATATGTATCATACAATAAATCATTGGAGCTTTTAGTACACATCTTTCCCTTCAAATTGATCACTTATAAAGTGCCGATATAACGATATTAAGCTTTGATATTGACCACTGAAATTTGGTGTCAATAAGTTTTTTAAATTTTTTGGCTGAATATGTATTTTAGATAATCCCTTTAATTGTGCTCTCCAAGTATTTTTGTTTTTTTTTTTTTATAAATTATTCATTTACAATGATTTTTACTAAATAATAGTTAATTCATGCAATGGTCCGCTTTCAAGCTACATATGTAATAATTAAAGTGCTTACAAAATTATTTAAAAGCATGTAATACTTCGAGGAAATGATACTGTTTCATCTCCAATTGGTTTCATATAATTTGCTTTTTGCAATCTAAAGTTATAGCCACTTACGTACAGCGCGCGCGCTACCGCAAGCCTATTCCAGCGTCAGTGGGTGATCGGCGCAGCGTCACTTGGGACCTTAGTTAACACATTTCTACTCGCTCCAATTTAATGCGCACAATACATGTCATATATGTTTCTTTCGTAAAATTTCCCGTTCTTTCGAATGTCGCTATCAGTTTTTTCATACAAAAAAAATTTAAAAAGTTATTCAGAAAAAAAACGTATTTTTGCACTTAAATTAAATAAAAATAGGTAGACTTTTCACTACATACTTGAAGAATATTGTTCACCAAAGTCTACCTGGTTACAAATTTTTCCGAAGTAAAAATCTTCGTTTACTCGACTAGAATGTCTATATTCATTTTCTTCCTATGTGTTATAGTTTACGAGATATTCCCCAGCCAAAATAGATAATTAATAAATTAATTAATTAGGTACCTTGAATATTTCTATCAAAGCGGCTTGCCGTGGTCTGCTAATAAATCACAGTCACAAAATAATCTTTATTTTATAACACTCGACGTATTTACTAAAGTAATATTTTGTCGAAATCTACACATTTCCTTAAATATATAGTGTAACTTACTTAAAATAAAGACACCCTTATAACTTTGTTATTTTATTTCCGATCTGAATCAAATTTTACTCAAGTGTAGAACAGATTAAAATCTACTTATGACCAGAAAAACATTCGCCTGCTACAAAGGCACCGCCACCTGCGGTATCAAAATATGCGGCAAAAAAAATAAAAATCATATTAGTGGGTCTTGACGAATTTCACGTATCCACCACAAATTGCCAGATGAGCTCCCATCAATAACTAAAACAAATTTTGGTGTATGTACGTTTGTGGCGCCGATCCGATGCATTTTTTATAATTTTTAACATTCAAAATGTTTTTATTACTTTCCGTAAATTTTGGTACCGCAGGTGGCTTTGCCTTTGTAGCAGGCGAATGTTTCTCTGGTCATAAGTAGATCCTAATTTGTTCTATACTTGAGTAAAATTCGATTCAAATCGGAAAGAAAATAAAAAAGTTAAGGGTGTCTTCATTTTAAGTGAGTCAAACTGTATATTTAAGGAAATGCATAGATTCCGACACAGTTAGTAAATACGGCGAGTGTTGTAAAATAAAAATTGTTTTGTGACTGTGATTTACTAGCCGACCACGCTTTGATAGAAATATTCAATGTACCTAATTAATATATTAATTAATTATTATCTATTTTGGCTGGCGAATATCTCGTAAACTATAAGACATAGGAAGAAAACGAATATAAGCATTCTTGTAGGGAATTTAATTATGTTTAATTTTTCATAGATTACCTTTTTCCGACGCATCGTTTCCGAGTTATAAGCGAAGAATCAAAAAAAGGAACCTTTCGACCCCCCTCCCTCCCCTGAAGCGGCGGGGCTAGGGGTGGGGACTTTTAGTATGTTTACCTTCCAACTACCAACACATTACTGAAAAGGAAAATTTTCCCCTCCTCCATGTTCTCTACAATCCCCTTTTGGGCATTCATTGATTGGAGTATAATATTTATGAGCATTTCAGCGAAAGTTCTCAGTTTTTATCTAAAGACAATATCCCAAGAGTATTTCTACCAATGAGAAATTGATGTGGAATACCCCCTTGCGTAAAATGGTACGTCTACTCCAAAAACCCATAAAACGATATGCCACACGGTAATGGGGGTGGTAGAGGGGAAGGCTGTTGCCAAATATTATGGTTCTTGTACACACCCTAAATAACAATTTAATTTTTTTACCTCCTATAATAATGGGGTGGGGTGGTAATCGGGGAGGCGGATAGAGAGGCTGGTTAATACCTAAAAAAAAATTGAGATTGGCTGTTGTATACACACTAAATCACTAAATCACATTTGTACCCCTCCTTTTAATAATAGGATGAGGTGGCTAGTGCCAGGCCTTTTTTTCCTGTATAGACGCTAAATTACATTTTTTTTATCCCCTTCAATAATAGATTGGAATCCTTTAATCCCTCAAAAGGGATTTCCGGACACATGTTTATAGGCAATTTTTTGACACAGAATCACCCCCAGAAATTAATGACCGCATACCTGAAACACCTTGTATACACGGCAAATAGACAAAGCACTGAGGCTGGAATAAAATGATTCAGTATGTATTTAGCACGTGGCACGTGTAAGACTAATACCAGTAAAAGTTATATTGGGAGTGACAGGCGTTTTATTGACAAAATGGAATAACGTTTCCTTGATTTTGTCCGTTCTTAGAATACAAACTAAAATCGAAAACTTAGGCCAGAATTTCCAAAATACCTTACACTTGGTAAATTAAAAAAAGAGCAAAATCCCACTATAACAATAGTATGTTATTGACATATTAAATATTCACTTGATGACTTTATAAAAAAATAAACATTTTTTCAATACACATACTAATATAGATATAAATCTTTGAAATAAACAAAACTATTAATTATTTCACGAAAAAAAAAACTATAAAACTGCTTCTCCATCATGATAAACCGACAAAATGAGGTTTTCCCAAGATATATGTCGAATGACTCCTACGTTGGATTTGATATAATACCTCGCACTTTTTTTAAGATTAGACAATTTGAAATGTTTAACAAGATAAAAACTAAATAAATTACTTCTAAGGTACCAGCGCAAGCTCCGAATAAATAAGTTTTTTAAATTAAATATTACGACACATTATTAAAACTGTCAAAAAAAATCGGCATATTTACATGAATATTTATAATTAACTCGTTTACCAATTGAATTATTAATTTATAGTTCGGTAGAAATAAACATCTAAACTACATAAAATCTCCATTCCGCAGTTTGCGAGAAAAAATACCAATATTGTTAATTATAGACTAATTCCGATTATAAATAACGTTGCGAAAATTTTTGAAAAATGTATTAAAAGTAAGATCATCAATTTTTTGGAAAAATACAAATTATTATCAGAGTTTCAATATGGTTTTAGATAGGGTAAAAATACTGAATACCTACAACAAAAAATGCATGACCGCATTTTTAGATTTCCCCAAGGCTTTTGATTAGTAAACTAAGTGTTACATATTCTTTACACTACAGATCATTGTAAAAATCGTTTTCAATATCAAACTTATTTTTATATACAAAATACGCTTCTATAGAATAGGATAAAAATAAATATATTCAATTATATCATATATCTAGACATATAACAGCTTGACAACAAGACATCTGACTTCAGCGTAGAGACTGTCAATACTGTAAGAATGACCTACAATCACAGCTTAAAACATTTTGTGGTATGAATATTCGTACACCATTCGTACATCATTAAGTCAGAACACGTCACTCTCTTTTGGCTTTCAATCCTTCTTTTTTTACTTTATTCGCTATAATAAAACTTCCTTCTGATCGTGTCTTTTATACATGATTTAATGAAATGTTTTCATTATAACAGAAATGCCCAAAATATGAGTCAATAATTATAGCCAGCTATGATATTTCTCAACAAAAAGGTCGCCCAAAGATGTGAACATTTATGCTTTATTGTAGGTTTTGGCAATGGGCTTATTTAGTGATATTTATTTTACAATTTATTTTCACATTTTCCGTAAGTATTTAACCTTTAAGTATACAGGGTGCGCCAAAGTTCTGAATTTGGTCGATTACGGCTGTATTTGAAATGGTGGTCTACAGATTATTTTCTTGATTTTCAATTCTGAATAACCAGAAAATATGTACAATTATACAGGGTATTCCGTTTTCGTTGGCCGGGCATCAACTTCGTTATTTTAAATGGAACACCCTATATTTTTTTCTTTTATCTAATTATATTCATAACTCTATTAAGGTGGTAGGTACTTAAAATGAACCGCTTACGAAATAAAAGAGATTTTTTGACAAAAAGTGAGGTTTGCGGATAAGTTTTTGAGTACCTCAAAACACAAGAGAGTTTTCAAAATTTTGCTTATACTGCTATGTTGGGCATATTAAGGGCTAGTAAGGTAGAAACGCGAGTGTCTCGATAAACTATATCCTTTACATAGCCCCATAAAAAAAAGTCCATACCTGATATGTGGATAGGGCGTGGTGCAGCAATAGCATGGTCTGCAAGGTCGCCCGACCTGACAGGTATGGACTTTTTTTATGGGGCTATGTAAAGGATATAGTTTATCGCGACACTCCCACCACTGTTGATGACATGAAAAATAGGATCAGATGTGCCTTTGCATCCATTACTCCGCAGATGCTGCAAGAAATGCGTCATTCATTTAGGAAGAGGATTCAGATGTGTCTCGATCGAAATGGTGAACATTTTGAACACTTGTTAAAATAATTGTTTTTTTATTATGAGTAAATTCTTTATTACATACGTGCTGGTATTAATTTCATTTCTTTGTCCAACAATTCTAAGTAAAAAAATAATAATTCAGTTCAATATTTCAGAAGACTAATAATTAATTATGGAAAACTGCTTGTACTACTACACAATTAATCTGATCCAGACAATTAACCTTAATATCTATGCAACCCTTAAAGATAAATACCTACTATGATATATCAATGGAAAGATAATTTAACACTTCATTAGATGACAGAACTGAAAATAGTACGTCCCATTTGAAAAAATTGAATTACGGCCTTTTTTATTAGCGAAAAAATAAACTAAATTTTTTCAGCACTCTGTATAAGATTAATGTTAATAACGTTTCTACCCTACTAGCCGTTAATATGCCCAGCATAACAGTATAAGCAGATTTTGAAAACTCTCTTGTGTATGAAATCAGAGGTACTCAGAAACTTATCCGCAAACCTCACCTTTTGTTAAAAAATCTCTTTTATTTCGTAAATGGTTCATTTTAAGTACCTACCACCTTAATAGAGTTATGAATATAATTAGATGGGTGACTCGATAAAGGAAAAAAATATAGGGTGTTCCATTTAAAATAACGAAGTGGCCCGGCCAACGAAAACGGAATACCCTGTATAATTGTACATATTTTCTGGTTATTCAGAATTGAAAACCAAGAAAATAATCTATAGACAATATCTTTCCACCATTTCAAATACAGCTGTAATCGACCAAATTTCTGCGCCAAAGTTCTGACTTTGGCGCACCCTGTATAGTGAAAAAATTAGGCCGCTAGCGTTAACATTAACTCTAATATTTGATTTCGAATTCGTAACACATTTGAAACGGCCGACGGCGCGGCACGAGCATCTGTGATGTCACACCACTCCACTGCTTCTATGAGATATGCATTTATATTCAGTTTAAGAGATTCCGTTGTCCACTGTGCGTGTTATTTTACGTTCTTTAACTTATTTGATTTTGTTATTTTTTATACATAAAAGTATATGTCCTTTAGAAAATGGATACGTTAAACCTGATTACAACATTTTGCCGTGTGTAACATTTTTATGGTTATGGAATATTTTAATAATGATAAAGATTACATAAGTGCTGAAATTACAGAAATAGGTTAACTAAATGGATATCTAATTTAATAAAGTCTACCGAATGTATCTGATTTTTAGGTCAGCCAGACAAAATTGCGGCGATAACCAGTGGCGTCCTGGCTAGGTCCGCGGGTCCGCAAACGCGTACTGGGCCCCAGATCCTTTAGCCCCCCCCCCCCCCCCATCAAATCAATAAAACATGGCATGAACAATCGATGATATTCACGAGAAAACCAAACAATTTGCTAAAATAGAACAAAAGACTTTCTCAATATAAATATTGAACTTACTTTGCCCGAAAAAAGGCAAAGAAAGGAAAAAAAATCCAGGCGAATTAGCTGAAGACGATGTCGCTGAGTGGGATACCTTGAAATTATATAAGGTACAAGTGTTCCGTATCGTATTCGACAAACTGTTATCGGTATTAGAATCACGATTTATGCAGAATAACACTATTTTCCAGGTACTAGCTTTTTTTCATCCAAACAGATTAGACGATGTTCTGCAAAAAAGAACTAACCCAACAAACACCGAAGATCGGCCCATCAGCGGGCCATCACTGGGCCAGAAGTTTCATTTCTGGCCCAGTAATGGTCCGCTAAAGGGCCAACCTTCGGTGTTTGTAGGGAACTTTCGATGGCGAACTGAAGATTTATGTGAATTAGGTGGACAAATTCCGAATGTAATTCTCGATGAACTGGTGAATTTTATATCTTCCATTCACCTTATTTCTCAAGCTCTCGACGGAGAGATATCTCATATAAAAGATGAGGGAGAGAAATGGATGGAAGAAGACGAGGGTGAATTTATTGAAATGACTAAAGAAGCACAAGAAAAGACAACAGGAAAGGGAATCTGTATACGAAAAAAAGCAAAACATAAAATGCATACCTTGCGTCATGAAATTGCTGCACAAGTACAACTTTCACGCCTCTGCATACAGCAACTTGTATTGTATGTACAAGTTTATTTTAACCTTTTCGTGTACGCAAGTAGCTTGCGAGTGGTCATTTTCCAAGTTAAAAATAATTAAAACTCGATTGAGATCTTCAATATCTCAAGAATTATTGGAACCACTTCTCTTGATTAGTGTAGAGAATATCAAGATTCCTCCTGTTGAGGAAATTATTGACAGCTTTGCCCAATTGCCTAATGAGTTGAAAGAAACATTGCTTATGTAATAAAAGAAGCAACAACCAAGCTAGTCAATTATCATTATTACTCATATTATCTTTTTCTGTGATTTACAACTCGAATGTGATTTTTATTTGTTTTTTAAGAATTATTTATATTTTATTGCTTTGTTTCTGAATGTGATTTTTATTTGTTTTATGGAATTAATTATTTATATTTTGTTTTTTCTTCAAATTATTTAACTTATTACTTGTTACTTAATGTATTTTAATCCAAAGAATATATGTTTATTTTTTGTAAATAAATATTTTTTAATATATGAATTAAGTATTTCAATTTTCTCAGTAATATGACAGTTTTTAACAATAAATAATGTTAACTGGAAGGCATGAGTGTCATGAGGACCGTACAATAAAATAGCTTGCACTCCCCTGGCTTTACTCACCTGCCTGAAAGAAATACGACAGACGATACGAAAAATATCAGTTTGAATTTTAAAATTCTCCTCACTGCAAAGAAAAAAATTGGGCCCCCCTAAGCCCAAATCGCAGACCCAACTAAAATTTTCCAGGACGCCACTGGCGATAACGCTCTTGGTTGTGTGCAAATAAAAGGTGTTTTATAATACATATAATTTTCCATATCCTCTTCAAGTTACAAATTTTATTATTGTACAATTTTGATAATAACCTATTACACTAGATTTGATCCTCACAACAATACTTCGTCCCTTTATTACTAACAAATATCTCCCTGTGCATAGCTTGCTGCCACAAATTCCTTATACTTTCATCACTTGGTAATGAAATAAATATTTTTATTGAGAGTGGACACTGATGTACTTTTACAATGGAACTATACAATATTTATATGACTCATTTTTTTATCCGTGTTAATAACAAAATACAGAACACTTAAAAGATATGAAAGAAATTAGCACGTCCGTCGTCCATGGGAACAGGCGAGCGGTCGACCGCCAGGAGTGCTGTGACGTCACACTGCGTTTGCGCGCGTTCTATTTTCATTATATATTTTGAGGGAGAAGCAGTGGAAAAAAAATCTAATATTTTGCACATTTACTAATTACAAGGTGTACTTTCGAAATATGAATTATAGAAAAAAATGCTAAATGAGCCCATTATCTCTGTCCCCATTCCTTCTATGTTGTAGTCATGAGCTATTATCAATATTCCAGATTAGAAAATGTCTAAAACTTTTGTTTAAATTTTCTTCCACCATCAATTGTTTGCAAATTAAACAGCACGAAAATTTCATTATTTTTAACTTCGAGCTACTGTAATTTTAAAACAGTTCACCGTAGAGGAAAATTGTTTAACTAAAAGTTTTCAGGAATTTTACAATCTACAATATTGATAATAGCCAATTACTACATAGGAGCAATGAGGGAGATATAATCGCAAATATCTGCTGCGAAGTACAATTTTCACCAATCTGATGACTGTAAATCATAAAATATTAACAATTAGTACAGTAACTAGAGGTTTTAACTTCGGAATAATGTCATATTAAATGGATTTCGTTCATTTTTGGCAGTATAATAGTAAATGCTTCACAGAAAAGTTTCTATATTGTGCGGGGGCCTGCTAATTTATAGGGGGTGGATGCCACCCCCTCTCAGGGGGTGGCACCTGAAATAGAATCAAATTTTAAGAAGAAAAGGTTCTATGCAATTTTTCACGTGAATTGATAGTTCTATATTCTGTTAAAATAAACTATTGCCTTGAACATCTGATAGATCTAAAATTTATCAATTTTGACAAGTCATTTGTCATATCATGTTTACCTAGCAATTTCAGAAATAAAGTGTTAATTTTCTATTTCATTATGACTGATCGTAGAAAAAATAGTGTATGCAACTCACATTCGCATTCATTATGACATTATGACATTCATTATGACATTCGCCTACGGCTCATGTCATAATTCTCATGCTCGTATCTTAATAGCTATCATTAAATGATCGTTGCATAATATACTATTTATTAATATATGTATTTGTTAGTGACGGTAGCGAAGAAGATTCCTTGAAGTATTCCGAAAATCCTGTGAGTTGTCGTACGTCTTGCCTCTTAGATTAAAGGTATTTGGGATAGTAGTCTTTTTTGGAGTTGACATATGGCCAAACGATTTAACATGTGATTTTAATGATGTGTTGAATATTATCTATATAATTTTTATGCGAGTTCAGTATTTTTTTTTTAGTCTGTGATCGGAGACCTTTAAATTCATTATACGCGAGTGTATCTTGAAAGTATATATAGAAGGGGATACAAGTTATTTTCCCACCCTACCCTACGGCCTTCCCACTACATCAGATATTCTCTAAGTTGTAAAAATACTCTGAGGGCACTGCAACCTCCTCGGCTCATTGTGCTCTCCCTGTCTTAGTTTACACTGTCCATTTTAATATTCCTGCATCACTGACAAGGTGATACAGGTCTGAGAATAGGCGAGTTTTGATGGTCTCCGGGTCTGTTTGTGTTTGCCCGTAGATGTTATATCTTCTGCGATCCAACGCCTCGCAGTCATGTATAATGTTCCACAGTTTCCGGTGCTTTACCGCACAGTCTGCAGTTAAGGTCGCCAGCAAACTTTCCGATTAAATGCAGGTACTTCTTGTCCTAAGGTTTTAAAACAATTTGAGGGGAAAAACAACAAACCCATACATAAAATAAAGTGGAATAACGAAAAACTGCATAGCCTGCGGGAGCATTTAAGACTACTACTAGAAATTAAAAAAAAACAGACCCTGCGAGTTTATTCAACAAGAAATAAAAATTGCTCGGAAAAAATATAAAGCAGAGTTATCATACATAAAAAAAAGAAGCAAATGCACATTATATTAAAAATTGCGGAAATGTCCAAAGGGGTATGTGGAGCGTTATTAATGACAATGTAAATAGGCAAAACAAAAATATAAAAACTACCCTTAATGCAACCGATTTGAATAATTATTATGAAAATATTATCAAACAGCTACCTGATATAAATCATTCATCACAACACTACCTAACCATACAAAACAGACAGATGAACACAATTAAATTCAGAGAAGTAGGATTTATTGAGGTAAGAGAAACTTTAAATGAGCTGAAAAATAATGGTAGTAAAGATGTTTATGATATGAACTATAAAATAATTAAGTACGTCAAGGATATTCTAATTATACCCTTAACAAAATTATTTAGCATATGCATTAGAGAGGGTACATATCCAGACTGCTTTAAAATTGCTAAAATAATACCAGTGTATAAAAAAGTTTCATCAGACGACCCAGTAAACTACCGACCAATATCGTTGCTACCAGTAATTTCAAAAATATTCGAAATTCTTCTGAAGAAACAAATCTGTGAATACTTTGAAGAAAACGCCCTGTTAAATGATAGTCAGTTTGGTTTCAGGAAGAGTCGCTCAACTTAAACTTAATAGATAATATCGTAGAAGGATACGAAAATAAAAACTACGTAGGATCCATTTTTTGCGACTTAAGTAAAGCTTTCGATTGTATTTCTCACGATATCCTCTTTGATAAATTACATTTCTTTGGCTTCAATGAGGTTAGCTTAAAGTTGATAACATTCTACTTATCAAATAGAAGACAGAGTACATTTTTAATAAAGAAATTTCCGACCTCTTACCAATCAATCACGGTGTACCACAGGGATCTGTATTGGGACCGGTGTTGTTCATTATTTATATTAGCGACTTAATTTACGCAAATGTAAATTGCAATACTATATTATATGCCGATGACACCACAATAATCACTAAAGATAATAGCTTAAAGTGTTTACTGCATGATATGGCCAATAAAGTAGTAGATTTTCAAAACTGGTTTACAGCAAATAAACTACTACTAAATAATGAAAAAACAACAAACATGGTATTTTCATATCGTAATTTAGACGGCGTAAAAAAAACGGACTGTACGAAATTTCTTGGAGTGTACTTAGATCCCCTCCTTACCTGGGAGCACCAACTAGATTTTATGGTTAAAAAACTTAATAAGACTTTATACTTAATAAGAAATCTTGTACATGTCGTACCAATGCAAATAGTAAAAACAGCCTACTTTAGTATTTTTCATTCGGTAATTAGTTATGCTATCATCACTTGGGGTCATTCGGCACATACTGGTCGAATATTTTCTATACAGCGCCATGCCATTCGATCGATGTGTTTTATGGGTTTTAGAGAGGATGTTAGAGAGAAATTTAAGGATTTCAAAATTTTAACTTTGCCCTCTGTGTATATTTATGAATGTTTTTTGTTTGTTAAAATGAACTTAATTCAATATAGTCTTGTAATATACATTCGCATAATATCAGAAATAATGGTCACATTAAAATAAATTATATAAGACTAAACCACAGTCGAGGTGCCAAAAATTATTACGGACCATTATTTTTTAATACACTACCAAAGACAATTATAAATCTAGATTTTAAGAGATTCAAACAAAAGATAAAAGGAATTCTTATAGAAAATGCATTTTATAATTTTGATGAGTTCTTAAATGCTGACATAAATTATTAATTTTAATTTGCTACGACAGTGTATTTTTTGTATATGTAACCAAGTACGTATATTTTTTGTTTGTAATTATGCACCTGTTTTCTAGATTTTATGTTTTATATTAAGTTTTATATATATCTCAATGTATGTATGTACCAATTTTTTTTTAATTTTTAAACATTGTATATTATATTGACGTGTCTGATTGTGTAATTACACTGAAAAGGCAAATAAAGAATTTGAATTTGGAAAAGTGTCCCGTAAGAAGACTTGTTATGGTTCTCAACTGAATCCTGTTCTTTGTGAGCAGTTCTTCAGTTTGTTTTGAACATGGTCCATTGATAAGTGGTTTCCCATGTCGATTTCCTGGAATGTCTCTCCAGTAGCGGTTGTGTTTACTCTTGACGAGTTTTCAATTATTTTTCTGGCTGAGCCTTCTGTGATGCCCAGCGCGGGTTCTGGGCTACAGAATATATCAGCTGCTCCTCGTCTAGCAAGCTCATCAGCTTTTTCGTTGCCCTGGTATATTCCGGCACCTCTTACTGTGTTCTCCTCACCCAGAATTTTGAGCTCTTCGTAGAAGTCCCAAAAAAGTCTGGAAGACACCTTGTTAGAGGCTAGTGCCTTAAGTGCCGCCTGACTGTCTGATGCAATTGAGATCTGCTGGTTCACATATCGTCGTTTGACATTCTCGCGTTCACACTCGAATATAGCCAGAATTTTTATCTGGGGAGTGTTATACAAGAGAGACCTATACTCGCTCTTGGCCTTTCACCATGTATTCCTGTTCCAGCTCCTGTTTCCATCTCGGACCCGTCGGTATACCAAGCCAGGCCTTTGCATGAAGCATCAGGAGAATCTGTCATCCAGTCCTTCCTATCTCTAATGGTGATGGTGAAGGGCTTGTTGCATGTAATTTTTGGTACCATGTAGTCCGACCTCATACTTAATAGAGGATCCGCTACAATGTTTATTATCCTCATGTGCCCCGAACTGCCTCCGAGAGGAGTCGGCTTCTGAGAATTTTGTAGTCTGTAGACTTCCATTCTGGCCTCCCCCTGAATCACAAAACTGAGTGAAGGGAGGTCTAATAGGATCTCCATGGCTCCTGTAGAGGTACTTGTCAATGCACCTGTAATTCCCAGGCAGGCCAGTCTCTGCACCCGGCTAAGCCTGTTAGCTGCTGTTGTTTCAGTAACCTTGGGCCACCAAGGCTGCGTATGTGATGGTGGATCTTATTACACTGGTGTAGAGCCAGTGCACCATACCAGGCCTGAGCCCCATGCCTTGCCATACAGTCGTCTGCATATTGCCAGTATGGCAACAGACTTATGAATTACTCTGTCCAGGTGTTGGTTCCAGGTATTCTCTAAGTTAGAAAAATATCTACGCTTGTACAAAATTTTATCAAAATAGCAATAGCATTAATCAAATCGGAAAATATCGAAAATTTTAAGATAAAAACAATATTACAAAAATACTTGCTTTATTCATAAAGATTAATACATTATAATTAATTTTACTGCAAATCTAGCCTTAACCACATCCTTAATTCAATTTAACTTCCAGGCGTTATATTTAGAATTTTTAACAAATATATCACTGGTTTTGTAAATTAACAATCCGGGCCAACTTGAACCTTAGTACTTAAATTAAACTAGTAGCAGCAAAAGCAAAGCCATGCGAAGAGGCAATTTACATATATTACAACTTTAAGCAATTAAATATCTATTAAGACAATTATAGAAAATCTTAATTCATGGTTAAAAACAACTTGATCTCGGTTACGAAATTACATTGCTTGTTTTCTTCTGGGAGCATTACTCTAGTCTATTACAACCAGTAATTTTCAATTTGGTTCAATGAGGATTTATAAGTGACAATCTAAGACGAACAATATATAACGTTTGCAGCTAACAGCTCAAGTAGAATAAGAATTGATCCTAAATCGAGCATTAATACTTACAAATGGAGAGTTGCTAGCTTTATAATTTTAACATTTGAAGTTTTTTACACAAAAGGTGTCTCTTGTGTTTTTCTTTTTCTAAAATTATTAGTTTTTGAGTAAGACTTATCTAAACTTTATTAATAGCCCAGGAGTTTTAGTCAATATATCACTTCAACCCAGAATTAATTATTGTGAAGCGGAAAATTTGCAGGATTGTAGTTTTGGTCCAGAACAACACGTACCAAAAAGTCCCCTACTCTCCTCCGTCGGCTTCCCTGTTTTTGCGGAGCAACAAGGGCCTAAGTTGCAGAAATTGCAGAGCTGGTTATAAAATGCAGCAGAAAGGTTGTTGTTGATCCAATTTGGGTCGAAATGATCATAAAAGCTTCGAAGAAGCATATCCGTATTTCAGATGTTCCATGCATATTTTGTTCGTAATTTTTCGTTCTAGTGCTGTCAAAATTTTAAAAACTGAAAAAATTCCGAAAAGGCGCCATTGCGGATAAAAGAAAACTCTGAGGGGAAAACGTACCCAAATAAACATTTCTCTTCATACTTTCGGCTTTTCATTGGTATGTCTACCTTGTCTGTAGCGTCACCCGTTACGGAGCGGCGACACTCGGGCAGTTAAGTGCGTTCATTGTTTAGTCGATCACGTCTAGTCTAAACAATCAAGCAGGCGCACGGCGAGCTATGCCTTCTTAGTTCAGTAGCTTAACGTCTGCCTATTTCCGCTACCAGGGCCTATCACCGACGCCAGGAGACGAGCTACCCCCAACCTGGAAATTTTGCCGAACTTCTTCTCGTAAGAAGAGTAGACAAGGGACCGCCTGCTTTACATCCCCTCCGAAGGATGATATATATCCACTACGTAATCCTCGCCTTGAAATTACATAGCTTCCGCGTGTACACTGATATACAAGCCGCTAGAAGGTGGGAGGAGATCGCTGTTTCCCAGTACTGGTGTGTGCATCGGTTCATTGGTGCGGGAAAATCGAGTGATCGTAGTTAAGTCATGGTGGACACAGGCGTCAGCTCTGTACTGAATGGTGAAGCAGAAGGCGTGGAAGCTCCTGAGCTACAGGAATGCTCAGAGGTCTTCTTACATTCTGCATCTGGCAAGAGGGCTGTGGTCGCCGCTGGGGAAAGGTTTATTGTAGCCCTTTATGGAGGCAGTGAGTAGGAGAGCTTGGACCAGCTGCGTGTAGTTCGATACAAGCAAAGCGTGGCGAAGCAGTCGGTGACAGCCTCCTTTTATTTGGTAAGCCTCCCGCCAACAAGTGTCGCATGTGAACAACATTCGTTCCACGCATATTCCAGAAGACAGCGTTAGGAAGAATAATGTGAGGATTTAATCTATCGAAAAGTTTGCAGCACAAAACTAATGTGCATGCGCTTTTTTGCAGGTTCAGTAATGGCTAGACCCGGAGGACTCGGGGTGGAAATCAGGACTTGAGGGCCTGGTTCCGGTTCCTACCACAAGGCAGCCAGCTGCTGATAGCCTGCTGCCGCTAATTCCCTGTGCCTGAAAGGCGGACTGCGTTGCCCGGTTCGAGTGCAGGAACTCTGGTCTGAACTGCAGGAGCTGTAGAGGATCCAGCTGCACAAAGTCAGTCAGTGGATATGGATGATGATCCGGACGACCCTACTTCCCAGCAGATCAATAATGTCAATTGTCTTGCAGAATAAAGGCATTTTCTGAGTCTGAAAAGTTAAATTTCACTCAATAAATCTTATAAAACAGCAATAATATGTAAACAGGAATTGGCAATAAGTCTCATCAATGCAGCCAGGGCAGTTCCACCGAGCCCAAGACGGGCGTGGCTGCCCCGCGGTGACACCTGGAGTGGCGTAGCTCCGAAACGGGTGGCTACAAAGAAGGTAGACATACCAATGGAAAGCCCAAAGTATGAAGAGAAATGTTTATTCGGGTACGTTTTCCCCTCCGAGTTTTCATTTATCGGCAATGGCGCCATTTCGGATTTTTTTCAATTTCTGAAATTTCGACAGAACTAGAACGGAAAATTATGAATAAAATATGCATGGAACCTCTGAAATACGAATGTATATGTTTCTCCGAAGCTTTTATGATCATTTAGACCCAAATCGGACCAGGACTGATGCACTTTTTAGCCAGCTCTGCAATTTCTGCGACTTAGGCCCTTGTTGTTCCACAAAAACAGGGAAGCCGACGGGGGAGAGTAGGGGACTTTTTGGTACGTGTTGTCCTGGACCAAAACTACAATACTGCAAATTTTCAGCTTTACAATAATTAATTCCGGGTCAAAAACTAAAATTCCTGGGTTATAATCAGTAACCATTATTACCAACAGTCTTGTTATGCAGGAATAGTGTGCCATGATTGTAATGTTTGTAAAAAATAATCTAGCCGCAATGCCAAAATGACAATAATAACGTTGTCGTTTTTTGTTTTCTGTAGTTCACTGTTCTGTAGTTTTATTACTTCTTTCTGGAGAATGCATTCCATTGAAAAGTAGAAAATGATCATGTTTAGTAATGTGGAGTACGTGGATATACATTTTATTTATGGATATTGCAATGGAAACGCGGATGCCACGATACGCGAATATCGTACAAGATTTACTAATAGAATTTAGAAATGTTGGATTTAAAAGAGGTTCAAGAAATGAAGAACAGCGAAATGGGCAACGTAAAAACAGAGCTTTTGCCATATTTAATAATAATAATAATAATAATAATAATTTAAGTATCAAAAGAGCGGTCCAACAGCTGCGTGTGCAAGCTATGCAGGTTTCCAAAAACAAAGTTTTCCGGACTTTGAAAAAAGACCAGACTTTTAGAATGCAGCCAGTCCAAGGCCTTCAACCAGGTTGTTTCATTTTCATTAAAATCATTATTTTTTTGTTATTTATTTTCTGTATTTTAATAAATGTGCATATATGCTTAAGCATGCTTCACATTTTTGTCGTAATCTTCGCACCAAATTTACTTTTAAATTGCTCACATGTCACTTAACTTGTAATGCGCATGTAATTTTCGAGGTTTTCTCAATAAAAAACAAGAGTCTAGTAGTTCTTGTTGTATGAACACAGGCATTAATCGCTCCGCATTTTTGAGCATATTTTCATTGAATCTTAATAATTATTCGCAATCGCATATTGTAAACTTATTTTTTTGTACATTGTGACGTGCATTATAAACTTTCATAAGTGTATCAACAAGCTTGTGCCACAGTCCTTGTTTCAGCATCAAAGAGGGCCCTCTGAAGACAACCTCAGCAAGTTTGCATGGTAAGAGAAACCTCAAAAGTAATATAAAGAACATGCACTTTATCCTTTTTTCTATATTTTATATTTCGCGTATATTATTGAAAAGTCACGTATCTCAGTCCATTTTTCTCTACTGTTTAAACAACGTTGGGAAACCATTTTCTAGTTAATTCCCAAACACAGGTGATTCCAAAAGGCGTATCAATTTTTGTAATTGGTTTATAAATGCCGAAGCTGAAAAATGATGAAGCTACCTTTAACCGTAATGGATCGGTTAATTTTAATAATTTACAAATATGGACTCATCAGAATCCTCACATAATTAGCCCTATGAGTCATAGGGCGAATGTCATAGGCTATGACATTTCTATAGGAGTTTAGTGTTAATGCATGGTGTGGTGTTATAAACGAGACATTTTTGGGGCCCCACATTATTCCTCAACGTTTAAATGGACCATCATTTTATGATTTGTTAAATAACCATTTTTTTTCAATATCTCGAGGACATTCCTCTTAATTTAAGAAATGAATGCTGGCTTCAAATGTACGGAACTCCTGCACATTTTGCTGTACAGAACTGTTTGTGGGTAAACAATAATTATCTTGATCGGTGCATTGGTCATAGTTGCAAGAGCCTGGCCCCACCTAATTTGACTCCAATTGATTTTTTTGTCTGGGCTATATAAAGGATAAAGTCTACGCAATCCCTGTAAACACGAGATAAGAAGAAAAATGTGTTGAAGATGGCGGAATGCACCTTGAACAACTCTTGTAATTTGTAATTTACTAAATCTAATTCATTGTTGTATAATAAAAAATAATGCAACCTAACTTTGTTTTACTGTTATTGTTTTCTCTGTTGTGCTAAAATATTCATAAAAAACTATTCCTGAATATAGTTCAAGTAAGTTTTATTCAAAAACTAGTAATTTTAAAGAAAAACGCAAGACAAGGTGTCTTGCGTACAAAACTTCAAATTCTTATGCTCTGGTCATAAATTAGTTTAAAAGTGCCACATAAAAAAGTTGAGGCAAAATTATACCTAACTACCCCCCTTTTACCTGCCCCAGAATAATTTACGTAGGTAGCTGTCATTTTGTCTTAAGAAGTTAAATTGCTGCGTAAATTATCATTTGTTTATCTTTCGAAAATATTCATAAAAACTATTTTCAGGAGAATTACTACAACACACTGTATCTCGGAAACTAAGCAAATCCCGATCCATATTTATAGAACTTTTTTTTAATTTTGAAAAGCTGCTTCGCTGGGTAATGTTTGGCCTATGGAATTCAGGACAGCCTGTACAGGGTGGACCACATTAGATGGATTTTGAGGTTTTCTCTAAAACTATGGCAGATAGACAAAAACCAATATGGGTGTCCTGATCTCGATTTTCGGGAAACAGACAATGGCACAAACTGCGATCGTCTACTTTTTCGACTACATAGCGAGAGCGTTTTTGGAACAATGGAATTTTCTCAATTACCAAGTGTCGAATAGAAAATCGAGTAACACATTCTCAAGGCACTTTTTTGAGTAGAATCCGTTTCTAAAAAGAGAAAATTATGCATACCTCAGTTTTCGAGATATAGACATAACTTTTATGTTTTTAAATAGAACACCCTGTAAATTATTTGATTATTCGATCACAAATTAGCTGTCCAACGATATATCATATGTCATATTTGTATTTAGAAAAAGTAGTTAATTTTCGAAAAATTAACATATTTGTGAGGAGACCATGGAAAACTATTAACGACAACAGCACTTCTTATAATATAAAATAATTTTGCCAAAAATAGGAAAAACTAAACTACAATAAATGTTCGAACTGTCTTCCATTGACATTTACGCATATTTATCTCATTTCTAATATTTATTGAGATCATGGCAAAAAAAAAAGAAAATCGAAATAATTGTAAATGTCAAAAACTAATATGAGTTAATTGTGGGTGAGCATTGTTAAAAATTTAGTAATAGTGAAAAATATGAAGTGTTTTTTATAGAACGTGGAGAAGATTCAAATTTAGCTTCCGAGCTTTATTTTAATAGGTAAGTTATAGACAGCAAAACTTTGTGCTAAAAGTGCTGCTTAAATAATATTTTTAGATATCCAGAAGAGACAGCTAGACATATGAGGACCTATTATTTGGTATGCAATAAAACCACACCATACACCAAATCTAAATCGTCCTTGGCGATTAACTGTAGCGGTTACGTGAGGATTTTCATGAGCCAATGGTGGATATTATGCCGATAAAAAATTCCGGCACTGCTTATATGAGCCTCGTCTGTCCATATAATTGTTCCTTCAAATCCTGGCAGTTCATTGCACTGACGCAAAAACCACTGGCATAAATCGAGACGCCTTTGAAAGTCGTTTGGGTAGAGATGGTAACTAATCCTAATTTTGTAGGGTTTGAATCTATTTTTTTTTTTAAGCAACGCAGCGTAGTTGTTTTTGGGATTCCTAAATTTTCCCGTATTTCACGAGGATTTTCTCTTACAGTTTCTAAAACAATATTTTCTACAGCTTTTCTACCTGCTTCATTATATATTTGTGCTCGAGGTTTTACGAATGATCCAAACTCTTTTAAATTTTGTTGTAGCCTTTTGAATATTTTTGTCTGGCTGTCTCCTTTCTGGATATTTAAAAATATTATTTAGGCGGCACCTTTAGCACAAAGTTTTGCTGTCTATAACTTACCTATTAAAATAAAGCTCGGAAGCTAAATTTGAATCTTCTCCGCATTCTATAAAACACTTAATCACATCATATTTTTCACCATTACCAAATTTTGAACAATGCTCACTCACAATTAACTCCGTTATTAATTTTTGACATTTACGATTATTTTGATTTTCTTTTTTTTACCATGGCCTTCTCAGTAAATATTAGAAATGCGATAAATATTCATAGATGTCAATGGAAAACAATTTGAACATCTATTGTAGTTTAGTTTTTCCTATTTTTGGCAAAATTATTTTATATTATAAGAAGTATTGTTGTTGATAGTTTTTCATGGCCTCCTCACAAATATATTAAATTATTCGAAAATTAACCACTTTTTCTAGAGATAAATATGATATATGATATATCGTTGGATAGCTAATTTATGCTGTGATCGAATAATGAAATAATTTACAGGGTGTTCCATTTAAAAAAGCACAAGTTCTGTCTATATCTCGAAAACTGAGACTGCATAATTTTCTTCTTGTCAGCAACGGATTGTACTCAAAAAAGTGCCTCAAGAATGTGTTGATTTTCGATTCGACACTTGGTAATTGAGATATAGAGTCATCCAAAAATGCCAATTTTCCAAAAATGCTCTGAAGCTCGGTAGTCGAAAAAGATAGACGATCGCGGTTTACGCCATTGTTTTTTCTCGAAAATCGAGCTCAGGACACCTATATTGGTTTTTGTCTATCTGTCCTAGTTTTAGAGAAAACCCCAAATCCCATCTAATATGGTCCACCCTGTATATAATATTTCTGTACATATTTAAAATATTTGCGGAAAATATGTCATGAAATACAACAAATGTCAATTGCTGCAAAGCATTTTACAGCGATAAATCTACATGTTCGTGTCCTCATCTACCAGTTCAACTACTAACAATGGCATTCGATTGGTGCAATGATCGAAAAAAGTGACCTTTCATTGGTTACCATGTCAATGAGTGAAATAATCAAGGTGATTTTTGGTCGGCTAATTTGGTTATATATCAATAGCCATTTAATTTAATTCCATAGGTTCGTAAACACCCTGTGCACGTAGAATAGCGGTTAATAATGAATGTACTTCTATGACAACTAAAACTTTTATTTCTTAAAACGATATATTGTTCAGCTCAGTCTTCCACCTTGCTTAAAAAAAATGAAAGTTGCCTGTCGTTTTCTCTAAATGATTATTATTTGCGAAAACAACTATTTATATTATTTTTGTATGTAATTTAAGAGAATGTGACGAATCAATAGTTTAATAGATTTAAAGATAAAAGCGTTTAATAACGAGTTTTTTTTTTGTGAAGGCATTATGTTGGTTATTAACATTTCTTCTCTACGAATTAATTGTGAAGCCAGTGATGAAATACTCATGATTGTGGAATTGGTATTTGTGTAAAACTGGGACTAGTTTTTTTATCTTATACATTAGTTCATATCTCCAAACTTAAACTAAGACCATTGGAACTCCTGACAAAACAGAATTGAAAAAAAACTGTTATGAATTAAAAAAAAAACTAATAGAATTCTATAAATATTTGATACGTATCAACATCAACTAAACCATAAGATTTAAATGTCTAATATAATTTTCTCTAAATCAATTAACTAATTAATTTGAATGCCTCCTGGTTTTGTCGAAAACAAGTTCAAGGTTTTCTGTTGCCTACTTACAACACTGCGTGCATCAAATTAAAAAAAATGCGTTGTTGGGATGGGAAATCCTACCTAAAATTGTGTAATTATGTACAAAATTATCACTTTTAATCTCCCGAGTGCACGAATTTTCTCAAAAAATTCGTGCATGAGAAAAATTTACGGTAATTAATTTAAGCACGTAGAGGATTCGGAATTAAACAAAATTTTAAATAAAACTTAAAAAAAGGTAGTTGTTTTTTAGAATACCCTGTATAATTTATCTTAAATTTGACAACAATTTATGACTTCCTAAGACAAGTCAAAATTTTTATGAAGAATGACATTTTCTCGGCAAATCAAAAATAAAAAAGTTTACAAGACTACTGCACCCCATCCGGAGACACACTGTATAATAATAATAAATAAGGTGATATTATTAATGAAAAATATGTTAATATGTTAATATAAAAAACATAAAATATAATAATATAAATGGTATGTAGGTAGAAATAAAGTACCAATAATTTTTTTCAACCTATGCTACCTTTGACCTTCCTCCCTTTGCAGCGCTAAAAAAAACCTTTAAAAATAATCTAAATATACAAAAATTATTATACTCTTCCCAAAAACGAAAAGTATATTGTATTTGATCGGCACATTTCTAAAATCGTAAATATCGCTCGTAGAGAAAAAATTTTCATATCATTGTGTTAGTGAACGAATTCTAAATAACTTTCAAAATGTCCGTCCGTCCGTCACGTTTCTTGTAAGCACGATAACTCAAAAAAGAAAAATCCTATTGTACTGAAATTTAGACAGTAAGTTAGTGTTAGCTAGGGGAAGAACCCTATTGTTTTTGAACAAAATCGAGCAGTAAATAAAAATGTTATTAATGATTTAAATTTGAGATTTTTTTTTTTTTTGATTTTTGTTTTTGTAAAAATTTACATGTTTTACGTTTTTTTACGTGTTAGGTAGTTCTTACGCTTTTGACTCGGAATCCAAGGGTCCCAGGTTCGAAATCGAAACCAGGGTTCGAAACCCACATGTGGTATGGTATAGTTTTTTTAAATTTTTACTTTATTTTACACTAAGTCTTTCACCAACTAAGTTCGTACTCTAAAATTAAAAATGTGTAAAACTAACATTATTTACAAAAAACTGCGAAGAGTATCCTATAGAATGTGTAACAGTTATATAAAAAGTTTAGTAAACTGGCGAAGAGTACGTTTTTAGCTTGTTTGTTATAAAATACTCGATAAAAAAGCCCTTTCCATAAAATTTATAGAAAAAAAGTTATTAACAATAATAGAGTTTTTCATCTGTTTTTAAAAATAAATATTTTGTATTTCTGCTTACAACATTGTTATAAAATATTGTTTTGGGTATTCAGCAGATAATTTTCAAAGACACCATTCGTTCCTATCCTTGGCAAAATATTAGAAAAAATCACTGAAACAAAGAATTATAACACATTTTGAAACACATAACTGATTCAATAAATCGCAATTTGGGTTTAGAAAGTCTTACTCAACAACTGACGCAATTAAAGTTGGTCCTCGTCGTTGAGAATGGTTATCACAACAAGGAATGCAATGGAAGTCTGATGTGTGACTTGTCAAAAGCGTTTGACTGTGTCTCATTCGATTTTCTGATTGATAAAATGGCTCATTATAAATTCTCTACAAAGGGTCTTGATTTAATGCGCTCTTATTTACTAGACCGTAGACACCTTGTGGAACTTGATGGAGAGAACTCGTCGCTCCTTAACACCATCCATGATCGCAGTACCGCAAGGCTCCGTGCTGGGGCCAGTGTTGTTTTTGATTTACATTAATGATATCACTGGATATAATCCCAGCACGAGTTTCATACTTTATGCACACCAATATTATATACAAACACCACCAAAAAGATACCATACATAGAAAATTGAAGGAGGCCCAGTCAAATGTGATGTTTTCAAATAATCAACTTTCTCTCAACGATAAAAAAACTACTTTAGTGTATTTTACACTTTAAATAAATTCCTTAAATAATGATGGGCCTGTGGAGTTTCTGGGCGTACATCTGGACTCCAAATTAACTTGGCAATATCACACAGAAGCTGTGTGCAAGAAACTAATTTCATCTGTTTACCTATTAAGGAACCTCACTAGAGTGGCCTCTAAAACAATATTAATCACAGCATATTTTGCACTAATACAACCTTATATGTCCTATGCAATCGTAATATGGGTCATGTAACATCAGCATGTAGAATATTCTCTCCACAAAGAAAAGCTGTTAGAATAATTGAGGTATATAGAGATGATTAGAGAATATTATTTAGGTATTATGCAAATCACAACTTACACACTTTTTATTTATTATGAAAATACCTACTTCATGTATATTGTTGCCCTAATCTGGGCACGCTAATATACTAGTTAGGTAAATACTTTAAAACACTCATTATTGGAGAACCAATCAAAACAACTACTCTTCTAGCTAATACTGACGAAGTATTGAATTATATGATAGGATTCTTAGCATTTTAAAGCAAAAAACTATGTTAAAAATACTTAAATCATTTATTTAAATTCAGTCATTCACACTCTTTTATTCAATATGAAATTATCTACATTCTGTATATTGGTACCTTAATCTGGTCACGCTAATATACTACTTAGGAAAACACTTTAAAACACTCATTATTAGAAAAACAATCAAAACAACTACTCTTCTAGGTAATACTGACGAAGTATTGAATTACATGTTAGGATTCCTGGCATTTTAAGGAAAAAAACTATATTGACAATACTTAAATTATTTATTGAAATTCAGTCATTCACAACAATTATTGAACCTTACATTCGATTTCAACTCTAGAAAATTGTACAAGTTTTTTCGAACTCGTTAGTTCTCATCAGTAGAGTATAGAATCATAATTTAAGTATTTTCAATATATTTTTTTTCCTTAAAATGCCAGGAATCCTATCATGTAATTCAATACTTCGTCAGTATTAGCTAGAAGAGTAGTTGTTTTGATTGTTTTTCTAATGAGTGTTTTAAAGTGTTTTCCTAAGTAGTATATTAGCGTGACCAGATTAAGGTACCAATATACAGAAAGTAGATACTTTCATATTGAATAAAAAAAGTGTGAATGACTAAATGTAAATAAATCATTTAAATATTTTCAATATTTTTTTCTTTAAAATGCTAAGAATCCTATCATGTAATTCAATACATCGTCAGTATTAGCTAGAAGAATAGTTGTTTTGATTGGTTCTCCAATAATGAGTGTTTTAAAGTATTTACCTAACTAGTATATTAGCGTGCCCAGATTAGGGCAACAATATACAGAAAGTAGGTATTTTCATAATAAATAAAAAGTGTGTAAGTTGTGATTTGCATAATACCTAAATAATATTATCTAATCATGATAAAAGCAAATAAATAAAATAATAATTAATTGTAAAAAAAAAGTATAGAGATGATTGTAGATCAGCATTTATAAAACTGAAAATCTTAACCTTTCCTTGCTTATTCATATTCCACTGCTTGCTGTACGCTAAAGATAATACGATATCATACACCACCCACGAAGATATGCAAGACTATGAAACAAGGAACAAAAATAATATCTACACTCAAAAGAAAATGATAGGTGAATTCAACCAAAAAGAGCATATGAAATCGCGCCTATCTAGTTTCATAGTTAAATCAATCAGAAAAGAATAGTCATACAACAACTTTGTTTTCGTAAACAAATAGTAGTTCATATCTTCTTGTAGAACAACAAATTAAATAGTACAATGACATTTTTTTTATGTTCACTAACCATTTTCAATTTGGTCTACAATTAAATAGTACAACGACTTTGTTTTTTGTTCACCAACTAATTTTTAGGTTGATCTACACTTTATTGTATGATGAAGTTTTTTTTGGTTGGCCAAAATCTCAGTATTGAGACATCAGACGACCCAAACCAAAGATTAGAGATCGTTTATAAGATCCATCCAAATATATCGATGATCCCCGAGAGAATTTCAACATTGCAATCATGTTATTAATTTTCTATAAATTTATAAGAGTATAAGACAATGCATGATTGATTATTGTCAGTGATTTGTATGTGGCGTCATCTAGGAATAATTTCTGTAATAGACTACGCGGTAAGCAAGCAAATTTTATGGTAATTTCCTTTTAGAACTTCTAGAAGACAACAATAATATTGGTTTGTACAATAATACAGCGAACTAATATTGGGTTAGAATTACAATTCGATAATACTTAATAAAGCCTACTATTTATCTAGTTTCATTTGACAAAATTCAACAAATTATTAGTAAGATGAATAAATTATAGTCTTTTGCACCTATCTTTTAAGTTAATGTTTATTTTGTTGTGTGACAATCACCTTTTGTTTAAAAATACTATTAAATATACTTTAATTTAACAAAATGAACAATATATATACTATTTTTTTGATTGATTTAACCCATACTATTTGCAAACAAAAGCGCTGATGCGACGTCTTAATTCATCAAAGTGGATGGCAGAACGATGTTATGTTTATGTAAACAGAACTGCGGGTTAACTCTACAATAATACTGGTTTATCTATCAACTATAATCGTAGAGCAAACTGCTACTGGGTTTACAATTACAATTCGACAATAGTTAAAAATAAAATATACTATTATCTAGTTTAATTCGACAGAATTCAACAAAATAATAGTCACACGAAAAAAATAATAGTCTTATTCATCTATTTTTTAAGTTAATGTTTGTTTTGTTGTACGACAACCTTTTATGAATTAAAATAACAATCAGCTTTTGTTTAAAAATACCATCAATATAATTTAGTTTAACAAAATTAACGATATTGTTAGTTAACCATTTTTTTTTTGTTGAATTTACCCATACTATTTCTTTGAGTGTACGTTTCTTTTATCCCAGTGAAGAAAACACAAACGGGCACTAGATTCCTAGCGCCAAAACTGTATAACAAATTGCCTCTGTGAAGTCTCTTGATAGACCTAAATTCAAAATGGTAGTCAAAAATTACTTAATAAACAAATGTTTTTATAAAACCGACGAGTATTTTAAAAACAACTTTAGTGACATAATAGATTACAAATTTAGCAAATAAAATTCAATACATTTCCACCCCATCGTGTTTGAACTGTATTTTGTTTGTAAATTTTGTAATGTTGTTTTATACATATTATATACATATACTTGTGTATATATTTTTAAAATGTTGTATTTACTGTGTCCTGTAGACCTGTGTAAGCGCCCGCATTAACACCAATAAATTATTATTATTATTATTATTTCATATATAATTGATCTAAATCTGATCAAACTAGAATATCAACAAGAAGTGCCCTTACGAACCGACTTGTCAACTTCTTTCATACACTTTCATACTTACTCAATATGAAAAGGCAAGAAAATAACCAGTCTTTCTATATACTTAGATCATCAGTATATAGAAAGAATTATTATTTTCTTGCCTTTTCATATTGAATGTTAGATATAATAAGTATGTGAAAGAAGTTGACAAGTCGGTTCGTAAGGGAACTTCTTGTTGATATTCTAGCTTGATCAGATTTAGATCAATGGTATATGAAAGGAACGAATGGTTTTTTGAAAGTTATCTGCCGAATACCCAAACAATATTTTAGAACAGAGTTTTTCATCCCATAATTTTTCATTAATTCTTGCTTATAACATTGTAATTATCGAAGTTACAACAAAAAGTTGTTAGTACAAGTTGTAGATAACATTATTATCTACAAAAGAGCTCTCTACAAATATTTTGTGGTAGTTATAGTTTTCGAGATATATTAAAAAACCATTTACACCCTTATTTTCAAGATGGCGGCCAAATGGATGCACCCTCGACCCCAAAAACTTAAATTTAAACTTGATAAAAAATAAAATCGCATACTGTCCAAAATGTATGATTGAGTCCCCAATTGATTGGACAATACAGAACTGAACAAATCGGACGACACTCCCACATTTCTTCAAATGGTCGATTCACCGTTCGATTTAAAAAATCATTGGCAGATTCTGCATACACGTCAAATCGATTTGGAGGTCTGACGACGGATTGATCCGTTTATCTCCAATTTTCTTTCGATGTCCATCATTTCGTTATTTTTAGTCCGGTTTGGTCGAGTTTTGTTTTTCCCGATCGCAGTTTTTCAAATTACGTGAATATCCGTAACTTAGTGGTGTCACGAGGAGGTTCAAGTATTTTTTCCGTTTAACTAGCCTCGCATGTGGATATTGGACCGCCTGCATGGGAGATCGAGTTTTGTCACTGAGTCGATATCAATTAAATCGTTGGATTGATTTTTTGGTCAACTAAAATTAAAGTGGGATTGTTTTTACTTCCACATCCAGTGGAAGTATAGTAACGACAAAAAAAATTTAAAAAAATTTTTATTGTTCAAATAGGCTTAGAATGTCACGAAACGTCGAGATTTTAAGTTTGAGCGAAAAAAAATTTCTGTCTGTCGGTCTGTCTGTAACTTTTTTTGTGCGCACGTTTACTCTGGAACCGTTTGAGATATTGACTTGAAATTTGGTACACATATGTACTTTAACGAGATCTAGAACTAGATTATATTTTCATCTTGTTCCGTCGAAGGGTTGGGGGGTAAATTGCGGTAAATTTGGGGAAAATAGGTAAATCAAGCAGGTAAGAGTCCATAAAATTGGTATTTAGTATATACAAGAGAAGCTAAGGTCTCAAAAAAAAATTTGGCATTAGCCACCCCCCCCATTACCACCCCAACCCCATTATTAAAGGGGATGAAAAAAAATGTGATTTAGTGTGTGTACAAGAACCAGACATCTCAAAATGTTTTTTTACTTCATCCACCCACACTACCACCCCCTATCACCACCCCCACCCCGCTACCGATGTGGGGTATCGTTTTATGGGTTTTTGGATTTCAAATATTATATTATTAAAGTTCCATAAACAATTATTTCCACATACAAAATTTTTTCGTTTTGAATGACTTAGATAAAAAATGTGGATGTGGAAGTAGTGATTCCTTGGGCAGCGGTTTTTAATATTCATACCATTTACAAACATTAATCAAACCCAAAAATTAAAGTACAATTAATGAATAATTATTGTTAATAATCCAATTAGATTGATTTATTTTGGTTAACATAATTATTAATATAATTTGGCAAATTGTGTCCCGCTCATTACGATTTAAAAAACCATAAGATACACTTAATTGCAGTCATCAGCATTATAAACTCTGTAATATTAATTGAAAGTCAAATTGACCGGAATAAGTAAAGATGAAGTATTTATACATCAAGATCATTTAGAACAACTGTTAAAATATGGAGCAAGATTTATACTCTAAAGTGAATATGTATAGTGTGTAAATGTTCGGCTACAAAAAAATAGATATATTTTCCAGTGCCTTGATGCTAATAGTAGAGTTTTATCCTGTAGAAAATGTTCGAGTAAAAAATATGACATGGCGAGTTGAAAGAGATGTGTCTACGCTCTGTTGTAGATTACAAATCTACTTGTCAAAAAATCGTTGGATTCAAAATTTTCTAACTAACCACACCGTAGAGCTAATAACACAGGCCCACAAAAAAAACTCGTGAGAGAATTAAAAATTACTTTTCCTTATGTTTTTCGGGGCGCTGAACACCATTCTGAAATCAGAATAGCATGTTTGCGGACGAATTTTCGAGCTAAAGGTAAAAATTGGACCAAAATCGTGAAAAATCGGGATTTGTGTTATTTACAGGTTCGAAATAAATAGAAAAAATTTGAGAGACATGGAAATATCATTTTTAGGAAAAAATACAGTATTTTCCAATGTATTCCATTAGTTGATAAGACCTCACTTTGGACTGCACTATTATACAAAATTTCCGAGGGTGGTTTATAAACATATTCGTGTAGATTGATTTGGGATTGTACTTGTGTCCGCGGTGCTGAGCAGAACTGCACACAATGAAGGAGAAGATAGATGCAAATAGCTCTGGAGATGATAATTACGCTTCATCTAGCAGAAAGAGCAAAGAAGCACAAAAGTTTACACAGGCAGATTTAGTGTATTGCAATAGCATTAACGGGTTGATGAATGAGTTAAAACCAAATATATATAAAGCATACGAGTGGCGATAATACAAATAAATATGCCGGTGTACCCATAGCACATTCGACAGTGTTGGAAGAAAAAACCCCAATCTAGGGATGATATTAAAAATAAAATAAAATACGAAGAACATAAGTGGCAAATTTGTGGTGATCTGAAAGTTACTTCCATGATTTTAGGTCAATAGTCAGGCTTTACAAAATATCCTTGCTTTCTTTGTGAATAGGATAGTAGAGATCGACACAATCACTACAAAAAACAAATCTGGCCCACGCGATCGTGCCTCTTACCGGGTGATAGAATATAATAGAGCAACCACTGCTCTATTGACCATCTTGTTTATCTCTATAATATCTCTCTCAACGAAGGATGCTTTCCAGAAATTCTAAAAGAGGCAAGTGTTACACCAATTTATAAAAAAGGATCTGTCCATGATATAGAAAACTTTAGACAAATTTCAGTCCTAAGTATAATATCGAAGCTTTTTGAATAAATTATTTACAATAATATCATACCGTTCGTAGAAAAAAATAATATTCTAACAACAACACAACATGGCTTCCGGGCAAACAAATCCACTGAAACGGCAACTTGTCACCTGCTAGATTACGTCTACCTAAATCTAGACAAGGGCAAATATGTTACTGCCCTATCATTTGATCTGTCAAAAGCATTTGACACTATAAACAAAGAACTAGAGAGACTGCTGCTTGGAGTTCCTCAGGGTTCCGTTTTGGGACCATTGCTATTCATGCTGTATATCAATGACTTGTCTATTTATATAAGCAATGGACATTTGACCATGTTTGCAGATGACTTTACAGTAACTTTGAGGGCTGACACACCTGAGGAGCTTCAAGAGGCAGTCATTCTATCTCTTGAAGAAGTTAATACGTGGTCACAAAGGAACAAATTAATATTAAACTTTCAAAAAACGATGTTTATAAATTTTTATATCCAGAAATCCCTCCCACACAACGCAACATTATACGATGATATAAGTCCATCTGATAGTGTCAAACTACTTGGAACCTATATTGATTGTAAATTATCGTTCAGTTTCCAAATTGAACATATTTGCAATCAACTAAATAAAGCCTATTTTGCACTACTACAAATGAAGAGTACTTTAGACGAGACTGCGCTAATAAACATATATTATGCGTTGGCATACTCGCACATATCCTATAACATAATTGCCTGGCGAAGTTCTACCTCTAGTGATAGAGTTTTTATAAGTCAAAAAAGACTTATTCGACTAATATTCAAGCTAGACGCTAGGGAAAGCTGTAAGGATTTCTTTAAGAACAAAAAAATTCTGACGACCCCATGCATATATATATACAAATGTTTGACGTACACAAAGAAAAATATGGATTTATTTTCTAAATTAAAAGAAAAACATACATACGACACAAGACATGGAGACCTACTGAACATACCAAAACACCGAACATCGTGTTTTAAAAAATCTCCACGCTATAGTAGTACTATATTTTACAATAGTTTATCAGAGGAGGTAAGAAATATACAAAGTTATAATAAATTTAAAAAGACGATAAGAGATATTCTACACAAGGAAGTGTTTTATAGTGTACGTGATTTCTTGAATAGGGAACCTTCATTAGAGCCATAAATACATTTAGTATTTTAAAAATTAATCCGATTTTTGTAGAACTTAATGTTTGTGTATTTGTTATATTAATTTTTTTATTTATATTTCCCAAATATGTATATGTGTATGTATGTATATATGTATGTATGTGTGTATATATATATGTATATATACTCTTATTTTTAAATAAAATTTGTAATATATATGTATGTCTACGTAATATGTTCATATTGTTGGTTCACTGAATAAGTTTGTCTTATATTTTTATATTTTTAAATACATCCTGACCCGGCATATGTACTCTAATGTATCGAAATGGTTAATAAAGTATTATTATTATTATTATTATTATAATTTTAGAGAGCTAAAAAACCAGTCACCCTTCTCTGTGGCTCCGACCCTCACAGAGGGGAGCTGGTAATACCGGTAGCCACTCCCCACGCCCGTGGGGTAAGTGACTACTGGGTCCCGGAATCGTGTGCCCTGAGCAGACGTAATGAACCAAGAATGACGGCCTTCTGCATTCTGCCGGCTAAGATCTCTGCCGAATCTCGGCATGCCGGTATGATCTTGAGTTCCGAAAACAGTGTGTGTCTCGTTCCACCGAGGGCTCCTATAATCAGTACCACTATCTTAACAGTATGGTCTGGATACAGTCTGCGGAGTTCGAAGAGCAGATCTCGATATTTTGTCCGTTTTTCCTCCTCCTTCAAGACAATGTTGTTCTCCGCGGGAGCCGAGAACTCCACGACGAACATTGTCTTGAGTTGATGGTCGAGGAGTACTACGTCAGGCTTGTTGGCTTGTATTTGCCTGACGGTGGGAAAAGAGTAGTTCCAATAAATATTATTATTATTATTATTATTATTATTATTATTATTATTATTATTATTATTATTGAACTGTCGAAAATCCTCCTTCCACCCCTGCATATAAAATTAGGCTTGATGAATATTTGAGTCGGACATTCAGTCAGTTGTCGGAAGCTAAACTTAAGGAAGTAATTTTTGATGGACTCCAGATTCGAAAGATTTTGAAGGATATGTTCATTACAACGATGATTCCAAAAGAGAAAGCCGCATGGGAAAGCTTTAAGGCAGTAGTCCATCAGTTCCTAGGGAATCATAGAAGTGATGACTACGAAAGCATTGTAGCTGAGATGATCAAGAATTACCAAAAATTAGGTTGTCTAATGAATTTAAAATTACATTTCCTTGACTAGCATCTAAGTTATTTCCCTGACAATCTAGGTGACTTCAGTGAAGAGCAAGGCGAGCGATTCCATCAAGATATCAAGGAAATGGAGAAACGGTATCAAGGAAGATGGGATATCAATATGATGACAGACTTTTGTTGGTCATTAAAGAGAGAAACAGTCCAAGAGGCACATGCATATTTATTAATGTATGATATACTTGTTCAGTCTGGTTCAGTCTGGTGCAATCACAATTTCGTTTGTTAACTAGCGCGCCCCTCCTTATTTTATAAAGTACTTTTAAAACCGCTTTAAGATTTAACAGTTTTATAGCTACTTGATTAAGTCAAATTTGTCGTCGAAGGCTTTTTCAAAACCAAAGTGGTTTATAAATTTCAGTGAACAGTAATAATATAACTCTTACAAAACTACACATCAAGATAGCCCAAAGGTTTCATTATTCAGTAATAAGGTATTCTACAAGGCTCTCTAATACACTATGACATTTTAGAAATATATATGATCTCAGGTAAACCTAATTTAAAATAATTAATCTACAAATAACGCTTTTAGACGATATCCGTTTTTTGAAAAGATCAAAATATAAATAAAAAAAGCAACAAAACGCATGAAAGACTCCACCAGATAACATTCCTGATACCGTGTTGCCTCTTGCAACCCTCAAAGAAACCACCCTCAACTTTTTTGTCAAGTGGCACCCTGTATAGCTAGAGTCTGAAATCGTATCCCCACGTCATTCGAAGCACAGTAATATACCATACATTAAAATATTAACAGAACTAGTAACCAATCAATTTGTTAAAAAAAAAATGCAAGTAAACCATAACAAATGACAAAAATACGCGATGCTCTATTTTTATCTTTATAGGGTAATTTTTGTGACCCTATAAAGGAGTCTTACGGGGGTTGGAAGCATTAGTTCATATTTCCTGGACAATTCTGAACAGGCAACTTGTGCGCGATATTATTTCACTACATTTTCACAATTCCATCACAAATTTACGGAAAATGTCTTTTTCTCATAAAAAATACATTGGAAACTTCATCATCTCAGAGACACGTGTAAGTATTAATCGATGTTGCTCTAATTTCAAGATCATTTTTTTTGGGGCGGGGGGATTTCGAACAAATCGGGGGGTTAGAAAAGAAAATCAAAACTTTTTCAGTAGTCTCAGTAGTATTTTGAGTCACCCTATTGATCAGCCTTATTTTTGAGCTTCAGTATTTGATTATTGCCACCCACACGTCAATATTTCTATTACTAAACAATCTCCATATTTTTTGTATTTTAAACTTATGTGAACAACTACAACAATTTGACAAAGCTGTCTTGATTCACAATGAAAAATATATTATATGACAGCTAAAATAGTAATAAAAAAACAATATCATCACTGTTATGCTTAAAATAAAACAAAAGGAACAAGTAATTAAAAAAATAACGATTTACGTAGTTCATAATTCATTCATAGTTTGGCTTCTATTTCCAATAATAATCGATAGACTCTCCTAGACAAAATTTAAAAATCATAACATAGAACTGAAATATAATCCAGATATAACCAATCGCAAATAAAAATAAAAATAATGAAGGCCAGATCAACAGGTACAGGAGAATTCCACCACGGCACAAAATGAAACGCAACTAAATCTGGAGATGGACAAATTTTACATATCATGAATTATTTAATTTATAAAAATATGGATAAATAATTACCGTCTAGCTGTCAAAACAAATAGCTGGAATATCTATAGGTTTATTAAAATAAATAAATTTATTAAAATATGCACATTTTTATTCAAAACAATTTTAAATATCCGGATTACTGCTTATGAATTCTTCCACAGATCTAAGAATTTTGTTTATTCAGAGTTCTCACCAACACTGAAATTTTGAATTCCCTGTCTTTCTAGGAACAAAATTTTAATTTTCCAGGACCAAAATATGAATGTTTATCGCATCCTAATAAAACCTGTACAAAAGTCAACATTAATGTAATTATCAAAATTTTCTTAAGATGACCATGGAAAAAATAATATTGGAAAGTATTACAAAGTATTTTTTTTTATTACAGTGTCATGAGAATTTATTTTAGATATTGAACAATTAGTCTAGGCTCAATTTTCTAAAAAGCCTTCGGAAATCACTCTTAGAAGCAAACCATATTACTTTTTGCCAACCTATGTTTTTAGAGTAATTTGACCCCGCTGATTCCGAAAATTTCGGTTGTCATCTCGAATTCGGGGTTGAACTACCCCAAAACCACCCCCAAATTTACATTTTTTCAATTTATCGAGAATCTTTGTAAGAAGTGAATTGAGAGAAAAATGTCAAGAGAGTTGAAATGTAGTTTACAAAATTTTCTTTCAAATGAAGTTATAATTCCATTAGCTCATTAGAGTGCAACTATCAGATTTAGTTTTCTGACACAACACACACGCACTAAAGTCAATATCTTCTGAGCTAAAACTAACAAGTGAATCCATTCTTATGTCTATTCTGAAACAAAAGAAAATATTAAAACTCATGCATGATAGTTGCTTACCCTTTTTGGACGCCTATGGAATTTCAAACTTTAAAAAATGACGAAAATCTGAATATATTTTACACACAATGTGAAGAAATATCCTTCTGAACAACTATGATGACCTATTTTGTTGTTTTTTTGAAATGTGTCTCATCATAGACCCCCATTGCACGCCAACGAGTTAGTGGAATTACAACTTTATATACATTTTAAAGAAAATTTTATAAACTACATTTCATCTCTCTTGACATTTTTCTCTCAATTCACTTCTTACGAAGATATTCTCGATAAATTGAAAAAATGTACCTTTAAGGGTGGAATTCGAAATGACAACCGCAATTTTCGGAAACAGAGGTCGAGTTACTCAAAAAACATAGGTTGGCAAAAAGTAATATGATTTGCTTCTAAACATTCGAATTTGAAGAAATAAACCTAAATGTCACCTACATTTTCAAACCAGTGGGAAAATCATCTAGTTATAATCAGAAAAGACACAGAAAACGTAAAATTAAGACTAGAACATTACCTTGCTGAACTGAACACAATACATATCTGTGATAAAAAATATTAAGTATATGCGGGCAGTTCTACAAAGCATGGTCGATTCATGACATTAGTGACTTACTGATCAAAAATTGGTCAAAGCTACAACCCGTGTCTAATATTCTCTTAGATGAGTCATACCGCACCTTGTTATAATAAAAAACTTGAGCTAAATTACGACAAAAATAAAATATTGGCTGTTTTTACTCCTAAAACTCAAGACCGTCACGCGTAACTCCATACAGATTGACACTTGTTTTGGCTGAAATTTTGTTACCAGAGAAATGGTTAGTCCATCTCTGCTATAATTATTACAAAATATCCAAAATTTGTTGGCAAGATACAACTTTCATGTTTTAAAGTCTAGGATTTAATATATAAACTATTAAAGTCGCGTAACTTGGTTAATACTCACGACCGTCACAGCGCTCATTATTAGTTAATAAGTTGAATGCTAGGACTACCAGCGACTCAGAAACACATCGAAATTTAGTTTTCGTTGTGAAATCATGTGAGATACAATAACCAAGTGCTGTTTCCCAAAACAGTACTTTATATGGTAAGTCTAATATAAGTAAGTCTTTCATGACCGTCACGTTGTGTATTTTAGCATTTATCAACTTATTAATATCCAAATACGTTTTTATTTTGAGGTATCCAGTACACTGTCTTCTCCTAACCTAACTTTAATAATAGCTTAGGGTGAATATAATTCTTAGTCATTTTTGTCTAGCGGCCCTCACGACCGTCACATGTTACAAATTTGAGTGTGATGGTATTGAGACTCTAGTGACGGTCATGAGAAATTTCATTGGCATTACTCTCCTTCACTCTTGTAACTTTTGAATGGATGAATGGATTTTTTTCAAATTTGGTGTAGTGATATGGCATGAAATTTCCAATTATATGATGTAAAAAACCAACTTCTGACTTCCGGTTCGAGGCAAATGACGTGAAAATCAAATTTTTTAAATGGGACAACTTGTACATTTTTTCATATATGGTTCCTACTAGCCAAAATACATATGATCTGACCCTCAAATATTATTTTTATTTTCAAAAATTTGGCACAACCTCAGCCAGCAATTACACGACCGTTTTACGAATCTCACAACCATCTCATGCCACTCACGACCGTTACGCGTAACTCACAGTACCTCATTCACAATGGTGTCATAAATATTATTTATCTCATTAGGACCATTGTCCTTTAAATTATGAACAAAACTGGTTGTCGGTAACAAAATTTAGACACAAAAAGGTAATTTGAGTCAATACAGTTAACTTAATTTCGAAAGTATTAGGCTCAAATATGAAAGAAACAGATACTTCCAGTTATATCACTATTTATTTTATTCATAGGTATTATTACGACCAAAATTTTCTCTAATATCTTGCAGGACATATTTTTCACTTCAAAGAATCAACTTTTTCATAATCCATTTAGCATATTTATATTAATACACAGCCCAAATAAAAATGTGACGGTCGTGTATTTTGTTATACGTTTCACTAAGGAAAAACAGCTGTAACATTTTAGTCACGGGAAAAAAGCTGGTGCCACAAGGTATACCTGAAAAGTAGACACTTTAACCATTTCAAAAATGTATGCCATCAATAGATTCCTGACTTTTTATTTTTACTTCCACATCCAGTGGAAGTATAGTAACGACAAAAAAAATTTTTTAAATTTTTTATTGTTCAAATAGGCTTAGAATGTCATGAAACGTCGACATTTCAAGTTTGAGCGAAAAAAAAATTTCTGTCTGTCGGTCTGTAACTTTTTATGTGCGCACGTTTACTCTGGAACCGTTTGAGATATTGACTTGAAATTTGGTACACATATGTACTTTAACGAGATTATATTTTCATCTTGTTCCGTCGATGGGTTGGGGGGTAAATTGGAGTAAATTTGGAGTAAATAGGTAAATCAAGCAGGTAAGAGTTCATAAAATTGATATTTAGTATAGACAAGAGAAGCTAAGGTCTCAAAAAAAATTTTGGCATTAACCACCCCCATTACCACCCCCACCCCATTATTAAAGGGGATGAAAAAAAAATGTGATTTAGTGTGTGTACAAGAACCAGAAATCTCAAAATATTTTTATACTTTATCCACCTCTCACTCCCACCCCCTGTCACCACCCCCACCCCACTGTGGGGTATCGTTTTATGGGTTTTTGGGGTAGAGGATTTCAAATATTATATTATTAAAGTTCCATAAACAATTATTTTCAGATACAAAATTTTTTCGTTGTGTGACTTGGATAGAAAATTCGGATGTGGAAGTAGTGATTCCTTGGGCAGAGGTTTTTAACATTGTCAATGTGAAATCGACCATGCTTTGTAGAACTGCCCACGCATTAATACATTCTACTATAGTGAATAAAATGTTATAGAAATAGTAATTTTATACTCAACACAACAGCTTAAATGTTTCTATTTTAACTTCACTATTTTACACAATTTTTGTACAATAGAAAATCAAACTATTTTATAAGCGATGACTGAAAAGCCAAAATTTTACTCAAATTACTAAGACTCCCTGACATTTCCAGGTTTCCAGATTTTTCCAGGTTAGCGGGGACCCTATTACTGCTTTGCACTTTTTGATCCGGAAATTTTCAATTCAATTTCTGGAACTACATCGAGGTCACATACATTTTTTTAACTCTAATAAATCGGATGTTTTAGCCAATTTATCCCTGTAAATATCTTCAATTCATAGAAATTAACGAGTCATTAAGGCCAAAATAAATATGGTCAGGCTTTGCAAAACTGTGTGATCTAAAGCCGGTAACACTGCAGGTTTATATTCCGGACTCCAGTGTACTAAAAATTGACTTCTTCCACAATGAATTGGTTCTTACATATAGGTTTTGGATCATGAGTATTAAGGCAGGCTTACAATCACTTTAGATTCATACATTTTACTCCAAATTATAAAAACTTCAACATTTTCCACAGTAGTTTGTACCCCATTAAGGTGGTGGTTTTCGTTTAGTATTTGGGAAATTGACCGTTGAATACAGAAATTGTACGTTATTCGCGTTTTTTTACAACGTATTTGTACCCGTTCTCTCTATCCTGATGTATATGGTGGTCTTGCCCCATTCTGAGGATTATTTTTAGCTGTAGCGCTAAAATTTGAGGGTGTACGGCTTTTTTATTATCAGATTCAGATTCAGCGTCAAAACATACATAGGACGCGTTCAGGGATCAGAACTTTTTTTTGTTTTGTGGTGCTGGGATGTGTTATTAACGGGCTGGTTACAAACAACAAAACACCTTCAAAATATAAAAACTGCTACCCAAGGAATCACTACTTCCATATCCAGATTTTCTATCCAAGTTTCTCATACAGAAAACATTTTGTATGTGGAAATAATTGTTTATAGAACTTTAATAATATAATATTTGAAATCCTCTACCCCAAAAACCCATAAAACGATATCGCACACGATAGTGGGGCGAGGGAGGTGATAGGGGGGTGGCAGTGGGGGTGAATGAAGTAAAAAAATATTTTGAGGCTTTTGGTTCTTGTACACTAAATCACAATTTTTTTTTCATCCCCTTTAATAATGGAGTAGAGGTGGTAATGGGGGTGGCTAACGCCAAACATTAGCTTCTCTTGTATACTCTAAGTACCAATTTTATGGACTCTTACCTGTTTGATTTACCTGTTTACCCCCCATTTACCATTTTACCCCCCTTAGACGGAATGAGATGAAAATATAATCTAGTTCCAGATCCCGTTAAAGTACATACGTGTACCAAATTTCAAGTCAATATCTTAAACGATTCCAGAGTAAACGTGCGCACAAAAAAAGTTACAGATCGACAGCCAGACAGAATTTTTTTTTTTTCGCTCAAATTTAAAATCTCGACGTTTCAAGACATTCTAAGCCTATTTGAACAATAAAGATTTTTAAAAAATTTTTTGTCGTTACTGTACTTCCACTGGATGTGGAAGTAAAATAAACAAATTAACAAACAAACAATTGCCGTCACCGAAAATGGGAATAACATGTCGTTCCCTGATAAAAAGGGATATTCTCCAAAAAATACTTTCTTCTAGAAATGAATAAAACAAAAGCGAAAATTAATTCGAATTCGTTTTCGGCAAAATATGCGATATGCGATTAGGGTTGCCAGGCCTAAAATTTGAAAAGCCAGACTTTACTTATAAATTTAGCCGGACATTTGGTACAAAAAGCCAAACAGCATTCGTTCGCCATAAAAAAATAACTAAAACACAAAATCAGTCTTAATATTTTTATTAAACTTGACTAATTTAAAAATAAACATTTGTTACATAGAAACAGAAAAAGTAATCACAAAACAATAAAATGTATCTATAGAAAAGCGACTAAACTCGAAAAAAAAAAGGGAAAAAATCTCGTTTTAGAGCCTTAGCCAAAAAGCCAAACAAAAGCCGGACAGGCCGGACATGTTAATTTTTAGCCGGACGAAACCGTAAAAAGTCAAAGATGTCCGGCTAAAGCCGGACGCCTGGAAACCCTATATGCGATAGACACACGCTGGTAATTGCTGGCTCTGACTGATTTACTCGGATCTCTTCGCTCAACTATGGCCTCTACAAGCTCAGTTTGATGTAGTAGGGGCCATCAGTACGTTATAGTTCGAGCGCTGAGATTCATTTATTTATTTCAACTTCTATTTCATTTTTATGTATGAAAATAACAATTTAAGAAAATAAAAATTAGTGATGACACATCTGTGGATAAAGAGCTTTATTTTATAAAAAGAATCATCAAAATCGGTCCAGTGGGAGCCGTTGGCGAAGCTGGCGAAAAGAACACGGCTTGTGTTTTAAATATATAGATTGTCGCTTTTAGGTGAAAAAAAAAACTACAATTAAAACGATTGTAAAGCAGGATCATCACAATTTAAAATCATCGTCTTCTGACGCATGACCTTATGCCGGGTTTATATGTGCATGGATTTACTGGAGCCAGTTGCCACGCCAGTTCAACTTGCGCGCCAGTAAAGGTTTATGCACAATTTTAAATTCTATCTAGCCAGTCTCATTCTTTGAGTTTCGAATGCAAGTGATTGTTGAGGCAAAATGTCAAGTAATAAGTAAAGAAAATGATCATTCGTACTGATACAACAGATGATTATCGATGTGGAAAAGGAATTAAAAGATAAGCGAAGAGCCCATATGTGGTTAAAAAAAAATGGATTGCAAGTAGAGCCAACTAAGGTGCATCAGAAAGACTGTTAACAGAAGATCCTAAATTTTACAGAAACCATTTACGGATGTCAAAGGAACATTCTGACGTTCTTCTTGAATGTGTAACACCATATATTGAAAAAAAGAACACTTCAATGAGAAATGCTTTATCTGCAAAATTGAAATAACATGTCACTTTGAGATATTTAGCATCTGAAGCCAGGGCCGTATTGTCCAATAGGCTAAGTGGGCTATAGCCTAGGACCGCGGCGCTAATACGCGCATCTTAGCCTTAACATTTGCACTGTCAAAGCCGTCAATCGCCATTGTTGTTGTTATCATTTCATATGCAGTTTTTTGAGATTCTCTTTTTTATATACAAATCAAGATGCACATCACCCAAACACGCCTCTTCTTCATATACTTCAAGAAATTTTATAATTTCATCAGAAGTTCGTTGTCGACTTCTTACTGTTCAGTTTTATGTTCCATACGCGAATTTACATTAGTATAGTTACTTGTATGTACCAGCTAGTAGTACCAGTAACTAGCCTGGATAGTGTCTCTAGACAATAAAGGTTTACACATGCAATTTTAATGTGTAGTGGCGTCGAAATAGGTACTGGCGCGCCACAAAGTTGCCAATTTCTAACATCTTTGCATCAATGCATGCAAGGTCAAGACTTGCTCGTCAGTTCTCGCCTGTAACTGTTTATACGTGCAACAGTTTTTTACTGGCGTGTCAACATCTTACTGGTGCCACCAAATCCATGCACGTATAAACCCGACATAATGCTGATAAAGAGTCCAGCCGAATAAGCATGTGAAAATGTCCCTAAAGGGGAAGTTTTTATTTTTTCAGCTTGCGCCACCAAACAAAAAAAAATGAAAAAACTGAGGGTATTAATAATACCTTTTGTAGTCTGTTAGAAAAAAATTCTCTTCAAAAAACGCGAAATGAGCATTTATTGTCCTCCAGAAATGATTATTATTATACTCTTTAGTCTTTATTTAAGTTTTAGTTATGGCAAAGTATAATGACTACAATGGCAAAAAAAAAACTTGAAATATACTCGTAAAGTTTAACATGTTTATAATAATTTGTCAATGAATGTGCATGGGGTTCTACAATATCGTGAACGAGGTATATGCAATATGAATATTAAATAATTATGTTAATATTGATGTTTATGTCATTATAAAAATGAATACAATAATTAATATGTCAACCTTGACTCTGACATTTTAAAATCGTATTCAAAACTACAGGTAACACCATAACAATAACTAATAAAATTTATTAGAATATAAAACAGATATAACAATAAAAAAACTATCTGCGAAGTGTAAAATTCTTAAATATGATGAGATTATTATATCTAACATAATACCCAGAACAAAGGCATAGTAAATAATAATTAGCTTTTACTATTTACATTAATATTCAACTTATTTTTAACTCATCCTTAACCTTCGCCAAGTCATTTTAAATTGTGTCGTAGAAAATAAACCATATTAACAAATATGAAAAAGTTACCGGAAAACATGTTTACTGATAAGAGAAATTTTAAATTAACCTCAACCTAAATTAGCCTTAACCCCCACATTCCCGTATTATAGTCTCCGAACTACACGAAAAAAAGGGCATTTGATGATAAAAGCAAATAGACTTCCATCACTTATTGTCTGTATTATTTAAATTGATTTGATATGGAGTTTTAAGAAATTCATCCCTTAAGGTTCAATAGAGAAAGAGGTCGTTGAATTTTTACACTGTATCGACAGCACGCTCCCAAATATGTCCCGCTTGATACACACCCCGTCAAAAAACGGTGTTATTTTTTTAGGCCCATAACCTAACTTCTGGTGGTAATACACGAAACGAAAGGTCAGGAAGGCGGTGTATTCGACTTGCCGGAAATAGATACAAACATGTTTCGAATGTACCCTAAAAAACGTTAAAAATAAGATACGAAAAATTCAACAACTCCACAATTTGAATCCTAAGGTACGAATTTTTTAAGAAACAGAGCAAATAGATTTAAACAATCCAGACAAGTGTGCATTGTGCAAAGCGACTTGCTTGTATCAAATGCCACTTTTCATTGAATATTTCAACCCAATAAACATTTTTGGTTATATAAGAGTAACCATAAATTTGCCATTATGCTTAAATAACTTTATCTACTCTTATTAGGTTACATATTAATTAATGAACTGCTTTTGAACAATTAATAGTATCCATAAACAAACAGCGTGAGTTATTATAACTCACGCTAGGTACAGAGCCAATCACCTTTATCTTCATGCCTAGCATGTCCAATCGACGTAACGCGCGACACGAAGGTGGCTTCGTCCGAGAGAAATTCTTTTCCGATACGGTGAAATAGAACGGTCCCTTATTATTGAGGGGAGGAAGGTGATTTATCATGTTTGAAATAGTTTCGACGATTTCAAATCAAGTTAAGTAATAATTATGCGAAAAATTATGAATTCGGTTAGTGAAGATGAACTTATATGTACACCACCAGAATGAAGACAAGTAGCTAATGATACAATACATAATTTAGTACCACAAAAATCGCAGAACAAATATAAAAAATTAAATTTTGCAGTTAATTTTATTAATAAACAAACTGAGTAATTTAAACAAAATTTTCTCAATTTAATATTTATTGTTATAATCATAGATAAAGTATAGTATTCAACTTTCGGTAATGGTAATAACTCACTTGATGAATTACAGCACTCGCCTGCGGCTCGTGCTGTAAACTTTATCTGCGTGAGTTATTACCTACATTACCGCTCGTTGAATAATATACTATTAATTTACATAATATAGTAACGGTAATTTTCTGTTACCTTTATAAACCTCTTATTACTTAAATGGAGCAGTTTGTAAAGGTTAACATTTTTGATTGGGGCCTTATTTATATTAACATTCGGGTGGAGTTTAGCTATAGCTATTGCAATACAACCATTTCTGCGACATTGCCATCTGTCGCAGCTGAGATCGAACTCACAAGAGGAGAGCGGCTAACTGTGCTGTCTCTCACACAACCGCAGTCTAGCCTCGACAACATGTGGAAAACGGCACTAAACATACACACCCTAGCCAGGATTCGAACCTAGGGCGCCGTGGTCTCAAGCCCAACATTGTAAGATAAATAAACCTATAATATAACTAACTATTTTATCTGTGATGTTTTCGCATAAGCATGGGTCAAATTTCTATTGTGAGAGATTTGTTACTGCAAACATGACCAAGATTGCAGGGGCCTCTAAAATATCCAATTAATAATTAATTTAAATTTACAGAGCTAAAAATTACGTAAATACGTTTTTTAAATATCATACAAAAAAAGCTCGTTAAAAGTGTTACTTGATTTAAGATCGCGATATATGATTTGAAAACCACATTTTTCTGGCCTGTTTCTCAGACACGAAAAATTAGATTTTGCAAAATTCGGCCCTACTAAAAAAAGGGGGTGGTTTCTCATTTATTTTTTTTAGAAATTTTCTTTTCCCAGTTTGCACATAATAATATTCTCTACAACTTTGCCTAATAAAATTTTTTTGTAACTTTTATTTTTGACGGTCCAGCGCCCATTATATATGGGAAAACATTCACCATATATTTATTTATTATGGTGGCTGAATAGCTGATTTTTGCAGGGTTGATTGAGAACTGTCTCCATAGTCTCCAAAAAAAAAAAAAAAATTGGTTGGAGACTCAGGAGACAGTTCTCAAATAACCCTGCAAAAACCAGCTATTCAGCCTTTTGTTTGTATATTTCCTGAACCATAATAAATAAATATGGTGAATGTTTTCCCATATAATGGGCGCTGGACCGTCAAAAATGAAAGTTACAAAAAAATTTTATTAGACAAAGTTGTCTCTATATTATTATGTACAATAGGGTGCCCCTTATCATTATATAACCAAAATTTTTTTCTCAGATTTTGGGGAGTGCCGGGCATAATTTTATTCCAATGGATCTAAAAATAAGTCTTACCAAATTTTTGCTCGATCGAACACTGTTAACCCGTCGCGCTTGGCGTCTAACCTAATGAGAATCTATGCGCAAGTGTATTCGTAATGCTTTTCTATCGCTGAATCCACAGAACCTTCTAATTAGCTATGATTTTGTAGTATATCGAAGGAATAAAAGAGGCATACAAAATTATCAATGAAACCCGACAAATGACATCACCCGGGTAGCTAGGAGTGACTGGAGAAAACGATTACAGAATTTTCTTAGTTGAAATTAAACAAGAAATTAATAAACGGCATCGATTATTATGTATGCATTCATGTGGCTACGTATTTCTTAAAATAATTATTCCCACTTATATTCAGTAAGATTTAGACAAAAATAATCACTGTGAAAAATAATTTAAAGAAATATTTGCCCCACTTACCCTCAATGCGAATTTTGGAATTTAATAGAAAAGGTATAAGAATTTAGTTTAGACACCACTGCTTCAAATACAGGTATAATTAAAGGCGCCTGTGCGCTGTTAGAACAAAAACTTGAAAGAAATATATTATTTTTTGGTTGCCGTCACCCACCATGTTTTCGAAACTATTTTGGCAACAGTTTTTGAAAAAAGCAAATTTACTATTTCAGGACCAGATATTTCATTATTTAAAAGATTTAAAAATTATTGGTCTAGAATCAACGTTCAAAATTTCGTTCCAGCTGTGGTAAACTCTGAAATTACACAATTTGTTAGCGATCATACTGAAACTATTCTAGAAAGTATAAATGATGCGTTTTTAAAAAGTTTCCACGAAAAGACTATCTGAATCTCGTAATAATATTCCTAGGAGGCTAGCGTAGAATTTAGAAAGCCGGGTGCTTACCATATGGCCAGGTGGATGGCAAAAGCCATATATTTCTTAAAAATCATTTTATTTCGAACAGAATTCGATTTAACAAAAGGCGAGGAAAAATCACTTTGCCAAACAACATGCTTCATTGTAAAATGCTACGTAAAATACTGGATTTATGCGTCAGAAGCAATATCTGCTTCACTAATGGATATTAAATTCTTGCGAGAATTAGATCAGTATAAAGAAATTGATAAAAATATCGCCGAAGTAGCTATTGGGAAATTTGTGAACCATTTGTATTATTTGACTGATGAATGTGTCGCTTGATGACTCGATTACAGAAAATACAAAATTAAAGATGGCACAAAAAATTTTAGAAGAAGCAGTAAATGTAGAAGATGAAAATGAAATTGAAGATGATACAGAAGATACGTAATCTTAAGAAATTGCCAAAGAGGAAAGAAGACATTTTCGAATTCTTAAAACTCTCTGATGATGAAATTTTAATAAGATTACTTATAATAAATTTATTTCACCAATTTAAAAAAGACAATTTTTTACATTTGCATCCATCCGAATTGAAAAATTCTAATGAGTATAAACAAGGACAGCTAGTCATTGGAGAATTAAAATTAGTAAATGACTCCGTCGAACGGAGAATAAAATTAATTCAAGATTTTAACGAAAAAGTTACAAAATCCCAGGATAAAAAGAATTTTTATTGCAGGTGGGTCATTTTTTCATTGATATTTCCAAACTTTCTACAGAATTCGTTTTCTTAATGTATTTGTCCCTTTGGTTTTCTTTTTGGACTGTCCAAGATTACCGCCGTAAATATCCTCAGACAACCAAAAAAGTATTGCAGAAGACTTTCGAAATGTAGAACTTTAGATTATGGACTAGTTTTGAAACTTTATATTCTCGAATCAAACAATAAATAAATTAATAACTTAATATGTATATATGATTACCAAAAAGTACACCATTTTAAAAGACGATGTAGGGCTAAAAATAAAATAAAATCGATAAAAAATTATTTTTGATTTTTGAAAATTTTAGGCCACAAGCGCGACGTGTTACTTATATTCCATTAAGCTAAAAATTGGTGGGGATTGTTTTTAAACATAATGGAACAAAATTCCGCCCGGCACTCCCCAAAAATTAAAACTTCAAAAATAAGGGGCACCCTAATGTACTAACTGGAAAAAGAAAATTTAAAAAAAAAAAAATAAATAAGAAACCACCCCTATTGCAACCTCTCCAAGGGGTGCGGACTGTGACTTTTGGTCGGATACTCGGGAGACACCCCTCCATCGACCCTGAAAAAATCAGCTTGCCGGGAATTATTTGTGAGCACCCCCTATAGAGAAGGTCTACTTTTACTGAATTAGTTGGTGAAGGTCCCATTTAATTATAACTTAATTTAAAAAAGTGGCATGCTGTCAGGCCGATTTAATTTCTCTATTGTACTAATTCATTTGTTTGTACCGTTCTCTTATACACAACAAATATTATTATATGTACTTTAGAACCAGAAAAAACATGGCAGCACGTTGAACAAATCCTGACATATTAACAATTTGAAGTTTTGGTGAATGGCGCCGGTAGAGGATTGTATCAAATGTACAAAATAAAATTTAATAAGAAATGTGCCGATCATAATAAGGGTAGGCGATACATTTGACGACGTATATCAGAATTTAAATTATTATTATTTTTTTTTAACTATTTAACGTCGGCTTATTTCCGCTACCAGGGCCTATCACCGACGCCAGGAGACGAGCTACCCCCAACCTGGAAATTTTGCCGAACCTCTTCCCTTAAGAAGAGTAGGGATCTTTTACTTACCTAACATTTAATAGACAAGGGACCGCCTGCTTTACATCCCCTCCGAAGGATGGTATATCCACTACGTAATCCTCGTCTGAAATTACGTAACTTCCGAGTATACACTGATATACAAGCCTCTAGAAGGTGGGACGAGAACGCTGTATTTCCCAAGATGGGAGCCCATCCAAGTACTAACCGCGCTCGACTTTGCTTCAACGGAATATCGACTGATATTCACATTGAAGTCGCCTCTACGCTCGCCCCGAATTTAAATTATAACAAGCTAAAAACGTACTCTTCGCCGGTTTACTAAACTTTTTATATAATTGTTACACATTCTATAAGATACTCTTCGCAGTTTTTTGTAAATAATGTTAGTTTTAAACATTTTTAATTTTATAGTACGAACTTAGTTGGTGAAAGACTCAGTGTAAAATAAAGTAAAAATAAAAAAAAAACCATACCATACCCCATGTGGGTTTCGAACCTATGGACGATATGAATTGGATTCCGAGTCAAAAGCGTAAGAACGACCTAACACGTAAAAAAATATAAAAAATGTAAATTTTTACAAAAACAAAAATTTTTTAAAAAATTCTCAAATTTAAATCATTAATAACATTTTTATTTACTGATCGATTTTGTTCAAAAACAATAGGGTTCTTCCCCTAGCTAACACTAACTTAGTGTCCAAATTTCAGTACAATCTGATTTTTCTTTCTTAAGTTATCGTGCTTACAAGAAACGTGACAGACGGGCGGACAGACGGACATTTTGAAAGTTGTTTAGAATTCGTTCACTAACACAATGATATGAATTTTTTTTCTCTACGAGCGATATTTACGATTTTAGAAATGTGCCTATCAAATACAATATACTCTTCGTTTTGGCGAAGAGTATAATAATAACTTTTGACATGTTATAAGAAGAGGTATAAAACATACGTTTTGACATGCACCACCTACTTCTGTACCCTACGCACTAATTATGTGCCATATTATCAAGGTTATAAAAGAAAATTACACCCTCTTCCGTTTATTTTGAATAAGGGTTGGCATTATTAAATAATTTTAATTAAAATCATGAATTAAACCACTTTTTAATAAAAAGTTAGGTACTATTTTCAGGAGCACTTATTATACCTCTATTTTACAGTTTAAACAATATAGCAAGTTATTTCCATTATACAGGATACATCACGATAATTAGACGTTTCAGAAAAACTACGAATAATTTCAAGCGAAAAGGGTCTAGCCGGATAAACATGTGAAAAATGCCCATAAAGGAAATTACATGAAATGGGCATCAAAGTATTCCCCTGACTGTAAAAAAATATTTGTTACAGTATTATTCCAGAAATCCAAGGGGGAGCTGAATTTTTGCAATAAAGGCAATTGCTAATTAAAAATTTGTTGCAACTTACGTAATGACGAAAAAATTTGAAAAAATTATCTGACATAAAAATCTTCTGGATAAACACTGAAAAAAAATATTACGTTGTATTTGGAGCGAAATTCAAATTAAAAAAAAAATAAAAAAAAAATCCAAAGAGCCCAAAAATGCATTTTTTGAAAATATTTATTACATTTTTTAACAACATAATTTTTAACTAAACATCAAAAAGATAATTAATCCTCGTTACTTTCCTCCTCTATCACCAGCTTCACGTTTGCGGTAAGTATCAAAAATAGAGGCCAGAATTTCAGATGGGTTAATAAATTCATGGTAATCTTCTTCCTCTTCTTGTTATTCACAAAGTCTTAGCAGACATTTTGAGATCCATTAATTATTCTAGTCTTCTCTTTGTTATATGGCACGTCTGACAGCATCACACCACCTGGCACGGTTGTCTGTTAGGCGCACAGCCTCGCCAAAGCTCTCTTCCATCAGCTCTTTGGTAATATCAGCCCAATGTTAAGAAGGGCGTTCTATATTGTCCTCTTACCGGTTTATGTGACCAAAAAATGAGAGAATTCGGGAGAATACAATGCTGGAGAGTCGTTTTGTGGGACGTACTTCTTAGAGCATTGAGATGGATGGGCTGTCCACAGAATTCGTAATAAGCGCCTTCAGGCGTACATCTCAAAAGAATCAATACGTCGTCTGTCTGTTTCCTTAACGGTCCACGTCTCAGAGGTGTAGAGAAAGATGGAGAGAACTAGTTCGATAGCAGGTCTAATCTTCGTGCGTTTCGTGATATTTCGTCACGTCAAATTTGTTGTTGCAGATAGAAAGATATCTACTTTGTAATGAATAGGTAAATTCAAGTTCTGAAAATTACCGTCCGAGAACAGTCAGGAGTTTGCGTAGTTGCTTTTGACGCGTTCGGATTTGGGAACTGCGCAAACTCCTGACAGTTCTCGGACGATAATTTTCAGAACCCGAATTTACCTAAATAATAAACAGCAGCCGCAACGTGCGAGCAACATGCAACTGTTCTTAGTCTCTTGGTACAATTACAAAAATGACGTATTCCAGTATATCCATCAGAATTTGGCATGTAATCTATGTAGCTTTGCGGGTTTTTCTCTTAATGTGTCGAGACCTTATCGCATTTCACTATATGTAGATTTTCAAACTTACTATATAGCAACTAAAGTTGTTCATGAATCTTTTCAAAAAGGGGTGAGAAGGGCACTTTTTATTTTTATTAATTTTTTAAAATTTGAATTTCGCGCCAAATACGGCGTAATATTTTTTTCTGAGTTCGTTTGGAAGGCCTCTATATTCGAGATGTTTTTCAGAATTTTTTGTCAATTACGTAAGTTGTAATAAAATTTTAATAAACAATTACCTTTTTTTGCAAAAATTCAGCCTCCCCTTGGATTTCTGGAATAATATTATATCAGATATTTTCTTACATCCAAGGGAATACTTTGATGCCCATTTCATGTAATATTCTTTAGGAGCATTTTTCACATGCTTATGCGGCTAGAGCCTTTAGGAAGGAGAGTTTTCAGAGATGCTCTATTTAATAAAAATAACGTCACGTATGTGATACTTCCGGTTATACCGGAAGTTGCCATCAACCTCCTTATTTTAAATGGCATGCCTTATTTTTTATGCTGGATTCGAATTCTATTCATTATTTTAAGGTAACTTTCAATATCATTCCCTATCTAAAAAACCAATAGTTTTTGAGATATTTCGATTTTAATGAGATCTGATGCGAAAACTAACCCATAGTTGGAAATTAATAACCTTCGCTGGTGAATTCCGATAATCAATTTCTCTTCCATATGTCCATGAGAGATAAAGCTTATGTGGGTTCAAGCTTTAAATGCTCCAAAATATACAGGGTGCCTAGAAAATGAATTCCAATTTCGACAATTTCGATCTCCATTAAATCGCTTATTTCAAATGGAACATACTGTATTTTATAATCCTATTCGCTTCCCTCTTTTATTACCTTTCAACTTATAGTTAAATTTTAGAAATTGGCAGGACCCGAATAGTGTCAAAAGCAATTGGAAATGTTTGAGTAAAAGGCACGTTCGGTGTCATCAACACAGCCAAGGAAACCTGACAGGGAACGGGACACTCAGTTACCAACTCTCAGATACGGACGCATGTTATAATAACTTATATTGACCGTGTACTATTTTCTAATTTTGTTACGAATACAATTTTCATTAAGTATTGACGTTGTCTTCAAAATCTTATATCAGAAGTGGGGGGATTCATTCACGCATTCACGTGCCCATGTCACGTGTGAAAGTGTGCGACCTGTCGTCGAAAGGTGTGCCAGCGTCACCGACGTCGACGCGCACGTGCCCGTGAAAAGTGTGAACGTGTGTAACCTGTCGTCAGACGATCTGCCTGCATCACCGGCATCGTCACAGGTATCAGGTCGAGGATACCGGTAGAGCTGTGCTACAGAAGAGATGGTTGCCGATCAGTAAGTGATGAGTCCGCTCCTCAAAACGGTATTTTTAGATGGTACTGATAGACTTTTAGGGAGCGCCAATTCTCATATTCTCATTCTGAGCTAATAGTCCGCGTAACATAGATATTTTAGAAGAAATAATTTATAAAGTAATAATATTTAAGATGCGTACTCTATATGGGGTTAGAAATAGTTATCCGAAAAGTTCTCCCCCCATTTGGGGGGTGAAACGTCCCTTTTTTTGCAAAAAAACGACCCTTAACGGGGACTTAAAGCTGGTTTTTCACTTTTATCTTGTAAACCGTTTATCGGAAGAGAAAAAAAGTATCGGAAATAAAAAATTTGTCGTTTAATTCTGTATAAAAAATGTCCTATTAACCTTGTAGCTTATCCTCACCTATTTCGCGCTAACAGCCTCGAACAGTTTGGAGCGCACAGGTAGAAATCGATCCTATTCGAAGTTTCACAGCGAATATCTTAAAACCGGTTACTTTAATGAGAAAAATGCTCAGGAATGAATTAATAAAGCGGAATTCTCTCTATAAGATGCATGTATAGCGGGTTTTGACGCAAGTGATTTTTATTTATTTTCCCTTTTTTCCACAAAGCTGTATTTTTTTATTTGAGCTCGTTTCCACACCACCCTCTCGGTGCGTTTTTTTAAGTAGTTTCCCCTGTAGGCCTATTCCACTAAAATTCTGTCCAATTTTACTCATTAAGGGGTTCTTCATCGACGAACTCTTCTTCAAATTCGGAATTTAAACATCCTTGCCCATGGCAATTAGAGCACATTGTTAAACAGCGCAATTCAACCTTAACACAGCTGCATCGTTTTCTCCTCGCCAAGATTGAATTTGGAGAAATACTCTACAAGAATGTTGACGTAATGCCTCAGATGTTGGTGGCAGTCTTGGTAGAATCCCGGCAGTACTAGTTTGACCGACCAACTTATTGAAAATAATGAACCTTTGATGATTCGAAGATGTCTCTTTTTTTGGGGCTTTGAATAATGCAAGCGCGAATTACTCTCCAGCACTTGTAATTTCTTGTTTCTTTGAGCTACGGTTGTTGAATATACGGACAACCTCTTCGAGATCTTTTCTTTTATTGACACATTCCACCGTTTGCACTTTTTCTTTCCCAAAAAAAGCTGAAGTGGTATCGCATCTGAACGCGTGGACAAACAAAACTGTCTCCTTACAGCTTTTTAAAACTTCCGAGGACTGCAAGTCACGAGAACCGTACGCTTTATTTTCTACTTTTCCCTGAGCCACTCTTAAGAAACGGATATCTTTTTCTTCAGGTGCGCGAGCGATAATCGATGCGAGAAGATCAATATCTTGTCCGACGATGACCACTGTATCATTTTCATGAGATTCATTTAAGGCGGTTTGAACTATGGGTACGTATTGAGTACGTCAGCGTCGTCTACAGCAGTAATTTTTTTGATTACCTCGTTTTTAAATCTCTCCACAAATGGCGAAATAAACCAGTCCTTATTTGTGAGATTGTTTATAATTTTATTTTGCGTTTCAGTTAGTGGTGTGTTCTCATTGAAAATAATTTCCGGTGAAATGCGTTTCAAACGTAGCTGCTGTCTTCCGATGCTCTTCGTACTGCAGACATTGCCAGCAAACACTACAGTCACATTTTTGCCATAATGATTACGAATAAAGCGAACGTAGGCTGTATAAGCGTCGTGAAAGGTACCCTGCTTTGGCCATATTACTCGATGAATCAGATCGCCGCCATCAACAATGAACTGGCAATCAGAAAAAGCTATTGGCCTCTCTCGTACAGCATTGAAAATATCATACAGAGACGAATTCTTGATTTTTCTCATTAACCCTTTCTCATCGAAGAGAGGAAGAGGAATTGAAGCAAGCTCAAAGTTGAAACCACTCCGAAAATTATAAATACCTGACAGTTTATTTATTATATTTAATTTTCAAAATATCAGGATCTAAGAGAGAAGTGAGAAGAGAAATGATACAGAAAATGCAATATAATTTTAAGTATACTATATATACGTTTAAGGTAATTATTCATGTCTGAAGTTTTTATTGCCGTAATCCTTTCGGGTATAGCCTGACCCCGTCCTTATACCTACGTCTTCGGTACTATACATATTTTACATATAATTATAAACGCATCTGTGTGAAAAAAAGGGGAAAATAAATAAAAATCACTTGCGTCAAAACCCGCTATACATGCATCTTATAGAGAGAATTCCGCTCTATAAATTCATTCCTGAGTATTTTTCTTGTTAAAGTAATCGGTTTTAAGATAGTCACTGTGAAACTTCGAATAGGATCGATTTTTACCTATGCGCTCCAAACTCCTCTTCTGTCCGGAGGCTGTTAGCGCGAAATAGGTGAGGATAAGCTACAAAGTTCATAGGACATTTTTCATGCAGAATTTAACGACAAATTTTTTATTTCCTATACTTTTTTCTCTTACGACGAACGATTTACGAGATAAACGTAAAAACCGCTGCCCAAGGAATCACTACTTCCACATCCAGATTCTCCATCCAAGTCACTCACAACGAAAAAACTTTGTATGTGAAAATAATTGTTTATGGAACTTTAATAATATAATATTTGAAATCCTCTACCCTAAAAACCCATAAAACGATACCCCATATCGGTAGTGGGGTGGGGGTGGTGATAGGGGGGTGGTAATGGGTGGTGGTGATAGGGGGGTGGTAATGGGGGGTGGATGAAGTAAAAAAAATATTTTGAGGTTTCTGGTTCCTGTACATACACTAAATCACAATTTTTTTTCATCCCCTTTAATAAGAAGGTGGGGGTGGTAATGGGGGTGGCTAATGCCAAAAATTTTTTTGAGACCTTAGCTTCTCTTATATATACCAAATACCAATTTCATAGACTCTTACCTGCTTGATTCACCCATTTACCCCAAATTTACCCCAATTTACCCCCCAACCCTTCGACGGAACAAGATGAAAATATAATCTAGTTCTAGATCTCGTTAAAGTACATATGTGTACCAAATTTCAAGTCAATATCTTAAACGGTTCCAGAGTAAACGTGCGCACAAAAAAAGTTACAGACAGACCGACAGACAGACAGACAGAAATTTTGTTTTCGCTTAAAATCTCGACGTTTCATGACATTTTAAGCCTATTTGGACAATAAAAATTTTTAAAATTTTTTTTGTCGTTACTATACTTCCACTGGACGTGCTTAAAGTCCCCGTTAGGGGTGGTTTTTTGCAAAAAAAAAGGGACGTTCTTCTACCTTTAACTCTAAATGGGGGGGGTAATTTTTCGGGTATCTATTTCTAGTACGCATCTCAAATATTATTACTTTATAAATTATTTCTTCTATTCACTGTTTTTTAATCTAATTTGCGTGTATCTTTGCAAGTACAGATATTATACCCGAATTTGACCCAGTGGCGGAAATATTTCGCATATTCCCATCATAATTTGGAATCATTGAAACCGATTTCAATGTCAAATCCAATGAACACAAGAAATTTTTACGATTTTCTTAAAAACATTTACGTTTTTTTTTTTTTTTTTTAGGAACAGCATTAACTGGTAGCATAGCATACTCTTATTACAATTTTCGAAACTAAGAAGTATATCCTAAAAAGACTATGTCCAACTAGGTAATTTGCACCGCTTTGATTTTATATTTGACTATTCCTGTATCAGTAGCTACAGCCGAGAAGTCATTTTCGAAATTGAAATTAATTAAAAACTACTTAAGGAACTCTTTATTACAAGAAAATTGGTCTTTAGCCATACTTTCCATTGAAAATGAAACGACATCAGAGTTATCCAACATTTCGCCGAAAGCCAGGAAAGTAACTATTTAATCTAATATTATTGTTATAATTATTATTACTTATTAAAATATGGGTATTATTTTTACAGTTAATTATTTTTTATTTATTTGCTTTCATCATGATTAGAGAATATTATTTAGGTATATTAAGCAAATTACAACTTACACACTAATATTTACTATGAATTTACCTACTTTCTGTATATTGTTGCCCTAATCTGGGCACGCTAATATACTTATTCAGAAAACAGTGCTAGCATTTTTTGTTTCTATAACTAAATTTCAAGTTCAATACTTTCTGAAGTCGCACGCATATTTGACCCATTTGGATTGTTAGCTCCGCTTATTCTTTTTGCAAAGCACTTGATCCAGATTCTTTGGACACAAGGATTGTCTTGGGATGAGGCTCCCTCCGCTGAGATTTGTTCACGTTGGTCACTATACAAGGGTGAGGTATTATGTCTCGCTCAACTTCAGTTACCTCGCTGCGTTATAACGGACAATTATCAAGCATGTGACCTTCATGGTTTCTGTGATGCTTCTGAGACTGGTTATGCATGTGTGGTATATTTTAGAGTTACAGAAAATTATGCTTCTGTACGCATTTTTTTGGTCTGTGCTAAATCTAGGGTGTCTCCGCTTAAGCGTATCACAATTCCACGCCTTGAATTATGTGCAGCACTGTTACTTTCAGATTTAGTTTATTTTGTACGTGACACCTATGCCAACATTGCCTTTAAAAATATTTACGCTTGGTCCGATTCCACAGTCGCATTAACCTGGATTAAATCCTCTCCACATCAGTGGAAAACGTTTATTGCAAACCGTGTTACACAAATTCAGGAAAAATTATCTCCGGAAAATTGGCATCATATTGATGGTATCGATAATCCTGGTGATTGCGCCTCACGGGGTCTTCTTCCCCATGAACTCTTGAAATGTTCTTCATGGTAGGCGGGTCCCAAGTGGCTCAGCTCTCCGCCCGAACTTTGGCCTATTAGTTCATCTTCTACCTTGCCCTCCAATGTAGACTTAGAAACCAATACAATCTCTCTCGTTGTCACTGGACAACATGATTTCATAATAATTTTATTATCACAATTTTCCTCTTTCCAAAAGGTTCAAGGAAGCATAGCTTATTTAATTCGATTTACGCGCTGCTTATCATTATAAAACATATTCAACAATTAGTCTTTGCTAATGAAATAAAACAAATTTGTTCAAATAGCCCTTGTGCTAAACCTATACGCAAACTTGCACCTTCCCTAGATCAGGAGGGTATTCTCAGGGGCGGAAGACTTCGCCACTCTCAGGAATCCTTTGAGAGAAAATATCCAATCTAATTACCACGGAAACACCGATTAACTAAACTTCTTATTAATCAGTATCATAATAAGTATCTGCATTCTGGCGCAACCGCTCTTCAGGCTTTATTAGCTGAACAATTCTGGATGTTGTCCGCTAGACGAGCAATTAATCACTGCATTTCTCATTGCTATCGTTGTTCGCGACATAATCCAAAATCCTATACACCTCTGATGAGTGATTTACCCACTCCTCGAGTCTCTGAAATTAAACCGTTCCTGCACACCGGAGTAGAGTTCGCTGGGCCGTTTAGTATTACTTTTGGTAGACGCCGGGCTGGCAAAACTCAAAAGGCATATCTATACTTATTCGTATGTCTCGCCATTAAAGCTCTCCATCTTGAACCTGTTTCAGATCTTGCATCTTATTCATTTATAACAAAACTATGTCCCTTACCTACTCCTCACTAGTTTTGTATTATTATTTAACCTAGTTTTAGTTTCATAGTTTTAGATATATTTCTTGTATTCATAAATACGTTTCCCACGGAAATTACAAACTTTTATTACAAATGCTTCGCCATTTGGATGGGCGGTATGTTCAGAAAACAGTGCTAGCATTTTTTGTTTCTATAACTAAATTTGTTTTTCGATTTCCATGTCAACCAAAATTGAAAATAATAATGCTACATAAAAAATATAAAAAGTCATTTCTTTTCGGTCAACTTCAAAATAATAAAAACCGCTACTTATCACCACGCGAGTGTCTTGTGTACCTTGCCATATTCCCATATTGGAGATCTGGAGATTGTTGGGCTCAACTAGAAGAGAACAACACCAGGAAAGTGCCGCTAATACACAAGATCACAAGGTATTTCAAATTCAATTATCAATATTAGTTCAGTTTGTCAGCATTACGCTGACTGGTCCTTCGTCCGATTTAGTCCTGCGTTAATAAACAATACTAGTTAAGTAAATACTTCAAAACACTCATTATTGGAGAACCAATCAAAACAACTACTCTTCTACTCTTCTAATACTGACGAAGTATTGAATTACATGATAGGATTCCTAGCATTTTAAGGCAAAAAAGTATATTGAAGATACTTGAATCATTTATTTAAATTCAGTCAGTCACACTTTTTTTTATTTAATATGAAATTATCTACTTTCTGTATACTGGTACCTTACTCGGGCCACGCTAATATACTACTTAGGAAAACACTTTAAAACACTCATCATTGGATAACCAATCAAAGCAACTACTCTTCTAGCTAATACTGACGAAGTATTGAATTACATGATAGGATTCCTAGCATTTTAAGGAGAAAAAAATATATTGAAAATAATTAAATCGTTTATTAAAATTCGGTCATTTACAACAATTAGCGTGACCCGAGTAAGGTACCAATATACAGAAAGTAGATAATTTCATATTAAATAAAAAAAAAGTGTGAATGACTGAATTTAGATAAATGATTTAAGTATCTTCAATATATTTTTTTTGCCTTAAAATGCTAGGAATTCTATTATGTAATTCAATACTTCGTCAGTATTAGCTAGAAGAGTAGTTGTTTTGATTGGTTCTCCAATAATGAGTGTATTGAAGTATTTACCTAACCAGTATTTTAGCGTTCCCAGGGGCAACAATATACAAAAAGTAGGTAATTTCATAATGAATATTAAAGTGTGTAGGTTGTAATTTGCTTAATATACCTTAATAATATTCTCTAATCATGGGTATTATTTGGTGCAATGTATTAAATCACAATCGTACACGGCCCCAATGATTTCTAGTTACGCCACTGATTTGACCCTTAAAAGATAACTTCAAAACGTTGGTAACCGCGATTGACGAATATGCCTTTTAGTCCAATCAATAAATGCCCAAAAGGGGATTGTAGAGAACATTTTGGAGGGAAGAATTTTTCTCTTCAGGGATGTGTTGAGGGTAGTCAGGAGGTAAACATACTAAAAGTCCCCGCCCCTAGCTCCGCTGCTTCAGGGGGGAGGGGGGTGGAAAGGTTCCTTTTTTCGATTCTTCGCTTATACCTCGGAAACGATGCGTCGTATGGGAAAAGGTAATCTGTGCAAAATTAAACGTAATTAAATTTTCCACAAGAATGTTTATATTCATTTTCTTCCTATGTGTTATAGTTTACGAGATGTTCGCCAGCGAAAATCGATAATTAATAAAAAAAAAATCAATTATGTACCTTGTATATTTCTATCAAAGCGGTTTACCGTGGTCTGCTAATAAATCACAGTCACAAAACAATTTTTATTTTACAACACTGGACGTATTTACTAACGTAATATTTTGTCGAAATCTATACATTTCCTTAAATATACAGTGTGACTCACTTAAAATGAAGATACCCTTATAACTTTTTCATTTTGTTTTCGATTTGAATCAAATTTTACTCAAGTATAGAACAAATTAGGATCTACTTATGACCAGAAAATCATTCACCTGCTATAAAGGCAAAGCCACCTGCGGTACCAAAGTATGAGGAAAACGATTGAAAATCTGAGGAAGAGGCGGGAAATATAATTAAAAGATTAAACGAACTTACCTTAAGTGAAGTTTGATCTTAATTATATGACCGCCTCTTCCGAATAGATCACCCCTCCCCCCCATTGCCTGTGATCTATTCTAATTGCAACAGTTTTCTTGCTTTAAAAATAATGAACTTGTCTTTGCACGGGCCTCTGTGGGGCGGGGTTTTTTAGTCTAGCTTTGAACTGCGTGGCGCCACCTAGCGGAACAAGAGTAAACTACACAGTGATCTATTCAGAAGAGGCGGTCATATAATGAAGATCAAACTTCACTTAAGGTAAGTTCGTTTAATCCCTTAATTATATTGGTTTATGAAGTGATTGCTCACTGATCACACCTAACGAGTAAAAGCTCTCGAATTACAGCCTGTAATATTAATAAACAATTCATTAAATTTAAAAACGATTCAGTTAACCGAGGACGGGTTAATCTATAATGGTGGATTGTGTGAGTCGGAAACATACCCGAAAAAACCGACTATTGTCTGATACAACCCCCTCTTTGAGGATGCTAAACACCGTGGTGGTGGCATAATTTCTCGTTGGGGTGACACGCAAACGGCCAAAAACCATCCCCAAACGGGGTCAAACGCGTATTGATAACCCGTTTTAGAGCATGCCAGTTATGGGGAAGACCCTGGAGCGCGTGCCTGACACCCGTCCGCCCTCTTAACGGTCAATAACCACCCTCCAAAGAGGTGAGAGTGCGCTCTCATCATACCTCTGAACAAAAAGGTTTTCCTCCCATTTTCGAGAATGCCGAACACGGAGAAGACCACGAATCGAGTGCTTGACACCCGTCCACCCCCTCACTGGCAAAAAATACCCTTTCAATAAAAATATTTTATATAATATATTATAATTAAATAAATCAGATGTTTCAATTAATACATAAACCTATTTTTTCCAAAAAATATGTACAAAAAATATACATTCATCTTTTTTCAGCTCCACAGTAAATGAAGATGACCACTTTGTTGACGAGATCGAAGTGACATGTTAATGTTTTTTCCTGCGTATCATTGCCCGGGCGTATGCTGAAAACGCACTTTTACCCCTCTGGGGTTGTTATTGGCCATTTACGGAGGTGGGTCGCCCGGGGAGGAATTCTACCATCACCAAAAGCGTTTGACCCCGTTTGGGGATGGTTGTTGACCATTTGCGGGGGTGGGTCACCCCAACGAGAAATTCTGCCACCACCACACCACGGTGTTCAGCATCCTCGAAACGGGGGATGACCAAATAAGAGTCCCTCAAACAATTATAATACGCGTTTGACCCCGTTTGGGGGTGGTTTTTGGAAGTTTGCGGGAATGGGCCACTCCAACGAAAAATTCTGCCACCACTACGGTGTTCAGCATCCTCGAAATCTGGGGGGGGGAGAACTAATCCAGTTGCATCTGTCAACAGTCGGGTTTTCGTCCGACTCACACAATCCACTATAATATAATGCGTACGTGACTGAACGCATTATTGTTTGTGAACTTGAAAGAAAAAAATGTTTACATATACATACCGTTTCTGTATTGACGCAAATGCACTAATCGGACAGAATTTACAGATTTAGATTATACTGATTATGTTAGGTCAGGTCAGTTTTTACAATTCAGATCATTAAGTTATTCCGAAGCCCAAACTCGACGTGTTAAACAACTGAAAATAAAACAGTAAAAATATCGGAACTGATGGCGACACCAAGATAACAAATAAAGTGATGAGCTTGCTCAATGAGTACCAGGGGCGTATTGCACAAAGTGCATTTTATTATGATGTGGGTTATACCAATATTATAAAAATGAAAATTCAATTGACAACAAATAAACCTGCAGCATTTAGTCCGAGGTGTTATTTTGAAAGCGAGCGAGTAACTATCAAGAATATTTTGTTAATGAGATGTTAGAAAAAGACATGATTATAGGATCAAACTTCCCTTACGCCAGTTCAGCATTGCTTGAAAACGATGTGTTGATTATAGATCCCTTAATGACATTACCGAAAAAATCAAATCCACTACATTTAATTGAGGAACAAATAGATAGTTTTAAGTGGTTTTAAATAATTTTGCAATCTTGACCTCGCCTCTGGTTAACATCATATTAAGATATATCCGAGTCTATTCTCATTAGGGCCCTCATAACCCAGGCTGGCCACTACGAATTTTTAAGAGTTCCTTTCCCCCTTTGTGTAACGTCTTACCGTGTTTTCCATAATGAATACTGCATCAATTTAAGAATTAATAAAGTATTGACATATATTGATGATATTCTGATACCTGGAAAATCTGTACGCATAACTCTGGTAACATTAAAAGAATTCTGATATATTCTGTAACGTCACGGCCTTACTTTAAATTTATCAAAATGTTTCTTCCTTGAATGTTAACAAATAATCGTCTCATGAGATATAGGTAATAAAAAGAAACATAATTGGTGTTCCCGTCGAGTTACTTCAGGTCGGGGACAAGTTTATACGTTCACCCGTTTTCAAATTTTGTTAGGGAAATAGATGCGACTCATCATTTGGATGCGGTTGAATTACCCAGAGAAAACGAGCAAGATGGGAGCTAGTCTGCATGGCGAGCGATGGGATGAAAATGTTGGTTATATTCGACTGAGAAACTAATGGTACCATAAACAAGGCTGTCAGAGTTTCTCCGAGCGAAGCTGTTACGTGATTGCTTGGAAAGCAATTAAAATACATCCCGTTGATGTCACTGAGGTTCTCAGGAATATGCAAAATAAGGTCCATTGTAGTCTAAAGAAACAGAAGAAATGGGAAGGTGGCAAGTTGCCTACTGTGGTGTAGTACGATGCCTTGGTCTGGTTTGTCCGGCAAGGTGGGGTTCATGTTGGATCTGATCAGTCAAACACAGTGTCCGTAATTTTAAGGAAGGCTTGACGACCTGATCAGTCGGAGTCGCGGTACCTGAACATGGGTCGGTGTTCTTGTGGATCTGTATCTCCATTAAGGATCGTGTTGACTCATGGGTATCATAAGTCAGTTAAGTTAGTAGATAAGTAGCCATTACGATTTTCATTCAAGTGATGACTTTCACATGAATGAAAATATCCAGGAGAAAATTTGAGTAATTGAATATTTTTTATGTCTTCTTTTGTAGTAAAGTACAACCGTTCCAATCGTCATGCTCACGCGAAGGCGCTGATCGTCAGAGGCACGTTATCCCAGCTATACCAGGGTTAAGAGAACAATTAGCGTAGGTAGCGTGGTAACTGAATGTAGGTTGTTCGAGTGACGGAAGAGTCACTAGACATGAGTAGAAAAGGGTGATGGTAAAATCACAGGATGGTAGTAAATGTCATCGGAAAAGGTTAGAAGAGATGCTACTGAAGGGTTCTCTCACCGGGCAGTAATACTTCCAGACATACTTTCTGGGGTCACTAATGGTACAGGGTACAGGGTTCTAGGTGACCATCTAACTTTTTATCGTTTTTACCGCTTTTACATATATACCCTTTTCTTTGCAATTATTAATGAAAATTTCTTATTTTTACTGAGTACAATGCAATTACCTCCAACAGTCTACGCCACAAAATTACTACATGGGCATATTTACAAATGTAGCAGTGGCAAGGAAAGATTTTAAATCCTCTGCAATGGAGTTGGGAGGAAACAAAAAATTGATTGATGCCGATTTCACCATGCACCACACACTGCTCGAGCGGATAGCTTGTAGATATTTGAAAGGCTGCCGTGGAAACTGTGGTTGCAGGAAGTTGGACATTAAATGCTCCATTTTTTACAAAGAATGCAAAGACTCAACTGCGAAAACGCAAACGTGCTATACATATCTGAAGAGGACGTCGATGCAGACATCGATGAAGAAATTGATTTTTAAATCAACAATTGTAATTTTGCTGAAGAGACAACTTAGCAGCTTAACTTTTATATATAAAATCTGAAAAAATTCATGTATTATTCTTTTTTTTTATTTGCAATAATTATTAAATTTTATAAATTTAACTAAAACATGTTAATTATTTGTGATATATAGACATGATAATTGTATTATTTTACTGTCTTTGGAACAAAGTGCTTCGTATTAGCATACTGGTGTGGTTAACAGTTTAATTTTTGAACAATATTTATATAAATAAGTGCCTTAAACAAATATAAGTCACATTCACAAATCTAGTTTACAAATATCTTCAACAAAAAAGGACACTTTTTCTTGCATGGCTATAGACTTTAAACACCAACGGTAGTTATATTTCTATTTAACTCTGATTAATTTCTCTTTTTCTGGAGCAAAATTAAAATGCCTATGGATGATGATAGAGAACTGTCTACTAAGCAGTTGTATAACCTATTAGTAGCTGCCAACGAGAAGCAAACAAAAGAATTAAAAGAAGACATTCACACAAATATACAAAAAGTTTATAAACAAATTTGTGAGTCCGATAAAAAAATCGATAAATTGGAAAACTCGTGTGCGTATCTAGACAGGAGGAATAGGAAGAATAATATAGTCATATTTGGTTTGGAAATAAATGAAAATTTGCTGCCCATCACTCTTCAAAAATTAAATGAATTACTTGAAACGAATATTGTTGAAAATGATATAAACAACATACGTCGTTTAGGAAATGGTGAAAATCGACCAATATTGGTAGAATTTGTATCGTTCCTTAAGAAGAAGACTATTTTCCAAAATACTTTCAAGTTAGCAGGGAAAAATATCTCCATAGCAAATGATATGAGCAAAGAGGATAGAGAAGATTACAAGATTCTAAGGCGTCATTATAAAGCTGCTAAAGATAAAAAATTGGAAGGTGTTAGAATAATTGGTAATAAGTTAATTGTTAATAACGATGAAATATATACAGTGAACCAGCTCAAAGAACTTGACCTAAAATCTACCAAGACTCCGGATGCCGAAAATATTGTAGAAGAGGAAAGTGACGCATGCAGTGAATATGAAAGTGTAACTGAAAAGGGTGAGCTAAATGCTCAATATATTGCGGATACTAACAGTGCTAAAGGAAAACAAGCAGATATAAAAAAACCTAAACTAAGAAGCGATAATATAGTGGTGACAAGAAACAAGCAGCAAGCAAAAAGACATTATAATTAACATCTCGCCTGGATTGTAATCATCTCGCACTAGCTAGTAAGTTTTTTTTCTGTTTATTAGTGTAATTTGCTATTTATAATTGTTAATTTTAGATTTAGATTTTATACTTATATATTTCTTAAAAGCAACCAAATTAAAAATTTTCTTAATGGATAAGTTTAGTTTTGCACATATAAATATTCGTTCTCTGTCTTCAAATTTTAATAGTTTTAGGGATTTTGTGGAGACAAATGATTATGATGTACTTGGGATATCAGAAACTTGGCTTAAGGCGAATATCGACAGTAAATTATTAGAAATAAACGGGTACAATTTTATTCGAAATGATAGGGTGGGTTCTAGAGGTGGTGGCGTTGCTTTTTATGTTAAAAATCATATAATTATTAAAGAGATCGATTTTACTAATAATTTTGAAGAAGTAGAACACTTATGGATTAACTTTAGTATTAAGTCAGATAGGTATGCTGTTGGGGTACTTTATAGACCCCCAAATAATAACTTATTAATTTCATTAGATCAGACAAATGACATGCTTTCGATGATTATGCCACAATATGATCATGTAATATTTATGGGTGATCTTAATATAAATATGCTCAACTCGAACGCTAATAATGTTTTACAACTTAAAAATATACTGGACTCATACGACTTAGTGCAACATATCTCAGAACCCACGAGGCTAACTGTAAACTCACAAACCTTAATTGATATTATAGTTACTGATAGAGCATTACAAATAACTAATTCAGGATCTGTTCCATTGCATGGCTTATCTGACCACAATCTTGTATTTTGTCATTTACCTATTAAAAAGAGCAAATTACACAAATTTATTACTCACCGTAACTTCAATAACTTCAATAATGATATTTTCGTGGAAGATTTGAATAAAATAAATTGGTTTCCATTTTATAACTCAAGGGACATAAATTTTAAAATTGATTTTTTTAATACGGCAATAACAAACCTGTTCAATAAACACGCTCCTCTGGTAACTGTCAGACTTACCAAAAAGCCAGCTCCCTGGTTAACGCCTGCTTTAAAATTAATAATGAAGCGAAGAGATGAGGCTTTCTCTGTTTTCAAAAGAACCCGGACTGATACAGATTGGGAATATTATAGAACCCTAAGGAATTATACCAACCATGCCATCACACGAGAGAAACATGCATTTGCGCAACATTGTTTAAACAATTCTAATAACACGAGAAATACTTGGGACACTATAAAAAAATTTGGATTAAACCTAAATAACACAAATGAAATTCCCCCTCATCTGTCTGATGTTAACTCAATAAATAATTATTTTGTCAATCAATGTGCAAATAATATCTCTGACTGTCAAAATCAAATATTGTATTATGGCAATTCTCAAAATCGAGTTTTTATAAACAACTTGTTTGATTTTAGAATGGTTCCAACTGAAGAGGTTATAAAAGCATTGAATTCTATAAAAACAAATGCGGCTGGAACTGATGGGCTCAATATAAAAATGATCCGACTCTGTCTGCCTAACATACTACTACAAATTGTTCATTTGGTTAATTTTTGTATAGAACACCATAACTTTCCTGATAGGTGGAAGGAGGCACTTATTCGTCCCCTTCCCAAAACTAATAAACCCGATAATTTTTCTGATCTCCGGCCCATTAGCGTATTACCTGTACTGTCTAAAATCTTGGAAAGAATTTTAAATGACCAGCTTACAGATTACATATCTGAAAAAAATATATTGCCGGAAACTCAATCTGGGTTTGTTAAAGGTAAGTCGACAACATCAGCTTTGTCAAAAGTTTATGACGACATTGTCAGTGAAATTGATAATAGCAAGGTTTCTGCTTTGATTTTACTGGATTTTAGCAAAGCCTTTGATAATATTAACCATGAACTTCTTTGCACAAAACTATATCATATTGGATTTGATAAGAACGCTATTGACTTAATAAAAAATTATTTAACAGGTAGAACTCAAAAAGTGGTATTAAATAGTTGTGTGTCCAGTGAATTATCTGTTAATAAAGGTGTCCCCCAAGGATCCATTCTTGGGCCTCTTTTGTATAATATATATGTCTTTGATTTTAAAAACTCAATTGAGCACTGTGACATTAACATGTATGCTGATGATACACAATTACGCAACTCTTTTTTACCTGAACATGTTATGGTAGCAGTTGATCAGATCAATGAAGATTTAAATAAAATCGTCAGAACCTCTGAAAGTCACAATCTCACGATTAATGCAAAAAAATCTTGTGTGATGTTTTTTGGGAGCAAAAATAATAAAAATAAAATACAAAATATGACAAAAACCATTAAAATTAAAAATATTGCTCTTGAGGAAAAAAATATTGCAAGAAATTTAGGCTTGGTAATGGACGATAAATTAAAATTTGGCGAGTATATTAATAATTTAACACGTATCTCCTTTGCTAGGCTGAAATTCTTGTATAACTTTAAAGACTCTTTTCCGGTAAAACTAAAAGCATTATTATGCGATACGTTGATACTATCTAGGTTCAATTATGCTGATGTCGTGTACGGGCCAGCTCTGGACAAGCATTTAATCAGTAAAATAGAAAAAGTACAAAAAGCCTGCCTTCGTTATATTTACAAAATTAGGAAATATGATCCGGTGTCACATAAATTAAATGAGTTAGGTTGGTTATCTATGGAGCAACGACGCAACCTTCACATGGCAACATTTGTACATAAAGTAATAACAACAACAAAGCCTAAATACTTAAAGGAAAAATTACTCCCCCGATCTCACTTCCACCCATTAAATATAAGGTCTGACAAAATACTAAATATCCCCAATTTTAGGACAACTTATTTTAAAAAATCCTTTACATACGCAGCGTGCCACCTCTATAATAATATACCTGAAAACTTTAAGACACTGTCTAATTCAAGATTTAAAAAAGCTATGCGCCATTATCTGTCACAGATTTCTTAAAAATCAGTAATGATAACGAATATTATAAAATTGTACTTACTTAATTATTGTTTTTTTTTTTTTTAATTCAATCATTATTATTAACAATTTATGGTTGCAAATGTTCTGATTAGTTAATTTTTAGCGTTTTCCTATTTAAAATTCAATTTAACTGTTAATGTATATATGTATATATGTGTGTGTGTGTATATATATATATATATATATATATATATATGAATATACATTGTGTATATGCATTTACAATCAGTGTGAATCTAAATATATTTTATGTTTAAATATAGTTTTTAAGTGAAATATTGGAATTACTAATCTTATATTCAGTAAATATGTTCAGGGTTAAGTGTTAGAGAACCATAATGTAAGGTTAACTTCGCCCTTAATAAAGACATGTTATTATTATTATTATTATTATTATCACTCAACCTTAAAATTGCATTGTGCCCAATAAAAATACAGTTTTTCAGTGATAATTGTAAAGAAAATGGTATATAAGCAAGTGCGGAAAAAAAACGACAATAAATAGCCAACTGAACGGCAATATCTCAGCCAATTTCAATTTTTTGCAGATTTGTTTATGCTTACATTTGGTATAAAAAATGATTGTTTCGAGGTTGCATTCAATTGGAAATTTAATTTTCTACAAAAAAGTAAGTACTTTTGTAATTTTTTTGAATTGCGCTTAGTTTTTGAGATATATTGAAAAAACTAGAAAACCCCCACTTTCACCTCGTTCTCAAAAATTTAATAGCATTTTGTGATTTTATCATATTTAGGTATGTTAGAAAAATCCTGAAAGACCCCAATAAACGGATGAAACAAAATTCTTTAACGCAATTGTTCTTACTAAACCATATAGTCAATAGCCTAGTAGTACGAAAGTGATATACTTTTATTTGAAAATTTTGAGTAATTTCATATCAACTCTGTCAACCTCTCTGTGGCACAAATTAACAACAACAAAATTTGGTACGTATTTTTCTTCAATTATTTATGAACAGTAGAAGAACAGTAGAATTTCTGGTGGGTCACGGCACACTAGATTGAATATTAAAATTGGCTGCAAAAATTTCAAAATGGCGGAAAGAGTAAAAAAATTAGCAGTCTTATACAAGTCATATATTCCAAAAATGTAAAAATATATATTTAAAAACCAAGCCATAGAACTAGATTATATTTTCATCTTGTTCCGTCGAAGGGTTGGGGGGGTAAATTGAGGTAAATTTAGGGTAAATAGGTCAATCAAGCAGGTAAAATTCCATAAAATTGGTATTTAGTATATACAAGAGAAGCTAAGATCTCAAAAAAATTTTTGGCATTAGCCACCCCCATTGTCACCCCCCACCCTCTTATTAAAGGGGATGAAAAATGTGATTTAGTGTACAGGAACCAGAAACCTCAAAATACTTTTTTACTTCATCCACCCCCCACTACCACCCCCTATTACCACCCCCCACCCCACTACCGATGTGGGGTATCGTTTTATGGGTTTTTGGGGTAGAGGATTTCAAATATTTTATTATAGAAGTTCGATAAACAATTATTTTCACACACAAAGTTTTTTTCATTTTGAGTGACTTGGATAGAGAATCTGGATGTGGAAGTAGTGATTCCTTGGGCAGCGGTTTTTTTAAACTTTTTAATGTGTCAGCTTACTTTTAAAGATCAGCAAAATTTCTTATAAAGAATACTTCACTCATTTTTGAAAAATCAAAAATAAAGACATTTTTTCATTTGTTCCACTTATCCGTACACATACTGTATATAAAACGAATTTGCTTTTAGAGAGGGATTCTTTGGTGAACACGTATAGCTCTGAAAGGATTTATAATAAAAATTTTAGCAAAAAACACAAACATGATGGTACTTTTTTTATTAGAATGAAATAACATAAAATGTGCGAGGTATTACGAATGAATCATTTGCAGATGAGTACAAGAAAAACAATATAATCTCGAAACATGCACGTATGGAGTAGACACATTATTTTAATCAAACAGATATTTTTCCATGGAAACAAATCAATTAATTGAGTAAAGACTACAGAAAACTACTGATGAATTTCATAATACGATATTCTTTTTTTTTCTGTGGTGCAGTTTTGGATTTTCCCATAGCAACCTACGCGGGTTTGAATGACGTCAAGCGTCGCCAAACAAACATGAAGTCGATGTACTATATTCAAACAGCCCTATATTCAGTGGCGTCTATATTTGTTGCCAGGAACGGACAGATTAAATATCAACAAAAAATAACTATAATTGTTCATACATTCAGTAGGGTGGTCGTTCTTTTTGATTTCAGATTTTTTTCAGGATACCTTACATCTGTTCTGTTAGTTGAGAAAATAATAAATAAATAATAAATAAATTGCAAAATTTTATTTCATTTGTTTTCTGTAGAAAAGTTAACTTCTTTGTCGTCTGAAAGGTGCATTATATCTGGGGTTGTCAATTAAATGCGAGACGCAGTCTTGATTACACAGACCCACAAAAAAAAGTGATCTGTGCTGGGGTACTGACCATATCTATCTCTTGTATTTTGGGCCGCTGAACACGAGTCTAACCTTAGTTTTTCCCCAGCACATCAGGTTTTTTTAACACTAAAAAAGTCTTTTGGATTATAATATTGCTTACCCAACTCATTTAAATCATATTCAATATTGACCACATAACTCAAAGAAAAATGTAAAACCTCATAAGCCCTCAACCACATAACTCCTCAACCACATAAACCTTGTAATCCGATGAAAACAGTGGGAAATCTTGATTGAGGAGTTAATGAGATTTTGACCTCGGATCCTTGCGCTTGAGTATCATACATCCACAACCTTATGATCCCATAACCTCGTCATCCCATAACATAGTAACCCCTCAACTCTGAATATCCAACGAAAAAAATTGACATTCTAAGTAGGGTGATTCGTGCCATTGTGACATTAGAATCTTGGAAACAAGCACCCTATAGCACCATAGCAATTCAATGGTAATCCCTCTATTCTCATAACTCCATAATCCCGAGGAATCAATGAAAAAAATGGGAGGCTCTCGATTGGAGAATCAATTAGATTGTTACCAATTAAGCCTATTCGAGCAGAAAATCCTTCTACTACGTAACCCCGTAAAGCCATAACGATATAACTTTGGGAATATGATAGAAGAATGTGAAGACTCTGAACCGGAAGATTCATGAGATTGTGTTCTCGGAATCTCCCTGATCCCTTAGCTCTTGAACAGCAAAACTTTTAGCCGTTTAACCCTGTGATTCTGAGGATTCAATAAAAGCAAATTGGGCACTAAGTGAGAATGTAACTTTGGAAGTGGAGTATCTTTTCAGGTGACTTCATTTGATATCTTGCTTTTGCGAACTCTTTTATCTTCGAGTGACCTACGTAACGGATGTTTTTCACGCTTCTTGCTCTACATCACACGTTCCCTTTTCAACATCCAACAAAAGTCTGCCCATCCCACCTTCCTTGATATCGTAAGATAAAAGAATCACAAAAGCAAGAGATCAAATGAAGTCACCTAAAGCCAAAGCACCTGAAAAGATACCCCACTTCAAAAGTTACATTGTCATTGAATCTTCAACTAAGATTCCCTAATTTACTTTTATTGAATACCCATAATCACGGGTTTTGCTGTTCAAGAGCTAAGGTATCACGGGCTACTCGATTTCAAGATTCCGAGAACACAATCTCATGAATTCCCCTGTTCAGATTCTTCCCATGCTTCTGTTATATTCCCAGAATTATACAGTTCTGAGTTTACGGGGTTACTGGGCTATGTAGTAGAAGGGTTTGGTGCTGGAGCACTATAGGTTTACTTGGTAACACGGTAACAAGTTTCTGAGGGCACAATCTAATTGGTTCCCCAATCAACAGCCTCCTATTTTTTTAAATGAATCCTCAGGGTTATGGGGTTGTGAGGAAAGCCGTTGAAGAGCTATGGCATCATAGTGTGCTTGATTCCAAGATTCTAATGTCACAGTGACCCGAATTCCCCTATTTAGAATCTCAATTTTTTCCGTTGGAGGGGTTATGGGATGCTGTGGGTGTGGTTGCCAACAATAACAAGAGTTGATGAAACTTCTTCCTCCAACGAAAATGATGGGAACGTGTTGTACAACGTGACAAGTGATGAAGGTAATCAGTGATGAAGATAATCTGATTTTCCTCGGCTGACCTGATTCGGTTTCTCTTTTTAAAAAAAGCCTACATAATATATCGACGCGTTTCAGTAAATGAGTGTAGGTGTTCAAACCAAAATACGCCGACGCGGGTACATCACAGCGAGCCGGTCAACATAAAGCAAGGTCGCTGCCTATGATAATATGCCGACAGTAAGGGTTGCATAAAAATAGAGAAATGAATGAAGTCAGCCCAGAAAAATTGGATTTATAAAATGTTGCTGGTGTTTTGTAGGTATACCTAAAAACCGTTTTGTCTTTGTTTCAGATCACTCCATCAAAATTACCACCTCAGTACAGCGACGGTCACTGTTATTATAACTATGTTATTTTTATGTATTTCTATTTAAGTTTACTGTTTTGTTCATACAGGGTGTAATCAGTTTCATGTCATTAAAAAAAACTGGTGATGGGGAACGACTAAACGAACAAAAAACCTTATATAACATGGGGTCTAAAACCCATAGTTTTAGGAAAAAAAAAAATTCGAAAATTTTCAATTTCAATAATATTGTCGCGTCGGCGAGGACACAAATTGATAATCACACTTTTTATGGCTTTTTAAAAGTAGGTAAGGTAAGGTCTTTAGCGGTGCGGTAAAGGTGAAAGACAACGGCGTTTTCTGAGTGCTTAGTAGATCTGAAGAAAATTATACTCCCCCTTGCGCAATATTTGTTTCTGTTTGCACTTCGTTAAGTACACACGTCGAACCCGTTCGTTGTTTTTGTATGTTTCTATTGTTCTTTTTGAATTTTGGGCCACGTATTTATTGACTTACCGTTGAAGTCGTTAAGTTTTTGATTACGTACAGCCAGAGTATTGATGCAGACAGAAGCCATTTCGAACAATTTAAGTAAATCAATAATTTATTGGTAAATTCTAGATTTACAGAATATTTTAGTTTTCGATACCTGATCTGCAATTCGTGAAAATAAATCAGATTTTTTCTTAACTTAAAATACACAATTGTTTTATGTTATCGCATCTCAGACGTCTAACTCTTTATTTCCCAATGTTATGCAATAATTACTCATTTTTTAAGCTTTTAACCCAGAACACTCATTTAGGTTACAAATGTTAATAAAACACATTTAAATCTGATAAACAATAACAATAGAAGCTTCAATATTTTGTTCTAAATTAAAAAAAACACACAATTACAATATATTTATATTACAATCTAATATATAAAAATCTCGTGTCATAGTGTTTGTTATCGAACTCCTCCGAAACGGCTTGACCGATTTTTATGAAATTTTTTGTGTATATTTGGTAGGTCTGAGAATAGGTCGTAGGCTATTTTTTATACCCCTAGGTGATAAGGGTGGCCCTATCCAGAAAATTTCTTTTTATTTTTTGGACAAAAATTTATAATTTATATGGCAGAACAACGTTTGCTGGGTCAGCTAGTATATTTATATTATTTATATGTTTATTTTGCGTTGTTATTTCCTGTTTCTGCATTAGGTATATCTACCTACATAATATCCATAATAAATACTTTATAATTTGCTCGTATTTTAGTTTTTTAGGATGAAGTTTGTTAATGATACCTAACATAAAAAATGTCAGAGTTCACCAAAAGAAGTTATCTGTTAGTTTAAATTTGGTAGCGTCTGTCCGAAAATTGCGACCGTCTGCAGCATTTTCATTTTTATCTATGAAACGTATACATCGAACCTTTCGTACCTGCAAAAAATGATGCTGGTATCTTTTTTTCGACATTTGGGTTGGTCAAACTTAAACGACGTCTGCCGAAGAAACGCGACTGTCTGCGTCGCTACCTATTTCCAAAATTTGTTATGTTATTATTATTTTTGAAAACGTCTGCTTCGAAAATGCTACCATCTAGATCGTCTGCCAAAACAGATTTTGAAACTACTTTACTTCATTCTAAACTGTGAACCGTCCTACTATTCATTTTGAGATGAACTCAATTTTTCCTTTGAAAATGTGTGTTAAGGTTAGGTGACCGATTACGAACGACAGACGCTCGATTTCTTTTTGCCCGAGTTTACTACTAGCTTTACCTGCAGTCATACCTTTGGTATATAATTTTAGGGTATTTTCTACGCGAGCTCTAGGTCTAAAAAGCCGTGTTTGAAATTTATTGCCACATCCGGACTCTAAATACCACATTCAATTTTAAACTGACATTAATGTTTTCCGATATATATGAAGTTATTTTACCCAATCTGGCAACGTTGTAGACTAGTATTACTATGAGAAGATGGCAGGGCGGAGCCAAAATGCGCGAATATTTTTACCAGTGGCATAGCTTTATCTGGGGTATAGGAATGTGTAATTGCAATAAAAGTTTCGCGGTCAAGGAACTGTGAAAATGGAGTAGATTAAAACTTGTCAACTGTTAAAGTTGTTTTATTATTATTATTACCGTCGCCGCCGCTCTACTGCAGGGCACCGCCGCCACTGGTGTTGACATTGAATGTCACGTAATTCTTTCTCATTGGTTTAGAATGATGGAGCGCACAAACTCGTTTCTGCGCATATTTTTTGCTGGCATCTTCTCATAGTAATACTACTTTAGCATCCAATTTTAATAGGAAAGGTCAGAAGCGTCATTTCAGTGAGATTAAAGAAATGTCGCTTGTGAGTTTGATATGTCTCGAAACGAAAAGTTAAGCAATGTTTGTCGCGGTCAGTACTTGAAAGGGTGGCACATTCAGAGAAGCACAGTGACCTCATTCCAAATTTTAGCGTCTTATATATCAGCACATACGCGGAAGCTATGCAACATTAGGCGAAGACTGCTTAGCGGATATACCACCTCTGTAAAACAGTCGATCCCTCGTTCAGTAGATATTAGGTAAGTAAAAAAAAATCCTCCTCTTCTAACGAAAAGAGGTTCGGCAAAAACCTTTGGTTTTCAGATATGTATCTGCTGTTATTTTAACAACTACAGTAATACGTTTTTCAATTTTTAAATAGTATGTTAAAGTTTACATCTATACACTGGAAATTATGTAAAGCATTTCAAAAATGAAATTCATAATCTGTAATTACCTTATCTAAGTTAATAGCTAGTTATTGGTAACAAATTATTTTCTTTTTGTAGTTGACAACCTTCACATTTAACATTTAACAATCATAGGAAGTGGTTAATAGACACAGGATGATATTTTCATATTATATGGATTAGCTGATATATTTTTTTTTAAATCGAGGTGTTCTGAAGGTTGTTCTTATCCACTGAAATTGATTTTATAATGTGTGACAATGGAATGAAAAAATCATACAGCAGACACCATGTATAAACAGCACTTGTCATATTATGTATGAATCAGAGGGCAAATTATTTTTACGCGTTAATGAAATAACCTTTCAATTAGAAAAATTAAAAATTATTTATTTATTTTCATTTTAAGCATAATACGCCTGCTGCATTGTTCTGGTCTCTAGCTAGGGCTATGTCTGTACTAACAATCAATCAATTTATTACAAATAAATTGATTGATTCATATTCATATGTCTGTTATATCCATAGTTATAAATCACAACTTCGAAGTTACATTTAATCAATTTATACAAGTTGGACCAAATACAAAGAGATTTGAGGTTTTCGTACATAAAAACAAAAGAAGGCAGAAAACATTACATGCCCCCTCCCTGAAACTTTTATGGAAAACTGCATAGGGTATAAAGTTAATATTGAAATATATTGATGCTAAAAGAGATACAATGAGATTTAAAAAGAGCTACAAAATATAAAAAATATATAATACATATAACAAGAAAACAAATACAGCTTAAATCCAATTGTGCTCTTTAATTTTTGTCGAAAAAATATGCCGTCAAAGTAGCATCGGTTTTGTTAGCAGTGGCGTCCTGGCTAGGTCTCCGGGTCCGCAAACGCGGACTGGGCCCTAGATCATTTAGGGCACCCTACCCGATCAATAAAACATGGCAGTAAACAATCGAAAAATTTGTAATTTGTCTCTTATTTATTTCTCCAACATCGTCTATAATTTGTCGCTATCTTCTACAGAATAAGAAACTTACCACTTCTCTTGGTTAGTAGTGTAGATATTGACAAGATTCCTCCTGTTGAGGAAATTATTGGAACCTTTGCCCGATCGTCTGACGAGTTGAAAAAAACATTGCTTATGTAATAAACAAAGCAACAACCAAGCTAGTCAATTATTATTATTACTTATATTATCTTTTTCTGTGATTTACAACGAATTTATTAATATAGGTAGACTACATGGAGGGCGGCAGAATTTTTGACTTCAGGGATGGGTTTGGGGTAGTTAGGAGGTAAACATACTAAAAGTCCCCTAGGAGGTGAGCCTCGCCAGGGGGGCTTCCGGAAGGCCCTAAATTTTGACTTTTTTTTGCTTTTCGCTTATAACTCGATAACTATTTGGCTTTGAGAAAAAATTATTCTTACCTTTTTGAAAGCTGACAAAATTTCCTATATTTTGTACTTTAACAAAAAGTTTCTATTTTCAACGGTTCTCAAGTTATCCGCTTCTGAAAATCGCCAATTTGAGGCCATCCATTTTGAGATCTTAGACCCCCCATTGTCACGTTTTATCACGCTGAGTTAGACCCCCAAAATTACGTCACGCTTATAGTTTTTTTCGATTCCGTTATTTATTATTCACGATATTTTCATCATACTAAATAGTTATTAAGGTACCAAGGGTGTTATAAGGATAATAACGCACCGAGGTCGGCAGTGTACAATCCCAAGGGCCTCTGGCCCGAGGAAATGTACGTCGACCGAGGGCGTCATTATCCTATAACACCCGTGGTGCCTTCAACGTTTAATGTCCTGCAAGTCTGTTATTTAATTCGATTTTTTATTTTTTTTTGACATTTACGATTTATTAATTTGACATCTATTATGTTCAGAACGATTTGATTTAAAAGAGAGTAAAAATCAAAATTGTTTGTAAAAGCCGCCGTTGCATAGCAACGCATTTTGTTTGTCAATAACGCTATCATAATTTGCTTGTTTTGGGTTGTATTATAATTTTATAATGCCCTAGAGCGTTATAGATAATCATAACGCCCTAGGGCGTTATTTTTCATTTAATGTATCTCAAAATAGGGTGGTTATTGTAAAATAACAGACTTGTAGGACATTAACATAGTATCGACATTTAACAGGGCTGTCGAATTGAGAGATGTAGAGTGCCAATAAAATTGTTTATTATACAATATTTTTCTTTTCTTAATTCGTTCACCATTCGTTACGTCACACTGAGTCAGACCCCCCCCCCCCCCCCCCCCTTATCACACTTAGTCACGTAATTACGGACCGCCCCCCCTGGAGCGTGACGTCCTTTCCGGAAAACGCCATTTCGGATCACATTTTTCATCATACTCTACTCTTAACTCCTCAAATCTTCTTTGTAAAATAAATTGTAATTTGCACATGCTAAGTACATAACAACTAACGTTTTACAGTTAAGTAAAGCACATCAAGTTGTTTATTTTATTTTAATTCACAAGGTCGTTTGGCAAAAAGAGGCTAACACAATTTCATCTATTTGTGATAGATACGTAAATTCATAAAGAATCACTATCTGGGAAGAAGTTGTACTGTGGTGTTTGATGGCTACACCAACACATCAAAAAATACAAAAGTTGCTGAACAGAATTGTAGATATCGACTGAAGAAGTGCGTGGATATACAGTTCACCATGGAAACTGAAATCACGGTAAAAATACCAAATCCAGCAGTGGATGGGAACCATACTACACACACAAATTAACAGACAAAAATGCTGCCTCCGACGAAATTTTGCAATTTATATTTTGTCGTGGCCAAAAAGATTGACTCCGGAAGATGCAGATGCAGAAAGGCATAATTAAATTGTTCGTGAGCATGCCTCAACTGCCAGGGGCAACTGCCACAATGGAGTCCCCATAAGTAGTTTCTTTGGAGGATTCATTTTCCTCTTCTTCTGGCGTGGTGTCTCCATAAACTATTCCCCCGTCCGAAAATTGATCGGTTTTTTTTCTTTCTTTAAAAAAAGCATTAGCTAATTAGCCAATTATATGTAAATAAAAGTAGCTGTAATATGGAAATAAAAGTAGTTCAAACCATAATACTGTGGTGTTTTTTTATAGATGTGCTATGCTTTTTCCCACTATACCAAATGCAACAACTTACAACAATAAACAGATTTAAGAAGAAATGCAAAATGTAGGTAATGATTTCAAGCAATAACCCTTTCACATTACAGCAAAAAATCTTGAAATCCATCATTTCAGCCATTAATTATATGTAGAATATATAATTTTTATGCCAATTTAATTCTTTTCACTTGATTTGGTTGTATTTTATTTTACAAAAAAGATTCGAGGAGTTAAGAGCAGAAGTATGACGAAAAATGTGATCTGAAACAGCGTTTTCCGAAAATCGGCGATTTTCAGAGGCGGATAACTCGAGAACAGTTGAATAAAATAAATATAGGAACTTTTGTTAACTTTCAAAAAGGCAAGAATAATTTTTTTCTCAAGGACCAATAGTTATCGAGTTATAAGCGAAAAACCAAAAAAAAGTCGAAATTTAGGGCCTTCCGGAAGCCCCCCTCGCGAGGCTCACCTCCTAGGGTCGGGGACTTTTAGTATGCTTACCTCCTAACTACCCCAAACCCATCCCTGAAGTCAAAAATTCTGCCGCCCTCCATGTAGTCTATAATAATTCGTTAGTCAACGAATTATTCTTACTCGAATGTGATTTTTATTTGTTTTATGAGAATTATTTATATTTTGTTTTTGAATGTGATTTTTATTTTGTTTTTTTCTTCAAATTTTTTAACTTATTACTTGTTACTTAATATATTTTAATCCAAAGAATATATGTTTATTTTCTGTAAATAAATATTTTTTAATATAAGATTTAGGTATTTCAATTTTCTCAGTAATATGACATTTTTTAACAATAAATAATATTAACTGGAAGGCATGAGCGTCATGAGGACCGTACAAGGAAATAGCTTGCACTCGCCTGGCTTTACTCACCTGTCTGAAAGAAATACGGCAAACGATACGAAAAATATCAGTTTGAATTTTAAAATTCTCCTCACTGCACTGCAAAGAAAAAAATTGGCCCCCCCCTAAGCCCAAATCGCGGACCCAACTAAAATTTGCCAGGACGCCACTGTTTGTTAGTGTTGTTAGATGCTGAACACCGTGGTGGTGGCAGAATTCCTCGTTGGGGTGACCCACCTCCCCAAGCGGCCAAAAACCAACCCAGCATCCTCGAAAACGGGGGGAGAACTAATCTGGTTGCATCAGACAATAGTCGAGTTTTCGTCCGACTCACACAATCCACTACATATAATAGGTTAGTCTTATATAGTGAGGCCATAAAGTATCACACAAATTAATTTTCAAACAGCTCATTTCAATGGAAAATCCAGTCCAAACGATGTAAAAATAAGAAAAGGTGGCAAACTAGAAGGTCGACCAGTCATTCACGACAAGGATTACGATTAGCAAAGACAATTTCTGCATCTTCCCCAGGAATTGAAAGATGACCCGTCCCTCTTTTTTTGCTATTGTCGGATAGATCTAGCTACTGTTAATACACTTTTTGAAATTCTACACCCGCTTTAAAATCAGTTAAAACATAGAACATCTAACGAAGTTCAAATTTGTAGGTTACATTTTTATGTATATTCATATATAAATGTGACTAACAACAAGTAATTTTATTGGCTACACATAGAAGAAGGTGCATAATGATGCATTCTTATGGAAAAGAAACATGACGTTCTTTGTATCGCCTGTGATTGGTTGAAATCCTTACGCTTCTATGCTATTCATTTGGTCCACTTTGCGCCAACCGCTCTGGCTCTACAGGATTTATAATAAAACCACTTTTAACATTAATGATTCCACTATTCTATTATTGAAATCTTAACTGTAATCAGAACATTTTTAATAACGGATACATATCTCTTATTTTATTGCTGGCTCCGGTGTTCTGCAAGGATCGAATTTGAGACCACTTTTATTTCTACTCCTTATTAACGATCTAGCCATCTAACGAATTAACTTATGGAAATTTATTTTTTGATAATGATTTTAAAATCTACAGTACCTGGAGGATTGTACAGTCTTCAAAATAAACTAAACAAAATAATTAATTTCTCGAGTGCAAATAAAATGAATTTAAATGCTATAAATTAGTTTCCTATTCACACAAGAAGAAACTTACCCTTTTTCAAACTATACTAATTAGACTCAACAAAAGTAGACACTATCAGGGACCTAGTGTTCAATTCGGTAGTATATTATCTTATACAAGTCCTATATATAAGCAACATACTTCATCGGCCCTAAAATCACTTGGCTTTATAAGAAATTTCAAGAACATTAATAATGCCAACGCTTTAAAATCGTTATATTATAGTCACATAAATTAAATTATTGTAGTTTAAGATGGAATCTGCATAATGCAACTCATAAGAAGTCTACTGAGATTATACATTGTACATTTAAATTAGATGGCTATTATCCTGAAAGAAATACAGATAATAATTGTTTACTAAATAAATTCAATTTCAGTAGTGTTGAATAGAGACGAGCTCTGTATTTGCTATACATTTTTATTTTATTTATTGCATGACAACATTGACTGTTTTGACCTGTTATTGTAATTAAGATTTTTGGTACGTAGGCAGAATTCAGCGCAGGATATTACATTTTATTTCGACAAGGCTAAAACTAACGTTCTTACTAAGTCACCCATTTATGTGTTGATATTTTAATGAAATTTTTTGCAATTGCAATTGTTCATATTCAGTTCAAAGTTTTAAAAATGGTACGTTTTGTTTTTATATTTTATGGTTTTTTGTATTTATTATCGTCCTAGGTTTTATAGTGTCAATAGTTCAATAGCGGGGAGCCCGTGACATCGAAAGTACCGTCATCGCTGGTTTGAAAAATTCTAATAAAAATTGTCTGTAGACAACCATACGAAAAAAATGAACCCGGTATGACGAGGTTTTTCTTGCCGAAAGTATTTTTAGGGCCTTAGGGCCTTCCGGAAGCCCCCCTCGCGAGGCTCACCTCCTAGGGTCGGGGACTTTTAGTATGCTTACCTCCTAACTACCCCAAACCCATCCCTGAAGTCAAAAATTCTGCCGCCCTCCATGTAGTCTATAATAATTCGTTAGTCAACGAATTATTCTTACTCGAATGTGATTTTTATTTGTTTTATGAGAATTATTTATATTTTGTTTTTGAATGTGATTTTTATTTTGTTTTTTTCTTCAAATTTTTTAACTTATTACTTGTTACTTAATATATTTTAATCCAAAGAATATATGTTTATTTTCTGTAAATAAATATTTTTTAATATAAGATTTAGGTATTTCAATTTTCTCAGTAATATGACATTTTTTAACAATAAATAATATTAACTGGAAGGCATGAGCGTCATGAGGACCGTACAAGGAAATAGCTTGCACTCGCCTGGCTTTACTCACCTGTCTGAAAGAAATACGGCAAACGATACGAAAAATATCAGTTTGAATTTTAAAATTCTCCTCACTGCACTGCAAAGAAAAAAATTGGCCCCCCCCTAAGCCCAAATCGCGGACCCAACTAAAATTTGCCAGGACGCCACTGTTTGTTAGTGTTGTTAGATGCTGAACACCGTGGTGGTGGCAGAATTCCTCGTTGGGGTGACCCACCTCCCCAAGCGGCCAAAAACCAACCCAGCATCCTCGAAAACGGGGGGAGAACTAATCTGGTTGCATCAGACAATAGTCGAGTTTTCGTCCGACTCACACAATCCACTACATATAATAGGTTAGTCTTATATAGTGAGGCCATAAAGTATCACACAAATTAATTTTCAAACAGCTCATTTCAATGGAAAATCCAGTCCAAACGATGTAAAAATAAGAAAAGGTGGCAAACTAGAAGGTCGACCAGTCATTCACGACAAGGATTACGATTAGCAAAGACAATTTCTGCATCTTCCCCAGGAATTGAAAGATGACCCGTCCCTCTTTTTTTGCTATTGTCGGATAGATCTAGCTACTGTTAATACACTTTTTGAAATTCTACACCCGCTTTAAAATCAGTTAAAACATAGAACATCTAACGAAGTTCAAATTTGTAGGTTACATTTTTATGTATATTCATATATAAATGTGACTAACAACAAGTAATTTTATTGGCTACACATAGAAGAAGGTGCATAATGATGCATTCTTATGGAAAAGAAACATGACGTTCTTTGTATCGCCTGTGATTGGTTGAAATCCTTACGCTTCTATGCTATTCATTTGGTCCACTTTGCGCCAACCGCTCTGGCTCTACAGGATTTATAATAAAACCACTTTTAACATTAATGATTCCACTATTCTATTATTGAAATCTTAACTGTAATCAGAACATTTTTAATAACAGATACATATCTCTTATTTTATTGCTGGCTCCGGTGTTCTGCAAGGATCGAATTTGAGACCACTTTTATTTCTACTCCTTATTAACGATCTAGCCATCTAACGAATTAACTTATGGAAATTTATTTTTTGATAATGATTTTAAAATCTACAGTACCTGGAGGATTGTACAGTCTTCAAAATAAACTAAACAAAATAATTAATTTCTCGAGTGCAAATAAAATGAATTTAAATGCTATAAATTAGTTTCCTATTCACACAAGAAGAAACTTACCCTTTTTCAAACTATACTAATTAGACTCAACAAAAGTAGACACTATCAGGGACCTAGTGTTCAATTCGGTAGTATATTATCTTATACAAGTCCTATATATAAGCAACATACTTCATCGGCCCTAAAATCACTTGGCTTTATAAGAAATTTCAAGAACATTAATAATGCCAACGCTTTAAAATCGTTATATTATAGTCACATAAATTAAATTATTGTAGTTTAAGATGGAATCTGCATAATGCAACTCATAAGAAGTCTACTGAGATTATACATTGTACATTTAAATTAGATGGCTATTATCCTGAAAGAAATACAGATAATAATTGTTTACTAAATAAATTCAATTTCAGTAGTGTTGAATAGAGACGAGCTCTGTATTTGCTATACATTTTTATTTTATTTATTGCATGACAACATTGACTGTTTTGACCTGTTATTGTAATTAAGATTTTTGGTACGTAGGCAGAATTCAGCGCAGGATATTACATTTTATTTCGACAAGGCTAAAACTAACGTTCTTACTAAGTCACCCATTTATGTGTTGATATTTTAATGAAATTTTTTGCAATTGCAATTGTTCATATTCAGTTCAAAGTTTTAAAAATGGTACGTTTTGTTTTTATATTTTATGGTTTTTTGTATTTATTATCGTCCTAGGTTTTATAGTGTCAATAGTTCAATAGCGGGGAGCCCGTGACATCGAAAGTACCGTCATCGCTGGTTTGAAAAATTCTAATAAAAATTGTCTGTAGACAACCATACGAAAAAAATGAACCCGGTATGACGAGGTTTTTCTTGCCGAAAGTATTTTTAATTAAATTATCATTAAAAAATAATAAGGTTTTACCGTTTTCGAGGAAATTGGTTTCAATTAGAGCATTTTTTAGTAAATTTTATGCTCTTTCAGAAAAACCTTTTATGACAACCTCTACTCTGCCGATAATGTATGTCATACCTATTTGAAGGAAGTGATAGGTAACAAAGTTTTGCCGTTATGGAGTGGAAAGATTTTTTAAAATCTTGTTCGTTTTTATGCGCTCTTTCAGAATATGACAGCCCAAAAACAACCGGAAATGTCTGTCATATCGGTTTATTGCATAGTTTTGACTCTCGGAATTAAAAAAGGTAGCGAATTGAACAAATTTGTTTTGAAGCCAACGTTTCTTGTAAAACTATTTCTGTTCTGCTTTTCCTACACCCAGTACAGTATAGTGGGGAATACTATATTACAAATTCGGGTCCTGCGTGTAGAACATGGTCTCCGTGAGAATAAGTGAGAGAAATTTGGGGTTCACTTTGAAACCCTGCATGACTCGTTCTCTATCTAGCTCCCAAAAAGTTGAAATTCACCTATTTTTGCTACATTACATGCGCAGCACATTGCAGTAAGGTCACCCTACAGCCTATTTGAAGGCTTAAGCCAAGCAGCTCCACTAAAAGTCGAAGAAATTATTAGTAATAATGAAAATAAAGACAAAAGTGAAGAATCAGAGGACGATAGACATTATGATGATATTAACTTTGATAATTACTAATAATTACTAATAAATGCTATTTCTCAAAAATGAACAATAATTAATTATATAACCTTCATTTCTCCTCGTTAGCAAACGCATTAATTTTTTTTATTCTTGAATTTTATTTTTATTATTGATATCATAATTCTATTATATTTTTTATTTTATATCATTTATTAATTTTTTTGATACTTTGCTTTATATAATTCGCAACTTCAGAAAAAATATATGATAATTCTTTTAGTAAGATTTGAATAGATTATTTCAAAATCCAAAAAATTATATCAGTACAGTAACTAGAGGTTTTAACTTCGGAATAATGTCATATTGAACGGATTTCGTTCATTTTTGACAGTATAATATGCTTCACAGAAAAGTTTCTATATTGTGCGGGGGCTTGCTAATTATAGGGTGGATGATACCCCCTCTCAGGGGGTGACACTTAAAAAAAATATATATTTATTGGAGCTGAAACAGAATCAAATTTTAAGAAGAAAAGGTTCTATGCAATTTTTCACATAAATTGATAGTTCTTAAGTTATAACGACTTCAAAATTGCGATTTTAGCTTAAAAAAAAGTACTTTCAAATGGCTTTCGCCAAGTATCTCGAAACGTATTACTTTATCGAGAAAATGTTACACAATTACAGAAAGTACAAACTGGGAATTAATTGTATTTTTTGTTTATTGATTAATAATTTCGGAGATATTTAACTTTATATTTGGTATCCAAGTGTTTCGAAATTACCTTTAAAGTTTAAAATGCATTTTTTTCTAAAGCAAGTGTTTTAAATGAGCACAAAAATTTGAGCAACTACGTAATGCTCCATCTTAACGAAAAACTGTATTTGAGATAATTTTTTTAAATTACTGGCTAATTAGAGTAAAAAAATGGCGACCTTTTTGTATAAAGAAATATAAATACTCATATTTTTCCGCCATAACTTCTTTATTTCTTATGCTACAGGAACGAGCAAAAATAATTTGAAAGCGCAATTAATTGTCATTTCTTAGCATGCGTGACGTAGGTGTCACAATTTCTGAGATATTTAACATTTAAACTGCATTTTTCGTCTTATAAACGTTCGGACGCCATTTGTAAACTTTCGTATCTCCGAAACTATTAAATCTATGTAAATAAATAAACAAACGAAATTCGTTATCAGTTTATGAGCTTTATTTTTGTCTCTACCCATTTTTCAATAAATCTAATATTTATTGAGATATTTGAAAAAGGAAAAAAAATTATGTTTTATCGAAAATACCTTTATAGTTAAAACTGTATTTTTTTCTAAAGCAAGTGCTGTATACAAATAAAAAAAATTGAGCATCTATATATTAATGAGAAACAGTGTTTGAAATTACTTTTTTTAATTACTGGCTATTTACAGTAACAAAATGGCGACGTTGTTATTAAAAAAATGTGTAGACGCACATTGCATCGGTCATAACTTCTTTGTTTTTATGCTACAGAAACAAATAAAAAAAACGGTTGAAAGCTTAATTAATAACCTATTATTCTACCTATTAACATCCTTGACGTAGGTGTCACAGTTTCTGAGATATTTAACTCTCACTCTAAATAACTATCTTATAAACACTTGGATTCCAAATATAAACTTAAATATCTCCGAAATTATTAGTCCTACATCAATAAACAAAAAATATAATTAATTCCCAGTTTGTACTTTCTGTAATTGGTCTGTAACATTTTTTCGATAAGGTAATACTTTTCGAGATACTTTACGGAAGCCGTTTGGAAATACTTTTTTTTTAAGTTAAAATCGCAATTTTGAAGTCGTTATAACTTAAAAACTATCAACTATTGTGAAAAATTGCGTAGAACCTTTTCTTCTTAAAATATGATTCTACTTCAGCTCCAATAAACATATATATTTTTAAGTGCCACCCCCTAAGTGGGAGTGGCATCCACCCCCTATAAATTAGCAAGCCCCTGAACAATATAGAAACTTTTCTGTGAAGCATTTACTATTATACTGCCAGAAATGAACGAAATCCTTTCAATATGACGTTATTCCGAAGTTTTGCATATTTTTTACCTCTAGGTACTGTACTATATGTAGATTAACTGCTCTAAAAATTAGCCTATTTTTTATCTGCACTTGTTTAAAATTATAAAGCTTCAAATATAAGAAGAAAATTAGTCGTTTGTTTCATAAAATTTACTTAAAAAAGTTCTTCTATTCTCTGAATAATTTGGAAAATAACGATATGAAGATCATTATGGTGATGTATATTTTTAAATCTACTCTCAGACAGTCCACGCAGTACAACCGGCAGTTTTTGGGCTGTCATACCCATGATATTCTGAAAGAGCGCACAAAAACGAACAAAATTAAAAAGAAAAATCTTTCCACGCTATAACGGTAAAATTTTGTTACTTATCACCTTCTTTAAATAGAGTTTCGGCAGAGTAGAGGTTGTCATAACAGATTTTTCTGAAAGAGCATGACATTTCCTAAAAAGTGCTCTATATTGAAATCAATTTGCGCGAAAACGTAAAAAATTATTGTTTTTTAATGATAATTAATTTAATTAAAAATACTTCCGGCATGAAAAACCTCGTCATACCGGACTCATTTTGTTCGTATGATTTTTTAGTAAATTTTCACTTACTAACTGTACGTGCAGGATGATGCAGGATTCCCCAAGGGAGGGTTAATTTGAAAGAAAGGATTATTGGGGGATGGATGTTTGGAGGACAGCCACAGTGAAGACGCATCTACGCTCGGCCCTTTTCCGGGGACAAGTCCAAAATTGTTCCTTAGGCTGTAATCTCTATGAAAAATATTGTCCCCAAGGATCGGGGGGTGCACCTACAGCTAGGAACTAACTGGAATATTTCAAATCCGCGATGACGGTAGTTTCGGTGTCACGGGCTCCTGGACTATAATATTATATTGTATATTTTACATGTTATTTACTTTTCAGTTGTCTTATAATTAATTAGATTGTAAAAAATCTTTTGGGCAAATAAATAAATAAATAAATTTACCCATCATTTGAATTTTCTGTTGATTGAAAGTAACGCACAAATTATTTTTAGCTAGATAAAATACCATAAAACAAAAATACTGCATGGTACACACGTGCATCGTCCATGATTAAATTTTAAAATAGCACAATTATACCTAGAAAATTAACTTAATTCGGAAAACTGCAAAGAGTATGTTTATATCTAGTTTTTGTTTTTCCTAAAGAGAAGACCGTTTTCTCAGCGACAACCGACCAGAGTAAACAAATGAATCAAATACTTAAGTAAATATAAAACCTCAAATCATGGAAATTAAAATAGTTTTTATTTAATTTATTTGTTTCTTTTTTCTATAGCAGTAAATTTAGCTTTGTTGTAGTTTGTACACTTTCCTTAGTTTACTTTCCAGGATTGTTTACATTCATGTTTACTTAACTTAATAATTAAAAATGAATTAATTATGTTAATAGTAACAATGAATCATTCCTAACTAGTTAAGAAGTTACGTCTATCATTAAAATAATGATTATTCATATCAAAACTAGTTTACGCTTTTATTTTGTTTACTGTTAGTCATGGACACGTCTGCTTTTTGTATAAAATAGTAGGCATTAAAATTGTATGATTCTATACTACTCGAACAAATCAACTACACTTTTCGCCAATATTTTTTATGAAGATAAATTAATAGTAAACCAGACTTCCTACATTTTAAAATTTAATTTCCCAATGTGGAATATACAGCATCCTTATATGCTCTACAATGCAAGTTTTATTTTTTTGATTTTCTATTGCAAATCGTGGAAAAAATGATTCAACTTAATTGTATATTTTTCTCCACAATGGTTTTAGTGAAATGGAGTAAATGACAGTGTAGTACAGTGACACTGTACGTCTACTCACAAAAACAAAAAAAATCGCTGCCCAAGGAATCACTACTTCCACATCCAAATTTTTTATCCAAGTCACTCACAACGAAAAAAAATTGTATGTGGAAATAATAGTTTATGGAACTTTAATAATATAATATTTGAAATCCTCTACCCCAAAAACCCATAAAACGATACCCCACATCGGTAGCGGGGTGGGGGTGGTGATGGGGGGTGGTAGTGGGGGTGGATGAAGTAAAAAAATATGTTGAGGTTTCTGGTTCTTGTACACACACTAAATCACAATTTTTTTTCATCCTCTTTAATAATGGGGTGGGGGTGGTAATGGGGGTGGCTAATGCCAAAACTTTTTTGGGACCTTAGCTTCTCTTATATATACTAAATACCAATTTTATGGACTCTTACCTGCTTGATTTACCTATTTTCCCCAAATTTACCCCAATTTACCCCCCAACCTTCGACGGAACAAGATGAAAATATAATCTAGTTCTAGATCTCGTTAAAGTACATATGTGTACCAAATTTCAAACGGTTCCAGAGTAAATGTGCGCACAAAAAGTTACAGACATACCGACAGACAGACAGACCGACAGACAGAAATTTTTTTTTCGTTCAAACTTAAAATCTCGACGTTTCGTGACATTCTAAGCCTATTTGAACAATACAAATTTTTAAAAATTTTTTTGTCGTTACTATACTTCCACTGGATGTGGAAGTAATTGTAGAAAGGAAACAGTGCAAATACCAGAAACCGAAAAGAAAATAATGAAAGGAAAACATAAGCAGCTGTGAGCAGAGGATAAGTTTTCAACTTTTTAGTTGACTTATTATTATTATTAACAAATGCATATTTTGTATTATTGCATGTAATAATTTGTTTACTTTATGATATTAAAATATTAGTTCCAATAGAAACAAGGCGTTACAAATTTCTTATATAAATAAACTCTAGCCTGTTTCTATTAAATGTAAAATGTGATACCCCTAAAGGGTCTGTGTGTAACAATAGCTAGGTCATAACTCAACAGGCAATACATTATTTAAATGCACAAAGTCTTTTGCAAAATATAAGCGGTTTATTTGAATATTTTGAAAACTAATCTTTTCACACGAGTGAGACAAGTCGAATGAGTATGAAAAGATATTTTCAAACGTGTTGTTTACAATATTTTTTCGACAACTGCAAGGAAAACAAACAATTTCATAAGTGAAAAGATCAATCATTTTTAATAAGCTTTAAAAGTGATGTGGTTTGAAGACTTCAAAACTGATGTTTAGTTGTTAAATAAGTCGGTTGCTATGAACCTGAATAGGCTAGCCTACTTCAAAAAATACAAATAAAAGGTGTTAGTTCTGTTTTCCACAGGATTGTGTGAAAAACATGACAGTATTGTGTTTTTTGGATTTGTGCACACATCGTGTGAAAATACCAATAATAACCTATGCCTCCCTGATCTGGTGGCATAAAGCCGGAAAAGGGGAGGCAATGAGAAAACTACGGAAAGTACAAAGACTAGCATGTCTAGGCATAACGGGAGCAATGTCAATAACGCCTACCGCAGCCATGGAAGCACTACTTTGCCTGCCCCCACTACAATTAGTAGTGGAGAGTGAGGCACTGTTGGCGGCGTACAGGCTGAAAATAAACGACATGGGACCATTCCAAGAATAACTTGGTATCCTATTCCAAGAATAGGATACCACACTGAAATATTCCAACAAATAAGAAAAAATCGACTACTAGATATGCAGTCAGATAGAATCAGCACAAGCCACAACTTCACAAAGACCTTCAGGGTATACATACCCGATAGGGAAGAGGAAGGAATAAGGCAACTGCGAAGACATCCAAATGATACCATATGGTATACTGACGAATCGAAAACGTCAAGAAGTACTGGAGCAGGTGTTACGGGGGACCAACCAGGGACAGACATCAGTCAGAACCTGGGCAGTACCGCAACGGTGTTCCAAGCAGAAGTCACAGCCATAGAAATCTGTACACAAGAAATGATCCGGAGGTCATATACTGACAAAAGAATCCGCATCATCACTGACAGTCAAGCAGCTATCAAAGCTCTGAATGCAGTAGAGATACATTTCAAAACGGTAAACGACTGCCTTGGCGAAACTGGCGGAATACAACAGTATACAACTGGAGTGGACGCGAAGACACCAGGGCAATGAAGGCAACGAAAAAGCAGATAAGCTGGCCAAAGAAGGCGCAAAAACAGTCTTGATGGGACCGGAGCCATCCTGCGGGATATCATACAATACCACAAGAGGAATGGTGAAGGAACTCTTGAATTAGAAATATCTCTTGTATTGGACCGGCGCGCCGGGGATGAGACAGTCACTTATGTTCAACAGCGGCGGGCCATCCAAGACAAAGACTAACGAATTGCTAAAGCTGAGCAGAAAACAGCTGATATGTGCAGTGGGAATTCTAACAGGACACTGCACACTGAACACCTAACCAACACAGGTGTAAAGAATAATCCAGAATGCAGGATGTGTGGTGAGGATGAAGAAACTCCTCACCACATACTATGTGAATGCCCAGCCTTGGTGGCTGGGAGGTTTTCATACTTCGGGGGACTAACCGTAACCCCGGAAGAAATAGCCAGAGCTCCCATTGACCGTATACTCTCCTTTTGGAGAGGAACGGGATTAATGGGATAACGAGACTATGGGGTACAATATGCTTAAGCTTCAGTACGGCGGGGCTTCGCACTGCAACCGATAAGGAAAAAAAAAGGTATGTCATGGGCCTTGGGGCAGTTGAATACCCAAGCGGCCATCGCCACCCAGGTCAGTCTTCCACTGGAAAATCTTATCGACACGATATTTTCTTCTTGTGTAACTAAATACTCATATCCATTGAGAGATCCTAGACTTAAAACTTAAAAATCATGAAACTTCCGACATTTAAACGTACGACCTTTTAAAGTAATTCGGATTCGCTTAGGTTTTGAAGGTGCTAATTTTCATATTTTATTATTTTATTATATTATAAAATGAAGGAACACTTGCAGATGTCAATATTGACAACGCTAATAAGAGTCACCATAATGTAATTTACATGACTACCTTTCAAGAAAATGAGACGTATTTTTATAAAAGAATTTGCATTAGCTAATCAAGGATCTCCACAAACTTTCCGATATAGAAATAAATCATGGTTAACAATTTATTGGAGCAGTATATATGGTGGTATTCCATATTATAAAAATAAATAAATAGCATACTACTAAAGACATTGCGTACACACGATTCACTTTTGTTTTCGCCCGGTCCTGACCCCACAGAATTATTCAGTTTTATGGAAAAAAATCACCTTTCAAGTTCACACATGCAGGATATCGTAAATGAAAAAAATTTAATGTTTTCATTGTAACCGGTTATATCCAGATAAAACAAATTACATATTCAGCGGAACAGGTCAACTGGCTCTAACATATATTATTTTTTTAGTTTATTGACGTAAATTTTTACCTTTGAATTCGGTTGGGTAAATCAAAGTGCCATAATTAAGACTTGTTTACCGAAGAAATAACAGACAAACAAATTCTATTTCGGATATTTAAATAGTGCGTCATTTATACTCAAATTAAATAGGTAAAAATAATAAATTATATAGCAATACCTACTTATTAAAACAGGTCAAGAAACTCATTAAATAATGCGGAGACAACATGAAATTAAAAAAAAATAGTGACCTGCTATCTAGTATTTTTACATTTTCTGGGTTGTTAGATTAACTAAACCGGATTTTTTTCTGAGGAGTTACCTAGAAAGTGCAATTTTCACAGAACATTTTAATGGCCTGCCTTACATGGTAGAAGTTTTTTATAAATTTGATACGGCGGACCTAGCGGAATTAGCTTCGTCCGACACTGTCATTCGTCGAGACCACTAAAGCCACGTACAGACTAAGTTTGAAAGTGTTGTAGAGTAGCTAGCGAACACTGTACGAATTTTGTTAGACAGAAGTTTCACAAAGTTCGCTACTTCAGCGGTATATCAAAGTATTTGTTCGTAAACACGTAACAACAACATGAAAAAAGATGTAATAGAGTATTCCCAAAAAGGAGGAAGGTCAATAAGGACTCTTTTCGAAAATGGACCAAAACACATGGAATAACTTTCTTGGTCCGTAGAAACAATATTCAGTTGATTCCAGCATAAACGAATACAACCCCCAGCAATAAGTACTCCCTATACTCCTACCAAAATATACAAGTAGAAATTTCCGGGCACGCTGGGCCTCTACAGTGTACATACTGCATACACAGATATGATGTACTAAACTTACCATCTCGGACAATAAAATCTCCTCCGCGCCTCCCCCACCAAGCCCCCTTTTATATACCGGGTGCCACAGGTTAGTGACTCATCCCTACATTTCCTTTATCTTTTAACTTAGCCATTTGCAATTTGGGGTGCATAGACTACCTGTAAAAAGGAGTTTTGGACATAACGGTATGAGACCCATTTCTGGTTTACCCGGAAATGACCGCAACTTTCGATTTTTAAATGGAACACCCTGTATATTTTTGCATATTTCGATTCAAGACAATATTCTGAGTATACCATAAGATTTTCGCGAGTTTTTTAAGCATTTTAAGACATTCGTCTAGAGTGCTTTGGAATACCAAAATTTGTTCTACGGCAGGTAAAGTCCAAGGGAAAAATACTTCATTAATAACTATTTACGAAGCCTCCAAAATTGAACAAATCACTTTTTTATCGAAAACTTTTTTTTTCAAGTGGGAAGGTGGTGGCTCATAGTGTTCAATAAATTATAGTTTTTTTTCTGAATTCATTGATATCCATTTCAAATCTATGCTATTTGGTTTTCCATTTTATTAAAATTTAAAAATAAAAAATCACTTTCAAAATAATTTTTATTGTTTGCACTAGTACTTACCTATTAAGAAACAAAAGAGAGAATCAAAAGACTATTTTATTCACAAAAAGGTAGTTATTCACATTTCATTATTAGAGACATGATTTTTGCAAAGGCAACTACGTTAAAGTTGAAGAAAAATTATATTGAAAGTAATTTTTTATTTTTAAATAAATTCAATAAAATAGAAAAACAAATGACATAGATTTGAAATGGATATCAATGAATTCAGAAAAAATCTATAATTTATTGAACACTACGAGCCATCACCTTCACAATTGAAAAAAAAAGTTTTCGATAAAAAAGTGGTTTGTTCAATTTTGGAGGTTTCGTAAATAGTTATTAATGAAATATTTTTCCCTTGGACTTACCTGCGAAGAACAAATTTTGGTATTCCAAAGCATTCTAGACGAATGTCTTAAAATGCTTAAAAAAACTGAAGATCGACTCAAAATTTCGCGAAAATCTCATGATATACTCGTAATGTTGTCTTGAATCCAAATATGTAAAAATATACAGGGTGTTCCATTTAATAATCGAAGGTTGCGGTCATTTCCGTGTAAACCGGAAATGGTCTCATACCGTTTTTATGTCCAAAAATCCATTTTTAGAGGTAGTTCATACGCCCCAAATTTCAAATGAAAAATAAAGGAAATATAGGGGGGAGCCACTAGTCTGTGGCACCCGGTATAAGCATGTAGAGTAGGAAGTTTGATTTCAAATACTTAAGATCGACATATTGGAAGGTACAGTAGAAATTCAGGACACACTTGATACATGTGGGGCGATATCATATTTGGATACTAACGGAAAATCAATTTTTTAGGTCTTTCAAAGGCTTCTAGCCCATAAAAAAATAAAAGTAATTCAAATTCTTAATATGACGTACTAACTTATCTATGCCATTTGATTGGTCAACCATCATTTTGAATCCTGTGATATATTCCCCTCGATCCCACTATATCATAACTAGGCACTGTTTGCGCTCCGCTCCGCGCTCCGTTGATTTCCGATTCGTCGGTTTAAGTTGTCAAAGAGCAACTGTCAATCACAAGTCGTGAAGTACAGTAAGAAACAGAGAAGCATCGTATATGAAGCATGCAATTTTAAACATGTGTCAAATAAAGAACAGGACATAACCTGTTTCGAGTCTATCGTGCGTCATTTATTTATACTCGATGTGTATATAACGTGTTATTTTATTCGAATGTCGTCTTTAGTAGATTGATTTGGCTTTGTATACTACTAGTGCTGTTATGTTTTTTAAAATAAAAAAGAGTACCTACCTAATCGAACCAGTTTTCCAAAACGAATACATTTCCCCAAAATGAAAAAGTGTGTCGTATTCACTCACACAATGGAACATAACCTCCAAATACACAGTTTGGGCGTCATGTTGATATGATGAATACGTTAACAGGTCGTGTACATACATATTTATCCATTTGTATTGGCCTTTAATAATTTCATTACAATAACAGTTTTCTTTACCTACTTATGTGGTACGTCTATACTTCTTGATGATTAGATCTATATCAATGGCTATTTATTAATAATTCTTATTTTGCTGATTATCTTTTTTAAATAAACAAACCGACTGGTATAATGGCGGATTTTTTTTTTAAAAGAAAAATTGCTTTTTTGAGTTCTTATACCAGGAATGATGTGGTATCGCATCCTGACATCGCATGTAAAAAAATCGAAATCGAAAAATCGCTAAATCTTCAAAAAATGTCTCTAAAAAGTAGAAAATAAAATTTCACTCAGTTTTACAAATATCTGTCTACCTTTTAGTGGAAAGTGGCAAAACGTATTTTTGAAATTAAATATTTTTGCACCGATTTCAAATTGATATCAGGTAATAAGGTACAGTTCCTTGCTACTATCCACTAATAGGTAGACAGATATTTGTAAAACTGATTGAAATTTAATTTCTTACTTTTTAGTCATATTTTTTGAAGATTTATTGAAGGCGGTTCAATTTTCTTTTCAACCATTTTAGTAGCTTATTTACATAGTGAAGGAAACTATTATGAAATTCTCTTTATATTGGGTACCATGTGAATATTACCACGAAAATAGGTTAAAAAAATTGTTTTCAATTTTTGTTCACCTTACACTAGATGTAGCTTTATAAATTTAGTAGAGGACCACCGCAGTACCAGTATGCAATAGGTTTGACAGAAATCGGTTAAGCTACATCAGAGTAATCATTGAACAGATATAAAAAAAAACGTTCATACGGGTCGAATTCAACTTTTTTTGAAGATGATTAAAAATAGAATAGAGTTTTTCCTATGTTCCAGTCGTTCTTGTAATTGGCTTATCTGAGTAACCTTGTCTCGTAATGTAGATATCTGATGTTTTTGCATGATGAATAAGTAAGTCCATAACATCAGAATCGCAGAAAAACTGTTACTGGTCATATAACTTACTTGTTTCAACAGCAGTTATAGTTATTTATGTACCAAGAGTCGTAAGTGCCCTTTTTTTGGTCGAGAATACTGTTTGCAATCCGAGGCCCGTAGGTTCGAGGTTTGCAAGTATTCGAGACCAAAAAATCACACTGTACGACCCGCGGTGCATATTATATTTTTCATCGTACCCATGAATCAGTAATCTGGAAAAAAAACTTGAGAAAAACTAGTGGGAAACTATAATTATTTGAGTAAGATTTCATATTTACTAATAGTAAATGCTTGGAATATCCATGGCAACCGTCAATAAAATAAATTTAGGACTCGGCTTCTATTCAAATGACAACTACTGTCAAGGTAAATTAAATCATATTATTATAATATAGTAGGGCAGCTTATTATGTAAATGTGGACACACCGGACAAAACCACCAAATTTTTTCCAGTTACTAGTTAGGTACGTAGCTTTCAATTTTTGATAGGAACCAACTCCTTCGTCGCCCATCTTGGATTTTATAGCGGCCATTTTGAAATATAGGTGTATTGTCAATATCTCGGCTTCTAAATCACTTAGGACCACAAACTTGGTGTCTAAGTATACATATTTAGGGTCAAGGAATACAACTACACGATTTTTAAATGTATCACACTATATATTTATTCACTAATATAATGTACCAATTACAAACTATTCACCGATGAACTGTTTTGTGCGATGTGTCCACATTTCAGTGGCGGCTGGTGAAATTTCAATATTTTTTTTCTCGTCTAGAGAAGCACTTCTCTAATGACCCCTAAAAAATTTTGAAAAAGCAGTTTGCGAAAAAATTTTTGAAAATTCGTTAGCCTCCCCTGGGTCTAGGGACTCCTGTTTATTTTTATTTTTTTTTTTGTCATATGCATTTGACTTTTCATAAAAATACAACAACAGGTCTTGGAGTTTATGAAAATATTTTCATTACTAACTGAGATACAACGAATTGAAATATTGTAATTTGTTAAATTGTAAATTACGAAATTTCAGTTAATTGTATTTCAGTTAGTAATGAAAATATTTTCACAAACTCCAAAATCTATTGTTGTATTTTTATGAAAAGTCAAATGCATATGACAAAAAAAAAATAAAAATAAACAGGAGTCCCTAGACCCAGGGAAGGCTAACGATTTTTCAAAAACTTTTTCGCAAACTGCTTTTTCAAAATTTTTTAGGGGTCATTAGAGAAGTGCTTCTCTAGATGTTATTTCCCAATTTTCGTATGGGTCCCATGCGCCACAGATGAGAAAAAAAATATTGAAATTTCACCAGCCGTCACTGCCACATTTTGCACTATTTTTTTAAATTTCTATTTCAGATTGAATTGTAATACAAGATGAAATGGAACAAGTGCATGATCTGTCAGAAAACAACTTCAGAAAATCTAAAATGTCCACTCAGTGCACATGGAATCGAGGAGAAGACAACACCATACCGGTCCTTCTTGAAGAATATCAATGAGTTTATAATCTTGGAGTCATTGCCAGTGAAACTAAGTTTTGGAAGCGTCCTGAGTGCGGATGAACTGGTCCAAAACCATGGAGCATGGCACAAATCTTGTTACATCAAATTCAGCAATTTGAAGTTGGATAGAGCTAAAAAGCGGGGAAATAGGAGGCAGCACAACTGTGGAGAAACGATCCCGGCGTGAAGCGAGTGACAATATGGCGTGTTTGTTATGTCGTGTAAGCGATGGACTCCTTCATGAATTTCGAACATTAACAGCTGATACGAGCATAGGGAAAAATGGCAATAGAACTGCAAGAAACCCAGTTGTTGGTAGCATTAGAAAGTGGTGATCTCGTTGCCCTTGACGCCAAATATCATCTGCAAAGTTATACAGCACTGAGAAATCGCTACCGGTCTCGCCTAAGGAAATTATAGCAGGATTTGAAAGGAGTGTCTGCAGAGGAAATCGTAGCTGTAGCTACGATTTCCCGCATGCCTTCTTCAAACACCAAAACTTTTTACTTTCCATCACTTTGTTCTTGCGCTTGTGGAAAGTAAGCTAGCACCTTCTCCTTCAATCTGGTTTTGTTCACGCCGGAATCGTTTCTCCACAGTTGTGCTGCCTCCTGAAATATTTCCCCGCTTTTTAGCTCTATCCAACTTCAAATTGCTGAACTTTACGTAAAAGATTTGTGCCATGCACCATGGTTTTAGACCAGTTCATCCGCACTCATGTCGTTTCCAAAATTGTTTCACTGGCAATGACTCCAAGCTTCTAAACTCATTGGTATTCTTCAAAAAAGACCGGTAAGGTGTTGTCTTGTCTTCGATTCAACGTGCACTAAGTGGCCAACTTACATTTTCTGAAGTTGTTTTCTGACAGATCATGCACTTGTTCCAGTCCATCTTGTATTAGAATTCAATCTGAAACAAAATAAAAAAACATATTAGAAAATGTGGACACATCGCACAAAACAGTTCATCGGTGAATAGTTTTGGAATTGGTACAATAAATATATAGTGTGATACATTTAAAAATTGTGTAATTGTATTCCATGACCCCAAATATGTATACTTAGACACCAAATTTGTGGTCCTAAGTGATTTAGAAGCAGAGATATTGATAATATACCTATATTTCAAAATAGCCGCTATAAAATCCAAGATGACCGACGCACATAAGGCCAATTTAACAATTTACGACGACAAAAATATAAAATATGATTTTATTGAATATTTTGATCAGAAATGCTTATGAGGAGGCTACTTAATAATTATCTTTCAGAAAAATACCTAATTGTTAGTTGAGGTAAGGTGCTCATAGTATTCTAATTAAAAAAAAAAAACAATTTCATATTAAATTATTTTTCTATTTTGAATTAGTACAATTTGTACATAATGTACCATATTGATCAAAATTTTATTCTACATCTACATCCTCATCGCCCTTATCATCATCAGACTCCTGTTCACCTTCATCATCATCACCACAGAAAGTAGGCGGTCTTAGCATGCTTAATACAACTTCACTGAATTGCATTTTATTTTTTTTTTTTAGGTTTTTTCGCTTATTTGCGGGTCCGAGGATACTAGTATCCAGTTAAATATATAACTAAAAATAGTTCCTTTCTCTTAATCTTCATTTCCCTTAGAGAAGGATCGCCACGACTATCTGAAAAGAACACGCTCGATTTAACAAAGGGGGGAAACAAGGGGACTTGCATTTTACTTTTTTATATTAGTTATAAGGTATTTTTTGGAACTAATAAAAAAAAGTCTGTGTACTTTTCGGAACTTTTTATATAATTCTATCTAAAGCAAGAATTTCAATTTTTTTTTTAAACAAAAATAGTGTTTCATGAAACACATTATATCTATACTACGTACAGCTGTTATATTTATAACAATTGCAGATTAAAGTACATACCTGGTGCTTCAATATCTATGCTGAAAAAATTGTGATTATAAATTTAGGAAAATATGACGAGCATAGTTAATCCGTAAATAATTCATGCGCAACTAACCGGTATTGGCCGTACGAAAGAAACCCAACTTTGCGCACACGCGTAGGCTATTGTGTTGGGTTAAAAAAATTAATTTTTACGGTTCATTGCGGACTGGTTTATAAAGAACGTTTTGAAGGTATTTGTGACTAATTTGAAGAAACCACTTTTATCTATTTTTGTCGTCGTGATTTAGCTATTTGGCCTTATGTGCGACGGAGGAGTTGGTTGCTATCAAAAATTGAAAGCTACGTACCCAACTAGTACCTGGAAAAAATTTGGTGGTTTTGTCCGGTGTGTCCACATTGACACGAAATTCGCCCCAATTATAGCTCTGAAAATAATGTCGGATATAGAAGGCTTGTCTGGATTTACTTCTCGCAAAAAAAATTTTTTATCCAATTTTGCCAAATTTTTCAACGCAGAAATCTGAAAAAATACATGTATATTCTACATAAAGACACAACTTTCCTCTGTTACAATTTTCTCTAAAGCGCATACTTTCGCCGTAAAAAATTATTGAAAGTTGAAAAGTTTCTGGCGCAAATTGACCTCGGAGTAAAAAATTGTAAAGAGCAAGATATTGATATTTTTTGGCGTAGAATCGAAATCCACTATAAAAAAACATGTTACCCCATAAAAACCCCATTAAGCCCCATTAAAAGTAAAACCCCATAGTGCCATTATGTAGAGTCCACAAAACTGAAAAACTTTTGTCTGCAATTTTTTTTATTGGACGTCATGGGAAAGCGTCACATTGAAAAATTATCTGAGCCATATAACAAAAATGGCTGCCCCTGCGCTGCTGCAACCCGGATTGCCATGACCGACTACACACGTTGGTAAGCATTCCCACCAATTTTTGACTCTCCAACTTATGTGTTCCATTTTTGTAGGTGGGCTCTTGTGCTATGTGAGATCCTCGGTCAAAATTATTGATTTCTGAAGTTTAGAAACTACCAATTCTGCAGAACAAGTAAGGCCCGTCGTTATAAAAAAAAAATAGGTTACTCGTAGACAAGGAATGATTGAATAAAAAGATGCTGAAATTCTCAAAATTTTGGCCCATCATGATATGTTATGTGTTTAGGGAGCTGCCTCTTTTTTTAACAATAGATAAATATTTTAAATAAATGTTATCACTTATAAAAGTATACGTTCGTACTGTTCGCGTGGCATTTTTCAAGTGACCAATTCGGACACAGCAACCCCTGTAGCACAACTTGATTGGGCCAATATAGGCACCAACATATTGGGCCAATATACTGAGCGACAGATTTTGACAATAAAGGCCCAATATTGCAATAAAATATTGGCGTAATATTAGATATCAAGATGGACATCATATTGGATACCAATCTTGGCATCATATAGGATGCCAACATTGGTTTCATATTAGATACCAATATAGGTGTCATATTGGATACTAAAATATAGGTGCTATATTGGATACTAACATATAGGTGCTATATTGGATACCAACATAGGCGCCATATAGCTACACAATATGTCTGAATTTCTGACATGGGAATTCCTACTGCATGAGTTCCCGTCAGAAATTCGGACACATCGTGTAGCACAGAGGAGCCTGCATCAGTTGGAATTGGAAAGGATGTCGTAATCAGAATCTGAAAATTTAAAAAAGAATATTTATATGAAGATGAACAAAAACGCAAACAAATAAAAATTTCATTATGAGAATTACATAAAATATAAAACTTAGAAATAAAATTCAAATCAGTTTCTTCGATAATCAAACAAAATCAATAAAAGAAAAGCGTAATTATTATTTTATTCTCGTTCTTCTATTTCTTTTCTTGGGGGGGGGGGGCATGATATCATCAAGATTTCATCTTTATCTGATGATCCAGCTAAGTATGCTAATATTGCTCGTTTTATTTGGATATCTGTGATTTCTTTGAATCGGCTATGAACTACCTCTATAACAGTGAAAATCAGTTGACCGTAGCAAACCCTCTAGTTTAATCTTGTACTTGCTAGACACTACGTCAAAAAATTTGGCTTTCACATTGATTTCTTCTTTTGTATACTTCTCGTGAAGGTACTTCCTTTTTCATTAGTTGGGCATTCATAGCTTTTGTGTGGCTGTCCTCTTCCCTCAAATATAGAATTTAAATCTAGAATGTTCCCTGTATTTTCATAACATGTATATAATAATAAGTCCCCTTACCCTTTTTTTCGTATTTCCCTACTTTTTGTTAATTGCTGATTTACACTCATTAGTTCTTGCCTGTGGTAAAAGTCATGTTTTTAAATATGTTGTGAGTTGATTTTTTGATTCTCACGCTTGATGATGTTTACATCGCCGCATCCAGGACCGTTGATATTTTTGAGAAAAAAATGCTGAAATATTAAAAAAAACTTACTAAATATCATACTGCCTTAGTGTTTAATATTAGTTTCTATATATTACGCCAATATAAGTTAAATAATGTTAATATTGAATCTGATTTGCTAACCTTGGGAAAATATTGGCCCAATATACAATTTGTATTTATAAAATAATTACGCATATAGGTATTTAGACGAATATAAGGTACAGGTAATTAGTTGTAAATATTGTAGTGCCTAAATAGGCATGACTGCAAAAGTATTCTGGATGTTATACACCCACTGTGCCACATTCTACATTAAACATGGCAGAAAGGAGACAAATACGCCAAGGAAGGCAGGAATGTAGAAAATTACCAAAAACTAAACTATGTTTACTATTAATTATTATTGGAATGGGAACATGCACACTTACCTATCAAATTATTGTAGTTGTCACAAGCTGCACACTGTATTTCATTAAGAAAATTGACGAATTTGTGAAGCACCAACAACCGGCCGGCATACGGCAACATGGCCGAAACTCGAATGTGTCACTGTTTCTGAATTTACTATGGGTGGTAAATTTAAAATAAAAAATGTAGATCATGTATTAATATATGCATTAATTGTTTTTATAGAAACTAACAAGACTAATAGCATTTTGTATATTAGTTATACAGGCTACTTAACCTTGAGAAATCAGTTGATTAAAAACGTTTGAGGGGGTATTTAAATAATAACATACCACGACTCCCTTTATCCCTGAAGGCTCCAGAAGAGCCTTGTGCGAAAAGAGCTACACGTTTGGAGACAAGGGATCCACATCCAATATCCGAGTATTCTGAGATTAATTTCTTCTTCAGAAAAACTCCCAGTGCCACGACCTGGAATCGAATCCGGCACCCCTGAGCGAGTGTCAAGTTTGCTTGCCTCTAAACCGAGCAGTCATAGCAACATTATAGTACATACATATATTAAGGTTGAAAACTCATTATATCAATGCTAATTTGTCAATAAATACGTAAACAAAAATAATAAAGCATATTTGCCTAATATTTGGAAATCAATATTAGTTTCTACATATTTCGCCAATGTTGGTTAAATATTGTTCATTTGAATCTGGTTTGCCAATGTTTGCAAAATATTGGATATGTATTGGATTAATATATTGAAAATACAGCTGATAAGCATATTGGTACAATATTGGCTAAATCTGACATATATTGGCCCAGTATGCAATATAGGTAACATATTGTACCTATATCCACCCAATATGTTGTGCTACTAGGGAACGATTAATTATCGCGTTAAAGCGATTGTCGCGTCGCTCGTTCGCTCGCACGATCAAACTATTTGTACAGTTAGGACATAGGCTTATGTAGAAACAATCCTCCATCAATAACAAATAATAATAAATGTTCTTTGGGTACGACTCAAATTTATAACTGTGAAATTATTCTTTTTCTTAGTAAAACCATCCTTAAAAAGAGACAACGAGTATGGTGCAAGTCTCAGTGTAAGTTCATATTGAAAATACTTTAATTACTTCCACGTCCAGTGGAATTATAGTAACGCAAAACAAAGTTTGAAAATTTTTATTGTTCAAATAGGCTTAAAATGTCATGAAACGTCGAGGTTTTAAGTTTGAGCAAAAAAAATTTTCTGCCTGTAACTTTTTTTGTGCGCATGATTACCATGATTACTCCGGAACCGTTTAAGATATTGATTTGAAATTTGGTACACATATGTATATTAACGAGATCTGGAACTAGATTATATTTTGATCTTATTCCGTTGAAGGGTTGAGGGGTAAATTGGGGTAAATAGGTAAATCAAGCAAGTAAGAGTCCAAAAAATTGGTATTTAGTATATATAAGAGAAGCTAAGGTCTCAAAACATGTTTTGGCATTAGCCACCCCCATGACCACCCCCACCCCGGTATTAAAGAGGGTGAAAAAAATGAAATTGTTATTTAGTGTGTGTACAAGAACAAAAGGCCTCAAAAATTGTTTTTACTTCATCCACCCCCACTCCCACCTCCTTCCACCACCCCCACCTCTACTACCGATGTGGCATATCGTTTTATAGGTTTTTGGGGTAGACAATTTTAAGTATTATATTATTAAAGTTCCATAAATAATTATTTCCACATACAAATTTTTTTCGTTGTGAGAGACTTGGATAGAAAATCTGGATGTAGAAGTAGTGATTCCTTGGGCAGCAGTTTTTATTGTGGTGTCTTACTAGAACAACTGAATTAAGGAAGAACAAGTTGAATGATAATTTATTTATAGCCCAGAAATAAAACATAATAACTTCTACAGTTTTAAAAATACAAAAAAATAGTTTAAGAACGAAATATGCAGCTCTTAATCCCTAAACAAAATCCTCCTTTACATTTTTTATAAAATTCGTTGTAATGGAGTTATTTGAATAAAAATAAGAAAATACAAAATGGCGTCCATTATTTTCAGTGTTTCCGTATTGAGCCTCCATGAAACTTTTAGTTTGCTAACTGGTAGACAGTAAACAACTAAATTGCTTGTATCAAAATCTTTCCAGGTTGAAGCCAATATTTAACCTATTGCCCCGGAGTATCTCGTGCGTATAAAATCTTAATTCAAGGAATGCAACCTATATCCCCGGTAATACCAAAGAGAAATGGTATTAAGTAATATGGTGGATACCAATTACAAATTGACCTATTTAAATGTTTTTCTAACTACTTGACGCAAATTTTTACCTTCGAATATAAAAATCAAAGAAGGTATCGTCTGTAAATAAATAAATAAACCTGTTGTTTTATAAGTAAACAAAACTATTTTGGCAAAATCCTATGGCTAAAAGAATATTATTTCTCATACGCAGTAGCATAACATTTCTATTAAATAGATCAAAACAAATTTATTTGCAAAGTTGATATTAAAATTATAGCCAAGTTATTATATAACACGTGGCCGAAAGTATGTCATCATTTTATGAATGACATACTGATCAATTCACAAACAAATGGATTCCATATTTATTTGAGAAATACATCGGCACTTACACCTCCATTCCGTTCAGGCGTCAACATTCAGTTAACAACGGATCGCAATTGCCAGTGAAATGGTCAAGCGTTTTAACTGATTAACTTTATAGTTTTAGTAATAGAGACCATTTTCACCTTTCAGTGAACAAAAATGACGCTCAAGAGTAAGACGAAGTATTCCTGTAAGCTGAAACGTTACCATATGGGCTGTAATGTCCTCCTATATGTCATTATCAAACCGTTATTTTACTTCCATATCCAGTGGAAGTATAGTAACGACAAAAAAATTTTTAAACATTTTTATTGTTCAAATAGGCTTAGAATGTCATGAAACGTCGAGATTTTAAGTTTGAAATTTTTTTAGGGGAAGGAGGGGGTCAGACATGTCAGAATCTATGTAGCGGTAAGTTTGACAGATTTGAACGGAAATAGGCGTGCGAAATATTTGTATGGCACACATAGTCAAATTAATTGACATAAAATCACCTTATTCAATTGAAGGGCTCCTTCAATCTGTACCCGTACCGCTATATATATCTGTAGTCCCATCGTGGCAATATTGTGGGAATTAATAATTTAAAGTTTGAAAGTACCCCTTTCCTAACCGTGAACATCAGCTGGACAAAATATTAGAAAGGCGAAATGGAGTATGCGCGGAAATGACGTAATATATTGATGTTATAGAAATGTTATTTTACTCGTGAAGGGGGGGAAGTGTACGCATATATATGTGACGTTATCCAGTTTGATATCTGATAAGTTTGACATCTGTCGAAGTGACATCTGTCAAACTGACGTTTATCCCGTTTGGCAGCTGTCAGTTTGACATCTGTCAAAGTGACATCTGTCAAACTGACGTTTATCCCGTTTGGTAGCTGTCAGTTTGACATCTGTCAGAGACACGTTTATTCTATTTGACAGCTGTCAGTTTGACGTTGGTTAAAAATATTTAATTGGTAACATATTTTACCTTGGTAACCATTGCGGAAATTGATTTATAGGATATGGTACAGTTTATATGACGGAAGTGTTGTGATTGGATTATAATAATAAAATGTTGACGTTTGTTAAATATGTTTAAGTTGTTAAAAATTTCTAAGTTGGTAACCATTGTGGCAACATGGCGCAGATTGAGGTAGTTGTTGAAGAACTCAATAAACTAAAGAAATGTGACTTAATTGATATTATAATAACAAAAAAAGTGTCCAATGACATTAAGTTAAGTGAAATTGTGCGGAAATTTATTGATGACAAGGAGGCATCCGAATTCTTTGACAGCAGCAGTGATTTGCCTTCACTCGGAACAGCTGATCAGGTTAGTGTTATAACCCTAAAAAGTGAACTAAAATGCTCTCAAATTGAATTGAATTGTTCCAAAAGACTCAACTGTGAAATGGAAAGAACCATACAAAACCTAGAAACTATTGTAACGTGTTTCCACCCTTAGGAAACCACCCTCGCAAATTCCGTGGGTTCCAAAAATTATAACAAGAGATGTCCACTAACACACTTTATTAAATATTTACTGGATACTTCACAATACTATTATTAATTTAAATACACTTTTACTGACTAAAATCACAATGTTTATCACTTTGTTTATCCTTGAAGTCTTAACCTCACTTTTTATACTTTCTGAACTTTCTGAACTTTCTGAACTACTCGCCGAGAATGCGGTTGGTCTTTTATACCTAAAAATGACAGATCTCGATTGTTCTGTGATGACGCCACCATTCTCTAGAGAATTCCAGATGTCACTTTGGAATCTTCTGGTAGGTTCTTTTTCGAGTAGGTGCAAATACACTACATTCATTCAGACATTCGATCTGTTGAAGTCTGCCTATTTTTTAGTAACATAACCTTAAATTTTAAGGGGTGCAACATATTACACTGCCCCCTCCTTAAGCCTGAACGTCCCGGTCAGGCAATTCAGCCTCTTTCACATACTTCGCCAGTCTATCCAAGTGTACGATCTTCATCTTGGACTTTTTGTTTCGTTGAATACGATAGACGACATCATTAATTCGGGTAATAACAGTATACGGTCCATCCCAAGGAGGTTGAAGTTTCGGGGATCTCCATTCCTTCCGCTGTGGGTTGTACAGCCAAACCAGATCCCCCACCTTGAATCCCCCTGTACTGGCATTCTGATCATAACGAGTCATCTGCTCTCGATCATTCTTTGGCTGTTCTCGACTTCCATTTCTGTAGTTGCTCATGGAAAATGGTTCCCCACGGGCAGCACAATTCTTACACTTGCGACACCAGGCCTCCACATCCTGGCGACTATTAACCCAATAGAATTGTTCCCGTGCTCTACTCAATGTCTTGTTTATGCCGAAGTGTCTGCTGGATGTTTCATTATGTGCTTCCTGGAGTACTTCTGGTACACGACACCTGGGAATCACTAGACGCATGGCAACCTGCTTCCCATCTGGGCTTTCCCATGCTCTCCTCAAAAGCCCATCTACGACCATAAGTGAATCCCATTGTGACCATAAAGCCTTCAGCCCCACTTCTTTGTTGGAAACATCCTTCCATGCTGGACGCGTTCCGCCTTCTTTTGCTCTCAACATGGGTCCGATTTCTACATCGCGCAATTGCTCTTGCCTCAGAGTTTCCTTTGGCCAACTGTCTGGAAGATCGACCTTGACAGTGTTGACTTCAACCATGTTCGGCAATTTTCTCACCTGAGGGTAGCGCTTGCAATCTTCCTTGTCTGGTTTTCTGGATAATGCAGGAGTTTTGACTGCCTGCGTTGTCAACAGCCTGGTTTTCTCACATTGGTCGTTCACTTTTGACAAAATAAATTGTTCGTTCCCAATCCTTAACATTCGCTTTCCTACGTCAACAATAAATCCATACTGTTCCATAATGTCCAGTCCCAAAATGAAGTCATCCGTAATGTCAGCCACGATGACCCTGTGGTCGAACCTTAATTGTCCAATCTGCAAACCCAGGTCTACTTCTCCATGAACCTTAGCCCTGTCCCCCGTAGCTGTCCGGACGATCACTTCTTCATTTTGCCTCTTGGTAATCTTTATGCCCGATATAAATCCTGGCCGTACTATTGATGACGTAGTACCTGTGTCGATGGTAAACAAACATTTTCTTCCGTTCACATATCCATGCAACAACAGTCTGCTTGCGATTCTTCGAAGCTGGGAAATCTTAATTTCTCTGGGGGCACTGCATTCCCTAGCCAGAACAACCCCCCTGGCACTGTTTTCCTGCTCCTCTTCAAGATTCACAGCATTTACTCGACTCTCCGAATTCTGCTGTCGACAGTCTCGCTTCATGTGTCCCACCTTGCCGCAGTTGAAACATTTAATACCTCCGCTCGGCTTTCCTCTATTTTGTTGTTTTTCCTGCTTTCCGAGGCCATCCAATTTATCGCATAATTTGGTGAATATTTTCTGCATCTCAGTCAGCAAGGGGTTCTGGTTCATTTCTGGTTGCGATTCTTCGAGAGTCACAGCTCGCACTCTCGACCTTGGAGTATCCCTGTAAGCGGCTTCTACTTCGAGTGCACGCACCAAAGCTTCGCTACTACTTTGGTGTCTCGTCAGCCTCAAAACTCGCCTGACCTCTTCGTCCCTTATACCATCTAAAAAGGCCCCCACGGCTAATTGTTCCTGGAATTCTTTAGGTGCACTTGGATACGCCAGGTGCGCCAGTCTCTCTATCGCAGCTTCAAATTCTTGTAAACTTTCCCCAGCTTTTTGCATCCGGGATTTCAGCTGAGTCTGGTATAATTGGGCAAGGTGTTGATCGCCATACCTCAAGTCTAATGCAGCTTCCAAGACTTTAAAGTCCCTTTGTTTCTCCACCGGGATAGTCTGAAGTAATTCTGAGGCCTGGCCCCTTAACGCCAGAACTAATGCCATAGCCTTTTCCTCGTTATCCCAGTTATTTGCCGATGCTGCTGCCTCAAATTGTCTCTTGTAGGTTGTCCATGAGCTTTGGCCGTCAAAGGAGGGAGGTTTTAATCGAGGACCCGATGATGTTACTAGCTGGCCTCCTTTCTCTCTTAATTGTCGTTTAAGTCGCTCCACTTCTCCTTCGAACTCGCTCATTTTTCCTCTGATGTCACTCACTTCCTCTTTTACTTGACTGACTTCTGTCTCGACTACTCCTACTTTACCTTCGACCTTGTTTATCTCTTCTTTGACTTCACATTTTAGTACTTCATTGGCAGAAATTATTGCATCCTGTTGTATTTTTATTTGATCGCTCAGGATTTTCCTTAATTCCTCCTGGCGTCTTTCTTCCAAGTCTTCCATTATTTTTCTGAGTTCGTCTTTTTCCTCTTGATGTTGTCTTTCTTGTTCTTGACGTCTTCTTTCTTCATCCTCTTTTTCTTTCTGACGTCTTGTTTCTTCATCCTCTTTTTCTTTCTGACGTCTTGTTTCTTCATCCTCTTTTTCTTTCTGACGTCTTATTTCCTGATCTTCCATCATTTTCTTTAATTCGTTCTTTTCTTCTTGACGTAGTTTTACTTGTTCTTCTTTGTCTTCCTGCCGTTGCTGCGCCATCATTTTTTGGAATTGTTCGAATAAGTCCTGTATTTGTTTATCGGATGCCATACTTCTTGTTGTTACGGGCATACGATGAAATTAAAATAAAATAAATTTAACTGTCACGTCAATATCGGTAATGGAACTTTCTAGACAAATCTCGAAATAGCACGAAAAAGTCTTATCCAAAGTCTTTCGTCACTATCCAGTTCAGAGAATTTAATAATCTCCACTAATGTCCAAATAGAAAAGTTCTAGTAATTTCCACGCACTAACACAAAAAATGAGTCTTTTTCAGTGTCTCTATCACTACTCAGTTTAAAGGATTTAATTATTACACTAGTGTCCTAATAAAATGTTCTACAACGTCTCAAAAATGCACTTAACACTATTTTTCTGTCCGAAAATAACCCTCGAACAATGTCCAGTAAATTAGTCCTGTGTTAGCACTAAACCTCGAGAATACTTCTCGAACACTCCAGCACAACTTCAGAGCTCCTCTTGTCATAAAATTCCGCTTTCTGACACCAATTTGTAACGTGTTTCCACCCTTAGGAAACCACCCTCGCAAATTCCGTGGGTTCCAAAAATTATAACAAGAGATGTCCACTAACACACTTTATTAAATATTTACTGGATACTTCACAATACTATTATTAATTTAAATACACTTTTACTGACTAAAATCACAATGTTTATCACTTTGTTTATCCTTGAAGTCTTAACCTCACTTTTTATACTTTCTGAACTTTCTGAACTTTCTGAACTACTCGCCGAGAATGCGGTTGGTCTTTTATACCTAAAAATGACAGATCTCGATTGTTCTGTGATGACGCCACCATTCTCTAGAGAATTCCAGATGTCACTTTGGAATCTTCTGGTAGGTTCTTTTTCGAGTAGGTGCAAATACACTACATTCATTCAGACATTCGATCTGTTGAAGTCTGCCTATTTTTTAGTAACATAACCTTAAATTTTAAGGGGTGCAACATATTACACTATCATTCTATTACTTAAAAATGAAAATAATAACATAAACAATGTCCGAGTGTCGGGCGACGTTGCCAATGTGAAAATTATTTCCCAACATCTAGACGACATGGTTCGTTCACCTACCAAAACTGTGAACCATCATTCAAATCAATCAAAAATTGCTTTGAGAAATTCTGACCCTGTTTTCATGAAGAAAACAAAGCATACGTCACTAGAAAATGCAAGCTCTAGTGCATCAAGTGTTGTTTCGACGCCACTCCTAGAGACGCAACAAAAAATCCAGACAAATGGTACTGTTAACCAGGAAAAAAGCGAACAAATCAGAAAAAAGTCGAATAATAATAAAAAAATTATAGGCTCAGACGTAAACGAATGTAACGTGGCAGCTGAGGAGAAAGCCTGGATATTTGTATCCAAGTATAAAACATCATATACCATAGAGAATTTGCAAGAATATCTTGAAACCAAATTTCCTAATAAAAATTTTTTCTGCAGTCAGACGAATAATAACTGGGGCACGTTTAACTCGTTTATAATCGCCGTGGACTTGGAAATGAAGGACTTGATCCTCAATGCAGAAATATGGCCAAAAGGTATTGAAGTGTCCGAATATTTATTTCGGAAGAAGACATTTCAGTTTCCGAGAAAACGCTTTCCTAACCGAAGAACGGACCACCATCACTAGTGGAATTGCTGAGAATCTTTCTAAGACCAAATGTGTTAATATATGTTACTATAATATACAATGCCTTAGAAATAAGATAAATGAAATAGAAATAATCGCCAGTGAAAATAATTTCGACGTAATATGCTTAACTGAAAGTTGGCTACAAAATGTGGAAATTGATCTATTTAACATGAGAAATTATAATATTGCCAGTTTTTACTGTAGAAGCCTATCCATTCACGGTGGTATAGTCATCTTTTTAAAAAGAAATATAGCTTTTAAAATTGTTAATTGCTTTGACGTCCTATGTGAGGAAAAACATTTTGAATGTGCCGCTGTTCAGCTAACCAACATGAATACCTTAATTGTAACAATATACAGATCTCCAGATGGAGACATAAATTTATTCTTTCATAAACTTTATTGTATGTTAGAAATAACCCAAAATATGAATTTAAGCATAATTGTAAATGGAGACTTTAATATTAATATAAGTAATATAGAACATAAAGATACAAAAAAATTCTCCGACATAATAAACTCTTTTAACTTTAGATTTGGTATAAATACTCCAACTAGGGTTGCTAAAATTCGCGATAAAACATGCAAAAGTTGCATTGATAATGTTTTAACAAATATTGATCATTCAAATATAACAATTAAGGTAATTGACTTACATCTCTCTGATCACTTCGGGATTCAAACCAAATTCGACATCATAAATAATAATACCACAAAAATAAGAAAGATACGCATAATTTCTGAGAAAAATTTAAAGTGTTTTAAATCGGATTTGTCAAATTATGACTGGTCTTTCTTACAAAATTTCTATAATGCCAATGAATTATTTACCTCCTTTTTTAGTATTCTATGCAATAAGTTTAATACTCATTTTCCTGAAAAAAATATGAAACATAATGACAATGTTGATATTAAATGGTTTAATAATGATTTGAAACAGATGAGAAATTGTTTAGAAATTTTTTCGATAATTAAAGATAACACTGACTCTGAGGATGTCCATATATATTACAAAACATTAAAGCAAGACTATAGAAATAGTATTCAACAGGCCAAGAGAACAGCAAACAAAAAGTTCATAGATTCCTCGACGAATAAAAGTAAAGCAACATGGCAGCTCATAAACAATGAGTTGAAAAACGGAAACAATTCTAATTCTCTAATTCCGGCCGAAAATTTTAATAACTTTTTTGTAAATGTTGCAAATAAGATCATCAAAGATATACCACACTCTAATACAGATTTTAAGCACTTCCTAAATAAAAACCATATATCCCCATCTTTCTCCTTTTATATGTCTCCTACTGACATCCATGAAATCAATAACATAATTATAAATTTAAAAAATTCAAATAGCAGGGACATTTATGGATTTAATTCAAAAGTTATAAAATACATTAAAGATAACTTGGTGCCTATTTTAACTGAAATATTTAATAAATGTATAGAGCAACAGACGTTTCCTGACGTACTGAAAATAGCAAAAGTGGTCCCCATTCCCAAGAATGGAGACGTGGAAGATATGAATAATTTTAGGCCCATCTCTGTTCTACCTATCATATCGAAAATTTTTGAAATTTTAATAAAACATAGAATTGTACAATTTTTCGAAGCTAACAATCTGTTTGTTCAAAATCAGTATGGTTACAGGGAAAACAAATCTACCTTAAAAGCTATTGTCAATATAATTGAAAAATTACTAGAAGCAATCGACCAAAATCTTGTGCCATGTGCAACGCTTTTAGATCTAAGCAAAGCTTTCGACTGCGTAACTCATGAATATCTCTTACAAAAGCTTGATTATTATGGCATTAGAGGAAGTGCTTTGAATCTGATTAGATCATATCTACACAATAGACGTCAAGCAGTAGCCTTGCCAACAGGTGACACATCAAATACACTACCGGTAAATATTGGGGTACCACAGGGGTCAATATTGGGACCAATTTTCTTCTTAGTTTTTATTAATGACTTACCAGTGAATGTACGATCAGAAGGCATAACACTTTATGCCGATGATGCTACTTTCGTTACTTCTGCATCAAATGTAGATGACGTAAAAATTAAAAGCTCCACAGCTGTAACAGATGCTATTAGCTGGTTTGTACCCAATAAATTAAAAAATAATTCCGATAAAACCCAAACAATAATATTTTCTCCAAAAATGGAAATTTCTTCTGTAAAATTATTGGGTGTTTACATAGACTCCCAGCTAAAATGGAACACTCATATCGATTATTTAGCCAAAAAATTAAATAAGGTACTTTACCAAACGAGGAAACTTATCGAATTAACTACCCTCGAAACAGCTATCACCTTTTATTATAGTAACTTCTACAGCTTAATTAGCTATGGCATTTTAATTTGGGGAGACTCCACAGAATTTGACAGAATCTTTAAGATACAAAAGAGAATGATTAGAATATTGGCCTCTGCAGGCAATAGGGAACATTGTAGACCCTTATTCAAACATTTTAATATTATAACACTACCTGGTGTATTTATACTGCATTGTATAATGTATATTAAAGAAAATAACTCCCTCCCTACAAACTCTACCTATCATAATTATAATACGAGAAATAAGGACGATGTAACCATACCCTATCACCGCTTATGTAGGACTCAACAACCTATTAACTACTTAGCTATAAAATTATATAACAAGCTACCACATTATTTGAAGGATAAGTCGATCAGGGCATTAAACTCATCTCTTAAGAAAATATTAATTGCACATCCTTTTTATAGTACTGCTGAATTTCTCAGTTATGACTTTCAGTTAAATTCTTCAATTTAATTATAAGATGTGATATTTCTGTGTTTTCTTTGTGGTAAATTTGTATATATATATATATATATATATGTATTGTGTAGGTTTATTTTTACAAACTTATGTACTTTTTTTTTATTGTGTTGTTATTATACACTCATACACTCATTTATACCTTAGATACTAGCATTATAACCACTGACAACCTTAAACATGTATATGTAACTTGGGCAATAAATTATCTTTATCTTTATCATTGCGGAAATATATTTATAGATGTGGTATAATTTATATGGTACTTGGAGATTTGTCAGAATTATTTAAGTTGGTAAGAATGTATAGGTTTGTAACTTTTGCGGAAATTGATGAAGAGGTTATGGTACAATTTATATAGAGGAAATGTTGTAATTGGATTAGAATAATAATATTTCAACGTTTGTCAAAGATATTCAAGTTGGTAATATTTATTTAAGTTGGTAACTATTGTGTAAATTGATGTAGAGGTTGGAAGTGTTGTGATTGGATTAGAATAATAATATTTCAACGTTTGTCCAAAATATTTAAGTTTATAAAGATATATAAGTTGGTAACAATATATGAGTTGGTAACCATTACGGAAATTGATGTAGAGGTACAATTTATATAGTGGAAGTGTTGTGATTGGATTAGATTAATAATATTCAACGTTGGTCCAAAATGTTTAAGTTGGTAAAAATTTGTAAGTTGGTAACCATTGCGGAATGGCATAACCACAGAATAAGGAACTACCAGAAGCGGCACTCTCAGCACCGCCTTTGATGTTTTTTTGTGACCTTCGCCATTTTGTTGTTGGTAATTTTGGCGGGAAATGTTTATAAACAAACTTTACACAGGCTGAATACAATAGGCCTGTACAACACGCTGTCACTTTGCTTTGTTTGTACTAAGCAACCATCTTTTGTTGGTAAGTTAGGGTTTTCGACAGGCCTAAAGGGCACCATACACGTTCAGTAATCTCATTACCTGAATTTTCGCGTTTTTTCAATCATACTTAATTTAATAATTATAGCTAGATATGCTTTTTTCTTAAATGATGGACATGTAAGGTGTGAAAAATAATGACAGGGAATGACGGGGAAATCTTTAGTAATGGTGTTTCTGTAATGATCTGCTGGAATGACATTATTGCTGAACGTGTATGGTGCCCTTTAGGCCTGACAAAAACCCTAACTTACCAACAAAAGATGGCTGCTGTAGTACAAACAAAGCAAAGTGGCAGCGTGTTGGACTGGCCTATCACCTTATTCGAAGAATTCTACTTATAATGGACATTAAAACTATTAAAGTAAACTGGATAAAATTGTCTCTACGAACAATTGTATTCTTAATATAAATAAAGTCACAAAATATATTAAAATTAATACAATATCTCGCCTGAGAAAATCTGTAATTTCTTACTGGGAGGTTGTTCTGAGGAAATATTAATTTTTTTTCTGTTTAAACTACCAAGTTGAGGAAAAATAGTCGGTAAGTGCTATTGGTGGCAATCTATTTTCATACATATTTGTCGTGCGCACAACTTGAAATAGTTATAAAGTTCGGTTGAACTTTTACTTGCCAAATCCCCACGATCGCATGCTTCCAACCACAATACGGACCTTAAAAGAAGAAAGGTTCACAACTACTTGGAAATATCTTATAATTTACATCAATAATAAAATACCTTTGGGAATCCTTAGGAAACCTAAATAAACTAATGTCTTTTCCTGTCGTACTACTTGTACATTCCTTAACAGCGCAAACGATTCCACCTCGTTTACTCATATCGCTAATAAAAATTACTATTAACACAGCACAATAACACTAAAACCTTTTAAGAATTTATTTCGGTATTATGTCACAGACTGTCATTTACCGCACTTTATTGTTTTAACCTAAAACAATAAATGAACTGACGGATGTACTGACAACAAAATGGCGGTAATGGAATTTTGGCGGGAAGCTCAAGTGTCGTTTCTGGTAGTTCTCTTTTCTGTGGCATAACTTATAAGGCGGAAGTGTTGTGATTGGATTAGGATATTAATATTTCAACGTTTGTCCGAAAACTGAAGTTGGTAGAGGTTAAATTTTATAAGTTGGTAACCATTGCGGAAATTAATTTAGAGGTTGTGGTACAATTTATTTTATGGAAATATTGTGATTGGATTAGAATAATTATATTTCACCGTTTAAATCATTTAAGTTGGCAAAGATGGATTTAAGTTGGTAACTATTGAGGAAATTGATTTGGAGGTTATGAAATTATTTATATGGTGAAAGTGTTGCTATAGGCGTCTGAAAATAAGGAGTACGCCACCTGGTGGTCTAGAGTCAAACTAATTATGGGCTTTTCTGTCATTGTCTCTTTAGTGTACGATGATATCAACAATAAGTAAATGATAAACTGAGATGCTAAGTTATTAAAAATATGATAGCGTTTAAAGGGGCTACAATTGGCTTGAGCCAACCTAGTCGGTATCCTTTGTAGATTGCAGGGACAACTCGTGAAAGTTGAGTTGGAACGACAATGTTCAAAGCATACCCTCTTTGATGTAGACACCTTTAACCAGGCATTAAGAGGGAAAAAGCTGGTGCAAATAACCGTGGCCCGAGTAGCAATAATAATGTCCTAGACAATCACACATTGTAAGTGAAATTTTTGAAATAAGTAAATATATGTAATTCCAGTATATTTAAAAGTAATATATACTATTGCACCATGCACCATTATGTTTTACCTCTGAATATTTCTATTTCATATTTGACAAAATACGGTTTCATTCATTTAACTTAAAGAATTAATAAATATCTTTTCAGTTACATTCAATGTACCACTAATTTCATGGGTATTTGAATCTGAGACACTTGTTTGTAAACATAGAGCATACACATTTATTAAGTTTTGTGTTGAATATGGGTTGTACCACACAAAATAATATGTCCTGCATTTAAAACATAGTCCCCTTCATACACACACTTAGAATTTTTACATTTTTAGTGATTCACAAATGTTCCATACATTGCAATATGCTTAACCTAAATGTCACTCATGTTTCCTGAAAAAAAAGTGATTTAAACTACAACTGTATATAAATTTAAAGAAATATTTAAGTTTATTAATATTTAACAGCTAGACACCGTTTATGTCGAAGAAACTGTAATTTTCAAGGGAAAAACTAGATAACCTAAAAAAATATGAATTTTGCTGAATAATGCCATTAACATCTTGCAAATCACTTACAACAAAATCTTGCAAACCTTTAGGTCATATATTATTAATGTTATTATTTTTAACGCCAAAAACAACAATAAACAGAAAAAATGAATATAAGTATTCGCCATATAAACTAACAAAAAGCCTATAATTAGTTCACGAGTTCTCCACTTTGGCGCTGGCATCTTAAATTCAGACGCCTATTGGGTTAAAATAATAATTATTAATCTGACGTATTGTGTAATTAATTGCAAGTCAAGTGTTAGATATTATTAAGATTGATATTATGGAGTTCAACGACGAAGTGGTTTGGCCTTATATTGATGAAGACAAAATGGGGGAGGCGTATAGAGACGTCCCCGATGAAAGAGCACCTAACAGAGCACCTAAGAGACTGAGATTGCTGCTTCTTCTCCTGCATCTAAAAAGGAATTGCACTCACCTGTAGTCGAAGAGCGTGATGAACTGGAGAGTGTAGACCTTGAAATTGAAGAATTTGTGATGCGTCCGTCTTCGCGCGGAGCATCAGAAGGCCAGTGGAACAGTGTGGACTTCGGGATATCGGGTTGACATTCATAGAGGAGGAGAACGAACGACGGAGGCAGTTGAGAAGAGAGAAAGATGAGAAACGCGTACGTGAAGGGGCTGATACGGTTGATGACACTGTGTTAGTGCATCGCCGAAGATTTAAGTTGTCGAGGGAAATAGAGTAGGATTTCTTAAAAAACAAAAAATCGGCCTTTTTCAAGGTCACCAAATTATTCAAAAAAAATTCGTTGTATGTACACATATGACAGCCCGTTTTTAAATGTCGATTGTTGGTGGACTAGATTATTTTTTCAAAATTAATGCAAAATAATGTACCATAACCTATAAATCAACATCCGAAGACTTTGCCAACTTAAATATTTTTTAAAATAATAATATCAACAGTAATTTTTAAAAATTAAAAAAAATGACAAATTGAAAATTATTTTTTTAAATGTCAAAAAAACGGGGACAATATTTTTTTATATTTTTAATTTAGGTTGGTAATTTTGGGTTTTTAATTATAACTTTTTTCATAGTTTCCAAAAAAATTTAGGGACATTTTTTATTAAAAAAAAAAAAAAAAAAATTAGGATGGTAATTTTTGGGGTCTTTTAAGTAATACCAACAGCAATTTGATCATATTTTCAATTTAGGTTGGTAATTGGTAGCTTTCAGTTTGACATCTGTCAGTTTGACGTTTTATCAATTTGACAGCTGTCAAAGTGACGTTTATCTCATTTTGTAGATGTCAGTTTGACGGCTGTCAAGTTGACAGCTGTCAGTTTGACATCTGACGGTCTATCTGTCGGTCTGTCTGTAACTTTTTTTGTGCGCACGTTTACTCTGAAACAGTTTAAGATATTGACTTGAAATTTGGTACACATATGTACTTTAACGAGATCTAGAACTAGATTATATTTTCATCGTGTTCCATCGAAGGCTTATATAGTGGTTATTTTTTCGAGTTGTACTTGTTTATGAATTAAATAGTCTTTATTATTGTGAAAAGGTAAGTAGGTAATTGATGGTTTTATAAAATGTATATGTTATGTTCAGTTTATGGATGAATTGTAATGAATTCATTCAAAATAATTGTGTCATGATTTGCTTGTATTGATTTGTATTTAATCCTATTTTGACATTAAATTTAAACTCCTTATTTAGGTGAGGCATTTTCTATATTATGATGTTTTGTTGGATTGCATAACCTACGCAAAAGTTGTTATTGATTTATAAAAGTACAGTCTCATACAGGTAGATGGCACCACCTACAGTAGTTTTAAGTTGCTGATCTACTTTCAATCACTTTTATCAAAAACCTTAGATCTAGCCCTACACATGGACAACTACTAACCATGTTACGTGGCATGAAGGTGCTGTGATCAATGAAGTGCTACCATCTGGGCCAGGCATTTCCCACATTATACTAGAGTTGGGCGATTCGACTCTTTTTAAGGAATCGTACCAAATGAATCCGTATCAAGAAATTATTCGTATTGCAAGATTCGTACGATTCGTATCGCAAGATTCGTACCACTGATTCCATGATACTACATGCACTGATTCGTACTATTCGTACCATTCGTATCATTCGTACCATTCGTACCAACACTCCCACTCCCACTCCCACTGTTCAGCATAGAATTTATATGTGGTATTCAGTCAACGTCATCAGTATCGGTATCGGTCGGTTAGGATGGCTGTATCCTTGGGCTGTATCAACCCTGTCCCAAGGAGGTTAAATCTCCATGCCCTGTCCATATGCAATTTAGCTACCTAACCTACTTATTAGTACCAGTGTCGCATCGAATATTCAAACAAGAAAGGAATTGTATCTCGCGTATAACATATATTTTCTTTTTAGCTATTTTACTTAAAGAACACATTGGGAGTTATTTTCTAGGCTAAAAAGGTAACATTTGAATTATTTTTAAACTATAATCGTTCAGCGAATGAAATTAAATATTACTGGTAAAAACTATAAACATATGAACAAAACCAGAAGTTTTATTTGGAGGATTAAACCAAGCTTCTTTACTTTACAAAATGCCTGTTAGGGCCAGTATTATATAATGTTATATTAACCGTACAGTTTAAACTTAGGCCTTCGAGCACCTTCTATATTACATTAATAATTTCTTCGTCGTCATTAGACATTAAATAATCAAATATTTCGAATATATCCATCATATTACATATTATTATATAAAAACGGGAATATTTTTCAATTATCAGGTTATGAATATTTTAAAATCTGAAATCTCCAGTTTAAACGGTCCCCATCTACCGTTTGAAGTTTAACATTATACAGCTGGTCCTAACAGTATCGCATTGCAATACCGGTACCGAAATTCCATATTCGTCAAGTCGTATCAGCGATACGAAATGTACCAATCGTATCGGCGATACGAAATGTACGAATCTTTTTTTTGTGGGATTCGTACCATTCGTACCACTGCAAGGATTCGTACCAATGATACGAATCATACGAGTACTACCCACCTCTACATTATACTGAGATTGGGTACTACTCTGACCTCTGCGATTATTCCTAATTGGAATAACACTCGCTCGCTCACATAGTTAATATATGTGTGACATTTAAAAAAAAAACATCCATAACAATGCCTTTATTATTATTTTCTGTAATTTATAAATGGATGCAGTTACATTTCATAGGCAATCTATTTTCATGTATAAGCGTACATACATAATTGATCCAAATTGAATACCATAATTATCTACCAATGGCCTATGATATTCACACATACGGATACTTAGAGAATATAGACTGAAGGTAGGTAAATGTTAATCCACCAGTAATTCGATGTATGTACAGCATACATCCATTTGATATACCATATTATTTTCTACATACGTTCGATACCGTGTACGTACACTGTATGTCCATGTGGACCTACATTGTACCTTTAATGTACCTCCCCTGTGTTCACACTTGCACATACAATGTACGTAGACACATGAAAACTACAAAATTTGCACCTCCCATGGACATCCATAATCCGACGATGTACATACAATGTACGTACACTGTACGTAATTTTGCTATCTGGGTAGTTTTGGCAAAACAATTTCCCCATTTTTATCTTTTTGTTCGAGAATAATTTTCACTGGGACACCCGGTGTATATATTATAGGTCTATATAAAATGATATTTTGTTCTAACATAGCTGCAAAAAATTAAATTTTATAAACCACATAAAAATAAATATTTCAGTACGGTCCTGTCCAACCGGCCATTCAAAACAAACATAACCTCAATATCACAGATCACAGTAAAATATCAATACATTTTAAAGGACGATCTTTAATCTAAGGTTGCCTAGATAGATCCTGTATTTGTATAAAAATGTCTATTTATTTATATAGTTTGACAATTACAGAAAATCGCTTGATAAAAAACAAATTATTTTCTTGAGATATTTATATTTGAATTTGGCATGGCATAACTATGATGAAGTCTAAATTACCCACTTGTTACTTTATTGCTTTAAACGTTCAAATGATCGTTATCGTCCATTTAGATTTTAAATACGTAGTGTGAAGGTCACGAAAAAATTAAGCCATGACACATATTGTATGAAATATCAAAAATATGAAATAACTTACCGGTTGCGCCTTTCACATTTTTGGGCTGTTTTTGAACCTTTTTCCCCGGTGAAGCAGGCTTTGAAATCCGTTTTGGGGCCATCGCGAACAAATTTTACCTATTTAATCACGTTACACAATAAACAAAAACAAATATTGTAAATTACAATAACACAAATCCGCCATTAATGTTTGCCAAGGCAGCTGATTTTCCAGAGTTTTGATTGGTCGGTTGTTTTGACGCAAGTTACACGTGGTCAATGACCTACGTTTTACATTTATTTTTTGACAAGAAAATCCATGATTGATTGTTTTAAATCATATATTGTGAATTATTATCCTTGGAATGTTGTTTACGTTATTGACGAATTTTCATTTTATCTTATTATTTTCTTTCCAGTGATAAATTGATTACATAAATGAATGTGTGATGGAGCCACCTGCCAAGTGTGTTTATTTATGTATTCAGGCGAATTTTCGTGTTACGCCAGAATAACCTTCCAGAATATGCTCGAAGGAAATAACTAATGAATAAAAATTATATTTTGTATCAAGAAAACGTTCTAAGTGTGAAAATAGAGTGAAGGATATCATTATAAAGTAAACCGCAGATTTAACGGGAACTCAAAAAATGCCGGCATCTTTGCTTTGCGATGCGGCGGCGACATTTTTACAAGCTTTTATTTAACTTGCAGTGGCGGCTGGTGAAATTTCAATATTTTTTTTCTCGTCTGTGGCGCATGGAACCCATACGAAATATGGGAAATAACATCTAGAGAAGCACTTCTCTAATGACCCCTAAAAAATTTTGAAAAAACAGTTTGCGAAAAAATTTTTGAAAATTCGTTAGCCTCTCCTGGGTCTAGGAACTCCTGTTTATTTTTATTTTTTTTGTCATATGCATTTGACTTTTCATAAAAATACAACAGATTTTGGAGTTTATAAAAATATTTTGATTACTAACTGAGATACAACGAATTGAAATATTGTAATTTGTTAAATTGTAAATTACAAAATTTCAGTTCATTGTGTTTCAGTTAGTAATGAAAATATTTTCACAAACTCCAAAATTTATTGTTGTATTTTTATGAAAAGTCAAATGCATATTACAAAAAAATAAATAAATAAACAGGAGTCCCTAGACCCAGGTGAGGCTAACGAATTTTCAAAATTTTTTAGGGGCCATTAGAGAAGTGCTTCTCTAGATGTTATTTCCCAAATTTCGTATGGGTCCCATGCGCCACAGACGAGAAAAAAAAATATTGAAATTTCACCAGCCGCCACTGCTTGCTTTGTATGTGTTTGTTTGTTTAGTTCAAATCTTGCAAGTCAATTTTAAAACGGTTATCCCCAACCGATTGAGCTGAAATTTTGCATACACGTTTAGTTTGGATCAGGGTGTATTAAATAGGTGATGCAACGATAACCTTCACAGTGGCTTCATAAGTGCTTACTTTGTACATAATGTAATAGGTGGCAGGAGCAATAAGATCTCTCATTACTTACGCATAAAAAGATAATTTTACAGGTTCTGTGCATACGTGTATACAGTGTTGCATACATTCTCGGCCTTTTGTTTTTGTTTAGTTACGAGGAAATATTTCCTCGCAGTTGTTTAGTGAAACAAGAGTCCAGTGACATCTGACATTAAGTAGCTAAATTAAAACATTGAAAGAATATATGCAACACTACGTGCAGCGTTGCATGTGTCGTCACAGCTAACCTCAAAAATATATATTTCTTAAGATTTACAAGTATTACGTAGCTATTATTAAAATGTCTGCCCGGTTCCTGTACTTTCAACCGAAATCAAGTTCAACGTAATGTTTATGAAGTTTTAAATAGTTTGTCACAATAAAGTAAGACACTTTTTGCGGGTTAGGAATCTAACCTATAATTAGCAGTCTATTTTCATTAAAAAATGCCTATACAAACATTAAAAATGAGAATAAACGAAAAGACCTTAAAATTTGAGGTTATGTTAGTTATACGTTGCACATGTCCAGGTAATTGTAGGACCTTATAGCCTGCGCCATCTACTAAATAGAAATCATGCACTTATGAAGCCATTATTATAATCGGAAAGTGTCATATGTCGGACCACCTATTTAATACACTGTGACGTGAATCAACTTGGGCGTAATATAAATTAGTAAGTTGTTCTCTTAATAGAACCCTCCTAATATTTCGGAACAGGTATACTATAGAAACTTTGGATATCAAAGTTTCGCAATGATGCTTCCAATTTAGACATTCGTCCAAATATACCCCCAAAAACTTAACATTTTCCTCAGTATTAGAAATATTTGTACTGTCAATTTTAATTTTAAGTTATCACATTCATTTCGCCTACCGTGAAATCTGATGACTTGAGTTTTTTCGGTATTGAGATACAGGGTGTCACCGGAAAACCAATGGTTCAAAGTATTTAAAATAGCATTGCAATTTTGTTCCAAAACATTATCAGATGGATTTGATATTATCACAGAAATGTCGTCAGCATACATTGTAAAATGTGCGGTTGATGGCAAAAAATCAATATCATTAATAAATAAAATAAAAAGCACAGGGCCTAAAATAGAGCCCTGTGGAACACCTACAGTTGAATTTAAACATTCTGAATTAACATTACAAACGGTGTTATCATTTTTATGTTTTAAACTCACATATTGCCTGCGATCTTCGAGGAATGTAGTGATCCAATTTAATGACAGACCCCGTATACCATAATCAAATAATTTAGATAGTAATAGACTATGATTGATGCAGTCGAACGCCCTGCTGAGGTCACAAAATATACCAACAGGACATTCTCCCGCATCAATGAATTCTAAAATTTTATTTAAAAAAGAATGTATTGCCGTACCAGTCGACATGCCACTAGAAAAACCATGTTGGTGTTTTGTAATTATTTTAAAAGTATCTAAGTAATTTACCAGCTTATCTAAATAACAGTATTCGAAAATTTTTGAAAGTCCAAAGGGCACAGTTACAGGCCTATAATTTTCCAATAGTTGGGCATCCTTTTTCTTAAAAATAGGTATCACCTTTCTGGTCTTTAGGCTATTCGGAAACGTTCCTGTTTCAAAAGATAAATTAATAATACGTTAATGGTTTAATAATATAATGCATTACTTTTTACTTCCACATCCAGTGGAAGTATAGTAACGACAAAAAAATTTTTAAAAATTTTTATTGTTCAAATAGGCTTAGAATGTCATGAAACGTCGAGATTTCAAGTTTGAGCGAAAAAAAAATTTCTGTCTGTCGGTCTGTAACTTTTTTTTGTGCGCACGTTTACTCTGGAACCGTTTGAGATATTGACTTGAAATTTGGTACACATATGTACTTTAACGAGATCTAGAACTAGATTATATTTTCATCTTGTTCAGTCGAAGGGTTGGGGGGTAAATTGGGGTAAATTTGGAGTAAAGAGGTAAATCAAGCAGGTAAGAATCCATAACATTGATATTTAGTATAGACAAGAGAAGCTAAGGTCTCAAAAAAAATTTTGGCATTAGCCACCCCCATCCCATTATTAAAGGGGATGAAAAAAAAATGTGATTTAGTGTGTGTACAATAACCAGAAACCTCAAAATATTTTTTTACTTTTATCCACCCACCACTCTCACCCCCTGTCACCACCCCCACCCCACTACCGATGTGGGGTATCGTTTTATGGGTTTTTGGGGTAGAGGATTTCAAATATTATATTATTTAAGTTCCATAAGCAATTATTTCCAGATACAAAATTTTTTCGTTGTGTGACTTGGATAGAAAATCCGGATGTGGAAGTAGTGATTCCTTGGGCAGCGGTTTTTTATTATAAAACAGGGAATATCATCTGGACCAGACGACTTTTTAGCTTTAAATTTTTTTGTTAATAAATTTAGCAATTCTTTTTCGCTGAATGGTTTTAAAAACAATGAATGTGTCTGCTGAACTCTACTGTGTGTATACGTATCACAGTTTAATTTCGGTATTTGCCTAATAGTAGCATGTGGCGCCTCTATAAAAAATTCATTGAATAGTGAGGCGACTATTTGAGGCTCATCATATATAGTACCTTCATTATTTTTAACAATATTAGAAAGGCTTTTATTTCTATTTGATAATTCGCCAGCTGGTCCTTACTGGGTTTTCAGAATTTATAATTTTATTTTGAAAATACGATTTTTTTGTATTTTTTTTTTATTAAACGATTATGATTCTTTGCCATCTTACATGCCGCAGTCATGCTGGGACATACTTTTGTTAATATAAAAAGGTCTTTTAATTTGTAACTAGATACTCGAACTTCATCGTTTACCCATTTCTTATCTAGAGTTTGTGTTGCATAACATTTTTTTTTGAGGAAAATGTAAATTAAAATAGTGTACAAAAATGTTGTTAAAATTAGTAAATGCATCTTGAATATCCGTAATAATTCGTAATATCCGTATCAATGGTAATATATCCCTTTCTTTCATGTACATTATTTTCCTATTTATATTTCACTCATCTTATTATAAGGATCGACCCAAGCTATTTAGCTGCCACTAGTGTATTGATGTTAGACTCACTTGGCAGAAACATATCAATTGACTCTGCAAAAAGCTAAATAGTGCAGTTTATACTATACGTAAGGTAAAACAGTTTATAAACCAGTCAGCTGCAGTCACTACCTTCAATGCTTCGTTAGAATCGATTATGGGATATGGCTTAGTTGTTTGGTGTTCAACTGGTCAAGTACATTTAAATAAAATATTTTTGATTAAAAAAACTCCAGTGAGATCTATTGTAAGTGTTCCGTCTAGTGTGCCAATATTTAAAAAATTGGAAATCATGACCCTCTTTTCATTAATAATATTTATGAAATTGTCATAATATATCAAAGAAAACATCAATAAGTATCCCGTGTATTGATAGATATTCACATGCAGCAAACAAGACTAGTAAGAATGGACTGTAGTATTGACATTGACTATTAACGTACGTTCGTTAAATCTTAATAAATTCAAAAATTACATAAAAACAACACTTACCTTTTATGGCATTGATGAGATTTTTGAATATATCTCAAATATGGAACAGAAATATCTAATAACATCGCTTAATTATACAGTGTGTGCTATTTAAGAACGCATAACCCCGTTATATTGGAACGCGTTGACTGATTTTAAAATTTTTTTTTAGGATATAGTGCTTGATGAGCTTTATTTGACTGTTTTGAAAAATGTGTGATTTTCATATTTTTAAGGCCTACTAAGCTCCTCTAAATGGGTCGAAATTTCTATATCGACTATTTGGCAATTTTTTATCAACAAATTGGATAGCGTATTCGATTCACAGTTGTCTCAAATACCTCTATATGAAATTTTAGCTCGATACCTCATATAGGGTGTTTGTTATTCAATAGCCAAATTTAAAATTTCTCATATTTCTACTGGCTCTGTATAAAAGTTGGTTAGGTTTACTAAAAAGGTAAAGTAGTCATTCGACTCAAGGAACATCAGACTCTAAATGAGGAAGAAAAAAGAAAAGTTATTCTTTAAATAAATAGTGCTTCTATACATTATTCGGTTGCTGTACGTAGGTGCCTTAATGAAAATTTTTCAAACAAACTTCAACTTTCAAACAAACACTTTTATTGTCTTTTATTGTATTATATTGTATTTAGGGCCATTGGAAGAGCACCATCTAGGTGAAATGGTGCCTATTTACCATGTAGATTATATTTTTATGGTAAATAAAGATACCATTAATATTAAATGGATTAGACGGCCTAGCTTTTCTTTTTTCTTCCTTATTTAGTATCTGATGATGTTACTAAATAAGGAAGAAAAAAGAAAAGCTATTCCATCCAATCCATTTGTTTGAAAAATTTTCATTAAGGCACCTACGTTAGGGTGGAGTGAAAAATTAAAGTTTTGATTTTTGAATCGCCTATATGTGCAATAGTTGACAAAGGGTAAGCTAAAAATAACCCCAAAGGGATTTTGACCGAAAAAAATATCTTCAGGTGAGCCTAAAGTTGAAAATTAGGTCAAAAATTTGTTTCGATTTTTGGATCGAATATTTGTTTAATACTTGATAAGAGGCCAGCTGAAAATATTTCCTGAAGAATTTTGTTTGAAAAAAATATTTTCATAGTGAAACATATCCTTTATAGGATTTTGGAAACAGTAGGAAAAATATATATGAGAACTAAAAAGAAAAACTATCTGTAAAAATATTAATTATCAATCTTTGCATTATTTCGATAATGCAAAGATTGATAATTACATTTACAAAGCAGTTCGCTATTTGCAGATCCCTTGAGTATATTTTTTGATGGAAGAAAAGATACTACTATAGTTCAAGAGAAAAAAGGGGAGCATTTCCATCGAAGCGCCATAAAAGAAGAACATGTGGTCATTTTGGGAGAATCTGGATCGTTTTATATGGGCCACATGGCACCGGATAGTGGTTCTTCTGAAAACATTCGAAAATGTATTGTGAATCTTCTTAAAACAAATAACATAAACTTAAACAAACTGGTTGCAATTGGTTAAGATGGCACAGCTGTTAATACAGGGATCAAAAATGGTGTGATATTACAATTAGAACATTTCGTAGGGGGACCATTACATTGGTTTATCTGTTTGCTTCATTGCAATGAATTGCCACTCCGCCATTTATTTTAAGAGCTGGATGGAAAAAATTCGGGTCCAAAGCAGTTTTCTGGCAGAATTGGTAAGGATCTTCAATCTTGTGAGCATCTAGATATTGTTGCTTTCAATGCAATCCCTATAAAATTGCCTGCCATTGACTTAAAGGATTTAAGTAGCGATCAAAAATATCTATACCAGATGTGTGCAGCTATTTCAGAAGGTAAATTATCAACAGATCTAGAAAATAGACAACCAGGTAAGATGGCCCACTCCAGGTGGCTAACTACAGCCAATAGAATAGAACAGAGTTCGTAATGAAAGTGTATGCTCTTACCTGGTTTGAAGTCAAAACTTCTCCACTCATCAAAAATGCTCCTAAGCACTTGCTTGGTATCATAAAAAAATCGGCTTAACACCTAAACGAGATTGTGCGTAACGTTATTCAGAGAAATGGATTTTTCGCACATTCTGAAAATATTTAACTTGCTATGCTTCAAGATGGAAGAAAACACATTTGGGAGCTAGCACTAAGGCGCATTATCAGAGCAAGAAAATTAGGGCAGGGTTCAAAGATACGTAAATTTGATGTGCCGAAATTGAATTATGATGCAGAAGAATACTTCAATTTAATTAGTTGGCCAGATGAATGTTTGAGCGAGCCGCCAATTACCCGACGTTTGAAGGATGATAAACTTCAAATGATGATACAATTGGACTCTGTATTGGAGATTGCTAAGTTCCCCTGTCATTCTCAAGCAGTTGAACGACATATAAAACTGGTAACTGAAGCCTCGGAGAACGTTTGTGGTGAAAAGGCTAGAGACGGATTTATAAGAAGTCATCTCAATTTGACACAAAACGTCAATTTTTTTTTAAATCTGGTGCTTGCGTGCCACCTGGAGATGATGTTTAAAAAGGCCGAAACATCGGAGTTCACATTTTTTAAACGACCATCATTGTAAATGAATAGGTATAAGAAAAATACTTTATTTCATTTAGAATTTTTTTAAAGATTTTTTTAAGTTGATCGCTGTGGCGCCACCTGAAGATGTAACCTAAAAAAAATCGAAATTTTGCAGAAATATTTCTCTAACCAATACGCAATTATTGTGCATATAGGTGTTAATAAATATTGAAAAATATTTGTTTTGCCTTATTTCGCTCCACCCTAACCTACATACAGCAACCGAATAATGTATTGAAGCACTATTTATTTAAAGAATAACTTTTCTTTTTTCTTCCTCACTTAGTGTCTGATGTTCCTTAAGTCGAATGACCACTTTATCTTTTTAGTAAACCTAACCGACTTTTATACAGGGCCAGTCGAAAAGTGAGAAATTTTCAATTATGAGGTATCGAACTATCGAAATTTTGTAGAGGTATTTGAGACAACTGAGAATCGAATATGCTATCCAATTAGTCGATAAAAAATTGCCTAATAGTCGATCTCAAAATTTCAACCCATTTACAGGAACTTAGTAGGCCTTGAAAATATGAAAATTACAAATTTTTCAAAACAGCCAAATAAAGCTCATCGAGCACTATATCCCAAAAAAAAAAAAATTAAATCAGTCAACACGTTCCAAAATAACAGGGTGCTGCGGTCTTAAATAGCAGTCACTGTATATATGTGTGTATACATATACAGTGTGTCCCAGGATAGATGTAACAAGAGGTGTAATGGACCAAAAATTTTGGAATGGTATTTGGGGATTGAGTCCTGCTTGTTGTAAAACTAAAGTATACCAAAAATAACTTGATTTGGTGTTCTACAGGGTGTTTTATAAGCAAAGTTGTAAAAATCACCACTAATAAAGTACTTTTATTTTTCAAAATATGAAAAAATTCCACTAAGAAAAGTTATTTAGAATGCAATTTTATACCTCTATACCAAATTTCAGGAACATAAAATTATTTTTTTGAAACTTCCCATTTTTTCAATAAATTAGTATTTTATTTTAAACCATTCAATTAATACTGCATAGAAATTATTTTTTATGAATTAATATTTAAAGTTATGTAGAAGCTAAAAGTAGGCTATGAGAAAAGCAGTGGATACACATTTATCATTTATTATTGACATATCTGTCAAAGGTAGTCAATATTATCCTTAATTTCTGTTTCAAATTAACGAACCAAGCATAAAAAATTAAGTGAAAATGGTACTCACAGTGCGTGAAAAAATTTATATTGTGCAATGCTACGGAACTGGCGGTGAAAGCTCGCTAAGAGAAGTGGTAAGCCAATTTAATTTGAAATTTCCAAACACTGCTTTGTCACGTACTCAGGCTATGAGAATAATTAAAAAGTTTCTGGCTACTGATAGTGTACTTAACACGAAAAGAAAAATAAAAGCATAGATGAAGACAATGTTGGGGCTATTATAGCTCATGCCTCTGTTATAGAAAATCCTAGGATGCCGCTAAGAGATAGATCAGCTCTTATTAATATTAGCAAGTCTGAACTCCAAAGAACTTACAAGGCAAAGAAAATTAGGGCATATAAAGCAAATTATAAACATACGCTTGAAGAGGGAGATGACGGCCGTAGGTTGGATTGTTGTTTGACCATTGGAGAAAAAATGGAAGAGAGATTTTTCATCATTTCATAATTTTCTCAGATGAATCCACATTCACAACCAATGGTGTTGTTTCATCTCAGAATTGTCGGTTTTGGGCTTCTGAAAATCCAAATTTTAGAATTCATTGTAGAAGACAATATTATAAAAAAGTGAATGTGTGGTGTGCCGTTTCTTATCACGTTGAAGTTATTGGACCTTATTTTATTGAGGGAAGGTTAAACCAGCACACTTATTTACAGCTTCTTGAAAGATTTTCTGAAGAACATTTAAATATTTTAAGAGATATGCCTTTAGTTCATGTTCAACATGATGGATGCCCTGGCCACTCCACAGAAATGGTTAATCGGTGGTTGAATTTAAATTTTGGAGAAAATTGGATTGCCAGGAATGGACCGATCAAGTGGCCGGCGAGATCCCCAGACCTATTAATGTTGGATTTCTTTTTGTGGGGTCGCCTCAAGCAGTTGGTTTACGCTGAATCACCTCCTAACGATGTAGCAGTATTGAAGCAGAGAATTACAAATGCCATAAACTCCATACCGTTAGATCATATTCGAAACAGTTTTAAGGACTTCAGGCGAAGGACCGAAATGTGTGTTGATGTGGGTGGTAGCTACGTCGAATAATAAAAAAATTGAAAATATTGGTCAATAATTAATTTGTTTGTGAATCTGTTATGTTTTTGACATTTATTACTTGTTATAATTTTTAACCCTCGTTAATCTTCTGTTAGTAATTGTTTCTTGTTTTACAATTAGTTCGATTAACATTATAAAGTAGTATTACTGAGAAGATGCCAGCAAAAAATATGCGCAGAAACGAGTTTGTGAGCTCCATCATCCTAAACCAATGAGAAAGAATTACGTGACATTCAATGTAAACACCAGTGGCGGCGGTGTCCTGCAGTAGAGCGGCGGCGACGGTAATAATAATAATAAAACAACTTTATTAGGCAAAGTTTAGTAGAACTTACTATTCTTACACTTCTGCTGAACAAAGGTTACTCGTAACAGTTGGCAAGTTTTAATCTACTCCATTTTCACAGTTCCTTGACCGCGAAACTTTTATTGCAATTATACATTCCTATATCCCAGATAAAGCTATGCCACTGGTAAAAATATTCGCACATTTTGGCTCCGCCCTGGCATCTTCTCATAGTAATACTAGTCTACCTTCTTACATCTCGTATATTCAATTTTTTATTTACCAATAGCCTACTTTTTGAGATGATTAACATTTGCTCCTACACAACTTTAAATATGAATTCAACTCTTAATTCGCAAAAAATGGGAAGTTTCAAAAAAATTATTTTATATTCCTGAAATTTGGTATAGAGGTATAAAATTGCATTCCAAATAACTTTTCTCAGTTGAATTTTTCCATATTTTGAAAAATAAAGGTACTTTATTTGTGGTGATTTTTACAACTTTGCTTATAAAACACCCTGTAGAACACCAAATCAAGTCATTTTTGGTATACTTTAGTTTTACAACAAGCAGGACTCAATCCCCAAATACCATTCCAAAATTCTTGGTCCATTACACCTTACACCTCTTGTTACATCTATCCTGGGACACACTGTATATTGTGTATTGAAAATTAGTATTTCTGATTTGTCCCAGCCAAGGGGGGAGCCTGCCAATTTGATTTTACCCCTGGGCCCGTACTGGTTCTCCACGGGCTTGGGTACAACTGAGCTTGTTTAACTATCAGCCGTCATAATAAGGGTTCAATAAAACAAACCAAATTCCATAGTAATGCAGCTTTATATACACTATTTAAAGTATGAATATTAATAATATTATTGTGATGCGATATATGAATAAATCTATAAAATAAAATCTAATAAATAAATACAATAATAATTAAATGTACTTGAAACATTTCACCTTTTAAATAATATTGGGCATTTTGTTATGATCACCTGGCACCCCCGCATTGTTGCTATTATTATTTGATGACGGGATAGAGAATATTATTGAACGAATTAAACCATCTCGGACTGAATCACCACACTGACCTTGAGAGAAACTGAAGACAACTCCATTGCACGTGGACAAATTAGGGTAGGTGCCTATTGGATAGCACCCAATTTTGTTCAGGACCACACCAACTTTATATACCTAAAAAACAGAAACATTTTTTCAGTATTACTACCAAGCAATAAGATATTCTGACCACAAAATAGACAAAACTATCAATTAACATAATGACTAAAAAAGTAAGATATTAGGAAATCGATTTGACCTGAATGGATTTATCTCAAACACCTTTTTTGCCAGCTACTTTTCTTTTGACCTTCAAAAAACCCGCTTGTTACGAAAATAGTACATTGTGTGTCTAATAGTAAAAGCAATACATTCCCGGGTGACAATGTAAATTCTCATTGAAGTTTGGGAATGTGCTTTTATTACGAGATAAACATACTGTTTTTTTCTGAAATCAATCGATATATTATAAAAATAGAAAAATATATATAAATACAGATGCGCCTGAATAACTCATCAGGATAGCGATATATGAGGAAAATGACCTCTTTAAAAGTCGTCGGGGGCACCACTTGACCTTGATGGGCATTTTCAGGGTCACTTGAAATTTCGTTTTTTAAACAGGAACATCTATTCTTGACCCTGGATTCTGAAAGATCGAAAAATTTTGCATGTTAGGAGTCAAATTGACCTTGGGAATTATCTAAAGGTCAAATGCCTCTCGAAATTTTCAGGCTGGTATATCGTCGTGAGAGCAAGGGATAGTGATATATGAAGAAAACGGTCTCTATAAAAGTTGCTGAGGTCATCAAGGGGGCACTTGGTGACCCTGAAGGTCATTTGAAGGTCAACATTCGTTTATAGAATGGGAACGCAGCAAACATTTAGGTATTATTTGACGTCAAAACTACCTAAATTATGTATAATAAATTTAGTCGCAAAATTAGAATTAACCATGTTTTGGTAAAATTTACGTGGAATTGACATAAGTGGAGAATAAGACGACGTCGAAATTAGGTTATATCGACTAAAATAGATAAAATTACACATAAATCGTACTCGTAGTCGCACAATATATTTGGCTACCAATACCTGTTTAGGTGAAGTTTACTTAAATTCGACATTGAGTTGACTAGCTTTAGGTAGAACTTATGAAAGTATGTCAAATTGGAAAATGACACCAAGAGGAACAAAATAAGATTTTTATACTTATTTGGTATTTTTCTCTATAAGTAGTCGAACTATTGTTGTCAGTCACCTACAAATTTGAAGAGATACCTAACTCACAATAACGATACAAGATGAATGTCGGTAACTAAAATAAATCCAATTTATAAGTAAAGTATTTGCAGTTCTTGTTGACATCAATGCGACGAAAATTTTTTTGTGTATAATGGCAGCTATATTTCGTAAAATAACAACGCGTCTCCAAAATATTCATCTATAAGGAAATTCCTATAGCCAAATAAAAACATTATATTAATAATTTGAGCCGAAAGTATGCTATAATAATAATAATAATAATAATAATAATAATAATAACCTTTATTCAGTAATACCATAAAACGGTGTAGAACAAGTCAAAAAGAACATGAAGTCTTGGTAAGTAAAAATTACAATTACATACAAAAAAAGTGTATAAAAAATAGTACATTTAAATTATATAAAATAATAGTTACATTTAAATAAAAACATTACTTTACAATGACGGATCAAAATGATGGGTAAAATATTCTGAAACACAGTAAAATGACTTTTCACATAAATAAGTTTTCAGCTTTACTTTAAAATTTTTTCTCGATAGGTTCTGATATTCTTGTGGTATTTTGTTGTAAACCTTTATCACCTGCGTTACTACATTACGCTGTACTTGGGTGAAATTCGTTTGGGGCTGACGTAACACTGATCTTGCACAACCTCTAGTATTAAACATATGGCTGGTTTCATATCTGCTAAAGAATTCTTGGTAATGTTCTTTGACGAAGCATGCACATTCATATATATACAAACATGGTACGGTAAGTATGTTTTTCTCTTTAAATATTTGACTACAGGTCTCTCTTCTTTTTAGGTGGAAAATACTTCTAACGCAAGATTTTTGGAGTTTGAAAATTCTAGATGATTCAACAGAGTTTCCCCAAAAAATGATTCCATATTTTATTCTGGAGTTTACATACGAATAATATGCCGATAATGCTGCTGCCTGATTTACGGAATTTGCTATGACACGTAACGCATATGTAAATGAACTTATTTTGCTAGCGAGATAATGTACGTGTTCTTTCCAATTTAATTGTGAATCTATTTCAATACCTAGGAACTTAGTGTGCTGAGTGGTCGTAAGGGTTTGGTTGTCATAAGTTAATGTAAAAGGATCTTCTTCCCTTTAAGGTAAATTTCATTAGGTGCATTTTTTCAATATTGTTCTTCAGGTTATTCCCTATGTACCAATTATCCATTGTCTTAATTGTACTATTGATTTCTGTTTTTAACTCTTCCTCAGATTTAGCCCTTATGATGAGCGAGTTGTCATCTGCAAAGAGATTTATTACATGACTAACAATGTTAGGTAAATCGTTTGTATATAATAAAAATAAAATTGGACCCAAAATGGAACCTTGTGGGACTCCTTTTCTTGGTATTTCCCAATCAGATTCAATTTCCATTCCTGCATCCATTACCATTACACACTGCCTTCTGTTGTTTAGATATGATTTAAGAATATGGTAAATAACCCCATTATTTCTAGCTTTTCTAAGAGTGTTATGTGATCAACACTGTCAAAAGCTTTTGACAGATCCATAAATAAAGAAACAACTTTTTCCTTATGGCTTATCGCTTCCAAAATCTCACATATCGCTATATACACTGCTCTTATAGTTGTTCTTCCCTTAATGTAAGCACTCTGCATTTCTGTAATTATTTTATTTCTATCTATAAAATCTAGCATCCTGTTTAGTAGTGCCTTTTCAAAAATTTTCGCTATTACTGAGATGAGAGTTATTGGTCTATAATTTGAGATTTCTTCCTTACTACCTTTTTTATGTATCGGCCTAACAACACTTTTCTTTAGTTCATCGGGAAAAATTCCTTTTTGAAAGCATATATTTATTATTTGTGAGAGTGGTTGTGAGAGCTCTAGTGCACAAAGCTTAATCAATTTAGTTGGTATTTCATCTGCTCCCACAGCTGCCGTGTCTTTTAGTGTATGTATTATGTTAAAGATTTCCGTAGGAGTTGTATCACACAGAAACATGGTGCGGTCATTCTTGGGAACATGATCAAAAGTTTTTTGGTTATTTGCATTGATGTCTTCACATATATTTATGAAGTAGCTATTTACATCATCTAAAATTTCTTTTTTGGTTTTATTGTATTGATGTCCTAGGTTTTCAATTTCAAATTTTTCATTCTTTTCTTTTCCAGTGATTTCCTTTACCAGATCCCAGGTTGCTTTGATTTTATTATTTGAATTGATGATGTAATTTGAGTATGTTTCTTTCTTGGCGTCATTAATTAATATTTTTAGTTCCCTACAGAATTGCTTATACGTTTCTTTTGTTATTTTTCCTGATAACATTTCATCATACATCTGACGTTTTATTTTGCTTTTCATTTTTATTTCAGAGTTTATCCAAGTTTTATGTTCGTGTGTATTAGCGTTATACATTTTCTTGGGATACACTTCATCCAGACTATCTTTAATTGTAGTTAAAAGCATTGTTGTGCTGGTATTTGGATCTGCCTCGACAATTATCTGGTTCCAGTCAATACTTGTGATGTACTCTTTAAATAAGTGACTTTTATCCTCTGTGATAAGTCTTCTCATTACGTTTTCGTTTTTATATTTATGTATATAATTCACAGGGATACTGGTGTGTAAACCAAAATGGTCACTAAATCCATTCTTATATTTGTTAAATATGAGTTTATGGTATAATGGGCTCATTTAGCACTTTTTTTAATTTGATTATCGTAAAGATCTTACAATTCTAAGACCCTGTGCAAAAAACTAGAATTTTGTGAGACCTGTAAATCATCTAAAAAAATTATAAACATGGACCGCACGCTTTGTCGAATCTCGACCGTGACGTCAGTTTAATAGCAACCCGCTAGTCGCACAGAAAGACTCGACGATCTCAAGCAGAATGCACGAGCTTTGATATGTTGCGCGACCATTTCGTTTCCTATCGCCTGATGTCACGATGTTGGACGCACCACATTCTTTAGAATTGTATATTTCGAGAACCACATATCGGATTCATCTAAAATTTTCAACATTGCCTAATTTTAAATAATACTTTATTCACAAGAAGTAACAATTACTAAATAAAATTCATTAAATGAGCCCATTATGTATTTTTCTTTACCTTCTTGTCAGTTTGTTTCCATACACACTCATTTTAAAAAATCTAATTCTAGAATTTATCGACTTTGTCGACCTAATGTTACTTCAAAGGTATAATAAAAGTGACCAAATAGGTTGCTATTTAGGTATACATAGGATTTACAACAAAATCTACCTTGTGAGATAGTTGACTATTAGGAATATTTTTAGTCGCTAAAAAGGTAAATACTACCTAATTATATTACCTATTTCGACCTTATTGGAAATTTATCCTTCAGGTCATTTTTGGAAGATTTTTAAAAAAAATTGTGTATGAGGTAGATTAATTGGTATTATTTACGTAAATTGAAATCTAAAGTGAGACCAATTGGTAAATTTTTATCGAAGGTGTATATTTCCAGTCAATTTTACATCATAATTACCTTAACAAGTAAATTACTCTTTTACCAAGACAAATTGGAGCTAATTTTAACAAAAATGTTTGCTGGGAACTTCACTAATTGATCATAAAATGACCACGATTTGACTTTAAAATCTACCTGTGAAGTCATCACGATCATCATTACTTGCCTACAGTCACCAGACCCTAGGGTCAATTTGACCCCTTACAACTCCAATGCAGAACCGTTCGCTTTTTCAGAATCCGGGATCAAAAATAGAGGTTCCTATTTAAAAAGCAAAAGTTGACATTCAAATGACCTTGGAAACTTCTACAAGGTCAAATCCAAGGCCACCAAGTGCTATCTTCCGATGACCTCAACAACTTTTATAGAGGTCATTTTCCTCATATCTTACTATCATAACGAGGTATTCAGGCATATCCATACTTTTGCGACACTGTATGACTCACTTACTCACCCCTGTACAACCATTAATTAAATTTATTAACTTCATACTTTGGTGGTAAGAAAAGATCAATAAGGTGATTTTTGACCAGAAAAACATACGCCTCTTACAAAGCCACCTGCGGGACCAAAATATGCGGAAAAAATCAAAAATCATATTAGGCATTTTTTTATCAGACAATTTTGTTAATGAAACTTGTTCAGAATTGTCCAAAAATCTTAAATCCGAATTTTAATCAAAATTTTAAAAATGTTGAAGTTTTGATTAAAATAATGCCTAAGTCTGAAAATAACACTTTTACTAGGCATGACTCGTTAATGAGTCATGAGTTATAGATGCGCGTGACATAGATGCGCCATCTGAACCGTATGCATGTGAACCTTCAGTATCTCATCGTATAAAGTTAATAATTAAAATGAAAAAACAAATTTACCTTGGATCTCTGTATGTATACTGGACGATTGAAAGATATTTCGATTAACGAACGATAATTCACTCGGCTCGTAAAATGAGTGTAAGTCAATCGACTGCCATCCGCATCCAACAGGTGGGCATACAACAACTCTGGATAAACAAATTGAGGCTGGCGATCATCCTCCAAAGGTATCTGTGAAGGAACCTAAAAGACACAATGTGGTTTTAAAAAATATAGTAAATATCAGTTAGTAATGCAAATAGCTGAGTCTCAATGTAAATGTACGTAGGCATTAATTATATTAATTCATTTTATATTATACTCTGAAAATGAAGAGAATATTGCAAGTTCCTAAAACAGGAAATATTGCTCGTAGACAAAAAATTTTCGTATCACTGTGTTAGTGAACGATTTCTGAACAACTTTCAAAATATCCAGCTGTCTGTCCGTCTGTCATGTTTCTTGTAAGCACGATAACTTGAGAAAGAAAAGTCCGATTATATTGAAAATTGGACAGTAAGTTAGTGTTACCTAGAGGACGAACTCTATTGTTTTTTAACAAAATCGATCAGTAAAGAAAAAAGTTCTTAATTATTTAAATTTGAAAAAAAATTTTGTTTGAATTTTATGTTTTTGTAATTGAATAGAAATCTGGTGAAATGTTTTTAATTATTTTAATATCTTACTAATGTACATTTCATAATATAATATCCAACCGTGGGAATATGATTTCAACTCATCGCTTATAATTAAAAATTTACATTTTTTTTGTAGGGCAGGTGCAGTTCTTAAGTTTTTGAATCGGAACCCACATAAGTTTTGGATGTACCTCTTTTTTTTTTTTACTTTATTTTATACCGAGTGTTTCACCTCGTATGATAAAATTAAAAATGTTTAAAACTAACATTTACAAAAACTATGAAGAGTATCCAATCAAATGTGTAACAATTATAAAACAAATCGGCAAAGAGTATAACGCTTCCTCTAGTTTATTATGCACGATAACTTAAGAAAGGAAAGTACAATTGTATTAAAATTTGGACATCAATCAGTAAATAAGGAAGTTAATTAATCTTTTAAATCAAAAAAATTATTTTCTTAATTTTTGTTCCTTGTACTTAATAAAAATCTTGTGAAATGTTATTTCTTATTAATATTTTTATCTCTGTTTATACATTTTACTAATATCTACAGGGTGTAATCAGTTTCATGTCATTAAAAAAAACTGGTGGTGGGGAACGACTAAACGAACAAAAAAAACTATATATACATGGGGTCTAAAACCCATACTTTAAAAAAAAATAAATAAACAAAAATTTCGAAAATTTTCAATTTGTTTGAGAACTGCTGGAATGTTGGGATAGGCTTTAATCTTCGCGTATGTCGACGACTCTAACCATCAAATATGCTAATACAGCTTTTTCAAAGTATTGCGCTCCTTTGATAGAGACGCACGTCGGCGAGGACACTGCACAGTAAAGGTGAAAGATGTCGACGTTTTCTGAGTGCTTAGTAGATCTGAAGACTATACTCTCCCCTGTGCAATATTTTAATTTCTGTGGGCACTTCGTTAAGTACACACGTTGAACCCGTTCGTTGTTTTTGTATGTTTCTTTTGTTCTTTTTGAATTTTGGGCCACGTATTTACAGTTAAGATTTATTTTATTGACTTACCGTTCAAGTCGTTAAGTTCTTGATTACGTGCAGATACTACTTGTTCGTTCTTTTTGTGTTGCTTTTTGGATTTTGGACCAAGTTTTTATTTTCTTTATTGACAACATTAGTTGATAGTTTAGTGTTGTATTTTAATGTGCATAGAAACCATAAAAATTATCCTAATTTACCAAATGTGTTGGATGGAGTGCGTATGTCCTTAGTTCGACGTGCCGAAAAGTGTATTGATGCAGACGGAAGCGATTTCGAACAATTTATGTAAATCAATAATTTATTGGTAAGTTCTAGATTTACAGAATATTTTAGTTTTTGATGCCTGATCGGGAATTCATTAAATAAATCAGATTTTTTCCCTAACTTAAAATACACATAATTCGTCCCTGGAAAGACGAAGAGGAGTATCTATAATGAATATTTATGTTATCGTATCTCAGACGCATAACTCTTTATTTCCCAAAATCATGCAATAATTACTCATTTTTTAAGCTTTTAACCCAGAACACTCATTTAGGTTACAAATGTTAACAAACCACATTTAAATCTGATAAATTATAAACAACAATAAAAGCTCCAATATTTTGTTCTAAATTAAAAAAACACACATGTAAAGAAATGTTGGGTTTAAACCTCTATGCCCATCATTCATCATTTGCTTGCAGTTCTGCAAAAAGAGATAACGAATTATTTACATTTTTATAATTGGATCGGTTGAGGTGGTCATCAAAGGTGCCGCCCTTCTTTGCTTTGAAACCTCGAGCCGCCGCGGGCCAGTGAGAACGAGTCGGTCGGTAAACCTTGCTCTTTTTTATGACAATTTAAAAGTTGTATAATTGGGAAGTACCCAAAAAGGCAGTGGTTCTCAAATTTTTCCTACCCCAATATTCAAATTGTTGACCTAGGTCAGTTTTTTCAAAGTGCCCCTAGAGAAAAAAGTCATAAAGGTTTTTTGTTTATCTAGTCATTACCAGTTTTTTTCTTTTAATGACATGAAACTGATTACATCCTGTATTTCAGAATAATATATCTAATCTTTGAAAATATGATTCTCGAATGATATATATTACAGACCTTCAATTTTTGTAGTAATGTATGATGATTCAGTGGCTAAAGTTTTTCCTTGCAATCCAATGGTCGTGTGTTTGAATTCCATGTTTTTTTAACTTTTTATAATTTTTTTTATACTAAGAGGTCATTCAAAAATGACGTCCACACTTTACCCGGGGGAGGGGGTCTAGATTTTGTGACAACATGGGACAGCATGAGGGGGTGGGGGTTCGATGAACTGGATGTCCACTTGGAGAGAGAAAACGCGTGCGAGCTCCCACGTAGCGAATTTTACATAGCTATTATAAGTGGGTTATTCTGTAAGCGGAGAATATGAATAATTCTTTTCGTGCAATTTATCCATCCCAACCCTTTAAAGAGAATCAGACATACGCGATATAGGGGGATTAAATATTTGTGACAGTCTAGGATACAGGGGAGGGGAGGCATGAAAATTCTAAATTTTCTGTGGACGTCATTTTTGAATAACCTCTAACGAGTGTTTCACAAAATTTAGAATGTCCAAAAATTAACATAATTTACAAGACAACTGTGAAGAGTATCGTGAAGCATGTGTAACAATTATATAAAAAGTTCAGTAAATCTGCGAAGAGTATGTACTGAGCTTGTTTTTACCTGGATTCCATATACGCAAACATTCTTATCGCAAGTAAATGTGACAGCACAATCCAAGACGCTGGTGTTCATGCATTCCGTGATACGTAGTAGTTGGCGACTACAGTACATCTTCTTGTAGTTGTCGTTTCCTCCCTCATAACCTGGGGCGCTGAATTTTATCATCGAGGTACGTGAAGTATCCATTGCAGAAGCAGCAGCCTGTAAATATATATGCAACTGATATTTATTTGGCTATATTCTGGTTCTATCGATGAAATGTTCAATATTTAACTTAAAACTTAATTTGTGGATAAACCGTACTGTTACATTGTAGTATATTATACCAGTTGGCACACTTAGCTTGACTTCCAAAAACAAACCCCAAAGTGAACAGTAAGACAATGATGTTCGCTTTCTGGGAATGGCCAAATCCACTGTGCACTGAAATTTCAGATGGGCATTTGGACAATATTTGCAATGAAAGTAAATCGCCAATTCGGCAATCCTTATTGCCCGAATAATTTACAGGGCCGTTGGCTCAAAATTTTCCATTCAAAATAAAATTGCCATGATTATTTCTCTCATAAATTATAGACCAATGGACATTTCGAGAATTTTTAAATTTCAACCAATGACAACAGTTTTACACTGAATAAACGCAAACTAGCTTTTTTAAAATTTACCAGCGAATAAATTACGTCTAGCTTTTAAATGCACATAATTGATTTAATTTATTCTCAGTTGGACTAAAAACAAAATAAAACATATTACAAATCCAAGAATTATTATTTTATTTATAATTACAATGTACTGTCGTAAGCAAAAAAAAAATGGGACAACTATTTTTTTTCTATTTGCACACTTCCAATGAATTTTGACAAATAACTGACAATGTCACGAAAATTAAAGTTAGATGTATACAACTAGATTTTAGCAAAAATACGTTATAAGACTTTCTTATGCACGACAGTACCAACGGTGTATTTATGCAATTTTACAAAAGCATTTTTATTATCAAACATCAAACTGACACAAACTGTCAGATCTACCATGCCTGTTTCCATGAGACAAAAGTAGTTTATAGAATGTGTCGCCGTCAATTAATATAATAAAATAATGATGATTGTTACTTAACTTATATAAAAAAAAGTGTATATATCTATAAATAAAAACTTGAGTATAAAAGTACGCAAGGAATTTGTTCATTTGGGAAATAATCTTGACATATCGAGCTCTAAATCTGATCACACAACACTTTTTTGTAAAATTTTGCTTAGAAAATGTTCGAGACTTAATAATTTGCACAACATGAAGAGAAATCTTTGTAAAAAACAAATTTTAGCTAAAAACTTTCTTCAATAGAAGTGTAGTATTCATTTACTTACAACAACATCTTTTTTTTAGTTTAAAACCGCCAGCCATTTGGCTAAAAACTGCTTTTTCCCAGTCAAGATTTTTAGTACAGTGCTTTTTAATAGATGGCTCCACCTACAGCAGCATCTGCATCATGCAACCAAGATAACCTTAAATTTTAAGTTTTCCAAGTTTATTCTCATTTTTAATGTTTGTATACGCATTTTTAACTTGGAGCCGTGCTGGCTCCAAGCAGATAATTAAAAATTCACGTAAATAATTTTTCAATATTGTTAATTAATAAAAATAGACTGCTAATTACAGGTTAGTTTTCCAACCTATAAAAAGAGTCCTATCTTATTAGGACAAAGTATTTAGAACTTCATAAGCATTACACTGAATTAAATTTTGGTTGAAAATATCAGAACGAGGCAGAAATTTTAATATAGCTGCGTAATACTACGCCGGTTTTATAGGTTCAGTTTAAACCAAGGTTTAATTAGAAGATTCTGTTGAGGTCCGAAATAAAAGTAAATAGCGTATTTAGCAAAGTGTATATTAAGCACATTCATGAAATTTAATAGGAAATTATTAATAAATTTGAATAAAAATTCTGTGGTATTGATAGTTATTATCGATAGTTATCGAATGATTTGTGTAGTAAAAAAACTGCTGTGAGAAGCGTCTTTTTGAGTTCTTGTTAAAAGGTTCTTGGTAATTTCCTGTTTGATCAATGTGCTTAATATACACTTTGCTAAATACGCTATTTACTTTTATTTCGTTTCTCAACAGAATCTTCTAGTTAAACTTTGGTTTAAACTGTACCTATAAAACTGGCCCTAAGAAACACATATTTTTGAGTTTGCTGTGACGACACGTGCTGATGCCCTATAACAGCCACACTGTCTACCCTTCGCCCCACTTCAGCTTATCTTTAACGATGAAACTTTGTGATTGGTGTTATCTCCTCTTAAGTAATAAGACCTGCTGCAGATGATTTGAAAAAAAAGTCACTGTCATAATAAGTATTGAAGCAATCGGAAAGTTTTTTTTTGAAATCTTCATTTTTTAATTGCCTCTCGATCTGTCAAGTGAGATTTTCGATTTTTGTCACCGATTTTTCAAAATGGGACAAAATTCGAAAGTCTGGCTTGACAGATCGATAGACAATTAGAAAACGAAAGTTTCAAAAAAAAAACTTTCCAATTACTTAAACATTAAGACCTGCAGACTAATTTGAAAAAAAAAGTAATTTTGGAACCACTATGCGACGCTGTAAATTGTTGGCCGAGGTGTTAAGCCGAAGAAACCAAGCATTGAAGTCTGGGAATGTGCTTTTTCTACAAGATACACATACTATTTTTTCTAAAATCACAATTAATATTATTATAAAATAAGGAATTTTTTAAATGCATAAAAAAAAAAGAAAGTCAGAGATTCAGTGCTTATTATTTACTGCCTAAGCCGGGAAAGTAACTTTCCCGGACTGTCTACTGATAGTTGCTTAGCATGAACTAAAATACTAGAACTGGAATCTGAAATTGCACCGAGAAAGTAGATTCTTGACCGATTTCAGAAACAAATAATTTTTATTCAATACACATGACAATATGTTGTTTTGAGCAGTGGCACATTTGAATTCGCACGCAACTGACTCCCGCGGAAACGATTTTGTCTTTTATACATTGAAGCGCTTGACGAACCAATATAAATTGACCATTATTTAAAAGCTTAAATATTCAACAATGAAATGAGGATAGATTTTCTTAGTTCATCGAGCACATCTAACTGAAATATACATTTAAAGTTCGGAAAAACATCAAAAATTACTAAAAAACTGCAAACATGCTTAAGTACTTTGAAATGCTATTACATAAACACATAAACACTGTTATAACTTACTGTCGTTTTTCAAATGTAACACGTATAGAAACATAAAGATTATATGTTCAACTATAAATAAAAAATGTTAAATTATTTTAAGAACTTTTCATTTTTATGAAATCAGTGGGCAAAAATATATAGCTTATCTACCATTTTCCTTTGGTATAAACCAGAAAAATTACGTTAAACTAGGTTTTACGTTTAACTGTCTTTATACAATTGGGCCTTACACAATTACACATGTACTTCAGATTTCAGTAAAAAAATTCCCCTTTCTTTTTTTCAATTTTTAGCTTTATTTTTACCTCACTGTAAGTACTTCTCATTTATACATCATATTGCACAGAAGACAACTAACAGTATTTTTTTACAATAATTCAATGAAAATTCTTACTATTGTTGGCCACTTGTCGATTGATTTACGAATCCAAAACTGTTTTCATCGTCTTCTGAGAAGTCATGTTGCTGAATCCAATCATTAACTTTATCGTGAAGAGGAACTTCTGGCAATTCTTCAGTATCCTCTTCGTCTTCATCTCCGTCACTGTCCCATACATCCAAAAAATCCTTTGCTAAATTACCAGCAACATTTCTTTTGAAATATCTTGGACCGAATTTTTTCAAAAATTCACCTGCCTTGCCCTCTAACTTATACCGATCTAAATTATGTTCAACCGGTTCAGAGTTCAATGAAAATCTTGCATCGCTCATTTCTGTTATATTCGTGACGTGTAAAATGGGACTTGGTTTCTCCAACTCATTTATCCACTTATATAATTTGTCGATAGGTTCTGTTATAGTTCTTTCGGGGTCGTATTCGTGTATTCTTTGACGAAATATCTCTCCTAAAGAGTTGGACCAGTAAATAAAAACTTTTTTGTCCAAATTAATCACCTTCAAACCTGCTGTAGAAAATGTTAGTCTCTCATCCAAAGAGTCAAATAACACTAAGCTAGAGTTCCGGAGTCGACATTCTTTAAGAGTGTCTTGTATGCCAGGCACTTTATACGGCAAACTGTAACTGGAGGACCCGGTAAATAAAATTTTACTGTCTTCACTTTGACTAGCTAAACACAAAAACGTATCAGCACCTTCAGTCGTAAAATTCATATAGCAAGGTGGCGAATTATATGAATGAGAGAAATATGAGGCTTTCTGTAAATTTCTTAAATCTGCTTTCATCAGATAATGACGAGTTGATAACAGAATATCATCTCCTAAAATTCCAAAATTACATAGAGAGTTGCAATCTATTAAATTTGGATCAAACACGCTTTGTGTTGATTTTGTTCGATAATCAATTATTTTCAGTACGAATCTATCAACCAAAATTATGAGGTTTTCATCTAAGAATTGAAATTGCTGAAAGTTATCAGCTCTACGATTATTATCATTTTTAAACCGAAATACTGCCTTATTTGTTGTTATATCCATAACATTTAAATTTAAATTTGATAAAACTACTCCCAGATGCTCGGTTTTCTTCTGATTTAACTTTGCATCCAGCACAGGGCGATCATAATGATTTGTCCATATTTTACTTACATCAATATTTTTTAAACTAGTAACAGTAACATTATGTTTTTCTCTTAAAACCAACAAATGATCTCCACCGTCTTTAATGGCATTTATACTAAAAATTGGAGTTCCACATTCAATGTGTAATTTAGTTGTAATATTAGCATTCCGCAAATCGTTCAGGCACAAATTGTTATCAGCATCAGGTCTTATCAGATAATCGCCATCATTTGTCTGTAAATGTTCTAAAACTCCACCAGTATAATAAAAATTATAATCGCAGTTAAAGTAAATATCAGGATCCTTGTTCTTATAAAATTCCAATAGGTGCTTTGGGAGATAAATGTAGCTGCTATCACCAATTTGCTTTTTAACAATAGCCTTCCCGTCAAATTTATATCTTCTTCTTTTAGCTTCCAATAACTTAAAGTAATCAGATTTCTCCTGTAGTAATTGTTTCACGGCATCAGTATCAGTGACTTTTAAAGGTTCATGAATTGGATAAGGTAATTCAACATATGGATGATCACTAGTTCTGTCAGTTCCATTGAACAAGTTGTCTTCACTAAAATCTAACAGTAAATCATGCCGAAAATTGTCAATTGTAGCCTTTTTAATAGATTTACTTAAAAACATGATTCCTTCTCATAACCTCGTTTTGCACTGCACTATAACATTTGAGATTAACTTATCTGTCACTCTCTATAAAGTATTTTGCGTACTAAGGTTGCAAAAAAAGTACTTGAACATGCAATATTTAACACGAACTAATCACCTAGTTATAACAAAACATGGAGGTAGAATATAAATATTAACCTCCTTGTAACAAAACAATTGAACATGCTTCCATGCTTGTACAGAAAGAGAAAGAAATACCACCTGACACCTGACCAAACGCCATCTACTTCAATACCAACTGGTGGGAAATTTGAATCCTGATTGTCACTCAATAATCGCTGGCTATGTTTATGATTAAAAAAGAAATAATAAGACACAAATGCACTAGAGTGGTCCTTCAGCGAGGTAAAAATATGAGAAGTCAAAATATCATTCAGAGTGATCAATCTGAAATAAGAAGGCCTGGATCTGGGGGGAAACATAAGTATAGTTCATAACATATTTTACCCAGATAAGAAAGGATGCAAAAACTGCCTGTAAAAATATCAAAGTCAGCGCTATTACATGCTGACGAGGGTACTTCAGAGCCGTACTTCAAATTTTGCATATTACAATTATCCAAGGCAATTAGGTTCATATCTCGGAATCCAGCTATAGTGAATGGATTTGAATAATTTTTTCTGTAGGGTTTCTAATGCCATAAACTAAAAAGTTTACCCATTGAAAATTACCACAATTTCAAAAATTAAAAAAAAAAAGTTAAATTTTTTTAGAAATCTCAACAAAAAATACAATTATCGGAATTTTTAAATATTTTTTTTAAGAAAATAATGATTGTTACAGTTTTCGAGGTTGTTTATAAAGAATTTGTAAAAAAAATAAACTTTAATCTGAAATTTTTAATATTATATTGTCGCATTACCAACTTTTTATTTTTAAGGGTGGAAACCAACCCTAAAAACTGAAAAATGAATGACTCTTCTAGTTTTACGAATAAATTAACGAAAATCCATAGACTTATGTTTTCGAGGTCCCTGAATATGACTATGAAATTAAAACTTATAAAACGAAAATATTAAGGGTTAAAATCACCCTTAAATACTGAAAAATTAATAATTCTAATGTTACAAATAAATTCATGAAAATCCATATACTTATGATTTTTAAGTGGCTGAATATGATTATGAGGTAAAGGACCCCGCACGTTTCTTATGTAAAATAATGCCCGGTGGTGGTTTTGGTTTAAATTGAAATATGTTATTTATGAAATCATCCTGAATAAAAGTCTCCATGGGAGCAAGGCCGAAAAAAATTAATAGTTTTTAAATTATGAAGCTTTGAAGTTGTCCATCCATGGTATATCAAATTCGGAACGAATTATGATGTGGCTGAAAAACAGCTCGAGTTTGGCACGAATTTTCAAAATTAGAAATCAAACAAACTAATTAGCCTCCTCCCTAGATATGGACCACAATACGAACCGGAAGTACGAAATGGAAGTTGCATGATTAAGTCCATTTTTTAGAGTGAAAACTTTTCAATCTGTGTAGACCTGGGTGTTAAGTACATATAAAGGGTAAATAAATGGATTTCAGGCCTCCTCACCAGATATGGACCACAATAACACAGGGCTGAAATCCGAACCGGAAGTTGCATAATTAAGTCAATTTTTAAGGATGAAAACTTTTTCAGCATAATGCGTAATAATTTCGTATTCAGGGTAAATGGACGAGTTTCAGGCCTTCACACTAGATATGGACCACAATAACAGCGCAGAAGTGCGAACCAGAAGTTGATTTTTTTCTTACACATTCAGTTTGCCAATTAGATACATTTTTTTAAACATATTTTTTTAACATTAAAAAAAAATTATAGTTTTTGAAGTAAGGTATGGAATCAAAAACAGCATAAATATCATAAAATGCAAAAATAAGGTAAAAATGAGCAAATTAGTTGTTTACTTAGTAATAATTGATAAAAACCGCTGCCCAAGGAATCACTACTTCCACATCCAGATTCTCTATCCAAGTCACTCACAACGAAAAAACTTTGTATGTTAAAATAATTGTTTATGGATCTTTAATAATATAATATTTGAAATCTTCTACCACAAAAACCCATAAAACGATATCCAACATCGGTAGTGAGGTGGGGGTGGTGATAGGGGGGTGGTAGTGGGGGGGGGTGGATGAAGTAAAAAAAATATTTTGAGGTTTCTGGTTCCTGTACATACACTAAATCACAATTTTTTTTTTCATCCCCTTTAATAAGGAGGTGGGGGTGGTAATGGGAGTGGCTAATGCCAAAAATTTTTTTGAGACCTTAGCTTCTCTTATATATACTAAATACCAATTTCATGGACTCTTACCTGCTTGATTTACCCATTTACCCCAAATTTACCCCAATTTACCCTCCAACCCTTCGATGGAACAAGATGAAAATATAATCTAGTTCTAGATCTCGTTAAAGTACATATGTGTACCAAATTTCAAGTCAATATCTTAAACGGTTCCAGAGAAAACGTGCGCACAAAAAAAGTTACAGACAGACAGACCGACAGACAGACAGACCGACAGACAGACAGAAATTTTGTTTTCGCTCAAACTTAAAATCTCGACGTTTCATGACATTTTAAGCCTATTTGGACAATAAAAATTTTTAAAAATTTTTTTGTCGTTACTATACTTCCACTGGACGTGGAAGTAAAATTGATAAAAAAATAACCTAATACATATTTTTTAAAATAAATATACCTATTTACATATTAGTACAATACCTAGAGGTAAAAAATATGCAAAACTTCGGAATAATGTCATATTGAACGGATTTAGTTCATTTTTGGCAGTATAATAGTAAATGCTTCACAGAAAAGTTTCTATAAAAATATGCAAAACTTCAGAATAATGTCATCTTGAACGGATTTAGTTCATTTTTGGCAGTATAATAGTAAATGCTTCACAGAAAAGTTTCTATATTGTGCGGGGGCTTGCTAATTCGTAGGGAGTGGATGCCACCCCCTCTCAGGGGGTGGCACTTAAAAATATATATATTTATTGGAGCTGAAGTAGAATCAAATTTTAAGAAGAAAAGGTTCTATGCAATTTTTCACATCAATTGATAGTTTTTAAGTTATAACGACTTCAAAATTGCGATTGTAGCTTAAAAAAAACGGCTTTCGTCAAGTATCTCAAAAAGTATTACTTTATCGAAAAAATGTTACAGACCAATTACAGAAAGTATAAACTGGGAATTAATTATATTTTTTGTTTATTGATGTAGGATTAATAATTTCGGAGATACTTAAATTTATATTTGGCATCCGAGTGTTCATAAGATAATTATTTAGAGTGAGAGTTAAATATCTCAGAAACTGTGACACTTACGTCAAGAATGCTAATAGATAGAATAATAGGTTATTAATTAAGCTATCAACCGTTTTTTTATTTGTTTCTGTAGCATAAAAAACAAAGAAGTTATGACCGAAGCAATGTGCGTCTACACATTTTTTTAATAACAACGTCGCCATTTTTGTTACTGTAAATAGTCAGTAATTAAAAAAAAGGAATTTCAAACACTGTTTCTCATTAATATATAGCATGACGTAGATGCTCAAATTTTTTGGTCTGTATACCTCACTTGCTTTAGAAAAAAATACAGTTTAAACTATAAAGGTATTTTCGATAAAACGTAATTTTTTTTTCCTTTTCCAAATATCTCAATAAATATTATTTTTATTGAAAAATGGGTAGAGACCAAAAATAGCTCATTAACTGATAATGAATTTCGCTTGTTTATTTATTTACATAGATTTAATAGTTTCGGAGATATGAAATTTTACAAATGGCGTCCGAACGTTTATAAGACGGAAAATGCAGTTTAAATGTTTATCTCAGAAATTGTGACACCTATATCACGCATGCTAAGAAATGAAATTACAGACAATTAATTGCGCTTTCAAATTATTTTTTACTCGTTCCTGTAGCATAAGAAATAAAGAAGTTATGACGAAAAAATCTGCGTATTTATATTTTTTTATATAAAAAGGTTGCCTTTTTGTTACTATAATTAGCCAGTGATTTAAAAAAATTATCTCAAATACAATTTTTCGTTAAGATGTAGCATTACCTAGATGCTCAAATTTTTCTGCTCATTTAAAGCCCTTGCTTTAGAAAAAAATGCATTTTAAACTTTAAAGGTAATTTCGAAACACTTGGATACCAAATATAAACTTAAATATCTTCGAAATTATTAATCCTACATCAATAAACAAAAAATATAATTAATTCCTAGTTTGCACTTTCTGTAATTGGTCTGTAACATTTTTTCGATAAAGTAATATTTTTTGAGATACCTGACGAAAGCCGTCTCGAAATACCTTTTTTTTAAACTAAAATCGCAGTTTTGAAGTCATTATAACTTAAAAACTATCAATTTATGTGAAAAATTGCATAGAACCTTTTCTTCTTAAAATTTGATTCTATTTCAGCTCCAATAAACATATATATTTTTTAATTGCCATCCCCTGAGAGGGGGTGGCATCCACCCCCTATAAATTAGCAAGCCCCCGCACAATATAGAAATTTTTTTGTGAAGCATTTACTATTATGCTGCCATACTGTACTATATTATTATGGTAAAGCCTCACTCTGGACGCTGAAACTGAGTGTACAAAAAAAATCAATTTATTTTATTGGAAAAAAATTTTTTTTAATGGTAAAATTAATGACAATCGCGAATCAGATTTCATCATAAGATAGGCTATCAATATACCCAATGAAAAGTTAGAAGGAAAACTTCTTGGAAACTTCCGGAGATTTCAAAACAGAAAGGTTCAACAAGTAGTCTGACCTCGAGTCTGACTCAATGACTCAACCACGGTCTATAAATCACATCCATTCTCTTTATTAAAATTTATTGACAATGAAAAACAAAGAACGAAATAAAATTTAAACATTTTAACAGTATAACAGTAGATGATTTATAATTATTATGACTAATATTGTCTACATAAACAGCTTAGAAAAAAAAAACAAAACAAACATAATTCTAAAGTTTACAAGATCAAAAGAAAAAGAAAGAAGGCCCCTTAATACATCAGAGCTTTCTTAAGCAAACTGCGATCAATCTGTTTTGCAGAATTTGGGACAAACATACAAAATTAGGTTATTGGATTACAAATTTTTTATAAATGACATCTGACAATTATGTCAGTGGCCGAGTTTTTAAGATAGCAGCCTGAATATCACATCTGAGATTTCTTTCATTCTAAGTAGGAACTAAGGGGGAAAAGAGCTGCCGTTTAAATTTTTTTGGCCGTCTGGTTTTTTATCCGCCGGAAAAAACACCTATTTACCTGGACTCGGCCCCAGAGTCAACAGCCCGGCAGGCACTTGCCCATTAGCCCCCCCTGTTCCATCCACTCCTGGCTTGCTAAGTCTATAATAATATGTTTTGTGTTAAACAGATAAATATTTATTTGTTTATTTTTAACAAAAATACCCCACTGGGTGTAGAAGACATCAAAACAACATTAAAAGAGAAAAAAAAAAAAAACAGATTCAAATTTAAAAAGCACATTCGAGAATAATACTTTTTCGGACAAGAATACAGTTTGCAAGTATTAACTTTTGAGTTAATGTTACCAAGGAGCTGATGGGGTGAGGCTGTACGCCTAGCAGTCTCTGACAGATGGCATAATGCTGTCAGACAGCAAAGAGCATACAGCAAAGAGCAGCCAATTAGAATAATGCACGGTTAAAAAAATGTCCACAAAAACGTTGTTAATAAAATTTAGGCCAACTTACTATACTATACATTGGTTGTCTTATAAACAAAAAGATAAAATAACAAATAAAGAGCTTCAACATGAGCAGTCAAGCATGTCAGAATAGTACCGAGAACTTTTTTTCTTACATACAGTTCGGAGGACCGACTGTACTGTAGCTGAAGCCTATCTATTCATTGCAAATATTAAAATTACCACTACGTTTGTAAAACATGATTGTACTTACCACGCAGAATGACTCTGAGGAGAATTTCTTTTTCCTGGGAGTAGTCGATGCAGAAAATCCTTCAGGCATTAATACGGCAGCACTGGGTGTACAAATATTCATCAGAATAGCAAATTTTTCAGATTCGGAAAGTAAATTGGATTTTCCTGGTCCCTCGGCGAATTGTTGTGGTGATAGCGTCAGAAAACGAATCTTCATAATGGCATCCCTTATAGTTGGATGGTTGCTGTTCGCTTCACTTGTTGCGTTTCCTATATTTTGAATTATTATTGAAAATCACGGCAATATAAATGTGTTACAGGGCTGCCAGTAGTACACTTTACATTTGTACTTATTTTTTATTTTCTATATCAAAAATGTATTGTTTTCAAACTAGACATTTTTGCAAATATTTTACTCAGTTTTGTCCTTTCATCAATGGGAATAATTTTAAAGATAATACAAAAAACACTGACTTTCAGAACATATATAAAATTTTCTTTTGTTACTCTGAGTAACTAGTTAAAAATTCGGTACAATGTATATTGCCATGTACAGTGAAAGAGTTATCATGGGGAGATGAAATCAGTGTATTGTCGTCTGGAAAATTATTTCAATAACAGTGTCATAAATTTGTTTATTATCTTTTATATCTAGCAGCCCCGCTAAACATAATATTCTACTCTAATTAACATGTTTGATGATTTATAATGAAACAAGAAGCTAAATAATTGTAAAGTTAAAACGAGAAAACTAATTAAACTCTGATTAATGAGAAATAAATGTTAAAAGTTGGTATTGTGAAATTTCCCAGCCTCTTTTCTGGTATGTAATTTGTACTCCACAAATTTAGTTTTATTAGTAACAGAAGAATGATCCAAAAACAAAGCCATTTCTTTACACTTACCAACTGTTTCACCTTCTCGCAATCCTAATATACATTTTTTAAATGGGATCATCCCTAAAGCGTTTTATTTACCCCTTTATTTGCCTATATGGCTACATAAAAATTAATTCATGTTTCTCGAAGGCAGTTTTACATTACATTTACCTGATAATCCAGTCATATGGGGATTCCACCTCGGAATGAAAGATAATAAGCTATAAACTTGTATAAATCTTTGTTTTGGCATTTTATAAGTTGGCTCAAAAGTCTCATAGAATCTCGTGTACGCGAGTCAAGATATTAAAGGTCAAAGGTCGCAAGAATCGTTTTTTGTAAATATCTCGTTTTCTATGCTCTATGCTCTATATGACATTTTGATTTATTATAAAAGTTGTAGAGCATAAAATTCTCCAAATTTTGTTTCAAGCAATATTTTATACATTCAACCGTTCTTGAGATAGAACGCGAAGAGTGGGGAGCGCTTAGCCATATATATCATAACGCAAGGTCAACTGTGGAATCCAATAAATAATACGATTTACAAAGTTAATTATTTATTAAAACGTTAGAGAAACTTCCTGGATCAATTAGCTCAAGTATTTCAGCAGGAAAACTGCCCACTAGAAACATTGTTTGAAAATGGAGTACGTATCTTTTTAGCAATATATAATGCTCCAAAATCAGAACACGATATTGACAATTTTCGATATACGCAATTCATCAAATCAACAAGACTTAACAAACCGGTGCAGTTATCAACACTTCCACCTACAAGTACTGCAGCTCGACAACATATCAATCGTGTCTACTAACAGATCCAAACTTGGTTAGGGAATGATTTAGAACCCCAGGAATGGGGCTGGGTACTGCAAAATGAAATCCTATTATTATCACCAGCGTCAGATGAACTGCTCAATACAATATTTTGCAACTGTAAGAATGGTTGTGGTTCACGCTGCGGATGCAGAAAATCAGGGTTGCAATGCTCTTCAGCTTGTGGTCATTGTAATAGACAAGCATGGTTCCAAGCTTCATCATATCCATATGATATCGATGAAGAATGTGAATAAGTACCTGAAATCCTTGAAGCTTTAGAGTCGAATGTATCAGACAACGGGGATGATGATAATGAATTTGAAATTCAAGTTGAGCGACCAGAAGAAGAAGACGACGATGACGAAGAAGAAGAAAATCAAGTTGCATATTTGCTATTAACCCTTAACTGGTCCGGCATCGCCTCAGAGACTACCTGCTTTAAATAATTCTTTCTTATTGATTACTGGGATCACCCACAAACCCGTCCTTCCATCTAATCCTCCCCCTATTGGATAATGAGAGGTGGGTACATTTTTGAGTCAATTGCTTTATTTATGTATAAGTTGTAACACGAATTAGCTCAACCGTAGTCTCCCAGACGACGCCGGACTGAATGTGTGAACATTTTTCGCGTGGCAGATTTCGAGAAATATGGCCGGGCCATCGAAACGTGTGCGTTTTGACGATTCCGATTATGAACAAACTGTCCTAAAATGGTTTGAGGAGGAAAATTACAGTGACAGTGATAACGATGATGTGCCGGAAGAGTATAACATTGAATCAGAACCCAATACCAATTCGGAATTATCTAATTCTGAAGAAAATGACATAATGAACGAAACTAACGAAAAATAAGGCCGAAATACCATCAAGTTTACTTCTCAATAGATGAGCTGTGGGTTCAACACTATGGATTTAGGGAAGAATGCACTTTAATATCCCATGTTGGAAAGGTTGGAAAAGCCACAGTACTAGTATCTTCCATGCATGATAGACGTTTCACTGATCTCTCTTCAAACAAGTCAGAAATAATATCCTACTACAATGAAAATAAAGGTGGAGTAGATTCTCTAGATGAGAAATGTTCCAAAAACACGACAAGCCGCCGAACTCGAAGATGGCCTTTAGCAATTTTTTGCCGCGTCTTGGACATTTCCGAGATATATTCATATATCCTACACCAATGTTATGAAAAAAATCCAATAATAAAAGAAAAGTGTTTTTGGACTGCAGTTAGCCATGCAATTAGTGCAAGATCACATGAAAAGACGTTTGATGATGACGAATATTCCACGTGAAGTACGAACTATTAGGAGAATACTTGGAGTTCCAGAAGAAGAAGAAATCAGCAGAGATGTTTTGATTCTGGAAAAACGCAAGATTTGCCACTTGTGTCCTTCTAAAAAGCCTAGATTGACAAAATACTTATGCCTTAGATGCCACTAGCCCGTTTGCACAAAACCAGTCTGCAATAACTGCGCTCAAAAATAAATAAATTTGACTCAGGCTGGAGCTCAACATTTTTGTTAAATTTTTATTTTCCCTTAATTTTTTGCTCAGTTAAGGGTTAATAATAAAAATAACAAAAAAAAAATCCCCCTCACATTTAAACTTAAATTGTAATAAATTAATGATACACGATTGGTATATAAAAATATAATTAAAATGTATTTAAACTATTTCACTTTAATATTTTATTATTTATATAAATTAAGTAAATATTATTAAACGAATATCTGCTCTATGAATAATATCTATAAATATAATATATTAAATAGTAAATAATCAAGGTTTTTTCATGCTAGAACGGTTGAATGTATAAAATATTACTTGAAACAAAATTTGTAGAGAATTTTTATGCTCTACAACTTTTATAATAAATAAAAATGTCATTTAGAGCATAGAAAACGAGATATTTACAAAAAAAACTAATTCTTGCAACCTTTGACCTTGAATATCTTGACTCGCGTAGAAGAGATTCTATGAGACTTTTGAGCCAACTTATAAAATGCCAAAACAAAGATTTATACAAGTTTACAGCTTATTATCTTTCATTCCTTTTTATTACCTTATATGACTGGATTATGAGCACACTTCCCAGTTTGATTTTTTTTTTTAAGCAAATACAGAGATTTTCTTGATGATGAAAGGCTTTAAAACTGTTTTCTTTCAAAGGAATAAACTAGTCATTTATTTCAAACAAAGTACTAAGACAAAATAAACACTAACATATGTTTCCCTAGGAAATTTACAAATTTACTTAACTAAATGCAAACCCTACAGCCTGTAATCTGGGAACAAAAACAAAAATTGATTAACAGTAAGATTTTCCTCTTAATTTTTTGACACCTTAATTTCATATAAATAATAAGTTTCAAAAGGGTCAAGAATGGAAACGATACAAGTTGTACATGCAAAAGGAACAAATCAATAATAAAATTAACACCATAAATTAAGAAGCAAATCATAAAACTAGTTAATAAATTAAGCACAATTACCTATACCATCTAGTCTAGGTACTTTCGCACCTGAACTGTGATTGTGTCTCGCTGCGTAACGAGCTATTGCTGAAAACAATTCCAATTCAGAATTGACAGTTAGTTCCTCTTGGTCAAATACGGTTAAAATTGTACTTAATTCAACATCATCAAAGCTGCTTTCGGATAACACTTCTTGAGTTTGATTGCATATGATCTGAAACAATAAATGCGTTATAATTAGGGGATCCAGAGGAGGCCATAAATTCCAGAAATTATTTTTACGTACAAATAATAATATAATGAAATTATATATGAAACTATTTCCAAACAACATAAAAATGATGGAATGATAAAATATTCTTATGTACTGTGCAATAAGTCTGGTTTCTTCATAAAAATCGAAACAAAAAATTAAAATGTTTTTATCGGGTATGCAAGTAGGTAGCTATATAGAAAAAAAAAGGTGACTCAACTAAAATTTTATTAAAAACATACCACATTGTACAATGCCTTAGAGCAACATTTGTTTGTTCTATTGCAATTAGATACAGCGGGAACTGCAATTTTCAATTTTAAATCGCAAATAATGCAAAAAGTTAAAAAAAAAGTAAAAAAGTTTATACACCCCGCAATAGCTACATGGGAAGAAGGGGAATTTAATTTTATATAATTTAATGCAAAAAAAGACAGGGTGTTCCATTGGACTTAAACAAGTTTACGTGGCTTGAAGTTGACAAAAGGTAACGTAAAAAACTGGACACTTGGTATATTAGTATTGAATTTCTGTAAACTGTAAACTAACCATCACATCTCATCATCCATATTTACAACGCGTAATGGTCAAACACACTCTAGCATAATTGATTACCTAAGTACAAATTTGCCCCTAGATATGTATCATTGTAAAATTATAGCAGACCACTTTGCACAAATAATGACCATTGAAAATATATAAAATAAGCGAATCCCTGATGATGACGTCAAAACCTATAGGATTTTTTCTGAAAAAAATATATCCTTATTCGTAGATAAAGTCACTCAGATTGACTGATCATTCATTTCTGATATTGATGATATCAATGTATCATATTGCAAACCGGTGAATGACTTGTCAATTTGTTTAGATACCTGCTGTCCTCTAGTCGAAAGGAAAAATCACAATAATTTAAAGAAAGATACGTGGTTTAATGACAATTTGCTCAAACTAAGAAATGATTTAAAAATGCTCTGGTGATTAGTAAATTCAACTAATTGTGCAAACACCAAGATACTTTATATGAACAAAAAAAAAAGAGTATAAGGATATTAAAATGGCAAAAAATGATTATTACAAATACAAAATTAACAATTCAGGAAATAAGCGCAAAGAAACATGGAAAATAATAAATAGTAAACTAATTCAATAGAGCTGACGATTGATAATAATATGATAAGTGATTCTACTGAAATAATCAATAATTTTGCAAATAAATTTTCTCTCTCTCTCTCTCAATATCCAAAATCAAACTATTTGAACGCTTTGGAGAAAATATGTCTCTACCATGCACCACTATGGGTAATCAACCACTAACTCTATTTGTGTGCTATATAGATGAGTATACCATTAAAAGTGAGATTGCAAATCTGAAGAATAAAAATTCAACTGGACTAGATGGAATTACTATCAAATTATTAAAACGCATTAGTGACAGTATATGTAAGCCTTTAGAATATCTTATCAATAAATCTTTGGAATCTGTAACGTTTCCAGATATTCTAAAAATCCATACCTACCACTCTACAAAAAAGATGATCCACATAATATAGCCAATTATCGCCAAATCTCAGTTTTGAGCACATTTTCAAAATTAATTGAGAGTGGTTCATAACATGATAGTTAAATTTTTAAAGCATGATATTATTTCACCCTGCCAGCATGGTTTTATATCCACAAAATCTATCGAAACTGCTTCTTATCATCTATTAGATCCTATTTACAAAGATGGAATATATGTAATGTCACTAATGTTTGACCTCTCTCAGGCATTTGATACTGTTAATATTGAGTTTTTAATTAGCAAATTAATTAACATTGGTATACGGGGAACTCTATTAGAGTGCATAAAATCCTATATGTCCAACAAAAAATTGCTGGTTAAGTACAACAATACTATGTCAGACATGAGAGATGTGTACATGGGGTTCGGGGTTCTGTGTTGGGACTTCTGCTGTTTGCACTATATGTGAACGATTTACCTAAACACATCACTAAAGGTAGAATCACAATGTTTGTAGATGATACTACTATTACAGTCTCAGCACGGACCCCAGAGGAGCTAGCTGAAAATGTAACTCATGTCTGCAATGAACTCGATGTCTGGTGCCAGCGTAATCAACTAATACTGAGCGACAAAAAAACAGTCTACATAAATTTCCATAATAGAAAAAGACTCACTCCAGATTTTCTAACTGATAACAATATTGATATGGTACCAAATGTAAAATTCTTAGGAACTTGGCCTGATAATAAACTTTGTTGGGGTAATCACATAGATTATGTTTGCAACAAACTTAGTTTTGCATTTTTTGCCATTTTACAGATGAAAACTGTACTTGATACCAATGGCTTATTAAATATCTATTATGCCTTAGTCTATAGCCACTTGTTATTGAATATTATTACATGGGGAGTAGGCACAAATATCAACAGAGTGTCAATTTCACAAAAAAGAATAATTAGACTGATTTTTAGTTTAAAACCATTGGATAGCTGCAGGAGTGTATTTAAGAAAAATGAAATATTAACTGTAGCATGTATTTTTATTTCGAAATGTGTATGTTATACAGATAAAAATTTTACAAATTTTGGTAAACTGGGGGATACACACTTCGTCACCTCAATATTACAAGGTTGTATGTAACATATTTGAGAATTTTTAGTTACCAATAATGCAAAGTTGTATGTGGCCTGGCGAATCTTTTGCGACTTTTTAATAGATGGCAGCATCTCTGTACCGAATTTAATACTTTATAAAACAAAGGTGCATGTAAAAATATTACACTAGTTGAATAACATGGTTGTATGTTTTAACACACAACTCTGTTTTCTACTATAGTAACGAAATAGCTCCATAGAACGGGTGTTGAGAAAAGCGGAGTACTTTTCTCCAGTTTCATTAATTCATTTGCTGCTACAAGCAAACAAAAAGACTCCATATAACGGTTCCCAACAGGATTTTTTCAAGGACCCCCTCATCGGTCGCTATACTAACAAGGACACCTTAAAGTGACCAGGGCGGATCTGGACCTTGAGCTTGGGGAGGCGGGGTAAAAAATTTTTCATCTTTAAATGAAACTTATTAACTTACACAATCTTGAGGGGGGGAATTTTTTTCTTCCCAAAATTAACAAAAATCATAACATTTTAAAACAAAAGTTGATGGTTTACAGAATCTTAGGAGAGGTAATTACCCCGATACCCCCCCTCCCCCATAAATCCGCGCTTGCTCAGTGACATTTCGCGGACCCTAGGGGTCCGCTTATTCCAAAAAAACAATGGGGAAACTCGTAAGACTGGTAAAAAAGCCAATTAAACTTTTCTTTGATTATTACTATATACTTTATTTCAATGTTTTTTTTTGTATCTTAGAATAAATAAAATAATTTGCCGTAATACTTCTTTTTTTTAAATACATAATAGAAAAACAAAGTTGTATGTGACAAAACAAATCTCACTGATAGGAGACCAAAGGTGTATGTATTTTTTTAAATCAAAATATCTTCTTTGAAATTGAAAATAAAAAATATGACCATTACATAATTGAGTAATATGGCACTTTAAGTGAATTGAGAAGAATAAAAAGATAAAAAATTAAACCGCTTCTGTATTTGTAACACCCCTAAACTTTAAAGTAAATTTTCTCAGAACAGCATTTAGTGCCCATAGAATCTTGTAATATTGAGGTGACTTATATAATAACCGAAATAATAATAGATTGACAATACCAATTCATTCTACCACTCTTTATAAACATTCACCTAATTACAATGCCATTAATCTATTTAATAAACTCCCTGATAACCTAAAAACCATAATAGGCTACAATAAATTTAAAATAGTCACAAAAAATTACTGCAGAAATGGCTTTTTATAGCGTATTAAAATCAATAATTTTGTTTTTACATGTTTTGTACCTTATACATACATTATTACCGTCCGTGTTGTATCTTTTTATAATATTTACAATTTATATGCCTATTTATGATATATTACCCATATTTACTACTTCTGTATTAGTTTTGACTTGCCAAATATACATGTAATGTATCACATAATGGTTAATAAATTATTTATTTATTTATTTATGTATTTACGTGAAAAAAGTTATAAAGGTTATTGTAAACCATTACACCTGTCCAATTTTTTTTATAAAATGTCAAATATCTCTGAGTTGAGTTTGGGGATAGAGTATGCTACATGTTTTCGAGTCAGAATTTTTCGCTCTTTTCGAAAACTTCGAAATATATAGGGTGTTCCATTTAAAATAAGCAAGTTGGTATTGACTTCCGGTATAAGCGGAAGTGCCATAAGTGCCAAATGTTTGTAATTATTTTCTTTGGATTAGTAATTCCCACAAATCTTATGGGAAATTGGCTTACGGTGAAATTGGCCCAATGTTGTTCTACTAATCCAGTAATCCCTCCTCCGAGGGCTGAAAATCACTTTCACTGCTGCACAGTGGTATACTTTTACCCCCGAGACAAACCTTATGGGAATTGGCTTACGGTGGAATTGGCTCAACTTCGCATATTTTATGTATTTTGGCGTCCTGAACAAAAGTGTCCATGGGCGTGAGGTCGTAAAACCCTTCCCAAGAGGGGTGGAGGCTTAAGAACGTCTGGTTCGCGTATTTGATTTCTCAGACAAATTCTCCCCTTATGTCATACCCTTTTTAGCACAGACGACCAAGATGACCCTCGGGGGGGTTGGAAAATTGGCTCAGAGTCATTGCTGTACCTCTTTTGAGCTGTGCTATCGCTGTGCAGCCGCTTTATTGAGAATCACCCCCCCGGAAGAGGAAAAGCGTTAGGGGGTACTTTAAAGTGATTTTTGCACCATCTTTTAAGGTTCTGTGTTCAACTGAGCAGTTTCAGTTTTTTTGTAACAAAGATACCGCTGTGCAGCCGTGAAAGCAATTTTCACCCCCCGGAAGTGGTGGAAAAGGGTGGAAGGGTCTAAATGTAAGTCAGATCCTACGACTGAGGTTTTTTACCACGCTGAAAGATACAAATATTTTTTTAGAGAGATGTAGTTGTTAAATGTATACGAGCGCTTTTCATCCCAATTGAGGGCAAAAAGGTAGAAGGGTGTGTTTTTGTGACTCGTGCCCATTGAGACTTTTGATCTACTGGATTAGTAGAACAACATATCAAAATTTGGCCCAATTTCACCATAAGCCAATTTCCCATAAGATTTTTTCAAAATTTTCTGGTTCGTACTTTTTCCTATATTGATAGATGCAGTTCCCGACGGGACACCCTGTAGATAATGGGTCAAAAACTAATATTAAAAAATATAAACACAACACACGCCAGATTGAACTCCGTAGATTTATATTTAGGACTTTCGATTGGTCACATCCTACCTTGTATATATCAATGGTGAGGTAACATGTATTTCATTTAGCAAACCCCATTTTTGAAATAACTGCCACTGTATTAACTTTAATCAACAATGTTGGTCACGAACCCAGTTATATCTATGCAATACTAAATAGTTCCACTTTATATTTACTAAACATGTATGCTCAAACTGACTAATACAACAGAACATAAGAAAACACTACAAAACTGGTTAACTTTTAAATACATTCTAAATGTTGGTGGAAAAACTACAACAAATGCACAATTATTTGTTGTGACATTCATATATGCATATTTATGTACGATTTAGTGTAAATTTTATTCTAATAGTGTTTTCTAGTGACTTATGAAAGTGAGTGAAACTTTCATATTCCAGTGAGAAATTAAAATGCACTTTAACAGTTTCTCATATTATGTTCCACTGACAAAATTATTTTCATGCAGTGAACACGAGTGCAGATTTTTGACACGAGCTCTGGTAGCTCGTGCGATCGTGGAGGGCAATATGACGCAAACAAAATAAGAAGATTTACTATAATCGATGAATTTTTGAAGAGTTTCTGGAACAATTCTGAAGACGAGATTATAATAACCAGCACAATGAATGAAAAGCTTAGGGTACCAAAAATTCAAAATTTTATCGGCATATTATGGTACATAACCCACATTCCAATGACTCCGTGGCACTGGCACTTTTATCACTATTGTAAAATTCATGGAGTGCATGCACACAATTGCACTCACTATTGTTCACTAGAAAACTTTATAAGTATTATACCTCGTATTATCCCTGTTAAAAAATCCTTTTTCAAACTTATAGATAATTATAAATTTTTTATGGGTAATCATAAGACCCTATCTGGTTTATAAGGTTTTATATAGTACATTAATTTTGCCATATAGAAATTATATTGGGATGAATAAGTATCTAAAGGAATCTAAATTGAGTTGGAATCACTGGTTGGAATACCCATGTTGTTATTGGTATGTTTCCATAAGTGTTTATACTAAAAACAGTTTTTATATGGCATTACAATTTTTAATTTGATAAGTTCTCATGGGTTCTGAATAGTGTTGAAACTGAAAAGGTTTCATCAGTAAAATCAAATACGAGTTCTGTAATCTTTCATAAGAAACAATTAGTATATGGTTTTTGTAAGACCTGAGGGGTTGTTATCAGTTTAGTTTATATAAAAATTTAATGAGGATTTATAAGGATATGTATTAAAAAGTGTTAATAAGGTATTACATCGAATATTTTTGTGGCTTTTTATGGGATCTAAAGAGTAATGAAATTGAAAAGATATACTAAGGAGTTTCTAGTAGACATTTTATACATTTTTATAAGGATATATTTGTACTTATTTTTATAAGACTACACGGGTATATATCAGTTTAGCTTATACCGTGTGTGTAGTAGCGGGCTAGGCATGGGGAGAAGAATTACAACATCGCGCGTGCCAGCTGGCTGAAATGAAATAACAGTGTTGTCAAATCTCTCTCGCTACGTGAATGTACATGCCTAATGGAAAATTACACGCACGGTATAAGAATTTAATGGAAACGTGTAAGAATGCATGTTAAAAAGTATGAATAAGGTATTATCGAATACTTTTGTGAGTTTTTTTGGAATCTAAAGAGTAATGAAACTGAAAAGATATACCAAGGAGTTCCTAGTAGGCATTTTATACATTTTTATAAGGATATATTTGTACTTATTTTTATAAGACTTCGTGGGTCCATATCAGTTTAGTTTATATAAAAAGTTTATATAAGAATTTAATAAGGATTTATAGGGACATCTATTAAAAAGTATTAATAATGATTTACAACTATTAATTTGATAAGTGTTCATGGAGTTCCAATAGTAGTAAAACTAATAATGTTTCATCAGGAAATCAGGGATGAATTTTATAACATTTAATAAGAAATAATTAGTATATATAAGAATTTGAAGGGTTATTATTAGTTTAGTTTTATATAAGAATTTAATAAGGATTTCTCAGTGCACCCACCGAAAAGTATTATTTACAACTATTAATTTGAAAAGTTTTCATGGGATTTCAATAGTAGTCAACCTAAAAAAGTTACAATACTTACTAAACTAAACTTACTAATACAATAGATTTCATATAATTTACATTAAAATCCATTGTAAGATTAAAATCCATTGTAAGTATATACTTACACATTGTATTTTAGAAAACCCTCTTATTCCCATAAAAGCATAAAAGTTTTACAATAGACCTCAAGCGAGGAATATACATTAAAAACTCACAGAATCTATAAAATTTTCGTGTTTCAAACGCCATAAAAACTTATAAATACTTATAGGCCTCGTACTGAGAGTTTACATTAATATCTTTCAAATTCATATAAAAACCTATAAAACTTCGCAAATTAATTACCATAAATACTTATAAATATACTGATAGACTTCATTCAGAGAATTTACTTTAAAACCCCATTGTATATCCTCATAGAATTTTATAAAAACTTCGTGTTTATTATTAAAACGTGCAAGTGTTGATAGACTTCAGGCAAGGAATTTATATTCAAAACACATTTCAAATAATTCAAGAACTTAGACACATCTGAACCTTTAAAATCTTCGTATTTCAAACACCATATAAGAACTTACAAATACTGATAGGCCTCGTATGGAGAATTTTCATTAAAAATACTTTTCAAATACATATAAAATACCTGTAACACTTCATATTTCAATTACCGTGAAAACGTATAACTACTGATAGACTCCATATAGGGAATTTACATTAAAAACCCATTGTACACTGCAAATCTTATAAAAACTTCGTATTTCCTATTAATAAATGCAAATGCTGATAGACCTCAGGTAAGGAATTTACATTAAAGACACATCTCAAATAGCCACGTCAAACCATATTAGGAACTTATAAAAAACTTTGTATTTCAAATACTATAAAAACTTAAATAAACTAATACATATAACTACTGATAGACTCCATATAGGTAATTTACATTAAAAACACATTGTACGCAGCAAATATTATAAAAACTTCGCATTTCCTATTAATATATGCAAATGCTGATAGACCTCCGGCAAGGATTTCACATTAAAAACACATTTCAAATAGCCGCACATCAGACTACATTTTGAACTTATAAAAAAACTTTGTATTTCAAATACTATAAAAACTTACGTATACTAATAGGTTTCATACGAGGAATGTACATTTAAAACACACACACACATAATTAAAACTTATGAAAGTTTAGTGTTACATACTCCAGCCTCCAGTAGAGGGAGCTGTTATACATGTCGCTAATTTATATCTAATCTAATGTGACCTAAGAAACTACCGTGGGCTTGTTAAATTGAAAGTAAAGCAGTATCTTTTACTGCTAACTTATTAACTGCGTTTAGGCTAGAACGCTAGAGGAAACAAGAGAGGACTTTTGCAGTATTTAGTGTTTACCACTATATTCACTATATTACTATTGATATTTGAAATATTAATAGTAAGTAAATGATATTTACTTACCTATGTAAGTTTATGGGATTTGGCATTAAAAATATATTTCAAATCACAACCAAAATTTATAAAAAAAACCTATTAATACTAATAGAAATTTACATTCAGAACACTATACAAACCTATAAAAACCTATAGAAACTTTTAATTACATGTACTATAAAAACTCATGAATACTAATAGATATCATATGGGAATTTATATTCAAAACACTATAAAAACCTATAAAAACTTTTAATTAAATATACTATAACAACTCATCAATACTGGTAGATACCATATGAGAATTTACAGTTAAAACACATTTCAAATAGGTACACACATCAAAAATTATAAAAACTTATACATTTTTTTTTCATAAGTTTTTATAAGGATTTTTTGACAGGGATACCTTTTCTCTCGAGCACATATATCATCTGTCAAAATTGTTCACCTAAACAGAAATGTCCTATATGATTTGCACATATGATGCCACAACTGACCTCAAAAATGTATGTTTCTTAAGATTTCCAAGCATTACGTTGCTATCAGTATGTCAACAATGTTGAAAAGTTATTTGAGTGAATTTGTAAATGTTGGCTTGGAGCCAGCCAAAAATGCAGATACAAAAATTAAAAATGGAAAAAAATCTACAACTTAAAATTTTAGATTGATAGTCATATGATGCACTTGCCCTATAGGCACTAAGCGAATACGCAACTAACGCGATAACTGTCTGAAGTTTCAATAAGTCAGCTGGCAAATAGACAAATACTTTTGTGCAGTTTGAACATAACTTATCAATAAAGCTTGTTAAAATAAGTATTAGGTTAGGTTATTATTAAAATTGGACAGATTGACAACCGACTCCCATCAAAAGTGTTATAAAGAATATCTAAATTTGCTCCCAACGCAGCTTTTTAACATTACTTACCCTTATGCATTTGTCCATTAGCATCGGTTCCTCAAACAATTTTGCAAATTCATAAGCTCTGCAGGCATTTTTCGGATATAGATCTGACCACAAATATTTCGTACATTCCTCCACTAAATGAGGCAACATATACTTCTTAGCACCATAGCATAATTCACAAGCTTGATCAAATGACGTCAAATTGATTTTGTCGGTGTAAATATACCTTAAAAAGGAATTAGATAACTCACACAATGGCTTTCATACGAGATGTGTTTAAAATGTCCATGTATATAAACTCAGATAATGGTTTTTAGCTTTTTAAAATAACAGACAACATACTCAAGCAAGGCCTTAAAAGCATCTGGCTGAACGTCTAATATAGCTATGGGATCTTTTTCTGCCATTCCTCCAAAAAACATAGCTTCAAAGACTGGGCTAGACATTGCTAGGAAGAGTTTATGACCCTCCAGAACCTGCTGGTTCGGTTCTGTTCCTACTATAAAGCGGCAATCACTCCACATCCCCGTTTCTAACAAATATTGTCCCCTTTCCTTTACTAATTTTCTGGTTGTTTGCCAATCACACGGGGGCGGTGGAGCACTCATCTGAAAATACGTAAAAAATAAAAAAAAATGTCTGAAATTTTTAGTAATGCAACTTACTTTATTTGTTGTATTATTTTACACGAATTAAAAACCCTTTCGCTAAGAAGCAAAAATATAAGTTCGCTTAAGGCTCACGCTAAGTATATTTAGTTATTGTTTATGTTTTGTTTAACACATTTTTGGATATGACGTCTAAACAGTGAACAGTTGAACGTTCACTTCTTTGCCTAAGGTTCACTTAAATAGTTTTGGATTTTGGCACTGTATCTATAGAAAGTATGTATAGAAAAATTCCGTCAAAACTTGTGCTATGAAAGAAAACAGAAACTAGACGAAGAACGGGTTATTGGTTATTCTGTTATTTCTTTACCAATCAATCATTGGCAAATTATTAGATTTTTTATTTTTTCTACACACACAACAGCTGCAACTTCACGCCGATGCCACACTCCAAAAATTCAAACCAAAGATCTTGAATCAAAGAGGATTAGATAGAGTGTATAGTCAATTATACCGCAATGTATTTTTCAATGCAGTGCTTACTGCGGTTGTAATGCGTAACTAAATTCTTCTAGAACTCCATTACCGGGAAATTTAAACTCAGGGACATCGAGCCAACGTCCGCTGATGATCGGATGTCTAGCTTACCGGCAAATTTAAATTCGGAGTCATCAAGCCTGTGCCACTGCACACTAACATCTGCAAAAGAGCAGATCATTATACCATTAATTTTTTTGCACTGAAAACTTAATTGTATCTGCACGTTCCCATTTCACATCAACTAGCGACCAAATGCCAAATGCAGAATATCTGTATGAGTGGATAATGGGCTCAATTAGCATTTTTTAAATTCATATTTCGAAAGTACACCTTGTAGTTAGTAAATGTGCAAAATATTAGATTTTTTTTTCAACTCCCTCAAAATAAATAATGAAAATAGAGCGCGCGAAAACGCAGTGTGACGTAAACACACCTGCAGCGGTCGACCGCTTGCCTGGTCCCATATAGTTTCATATGGCAACCACAACAGACGTGCTATAACCACAGTACAGAGAAGACCAGTAGTCCGACTCAGCCCGAACAGTTGTATAAGATTTTCAGTGCGCATGCAATGCTCCTGGGCTTAAACTATTCGATGCGCAGTGGACGGCACGACGGCATTGGACGGCAGTGATGATGTAGGGTGGGGTTGATGTTTATTTTTGTTTATGTTTACGTTTCTGAACAGTCACCAGCATAGGACGAAATGCGCGTGGGATACAAACAGTAGATGCGCAGTGGATTCAAAAAAATAAAATCGAGTACAACAAATATCAAAGGGGCCGCTGCGAGTGTAACTACTGGTCTTCTCTGTACTGTGCTATAATCACATGCGCATAAAACCAGTCGTGTGGGTGCCGTGACGTCGTCCACACGGCACCGTTTCAAATATGTTACGAATTGGAAATCAAATATTACAGTTAATATTAACGCTGGCGGCCTAATTTTTTCACTATATAGTTAAAGGGTTAAATACTTGCGCAAAATGCAAAAATAAATTGTAAATTAAATATCACTAAATGAGCCCATTCTAAATCAAATTCTATGTAACATCTTACCACTAATAAAATGCTTTGAATCTTCGACCATATATACATAGACCTATCATTTCTTTGTTCTACATAGACAACTGTTTGAATGCAGCATTATAGTGATGAGCGATATATCACGAACTGTGATTTAATCACTAATATTAAGAAATCACAGGTAACGACTGTTAGTAAAGTTGGCAGAAAAGCGTGACGTGATCACAACTTTCCGTATTTCGTTCCCTTGCCGTGCTCTTTCACGATATTTACTTTGAGTCGATTATTGTCTGCGGCCGTATGTATTAACACGTAAATCAAGCGATCCCGTGCCTTAGCGTCGTTAGATACGCGTTTCACACTATTTAGATATTTATATAAACTTTATGCATGTCTTTTATTGACTGGCGATGCGATGTGGCGATTGGGGGCAGGGTCGTGACGGAACATTTTTGTTATAATACCAGAAGTTAGGGTTGGCTAACCCGAACTGGAACTGATACTTTGGAACAGGTCCAGTGGGTTGGACTAGTGGAACTGATCTCAATTAATAAATACAGCAGGTACGAATATTAGTCCAAGTACGCCGAGTCCGGCTGAACTTTTTAGAGACTCGGTACGGCGCGTGCACTTTATAGACGTATGGACTGGTTGAACTAAACGAGTACGACTAGTACAGTACAATATTACGAGTCCCTTTGTACCAGTTCAGCCCACTGAGTCCAGTTTGACTGCCGGTCCGCTCAGCCGTTCACCGTGCGAGTTGGTTAGCATGGACTAGGAACTGAAACTGATCTTTAGACTAGGTTCTTCTCTGGACTGGATTAGGTCCGAACTGATCCGTAAAAATATTCGGATCAGCCATCCCTACCAGAAGTAACTAACTATAGGTACTAAAACCACGCTTAAAAATATTTTATATGAATAAATATACTAGCAATTTTATTGCAAATATTGAACATTTACGTTTCGGCATGAAATATGAAAAAAAATATGGAATTCGACAATAAGCAAATGAAAACATTTTTAAAAACATCCTTATATATTATAAAACAACAAAAAAAATAACATTAAAAAATAAATTTACCATTTTAAATTAACAAAAATTCGTGTAAAATAAACATAAACATAAATATAAACAAGAAATTTATTGATGCTTCCGAAATGTTAATGTTTGTACAACTTTACAAAAATATACTATTATCAAGTTCCATTCAAAACCTAGTGCTTTTGCTTTATTACCAATCCATACATCAGGTTATTTGGATAAACAAATCATAATACATATATTATACATATTATGCATATCTGTGGCAGCACGGATTACCAAAGTAGCTAATTCACCGTCTATCGGCGCTTAGGGAACGATTAACAATTTCTCCCGTACGTCGTATTATGAAAGTCGTGATCACATCACGTTTTAAATTCACTGATATAAGAAAATCACAGTAACGATTTACGTTGTGATTGAAAAATCACGATATCGCCCATCACTATGCAGCATTAGGGGGGTTGGGGAAAGGAGGGTAGAATCCTTTCCATGGGCGTATCAGTTATTAGGGGACCAACTTTTGTAATTTATTGAAAAATCAATACACATTAAAAATTTACCAAAAAATATCAAAATCGGATATTTATATAAAAAAAAACACTGTCCCAGAAATCACTGCTTCCACATCCAGATCTACTACCCAAGTCTCTCACAACGAAAAAATTTTGTATGTGGAAATAATTGTTTATGGAACTTTAGTAATGGAAATTTAATAACAAAATATTTGAAATCGTCTACCACACAAACCCATAAAACCCACATCGGTAATGGGGTGGGGGTGGTAGTGGCGATGGATGAAGTAAAAAAAAAATATTTTGAGGCCTTTGGCTCTTGTGCACACACTACACAATAACTACACTACACTACACAATTTTTTTTCACCCCCTTTTTATAATGAGGTAGGGGTAGTAATGGGGGTTGCCAATGCCAAGAATTTTTTTGAGACATTAGCTTCTCTTCTATACACTAAATACTAATTTTGGACTCTTACCTGCTTGATTTACCTATTTACCCCAATTTAACGCCCAACTCTTCAATGGAATAAGATGAAAATATAATCATTTTCATCTTATATAGTTCCAGATCTCGTTAAAATACATACGTCTACCAAATTTCAAGTCAATATTTTAAGTGGTTCCAGAGTAATCGTGCGCACAAAAAACTTATAGACAGACCGACAGACACAGAAATTTTTCTTTATGCTCAAACTTAAAATCTCGACGTTTCATCCCAGACAGCACTCGATAGCCTTAGGACAACCACTGGCCATACTTGGAGGATAAGCGGGACGTCATGGGGATGTCCTAAACTGGGTTAATCCCGATTTAGGACCTCCTGTGGATATCCTTTTGGTGCAAATCGGGTTTGCCCATGGATGTCTTCAATGGGATAGCCCATGGTCGTCCATAGGAACAAAAAGGGACTAATTCGGGTTAAAATCGGGATAACCTACAGACGTCCACAATAGGATAGCCCGTGGTTGTCCATAGGATGAAAAAGGGACCAATTTAGGTTAAAATCTGGACAACCACAGACATCCACACATAGTTGCATAGTTAGCAGTTACTCATAGTATCTACACAGGATCAAAATTGATCTTGTATAAAATCGTGATTACTGTAGATAATTTAAAATTGCGTAATAAATAAATCTCATCTTCCAAAAAAATTAACTCTCGTAAAAGAGGCATTTGCAAGATATGTGCATTTCCTGCGTAGTGGATAGATTGCACAACCTGAGGTTTCTGGCTTACTAGGTGAGTATCGCAACAGAAGTAATTTGCACCTTGCAAGGAGAGCCATCTAACATGAATTATTGAAACTAGCGCTAAGAACGAGCTAGACAATATCCCATTTTGGCTGTTATTAGGACCATATTTTAAAAGTAATGTCTTCCGTCAATAAAATCCATTTGTCACAATGAAAGTGTAATGCAAATATAAACTAAATAAAAAAATTCTCATTTGTACTTTAGGTGAATTTATCAATTATCATGAATTTGGGACCAACATTAGCCCAACAAGTTGACCAATGGATGGCTCTAGGGATAGCCTTTGGTTATCCCTATATAGGTTCTAAATAGGACATCAATAACCCTAAAGGCTATCCTATAGATAGTCATGTAGGTTATCCAATGGATATCCCCATTTTGGCTGTTATTGGGACCAAAGGATAGCCAGTGGACTTCCTATCGACATCCCAAATGAACAATCCATTTATCGGATATACGGGATCATTTTAGGTTATCCCGTGGCCATCCTGTGCTGTGTGGGATTACATTCTAAGCTTATTTGTACAATAAATTTTTTTTTTTTAATTTTTGCCGTTACTATACGTCCACTGGATGTGGAAGTAATAAAAACGTGTATATAATTCATTGAAAAATGAATTTCATAATGAGAATTGTGAATTTTTTAAACTGTTAAATGGAACTAATAAATTTACCATTAGGCTTTTACAAAATTATAGATTATTTTACAGAAATATTTGTAATAAATGTATTTATGCTTTTATAAAAAAAAATATGGATGTTTGTTTCATTGCCCACACTGGTTATCAATACCTTGAAAGGATGAATGCTAAGATGGAAGACTGGTGAAGAAAATAAATGTAAAAAATTTATATATTTCATGATAAAATACATAAACAATATAAACAATAAATGGAGTCTAAATAAGTTTTAGTAGAATACATAGATTTCATGAAATACCTAATCATTGTAAAAAATAAACAAGTTACGTTTAATGAATGGCCTCAAGTGATTTACTGTCCCTTTTCCACGCCTATGACTTCTGTTTACGTACTTGTGAAATGAGCGACCGCATCTTTTACCTCAATATTTTTTGCATACAATGCATTTATTTACCATGATGAACACTAATAATTCTCAAACTAACTGAAAATTCTAATTAACAGTTCGAATATACAAGAAAAGAACACAAATCAACAAGAATTAAATATAGCGACGACAATTAATATTTGACACTTTTGACAGTATGTGTCCAGTATTGCACAGTTGCCAACACTTAATAAAATTTGCAGATAAATAAAAAAAGTGTGTAAAAAAATATCTAATTCATAGATAAGGTTATCTAAATCATTACATTTTGAAGATAATAGGCTAGAACACATATGTGTTATTAGTAATAATTACATTAGGGTGGTTTTAAAAACGCAATATCCTATCCTAAGTATTGGGATATATCCTTAATAACATGACTAATGGAGTGACATGGCAAACTTGCATTAAGTTCTACCCTCCTCTCCCCACCGCTATTCATGCCATCATCATTATATGTAAACAAGCTAGGTCTATATGTATATATGGTCGAAGCTTTGAATTGCCCCGCTGTAAAGTCATTTCATGTAATTGCTTCTACCAGTGGCGGTTTGTCCCATGAGGCAGATGAGGTAGTGCCTTATCACTCACCAGTAAATATGCATCAGTAAATCTGTACCTAATTCGTAATTTTATAAACAGTATTATTTTTTACAAATTCATTCAACTGACGAAGTAGAGAATTCCTTAACAAACCTATAACTATATAGGTACCTATACCTGAGTGTCTGAGTATCTGAATATTTAGAGCCCTGCCTCATCAGCTTGTTATATGTGACGAGCCACCACTGGCTTGTACATAAAGAGTTACATAAAAGAGTGGATAAAATCAGATTTGACTTGAAAATGTGTCTTTTATTGAGGCAACAAGTTTCGCAATAGTTAGCCGCGCAGTGAGAAGATCTTAGAAATTCAAATAAGTCACTTGATAAATTCTTTGAGCTAAGAGGCGGTGCTGCTTTTTGAACGAAGTAGTTTCAACAAATTTTTATTATAAATCAACGATGTTACATAGCTGATCCAGCTAGAGGTTCCATTAATGAGCAAAAATACTAAGCATATACTTAAGACTGGCTGTAAAATTTATTTATCGTTAATGTTTATATGTATGTTTGTTTAACATAATTTAGGAAATGGCGTTTGAACTGATGGAGATTCATTTCTTCGCCTATGGTAATATGCTATATGCATGGTGTTTGATTTTTGATCGTTTTACAGAGGGAACATAATTTATTACGTCTTTCTCAACGTTTTGACGTTTTCAAAAAATAAATATCAATTTACATTCAAAAAATTGAAAGTAACAGTTGTTTTTTTTTAAATATAAAAATTTTCACACTAGATTTAAAATCATCGTCAACTTAGAATAAAGTTATCTGGCTAAACCTGTTTTGATTTAGCGTTCTACAGCTTTTATCTTTTGAAGAGGCATGGAATATTATAGTTCATTACACCTTCCTCAAACTACTTTTTGATGTTTTCAAAAAAAAGCGACGATTTATATTTCAAAAATTGAAATGGGTCGCCCTACATTATTTTTTTTATTTTCAAATATAAAAATTTTCAGACTAGATTTTTTACACCTTTCTCAAACTATTTTTTGACGTTTTGAAAAAACAAATAAATGAAGTTTAACATTCCAAAAATTGTAAAGAGCCGCATAACATTTCATAATTTAGTAGCCAACTTTGTTTTTTTAACAAATCAAACGTAAATGTGAGAAAAAAATTATGATGCTCGATTTTCCACCGATTCCATTAGAATGTTCCTTTTTCTGGGTTAATATACGAATAATTGACGGTTTTCCTACACACGAAAATTTAAAACCTGTATTTTGGGAAAGCACTGCAGTGGGAGATATATATGTCTCCTACACTTCAATGAACTACCGTTCCGTCACCTATTTCATCACTTGGATGATGCTACCACAGTAGACCAATCTGGAAAAAACTGGCTAGCTGTGAAAAACTTCCACACTGGTTCTCTTTGAACGTGTTGAATGCTCCATTCCTCAAGTTGACAGAAAAATGCTGAGCATGGATCAATTATACCTACCTGATATTTCTGCTGCCAAAAACTCAGGTAAAATTTTAGAAGATTTAGCAACTCGTGATCTTGGTCCGCTTTCACACCCAAGATGGTTGACAACAGCAAACAGAGTTCTCAGCCTATACGTGAGCTTAGAAAAATCTATACTGAATTGATACATTTTATTTTGAAATGTTACATTATATGGCTCTCTGGTTAAAAATAAAACCAACAAAAATTTCACACATCCCACATAACACAGTTTGTACATTGTATGTACAAGTACATACTAAGTTCAAACTATATTATGTGGGATGGTCCAAAGACACCGGGTGCCCCATTATATTTTGACCCTTTTTAAACCTATATAACTTTTGAACTAGTTTAGATAATGAATGCGGTTTTCGCCAATCTTCTTCTAATTTTGATACGTTATTTCCTGAGTATCCGTCTTTAGGGTAACTTTGTTATTTCAAATGGAACACCCTGTATATTTTTCCACAGTTGGGGAGCCCATTTCCCCTTTCCAAAAAGTCCATATTTGTCATGGAGATTGTACAGAATGATGGTTTTATAAGCTTTTAAAGTGAATACTGCGTTTTATCGAAATGCTACCAAAAAAATAATGATCCACAAATATTATATGGAAATAAAAGGCAACATCACTTGTAAGTTTCTATACCATTTTCTAATTGAATTTTTTGTTGGAGGTTCCTTGTTAAACATAGTTTTAAATCTTCTTTGTGTTGTTTTGTAAGATTTAGTTTCAGCAAAAAAGATTACACACTTAGCTTTTCACTTAAATTAAACATTACACAGGCCCACAGTAAAAGTGGTATGTGCTGGGGTCAAGGGCGGATCTAGAAATTTCAATAATTTTTTTCTCGTTTGTGGCGCATGGAACCCATACGAAATATAGGAAATAATATCTTGAGAAGCACTTCTAAAAAATTTTGAAAAAGCAGTTTGCGAAAAAATTGTTCTCGGTTGTTAGACACCAAAAGTGATTCAACTTTAAAACTTTGACCTAATAACATTGTGGTACTTTATAGTATTGACTACTCAAAGAAAACTCAAAGAAAACTATAAAATAGCGTAACTCCTAACCCCATAATCCTTGAAATTTGATGAAAACAGAGAGGAATCTTGATTGGGACGTTAATGAAATTGGGACCTTGGATCCTTGTGCTTGAGTATCATACATCCACTACCTCATGATCCCATATCTTCAGCATCCCATAACTCCGTAACCCTTTAACTCCGAATATCCAACGGAAATAATTGAGATTCTAAGTAGGGTGATTCATACCATTGCGACATTAGAATCTTGGAAACAAGTACCCTATAGCGCCAATACAGATCATCATCGATGTTAAAAAATCGATGTTTTGCCATTTATCATCGATATTTCGTAAATATCGACGAACATCGCTCATCCCTAGTTCGTCTAGTTTCTTCTCGTCCGTTGACTTGTTCGTTTGCATTCTGACCTAATCAGATGATCAGATGATGGATTCCAATTCCACTTTTTTTTAGGAGGAATAAGAGGAGTGACCATGTTGGCGACTTACTTAGCTCCAAATAAGCCAGTGAAAAACTTATTTTCGTGCCGGGATTCGGAGGGCGCTTTTAATATTACTATATTACTGTAGAGAGAAGATTCCTTGACAATGAAATAATATTTAAATGGTATTTTCATTTTACTGATTGTCTAAATTGATATTGGAGATATATTTTACAATAAACACATACCAAAATGCATCTGCACACTGTCAGTTCAGCTGAACGATTCGGATGTAATCAAACTCAACAGATTTGAATCGAACAGAGCGGTCGGTTGTGCGCTGCGGAGCCAGCTGATCGAAATCCAGCAAACCAGCCACATTCTCACGTTGAAAAAAAATCGTCATATCACGGTGGTGGACAGACTGTCGGTTCTCCGCGACCGATTGTTCGAGGAAACCAAGCCCTAATATAGTCGGTTAAAAATGCTTTTGAATTCTTTATTTATTAGTTTTTACACCGACCTCAATCCCGATATTATATAAGGCAATAAGGCTCAGTAACTGGGTGACGGTGACATTTTATTTCCCAATTTTTAGCGATACTTTTTGAAGGTGGTTCTATTTTTTCACCCTTTTTAATGACCTCTTTATTTATCTTTTACATAATAAACTAACGTATCCATCATTTTGAATTTTTAAATTTTAACGTCAGGCTCATTATCAAAGAAATCTGAAATTTCCATATATCAAATTTCATGTAAATCTGCAATAATGTTGCATTAGGTATTGGATTCGCCGTTTGAGTTCAGATTCAGTGTCAGTTACTCCTAAAATACCAATTTAATGCAGCTGCGACAAAATTTGCACGGCGCCTTCACCAAATATTACAAAATATTCACAAGTTATATCCCGAAAGCCCTGAATTTTATCGGATAAATTGCAGGTAGTTTTTTTTGTAAAATTTTGCTTAGAAAATGTTCGAGACTTAATAATTTACCTTAAAAGCCCGAGACCGAAGGTCGAGGACTGTTTATGTAAATTATTAAGCTGAGAACATATGCTTAAAAGCAATATTTTACAAAAAATATAGCTACCCGCAGTTTGTTGATAAGATTTGGAGCTCGAGGAGTATATGTCAAGATTATTTCCTAAATGGAAAAATTCCTTACGTACTTTTTTATTTGTTAATTTTAATAAATATTATATCTTCCCAAAACGATTCATTTTTGATTTGGAAAACCTTATTAATTAATTGACGTCAACGCCTTCTATAAACGACTTTTGTTTAGTATCCATGGAAACGGACGCGCTAGATGCTTATTTGACTTTTGTTACGGGATAGTGATTGTAAATCTGACAGTTTGATATTAAAAATATTTTTGCAAAATTGTATAAATACATCATATACCTAGTTCAGTAAAATACAATTTTTGAACCAAACCCGGAACAAATTTGTAACAAACTAATTTCTTTGGGATTGTATTCTATGGCCATCCAGGAGTCTCTGACTGAAAATCTCAAAAAATCTGCCGTGCAAAAATTAAAAAAAAAATGCTCCGCTATGTTGAAATTAGGCACTTTTTTCCTTTAATCATTAATAGCCCACACGGATGACACTTTAGGAAAAAAGTAAAGAGGCAAAATTTTGAGACAAAGAGCTAAGCTTCAATATGGTATAAATCGGTTAAATATTAACAAAGTTATGATTGTCAAAATGACAGATTCTTTCCAAAAAAGAGTATTTTTGTATTTTAACACAGTAAGAATGTAACAATAGTCAATATAAACTTTTGTTACTTGTTGGTAATATACTAATTAAACATGGTTTATTTAAATATGAAATAAAACATATACCGGTTAGTTTATTTGACGATATTTCGTTTCGAAAAACAACAAAATCATCTCTTTTTCCTATTTTGATAAAAAAAGTCCAACTTTGCCTAAAAGTGCTAAACAATTTGTAATAGACGGGGGGTTTCTCCTTAGAAAAATTATGTGACAACGCCCGGCTCAATGTAAAGATATTTTTCATCAGTATGTTTCATCAAAGAAGAGCTAAAAATGCATTTCAGATAGAAATTAATATTGACCCACAAAAAAGTAGTAGAGATATCTCAAAACGATTTTTTAGCATCAGTGTCAAATAAAGATTTCAGTTAATTAAACATCTAACATCAAATTTCAATCAAAATAATATCACAGTCAAATGTGCGGTTGCAGATGCTGATTATTTAATTGTAAAAGCTGCTATTGATTGCTCAGCTGATATGTGTAACCCTGTTTGTCAAGATACAGACTTAATAACGTTACTTATTGAACATTGCAAAACAAAAAATGTATACATGATGACACCCGGTGATTGAGGTAAATCTGATAAAATAACGAATATCTTCAAGTTACGTTCAGAACTAAGTGAAAATGTAGTAAAAAATAATCTATTTGCACATGCCATATTCGGATGCGATAACCACCTCTGCATTCTACAAAAATGGCAAAAAACAGTATTTTTAGTTTTAAAAAACAATACTGAACTAAGTAACAGCTTATTAATTTTCAAAAGTTTTGCTGAAGCAAATCAGCTTGCAGTAACTGGGGAAGAATTTATTTTAAGATGGTACGGCAGTAAAAAACTAATAGTTTAAATGATTACAGGTTCGTTAGGAATAATCAGATTTTTGCTAGGCAAAATATTTTCCAGCACTTCGATCTAACATTTCTTCCGCCAACATCCGATGCTACTAAATATCATACTTATAGAATGTATTGGCAAATTCAAGTCTGGTTAGGCGACAATCTTAATCCAGAGAACTGGGGTTGGAAAAACAGCGGTTATATAGAACCAATAAAAACAGTACAAAAGTGTGCCCCTGATTTCATTTTAAATATTATATTCCGTGGTTGCAAGAAAAATTACAAACTGTCTTGAAAATGTAAAAAATATAACTTTAAGTGCAGTACCAAGCTGTGTAAATTGCATTGGACAGGACTGTGACAATGCGTCAGAGGTGTTACTTTCTGAGAATGAGACTAGTTTTTAGTTAAAGCTCGTATTTGAGAGTTTTTTATGCTTATTTAATTTATTCATGATTTTTAAAGAGTTTATAGTTTATTTTTTCATTATTTATTACTTCTGTTATTATTGTGTTTGTTGTTACGTTCTTTTGTTTTTAGAATGGCTTTTATTTTACGAATGTATTTTTTTTTAACTGTTTAACGTCGGCCTATTTCCGCTACCAGGGCCTATCACCGACGCCAGGAGACGAGCTACCCCCAACCTGGAAATTTACTTTAATTAATTAGTATTACACCAGTAATAATTGTTGTTGCCTTTTGTTGCATTTTATTTATGGTATTAAAATACAAGCAGTATTCTTTCTTATATACAAATCTGTCATTTTGACAACCGTAATTTTACTAATATTTAACCGATTGCAAAAAACTTTATATCACATTAAAACTTAGCTCATTCTCTCAAAATTTTGCCTCTTTACTTTTTTTCCTAAAGTGTCATCCGTGCAGGCTATTACCGATTAAAGGAAAAAAGTGGCTAATTTCAACATGACGGCGCTTTTTTTGCTTTATTTCTGCACGACGGATTTTTTAGGATTTTCAATCAGAGACTCCTGGATATCCATAGAATATAATCCTGAAGAAATCAGTTTATTACACATTTGTTCATTGTCAACTTTTAATTTTACTGTACTAATAGTATTTATAACCAAAAAATAACAATTCTTGAATTTGTAATATGTTTTATTTTGTTTTTAGTCCAATTGAGAGTAAATTAAATCAATTATGTGCATTTAAAAGCTAGAGGTAATTTATTTGCTGACAATTTTTAAATAAAGCTAGCTTGCGTTTATTCAGTGTAAAACTGTTGTCGTGGGTTGAAATTTAACTTGTCTATAATTTATGAGGGAAATAATCACATAAAGAAATCTTGTTTCCAATTTTTATTCACCTTGCATTAAATATAGTTTAATGAAATTAATATGGGACCACCACCGAGCCAAACCTTACAGATTTCATAGAAATCTCTTAAACCAATAAAGAATGGGTAATAATTGTATACATATATACAGTGTGTCCCACTTTTCATGGAGCCACCCTCATATATCTCCCATTTCTTATTCCAATATTTTGAAATTTTGGTGGTGAATATATACCTACAAAGTGATTCTTTGATTCTAGTCAGAGGCGCCAGATTCTAAGATGGAAAAAAAGAGTTCGATTTTCAAAAAAAAAGTGTTAGACATTTTTTTAGAAAAAAACTAGTAACATATTCTTAACCAGCACCTTTAGAAACCCCTTTGTTCAAGATTACATCGTAGTGGGTTCAAAGGTGTTTGAGATAGGAGCCGTTCAAAAAAACAATTTTTTCAATTAAGAATAATTTTGATCTGTAAAACGAATTCTCAAATGAAAAAAAAAATTTTTCATTTCTTGTTCAGAATAAAGTATTGTATTAGTTTGAGTTGATTTTAGAACAAAAGAATTACACAGCCCCACAAAAAAAAAGTTTTTGATCTGGATGACTGACCATAGTATTCCTATGTATTTTTCGACGCTGAATCCGAATCCGAGGTCAAAAAAAATCGTATACCCCCAAACTTTTGCGCTACAGCCAAAAACAACCCCGAAAATGGGGTAAAACCGTCCCATACATCAGGATTCAATGAATGGATGTAAATGATTGGTGAAAAACATGGGAAAGGAAAATGTTTTATATTCACCAGTGACTTAGTTGAATATTGACTGGAAAACTACCCTTATAATATGCTGAAAACTGCCCCTGTACAAGCATAGAGTATATAAATGCCAATAAATCGCGAGAAATGTTAAAGTTTTTATAGTTTGGAATACAGTACATGAATCTTAAGCGTGTCTCAAAACCACCCATATAACAGGGTGGAAACCACCCTTATATAAAAATAGACTGTGTGAATACCAATAGATTGTGGGAAATGGAGAAATTTTCGATGTTTTAATTCCAGAATAGAATCCTGGATTACACTGTTCTACCTTATTCTTAGTCGGTACAAAAACTACCCCTATAATAGGGTGGAAACCATCCTTATTACAGAATAAAGCACAAGTGCCAATACATCACGGGAAATAACTTTTTTATAGTTTAAGTACAGAACATGAATCTGGAGTGACTCCCAGGGCACCTCGCTTACTCGTGACCCAAAATCTCTTCTATAAAGGGTGATATAAGAATAAATTGCATGAATACCAATAAATCGTGGAAAATGTTGGAGTTTTCATTGTTTCAGTTCCAGAATAGATTCTTGAGTGACGTTGATGTACCCTATTCTCACTTGGTACCCAAAATCATCCCTAAAAAACCACCCCTGCATAATAAAATATACATATGCCAGTTTTTCAATTTTTCTTCTCAGAATATCTTTTCTTCTCATTTTCAAATGATCTCCTCACTGGCTCTCTTTTATGTTCTTCGTGCGTGTCTCTTTTCATAGACCAACAGTAGTCGGTCATCATATGGACATCCCACCTTCCTTGATACCGGTTCTCCATCTCCTAAATATCCTGGTGAAAGCGTTCGCTTTGCTCTTCATTGTATTCACCCAAATTTTCTGGATGGCGGACAACTGTTGGTCCATAAAAAGAGACACACACGAAGAACATAATAGGGAGCCATTGAGAAGATCATTTGAAAATAAGAAAAAAGGTATTCTAGGAAAAAAATATTAAAAAAATGTTCACATTCTTCGGTCAAGCTGCATTAACCTTTTCGTGCAATAAATACAGCTTGACTGAAGAATATGAACGTTTTTTTAATCTTTTTTTCCTTACCTTTTTTCTTATTTTCAAATGATCTTCTGATTAGCTCCTTATTGTGTTCTTCGTGTGTGTCTCGTTTTATGGACCAACAGTTGTCCGCCATCCAGAAAATTATATTTCGGAGATGGGGAAGCGGTATCAAGGAAGGTGGGATGTCCACATGATGGCCGACTACTGTTGGTCTATGAGAAGAGTCACGCACGAAGAACATAAAAGAGAGCCAGTGAGGAGATCATTTGAAAATGAGAAAAAAAGGTATTCTGAGAAGAAACATTGAAAAACTGGCATATGTACATTTTATTATGTAAGGGTGGTTTTTTAGGGATAATTTTGGGTACCAAGTGAGAATAGGGTAGATCAACGTCACTCAATAATCTATTCTGGAACTGAAACAATGAAAACTCCAACATTTCCCACGATTTATTGGTATTCATGCAATTTATTCTTATATAAGGGTGGCTACCACCCTTTATAGAAGAGATTTTGGGTCACGAGTAAGCGAGGTGCCCTGGGAGTCACTCCAGATTCATGTTCTGTACTTAAAGTATAAAACATCGAAAACTCCTCCATTCCCCACAATCTATTGGTATTCACGCAGTCTATTTTTATATAAGGGAGGTTTCCACCCTGTTATATGTTATATGGGTGGTTTTGAGACACGCGTAAGATTCATGTACCGTGTTCCAAACTATAAAAACTTTAACATTTCTCGCGATTTATTTGCATTTATATACTCTATGCTTGTACAGGGGGAGTTTTCAGCATATTATAAGGGTAGTTTTCCAGTCAATATTCAAGTAAGTGACTGCTGAATATAAAATATTTTCCCTTCTCATGTTTTTCACCATTAATTTACATCCACTCATTGAATCCTGATGTATGGGACGGTTTTATCCCATTTTCGGGGCTGTTTTTGGCTGTAGCGCAAAAGCTTGGGGTATACGATTTTTTTTGACCTCGGATTCGGATGCAGCGTCGAAAAATACATAGGAATACTATGATCAGTCATCCAGATCAAAAACTTTTTTTTTTTTTTTTTTTGTGGGGCTGTGTACTTAATATTTAAATACTTTCAATTTTCTGAAAGTATTTAGTATTTAATATTTAAATACTTTTTCAAAGTATTTGACCAGCTCTGCTATCGGCTGAGCCACCCGGTATGCCGTTAGTACGCTATTGCGAGAGAGCGAGAAAGCCTCATATAACTTTACGTATTGCTGTAAAACGTCTTTCAATTGACGAATTCTTGGAATTATAGAGCTAGCCATAAGAGAACCAAAATTTTAGTAAACAAATTTTTACAGTCAGTCCAAGCCATACTCTCCATTGTATGATGGTTAAAATATTCGTCCTCTAATAGAGGCGACCTCTTTTGCCATGTTTGGTAGGCAGATTCTTACATACTAATAGATAGGTTCTAGCACACATTTACTGTACACTTCGAGTTACTCAATAAATGATATTATTTGAATTCTTTCATTTTCTTGATTAAATGATTTACTTTAGATTTACCCCCCCCTCCGAGCTTTTGTGTGTTAGTTCGATAGCTGAATGTACAGGACCTTCATACGCCCACAAGTCTGTATTCGGACATCGATCAGATGTGATTAGGAAATTAATAAGTGATAGGTTCCTAAGCAGTGATTAGAGATAAGTGCATCATAAGAAGGCGGAGATCTCGATACACCTTTTATACGCCTTATACTTATACACCTTTTTCGTTTATTACAGGACCCCGGTCCTAGGTCGTCTCTTAGAAATTAACCGAACCCCAATGAGAGTAGAAAATAACCACCATAAATCAAAGGGGGGAGCGCGACTGGCACACAATAAAATAAATAATATCACATCCTTCAGACTAATGGTGATCAGTTGTTCTACGTAAAATTTCGCTCGTCACTACCGAGTAAAGAGCTTATAGCTTTGCACGCTATTGCTTTAATATAAATACTTTATACACAGTACACGAGACGAAGACCGAAAAATCCCCCAATTCGGAAATAAATAGTGGTCAACGGATTATTGTTTTAAGTTGTAGGGTTGACCTTTAGGAGTAGCATACCAAAAGTCCCCAGCCGTGGACCTCATGCGTTAGGCGGGAGGGGGGTGGAAAGGGTCGGTTTGTAGGTTTTTCGTTATTATCTCGAAAACTAAGCATCCTAGCTACAAAATTAAAGTAAATTAAATTGTCTACAAAAAAGATTGTATTCATTTTTTCGCTAGGGGCAGTAGTTAAGGGTATACGTGAGTTTGAAAATGCAAATAGCTGGAAAAACCGTGTATTGTGGGAGGTAATGCTTAACAAGTAAAAAATTTTATAATATTACAACTATTTACAAGGCTATATTAAGTAATTGGTCGAGTTCATCGTCAAGATCATCATCATCGTCGTCACCGTTGATGCTGACGATTGGGAGGCCCGTTGGTAAACGAAGCGCGGCAACTGCTGCACATAAGCGAGCAAGGTATGCCTACTTTGCGGCCCCCGCAACGGCCCCCGCAACCAGTTGTGCACCCGCAAAATATGTTGTTTAGGACGGATTCTGGCGCAACTGGGTCCGTGCTTCTGACAGGGGTAAGGAAGCCATCCGACCTCCTCATCCACCCCCAAGCAGTTGGCTCCTGCTGCTGATCTCCATATAGCCATTGCTGAATCTGCAAACAATAATTCGTCCTTTGTAGTTTAAAAATATGCGACACAATCTTGTCTAAGCACAATACAGAACATAAGTTAATGTAAACAAGCATATATTGATACAAACCTGCAAATGAACTCTAAGGAAGTGTTGGCGAGCAGCCCCTCTGGTGGGTGGAAGTGCCGCAAAATCAGGCTTTGGCTTTGTCGAAGCTTTAACAAAAGCCTGGTGTTGTACCCGGTTCAGGTCTGCTCCTTGGGACCTGGTACAATGCCAAAAAAGCTGCTCTCCTGCATCAGCTACCATGTCCTGTGTTGCTGAGGGATCACAATAAGACTTTGTAGATGTCTGTGACTTGCTCCTCGGCCTTCAAAAATACTTTCACCACACCTCCCTTGCTCTTATTGTAAATAGCGGAGGTAGTATCACAACCTCTGAACGAATGGAGCAACAGAATGGTCTTCGCAAATGGCTCAATGTATAGCCTTACTCTATCTCCTTCTATAATCTACACTGGTGCAGATGGTGCATGATTTTTAAACAAATAGCTCTGGACACTGTTACTTTAGTGTTAATACTTTTGCAGTAGGGGGAACCGAGATAGATGCATAAGGTAATTCTATATACTGTTATATCGGGCATGGAATGCCCATTGATGGACTACCATTTAATTATCTGTACTTTCTTTTCTATTCGATAATAATTCATTTCGACAGGTCAATATTATTTTGAGTGTAACATCTAAATTTTACACGATACTGTAACTGACTATAACTGACCAGCTCTACAAAGCAAATAACAGATAATATTGGGGGCGAGCTTAGTTGCGTCTTCACTGTGTAAGTATCTCGATACTTCAAGTGAAGCAACGTGCAGTGCGGTTAGTACTTAGAAATACTTAGTAGTACTTAGGGAAACAGCGATCTCGTCCCAGGTTCTAGCGGCTTGTATATCAGTGTATACGCGGAAGCTATGTAATTTCAGACTAGGATTACGTAGTGGATATACCATCCTTCGGAGGGGATGTAAAGCAGTTGGTCCCTTGTCTATTAAATGTTAGGCAAGTAAAAGATCCCTACTCTTCTTAAGGGAAGAGGTTCGGCAAATTTTCTAGGTTGGGGGTAGCTCGTCTCCTGGCGTCGGTGATAGGCCCTGGTAGTGGAAAGAGGCCGACGTTAAATAAGTAATAAAAAAAAAACAGATATCGACTGTTCGCAGAGAGCGTGCAACGCCTTAAATCACCCCATTCTAATAGGCTTTAGATGGCACTATCCTTACCCCTATTGCACATGTACATATAAGTATATAGGATTTCCCTTTACGTCTATATGGAGTTCCCGTAGTGTTAGTAGTAGTAGTAGTATTTATTGATGCATTGTACAAAAAAGTATTTACACAAGTCAATAGTACAATGTAAAAAAATGTATAAAAAAAATGTATGAAAATGTATAAAAAAATGTATATATGTATACAGTATAGGAAAATTTTATTATGAAAAATAATAATAATATGTACACATACATATGCATACACAAGTATATACATATACACATTTAACACATATTATTATATACACATAAGTACATGGTCACAAACAAATATGATTGGAAGTGTAATAAATATTATTTAAAAAAACAACGGACAAATATATTGCCAGGAAACGAAGACATTAATTCGGAAATAAATAGTGCTAAACGAATTATTGTTTTAAGTTGTAGGGTTGACCCTTGGGAGTAGTATACCAAAAGTCCCCAGCCGTGGGCTAATTAAAACTAGAAGAGAAACTAATCAGAAGAATATAAACTTTATTAGAATGAAAATAAATAATTATAGTGGAACCAGTCGCTTAGACGTTTCTACCCCCTCTAGCTGGCATACCACTTGTCAAAGATGGCGCGCGTAATTTCGCAATGAGGAGATTCATACTTACCAAGTATCTGATTGCCAGTCATAAATTTATAATATTCATCGTATTACACGGGTAACCAATATATGCGGTAGGAAGCTCCGATAATACTCCATCAATTATCGTGAAAGACAAGACCTTCGCACCACTTTTCAAAGATGGAGGATATATTTTCTTACTCAGGGGGGTTCATACTTACCAAGTTTATGATTGCCAGTCGTTTTGTGGTACTCATCGAATCACAATGGTAACTAGTACATGCGGTAGGAACAGCCGGTACGCCGTCAATTATCGTGAAAGACAAGACGTTTGCACCACTTTTCAAAGATGGCGAATGTCGTTTCGCACTTAGGAGGTTCATACTTACCAGGTTCTTGATTGCCATTCATAAACTTATCATTTTTTTTATCTGACTTTTTTTTTCAAATTTGGGCGAGCGTTGCGCTTCCTTGCACTGCCCAAAATGAATGGAAGTCTGAATTCATGAATTTTGGGGGTAAATTAAGAAATTCCTCCAACCCCCCATGCGTAAACCTATGACTTATTTGTGACTTTTTTTTACTTTTACAAGTCATATTTCTTACACCTTTGGGGGCCTGCCCTACTCCCCTGTCCCAAAAAAAAGTACTGGCATGGTCATTTCTGTGCTCTACTGCCTCAAATTAACAACAATTAACACATTTTAGGAGTAAACCTATGAAACCCAATTAGTGGTCGGCGGGCTTCTTTCTGATCCATATGTATATGTATAATTTTCTTCTTAATAATATTCAATATCCCTACTGTTAATAATAAAATAATATAAATACTTGTGAAATGTAAATATCTTCATTATTTAATAATAAATTAAAGTTATAATCACAATATTAACAAAAAATGTAAATTTTACTACCACATCAGCAGGTACCTACATCTAACAACATTTCCTGATGCATTGTCATATTCAGTAATATTCTTGAACTTCACAAATCTTCTAAAATCATTTTCTGTGCCTTCATTAAGATATGTTACCATAGCATTGGCTTTATTATACAAGATGTCAAGCATAGCAGAAATAATTGTGGATTTGCTAAAAGAAAACTACTATGCTATACATCTGAATAATAATAGGTAGGTATGTAAAGAAGAGAATGTCATCAAGAAAAAGCAAAAACTGTAAGTAAATCCAAAAAAGATGATCAACTTTGTGCTGTTGCTCATTGTGCTTCACGGAATGGAAAACTTTATGATTTTTAGAAAGATTTTCTTTGCAACTGATCATTTTTTAATTTTTACTGATATATTACATAAGCAGATATTTCTTACACACACAAATTAGTACCAACACGCAAATTACAGAATACTGGAATACACATTAAATGCATTTAAACGTATTAAAGTCAAAATTCTTTCAAAGGCAAATAACTGCTATCACAGAGAACACAACAATGAAATTTAGCTCTATAATGGTACGTTTTGTGCATTGTTGATTCTTAATAATATTTACTAACTCTGCTGAACATATGGTAGGTACCCACTACTTTTATTAAACAATATATAAGTATGTCATATACCTATTACATACATAATTTTATCATACTGACATCGAGAATATGAGTATATACCTAGATGTTTTTACAATATAAGGTAAGTGTAATAAATAACAATGTGAATACAATGTAGAAAGCATGTACATTAAGAAAAAGCTATATAAGAAATATAGAAGTATATGTATTAGAAAAAATCCACTTTCATTCTTAGAGCATAGATAGATATTCATTTTTAACAAATATTTACTTTTAAACTTCCATTTATTAATTCTTCAGAATGTTAAGGAGTGAAGATATTAAATGTGGATTGTTAAATCATCAACTAATTTGGATTCGAGTATGATGATTTGGTGTTAATACTAATATTGCAAATAATTTGGTTCTTTACACAGTTAACTTTATCTTTGAACCTCGAGTGAGAACTATTGAGAGTGTATTTGCAGCATAATGAAAAGCAGTATTCTTTTGAATTATTTGTTTACCTAGACAAGGAGTGCTAGATATATCTATAAAAAGAAACACTGTCACTGGGCACGTATCGTAGATATATTATCGTTTTATTGTACTTACTAATTGTTATTATTTATGTTAATATTGTTCAAGGGCGCTTCCAGCAGGCCTGTAGCTAGGGGTGGGCCAGGACGGGCGTAGCCCGTCCTAGAATAATTTTCGCCCGACCTACGGCGACCGCAGAAAATGAGGTCGTTAATTTTAAATGGAAAAAACGAATTTTTGGCCCACGAGCCCCCTCTGAAAAATTGTTTGCCCACCTTTAAGGCATTTTCTAGCTACAGGCCTGGCTTCCAGGCAAAGGGAGGCTCAGGAAAAAATATCCAGCATTTTTTTTGTTAAAAATCTATTCAAAAGGGAAATATTACTTCCTTCCCTACTACCCACGTGCATGGCTTTAGCTGTGCGTGGCTAGAATTCAAAACTGGTAACTCTGGTTTTACCACATCTAGTATGGATTGGAAGTCAGATGACCTCTATGTACCCCCCCCCCCCCCCCTCCCTCTGCAATCGCCGCTGATGTGGTTTAGAGTTGTTATTAGGCCTTATTTGCACAATATGTGTCTATTATAATATTTCCCCTTTAAGATAATGGAATGAATGTTTGTTGTTTTGAGTTACAACGATGTGTAACGTTCAAGCACTGTTTTCATTCATTCATTTTTCGCTTTGAAAACTGGAAAATATAGCCTTCTAATTAAAGCAAACAGAAACAAATACTTTCCAAAAAACTTAAACGTATGTCTTTAGTTAAATTTAGTACGTTGTTAAGACTGTTAGTATATACCTATTTATATTCTCAAAAGCGAATCACAAACGGAAGTAGAAAAAATTTTCGTTAGAAATGGACTCTAACTACCTTAAGTACGTCGAAGACGCAGTGGAGAAAGATCATCAAAATACATGTAGAGAGAGAGACATTTAGATATTTGAAGAAGGTAAGAGTGTTTGAGCATTATATTACATAACAGCTTTTAGGCCATTTGCTCGTATTTGGCTTTATTTAAGACACTGGCCAGACAACAGGATAATACCATACCAACTAGAGGGAAGAAAGCAATTCCAACGGCGGCTCCAGCCACAATTCCAATGTTGGCGTCCAAAAATTCAATCACTTTATCATAACAACCCTAAAAAATAGATGATAATGTGTTAAAGTTCACAATTGGTTAATATACAGGGTAAGAGGACAATTTCACATAATATGAGATCGTATCAAAATGAGCGTCGAAAATATCTATACCTGGGTATGTACAGATTAGTCCATCGTAATGCGAATATTATGAACACCTCATATATAGGAAAAATTCATACAAAATGAGGCTTGTACCTGTGAAAGCATTATTGCTATGCAGGGACTGTATGTCGGGAGGGAGAACATATATGTTCGTATTTGGATGAACCAATCTGTATACTAATGTCTTGTGATTATTCGTATAGCTTAAACATATGTTAATTCTGAAAAACTCACATTTTCCTTCCATATTTTTAAATATAAAGAACTTTCTCTTTGCTGCTATGTGGGTAAAGGTATACCAAATTTAACCATAATATCAGATGTCAAACATAAATAAGAATGTTCGATAACCCGCATTAAAAGTTCTAACAGGAGCTTGTGGTCTAAATGAATCTTTTTAAATTCTATAGGTATCCAATCTTTTAAAATCTAAAACTGCTCATCGCATATGTTTATTCTATGATAATTACCTGAGTATATATTTGATTTTCGTCCTCCGTATTGCAGTTTTCTTTTATGCAGCATGAAGATGGAATCGGTAGAGGAGGAGATAAGAACAGCCAGTCACTGGACTTGCGCTTTCCACAACAATGAAGCTGTAACAGAAAAAAAAACAGTACATGTATTACGTGAAAGTCCTTATGTACGCTAGGTCAGTAGTATACTGATCACTGAAATGTTAATAAAGACATTTCAAAATACATTATTGTTTCTGTTTATATATTTTTAAGTGTGGACATTTTGTAATAGAAGTATTAAAAACCAGCCTCTGTCTGATCCTTTTGGCGCAGAGGTTTATTTCATCATAATTTTTAAATGTTTCTTTCATCGCGTAACATACCGTCGCTTATCGGTGGTTACGTCTCTGAATTAGCCCAGCGATGAAGGTATTTACCTACAAAAACTTGCAAAATGAATAATTTTTTTTTAATTAGTTCGTGACAGTGTATTGAATAATATTCTGAAAAGTTTACATTTTGCTAGGATGCAGAACATAAAAAAAAGCGAAAAAAAGTGTTTTTTCATCCATTTTTTCAAAATTTTGAAATAAGCCAAGCTAAGAAAAATAAAAATACAGATGGATAAATCACGTATTTATGAACAAAAAATATCCTAACAAAATTTATCGCTAAAGCCACGGTTTTCCTGGAAAAATATAGTCAAGTGTAACGTTGTAATTCGGAGCGAGATCCATGCGTGCGCACGCTTGAATACGCATGCCTTTGCCACTGACGCGCGACGCACTGAATTACATGCCACTAAAAGATGGAAATTGTAGCTTTCTGATGCTTTTTTGTTTTAAACAATCAGGCCTGTAGCTAGAAAGTGCTTTCAGGCAAACAATTTTTCAGGGCGGGCCCGTAAAAACGTAATTTTTTGGTGAGCGGGGAGGAGAAATCCAAAAAAAATTAAAAAATTTTTACCCAATCTCTTTCAAAATATTAAAAAGATGTTAAAATTGCCCCCATTACGATCACCGTAGATCGGGCAAAACTTATTCCAGGACGGGCAGTGCCCGTCCTGCCCCCCCCCCCCCCCCTACCTACAGGCCTGTAAACAATACAAGCAAAGCATGGATGGAAAAAATATACTCAAACGTCGCAATAAAAATATAAAAGCCCTTCAAAAAAATTGTTTCTTCATTGAGAACTGTTAAAAAGTATGTACACTTCATGGTTTATTAAGTTGTAGTAACGTAGATTCACAAAAAAGTACATCTCACATCAGTTTAATTTCCTTGCTTGATGATTTTCGACCCATCGGAAAAAATAAAATATCACTATTTCGGAAAAAATGTATACTTTTCGAATATTCAACCACAAATTCGTTTACTTTTATACATTTTTTCGAAAATATGATTAATCAGATCATGATAAGAAATTGCGATTTTCACGATCTTATCCTTATAACTATGAAACTATCTTTGATTGTTTTGAATACAAATTCTGGAACTTTTCCAATACATTAACAAATGTATGAGAATTAAGGAAAGTACAAATGTATAACGATTAAGGAATCCATTGGATATAGCTGTGATAAATACAATACAGTAAAGGCACGTAAAAATTCATGTGAGCGATTCAGCGGCTATGTGTATGCGTTCATAATAATAATAATAATAATAATAATATTTATTTCAGAAAATTATACACAATCAGAAAGAATATAAATTTGCCAATTAAGTTTTAGAAACAAAACTTGTCTTTGGCAAATTACCATAAACACTACGGAATAATAAAATACACAGTAAAATATGTTGCTAAAAAATCATTAAAATATTAAAATATGTGCACCTATAATTAACTACGTAACACAATCTCTTATCAATAAATAAATTATATAGGCGATACAAACTAAAAAAGACTAAAGCAATATATTATTAAATAGAAAGAACAAAACAAATAACAAAAGACTAATAATCAAGCTCTATAATATTAGGGTAGTTGCTTTTTATTTTCATTTATTTACTTTTTATATTTTATATATTTATATTTTTAATTAAGTATTACCTTTTTATCATTATCGTTTTTTTAATTATTTATGTATTTTTTTTTTCTCTTTTTATTTGTTTTTTTTTTATCTTTTTATTTGAGGGCTGTTATATTTGATCAAATAAGTGGTTGATAAGGACACGATTTTCGTGTACCCATTCTTTACACATTTTCATAAAATAAGTATAGGATGTATTACTGAAATTTTTTATGTTCAAAGGTAGTGCATTATATATTTTGGTTGAAAAATAACTGAAATTTCTCTGACCTATCCTTTTTTTCATTAAAGGTGGAATACAGCTGTTATTTGATATAAACCTTGTAGCGTAACTATGTATTGGTGAGTTCAGTGGCCTGGTTTTAAACACATATTTAAGTATTTCAAGCGTATATAACTGTTGAATATTGTCAACTCCAAACTCATTGAATAATTGTATTGTTGGGTATCGCATTGGTTTAGACAGTATTATTTTCATTAGAAGTTTTTGAATGGTTGAGACATTTCTTAATATCGTGTTATAGGCAGCCCCCCATACTAAGAGACCATATGTTATTATAGATTGTACTAAAGCATAATATGCCATTCGCAGTAGCCTAAGGTTTAGTACGTTTTTTAATGTTTTAAAAACATAGATAAGTTTCCTCAATTTACTACAAACTGCATATATTTGTTCGTCCCATCTTAAATGGCAATCGACAATTATTCCAAGATATTTTATAGAAGTGGTTCTCTCAATGTTAATATTACAATTACAGTCCTCTGGAATGCGACACGTGTACCTATGTATTTTAATTTTATTGAAATTTGGTTGCCCAACTGTATTTGATGAAAAGGTTAGAAATTTGGTCTTACTATAGTTTAGCATAAGTAAACTATCATCTAACCATGCTTTAATATTTTGTAGCAATTTCTCTGTTTTTCTTTTTACCTCTTGCCAGCAGTTTCCCTCGACATACAGGGCAGTGTCGTCGGTATATGATACAATATTGCAGTCTTCTTCTAAATCAAATAGGTCGTTTATATACAATATGAAAAGAATGGGGCCTAGTACGGTACCCTGCGGTACCCCGCTTTTCAGAGTTAACGGCTCACTGGTCGTATTCCCATTCTTTACATATTGTACTCTCTGATGTAAATAACTTTTTACTAGTTCCAATATTTTATATATTTTCCCTCCATACTCACTATTTATCCTCCTATTCACTAAGAAAAATGTTAAAAATGTGTAATCAGAAAGAGAAAAAAAGCTTTATTTTACTCGTTAGAACTGCTAAGAATTTTTAGTACGCATTTAACCGTGCGCTTGGAAGCGCAGAGTGACAAAGTTATTTCACTATTTTTTTCCAGAAATACCGTGGCTTTAGCGATAAATTTTATTAGGACCTTTTTTGTTCAGACACACTTGGTCTATCCACCTGTGTTTTTAATTTTTTCCTACCCTGACTTAATTTCAAAATTTTGAAGAAATGGATGAAAAAATAATTTTTTTTCAATTTCTTTTATGTTGTTACACTTTCACGAACTCATTAAAAAAAATTATTCAATTTGCAAGTTTTTGTAGGTTTCAGTATAAAATGTTCTCTGTTGTCTGGGCTAAATAGGCTTAATAGACTTACAAAAAATCATAATTTCGGCTGTTGCACCGAAACTCTTCAGTTTAACGAAAGAATCTATAGAACATGTTTTGTAAAAAATTTAATGCTCTTTTATTTTCATAAGAACATTTTTTGCCGTATGAGGCACCCAAAGCGAGATATTTCAAAGAGACTGTTTTTGTGCGCCATTTTTTGCGCCATTTTGTGCGCCAGCTCCTCCGTCTATAAGCTTATAATAGTAAATTTTAAAGCGCTGATAGATTTCTAAGGTAAGTTAAAATATGACAATGTAGTAAAAAGTACAATTCTTTGACTTTGAGGGATGTAAAATGTTATGTACAAGAAGGTACAGAATAGATTCCCAAGTAGCACAGAATTCTTTAAGATATCTTTAAGAAGTTCTATTTACTGACCACGAGAATATCTTGTATTTATATATTCTAGAAGTCCTTCCGAAATCAAAATGAGACATCTTTATATGTGCTCAACTTTTACGCACTGGGGAAATGTAAGCTGGGCATTATATAGGAATTTCAACTTTTGTTAACCCACAGACATCTACTAGAAGTTCTAAAAGGGAATTACCATACAGCTCAATTTTCTAAGTATTATAGAAATCAAATAAAGTATTAAAAGGGAAATAGTATTATTATCCTTAACAGAATACTTGTAAACATCTTCTAGAAGTTCTAAAAGGGAATTACCATACAGCTCAATTTTCTATGTGTTACAGAGGTCAAATAAAGTATTAAATATAAAAAAAATTCATTTTCTTCCTCACCAAAGGAGCCCGATCTGAAAAAGTGCCAAGACTCAATTTTGTTTGGCTTCTGACTGGCCTTACAGCTGTGAAAGTAAAGAATCAGTGGCGGATATATTTCTTTAAAAAGAAAATTAAACTCACGGTCCGTAGGTACACACTCCTGTCGCAACTGCAACTGCGCAAAATACATCTTAATACTAATCTCTTAGAAGATTTCAAGAAATATTAAATAGCAAGTTTAAGTTTCCAATTGTTGAAAAAAAAATTAAAAATTCTAACATCAACAACTTTTTGTAATACTTATTACAAATAGTTTGGTGCTTTTAAAACACCCTGTTTAATGAGCTTGAGACTTTTTGTGTACAGCCATTATTCAGACAAATGACACCAAATTTAGATAGATTAAGTAATGTGTGAACTCTACTTACCGTAGTTCACACAATTTTTTAACATTTATTTGAAGCATTGAATTATCCTAATTGAACGTGACCGCTTATTCTAATTTACAAAATGTTTTTAAAATAGCAATTACTGCTGGTTTTGTAGTTTACAATTATTGTTAAAGTATTCATTGTTCTAACTAACGTGTCTTATAGAACTTTCACAGGGATTTAAAGCAATTTAAATTACAAGCCATTGCTCAATAATAATTGCTACTGTCGCTTTATATCTTTCAACTGTACAATTTCTATTTTTTTTCTAAACTGAAAATTAAAATATACTAGTGTAGTAAAAAAACAGACAAATTTGAAGAGTAATTTACTTGCGAACAGAAATAAATTATTGTTATAAATTAGAACTGAGATACAGAAAACAACGTGCAACTAAATAAACTTTTTACCTCTTAAGAGTATAATCTGTGGTAGGACAAATAATATTTTCATTGATATATATGAAAAAGGTTTATACGGGTGGCCGTGCCCCTTTGACCAATGAAATATGCCGTCTACGTAAACAGGGGGAGATTAACAGATTGTGTAATATAAGAGAAATAGTTCAAATATATTTCTGTCGTACAGAGTCGAATTTCGCGTTGGGTGCACAAGAATTTTTATTTAAAGTAATTTGAGTAGGAAAACTGAATGCGGTTGTAGTGATTCCTTAGGCAGTGGTTTTTAATTAAAAGAAAAACTATCTGTAGATACATAATGTAAATGTACAGTGTACAGCGTGTCCTAGTTAACGCGTTATGTCCGATTTTCTCGGTAGTTTTTGGGATAAGTATTTTTTTCCGGGGAATCGATGCCGCTAAGAAACATATAATTAAACATCAAAGAAGAATTGATCGGATGTTCTATCGGATCTATTTATGTTCTTAATTGACTATTAAAGGAAAGTAAAAAAAGGCATGTAAATTTTAAATATCACTTCCGGTTTACATGGCAATGGCGTTCTTTTTCTTGAAAATAGAATATTAATTACTTCCACATCCAGTGGAAGTATAGTAACAAAAAAATTTTTGAAAATTTTTATTGTTCAAATAGGCTTAGACTGTCATGAAAGGTCGCCATTTTAAGTTTTAACGTAAAAAAATGTCTGTCTGTCTGTCGGTCTAACTTTTTTGGGCGCACGATTACTCTGGAACCGTTTAAGATATTGACTTGAAATTTGGTACACGTATGTACTTTAACGGAATCTGGAACTAGATTATATTTTCATCTTATTCCATCGAAGGATTGGGGTGTAAATTGAGGTAAATGGGGAGGTAAACAGGTAAATCAAGCAGGTAAGAGTTCGTAAAATTGGTATTTAGTATATATAAGAGAACCTAAGGTCTCAAAAAAATTTTTGACATTAGCTACCCCCATTACGACCTAACCCCCATTTTTTAAGGGGACGAAAAAAAAGTGAGATTTAGTGTATGTACAAGAACCAAAAACTTCAAAATATTTTTTTACTTCATAGGCCAAGAATTTTTATTGAAAAATTACCAAAAATCCTTGCTATGTTGGGGTGATTTCTATTACGAATAACTGGCAAAATAAGGATACATATATTACTTCCACATCCAGTGGTAGTATAGTAACGACAAAAAATTTTTTAAAAATTTTTATTGTTTAAATAGGCTTAGAATGTCATGAAACGTCGAGATTTTAAGTTTGAGCGAAAAAAAATTTCTGTTTGTCGGTCTGTAACTTTTTTTTTGTGCACACGTTTACTCTGGAACCGTTTGAGATATTGACTTGAAATTTGGTATGCATATGTACTTTAATGAGATCTAGAACTAGATTATATTTTCATCTTGTTCCGTCGAAGGATTGGGGGGTAAATTGGGGTAAATAGGTAAATCAAGCAGGTAAGAGTTCATAAAATTGGTATTTACTATATACAAGAGAAGCTAAGGTCTCAAAAAAAATTTTGGCACTAGCCACCCCCATTACCACCCCCACCCCATTATTAAAGAGGATGAAAAAAATTTTTGATTTAATGTGTGCACAAGAACCAGAAACCTCAAAATATTTTTTTTACCTTATCCACCCCCACTATCTCCCTCTATCACCACCCCCACCCCACTACAGATGTGGGGGTTTTTATGGGTTTTTGAGGTAGACGATTTCAAATATTATATTATTAAACAAATATTATATTATTAAACAATTATTTCCACCATTTGAAACGCCATAAAAAAAGCTTTGTATTTATAATATAATACATGGTGCTTATCTTAAACAAATTTTGTCTAATTTACTATAAATTTACAATTTATCAAATTAGCCATGGAAAACAAAAGTATGTAAATTAAAATAAACAATATGTTAGTTCTGTCTAATTTCACTTTATTTTAAATAAAATGGAGAATTTCAATAATTGATTTAGTTTGTTTCACTTGAAATGGTAACACCCCAATAACTTTTCTATTTTTTTTTCCGATTTGAATCACATTTTACTTAAGTATAGAACAAATTAGTATCTACTTATGACCAGAAAAATATTCGCCTCCTACGGTACCAAAGCCACCTGCGGTACCAAAATATGTGGAGAAAATCGGAAAATCATATTAGGCATTTTTTTATCGGAAAATTTTGTTAATAAAACTTGTTCAGAATTGCCCAAAATGGCCAAAATTTAATCAAAATTAAAAAATGAAAAACTTGAAACTTTAAAAATTTTGAAAATAATTATTTAAAAAAAAAACTGTAAATTGCTTTACAACTACCTGGCAGCTTGGGTTTAATTTCAAATAAAATTGTCATAGTACAGTTTTCTAAACGAAAAAACCCATTAAAATGATATTTTTGGACTTGGACATTATTTTAATAAAAATTTATATTTTTTATTTTGATTAAATTTTGGACTTAAGGTTTCTGAACAATTCTGAACAAGTTTCATTGACAAAATTTTCCAATAAAAATATGCCTAATGTGATTTTTTGATTTTATCCGCATATTTTGGTAACGCAGGTGGCTTTGCATTTGTAGGCGGTGAATTTTTTTCTGGTCATAAGTAGATCCTAATTTGTTCTTTACTTAAGTAAAATTTGATTCAAATCAGAAAAACAAATTAAAAAGTGAAATACACTGTATATATTTTTCGGACTACCATGACTTAATGTAAGAAAATATAAAACTTAATATCTACTATAGTTTTTAAGAAAAATACTGTGTCATATATCATTGAAAAGATTTTTCTATGGCCTTTCAAATGGTGTAAAAATATATGGGGGTGTTCTATTGGCAAAGTTAAAAGTATTTCTTACTTCAAATGCGTTTTATTCTGTGCATGAATTTCTAATGTATTAATTTATACTACACACTTACTTATGCATATTTTTATTTTGCAATACTGTTTTACTGTTATCATATATATATGTATTAGGGTGGCCCATCTCTATAGGGGGTGAATTTTTTTTGCGTATTTTTTAAGTCTCACCCCACGAAAATATGCTATTATACTAGGAATAATTTATGTCAAAGTTTCAGATAATTCGGTGAACGGTAACCCGTGCCGCATTCAGGTAGAAATTTGTAGATAAGATTTTATTACGGTAATACACTTAAATTTTACTTAAAATACAAATATCTACCTCTTTTCTCATAATGTTTTATTGGTGTAATTATTTCCTAGAAATTATTTGTTTTGGAAGTTTGGAAATATAATGCACCTACGGTAGGTTTTTATGTCAGTTTGCAATTGTGTTTTACAGTGGTGACATTACAAGTTCTAGCATACGTTCCTTTTTGAAAAAACCTTTAACGATGGCTGATGTTAGATCCTTACGAAAGGATACTTTCATTTACTTAGTTGGACACTATTCGTCACAAATCATTGGCAATAAATTGCCGTCTAATAGACAAGTATTACAAGTGCTCTTTTATAACATTCGTGAAGTGAAGCTAAGTGTACATGAAAGTGCTAAATTAACAATAAAAGAGGTGTCAGTTTTTTGGGAAAAAGCTCGCATTCCGACACGTCAGGATTTTCATTGTGTTAAACAACTAGATAAACTTTATGCAGAGTGGAGGAACTTACAAAAATCGGCTAAAAGGGCCAGTGCGGGAGGTAAAAAAAAATTTCGTTGAAAAATTGGACGATCTCTTTGACATTTCTCATGCAAATGCATTGGAGTTGATGAAAATAGATGAAGATAAGCAGTTTTTAATTAACCAAAGAAAAAAGGGACGTCCTGAATTTATGCATGGTATTGATTACCAACTTGCTTCTCAAGAAAAATCAGCTGAGGAGAAATTACAGAAATTATCCGAACGAATGCAACGAAGTCAACAAGAAAAAGCTAGATTAGAGGAAACAGTCACCTGTTCATCATCAAGTAGTAATTCAGCCGACTCCAACGAAAATGAAGATGAAATAATCGAAGCCCAAGAAGAGTTGTTACAAGACCAGCCTGGCCCGTCACAGCCAAAAAAGAGGAGATTGTATGGAACATGTAACATCATCACACCAAAAATAGCCGCTGAATTTGATGCTTGCAAAATAAGCGACAGGTATGGAGTCCATATTTTGACGGCAGTAGCAGAAGCACTAGGACATGACACCACATCTTTGTCCATCAGCAGAACCACACTTCAGCGCTCTAGACAACGCATCCGCGAAGAAAGAGCTGAAATATTAAAAACTGCCTTCGGTAATTCTGAATTGCCGGCCCCAGTCATCCATTGGGATGGAAAACTTTCACCTTCTCTCACTGGAATGGGAAATATCGATAGACTAGCTATCTTAGTTACTAGTGGAGATATTGAACAACTACTTGGAGTACCAGCTTTGCCCAATTCAACTGGAAGAGAACAGACTGAAGCAGTTTATGATGTGCTTTGTGAATGGAATTTGGACGAAAAGGTAATAGCTTTGTGTTGTGATACAACAGCATCAAATATGGGTTATATAAATGGGGCAGCCACACTATTGCAACAAAAATTAGAAAGAGATATTCTATATTTTCCTTGTAGACATCATATTTTTGAAGTGGTTTTGAGAAGTGTGTTTGACACAAAAATGCCTTCCTCATCTGGTCCAAATGTACCACTATTTAAACGTTTTAGGGAATTTTGGCCTAAAATAGATCAAAATAAACTAAAAACTGGATTTCAGGTATCAAAAATTAAACACATTTTACAACCAGTTAAAGCCGAAATTGTAAAGTTTCTAAATGCAGCTTTAACTTTGCAACAGCCTCGTGATGATTATAAAGAATTTTTAATGCTTTCTAAACTTTTTGTTGAAGAAGAGCCCACTCACACGACATTCTATCAACCAGGGGCATTTCATCATGCACGTTGGATGGCCAAAGCCATTTACTGTCTAAAAATATTTTTTTTCCAAGATCAGTTCCAACTAACTAAAAAAGAAAAATAGGTATTGAAGATATACGTCTCTTTATTGTAAAGGTTTATGTAAAGGCCTGGTTTACAGCGTCATTTGCTAGTAAAGCACCGCTTCATGACTTAGACTTTTGTAAAGAACTCATTAATTATCAAAATATTGACAAAGAAATATCTCAAGATGCAAGTAGGAAAATAGTGAACCATTTGTGGTATCTTAATTCAGTAAATGTTGGCTTGTCTTTCTTTGATGACGATATTTCAGTTACCACTAAAAGAGAAATGGTTAAAGCTTTGAATAGGAAAGCACCAAATCAAGAGGGTATTAAACGACTTATGATTAGTAACATTACTGACGTTGAAAACAAGGATATTCAGGACTTCATATGCGAGAACACTATACAGTTTTTTCAAAAAGGTTTGTCTATGGAATTTTTGGAAAATGATCCAACAACATGGAGGGAAAATGAAAGTTATACCCGATGTTTCAATATTGCAAACAAAATTAAAGTTGTAAATGATGCCGCTGAGAGAGGAATCAAACTTATTACTGACTATAATGACATTTTAACAAAAAATGAACACCAAAAACAGTTTTTACTCCAAGTTGTAAATGATTATAAATCACAGTTTCCAAATGTAAAAAAAGAAACCCTGTCGCATGCTTTGGCCTAGTGCAAAAAATATTGTTTTTATTACTATATGTCTTGTAGATTTAGGATAATATTTGGTACTATGTATGAAAAAAACGTTTCATAATAAAATACACAAAGATAAAACGAGAGTTTTATTTCAAAAACTTCTAGTCTAGTTTTCTTAGACTACGAATTTACAGTAGTATGACACATGTCATAGTCACAACAGATAATGTCTTTGATATTTGTATGACTTGATTAGTCATTCTAAAGATAAATGTTGCTGATTAAAAAAAAACAATGCATCAACCAAAGAATGTAAATAATTCCATTTACTTTTATTATTGCATAATAATGCATTCTGCGGCACCCCTTGCCTTCAATTTGCCTCAATAATATTTTGAGGGGACTGTTTTTTCTTCAAATGGAACCATTTGCAGGGGTGAGAAATAAAAAATTTCGATTTCGAAAAAGATGGGCCACCCTAATATGTGTATATGTGTGTATGTATATATGTATGTGTATGTATATATGTATGTGTGTATATATGTGTATATATATATTTTTTTTCATTTGATATCTGTAATGTTTTCTGACTTGTCCTATATCATGTATGTGATCTATTGGATGAATAAATGTATTCTATTCTATTCTATTTAAAAAAACCAAGGTAAAGCTCATATCTCCGAAATTCGACTTGTTTGAATTGTTTTGCTGAAATGATGTTTGGAAAATACATGTGATATCTCATAACTTTTATTTTTGAACTTATTTACGTAACTCCAAAAATAAAGAAGTTAAATGAGGTTCTAACGTTTGCACAACCACCCTGTACTGTTGACTATAATAAGGAACTTTAGTCTAGTTAATATAAAAAACACGTTCTCAAATAAATTAAACATGTTCTGATAGAACATATTAATAATGTAATATGTTGCACCCCTTAAAATTTAAGGTTATGTTACTAAAAAGTAGGCAGACTTCAACAGATCGAATGTCTGAATGAATGTAGTGTATTTGCACCTACTCGAAAAAGAACCTACCAGAAGATTCCAAAGTGACATCTGGAATTCTCTAGAGAATGGTGGCGTCATCACAGAACAATCGAGATCTGTCATTTTTAGGTATAAAAGACCAACCGCATTCTCGGCGAGAAGTTCAGAAAGTTCAGAAAGTATAGAAAGTGAGGTTAAGACTTCAAAGATAAACAAAGTGATAAACATTGTGATTTTAGTCAGTAAAGTGTATTTAAATTAATAGTAGTATTGTGAACTGTGAAGTATCCAGTAAATATTTAATAAAGTGTGTTAGTGGACATCTCTTGTTATAATTTTTGAAACCCACGGAATTTGCGAGGGTGGTTTCCTAAGGGTGGAAACACGTCACAATAATAATAATTTTTTGTTTTTATGTCTTTGGTGTTTTTCAAAAAAATTGCCGCCCTTGGATTTTGCCGCTATAGTCTCTATAGCCCCCCCCCCGCCCTAAATCCGCCACTGACTGCGCTCCGTCAGGAACCCTAAAATACCTATATGCATGTTTGGAGCATATTTAATGTCCGATATATCAAAAAATATTACAACTAGATCTATCAATCTTTATATATTTGAAATTAGGGATAAAGGATCTAAAAGAATATGTAAAAATATACAGGGTTTTCATTTAAAAAGCAACCTTCATTGTTATATCACGTGACATATGCAAGCAATTGTTTTTAATTGCATTTAAAAAAATATGTATACAACACTACAACTCTTATACGAAACTTTTTTTTATCTCCAATAATAACATAAATAAAGGGGGGTCAAAATATAGTTATAATTCGCCCGCTGTCTTGGATTCCTAAATTTTTACCAAAAATTCGTAACCCGCATCCCCGAAAATCCCCAGATATCGATTTTCATTCGAATAGGACCACAGATGACGAAATTCGTCCGCCATCTTGGATTCCTAAATTTTGACCAAAAATTCGTAACCCGCATCCCCGAAAACCTCCAGATATCGATTTTCAGTCGAATAGGACCGCAAATGACGAAATTCATCCGCCATCTTGGTTTCCTAAATTTTGACCAAAAATTCGTAACCCGCATCCCCGACAACCCCGAGGTATCGATTTTCAGCCAAATAGGACCATAGATGACGAAATTCGTCCACCATCTTGGATTCCTAAATTTTGACCAAAAATTCGTAACCCGCATCCCCGACAACCCCGAGGTATCGATTTTCAGTCGAATAGGACTATAGATGACGAAATTCGTCCGCCATCTTGGAGTCTTAAATTTTGACCAAAAATTCGTAACCCGTATCCCCGAAAACCCCCAGATATCGATTTTCAGTCGAATAGGACTATAGATCGCGAAATTCGTCCGCCATCTTGGAGTCCTAAATTTTGATCAAAAATTCATAACCCGCATCCCCGAAAACCCCCAGATATCGATTTTCAGTCGAATAGGTTCATAGATGACGAAATTCGTCCGCCATCTTGGATTCCTAAATTTTTACCAAAAATTCGTAAACCGCATCCCTGAAAACCCCCAGATATCGATTTTCAGTCGAATAGGACCATAGATGACGAAATTCGTCCGCCATCTTGGATTCCTAAATATCTTAGCAGTATGAGATTCCTCGGAAAACCTACGTCAGACTGGATTTTGAACCATAAACTTATCTCAGAAACTACCGTGAAAACCGAGCATAGCGCGTTGACTGGGACACCCTGTACATTTTGCTTGGTAATAATTTCGAATAAAAACTATATAACTATAATAATAACTAAAAACCGAATTCAAATTTTCATAATAAAATTTGTAGGAGTGTTTATACAAAACGGTCCTCTCTATTTGGCACCTTTTATTTATGTATTAATATTTTCAAGAATTTCATCTATTAAGTCATTCCTGTAAGATAAAATAATTTATAAATAAATTTAAGATTACAATTACCAGAACTGCTAAATGCTTCCCTGGCAAGCATTCATTCGCGTCTGGTCTCCATGACAACAAGTTCCTCCCTAAAGTCTGAGGGCAAAATTGGAAACTATTTATTGAATCTATGTTTGAAAATTAAGAGGTTATATTTTATCCACGTAATTAATTAAGGACTATCTAGGGCGTCACGATTTCGTTTTTTGTAAATTCCAATTTTTCGACGTCAATTTTTTCGTTGATCACGTGTTTTTGATTAAAACAAAAAATTAAAAACGTGACGAACTAGAATATATATTTTAATACATACGTACAAAATTTGAAGTTTCTATCTTCAAAAATAAGCCGAATAATTCGTTTCTTCATTTCACTGACCGCAAATTATTCTCTTATGCATGAAAAATAACAATATCGAAGTTATATATTTACATTTAGAAGAGTCAATGAAGCCTAAAAATCGTCAAAACCTCTTAATTCTCAGGAACAGCTGCGATTTTTAAAATGTGTCTTTAATATATACAAAAAAAATATATTTAAAAAAATTTTTTTCGCGATATTTATAAAACATTGAGTTGTTTTTATTGAAAATTTAAGTTAAAAAATGTTTCTCGCAGTTGGGAGTTGATAATTATTTATATTGTTTAAACAATAATAACAACTTTTACAGGAAAAATCTATTTTCTTATGTTTTTTTCCCGATATTCATGAAAAAGTTAATCTAGTCCAGTGTTTGAAGGCTTTTCGCTCAGAATTCTTTCAGATAAAACCGATTGACGTAAAATTTGGACAGTAATTAGGGAATGGCTCAAGGAACAAAAGTTATATAGTGCCGATGTGTGCTATTACCCTCGGGGTGGATGCCACCTCTTCTCAGGGGTGAAAATTATTACATTCAAAATAACCACAGAAATCGATAGAGGAATAAAGTCTAAGCAGAAAATGTTCTACGAAGTTTTTTCGATGAGTCAAGACTTCTTGAGTTATTCGTGATTGAAAATGTTGATTTTTCATCTAAAAAATGCATGTTTTAGAACGATTTTTCATTAATAACTCGAAAACTTTACGTTTTATCAAAAAAATTATTATAAGCAAAAATGAAGCCTATAAAATAACAAATCGATTGGTTTTTATTTCTGTAGATGCAATACGCAAGTTATGGCTCGTTGAAGGTGACTTTTTGATCACCGAAAACTGAATTCGATCCTTTCAACGTTAAATAACGGAAAAACGGAAAATTTTTGGAGGAAAACATATAAAACCTTTTTAAAAGTACTTGAAAAAACTTTTAAACTGAGCTTTGGTAAAAGTCGTTAGCATAAAAACTAACATAGTTATGATGAACATAAAATGGTTGTCTCTTTTTTTCGGAGAAAAAAACGATTTTTGAAATTTCTTAAAAAATTATCATTCTTTCACAATAATTCAAAGACTAAAGAAGATACGTAAAAAATGCTAGAGTACAAATTTTAGTAGCCGGTAGGTACTGCACAGTATTACTGTACGGAGCTGCTAAAGAGATACAGTCAAAAAAATTGACCCATGTCGAAGACTTACCAGCGTTTCTCGAGTAGATGCGCTATGATTGGTTTTTCAATGATAACTTCCTTAATTTTTAAGCTATTCAATCGCTCCAAAAATCATTTTACATGGAAATTTAAGGGCTACAAGGCATGTGAAGTTGAACTTCCTTGAACCTTTCGTTTTTGAGATTTTTGAGTTTAAAGGGCTCGGGGAAGGTGGTCGCACTCAAATGCAAATTTATAACGGTGATATCTCAATTAATTTTTATCCTAGAGAAATAAAAAAAAAACGAAATTTTAAGTAGAAGAAACCTAAATTTTTGTACTAGCATTTTTTGCGTGTCTTCTTTAGTTTTTGAATTGTGAAAAAATTAAAATTTTTTAAGAAATTTCAAAAATCATTTCAAATTTGAATTCAAACTTTTTTTCAAATATAAGCATCTTAAACCGGTCAAACTTCTAAAACATATTGTTAGTACTGAAATAAAATAAATTGTAAATGGACTACGTTCAATTTCAATTCTTACGGTGAAGCCACTGGTTTCATTGCTGATTTTTTCTCCGAAGAAAAAAGACAACCATTTTATTTTCATCATAACTCCGTTAGTTTTTATGCTAATGACTTTTACCAAAGCTCATTTCAAAGTTCTTTTCAAGTACTTTTAAAAATGTCTTATAAATTTTCCTCCAAAAATATCCTGTTTTTCTGTTATTTAACATTGAAAGGATCGAATTCAGTTTTCGGCGAACAAAAAGTCACCTTCAACGAGCCTCGATTCGTATTGCATCTACAGAAATAAAACCAATCGATTTGTTATTTTATAGGCTTCATTTTTGCTTATAATAATTTTTTTGATAAAACGTAAAGTTTTCGAGTTATTAGTGAAAAATCGTTCTAAAACATGCATTTATTAGATGAAAAATCAACATTTTCAATCAAGAATAACTCAAAAAGTATTGACTCATCGAAAAAATGTCATAGAACATTTATTGCTTAGAATTCAATCCTCTATCGATTTCTGCAGTTACTTTGGACATAATAATGTCCACCCCCGAGAAGGGGTGGCATCCACCAACAGGGTAAAAGCACACATTATATATAACTTTTGTCCCTTGAGCCATTCCCTAATTACTGTCTAAATTTCACGTTAATCAGTTTTATACGAAAGAATTCTGAGCGAAAAGCCTTCAAACACTGGACTAAACTAAACTAAACTAACTTTTTCATGAATATCGGGAAAAAAACATAAAAAAATAGATTTTTCTTGTAAAAGTTGTTATTGTTATTTAAACAATATAAATAATTATCAACCCCGACTGTGAGAAACATTTTTTAACTTTAATTTTTAATAAAAACAACTCAATGTTTTATAAATATCGTGATAAAAAATTTTTTATGTATATTTTTTGTACATATTGTTTAAACAATATATATTCATTATTTGCGCCACTTGGGACGTTTCTTACTTTGAAAAATATTAAAAAAGACACATTTTAAAAAAAGAATGATCAAAATCGGTGCTGTTGCTGAGAATTAAGAAGTGAAAACCTTCATTGGCTCGACTAAGTATGCTCACCTAATACCGGGTGCCCCATTATATTTTGACCCTTTTTAAACTTATATAACTTTTGAACTAGTTGAGATAATGAAATGCGGTTTTCACCAGTCTTCTTCTAATTTTGTTAAGTTATTTCCTGAGTATCCGTCTTTTTTGCTCACTTCCGATTTAATCAGAAATGACATAGAGTATTTTCGGGAATAGGGCAACTATGTTATTTCGAATGGAACACCCTGTATATTTTTCCACAGTTGGAAAGCCCATTGCTTCCCCTTTCTAAAAAGTCCATTTTTGGCATGGAAATTATACAGAGTGACGGTTTTATAAGCTTTTAAAGTGAATAATGCGTTTTATTGAAATGCTAAAAAGTCCATTTTTGGCATGGAAATTATACAGAGTGATGGTTTTATAAGCTTTTAAAGTGAATAATGCGTTTTATTGAAATGCTACGAAAAAAATAATGATTCACAAAGTAGACTATGGAAATAAAAGATTCAGTATTATCGAACCAATAATTTTTGAACTTTTATGAAAACTTTGAATAAAATAAAGGCACCTCTGTTAGGAAGTATCCTTGGGTATATGTTTATAGGAACCTTTATGTTTATTTTAGTTTTTGAATACGCTGTTGAATTTTGTTTAGTGGAATGTTTAACCACCACCAAACTGATTTAGCCAGGCTCTAGTTCCTAAACTGTTTGAGATATTTCAGTGGGACAAGAAATATACTTTTTAGCTATGAGGGTGCTTTAAAATTATGGCGAAAAAACTTAACTCTAAAATTTTAAATGACACCCTGTATGTTTTTTTACATTTTATTGTTTGTTTTTCAATTCTCTATTCAATACTTTTTCCGATTGAAAATCGGTTAATAAATAGCTGAGAAAATGAACAAGAAACAACAAAATGTAAAAAAAACATACAGGGTGTCATTTAAAATTTTAGAGTTAAGGGGTGAATTTTTAAGGGTGGCTTTTCTATAAATATTTTTTTCACTACAAATTTAAAGCACCCTCATAGCCAAAAAGTATATTTTTGTCCCACTAAAATATCTCACACGGTTTAGGAACTAGAGCCTGGTTAAATAAGTTTGGGATGTTGTAGAACTCTCCAAAATCGTCCTAAGTTGAAGACATAATCAAAATTCGACTTAGGCAAAAATTTCATTTAAAGACATTTTCGGGAGTCTGCAGAGGCGCAGATCAGTCCACAAGGACCGTTTTGGGTTCTATAAGGCGTTGGAAATGACCAGGCGAAAATTCGAAGAAACACCGAATTTTCACTTAGGAAAAATGTTTTTGGTTCAGAATATCAGAGTAGAAGTATATAATGACAAAGATTTATGAATAATATAGTTTTTCAAAGGTACCATAAATTGGACTTTGAAAAATAATATTTTTGGAAGGGCGTCAAAATTTGGCCCAAGAATCGATTTATCGAAAGTACGCCAAAGTTTCACTTGCAGACTAATTTTTCAAAACTGCGTTGAAATTTGGCTTGAAGATCGATTTTTCAAAAGTACGCCAAAATTTCACCCGCAGATTAACTTTTCAAAAGTACCTTGAAATTTGGCTTGAAAATCGATTTTTCAAAAGTACGCCAAAATTTCACCCGCGGATTAACTTTTCAAAAGTACCTTGAAATTTGGCTTGAAAATCGATTTTTCAAAAGTACGCCAAAATTTCACCCGCAGATTAGTTTTTCAAAAGTACCTTGAAATTTGGCTCGAAAATCAATTTTTCAAAAGTACGCTAAAATTGGTCTTAAACTGGATTTTTCAAAAGTACCACGAAGTCAGTTTAAAAAGTACCACGAAAATATACTTTAAATTATTTTTTATTTTTTATTCCTCAACCAAAGACATTGACCTTTGAGGTACGATCATTGAAAGCACAATTCTAAAGTATGAGCATAAAATTTTAACGATGCACTGCATCCAAAAGGCAAAATAGAAGATTTTGTCAAAGCCGGCGTAGTGCCGATAAGCAAAAATTGATAAAAATCAATGCACATGTACAAGGCCGGTTTCTCGCATGGAAAGAGTTTGGATTGACCCAGCGGCTCGCAATTTGGTCGAGCGCGTTGAGTAGTCCAGACAAAGCGATGGTAGAAAAGCCAATAACGGGGCTTTTCAAATGACAAAGTTATAGAGGAAAACGCCTTGTGCATAAAAATCCAAAAATTCAATTTTGCCTAATAGTCGCTCGAAGGTGAGACGCTGCCAAATCGATATTATTAATCGACTGTGATAAGGGTTAGTAAGTCGTGGACTGATCGAACGCCACTCAACTTATGCAGTAATAAGTCCTCTGAATGTGTTTGAGTACGTGAATCTCCACGATACAAGAACTTTAAAGCTAGGTAGTCTCTAGCGAAACTAAATTCATTTAGTAAAACTTTTTTAAGTTAATTTCAGTCAGCCTTGATTATTCATTTACCCAGAGTCTGAAATGATTCTAAAAGCTCGCATTTTGATTCTGAGAAGGTACGTATGAATCTTTTCTACCTAATCGATCGTTAGCGCGAGCGCTCTCGCTTGTATGGTCTGAAAGTCACTACCTTGATTGGGGAAGGCACGATTCTTTCTTGAGAATTTTGTATAACCAATTCTGTTAAATAAACGGATTCTTTGAACTAATGTTTCTTAATTGATCTTGAGGCCTGTTGACGGTCTATAATCCCTGGAACTTTCGTATAGAAAACCGGATGTGTCGAGTTAATTCGCATTAACGTTCGACCTTCTGGTTGTTTTACGGAGGTTCGATAGGGATTTTTTTATGCGTTTTTTGAGAAATATATTCCGTTATTAATGGACCAAAACGTGATTTTCGCGTACCAAAACTAATCCCTCCGCAGAGAAATTCTTCGGTTGGGATTTTTTTATGCAAAAATTCAGGAAATTAAGCGGTGCCTAAACCCCTAACGAGGGAATTCGGGTCCAGAGAGAGCGTAGTTCCGATCTGTGGTAGTGCAGCCTTGGTCCCATTTTTCGGCTACCGAAGTGCATCTTATCTCGAACCCGCCTGGAAGGTAGAAGAACGGGGTAATACGCGACTGGCGCCCCCTGAGAAATAAATTGGTGTCGCGTCATTTTGACGCCCGGTAGTGCGTTCTTCTACAGGGACACCCTGTACATACACAATGACTCATAAGTCATAAATCACCTTTGATACACAAGTTAAAAAAAATTGCACTAATTTCAGACCATTATATTTCCTGCACCTGCATGGGTTGAATGCCCGTAGGATATTGTCGAGGATGAAAATATAAATAATGCTTTGCTTAACTGTATTTGATTACACTAATATGCTTACCGTTTCCTGGATTAGATCGAAATCAGCGGCCAAGTGAGCAGTATCGTTACGGTAATTTATCATAGCCTGAGTTAAGCCTTTATCGAAGCCTTCGGTTAGCTTTGCTCGATAGGCAAATATGGAAACGCCAGCTCCTAGTTCCAATACGAAGACGATAGCAAGAAATGCACCGTACTGAAAACAAGAAATCCACATACGTAAGAGTAGTGTAGAAACATTTAAAAAATATATAGAGTTTATTAATTAATCATACTTTTTACGACTCAATCTACCAAGTATTGTGTAAGTTTAATTGATAAATTGGTAAAATGATTATTATAGCTAGGTTTAAGAGACCTGGGAGTTTCTTGATTTTCAAACTGAAAGAGAAAATTTTATCAATTTCATATATCCGTGATTTTAAAAACATATGCCCAATATTTAGAAATCCATGGAGAAATACATTAAAACTCTTAGGCACACCAAAGGAAAATCTGGAATTTAGAAAATTAGCTGCAAGAACTGTAAATTACTGTATGTAGGACAAACAAAAAATTCAGTTATAACTAGTTTTAAAAGCATAAGGCTCATCAAGAATTCGTTTTTAACATCTGAAGGGATGCTGCTTAAGAACAATTGATTAAATTTTTCGTAAAAAATTGCTAATGTAAATTTACGGAAAATCCTCCTATATCTTTGCCTCTATAAACGCACGACTATTGTCAATTTCAAATTTTGCTACGTCAATAAATTCAAATTGGGGCAATGTTCAACCACCTAAACTTGAAAATATTGTATTAGTAGTTTTTTAGATACAAGAGTGGCTTCATGAAACCTGCGACACGCTGTATACATTTATTGACCGAACACCAACTTAGCATCAAAAGAACAACGTTGAAAAAGGATGGAAGCCATCTTCTTTTACTAATTCTGGGGTGCTGAAAATGAATCCGTCATCCGTTTTGGCAAAAAATCCCGGGAACACATTAAAAAACAATCCTCATTTGGGAGTGACATTGGAATTGATATTAGTCTAAATACTAAGTTTCAATAACTAGGTAGAAAAAGAAGGTACTATAGAAGCTACTATAACTACTATATATAGTTATTTACAAAAAAAGGGCTTTTTTGGCCAATCCATGGTAAAGCGTGAAAACCATCTTTACTAATTTGGCTAAGAACATCGTAAGACAGTAAAAAACAACCCTTTGGGGGGTGGCATGGAAATTGATAGAACTTGAAACAAAAAAGTTATTCTTTAGAGCAGGAAATTCTTTCAAAATACTCAGTTCTTTATAGGCTACTGTCTATGCCCAAAAAAAGAGGGTTGAAAGGAACTAAAACGTTAAAGGGTTTTTATTGTTTCTTATGTTCAATTGACCCCGAAATATGAGAAAACCGCGGAGTGCTACCATTTAAAGGGGTGCGTTTTTGAGATCGAAGTAAAAAGGTCCACTTTTCACATTTTTTAGTTTTGCTGGAAAACTGTGCATTTTTCCTATAAACAAGTCAATAGAAAAGTTGTAGAGAATTAAATTTCCAATCGAAATGGCACCTTCAGAAGTCAATTTTTTTTTACAGAAATACGTCCAAAAAATTAAAAAAAAAACTAAAAAATGCAATTTTTTATTTTTTTTTAATTTTAGCCTGTAAGTTTTTTTCGGGTACATTTAGGCATAGACATTGCTGCATAAAAAAAGATGACGATTTACCCGTTAAAATGAGATTTTGTAAAAATGTTTACGATTAATAGTGACGAGATATAGCGTTTCAAAGTTTGCAACTTTTAACTTTTTTTGCTAATTTTTACTATTTTTTTTTTAATTTCGTCCTGTAACTTTTTTCTGAGTGAATTTAGGTATAGATATTATTATATCAAAGTGAAAGCTGACTTTACGCCCGTTGAAATGGTGGCTGGTAAAAGTCTCTACGACAAATAGAAACCTAGATACAGCGTTTCGAAGATTGTTGCTTTTATTAACTTTTTTCTAATTTTTACGTTCTTTTTTAAATTTCGACCTATAACTTATTTGTCAAATACTTTAAGTACAGATATTGCTACATTGAAGGTACTCTCAACATTCTTGTTTAAATGGTCTGCAATAGAAGTTTATGTCATCAATAGTAACCAAGATACAGTCTAGATGTAGTAGATTATTGTACTTAAAAAATAACTTTTTATATTTTTCCACTTCTGAACTTTATATCACGTGATTTTTTTTTGTTCAAATAACAACTTAGAAAAGATAGATTAAATTAATTTATTTACAATTGTATACATGTTATACATTATTTATGTTTCTAATTGTACAGTAGGGGTGAAGAGGCATATGAAGTAATCAGATTATTATATTCTGATAGCAACCACTTAATGAGGTGTTCCGGTTTTTTAAAAATATGTATATAACTATATAGGTAGTAGTTATAGTAGCTTATAACCTTCTTGGGGGTGGTGAGGGAATGGCGAGGAGAGTTGGAGGGGTGAATTTGGTTTTTTTACTTCTCTTTCTACTTAGTTATCGAAACTTAGTATTTAGACTAATATCAATTCCAATGTCACCCCCAAATAAGGGTTGTTTTTTAATGTGTTCGCGAGATTTTTCGCCAAAACGGATGACAAATTCGTATTCAGCATCCCAGAATTAGTAAAAAAAATATATAATTTCCACAATTTACCCGGATGGGCTAAAAAAGAACTATTTTGTAAATAACCATATAGTAGTTACAGTAGCTTCTATAGTACCTTCTTGGGGGTGGTGAGGGAATGGCGAGGAGGGTTGAAGGGGTGAATTTAATTTTTGACATCTTTTTCTACTTCTTTATCGAAACTTAGTATTTAGGTTAATATCAATTCCAATGTCACCCCCAAATAAGGGTTATTTTTTAATGTGTTTCCGAGATTTTTCGCCAAGACGGATGGCGGATTGGTTTTCAGCACCCCAAAATTAGTAAAAAAAAACGATGGCTTACATACTTTACCACGGATGGGTCAAAAAAGTCCCTTTTTAAACATTATTCTTTGAATCAAAACTTTTACAAGGTTCAAACTATGCCCGAAATTAAATTCAGTTTTAAAGCAGAGCTAGTTGCATGGCGAAGCGCTGGTCAAGTGTAATATTTAGTGCTTTTATGCTTACAAATATTCTTTCAGTGGCATATTTTAACAAATACCCGAATCTTCTTCCTAGCACAACTTCTTGAAAAGTACTTTTACAGATCCACTACACTTGTCTTTTGTCTGAAGACGAAACATCTCACTTTAAATACAACTTTGTGAAATATGACTGATGATTCATTTCTGGTTATTAAAGCAAGACTGATTACGTTTGACATGCATGGTTATGTATTCGAAGTTGATTGTTTTGGTTTTGAAGAAAACAATCGCTTGCAACGTGAAACCGCTAAAAGGATGTGGGAGGACTTTTTATATTTTATGTCTATCGCAAATTACCATCGCCGACTTTAGGAACGATATAAACTTCGGAGAACAATGAACTCTTAAATCATTTAGGTGTTCAATTTTTATTGTTGCGGAAACAAGAATTTAAAGATAAATTAAAACGGACAGGCATGAGACCAAGTTATTTCTTATTATTCAAACTTGTCGATGTGGAAAGCACTTACACGCGTCCAGTTGTTAACTCGTGTAAATATTCAAATATTATTTATTATTATCCTCTTCTTAGATTTAATGAGGTTAATTTGTTAAGTGTGTTGTAAACAATTTTTCTAATTTCTCTGGTTTATAGAATGTGAATGTCCTCAATTATCATAGTGCATGTCTAATTAAGATATTCGGTAATTTGCTGCACACTAATAGCTTTTTAATTATTATCCCCGACAAGTATAATGACAGTATAGAAAAGCTGCGACTCTTCCATATTTTCTTGTTTTCCCATTGTTAAATAAATTATATTGTTTACATCATATTTATAAGGCACGAGTCAATTGGTTCAGTGGCTCAGTGTCATTAAAAGGAAATGGCAGAAACTCAGACGCGACATCGACAAGACCAGAGTAAATAACCTATAAGATAACATTACGAATAAACTCAGTCAACAAAGAGAGGACGCTTGGAATATTAAAGTCCAAGCACTGACAAAACGAGACAATTCACTATGAAGAATGACGAAACTCCTTGACAATACTTTCACATAGATCCCCACTCTCATAGAGAACGTCAGAACACATAAAACAAACACGGAAAAAACAGATGTGATAGTGACTAACTTACAGCACACCAACACGACGCCTCCCAATATCACTCCTTTCTTTCATCAAATAACAACCTTAGCCCAAGACTTTCCTCCCCACCACCCCACTCCTTCCAACAAATTCCTAAAATCCTGATTTCCTCAACCAAAACGAAAAAGATAATAAAATTCAATCACAATAATAAAGCTCGTGGAATTGATTGTCTCCCAAACAGTGTCCTAAAATCTTCCTTTGAAAGCAATAGTTCATCTTACATACCGTAAAGTATCTGGGTGTCATCCTGAACTCTAAACTGACCTGAAAAGATCATATAAAGACAGATAAAAACAAAGGGTCACTACAAACTTTAGGTATGTAGAAAAGCCTTTGAGGTTAAACTCCAGGATAACAATGTGACACTTTTCTGTTATAGTAAGACTACTTATGCTTCAGTTATTTGATGACCTGCTGTAGCGGGGCTATACATTCAACAGAATCTAATACAACTTATGGACTCGCCTGTTTGTGGGTGACAGGAATGATACGCACAACTGTCACAGCAGCTCTGGGGGTACTTCTGGACTTTGTGCCTCTTCATCTGGTAATTGAGGCCGGAGCTCGGATGGCGGCCTACAGGCTGAGGTGTGATGGTCGGTGTTAGGATTGTGCTACTGTGCCTATAGATAGCTCTCGGTTACACAAGATCAAATGCCAAGAAGCCAATAGAGAATTGCACTTGTTCCCAGTTCATGATTTCTGGGCCTCCCACCCAGGACTCTGGCAAGTGAAGCTCCTTATCTCAAGGCCCTTGCTGAAGCGAGCAGACATGTCAGTCTTTTGACTGGACATGGTTCCTTCAAAAAACACTTGCACACTATTGGGGTGGTTGATTAATCCGGCTGCAGGTTCTGAGATGAGAAAGAAACTGATATCTATATCCTAACGTCTTAGGGCGTCAAACGTTTGTTTGATTTTATGGTGCTGGAGGAAATAAGTAATGGCCATTGAGAGGGATTTTGCCAATTGGCATTTTTTCCGCTAAAAGAAGAAGAAAAAACTTACAAACGCAATTATTCGGCTGCAATACTTTCCGTAAAAATAGAAAACAGCAAAAGTAATATTACTCTTAAAGCCAAACAACCTAGTAGTAATCGACCAATATCACTACTAAATATTTCGTCGAAAATTGCAGAGAAATTCATACTCAACATCGTTAACAGCTTCATGAAGGAAAAATATTTAATACCAATGCGAAAGTAAGACTTTAGGAGTTGGCATAGTACCACCTTAGCAATATGTAAACTCATGATAAAAGGGTACAATAAGAAGCACGGTGGTGCTTGAAAAAGCTTTCGGCATCACGTGGGGAAGCACGTTAATATACAAATTATACCAAACACACAAACTTCCCAAGTACAGTATTAATAAAGTCATATATCGCTGACAGATATAATTTGGTGTTCGTAAATAGCTCATTATCTACTCTGACTAAACTCTCAGTAAGGGTTCCTCAGAGGTCCATTCTCTTCCCAATCATATTAAACCTTTACACAGCAGATATCCCGAAGTATACAAACACCAACCGTCTTTTATACCCAGACGACGCGACGTGATGATATATGGACACAGTTTTACGCACTGACGGAGATACAGAAAGTAAAGTATCACTTGACTCGACCAACAAACTATTACAATACATGGAAAACGCGAATAAATAAACACAAAACTCAGAAGATTACCTTTAATAGAAAATTTACAAATCTAAAAACCATTATCACACTTAAAATAACATTACTGAGAAAAATACAATACGACATTTGGGAGACTCCCTGGATAAGTGTTTCCTTGGTCCGCATATAACTCAAACAATAAATCAAACTTACGCAGCCTTCAGAAAATTGTATCTTTTGGTTAATATTGTCTATCGACAATAAGCTAATGCTATACAAAGTCATATTTAAACCAATACTTGCTTACAGCTGCGTGGCCTGGAACGCAGCTTCAGACACATAACTTCCAAAAATCCAGACCACGCAGAACAAGTCGCTCCGCTTGTTAACCAATTTTAATATATTAGTTCTGAAAAGCTGCATATCCTTACTCGAATGTAAAGGACCCAAGACTATATTAAATAACACTGCTAGGCACAGTTAGTTCTCCTGAATTCGAGTCCCAGCTGCGGCAGATGACAATGTCGCGGGGAATGATTGTTGTGTTGCTATCTGTGTGTGCGTGTCCTGGTTGAGTGATGGAATGACTATGACTAAACTCTGCCAGGGCGGTAAAAATAAGGCAATTTAAAAAAACAATATATCTTGTAAAATCGTTGCAGAGCCGAGGTTTCCCTAGCCACTTTTGAAGTTCTACAAGGCTTATCAATTACTATCCTGGACATATACTCTGTAATCTTTTAGATGCCACATTCATACTGGTCTGCCTACGTGTACTTTAGATAAACAATTTTAGAGGATGTGGTACAACAAATTAAATCAGAAAACTTTGTGACAGAATGAACCTAAAATTAACATATTAACACTAAAATTATCAATCTATTAATTTGTTGAGAATATGTATACCTCATGAAATTATTCATCTAACTGGCAGTGAACATCGCAATCTAACATCTTTAGTAGTAAAGTAATAATAAGTTAAAAGAATATTGAATATCTTCCTCCACTCCCTAGAATATTTTGTCAGCTTTATTTGATTATCTACACATACGTGTATTAAAATGTATTATTAACAATTGCTTGAAATATCCCCAAGAGATATTTCTCTTGGGGATATTTCAAGCAAATGTTTACGAGTGTGGAATCCACCACGAAGCCCAAATTTTAAAAGAAAGGATAAGGGGAGAATTAACTAGGCAGGTTACGTGATGCCTTTAGGGAATTCGGAGAAAATCGTGCAGTATGTAGAGAAAATGCGAAACGCATGTAGAATTAATATAAGAGTGTACGTATAAAGTAGAAATTTTTTTCACTTTTTAGCAAGGCACGCGGATGAATTATTGAGATACTTATTTAAGTTATTGAATTGTTTTCAATTTTGTCAATTTTTCAAAATTTTATAAGAAAAATTCCACAATTTTTGGCTAAATTCCACAAGGACACGGACGTTAATATAAATAAGAAATTTAAAAAAATTAAAATAATGAAAATATATATTTTAGACCTAGGTGAAAGAAAAATCGTATAAAGAAATAATTATCTGTTGATATTACAGTATATCTGTAATTTAACCAACTTGAGATATTTATAAGTTCAAAATTGGTTCATTTGTAACATTTTAAAGAAACAATCATTTCAATTTTCAACCTACGAAAGGAGTTTAGATTTTATTTATATTATTATGTTAAATGCTAACCCCCGTCCAGCATTTCAATTGTCAATGCGCTAGTGCACCGTGGATACCTGGCTGGCTCCGGGATAGGTAGAGATGTGTAACATTGAGCGCTTTTGTACTGACACATTTCGGTGTGTTACATGTGTTGAAACAGCAGAAATAGCTTACATGACACAGTGACACCTTAATAGGTACATAGATTAAAGAATATTATATATGATATAGATAGGCAACTCTCAGGAATTTTTTAAACAGCAAAACTTACGTCGTGGGTAGCGCTGTATTCCCGCCTTTTTGATACAGGCGGGATTGGCATAGGCGGGAATTTTAAATGATTTTCAAACAAATGCTTAGACCATCATTAGACTACAAAAGTTCTTTGACAAAGATTTTTTTATAAAAGATATTTTATGATATAAAATATCTATCAAATTACTCATAAAATATCTTTTATAAAAGATATTTGTCAAAGAACTTTTATAGTCTAACAGTGGCCTTAAAATTAAATAAACTAGACATTGATCATTTATTAATTTAACTGAAAATCATTACAATAAATCATTACAATAAATACAATAATATTTAAAAATACATTTAAAAAGTAACTAACGTAAGTAAAATTATTACAAAAGTATTAAGATGTTGAAACTGCGTTGAAATAAGTAAAATGTTAAAGTAACTAATGTACCAAAATACCTGTAATACAAATTAAATAATAGCGGGTTCATACGTGCATGGATATAGTGGCGCCAGTAGATATTGGCACGCCAGTAAAAAAATATTGCGCGTATAAACAGTTACTGGCGAGCATGTATCAATGCATGCAAGGTAAAAGCTTGCTCGCCAGTAACTGTTTATATGTGTAATATTTTTTTTACTAGCGTGCCAATATCTACTGGCGCCACTAAATCCATGCAAGTATAAACCCGCTATAATATACATTTTCACGTCCTTTACTAACATTAAGTGGTGTGAATCAGTCTTTTTGGAATTTAGATTTTTCATTATCATTTATTAATTTAACTGAAAATCATTACAATAAATACAATAATATTTAAAAATACATTTAAAAAGTAACTAACGTAAGTAAAATTATTACAAAAGTATTAAGATGTTGAAACTGCGTTGAAATAAGTAAAATGTTAAAGTAACTAATGTACCAAAATACCTGTAATACAATTAAATAATAGCGGGTTCATACGTGCATGAATTTAGTGGCGCCAGTAGATATTGGCACGCCAGTAAAAAAATATTGCGCGTATAAACAGTTACTGGCGAGCATGTATCAATGCATGCAAGGTAAAAGCTTGTTTTGAAATATAGTGGAGTGCGCAGGGCCTGCCTTAATAACACTCAAGATGGCGAGAGCTTAGGGTCCGTGTGCGGTATCACGGATCACGAATATTAATTTCTACCAAAATTCTTACATTTTTATTTCGAATACATTTGTAGACAAACAATCTCGAGACGACAAACTGTCATGAAGCATATTTTGTGTGACTGTTAGTAGCTCTCTGGGAATCCTCGAATCGCGTATCGTATCATAAAATACTGTTGTGTTGCTGCGCGCCAATGACTTACGGTACTTGAAACCATTTCACTGTGTTATGACACATACTGCAGGGAAATTAGACAAAAAAATGAGGAAACCTGGACAAAATTAGTAAAAATCTGAATTTATGCACAGACGTGTCCCAAACCCAAATCCATAAAAATCCCAACATGGCTACCCAAGACCAAAGTTTTCAAAGGTCAAAGTTTTTTGCAAACATCTCGCGTCCTATGCATCGGATGCCCATGAAGTCAGTGTGAAAGTTGTAGAGAATTAAATTATCTACGAGTTGTCTTTTCTATTTTTTACCAAACCCCCCCTCCCTTTTTCGATATATTCAAGGTCAAAGTTTCAAAACATGGTTTTTCGCGAATATCTCGCTCCAAAAAAATCGGACAGTAATAAAGTTAACATGAGAGTTGTAGAGAATTCAATTATCTACAAGATTGGTATTTTGCACTTTTTCCCAAAACCTCGCCCTTTTCGAGATATTCAAGGTCGAAGTTTAAAAAAACGGTTTATTGGCAATACTGCTTGTATGTAGTCTTAGCAGAGAACTTTATGGTATAAGTTCTCTGGTCTTAGTCCCGGTATAATGCATAGGGAGCGAAATATTCGCGGAAAACCGTTTTCTTAAATTTCGGCCTTGTATATCTCGAAAAGGGCGAGGTTCTGGGAAAAAATGTAAAATACCAATCTTGTAGATATTGAATTGAATTGAATTCTCTACAACTTTTATGTTAACATTATTGCTGTCCGATTTTTTTGGAGCGAGATATTCGTGAAAAAACATGTTTTTGAAACTTTGGCCTTGAATATCTCGGAAAGATGCATAGGACGCGAGATATTTGCAAAAAACTTTGACCTTTAATATCTTGGCTAGCCATGTTGTGATTTTTGAGATTTTTGTGGATTTGGGTGGTTTGGGATACCTCAAAGAACGTCTGTATAAAAATTCAGATTTTTACTAATTTTGTCCAGGTCAAATGCTAATTTCTGTGGACTAACAATTGTGCTAAGCAGTGTTAGTGTTGTTTCAACACAAAAAAATTTAGAGTGTTACCCATGATTAGGCCTAGGTGTTGGCCTATGTGTTATTTGATATTTTGTAATAACCAATTGTTGACTCTGACTGAATGACTAATGCTATTTTTTCCAGTATGCAGACGTCTCCAGGGCCGGATATAGAGGGGGATATTTGAAGCTGATTCGGAAAATCAGTCACCATTCGGCACTTTCGGCATTTGGCAATTATGTACATGAAATCATAAAAAAACTTAAAACAATGAAAACCCAATACCATAAATAATTATTATTTTTCGATCAACTCCTGTCTTGTATTTGACTTAAATCATCCTGGCTGACAGCAACATGGCCAAATCTGCCTGTTCTAACCTTTAGCCCTGAGCGCTGTATGTATATGAGTATATATATATTGTATATCTACAGTGCCCTGTCATAATTGCTGGAAACTTAAACAGGGCACTTCGATTCATCAAAAGTCTTCAATCAGATTTACATTTTTTTGTATCCCAAAAATTAAATGACCATCTAATCGCGTCAATATAGAAAATTTAAAAATTGAGATGTTTTCTGGCAAAGGACCAATCGGAATAATTTTTTTTTGCAAATTGTTTATTGAGGTCTAAGGACCATTGGTAAAAAGAAAAAAAACAGGCCGCTGGAACTTTTCTATTAATAAACTAGCAATTTGAAGCACTAAACAAATTAAGTACATTTGTTAATTTGCTATATCGAAAAGCATTTGAGAAAACCGAGTGAAAATGTATACTCGGGAGTTTTAGAGGTCACTGATTACGATATTGAAGTGAAAATTAGAAAATCCAGGATTGGCGGCTATAGAGTATAAAAACGTGATATATTTTTTAATATATTATTTAATATTTTTTAAGGCAATCATTAGGGGCGAGCGTAGAGGCGACTTCAATGTGAATTTACTTCCAAGCTGAATCGGACCTACTCCGTCCAGCCTCACACCCACCTCGGCGATGTTCGATGATTGTCTGGCTGGCTCCGAGCTAGGATGCGGTGAGGCACATAAATGTATAAAAACTGTTATAAATTATTAGAGATTGATTGATTGTCAGTCGATATTTCATTGAAGCAACGTCGAGCGCGGTTAGTACTTGGATGGGTGACCCATTTTGGGAAACACAGCGATCTCGTCCCACCTCCTAGCGGCTTGTATATTAGTGTATACGTGGAAGCTACGTAATTTGAAGACGAGGATTACGTTGTGGATATACCATCCTTCGGAGGGGATGTAAAGCAGGCGGTCCTTTGTCTATTAAATGTTAGGCAAGTAAAAGATCCCTACTCTTCTTACGAGAAGAGGTTCGGCAAAATTTCCAGGTAGGGGGTAGCTCGTCTCCTGGCGTCGGTGATAGACCCTGGTAGCGGAAATAGGCCGACGTTAAATAAATAGATAAAAAAGGCAATCATTATTGTTTTAATTTAATATGTAATTTTTAAAATTGAAAATAATGGTCTTAAAATAGTAGATATTTAGTATACAATTTAAACTTTGTTACAAGCACTTTACGTGGAAATTGCAGAACTAAAAAGTGTTTTAATATTGTAGGGAAAGAATTGTTAAAAAATTAAGTACAATTTTTTTCCATTACTTATTTCTCAATTATAGAAATTGTTTACTTAAAAAATATATAAAAATATTACACCATTCTTTAAAATATTTTTTTTCAATTTCATTTGAGTTGTTTATAAAGGAAAATATTGCTCCTCTTGATCTTAACCTTCATTTCTTTCTTCTTCTTGACCATTGTCGATTTCATTATTGTAAAATAATGTATTCAACATATTATTGAGATAAATCTCATCTCTTCCTATTGAAAAGTTTGGTACTAATATTAAGAAGGTACTAAGGAGGGTGTTTTTACCGTATGTAAAAACTAAGGTTAACCCCCACTTGGGGTGAAGGAGAGTTACCAATGAATCGTATATTTAGGTGTAAAACGGCATTCTGAATACTTTTTTATTCTTGTAATTTTTCTCAAAAATATAAACTTAAGCCAGAAAATCCCATTTTTTTTACTTCATAGCCGCCATTTTGGATCAGCCATCTTGAATTTTCCAATTTTCAAAATTGTAATCAGCGACCTCAAAATCCCCCGAGTATACATTTTCAGTCGATTTTCTCAAATAGTTTCCGAGATAACAAATGAACAAATTTAATTAATTTGTTTAGTGCTTAAAATTGTTTGTGACTAAGAGGGAGCAACGCGATCAAATCAGAGGGGAGTGGGCGGAAATTAGCGATTAAAGTACAGAGAGCTGTTGTGTTGGTTGTCTAGTTTTGGCGTTCGTACTTTCTTTACTATTGCTCTACCTACTTACAATCACACCTGAAAGGTCAAGAACACATCGAGACCAACGAAATGAGTGCGCATCGGTTATAAACTGCTTTTTCCCAGTCAAGATTTTTAGTACAGTGCTTTTTAATAGATGATGCCACCTACAGCACTACAATAGGGTATCTGCATCTAATCAACATAACCTTAAATTTTAAGTTTTTCAAGTTTATTCTCATTGTTAATGTTCGTATACACATTTTTAGCTTGAAGCCGTACTGGCTCCAAACAAATATTTAAAAATTCACGTAAATAATGCTTCAATATTGTTGATTAATAAAAATAGACTGCTAATTACAGGTTAGATTTCCAGCCTACAAAAAGAGTCCTATTTTATTAGGACCAAGTATTTAGAACTTCATAAACATTACACTGAACTAGATTTTAGTTGAAAATACGGGAACCAGGCAGAAATTTTAATAACAGCTCCATAATACTCTAAAATCTTAAGAAACACATATTTTTGAGGTTAGCTGTGACGTCACGTGCAGATGACCTATAATAGCCACACTGCCTACCCTTCGCCCCACTTCAGCTTTAGCTTTACAGATGAAACTTTGTGATTGGCATTGCCCCCTCTTAATGACGAAATGAAAAAGTCCCAGTGGCCTGTTTTTCCTTTTACCAATATTCCTTAGACTTCAATAAACAATTTGCACAACAATAGGTCGATTAGTCCTTTGCCAGAAAACTTCTCAGAAAATATCTATCTTGACGCGACTAATCAGATATCAAGCATTCTTTATATATAAAGAATAAAAGGATAAGTTATTCGACATTATAACAATTTCACACCCCCCCCCCATAAAAACTGCTTAAAACCTGCCCTGGACGTCTCGGGTTTAAATCCAGATCGCGGAATATTATTTTTTATTGTATCAGTAATATTAAAATGTTTACAAAGCTGTATACATGGACATAAGGATAGTTGTTTAGAATAGGTCGGTTTTACCTTTTCCCGACAAAAATTAACAAAGTTATAATAGAAATTGAAAATGTGCGTTATGTTCCTAAAGCCGCTCTCTATTCAACGTAATTTTAAAAATTGTATTTTCAAATATTAGATACAAAAATATTAGACGCTGGAAAACAACCAGTCTAAATTTCAAGAAGAAAGAACGGTTTGTTTATTTATAAAGTAACCTAAACGCAAAAACTGACGTATTTCGGACACAAATACAAGTAGATCATTACTTTTTTTTAAGTGTTAGAAGAGTTGGTTGAAGCCCATTGCACAGCCATTCATTTCTCAACAGCGGCAGATGCGTTTCGCCTTCCCAGGCTCATCAGTGCCACACAGTAGAGAAAGAATGAAAATACAAGCTCTTCAACCAATACTATAATTTCTTGTGGACTGAAAAGTCAGAATAGTCTAGTACGGTACACTAGATTTACTATTATTATTTTCTCCAGAAAAATGTTTGTTTTTTTATGTGTTTTCATAATTCGTTTACCGTTTTTGGATAGATAAAAATCCACCGTTTGATTTGAATAATTCGGCACTCTTATTTTTGCAATGCGATTATCAGGACCGGAAATAACAAGGAAAATAAATGTAAATATCAATGTTAAAACAAAAATTGTTTAAATTTTACAAGAAGCAATGGACCGATTTAATCCAAAACTTCTTATTATACTTGTTGTCACATCTAAAACGAATTAAAAACATGAAATTGCTGCAGTAACACAATTCCATTCTCAATTTACTTTGATTACTATGTCGGATGCAAAAAAATCATGAAATAAAAGAAATGAAAAATATATAGTAGTATGTCGGTTTATCATCATCATCATAAATGGAAAACCTTTAGAATTTTATTACGTAAAATTTGGTAACGATAAAGTTATGACTCATTTTAAACTTTTTGCAGTTGAATCTTAAATAAGGCGGAGGCGCAGGGGCTAAGACTCGATGTATTGATTTTAACATAAAAAAAACTTTAAAATATTTTTTTATTCATTTTTTTAAATATATTTGTCTATTGATTCAATGGTATATTTATACCGTCATCAACATTTGAGAAGAAGTTGTTAAGAAATATATTTAACATTAGCCACTGTATCGATGTTTTTATCGGTTCCAATATTATTTCACCCTAATTGACCACAAGTTTTAGGATATAATGCACACATTATCATTACACAATAATGTATAATGTATATAATATTAGTGTCGCTGTTCAAGATAACAGTCATTAACTATTTATTCAGCTGTTATTGATCAATCGCACGTTGGTCTAATTATGAATAATATACGTATTAATATACCATAAGTGAGAAATATATGAGTGATTTATGAACATTGGCGAAAAGTATATTATCTATTATATATAAATGTAAATGAACCTGAAATATACATATTCATGTATTAATTAAAAATATAGATTGTATGGATATGGGAATGCTGCTCAGAAATTATAAAGGTTCATATTCGAGGTGTATCGAAAGTAAGAATAAATACTGCATTGAAATTTATGGATACATGTACAATCTTTCTACGTTACTAAGTGAGTATTGTATTGTACAAACTATCTACAAACTAATAGTACGGGAGCCAGGGACACTTTGAGTTGCTATATTTATTTAAACTTGCTTCTTTTTCTCGATCATATTAATGTAACTTATCCACAAAACAAGATCCTGGCACTTATTTAGCGGGGTCGATTTTGTGGAAACCACAGATTAATAAAAGACGTAGATATATAACATTGTAGGAATAGTGGCGTGTGTGAGTCGGACGAACATGTAAATATTTTGAACCGGAACAAGATTACCTCCCCCCCGTTTTCGAGGATGCTGAACACGATGGCGGTGTCAGAATTTCTCTTTGGGGTTGCGCAACCCCTCAAAACGGCCAAAAACAACCCCCGAGAGGGGTAAAACGCGCTTCACTCGATTTCCCTGCAGAAAATAACCTTCCCCCCGTTTTCGAGGATGCTGAGCACGATGGTGGTGCTGGATATCGCCTTCGACCCCAACCAACCCCTCCACCGGCCAATACTCGCCCCCGAAAGGGGTGAATTTTTTTTTTCGTAATATCAGACAAATTGCATTTCTATCCGTTTTCGAGGATACTGAGCACGATGGTGGTGCTGGATATCGCGTTCGACCCCGACCAACCCCTTCACCGGCCAATACTCACCCCCTAGAGAGGTAAAACGCGCTTCACTCGATTTCCCTGGAGAAAAAAACCTCCCCCCCGTTTTCGAGGATGCTGAGCACGATGGTGGTGCTGGATATCGCGTTCGACCCCGACCAACCCCTCCACCTGCCAATACTCGCCCCCGAAAGGGGTGAATTTTTTTTGTAATATCAGCGGGAAACACATTTATTTCCGTTTTCGAGGATGTTAAGAATAGGAAAAATCGTGCTTATAGACCTACTTGCGGTATTTGATGATATTTTTCAGTTGGACCGGAATGAAAGAGCATTGCAACCAAGAAGAGAAGTACGATTTTTCCTATTCTTAACATCCTCGAAAACGGAAATAAATATGTTTCCCGCTGATATTACAAAAAAAAAATTCACCCCTTTCGGGGGCGAGTATTGGCCGGTGGAGGGGTTGGTCGGGGTCGAACGTGATATCCTGCACCGCCATCGTGCTCAGCATCCTCGAAAACGGGGGGAAGGTTTTTTTCTCCAGGGAAATCGAGTGAAGCGCGTTTTACCCCTCTAGGGGGTGAGTATTGGCCGGTGGAGGGATTGGTCGGGGTCGAACGCGATATCCAGCACCACCATCGTGCTCAACATCCTCGAAAACGGATAGAAATGCAATTTCCCTGATATTACAAAAAAAAAAAATTCACCCTTCTCGGGGGCGAGTATTGGCCGGTGGAGGTTGGGGTCGAAGGCGATATCCAGCACCACCATCATGCTCAGCATCCTCGAAAACGGGGGGAAGGTTATTTTCTGAAAGGAAATCGAGTGAAGCGCGTTTTACCCCTCTCGGGGGTGGTTTTTGGCCGTTTTGAGGGGTTGCGCAACCCCAAAGAGAAATTCTGACACCGCCATCGTGTTCAGCATCCTCGAAAACGGGAGGGGAGGTAATCTTGTTCCGGCTCAAAATATTTACAATTTTCGGGTTTTTTTCCGACTCACACACGCTACTAAAATTGTATCTACTGCGTTTGAAGCCAAAGTAAACAATAAGGAGATAGAAGGGGCAAGGAGGTTTGTTTACATTCGTCCACCTACAGAGACGTATCGCTTGAAGAGGGTTAATTATAAGAAAAGTGATTAAAACTACTAAGGATTGCGAAATAACATAAAAGTACCAACTAAGATATTAAAATGAAAAAATGAGAAAGATGAAAATTTTGATTTAAATAATAATTATATGAATTTAAAATAACCAATATTAAAATAAACATGGCTACCTGACCAGCCCTCTACGCCTATGCATATATATTAACTTACTTATTAAAAGATCGCATATTTTCTTTCATTTGATACACATTGCATACACGTAACTTTTTAGGCATTTTTAAAATAGTATATACCGGGTGCCACAGGCTAGTGGCTCCCCACTATATCTCCTTTATTTTTTAACTTATCCATTTGAAATTTGGAGTGCATTAACTACCTGTAAAAATGGATTTTTAGACATAAAACACGGTATGAGACCATTTCCGGTTTACCCGGAAATGACCGCAACTTTCGATTTTTAAATAGAACACCCTATATATTTTTACATATTTGGATTCAAGGCGAAATTCTGAGTATACCATGAGGTTTTCGCGAATTTTTGGGTCGATGTTCATTTTTTTAAAGCATTTTAAGTCATTCGTCTAGAGAGCTTTGGAATACCAAAATTTGTTCTACGGCAGGTAGAGTTCAAGGAAAAATATAATTTTTCGTGTAATTTCATTAATAACTATTTACGAGGCCTCCAAAATTGAACAAAACACTTTTTTATCGAAAAATTTTTTTTCAAATGGGGAGGTGGCGGCTCCTAGTGTTTAATAAATAGATTTTTTTCTGAATTCATTGATATCCATTTGAAATCTATGCTATTTGTTTTTCTATTTTATTGAATTTATTTAAAAATAAAAAATCACTTTTCCATTCGTGCGTAATATGCTTCTTACATCACTTATTACGTAATATATTAATAACGCACATCGTACAAAAACACAAACTTAAAAATAAGCCACAGGACAGATTGCTTTTGTTGATATGTCAACTGTCATCAAGTAGTTGATTGGTGGTTCAAATTGCCCAATCATAAGCCGCAGCCGGGGAAATATAAACAAAACAATAAACACAACAAATAAGATTTGGGCTTCTAACATTACTTATTGTTTTTAATATATATGTTTTTTTCTTGATCTGTGGTGGAAACACAGCCTAAATATAACACAAAAATAAGAAACTAATTTTAGGCAAATCTTACAAAAAACAGTATCGCTGGCTCCCGTACTATAAGTAAATTTGTCTTTATGAATAGTCGTGTGTGAAATGAAGCGATTGCACGGATTTTATGATTTATCAACGTTATATTTTTAATGAGGAATGTTATTTGACAGGACACAAACTTCTATATTGAAATATTGACTAATAGTACACGGATATTAGCAAAAATAGAAGAAAAAAATTATAATAAGCTGATACTTTCTGAATCGACAGTCGACAGGATCAAAAAGTTCCCATCCTTAACTGGTGTTTTTCACCCTTTTTCACCCTTATAATGACACCGTGTTGGTTTTTCAATAATATTTTGCAAATGTGATGTTCTACGACAAAACTAGAGGTATTGAAAAATATTGAGAATTAAATTTTCTATAAAACATGTCGTTTGCAGATTATTAAGGGTGTTTACGTTAATCGACGGCAAACTTGGGGGTAAGTAACAAAAACGCTTTTGGATAAAAACACAATATTTGTCCAGCCTTGTAATATTCTGTTTTGTAGCATTCGGTTTCAACAACTTTTTTAATAGAATTGAATTAAACTACAGTTTACGATTTAATAACATAAAAACCGCTGCCCAAGGAATCACTACTTCCACATCCAGATTCTCTATCTAAGTCACTACATCGAAAAAACTTTGTATGTGGAAATAATTGTTTATGGAACTTTAATAATATAATATTTGAAATCTTCTACCCCAAAAACCCATAAAACGATACCCCACATTGGTAGTGGGGTGGGGGTGGTGGGTAGTGGGGGGGTGGATGAAGTAAAAAAAATATGTTGAGGTTTCTGGTTCTTGTACATACACTAAATCACAATTTTTTTCATCCCTTTTTTCATCCCTCTTGTACATACTAAGTACCAATTTTATGGACTCTTACTTGCTTGATTTACCCATTTACACCAAGTTCACCCCAATTTACCCCCCAACCTTTCGACGGAACAAGATGGAAACAAAATCTAGTTTCAGATTTTTTTAAAATACATATATGTACCAAATTTCAAGTCAATATCTTAAACGGCTCCAGAGTAAACGTGCGCACAAAAAAAGTTAGACAGACTGACAGACAGACAGAATTTTTTTTTCTCTCAAACATAAAATCTCGACGTTTAATGACATTTCAAGCCTGTTTGAACAATAAAAAATTTTAAAATTTTTAGTATACTTCCATTGATGTGAAAGTAAAAGTAATAGAAATATCGATACCCAACATAGAACCTTTTTTTGTAGAGAATTTTGTGGCAAACCTTTTCCTATACTTATGTTTTTTCCTTAAGATAAAGCGTTTAAAAGATATTGTAAAAAACCAGTGCGGTGTCCCTAATGGGGGTGAGATAGGGATGAGCTTACCCCTTGGGGATGGGAACTTTTTTGATATATATTCTTACACACATAAGCTAACTATTATAGACATTTCAGCTTATTATAACTTTTTTCTTCTATTCCACATAAATTTGCCTAATTTCCGTGTACTATAGCGATTTTCGTGTAAGATGTATTAAGTCGATATGGCACGCTTGATTTACGATGCGCTTAAAATGCCATTCCTGGTCTTTCGATATCAAAATCGTACGGCCTTTCCGTTCATGTGTTAACGATAATTTATTGTTTTTAGTCGCATATTTCATCAAAATCCTTATGAGTATTTGTATTTTGTTCAATGGTAATAAGCATGGTTTTATAGTACACAACTCGAGTTGTAATGAAATTACCCACTTGTGAAATTACATACACGTGGGTAATATGATACTTACAAATCCTGTTACATATTACATTATTTAACTATTAAAATCGTTTATTTCGCACATGGCAGTTTCGTGATTTATAGCTCAGGGCATTTTACTTAAAAGTGGCACGGATTCCCGACATGACCCGACTTGACTCGGATTATCTTCTTCCGGACACCACACAGTAAGTACGCCAGTTGATTAACAACAGTTACTTAGGGATTATAGTGACTGTAGATGTTAAAGTAAAGACAGAGACGTCAGGATATTTGGCCAACTAGCATTATTCCGCTAATATTCAGCTGAATTATTGTATAATTATTTTATAGTGGTGGAAAAATGTTCCTTTATGTTTTATTAAAGTGAACTAATTGGCTCTCTGCGACAATTAATAATATAATAACAACAATAGAGTTTCAAGTAACTATGCGAATACTTTTAATTTATAACGATTACATAAATGTTGGCTACACGCTAAAAAATATGAGTTACTATTTCAATGTTATATAACCAGGTGATATAAACGTTCTTACAACTAATCATAAAGCTGTTAGGCTTATATAGGTAACAGTTCTTGTTAGGTACTCTTATACAGAAACTTTATTAAAGTATTTTAACGGATTCCAGTGAACGCATAAATAATTTTTTATAGAGTCGAAAGTTCGTCGTTGCAGCATTTCACCTGCTGTAGTTATATTTATAAAACTCTGGAGGAAATTAGTAATGTACTTGTTATAAATTGGGAAATACAGTTGATCTACAGTTTCCGATCCCGTCGGCTAACTTATTTAAAGAGCATCAGAATATTCAGGATGATGCCAACATGGAAGTGAATGAAATGTAGTAGAAAATATTCTAGAACCACTTGACTCTCTATTGACAATACTGAAATTAATCTAAATTTTCACATAACAACCAGATACATTTAGGAGCTATGATACATATATAATTACCACCAATCTAACTAAAGAGCTGAAAGGATTCGTAATGGCTGAGTAATACACTGTTCTATAAGAGAAGCCACTGTACTACTATGCGAGCATCGTGGCTGTTAAATGCCTGCATAAGAAGCTGAATTGTTCTCTAAAGTAAACCGCGATCTGTTTCTATAAACTAAAAGTGATTGTGACTGTATAGTAACTGTATACCAAGCCAAGTTGTTTTATAGCAAAACCTGTGGATGTCTTTATACAACAAAAGGGAACATGCAGCTATATAATACAGGGGCCCAAAAGCCAGTTTACCGATTTGCACTTTGAAATAATTAACCAAACAGTGTAAAAACAATTTATTATTATAGGCTACAAAAAAAATTATCGATAGTTTTCAAAATGGTTTCCCTGGTGATCAATGCACTCTAGACATCTTCCTGCAATAGAGCTGCAATTTTTTTTCCGTGCAATACCAATATCTTTTTAGATTGTGTTGAGTTAAATTGCTCTGCAGTACAACCCGTAGTACTTTTAAATTATATAAGAATTTTGTCGCTATATAATGGCTACATAACAAGTTACATAATTTTATAAAATAACCTGTTACAGTATTTATACTACAGAAAGTTGGAATAAGTATAGTTATCGCCTGTAGAACCCAATTATTCTCTAAAACAATTCGCAACAATCTCTAAGCAACTAAAAGAGCTTTGTAACATCTGCTATAAAACAAACAGTTTTGTGAAAGCTGTTTAACTGAAACACAAAGGTTGCACTATATCAGCCACCATATTTTTCAAAGATGTAAGGTTTTAGACGTGGCATCCATCTTGACAAAAATTTACATAAGAAAATCAATATTCCATTAGCATATTAAACTATTTCACATGTACTTTCAATTGCGTATTACGTTTTAAATAATTAATTTATGGAAATTAATAACATAATTATATAGGAGTAAATATTTTGATGAACATTTTTTTCATAAATCTTGTTCAGTCCCTTAATTTGCAGAATCGATGGAGCTTCTTAAGTTACTTTATAGATGCTGTGATAAAATGGCACTACAAGCCTGCGCCTATTCTGGGTATATAGTGTTTATATAGATATTGAGACAACGTTCTCAGACCTCAATCACAAAGCTTTTTTAATTCTTATACAATGGCGATATAGATGTTCTTATGGTTATTATAAAATAATTAATGTTAGTTGGGTGGGATTCATTAGGGGTATCCGTTATGATAAATACATTGATAATGTTATTATATCACATCTTATTAACTAAATTATAACTCACCACATATAATAGTACTGGCTGTCCTTTAACCGTACAGCAGCAAGCAAAGGATCCAATGAGAATAATTAGCGATCCAGTTCCTATTAATACATAGGGGGCAGTACCGCTGAATTCGGTGCTCATTTCCATGTATTTGTACAGTTCTACTTCCATCCATATTCCTATAGCCAGAATAGCAATGCCAGATATCTAAAAATACGTAATATTTTTCATTTTAAACAAACGTTCTTAAACATGTTAACATCTACTAAGTCTACTCAAGATGGAGACAACTATTCCTAAATATTGGGCTGATATCACCAAGGAGCTAATAGGAAAGAGGTTTGGTAAGGTCGTACACCTAACAGGCAACCGCGACAGATGGCGTGATGCTGTCAGACATGCCATACAGCAAGATTAGAATAAAATTATTGGATCACAAATGTCTGCCAAGACGTGGTAAATGAATTGAATTGCACAATGTTGAACTAGTCTGGATAAGCTCTGGCTCTGTAATTTCACCGCCAGTCGAACCTAGATTCTAGAGGGCATCAGTCCGGTGGATCCGGCCTCACCGGAGACTGCGCCAATGAATAGAAAATGAGATACATCTTCCAGGCATGTTCCAGTAAGTCAGCAGTATCTGGTGCTTGCATAATCTTACATTTCAGAGTGGTGCACAGTGTCATATTTTAACAATATAGGGAGTTATTTCTATGACAATATGTGTTTTATCCATTTACTGGCGGTTTATAGATTGCATCGGGTAAAAGGAATGAATATTCAAAAGTTCAAGTTTGAGATATATTCTATTTCCCTCTCTTACCGAAGGGAAGTATTGACACCATGAAAAAGCCACTCTCCTAGATTTATTACGATTTTCACGTTTCAAATTATGTGGATCAATAATATTAAGGGCCTTTAAAGCTGGTTTGTCTGTTTATCTGTCTGTTGGTCTGGTGTCTGCCTGCGCTATAACTGTTTGACGGAGAAAAATAATATTTGGTATGCAGTTGAGGCTATTTCCAAACAAAGGAATGGTATATATTCTTAATGAAAAATATTCAACTAAAAAAAAATAATTCATGAAAAAATGTGACAGGAGGACGATAAATTTGGCATGTAATTACCAAAATTGTCAAGGAAGAAATCTGATATATTTTTAGTGAAAAATAATTAAAAAACTGCGGTCGAAAATAATATTTGGAATGTAGTCGGCACCATTACCAAGGCGGAAACCTGATATAATTTTCATCAAAAAATATACAGGAAGAACATCCTTAAAAAAAATATTCACGGAGAAAAATGTTTTATTAGCATTAGACGTTGTTTCGTTGTTTGAGAGAATCTAAAATTAGCTAATTGAAACTTGAAATATCCTCCTTTTCTTCAGACATCTTTTTAAATATATTTCTTTCATAAACCCAACGCCATAATTTCATAATCCTAGAACTTCATAACTCCAAACTCTATATCCCCATAACCAGGGGCATCCTTAAACGTCATGCTCAGTAGCAAGTAGGCCTTTGTCAATATATCACCAGGAATATTTTTGTTTCATATCTAGTACTCATGAGCTCAAAGGGCATAGCAGGATAATCATGTGTTAGCTGCCCCGGCACCAATCGAGTCGAAATTTTGAGCACAAGTTGATAGTAGTGTTAGATGAAATTTTCCAAAATATTATTTTTGGAAAACCATTTTTACGGGAGTTATGGGCACAAAAAGAAAAATGGATAACCGATTTTCATGAAAAAATATATGTTATGGCTTTTGATAGCACCACCGTAGAAAAAAATTATTGTCGAAAAAAAGTAGTGAAAAAATTTTTTCAGAATAAAAAAAGATTTTTTAGGGGATGTTCTCGAGGCACACCCATCATTTCCTTCCAAATAAGTGTTTATATGCGTACAGTGCCTCTCACTAGTCAAGGTGCCTGTTTATTGTGAGTTCCCTTGCCTCTCACGAGTCGGGGTGTTTGTTTATCGTGAGTCCCCTTGCCTCTCACTAGTCGGGGCGCTTGTTTATTGTGAGTCCCCTTACCTCTCACAATTCGATTTGACTTTTTTGCGTGAGACCTCTTGCCTCTCACGAATCAGATTACTCTATATTAATGAGACTTCTCTTAGTCTTCATTGCTAATTACAGAAATAATATTATTCTGAGTAAAAATGTCGCTGAAAATTTCAGATGGCTTCAGAACAGAAAAAAAAATTTTTAGTTTCTTTTTCCGGTTAGCGCGCGCGCCGTTCGGAAGTTTCGTCTGCCAGCGTAATTGGGGTATGTGAAGTACATATACTAACTACCTATGCGGACAGATATCGATAATCATTCGATTTAAAAATAAATGCCCCCCCCCCCTCCCTATCCCCCCACCATACCAAAAAGTTCCAAAGAGAAAAAAAATTGTATTTATGTGGTCTCTTCGATTACCGTCTGGCAGACGGTAACCACTCGTCGTCGAATTTGCACGCTATTTCCTATACTAATAATAAGCGAACCAAAATCGTATTGTAACCTCCACGTGGTGGACCTCGGAAACTACAGTTCTTTGGTAGGCTGACTGCAAACGTTTTCATTCCAAAATTTTCTGCACAATTTTTAAAAAAATTGTTGAAAAATTTTTTTCAAAATAAAAAAATATATGGGATGTTCTCGAAGAATAAAGACTAAGAGAAGTCTCATCAATATAGAGTAACCTGATTCGTGTGAGTCAAGAGGACTCTCGCAAAAAAATCAACCTGAATTGTGAGAGGTAAGGGGACTCATAATAACCAAGCACCTCGACTAGTGAGAGGCAAGGGGACTCACAATAAACAAGCGCCTCGACTAGTGAAAGGCAAGGGGACTCAATAAACAGTGAGAGGCACTGTAACCTCCTCGTAGTGGACTTTGAAAACTAGTTTTTTCGTAGGCTGAACGAATGGCCGCCAGTGACCGTGGTAGTAAGATATAGTAATGAACCACGCAGTATGCCCATGATTATCAATTTTGAATATGTTGTACCCTTCCTGTCGCTTTAAAAATTGGATATGTTTTAAAGAGGCATATAAACATTTATTTGAAAGGAAGTGATGGGTGTGCCTCGAGAACATCCCTTAAATTTTTTTTATTTTGAGAACATTTTTTCACCACTTTTTTTTCGACAAATTGACTCAATAATTGTTTTATACGTTTGTACCATCAAAAGCCATAACGTATATTTTTTTCATGAAAATAGGTTTATCCGTTCTTGAGAATTCTTTTTTTTCCATTTTTCTTTTTACTCCCATAACTCCCGTAAAAATGGTTTTCCAAAAATAATATTTTGGGAAATGTCATCTAACACTATTATCAACTAGTGCTCAAAATTTCGACCCGATTGGTGCGGGGGCAGCATGCTATTTCTGCCATGCCCTTTGAGCTTCTGCGCGTAAATAGGGAAATGGGTTACTTGATAAATTTTAAATTGCATTTCTTGGATTATGGGGTTATGGAGTTTGGGTTTATAAAGTTACAGGATTTAGAGGTTATGGGGTTATAAAAGCCTGCACACTCCGCGTTATATGGTTTTTGAAGTCAGATGTGTAAAATTTCCGTTTACTCAGAGTCTTGTGTTTATAGAATCTTGCACGATCCGATTAATATGGTTATGGGGTTATGGAGTTGTAAGGTTATTAAATATAGATTCTAGTTGCTGCTCATCTGATTGTGAAAGACAAAAAAACATGCTTTGCTTGGGTGTAATTTGAGGTTGGGGATGAAAAACGAGCCAATCTGACAATTCTGACTTCGGACTCGGATTCAAGGGCAAAATACATAAGCATACACTGGTCTGGTCCGTCGGAAAGACCAATTTTTTGTGGTGCGTAATCCTTTTCATTGGTTGTTAACATTTTTAGGCAAATGACGCAGTTTCTAAAATATTACATTTTAACGAAATATTTAGTTTTATAAACGTTCCGTCGCCATCTTTAAACTTTCATATCTCTAAAACTATTAATTGCAAATAAAAAAGAAAAATTAAAATCATTCTCAGTTTATAAGATTCCTTATTGGTCTCTAGCCTTTGTTCGCTAAATGTAATACTTACTTTTGGAGTTATTCGATGAAAACCATTTTAAGATACCTGTTTTCTCAAATTAAAATATCAATTTTCAATAACATTGAGACTATCAATTCATATGAAACGTTTCATAGAGCATTTTTTCCTTAAAATTTGATTCCCTTTCAGTTCCTATAAGCTAGCAAGCTCCTGCATAATATAGAAATGTTTCATTGATGCATTTATTATTAAATTAACAAAACTAGAGATTTAATTCAAACGACATTTCTTTATTGAAACCTCTGTTAACTGTACTATTATTCAAAGTTAAAAATATTTTTTTAGGACACCTACATATTCTAAACCATAAAAATACTGTAAAATAAATAAACTTTCAGTAAAAAGTCATTAAACAAGCGTTAAATTATAAAAATAGGTTTCAATAGAATTTTAAAAAATTATATAACCAAAATTTGTAATTTTAAATTTAAAAAAGTTCAAGGATTTTATTAAATATTAAATTAGATACTTCTATTTATAGTAATCAACAGTGTAAAGTATTCAGAGTTACTGTCAACTATCCATATGTTTCAGCAAGCAATACACACATGTAATCTCATTGATTATTTAGTACGCAGTAAAAGTGTTACACCTCAATAAAATTAATAGACCCACACGGTAACAACTGTTATTATAGCTACTTACCCAAAAAACAAAATTAAAAACCATTAAAAGGCTCTTCATGCACGCCATCGCTGCAACAGTTTGCAAATGCTTCCCCATTTTTCCCTAATTAATTCTAAATTTGTCTCACTAACTACAAATAATAGACAGCGGATATGTATTGTCAAGCTAATTAACAAAAGGAAATCACAGAAACTTATCTACACAAAACTGTGTCGGCCTCCACCAACACAGGCATTTAGTGATATGATTTCAGTTTCAGCAGAGGAAGGAGAAATTTTCCATGTTTACATTTGGCACTGAAATACTGAATCGGACCGGTCGTAGCAACGGTTGATTTTCATGTTACACTTAATAGTACAGTTTTACGAATTATGGAAATTGTTTTAATTTCATGTAAAATGTAAGTGCATAATGAGAGTAGCAGTAATAATGTTTCTTTAGAAAAAAATAGAACATTGCGATTTTTTATGGATGTTATAGTTTGATCTAGGTACTTAATTTAATAAAATTTTAAAAAATATATCCTCAAATAAATATGAGACAAAATACAGAAATAGTTGAACTACTTGTTCGTGTATAGAGACTAGTTCCAACAGTCAACTTGCATATTATTTTTTATTTCATTAGAAAGTTTATTTATATTTATATGGAAACATAGTTTATACCAAATATCGGCCCTTAAATCTCAAAATTTTATATGTTACAAATAATTAAACATGCAATCGCTAGCTGTTAATTACAATCGAGACAATAGGCGCAGGAGTGGCTATGACGTCACACCGTGTGTCGAACGGAGAACAGCAAATGGCAACCATTGCGTTGCATTGTCATCGAAGTTGGAAAATGCAGTGGCGGCATCTGTTTACGTTTTATGTTTATTTTACGTGTCAAAAAGTCCCAATAATGGGAGATACATATTACTAAACACTATAGAGCGAATGTTTCCTTTTTAAAATGACAAATAAAATATTTATTCGTGCACCCAAAGAGAAAAATCGTCGAATAAAATGGTTAAAATCATGCAGAAGAAATGTGAAAGATATTTCTGAAAAAAATATTGCCCTTCACGCATGTGGAGGTTATTTTAATGTAAGTGTTACACCGAAATATCATTAATTATTTTTGATTATATAAAATAGCACAATAGATATTTTTATTTTTTATTGTAATAAATAGAACCGAATTTAATAGAAATTTTGTACCTGTTTTAACATAAATAACAAAAAAAACATAAGTATTGCACTCGGTTTTGCTTTGTCCAAGACATATTCTATCTACAAGTAGCAAAATATAGCCGTCGGTCAAAAAAACAAACTTCTGTTATTTTTTTAATTAATAGTTAAAACTCAAATACTTTTTATTTTGAAGTCGTTTATTACTATACTAGTAGGTTTAAAGCAATATTCTTTGTGCTATTTAACTATCTGAATTATCCTCGGATTTATTTAAGTTTTAACACAATAACATAAACTGATGTACCTACTTGTTAGCTTTAACATCGCGAACTTCGCCAAGAAAAAACTTTCCGTGTTTTACTTCCTCATCCACGTGCTGGAGTGAAAGTATAAGTAGTAATCGTTTTTTTTTTGTTCAAATAGGCTTAGAATGTCATGAAATGTCGGGATTTTATGTTTGAGCAAAAACAAATTCTATCTATAACTTTCTTTGTGCGCACGATTACTCTGAAATAGTTTGATATTGACTTGATATCTGGTACCTACGCCTATAACGAGATCTGGAGTTAGATTATATTTTGATCACATTCCGCTGAAGGGTTAGATAGGAGTAAATGGAGGTAGAAAAGTAAATTTTTTTTAGCTTCAGCCGCCCATACTATCACCCCCATTACTACCTCCACACTAATATTAAAGGGAGTAAAAAATAACAGTGTGTTTATAAGAACCAAAGGTCTTAAAGTTCATTTTTGCATTCGCCATCCCATATACCACGCTCCATTACCACTCCCACCTCGTTATTGGAGAGGGTAAAAAATAAAATTGTGATTTAGTGAGTATACAAGAACCAAAAGCCTTATTTTTTTTGACATTAGTCACTTCCTCCACCTCCCCCCATTACCACCCCCACCTCAATATTGTAGGGAGTAAAAATAAAATTGTAATTTAGTGTCTATACAAGAGTCAAAAGCTTCAATTTTTTTCACTTCCTCTACCACCCCCCATTACCACCCCCACCTCGATATTGTAGAGGGTAAAAAATAAAATTGTGATTTAGTGTCTATACAAGAACCAAAAGGATTAGTTTTTTTCTTGGCGTTAGTCCCCCTCTAGCATCGATGTGCCACACTTCCGTGTAACACATCGCTTTATGAATTTTTGGGGTAAACGGTTTCAAATATTATATTAATAAATTTCTATGCACAATTATTTTCAGATAGCGGAGTGCGGCTGTGGCGCCATATGTCACAGAACTGTTTGATGTCCCAGTCGATGGCGGCGTGTAACAAGAATTGTTTAAATGATGCAGACTTTAATAACTTATATTTAATATAAGGAACTGAAAAATATTTTTTTTGGAACTGTGGGTTTTTAATGATATTAGCTTACATTTGTGAGTATTATTCTCCAAATTTAATTTCTTAAGCAAGTTTTCTATTAGTACTTTTTAAAGCGATTTACCCTAATAGAGTTGAGTGTGATCATCAAAAATTTCATTTTCTAGGAGTTGCGCCGTTTAATTTAATTATTTATTATTTCCTTATATACAAATTTATGGTTTAATTATTTGTTTACTTTATTAAATCTTTGTCACTGTCTAAATATTTTAACTAAGTTTTGCATGTGTTTTTAGAAATGGTAATATTGACGCTACTTTTTATTCCTGGAGGTAATTTCAAATAGTAGTACATTTTTTGGTCAACTGTTTTATTAGCCCTAGATTCAGGACAATTGTCTTGCTTCAATCTTCTGTCGTAATTATGATCAAGGCTGGAATGAGTAACATTATTTTTATAAGAGTACTTTAATATTGCTAAACACAATATTTATCTTAACCAAATATTTAGCTTTCTTTGTATAATAATTATGTGGGATAAATTTATTCATTATTAAAATTAATTTTTAAAATCCATTTTTGAGTAGCTATTAATCAAATTTGTTAAATGACTCTTGTGCACTCATCCCCATTCTTCTAGGATTCCATATTGAAGTGGTGTTTATATCGATAAGAAATCAAGATTTCTAAATGTTTTCAGTTCATAATTTCTTTTGGATACTTTGTCTTTGGTAATAAGCGTCTTATCTTATTTTTAGAACATGGTTTAGCTGTAGGTTGCATCTAAAGTGCTTGTCGATTATAGAATAATAATAATACTATTTTACCGAACTCGTTTCTAATATCTGTGTTTATTATTGTGTTTTTTATTAATTTAAACATCCAAAAATATGGTAAGTAAAAGATGTAAAAAGTAAATAATAGGTTTTATTATAATTTATAGTGAGCAAGTTAAAATTAAACCATAGTTTTAATTTTTCAAATTCGGTTTCAGCAACAGTTCTTTAAGTTTTGTCATGAATCTGATTTATAAAAAATAACAGTGTCATCAGAGAAACTAATTATATTTTCTGATAAAAACAAAATTATTTACATAAATATTGAATAAAATGTCCCCTAAGACTGCCCCTTGCGGAATTCCAAATGTTACTGTTTTAGTTTCACAAATACAGCACCAGAAATAATCATAATTTTTGCATAAAAAAATGCAGCAGTAAAGCATACAAAAATCACCATATCAGGCAGGTTGCTACTATTATGATATGTTACCACACGAAACAAAAAATTTGAAATCACCAAAACAATTTAAAAACAAAATTAGAAACATGTTAACAGATAATATTTTTTACAATATCAGTGAATTTGGACAACATATTAAATTGTAGGAAAATTAGATTTTTTGATTTCTTACAGCTTTAACACTCTTTCAATGTTATAATGTATAATTAATTTATATATTATTTTTTTAGTCTATGGCTCACGGTATCGAATGCTTCTGCAAAATTTATGAGGGTGCATAAGCTTTTCTCATCAACAGTTTTATAAACCTGTTGTTTTATAAAGGCTTTAGCACCTTTGGTAGACTTCCCATCCTTGAATCCAGCCTGCTTGTTGGAAAGTATCTTGCAATTTCCGAAAAAAATAGACTTAATACTTTGTTATAAAATTTTTCCCATATTTGGGATTAAAGTGACAGGTCTATTATTAATGAATTCATTCTTTTTACCACATTTATCAACTGATTTAATTATTACAACTTTTAAATATTCTGGGAATATGCGTGTTGAGAATCTTTTATTTATAGCCTATACTTGCTTTCTTGTTTCAGATTTTTTTATTACATCAATCATTTCTAGATAGAAACATGTAGTTTTATAAAACACTTTTATTTTCAACTTAATTTGTAGGAATGTTTTATTCGCATAGTTTTTGCCAAGTTCTGTATAATGTTTATATATTACTGTCTATTTTTATTTTAGTGATTGTAGTTTCATTTTTATTTTTGTTACCTACGTAACTTTTTTACTGTTTTCCATAAATTTTCACTACTATTAGTATTTATTTAAATTTTTACTAATTATATTGTCTTTTTGCGGTGATATATAACGATCAGCAGAAACATTTACAGTAATAGCTACTAAACTGCTTTCTTCATTTGCATTCGATTGGATATTTAAATACTTTGTTATTAATTCTTTTCTTATCCTTTCATAATCCCTGTTCAGCCATATTTTTTTTTTGTTAGGCAAATAAATCAATCCCCGGATATGAAATACATGCCCATTGTCCATGTTTACTATTCCCCCTCTCCCTTCTTTTTGATTGCTGACGCTTGTTCCAAACAATTCTCCTTATTTTTAATAATTACCCTGCCTACGTAGCTGAAACACGGACTGTTAGAGAAGCAGACAGATGGCGTATTGATTCTGGAGATGTTTGCTGCGAATTCCCTGGATAGCTCATCGCAACATCTCGATTCTCCAAGAAATATGTTTCTCCAGGAACTCTTCAGCATCCTATTCTTCCGAATTCTCTCATTTTTTGGTCACATCAACCGGAGAGAGGACGTTATAGGTGGGCTGATGGTTCAAGGAAAACCAGATGGCAAGACGTCAAGAAGATGCTCTCAAAACGATGAGTTGAGATCATCAAGCCCTAGTAGCACCAAATATGAAATAAATATTTATTCTATATTTTTAAATATTTATCTCTCTGTTAAATATTCGACAGATAAAAATAATATTTTTCAAATATTCAAAAAGAAATATTATTTCACCAATATTTACTCATCATAGCATAAATATTGGTAAAATAATATTAGCAAAATAACATTTATTTAATATAGTTAAATACACATGAGGAAAATATATAAAATTTAATATGTACATTATATTAAATGAATATTTGTGGTCAATATATTTACTCGCATTTATTACTGTTTTCTGCAAGTAAACGTAACCTTTGAAATAATTTGATTTTCATTGTATATTAAAATAAATATTTTTGAAATATAACGTTTCTGTGATTTATTTAATATTCCTAATATATTTTCAAGCAAACATTTTTTAATATTTAGCAATGATTTTTCGTAATATTTGTTTCATGTGAAAAAGAGTGGCGGTCAAAATATTTTTTAAATATAATTATTTTAATATTTATTTTATATTTGGTGCTACTAGGGATGAGTTGATGGGAAAGAGCTTTGATGTGCGCCTAACAAGTAACCACGACAGATGGCTTGATGATGTCAGACGTTCCACACAGCAAAGTGAGATTGACAGTTGCAAAGAAGCACCATAGTAAACTCTTGCTAAACTCAAATCGAAAATCATAAAAAGGGCCGACAAAGCGCCGACGTTTGTGTGTCGCTGTCAAAGAACCGCCGCGGTAAAGATCAGCGTAGCTTTTTCAATTGAGAATAGACAGACTCTAACAGTAATGTCGACCAAAGAAGTTAAAGATCTTTGATGTCGACCGACCCTCTTGATATCATTACTTCACGGATTCTGAGATACTGTAATGCGTAAAAGTTTTTACTATAGATCCTGTCTTTTTAACAAAAAATGTTAATTTTGCTTTGCACTTCGTTTTGTCCATTTCTTCTGCTTACATACATAATGTTCTCAGGGACTGATATTTCTATTTTTTCAAATTTACGGCGGATTTAGAATTGAAACTAGCATGTAATCGCGCTACGAACAATGGATCGATAAGAAAACACGACGTCTTCTCCACAGGTTGCCCTACGCGTAATGCATTTTGCAGCCAACCCCTTATCAAATTATGACTCACGCTTGAAATTGCTCTCTTGGCTGGATTAAATTTGATTATTAGTCTGCTGCCAAAAATACATATTGTGGCCAATTAAACAACTTATAATAATTATTACAGTAATAAATTGGTTATTAATGATGTATTTAGTTAAGCAATGTAATTTTATGTAGTTTCAATCATTCACATATTTTTCCAATTTTTAATGAAGAACTATAATTAGTTATAGTACGGGAGTCAGCGACACTCTTTTTTTGAAGATTTGCTTAAAATTAATTTCTTACTCTTTGTGTTTTATTTAGGCTGTGTTTTCATAAAATCGACTCCAGCAGGAGTATTGGCGGGCCAACGCATAGTGAGACGAAACCCTATTGTGCCACACAAATCACTCTACAGGTCGTCAAGTTAAAGTTATCAGAAATTTCCTTTTTTTTTTTAAGGTCAAATTTAAAAATGTACAAGTGTCTTTCGTAACTTTGAAAATAATGTGAGTTTTCGTAGAAGAAGATATCTAAAGTGTCTAAGGCTCTGATCTAACTTTCTGAAGTATTTTGCTGCGCTGAAGCTAATATTGGACAAAAAATTTTTCCGTCGTGTCAGTTTTCCTATACCATCTCTTTCATCCCATAAAATGGGCAAAGGAAATGTTTAGCCAATTTTGGACACAAAATTGTTTCTGCCAGATCAGTTTCCCTATACTACCTCCTCTTATCCCTTAATTTTTTTGTGCAAAATTGGTTACAGAGCGTCAAAATACTTCAGAAAGTTAGGTAAGAACCTAAGGACAAGACTTTTTTTTTGTATATCTGTGTTATTAAATGGCATTTTCATTAAGTTGATAGAAATTTTGGCAGCTGCCAAAAGTGAAAACTTCATTTTAATATCAATTATGGAACTAGAAAGTTTTAAAACACGTTATATCTCTTCTTCTATGAAAACTCACATTATGTTCAAAATTACGAAAGACACTTTTAAATTTGACAGCTGTCAAGATTAAAAAAAAGAAAATGAAAAATCTACTTTAGCAGATCGATTATGTATTTGTAAAGTAAAGATTAAAATTGTGTTAATCTTTATATATTTGTGACCTGTAGACTGATTTTAATTGAAAAAAACTATATTTTCTAGTAGAAATTCAATTTTAGATCAAAATTATAAAAAATTGAAGCTGAAAATAAAAAATCCGGCTTGATAGATTGATAGAGAATTTCAAAACGAACATTTGGAAAAAAATAGTTTCTGATAACTTTAACTTGACGACTTGTAGAGTGATTTGGGTGGGACAGTAGTGTTTCGTCCCACTGTGCAACGCCTAAGAGGACTTTTTTCTCCTGACAAAGTCATGTCCCGTTGAATCGCTGGCAGCATAAGTTTTCTAACAATTTCAAGTAAAAAATTACTCACAAAAAAAATCAGCTTTAAACACGTAGAGCATTGAGACTTTTTTTAACATAATTAAAATGCTGCTGCCAAGCGTTGGCAAGCTAATGAAGTGGAGATTGTTTTGTTTTAATATGATCGAAGAAGAGATAAATCAAGTTTAAACAAAAAAAAAATGTCGCTGGCTTCCGTACTATTAAGCAAAACGTTTTCGAGATATAGCGAGGGAAGCGCGCCTCCGTTTATAGGATAACGCCATGTAAACTGGGGAGCCAGATGCATACAGTTCATCTCAAACTTATAGCAACATGAGGCCCAGCGTTCCAGTGCAAAGTTAAGCACTTTATCCTACAAATAAATTAGCTAGAAGTTTAGAATATGCTTTTATTAAACACTTTAATATTGCAACTTCATATTCTAACCTTCTAGCTAATTTATTTGTAGGATAAAGTGCTTAACTTTGCATTGAAACACTGGGCCTCATGTTGCTATAAGTTTGAGATGAACTGTAGTACACTTATACAATGTTAATTATATAACAAAAATATCATTATTGTTATTAATAAACTTAAAAAAAAATATTTAATAAGAAGAGAATTATAAATATTATTCCCACTCTCCGCGTTATATCTGGAAAAATGTTTATAATCAAACTTGTAGAGAATTTTATGCTCTATAAGTATTGTAATAGCCTCAAACGATATGCGACAGATAGGAAGCGAGATATTTGCAAACAAAAAATGTTGTGAACTTTGATCTTCGATACCTTGAGTAGCGGACACGAGATCTTATGACACTTTTCATCTTTACATTGTCAAAACAAAGATCTATGCAAATTTTCATCTTTTCGAGTTTGATTTCGAGGTTTAGTCTTTCCTTCGCCTGAAGGACATAGCCATAATAAATATTGTTTAAATGTGATTGTGGCATTTTCTTAATTACTTCCACATCCAGTGGACGTATAGTAACGACAAAAAAAAAATTTGAAAATTTTTATTGTTCAAATGGGCTTAGAATGTCATGAAACGTCAAGATTTTAAGGTTGAGCGAAAAAAAATTTCTGTTTGTCTGTCGGTCTGTCGTCTGTCAGTCTGTCTGTCTGTAACTTTTTGGGGTGTAAATTGAGGTAAATTGGTAAATAAGTAAATCAAGCAAATAAGAGTCCATAAAATTGTTATTTAGTATATACAAGAGAAGCTAAGGTCTCAAAAAAATTTTTGGCATTACCACCTCCACCCCATTATTAAAGGGAATGAAAAAAAATTGTGATTTAGTGTGTGTACAAGAGCCAAAAATCTCAAAATATTTTTTTTCGTACACCCCCACTACCACCCACTATATCGTTTTATAATCCAGTCAATGAGTGCTCAAAAGAGTACATGGAATATGCGAGACTTTTTGACTTCAGGACTTCGTTAGGAGTAGTTAGCAGGTAAATATACTAAAAGTCCCTGCCCCTGGGAGGTGAGCTTACGGTGGGAAGAGGGGGCGAAGGTCTCATTTTTGGGTTTTTCGATTGTATCTCGAAAACGGTGGACTCTAGAAAAAATGAAAGCTAATTAAATTTCCTATAAAATTGTTTCCATACATATTTGTCGAATTTCCAACGGTTTTCAAGATATACTTTATTGAAAATCGATACTTTTCGAAAAAATTATTTTTACCTAACTCTTTTTGTCAAACATTTGCTTCTAGCACCTCCCACGATTCTTTCTCAGAAAAATTACCACAAACGAAGTTGTAGAGCATTAAATTTCCTTCAATTTGATATACACTTAAAAAATATTTTTTTCGAAAGTTATCGATTTTCAATAACGTATATCTCGAAAACCGTTGGAAATCCGACAAATACGTATGGAAACAATTTTATAGGAAATTTAATTAGCTTTCATTTTTATTTAGAACATATTTTTCTAGAGTCCACCGTTTCCGAGATATAATCAAAAAATCCAAAAATGGTGCCTTTCCTCCTCCCTCCCACCGTAAGCTCATCTCGCAGGGGCGGGGACCTTAAGTATGTTTACCTACTAACTACTCTTAACAAAGTTCTGAAGTCAAAAAGTCTCGCATATTCCATGCATTCTACAATATATTCATTGACTGGACTATTATGAGTTCTTGGGGTAGACGATTTCAAATATTATATTATTAAAGTTCCATAAACAATTATTTCCACATACAAAATTTTTTCGTTGTGAGAGACTTGGATTTTAAGTCTTGATGCAGAAGTAGTGATTCCTTGGGCAGCGGTTTTTTTCTTTGTTTCATGTTGGAATGCATCGGGATGAATGAGATTCAAAAATCGAAGATTTGCGAACACGCCTGGGAGAACGGACATAGAGTAAACTAGGACTCGGCAAAAATTTTAACAAAAGAGGCAGATAGCAGGAAAAGAAAAAATAAAGAATCAGCTATGATATTATTGAATGAGGATAAATGCGTGTTGAATTGTTTCGTAGATATTAGCACAACCTGGCTGCCGATGTTAAAAGAAGAACTTAACAAACTGACCATTGTTTACAATAAAACTATCAACTAGATATATCAACAGTTCTGTGTAAGCAGTAAGTATCTGGATACTGAGTTTAACAAATATATTCTTAAAGCTGCGTATTTAATATACACAGCACACAAACACTTTTATAATACGCTTTGAGAAAGGAAACAGATTCGGTTTCCGAAACGTCAGCAAAATACGTTGTTTTTATTTTTTTTTTCTTATTCATTGTTTGTCAAAAAACGCCCTCTAACTGCTCCTTTGACGTAAAAGTCACAGGCGTAGAGGTTATTTTCCAGTAAAATACTGGACAATAATTGTATTATTTTATAGATTTCAGGGACATTGTTTAGAAGAAAATACATGTGGTACAGCATCCCAACAAAACACAAAGAAAAACACTTTGATGTCTATGTCAAAGTGTACTCAAACCGTTAATATGTACTTCAAAAATTTTGGATTTTGCTGGATTTCTTCAAAAATTAATTTCTCAGTCAGTTTTTAAACTGTTTTAAAAACTAAACGTCGTAGGATAGCTTAATAGCATAGTTATTAAAGCACTCGATAATGTACAGGATGCTCATTTAAAAAAACATTGACAGAAGCAATTTGAAAAGACACCATTTTGTTTTATAGATTTCCAGAACTGCGAAAAAATTGAAAAAGGCAGGAGCTAGTGAAAACCTTACATTCTTATTTCAATCCGTTTAGAAGATATGAGATACTAAAATAGTGGAAAATATAATGGGACATCCGGTATAATGCTTAGGTGTCCAAAAAATGTTTCATGTTAATTTGACGCTTCCACAACAGAGAACTCAGATATTACCTTACATTTTGTGTTGCATCATACCTCAACTGTGTGAATTTTAGTTTTATGTCGTGACAAAGTATACTCTGTAATGCGGGAGAGAACGAGTCATTAACATCCAACTTGTAATCAGATGCAAGAGTTTCTCTTCTCATTTCTCGGGCGATTAAATTGCAATAATAAGGCGAAACAATAAAATGAATATGGATAATGCGTATTACTTTATTCCTTTTATGAATATTTCTATTCATCTGTCTATCTAGTCGATAATTTTCAATTCAATTAGTTGTAGCGGAAAAGCCATTATGTTAAAACTGTGAATTCTAGTTATACCGTTTCCCACGAGAAGATTAAATATATGTTGAGTTGCAATTATGAAAATTATTGACATCTGCATATGTAAAAAAGGAAATAAAGAAAATATTAAATATGGAGCGAATAAGAATAGAAAATAAAAAATGTAGTGTTTGTCACTGAATATACATCGCAAGTGGAAAGTTTGAGATATATTCATTAAAATCGACAGTTTTGTTTAAAATATTTGCAAAATAATTCTTCTTCTTCTTCAAAAAAAAATCACTTCTTTTTATTCATAACGTCTTGGCAGAAAGCAGACATTTATTTTTTAAATTATTTTCCCCCCATTACAGATGTGATTGTTAATCGACAAAATTAAATTTTTCGCCACTTTTTGAAATTTTCGGCTCATTGTGCTATCCCACCAAATCATGTTGGATAGTCTGTTGCTTCGAAGATGTGTTTTGGCGTGGTGAACGGTCGAATAGTCTTTCACTTGGAAAGTGATCGAATTTTCAACACTCGGTGCAGCCCTAGTTCTCTGATATGTCGTCTTTCATCCACAATCATTGCTAGAATTAAATTTTCAGGGTGAGTAAAGAAATCGTTTCGCTCAATTACTGGGTTGATGACTGTAAATGTTGAGTTAGGTACCGTGATGTTCTGATGGCTTCAAGAACCATGTTTGGACCATCTGTGATATTTTTGCTGATTTTAGTTTTGAATCAGAGAAACATGTAATATTTCGAAGTAAAATGTATAAAATGCCTAATTACATCAGTAGTTTTTTTTTAAGCTCACGTATAGTCTGAGAACTCCGTTTGCTGTCATCAATCATCTTGAGTGTGACAGCGGATCAGGATCACGAGCTGCTCAACATTCTAAAATTGTACCTAACTTTATGAGAGCAGAAATATCAGGTAGATATAATTAATCCTAGCTCAGCACTTTTCTGTCAACTTGAGGTATGGGAATCTAATACAGACTAGCAACCGGATTTCCAAAGCTTTCCCTTGTCACACCCAGACTGTAGAACGGTGTGTCAAACCTGTGACCGAAGCATCTAACAAAGTGTATGGTGCTGTCGCAAGAGATGGCTTTCTTTAAGATGATCGTTCTATAAAGATTTATTACGCCAGAATTTTCCCAAAAATCTTACTTCAAAGTTTACTCTTTTGAATAACAAAATTAGAAATGATAAATATATTCACCTTTTGTTTACTAAAAATGAAAAAGTAAAATTAGCAAAAATTGCGGAATATGGCCATTTTTACTGAAAATTGTGTTGTTTGAGCTTTTTCCGCGAACAATAAATATTTTGAAATTACAGACTTTAATTTTTTTGCCTCATGCCCCAAACTTCACATTAGGACATATAGCGTTTCGATAGTAGTGAGTTTAGTAATTATAGAAAATTAGCGAAAAACAGCAAAAGTTCGCCATTTTTCAAAACTCTGAGCGTGATGCGCGACCGAAAGATATTTTTCTTATATTTGAATTTTTTTTTTTTCACTTTGCTTAGCTAGGCGGTAGGCAACTTTTTCGAGGTATAGAGATAGAAAAATAAAAAAAAGTGTTTTTTCGGCCCACCCTATTCTAGATGTTTAAGAGGTGTTTGATAGACGAAAAAAGTAAAAGCTGTACTTACCGTAGTTATCTAACTGCCTTCTCTCTCAGTGTGGTTTCTCTGGCGATGCACTTTAGCTTACTTATCTATCACTGTAATGGAGTCACTTTTATAGAAAATCCTTCTCGAGCTTTCGCGATTCGATTGGTGTATTGAGTTACAGACTTGCGAGGTAAAGAGACGCCCGTTACTCAACTCCGATCTAACACACAAAAGCCCTCGAGGGATGAAGAAAAGATAATCATTCAATCAGTAAAATGCAACAGTTAAAATAACACCATTTATTGCTTAGAATCAAAAATAAATACAATTAAGTTTATGCAACAGCCTATCTGAGAGAATATATAATTCAATAAGTCATATCCCCAAGCAAGGATGAGTGAGGACGTTTATATCGCAACTACCATTTAATGGAGAGCGCGCAATAGCAATCGATTAGTTAAAAAGATTCACACAACTTCCTCAGAAGTTTATGCAGGCACTTTGGTTTTAGGACTGACTGAAAATAATGTAAAAATATTTTACTTTTAAAAAATTAGTGGTTAGCTTTAAGGTTTTTTTAGTGATCATTCACAAGAAGGGAGCTCAATTATATATGAGTTTATTCTGCTTTCCTGCCTCCTTTACGGTGAGGTACCGGGACCATATAGGTTCAATATAGGATATGTCACATGTCGTTTTCGAGCGACTTTTTTGCAAATGATCTTTTTATCTTACTTATGCACAAGGCGGTGTTCTTTGCCATCTCTAAAGACCTACATCTGGTTTTGCTACCATAGCTTTCAGCCGATTCTCCAACGCACTCGTATAACTGACGAGTCTCTGGATGAATCCAAATTTGTTTTATTCGAAAAACCGGCCTTGTCAATTTTTGCTAATATTTGCCTATAATAATTGTAAATAGATGCTACAAGCTTTTGCCACATTTTCGGTATCACTTTTTCAGTACGTCGCCGCCTCGTTAAAATTGTATAGTAGTTCTTTTGAATGATATCCACAATGACTATGTCTCCAATTTCATCATGTTTCATGAAACGATAAAAAGTTAGAAACATTTAAAAATATTTTCGAAGTACACTTTTAGCGTACTTCCTAAAAAACATAATATATTTTTGTCCTTGATCAAAAGACTTTTCCATGATCATAATATACTTTTACTCTTACGGTCTGGTGAAAATTTCAAAGTGAAAGTTCGGTGTTTCTTCGAATTTTCACCTGGTAGTGCCTTGAGTCTCTACGAACGTGTATCAGTCCTCCTGTGTCTTTTTAATACATTTTTCCAGGTCGAAATTTTTATTTATTCGACTTAAGGTCGATTCTTTAACAATATAAGATGACACTGCATGAGAGGGATATTTATTACTCAATCCTGTCGCGCCAATACAAAACCCTCTGCCTCCGACCTTAAACCTGCCCACTTGAGGAAAGAAAACGTCAAGTCATTAGACATTCCTTGCTCTCGTAGAGGTTTAAAAAAAGACAGAGTGCATCTGCCTATCCATTTGCCATCTGTTTTCATGCTCTGCCGTCGCAATTTCAGCTCTAAATCTTCTATCTTAATTGGGTCATAAAGGAATACCTGCTTGCATGGAATCAGGCGCAAAGCCTGGTAGTCCAAATTTATGGGTAGCTCTTAGAACAGCTCTAGATAAGACACTTCTTTGTTCTCCATTATTGTTATCTCTCACCATTAATCATCATTATGATAATCAGGCCAATATAGTAGGGGCATTTTAGCCTTCCAATCTTCAAACAATGGCGATATGAGATAGAAGCTCAGCGAGGTATTCACGCCTTAATATTATTTTTATTTTTTTTTTATTCGAATTTTCATAGAACCACCCTCCCTTATAACACACACATGCTTGTCCGGATATCTTGTACGTCCATTAACTGTCCAGATTAAGTAGTGATGATATCCAGTGGATGTCCATTCGACAATTGTGTCCATTGTGGATGTCCATATTATTTAGGTATTAAGCAGATCACAAATTTTTCATTCAATATGAAATTACCTATTTTCTGTATATTGGTGGTTCAATCTCTGGTCAGGTTTATATACTAGTTATAGCCCATGTGAAAGTTGCAAAAACCCCAAAAGTGCAAGGGTAGCGACAAAATATGTCTACCCCCCGTTTTCGAGGACGGTCAACACGATGGTGATACTCGCGCGGTCCTTACCTCTCTCGAATTGTCCCTAAATGCAAAAAACCACCCTTTTCTTCCATTTTTTGTCGTTAGGCATGCGAGAACTTGTTGGATTGGTTTTTTTTTTGACAAAACTCAATATTTCTTAGTTTGTTGGGTATTTTGCCACTGTAAAAATATTTAAAAATTTCATCAAAATTTTTAAATATTTTTACAGTGGCAAAATACCCAACAAACTAAGAAATCATGAATATGCCACAAATAATAAATTATAAACAAAACTCAATATGTCCTGCAAAATTTCGCAACCAGACATCCTAACGACCCCCGGGGGTTTAAACCACCCCTTCCCTCAATACCGGAGCATGCAAAAAATATCCAAACGCGCCGAAAATTGTTTTCTATACGTTTTCAGGGATTCATACGATTCTGATATTATTTAGCTTCCCACCCCTAACCAACTACCCCTAAATGCATAAAACCACATGCGAGGACTTGTTGAATCGGTTTTTTTTTGAGGAAACTCAGTATGTCCTGTAAAATTTCGCAACCAGACATCCTAACGTCCATCCCAACGTGGTTTCAACCCCCAAGGATCGTCAGGATGTCTGGTTGCGAAATTTTACAGGACATATTGAGTTTCCTCAAAAAAAAATCGATCCAACGTCCTCGCATGCCTAACAACGGTGGTTTCATGCATTTAGGAGTAGTTGGTGGGAAGCTAAATAATATCAGCATTGTGTTCCCCGCCCTTGAAAACGTGTAGAAAACAATATTCGGCGCGTTTAGATATCTTTTGCATGTTCCGGTATTGAAGGAGGGGGTGGGGGTGGTTTCAACTCCCTGGGGGTCGTTTGAATGTCTGGTTGCGAAATTTTACAGGACATATTGAGTTTCCTCAAAAAAAAAACCCGATCCAACAAGTCCTCGCATGCCTAACAACGAAAAATGGAAGAAAACAGGTGGTTTTTTGCGTTTCGGGGTAGTTCGAGAAGGGTAAGAATCGCTAGTATTGGCCTTCCTCGAAAACGGGGGAATAGACATGTTTTGTCGCTACCCTTGCACTTTTGGGGTTTTAGACTTTTTTTGTAAGTTTCGTATGGACTATTAGGTAAATACTTTAAAACACTCGTTATTGGAGAACCAATCAAAACAATTACTCTTCTAGCTACTACTGAAGAAGTATTGATTGACATAATAAAATTCCTAGCATAATATTTAAATCATTTATTTAAATTAACGATTTAAGTATTTTCTATATTTCTTTTGCTTTAAAATGCTAGAAATCCTGTCCTATCAATACTTTGTCAGTAGCTAGAAGAGTAGTTGTTTTGATTGATTCTCTTATAACGAGTATTTTACAGTGTTTACTTAACTAGTACATTAGCGTGACCAGATGCATCAATATACAGAAAGTAGGTAATTTCATTTTAAATTAAAAAAGTGTGTAAGTGATTTACTTAATACCTAAATAATATTTTCTAATCATATGATAAAAGCTAATAAATAAAAAATAATTGTAAAAGACATCTATTGTTATTAGATATCCGATATCCCAGTAAATCGATAGCACTTTCTCATGACTCTGGTGTCCTCAGCATTCAAAGTTACACCCTAAATAGTTCCGTTGTGGCTTCTACTGAGGCACAACTGAACCTAAGTAATATTTCTTACCTGCATATTAACTTAACTCCGTATATCAAAATCTGAACTACTCTCATGACCTAGCAAATATTACAAGTTTTAGCAAGGAATTATATAATCGTTGGATTAATTGTACAGTTTAATACACAATTAATACTCAATCATTTTAGAATACTGCAAACTAATGAGATAATAATATAAGAGGACGTTTACTAAAAGAAAACCAGTAAAACATTTAATTTATATTAATATTGTTCAACAATTTCATCAAACTGTTCATCGTTTTTATTGCTATTTTTCTTGTTTTTAAATACACTTCTTTCTTTAGTACGACACAGAAATATTTCTTTCACCTTCCTCCACATCCTTCTTGTCCGTCTTGGAATTGCATCTCTTGGCAATTCCTGAAATATAAATTATAATATAAAGTGTGTTCTTGTTTTGTTCCCCGATATTCAAATAATGGCAAAAATAATTAAATAGCACAACTGTCAATTCGTTATGGGTTCTCAGGAGAGCTGAATAAATTTTATTAGTTTATGAAATATTATGCACTGCTACCTACCCAAAAGTACTGTGTGTGACATCAAAAAACATATTTATCTTGTTTATCGACTGATTACTTTTGCTGTCACAGATACACACCTAATACACAAGACGCTAATAATATACCAGTATTTTTGTGCGTACCAAAATTTATTCTGGTTATGCTTTAACTTAACTTATCAATATTATTCAACTAATTTTTGTTATACTAAAGCAACCAATTCTATTGGGTGAAATGCCTCATTATTCCGGGAAAATAAAATTAAACTTATACCATCTTTTCCGGTCACCGATTTGTGTGTTTTGACATTTCTTCCTCAGAGTCACTGTCACATGAAGAATGTCCTTTTTTGTGTCTCAGTTTCCTGATTTCGATTTCTTCATCACTGTTTAAATCACTGGTATATTCAATAATTATTGTTTTCTTTCTCGATTCAGAATACCTATTTATCTAAACAGTAAAATAACCCATAGTTATTTATTCATCTCTTTTACAGAGGTAAAAAAAAATAATTAAAATTGAATGTCATTAATTATGATTAGTTACTTTACTATTTAGTATGTTACAAAATTACATATTATATTATACTATCTGACCCAGCAAACGTTGTTTTGCGATATAAATTATAAATTTTTGTCCAAAAAATAAAAAGAAAATTTCTGGATAGGGCCACCCTTATCACCTAGGGGTATAAAAAATATCCTACGACCTATTCTCAGACCAACTAAATATACACCAAAAATTTCATAAAAATCGGTCAAGCCGTTTCGGAGGGAGTTCGATAACAGTGGCGCAGCCAGAAAACTCATCTGGGGGGGGGGGCAATAGAACCGGCCTCCCAGAGATTGAGGAAAACTTTTCAGAAAATTGTTGAAAACGGACGTGTAGATTCCTCTACTAGATAATATGGGCATTAATTACAAAATATTAATTTCAAGAGATAATTTGGATACTGCTTTTAGTCCCTTCGAATTAGTAAAAAAATTGCTGTTTTATGGAAAATTTTACCACATCATTTCCACCCCCCGCAGTTCTAAAAAATGATGGTTTTTTGAGAAATATATCAAGAGAGCAAAGTTGTAGAGCATAAAATTTCCTATAAGTTTTGTCTCTACCATTATTTTTTTCAAATACCGCTTAGTTTCGCCGCTAGAGGGTACGAAAGAAATAAATATACATATGGACTTTTGTGCCTTTTTTAAATTTTGAGCCAAAATTATGCATTTTTATGAAAAATTACGTGAGATTAAAGCTGTAGAACATAAAAAATATATATATTTTTATGAAAAAAAAAAAAAGAAAAACTAGAAAACACCTAAAGATAGTGAATTTTATGTTCTACAACTTTGATCTCATGTAATTTTTCATAAAAATGCATAATTTTGGCTCAAAATCTAAAAAAAGACGCAAAAGTCTATATGTATATTTATTTCTTTCGCGCCCTCTAGCGGCGAAACTAAGCGGAATTCGAAAAAAAAGTAAAGACAAAAACTATAGGAAATTTTATCCTCTACTACTTTGCTCTCTTGATATTTTTCACCAAAATGCATAGTTTTTCCTCAAAACAGAGAAAAAGACGAAAAAACGCATATATATGTATATATTTCTTAAAACCACCCTTTTTCAGAACTGCGGGGGGTAAAAATCATGTTTAGACAACCCAAATACTTAACTGTTTACAGGTCTTATAACTGTGGGAAAATTTTCTTAAATATTTCCTAATTTTAAGGGACTATTTGTACTAATAGTGATTATGCTTCTTTAATTTTTGGTTCGTGGAAGACGGCTTGGGGGGGGCCCGGGCCCCATGGCCCCCCCCCTGGCTGCGCGCCTGTTCGATAACAAACACTGTGACATGAGATTTTTATATATTAGATTATACTCTGAATGGTCCACTGTAGTACCACTATTATTATATTTTATTTCTGCTATCCTACTATGTTAATGTATTAATCTAAAAAAATTTATTGCACACCATAAATACATCTCAAAACTTATCAAAACAAACCACAATGATGATATCATTATTTTTTGACACATACTGGAGCGGATCTAGCGAGAAAAAGAAGAGTTTTGAAACCAACTTTTTTCCATTTTTTTTTTTTTTTTTTTTGACAACTCGCTTACACGCATTCTCTTTTATCATGCTATCAAGTTAGTTTGTTACTTTGTTATTATTGATTTGACGAAAAAAAAAAGTTAAATTGAAAATTGAAGACCTCGCGGAGCGCATAATCTGGTAAACATTTTTCCAAATCGGACGGTAACTTTTCGTGAATTTTTTTTTTTAATACGTGTTTTTTTGACACGAATATACAAAAAAGTAAAATAGATAAGAATTGATGGAGCCGGAGGATGGGGGTGATGGGCCAATTAGGGGAGGGGGACGGGGTAGGGAAAGGAAAATTATTCAACCCCAACGAACTTTTTTCCCTGTCGTGCGATTTTGAAAAACCAAAATAGAATTTGTTCGCTATTATCTCTAGTATTTGACCGAATTTAATTTTTTTCAAATAAAAAAAATTGTGGGAGGGGAAACACTTTTTGCAATTTTTTTCAAATGCGTTTTTTTTACGTAGGAAAGAGTTCAAAGGAGAAACTTTTTTACAGGTAAGTGAGGATCTTTTTTATCTTTATTTTAAAAAAATATATCGCAACCCAAGCAATAGGAAGGGAGGGAGGGGGCATAATGCGTTTGCGGGAATGAAAGGTTAAGGAAAAGGGATACGGACTTCGGACCTAGTGTGGTCAAGCTGTGAACTAACTTAATAACATGATGAAAGAGAACGCGCGTAACCAAATTGTCAAGAAAATGTTTTAAAAAAAGTTGGTTTCATTTCAAAACCAGATCTGCTCCGCTAACAATGACAGACACAATCGAATCGAGAGCATTGCTGCTAACCACAGAAAAGATTGTGCTGCCAACTCCTAAACACAACTAAATTTTGTTTCAAATATTGTTAAGAAAGAAACTTTATTTTTAAAAAACTTCCAGCAATAGACTTAAGCAAAATATGTACAAAAATATAATTATTTTTTTATAATTCGCAACTCTTATTAGTAGACGCATGCGCAAACACACAATATAATCATCTGAAAAATGTGAGATAACTTACATTTGTACCAAAATGCTCCAAAACGGACAGCCAATGGATATCAGTTTTTAGATATCCATCGGATAAGCATAAAAATGGTTCCAACGGATGTCCCTTTAAATATCCATGTACACCCGGACCTCAAATGTACAAGAATTGGACATCCAATGGACGTCGAGTGTTATTAGGGCTACTACTACTACGATGGTGCTACAGTCCATGTCGAGCCTTGGCCTCGACACCCCAATCTTCTGCCTCCAACTATCCCGATTCATTCACGCGACCTTCCAGTTTCCTCTATTTAACAAATTCTCGACATCCTTTCTTACTCCCTCTTCCCACTGTAACTTTGGTTTTCCTACCGCCCTAGAATCGGCTAGAACCACCCTACAGCGCTGGATACATCAATTATAGCAGCACAAGTTACTCAAATTCAATTTCTGGTAAACATGAAAATTAAAATTTAATTTTACCTAATATTAAAATGATGAATAATCTGCCCCAACGACTGCCCGATATAATGTTTACGTTCAATTAAAATTTAATTAAAACAGTTAAATCCCGCTCAATTTTTTCATTTGCATATTATTTTTTGTGAACAATTTCATTGGGTAATATTTTTACATACATATTTAACCAGTTACAGATTCAGTGCGCTGATTAGATATTAACAACGCGTTCACCGCGAGGTAAAAAGTAAAATACCATAAAAAAATAATGCACATCCCCATTGCCAAAGAGTAATTGAGAGTCACTAACCGTACTTCCGTTCCAGTCGGTAAAAACTCGGAAATTAACTTTGGTTATTTCCGAAAACAATTTACAAATGTAATCAATGCAATTTTCACACTTTTGCCAATACTATTTTCTAACGTCCAGCACCCAGCAAGGGCATTTTTTGCATTACCATTGGGTATAGTACCAAACATTAAACTCTGATAAATACATCACAGCAGAGAGATTGCATACGGGCAAATTATCTTTATAGAATTTATAAACTGTGAGGTGAAGTTAAAGGTGTGTGTACATGGATCTAACAGTGTAATTTCGTAATTAAAAAATTATGAAGGAATCACGGAGGATGATTTCTGTAAGTTTATGATAATAAATCTTTTCCAATTATGATGTTATAGCGTGGTGTAATAATTAAATTATTTTCTCTTGTATCGTGTTATAGAGATATAACTGTTTTTGGTGTATGGACTTGTTCTAATAGTTTTGAATGCTTTTAATAACGTGTAAAGTTGTTAATAAGACCGTATACACTTATATCTTCACTGCCATTCTCAGAAATTACGGTTTCCCGTTTTTTCTGTAATAAATAAGATAAATTCACACCCCGCAAGTTGCATCACCCAATGTACAATGTTTCACAAAAAAACCACGTAGAGTTTATTAATCGGTCGAAACCAAGAAAAAAGTGAATGGATATAAAAAAGCAAATAAGAAAACAATTCTTTTTGTTTCAGTAAGCTTTATTTATGTTTTCATTATTTATGATGATTCTATTAAGAAATAAATCAATAAAAATTTAAGACATGTAATTTAGATCCAATATCGTAAAATACTGACCACATGAATACATACAAAAAAATTTCAGCATCAATATGATAGTTTTGCGTAAAAATTCAGTAGAAATTCAAATATTTAACACTGTGACGTTAATCCATGTACAGCGATCGGTGGCTCTTAATAGTACACGCAAATTAGATTAAAAAACAGTGAATAGGGGAAATAATTTATAAACTGGAAATATTTGGGATGTGTACCCTAGATGGGGTTAGAAATATATACCCGAAAAGTTATCCCCTAATTTAGGGTGGAACGTCCTTTTTTTGCAAAGAACCACCCCCAACGGGAACTTAACGCTGGTTTTTCACTTTTATCTTGTAAACCGTTCGTCGGAAGAGAAAAAAGTATAGGAAATAAAAAAATTGTCGTTAAATTCTGCATAAAAAATGTCCTATTATCCTTGTAGCTAATCCTCACCTATTTCGTGCTAACAGCGTCCGAACAAAGGGGGCGCAGAGGTAAAAATCAATCCTATTCCAAGTTTCACAGCGAATATCTTAAAACCGGTTATTTTAACGAGAAAAATGCTCAGGAATGAATTTATAGAGCGGAATTTTCTCTATAAGATGCATATATAGCGGGTTTTGACGCAAGTGATTTTTATGTATTTTCCCTTTTTTTCCACAAAGCTGTGTTTTTCAATTTGAGCTCGTTTCCACACCACCCACGAGGTAGAGCTCTCGGTGCGTTTTTTTTAATTGGTTTCCCCAGTAGGCCTATTCCACTAAAATTCTTTCCAATTTTACTCATTAAGGGGTTTCTCATCGACGAACTCTTCTTCGAATTCAGAATTTAAACATCCTTGCCCATGGCAATTAGAGTACACTGTTGAGCATCGTTTTCCGCAACCCTCTTTGCAGCTGCAGAATATTAGCTTTAGGGTGGAAATTGGTGCTGGTAACTCGGTGGTATAAATGGGTGCTAAAATGTTGCCTACTTTCTTTCAACTTCATTCCGTTGGTTCCAAGTTTTCTCTTCGCCAAGCATGAATTTGGAGAAATGCTCTGTAAGAATGTTGACGTAATGCCTCAGATGTTGGTGGCAGTCTTGGTAGAATCCCGGCAGTACTAGATTGACCGACTAACTTTTTGAAGATAATGAATCTTTGATGATTCAAAGATGTCTCTTTTTTTGGGGACTTTGTATACTGCTAGCGCGAATTGCTCTCCAGAACTTGTAATTTCTTTTTTCGTTTGGTTGTTGAATATATGGACAACCTCTTCGAGATCTGTTCTTTTATTGACGTATTCTACCGTTTGCACTTTTCCTTTACCAAAGAAAGCTGAAGTGGTATCGCATCCACTGAACGCGTGGACAAACAAAATTGTCTCCTTACAGCTATTTAAAACTTCCGAGGACTGCAAGTCACGAGAATTGTAAGATTTATTTTTTATTTTTCCCTGAGCCGGATATCTTTATCTTCAGGTACGAGAGCGGTAATCAATGCGAGAAGATCAATATCTTGTCCGACGATGACCACTGTATCGTTTTCATAAACTATTTCTTCTAAAATATCTAATTTACGTGGACTATAAGTGTCGGGAGCTAGGTAGTGGATGTCTGACTTGAGATAGACGTACCAATGGAAAGCCCAAAGTATGAAGAAAAATGTTTATTGGGGTACGTTTTCCCCTCCGAGTCTTCATTTATCTGCAATTGCGCCATTTCGGAATTTTTTTAAATTTTTGAAATGTTGACAGAACTAGAACAGAAAATTATGAACAAAAATATGCATGAAACATCTGAAATATGAACGGATATGCTTCTCCTAATCTTTTATGATCATTTCGACCCCAATCGAACCAGTAACAACCTTTCTGGTGCACTTTATAGCCAGCTCTGCAATTGTTGCGACTTAGGCTCTTGTTGCTCCGAAAAAACAGGGAAGCCGACGGAGGAAAGTAGGGGACTTTTTGGTACGTGTTGTCCTGGACCAAAACTACAATCCTGGAAATTTTCAGCTTTACAATAATTAATTCCGTGTAGAGGCGATATATTGACTAAAATTCATGCGCTATAAATGGCACCTCACACTTGACCTAACAATTCCTATTTGAACTTTTATCCGTGTTACTCCAAAAAACTCTGTTTTTATACTAGCTCTTTTCTATATCAATCATATCTCCACACAGGAGGATATTGCCTAATAATTTAATTAAATTATATTATTTATAATAACATGCCATTCTTAATGTATTATTTCAAGATATTGATAGTATATAATATTTATATTATCTATTAGCAAAAAAATTGGTGAATGAAATAGTTTGCATTTTGATTGGGATTTGTGAATAATAGAAATGTTTACAGCAGATATTAACATACAGGGTCACCCAAAATAATGTTTTTACAATTTATACAATTGTATAACTTTGACCATATATAATAATGAAAAATAAAAATATCTATGCACAAGCTGAAAATAATTTATTAAACATAAACCAAAGAAAGTAAACCGTTACAAACACAGTCAAAATGCGATCTGATTAGACTGACGTCAATAGTGCGCTCGTATCCCCGCCCACAGGCATCTATTGCCTTCGGTGCAATCTGCGATTTTTAAATAATAATGGAACTGGATTTGTAGACGTGCAAATGGTGTGGAAGTTCCTTTAAACAAGTGAACTTGCGGCGCCAAGGCAGCACAGTAAGAATATTTTGAAGCATATCCTATAATGGACACTGCAGTAACATGGGCGTGATTTTGGTTATTTAAACTGTGCATTAGGTATCTACTTAAAACACTGAAAGATATTTTTTTTACCTTGACTTCAAAATTAAAATTATACATTATATAAAACAGTTGACAATCTTCACAGATCTTGTTTAAATTTCGATATTTGGAGTACTCTTACAAATATCTCTAGACGTTTTTTTAATTTTTCATCTACCCTTAAAATTAAGAGTAATAGTACCAAGCTTCTCACACAAATTGCGGTCGAACATGACTTTAAGAGAACCTGTTATTAAAAATTCATCATTAGGATTCGGCTCGATGTTATATCTAAATGACACAGTAGGTGTTTTTCCTTATTAAGTGCAAGTTTGTTTTTCTCTGATCAAAGTATGTCATTGTATTAATTTTTCGATACGTTTCGTATTAAATCAGGATTTTTCTGAACAATTAAAAAGTTACTATCATCGGCGTAGCACGTAATATATACATTGTAGTTGTTTTGGATGTATAATGCTAGATCGTTGGCGAAGACATTTGATTTGAATAGTAGTATCTCATTCTCAATGAATCGAAATCCTCAAAAAGTGCAATCGTTTTTTGTTTTTATTTAGATTTTCATTGAATGAAGGACAATCTGGAAACACTTCAAGACCTTAAAGAAATACCCCCGCGATAGAGCCAAAGACATGTTTAATCACCTGTATTGGTGCTATTTTGTCAATTTTTTGGGTTTCCGTACTAAAAAGTGAAAGACGAGACCTTAAATGACGGACTCGTTTTCCTCCCAGCTATTTATCTGTCACAATAGTTTATTTCGGAAACGATTATAGCTAGACACATACAGGTTCACATGTAGTTAGGAGTGGGTGTTGATGCCCCAAAAACATTAACTGAAGCTTTCTGATGGTCTAAACATAAGGATTCCAAGAATAAATTTTTACATTTTTTCTTAACATGTTCAATATTCATTTTTACTGTCCCCTCCCTATTTTCGAAAATGTTTATCCGACTTTGTTTACACTTATATTTGCTTCGTGTCAAATTTAATTTTAGTGACAATATCAGAATAATTTAATTACAAGGCCAGTTAATCCGGTTAAAATAAAAACGGAAATCCTGGTCTCCTGTGGTTCGTCTGATTTTATGGAAAGGTTAAATATGAAACAATACATCCGGAAGTAGATTATTCGGACCAATTCATTTGGATATACTTACCGCATCAGGTCAATAATATATATCAATTAACTTAAGTTATACATTGCGCGTGGTCTAACCAGTACTTAATAATCGGTTAGAAATCATTTCCAAGATAATGAAAAAATGTTCAACTCTTAATAAAACAAATAATTCAAAATTAAAAAAAAAAAATTCCTTAAGTCTGTTCGTTTTGAAGAAATATAATATATCTGACTATTCCAGCACAACTGTGTTCCATTAAAGGAAAATGAAAACATCTATCTATAGTACAAATATATAAGAAAAATTCTTTAGTCTACCTCTACACCTAAAGACTGATAATGTTCGTTAAAAAAGAACCGAAACAAACTTAAGAAAACCGCTGCCCAAGGAATCACTACTCTAGATTTTCTATCCAAGTCTCTCAGAACGAAAAAATACTGTATGTGGAAATGATTGTTTATAGAACTTTAATAATATAAGGGGCCACCCATAAATGACGTCACGCCAATTTTTGAGATTTTAGAACGTTTTGTCACGCTGAGTTAGACCCCCCCCCCCCAAAAAAATTACGTCACGCTTATAGTTTTATAGCTTATGTTTTATTCGATTCCGTTAGTTATTATTTACGATCTTTTTTGCCTCATGGGGGGGTGCTAGTAAACATACAAAAAAAAAAATTTGTCGCCTCATGGGCGGCGCAATGCTACTAAAAATCAATAAAAGAAAAAAATTACAATATTTTTCTTTTCTTGATTCGTTCACCATTCGTTATGTCACACTGAGTCACACCCCCTCCCTCTCCCTTATCACACTTGGTCACGTAATTACAAAACCCATAAAACGACATCTCACATGAGTAGTGAGGTGGGGGTGGTGATATGGGGGGTGATAGTGGGGGCGGATGAAATAAAAAAAAGACTTTTGGTTCTTAAACACACACGAAATAACAATTTTTTTTCATCCCCTTAATAATGGGGTAGGGGTGGTAATGGGGGTGGCTAATGCCAAAGCTTAGCTTTCCCTATATATACTAAATACCAATTTTATGGACTCTTACCTGCTTGATTTACCTGTTTATCCCCAACTCTTGGACAGAATAAGATGAAAATATAATCTAGTTCCAGATCCCGTTAAAGTATGTACGTGTACCAAATTTCAAGTCAATATCTTAAACGGTTCCAGAGCAAACGTGCGCACAAAAAAGTTACAGACAGAATTTTTTTTTTCTCAAACTTAAAATTTCGACATTTCATGACATTTTAAGCCTATTTGAACAATAAAAATTATCAAAATTTTTTTTGTCATTACTATATTTCCACTGGATGTGGAAGTAAAATGCATCAGATCCAGATATTGTCGCATTGTCATATATGCATCAGCTTCTCTCAGTTGTAATGGCACAAGTGTAATTATAAGTAAATCGTTTTGTTTCATTTCAGAGCTGTTATACCATTATTTTTCGTTGAAATGTTTCTTATTTATTACACATTTATGTATAACACCTAATTATTAGTTTTCAGTTTGTAGGTTATTCTTAGTAATGCAGAAGAAGGCTTATTAACATAATAACATGCATCAACGAACAACTAAAGCAAAAATAGTAATACTTTAACTATCCAACTCACCTAGTAAGTTTTTCCGAAGTTGTCTAAATATCTCAAAATTCTTAACGTTTGTAGAAGAAACAAAATGTGTTATAGCTTTATTTCATGTTCTGATTATTTTCATAGAAGTTTTCTGAGGATTTTTTTTTTTAATATAATAGAGCAATGTGTCCCATACAGAGTGTCTCAAATGTAACGACTATACTCTTGAGGATCGATTAATAAATTGTAGCGGCAAAGCGCTCGGTACCGATATATTCTTCGCAGAATTGACAACTTCACCATTGATTTTTTTAAAATAGCAATGGCATTAAACATATATTGCAAAATGAAAATAAAGTTTATACAAATTTGCTGTCTTGTTTGAAAGAAATCAAAGAAAACAAAAGACAATCAAACTTATTATTAAAATTTTTGGTACTTAGTATACGTATATACATAAACTAAATATGTTAAATATTAGTACAGAAAAAACAAAACTAAATGGTTACAAGAAAACAATAAAACATATATTTTATAACGCAACTTTTTACATTTTTCTTTGGCAAAATCTTCAATACGACTTTTGTTAAATTAATATAGATTGTTTATGTTTCCATGACTATAATATAGAATAATATGTTGTTAATCAATGTAGTTAATGTCAGTTGTAATTATAAAGATTGAAGTAATTCAATAAAAAGTAATTTAGCAGAAGTTCTTTCTAATATTTATTTAATCAGTAAAGCGGACATCTCAATAATTTTCAATAAGCTTGATCTTTGTTTCTTTGGGCCTCAATCTTAAATTAATGCATTTTTTAAAGTCCTATCTTTTCAAAAGAAACCAGTTTGTACAATACTAGGGTCATAGGTCTATCGAATTTATATCCCCATTATAGTCTAGGTGCCCGTCGACATAATTGCAATTTATACATATCCTCCTATAACTTCTTGTACGGCATAACTGCGCCTAGTCTATCACTTTTTTCCTTTGCGAAAATTTTCGAAAACGCGGCGTTCCTCCTCGGCATGAAAAAGACGATTTCATCGCGTCGGACTGGAAAATCGGCAAATATATTTTGTCGGACAATTTGAGAATTGGATTCTACATATATATTTCTACAAATTTTCCGACAAAAATTTGGGAACGTTAAGGGTGTCTACCACCCTAAACATAACATAACATAATTTTAAAACATTTATTGATAACCAGCTGATTTTTTCGAGATTGCTTAATAAAAATATTTAGAATCCAATTTTCGAATTGTCGGACAAAATAATTTGCCGATTTTCCAGTCCGACGCGTGGAAATCGTCTTTTTCATGCCGAGGAGGAACGCCGCGTTTTCGAAAATTTTCGCAGAGGAAAAAAGTGATAGACTAGGCGCAATTATGCCGTACAAGAAGTTATACGAGGGTATGTATAAATTGCAATTATCTTGACGGGCACCTAGACTATTACTTTAGTTCTCATGTTCGGTCTTAATAGCGAATTTGATTGGATATATTAAACTGTCATCGAGACTGTCATCGTTAAACATACATAATTTCTTACTGCAGTTGCCATAGAGATAGGAATGGTTAAAAGAATCAGAAAAGAAACAGCTAATTACAAAAATGTATTTTAGTCAATAGAGTTTAAAAAGTAAAACTATTATCGTCCTGCATTATTTCCCTCGAAGTTAAAAGTTCACTGAGTAAATAATGCTTTGAATATATCTAATCAGTTAGCCGAATGTATAAATTTTGACACCCTGGCACCTTCTCAAGGTTATTCCTTGACTCCATGTCTTTCAAGGTGGGAATACCACGTAATGTATTGCCCTTTTATCAATAAAGCACTTCACTTTCACGTTATAACTTATATTGGTCTCCGTTTCGCTTGTGCTGGGTGCATATATTGAAATACATTATATTTACGAACCTCAATATTTGTCTTTTTGCTGCTTACATAGGAATACTGATATCCTACAACAGAGAAATCGAAGTGTCGACAATGGGATTCCAACTGTTATTGAATCTCAGCTAAAAAGAAATGGTGGCGATATCCACCAAGATGTTAAACACCCTACTTTAAATCGTTGTATCTACAATCGACATATAAAGTAAGCTTTCTTGCTTGCATTTGACAACTCAAAGTTGACGTTTACTGAGAAGGTATGAATAATGTCGCTTGAACGCTCATCTCGCATGACAATGAGCGGTAATGTACTTTAACCCTCGCCCGCGTGCGTCTGTCCTTATAAGAGCTTGATAAGAAAATTAACAATGTATTTTTATGATTGTTTTCTTCATAAATTATAGACCAATGACATTTCGCGACTTTTTAAATTTCAACCAATGACAACAGTTTTATACTGAATCAACGCAAGCTAGCTTTTTTAAAATTTACCAGCGAATAAATTACTTCTAGCTTTTAAATGCACATAATTGATTTAATTTACTCTCAGCAGGACTAAAAACAAAATAAAACATAGGTATTACAAATTAAAGAATTATTATTTTATTTATAATTACTATGTACCAACGGTGTATTTATGCAATTTTACAAAAGTATTTTTAATATCAAACTGACAGAAACTGTCAGATTTACAATCACGATCGCGTAACAAAAGTCAAATAAGCATCTACCACATCCGTTTCCATGGCTACGAGTCAAAAGTAGTTTATAGAACGTGTCGCCGTCAATTAATATAATAAAATAATAATAATTGTTAGGTATTTAACTTATATAAAAAAAGTGTATAAATAAAAACTTGAGTATAAAAGTACGTAAGGAATTTGTTTATTTGGGAAATAATCTTGACATATATCCCTCGAGCTCTAAATCTTATCACACAAACTGCGGGTAGCTACATTTTTTTGCTTTTAAGTAAATGTTCTCCTTTGGTCTCGGGCTTTTGATTGACATTTTCTAAGCAAAATTTTACAAAAACAACTACCCGATAAAATTCAGAGCTCTCGGGATAAGATAAAACCTATGAAACAATAATGATCCAAGACTGTTGTTAATATCATGAGAGTTGATGTAAGAGTAACAATTAATTAACTAATTTATTTAGAAGAGAAATACAAAGTTTATAATAACGAATAAAACTTAAATACATTGACGGCGTTTGTGTTTGGTTCGTCTGTTCATTTTGATCATATAAAATGTTGATGAATCTCTATTTCCAGCCAAAATTCAACTTAATTATTTCTTTTGCTTTGATATTTTCAAAAAAATCAACTTAATTATTTCTTTTGCTTTGATATTTTCAAATGATTGTAGGTAAAATCGTATGTGTGATTCGAGCGCAAAGTGTCATTGTTGCTTTCGAGTGTCTCTTTCAAGCGACAACGAGGCACTTTGCACTCTTATACACAAATAGCTATTATAAGATTTTCTATTTGATCATCTAGTTCATATTCGAAGAGTTTCGCATTTTGTTAAATTATAAGAAGTCGAGCACTTGTAGATTCAGTGGAGAGTAACGTTCTACTTGCGTTTACGTAAGACATTATGCAATGTTGACAGCTGTCATGTTAATTTAAAAGGGGCCTTTCTTTGGATTTATTTATGTTTCACAACGTAAAATAGTTAATAGTTACCAAGCACAGATTGAAAATGCCACCTGATCCGACCCTGCGAAGAAGTAGTTTGGCAATTTAAATCAACACCCTAATATACTATACTCGATGCTCATTTCCTTATCTGCAGATAATTCAAATTACGTATTTTATATAGAACTCTACACTCTAATACTATTATACTCGACGTACGTTTCTCCAATCATCTTGGCATCATCTGGAGAAGGTTAGAATGAAACATAAAATAGTGTTAATAATCCTTAGATGATGCCAACTTGCATGTTAAAACGCGCGACCAGTTTATTATTCAAGTTAGTGCTCTAATTAAAAAAAAAAAAAAGTTTAATTATCTCCGCAGATAATAACAATATGATTTTTAGGAACATAGGTTGAGAATGCTATGGTATTCGAGTGGTCTCTTATTGTTCGTATAAACTATTACGTCGTCAGTGTCACACTAAAGGTTTCCAACTCTCTTCACTACTAGCTATTCCTAAGGAGTAGCTAGTTCTGTAGAAAGTTGAAAACCTTTAGTGTGACACTGTTCGCCAATTTATTCTGTATAAACCTGTTTTTTTAATATGCCCCAGAAAGGAAAATCCAGAAGGTTGATTTCGTGTATTCCAGGAGGCCATGTAACCCGCTCACCTCTTTCAATCCATTTGTTAGTAATTTTGTAATTTGCAACTTTTCTAAATTCTACAAATTTTACTGGAATTTCTAAGCGCCGTAAATGTCGCGAAACGTCTTCGAATAATGGAGGTAAACAGTCTCTTAGAAAGACCAAATATTATGCTGAAATAATATGAGTAGGCATAACTCAATATTTCTGAAACGATCGTTTCCGAATGGAATAAGAATTTCGTCAATCCAGTAGTGAAGATGTAAGTATCTACAATACCTTCTTAATTAACTGTAGAGGCATTGTCCAGAAACTAAACTTGAACTTCTAATGACCTTACTGGTGGTAATTCATCTTGTCTGAGTGTCAAGTGAATAATCATTCAATGCAAATTGACTGTGGACATTTTACACCGGGTTTCTCCTCAACCGCATTATGAATTCATGCTTTTTGAGTATTAATTGTCAGTACTGGATGGTTGTTTCAGAAGTTTTTTACGTGAATTAATGATTAATTTATAGAATGCATGTTATAATCACTGAAAATTAAAGTAAATAAAAAGTAAATATAATAAAAATGCAATTAATTTTCAGCATGTTAGTAACGTTGTTTATACTTTTTTTTATCATTTGTGCAAATCTTCAATACATTTTAAACTGCAGCAATATTGATTTACACATTACAATTCATTTATATTGAATATGGCAAATGCAATAAAATAATTTTTCTTTCGCATACAGCAAACATTTGAATCAAATAATAAAATTGCAGATAAATATGTGTATAAACGATGTTCCTATGTGTACATAGGCCTTTTTATCTATACACACCACTATAATACGTATAGAATAGTGGCGCATGCACTTTGCTCCGAAGTTTATCAGCCCAATATCTCGAAAACTATTGGTTCTACGTATATATAGAATCTTTTTTATGCAAATTTGTCTCACGAACAAATTTTACAATAACCAAAATTAACGTAAAACCGATAACGAGATATTTGAGAAAATCTGATTTTCGTGACCTTTGACCTTTTGTAACTTTTGTAGCCGTCCATTATTTGTGACGCCAAAATAAAGAGAATTCCGCTGGAAAATCTTCCTGGCCTTTTTTGTATTAAGTGACTGGGTTGTAACTATTGATATAATTACATTTCTTGATGATATTGTGTAGGCAACCATATAATTTAAAAACAATAGAAACCCACTTCTACTTTATTGCTTGATCAATTAAAGTCGAATAAAATTTATTTAGGTAAATGACCCTCGACACAATTTATATACAAATAGGTACAATGATTTGGAAAAACTAGAGACTCAGTTATTTTTCATTTGGAATCATTTTCATTATCAAATATATAAAAATCTCGTGTCACAGTGTTTGTTATCGAATTCCTCCAAAACGGCTTGAACGATTTTTATGAAATTTTTAGTGTATATTTGGTAGGTCTGAGAATAGATCGTAGGCTATTTTTTATACCCCTAGGTGATAAGGGTGGCCCTATCCAGAAAGGGCATAGCAGGATAAGCATGTGTTAGGTGCCCCCGCACCAATCGGGTGAAAATTTTTAGCACAAGTTAATACTAGTGTTAGATGAAATTTCCCAAAATATTATTTTTGGAAAACGATTTTTAAGGGAGTTATGGGGGTAAAAAGAAAAATGGAAAAAAAAATTTTTCTCGAGAACGGATAAACCAATTTTCATGAAAAAAATATATGTTATGGCTTTTGATGGTGCAAATGTGGGAAAAAATTATTGAGTCCATTTGTCGAAAAAAAGTGGTGAAAAAATTTCTTCAAAATAAAAAAAATTTTTTTTTAGGGGATGTTCTAGAGGCACACCCACCATTTTCTTCCAAATAAATGCTTATATGTCCCTTTAAAACATATCCAAGTTTCAAAGCGATCGGAAGGGTACAACATACTCAAAATTGATAATCATTGGCAGACTGCGGGCGGCGCGTAGTCTATGTAATGAAGCATTATAAGACGACTTTTTTGTAAATATTTCGTGCAAAGACGAGATTACCTTCTCCCCCTCATTTTCGAGGGTGCTGAACACTATGCAAGTGGTGGGAGAAGTTTTTGCCGCAACCCCCTGCAACATTTTTGAAAATTTTTTTTAAAATAATTTTTTTTTATGGGATGTTCTCGAAGAATGAAGACTAAGAAAAGTCTCATCAATATAGAGTAACCTGATTCGTGAGAGGCAAGAGGACTCACGCAAGAAAGTCAACCCGAATTGTGAGAGGCAAGGGGACTCATAATAACCAAGCACCTCGACTAATGAGAGGCAAGGGAACTTACAATAAACAAGCGCCTCAACTAGTTAGAGGCAAGAAGACTCACAATAAACAGGCACCTTCACTAGTGAAAGGCACTGTAACCTCCTCGTAGTGGACTTTGAAAACTAGTTCTTTCGTAAGCTGACTACAGATGTCATCATTGCAAAATCTTCAGATTTTCAAACTAGATTTTATTTGACCCCACAGTTGACGTCATCAATTTTTGCACCACACTTCTTGAAGTTTGATACTGATTTAAATGGTAGAGTTGTAATGGCCGCCAGTGACCGTGGTAGTAAGATGTAGTAAAGAACCTCTAGTCTATGTAATAAAGGCAGAAATAGTGTAAATATTTCTTGCGAAGAGGAGATTACCTCCCTCCGTCCGTTTCGAGGGTGCTGAACACAATGCAAGTGGTAGGAGAAGTTTTTGACCGCCGCAACCTTCTAAAACGGCCACCCATCTTATGGATCCCTTTATGTTTTCTATACGGGTCTGGGGAGTGATTTATCTACGAGGTATACTTGAAATAGCATGGAAGATGGTTATAGAGTAAGTTGAGTCCAGACAGCAGGCCTAGGGGGTTAATTAAACCCTTCCGAGGAGTGGAAAATCATTTTTTATCAAATAATTCGGATTCAAATGCGTTTCCCCCGTTTTTGGAGTAGCTGATCATGGGAAAATATTCATTTTTAGCTCCAACCCCCCTTCATGTCTCAAACCGTGAGTAAGGGGGTGATTTCTGCTTGTTTGGAGCTAAAAATGAATATTTTTCCCGTGATTAGCGACCCCGAAAATGGGGCATACGCATTTGAAACGAATCATTTGAACAAAAAAAAATTACACCCCTCGGAAGGGTTTAATCAACTCCCTAGGCCTGCTGTCTGGACTTCACTCACTCTATAACCCCCTTCCATATTATTTCAAGTATAACCCGTCGATAAATCACTTCCCAAACCCGTTTATATATGAAAACATAAAGGGATCCACAAGAGGGATGGCCGTTTCAGGGGGTTGTGGCGGTCAAAAACTTCTCCCACCACTTGCATCGTGTTCAGCACCCTTGAAAACAAGGGGGGGGAGGCAATTTCGTCTTTGCACGAAATATTTACAAAAAGTCGTCTTATAATGCTTCATTACATAGACTACGCGCCGCCCGCAGTCTGCCAATGATTATCAATTTTGAGTATGTTGTACCCTTCCGGTCGCTTTGAAAATTGGATATGTTTTAAAGGGGCATATAAGCATTTATGTGGAAGAAAATGGTGGGTGTGCCTCTAGAACATCCCCTAAAAATATTTTTTTTTATTTTGAAAAAATTTTTTTCGACAAATGGACTCAATAATTTTTTCATTTGCACCATCAAAAGCCATAATATATATTTTTTTCATGAAAATCGGTTTATCCGTTTTCGAGAAAAATTTTTTTTTCTATTTTTCTTTTTACCCCCATAACTCCCGTAAAAATGGTTTTCCAAAAATAATATTTTGGTAAATTTCATCTAACACTACTATCAACTTGTGTTAAAAATTTCGACCCGATTGATGCGGGGGCACCTAACACATGCTTATCCTGCTATGCCCTTTACTTTCTATTTTTTGGACAAAAATTTATAATTTATATGGCAAAACAACGTTTGCTGGGTCAGCTAGTAAAATATAATAATGGTTTATAATAGGTAATGGGGTCAGTTAGTCAAAAAGAATTTTTAATAAATTTGTTAATATCATAAGAGATCTAAACAATTTAAAGATTCACTGAAAAAATTATATCGATTAAGTAAAAAGTAACAGAAATATTAAAGCCTAAAATTCTGCCGTGCTAAAATCAAACGCCGTATCTACAAAAATGTCCGAAATCGGGTTTTTAATGGTTTTGGTATATTAACATTTTATTCTATCTATTTACAAAGGCAACAAGCTGTATCTACATTAGTTATATTAAAAAATATTACACATTTTGTCGTATCTTCACAAGAATTCTGGCTTTCCTAAGCACAAATGTGGTATCTGCACGCTACTAGTTGAAAACGCAGTAACTACGTGTTAGAAAGTGCATATGCCGCATTTGTTTCTAGTATGCTGTAGTTCCTGCCTTTTCGATTAGGAAACGTTGCTATTTCCGTGCTTTATTTCTAGTTAGTTGCTCTATGTTCTTCAAAGTGTTTACATCTCGTGTCAGTTATTGGTGATAAAAATTAAAGGTAAATTAATATTATGGAATGCTTTTGTTATCATGTGTTATTTTCCTGGGAATGCTAAGTTAGAATAATGCCCCATCTGCGTTTTAAATCAATATAATGTAGATACCGCATTGTGTTTTAGCATGTAGAAATATATTTTTAATAATAAAAGCAGTATCTGATTTTTTTGTTAAACTTTTAACTTTTTTTAAAATTTAACATGTCTAGTCGATGTTTTAGGTCATTTTACATCGGAAATCATCTTGATTATATAACCTGTGTTGTAATTTACCAAGAACTATCAAAAAAACTTTGATGCTAAATTTCTCGATTCTTTATCGTCAGTAGATACGGCGTTTGATTTTAGCACGGCAGAATTCGCCCCACCTTTGAATCTGTAGCGTGGCCGATGTGACGTCATAAAGCGTCAATTGACGGTTGGCGGTTATAAGCAAGAAAGCAAGAAAGCAAGCCGGTTCACGTCCCACAATGCGTGGTCATATAAACATTTGTACGTTTTGCATGTTAAAATTTATTCGCAGTTAGCTAGAAGAAGTACTTAATTGTTTTTTTTTAATCTAATGTTAAATATAATAGTTATGAAACATTTTCAGAACAAAAGAATACATTTAAAAAGTGTTGTAATCTTTGATAGGATTCTACAAACACAAAAATACTGCACAGAATATCGACAAATGTTTCGCCACTGAAGATGGCATCATCGGGACAATTAAAATTAGAGGCATTAGCTCTAGAAAGTTGGGAAGATGTACTATAGAATATTTAACAATTATATAGAAAATTACAATAATCCGACGAGGAATATAATGCTTACGTTTAGTTTCAATTTATAGTTATTGTTTAATCGATCTCTAAGGAAAACGAATACTTAATATTTATTTTCCATCATCAATTTATCTTGCATCATAAGTAATGCAGCCGTTAAAATTGTCACCACAATCAATCTAAATCCTCTCATTGAGACAGTTTACGATGACGCCTCTCTAAAATGAGTAAAAAATAGATAAATAACCTATGATACATATAACCATATATTTCAAGCATAGTTCCTACGGTGGGGGCCGGCTTACTCCAGGTGGAACCAAGAACTTATGAATTACCGGCTTCTGTCGGCATTCTACCTTCTCGAGTTGTCGCACGATTTCCCAGTATACCAAGCTATACAGGAACGAATTCTTGTTTACGAGATGTAAAATAATCCTTTTACAGAAGAAAAGTGAATAAATAAGTGGTTCTGTGACGAGTTTTGGAATTGTTGTGCTTGTGATTTTTCCATGAAGATGCAAGTGTTTGAGCTCCAGTTTGATGATTATGTAATTAAATGGTTTTTATTTTATATATATTATACTACTTTAGGTTTAATTGGACAAAAGGGTCAGTCGTCTAACGTATCATTGAAATTTCCTAATGGTTTTGTTTTGTTATTGCTTTTTTTTAAATTACTATAAGATAGAAAACTGTCATTTGATGATTACTTCAATTTTTGTTTGGCTATTTCTTATAATTAATCCACGCAAATTAGACATTTTAGAAGAAATAATTTATAAAGTAATAATATTTGAGATGCGTACCCTAGTTAGAAATAAATACCCGCAAAAGTTCCCCTCCAATTTAGGGATGGAACATTCAATTTTTTTTGCAAAAAAACACCCCTAACGGGGACTTAAAACTGGTTTTTCACTTATCTTGCAAACAGTTTGTCGAAAGAGAAAAAAGTATAGAAAATAAAAGTCTTTAAATTCTGCATAAAAAAATGTCCTATTAACTTTGTAGCTTATCCTCACCTATTTCGCGCTAACAGCGTCCGAACCCAGGGGTAGTTTCGAGCGCACAGGTAAAAATCGATCCTATTCTAAGTTTCACAGCGAGTATCTTAAAACAGGTTACTTTAACGAGAAAAATGCACAGGAATGAATTTTTTTTTAATTGTTTTTATTCATTTTTTTTATTTATTGAAAATATCATACAGATATAAGATATTCGCTGTAAAACTTCGAATAAGATTGATTTTTACCTGTGCCCTCCAAACTCCTCTGTTCGGGCGCTGTTAGCGCGAAATAGGTGAGGATAAGCTACAAGGTTAATAGGACATTTTTTATGCAGAATTTAACGACAAATTTTTTATCTCCTATACTTTTTTCTCTTCCGACGAACGGTTTACAAGATAAAGGTGAAAAACCAGCTTTAAGTCCCCGTTAGGGGTGGTTTTTTGCAAAAGAAAGGGACGTTCCACTCCTAAATTGGGGGGGGGGGGACTTTTCGGGTATTTATTCCTAACCCTACCTAGAGTATGCAGCTTAAATATTATTACTTTATAAATTATTTCTCCTATTCAGTGTTTTCTAATCTAATTTGCGTGTACTAAATATATAACCCAGGTATTCAAAATCATTTCTGTCAATTTTTATTAATTACTAGCTGACCCAGCAAACTTTGTTTTGCCATATAAATTATAAATTTTTGTCCAAAAAATAAAAAAAAAAAATTTCTGGATAGGGCCACCCTTATCACCTGGGGGTATAAAAAATAGCCTACGACCTATTCTCAGACCTACCAAATATGCACCAAAAATTTCATAAAAATCGGTCAAGCCGTTTCGGAGGAGTTCGATAACAAACACTATGACACGAAATTTTTATATATTAGATGTATATATTCTGCTCACATAATTGATAAAAGATTATTATAAATCTTAAGCATACGAAAATTTTTTGCTTTATATACGGGGTATTTTAGTTAAAAGTCTCCGGGCTACTATCTCGAAAAACAATAAAGATATTTAAAATTTGTAAATGGCGTATGACTGATACGAAAAAAGGCTGTAAATAACTGTAATTAAAGTTTTTCTTTTACAGTATACCGGGAAACATGATGCATGTAATTATTATGAATAATTTTGATTATATAGAAATTTTTGTAAAAACCAGCCGTTTTGGAGCTACATGTTTTTCTTTCTTCGCGTAAATTTTGAAAACTACTTTAACTTTTTTGTTAATAATTTTAGTCCATCGGTTCTTTAGAACTTTTATCTTATTAAATGCAGGCCTGCCGACAGGGTGGGGGTAGCCGGGGCTGCAGTCCCCGGGCCCGAAAGGGCCCGGCACCATCACTGTTAAATACATTTTTGTATTGATTGTATTTCAAATTGTATATTGAAAATTAGTATTTTTATTTGTCCTAGCCGAGGGGGCCCGCCAATTTGATTTTACCTCTGGGCCCGTACTGGCTCTCCACGGGCCTGATTAAATGCACTACTATATTACTGCATGTTTTCAGAATTCTTAATAATTTCAAGTTTTGTAGATATAGTTGTATTTGAAAAATTATTGAAAAATTTAAAAAACTTCAAAATACGTAAAAATATGGGGTATTGCATTTAATAAGATAATGGTATTGAATAACCGATGTTCTAAAATTAGTACAGTAGACGCAAAAGATATAAGAGAAGTCGTATTATCAAATATCAAAAGCGCCGGTTATGCCGACAAAGGAATAAGCCGGCACGGCGCGTACAAACGGTCGGCAGTAAGACAATTATCTTATATATTTTGCGTCTATTATAACAAAGAAGTTACGTGTGTTTTGTAACTCCAAAACTTCACAATTAAAACAAACATTTTTCATATTTTATTTCTTAATCATATGATTCATGTTTCAAGGCTCCTGCCATTGGAAAATAATTTAGCACCGGAACCCCATCTCTGTGTGCTGCTAGGAAAAATACTAACTGTCTTTTTGGTATCAATCATACACCATTTATAAATTTCAAATATCTTTATTATCTTTCGAGGGACTCAGGGTCTTTTAATTGAAACGCCCTGTATATTATAAGCCGTGTGTTAAAAATACTCAGATTTTATACATTTTCTTATCCTGAGTTAGACATATTAATTTACGGGGTGTATCTTAAGGGTGTGGGATATTTCAGGGTGTTATTTCTTAGGTAATTTTAATAAAAAAGTTCATATAAAGAGTTGCCCAAAAATTCTTTGTTTGGGAGATGCGCGGTGTAGAAGTTTACAGTAAATATCAAACTTTTCTCATATTTCCATTATTAGTGCAGTGCATTTAAACCAAAGAGTATGAGCGGGTAGCAATGTAAAAAGTGCCCCCGCACCTACCGAACTAAAATGGCTTCCATAAGATGTCTCGTATGCTGACTGTCTTGTGTACAAAGTTTTAAGCTCGTGGACTTTGCCTGGGGTGGAAAAAAAAAATTTACCCCTAAATGTTTTATTTTTTTTCTCACCTCCTATTTGACGGATCGCTTTGTAATTTGGCACAAATAATATTAGTGTTAGGATAGTTTATTTTAAAAAATATTACTCTTCTACGATGATTTTATGCATTAAGAAAAAAATAATATATTTTTTCAATGGCCGGAAGGGTGACTACTGTTTGACACTATCACCATATTTTGATATAATATGTATTTAAACTGTAACTATAACATATAACAGTTATAGTTTTATTAATGCGGTGGAACAGGATAAAAATAAATAAAAATAAATAAAAATAATTTGAACTTGCAATATTACGAGTATATTATTTGATATTTTGATAGATAATTATATAATTCATTCAGACAAGAGTAACTGAGTGATGCAAAAATTGGAACCATATTGTGAGCAAAGGAAAAAGGAAGAGAATGGAAGGATGTCTCAACAAAGGAGTAGGATTGAAGGCTTTGTGGTCACAATGGGATTCACTTAGAGCATTACACGGGATGTTATTATTATTACATACGAACATCTATAAGAACTATTTTATTAACCATTAGGAACATGATAACACATAAAAAACAAAATTATATATCCAAGTCACTTTTCTCATCTAACTGTGGCAGTAAAGAAAGTTTTATTGGTTGATTCGATTATAGTACCTCCAATTTTTTTTACATATTATACATTGTTACTGTTTTTGCATTTTAAATTAAGTGAGCTGATTTTGCTCTCAGAACTATTGCTATCAGTTTTAGAACTTTCCATTTCGTGCATAACACTAACTACTATCTAAGTTTTTTAAAAATGGAAAAATTAAGTATTAGATACAATACAAATAACATAAGAAAATCACGAGTACCTACGATACACACACTTAAAATTCCGGAGATAAGATACTATATATGAGAACGTAACAGTATGAGATGGAGCTACAGAGATTTGTAAGACAGATGCGGCTGCGGCATAGCGGGGGCGTAAGTAGCCAGCGGTTCGGCAGCCAATTGAAAAATGATTTATTTTGTATTTATAGTGCCTCTTCAACTATCACAGCACGCACTTCTGACCAAGAGGTGTCTTTAAAGGCAGCTTCTACTTCGAGGGCACGCACCAAAGCCTCGCTAATACTTTGATGCCGCGATATTCTAAGAATTCGCCTGACCTCTTCGGTCCTGATGCCATCTAAAAAGGCTCCCACCGCTAGTTGTTCCTGAAATGCTCTTGGTGCACTCGGATATGCCAGGTGTACCAGTCTCTCTATCGCAGCTTCGAATTCTTGTAAGCTTTCCCCAACCTTTTGCGTCCTTGATTTTAGCTGAGCCTGGTATATTTGGGCAAGGTGTTGGTCGCCATATCTCAAGTCTAATGCAGCTTCCAAGACTTTGAAGTCCCTTTATATTTCCACTGGGATGGTCTGAAGTAACTCTGAGGTTTGGCCCCTTAGCGCCAGAACTAATGCCATAGCCTTTTCCTCGTTATCCCAGTTATTCGCACTTGCAGCCGCCTCAAATTGTCTCTTGTACGTTGTCCATAGGGGAGGTTTTAAACGAGGACCTGATGATGCTACTAGCTGGCTTCCATTATCTCTCAATTGTCGTTTAAAGCGCTCCACTTCTCCTTCGACATCACTCATCTTTTCTTTGATGTCGCTTGCTTCCCCTTTGACTTGACTGACTTCAATCTTGACCACACCTACTATCTTCGACCTTGTTTATCTCTTCTTTGATTTCGTTAGTGATTGAATTCATAGCGCCTTGTTGGATTTTCATTTGATCGCTCAGGATTTTCCTCAGTTCTTCCTGGCGTCTTTCTTGTTCCTCTTTTTCTTCTTGGCGTTGTCTTTCTTGTTCTTCTTTCTCCTCTTGACGCCTTATTTCCAGGTCTTCCATTATTTTCTTCAATTCGTGTCTTTCTTCTTGACGCCGCCTTTCTTCCTCTTGACGTCTTCTTTTTTGCTCTTCTTTTTCTTCTTGACGTCGCTTTTCTTGTTCTTATTACTTCCACGTCCAGTGGAAGTATAGTAACGACAAAAAAATTTTAAAAAATTTTTATTGTTCAAATAGGCTTAGAATGTCACGAAACGTCGAGATTTTAAATTTGAGCAAAAAAAAATTTCTGTCTGTCGGTCTGTCGGTCTGTCTGTAACTTTTTTTGTGCGCACGATTACTCTGGAACCGTTTGAGATATTGACTTGAAATTTAGTACACATTACTTTAACGAGATCTAGAACTAGATTATTATTTTGTTCCGTCGAAGGGTTGGGGGGTAAATTGGGGTAAATTTGGGGAAAATAGGTAAATCAAGCAGGTAAGAGTCCATAAAATTGGTATTTAGTATATACAAAAGAAGCTGAGGTCTCAAAAAAAATTTTGACATTAGCCACCCCCATTACCACCCCCACCCCATTATTAAAGGGGATGAAAAAAAAATGTGTGATTTAGGGTGTGTACAAGAACCAGAAACCTCGAAATGTTTTTTTACTTCATCCACCCCCACTACCACCCCCACCCCGCTACCGATGTGGGGTATCATTTTATGGGATTTCAAATATTATATTATTAATGTTCCATAAACAATTATTTCCACATACAAAATTTTTTCGTTGTGAGTGACTTAAATAAAAAATCTGGATGTGGAAGTAGTGATTCCTTGGGCAGCGGTTTTTTCTTTGCGATGTCTTATCTGAAGTGAAATAACTAAACATGAATGAATTATATGATTACCTATCTAAATATTAAATAATATACTCGTAATATTGCAAGTTCAGATAATTTTTATTTATTTTTATCCTGTTCCACTGCATTAATAAAACTGTAACTGTTATATGTTATAGTTATAGTTTAAATACATATTATATCAAAATATGGTGATAGTGTCAAACAGTAGTCACCCTTCCGGCCATTGAAAAAATATATTATTTTTTTTAATGCATAAAATCATCGTAGAAGAGTAATATTTTTTAAAATAAACTATCCTAACACTAATATTATTTGTGCCAAATTACAAAGCGATCCGTCAAATAGGAGGTGAGAAAAAAAAATAAAACATTTAGGGGTAATTTTTTTTTTCCCCATGCAGAGTCCACGAGCTTAAAACTTTGTACACAAAACAGTCAGCATACGAGACATCTTATGGAAGCCATTTTAGTTCGGTAGATGCGGGGGCACTTTTTACATTTCTACTCGCTCATACTCTTTGGCATGCATGGCACTTAAGATAGAATGCCTTAAAGATGTGATTATTTTACGCTCTACAATTAACCAGTGGCGAAGATATGTAGAATCTGCGCCACAAATTTGATAGTAAAAGTACTAACACCCTGTAGAAAATTAAAAGCGATCATTTGAAGATAAGTCATTTTATTGTATGCTTATATAGAATTATACGTTCAATTTCGTTGTTATTTCTCATAATTTCACGGCAATATTTTTTTTAGTTTAGTATACTGTCATTGCAAAAAAATTAATATTCCTCGTACAAAAAAAAAGAATCGTTAGGCGCTGAGAATACTTTATTTCATAGATATACTCTTTATTGATTGCGATGAATTTTCGTCAGCCAAGTCATAAACGACGATCATATCAGTTATCTCAGCATTTGTATAATTAGTCATGATGAAAAATTTCAGCCTTTTCACGGAACACATCTCATAAATTTTTACATATGCAGAACCATGCAATTTTTTAAGATAAGCAAAATTAATATGTAATCAAGACGGCAAGAACAAAACAACCAGAGCGTGTTTAATATAATTGTTTTTTTCAATGACTTTTCAATTGAAAAAAAAATTGCCGTGATACTATGAGAGATAGCAAAAATATTTGAGATATTGTCTATAATTGAATGACTAATCTAAGGCGTGATAGCTTTTAATTTTCTACAGGACGTTATTACTTTTCTATCAAATTTATGGTACTGGCTAAAATTTTACGGAATATACTGATTATTTATCTTAATTGCTTGTTACTTGTTACAATTTTAAGAAAAATATAAGGATATTAAAGAATATATTTGAGGATATCTACCATTAAACAAGGTTTCAGCCTAGATTAAATAAGGAAATTGCAGTTGCCACGTGAGGCTTTGATTTACAGTATATTTTATAACTTCATTTCTTAGTACAAAAAGTTTCAGCCTTTATACCTTTAGGAAGTTTCATCCACAATCTATACTACTTTGGCAGCGAACCCCTCCCCTTCTCCACGCCCGCCTGGCCATCAATGAATGTTGCTTTTTTTCTATCAAAACTACCGACAATCAAATTTCTAGCCCATTGCCCACTAAAAATGATGCTAACTATGTTTCATTCATATAAACTGTATTAAGACAATTTAGAGAAACACTAAAATTACCACATAATACAAAATCAATCAAAACAACTACTCTTGTATCTAATACTAAGAAGTATTGAATTTATGGTGACCTTTCGAGGTCTGACATTATATGCTGACATAAAGTGGGGTTGATTTGTCATAAATAACTTCTTATTCATTCTATCTTCTTAGCATTAGCTGGACAAGAGCTGTTTTGATTCATTCTGTAATAATGAGGATTCTTTTATTATCTTTATCCTACTTGTGATCAGTTTAACCAGTGCCGTAGCCAGCTTTTTGGCACGGTGGGGGCAGTCGTTTAAAGGGCCGTAGAAAAAAGTTGCAAATAAGAATAAAATACCAATAGTCCACACAAATTAAGAAAAAAAATGCCGTTTTAGGGGAAAATTTTTAACAGCAGTTTCTTTGCATAGAAAGTAAGTGTTTAACTTTTAGAACAACGTTTTGTTTATGCGCAGGAAAAAAATACATGCTTTTTGAAATATATACATGTCCATATTATATCTCGAAAAGTACACGTTTTTAAGGCTAAGCGAATATTAGTAAACTTGTTCAGAATGCGATTTCCCACGAAAAAAGGTTCTGTACATAAAAAAAAACCGCTGCCCAAGGAATCACTACTTCCACATCCAGATTCTCTATCCAAGTCACTCACAACGAAAAAACTTTGTATGTGAAAATAATTGTTTATGGAACTTTAATAATATAATATTTGAAATCCTCTACCCCAAAAAACCAGAGAACGATACCCCACATCGGTAGTGGGGAGGGGGGGTGATAGTGGGGGTGGATGAAGTAAAAACATATTTTGGGGTTTCTGGTTCCTGTACATACACTAAATCATAATTTTTTTCATCCCCTTAATAAAGGGGGTGGTAATGGGGGTGGCTAATGCCAAAAATTTTTTTGAGACCTGTTTCCTTCTCTTGTATATACTAAATACCAATTTTATGGACTCTTACCTGCTTGATTGACCTATTTACCCCAAATTTACCCCAATTTACCCCCCAACCCTTCGACGGAACAAGATGAAAATATAATCTAGTTCTAGATCTCGATAAAGGACATATGTTTACCAAATTTCAAGTCAATATCTTAAACGGTTCCAGAGTAAACGTGCGCACAAAAAAAAGTTACAGACAGACCGACAGACCGAGACAGACAGAAATTTTTTTTGCTCAAACTTAAAATCTCGACATTTTAAGCCTATTTGGACAATAATAATTTTAAAAAATTTTTTTGTCGTTACTATATTTCCACTGGACGTGGAAGTAAAATAATAATAAAATGTATAGAAGCTTTTTTTTATAGAAAATCGCATTTTGAACAAGTTTACCTATGTTCGTTTAGCCTTAAAAACACATATTTGCATTGAAAATAAAAAAAAAACGAAAAACATTGTATATATTATTTAAGCCTCTTTCCCGGACAAACCAACAGGATAATCGAAAAAATGTATAAAACTTTTTTGTAGGAAATCGCATTCTGAACAAATTGACCTATGTTCGTTTAGTCTTAAAAACGCGTACTTTTCGAGACATATACGTCCAAATAAAAAAAAACAGGAAAATACGTATTTATCTCAAAAGGCATGTCTTTTTTCTGCGCATAAGCAAAACGTTGTTCTAAATGTTGAACACTTACTTTCCATGCAGATAAACTATTGTTCAAAATTTTTTCCCTCTTTTTTTCTAATTTGAGTGGACTAAAAATATTATCTACAAGAGGGGCGGGGGCAGAGTGCCCCGCCTTGCCCCTTTTAGCTATACTGCTGAAGTTAACGTCATAATATGAATAAACAGTAGGTAATTTGTTATTTGTCATATCAAATGACAGAATAGTAGGCTGTAACGACACTTCCTTTATTACCGTCTTGCCTTCGCTCGTGTCCGTCTGTCACTTCTCTGTTACCCTTCTATGGCTAATTCTGTAAAATAATAACCTAGAGCTAAGGTCGATTTTGTTCTGCTAAAAGAAACAGAAGGGGCTCCAGATATAAGTACGCCAAATTTTAATTTATAGAAGCACCGTTTAAAACTTTAAAGAGACAGAAAAAGAATTTCGTCGGCCAAAGATATATGCTAAAATATAATTAGGGAAAGCATCGTAAGCCTCATAGAAAAGAATATTATTTCATGCATGAAAGTTTTATTATACATGAGATATTCACAATTCCATTTTCAATAATTCCATCCACGAATAAGCAATCAGATGAAAGATATGTTTATTATTAAAAATTCTAAAACACCTCTAAAAGAGTTAATGCAATGAAAATCACACAGATTCGGCAAATGAAGCTTTATATATCCTGAGGTAAGCGAGTGCAAGAAAGATAGCAGAGTAATTAGGAAAAGAACGATAAATATACTGCTCTCAGAACGTTCCACACTTGTGAAATCTTGTTTTTATCACCTTGTCGTGTACCAACGCAGCGTATCGGTACCTTTCGCTTCGCTTCTAACCGCGAGCGCATTATAGTGGGATAATATCAATCTTCCTTTTTTAATTTCTCTGTTTCCTTTCTTACCCTCATTAAACTCAGGATGCATACATAAAACTACTTTTGCCGAATCTGCATATTTAAATGTAAAATAAAAATCAGAAAGTTAACTAATGCTTAAAGTAAAAATAATTTCTATTTATTTTACATTCACCTTGCGATATCTAAATATGTTTTCTTCAATATATAGGGTGTCTCAGAAGTTCATGTCAATAACTCAGGAGCGTATGGATGGAATTAAAACAGTACTAATACATCATATAATATTATTTCCCACGTGGTCCCCTGTTACAACAGTTATGGACCGTAAATCGTTTTCACTTCCTTTGCTTGCTGAATCATGCATTCGGTTTATATAGAATACGAGAATTAAAGTATTTCAATTTCGTCAGACTGTCTGTTCGTCCATCTGTCCACCCGTTCGCTTACCCGTTGGTTTGTCTTCCGTCTGCCTGTTGGCGCTATATTTAAAGAACTATTTGATGGAGAAAAATAATATTAGTAGGTAACTGACCACACGTGTATGTTAAATTTTTTGAATTACTTGGATATGATATCGCGTAAATTTCCTGAAACATCCAAACCATTATTTGTCGCTGATCAGTTCGAGAAATTCTATCATGATTTTTTCAAAATATTTGGTCATATACTTTGCGCAAAATAGTATAAAATTTCACACACTTCCTTCACCACGAGAAAATATTTCGAATTTTAACATTTGAAAAAAAAATTGTAAACGTACTTGCCCAAAACTTCCCTCTTTAATTGTCTCCTTTTATTTATTCAATATATTTTCTGTTGGATGATCACCCTATTTATTTCTTTAACTAAAAGCTTATCAGGTTTCATTCCTGGCAATAGTGATCACTCTGTATATTTTTTTTATTAAAATAAGAGTGTCAACTACATTCCAAATAGCATCCAAATATTAGTTAGTGATAAATTACGTACATAATCCAGAACTCCCTAGTGTTTTTAGTATAATGTAATAAACCAAAACAAAAATGGAAAGAAAAAGAAGAGAAGTAACAAACTGCAACCATCACGTATCACAGATAAGTGTTGTTATTAATTTTTTAAGGTATTATTTGTATTTTGTATTAATAATAAGAAAATATTTTGCGGTATGTTCTCTTGCGTTATAAATGTTATAAAATTGAAATATTAGTTCAGATAACTTTATTAGAAACATAAACCGAGAAGTGTTTATGTCCCCTTGAAAAGTCGACAGCTGTCGACAAATCCATGACAAAGCAATAATTTATTAAAGTGTGGCCATAATATTCCTATGTAAACCTTCAAGAAAAATATTTTTCAAAATTATTAAAATATTGAAACGAATTTAATTTAAATTAAACCCGAAGTGATCAATAACGCATTGTTCTTAAAGTACGGTAATATAAATTTCTTAACAATTAGTTCAAAAGTAAAAACCGAGGCAAGAAAAACACTAAAAAAGGAAAAATCAACTATGGATCCAACAAGAAAAGAAGGAAATTATCAAGACGATATACTTGGCTATCATACTGCTAACGATAATATACGGGATCAACAACGTGGCAACGACAGAAGCCAACAGAAGAAGTCTGAGAAGAGCCGAAAAAGACATCATCCACCTACTTGCAAAACCATTAGGACTAAAGCAACGACATAAAACATTAACATAATAGGAGGAAAGACAATTACGAAGTGGAAAAAAACATGCACAATGAAGTACTGGGAACATGTCCAGAGAAGGGATCTGCATTTACTGAAGGAAGCGCTAATATTAATAGTCACAAACCAAACATAGAGAGATTATGCTACACGTAAATAGCAATGATTGAGAGAATCATAAACAATCTAAGAAAGAATCAAGGATACTGAGAAAAAAGTCAAGAAGAAAAAAAGGTATAGCACAACCCCCCACACAACACAAGGCTGTCCAAGGGACGTACTAAGGCAAATTCCATTTAGTATTTAGGCTTGCCATTGGATATCCCAATATCCCAGTTTTTATGCTTTTCGGCACTCTTTTGGTCATCCCAATGTCACAACTCGGTATCACATAAAAGTAGTACGCGGACCGTCCTGAAGGGTATACCGGCGCTTGTATACTAAGGACGTATCATGACATCCCGGGATATTTCGGGATGTTCTAAGTATTACGAATAGGCTGTACAAACTACATACTGAAATGTCCCAGGATATCCTACGGACTGCAAATAGATGTCCACGGGCAACTTAATTTTGGTATTAGACCATTTTAAATTCGGATTCAACAATGTTGTACTTATTTTTTCTGTTTCTTGGTGGATCCTCTGCCACATGTATTTTTTTCTAAAACAATGTCCGTAAAATCAACAACATAATACAATTATCCAGTATTTTACTGGAAAATAACCTCTACGCCTGTAACTTTTACGTTAAATGGGCGTAGACGTTATTTTCGAGTAAAATACTGGATAATTGCATTATGTTGTAGATTTTTCGGACATTGTTTCAGAAGAAAACATGTGGCAAAGGATCCCACCAAGAAACATAAAAATTTTAAAAATGCCACAACCAACATTTAGACAATAATGTTATACTTAAATTTAAAAAAAAAAATTTAGAATTTTTGTCAAATATTGCCTATTTTTCCTTATAACTTTATACGTAATTTCTTGAGTTTAAGGTCAGATAAAAAATAAAATATAATTTTCTTACGAATTGATTTATCGTCAAAACCACTACAATTTTATAAAAAAAAAAACAGAAATATTTTATATGTATGAAATTAAGTGCAGACCACAGATAGTAGACATCCCCCAAATCCAAAGCTAAGGCTGTCCGGAAGGGTTACACATTCGGAAAAACGCAGACCGGTGTTGTCAATACCGGGGCTGATATAATAATAACATTGTAATAATAGAAATAAGCTAACACATTCAATATTTAAAAACATGTGTAATGTTAAAAAGCAAACTTCTTAGAAAAATGTAAAATAAATACCTATATTACTTTTGCAAATGTAATAATAGCGGAACATGAATATTTAGGATGGAGTGCACTCCTACTTCTCTATTCTCTTCTTTGCCTCGCTCCTCTCTTTTGCACTTCTAGGATAATCTTTTAACAGCTTCTCTGCTTCGTTTTTCATAATATACTCATTCATGGGTGCAGCTAAAATAAAAGTAGTTATTATTTTTTGAATCACTATTAATAAAAAAATATATGAAAAGTGGGCATAAAAATAATAGAAATTATTGAAAGAGATAAGTATGACCTACAGCACCCAGTGAATAATAATAATAATTTACCGAATTTTAAATTAAAATCTATAAAATACACTCTGGCAAATACAATTTCAAGATAAAATATTGTAATAGGTCTCTGTATTTTCATGCTTTTTGTCCACCTGTGTTCGGCCTGATATCATACCATATGTTTCGTTTAAAAGTGTAAAAACTTTTATTAAGTTTCAAATAATTATCTTAAAGCACAATATTTACTTATTTTCATCCACAATTAGTTGCTAGATGGTTTTAAATTTATTAACTAAGTGCATTATCTGTCGTCATTCTCAAATTCAATTTCGTCAGGTTTATTGTCAGATTTGACAATACTTTCACGTGATTCACATTTTCTCTCCAAGCTGATTTCAGTATTCAATTCTTGAGCCAAATTAATATTTTATTTTGTAGGTTTCTTCAGTTAAAATACGGAAATATGCATAAATCCTCATTTTTTAGCTTCTTTTGACATTCTGAAAGTATAAAAAATCGTATTAAATTTTCGTGGTTTCGAATACGACAATAATAACTAATTAAATATTCAATCATAATCAGATAAGTTTTTCATAGCATGAAATTTAATAGGTTATGTTATATTTTTATACATTTGTACTCACTTTGTATAGTCTGGAATGAAGACACTCAAATAAAGCTAAACTAAATGGATAAAACACAATTAGATACAACTTTAAAATATTTCATACAGCCACTAATAATTATTATTATTTAAATATTTGAGAAATAAAAATTAATAAAGCATGGTTGCTGTGTGTTTGGGGTATTTGCTTTGGCCAGTTTGGCCGGCCAGAAATAAAAATTGCCCTTTATTTAAATATATTAGAGACCTAATATTAGGGTACATTTTAAGGAGATTTAGGGCACTTCGTCGGATATCCGTTCTTAATCCCGATGTTAGTCGACATAGTTAATGCCAAAATGGAACCTATTCAGAATAGCCCACTGACATCTATAAAAGGATATCTTGGGACGTACTAAAATGGGCTGTCTTGAGGACGTCCTAAAATAGGATATCCTAAAAGGTACATCCGTTTCTCTATTTATTTTACGTACTAGGATATCCAGGTACGTCAATATGTTATCCTATATCCCGATTGTGCTGTGGTAAAGAAATCGCAAGGATTTATGCTCTGCCGGAATCAGAAACGGAAGAAACAGAAGACTCGGAAGAAGTAGATGTCTAGAAGCAAAAACACAAAAAAGGAGCTTAAACGCTCCTCCACGACACAATGCGGCAACGCATCTGACAAATACCTAGATTTCCCATTACGCATTACGTTACCGTGCGTCATGTGGTTCTCGCTGTTGGCAAAAAACATGACTGTAATCCAATCCAGCGTGGATATAGCCGACCCGACGGTATGTTTCCCAGAGTAGCAGCAATGCCTACGGCACGCTGGTAAATCAAATCAAAATCAATCAAGTCAAGTGTAAATATAAAGTTATAATATCTGTTTTAAATTCAAATTTTATTATAGAACGTATTATACAGTGTCAGAAAATTTTTCATTTGGGTCGGCAATGAGAGCAAGCGAGAGCGAAGCAACTAGGCTATTCTTTTTTATCGTTTAACACATCCTACCCGTGTCACCTGCTTTCCCCACCACATGTACGTGGGCAGCTCTGTCTGCGGAAAATGTAAAGAATTATTTGGCACGTTTTGAAAGTATAACGAGTTAAATAATCAGCACGTAATAATATTACCTATACTGAACAGAGCCAACTACATCCTTCCTTGGAATAAATGCAATGATGTATGTGTTTTCTTGATAGCGCGTCATTATTTGCTCCCTCTACTAGAGCACTGGTACACGCCTTTATTGTAGGCGGGTCTGTCAAGCCGTTGAAACTATGCCTGCCACCCAAATCCAAGATCTTCCGACACTGTATGATTAAATGGTCACATTTGATACTGGATCTCACAAATAGTCGTATTTTGAATATAAGTAATTGATAAATGACCATATTTTCATGTGTAGGATCTACTATTAAGAGACTAGCTTATAGTATTGAAACACATCCTTCTATTATGAAGAATAGTTACCGTTTTCACGTCAACAAAATTAAAATTCGATTCTTTTATGATTAAAAATCAATATTTACGCTGAGCGTTGTAAATGAAAAGTTAACACCCACTTACTAAGGGAAACCTTTAGCTGACGTCCTATGCTCTAATGAATTTATCAATAACGAAGGGCAAGGAAGGCCGTGGGTGGCAATAATATTCGATACAATAAATCTTCTTAAATTGGACGATATGGAAAGCGTAGGAGGCCGACTATATCAATAAATTAATGACAAGAGGTTACTGTCGGGCATAGTCAAATGAGAATAACTATTAACATTTTGCAGAATACGACACAACGGAGTCATTTACTCAAATTTCATATTGCATTTTTTATCACAACTGTGCTAAGTAATCATCAAACAGTTATTACATTGAAAATTTGAGATCGATCCGATAAGTAGTTCCAGAAATATACTACTTTAAAATCTAATTCTTCATAAGCTGAGGCGCTCGAATCGCTGACGTCACTCTGTCCAGAGCCCCATGTCACTTAATAGTCTTCCGCAATCGCAAGTCAATGTCAATGTTATCATTAAGGAGGCGTAGGATTTTTACTATGTCCGAATCCCGCTATTTAAAAGCAGATTAGTCTAATCTGAAAAAAAAAGTGGATTTAATTATGGCGATGGAGTATTTTAACACAAATCACCAGTATGGGCGGGCCGAAAAAATCGAAATTGTTCAAATCGAAAATTAATAGTGCGGAAAACTTGCATTTGGTACTCAGTAGTATTACTGCAAAATTTCACCAAAATTAATTTAGGTCTTGAGGTTCCACAGGGCACTTAGAAATGTAAAATTTTTGATTTTTATTTTCAAAATTGATATTTAATAGGATTTAGAAGTTATTTTGGGGCCTTAACAACGTGTTTTCAAATATTCGCTAAATTTAAATGATGTTTACAAGTTACAAAAATTACTTACGTTTCGAAAAAATCAAATCATTTTAAGAAATTGGCTGCTGAAATTAAAAAAAGTTGTCTAAATATGTTTAACGATTGAATGAGTAACTGCGCAGCTCATAGTTTGCGTTGAAGTTTTTCAAAGCAATCTAGAGCCCACCACGAGGAGGTGGATGCGCCTCGAGCCCCGTCCGTGCCCTCCCAACCTCCCTTACCTTTGGGGCACCTTAGAGAATATTGGATACTTCATAGTTTGCTTTGTGCTCAAATTTGGGTATTATTGCTCTAGAATGCAATTTACTTCTAATGAAATCATCCTTATTTTCGGTTCCAAAAACTGAGGCAGCAGCTTCCGTAACAATCTTAACACATCTTTCCACACCCTGTGTGTGGCAAGCAAATTCCGGTATATCAATTTCTGCGTTCCCTAAAATACACAAGTACAGAACCTCATCTGAAATACTACGTAGGATGGGCGGCTCAGTTACTTTGCATTCATTCCATTGAATCATTTCGGTATAATCTTGCATCAAAGTTACGCTTCGGAATTATAAACTATCTCACTTCACCAGTCCTTTCTTTTCTTGATTTAATAACACGCCTCTCTCTCTCTAGAAGAAGACTTTCAGGATGGGCGAAAAACGCGTTTCGCTGAATAACTGGGTCAATAATATCTCTGATCTCTTTGGAAGATACCTGGATCATTTCCCATAGATGTACTGCTCCGTTTGTGCAAGAGGATTCAGTTTTTTACTTCCACATCCAGTGGAAGTATAGTAACGACAAAAAAATTTTTTTAAAATTTTTATTGTTCAGATAGGCTTAGAATGTCATGAAACGTCGAGATTTTAAGTTTGAGCGGAAAAAAATTTCTGTCTGTCTGTCTGTCGGTCTGTAACTTTTTTGTGCGCACGTTTACTCTGAAACCCTTTGAGATATTGACTTGAAATTTGGTGCACATGGGTACTTTAACGAGATTTAGAACTAGATTATATTTTCATCTTGTTCCGTCGAAGGGTTGGGGGGTAAATTGGGGTAAATTTGGGGTAAATAGGTAAATCAAGCAAGTAAGAGTTCATAAAATTGGTATTTAATATATACAAGAGAAGCTAAGGTCTCAAAAAAAATTTTGACATTAGCCACCCCCTTTACCACCCCCACCTCATTATTAAAGGGGATGAAAAAAAATTGTGATTTAGTGTGTGTACAAGAACCAGAAACCTCAAAATATTTTTCATGATGAACAAGTACAGGAATTGGAAACCCAGTTCAACCACTTCACTTTTTAAAATAAAAAAAAAAATTATTTATCATGAGATGATTTTTACAGTTTAATTTAAAATATACCTTGTAACATTTGATGGCTAAACTGTTTTAATTCTTCTTGCTTCTTTCGAGATTCTTTTCTTTGTTCCTTTAGTAATAAAACACGATCTCCGCTGATCATTGATCCAGGTCGGCCTTTTTTTCTTTGGTTTAAAAGGAAAAGTTTGTCTTCTTCAATGCTAATCATCTCCAACTCATTGACATGAGCGATATCGAATAAGTCATCCGCTTTATTAAGAAAATCTTGCTCCTTCTTTTCCTGCAGTTGATTTCGACGTTTACAAGTTTTTTGTAGTGTTTTCTATTCTTGATACAATAATTCCACTTTCTCAATGCTACGCTGAAACTTTCTCGTTGGGATTCTCACCTTTTCCCATAATACTTCTACTTCTTTCATCACCAAATGTGCACTAGACCGTAAATTTAATTTGACTTTTCGGAGGTTATAAAATAAAACTCTCAGAACTTTTCCATTTGATGGTAATTTGATTCCAATAATTTAACTTTCGTCATGTTGAAGAAGATACAGCTTCTCTTTTTGTCTTGTTGCCATTTTATTTGTAGATTTTTATTTATTACTTTTACTTTATTTCACAATTTTAGCACAACGAATTCGTTTTATAGACTAGTAAGAACTTGTTTGCTTTCCATGGGCGCAAGAAACTAAAGAACTGAGCATACCAGGTGATAAGGGCACCTCCTACATATCTCCCCACTACAATATCTATTGCTCCTATTATTTCAGGGTTGGTGGAGCTCAGAACTCATATGTTTTAAGCTCTACTCGCCCTATATACCTTGCTTAATTGTTTAAATAAGAAGGACGTAAATTTACGGTAGTTATCACGTGATCCCGTGCTCTAAAAAATTTCAAATTTGGTAGAAATTATTTTCTTACCAACTAGAACAAATATAAGGGGCGTCATAAAGAAAAAATATATATTGAAAAATAAGGGCCACCCTAATGTACATTTGAGACGCCGATCCGATGCATTTTTTAGAATTTTTAACATTCAAAATGTTTTTATTTTTTTCTGCATATTTTGGTACCGCAGGTGACTTTGCCTTTGTAGCAGGCAAATGTTTTTCTAGTCACAAGTAGATCCTAATTTGTTCTATTCTTGAGTAAAATTTGATTAAAATCGGAAACAAAATAAAAAAGTTATAAGGGTGTCTTCATTTTAAGTGTATGTTTAAGGAAATGTAGAGATTTCGACAAAATATTACGTTAGTAAATACGTCGAGTGTTGTAAAATAAAGATTGTTTTGTGACTGTGATTTATTAACAGACCACGGTAAACCGCTTTGATAAAAATATTCGAGGTACCTAACTAATTAATTAATTAATTACCTATTTATTTTGGCTGGTTGAATATCTCGTAAACTATAACACATAGGAAGAAAATGAATATAAACATTCTTGTAGAAAATTTAATTATGTTTAATTTTGCATAGATTACCTTTTTGCGGCGGGGCTAGGAGCGGGGACTTTTAGTATGTTTACCTACTAACTACCCTCAACACATTCCTGATGAGGAAAATTCTCCCCTCCTCCATGTTCTCTACAATCAAGTGTTGGGCATTAATTGATTGGACTACTAGAATAGCTTGAGTTTTATAAACATAAATTTTTCACATAATGAAAAAATATAACACCAAAGAAGCGATAAGATGTCCCACACTAACTATTAATTTTTAGTAAAGAATTATACGAATAATCGCAATATTTTAAAATATTTCTTTTTTAATTATTTATAGTCTACTTTAACGCACCCGGTATTACAAATATTGGATATCTAGGACAGGTGGTATAATCGCAATAAGATGTACAAAAACTTTTCATTTAAACACTGTATTTGAAATTAATTTAAATAAAAACTATTGTAGATACAGTTACATTGTGTCTTTTCTATTATCAAGGTAAACAAACACGATATCTTTAAATTGCATTTTAACGGGACCGTTTTTCTTACAATTTTTATTAATGTAATTATTTATCCTCAATAGTTTCGTTGAATACCATTTGCTTGTGGCTATGAATTAATTATTTCTTTTATTTTATGATAAGAAATTATATTGTGGAACTAATAACAAACTAAATTGTAAAGAGATATGTCGAATGAAGTTTCTGCCGGGCGTGATCGACTGCTTATAATTATTTGATTCATTTGTTGCTCGAATCTGGCACAATACATTTTTACATGATGCCACTGAGATTAAGTTCACAGGCAACATCTTTTTTGTTTTTGGTTTGGTTTTTTAAGTAGGTATTCACAGTCTGCAACGTAGGAGTGTAACTTTCTTTCATATCGTAACAGCTTTATTAGAATTACATTGTTCTAATATTATAGAAAAATATTTACGTAAAACATTACAGTTTTCACGCCTCTGAGAATTACCTTGTATCATGGATATGGGCTAATTTCAGTAGGTGTATTCTACCTTACTATTTTACATATGATCCAAATTTGAAACAAAAGCTTAAGCTTAATAGAAGTTGTCGTGTTTACAAGAAACAACTTACACACACATGCACATATAATATATTTTATTTATACATACATATATTCATACATTCACACATTTTTTATTCGATATCTGAGTTCAACGCGTTATGAAACGAATTTTTGTACAAAAGAAAATTATGCGATAAATATAAAATGTTTTCGTCCGGTTTAAAAAATACCTATTTGATGAAATCATTGTCAAAGATTTTATTAATCTTAGGTTTATAAAAATAGATTTTTGCTAGTTGAGTCATTATTACCAAAAGGTCAATATCTTCACCAATTATTATAACTTGATTGTCTTCGGTTTTCAAATCAATTGCAGTTTTAACGATTGTACTATCGGCGTCTTCTCTGCATATTTTAACGTTAAAGTCACTATCTATTAACTTATTGCGCAATAATTTTATAAAGCTATCCTTATTTTTACTAGTAGCTAGAAAATTTTTTTGACTAACCGATGATTTCATAATGTCACTTCTGATTAAAATATCTACGCAAACATTTTTTTCTAAACGACGAATGCGCTCGTTATTCTTAGTGCTATTCTGTTCATCGGCATACCCATCAAAAATAATACTACTCTACTCTTGACTGGGGAGAAAGAAAGGAAAGAAAATACATTTTTTGAAATTGTAAAAATGCACTTTTTTTAATATTAAAAAAATGAAATGAACTCTATCATCTAAAAGTACATAAAATAGGGTACAACCGAAAAAAAAGTGACGTACAGTGAGTGCCTTCTTGATAATTGACGAAGAATTAAAAATTTTATTTCGTTCGCCATCTTTGACCTATTTGACATACGTTGTCCGGGATTGGTGCATTATATTTGACCATAATTGAGTTTTATTTTTGCCAACTTTGGTGAAATTGGTCCTTCTTATAGAAAAGATATTCAATTTTGATTTTTTTCGGCCATTTTTGGTGTTTTCTATTTTTTTCCAAGGCGGCGGATTGGCCAATACATAGGCCGCTTTCATACGAGGCAACTAGTGGCGGCAATCAGTGGCCGCCACTAGTTGCTCTTTTGTGGCGATACGATCAACTTGCAGGCAACTAGTTGCACCCCTCTTTTTTACGACTGATTTCTTTGCCAAGGATAGAGGAAAATGTACTTGGACAGTTGAAAAGATGGTCTCGAATTCTTATTTTGCTAATCAAGAAGAAAAAGGGAAGGCAAAGACAAATGCAAGTGCATTTTATGCTATCAACAAGAGTGGATAAAGGTCTACATTTTACTTTATTTAATGATTTGTATTTGCGCTTGTTAAGTCCTCTGTATTCACTTTTGCTGATTGTTTTACAGTCATTTTAAAAAATCATGAAACGACGTCTATTCACCATGTCTTGCAAAACAATATTGATAATATTTTGATTTTAATAATATAAAATTTACTAAATGTGGAAGCAACAAGTTGAAACGGGTAAACGCTTGCATTTAAAATAATACCCAAACTACGGTGGCGGCCACTGTGATCGTCAGCCACCATTTGCGAGAGTCAGGCTATGTGCACTCCTACTATTTTACAAAATCTTTCTTTAGTTTCCATTACGTCGCTGTGTCACTACTTGTACTTCATACGACGGCTGCGCATATCTGCATCTTGCCCGGCTATCACTACCTTCGAGCATATAGGAGAAAATAGATCAATTTTACAAGAATGCATATATTTGTTCTCAGCACATATGAGCAAGGGACGCGAGAGGCGTAGTAAACACCCACAAAACACAATAGAACACGAAAGTAAACAATACGCAAATTATACTAAACGCCATATTAGACAGCATCCCCTACCGAACACATTATTTAGTACCAGCCAAGAGAATCGGGGATTAATAATTTCTTGTTTACAGTTGTGGGCCGAACAAACAAACAGCCATTTAGCGATCTCTATTTTCCTCTATATCCTCGAAGGTCGCTACTTTCAGCTTTCAGTTGTCACGCCATTATTGTTTACATGTGTGTGCTAATCCGTTTGCTTATTTGTAAATAACATGAGGTTCCAATGAAATTTACTAGAAACGACGCTGTTTTGTTGAATATTAAAAACTGTAATGGGTTTTAACTGTTGTGTTTGTTCTAACACAAGGACGTGGAAATACGTATTGATTTGTAAAGAACGTGGCTCCCAAGAAATTGACTAAAAGCGAGTGTGGTATTATTTAATTTTAAAGACTGATGTGTTGTGTTTCTACTACTAAAGGACGCGAAAATGTATATCATTTAATTGTATTACAGGTATTTTGATACATTAATTACTTTAACACTTTACTTATTTCAACGCAGCTTCAATATCTTAATACTTTTGTAATAATTTTACTTATGTTAGTTACTTTTTAAATGTATTTTTAAATGTGATTGCATTTATTGTAATGATTTTCCGTTAAGTTAATAAACGATCAATTTCTAGTTTAGAAATGACTTATTTAATTTTAAGCCCACCATTAGACTATAAAAGTTCTTTGACAAAGATCTCTTATAAAAGATATTTTATGAGTAATTTGATAGATAAAATATCTTTTATAAAAGATCTTTGTCAAAGAATTTTTATAGTCTAATGATGGCCTAAGCAATTTGTTTGGAAATCGTTTAATATTCGCGCCTGTACCAACCCCGCCTGTATCAAAAAGGCGAGAATACAGCGCTGTCTGCGACGTAATGTTTGCAGTTTGAAAAAATACTGAGAGTTTCCTATCTATATATAATATATAAGTCTTTAATCTATGGCGAGAGTGAGCAACTATCCGCCACTGATATCAGTTGTCGCCACTGCAGTTGCCACGTGTGAAAGCGCTCAGTTACGATAATGCTTTACTAGAAGTGGCGGCCACTGGTTGCCGCCACTAGTTGCCTCGTATGAAAGCGGCCATATCGGGTAGGTCTATATTTTTTAAGATTTTTTTTCAAATAAGCCAGTAAGTAGTATTTGTAAAATTCCCATTCGGTTACTAGATATAATAAGCAGATAAGTGAAAGCGCGTAAAAAGTGCATATCACTTTTGACGCACAAGGAATTTTTGGGCGCAAGTATTTTTTTTGTAATCAGGAGGTTATAATATATAAGAATCAACAATAAAATTTCAGGTGGAATGTTGTCACCGAAAAAAATTAAATTAAACCAATTCGACTGTACTAATATGTATAATGAACGTTTTACAACTACTCAATCAACGAAGTGGAAATTTGTGAATTTAATTAAGAATGAATAGTTCTCTACGGAAAATTATTTCAACTACCTCCTTTCACTCTAAAATTAAAAGACCAAAGCGTAAAGGTTACAGAGAATACATACAAAATCGAAATCAAGATATTAAAAGAAGAATCAATGAATTTAATAAGGACGCACTTAAATTGATTACAGAATATTGTACACATAAATGGCTGAAAGTACATGAGGGTATCAATAAGCAGCAAGAGTGCAACTTTTACCAACAGATCCACAATAAGCCATCAAAATATAACAGTAAATTTAAAATCCCCTTGGTGTGGAATATCTGCAGATGAAGATAATGCCACATTATTCTCAGAAAAAATCTCGGAACAATATATATGGAAACTCTTAGTACGGCAGCTCGTTACCAAAAACCCCTGTCATAACAGCGAGCTCCATCGCAGGAAAACTCTTTAGATTATGAAATTCTAAGATACTTTTTCATACGACAAAAGTTCAAAAAACGATACGGGCGGCTGGCAAACGACTTTCCGTCTCACAGTGGCACGAATCGTGATTTTTTCGTTTAAAATTATCTAAAGCACTTGTTTCGCAACCGATTGGGATCATTTTTTTTTTAAATACTCGTTATTTAATTTTCAAAAAATGTAAGAGAGCCGATTTTTTAATTGTGCTAACCAAAATTATTGAGCTTAGACAGAATGGTCATTTTTTATTTAAATCTTAATAAAACTTACAAATAAAAATTTTTTCTTATTCAATTTACATAAATCTTGGTACTCGGGGGTTTTTGAGGTCGCTGATCAATGGCGGTTTTAAAATGCTAAAAAATTATGAAAAATGAAAGATTTTTGTTAAAGTTTATGTCGAAATCGGCTCTCTTACGTTTTTTGGAAATAAAGTAACGAGTATTTAAAAAAAAAAATTATACCGATCGGTTCCGAAATAAGTGCTCTAGATAATTTTGAACGAAAAAATCACGATTCGTGATCGTCTGTCAAAAAAAATGTCGTAATTTTTATAACGCGGCGAGGCAGTTCTCAATTAATTCTCGTTAAAAATTATGAAAAAGACATGAATTAATTGAGAACTGCCATTTTTCATTGGCCTAAGTTCCAATAAAATCAATCAAAGTTGTATCAAATTGGAGGCTAAAATAATCAAAGCAGCGAGGCTAAAAATTTTTTCTATTTATAGAGTGGGTTGTATAAAACGGTAAAAAAATGTGAACTGCCGTTTTCTGTTGGCCGTAACTGCGGGAAATCGATATAAAAATTTAAGAATTTTGGTAGGAATCGATGTGGATCGGGTTCAATGCCAAGATCATTATTGACCAATCCCCGATAGCCAAAGCCTCTACTGTCTATCAAACTCTTCAAATGACATGAAAAATAGCAGATGAGTGAATCACCATATACCGTCACATAAGATCTCGCGGAAGCGATTATCAACGGGAAGGTCAGGAAATCAGATTACAATGGAACATTTTTGGAACATTACTCAGTCTTCCTCTGAATGCCCAGGTTGACCTGCAGTTTGCTCTTACTTTGTCAATATCCCCCGTTGTACTTTCTTTTTGTCACCCTAGCGGAGCACATCACAAGACCGAGAAGGCGACTCTGCTTCGGGTGTTGGAAAAGGATTCTGAAGGCCTCGATTCTCCGGGCATTATAATCATTGATGAGTTTTTTTGCTATATTCGTTAAAAGATGCTGGTAGCACATACGGCGATATTTCAAGCGGAATACTTCGCCTCTTAGATAGTCATGAAGCGCAAGAAATTCATCAGATAACGATGTATTTAATGTTTAAAACTACAATAATAAACCTGACAATTTGAATCCTTCTTTTATCATTACTGTATGTACAGAACCTTGAAATTCAATTCCAATTCCATTTAAATACATTCTCTGAGAGCCTGTGCTTACAAACACCCTTAATTTTCTTCTTTTTTTTGTCGCGGCGGAAATCATTTTTCTCAAATGTGAACTGGGAAAAATTTCAGTTCTTATTTTTTCGTCTTCTTAATGATATTTGGAATAGCCTGAACTGGAGAACTGCCTCGCCGCGATGACTTGATCAGTCCTCAAAATAAAGCAACATGCGAATGTCACCACCCGTAACTGAACTAGTAAAAAGTTCCGTTCCGAATTTTCTTGTGGTCAAAAGACATCGAAACTACTCGATAATGAGCAGAACTGCCTAGCCACGATGACCAGAATTTTGACCGGTGGCTATTTGTCATTATTTCGGTCTTTGTAACTCGGCGTATCAGTCAAAACGGCAGTTCTCAATTTTTCCTCATCATATTTACTTTCCTCGACAAGAAGACAAAAGAAACTGCCTCGCTGCGAAGACCGAGATGACCGATTTTTCTTTACATGTTCAAAGCCCGATTTGAACTCTTTAGAACAGGTAAAAAGTTCCGTCACCCTGAACTTTTCTTCTCAGCTCTCCTAAAACTGATGAGAAACGCTGGAATTATCTTCGCTAAAGTAACTCGAAAATCTTGGTAACGGGCTGCCGTATTATCTATTTCCAAGTTAAGATGGTGAAAATTATACTAGAGTAAAGAAGTTGTATCATAGTGACTTTCGAAATAATATCAATAATGAAAACATTGAGGACATTGATATTCCTGAAGATTATTTCAAAATATTATTTCACTAAAAAGGTACTGCCCTTAGATATGCTAATATACCTTGGAATATTATCAAAAAAATAGATAATGAAATAAACCTATATATAATCAAAATATACAAATTTTATTCATCATTCACCATTATTTTCCGGTCAAATGGAAAAAAGCCATATCGTGGTTATTTCCAAACCTAATATAAACCATACCGATGACAATACTATAGACCCATAACTTTATTACCTGCGGTAGGAAAATTACTGAAGAAAATTACCAAATATAAAATTCTTGATATTGTTTATACCAAACTACGTATTTATTAGTTTTTGTTTTTTGAAGAAAAATGGTCAACTCTATATTCTTTGAAATGCTAATATCGAATGTTCAGATAGCCACATTAACCAATCTAAAATCAGCCGACTTGTTTCTCGATATCAAAAGGTATTTGGCATCCTGCTTTTTAAGCTGAAAGAATTAGATGTTCCTGAGTACCTAATACTTAAACTACAGAATATTAATGGCAAAAACAACAATTCCATATTGGACTAATTTTCTACTGAACAGGGAATACCACAGGGATCACCACTATCACCTCTTTTAAAAAACGTTTACTGTTATAACATCATCTCAAATGTACCACCAAGCAAAACTCCTACATGCTACAACACGCAGACGACTAGGCTCTTATTGCATATGACAAATTTGTGAGTAATGCATCGAGAAACTTCAAATACTCTCTAGCAATACACAATCGTGACTAAATAAATGGAGATTACAAAACAATACTTCTCAATCTCAATTAGTAATCTCTCACACCCCTTCCATTTCCTCAGTTACCTTTAGCTTCAATAATCATCAAGTTCATTCAGTTCTTAATGCTAATAATAATAATAAATTCTTTATTGCTCTAGATCTTTATACAAAAAGACATTACCCAAAGTTTACATTTTTTTTTTAAATTTCGTTTCTAAGAACTAAAATAAAAGGATAAAACATACAAATACAAATAAAAATAATAATATTAATAATAATAAAGAAAGAGCAAAGAACGAAGTATGTAATATAAAGAGAATTAGAATAAATTGAGTTTGAAAAGAACAACAATAATAATAGAATAATATGTCGTAGAATAAAAATATGTAAAATATAAAGATAAATGTTATCTAATGATCTTATACATTTACAAATTCACTGCAGGAATAAAACACATTTTCAATGAAATAAGATCTATCTTTTTAAATGCATTAATTTGTTGTATTGATTTTAACTATTCTGGCAGAGCATTGAAAGATTTAATAGCATTATAAAATGGCTCTTTTTGGTAAAAGGTATGAAGATGAATTGCTACTCTTAAATCAGTCTCATGACGTGTTGACATTGAGTGACATATTTTTACAATTAGGTGATTATTTTTTATTTTTTTGCTTTCATCGTGATTAGAGAATATTATTTAGGTATTAAGCAAATCACACGTTTTTATCATTTAGCTAATACTGACGAAGTATTGCATTACATGATAGAATTCCTAGTATTTTAAAGCAAAAAATATTGAAAATACTTAAATCATTTATTTAAATTCAGTCATTCACACTTTTTATTTAATATGAAATTATCTACTTTTTGTATATTGATACCTTAATCTGGCCACGCTAATATACTACTTAGAAAACTAAAATTTTAATTCACAGTTTTAAGTTTTGTATTTTTATATTCACTCATCTCATTTATTATTATTTCAATTTACGCCTCTGCCATTTTATTTATTTATTTAAACTATGCACAATTATTAAGAAATATAATCCACTACAACGTTTTTAACCCCTATTTGTATATGTCTCTCTTTCCTCTTTCTTTCTATTTTTGTATACATAAGAAAAAACCGCTGCCCAAGGAATCACTACTTCCACATCCAGATTTTCTATCCAAGTCACTCACAACGAAAAAATTTTTTATTTGGAACTTGTTTATGAAACTTTAATAATATAATATTTGAAATCCTTTACCCCAAAAACCCATAAAACGGTACACCACATCGGTAGTGGGATGGAGGTGGTGATGGGGGGGTTGGTAGTGGGGGTGGATGAATTAAAAAAATATTTTGAGCTTTCTGGTTCTTGTAAACACACTAAATCACATTTTTTTTCATCCCCTTTAATAATGGGGTGGGGGTGGTAAGGGGGGTGGCTAATGCCAAAATGTTTTTTGAGACCTTAGCTTCCAATGCATATACTAAATACCAATTTTATGGACTCTTATCTGCTTGATTCACCTATTTCGCTTCGATGGAACAAGATGAAAATATAATCTAGTTCCAGATCTCGTTAAAGTACATATGTGTACCAAAGGGCATAACAGGATAAGCATGTGTTAGGTGCCCCCGCACCGATCGGGTCGAAATTTTTAGCACAAGTTGATAGTAGTGCTAGATGTTTCCCGAAATATTATTTTTAGAAAACCATTTTTACGGAAGTTGTGGGAGTAAAAAGAAAAATGGAACATTTTTTTTCTTGAAAACGGATAAACCGATTTTTATGAAAAAAATATATGTTATGGATTTTGATGGTTTTGTACCATGGAAAAAAATTATTGAGTCCATTTGTCGAAAAAAAGTGGTGAAAAAATTTTTTAAAATAAAAAAAATTTTTTTTTAGGAGATGTTCTCGAGGCGCACCCATCATTTTCTTTCAAATAAATGCTTATATGCCCCTTTAAAACATATCCAATTTTCAAAGCGACCAGAAGGCATACTGCGGGCGGCGCGTAGTCTATGTAATGAAATATTATAAGACGACTTTTTTGTAAATATTTCGTGCAAAGACGAGATTACCTTCCCCCCTCCCCCGTTTTCGAGGGTGCTCAATACGATGCAAGTGGTGAGAAAAGTTTTTGACCGCCGCAACCCCCTGAAACGATACCTTTATGTTTTGATATATAAACAGGTCTGAGGAGTGATTTATCGACGGGTGATATATGATTGTGATATAGTATCCTCTAGGTAGGGCTAGAGATGCTTAATATTATATATATATTAGATAGATAGATAGATAGATAAATTTATTGGCCAAAGATAATACAAAGTACATATGGCACGTCATAGATTACATGCAATAAGTTTATTTAATAGATACTTATCAAGTACAGTTTAGTTTTAAAACCTGAAGTTTAATACATACATAATTCTGTAGAATTAAAAACAACATACAATAATAAAAAATAAAGAACGATAGACAAACATACTATAAGTATATACGATTTTCAACTTACTAATAAAATTGGTAACTACTTAAATGAGCAAACTGAGTACCAGGACTTGACAAAAAATAAAGCTCGGCTATAAAAAATGTTTAGTAATAGGCTATATATACACATATATGTACTCATATACACACACATTCACACATACATACGATTCATTATAAGAAAAAAAGTATAAAAACTTGCTTAGAGTTATAAAAATAAAGTCCGTTGTCAATTACTGCCTATTCACAAACTCATTTATAGAATAGTACGCTCCTTCAAGAAGGAAGGTTTTAACTGCTCTTTTGAAGTGGTTGTAATTTTCTATATTTTTATATTCAGGCGGTAGGGCATTATATAAAGAAACAAACTTATAATGTGGGGATTTTTCATATGCAGAAGTTCTGTGCTTAGGCAGTTGTAGGTAGTGTCCATATCTCGTGTGATGCTCATGTCCTTCATTAACTTTAATGAAAGTGTCAATATTTCTTTTCGTGAAGGTGATACATTTTAAAATAAATATACAGGGCACTGTTAAAATTTTATTATTTTTAAAAGTGTACTTACAAGTTTCTAGCCAGTCTAAATTAAAGATTAATCTAATGATTCTTTTTTGAGCGATAAAAACCCTTTCACTTTCCGTTGCAGAACCCCATGTGGCAATGTTATATGATATGTGGCTATAAGCTAGAGCATAGTAAACATTTAGAATGCCTTGCAAATTTAAATATGGCTTAATCTGATATATAGCAAAGTAAGCTTTGCTTAACTGGTTGCAAACATGGTTTATATGTGACTGGAATGATAGATCAGAGTCAATTAATGTTCCAAGAAGTTTAGTATTTACAGAGAGCGGAATAGCAAGGATGTTAAAATTTACAGGCAGTTCTCTTCTCAAATGAAAGTTTAGACAAACTGTTTTACGTTCATTTAGTATAACCTTATTTCTTTGACAATATATACTATATTCATCACATACATGTTCAGCTAATGTTTGGAGTTCCTCTGAAGTGTCTGCTGAAACAGTGATTGAGACATCATCTGCAAACATTGTAACTTTTCCAACACTGATATGTTCAGGTAGGTCATTAATAAACAGCATAAATAGTAATGGTCCCAACACTGACCCCTGAGGAACTCCTAGAAGAACATCAGTTTGATTGGATGTTTGCTGACCTATTTTTACAATCAAATTTCTATTAGTCAAGTAAGAACTAATCCAATTTAACATCATACCTCTTATACCAAGGTTGTACATTTTTTTTAATAGAAAATCTGGATTGACACTATCGAAAGCTTTCGTAAGATCGAACAACAAAGATATAACATATTTACCTTGATCAAGTTCCGAGTACACATAATTTAATAGATGGTATGAGGCTGTTTCCACGGATTTGTTAGATCTGAAACCGTGTTGAGATTCTGTTAATAAATTGTGGTCTTCTATGAAAGAAATTATTAAGTTATACACTATTCTTTCTAAAATTTTAGAGAATTCTGTCAGTAATGAAATTTGTCTATAGTTGTCAGGTATTTGAACATCACCCTTTTTATGAAGAGGAATAACTAAAGCTGTTTTCATCATCTCAGGAAAAATACCTGATTGAACAGAGCCGTTTATCAGGCTGGTTAGTGCAGAAGATATATAAGGGAAAATTATTTTTATAATTTTTGAATTTATTCCGTCATTGCCCGTAGTATTTTTATTTTTTAGGTTAGCGACTAACTTATACACATCATTTTCGGAAATGGGGTTAATTGACATAGTGTTATTTACATAATCTGAAATTGTGCATGGTAATGAAAGGTTCTGGCCAAAATGCCTTGATAATGCTGTGCTGCAACTTGTAGTAAAAAATATTGCAAATGTTTCCGCAATTATGTTGTTATCGGTAATTATCTGATCATTATCCCTTAATGTGATTGTTTCTTGTCTTTTTTTTATTCTACCTAGTTTCTCATTCACTATCAACCATGCTTCTTTGGTCTTGTTGTTTGCTTTGTCAATCCGGTTGTTGAAATATTTTTGTTTGGCTATTGTAATTTGTTTTTTATACTCTTTTTTATGTTGGCGGTATATGTCTTTTATCTCAGGTTGGTTACTATGCAGAGCATTCCAGTGTAATTTTTTTAAATTTTTACTCATTTCTCTCAGCTCCTCACTATACCACGAGTTATTTCGAACAACAGAATTTAGATTATATGTTACAAAAGGACAACATGCTTCTAAACACCACTTAATGTTTTCCATGAATTCATGGCATGCACTATTTATATCATTTTTATTAATAAGTTCGTAAAACTTTGTCCAATTAATCTTTTTAAGGCAATGAATCAACTGATTAATATTTAATTGACTTAAGTTTCTGGTGACAAAACTATGTTCTTGGACTGGACTATTTATTGTAGAAACTGTTGGTAAGCTAAATGACAATATATGTGCAAAGTGATCAGCTATATGAGGATTTATAATTTCACATTTGTACTGATCGTGGGGTAAGTTCGTAATCATGTAATCAAGTGCATTAGTATGATCAGGCTTGAATCATCCATATATAGAAGGAGTGGTTGTTTTATTGCTTTTCATGCTGAATCTTAGATATGGTAGATGTATGAAAGAAGTCGACAGGTCACCGTAGGGGGGAGTCTTGTCGATCTTCCCTTTTTGGTCAGACTTGCACCAATGGTATATGAAAGAAACGAATGTTTTCTTTGAAAGTTATCTGCTGAATACCCAAAATAATAATTTTTTAACAATGACGGGTTATACTTGAAATAATATGAAAATATAGATTAAGTGGAGTCCAGACAGCAGGCCTAGGTGGTTGAATAAACCCTCCTGCTACTGCTCGCACATTGCTGCAGTTGTATACTATCTGTCCCACGAAAGGTATTTGTCGAAAGTTCTGAAGCCATCTAAAATTCTCAGCAACATTTTTACTCAGAAAAATATTATTCCTGTAATTAAGGACGATAGCAATGAAGACTAAGAGAAGTCTCATCAATATAGAGTAACCTCATTCGTGAGAGGCAAGAGAACTCACGCAAAAAAGTCAATCCGAATTGTGAGAGGCAAGGGGACTCATAATAACCAAGCACCTCGACTAGTGAGAGGCAAGGGAACTTACAATAAACAAGCGCCCTGACTAGTGAGAGGTAAGGGGGGTCACGATAAACAAACACCCCGACTCGTGAGAGGTAAGGGGATTCACAATAAACAGGCACCCTGACTAGTGAAAGGCACTGTAACCTCCTCGTAGTGGACTTTGAAAACTAGTTCTTTCGTAGGCTGACTACAGACATCATCATTGCAAAATGTTCAGATTTTCGATCTAGATTTTGTTTGACCCAACAGTTGACGTCAGAGAATTTGAAAATATCTGCACCACACTTCTTGAAGTTTGATATTGATTTAAACGGTAGGGGTGTAATGGCCGCGGTGACCGTGGTAGTAAGATGTAGTTATGAACCGCAATATGCCAATGATTATCAATTTTGAATATGTTCACCGAGAAAATTTTTTCACCATCATAGCGAAAAAATAAGCTGTAGTAGCAGAAAACTCTAATAACATAGGCGCCAGTGTAGTACTGTGCTGTAGCAGAAAATTTTGATTTGCTGGCAGTCTTTACAACCACAGTATTCTTATTTCATAAAAAATAACTTTTCTGATCCAGGAAGATAACATTGCTACTATTGTTAAGGAGCAATTGCTGTTGTTGGCAAAATATATTTCTGTCAGTATAAAGTAACTTGCAAGGAATATAAATTGACTTCACTACCACAAAAAAGAGACTTGGAGTCGCTGTAGATTGATTTGCCTATAGTCGTAAAGTAGTTTACTGTTACTATAAAGTAACTTTGCTGGCATTATAAAATAGTTTTGCTACCCTAGTAAGATTTTTATTGCCATTATAGAGGGTGTTTCAGGATTAACCGGTCAAATTGTAAATTTGGAATAGGTATTTCTAAATATGAAAAATATTTCCTATGGGGGTATAGTAGGTATCCGAAAATGCCTCATGAAGGAGTTATACCATTTCAAAATTTTTAGCTGCCATTTTTGTGGTATAATTCTTCAACGTTGCATTTCTGAACATACCTTCATACATAAAGGATTTTTTTCAAATTTAAAATTTGATGGTTAATCCTGAAAAGCCTGTACAAGGTCTTCTAAATTAAATAGACAAAATTAGCTAGGTGCAGGATTCATTTTTTCAGGACAAGGAAAAAGTGGTTTTATAAACACATAAATGTTTTTTAATGTCCGAGTCGTTTATTTAAAAATACATTGCTGTATATAATGCAAAAAGAGAAATAAAACCAGTTTAACATTTATTAACCTATTATAGGCACCTACTGAAAATGCAACTCTATATGTCAGTGATTTCCACAACAAAAGAAAAGAAATGCTTTTTGAAACAACATTTTGATAAATAAATGATATGTAATTGAGGAGTTTCCGGTAGAAGGGGGCTAAGTGCCGAAAGTAAAATTTCTAAGTTATTGCAATCAAAAATTGCTACATACTACCTACTAATATGCAGAAAGCGGTTAGTTGCCAATAAAAGAAGCTGTTTAAATTTTACTTTTGGCACTTAGTCTCTTTCTACTGGAAGCTCCTCAATTATACTAAAAATTTTTCCAAAGGACGAATGATCATTGCCAGATGAAAACTGAAAATTCTTGACAGAAAATAAATAAATGAAATCAATTTCACGTTTCTTAACGTAATCATACTGATACATAATTATTTGGATTTCGTGTAATTATAACGTACGTATCATAAATTTTCAAATCTCGAAAGAAAATGCAACTCTATGTCAGTGATTTCCACAAGAAAGGAAAATAAATGCTCATTAAAACTTTTTGAAACAACATTTTGATAAATAAATATGTCATTTTCATACTAGAAATTTTGCCAAAGCAACGATAATTACAACTCGAAAATAATTGGAATCGTAAGGCTTTGCCACAGTAATCATTAATCACAAAATATATCTTCACCACTAATTAATACATAATTTGTGTACACGGTACACGGCAAGTACCCAAAGATTAGCACGTATACCTCACCACACCACGTGGCACGTACTATAGGTATGCTACTCTGGTCAGTAGTGGCCCCAATACAAATATGATTGTATTGTGAGGAATGAGAGAATAATGCAATAATGAGATTCTTCTTCCAGCCCGCGCAGCATAACCAACGAAAACAATAAGAAGACTAAATTAGAATTTCACTCTTATGACGAGAACCGAGTCTACGCAAAGCGCATGCGTTAGCTCAATTTTTAAAGAATTCTCTTTTGTACCAGCTAAGTTTTTTTTAGGCACAATAATAAAGTTTTCAACTGCAGTTAAAATATTTATACAAAATTTGACTTTCTGAAGTAACAAAGTACATTCCAATGGTAGTTAGAAATTATTTAGTGATTGTAAATTAAAGTTTTATAAAATATTTTATTGTGTTGCAGTATAGACTATTTATTATTCCAGCAAAAAATGTTTCTGTTACTGTGAAGTGCCGCAGCATACCGATTTTTTTAACTGCAACATAGAGTGTTTACTGTGATAAAAAAAATATATGTTCTAATAGCAAAAAAAAGTGGTAGCAAAGATTTTCTTTAGGCTAATTTTCTCGGTGTTGTACCCTTCCGATCGCTTTGAAAATTGGATATGTTTTAAAGGGGCATATAAGCATTTATTTGGAAGAAAATGATAGGTGTGCCTCGAGAACATCCCTTAAGAAAATTTTTTTTTTAATTTGAAAAAATTTTTTCACCACTTTTTTCGACAGATGGACTCAATATTTTTTTTCTACGTTTGTGCCATCAAAAGCCATAACATATATTTTTTTCATAAAAATCGGTTTATCCGTTTTCGAGAAAAAAAAATTTCCATTTTTCTTTTTACCCCCATAACTCCCGTGACAATGGTTTTCCAAAAATGATATTTTGGGAAATTTCATTTAACACTACTATCAACTTATGCTAAAAATTTCGACCCGATTGGTGCGGGGGCACCTAACACATGCTTATCCTGCTATGCCCTTTCAAGTCAATATCTTTAACGGTTCCAGAGTAAACGTGCGCACAAAAAAAGTTACAGACAGACAGACAGAATTTTTTTCGATCAAACTTAAAATCTCGACGTTTCATGACATTCTAAGCCTATTTGAAAAATAAAAAATTTTTAAATGTTTTTGTCGTTACTATACTTCCACTGGATGTGGAAGTAATAAGAAACTCAATGTCTATATTTAATAAATATAGTTCACAATACTAATATCAAAACTAATTCTCATTTTTTTAAGTCTACAGTTAATTTAGAAATAGAAGGTATTTTTATATCTTTTCCGTAAAATTTCTTGTTTTCGGGACCTTAATTAGGACTGTTGATGGAATTTAAAGTAACATTGTGGATGAGAAAAGGAAGTGACCATAGTTCTGTAATAAAGAATGCATCTGAAGAGAAAGTTTCAGTATCTCCTCTCAAATATTGCTAATAATATGCCCGCTGATTCAATAATAAATTTAATCAGTTCAGTAATCTATAGAAGTGCAAAGCGAGGTCAGTCGCTTTCTTTTTAATTGTTGATAAGGCGAAAGACCTATACGACTTCTTTCGCAACCTTGTACCCCCGTGACCTGTGACAGAGAGACCATATAATTTTAATTACCTAGCAAATTAAACCAACATCGATTTGTACATTGTAAAGATACTTAAAATCATCTAGGTCTTTCTTTATAGTCAATAATACGTTACGTTATGCCTCCAATATAACTGTTAGTTCTGGAATTACGGATATGAGAATGGATAGTCTATAAAGTTATATACATTGTAAGAATCTCTTTTGTTAACTGACTTTTAAAAGGTTCTCAATTCAATACGCATGTATGTTTTTTTTATATACAGTGTGGAACAGCCAGATGGAATAAATTCAGTATCTCAATTATTGTGCATATTTATAGAAAATCCCGAGACACGTCTATTTTGGATTCTGAAATGACATCCTGCAACGTACAAACTTCATCCCTAAATTCAACCCCCTTCGAGTGGGAAGTAGGGGCTTGTGATACCTCATTTGAAAGGTCTTTTCATTCTTTATTCAAAAATGCTATAGTTTTAATATTTACTGCAAAAATTAACGGTCTGCTTGACGAAATTCTCTACAACAAACGAAAAACAAAGATTTACAGCGTTTTGTTCTTGCAGGCTAGCAAAACAACTTCAGTGTTCTTTTTCAACATTATCCACTAAACAGAAGACATAAAAACATCCAAATTCTTCATAGCTAGCATTGCCAGTTTTATTGAATACGCCGTAGCGATTGGCAGCAATAAATAGTTGTCATAGTTGTCAATAAATAGTTGTGTTTTGCGTATTGTTTGAGTTTTGCTAACTGCAATTTCTAAACATGGTTTATTTAAACGAAATGCATAAAATAACAAGCTAAAAACGTACTCTTCGCCAATTTATTGAGCTTTTTATATATAATTGTTAAACATTCTATAGAATACTCCTCGCAGTTTTCTTGTAAATAATGTTAGTTTTTGGACATCCTAAATTTTGTGATACCATCTTTGTTGTGAAAAAAATACCCAACCTGTGTGGGATTCGAACACGGGACCTTTGGATTGCAGCGCACAGCTTTATCCGCTGCGCCACCACATATTGCTACGAAAATTGATTGTCGGTGATATACCTATATCTTCCGACAATCATACATATTTCAACTCGTACATCTATGAAATATATATTAGTAAAATTCATAAACAAAAAAATATATTACGGAAATAGTATTTCGCAAGATTTCCATTTTAGTACAAGCGACAAAAATTAAGAGAATATATATTTTTTTAAATTAAATAATTAATAACTTTTTTACTTACCGATCGATTTTCTTCAAAAAGCTAACACTAACTTACTTTCTAAATTCCAATACAATGGGACTTTTCTTTCTTAAGTTATCGTGCTTACAAGAAACGTGACGGACGGACAGACGGACGGACGGACGGACAGACGGACATTTTGAAAGTTGTTCAGAATTCGTTCACTAACACAATGATGTGAAAATTTTTTTCTCTACGAGAGATATTTACCATTTTAGAAAGGTGCCGATCAAATACAATAATATACTCTTCGTTTTTGCGAAGAGTATAATAATTTTACAGATGGTTGGTTACGGAGATGGAATGCGATCACAGGACGAAGTTGCTCGCCTATTTCAAGAAAAATTTCCTGATTTGCCGCCTATATCCCAAGGTACAATTAGCAAAATTGAAAAGCAGTTTCACGAAAATGGACATATATGGCACATAAAAAAAGAAGCTTCCAATGCAATGAGTAACGATGCCAAATTAGATATCCTGCTGGAGTTTGAAGAAAACCCACATAGTTTAAGTTGACTAGCAGCTTCAGCATTGAATGTTTCTCGTTCCTCAATTATTCGCGTATTAAAAAGAAATAAAATGCATCCCTATAAACTGATCAACTCAGGAGCTTAGTGAAGACAATTTTGATAGATAGAACGTATTTTTGCGGACAAATGATGCAAAGGTTAGATAACGATGTTATCCAACTAGAAAATATTTCGTTTTCGGATAAGTCCACTTTTACTCTTCATGGCCGTGTTAATCGTCAAAACTGTCACTACTGGACTAATGAAAATCCTCACTGGATGAGAGAATTACATACGCAAAATTCTGAAAAGATTAATGTTTGAGCGGGGATAATTGGAAACAATGTCATTGGTCCCTTTTTCATTGATGGCAATTTGAATGGAGATACTTATATCCTGCTCAAGCAAACCCACAAGTTCCAGCGGATGTGATGTAATGTGGTTCCAGCAGGATAGAGCACCACCACATTACCGAATCGATGTCAGGCAATACCTCGACTTAAGGGCGCCGGAATTATAGGTTAAATTTACTTAAAAACATGACTTCGTAGTTCGAGGATTTCTTCTAAATCCCTGAACTGATTAAAAAGAAATTTCACAGGCTTTGAGAAAAAACTCGATAGAATGGTACTGGACTATTGCAAATTCACGAAAAGTAATATTTTTTTCTTGTCAAGCTGTTAAACATCCTCTAACTTTGAACCTAATTTTAAAATAATAAAAAAGATATTATCTTATTGATATTAGTCTGAGCTCATCTGCTATAGTATATGAAACATATCGATATTTAAATTTCAATTTTTTATTCAGTAGTTTTTGAAAAATCCTCGAACTACTAGAACCAATTCATTGAAAATAAATAAGACAAATTGCCGATAAAGCAAGCGTTGGTTTGTAAGACCAATAATGTAAAAGTCATAAATGAAGTTTAGCACTTGGCTCGCAGGTGGCGCCTGACTAGATCGCTTCGTTTCACGATGTCGTCAATACGTTATGAAGGTCACTTTTTTTATGTGATTCATACTCTTATATAGTATATTAGGATACCGCGACGAACTCTCTAGGCAATGAAAACGCGTCTTTTTGTCCATCGTCTTTATATCCCATTCACATAATATGTAAAAATTACAAAATTATAAAACTATGAATTTGCACATTTTATACAGTATCCGTCAAAAAGTCTGCACCATATGACTATTGTTATTGACTTTTTGAAAAATTTTATTTTTGATAAAAGTTCGTGCCTGTTCTCAAACGAAAAAAGGACTGCAGAAATGTGTGTTAGTCCTGGCGCTTAGGTCTAAAAATATATATTTTATTGAAATTACCTCAAGAGTAAACAACCGAAACATGTTATTTAAAGAAGTTGCTTATAATGTGAAGTTATATCCAGATATCAAATTTGGTTGTTCTTTTCTAAAAATAAAATCTAATTTCTAATTTCTGTAAAATTAATGGTTTCGAAAATATAGAAGTATAAAGATGGCGTCCTATAAAATGAAGTATTTAATTAAAAATTTATCTCAGAATATAGCACTTACATCAGAAATGCTAACAACCGTAATGAAATACTAACGATTAGGCTTTCAAATGATTTCTTGACTATTTTTATACTTACCGTAAAAAACAAAGAAGTTATGACAGAAACAATTAGCTTCCTTACATTTTTTTTTTTAATAAAAACGTCGCCATTTTTTAAATGTAAGTACTTAGTCAGTAATTAAAAAAATGTATTATATACTGTTTTTTCGTCCGTTTACAGCATTTTCTTCAAATAAAAATTGTATTATAAACTAGAAGCGGACTTTCTAGAAAACGTATTTTTTTTTCTCAATAAATATTGGTTTAAGCGAAAAAATGATAGACATCAAAAATAAAGCCCATAAACTGAAAATTAATTTGTATTTATTTAATATTTACGTAGAATTAATCGTTCCGGAGATTTTTTAGTTTATAGATGATATCGGAAAGATTATTGGATGAAGTATTTAGTTTAAATGTTGAATATCTTAGAAACTATGAAACTTCCATAAAAATTTCCAAGGAACAGAATAAAAAATAATTAATCAACCTTTGCAATGATTTTTTGTTTGTTTCTGTATCATAAAAATAAAGAAATTATGGCCGAAACAATGTGAAAAAAATGTGAATAGGCACATTTTTTTTTTATAAAATGTCACAATTTTGTTATTGTATTGGGGTATTCTCACTCGGTGGCACTTAAAAAATATATATATTTATTGGAAGTAGCATCAAATTTTAAGAAGAAAAGGTTCTATGCGATTTTTCACATAAATTGATAGTTTTTAAGTTATAACGACTTCAAAATTGCGATTTTAGCTTAAAAAAAAGGTATTTCCAAACGGCTTTCGTCAAGTATCTCGAAAAGTATTACTTTATCGAAAAAATATTACAGAGCCCAGGTAGCAAGGTGACGTCATTATGACGTCTTTTAAAGGTGATTTTTCGTCGCCGACATCATTGTCCCAATAAATGACGTACCAGAGACGTGATATTTATAACGTACTTCTGACGTCATCATGAAGACGTCAAATACACGTTTCTTTTAGGTCATTATTTTGACGTCATTAATAAATGACGTACCAGAGACGTGATATTTAATACGTACTTCTGACGTCATCATGAAGACGTCAAATACACGTTTCTTTTAGGTCATTATTTTGACGTCATTAAAATGACGTGAAATAAATCATTATAAAATAAAAATAAATAGAAGTATTTAGTGACTAGTTCAATTTTTGCCACATAGTAATAATAATTTTGTTTTACTATTTCTAACTAGGTATACAGCTTTTAAACATATTTAAATAAAGATGTTCAGTGATTCAGTGAGTTAAGTGTTAGGTTGCGAGGCAAAAGGTCCGCGGTTCGATCCCTGCACGTTCCGGTTTTTTTTTCGTTAAAAACTTTATTAATAATTGTGGAAAAATATTATAATGAGAGGTTTGCATCTCTTATCGCAAAATTCACTGATTACCAATACGTCATATTGGCGTCATATATATATGACGTCATTGGGCTGTGACATTGTGCCGTCTTTTCACGTCATTTTTACGTCATGCTGAAGATGAAATTGACGTAATTAATGCCGAAAAAACGACGTCATAATGACGGCACCTTGCTGCCTGGGAGTTAAATATCTCAGAAACTGTGACACCTACGTCAAGGATGCTAATAGGTAGAATAATAGGTTATTAATTATGCTTTCAACTGTTTTTTTATTTGTTTCTGTATCATAAGAAACAAAGAAGTTATGACCGAAGCAATGTGCGTCTACACATTTTTTTAATAACAACGTCGCCATTTTGTTACTGTAATTAGCCAGTAATTAAAAAAAAAGGAATTTCAAACACTGTTTCTCGTTAATATATAGCATGACGTAGATGCTTAATTTTGTTGGTTTGTATACAGTACTTGCTTATAAAAAATATACAGTTTACACTATATTTTCGATAAAACGTAATTTTTTTTCCTTTTCCAAATATTAGTTTTATTGAAAAATGGGTAGAGACCAAAAATAAAGCTCATAAACTGATAATGAATTTCGCTTGTTTATTTATTTATATAGATTTAGTAGTTTCGAAGATATGAAAGTTTAAAAATGGCGTCCGAACGTTTGTAAGACGAAAAATGCAGTTTAAATGTTAAATATCTCAGAAATTGTAACACCTATGTCACGCAAGCTAAGAAATGAAATTAAAGACAATTAGTTGTGCTTTCAAATTATTTTTTATTCGTTCCTGTAGCATTAGAAATAAAAAAGTTATGACGGAAAAATATGCGTATTTATATTTTTTTATATAAAATGGTCGCCATTTTATTACTTTAATTAGCCAGTAATTTAAAAAAATTATCTGAAATACAGTTTTTCGTTAAGATGCAGCATTATCTAGATGCTCAAATTTTTTTGCTCATTTAAAGCACTTGCTTTAGAAAAAAAATGCATTTTAAAGTTTAAAGGTAATTTTGAAACACTTGGATGCCAAATATAAACTTAAATATCTCCGAAACTATTAATCCTACATCAATAAACAAAAAATATAATTAAATTCCAGTTTGTACTTTCTGTAATTGGTCTATCATTTTTTCGATAAAGTAATACTTTTCGAGATATTTGACGAAAGCCGTTTGGAAATACCTTTTTTTTTAAGCTAAAATCGCAATTTTGAAGTCGTTATAACTTAAAAACCGCTGCCCAAGGAATCACTACTTCCACATCCAGATTCTCTATCCAAGTCACTCACAACGAAAAAAACTCTGTATGTGAAAATAATTGTTTATGGAACTTTAATAATAGAATATTTGAAATCCTCTACCCCAAAAACCCATAAAACGATACCCTACATCAGTAGTGGGGTGGGGGGTGGATGAAGTAAAAAATATTTTCAGGTTTCTGGTTCCTGTACATAGATAGGTACACTAAATCACAATTGTTTTTCATCCCCTTTAATAAGGGGATGGGGGTGGTAATGGGGGTGGCTAATGACAAACATTTTTTTGAGACCTTAGCTTCTCTTGTATATACTAAATACCAATTTTATGGACTCTTACCTGCTTGATTGACCTATTTACCCCAAATTTACCGCAATTTACCCCCCAACTCTTCGACGGAACAAGATGAAAATATAATCTGGTTCTAGATCTCGTTGAAGGACATATGTGTACCAAATTTCAAGTCAATATCTTAAACGGTTCCAGAGTAAACGTGCGCACAACAAAAAAAAGTTACAGACAGACCGACAGACATAGAAATTTTTTTCGCTCAAACTTAAAATCTCGACGTTTCATGACATTTTAAGCCTATTTGGACAATAAAAATTTTAAAAAAATTTTTTGTCGTTACTATACTTCCACTGGACGTGGAAGTAAAACTATCAATTTATGTGAAAAATTGCATAGAACCTTTTCTTCTTAAAATTCGATTCTATTTCAGCTCCAATAAACATATATATTTTTTAAGTGCCACTCCCTGAGGTGGCATCCACCCCCTATAAATTAACAAGCCCCTGCACAATATAGAAACTTTTACTATTATACTGCCAAAAATGGACGAAATCCGTTCAATATAACATTATTCCGAAGTTAAAACCTCTAGTTACTGTACTATAAGTCCAGAGACGGATAATATAATACATAATTACTATTTTTCTCTATTCTAGTAAAATACTGGTTAATTGTATTATTTTGTAGATTTCAGACATTGTTTAGAAGAATACATGTGGCAGAGCATCCCAATAAGAATAAAATTAAGAAAATGCCACAACCAACGTTTAGACAATATAATTACTATTACTCTATCTTGAAACGGTTCAAATTAGATTGCATGCTTCGCATTGTTGATTCAAGGTCACTACTATTTTCATTTGTTTGGTTTTTGCGGCCTCCACCTATCTCCTGGAAGAGGAATTACAAAATGCTGCTACTGCTATTTGCACTGAAATTATTGGTTGATATCCGCGATGTAATATTGCCAAATAGTACACGTAGTTCCATCTGTTCAAATTTGTAAGGTTGGTGATGCGCTCCGGCGGTCTTAACATTATCAAATCGGTGGATAGGGAGGATAGGATCGCTAGAATGGCCAGCCTGTTCAGCACGTTCTCCTGATCTTGCTTAGATTTCTTTCCACGGGGATATGTGAAAAGTATGGTATACAAAACTAAACCACGCGATATAGCTGACTTAAGAAGAAGAATAACGGGTAGTTTATAAAGCCTATAACACTTATATATGTACATACTTTATGAAGCATGTTGAAAAAAAAATGTGGAAATTCATTACATCGTTTTCGGGCTGGGATTAAAAGCTTCACTTACTGTACTATATGAGGATTACAGGATTCTTTGATAGCGGTCTGATTCTTATTTTTTTATTTCGAGTTTAATCTCAGAAATACAAGATTAATCTCAGAATTCCGACATTAGCCTCGGAATTTCGGCTTCAATATCAGAATTAACAATATCTAGAAGGATTTAAAAAAAAATTAATCAACAAGAAATTAGGGCAATACGACTTAAAAAAATGGCGCCTAAATTTTTAAATGCGTTACTTTTTCGTTTGTAACTTTTTCTGTTTTCATTATAAAAGGTCGCAATACGCCTCAATCGAACGAAAATTCTAATAGCTTTAATTTTTACAACAAAAAACATTTTTCTCATAGTTAAAGATTTTGAGTAATTTTAGATTTTAACGTCGTATATTTTTTCTGAACGTTTCGGAGCCTTTTGAAAATGCCATATTTCCAAAACTAAACATCGGAGAAAATAAAAAGAAAAAACCATTCAATTTGTTTTCGTAAAAGCTTTAATTTTGTACCCTTGCATTTTTTTTTTATTAAAGCCCACATTTTTCGGATAATTTAAAAAAAAAACGTCTAGGAATACTGATTTTAGGGGATGAAAATTGCAATTCTCAGTTCGCAATATCTCGGAAAATATGCATTTTAGCAAAATAGTTTATAAGACCTTTCTTTCTTATAATTTGATTCTCTATCAGATTATATGTATTATTTGTTTTTTTTTGCGACAACCCCGAACCAAAAAATAGGTACAATGACAATATAGATCCTTATGTACACACTTTATGAAGCATGTTGAAAAAAAAATGTGGAAATTCATTACATCGTTTTCGGGCTGGGATTAAAAGCTTCACTTACTGTACTATATGAGGATTACAGGATTTTTTGATAGCGGTCTGATTCTTATTTTTTTATTTCGAGTTTAACCTCAGAAATACAAGATTAATCTCGGAATTCCGACATTAGCCTCAGAATTTCGGCTTCAATATCAGAATTAACAATATCTAGAAGGATATTAAAAAAAATTTAATTAACAAGAAATTAGGGCAATACGACTTAAAAACTACTTACTTTTTTGTTTGTAACTTTTTCAGTTTTCATTATAAAAGGTCGTAAAATAGTTGTCCTATTTTTTTTTGCTCATGGCACTACCTACAATCACGTTCATGTTTTATTGAAAACGAAGACAATGTCGTGGTTTCCGATAATTCCAAATCGAGAAACTTACTTTTTAATTTAATGCCGAGCATAAAATAGAGCCCAATAATGATTTCATTCGGTTTCCACCTTTCTACTGAACATTCCGTACAACTCTCGATTTAGCTCGTTTGACTATAATTGCAAGCATCTTACAAAACCTTGTTTCGCATTGTCGATGATTTGTCACAGTGGTTTAACAACACATTGTGGCAAATTATTTTTTCAAGTTCTGCCATGACATTAAACGACGATTATTTTAACTATGGGAAAGTTAGATAGGAACGGAAATAATAACAGATATGACATGCAATTTTATATCTCTATGTGAATCTAATTCTCGAAAAAATTACATTATTGCGGTAGTTTTTAGTACATTTTTTGTTCACTTTCAAACTAAAAGACACGAAATTAATCAAAAAATCAAACATCGTCAATTGTTTACACTATACAAAGTATCTGTTCCGTCCCACTATGAAACAAACAGTATACTTTCGTCTCAGAAATCTATAACTGCTTAATTTGTTGATATAGGCCTGTAAAATGTCGTAGATATGTAAAGAAAGGTATGTTTTTTACAGCTGTATAATTACATTGTAAAATGTTTGTTTACTTTTTCTATTAATCGAGAAAACTAAACAATTTTAAAAAATCTCCATCTGAGTTCATTACGCCATACTGCCCTCCTAAGCCAAAAAGACGTATCTCAAGGTTTCACTGTTTTGAGATATAAGGCATGTTTTGAATTTTCGAAATCGCGTCAATATTTTTTTTTGTAGTTGTACTAATGTAGAGGTTAATAGTGGTGTAGTTATGAATTTATATTAATTAGGTTACTAGTTTTTTTTTACAATGAGATACGTCTAATTGGCTAAATCGCTTAGGTTTTCTCATATTTTTTTAGATACGTCAAACTTTGTTAGCACTTTAAAAATACTTAACGATTGAAATACGTTTATTTCGCTATTTAAATATATAGAAAATACCTCCAGCTATCCTAAGGTATAAAAATATGCATTTCGGCCAAAACTTGAGATACGTCTTTTTGGCTTAGGACGGCAGCATAGCAAAGTCAAAACTAATGGATGTGTTACCACTGTTTAATTTGGGAAGTTCCTGATGAAAACAAAAAATGTGGACGGTTGTCACCTCCGATTAAAGAACTTATATCTAGATACATAACAGGCTATCTTTTCACTATATACCTTGTTTGCTCCTAACATAGTCACATTATATGTACATTAAAATGGATAGATGAACATCACATCCCATAGGCAACAGTGGCGTTGTGTGTGTAGAAAATGTGTAGAGTGGTAAATATTTTCATTAAAATGAATTATTGCAATTCCTGCATTACCGGCTCTTTATATAACGTGATGTAGGCATACGATATTACAGTGAGATAAAACGGTAAGATAAATATGTATTGAAAGGATATTAAAATTTAATTGCTATTTACTTTATAACTGTAAACTGAACTTCATCATGTTACGACTATGGAACGATCGATTTTCTTCTTTTCTAAACTGCTTTCTGCAAACGGCACAGCACCACTATTTATTTGCACAAAATATATTGTCACTAAACTGTGTAAATATGAATAGAGAATATTATTTAGGTATTAAGCAAATCACAACTTAAAATAAAATTACTTTTTCACCAGTTTTTGGTCGGAGAACACGAAAAACATTTATTGACATTAATGGCCGAACTGTTAACTGAGATTATGATAATCGAACTGAAGCCGATCGTGTACGAGCGGCCGCGAATACGCCGATGGGCCAATCAGCAACTTATGGGAAGAAGTGCCTTAGATTGTGAGTCTTTCAGCGACAAATAAATCAATGCCATTATGTATCTAGATATAAGTTCTTTAATCGGAGGTTGTCACCAAATGACTATGAGATTTTATTTTGAGTGGGGATGACTGAAAAAGATGTCATAAAATACTAATAATAAAAACTTGTATTTTTATAAATTTTGGCAAACTCGAACAATGTATTCCACAATATGTCTTAACCAACAGTATTCTTGAGCTGTGCGTATTAAATACGCATCGTTTTCTCATTTTAAAGTCAATAAAAAATATCCTGTTTAGGACCAGTAACAAAATTAAGTAAGGCTTTTTACTCAAATTTTAGAAGCTAAAAATTGACGTTTGACGAGGAGCTGTGAATAATGTCTTTTTGTCGATCGTCTCCCTTAACAACGAGCGGCAAAGTACTTTTACGCTCGCACCTGTCCTTACACAAGTTTGATCGGAACATTGGCAATGTATTTTTATGAAATAATAATGCCCTAAAACTGTTATTAATATAACGAGAGTTGATGTAACAGTAACAATTTATTTACACGAAGAATACGAACTTTATAATAATTAATAAATCATGTGTATAATTCGAGCACAAAGTGTCATTGTCGCTCTCGAGTGTTTGCCGCCGACTTGACGTCAACTTACACTATCGAGCGACAATGAGGCACTTTACGCCCTTAATACATAAATAGCTATTTTCTAAGACTGTTAAAAAAATTGCACTTTTTTCATTATTTTTGGTGAGGAAAACATATGTTTATGGTAATAGTGAAAAAAAGTGAAAAGCGTGAAAAAAAGCAACATTATTTCACGCTTTTGTATAGCCGAATCTAAGAGTGCATTGAAAACAATTAAAGTTGTCCCACGATCTTCGATTTAGAAGCGTCAAATAATGGAGGTGTTTTGATGTTAAAGTTAATTTTGAAAGTATTTGTTTAAATATGGAAATAAGCTGTAAAAATAATATTGTATGAAAATCCATAAAGTACCTTTTTTTCACTAATGGGATTGCCGCACTCACCTACGGCTCGTGCGTCAAATTTTCCATTCATGAAAAAAAGTACTTACTTGTTGCGTAAATTACTATTCTTTCAACATTTCTTAACTAACTTCAAATTTTAAATTCTAATTACTTATAAAATTGGTTCATTCTGGGAACTAAATTTATGACAACATTGTGAGCTAAATGGACTCCAATAATAATTACTAGGAATTGTTTACAAGTCGACATAGTATTTCACCAATCCCTTTATCCGTGAAAAAAATTTACATTAATACACTCTGATGATAGTTGAAAGTTTTGAAATGGTCAAATTGAACATAGTTACAATTATTTTATTTATATTTAACAAATCAAATTAGCTAGACAAATAAATAATAATAATAATAATAATAATAAAGCATTTATTATTTACCCAAATTGACAAAGTTAACAAAAATGAATAAATTAAACATTACACTAGAGGTAAATAAAAGGCGAGTAGTTCAGTTTACAGTCGAAGCCAGCAAACTGTTCTTCCACTACCGCCTATAAATAATGTCAGAAGTAGAAAATATAAGTACATAGAATGTGGCTTTATATCCATATATTCAAAACATAATAAATAAGCAAGTTAAAAAAAAGAAATACATCAAAGCAGAGCGAAAAAGAGGCAGACTAGAGCTGAAAGAGAGAGGAGACTAGGAAATAAGAGGAAAAAAGAATAAAGGAAGGAACAAAAAAATAAAAAAAATATAGAGAATTTACAGGAAAAAGCAAGATTTTACTTTACTGGTTTCGCATTAAATATTTTTTAAATGTCTTTTTAAAACTTACGCATGAAAGGGTGAGCCCATTAAAGGGTAGCTTATTTATACAAGCAGCAATGTTATAAGAGAATGACCTTTTGAATATTTCCTTACGGTGTTGTGGTATGGTGAGAATATCTCTTCGTCTAATATTAATGTTATGTACATCATTTCTAAAAGAGAGCTTGTTGAGGAGGTAGGGTGGTGATCTAAACTTTAAAATTTTATGAAAAAAACAAGCCATGTGAAGTTTGCGGCGATTGTACATATTCAGCCATCCTGCAGTTTTCAATTTGTGAGATATTCTTTGACGGCGTTGTATTCCAAAAATTAAACGAAGACAAGAATTTTGTACTTTTTGTATACGCCTGGTCTCGATGCTGTCAATACAAGGGCCAAAAACCACATCACAATGGTTGAAATGAGACAAAACTAGAGAATCACATAACATTTTTTTTACTTCCATGCTTAAAAAACGTCTCTGAGTATATATCATTTTTAGTGCAGCATATGCTCTTCTTAATTTACTCGTAATATGCTGTTTAAATCTTAATTTATGATCAATAATAAGACCAAGACTTTTAGAGCTGTTATTAAAGGCGATTGTATCATTTCCGATCTGTATATTAATTTCCCTTGACATAAAGTCACGTGCATTTTCATTGCAAAATATTATAGCAGATGATTTACTAGGGTTAATTTTAAGTAGATGGTCTGTAGAGACTGACACCAAATTCGTTATATCGTTGTTAATTAAATTCCTATATTCCTGTAGATCTTCAATATGAAATGAACAATAAATCTGTGTATCATCAGCATATAAATAGTAATTGCAATATTGCAAGGATTTGTGAAAATTTGATGTAAAAATTGTAAACAATAACGGTCCAAGTATATTTCCTTGCGGGACACCTGAAACTACCGTTAGTGGTTGTGAAATATTATTATTAAGTACCGTTTGTTGAATTCTATCCGACAAGAATGACAAAATTAGATTGGAGGAATTTCGTTCAAAGCCACAGAAGTGTAGAATTGAAAAAAGTAATTTGTGATTTATCATATCAAAAGCTTTCGTATAATCTAATAATACTAATACACTGATTTTATTAATATCGGTAGCTCCAATGATGTCATCAGTTACGTCAGCAAGGGCCGTTGCACAAGAGAAACCAGATCTAAATCCCGACTGTTTTAATGGTAGAATATTATTGAGACTCACAAATTCTCTAATTTGCAATTCTAAGATTTTTTCAAAAATTTTGGATAAAACAGGTAAAACACTAATGGATCTCAGGTGACTCAATTGGCTAGGTTGATTGATTTTAGGTAGAGGAAATATTAAAGCTATTTTCCAAGCTTTAGGAAAGTAGTGTGTATTTATACACTCATTATATATGTGTGTTAAGAATGGAACTATATAAGGACAGCATAAATGTATTAAAGTTATATTTAATTTATCAAATCCATAAGCCTTGGATTTTATGTTTTGAATGATTTTAATTACGTCTAAATCAGAAATCAGTTCAAAAGCAAATAAACTATTTAAGCCTTCTTTAACATTGGTATTATAAAAATTTATTAACTCGTCTTTAGGTACATCATTATTATTAGAGGAATTGATAAAAAAATTGTTAATAACATCCACGTCACTTAAGTGTTCAGGTATATCAATCTTTCGGTTTTTAGCAATATTTAATTTTTTCAACTTACCTCATTTCTCTTTAATATTACAGTTATTAAATTTATATCTTAAATAAGCCTTCTTTTCAGCCTTAATAGCTGCATTAGTTAAATTCCTGAGTTGTTTGTAGTAGACCCAGTGGCCATTTTGCCCTGTTTGTTTGAATTTTGCCAAAGCTTTATTATGTAATTTCTGCATTAATTTAATATTATCCGTTATCCACGGAGCATAACTTCTTTTGGAACATTTTATAGATTTGATAGGCGCGTGCGTATTGAATAACTGCAAAATATTGTCAGTAACAAATTAAATCTTATCGTCAATATTATTCATGTAGAAAGTATCATTCCAAGGTATGTTTTCTAAATCCATTTGAAAATGTTCAAAATTTATATGTTTTAAAGCTCTATAATTAAATATTCTCTCCTGTTCTTCCAAGATATTAAACGTCATAGTACAATGAACTAAGAAGTGATCGGATATTTGTGCATCAACTACCCCAACGTCACAAACATTTTCAAAATTTACCAGAATTAAATCTAACAATGACACGGTAGTATCTGTAATTCGAGTGGGTTCGTTTATTACTTGCACAAAATTGAAAGTTTGATATATATTTTTAAATTGCGAAGAATAATTAGTATCTAAATTTAACATATTAATGTTAAAATCACCTAAACACACTATATTATCATAAGTTGCAAAAACATTGAAAAACGTGTCCTCAAAGTAGTTTAGAAATGAATCATAATCGGAATTTGGTGGCCTATATACATTAGCAATGACAAGTGCCTGATTTTCTATTAAAATTTTAATTATAATAATCTCTATATAATCGTAGGTTTCACTTAATAAAATGGTATAATTTAAAGTGTTCTTTAAATACAAACATCAGTGTTGCCAATGGATGAAGATGAAAAGATCCACCTTCTCACTTAAAATTATCCGATTTTGTTCAATATTATCCGATTTTTTTTTTAAATAGTTATATTGACATGTATGGCAAATACTAATCCAGGTAAAAGTCAGCTTTTTTAGGATTAATAAAATATGGTTTCACAAAAGAAAACGGCTTGTTAGTTTTGAACTTGAACGCACCTTCGGTGAATGAGAAAAAAGTGCTACGTGTAATGGCGAAAAACTCGGAGTGGGCGACATCTATATTAACTTGTTGGATAGTGAACAACAAATCCTCGAGCATATAGAGCTTACGTAAACACTCTCAAAATCCTAAAGCTGCTACTTGTGCCCTCTGTTTTTCCCTATAATCTCGAAGTTCAAAACATTGTTCACTATCGTATCCCTAGTGAGCTCTATACATACTGGAGTGATCTCGAACAATGGGAACTTATTGTTTTCTTTCACAGAAACTATATCACAAGTTTCTCTGTCTCCTTCGCACTTGTAAATTATGTATTCAGGCAACAGAGACAAGGGAGCCTGCTCGCGTGACCTCTTTCTCTATAATTTTTGCCCCAATGTCAGTTCACGACAAGCGGATTCAAATTATCCATTTTTTATCCGATTTTTGACAAGGTGAGAAAATTATCCGTCACCATCTCAAATTATCCGCAAATCTCATAATTATCAGCCAATCGGCAACACTGACAAACATACACCACCTCCTCGAACAAGCCGGTCTTGCCTGACAAGAACGTAGTCATTCATACTTACAACATTGCTGCCAATACCTGGATGTAACCAACTCTCAGTGACCCCAATCACATGATAGTTTGAATTTAAAATGCAATCTTGAAGCTGATTAAAATTTGCAGCAAGAGATCTCACATTTATGTGTGCAATGTTCAGGTTCATGTAAGCCGTACGAAAAATATGTAAACTAACAAAAATAAAACTTAATTATACGAATTTAAATAAATAATGCAGCTAACAGTAAAACCTTTATAAATCGTAAATTTTTAATCGACAGATAAAGATAGATAGAGAAACACGCAAATATCCGTACAGATTAGTGAAATAAATGAGAGAAAAAAGAGAGTAAAGAGTGAGAAAGAGAGACAGAACTAGTAATGTGTTGTAAACTATAGAAATATAAAATAAAGAATAATACCTTGCACGTGTACAATACGCACAAGTAGAATATACCTACTGCTAATAAATATAAAAAATATTTATATGTATTTTATATATGTACTTAATTAATAATAATAATAATAATTAATAATAATAATAGTGATATAGAACTTAATAGGGTCTTTTAATAATCTACTTATAATTTTTCACTATTCTGTTTCTATTCCCTGATCGAGTTTCTAGAGGTTGTGGCATATAGTTCGTTATTCTTTTCGGTTTGGTACCGGTTGGTTTTCCGGCGGAGTCCACTGAGGTTTGTTGCACGTAGTTTGTTGCTTGCCTATTGTCTAAATCCGTTTTTCTTGCTTGCGGAGATAATTCCGCTATGTCTACTGAGCCTTCTAACGTAACTATAGTGATTACCATTTACGATAAGGAAATTATTTTTTATTTTTGCAGGTACGCCCTTTTCCCTTGCGAGGTTTTGTTGAGAAATTAAAAACTTGTGTTTCGATAAATCTTCGTGTGTGTAATCAAGCGTTATGATAATAGAGAATAATTTGTAACCAATAGTTTTTAATATTGATCACGATGATATCTGTAGGAAACGCAAGTCGAAGCTTTTTCACTTTTAGGAATGTGAAAATTTGAAGGCGTCAGAACCATTTGGTGGGCTAAATCTTGCTGTATGTTTACAATGACAATGAAGAAATTTTAAATTTTTGGTCAGTTTATATCACTTTTTTGCTGTAAAAATGACAATATTTTAAGATAGAACTGCCCCCCTTAAACAAAATCTAGATCTGCCACTGGATACAACTGCTAGTACGCCAGAAATTATTTCCTCATATTCGTCAAATTGTTCAACATAAACCTTCCCTTTAATATATCGCCAGGAAAAGAAGTTCGGGGATTGTGATCTAGTAAACGAGAAGGCTATGCGATTTTCTCATCTCTGACAGTCCGGTGAATAAATAGGGAAAATAAGGTTACTACTTTTATAAGCTAGAGGTTATTTTAATAAGGAACTTGTTTATTATTGTAGTAATGATATATGAATAACAAGGTTGAAAGATACAATTACAGAAATATACAGGGTATCACATAATTGAATTTCGAATTGAGAACCTGTTATTACTGAGTTCATATTGGGCCCATATAACTATTATCTCAGTCCAAAAATGCATCCTTGAGGAAATATCTATATCCTCTTAAAATTTAGAAGGAATTTGGGTATTTTATATCGAATTCGCCCCTCTTTGAGAAAGAGAATTGATTTATGTACTGCAACAGGTGGACGTCATATGGGCAATTGTTGTTTTGTATAACAATTTTTAAATAGAAACTAGGCTCTATTATAAAGCAAATCAAATTGCGATGGAATGCAGGGAATTCCAAACACGTTTCCAGACCCACGCCTGGAAAGCATCAATACGCTGTCTGTCTGCTTCTCTGATGGCCCATCTCTCAGTAAATAGCAAGAAAGGACGAATTTCCACTAATGAATCACCAACGTTTTTTACTAGGAGCCGATGGTAAAGAACTTTGGTGATGACGTGCGTCAACCGCGACAGTTGGCGTGATGCTGTCAGACGTACCATACAACAAAGAGAGGTCAACTAAAATAGTGCTTGGATCACAACATTTCTGCCAAGACATTGTTAATAAAAAGAAAATCATCATTCACATCAGTATCCTAGATATTATTTACCGTTAGCAACGTCCAGTTTTATCATTACCGGTTATTACTTTTAATAAGATCTTGTCTAGTTTGTTTAATTAAATTTTTATAATAACAAGTAAAGCGATAATTTACTATTGGGAAACTGTGTCAGTAATTTATGCATTTATGTATATCGTATTACCTAATTAAATTAATTCGTATCATTAAATTAATTACAGGTGCATGGTAATTGTCTTTAATGATTTTAAACGGTTATAATGCGAAATTTAATTTGTTTGCAACAAATTAGCAAATCATCTTAGTCACAATAGATTTTTTTTATGATAATTTATACGAAGTACATCTCAGCTGTGTTTAATAATTAACGTACAGTCAAGTTGACTGAATTTAATGGTTTTTTAAACGCTTGGAAATTGACATAAAATATCAGAAGGACGTTCTTATCAGTAATATTCGATACTTTTTATTTTATTTAGCGTAATTAGAGCATTAAGTATTGCTGTTGAAGCGAACAATATAAAATATTCATTATGGGGACAGAAGCAGAAATAGAACAAAAATAAACTTTCTAAGTGTCCTAGGTTTTGATAAATGATAAAATAATGCACTTCAGTCCATTGTTCTACACAATGTCCACAAAAAAAAAATCGGTATAAACCTTGAACGTCTTCAGAACAATGTATAGATTACAAATTACAGGGTTAATATTAGTATAATCGAATTGATTTAATTCAATTTCTTTGAGCGACAACATTCCACTAGAAATTTTATTGTTGATACTTATGTTTATGACCTCCTGATTATGAAAAAAATATTTACGCCCAATAATTCTTAGTGCGTCAAAAGTTATATGCATTTTTTGATGCAGTTTCACGGATTTTCTACTTATCTGCTTAATACATCTTGTACTAACTATCGAATGGGAATTTTAAAAATACTGGGTTATTTGAAATAAAATTCTTAAAAAATATATAGACCTATCCGCCATCTTGGAAAAATAGAAAACAAACAAAAATTTCCGAAACATTCAAAATTGATTACCTTTTCGATAAGAAAGAGTAATTTCACCAAAGTTGGCAAAAATAAAACTGATCTATAGTCAAATATAATGCACCAAACCCGGACGCTGGCACTGTAAGTCAAATAGTCAAATAGGTCAAGGATGGCGAACGAATTTTTTTTTCAATTCTTCGTCAAGTATCAAGAGGCATAGTGCGTCACTTTCTGTTCTTTTCGATTGTAGCTTCTTTTAAGTACTTTAAGGAGATAAAGTTCAATATTTTTTATTTAAAAAAGTGCACTTTTTAATATTTTCAAAATTGCACTTTCTTTCAGTCTCCTTTTTTTCACCCAGTTTTCATCGAAACAAAATTAAATATACTATAGGAAGTCTAGTATAACTTCAAAAATGTAATACAAAATGAAACTTCATTAATTTCAAAAGGAAATTTATAGTGTATTTCATTTTGTTTCGATGAAAATTGGGTGAAAAAAAAGAGAGTCAAAGAAAATGCATTTTTGAAAATAAAAAGAAAATTGAACTTCATTCCCTTTAAGTACCTAAAAGACCTATATAGTACAGTCACTGAAGGTTTTCACCTCCGATTTCGTTGAACCTTCATCGATTTTCATGAAAATTTGTGAGTAGTTAGAGGATACCTCAAGAAACAAAAGTGACATAGTGCCAACTTGCGCTTTTACCCTGGGGGCGGATGCCACCCCTTCTCGGGGGTGGAAATTATTTTATGAAAAATAACCCCAGGAATCGATAGAGGAACCAATTCTAAGCAAAATTTGTTATATAAAGTTATTAAAATAAATCAATACTTTTTGAGTTATTAAAGATCAAAGATTTTGATTTTTCGTGAAAAAAATGCATGTTTTAAAGCGGTTTTTCATAAATAACTCAAAAACTATAAGTTTTTACAAAAAAGTTGTCATTACCAAAATTGAAGCTAATAAAAAAACGAATAACTTCATTCCTTAAAAACCTTTTAATATTAATTCAAAGTGAGCTATAGGTAATTGAATGTATATTTTTTTTCGGCGAGTACTCAAATCTAAGTATTCAAGCTTAAGTAACGGGAAAACGATGCATTTTATAAAATATACTTACTGAACACTTTTCAAAGTACTCAGAAATACCTATCAAATGAGCCGTAGAAGAAGTTGATAGCATCAAAATTAAGCAAGTTATGATGAAAATAATAGGACCCTTTCGAATTTTTTAGGAAAAAGTGAAAAGTAAAACGTACGCCATTTCCACAAAAATTAAAATTTGTAGTAATCCCTATAAGACTTTCTTTATTTTAGCATAAGTAATGACTTTAAAATTTTGACCGGTTTAGAATGCATATTTTTGAAAAAAAATATGATTTAAAAAAATCAGAATTTTTCAAATTTTCGTAAATTTCATTTTCTTTTGATAATAACTCCAAAAATAGTCGATATATGTAAAAAATAATAGAGAACGAAATTTGAGTTTTTTTTTTAACAAAGATTTTAGTTTTTTTTTTATTTTTGTAGGATAAAAATAACCGAGATAGAAACGTTTAAAGCCTAAATTTTACTGCGAGAACCATGTAACCGGGGCCCTTTAACCTTTTATCTTTTAAAAAATAAGGGTTTTAAAAGATTAAATTTAATACGATCTTATAGCCCTTGAAATTACCTTTCAAATGGTTTTTGGATGAACCTGATATCATAAAAATTAACGGAGTTATTGTAAAAAAACCAATAACATTTTTTTGGAAAAATTTTTTGAGCAGAGATTTTGTATGCATATATAGGAAAAAAGATAGATAGTAAGAAGTAGACGTGTCGATAGGTACATGCTCACAAAATATACATGTGTGAGTGTGTATATGTTTCTTTTGAAGATAGAAAAAGTGAAAGGAATTCTGAACATCTGCTCGAAAACATAGTGGGGCTTTCTAGTATGCTGTGTGTCTATTGAATATTATTTAAATAAAAAATGAATAAACTTTTCATATATTTTAATATTTATTTTAATACATTTTCCTCTTAATTAATAAATTAAATTTTTATAAGTCACATAAGCACTGAAAAAATTGTTTCCAACGTTAAATTATGCTTTTTCATCAATTTGTGCACGAAGGGCAGTTTGGGGAATGTGGAAAGAATAATATTAATAAAGTTTGAAATATATTAATAAAGTTTATCATAAGTAATAAAAAAGATTCTAAATAATTAAAGCTATTAAAGCTGATAGAAAAAAAATTCCATTATTTTTATGTGGTAGTTTTTAAGGGTGGAAAATTTCGCAATAATAAATAATTACTTTAATACTCAGTAAATGAGATTTCAATTCAGTAATGTATTATTCAAATGATTAAAGTTTCTTGAAACCAATTTTTTCAATGATTCTGCATTAAGGGGGTGATTTTTAAGGGTTGAAATTTCGCAGTCAACCAAAAATTATATCATAAACATTAAACAAACCATTTGTGTAATGTTAATATGCGATTTCATATTTCAGAAATACAAAAAATGATTTTTTCATGATTTTCGATTTAAGGGTTGAAAAATTAATTAAAATCATAAATCATGCACATAAGTGTTGAAAAATATTTATTTTATCTAATTAAACGAGACTACTTACGCCAGAATGCTTAAATCTGCATTTTTTCCCATTTTTAACAAAAGGGGTGGATTTCACCCCTAAAATGCAAAAAGCGCAAGTCGAGCATATGTCACTTTTGAAGTTTAGGGTAAAATATACTCAATCCCAAATTTTCATGCAAATCGATGGAGGTTCACCGAAATCGGAGGTAATAGTTGATTTTTACCTTCATTCACTGTACTAATAATCGAAAAGAAAAAAAAGTGACGCACAATGCCTCCTTGATACCTGATGAAAAATTAAAAAAGTATATTTCTTCCGCCATCTTTGACCGTTCTATTTGACTTACAACGTCCGGGTTTAGTGCATTATATTTGACCATAGATGAGTTTTATATTTGACAACTTAGGTGAAATTACCCCTTCATATCGAAAAGACATTCAATTTTTATTTTTTCGGCCATTTTTGGTGTTTTCTATTTTTTTCCAAGATGGCGGATTGACCTATACATATCGGACTGGTCTATATTTTTTAAGAATTTTATTTCAAACAAGCCAGTATTTTTAAAATTCCCATTCGATTACTAGTACAAGATATATTAAGTAGATAAGAAGAAAATCTGCGAAAGCATGTCCAAAAGTGCACATAACTTTTGAAGCACCAGGAATCTTTAGGCTCAAATATTTTTTTCGTAATCATTAGTTCATAATATGTAAGAATCAACAATAAAATTTCTAGTGTCTAGTGTCTAGTGTCTAGTCTAGTTGCAAAAACCCCAAAAGTGTAAGAGTAGCGACCAAACATAGCTGCACCCCCCCCCCCCCCCTCCCCGTTTTCTAGAGCGGCTGATAGTCGTGCGGTCCCTACTCCCTCAAACTACCTCTGACGCAAAAAACCACCCTTTTTTCCCATTTTTCGTTGTCAGGCATGCGAAGACTTGTTGGATCGGTTTTTTTTTTAACTCAACATGTCCTATAGTCCTGTAAAATTTTCCAACCAGGCATCCCAGCGACCCCCGGGGTTTGGAATCACCGCCCCTCCTCCCCCCTAAAAAAATGTTTTCTGCACGTTTTCAAGAGCGAGGAACACGATGCTGATATTATTTAGCTTCCCACCAACTAACAGTGTGGCGATCAGTTCACTTGCTGGATAAATATAAGTCACACCTAAATACATAAAACCACCCCTTTTCCCATTTTTCGTTATCAGGCATGCGAGGACTTGTTAGATCGAGTTTTTTGAGGAAACTCAATATGTCCTGTAAAATTTAGCAACATTCTAACAACCCCCCGAGGGTTGAAACTACCCCCTCTCTCAATCCTGAAGTGTCCCTCAAAGAGAAGGTTTAAAAGAAGGTATCCCCCGTTTTCAAAGGTGGAAAACACGATCATCGCCTTCTCTCTTAGTCCTCAAAATCTACCATTGTATGTCCAAAACCATAGGTTTTTCTTATAGTGAGATCACAAGCGCTCATTGGATCAGGTTATCTAGGGAAATAATTTTTTTACTGCTGCTTAAAAGGAGTTCGATAGGATGGGTTATGCGCATGTATACATAGTCATATATGTGCATAGTCGACTTTTTTATTATATGTTTATTTTCACATAATGTACATAATTTTACTTCCACATCCAGTGGAAGTATAGTAACGACAAAAAAATTTTTAAAAAATTTTATTGTTCAAATAGGCTTAGAATGTCATGAAACGTCCAAATTTTAAGTTTGAGCGGAAAAAATTTCTGTCGTCTGTCGGTCTGTAACTTTTTTTTGTGCGCACGTTTACTCTGGAACCGTTTAAGATATTGACTGGAAATTTGGTACACGTATGTATTTTAACGTGATCTGGAACTAGATTATATTTTCATCTTATTCCATCGAAGGGTTGGGGGTAAATTGGTAAATTTGGGGTAAATAGGTAAATTAAGCAGGTAAGAGCCCAGAAAATTGGTATTTAGTATATTAAAGAGAAGCTAAGGTCTCAAAAAAATTTTTGGCATTAGCCACCCCCATTACCACCCCCACCCCATTATTAAAGGGGATGAAAAAAATGTGATTTAGTGCGTGTACAAGAACCAGAAACCTCAAAATATTTTTTTACTTCATCCACCCCACTACCACCCCCTATCACCACCCCCACCCCACTGCCGATGTGGGGTATCGTTTTATAGGTTTTTGGGGTAGAATATTCCAAATATTATATTATTAAAGTTCCATAAGCAATTATTTCCACATACAAAATTTTTGTGAGTGACTTGGATAGAAAATTTGGATGTGGAAGTAGTGATTCCTTGGGCAGCGGTTTTTATTTTTATGCTAGACAAGCCTCATAACGAAAAATGGGGAAATGGATTGGTTTTGGTTTGGTTAGGGGGGGGAACTAAATAATATCAGCATCGTGTTCCCCGCCCTTGAAAATATGTAGAAAACAATTTTCAGCACATGTGGATGTTTTTTGCACCTTTTGGTATTGAAGGAGGTGGTTGTTTCAACCTCCGGAGGTCGTTAGGATGTCTGGTTGCCAAATTTTACAGGACATATTGAGTTTCCTCAAAAAAACCTGATCCAACAAGTCCTCGCATGCCTGACAACGAAAAATGGGAAAAAGGGATCATTTTTTGCGTTTATGGGTAGTTCAAGTGGGGTAGGGACCGCGCGACTATCGTGTTGACCGCCCTCGAAAACGGGGGGTAGCCATGTTTGGTAGCTACCCTTAGACTTTTAGGCTTTAACCCTTCTTTTGCACCTTTGGTATGGACTACATTAGGAAGCATCTTAAAACCTATGGATATATAAATTTTTTTCTTATTGTTGGTTGCAAAAGCCACTGATAAAGTACTGCATACGATTTCCGCAAATCCATTTATACGGGGTTGGGCAAAAGTAACGCATAATCAAAATGCCTTAGGGACATTTAAGCCAATTTTCAGATGTACAATATTTTTATTTCTCTCGCTTACCGAGAGGAAATGTTGTAATCGTTAAAAAAAATTATTCTCCGATATTTTTTGCATTTTCACGTTTCAAATTATGTACACTACGAAAATGAAGGTCTTTCAATTCCGTGAGTCTGTCTGTCTCTCGATCCGTGTGTGTCAGTCTGTCTGTTGGCTCTATAGCTACAAAACTATTTAACAAAGAAGAATAACATTTCTTAGTGACTTAACGTTTCGAAGAAATACGATATACTTTTGGTGAAAAATATAAAGAGGGAAGTTTTGTGTAAATATCTTTATAGATTTTTGTTTGGTTTTAACGAAATTTCATCAACTAAATTTGGACTAATAATAACACAGCCACACAAAAAAAATTGTTTCTGATCTGGGGGTCTGACCATGTTTGATATACGTTTTTGGGGTCGCTGAATCCGAATCCAATTTATTTAACCCCATCACATGAGAATTTTGCCATAACCTCAAAAAACTCATAATTTAAGCTATTAAACGCATATAACCCTACGAATGAAGTTGTAATCTGAAAACCCAAGCTCTTAAACCCCATAATCTCATAACCCACTTAATCCCATAACCCTAGAGAATGAAGTTGTAATCTGAAATTGATTTCACAGCCACACAAAAAAAAGTGGTCAGGCCTGCGGACCAGACCAGAGTATCCTTATGCATTTGGACTCGCTGAAACCAAATTCGAAGTCAAAATTCTCAAATTGATTCGTTTTTCACCCCCTGACCCCAAGAAAACAACCCCCCCCCCACAAAAAAAGTGGTCTGGCCTGCGGACCATACCAGTTTATGGTTATCAGAATTGTCAGATTCGCTCGTTTTTCACCAAAAACCACCCCTAAAGCAAAAAAAAAAGGTGGTCTGACCTACGGACCAGATCAGTGTATTCCTATGTATTTGGACCTGCTGATACCAAATCCGAAGTCGTTTTTCACCCCCAACCCCCAAAAAATGATCTGTCCGGCTGACCATACCTGTGTTTCCATATGTATTTTCTAAGGATACACTGGTCTGGTCCGCCGGACAGACCATTTTTGTTTTGTTTTTGGAGTGGTTTTTTTTGGAGTTGGGGGTGAAAAATGAGCGAATCTGACAATTCTGACTTCGGATTCGGTTTCAGAGGGTCCAAATACGTGGGGTTAAACTGGTATGGTCCGCAGGCCAGACCACTATTTGGGAGGTTGTTTTCTTGGGGTTGGGGGTGGAAAATGAACCAATCTGACAATTCTAACTTCGGATTCAATTTCAGCGGGTCCAAATACATAAGGTCTGGTCTGATCCGCAGGCCAGACCACTTTTTTGTGTGGCTGTGAAATTCAGATGACAACTTCATTCTTAGGGTTATAGGATTAAGTGAGTTATGAGGTTATGGAGTTAAGTGTGTTATTGGGTTATGTGGTTTAAGAGCTTGGGTTGTCAGATTACAACTTCATTCTTGGGGTTGTATGCGTTTAATAGCTTAAATTATGAGTTTTTTGGGGTTATGGCAAAATCCTGATGTGATGGGGTTAAATAAACCACGGATTCGGATTCAGCGACCTAAAAACATATGGCAAACATAGTCGGATCTCTAGATCAGAAACAATTTTTTTTTTGTGTGTGTCTGTGTAATCAGAGATTATTCGCTACATTTGCCTATCCGCGTAAACAATATTTTCTTTTCTAAATTCAATATTTTGTATATATTGTCTGCATCTTCTCCAATTTTTTAAAGAAATTCTTATATTTTCAACTGCGAAAGAATTGTTGTGAGAGTCAGAAATATTCTGATTGTTTACAGTAGCTACTATACTATTATCTTAAAACAGGTCGTGAATGGCATGCCATTATCTATCTAATAAATAACATTTTACGCACTAACTCCATATTTACAATCGGTTTTTTACGCGAGTATCCAGAGCAAAGAAACTAAATGCTAATCATTATACGATCCGTTATTATTTGATGGCAACTATAGAGGAAATTCTTCAGGGACGAAAGTGATTACTTTCTTCAATTTTAGTCTATTTCAACTGAATGATAAGCTTTTTTCCGCATTTTAATTTAATGCTTCAATGCTGTTCTAATTTTGTTGAGTAGCAAAATAAAGTTTAATTTGCTGAAATGGAGTTGAGATGAATCTTATAACGAGCAACTGGGCGAGGCGAACCTGCGAATACCTATTTGATTACCATTTTGCTCGAGTACGGTACAATTCACTTTTACACATAGCCAATATTTTTTTATTTTTATTGTTCAAATATATTAGTAGTTGGCAACGCCCACCTGCAACTTTTACTCGTTTCGTAAGTAAATTAAAATTATCTAAATAAAATTTTAAATTAAACTTGTCATTGTAGAAGAACTCACTACCAAGCGTCTAGGTGACGCGACACCAATTTATATTTACAAGGGCGCCAGCCGCGTTCTGACCCGTTCTTCCACTCCCAAGCGGGTTCGAGATAAGATATATTTCGATAGACGAGTAATGGGTCAGGGTTGCACTACCTCAGATCATTAACGACGCTCTCTCGGGACGTGATTTCAATTATTCAGTGACAATAAGGGCTTTTACGTCTTGGGATTATTGCGATTTTTGCATAAAAAAATCCCTATCGAACATTTCTCTCCGACGGGATTGGAATTTGACGTGATTTGTAATTTGTTTATACAGTCATAAGTGGTCTGACATCTTTTGGTTTCTGCTATTTTGCATAAAGAAAATCCCTATCGAAGGTTTCTCTCCGACGGGATTGGAATTTGACGTGATATGTATGTATTTACCTACTAATAAAGATCTCTACACTTAAAGATTTTTGGAGAAATCGCATAAAAAATCCCTATCAAGCTCCCGTAAGGCGACGAGAACATTGAGTATCAGAATAAGGGAATCATGAGATCCCGATTAACTCAGTTGTTTAGGTCTTCCAAACGTAAACTCCAGGGATTAAGACTAGCAACAAGTCCTTAGATCAATAAAATGCAATTAGTTCAAAGAATACCATACCCTACTAAGGAAAATTACTTTTTAACCATACAAGTGAGAGCATGCGCTAACAATCGATTTGGCAGAAAAGATTCATTTAACCTTCTCAGAATTGAATGCACAAGACTTTTAAAAAGAATTCAAAAATTTTGTATTTTTGTAATTATATCTGACTGAAAATAATATAAAAATATTTTAATTTTGGGTCACTTATGAATAGCTTAAAGGTCCCAGATAGTGATTTTATCATTCACGGGACTGAGTTCGACTAATACATGAGTTTAATAACTTTCGGCCAGTCTTACGACGTACTTGTCCCCATGCAGTTTCAATATAGGAAAAACGACAGCGAGTCGCCTTCGGATGACTTTTGGGCAAAATGGATTTTTGGGTCCTTTGTGCACAAGGCAGTTTTCTCCATAAATTTAATAATATTTAGAAAACCCTGCAGTTGGCTTTCCTACCATCGCTTTGTATTGACCACCCAACGCACTCGACCAATTTACAAATCGCTGGGTAAATCCAAATTTGTTTTTTGCAAGAAACAGGCCTTGTCCATTTTCATTGATTTTTTGCCAATTTTTGCTTATAGGCACTACGCAAAAGCGCCAAATTCATCGGTTTCGCCTTTTCACCTTTTCGCCTTGTTAAAATTTTATTGTCAGTCTTTAGAACAGGCTATACAATGACTGTACTTCCATGGTCAATGTCTTCGGCGGAGGAATTAAAGTTGAAAATACTTTGAATATTTTCAAAGTACCTTTTTGACGTACTTTTTAAAAAGTATGTGATTCATTTTTCCATGACTACCATATACTTTCACTCTTATATCCTGGACCAAAATATATTTTCCTAAGTAAAAATTGGGGTTTCTTCGAATTTTTAGCCCGTTGTGCCTAATATCTTATCGAACTTATAACAGTCCTTTTGGACTAGTTTGAGGCTCTTAAGTCTCTCAGACTCTTGAAAATGCCCTAAAATGAATTTTTTGCCTAAGTCGAATTTTTATTTTAGCTTCGACCTAGGTTCTACAACATTATCACCTAACTTTGAACCTAAGAGACACACTAAGTATATATTATTCATGTGCTCTAAAATTATAATAAAACGTGGTTATGAAACATGATAAATTATATGCCTCTGGCGGTTTCCCTGTATGCCGGATATGGACTAATTTTAATAGGGAGTATTCTACCATATATATCTTAATATAGAATTTTAAATTTAACAGAAGTTATCGTATTTACAATAAACTGTCTACACACGGATATACAGCATATACAACCATATACAATAATACATACATCATATCAACATGTGGACTTATACACACATACACACAGACATTTTGTATTCGATATTCAGGGAAATTCGGCATTTTATAAAACAGATTTCTGTACTTACCAACATTATTTTTCTACGATCGCTATTAAAATTTGTTTGTTCGGTTGTAATGTAATATACCTTCTTAATTTCAAATAGGTATAATAAGGGCAATGAAAATCTGCTATTATTTTACTTCCACATCCAGTGGAAGTATAGTAATGACAAAAAAAAATTTGAAAATTTTTATTGTTCAAATAGATTTAGAATGTCATAAAAAAAATTTCTGTCTGTTGGTCTGTCTGTCTTTAACTTTTTTTTGTGCGCACGATTACTCTGGAACTGTTTAACATATTCACTTGAAATTACACGTACTCGCATTTAAACGGGATCTGGAACTAGATTATATTTTCATCTTATTCCGTAGAAGGGTTGGGGGGTAAATTGGGGTAAATGGGGGGTAAATAGGTAAATCAAGCAGGTAAGAGTCCATAAAATTGGTATGTAGTGTATACAAGAGATGCTAAAGTCTTAACAATTTTTTTGGCTTTAGCCACCCCCAATACCACCCCCACCCTATTATTAAAGGGAATGAAAAAAAAAATTGGGATTTAGTGGGTGTACAAGAACCAAAAACCTCAATACATTTTTTATTTCATCCACCCCCACTAGGACCTCAAAATCATGATCAGCGGCTAAAAAAATACCCTAGAGTACATTTTCGTGGAAAAACGTTAATATTTAAATGTTGTTTGAAAAAATGGAATTTTCCATGGCACGTATTTCAGCCTGGAATATGGAATTCTTAAATTTGGACCTCAAAATCATGATCGGCGACCAAAAAAAATCGCCTAGAGCATATTTTCGTCAATATTTAAATATTTTCTGAAAAAATGGAATATTCCATGGCACGTATCCCAGTCTGGAATATGGAATTGCTCAGTTTGGACCTCGGAATCGTAATCAGCGACCCAAAAAAATCCCTAGAGCACGCTTCCGCAGCACAATATTCGTATTTAAATTTCCAACCGAAAAAGTGGAATTTTCATTAAAAAATGGCACAAATTCCATACTGGAATATGGAATTCCTCAATTTTAATCTCGGATTTATGATCAATGACTCAAAAAACCTTCTAGAGCTCATTTTCGAGACGAAATGTTAATTTTATAAATTTTTTTATGACAGCTACTTTTTGGGGCACTTCTAACTTTCTCATTTTCAGAGGTAATGCAGAGGTCAATGCTGATAAATGTTCCTGGGGGTCTGGGGAACACGTGAAAAAAGGAATTTTTCAAATAGGTGCTGTTCCACCACTTTTCCACATTTTACACTTTTCTTCGGCTTATTTCCTGGATTAAGATTAAAATTAGTAGGAATAATATGTACATAAGTTTTATTCATAGTATAAAAATGCTTTAATAATTAAATAATTCATAAATGTACAACGGGTGTCAAGAAATGTTTTGGAAAAGTAACATCCTGAGTATCTTGACAAATATTTTGATTTTACTCCTATATTTCCCAAAAAGTTGAAATTCTTATATGCTTTTTGTGTCTCTAAAAACAATCATACTAAATATATTCAGCATGTCACTCAGATTAGACACACTGTCCTGTATATTTTCTAATATTTTGTCTGAAGATGATAAAATTTATTTTAGAAACATTGTGCGATTTTCAATACAATTTCATATTTACTGTTATGTAAGCAAAATAATTATGATGGACCACTTAATTTATTTAAATTGTAAAATTTTGTTTGATTCAAAAAGACATCGTCCTGTATGTTTATTGTATACCAGAAATATCCTCACATTGCTGTATTGTTATGTGCTTCGTAAATACCTTAGTAAAATTTTGCCAGAGTGAATATAAAAGAAAAACCTAAATTATAAATTTTTATGTCGCTCTAGCAATCACTCTTGACTATAACATATAGCATAATTCCAGCAGGAAGTATTCGATTGTGCTCTTAGTCCAGCAGTCCATGACGAAATATTAATGTCATAAATTACAAAAGGTCCACTGTGATAATATTATATTACAAGTATTATATTTATATCTAATATTACGAGGGTATCATATTATTTGATACATAAAAAAATGCATAGTATGTTGCAGAGAGGCTGTGTAGCAGCATTTATAGTGTTTAGTGTGACTAACTAAACCGGAATTTAGTTCTTATTTGACCCTCGTAAATTAAAATTAAAAGTTATCCTGCTTACAAGAAATGGTCTGCATTAGCAGATACTGTTAGAGTAAACCAGACTATTTTAGATATTTGAGTTCTATTTAGTATCAGTAAGTATATATAAATATGCAAAACACAGTTATAAAAATTATTTATAGGAGTGAAATAAAACTTAAAAAAGTAAAAACTTCTCCTATTGGTGAATTTTGACAAACGTTATAGTTTTGCCTGCTGGGTTCGCTTCCAAGTTCTACAAAGTGCCAATCAGAAAAAGTGTTGATAATATTTCACTGGACAGAAAACACACAATGCAGAAAATTAACTTATTTTATTTATCTTTTAAGAATACTAATAAGTTATGTTTCGTCAAATAGCATCAACCACGTAGATATATTTAATCATTGTTGGACTCAGCGAATGTGTTTTCTTTCAGTTTTCTTTTATTGGAATGAATCTCATGAACATTGATTTTTGTTTATGAGCAATTAAATTATGCCTATATCTCCAAGCATATCGCCTTACCAATTTGATAATTTTATGTTCACCCAATCTAATTTCTACTGCTCTACATGTCTCACCTATATAGAATCTTTCACATTCATCTGGATCAAACGTAAATATTCATAACACAAACGCATTTGAATCTGTCTAGAGCAAAAATATATCTAATCAACAAGATTTCTTTTGGTTCTTATTTAGAAAACTACTTAAATAAATCAAATTTGAAAGAGTTGAGAGCCTCATTGCACTTACTATCAGATCATACACGCCAATGAAATTTATATCTATACCATTTTAATTAATAACTGTTTCTAGCATTATTGCATTAAAACTAATTAAATCTGCTAATAGTAATTATACTGAACCTCGGCTATAAATTTAATTAGCTGTTCAAGACACTAACAACTTAAGTATAGCAGTTAGAGCAATCATGTATTAAATTTTCATTTTATTTACAGGACGACATATCTGCAAATGGTATCAATGGCACCACCGATGTGGCGTTTAGAAAGATCAACAAGAATTCCACAGCATTTCTAATATGGAAAGTAGAGGTATGTTGTTAATTTACCAGATAAGCCATAAAAATCTAAATTTGCGAATTTTAGCGCTCATGAATTACAAATAAAAGATAAAACCGTAAAGTCGTGATAACTTTTATTGCTTTCCATTTTCGAGGATGATTGACAATTCTCAAATAACCACATAAGTATGTTACAGAAAATATTTTATGTAATCGTTTACTAAAATCGTATACATTTACAAATTACGTTGACCTATTTCTGATCATATTTTCCGTAATAATCAATAAATCATCATTAGTTTAACATTTATTAATGTTTTCATTTCTGTGATAATATCTGTGATAAAACTCTAAGCTCTTTAGTCATGATTAAAAACATACCTAAATAGATAGACACAAAAACGAGAGGCGTTATAAATCAATCGCTCGGTTTGAAGCGTATGTTTGTATGTCTGGGGCTTCATATCTCTTCAACAGATGACCCAGTGTTGATCCAGTTTTGTTTCAAGTAGCTGCGCATCATCAACAAAAAGTTAATTATTATTCCAGCGGGAGTTTTTTAAATTTTAATTCAAGTTTAATAACCATTGATGGTAAAATGGGCGTGTCACGCCTGTTTGTCTGTATGTCTGTGGCTTCGTAACTCAAAAACGCGGTGGCCGATCCTTACGTGGTTTATTGTAAATGATAATACTGCAGTAGGGAAAATTGGACGGAAATATCTGTTAAAGTTTAGATACTTGGCAGAGCACGAAGGCAGGGTTCAGACTTTACTTAGCTGAAAAAATTCCCTAAATTTTCCAGGTTTTCCATGTTAAAATAAACGTTTTTCAAAATGACATAATAACAACACCAGCACACACAAAAAAAGCCGTGAACCTGAAACAAAACATGTCAAAATATATGTATTTTTGTGCGCTGAATCCGAATCTGCCATCAGACTTGGCCTATGTCGTCGTAATTTTTTTCTACATTCGATGAAAGTCGAACGCTTTTCTTGAAAACTGAGAACGTTTGACTTTCATCGAATTCAGAAAAAAATTCTGATAACATACACCAAATCTGATGGCAGATTCGGATTCAGCGGACAAAAATACATAGGTACGTTTGTTGACAAATTAACTTACTCTGAATGGGGTAAAATTTGTTATAGTTTTTTCCTATGAAACATTAATTAAAAGTACATTGTGAAGATTCCAAAAATATTTTCTAGAGATGTGACAACGGGGCTAAAATTTCAACTTTCAATATAATATTTTGCTCATTGGTGACCGTAAAAAAGAAAAGAATTAAAAACTCTAAAACTGAAATGAATTTAAAAAATGGAGAAAATATCAGAACAATCGAATGCTAGAAAATGAAAAAAATTTCAGACAAGAAGACCCAAGAAAAGCATATAAGCATAAAGCAGCTTAGAGAGAGATATAAACCAAGAACATCATTATGCAGAAAAAGCAATGGTGACCCGACCAGTGATGCAGAGAGCATCAAGCAAACTTTCCAAGAGCTTCTGAATGGACAACCAGAAAACGATAACGAAAATCCAGAACCCATACAACCGGAAAACCAAAATGTAACAACCCAACCTCCATCATTAAAACAAATGAAAAGGAACAAAGCACCAGGATGTGATGAGATACTATCTGAACTATATAAAGCAGGAGGTAAAAACTGCACCTACACAAGCTTATACTGGCAATTTGGACTGAAGAAGAAATACCCAGCGACTGGAAAAGAAGCATAATCTACGCAATATATAAATAGGATAACAAGCTGAACTGCAGAAATTATAGGGGAATCTTATTGCTGTACACCACATATAAAATCCTCACATGTATACTAAGCCAAAGACAAGCTGAATTTTCGGAAATTTTAATAGACGAATACCAAGTCGGTATTCGGCTAAGGTAGTAGCACTAGAGACCGACTGTTTGCAGTTAAACAAATCCTAAAGAAGGTATGGAAATGATGTGGACGTACACCAGATATTTGTCTACTTTCGCCAAGCAATGATTCCATTGACAGAAAGAAACTGTACAGAATACGGTCAGATTTTGGAATACCAGACAAACTGGTAAATCTAATCAGGGCAACTATGACGGGCACTATCGCGTCTGTACGAATCCAGAATCAGTTTACCGATCCCTTCGAAGTAACGATGATACTGAAACAGGGCTAGCCATTACATTCTTTAATATATACCTAGAATATGTCATAAGACAATTGGCAACAGTCAACCCCAGAAATATACTCATAAATAAATCAATACAGTTGACGGCGTATGCAGACGACATGAATATTATGGGCAGATCTTATGCGGTAGCTAAAGGACATATGTAGATCTCAAAAGCAAAGCCAAGACGGTAGGATTGAACATCAATAAAAATAAAACGAAGGTAATGAACCACACAAGAAGAAAACATACAGAACATCACATAGAAGTGGTCGTGCAGTTCAGATATCTAGGAGTAATACTGTCAAAAAACGGTAATGAAGATGCAGAGATAGGGAGAAGAATTACCTTAGGCAACATGGCATTTTTGCAATGACATCAATACACCGATCAAAAGATGTCCACAGAAGAACAAAAATGCGACTATATGCAACAATAATAAGATCAGTTATAATCTATGGATGCGAGACATGGATCATTACACAGAAAACAGCAAATACCACCGATGCTTTTGAAAGAAAGATGCTGAGGGGGATTCAGGTGCAGTCCAAGACAACGGGGTATGGCGAGTAAGATACAATTTCGAAATATACCAAAAATATGAAGACTCTCTGAAAATGTCAAAATACAAAGGCTATGCTGGGCAGGACATGTCGTTAGGATGAAGACCACAGAATTCCGAGAAATGGAAAAATGCAATGTAACAGGAGAATGGGCAAACCTAAGAAAACATGGGAAGACGGAGTGGCAGAAGATGTAAAAAATCTTCTAGGGATGCGAGTATAGAAAAGAACGGCGGCAGATAGAGAAGGATGGAAGGCTAGACTGGAGGAGATCAAGGCTCGACGTCGGGCTGTAGTACCATAGGAGAGAGAAAGACAGAGAAGCTTTAGAATGATTCTTCTTCTTATTTGCAACATTTTGCCTAACGTTTTCTAATCCACGCATTATTCTATTAGGCTTCCCTTTGCTGGATCCTTTGCTGTATGTATAGGGCCCACACCTCGATAACATCAATACGCCGTCTGTTTCCTTCCCTACTGGTTCATGTCTCAGAGGCTTGAAGCAAGATGGAGAAAACTAAGGCGCTAACAAGTCTAACTTTCCAAATCGAATCTTTGCGTGTTTCATGATATTTCTATCACACCAAATTTTACTCGACCAACTGTCAAGTTGCTAATCTTGCCATCTGTATTTTTCATAGTTGCCAGTATTATCCAATGATCGACATATTTGTTTTTCTGAAATCGATCGGCAATGTCTACATTTTCGGCGCGATTTCGGATCGAAAAATGCACAATTCCAATATTTTAGTCCGTTGCTAAGAAACCATCAGAAAACAGACCGGAAAAGATCCGTTGTCAAGCAACGATCAACAAAACCGTACGGGAATGTTACTTCCCGGCCTAGGCTGGGAAAGTAACATTCCCGTACGGTTTTTTATGTATATTTTAGACAGTAAATAAATACACGCAGACAAACCAACCCACATTAAAATTGCATTTATTAGTAAGCAGTTAGATTTTAATGAAGAAATGCTATGCATTAATACAAATTCTTTAAGTTATAATAATATTGATTACGATTTCAGAAAAAATAGTATGTGTACTTCGGTGTGAAAGCACATTCCCGAACTTCGATGCTTGTTGGCCTCGGCTAGCGCCTCGGTCAACAATTTGCATCGTCGTCCGGGAATGTATTGCTTTCACACCTAAATACACAATATACTATTTCTACCACACAATTACCTATTCTTAACGTGGCTAAGTGGTGTTGTCACTTGTTCAATTAATCATAATTTTCATTTTGTTGTAACTTACACTTAACCGTAACAATAAATCGTTAAAAAGGAAAAATAATCTTATTAATTTAATAATGTAGTTAGAGTTCTGTACGAAAAATTATTGGAGTCAAGCCTCATATTACTAGGATGAAAACTGTTTATAAATTTAATTTTATGACAAATTGGTGATATTGAAGATACACTAAATTTGCTAGAATAGCAATAGAATAACCAATTGTGCAGATCTTCTGTAAATGTCAACAGATGGATCATTGTTTCACATTATTTAATTCCTGTAAATGTAGTAATTTTCACCACGTTTTATGATGTGTATATGTTTTGTTTGTAATTCATTATTTGCGGCATATACATGATTTCTTATGTTTGTTTAGGCTAGGCATATTAGGATTCTCAGAGGAAAGTTTTGCTATAGTTTTTATTTTCTCACCCTATATGTTTTTTGGGTCGCTGAACACGAATTTGAAGTTTGCAGGCAAAAATTTGGCCCGGAACTTTGTTTCTTTGGCACTTTTTGTCCAAATTTTTGCACTTTTCTCACTTTTTGGCCTATAAATCAGAAAGGAAGCGTTTTTTCGACAAGCCCATTCCATACAAAATTAAAGTAGACAAAATTTCCTACATTTTTCATACATCACTTTTTTTTGTAACACTAACCATTCCACCGCTAGAGCGCGTCAAAAAAAACATATTTCCGGACCCAGTATACCTTACATGAATAATGAATACAGGGAAAGTAATTGAAAAAATGGAGACAAACGAATGAAATGCAGTTATTACTAAAGTAGTCAGTTATGTACAGTGTATTAGAGTCAGTAGTATAATATATACTCATATCATTATAATGATAAATGTTGCGAATGATGAATGTCGCTGCCGTCATAAATTGGACTGCCTTAATCATCTGGAACAAACAGGAGATGTTATTTTATGGATTTATTGATAGGCGAGGTGAGTAGTAATCTGCACATGTTTACTGTTGAAGATACTGTTGTACATACCTTCGTTTTTAAAGGAACTGTCACATCTTCTTCAGTCCGTTCATCTATTCTCATTATTTTTTCAGGTGGCGGCAGGTCTGTAATGAACAGAAGATGTGGGTCAGCTTGTACATTCATATTAACTACTTCAGACAGGTACATTTATGCTCCAAGTGTGTGATTGTCATTTTTGGGGAAGGAAATGTTACATACCTTCGTCCTCCTAGTCCACACTTTCTTCGATGGGGAGAAGGTGAAGACCAGTTCGTCCTGTACTTCGACGTCTAATGGTCCATCCTCAAAGGTATTTGTGAGATCTGTCTCGATTGTCACGTTGTTGCAGGACCCTTCACAGTTGATGCACAGATTGGTGTAATCGAGGCCTGCTTTTTTGCAGCTACATTTTTTTGCCTAGGTCTTGACGCATCTGTATGACACCAGACGCAGCAGTTCCGGAGCAGCAGGGGCTTGTAGAGAGGTGATCGGTTCCAGGCAATTTGTTGCTCGTTTCCAACCCCAATCTTCGGCATTTTTATCAACCCCCAGCCATTGCTGCACCTGGTGATACACTCTAAAACTATGCTGTGTGACTGCAGCAGCTGATAGTTGTAGTGCAGCTATTTTTGATGAGGTCTTGAAAGCTGCCTTCTTATAATTAATGTACCTCATACGGTTTATCGACGGTTCAGTCCTTCCTGTGTAGCCGTACACTTTGACCATAAATCTCTCCACTGCTGCTGCAATGCTTTCTGGAGTTGCCCCAGTATTTTTGAACACACTTACAACATCGGCAAGGTGGGGGTCTTTGGTGAGAGTTTTCACAAACTTCAATTTCCCTTGGTTGTAAGGTGCTGAAGTCGTATCACACCCACTCATTGCGTGAAGAAACATGATGTGTTCTTTAATGCTTTTGTTTTGCAGAGCGTGCACAGGAGAGGAGGAACGTTTCCCTTTCCTGGTTTCAGGAAGAATACGTTTTCTCGTTGGCAAAGGCCCGTGAGGATAACCAACAGTCGATGTCCTCTCCAACCACCACCACAGTCTCAGTACGTTCAGCCAAAGACAGGGCTTCGTTCACAATGACGATGTCGGCATCTTCTGTGACCTGTCTGTAACTTGGCAAATTTTGGAAATTTAGAACTTTATATTCAGCAATAATTACAACCCATACAAAACACGAGTTCATTATAAATCATTTACGATCCACAGTTAAGTATCAGAGCAAGGGCGATTTCCGCGAAAACGGTGAATTTCACTAGATATGAGATTATGGCCATTTTTTGGCGCGCTCTAGCAGCGGAACGGTTAGTCCTGTAAAAAAACCGTTATATATGAAAAATGTAGAAAATTTTGTCTACTTTAATTTTGTATAGAATGGGCTTGTCGAAAAAACGCTTCCTTTCTGAGATTTAGGCCAAACACTGAAAAAAGTGCCAAAATTTGGGCAAAAAGTGCCAAAAAAACAAAGTACCGGGCCAAATTTTTGACTGCAAACTTCAAATTCAAGTTCAGTGACCCAAAAAACATAAATGGTGAGAAAAGCAAAACTATCCTCTGAACCCCCATTTTTTTCCTAATATGCCTAGCTTAGTTCGGTATTTTGCTACTATAAAAATATTCAAAAATTTTGATGAAAGAAACCTCTGCTCCAAAAGGATCAGACAGGTTTTTAATATTTCTATTACAAAATGTCACCCTAAAAATATATAAACGGAAACAAAAATGTTAAATGATAATGACAAACATTAAATCGAAGGCTGTTAACGTTTCGTTTCCGTTTCCGTTATCAAAACTTTCACTTGTAATCATGTCAAACATGACAGTTTGCTGTTTATGTATTTCCATAGTCACGTGAGGCATTACATTTTTTTTTTTATCTTATTCCTTACTTCGTCTCTGAGGATCGGTAACTAGCTGGTACAGAAATCTATAGAATAACTATGACGAGTTGTACCAACTAAGTTCAAGCCAAATTCAGCTTGATCTAAGATCCATTGCCAATTTTGCGATGGTTACAACAATCGTAACCATGGATTTTGTGCTTGGATCAAGTTGACTTTGGCGTGAACTCGCAATTGGTACAACTCGCCCTTAGAAACACATTTATCCTCATTTAACTAAATACTAGCGGATTCCTTAAGTTTTCTTTTTGTTGAGTCGCTCTCTTTTTCCAAAATTTTCGCACTCCCCACTGGGAGCCACATTAAGATCTGTTTTATCAAAAACTAAACCGGTAAATATTGTTCAACATGCCAAAAATTGTATTTATAGTGTTCCGTGCGAGTGCGGTAAACATTATGTAGGTGAGTCATTTAGATCTTTCAACGTAAGTCCTGGTGAACACAGAGATTATGCTAGAAAGGGAGAATTCCAGAAGTCAAAAATTTGTGAAACCGCATATGATAACAATCATAGTATCCAGTGGGATTCCGCGAAAATTTTTGAAAAAGAAAGCGACTCAACTAAAAGAAAACTTAAGGAATTCGCTATTATTTTGTTAAATGAGGATAAATGTGTTTCTAATAATTCTATATAGATTTCTGTAGCAGTTGGTTGCCGATCCTCAGAGACGAAGTAAGTAAAAATAAAATAAATATAATTTAATATCTCACGTGACTATATGGAAATACATAAACAACAAACTGTCATGTTTGACAAGATTACAAGTGAAAGTTTTGAGCCAAATTCCTTTAAGCTGCCCAGCTTTACACAGTGCAGTTGTTTAGGGCAGGTGGAAGTGGTAAAATACGTTATTTTGACGTCACAAGCTTGAATTGATAAGTGTCAGTTGATTGAGGTTACGTTTTTTGTTTATATTTATATGTCAAAAAGATGAGTGTAACTAAAAACAATAAATTAGCAGCTAGTCAATTAATATTTGATGACTTAACGCCATGTTTATTAGGTGGACAAATATTCGATAGGATGTTTGTTAAACATAAAATTGTGCAACAAACAGTGATACTAACAATAATGAGGGACATGAGAGTGGATCATTTTCGGATTCCATTGTTTTACGAAGAGTGGATATAAAAATATCTTGAGATTGATTTTTTTAGGCGGTTTAGATTAAAAAGATCCACAGTAGAAAAGCTCGTTAGACAAATATACATATATACCAATTTGTGAGTGGCTGCATGTATAAATCCTAATGCCGTTAGGAAAAAGATATATATTAAACACAAGCTAAAAACGTACTCTTCGCCGGTTTACTAAACTTTTTATACAATTGTTACATATTGTATAGGATACTCTTCGCAGTTTTTTGTAAATAATGTTGGTTTTAAACATTTTTAATTTTATAGTACGAACTTAGTTGGTGAAAGACTCAGTGTAAAATAAAGTAAAAATAAAAATAACTATACCATACCCCACGTGGGTTTCGAACCTGGGACCCTTGGATTCCGAGTCAAAAGCGTAAGAACTACCTAACACGTAAAAAATGTAAAAAATTTAAAGGATCTAGACGTACTTCCATAGCGAAACTGCCCCCGATAGGAACCTATTTCGTAACCTATGTCATATTGTAGAGGGCGCTAATAGTAGTTGATAGAGTGGATATTAGCTCTATATCTTAGTTAATTGAGGAGCTATTTGAAAAAAGAGGTCTGGAGACGACTTTTTTTCAAAGCGATATATCTTAGTTAATTTTAAAGCTAGAAAAATAAAACAAAATGGCAGTGTTATGGTACACTTTACAGTTTATTTTATAGCATTTCCTATGGGCCAAGCCTAAATAAAAGTATTTAAAAAATGCAAAGAAAAATTTTGTCAATCGATTTCTATCAGATCTAATTGAATTACCACTTTGAAAAAAATATATGATAATTGTATATGTCTTACCTAACAGCATGCCAAGTTTCATTAAAATCCAAGAGGTGCAACATGTCGAAAAAAAATTTTAAGTAAGTGGACCACCTTACACGACCACTATGTTGTCGCTTCTAATTTGCATTGCTTTTCATTAATCTTTGGAAAAGTTGCGTTTTGACAGCTCATAAAAAGTATATCAATGGTTGGTGGTGTCAACTAGAATATTACAATGTTTTCTTGATCTACTTTTATAGTGACTATAGTCAGTCTCAGTTAAGAATGCAGTTGTTTACGTTATGAGCGGAGCACGAATAATTTACATAGGATATGGGAATTCCCAAGTAAGTGGAATCCCCCCATGGCCGACTCAAGCCAGTTGGTACATAAAATAAAAATTAACGGTTTAAATTGGCTTTTATTTGGCATTTTTCTTTTATAAATACATTGAAATTATTTAATTCATATTGCAACATATTTTATTTAGAGTAATGTCAAAGCATTATAAGAAATGGGTAAACCTACTACTTGCTTGTGCTCGATATCAGGCGAGCTGTTCTTGTCTCTGCCGTTCTGAATTGTATCTTTGATCTCTCTCATATACCTGCCCAAAAAGTGTACACAAATATCATAACCTCCGTGTAAGTGCATGACCACGTCGTCACGTCGCGTCGGTGCGCCGCACAGCGCACATAGCACCGCACTTCGCACATCGCACACTGAAATTAAATAAACCATTATTTTAAAAGAGAGTGGCCATATCGACGCCCCTCGCACATCGCACAATAAAATTAAATAGAACCATGTTCTTAAATGAGAGTGATGAAATCAACAACTTAAGCTTCGCACATCGCACAGCGTTTAGCACAGGCGATACCGTGTTTGTGAATTTGTAACAAAAGAGGTAAAATATAACTACAGCAGTCTGATTTTAATAAAAATGAAAGGAAATAGCCGAACAATATATGAACAATTAGTACAATTTCTTTTGTATTAATATTCATAAATATCATAAAACAATAAAATAAACTTCGATGTGCGATGTGCGCTGCGCGAGAGAGATCAAAGATACAGTTCAGAACGGTAGAGACAAGAACAGCTCGCCTGATATCGAGCACAAGCAAGTAGTAGGTTTACCCATTTCTTATAACACTTGACATTTTTAGAGGATTTACGTCTATAATGAGCTTTCATTAATCTAAATAAAATATGCTGAAATATGAATTAAATAATTTCAATGTATTTATAAAAGAGCCAAATGCCAAATAAAAGCCAATTTAAAATTTAAACCGTTAATTTTTATTTTATGTACCAACTGGCTTGAGTCGGCCATGGGGGGATTCCATTTACTTGGGAATTCCCATATCCTGTGTAAACTGTGCTCCGCTCATAACGAAAACAACTGTATTCTTAACTGAGACCGACTACAGTCACTATAAAAGTAGATCAAAAAAACATTGTAAAAGGCTAGTTGACACCACCAACCGTTGATATACTTTTTATGAGCTGTCAAAACGTAACTATTGAAATGTAATGCAAATTAAAAGCGTCAACATAGTGGTGGTAAGTGACTACCTTACCACTTACTTTAAATTTTTTTTCTTGGATTTTAATGAAACTTGGCATGCTGTTAGGCAAGACATAGACTATTTTTATATATTTTTTTCAAAGTGGTAATTCAATTAGATCTGATAGAAATCGATTGACAAAATTTTTCTTTGCATTTTTTAAATACTTTTATTTAGGCTTGGCCCATAGGAAATGCTATAAAATAAACTGTAAAGTGTACCATAACACTGCCATTTAGTTTTATTTTCCTAGCTTTAAAATTAACTAAGATATATCGCTTTGAAAAAAAGTCGTCTTCGGACACTTTTTTTCAAATAGCTCCTCAATTAACTAAGATATAGAGCTAATATCTACTCGATCAACTATTATTAGCGCCCTCTACAATATAACATGGGTTATGATATAGGTTCCTATCGGGGGCAGTTTCGCCATGGAAGTACGGCTAGACCCTTTTTACAAAAACATAAAAACCAAAAAAAAATTCTCAAATTTAAATCATTAATAACATTTTTATTTATTGATCGATTTTGTTCAAAAACAATAGGGTTCTTCCTCTAGCCAACATTAACTTAGTGTCCTAATTTCAGTACAATCGGATTTTTTTTCTTAAGTTATCGTGCTTACAAGAAACGTGACGGACGGACGGACGGACATTTTGAAAGTTGTTCAGAATTCGTTCACTAACACAATGATATAAACATTTTTTCTCTACGAGCGATATTTACGATTTTAGAAATGTGCCGATCAAATACAATATACTCTTCGTTTTTGCGAAGAGTATAACTAGTAAAATTTGTCATATTATGTAATTTTGTACCCACCATTTTTCATATTTTCAATAATTATAGCATTCTCTGCTACGGTTAAAGGGGATGCCATTAAGTTCCATGTTACTTTTATTTATTGCATAAATATTATAATAATTATATAAAATAAACCCTAACTTTAATATTGTTTAATATCTGTCATATCTAACTAACCCAAGCCACTGACCTAAGCATATCCAACTACAGACTTGGTAAAGCTAGGGAAGAGAGGAGAGACATTGAACATAACGGAAGTAGGGGTGATCTCGCCAGTGACCGGATAGTTTTGATGATGGCTGGCTTCAGTATTTTTTTTTAAATTAAATGCGCCAACATAAAGAGGTTAGGTTTGAATAAACCCAAAAGTTTAATATTTGTAATTAACCCGTATTCAGAGAAATATTTTTTATTAAATTTTATGGTTAAATGTGTTTTAAACTTTCAGAATATGCGTTTTCGCTAGTACTCGGACGACGGAAGCTAATTGCCGTCCGCCTCATTTTCAGTATTCGGACAGGGTCACTTTTAACTGATCCAATGCTTTTTTCAACATTTCTTTGGAATATTTTCGAAATGTCTTTTTAATTTTATTATTATTCATTTTCTAGATTAGAAACAATAAAAAAAAAGTCATTAAAGAGGTTCAAAATTAGCGGAAAAAACTTGTGTCCGAGAACTAGGAAATGACGACTCTTTCTGCAAAGCCAGAAATCGGACATGAATTAAACCAGCCAAGTGAGACATACAAATGTTATAATAGTTGTCCGATTACTGGTGTTTTGCTACATCTAAAACTTACTTGATTATGATGACGAAAGGAAAATGTTTGTCAATGATACGACATTTATAAAAAGATGGACAAAATGAAGTTGAAATATCCAGTATTCGGACGGATGTCCGAACACTAGAAAGTTAACTTTTTTATTTACCTAGTCGTCGGACATTGAATTTTAACTTTAAAATAAGAAAAAAATAAAGTTTTAGTAGAATTTATAACAACTATAAGCCTTTAGCAACATACATATGGAAAACTTTCAAGAAGTAATTGATTTTACATGCATTTTACTTACTTATATTTGCGCACATACCCCAAACTTTCCCGAAACCAAAGACAGTGATGCTCGACCTTACGACTTTTTGAACCCAACTGACAGTTGAGGAAAAGAGCGGGAAGAACTGTATATGTTTGGTCTTTGTCTTATATACATCAAAGAGCATTGCTACACTAGGAAGAGACAGATAGTTTTTAAGTTATTTTCATTTTAAATTAGATCGTCCGACCATGGGAGGTGTCCGGCTTACTGGCGAGATCACCCCTACCCCTAGGATACACCTACCCGGTCTAGAAAGAGAGGGAAACAATAAAAGTCGCATTTCCAATACAATGGCGGATTGAGATCGTTATTGGCTCCATCTCTTTCCAATGATGACACGGTTGCCATTCCATATGTAGTATAGTTTAAATGAGGAGAGGTAATGTTGGTGAAGTTATACGTCACTGGGGCAGTGAATAGAATGACTGCCCTGGTGCCCTGGGCAGTTGGGCAGCTTAAAAGAATTTGGCTTATGTAAACGGAGAAAGAAATATTTTCCGAAACGTTAACAGCCTTCGAATAAATTTTTGTCATTATTTAATTGTTTTTTTTTTCAATTTATGTATCTTTAGGTGTGAGACATCTTGTAATAGAATTATTAAAAATCAGCCTCTGTCTGATCCTTTTGGTGCAGAGTTTTCTTTCATCAAAATTTTTAAATATTTTACAGTGGCAAACAAACGTAAGAAATTGTGTATTCGTGTATATGTTGTTGGACAATAAGTATCATTTAATAACCTTTTAACATTTTGCAGAATATGAACGTCGTGGCACTGTCAAGAGATCAATATGGGACCTTCTACGACACAGATTCTTACATTGTCTACGCTGCCTCACAATACGGTCAAGTATGTGGAGTGGATACAGTCGTAAGTAATTATACTAATTTGCTAAAACCATAACTTATGATTCATTATTATTAGTAACGGTAATATTTAACAAATAACTAATTGTTCATGCCGTAATTGGAGTGAATGACACAAACGCGCTAATTGGAAAGCTTTGAATATCTTCTTTACTTAAGAAAACTATCAAATTGGAACTGTGGCTGATGTCAAGAACAATACGGAAAACTACTGAAATGTATTTGTACAAGTAATAAATTACCTAAGTGGAGGTACATTTATAGAAATGCCTTTGTTTACCATTTTTGAGATACTGTTGTAGGCAATCAATTAACAATAATCTCGAAAATCTTCAAATAGGTATCTTTTACTGTTAGGTTAAGCAATGAAACTAATCTCATTTTGCAGTAATTTCCGAGATGCGGAACATATTGAAAAATACTGTTTAAAATTTGTTTGACCATTTTTCGTGAGAAATATACTGAAAATTAGTAACAGTTAATAAAAATAATAATAATATTTTATTTACCACTGAGATACAGAAATGTATATATGGCAAGTTAGTTTTGTAGTATAATATAAAATAAACAATTAAATAGATAATTACTACAATATCAATTAAACAAAACTGTGTAATGACTAGTTAAATTATATAAAGTAACATAAAACAAGTAAGTAACCCATGTAGCACAAGTTGATTAGGCCAATACAGGCACCAACATATTGGGTTAATATACTGAGCGACAGATTTTGACAATAAACGCAAAATATTGCAATCGAATATTAGACTGGCGGTACATGACCAGTCAGGTGCAACGTTTTTAAAATGAATGCCAATCATATATAAGAATGAAATTACCATGAATATGCCAGAAACGCAAATTTTAGGCAGTCGTCGAGTGCAGAAGGGTGTGAAAATCGATTTTTTTTGTTTTTTATTTTAGAATGGATGCCAATAGTGCCAAACGAAAAGCCGTGAAAAAGAATCCAGCGGAAATTCATTGGCATGCAATTTCCGCGCGCAAAACAACTTTTGATGCGCACATTAAATCGTAAAATTTTTTGGTGTTCTTGATTTTGGGTGATTTTGATTTTGGATTTTTTTCAAGGCTTTTCGTTTGCCACTATTGGCATCCATTTTAAAATTAAAAAAAAAACACAAAAAAAATTTAAAAAAATCGATTTGCACACCCTTCTGCACGCGACGACTGCCTAAAATTTGCGTTTCTGTCATATTCATGGTAATTTCATTCATCTATATGATTGGCATGCATTTTAAAAACGTTGCACCTGACTGGTCATGTACCGCCAGTCTATATTGGCATAACATTAGATATCAAGATTGACGTCATATTGGATACCAACATCGGTTCAGTGGCGGTCTCCTTCTCAGGGGGTGGCACTAAAAAAATATATATATTTATTGAAACTGAAAAAGAATCGAATTTTAAGAAGGAAAGATTCTATGCAATTTTTAACATAAATTGATAGTTTTTAAGTTATAACTACTTCCAAATTGCGATTTTGGCTTAAAAAAAGGTATTTCCAAACGGCTTTCGTCAAGTATCTCGAGAAGTATTGCTTTATCGAAGAAATGTTACAAACCAATTACAGAAAGTACAAACTGGGAATGAATTATATTTTTTTTATTGATGTAGGATTAATAATTTCGGAGATATTTAAGTTTATATTTGGTATCCAAGTGTTCATAAGTTAATTATTTAGATTAAGAGTTAAATATTTCAAATTACTACGTCAAGAATGCTAATAAGTAGATTAATAGGTTATTAATTAAGCTTTCAACTGTTTTCAACAAGTTATGACAGAAGCAATGTGCGTCTTCACATTTTTTTCGTAACAAAGTTGCCATTTTGTTACTGTAATTAGCCAGTAAATAAAAAAAAGGAATTTCAAACACTGTTCCTCATTAATATATAGCATGATGTAGATGCTCAAATTTTTTCGTTTGTATACGGCACTTGCTTTAGAAAAAAATACAGTTTAAACTATAAAAGTGTTTTCGATAAAACGTATTTGTTTTATTTATATTTTATTTGGTTGTCAATGTTTTCATGAATAATGAATATATCTTATTTTAAATACACAACAATTTTTTTCCTTCATTTTTTTTTCGAGTTCGCCCCCCCCCTCCCGCAATGAAATCCTGGGACCGCCACTGCCATCGATTCCATATTTCACTCCAACATAGGTGTCTTATTGGATATTGGATACCAAAATATAGGCGCCACACAGTGGGTCAGAATCCGAAAAAGCTGGCCATAATTCAAAAAATGGAGTAAGGGTTTTGAAAATTTTCACTTGAGGGTTTTCGAGATCGATTATTACAAATTTGGTAACAGTTTTTTCAAAAACAATATGGTGGCTCCAATATGGCGATAAACATTTGAGAAAAGTTAGTCATTTCAATTGAAAATTGGTATTCAGGGGTTTTCGAGGTTGCTGATTACGAACATGATAATAGTTTCTCTAAAAACAAAATGGCGGCTTCAATATGGCGACAAAAATTTGAAGAAAGTTAACCATTTCAATTGAAAATTGGTACTCATGGGTTTTCGAGGCCGAGTTTTGTAATAGTTTTTTCAAAAGCAAAATGGCGGCTCCAATATCGGGAAAAAATTAGAGGAAAGTTAATCATTTCATTTGGAAATTGGTATTCGGGGTTTTCAAGGTCGCTGATTATGAATTTCAAATCAAATTTATATAATTAAATTAACTAATTAATTTAAATTCAATTTTACATACTTGTAGGCATTTTCTAAATTCCAATAAAAAAATAAATAATTTTATTTATATTAAATGTTAATAAACTTTTACAAATTAATAATTACGAAACTTCATCTCCGACATTTAATTATATATATCTTGTGGAGGAGAATCCATTTTAATGTATTATAATGTCGCTATTTTCTAAATTTTCACAGCACTTTCTATTTACTTCAACAACACGCGTGAAACAAATGGCTGGGTGCGCTTCGTGTGATGGTCACATTCAGAATGAAGTTACAAAGAGCTCAGGGGATTCCGGCTCCTTGGGACCGATTTATATTATACCTGGGGTCACCTACTAAACGTTCTGGGACAAAAGTCCTAAATTCGAAACTCGATTTTTCGACTTTTGGCCAGCTTTTTCGGATTCTGGTCCACTGTGCGCCATATAGCTACACAATGTGTATAAACTTCTGACATGAGAATGCATGCAGTAGTATGTACAGAGGCGCCTGCATCAAATGAAATGGACGTCGTACACAAAATCTGAAAATTTTAAAAATAATATTTATACAAATTTGAACAAGAACTCAAACAAATAAAAGCTTAATTGGGTTAATTACATAAAAAGTAAAGGTAAACTTAGAAATAATAAAAGCCAATCAATAAAAAATAAACTTAATCATTAATCATCATTCATCTATTTCGTTTCTTAAGGTACTCGTGTGGATTCACGAAATTATTTCCCCATCTGTATTTGATGATCCAGCTAGGTATGCTGATATTGTACATTTTATTTGCGGATCTGAGATGTCTTTGAATCAGCTATGAACTTCCTTTATAACAGTGAAAATCAGTTGACTATAAGCAAACTCACTAGTTTAACTTTTACTTACTAGCACTACCTATGTCAAAAAATTTGAGCTTTTACACTGATTTCTTCTTTTGTCATAGCTAGATACTTCCTTTTTCATTAGTTGGGCATTCATAGCTTTTGTGTAGTTATCCTTTCTCCACAAATATAGAATTTAAATCTAGAATATTCCCTGTATTTTAATATCTATATAATAATAAATGCCCTTACCACTGCCACCTGCTCTTCGGCTGGTGCTGAAAGTCATGTTTCTAAATATGTCGTTTTCCTCTTCAGGAATAAAGTAGAAGCACGATTGCCAGTCATACAAAAGTAATATTAACCATCAGGTTTTTGCTCGATCCTTCTCAAGTGCGAATTGATCTTTTCATTCTCACGCTTGATGCTGTTTACATCGAAACGAGGGCCGTTGATATTTTTGAGAAAAAAATATGCTGAAATATTAAAAACTCAAGGAATAAATTAAATATATCACTACCTAATATTAGTTTCTACATATTGCACCAATATTGATTAAATGCTGTTAACACTGAATCTGATTTGCTATCCTTCAGAAAATATTGGCCTAATGTACAAGCTGTATTTATAAAATAATTACGCATAGGCATAGACGAATGTAAGAATCAGGTAATAAGTGGTCAACATCGTAGTGCCTAAATATGCGTGATTTGCAAAAATATTCTAGATATTATACACCCGCTGTTCCACAATTTCTACATTGAACATATCAGAAAGGGGACAAATACCCAAAGCCTTTGTAAAAATGTAGAAAATCAACAAAAACTAAACGACGTTTACTATTACACACTTACCTATTAAATTATTGCAGTTATCACATTGTCTTTTATTAAGGAAATAGAGGAATTTATGGAGCACCAACGCGGTATTGTAACTATAGACTTCTCTAAGTCTGTGATTTGGAAATTAATATTAGTTTTTACATATTGCGCCAATATTGGATAATTAATGTTAACATTGAATCTAGTTTGCCAATGTTTGTAAAATATCGGATATATATTGGATTATTATATTGAAAATACGGCTGATAAGAATATATGTACAATATTGGCTAAATCTGATATACATTGGCCCAATATGCAATATATGTAATATAATGTACCTATATCCATCCAACATGTTGTGCTCTAGGGAAAAGAACACAATGCCTACTAATTACATTATACCAAACAATTTTGAGATTATCTAAGGATAATGTTAGTCTTTAATATAATTTTACCTAATCAAGTATTAATTTGTGTTATAGTAACCATCTTCTAAAAGAAACTCTGTTGCTCTATTTTTATAATTATTATACTGTTAAATCATCCTAATTTCTTGTCAACATATTATGTATATGGGAATAAGACAGTGCATAATACATGTTTAAAAATCCGAATTCATCTAATGTACTTTACAATAGCAAAATAGCGAAATAGGCTTTATTCAACTGGCTGCAGTGTTTAATATGTAAATCTCATGACCCCTTACTATCTAGATGAGTGCCGAACAGTTTAGTGCTGCTCAATGGTTAATGTCAATAAACATATTATACGGCAATGATCTCTGTAAATAGAAATTAATAAACACCGTTTTTTTATTATTAAGTATTAGTTCCTCTCTTTTGAACCATACATTAATCTCTTTAAATGTAAGGTTAACTAAATTTTGTAGTTTCTCAGGTATTTCTAATGATATAAGGTTGCCGCAAGGTCATCAGCAAATGTCGTTAGATGACCTTTGGTAAGATGGTTAAGAAGATCCTTAACGTATTATAAAAATAGTGGGGGTCCAAGAACAGAGCCATGAGGTACCCCCATGGCTGTATCGTGTGACTCTGACTCATTTAATCTCACTTTAAGTGTTCTGTCTTCCATATAACTAGTACCCAGGACAGGATGTTTCCCTCAAACCAATATGATACATTCTTTGCTTTAATATGTCCTTGTCAATGGCATCAAATACCTTCGATAGGTCGAATAGCATCGTTTCGACATGTAGACTAGAAATGAGACGAGGCCATTTCTGTAGATTTGTTTGATCTAAAACCGTGTTGGGAAACAGTGAGTAAGTATATTAATACTTCCACATCAAGTGGAGGTATAATAACGACAAAAAAATTTTTAAATTTTTTATTGTTTAAATAGGCCTAAAATGTCATGAAACGTCGGGATTTTAAGTTGGAGCAAAAAAAATTATGTCTGTCTGTCTGTAACTTTTTTTGTGCGCACGATTACTCTGGAACCGTTTAAGACATTGACTTGAAATTTGGTACACCTATGTATTTTAACGAGATATGGAACTAGATTATATTCTCATTTTATTGAAAGGTTGGGGGGTAAATTGGGGTAAATGGGAGTAAATAGGTAAATCAAGGAAGAGTCCATAAAATTGGTATTTAGTATATAAAAGAGAAGCCAATGTCTCAAAAAAAAATTTGGCATTAGCCACCCTCATTACTACTCTCATCTTATTAAAAAGGGGGATGAAAAAAAAATGTGATTTAGTGTGTGTACAATTACCAAAAGTCTCAAAATATTTTTTTTACTTCATCCAAATTCCTGTATCTGGAAAGTGGCGAAATCAGGGTGCAAATTTTTAGCCCTTCTATTGCCACGTGTTGATTAATTTGCAATTCGCATCATTAGAGCAAATTATTGTAAAATAATTAAGATAACTGTTAGTTTATTTATTGCAAAGGGTCAATGTTGGCCACTTATTGATGTTCCAAACCAAATTTGCTACCTTTTTCAAGCTACGCAATAATGTTTATAAGTAAAATATTACATAGCGTTGTAAACAAAGACAGCACAGTTTAGCATGTGTAACACACCACTACTATAGTTTGTACTTTGGACAAATCTAATTTGATTAGTTAAGTATTAGTTGTTAAATACGCTTTTGGCAACAAACAGTTGGTTTGGTTTGACTATTTCCTTACACCACAACGTTTTAATGTAGTAAATTTTTCATATTGCAGCTGAATAAAAACTTCTATGAAACTTTTTGAGAAATTCCAAATTTAAAGAAATATATACTGTTAATAGGCCAATAAAATAACGGTCGAACCCAAAACAAATTTGGAACAAGCTGATTTTCACGGTATTTGCTAGTACTTGGGGTGCTTTTTAACTGACTAAAAATCCCTTGAGATCTGAGTAGACAAACTACCCCAAAACTATACCTAAAGCTACATTTTTTAGTTTTTTGAAATTTTTTCGAAAACTATTAATTTTTCGTCAAAAACACGAGAATATTTTTTTATAGAGCATAAAACTTCCGAGCGACTGGTGTATAAAAAGTTTAGAAACACATATTAGGTGCGAGACAAAATGCAGAAATAGGTACAATTCCATTGTTCAGGTAAAAATTAAATATACGAATGCTGTTTCTGTATGTAAGTATGTAAGTAATTATTGTAAACACTTTTTACACATTTTATTTTTAATTTAAAACATACAGAGTGATACACATTTCAAGTAACATTACTATATTTAAAAAATAAAATAAATGAAATTTGTACGATGAATTTAATAAACAATGGAACACATTAAAATAACTAAAAAATGAAATAAATAAAACTTAAATAGGTGCACATTTTAATTAATCTCTAGCTCATCGTCAACCAAAGATACACTCTCAGAATTTTCGCAGTATTTTCCTAAACATGTGCCACAACTTGACGTACATTCTAAGCTACTTTTTTTGTAGCTGCAAGTTTTTGTGTTTTGCATCCACAAAATAAAAATTTTAGGATAAAATTCGGTGCAATATCTTTTGAATTTTTCTTCGGTTCTAGTACGCCATTCTTTTGAACCCATCCCCATTCTTCAGAGTTTAAATTATTGCCTAACCACATCTGAACTTGTAAGTTTACTCGTGTAATATGAAGTTTAGGAGCTTCAGATATCGGTGGTAAAGTTGCTAATTCAAAATTACTAAATAAATTTTGTTGGGCTACTAACTGATTATACTTAATATATCAAAATTCATTCAGATTGTTGCAATGACGATTAACACTACAAAAATGACAACTATAACTTTAAAATACATTTTTCTCCTACTTCTAACAGGGGTGTGTATGTTAGGAGAATTGCTTTTAAAAATTAAAAGTTCGTTAGACAAAGTATCATTATTTAGCAAAACAGTTAATTCAGCCCTTTTGCCTTTTTTGTAAAAAGGCGAAGTTGTGTCGCAACTCGACATGGCATGAACAAATAAGATATTTTTAGCAACAGTTTCATTTATTTTTTAAGTATATTTTAAGTATGTGAATACTTGTAATTTTATTTGATTTTTCAGCGGTACCAGGTCTAAGCATATATAAGTTTTGAGTTGTGCAGTGTTCAGTGAGTAAGACTGCCAAATCAGTGCCTTGTGCAAGGACGACAATATGATCGCGAGTTTTTCTAGAGCATTCGGTAGCAGTTTTAGCAACTAAGTAGTCTGCATCCGAATCTGCTTGGTTTACAGAAATATCAGCGTTTTGTAAAGGCAGTTTAAAATAAAATTAAATTAAAATACTTAACGAAACAGCATTCGTATATTTATTTCTTACTTGAAAAATAGAATTGTTATTTCTGCAGCTTGTTTTACTCCTAATTAAAATGTGTTTCTAAACTTTTTGTATACCATTCGCTCGGAAATTTTATGCCCTATAAAAGTCAATAGTTTTCGAGAAATCTTCAAGAAACTAAAAAAATATACCTTTGGGTGTGGACATTCGGATTTTAGGGGACCTTTAGTCAGTTAAAAAGCACCCTCTTCATAATAAAATGCCGCCAAAATCAGCTTGTTCCAAATTTGTTTTAGATTAGGGATCAAAATGCAATAATTTTATTGACCTATAATGAAACCACCTTGTTCATATCTTCTTACTGAATGTAGGACTTTTTTCTAGAGTCGGGAGGTCAAAGGTGGTTGCATGGAATACCACATTCATTTTTGGCTGGGTTCACGAACGAATCCCGACAAGTCTGGAGTAGCAGCTTACAAGACGGTGGAGTTGGACAATTTTTTAAACAGTTGTACTACTCAGCATCGCGAAACTGAAGGAAATGAGAGCCCTAGATTTTTAAGTTTCTTCAAAAATGGTATTAGGTAGGTAGTTAATGGTACAAAGTAACAAAATATGATTTTAAACAATATGTATTGAATACTAATAGGTATTTTTGTAAAAGAATATACACCAGAAAATGGACAAGGTTTAACAGCAGATAGGGGATACCGAGGGTAATAAGAATCAGCCATAGAAATAGCTAGTTGGACTCTCGTTGCTGAAATACAGGGTGTTTTGTGTATTTTTGCCAAAATTTCTTTTGGTTATTACTTTTTCTAAAGGGATGGAATAATACATTCATATTTGGCACATGCACTAGTGATCCTGAATATGTACATGTATGGCACACAAAAAAATCTATGTCCGGACTTGAAAATAAAATGTTTTCGTTGTTCTTCAAAAAAAATAATACCCTGTATATATTTTTTTATATATTAAATTCGAAAAGTACATAAAAAACGGAACAAAATGTATTGATTATTTTTTTGCCACACTTTTGCCGCCTCCGAAATTACTTCCACTAAATAATGCAATATGAGTCTTGAAAAATATCGATGAATTATACTCGCAAAAATGCGTCCACAATTAAGTTAGGCATTTACTTTTTTCCCTACAATAATTATTATGTTTTAATCACCAATTTCTATGAGGTAATACCGTGTGTGTAGTCGCGGGCTAGGCATGGGGAGAAGAATTACAACATCGCGCGTGCCAGCTGGCTGAAATGAAATAACAGAGCTGGAATTCTCCATCGACGGACGAATTTACGGCTGACGGTGTTGTCAAATCTCTCGCGCTACGTGAATGTACATGCCTAATGGGAAATTACACGCACGGTATAAATAAAAAAATAAATATTACAAAACACAATCAAAAATCCACTTCATTTCTCTCATTTATTAGAGACTCCTAAAACAGCAACATAAAATATCTATTAACAACAATAACGGTAGCAATAAAGTTGCATATCAATAATGCACATAATAACAAAATAGCACTAAAATATCAACAGAATAATTGTACCAAAAACAAAAAATGCAGATATTGTCGCAAAACGTACTTCGAAACGTAATTAGAATTATAATTAAATTTTCTGTTCAAAATATCCTCCTCAGCTTCAGTACATTTTCTAGTGCGGTTCACAAGATGACCGATTAATCTTCTTATTGCATCTGGACTGTTTCTAATTTCGTTGCGGTATTCAAGAATCTTTTGAATTAATTGATCTCTGTCGTTAATGTACACATTGTAGACCGCACAAGAAATCATCTAAAACTAACTGATTTTACGTTTAAAGCCATTGTTTAAAGTTGTCATTGTTGATTATAGTAAGCCTTACTTCAAATGACAACTATTAGAAATACAACTTTAAACAATAGTTGCTTTATTTCTACCAGTGAACTGAACTAAACTTCAGAAACCTAACTTAGTTGGGCGTTCTATTTGATTCTTTTACCTTAGATTAGCTCAGTCAAATATCTTTCCCCTTACCTACGCCTAGTCTACCAGATTTCATCCTAAACTTTAGAAACTTATCCAAGTGGATTTCAAGGTGGCGATTAGTCAAAATACGTGAATCTTAACAACGCTTATGCGTAAAATTTCTCTGCCTGTTTTGATCATTCTTCTTGCAAATTAGTTTAGATAAAAACCTCAAATTTAGGTTTCTTTCAACATGATGGGGCTCCACCACATTTTTCAAACCAAACTGGAAACCATTTAAATGATACATATCCAAACAGATGGATTGGTCGCGAAGGTCCTCATGTTATTGTTGTTGTTAGTACCTATGTTATATTGGTGCATTACTAGTATTTAATAAAAGAGAGGAATGAAATAGATTCTTGATTTGATGTCATTAACATTTATTTTTTTATTAATTTTACCCCTTCCATAAAAATTGGTAATTACATACATAATAATTATTACTGAAAAAAAAAATAAATGCCTAATTTAATAATGGAAGGGTTTTTTGCGCGTACCATTCATCGATATTTTCTAAAGCCTCATATTGCACTATTTAGTGGAAATTATTTTGAAGGCTTCAAAAGTGTGGCAAAAAATTAATGAAGACATTTTGTTCAGTTCTTTATGTACTTTTCGAGTTTATTATTGAAATTTAAAAAAAAAACATATACAGGGTATTGTTTTCTCGAGGAACAACAAAAACAATATTTTCTCAAGTGCGGTCCTGGATGTTTTGTTATTCAGGATCACTAGTGTATTGTATGTGCCAAATATGAACCTATTATTCCATTCATTTACAAAGTAATAATCAAAAGAAACACCCTGTATTTCAGCAACGAGGGCCCAACTAGCTATTCTTATGGCTGATTCTTATTACTTTCGGTGTTCTCTATCTGCTATTAAAGCATGTCCGTTTCCTCGTGAAACACCCTGTATTTAAATTTTAAATAAAATAAATTTTGAATTTTAACTCTATCAACTCCATTTTAATGAATAATTCCAACAGTCTCATTTTCGTTTTATAATAGCAGTTACTTTTGACGGATACTATTCAAAAACTAGTTTATTTTTTAGCTATTTTGGGTTTCATGTTATTGAATGCTTTTTCTATGTAATGTAATATGTTGCACCCCTTAAAATTTAAGGTTATGTTACTAAAAAGTAGGCAGACTTCAACAGATCGAATGTCAGAATGAATGTAGTGTATTTGCACCTACTCGAAAAAGAACCTACCAGAAGATTCCAAAGTGACATCTGGAATTCTCTAGAGAATGGTGGCGTCATCACAGAACAATCGAGATCTGTCATTTTTAGGTATAAAAGACCAACCGCATTCTCGGCGAGCAGTTGAGAAAGTTCAGAAAGTATAGAAAGTGAGGTTAAGACTTCAAAGATAAACAAAGTGATAAACATTGTGATTTTAGTCAGTAAAGTGTATTTAAATTAATAATAGTATTGTGAAGTATCCAGTAAATATTTAATAAAGTGTGTTAGTGGACATCTCTTGTTATAATTTTTGGAACCCACGGAATTTGCGAGGGTGGTTTCCTAAGGGTGGAAACACGCGACAAATTGGTGTCAGAAGCGGAATTTTATGACAAGAGGAGCTCTGAAGTTGTGCTGGAGTGTTCGAGAAGGATTCTCGAGGGTTTAGTGCTAACACAGGACTAATTTACTGGACATTGTTCGAGGGTTATTTTCGAACAGGAAAATAGTGTTAAGTGCATTTTTGAGACATTGTAGAACATTTTATTAGGACATTAGTGTGATAATTAATTCCTTTGAACTGAGAAGTGATAGAGACACTGAAAAAGACTCATTTAGTGCGTGAAAATTTCTAGAACTTTTCTATTTGGACATTAGTGGAGATTAGTAAATTCTCTAAACTGGATAGTGACAAAAGACTCTGAATAAGACTTTTTCGTGCTATTTCGAGATTTGTCTGGAAAGTTCCATTACCGATATTGACGTGACAGTTAAATTTATTTTATTTTAATTTCATCGTATGCCCGTAACAACAAGAAGTATGGCATCCGATAAACAAATACAGGACTTATTCGAACAATTCCAAAAAATGATGGCGCAGCAACGGCAGGAAGACAAAGAAGAACAGGAGAAAAAACGTCAGGAAGAAAAAGAACAGCAAGAAAGAAGACGCCAAGAGGAGGAAAAACGGCGTCAAGAAGAAAGGGACGAATTAAAGAAAATTATGGAAGATCAGGAAATAAGACGTCAGAAAGAAAAAGAGGATGAAGAAGGAAGACGTCAAGAGGAAGAAAGACGACGTCAAGAGGAGAAGGAAGAACAAGAAAAGCGACGTCAAGAAGAAAAAGAAGAGCAAGAAAGAAGACGTCAAGAAGAGAGAGACGAATTAAAGAAAATGATGGAAGATCAGGAAATAAGACGTCAGAAAGAAAAAGAGGAGGAAGAAAGAAGACGTCAAGAACAAGAAAGACAACGTCAAGAGGAAAAAGACGAACTCAGAAAAATAATGGAAGACTTGGAAGAAAGACGCCAGGAGGAATTAAGGAAAATCCTGAGCGATCAAATAAAAATACAACAGGACGCAATCATTTCTGTCAAGGAAGAAGTTAAAGAAGAGATAAACAAGGTCGAAGAAAAAGTAGATAAGGTTGAAGGAAAAGTAGATAAGGTAGAAGAAAAAGTAACTGAGTTTGAAGTAGAAATAGACCGGCTTAAACGACAGTTGAGAGATAGAGGAAGTCAGCAGGTGGTATCATCAGGTCAGCGACTAAAACCTCCTTCCTTTGACGGCCAAAGTTCCTGGACGACGTACAAGAGGCAGTTTGAGGCAGCAGCATGTGCGAACAACTGGGATAACGAGGAAAAGGCCATGGCATTAGTTCTGGCATTAAGGGGCCAGGCCTCAGAGTTGCTTCAGACTATCCCAGTGGATAAACAAAGGGACTTCAAAGTCTTGGAAGCTGCATTGGACTTGAGATATGGCGACCAACATCTCGCCCAAGTATACCAAGCCCAGCTAAAATCACGAACACAAAAGGCTGGAGAGAGTTTACAGGAATTCGAAGCTGCGATAGAGAGACTGGCACACCTGGCGTATCCGAGTGCACCTAGAGAATTTCAGGAACAATTAGCCGTAGGGGCCTTTTTAGATGGCATAAGGGACGAAGAGGTCAGGCGAGTTCTGAGGCTGACAAGACACCAAAGTAGTAGCGAAGCTTTGGTGCGGGCACTCGAGTAGAAGCCGCTTACAGGGATACTCCAAGGTCGAGAATTCGAGCTGTGACTCTCGAAGAATCGCAACCAGAAATGAACCAGAACCCCTTGCTGACTGAGATGCAGAAAATATTCACCAAATTATGCGATAAATTGGATGGCCTAGGAAAGCAGGATAAACAGCAAAATAAAGGAAAGCCGAGTGGTGGTATTAAATGTTACAACTGCGGCAAGGTGGGCCATATGAAACGAGACTGTCGACAGCAGAACTCGGAGAGTCGAGTAAATGCTGTGAATGTTGAAGAAAAGCAGGAAAACTAGAGATAGCCAGCACCAAGGGGGCTGTGCTGGCTAGGGAATGCGGTGCCCCCAGAGAAATAAAGATTTCTCAGCTCCAAAGAATACCAAGTAGTCTGTTGTTGCAAGGATATGTGAATGGAAGAAAATGCGTGTTTACGATTGACACCGGTGCTACGTCATCAATAGTGCGGCCAGGGTTTATATCAGGCTTGCAGATTGACAAGAAGCAAAATGGAGTAATCATTCGGACAGCCACGGGGGACAGGGCTGCGGTCCATGGAGAGGTCAACTTGGAACTGAAGGTTGGACGGTTGAGGTTAAATTACAAGGTCATTGTGGCTGACATTATGGATGATTTCATTTTGGGTCTAGACATCATGGGAGAGCAGGGATTTATTGTTGACGTAGGGGAGCGAGTCTTAAAAATTGGAAATGAGGAATTTATTCTGGCAACCGCAGACGACCAATTCCATAAAGCGAGATTGTTAACAACACAGACGATCAAGATTCTTGCTCATTCAGAACAAATGATCGATGCTGCCTTAGAAGGAAATCCTGGAGGGTACCGTGTTAGCCTAGTGGAAGATGACGAATCGATTAAGTCCCTATCCAATATTATTGTGGCGAGAACTTTAACCCGGACTAAAGACAAAATCCCAATTAGAGTTGTTAATTTAAATTCCCACTCGGTGACAATTAAGGAAGGCAAACCGATTGGCTCCTATGAACCGGTCACATGGGTAGCGAGGTGCGAGGAACAAACAGAGGGGAGTTCGTCTACGAAAATAGACCAGGAAGTTTTGACCTTGCTGAGTACCCAGTTGGAGCATTTATCTGAGGGTGAACGAAGGGAGGCAATCAAGTTCCTAGAAAAGGAAAGTTCAGTATTTGCCAAGAATACAGAGGCCCTTACAAAAACAGACATAGTCCAGCATCGGATAAATACTGGCAACTCACCCGCTATTCGACAACCACCTAGGAGGCTGCCATTAGCAAAACAAGAAGATGCCTCGGCAATGATAGACAAGATGCTACAAGATGGAGTCATTGAGGAGTCGACGAGTCCCTGGTCATCGCCAGTAGTTTTGGTTGCCAAGAAGGATGGAACATTAAGATTTTGTGTCGATTATCGAAAATTAAACGATGTCACGAAGAAAGACAGTTACCCATTACCACGAATTGACGACACGTTAAGCACGTTGGCAGGCTCACGATGGTTTTCTACGTTAGACCTTAGGAGTGGATACTGGCAAGTGGGGCTTCATCCTGATGATAAAGAAAAGACAGCGTTTTCAGCAGGCAGTGGTCTTTATCAATTTACCGTGATGCCTTTTGGACTTTGCAATGCGCCAGCTACCTTTGAAAGACTGATGGAGTTCGTGCTGCGAGGGCTAACCTGGAGGACGTGCCTGGTTTACCTTGACGACGTGCTTGTTATGGGACAGGACTTTACAGAACATTTGAAAAATCTTCAAGAAGTATTTGGGCGAGTCAGGAATGCCCATCTGAAGTTGAACCCGAAGAAGTGCCTGCTATTCCAGAAAGAAGTCAAATTTCTTGGTCACGTGGTGTCTTCGGATGGAATACAAACAGACCCCGACAAAATTTCTGCTGTACGAGATTGGCCAAGACCATCTAACGTTCATGAAGTACGGAGCTTCCTTGGCCTCTGCACTTATTATAGGCGCTTTGTGGAAGGGTTTGCAGAAATTGCGAAGCCATTACACCGGCTGACGGAAGAGAAAGTACAGTACCAATGGACACCGGAATGTGAAACGGCATGGAGAAAATTGAAGGCAGCTCTGTGCACTGGTCCTGTGCTAGCGTACCCACAACGGGAAGGACTTTTTATTTTAGACACGGATGCCAGCAATTCTTCGGTCGGTTGTGTACTGTCTCAAATCCAGAATGGGCAGGAAAGAGTGATCGAGTACTTCAGCAAGGTGCTGTCCAAACCAGAAAGAAATTATTGTGTAACCCGGAAAGAGTTACTGGCCATCGTAAAATCAGTGGACCATTTTCATAAATATCTTTATGGAAGACATTTCAAGATTCGGACCGACCATGCTGCATTAAAATGGCTGTTGCAGTTGAAAACCCCTGAAGGTCAACTGGCTCGTTGGATAGAACGGTTGCAACAGTATGATTTCAAAATAGAACATCGACCTGGAAGATCTCATAAGAACGCAGACGCTTTATCTAGAAGACCATGCAAGGAAGATTGCAAGCACTGCCGCCACGTTGAGAAATTGCAGGGTACGGTGGCCGTCAACACTATTAAAATAGAGGTTCCGGACGATTGGACAACCGAAGCCCTGAGACAAGAACAACTGAATGACACAGAAATTGGGGCTATATTGAGAGCAAAGGAGAAAGGAATTCGACCAGCGTGGAAGGATGTTTCGGATAAGGCAGTTGGAGCATCCGGTGGGCACTTCGGCGTTAATAAGACCCTGAATAAAGTACGAGAACGATTTTATTGGGTAAATAGTCGTCAAGATGTGGAAGCTTGGTGTCGCAATTGCAAAATTTGTGCAGCCAGTAAGGGACCACAGACTAGAAGTAGGGGTGCAATGAAGCAGTATAACGTCGGAGCTCCTTTCGAGAGGATCGCGATCGATATAGCCGGCCCATTCCCAGTAACCAAGGATGGGAACAAGTACATACTGGTTGCAATGGACTATTTTAGTAAGTGGCCAGAGGCCTATGCAATTCCAAACCAAGAAGCAGTCACTGTCGCCAAAGTCTTGGTAGATAATTTGATATGTCGGTTTGGTGTACCCCTGGAGCTGCACTCAGATCAAGGGAGGAACTTTGAGTCAGAGGTGTTTCAGCAAATCTGCAAGTTATTGGGGATACACAAAACACGGACCACAGCCCTTCACCCGCAATCAGATGGAATGGTGGAACGACATAACAAGACCATGAAAGAACATCTCTCTAAAGTGGTTCATAAGAATCAACGCGATTGGGATCTCCACATACCGTTCTTTCTCATGGCATACAGAGCTGCTATCCACGAGTCTACGAAACAAACACCAGCCCGTGTAGTATTTGGACATGAGATCAGACTGCCGTGTGATTTGATTTTCGGAACACCAGGCGGAGAACAGCTTCCTGTGAACAGCTATGTGGATGAAATGAGTGAACGGCTAAGAAATGTTCATGAGCTGGTTAGAGACCAAATCACCATAGCCAGTGACCGAATGAAGGCTCGATACGACCGTAAGGGTAGTTCAGAAGGGTTCCAGGCAGGAGATCTGGTTTGGCTGTACAACCCACAGCGGAAGAAAGGGAAGTCACCGAAACTTCAACCTCCTTGGGAAGGACCTTATACTGTTATTACCCGAATTAATGATGTCGTCTATCGTATTCAACGAAACAAAAAGTCCAAGATGAAGATCGTACACTTGGATAGACTGGCGACGTATGTGAAAGAGGCTGAATTGCCTGACCGGGACGTTCAGGCTTAAGGAGGGGGCAGTGTAATATGTTGCACCCCTTAAAATTTAAGGTTATGTTACTAAAAAGTAGGCAGACTTCAACAGATCGAATGTCAGAATGAATGTAGTGTATTTGCACCTACTCGAAAAAGAACCTACCAGAAGATTCCAAAGTGACATCTGGAATTCTCTAGAGAATGGTGGCGTCATCACAGAACAATCGAGATCTGTCATTTTTAGGTATAAAAGACCAACCGCATTCTCGGCGAGCAGTTGAGAAAGTTCAGAAAGTATAGAAAGTGAGGTTAAGACTTCAAAGATAAACAAAGTGACAAACATTGTGATTTTAGTCAGTAAAGTGTATTTAAATTAATAATAGTATTGTGAAGTATCCAGTAAATATTTAATAAAGTGTGTTAGTGGACATCTCTTGTTATAATTTTTGGAACCCACGGAATTTGCGAGGGTGGTTTCCTAAGGGTGGAAACACGCGACAGTAATAATAATTTCAGGCAACTAGTAGTGGCATGAGACGGTTTAACTAAGTTTAGAAAATGGCATATTTTGGTGACGTTTTAGTTAAGTCTTTCATAGTTAAAAAAAACGTTAGGTTAAAGAGGTTTTGCATTTATTACATTACACATGACTGACTATACGGAATGTCAAATAGACTGGATATTTGACCTAATAAAAACAGAACACTGTACTCGTCATTAAAAAAGTATTATAAATTTTATGTTTCTGAGATCTGAGTTTCAATATTGAATTATTGAGAATTATGAGAAAGGATATGGTACTCGAATATGAGGGTCGTAGGTTGTAGGTCCTAGTGAATTTTTCTGAAGTGATGTGGAATTGATTGACACTTACAGAATACTTACATGCAATGTAATTTTTGTGATACAAGATGTCCCAGAAAATCGATCCAAAGTTGCCATCATGTGGGTTCTGGCATGTTTAAGAAACAGTTTTTTCTTTTGATTTAAATCAAATTTAGGTTTCAATTGGTACATAAATCTTTTAATAGTTTAAAGTCTAGAGAAAAGGATAAATATGAACTCAGGAATTAGAAGAATAGACAGTCAAGTTACGCAATATTATTACATGTAAATTCACAAAAAAAAATTATTTTATATATGACAATCATTAAAGTACATTTCTTATTTTGCGGAGAGAATTTGATCATTCTTTAGAAGTTGTTTCTTAAATATTTAATTTTTTATCGTCAGAAATTATCTTGTACGAAAATTGCAATGTTATAAGTTGCTTGAAATGATACATATTTGTAGTCTCATTCCTGTATTATTTACATTTATACCTTTTTACATACTGTTAGTACAATAAATACTTATACCTATTGAAAATTATTGAAACTTATACAGGTCTACAAAAAAAAAAAATTCTGCTCCAAGGACTAAACCTATCACGCCTTAAGTATTTTTGTGTGCTGAATCCGAATTTTCAATTTAAAAAATTTTCTACCGCATAGATTTCGAGTAAATCCCAGTCTTTATTGTCAAAAAACCGTATTTTGACGATAAAACCGGGACTTACTCGAAATCTACAAGGTAGAAAATTTTTTAAATTGAAAATTCGGATTCAGCACACAAAAATACATAAGGCGTGATAGGTTTAGCCCTTGGAGAAGAATTTTTTTTTTTGTAGATCTGTGGACAGGTCTGTGCACTTGGATCGATTTTCTTTTAACAGAAAGTAAAAATATTTATTTACATAATATAGGAAGATAATAATATAATATAAGCACTTTAATTTTTTTTTAACTATTTTCTTTTCAGAATTTTAAAACCAGAATTAATTCAAAATATTGAACACTTTCAAGCAAGGCTTTACAGAGTTAAAGGAAAGAGGATACCAGTTTTAACAGAAATGCCTCAAGTATCTTGGGACTTCTTTAATAGTTCAGACGTATTCGTAGTTCATACTCAAAAGAATATTTTTATATGGATTGGCAGGGCAGCTAATGCCATAGAAAAACTGCACGCGACCAAAGTAAGTGTTTTTATATTATGAATATTAACGTACGGATTAACTGTTGTAAGTTGTAAGTTATATACAAAGCGTCCTACCAAGGTTAAGAAAAGGATTCTTTTAAGTTTACCTAAGATAGGGTGACCAGATATTTGCAGTTTGAATGCTGTATACTTGAATTGTGGAATGAACTGGGACCTTTTTTTGTAAGCCAATCATTTTGTGGTGAAATGCGAAATATACATATATGATGAGTTATTTATAGTAGCGGCAATGTGTGGAATGAGGGGATGGGAGATGAAGGATCCGTCATGCTTTTTTCTTTTGAATATAACTCCAAAGCAGAAACCGCAACGTCGATACTTCAATGATCTCAAATGCAGCTCAACCAGTGAATCTAGTAATTTTCATACTAACAATCGCGGAAATCTCTCGAAACATTTCATTTGTCTCTATGGAAGGAAATGCATACTCTGACTAAATCGCATTGTACACTCCTCCTTAAAACCATTGCTCCAAGTCTTCCTCTGTCTCAAGAATTCGAGTCAAGGTAGGTTTGCCCCATTCAGAAAATTACACGATACAAGGCTCAACCCTAATAGCACACGATGTCCACCGGACGTCCGCTTTATGTCCATTTAATGTACTGACGTCCATGGACATAAATTGGACGACCACCGGACGTCTATCATCGGATTTACTTTGAAATTGTACGGAATGGACGTCCTCTGAATATCCATTTTATGTACGGGAAGAATGTACATTTTATGTCCATATAGGGGCAGGAGGTGGACGTCTATTTCATGTACGTTGATTTAAGACGTCATAATTACGATGTCAATGTTAGTATTACCCAACAAAAACAAAAAACCGTTTACAAAACTGTCTTTTCAATTTTACAATGCTTTTGTTTCATTTTAACCTTTTCTCTAAATTATTAATTATATTATTTGATACTAAACATTTATTAAACATCCAAACACTTTCTACATTTTGAAATAAATAGCTATATTACTCTAAGATCCGGCAGCTTATTTATGCAGCAGTCTATACCCACTCCTGATCATGGATAGCGCACTTAACAGAACAAATAAGAAACTGTTGTACACGATGGTGATCAGGCCGGCCATCACATACGCGACGACGCGTCGGTGTGATGCAGCATTCCGGTCATGAAAATGCGAAAACTTCGAGTCCTCGAACACAAATGTATGCGCCTCATTTCTGATTCCGGCAGATACACCTCCCTCAGAGATCTATACGCACGATGTCACGACATAACCCCACTAGCGGACTAGGTCCAAGAAATCTCCCAAAAATTCTACACCTTCAAATTGGACAATAGTCCGCTAACCAGCAACATAACCCAAATCAGAATGGATAATTCCCCATTCCAGATCAAACACCCCCTACCATATCCTATCGTCCGGCAACCTCTTTTCTAGCCATACTTTCCTATACCACAACCTACCATTTCCCCACCTTTGATCTTTCCTCAACTTTATCTTTCCAACCCTTTCTATTATCTTTCTGTATGTTCTATTTTTGTTCCTTTTTTTATTTTCTTTGTTTTTTTTAACACCAAAAATTCCACTTTTTAAAAAATTCAAACATTTTAAACCCTATCCCCTTTTCACCACATTTTCCTGGTGTCAGGGAGACCACCAGCAGTTCTCGTACGGGTTTTTTCAGCAGTTCTCGTGCCGGTTTTTTCGTTTAGCTTTTCACCCAAAATTTATTCAGTGTTACAACCAGTAACTAGTTTAAGTTTTATATGAATTAGTTTTAGGCCTATGCGGGCAGCATTATTTAAACATATTATTAATTTTAATATTGTATTAAATTTAATTGTTCTTTTTATCATTGTCACCAAGCCGAACCGAACCTGCCCCGCTCAGCCCTATAATCACCACGGCGCCACTCGCCGTGCTTGTCTGGCTGGCTCCGGATCAGGTTTCGAGGAGGTGCATATGTATATATGAAAATTAATAAATTTTATTTGCTTGCTTGCTTGCTTGCGTTGACTTACAAATCAGAAGGTCGGCGTTTCGATCCCTACTCATTTCGTTTTTTTTTTATGATATCCCTCAGGGATGTACAAATATTGTTCAAGGTTGTGACATTTGGACGTCTCTCGGCTGCCGGTCAGATGTACTTTGAACCAGAAACGAACGTCCATCTGATGTCTTGTATGTCCGTCAGATATCCATAGGACAATTTTGTGCTATTACTGCTATTAGGGAATCTCAACACTCTACCAATAACCGTATACGAAACCTATTATCGCACAGCTCCACACTTTCGGCATTCATCCGGTACTCTGAGACACACTTAATTAACTGATTATCCAGTGACAAAGCTCAATACATCCCAAAACAAAATACCATTTTTCAGAAAAACAAATTTTCCAAATTAAAAATGATATGATTCCAGGCAAACGTAATGCTGTACGTTTTGCTGTACATTGAAGCATGCTGTACATGTCATTAAAATTCCGAAAAATACAGCGAAATTCCGTACGTATGGTCACCCTAATGTAAGAAGACACTCTCATAAAAACCTTTGTTTCTTCTAAAAGTGATATTGGATCAGTTATTGGGTAATTGAAACAAGAAAAAATATTTCTATATTTATAATAATATATGAAATGAAAAAAATTAAATTATTAGACAAAAACATACTGCGAAATGGTGGGGGCAGAAGCTCTTTTAGTGTCTTCAATAAAATTCCTTGGGCTAAGATTTTTCAATAGCAGGTAGGTTAACGAGTCTTGTGCGGAGGCTATCGAAGAAATCTTATTTTCATACATTCCTGAATCGAATTCGGAAACTTTTTGGTATAAATTTCAGTGCTTCTTTTTTTTTCTTGCGACATTTCTGTTTTCGTTTTTTGTACATGTTATGATGTCTGCGTTTGAAAGTCGAAGCATTTAAAAATCTCATGTTGGAGAAATTTTATTCAATAATTTAATAACAAAAGGTGTCTCACACGATTCGTAGGTAGTTTCTTAAATTTTCTGCTTAGTATTTGAATATGAGCTCATTTTACAATTACATTACCAGCATCTTATTGGATGTTTTGCTAAGATACTCACTTTTGGGTCCACTTTATGTTTCTCTATACATCCTATATATCTGACTTAAGCTATATGTAATTCATTATCGCTTTCAGAAAAGCAAGAGATTTTAAAGGTAATCGAATTTTTACGAAAACTCAAATAAAAAAGTATTTTTCCTTTTCAACCTAATTGTGAGATATACACTGAATTTACGTCGAACTATTTCGTTTTATAGATTGCATCCGATATGAAAGAAGAATATAAAATCAGCAACATAATATTTGTCGACGATGGTTACGAAAAAACGTTACCGGATGATATGAAAAAAGAATTCAACAAATTTTTGTCATTAGAGAAGCGAGTAATTTTACCTGAAAATCATGATGGAGATGAAAATGGAAACTACCAACGGTCCTCTATAAGACTGTACAAATGTTCTGAAAACAATGGAAAATACAGAGTAGCTGAAATAAGAAATGGTCCGTTTGAGCAATCTGATTTAGTTGCAGAGGTAAGCTGTATAATTTCAATTTAATATCCCAAGACCTGATAATGTAGAAGAACTCATTACCGACCGTCAATTTGTCGCGACACCAATTTATTTTTAGAAGGGCGCCAACCGCGTTCTGCCCCGTTCTTCTACTCCCAGGCGGGTTCGAGATACGATATACTTCGATAGACAACAGAGCTGGGTCGGATACAGTTAAAATGTATTCGAATACCGGATACGGATACATCAAATGTATTCGAATACCAGAGACAAGAGACGGATACTTTTTGCTTTAAAAAGTATCCGAATACCTTGTATTCCAATACTTTTTTCGGATACGGATACCGGATACTTTTCTTTCGTTTGTGAAAAAAATATTTTATAAAATTCAGTTTTCTTTAAAGCTGTCCGAAACGCTATCTGTTTCTTTTAAATAAATATATGTAGTGCCTTTGGGTATTTTATTTGTTTTTTTTTTTGTAACAAAACAAAGTCCACCGACAAAAAATTAATTTTTCCGAAATCGGTCAAGAATGTACTTTAATGTATACTTTCTCGTTACAAATTTAGATCCCAAAATACGCCATTCTGGTATTTTAGTCCATTGCTAAGCAACTATCAGAAAACAGTCCGGGAAAGTTACTTTTTCCCGACCTAAGCTGGGAATAGTATATTGTATATTTAGGTGTGAAAGCAATACATTTCCGGACGACGATGCAAGTTGTTGGCCGAGGCGCTATCCGAGGCCAACAAGCATCGAAGTCCGGGAATGTGCTTTCACACCGAAGTACATATACTATTTTTTCTGAAATCACAATCATTATTATTATAAACTAAGAAATTTGTATAAATGCATAACATTTCTTCATTACAATCTAACTGCTTACTAATAAATGCAATTTTAATCTGAATTGGTTTGTCTGCGTGTATTTATTTACTATCTAAAATATACATAAAAAACCGTACGGGAATGTTACTTCCCCTTGTTTGGCAACGGATCTTTTTCGGTTTGTTTTCTGATAGTTTCTTAACAACGGACTAAAATACTGGAATTGTGCATTTTTCGATCTGAAATCGCGCCGAAAATGTACAGATTGCCGATCGATTGCCAAGATTAAATTAATTTTGCAAAGTAACTAAAGAAAGTCGATGATTTATTAATTTGTTTAATAAAATAAGCACAAAGCAGTCACTTTTAAACTGTTCATGTTGTCAAATAAATTAGCTACTTTGCTACTTTGGTTAACTTTGCAAAATTACTTTAATCTTAAAGATGCCAAGAAAATTGAGATAAGCTTTCAAATTTCATATCTGAACTTCTATCTCAACATTAGGAACAATTTTTCCTATAATATTTTCAACTTTTACTTGAACAACTGGTACTTTACTCTTGTAACAATTTCAACTTTTCATATTTTTAACCACCCTATACGTTATATCGACATTCCAACTATAGCTAAAAGGACTTTCCAGAATATATGTAAATCTTTTTATAAAGAATAACTAGAAAATAATATTTAATATGTATATTTATTTTTTGTGGTATTCGGATATTTTCAGTATCCGAATACTTTTATTGTATTCGGATACTTTTATTGTATTCGGATACTTTTAGTGTATTCGGATACTTTCGGTGTATTCGGATACTTTTATTTGTATTCGAATACTTTTATGAGTATTCGAATACTCGCCTAATGTATTCGAATAACGGATACTTTATTAATTTGTGTCGGATACGGATAACGGATACAATTTTAAGAAAGTGTTCGAATACAGCTTTCGGATACAGAAAAAGTATACGAATACTGTATTCGAATACAGATGTATTCGAATACTACCCAGCTCTGACAGACAAGTAATAGTTCAAGGCTGCACTACCTCAGATCATTAACGACGCTCTCTATGACGGAATTTTACTTACTTACTGGTAATAATGGGTTTTACGCCTAGGAAGTTTTGTAATTTTTGTATAAAAAAAATCCCTATCAGAGATTTCTCTCTGACGGGATTAAAATTTGACGTGATTTTTATTTGTTTACCCACTAATAAAGGATTCTACACTTAATGATTCCTGAAAAATCGCATCAAAAATCCCTATAGAGCTCCCGCAAGGCGACCAGAACACTGAGTATCAGACTTGGGGAGTCATGAGACTCCGATTAACTCAGTTGTTTCGACCTTCCAAACGAAAACTCAAGGGATTAAGACTAGCAACAAGTCCTGATATCAATAAAATGCAATTAGTTCAGAGAATACCATTTATTTAACAGGTTTAAAACAAGTACAGTTAAATTCTGCAATATCCTATCCAATAAATTATATAATATGAAATAATTACGCCTTCCCAACTAATTCAAGTTAATTTTAAACATACAAATGAGAGCGTGCGGTAACAATCGATTTGGTAGAAAAGATTCATTTAACTTCCCCAGCATGTAATGCAAGCTTTTTAAACATTTATTTTTAGTGATTGTGGTAATTATGGCTGACTGAAAATAATATAAAATATTTTACTAAAAAAATTTTGACTAGCTTAAAAGTTCTATATATCGTGATTATATTATTCACAGAACGGAGTTCGACTAATACATGAGTTTAATAACGTTCGGCCAGTCTTACGACGTACTAGTAGTCCAGTCAATGAAAGAGTTGTAGAGAACATTTAGGAGGGGAGAATTTTTCTCTTCAGGACTGTGTTGGAGGTAGATAGGAGATAAACGTACTAAAAGTCCCCGCCCCTAGTCCAGCCGCTTCAGGGGGAGAGTAGAGTGGAAAGGTTCCTTTTTTCGATTCTTCGCTTACAACTCGGAAACGATGCGTCGGCGTCGTACGGAAGGTAATCTATGCAAAATTAAATTTCCCACAAGAATGTTTATATTCATTTTCTTTTTATGTGTTATAGTTTACGAGATATTCACCAGCGAAAATCGATAATTAATAAAAAAAATCAATTACCTATATACGTTGAATATTTCTATCAAAGCGGTTTACCGTGGCTGCTAATAAATCAGTCACAAAACAATCTTTATTTGACAACACTGAACGTATCTACTAACGTAATGTTTTGTCGAAATCTATACATTTCCTTAAAAATACAGTGTGACTCACTTAAAATGACGATACCCTTATAACTTTTTCATTTTGTTTCCGATTTGAATCAAATTTTACTCAAGTATAGAACAAATTAGGATCTACTTATGACCAGAAAGTCATTCACCTGCTGTAAAGACAAGCCACCTGCGGTGTCAAAATATGAGGAAAAAGATTAAAAATCATATTGATGGGTCTTGACGAATTTCACGTAGCCACCACAAATTGCGGAAACTGAGGATCCCTTTGCCAGATGAGCTTACGTACGAGAAATCCCCCATCAATAACCAAATCAAATTTTGGTGTATGTACGTTTGTGGCGCCGATCGGATGCATTTTTTAGAATTCCTAACATTCAAAATGTTTTATTTTTTTTCTGCATATTTTGGTACCACAGGTGGCTTTGCTTTATAGCAGCCGAATTTTTTTCTGGGCATAAGTCCATTCTAATTTGTTCTATACTTGAGTAAAATTTGATTCAAATCGGAAACAAAACAAAAGAGTTATAAGGTTGTCTTCATTTTAAGTGAGTCACACTGTATATTTAAGGAAATGTTTAGATTTCGACAAAATATTACGTTAGTAAATACCTCGAGTGTTGTAAAATAAAGATTGTTTTGTGACTGTGATTTATTAGCAAACCACGGTAAACAGCTTTGATAGAAATATTCAAGGTAAATAATTGATTTATTTTTTTAATCATCGATTTTCGCTGGCGAATATCTCGTAAACTATAGCACATAGGAAGAAAATAAATATAAACATTCTTGTGGAAAGTTTAATTAAATTTAATTTTGCATCGATTACCTTTTCCCATACGACGCATCGTTTCCGAGTTATAAGCGAAGCGGCAGGGCTACGGGCGAGGACTTTTAGTATTTTTACCTCCTAACTACCGCCAACATATCCCTGCAGAGGAAAATTCTCCCCTCCTAAATGTTCTCTACAATCCCCTTTTGGGCATTCATTGATTGGACTATAGTCCCCACGCAGGTTCAATCAAGGAAAAATGACACCGACTCGCCTCCGAGCGACTTTTTGGCAAAATGGATTTTTGAGTCATTGCACAAGGCGGTTTTCTCTATAACTTTATTATTTGGAAAGCCCTGCATTTGGCTACCATCGCTTTGTATTGACCATCTAACGCACTCGTCCAAATTTTGAGTCGCTAGGTGAATCCAAACTCATTTTATGTGAGAAACGGCCAAACGGAGTTTTTGGCTATGTAACATAGTTAAAATTTTATATTCAGTCTTTCGAATGACATTCCGGATGCCACAGGCTAGTAGTTGTAAATCCAAAAAAATAGCTAAAACTTTTTCGTTCTTCTCAAATTTTGTTGTAATAGTGTCAGTTAGTAATTGGAGAGGATCTTCTGTGCTTAAGTTTCTTTGGAACCCATACTGATTTTTTGAGATAATATTGTTTTTCTCTAGATATGAACGAAGCCTAAGATTCAAGCATTTTTCGAAAATTTTTGCGATATTATTTATCAACGATATGGGACGGTAGTTTGTCATGTGGTTTTTATTACCATTTTTGTATATTTGGACGACTATACTTTCTTTGAAGGCTTCAGGTATGTCTGCATTTTTGAAGATAAGGTTAATAATATATGCTAAAGGTTTGCAGATGTGAATAGATAACAGTTTTAGAGTTTTTGCAGTTATTCCATCTTTCCCAGGAGAGGAGGTATTTTTCAGGGTGCCAATTATATTTTTGATTTCAGTTTCGTCAACATCTTCCAAGAACATGGACTTTAGATTCGGGTTTGTATTGTAATTTATGACCTGATTTTTTGTGAATTTCGGAATGTCACTAGATATTTTTTCACCGATATCTATAAAAAATTGGTTGAAAGCAGTTGCTATTTCAGCTTTGTTTGTGATTTGTGTGTTGTCGTCTAGAATTATTTGCTCTACGTTGTCTTTGTAGTTTCTAGTACGATTTGTGACTTCGTTGATACAGTCCCAGACTTTTCTGTAATTGTTTCCGGCCTCGTGAATTTTTTCTTTATAAAAATTGTTTTTTGTAGTTTTAATTAGTGTCGTTACAATATTTCTATAGTTTTTATAATAGTCTTTAATATCTGTGTTATGCTTGTTTTTGAGCAATTTTTGTTTAAGTCTGTCCCGTTTCCTGATAGAGTTTATAATACCTTGGGTCATCCATGGTTTCAATTTAATGTTTTTACTTTTAATTTTAATTATCTTGGTTGCCTCTTTTACACTTGAATTTATATTTTCATAAAATATGTCAATTGCGTTTTTGGCATTGCTTTCTTCATATAGTTTATCCCAATTTATTAATGCTACAGTTCTTAAAAGTTTATTGTCATCTATTTTTTTTATGAATTGCTCTTTTTCCGGTTTGAACTGCAAAGCTTCGTTAAATTCCATACTGAGTATTACTGGATAGTGGTCCGTTATGCTATTTTTTAATACAATGGGTATGGAGTTCATTTTTAGATTTACATTTAACTTTACGAATATATGATCTATAATTGAAGAGCTATATTCCGTTTCTCTAGTAGGTCGATTTATTTGTGAACGAAAGCCATTTTGTTCCATCATATTAATATATGCCAAAGCAGTGACATCCGATAAATCTCCTATGTTTATATTCATGTCTCCGACTAGGATTATTAAGTTACTGTTGTTTGCCGATTTTAGGTAGGTATCTATGTCGTTAATAAAAATATTTGCATTTGTAGATGGAGGTCTGTAAACGCCCGTAATACTACATTTTGCTTCTTTATAGATAAACGTACATTCTAATAATGTTACCTGAGTAAGTTTTATTATCTTAATTTCTGGCGATAGGTCATTTCTTACAAAAATTATTACGCCGTCATTTTGATTGTAGTTTCCCTCATTATAATACGGTTTATACCCCTCTATAAAATAATCTTCTACATCTGCTACAGACCACGTTTCAGTTAGGACAATTATACCTAAATTCCCGTTTGTTTTATTTATTTCACCTATGCTTACACAAAGCTCGTCAAAGTTAGCTTTAATACTTCTTATATTGTAATTAATAATAGAGAAATTATTTACACCCGTGGGAAAATATAATTTTAAGTCATCAAGATCGTTACTTATTTTTGTTTCAATATTATTATAGTTTCCTAATATTATCATTGCCTCCTCTAAGTTCTCCATTTTTTTTACAGATTATTACTTAATTATACTTAATTATATGCTATGGCTTATATAACAAAAAAGCTATAGTACTAACTACTACTAAAATTATATACTAGAATAAAATAGGAAAAAATAAAAAAAATGTCTATACCTAAACCTATCACTATTTTCAAGTACCTGGGTAGGTCTTTCGTTGTCCGTACGAGCCTGCCAGAGGTTTTGTTAAAGTTGATCGAGTTCTTCTTTGTCTTTAACCACATGTCGTTGTTGGCCGATTTGAGCTCTGATCTCTCCTCCGGCTATCCACACATTTTCCTTCCCTAGTTTTTCTTTTGCTTCTCTGAAAAGTTTGTATTTTTGTGGGGTAACGTCCTCGGCTATGGATATTCCAGTGCCTTTAAGTTTTCCTCTGTTTTGAATTACAGTTTTTTTTGTATTTTCATTTGTGAAGGTAATTAGTATTGCTCTTTTCCCATTCCTTATTTTTCCAACCCTGAAGCAGTTTTCTAGGTTGTCAGATTCTAGATTTAAATTCAATTTCGTATTTAGTATTTCAAGGGCTTTTTACTTTTTCTCCATTACTTTCTGTCACTCCGTGCATTCTTATTGTCTTTCGTTTCCTGTGCTGTTTCATTATTTCAATGTCTTTGGCGATAGTTTTGTTTGTTTCTTGTTTTTCTTTTTTTAGCTTCTCGACTTCCTTCGTCAGTTCCTCTATCTTTTGTTGCATTTTATTAATCTGGAGCTTCTCTTGTATGGTTGTTACTAATGTGTTGAGAAATATTTCATCCTTCATGAGTTTCGCAATGGTTTCTTGGATTATAACTTGAATATCACTTAACTGCTCGCGGGTGAACATAATTAGGTTTCGGTAGGTAGCACTGGGTCACTGGGAAAACCAACAGACTTTAGGACCACTTTTATTGCAGCTGTTTAAAATTTGCCTCTGCTAAGCTGTACCTGACACGTCTTACTCGGACGACCGCATGAACAAGAATGATGAAATGACCTCAACTTTCGATTTTTAAATGGAACACCCTGTATATTTTTATATATTTGGTTCAAGACAACATTCTGAGTATACCATGAGATTCTCGCGAATTTTTGAGTCGACGTTCAGTTTTTTAAGCATTTTAAGACATTCGTCTAGAGTGCTTTCGAATACCAAAATTTGTTCTACGGCAGGTAAAGTCCAAGAGAAAAATATAATTTTTCGTTTAATTTCATTAATAACTATTTACGAAGCCTCCAAAATTGAACAAACCACTTTTTTCTCGAAAACTTTTTTTTCAAATGGGAAGGTGGTGGCTCCTAGTGTTTAATAAATTATAGATTTGTTTCTGAATTCACTGATATCCATTTCAAATCTATGCTATTTGTTTTTCTATTTTATTAAAGGACCCCGGAACAAAACCCATGAAAATGTTTATTCGGTGGAATCGGCTGAAAGTTTGGTATTTTGTAGTTCAAGTTATGCTGATCAAAAGTTCTTATCACATCGAGCCAATCCTATGGACAGTTTTTGAGATATAGCTTGTCAAAGTTAGGTAATTTGCGTCATTTTAGACATTCAAGAACTTTTTACTCCTAAACTATTAACTTTAGCAAAAAATTGCAAGGGTCGAAATATTTTTGTTCTAGTCCAATAAAGCTCAAGAAATTTTTTCAGAATTTTTTATCAATTTTTAGGTTAGATATATATATATGTCATATTTCGGCATGCTTCGGTGGGATTGGCTGAAATTTTGCTATTTTGTAGTTAAAGTCATGCTGATCAAACATTCCTGTCGCACTGAGTCTATCCTATGAGTAGTTTTCGCTCCAGGAGTGCCTGAAGGTCTTAACAACGAGGTAACGGGTAATCTATATGTACGTGTTTATGAATGGCTTCCAGCGTATTTGTGTACGTGCGTGCGTGCGTGTGTGATTATTTTTATCAAAGAACCTGCTCTTACCGGCACTATGTTTCTTATGAGAGCGTTCTCATTGCCAACCGGGGTGATCCCATTTTTTTGGTTTCACTTTCTATCTGTTTATCTTTACTTTTTGTTGTTTCTTAATATTTTTTTTAGTTATTAAATATTGGGAACATCCATAGGATTTTCAGGAACAAGTACTCTGTTTCCAGCAACATGTATCGTTCGAAGAATGATGGATATTTTATGTGATTTTCATGCCATACGTGCCCCAAAAATCATAATACGCTTGTGTTTTCAGCGGTTCCGTATCAAACTCATTAGAACGATTTTTCTCACAAACGGTCCTACGACTAAAATGAAAAAGAACATTTTTTGTGTATTTTCAATTAGTGAACGACATTCTTGTACCAAAGTGAAACAAAAATAAAAGACATAAGAAATTAATGCAAAATATCGACAGCCCCCCTCAATACCACCCACTTACGGTAAAAAAATATTTTTAAAAAGAATGTAAAAATAAGCTTGTATTATTGTTCAATATGCGAATAAAATAGTGTTCCTGTCACTCAAAAGGTTTCTGAAATGTAAAATAATAATCAATTTTTCGGTGCCATTTTCAAAGGGTCGTAGCTCAAGGTATTTGCGAACATATTTTTGCACGTAGAATCTGCACCAGAAGTTTGTCATCGATATTTCCGGAGAACCCTGTATACAATGGCACATACATACACACAAACGCATGCACACAGTACACAAACACGCTGGAAGCCATTCATAAACACGTACATATATATTACCCGTTACCTCGTTGTTAAGACCTTCATGCACTCCTGGAGCGAAAACCACTCATATGATAGACTCAGTGCAATAAGAATTTTTGATCAGCATGACTTTAACTACAAAATAGCAAAGTTTCAGCCAATCCCACCAAGGCATGCCGAAATATAACATATATATTTTACTTAACCTAAAAATTGATAAAAAATTCTGAAAAAAATTCTTGAGCTTTATTGGACTAGATCAAAAATATTTCGACCCTTGCAATTTTTTGCTAAAGTTAATAGTTTAGGAGTAAAAAGTTGAATGTCTAAAATGACGCAAATTACCTAACTTTGACAAGCTATATCTCAAAAACTGTCCATAGGATTGGCTCAATGTGACAAGAACTTTTAATCAGCATGAGTTGAACTACAAAATACCAAAATTTCAGCCGATTCCACCGAATCAACATTTTCATAGGTTTTGTTCCGGGGTCCTTTATTTAAAAATAAAAAATCACTTTCAAAATAATTTTTATTGATCCTTATACTTCTTTGCACTATTACTTATACCTATTAAGAAACAAAAGAGAGAACCAAAAGACTTATTCACAAAAAAGTAGTTATTCACATTTCATTATTAGACATATGATTTTTGCAAAGGCAACTACGTTGAAGTTATTATATTGAAAGTGATTTTTTATTTTTAAATAAATTCAATAAAATAGAAAAATAAATAGCATAAATTTGAAATGTATATCAATGAATTCAGAAAAGAAATCTATAATCTATATCTGAACAGTTTGAGCCACCACCTTCCATTTGAAAAAAAAAGTTTCCGATAAAAAAGTGATTTGTTCAATTTTGGAGGATTCATAAATAGTTATTAATGTAATTAAACGAAAAAAATTATATTTTTCCCTTGGACTTTATCTGCCGTAGAACAAATTTTGGTATTCCAAAGCACTCTAGACGAATGTCTTAAAATGCTTAAAAAACTCAACGTCGCGCGTCGACTCAAAAATTCGAGAAAATCTCATGGTATACTCAGAATGTTGTCTTGCATCCAAATATGTAAAAATATACAGGATGGTCCATTTAAAAATCGATTTCCGGGTAAACCGGAAATGGTGAGACCATTTACCGTTTTTATGTCCAAAAATCCATTTTTATAGGTAGTTTATGCATCCCAAATTTCAAAAGAATAAGTTAAAAAATAAAGGAAATATAGGGGGGAGCCACTAGCCTGTGGCACCCGGTATATAATGACTGTATCTCCGGTCATTGTTTTCGGTGCAGGAATAGAAAAGTTAAGTGTGAGTATACTGTTTATTTTTTTTTTGATCAAAAATTATACTTTTATTTTTGGTTCATTTTTCTATGACCACCATATACTTTCACTTCGAATTTTCACTTAGTTGTGCCTAATACCTTAACGAACACATAACGATCCTTTTGGGCTAGTTTATAGCTCTGAAGCCCTTCAGACTTATATGTTGTGATCGAAAATGCCTTTAAATGAATTTTTTACCTAAGTCGAATTTTTATTTTGGCTTCGACTTAGGTTGATTCTGGGAGGTTCTACAACAATCAATTATTTGAGAACAGTTTTTAATCGAGTCACTTTTGTCAATTTTTTGTCGAGGAAGTAATATCATAAAGTTGGTTTAAACGAAACCGAAAAATTATTATGATTTTTTTTATTTAATCGCGAAGTCATGATATACTGTGGCAGAAAAAAGTGTGTTTTATTGAAAAAAGTTTGGCATTATAATTTGAGGTTTGTTATGCACAATGTTTAGAAAGGATAATTTTAAAATCATATTCGATATGAATTAAACAAATGTGGTTCTATCGCCAGCCAAATGACTGCAGCTAAAAGACTGTAGCTTCATTTTGAAGGCAAGAATGTATTGTAACGTGTTTCCACCCTTAGGAAACCACCCTCGCAAAATCCGTGGGTTCCAAAAATTATAACAAGAAATGTCCACTAACACACTTTATTAAATATTTACTGGATACTTCACAATACTATTATTAATTTAAATACACTTTACTGACTAAAATCACAATGTTTATCACTTTGTTTATCTTTAAAGTCTTAACCTCACTTTCTATACTTTCTGAACTTTCTGAATTCCTCGCCGGGAATGCGATCGGTCTTTTATACCTAAAAATAACAGATCTCGATTGTTCTGTGATGACGCCACGATTCTCTCGATAATTCCAGATGTCACTTTGGAATCTTCTGGTAGGTTCTTTTTCGAGTAGGTGCAAATACACTACATTCATTCTGACATTCGATCTGTTGAAGTCTGCCTACTTTTTAGTAACCAACATAACCTTAAATTTTTAAGGGGTTACAACATATTACACTGCCCCCTCCTTAAGCCTGAACGTCCCGGTCAGGCAATTCAGCCTCTTTCACATACTTCGCCAGTCTATCCAAGTGTACGATCTTCATCTTGGACTTTTTGTTTCGTTGAATACGATAGACGACATCATTAATTCGGGTAATAACAGTATAAGGTCCTTCCCAAGGAGGTTGAAGTTTCGGTGACTTCCCTTTCTTCCGCTGTGGGTTGTACAGCCAAACCAGATCTCCTACCTTGAACCCTTCTGAACTACCCTTACGGTCGTATCGAGCCTTCATTCGGTCACTGGCTATGGTGATTTGGTCTCTAACCAGCTCATGAACATTTCTTAGCCGTTCACTCATTTCATCCACATAGCTGTTCACAGGAAGCTGTTCTCCGCCTGGTGTTCCGAAAATCAAATCACACGGCAGTCTGATCTCATGACCAAATACTACACGGGCTGGTGTTTGTTTCGTAGACTCGTGGATAGCAGCTCTGTATGCCATGAGGAAGAACGGTATGTGGAGATCCCAATCGCGTTGATTCTTATGAACCACTTTAGAGAGATGTTCTTTCATGGTCTTGTTATGTCGTTCCACCATTCCATCTGATTGCGGGTGGAGGGCTGTTGTCCGTGTTTTGTGTATCCCCAATAACTTGCAGATTTGCTGAAACACCCCTGACTCAAAGTTCCTCCCTTGATCTGAGTGCAGCTCCAGGGGTACACCAAACCGACATATCAAATTATCTACCAAGACTTTGGCAACAGTGACTGCTTCTTGGTTTGGAATTGCATAGGCCTCTGGCCACTTACTAAAATAGTCCATGGCAACCAGTATGTACTTGTTACCGTCCTTGGTTACTGGGAATGGGCCGGCTATATCGATCGCAATCCTCTCGAAAGGAGCTCCGACGTTATATTGTTTCATTGCACCCCTACTTCTAGTCTGCGGTCCCTTACTTGCTGCACAAATTTTGCAATTGCGACACCAAGCTTCCACATCCTGACGACTATTTACCCAATAAAATCGTTCTCGTACTTTATTCAGGGTCTTATTAACGCCGAAGTGTCCACCGGATGCTCCATTATGCACTTCCTGAAGTACTTTCGGTACTCGACACCTGGGAATCACTAGACGCATAACAACTTCCTTGCCATCCGGGCTTTCCCAAGCTCTCTTTAGCAGCCCGTTCATAACTTTGAGTGAATCCCATTGGGCCCACAAAGCCTTCAATCCAACTGCCTTGTCCGAAACTTCCTTCCACGCTGGTCGAATTCCTTTCTCCTTTGCTTTCAATATAGCCCCAATCTCTGTGTCATTCAGTTGTTCTTGTCTCGGGGCTTCATTTGTCCAATCATCAGGAACCTCTATTTTAATAGTGTTGACGGCCACCGTACCCTGAAATTTCTCAACGTGGCGACAGTGCTTGCAATCTTCCTTGCACGGTCTTCTAGATAAAGCGTCTGCGCTCTTATGAGATCTTCCAGGTCGATGTTCGATTTTGAAATCATACTGTTGCAGCCGTTCTATCCAACGAGCCAGTTGACCTTCAGGGGTTTTCAACTGCAACAGCCATTTTAATGCAGCATGGTCGGTGCGAATCTTAAAATGTCTTCCATAAAGATATTTATGAAAATGGTCCACTGATTTTACGATGGCCAGTAACTCTTTCCGGGTTACACAATAATTTCTTTCTGGTTTGGACAGCACCTTGCTGAAGTACTCGATCACTCTTTCCTGCCCATTCTGGATTTGGGACAGTACACAACCGACCGAAGAATTGCTGGCATCCGTGTCTAAAATAAAAAGTCCTTCCCGTTGTGGGTATGCTAGCACAGGACCAGTACATAGAGCTGCCTTCAATTTTCTCCATGCCGTTTCACATTCCGGTGTCCATTGGTACTGTACTTTCTCTTCTGTCAGCCGGTGTAATGGCTTCGCAATTTCGGCAAACCCTTCCACAAAGCGCCTATAATAAGTGCAGAGGCCAAGGAAGCTCCGTACTTCATGAACGTTAGATGGTCTTGGCCAATCTCGTACAGCAGAAATTTTGTCGGGGTCTGTTTGTATTCCATCCGAAGACACCACGTGACCAAGAAATTTGACTTCTTTCTGGAATAGCAGGCACTTCTTCGGGTTCAACTTCAGATGGGCATTCCTGACTCGCCCAAATACTTCTTGAAGATTTTTCAAATGTTCTGTAAAGTCCTGTCCCATAACAAGCACGTCGTCAAGGTAAACCAGGCACGTCCTCCAGGTTAGCCCTCGCAGCACGAACTCCATCAGTCTTTCAAAGGTAGCTGGCGCATTGCAAAGTCCAAAAGGCATCACGGTAAATTGATAAAGACCACTGCCTGCTGAAAACGCTGTCTTTTCTTTATCATCAGGATGAAGCCCCACTTGCCAGTATCCACTCCTAAGGTCTAACGTAGAAAACCATCGTGAGCCTGCCAACGTGCTTAACGTGTCGTCAATTCGTGGTAATGGGTAACTGTCTTTCTTCGTGACATCGTTTAATTTTCGATAATCGACACAAAATCTTAATGTTCCATCCTTCTTGGCAACCAAAACTACTGGCGATGACCAGGGACTCGTCGACTCCTCAATGACTCCATCTTGTAGCATCTTGTCTATCATTGCCGAGGCATCTTCTTGTTTTGCTAATGGCAGCCTCCTAGGTGGTTGTCGAATAGCGGGTGAGTTGCCAGTATTTATCCGATGCTGTACTATGTCTGTTTTTGTAAGGGCCTCTGTATTCTTGGCAAATACTGAACTTTCCTTTTCCAGGAACTTGATGGCCTCCCTTCGTTCATCCTCAGATAAATGCTCCAACTGGGTACTCAGCAAGGTCAAAACTTCCTGGTCTATTTTCGTAGATGAACTTCCCTCTGTTTGTTCCTCGCACCTTGCTACCCATGAGACCGGTTCATAGGAGCCAATCGGTTTGCCTTCCTTAATTGTTACTGAGTGGGAATTTAAATTAACGACTCTAATTGGGATTTTGTCTTTAGTCCGGGTTAAAGTTCTCGCCACAATAATATTGGGTAGGGACTTAATCTATTCGTCATCTTCAACTAGGCCAACACGGTACCCTCCAGGATTTCCTTCTAAGGCAGCATCGATCATTTGTTCTGAATGAGCAGGAATCTTGATCGTCTGTGTTGTTAACAATCTCGCTTTATGGAATTGGTCGTCTGCGGTTGCCAGAATAAATTCCTCATTTCCAATTTTTAAGACTCGCTCCCCTACGTCAACAATGAATCCCTGCTCTCCCATGATGTCCAGACCCAAAATGAAATCATCCATAATGTCAGCCACAATGACCTTGTAATTGAACCTCAACCGTCCAACCTGCAGTTCCAAGTTGACCTCTCCATGGACCGCAGCCCTGTCCCCCGTGGCTGTTCGAATGATTACTCCATTTTGCTTCTTGTCAATCTGCAAGCCTGATATAAACACTGGCCGCACTATTGATGACGTAGCACCAGTGTCAATAGTAAACACGCATTTTCTTCCATTCACATATCCTTGCAACAACAGACTGCTTGGAATTCTTTGGAGCTGGGAAATCTTTATTTCTCTGGGGGCACCGCATTCCCTAGCCAGCACAGCCCCCTTGGTGCTGGCTATCTTTAGTTTTCCTGCTTCTCTTCAACATTCACAGCATTTACTCGACTCTCCGAGTTCTGCTGCCGACAGTCTCGTTTCATATGTCCCACCTTGCCGCAGTTGAAACATTTAATACCTCCGCTCGGCTTTCCTTTATTTTGTTGTTTCTCCTGCTTTCCGAGACCATCCAATTTATCGCATAATTTGGTGAATATTTTCTGCATCTCAGTCAGCAAGGGGTTCTGGTTCATTTCTGGTTGCGATTCTTCGAGAGTCACAGCTCGAACTCTCGACCTTGGAGTATCCCTGTAAGCGGCTTCTACTTCGAGTGCACGCACCAAAGCTTCGCTACTACTTTGGTGTCTCGTCAGCCTCAGAACTCGCCTGACCTCTTCGTCCCTTATACCATCTAAAAAGGCCCCCACGGCTAATTGTTCCTGGAATTCTTTAGGTGCACTCGGATACGCCAGGTGTGCCAGTCTCTCTATCGCAGCTTCAAATTCTTGTAAACTTTCCCCAGCTTTTTGCATCCGGGATTTCAGCTGAGCCTGGTATAATTGGGCGAGATGTTGGTCGCCATATCTTAAGTCCAATGCAGCTTCCAAGACTTTGAAGTCCCTTTGTTTATCCACTGGGATAGTTTGAAGCAACTCTGACGCCTGGCCCCTTAATGCCAGAACTAATGCCATGGCCTTTTCCTCATTATCCCAGTTGTTCGCACACGCTGCTGCCTCAAACTGCCTCTTGTACGTTGTCCATGAGCTTTGGCCATCAAAAGAAGGAGGTTTTAGTCGCTGTCCTGATGATACCACCTGCTGGCTTCCTCTATCTCTCAACTGTCGTTTAAGCCGGTCTATTTCTCCCTTGACTTCTTCTTCGAACTCACTCATCTTTTCTTCAAACTGATTTACTTTTCCTTTTACTTGACCGACTTCGGTCTTGACTTCACCTACTTTATCTTCGACCTTATCTACTTTTTCTTCTACCTTGCTTATCTCTTCTTTGACTTCACTTTTGACAGAAATGATTGCGTCCTGTTGTATTTTTATTTGATCGCTCAGGATTTTCCTTAATTCCTCCTGGCGTCTTTCTTCCAAGTCTTCCATTATTTTTCTGAGTGCGTCTTTTTCCTCTTGACGTTGTCTTTCTTGCTCTTCTTTATCTACTTGACGTCGCTTTTCTTGTTCTTCTTTCTCCTCTTGACGTTTTTTCTCCTGTTCTTCTTTGTCTTCCTGCCGTTGCTGCGCCATCATTTTTTGGAATTGTTCGAATAAGTCCTGTATTTGTTTATCGGATGCCATACTTCTTGTTGTTACGGGCATACGATGAAATTAAAATAAAATAAATTTAACTGTCACGTCAATATCGGTAATGGAACTTTCTAGACAAATCTCGAAATAGCACGAAAAAGTCTTATCCAGAGTCTTTTGTCACTATCCAGTTCAGAGAATTTAATAATCTCCACTAATGTCCAAATAGAAAAGTTCTAGAAATTTTCACGCACTAAATGAGTCTTTTTCAGTGTCTCTATCACTTCTCAGTTCAAAGGATTTAATTATCACACTAATGTCCTAATAAAATGTTCTACAATGTCTCAAAAATGCACTTAAACACTATTTTCCTGTTCGAAAACAACCCTCGAACAATGTCCAGTAAATTAGTCCTGTGTTAGCACTAACCCTCGAGAATCCTTCTCGAACACTCCAGCACAACTTCAGAGCTCCTCTTGTCATAAAATTCCGCTTCTGACACCAATTGTAACGTGTTTCCACCCTTAGGAAACCACCCTCGCAAAATCCGTGGGTTCCAAAAATTATAACAAGAAATGTCCACTAACACACTTTATTAAATATTTACTGGATACTTCACAATACTATTATTAATTTAAATACACTTTACTGACTAAAATCACAATGTTTATCACTTTGTTTATCTTTAAAGTCTTAACCTCACTTTCTATACTTTCTGAACTTTCTGAATTCCTCGCCGGGAATGCGATCGGTCTTTTATACCTAAAAATAACAGATCTCGATTGTTCTGTGATGACGCCACCATTCTCTCGATAATTCCAGATGTCACTTTGGAATCTTCTGGTAGGTTCTTTTTCGAGTAGGTGCAAATACACTACATTCATTCTGACATTCGATCTGTTGAAGTCTGCCTACTTTTTAGTAACCAACATAACCTTAAATTTTTAAGGGGTTACAACTAGTGATGCAGATATTCGGATGATTTCGGTACTCGGATTACACGGAATCGGATGACAAGAATACTCGGATTAATCATCCGATGTCGAATTAAATTTTCACTATATAAGTATTAGTGAGGTGATATCGCGATTTTTCAATCACTCTGTCAACAGTAATTGCGATCGTGGTTAAAGCGAATGCAAGTGGCACTGAGGTTAGTGATTTTTCTTTCCAGATCTCAGAATCGATGAGCGGGGGGGAGAAATCTAAAAAACATTGTATTATCCAAGTGCACGATTGACAGTTCTTTTTTGTTTTGTACTTAAAATTAATCCGAGTATATTTTATTCGGATGAAATTTTAATACTCGGAATCAACCGAGTATTTTGATACTCGGATTAACCGAGTATTTTAATTCGAATTCGCCCAACACTAGTTACAACATATTACAGTATGTTGACTTGACTGTTACAGCGTTGTCGTTACGTTAGTACAACTTTAGTACGCACTGTATAATGCGTACTAAAATAGTGTGCTACATCCAGTCAGTGGCGTCCTGGAAAATTGTCAAAAAATGTCATATTAGTGAGAAAATTGAAATACCTAATTCATATATTAAAAAATAAACATATATTCTTTGGATTAAAATACATTAAATAACAAGTAATAAGTTAAAAAATTTGAAGAAAAAAACAAAATAATTCATAATTCATCATTCATAATTCATTTCATAAAACAAATAAAAATTAGATGCAAAAACAAAACAACAAAACATAAATAATTCTCATAAAACAAATAAAAATCACATTCGAGTTGTAAATCACAGAAAAAGATAATATAATAAGTAATAATGATAATTAACTAGTTTGGTTGTTGCTTCGTTTATTCATCAGCAATGTTTTTTTCAACTCGTTAGACGATCGGGCAAAGCTCAACAGGAGGAATCTTGTCATTCTCTACACTAATCAAGAGAAGTAGTAAGTTTCTTATTCTGTAGAAGGTAGCGACAAATTATAGACGATGTTGGAGAAATAAATAAGACACAAATTACAAACTTTTCGATTGTTCATTGCCATGTTTTATTGATCGGATGGGGGGCTCTAAAGGATCGAGGGTCCAGTCCGCGTTTGCGGATCCACGGACCTAGCCAGGACACCACTGCATCCAGCATCCAGTGAAATATCAGTACGCCATTTATTATACATTTCACTGGTTACTCACTGGTTACTGCACTCTTAGGGATACTGACATTTTGTTAATTCATTATAGTCGGGGAGCCCACCTTAGCTTTACGTGCGCCCCCCCCCCCGATCCTTGGGGACAATGTCTTTCATAAAGATTAGAGCCTAAGGAACCATTTTAGATATGTCCCCCTTCAAAAAAACTTTCAAAATGACGGCCATATATTAAAAATATGTTGCCAATGTCGTTTTTGTCATTTAACACAAAAACTAAAAAAGGTGGACAATAACTTTTTTTTCACAAAAAACAACGTGCATGAAATTTTCTACAATTTTGTTCCTATACAATATTTTGATAGGAGTTACCATTTTCCAGATAAATGAGTCCAAAATTAAGAAAACATGGAAATTCATAAATATATCGGTAAATCATTTAGAGGAAATAACTTTGACAATTATTGTAAGGCGTATAATATAACTTTATATTATTAACATAACAAAAAATAAAATAAACTGAAAAAAATTAATAATAATAATATTATAATTTGCAGACATTTATCTCGAAAACGGTAACAATGGGTTACGAACAGATTAGGGTTAAAAGTGTTGCTAGTGACATCTTTTGGATTCTGCTGGCTCATTCCAATAAAGTTAAATGTAAATTACTCTTTGATACCGGATTTGGCAATAAAAGAAGGCTTATTAACATACCTGCATTAGCAGAAGAGTGCGGACCTCAAATGTTCGGCATTACTGGACCTTCATTCATTTACTGGATGCGACTCAGTCAGCGCTTTTAAGTGAAAAGGAGAGATAAAACCTCTAAAAATGTTACTTTCTCCCAAATATACCAAATATATCCAAACATTTCAAGATTTGTAGAGCAGCTGGAGTATTGATGATAAATTAGTCGCATCATTGGAGGAGTGTACATGTGCCATATATGGATCAAAGAACTGCGCTAGCTTGGACGAGCTTCGTCTAATTGCCATTAGACAGAAATGTGGTGATTTGTCTGAATTGACACTAAAGTTGATTTTTCTTCGATTCCACCATCAAGAGCTTGCCTTATCGAGCATAATAAAAGGAGTGTTTACCAAACGCTTATTTGGCGACTAGCCGACGAAGGTATTCACAATATTCCAAAGCCTTGGAATGATTATGGATGGCAAGAAAATGGAGGACCTCTTTGGTGTCCAGCAGATAAAATACTGCTCAATCGCTTACTGAAATTCTTCAGAAGATGATTCCAAATCAAATCATAATAGACGAAAGTGAGGATGACAACGATATCATAAATGAAGCAGTAGAGGAAGAAGACTTGGAAGAAAATATTCGATGTATCTGAAGACAGCGATAGTGAATTTGAACGCGAATGAGGTGTTACTTACGTTTTATATTGAATTTTATATTTTATTTTAAGAGCTGAATCATTTATTTGGAAAATGGTAACTCCTATCTAAATAGTAGACAATTTTATGCACTTTGTTTTTGTGCAGAAAGTTTTTCATCTTTTTTAGTTTTTGGGTTAAATGACAAAAACAATATTTCTAAAAATTTTTTTTAAAGGACGCCATTTTGAAAGTACAGCCAGTTTATTTTTTGGGGACATGTCTAAAATTGTTCTTTGAACTTTAATCTTTATGAAAAATATTGTCCCCAAGGACCGGGGGTGGGGGTGCACGTACAGTTAAGGTGGGCTCCCCTAGTACTAGCTAGCGCTCCAATCTAGTTTGTACAAAACACGATGGAAACGGTGACTAGCACTATGAGTGTGCTTATTCTGCTAGTGTTAGTAAAGTGCAAAATTTATCTACTTTGTTTATCATTTGGACGATTAAATATGGCGCCAACTGCGACTTACAGAAGGTCACAAAACAACACTGTATTTGTGATTTTGGATTACATGATGATTGCTGATGCTAGTGTCTCATCCATAAATACCTACATGCAGAATATATTTTTTTGCAAAGTATGACTTTTTTGTTATCATAAAACGTATTTGAAGTTTTTGAAAGGGTATGTAAACTATCAAGCTTCCTGCAATTCAGACGCAGATACGCGTTGTCAGCATCACATCACTGATTTTCAGTTTTTGTGCTGTTAGACGCGAATCCGATATTAGTGGTCCCTTAGCTTTTACATAGTAAATGAAATTATCCATCGTTTTGAATTTTGAAGCGAACGTTAGGCTTGCTATCAAAATCTTATGACTTCAGTTTCGGTATGAGCTACTCCTAAAATACCTAACTACCCACCAATTTTAATGCATTTCCAATTTCATGCGAATAACATTAAAATGGCTGCATTGAATGGGGTATTTTTCTATTTTTTTTATTGAATAATATCATAGAATATGTACAAACAAGCCTTCCAATACAGATTTCCGTCAATTTTTTGAGAAAACAGTTGAAATAAGTGGAGCAACATGTGTTTTAAATTGGTGACGTAGGTAGTTTGGCCGATGACGTTGCTGGACTGTATGGATTTGTTGATAGAATGATTTTATACAAAACAGTGTGGTGTTGCCAAGTTGAAATTCCTTCTCTAGTTCTAGTAAAGATAATTGAAGAAGACAGGAATATAAAGCTTATTTATTAAATCAATTTTAATATATTTATCCACGAAATTTAATTTTGTGATGTAAAAAATAATAATAGGCGTGAATTATTAAATATTTTAAATAATTTTTAATGCCGATTAGATTTTTAAAAACATATTTAGCAAAACATGACACAATGTCAACGGCTAGTCAAATGACAGATGTGTTCTAACGTCGCCGTCGTGTTGATTTGAAGCATTTCAGTTTCTTTCATCGAGGTATTTGCTGTAATTTACAAATAGTGATAATGTCATGTAAAAGGTATTTTATAAAAGTTGTGGAATCACAAATATAAGTGCTTCGGATTAAAATTTATTTTGTAACTGTTCCGAAAAAATTGATATTCGAAGAACTTGGTGGCAAGCTTCCAATATTTTTGATCCCATCCCTTCAAAAATCTAGATTTTGTTATAGAAAGAATCTATCAAGTCATAATTAACTTTGGGCAAATTGGACGAATCTCCTTACAAAATTCAACTCCATCTTAATAGTTCATTAATAAAATAAAAATCTAACCAATATATCTCTTTCACTTGTATTGTGACAAGTGTCAGCTGGCGGCACGCAAGAAATGATGCTACATAATCCTAGCCGTAAGTTTTGTTTACATTTTTAAGACAATTTCTTCATAATAACAAATATAAATACCTACCTTTCAATTCCTTCTAAATACATGTGTATATTATTTATTGATATTCAAGATATTGAGAAAAATAGAAGTGTCTGTAAAATAATATAAAGTAAATACACAATTTGGCATTCATATAAGTTAGTTACAGTCTACGTGAAAGTTTTCTATGATTGGTTAAATTATTTCCCGCCAAATAAAATCATTTGAAATCTGTGTCTAGATGGGCGTATTCTTATTTTTATTTAAGAAATTATTGTTTTGGTTTAAATTGATTATGCAGTAATTGTTAAAATAATAACTTTACTTCACCAAAACTGAATTTTAAAAAAATGGAAAATACCTCATTTTTAGTTCTGGAGACCCGCCCACTCTACACTAGTCGTGGCTTATTAAAAAAACTGTACTGGGACCACCGTCGAGCAAAAATTCCCTACTGCTTGTAAGAAAAATCGTTTCCTATTCTCACCGGCAAAGCAATTAAAAAAACTTGTTTCTAGTTTTTTCTCACCTTAAACTAGACGTATCTTGATGAAACTATAATAGGATAATCACCAAAATAATAATAATTGAACGTATATTTACATAAAAAAATAAATACGGGTCGAATGGAAAACCTAAAGTCTATTAAAAATATAAACTAAAAACTAACAAGTTATTAGTTTTCATCACCACACATCGTTTTCCATTGGCCATAAACTTCATACAGAGCATGTTTGTTAATTGCACGCATATGTTATAATTATTTCAATTTCATACTATAATTGTCGCGACTTATAACTTATACGTGTAGACTCGCTATAATTCTATGAGAGTCTGATTGCACACAACTTGCTAATAAATAATTTAATTGTTTCGCATTAGATATGTGCTTAGATAATTCGGATTTGTTTCAGAGGTAGAAATTAATTCGGTGTGGTCAGGTTGTGTGTTCCCTTTGTCTCCAAATATGTAATATCTTCCCGCCAAAAGTCACTATAGGTACGCGAGGGGTGGTAATATATGTGATCTTCATATTACTTGGGTTGTCAGTAAACTGATTTAAGATGTAATTATTGAAAAAATGTACAGCAAATCATTTTTCTCATTCAAAGTGGAGTAGAAATAAAAGTAGGATGTCTCAAGGTTCAGTCCTGGACCCACTACTATTTCTACTCTACAAAAATGATCTGCTTTCAACTGTGATTGACTCAACACCAATACTTCCTGCTTAATATTCACTTTTTCAACAAGATTTTAAATAAGTTTCGTGGAACGTATTGCATCAATTTCCATCAAAGACCAAGAACAAATTTTTAAGGCGGTCAATTTCAATGTGATTTTCGCAGGCAAAATTAATTCCAGTGGTGTTACTCCTGACAGTCAAATAAATTGGAAAAAGCGAATAGGTATCTAATATGAGATAAAAAATTAAATAATGCATGATACTGTTTAAGATCAATGGCAAAAACCGTTGTGAATCTTGGAAACTTTATGGATTTAAATATTTAAAAAATATACTATCCTCTAAATGATATAAAAGAAAAAGTAGGTCGTAATATGAAGATTCCGCCTCAAAATTGTTTTCTAAATGGTGAGATATTATGTCCGCTTAAAAATAATTCCAAATAAATATTGTAGGAGTCCAATTGATCCAAAATGTTGTTATATATGTAACCTTGAAAATAAACTAATATTGTATTTAAAAATTAAAAATTAAAATAGATAAAAAAACGCTGATTTTTTTACTGGTTCTGTGAAGGCACATATTTCGAAAATACTATTAGATAGATATATTTAATATACACTATTTGAATTATGTAGATATATATGAAAAAACTAGTTTTCATTATCACTTCTTTATGACAATTTTTCATATTTATTACAGTCTTCCCAAATTAAAAAGTGATAACACATCCATCAGTTTTGATTTTGCTATGACATAACGGATCAAGGTGCCGATTTAATTTTCTAGATTAAGTAATGAAAAAGTCAACAAAAATTTTACGTTGTTATTATACATCTATAAAAAATATCTCTGAAAAGTAAGAAATACAGTTTCACTCAGTTATACAAATACCTGTCTACCTATTAGTGGGAAGTAGCAAGGAACTGTACCTTATTACCAAATATCAATTTGAAGTCGGTGCAAAAATAAATTACTAATTTCAAAAATACGTGTTGCACCGACTTCAAATTGGTATTTGTAATGAAGCATTCTTTAAATTCCTGCTCCATTACTAAGATTCCGGATTTACACACGACACCAATGTGCACACGGCCCGCAAACCTGCCCATCTCCCGTCTAGAGGCATGGATTTGCACACGACACTAAACTATACGCAGTTCTACGTCACCAGTAAGCGAGGATTCTCGGATATAAAAGCCCTGCCGCAAATCAATATAATTCAGAGTGGATAATTCTGCCAATCTGTCTACAGCGTGCTGAGCTGGACATATTGCAGTTTTGTGCATCTCCCGACGCAAACACGACGGAGCGAATGCAATCTGACCCTGGGTATCCTACAGCGTGTTGAACTGGGACCCCTCGAGTCGTTAGTCATTCCCCGGCGCCGTTTCGCCGCCAAAGCCAGAGACGTCGCATCGCAACCGTTACACTCTCTCTCTATCTCTCTCAGATAATAGAAAATGTTGTCCTAAGAACCGTAAAAGATACGGACATATAACCTGTACCTGTATGTTATGTAACACTGCCTGTTTGAAGAAGTAAATAAATTGTTTATATCTTTATTGGGCTATCTCATTAACTAATCTGAACCCTGATTAATCTCCGAACCAGCTACCCGACAACAAACCGTTACATAATTTGGCGCCCGAGCAGATTTTGAGACTTTAGTTTACTCCAGATGGCCCAAAAAGAGACGTTCACGAATGAGAGAGAGATATAAAGATATTTCAAGTTAATTCATAGAGAAATGAAAGCATTCCAAATCAAGAGAGAAAACGAAAATGAAAAGGATTTTGTGGTGGCAATCCAGACTACTACAATTGTAACCCCAGAAGAGACACGATTCCAGATAGTACCGAAAGTACGTTAAACGGACCAAATTCCAGACACAAATCCAGATTACTGCATTATAGACGATAGTTGTACCGTCACATATGGAGCAGTAATATATTTAAATTTATGTCCAGAGTCCCGAAAATACGTTAAACGAACCGATGTCCAGAAACAAATCCAGATTACTGCATTATAGACGATAGCTGTACCGTCACATATGGAGCAGTAATATATTTAAATGTATGTCCAGAGTCCCGAAAATACGTTAAACGAACCGATGTCCAGAAACAAATTCAGATTACTGCATTATAGACGATAACTGTACCGTCATATATGGAGCAGTAAAATAATTTAAATTTATGTCCAGAGTCCCGAAAATACGTTAAACAAACCGATATCCAGAAACAAATCCAGATTACTGCACTATAGACGGAATCCTGTGCCGCCATATACGGAGCAGTAATAATTTTGTAGACCCCGAATTTTCCAACCCATGGAAACCCTGTATCCCGCAACCGCAACGAAACCAAATCCAGTAAAACCAGAGTCATCCAAAATAAGTGATGAAGTCGGAAGTCCAAGTGCCAGACCTGCTGTCACCTCTGCCTCCGACACCCGAAGCCAAAAGGCCGCCCCCAGTCCGAGACGCAACAGCCAACCCTGATGCCGTCCCCAGTCCGAGACGTACCGTCCCCAGTCCGAGACGTACCGTCCCCGAAGCCGTCCGAAGTCAGAGATGTACCGCCCCCGATGCCGTCTCCAGTCCGAGAAGTACCGTCCCCGATGCCGTCCCCAGTTCGAGACGTATCATCCCAGATGCCGTCCATGATGCCAACCCCGATGCCGCCGCCCAGTCCGAGACGTACCGTCCCAGATGCCGCCCCCAGTCCGAGACGCACCATCCCTGACGCCGTCCCCAGTCCGAGGCGTATCGTCCCCGATGCCGTCCCTAGTCCGAGACGTACCGTCCCTGATGCCGTCCCCAGTCCGGGACGCACCATCCCCGATGCCGTACCCAGTCCGAGAGGTACCGTCCCCGATGCCATCACCAGTTCGGAGACAGCCCCAGCCCCCCGAAGCCACCGACCCCAGGTAGGCCAATTGACTGCCTCCAGGTGTTTTTCCAGGACAACGACGCAGCCCTCCCGGTCCCAGCTCCGCAACGGAAGCGACAGTTCAGGCGCCACAACCAAGATGGCCCCGCTTCTAGGATCCCTGGCACCGTCCCCCCTGTCCGCCATCGCCCCTGCAGTAAACGTCCGGAAGAACCACATTTGTATTTGTATACCTGTTTCTTGCAATTTTTTTTGTGCTCATTTATTTTAACTATTTTACTTGTACCATAGTTCTAAAATATTTTACATACTGTTTATGTTATTTAAAAATTTGTTTTTCTCTACATCTGCACATATATACCAGGCGTATACGAAAGAATTGGCCATTCTTTCTTTATTTTGTTTGAAGATGTTTAGTAACTTGTTTTATTTTGATGTTAAGTTAGTAAAAATTTTCTTTGATAGAATCTTGAAAATTTTTTTTTGGTAAAGAAAGAGGGGAGTGTAATGAAGCATTCTTTAAATTCCTGCTCCATTACTAAGATTCCGGATTTACACACGACACCAATGTGCACACGGCCCGCAAACCTGCCCATCTCCCGTCTAGAGGCATGGATTTGCACACGACACTAAACTATACGCAGTTCTACGTCACCAGTAAGCGAGGATTCTCGGATATAAAAGCCCTGCCGCAAATCAATATAATTCAGAGTGGATAATTCTGCCAATCTGTCTACAGCGTGCTGAGCTGGACATATTGCAGTTTTGTGCATCTCCCGACGCAAACACGACGGAGCGAATGCAATCTGACCCTGGGTATCCTACAGCGTGTTGAACTGGGACCCCTCGAGTCGTTAGTCATTCCCCGGCGCCGTTTCGCCGCCAAAGCCAGAGACGTCGCATCGCAACCGTTACACTCTCTATCTCTCTCTCAGATAATAGAAAATGTTGTCCTAAGAACCGTAAAAGATACGGACATATAACCTGTACCTGTATGTTATGTAACACTTCCTGTTTGAAGAAGTAAATAAATTGTTTATATCTTTATTGGGCTATCTTATTAACTAATCTGAACCCTGATTAATCTCCGAACCAGCTACCCGACAACAAACCGTTACATATTTAAGGTTAAAAAAAAATTCAACCTTTTTAGTAGCTTTACATATTTCAAGGTGGGCCTGGAGGACAAATAAATAATACATCGTAACCCCACTTTAGTTCTTTATAATAATGTACTTTTACTCCACAGTACATAATAACAAATAGTAGTTTACTTTTCTGTTTCCGCTATTGTACCAGGTTTCACGTAAATCTACACAAAATTTACTGTCATTATCGCATCTCGATTAAAAACCATGATGCAATGAAATCGCCATCACTAACAGCATTGAAAACAATGACATGAGCGAGAGCATGCTCTATAATTTGTTTGTAAAAGCAAATTGTTCTCAATAAAAGTCTCAGTTCATACTGTTTTCGTAGGAAACATTCTTCGGCGGATTCGCCTCCATGCAATGCTCTCTTTCGTTGCGAAATGGTATACGACATGACAGGAAGTTATAATAATGCCCTGTTGTTTGTGAAAAATTATCATTATCATAAATCGAGAACTAAATTTTTTATTGATATTGTTGTAGAACTCTCCAAAATCGTCCTAAGTTGAAGACAGAATCCAAATTCGACTTAGGCAAAAATTTCATTTATAGACATTTTTAAGAGTCTGCAGAGGCACAGATCAGTCCATAAGGACCGTGTTTTGGATTCTATAAGGAGTTGGAAATGACCAGGTGAAAATTCGAAGAAACGCCGAATTTTCACTTAAGAAAAATGTTTTTGGTTCAGGATATGAGAGCAAAAGTATATAATGACAAAGATTTATGAATAATATACTTTTTCAAAGGTACCACAAATTGGACTTTGAAAAATAATATTTTTGAAAAGGCGTCGAAATTTGGCTCAAGAATCGAGTTATCGAAAGTACGCCAAAATTTCACTTACAGACTAATTTTTCAAAACTGCGTCGAAATTTGGCTTGAGAATCGATTTATCAAAAGTACGCCAAAATTTCACCTGCAGATTAATTTTTAAAAACTGCGTTGAAATTTGGCTTGAAAATTGATTTTTCAAAAGTACGCCAAAATTTCACCCGCAGATTAATTTTTCAAAACTACCTTGTTTGGCTTAAAAATCGATTTTTCAAAAGTACGCCAAAATTTCACTCGCAGATTAATTTTTCAAAACTACCTTGAAATTTGGCTTGAAAATTGATTTTTCAAAAGTACGCCGAAATTGGTACCACAAAGTCAGTTTTAAAAGTACCACGAAAATATACTTTGAAATATTTTTTATTTTTTATTCCTCCACCAAAGACATTGACCTTTGATGTACGGTCATTGAAAGCCCAATTCTATAGTATGAGCATAAAATTTCAGCGATGCACTTCATCCAAAAGGCAAAATAGAAGATTTTGACGAAGCCGGCGTAATGCCGATAAGCAAAAATTGATAAAAATCAATGCACATGTACAAGGCCGGTTTCTCGCATAGAATGAGTTGGGATTGACTCAGCGGCTCGCAATTTGGTCGAGCGCGTTGAGTGGTCCAGACGAAGCAATGGTAGGAAAGCCAATAGCAGGGCTTTCCAAATACAAAGTTATAAGTTATAGAGGAAAACGCCTTGTCCATAAAAATCCAAAAATTCAATTTTGCCTAAAAGTCGCTCGAAGGTGGGTTGCTGCCATATCGATAATATTGAACAACTGCATAGGAGCAAGTAAATCGTGGACTGATCGAACGCCATTAAATTTATGCAGTTATAAGTCCACACGAATGTGTTTGAGTACGTGAATCTCCACGATACAAGAACTTTAAAGCTAAGTAGTCTCTAGCGAAACTAAATTCATTTAGTAAAACTTGTTTAAGTTAATATCAGTCAGCCGTAATTATGAATTACAAATAGTCTCAGACTTCTCTAAAAAGCTCGCATTTTGATTCTGAGAAGGTATGCATGAATCTTTTCTACCTAATCGATCGTTAGTGTAAACGCTCTCGTTTGTATGGTCTGAAAGCCGTTACCTAGATTGGGGAAGGCACGATTCTTATCTTGAGAATTTTGTATAACCGCTTCTGTTAAATAAACGGATTCTTTGAACTATTGTTTCTTAATTGATCTTGAGGCCTGTTGACGGTCTATAATCCCTGAAACTTTCGTATCGAAAACCGGATGTGTCGAGTTAATTCACATTAACACTTGACCTTCTGGTTGCCCTACGGAAGTTTGATAGGGATTTTTTTATGCGTTTTTTGAGAAACAGAGTCCGTTATTAGCAGCCCAAAACGTGGATTCCGCGTACCAAAACTAATCCCTCCACAGAGAAATTCTTCGGTTGGGATTTTTTTATGCAAAAATTCAGGAAATTAAGAGGTGTCTAAACCCCTAACGAGGGAATTCAGGTCCAGAGAGAGCGTCATTACCGATCTGTGGTAGTGCAGCCTTGGTCCATTATCCGGCTATCGAAGTGCATCTTATCTCGAACCCGCCTGGGAGATAGAAGAACGGGGTAATACGCGACTGGCGCCCCCTGAGAAATAAATTGGTGTCGCGTCATTTTGACGCCTGGTAGTGCGTTCTTCTACAATATCACCGGCGAATCCGCCAAATCTTCGAATATGCTCTTAATATAAAAAATCGTTTCCAACTACACTAAATGTAAATGTAGCTTAGTAAATTTAGTATGGCACTACCGTCGGACCATAGCCTACAATTTGAAGCAGGTTTGACAGAAATCGCTAAGCTGCACGGGATTAATCATTGAGCAAATTAAAAAAAAATAAAAAAACATACATAAGGGTCGAATTGAGAACCCCCTCATTTTTTAATTTTATTAAAAAATACCTTTCTTTAATATGTGCTAAATTTTAACAAATGAAAGATTTTTGACACTTGGAAGTCCTGTTTGACCCTTAGTGTACCGGTCCGATGTTTCGTTTATATCATACTTAATTTCTAGGGTACCCTGTGTTTAGAAACAAATTAATGTATCTAATATAATAATAATATAGAACAATAAATTAAAAAATTATCACTCAATACTTATCACCTCATATTTTGTGTCAATTGGTTGTTTCAGGAAGTTTTTATAGTAGATCACGAATTAAACGGAATATGGGTATGGGTTGGGAGAAGGGCAAACGACAAAGAGAGGAGCGAGGCCCTGAGAAATGCTCGAGGTTTCGTAAAGAAAAAGAAATACCCTAGTAATACAAAGGTCACTAGAGTTGTTGATGGATATGAGCCCGTTGAATTCAAAATGTTATTTTCTTCGTGGAAGGATGATGTCAAAGGTGAGGCTGTTACTTTTATTGTTATCATTGTTTTAACTTATTTTCTTGCTTTCATTGTCCCATCTCTGCATATTTTGAGCGTGACTAAAAGTTTTAGGTATATGTAGTTCAACTGATTATTCAAAGTTATGGTTGAGCTTTTTCAGAGTGAGAGGAAAACAGGTATTTATTTTTAGTTTATTAACAATATTAAAAAAGTAAACAATGTATGGTCTTTAAAACGGTTTTAGGCACTTTAATAGTACAGGACTCAGCGACACTGCTTTATAAGTTTAAACTTGGTTTATGTCTTTTCTATCATATAAAAGTAACTTATCCAAAAAAAAAGCTCCTACCACTTCGTTAGCGGACTAACACAACGCTTGGCAGCAGCATTTCAATTATGTTAAAAAAAAGTGTGAATGCTATTATAAGTGGTTAAAGCTGAGATTTTTTATGTTCTTTATTAACATTACAATTTGATGGAAAATGATTTTCTGCCACCTTCATTGTAGATCGGCGTGCTCCTGTCATTAACATAAATATGTAACAAAAAAGTCAATTGACAGAAATGTTAAAAGCTAATTCTTTTTGCCAATAGTTTATTACTTAAAATTGTTAAAAAACTTATGCTGCTGGCCTTTTGACGGAACATGACTTTGGCAGAAGCCAGAAGTAAAGAAAATCCTGTTGACCCACTGGTGCGTCTGCAGATGTCGATTTTGTGAAAACACAGCCTAAAAATAACACAAAAAATTTGTAACTAATTTTAAGCAGATCTTTAAAAAAAAGTGTCACTGGCTTCCGTATTATGATAATGAAAATAAATACTTATTATACTCAAGGGCGGACTGGCAAGGGAAAGGCCCGGCCAGTGCCTGTTTTAGATATAAATTGCCCCTAGGCCCGGATCAATTTTGCGCCCCCCTCCCGCATGCTATTAATTTATGGGCATTGAAGAGCGGGGGGGGGGGAGAATCCAAGAAAAACTTTTCATTGTCCGAAAAAAACATTCCGGTGTCCCAGACACGAGCCCTGGCCCGGTAGGCTTTAAAGGGTCCGAGATCGGCTGAGGCCCGGTAAAACTTTGCCTCCCTACCCCCCAGCCAGTCCGCCTCTGATTATACTCTTCGCAAATACAAAAATGAAGAGTTCATTCAATCGGCACATTTCTAAAACCGTAAATATCGCTCGTAGACAAAAAAAAAATCATTGTGATAGTGAGCGAATTTTGAACAACTTTCAAAATGTCCGTCCGTCCGTCGCGTTTCTTGTAAGCAGTTAGTCCGATTATATTGAAATTTGGACAGTAAGTTAATATTAGTAATAAATGTATTTGACTAAGTAAAAATAAAATTTTTACTGTTCTTAATTAGTTGTTTTCCAAATATGATTTTGTCTTTATATTTTATTTAAGTTTCATTTAATAAACTATATTTACTTTTCATAATAAATTTGTAGTTTCTCTCATTTTAAATAATGTATTGAAAACTATTTTCCCAAAATCCCACAACTTAGAAATGCCTGACAACCTACATTTAAGGAAAACAAACTAGTAAAAAATATAGATATAAATATAGTATACAGTAGATACTCGTCTACTCCTAATACTTTAAAAATCCACCCTTGCAAAATACTATATGCATTTTATTGTTTGCTTTCGTTCCATTTTAAATATCATACTATGCTTGGTTTTCAAAATATTTATAATAAATCAAGAATAAACTCATATTTTCCACTCTCTCTGCAAAATCTCAACCTTCAAGTCTTGATATTTAAACTGTTTTAATTTTATATGGAAAAAAATAACACAATGCTCTCACTAGTTATAACAATTGTGATTAAAAATATTTTATATTTTTTCGCCGATATACGTGAATATTATCTGTATGAAGAGTGAATTTCCAAATGTAAAGGCTTCACAAAAGAGTAACTGAATTTTATTGCAAAAACAAAGTACAAAGATATATAAAATTGAATAATAAGTATTATAATAATACTGAGAGCAAATCTTTACATTATTTTATAAGATGATGACTATGTTATTTTGTGCATTATTGCGTAATTAGCGCCTTCTTAATGAATAACGAGGTCTCTGTATACTGAGTGACTTACGGTCTTGCTTACACGTATCGAGTACGAGTTGGGATTACTCAGATTGAGTTGGTGACAGTTTCGTAGCTGAGGGTTTGGAATAATGTTTAAGGAGTGGTAAGAGAAAACAGTATGATTAGGCATGCCCGGTTTCTTTGCTTGAATCTTCTTACTTATTATTTAATTACTTCTTTGGTTATCTTATTTATTTTCATTTTTTTTGTTTTCTTAATTTGATCTCTTCTTAAAAATTACTTGTTTATCAATGACAGGTTTGCAAGTTATTCTTGATCAGTTGAAGGTACAACAGATTTTTGACATTAGCCTGAAGTACTTCGAAATAAAATCCTACCGACTGCGCCAATTTTTATTTGTGTCGAGTAGCTTGGGTTTCAAAAATGAGTTTTGGAATTGAAACACGATTTTTTTCAAATAATGGTGTTATTGCAAAAAGACGAGTTCTTAAAATAGATTTGATAACTAAGTTTTTAACGGAGTTTTTTACAACTTCGGGATTCCATATTCAAATATTAAAAACAGGTTACATATAGTTCTTTCATCCGCCTATCTGTCTGTCACAGCGGTTGAACCCAATCACTTTTCTTTCTAATTATTACTTATTTTCTTTTTCAAACGTAATAAATTTGCTTAAAATTCATTATAGTTCCATATTTATTAGCAGCAATCTGTTTTTATTGTCTACCCTTAGTAGCCAAGAATTAGATATATATACAGGGTATCTCACCAGGTATTGCATCGATCGATATAGGGAAAAGTACTCACCAGAAAATTTTGAAAATTTAAGGAGCTACTAATGGCAGTGTGGCCAATCCAACTAAAATAATTACAAGCATCTGGCACTTCCGGTTAGACCGGAAGTCGATACCAACTTGCTTATTTTAAATGGAATATCCGATATATTTTAGGGTTTTCGAAAAGGGCGTAAAATTCTGAGTCAAAAACATATAGGATACACTATACCTAAACGCAGCCGTTTCAGAGATATTTGATATTTTTAAAAAAATTTGACTAGTGTAATGGTTTACAATAACCTTTATAACTTTCTTCGTGTAAAAGATACTCATTTTCTTATTGGCGTGTAGAAAATACACAAGAAGAGCTGCACTCTATAATTGAATTACATTCAATAATAGTATACCAAATGTTCCATTTTTGACATTACATTTTGTAAACTTCAAATCGCGAAAACTTGTTTAGGTCAAATGGAACACCCTATATTTTTTTACATCAAGGTATGTAAAATTAAATTCCTTTTTTCTGATATCAGCATTGTGGGGGTTTAAGTCACAACTTTTTGAAATATTTGCGATTTTCTTAGAAATTCAAGAATTGTTAGTAAAAATTTTATCAAATTAGCCATGATTAGAAACAATCAGTAATGTCATTATTCTCTTATGTCAAAAAATGCCACCGCGTTTAAATTACACCCACGAAGACTTTTTGAATTTGTTTATTATTTATGAAGAATGTGATAAAGTAATATCGAGAACATGTAGAACATTTGTTACTAGATATCCACAAAAACGGAAAATAACACTAAACACTGTAACATGTTATTAATTGGATCGAAGACACTATCTTTCACCTAAAAAAAAACAAATACAAAAAAATTAACTCTGCATATTAGCAGAAGAAGAAATCTTTTTAACTTAATGTTTAAATTTTCTCGATAAAATTCTAATGTCACCACTCTATCGTTTCCTATAGCGCAGTAGACATTAAACTGCCAACTTTCTTGAAAATTTCGTTCACTGAACACATGAGGATTCGAGTCACTCCAATAATACGAATTGTGTCGATTAAAAAGTCCGTTTTTGGTAAATTTAGGTTCATCTGACCATATAATATTTCCCAAATAAGAATCGTCGCCTACAGACCTTATTAGAATAAATTCACAAAAATTTTCTCTTGGGAACGAAAGCGGGTAAAATTTATGTTTAATTAAGATTCTGTGAACTGAATCCTTGCATAGTTCCAGATTAAAGAGCAGCTTGTCTTAATGATATCATTGAAAATGCATGAAAATATCCTAGAATTGCTATTTCTACTTTTGTCATCAACAATAGGCTTCCACTTTTGAATTCTTGCCTTGACAGAGCCATAGTTTTTAAAATTATCCAGTATGCGTTTGACAGTATTTGGTGAAGGTTTCCGTTTTTGTGGATATCGAGTAGCAAATGTACTACAAGTTCTTGATATTACTTTATCACATTCTCCATAAATAATGAACAAATTCAAAAAGTTGTCGTGGGTGTAATATAAACGCGGTGGTATTTTCTGTGACCTAAGAGGATGATTGACGTTACTGATTGTTTCTAATCATGAATTTCTAAGAAAATCGTACATATTTCAAAAAGTTGTAACTTAAACCCCCACAATGCTTATGTCAGAAAAAAAGGAATTTAATTTTACATACCGTGATGTAAAAAAATATAGGGTGTTCCATTTGAACTAAACAAGTTTTCGCGGTTTGAAGTTTGCAAAATGTAACGTTAAGAATGGAACACTTGACATACTATTATTGAATGTAATTCAATTGTAGAGTGCAGCTCTCCTTGTGTTTTTTTTTACATGCCAAGAAGCAAATAAGTATCTTTTACACGAAAAAACTTATAAAGTTATTGTAAACCATTGCACCTGTCATAGAAAGTCTTTTTCTTATCCGTCTTGCCAGACGTTTTTTGATCCATTAATACTCTAGTTATAGTTGGCCTTCATTTGCTGTATAGCACGCCTAACAGCAGCATGGCATCTGTCGCGGTTGCCTGTTAGGCGCACAGCTTCTTCCCATCAGCTAATTGGTGACATCAGCCCAGTTTTGGAGGAAGTTATTTTCGCCTCATAAAAGATGTTGAAAATGAATAATATCTTTTTTAATTGCAAATCGGAAGTGATCTCTACATTTTATGCTGTATTTTTTATATATTAACTTATTTATATATTTTTACTTGTTATTTATTTATCTCTATTTTACGAGTCATTTTATATGGTTATCATATTTTACAAGCATGTATCTAGTTATTTGTGGTCTCTGAAGTTGTACTCTATTACGTAATTGTTAATAATATTGTGTCAATGACCGTATTAATATATTATCATATTTAATTTCAGTAAGCCGCAAGCCGTGTATAAACAAATCTAATGTTACTTTTATGTAGATGGTTATGGTGGTCGTTGTCTCTTTCAATCTAGCATGTCAAGCGTGAACAATATAATATCCAAGACATCTTGCGTTATAAGCCATTGTTTATGACACACTTAGATTGTGTTGGTTGTTGGTCGAGTTTTATTTCTTTCTACCAGGTGTGTTCATAATCTTTTCCAGTTATTTTGATACATTATCAGATTCGTTATTAATAGATCTAATTCGTTTATCAATAAAATGGAGTTGATACACAAGTCCAAATCCAACACTTGAAATGAGTACACTAGATGCAAACTCGGTTTTTGCAAAAATTTAAAAACGCGGGTTTTATGTTATAAGAATGTATTGTTTACAAAACTATTTAACCAATAAAGTGAGTACCTAAGTCAGTATTTTTCTGTTAAAGTAAGTGTTAAAATCTAACACAGCTGCAAAACTCTGTATTTGTTTGCTTCTGTCAGATGCATAACTACGTATTTGCTCTTAACCAATCATTGTGCAGTTTTATATACCACGTGGACCAGCAATTTTGCCGCTAGAACCGACCTTAGTGTTTACTGAATTTAAAAGAGTTAACAATGTCTTGATTAATTTGAGCATTTTTATTATTTTTTTAGAAGTTGTTTCTATTTTTGAATCATTTACTTTGTGTTACTAAGTTATATATCTACTAGACATCGTTTAAAGTGGAATAAATCTTCAATCTCCGATCTTTCGGAAAAGCACAAGATTTTTTTATCATGCAGAAGAATCCAGTGCTTAGAATATTAGTGATGTTAAAGATTTTGACGAGTGTTTTTCTCAAGTGTCATTAAGAATATAAGTCTTTTTTATAAACGTGTTTTTTAATAAATAAGATGTTTTAAATATCTAGTAAATATTTTTTATTGCCGCTTTTGGAATTATAACTTTCTAAATTACGTGAGTTTTGATGATGAATGCTGCTATTTTCCAAGTGTATTACAAAATACCAAAAGTGTGCTACAATAAATTATAACACAGTTTTAGGCAGATTGCTTCATCTTTTTTTAAATAATCAATAGACTAATTCAAATTGTTTACTATTTTATTGGTGTTTGCATATTTCATTTGCAAAACTTGGTTTTTGCATAAGGCAGATGCAAAACTGGTTTTTTGAAACCTTTAACTACAATTATTTATTGATAATATGCGATTTTAAAGAAAATTAAGCCTTTTTTTTTCAAATAGTGATTATCTCAACTGCCTGCAACGTTTCTAAGATCCGGCATAAAAAATTAATACCCTCATCTGTTATTCAGATAAGAAATAACATGTAGGTTAATAGATCCCGACTAGATTACCTAGCCGTATCTTGACCCGATGGCATTTAATTTGAAAATTGTTGTCAGGCGAAATCGAAATTTTGTCTTTAAACGTATATAGCAGCGAAACCATTAATCCTACAGGAATTTTTCAACGAAGCAAATTCATCATCATTTTATAATCTTTCTAATAGGTCTCCACCAGTTTTTTCCTAGAACCAACGTTTATCTAGATATTCGCAAGAGATGAGGAAAAAAACACGTTTCTTTGGAAAATGTAAATTTCCAGTTGTATCGCCCATAGCGTCCTTATTTTTAGTCGTAGAGCAAAAAATTTAAAAAAAGACTTATGGTTTATTAAATTCTCTACAAATTCGTTAGTTATGAACGTTTTAAGCAAAAAAGTGCAATCTTAAAAGGCCCACCGAACAATTTTTGGCAGAAATGGCAATATTTCGTAATTTCTGCTAATTTTACTTTTTCATTTTTAGTAAACAAACGGTGAATATATGTATCATTTCTAATTTTGTTATTCAAAAGAGTACACTTTAAAGTCAGATTTTTTGGAAAATTCTGGCATAACAGATCTTGATAGGAGGGTCGTCCTAATGAAGCTGTCTCTTGTGTCACCGCCACACATTTTTTTTATGCTTGGTCGTAACTTTGACACACCATTCTATAGGCTGAGTGTGACAAGAGAAGCTTTGGTAATCCGATTTCAGTGGTGTGCCAATTTGTATTAGATTCCCATTCCTCAACTTGAGAGAAAAGTGCTGACCAAAGATCAGCTACAGTTTTAGAAGATTTAGCAGCTCGTGGTCCTGGTCCGCCTTCACACTCAAAATGGTTTATGACAGTGTTCTCAGACTATACTCGAGCTTAGAAAAACCTACTGATGAAATTAGGCAGTTGATACGTTTTATTTTGAAATGTTACATGCTTCTCTGGTTCAAAATTAGAACCAGCAAAAATTTCACAGATGGTTCAAAGATAGTTTTTGAAGCCATCAGAGCATCATAGTATCTAACTCAAAATTTACTGTCATCAACCCAGTAATTGAAAGAAATGCTTTCTTTGCTCACCCCAAATTTGATCCTTGCAATGATTGTAGAACTGGGGCTGCCCCGAGTATTGAAAGTTCGATCACTTTCCAAGGGAAAGACTATTTGAAACTTCATCATGTCAAAAGTTAACTTCGATGCAGCAGACTACATCAACATGTTTTGGTTGCAATATCTCTTCTCCACTATTAAGGAACATCACGGATGAGGACATTAAAAATCTAATACAGACTGGCATTCTGCTGCAACCGGATTTCCAAAGCTTGCCTTCTCCACACCCATGGGCACATGTACGTTTAAAAAACGTTAAAAAAAGATTGAAAACCACACGTTTACGGTTTTTAGAAACGAGTTGATTCAACGAAAAAATGTCGCGCGAAAAAACGTTTTTATTGACCAAATATAAACGTCTTTTAAACATCATAGATAACGGTTAAATAACATTAAGAAAACTATAAATATACGTTAATTTTCAACGTTTACGAAACGAAAGTAAACGTGCAATGTAAACATTTTATTCAAGATTTAAATGACGTTAAATATTCACTAATTATGGACGATAATTAAATGAAATTAAACAGGTTCTAAAAGGTCTCCATTTTCCAATATATGGGTTACAGGAAGAGCTGCGTGTAGATGAATGGACAATTATTAATAAGTTAAGCATTCACTAGGGCCCAGCCACACAATAATGATCTTTAACCTGATCGTTTTAAGATCCATCCAAATAAATCGATGTTCCCTGAAAGAATTTGAACATTGCAATCAATGTTATTTGTTTTCTAAGAGTATAAGATAAAGCATGACTAATTATTGCCAGTGGTATGTATGTGGCGCCATCTAGAAATAATTTCTGCAACAAACTACTTGGAAAGTAAGCAAATTTTATGCATTAATATAGATGAGTAGAAAAACGTTAAAAAACGTCATCATCTACCATTTATTTCACCTCTAGATTTAGAATGTCAGTGCATTTAAATAAGTTGAAAGCATCAGTTAATTTAACGTTGTAGAAAAACGTTTTTTTTTCTTTAAATAAAACATATTTCAATTGCTATACCAGATTAATGCAATAAAACACGTTTAATTTTCTCGTTTCACAAACGTTACATTTAGAGGGTTATCACAACTTCTCATATTATGAACGTGTATTATACGTTAATATATCAGTAAAAGAGACGTTCTGATCAAAACGTTTTATTTCAGTAATCCCTTCCACTGCTGGTTGGGAATGTGTGTAGGAGTAACGTATTTTATAGGTTTTATTTAAATATGAAATTTTAGATTTTTTTAGATTCTAAGAAAAACGTTTAAGAAACGTAATCTTCTACCATCTATTTCACTTGTGGATCTGAAATCCCCTAATATTTAATAAGTTAGAAACAAATTATTTTAACGTTGCAAAAATGCTTTTTTTTCTTGAAATAAAACGTTTGAATCGCCGTATTAAATATATGTAATAAAAAACGTTAAACTTTTTCGTTTCATAAACATTACTTTTAGCGACTCGTTAAAACTAGTTACGTTATAAACGTGTTTTATACACGTTATTACATATTTGCGAAAACGTACTTACTAAAACGTTTTATTCTAGTATTTTCTTCTACTAGTGGTTAAAAATGCGTGTAGTAGTAACGTATTTTAAACGTCTTATTTAAACGTTGAAATTTTCAAATAAATGCAACGTTGGAAATGTCAACGTAAAACGTTTAATGAACGTCTGCGATGTTTTAAAAACGTTTATTAATCGTACGTGTGCCCATTGGGAGGCTATAGAATGGTGCGTCAAACTTGTGACTGAAACATTTAAAAAAAGTGTATGGCGTTGACGCAAGAGACAGCTTCATTAGGACGATCCTCCTATCAAGATCTACTATGCCAGAATCTTCCCAAAAATCTGACTTTAAAGTGCACCCTATTGAATAACAAAATCAGAAATGATAAATATATTTTTCTTCAAGCGTATTAAAATGTTTAAATTATGTCACCAAAAACAGAAGTAGAAGTAGGACATTGTTTTACTAGTAACAAAATGTTAGTACCGAACGCCACCGTAGTGGACATTGTTTTACTAGTAACATAATGTTAGTTCTGAAAGCGCCACCGCAGTGGGTATTGTTTTACTAGTAACATAATGTTAATACCAAAAGCCACCGGTGGCGCGCTGTCCACTAGCCACTTGTCATATAGTGTCAACATCTAAGACTGTAGTTTGAATATTTGATCATTTATGATAAATAAATGAATTTTTGCATTTTAATACGCTTGAAGAAAAAATAGTATATATTACATGGAGTAGAACGCCTTTTTTTGTGTTTCGCCCAGTTTGCGGCTTCGGCTTCGCCTCAGCCGCAAATCCTGGGCTCAACACAAAAAAGAGTGCGTTCTACTCCTAGTAATATAATATACTATTACCGTTTGTTTATTAAAAATGAAAAAGTAAAATTAGCAGAAATGACGAAATATTGCTATTTCTACTAAATATTGTGTTTTTGCTCGAACAATAAATATTTTAAAATTACAGATTTTAAACTACTTTTCGAATATCTTCACATTAGAACCTATAGCGTTTCGATAATAGTGAGTTTGGTAATTATAAAAAATTGACGAAAGATAGCAAAATTTCGACATTTTTCAAAACTTTTAGTGCAATGCGCGATGTTTTTTTATTTGAGAATTATTTTTTTCATTTTGCTTAGCTAGGCGATAGGCAACTTTTCCGAAGTACAGCGATATAAAATTTTAAAAAAAGTGTTTTTTCGGCCTATTCTATTGTATGTGTATGTTACATTTGCAGCTTGACGTAGACAATGGTAACGGCTGATTACAACCTGGTGTAGACAAGTTCATTTCATAACTTCATAATTTTCAATGTCCTAGAGCGGGAGCTAGGTGGCTTTATCAGCACATCATCTTTTTATGCACTTTGATATATTTGTATGGTTTAATGGATGATAACGATTCATAAAATCGATTTCTGGCGGGGCACCTCCTGTCAGATGCGTCACGAACACTGTTATAAATCAGTGAAATTATGTCATCGTTACAAAGCTCATTTTTTTTCGCGTGTACACATTTTATGTTTAGAATGAATAAAATAAGATCGCTAGAAAGTGTGAGCCATCAGAAGGAGCAGCCAGAAAGGTAATAATGATACAATACATCTGAGGCACGGTAGGAAGTCAAGTTAGCCGAAAGTGTTAAATTCCTGTATATTTAAGAGCCTATGGTACTTTTGTTGACACTAATAACTTTCTGGGGAGGCTATTCTATTGTTGAAGGAAGGTTTTACGTTTTAAAAAGGAGCCACAACTTGCAACGATGAGTTTAGAGTTCTGAGATGAAATATGCGAAAAAAAATCCAATTTTCTTCAAAAATCCTAAACATTTTCTTGGGCATCGCGGCCAGCAAATCTAATTCAACAATCAGTAATTTAAAACAAAAAATTTCTAGACTAACTGCACACATGTCAATAAAATGAAATAAACAGCGCCAAAACTTTACAATTATTTATTATTTTTTCTAATTTTTTAATGGCAATTTCCATATTTTCTTTGTTTTAATGTGTCATTATTTTCATGATAGCTAGAGAATAAATAATGTGTTTACTCTCACGTTAGAATTTCCTTGGTAATGAACCCGATCAACTTTATCTGTTGGATAAACATATGATGATATAAATAGAGGAGTTAATACTTTTAATGTTTTAGGTGCGAAACCTTCAATTCTGGTGTCGAAATATGACGCTATCACAATGGAAGATCGACCGAGTCTCGCTGCAGAAACTCAATTAATTGACGATGGCACAGGAAGTTTAACAATTTGGAGGATTAAACAATCGCACATTGTTGAAATTCCTAAGGAGCGTCACGGTTACTTTTTTTCTGGTGATTGTTACATTATCTTGTACACCTATCAGACTTCTAACGAACAAAAGCATCTACTCTATTGTTGGTTGGTAAGTAAGAGATTTTAGATACAATTAAATGTATGTACTACAGGGTTAGCAATAAGATGGAATCAGAACTATTTCATTAAAACTGTTTGAGATAGAACTTGGAATCTAGTGTTTTAAAAGCTAAAATATCCCCAAGAGCATTGAGAAATAAGGTTGTAAATGTTTTGCAGTGTCCGCTGTCTATCTAGTACAACGAGACAGGTCTGTCGAAAGGGGGGGGGGGGGGTGATACCCCCCCGGGCTCGGGCTCGCAATAAGCATCACAATATAAAATCTTAAAAAATTTTAACCTGATCGCTTGTAACTTTTTTGAACTGTATCTCAGAAACTAGAAGCAGGATCGAGTTTGGCCAATTGAAAGCTATTGATCAGAAAGTTGAAATCTACAACACATTCATATAAAAATTCAGCGAATTTGACGGAAACTTAATTTCTTTTAATCAACCCTCACAGCACAAAGACATCCCAAGGACATATTAAGGATATCATCTTTGGATATGTGGGATATCCTGGGCAAATTCCATGGTGACATCAGGATGTTCATAGGACAGCTCGGGCCTTCCTCATGATCTCCTGAAGATGTCTATGCTAATATCCTGTTGTCGGTCATGTATAGGACATTTGGTGTACACTTGTTTATGGATATATGAGACATCCTGAGCTAATCCTATAATCCCAGAACGGTCGCACGGAAAAAAATAAATTTGAAATCTGTCAGTTTTTTCATATATACGAAAAGAAATAAATTCTTCATACAAAACATATGGTTTTGTTTCAAGAAATAAAAAGCTTGTTGTAAACAGATTTACTTATTTCAAATTTATTATTTCTTGAGACCTGAGCAAAATTTGTTACACTACGACAGAGATGATTAGTTGCTTGTGCAGCCACCAATTTCTAGCTATTGCGGCGACTATCGCCAATACCATCAGTACAGAGCAGATTGCATGAAGGATTCTGTCTGATGATAATATAGTATATAGCATTTATATTATGATTGCCCAATATCGTGGTCGAGTTGGGAAATTCAAGATTTAGTTGGGAGAATTCGGGTAAAATTTCACCCTTCGCTCATCAATGCCCATTTTGAAGAAATTTTGTTTGAGGAGTTGGGAAAATTCCTGTAATGAGAGTTGGGAATTATTAACCCCCCCCCCAAAAGAAAAAACCCTACATGATAGTCAGTATATAAAACTGGATGTTTTTATATTAGAAAGATAGAAAGTTGGAGGAAGGATTTTAATTTTGTGTTCCTGTTACCCTGGTACGGGATTCCTCAAGGGGAGATAAATTGGTGTTTGTGGGATGTTTATAGGATTGGAGTTTGTCTGTGATGTTTTTTTCGTTATTGTCTTCGTATTTGGTATATGTAGAGTTTTTGATGGAGGAGGCTGTGTGTGTGTGCGATATTGTCTTGCAGTCTCTATAGTGTGCAATGTTGCGTGTTAAGCCGGATGTAATTTTTGTTGTGAACAATTTTTGGGAGGTCTCTCTGACTAAGTTCTTTTAATGGAGCGGATCTGGCGAGAAAAGAAGAAGTATTGAAACCAACTTTTTATTTATTTTTTTCTTTTGACAATTCATTTTATCAAGTTACTTTAGCTTAATCGCACGGGATGGGGGAGGAATTCGTATTTAAAATTCTCAAATACACGTTTTTTCACGTTAACTTTGTTATTATTGAGTTGACAAAAAAAAGTTGAATTAAAAATTAAAGATTTATAATGCCGAATATCAAGGTCCGAAGTCCGTATCTCCTTTCCTTAACCCTTTATTCCTGCAAACGCATAATGCGGCATAATGCCCCCTCTCTCCCTTCCTTGTGCTTGGATTGCGATAATTCTTTTCTTAAAATAAATATTTAAAAAGCTTCACTTAGGTACCTGCAAAAAAATTTATCCTCTCAACCCTTTCCCTCATAGTCAAAACGCACCTGAAAAAAAAATGAAAAAGATTTTCCCCTCCCACAATATTGTGCTCTATAAGATTGCTTTTATAACATTTTGTCGTACGTTGTAAAATTTTCGGTATACAGTGTGACCCATTTCAAGTGGAAACACCTTCGTAACTCAGTTATTGGTCATCCAATTTCAACCAAATTTGGATCGGTATCAAAGATCTTTAATATTTCTTTTTCAGTAAAACAAAACTTATTTCAGTCAGTGGCGTGCATTTTTATTAAGAAAAAAAGGGTCGATTTTTCGAGAAATTATATTAGACATTTTATTGTTGAAAAACTAATACAATATTATTGATCAGCATCCTGTAGAACCCTTATATTCAAATTTTAACAACATTTTGATTTTTGGTTTTTAAATTATGGCCCACTTAAAACTGCCTATTTTAAACATTAAATAATCAATAAATTGGTAACGAAACTTTTTTCGAAGGAAAGTGATTCTTTATTTTCTCTTTAAATTCATTTGTTCTACCACCCCATATCATCGATACTTTCAAATTCGGTAATCCTTAATGCCCGAATAATTTACAGGTCTGATGACCCAAAATTTTTCAGTGAAAACTCTTGGCCTTAAAAATTTGAAAGTTTCGATGATATGGCATAGTAAAAAAAGTGAATTTAAAGAGAAAATGTAGAGTGCCTTTTTTTCGAAAAAAATTTCGTTTATTGATTATTTAATGTTTAAAATAGGTAATTTTAAGTGGACCGTATTTCGAAAACCAAAAATCAAAATTTTGTGGATATAGCGGTTCTACAGCTTGCTGATCAATAATATCGCATTCGTTTTCCAACAAAAAAATGCCTAATATGATTTCTCGAAAAATCTTAATAAAAATGCACGCCACTGACTAAAATAAGTTTTGTTTTACCCAAAAAAGAAATATTAAAGATCTTTGATATCGGTCCAAATTTGGTTGAAATTGGATGACCAATAACTGAGTTATGAAGGTGTTTCCACTTGAAATGGGTCACACTGTAGGTATTTAAGTAAAAAACCGAAATTGTCAAAGGCCCCGTGTATTGGGGTCATTTTTACCACTATTACGTTAATTTATTGAACACAAAAGTATAAGTGCCATATTTTTTATCATTTCATTCAGGACTATTTTAACTATCGATTCTCACTGATTTCATTCAGTCCTGAATTAGTTTTGAAAAGTTGAAACACCCATTGATTGGCCTGGTAACAAGGACTGAAATCAGTAAATATGAATAAATAAATAAATAAATACTTTAGAAAAAACTGGTTCGGGTACTCAACATGTAGCAATTATAACCTGGGCGTGAACTCTTGTATGATACACGAAGAAAGTGTATATTATAGGTATATAGTCTAATAATAATAATATACATACTAGTATCGATTTTTTTTCAGGGTTTGCATGCAACGCAAGAAGAAATAAATAGTACAACGTTGAAATTAAATGAAATTGACGATGAATTGGGTCAATTAGGATTCCAGGCAAGAATAATCCAGGGTCGAGAAACGGCACATTTTTTGCAGCTGTTCAAAGGGAAATTAATTGTCTTCAAAGGAAAGGGAACTGACTATGATGGTAACTTAATTAATTGCATTACATTTAAATGTAAAATAGCGTTAATTATTCAGCGTCAAGGTTTCCTCATTTAACAATCTAAAATTAGAAAAAATATGTATACTTGAATGAAAATTTTGTTGATTTCAAAGATTGAATTTTAGTTGTGTAATGAAAGTGATTGGTATCGTATATTTACATGGATATATTACTCGATACTGAATACATTTTTAAAAATCTATAGAGGCATTTACACAAAACGTACTCCTCTATTTGGCACTTCTTTATAAAAAATTTTCTGTATGTCATGACCCTCCTCTCCTGTATGTTTTTTATCAATAACTGGCAATAGTGAAAATACATTCCAAATATTATTTTCAACCATAATTTCTTAATTATTTTTTAGGGCAGGGCCATGCCAAGCTATCTGGCCCCTGTGAGCAAAATTAAAAATTTCGCCCCATAGGAATATTTAGCTATAAACACCTAGATCTATATTATATAACATATAGACTGTTAAAAAATTTTCACTCGAAAATGAAAATTGAAGAGCGGGCGACAATCAAAAAAAAAAATTCTCTAGGAAATGAATATTAATGAGCGGGGGAGGGGGGCGCTCATTTTCATTTCCGAGGGATAAAATTGATAAACGGAGGGGGGAGAAAATGAAAAAAAAAATTGGCGAGTGGAGAGAACGCAAACTACTAAAACGCCCCTGAGCTATAGTCTAATTAGCTCGAATCTCCTTACACTCAAAGAAATGGTATGGGTAAATTCAACAAAAAAAAAAATAGCTAACTAACAATATCATTAATTTTATTAAACTAAATTATATTGATTGTATTTTTAAACAAAAGGTGATTGTTATTATAATTAATAAAAAGTTGTCATACAACAAACAAACATTAACTTAAAAAGTAGATGAATAAGACTATTGTTTTTTTCATCTGACTATTATTTTGTTGAATTCTGCCAAATTAAACTAGATAATAGTATATTTTATTTTTAACTATTGTCGAATTGAACTATAATGATTGTAATTGTAATGATTACTTAGTTAACCAACTAAATTTCATGTTCAAAATGACAATAAAAACCGCTGCCCAAGGAATCACTACTTCCACATCCAGATTCTCTATCCAAGTCACTCACAACGAAAAAACTTTGTATGTGAAAATAATTGTTTATGGAACTTTAATAATATAATATTTGAAATCTTCTACCCCAAAAACCCATAAAACGATACCCCACATCGGTAGTGGGGTGGGGGTGGTGATTGGGGGGTGGTAGTGGGGGGTGGACGAAGTAAAAAAATATTTTGAGGTTTCTGGTTCCTGTACATACACTAAATCACAATTTCTTTTCATCTCCTTTAATAAAGGGTGGGGTGGGGGTGGTAATGGGGGTGGCTAATGCCATTTTTTTTTGAGACCTTAGCTTCTCTTGTATATACTAAATATCAATTTCGTGGACTCTTACCTGCTTGATTTACCCATCTACCCCAAATTTACCCCCATTTACACCCCAACCCTTCGACGGAACAAGATGAAAATATAATCTAGTTCTAGATCTCGTTAAAGTACATATGTGTACCAAATTTCAAGTCAATATCTTAAACGGTTCCAGAGTGAACGTGCGCACAAAAAAGTTACAGACAGACAGACCGACAGACAGAAATTTTTTTTTCGCTCAAACTTAAAATCTCGACGTTTCATGACATTTTAAGCCTATTTGGACAATGAAAATTTTTTAAAAATTTTTTGTCGTTACTATACTTCCACTGGACGTGGAAGTAAAATTGTATGGTGACAAAATTAGTTCGACTATTATTTTCTGTTTGATTTAACTATGAAACTAGATAGGCGCGATTTCATATGCTCTTTTTGGTTGAATTCACTTATCATTTTCTTTGAGTGTAATATTCAAATTTTGCGTCCCCCGTGCTCGCGCTCCTGTTTGTTTCCCTGCCCTAGATACGACACTGGTTTTACCTTTAATTAATTAGTTATACAATGCCAATGCTTTTTCTTTTTTCATGTTGCACAAATCTAACTAAATAAGTCATACTTATTCCATATTTTTTTTATATATTTTTCTTATTTCTTTTTTTTTTATTGTCACTACTCATCACTAAAATAATTTGTTGCATACTTACCATTTTTTAGAAAGATAGGAAGTTCGAGGAAGGATTTTAATTACTTCCACGTCCAGTGGAAGTATAGTAACGACAAAAAATTTTTTAAAAATTTTTATTGCCCAAATAGGCTTAAAATGTCATGAAACGTCGAGACTTTAAGTTTGAGCGAAAAAAAAATTTCTGTCTGTCGGTCTGTCTGTCGGTCTGTCTGTCTGTCGGTCTGTCTGTCTGTCTGTAACTTTTTTTTGTGCGCACGTTTACTCTGGAACCGTTTGAGATATTGACTTGAAATTTGGTACACATATGTACTATAACGAGATCTAGAACTAGATTATATTTTCATCTTGTTCCGTCGAAGGGTTGGGGGGTAAATTGGGGTAAATTTGGGGTAAATGGGTAAATCAAGCAGGTAAGAGTCAATAAAATTGGTATTTAGTATATACAAGAGAAGTTGGGGTCTCAAAAAAATTTTTGGCATTAGCCACCCCCATTACCACCCCCACTTCCTTATTAAAGGGGATGAAAAAAAAATGTGATTTAGTGCATGTACAGGAACCAGAAATCTCAAAATACTTTTTTACTTCATCCACCCCCCACTACCACCCCCCTACCACCACCACCCCCACCCCACTACCGATGTGGGGTATCGTTTTATGGGTTTTTGGGGTAGAGGATTTCAAATATAATATTATTAAAATTCCATATACAATTATTTTCACATACAAAGTTTTTTCGTTGTGAGTGACTTGGATAGAAAATCTGGATGTGGAAGTAGTGATTCCTTGGGCAGCGGTTTTTTGTGTTTCTGTTATCCTGGACGGGATTTGTCAATAATTTCCTTTCCACTTCACCACAGAAATTAAAACTAAAATATAAAATATTAAAATATTTAACACCACTTAAACATTAAACAGTTAAACACTGACCAACCTTCTTACTCTCTTTTTGGAAGAACAATACTTTGGGCACATTTTGGTACTGTACCCGCCACGGATCTTTGTTTTGATATTGATGCTATACCGCTCTTTATTACATATTATTAAGGGACGATCCAATTTGCTGAAGCCAACCGTGTCGGTACTCTTTGAAGATTTCTGGAATTCCAGCAGATTAGCTCACTTTTGTGTTGGCATGGCAATCTTCAAAGCATACCGACAATGTTGGCTCCAGCAAGTTGGACACGTGCCGCCCCGCCGACTTCCGCCTTTGTTTTTGCCGCCCGCGGCCGGGATCCGACCCCACACACTTTATGCGGCCGCTCGTGTGCGGTACACACATTCGCACACTGGCAGGCACGGCCTACCTGTACATTGTTTTGCTAAAAATGTAGCAGGTTTCTTTCTTGATAGTTTTATGTCAATTATGTGACTACGTGCCATCATATTTTTTTGTAAACGAGGAGGGAGTAACCGCGGGACGGAATCTGTAGCTACAGGGATTCAGAGAAATCCTAAGGAATTTTTCTCAAAATTATGACACTGACGTCATCTTACGCATGCTCATTTAGTTATCAAAACGAAGTGTAATTCATAAGAACTCCTAGAAACTTGGAGGAGTTTTGAAGGAACTCCAGAAGGACTCGGGGAACTCTGAAGAAATTCTTCACAAAATTATGACACTGAAAGTACAATTCATAAGAACTCCTACAGGAACTCTATAGAATTTCTAGGAACTCTGGGGAACACGGGGAAACTCAACGGCAAAAACAACAATGTACAAAATGATGTAACCCATAACTCCTGCTCCAGTAGTTCTTGACGTTTTTGATCCGTCAGTATACTATATAATACCATTTGAATATCTTCGCAGTTGACTTATTCCTTCCTCTTCCCTGTCAAGTATGTATACCCTGAAGGTTTTTGTGAAGTTGTGGCTTGTACTGATTCAATTTGGCTGCATGTCTAGTAGTCGATTTTTTTCTATTTGTTGAAATATTTCGGTATGTACCTAACCTATTCTTGAAATGGTCCCGTATCCGTTTGTTTTCAGTCTGTACGCTGCTAGCAGCGCCTCGCTTTTCACGACTAAGTGTAGTGGAGGTAGGCAACGTAGTGCTTCCATGGCTGCGATAGGTGTTGTTGACATTGCTTCCATTATCCCTAGACAGGCTAGTTTTTATACCTCTCTTAGTTTTCTCACTGCCTCCCATTTTCGGGCATTGTGCCCAGATCAGAGAGGCAAAGGTTATTGGTAACACAATCCTTTGGTACAGCCAGTGCACCATTTTTGATTTTATAGGATCCAGTTTTTGCCTACCATTTTTCTGCAGGCCCATAAGGACCGCGTTGCGTTAGTAGTCACTCTGTTTAGATGTGCTTTGAATTTTAATTTGGTGTATATAGTATATAATCAGTTCCAAATATTTGACTTCGTCGCTCATCTGCAATCCATTTTCCCAGAGATATAATTTTCTCAAGTTAAGTTTTCTCTTTTTTGTGAAAGTGACCACAGTGATCTTCACTGGGTTCACGGAAAGACCTTCCTGGGTGCACCAACTGTCTACCATAATGAGGGCTTTCTACATCTTTTCTGATGCAGCGCCCTCGTATATTTTCCTATTACTAGGATGGCGATATCAGCCTGTCAGCGATATCAGCCTGTAACTTCGTAATTTCCTTAATTTTCGTAATCTACATAGTTTGAAACATGAGAATCAATAGAGACCTCGGAGGGTAGTTTTTTTTTACATTTACAATACTTCCACTCTTCGGTACTGTATAATCCTAATATTTTTGTAGATTCTGGAAAAAATTTAAAAAACCCATCCCATTATCTCTTGCAAGTATTTGGATCTACTACCTACACCAGCAAGGCAATTCAAGTCAATCTAAAGGCTTCTTCGTTTAATTCAAACTATTGCTTTGTCTTGAAAAAAGGAAAAAAGGCACATGTATGGTCTGGCAATTATTCCACCGGCGACCAAAGAGAAATGGCGAAGGGTTTTGCAGGAAAGGATTTTGAACTTGTGTTAGAAGGTAAAATGATCGCATGTCCAATAGATTTCCAAATGAAATCAGCTTAATTTTGTTGTGTTTCTTTTTTTCAGGAAAAGAAAGAGACGATTTCTTTAAATTGTTAGGAGGCAAATCTGTTTATCCAACACAAATGGTAAAAAATGACTGTGACCCCAGACCACCAAGGTTGTTTCATTGTACTTCTAACAATGGAAATTTAAATGGTACCAAACTTCAAAATATTTTTCTGTTCTTTAGAACCATTTTCTGTTATCTCTACTATCACTCAGTTATATTATATTTGCTGTATAATATACGGTTATAGAATAATATTATACTGTATAACTTTCTGTTCGCTACACTTTTAAAATTAATAATTTTTAGCTGAAGAAATTATATTCTTTACCCAAAAGGATTTAATACCAGAACATGTAATGCTTTTGGACACAAATGATTCAATTTATATATGGGTCGGAAAATTAAGCACGAGGGAGGAGCAGAGATTAAGTGTTCAAACCGCTATTGAATATTTACAGACAGGTAGGTACACTGCAATTCTAAGCAAAAGCGTCCTATCTGCAAAAATAATAATTTTAGATTTTCACATTTTCTGTCCATTACGCATATGTTCTACACTTGTTTTAGTTAAAATGTCTGATATCTAGTAAGAAGATGTTATTGGTTATAGATATTAGGTATTATTTTGTTTGTTCTAACCCAGACAGCACAGGATATCCATCCACTACACGAATATCCGTATACTATTAAGGAATATTCACTAGATATTCATTTCTTATCCATTTATTAATATTCATATTCGTCATCCATTGAATGCCCTTTTCTGATCATTTTACGAATAGTTGTACATTATCCATGGGGAGATATCCGGTGGATATCCGGTCTTATCCATCAACGGATATCTGTAAATTGTCCGATATATCTACAAAGATCCGTTCATTGTCCATCGAGGGATATCCACTGGATATCCGTTTTTATCCATCAACGAATATCCGCACATTGTCCATTAGGGGAAATACGCCCATTTCTGATCCATCTACGAATATCCGTAGATTGTTCATTAAAGGATGACATCCATGTATTATACCCATTATTTGTTTAGCGTTTTCAAAGTTGCTTGTTCGTTCTTTGTTGGCGGAGCTTATTTATTTATGCATTTACCACGCTTTTACCACGCACCACACTTTATCTTATATTTTAATAAATTAATACTAAACAATTTGAATTGCAAACTTTATTCTGAAAACATTGACTAGTGGTTTGCTTGGAACTAATCATCGGGTTAAATGTCCATTATTCTGTAGTCGGACCGAGATGGTAAAAAACCGCCACTGTGTGGTTACTTACTTATTCATCCGATTATTTGTCGGCTTATCGGCAGAGCTAGGTCATTAAACATTTCTAGAGTCCTTGAGGATCAGATGTTACTTTGCACCATAGAATATGCAATATGCATATTATGTTTGATAAATATAAAATATCAATTAATTAAAAACACTTACATACCAAGTAATAATTTAAATCCCTTTTAGATTTATTCAGAGCTGAAGGTACTGGATATTTTTATAAACCTGGATATTCATAAAACTGGTCTAGGGACATACAGTAGATATCCGCTGTACATCCACTATAGTGTAACAAATACATCAAATACTGTCCAGTGGATATTCATAAGGCTTTACGACGGATATTCTGTGGACGTTCAAAATGACAAAATAATCGTATGTGGTCCCTATCTGCTCCTTAAGGATATCCACTTTATGTTCTTCATGTCCAATGCGGATATCCGTAGGACGTACACCGGATATACTTGTGCTGTCTGGGAAGTGCACGTAACAGCACATTTACAACTGGTAGTGTCTTAGTTGCATTATCCTTGAATATTAGATAGGGTTATTTTACTAAGCCGTTCATTTCACTTTCATCAGTGAAAGTCAATTCGCAGAGTTCTTACCAACATTGGAATTTGAAATTCCTGACTCTAGGACAAAAAAAATTCTCCAGAATCAAAATAAGAATATTTATCACATTCTACTAAAACCCATATATACAAGTCAATTAACGTACTTTTCGAAATTTGCTACAGATGAACAGTGAAAAAATATTGAATAACCATAACAAATATAAAATGCAAGGTTTATAATTTTTGTACTACCAACACAACCAACTATTCTACAAATGATGACTAAAATACCAGGATCTTACTTAAATTCCTTGGATTTCCTGAGTTTTCCAGGTTTTTCCAGGTTGGTGGAAACTCTGATTCCGTAATCAGAATGTCAGCATATTTGAATGCCCATAAAACTGATGAAATAGCGATGTGACGAACTGTATCCTATATATTTAAGTCAATAAATCGCTAATTCTGTAAAGTATAAAACGACCATCAAAACTTTATTTTAGATCCAGCAGGAAGAGATATGAATATAGCCATAATCCATATAAAACAGGAAAAGGAACCACCCACATTTAAAGGATATTTTCCTTCTTGGGACAAAAAATTCTGGAAGGTATATGTTTTTTTTTTGGTATAAAGGCCAAAACCATACTAGTCCAGTCAGCGGGGGAAGAGTGCTAATGAATGGATTTTGATGAAACCTTGTGCACCTGAATTTTTTCATATTTTTTTTCAACTTTTCATTTCCCCTCCCCCACTTTTAGGAATTTTCGAGTGGCCATATCTCGAAAAATATGCTTTCTGGAAAAAATTCACAAGAGTAAAAACGTCTTATTTTGGGCCAAAAAAGGTAAATTTATTGTTTCTTTTTCATTTTCTACAAGTTACGGAACCTGTGATAAAAGGGGTGTTTTTTACCCCTTCCGATCATTTCCTAATCTAATCATTTTTTCAACTTTTTTGTTAACGTCAAACACTGCACAAAGTTTTATCAAAATCCATTGATTAGCACTCAGATTCGAGATTTTGGTCATTTTAGCGCTCCGTTGACTGGACTATACAGCTAGCCACAGATATATGTTATTTTTATAAGAATATTTGTCAAATGTTGCACCGCATTTATGAAAATGGTTTGTAGCTTCTCATGTCAATTATATCAGAACATTTATTCGAAAGCATCATAGAGTCAATTTTGGTGTAGAAACTTGATATCTAGTACAAATGTACATCCAGTGGAGATTGTTTTAGTCTACTATGTTTTCATGATTTTGCAAACCTATACACCTTTCTTTTGCTACCATTTTTCAAAATATTGTATCTTATACTTTTACACTTGTGCACATTATGTATTAAAATACTCCAAATTATTTTATGTTATAATAATGCATTAAATTTGTTTAGACTATAGGGAGGATATTTATTTTATTGGTATAAAATCAAAGAATATGAAAAATTTAGATATTTAAAAAATCTGAAAATGAGTTATATTGTGGGGCACTAAGTATATCATTCTTATTTTTTACAGTCTTACAAAACTTTTGCAAAAATAAGACAAGATATCGAGCTGAAAAATACATTTGTTAATGGCAAAGAAACTAATGGATTTAATCATCACGAAAAATCTGGCCATAGTGACTTTGATCAGTTTGACAAATATCCGATAAATATCTTAAAAGAACCAAATGAAAAGTTGCCAGCGAGAATAAATCCCCTAAATAAAGAAGTAAGTAATATGAAATAAATTTAGCCTCTTCATTATTTGATTTAATAAATATTGTTTATAATACAGTTAAGCAGAAAAAATGGAGGATAATTTTTACAAGGAATATATTATTTCTGTAATGTAGGGGGAGGAGGTAGAACTAACAGGAAAGGAGATAAATGAAAAAAACCTATTATGATCGTCATTTTTCCAACATGGCGGCCGTAACGGCAACGATATTTTTGTGGAAAACCTTATAGCCAGGGAGGTGGCGACAGACTTTTTGCGTTAATATATATATAAAGCTAGATTTTTTTCCCATGATAGCTTTGACAGTATCAATGATGGAGGTGCAATTCTGCCATTCTATAAGTCCTGCAAAAACGAGTAAAAAACTAAATAACATGTTGCAAAAAGAGATATCGATTTTCTGAAATGTCACTTTTGATTCGTTCGTATCGAGCCGAATTTTCGAATTTCGCCGTACAATTTACGATCAGGTTTATCTGGAAGACTTCCTCTTTACGTCGCGACATCGTACGTCCATCCCAATGGTGTTTTTCGAACAATATGAACGTGTCAAGATTGCATGCTTTTGCAATTTTTTTTGCGCCGAAATGCAAGCAGTTTTTTGCTATTTTTCCCAGATATCTCCAAAACGGTCGGAGTTCGCTCGAAATAAAAAATAAGGTCAAACGAGTATTTTCCACTACGAACATTTTGCTTCCATAAGAATTTTGATTTTTTTTTCGTTTCGGAGATAACTGCTGAAATGTCGGCCATCTACGGCAAAAAATCGCAAATTGTGAGCTTCTACAGTTGGCAACTTTTTAATCTTGGCTTCTACGCCAAAAGAGTACTCTAGATCAGCGGTTTTCAACCTGTGGGTCGCGACCCCCTGGGGGGTCGCGAAACAATTCCCGAGCTACTGAGAAAAAAACCCAATAAAGTTAAATAACTTATTATAAAATCTAAAAATCTAAATATTAACACATACAATTTTAATGAAACCAATTTTTAATGAGAAGGTTGTGCCTGTTTTTCTTTGCCTAATTTATTAAATCGAGGCTCTATATTTGAAACGCAAACAATCAAATCTTTTTCTAGATTTAGCCTATTTCTATTCTTATTTTTTATGTAAACCATTGATGAGAAAGTTACCTCACACAGGTAGGATGTAGCGAATGGAACTAATACCCTCAGTTTCTTTTGCAAGCTCTGGGTATTCTCCCTTTCTCTTAATCTAGATCACTAAATCATACCAAAAACTATAACAAAAATTTTAAAATTTGATTGATTTTAGATTTTATTAATAGAGATCGAGGTTGGGGGTCGCGAGAGGGTAAACTTGTTTTTTCTTTTTGTAAGGGGGTCGTGGTTCGAAAAAGGTTGAAAACCGCTGCTCTAGATAATTTTCATAGAATTAAATTTGTTAAAACCCTTTTTTCTATTTTTTTAATTCCGACAAAAATGAAGGAATTAGAGGGGGCGGGATTTGGAACTTTTTTTTCGGTAAAATTTCTCCATTTTGTCACCGTAATTAATCGGCAATTAACTGAAATCGATCTCATATACGATGTTCACTTAATATCATGTACTACTTTGACGCTCCGTTAATCTCGGCCCTTCGAAACAAAGGTTTCTGAGAAAAATTATTTTTTTAAGATTTACATACACCCTGTAGGAAAATGTGTAATTTCCCACATGTCCTGGAATATCTCGATAATTATCGTTTTTTTCGAAAAATTTGTAGACAGCTGACAGCTTATGTAAAGAGAATTGATTGAGCTTATTTTTTCTCTAAGATAAAAAGTATCAATGATGAAAGTGCAAGTCTACCAAACTTTTAGTGTTGCAAAAATGAGTAAAGAATTAAACATGTTACAAAAAGTTTCATAAATGTATTATCTACAAGATTGAAATTTTTCATACTCACAGATGACATAAAAACATACCGGAAAATAATATTCTACCGCGTCGGAAGCGTTGCCATGTCAGGTCTACCACCCACGCAAAGTGTGGAAAAACCAAACATTTTTTGCTTATATGTATATACAAAGCTGATTTTTTTTTCTGGAATAGTTTATTCAATAAGACATCCAAAAAATACAGTCTACATCTCATGTTGCTAAATACTCAATAAACGTAATGGAATACAAGCGTGTAACCACGGCCGCTGCGCTCGGGGCTATTGCAGTTCGCGGAGAAGTTTTGCATTTTTGGGTCGCTGATCACGAAAATCGGGGTCCGCGGCTCTAAAAATATTGCGTCACCTCTAAAAATGCCAAAAACCATCCCTTTTGGGTGTTTTTTCGCGGTAATGAGAAGAATACTGTAAAATAATGTTATGAATCTGCTACTTGTAATGATATTTTGCAAGTTCAGTATGTTCATCTAAAATAAGGACAAATTTGAGTGGGTAAAACTAAATTGACGTAACATGGAAAAATGATGGAATTTTTTATTTTTCACTTTTTGATTTGAGTTTAGATGAATGGGGATTGTACAATGAAGAACATATTTTTTCCAACCCTTCAGGGTTGAAAACTTCCCCTATATCGCTTTAAATTGAACTAACGCTTAGAAAATAAGTAGAGATGTATACTTTTTAGTTTGTTTGTAATTTTTGATAAACTTTCGTCGAAAAAAATACTAAAAAAATTGTTCACCCCTTTGGGGGTGAAAACTACCCCCAAACTTGTAGGGAATTGAAAGACAAAGTAGAAATATTCTTGATAAATGAACAATTCATATTGTTTGTAATATTTTTAATAAAAAAATATAAATATGGTGCAAAATTAAAATAACCAAATTTTTTTATCACAATATAAACACATTATATAAAAATTTTGTAGTATTTTTTCTTCGACGGAAGTTTATCAGAAATTACAAGCAATCTAAAAAGTATATATCTCTACTTATTTTCTAATAAGCGTTAGTTCAATTTAAAGGCGATATAGTTTTCACCCCTGAACGAAAAAAATTTTCTTCATTGTACAATCCCCATTTTAAAACTAAAGAAATATATCCAGATAACATAGCCACCCACTTTGATAAAAAAAATGAACTTAATTTAAGTATATTCCACACAAATATTCGTAGTGTAAGTAAAAATTTTGATCAACTTCTTGTATTATTAGAACATCTAAATACTGAATTCGATTGCCTAGTGCTGTCGGAGACATATTGCATAACAGACTTGTCTCTATTTAACATTAAAGGATATGACCTTATATACAATGAGGGAGATATCAACAGAAATGATGGAGTTGTTATGTTTATAAAAAATTCAATCAATTACTCCGTAAAAATTGTGCCTATCCATCTTAGCAAGGCAATTCAAATAAAATTCTTTTATATGGAAAAATCCTTCATTATAACTGCTGTGTACAGACCTCCCTCCACAAGCGAGAAAGAATTCTTAGTCAGGCTCAGAGAATATTTAAGCGAAACTGCAAGAGAAGACTCTGATTACAATATTATAACCGGAGACATTAATATTAATATAAAAACTAATAACGATATATCTGAAGAATATCTTACTATAATGAGTGAATTTAACTTTGAATCGATGATAAATGCTTTTACAAGAGTAGAAGGTGAAAGCAAATCCTGCATTGACCACATCTTCTTAAAAACGAAATTTAACATCAATGATAATACTGATTCTTTTATTCTTAAAAATAAAATAACAGATCATTTTCCAACTCTCGTGAAGATTGTTCTAAACTATAATAAAACAATTTCTCAGCACGTAGAAAAAAAATATATTTCTGTAATAGATTACAATAAATTAAAATCTGAAATTAAACATGTAAACTGGGGCAAATTTTACAACGCTGAAAGTGTAGATGAGGCCACCAATATATTAATAAAAAATATTACCGATATAACAAATAAAAGTACAAATAAAATAAGATTAACTCATAAACAACGGAAGAGATCACCGTGGGTAAGTTCCGGTTTATTGAAATCCATGGAAAAAAGAGATAAACTATACAAACAATTACAAGACGATCCTAATAACATAAATTTAAAAAATGAATTTTTGGTCTACAGAAATAAATTAAATGATTTAATAAAAGAAACAAAAATGAATTATTATAAAACAAAAATATCAAATAACAGTAAAAGTAGTAAAAATATATGGAATGTAGTAAATCAAATAACTAACAAAAACACAACTAATCATTTAATTAAGGAAATAAAAACAAGATCCGGAGAACTTACTTCCGATAGTTCAAGAATAGCCAGTGAATTTGTAAATTTTTTTACAGATATAGGTAAGGATTTAGCAAATAAAATTAAAAAACCGTCTCTTACACCATTAAGATCTTCAACGCAATTTTCCTTTTATCTTGCGCCTACAAACAGAATAGAAGTTAAAAATGTTATATACGAGCTTAAAAATAACAAGTCACCCGGAGTAGACATGATAAAAGCCGAAACGCTTAAAGAAATTGCCGACGATATCGCTCCTCATATTACTTATTTAATCAATAAAGTATTTTACACTGGTATTTGCCCTTCGGCTTTAAAAATTGCTGTTGTTAATCCCATTTTTAAAAGCGGCGATAAAACGGATGTTTCTAATTATAGACCTATTTCAATTCTATCAAACATTGCAAAAATACTAGAAAAACTTATCAAAAATCGAATAAATAATTACACAGAAAAATTCAAACTAATATCAGAGCGTCAGTTTGGCTTTCAGCAGAACAAATCTACACAAAACGCAATTGAATATTTAATTGCCGAGATTTATAGGTATCTGGATAAAGGAACTCCTTGTATGTGCGTATTTCTTGACCTTACCAAGGCTTTCGATACTGTGAGTCATGCACAGCTATTGGAAGCCTTGGGTGATTTTGGTTTTCGCGGTCCTAGTATAAATCTGTTTAAAAGCTTCCTGACAGACAGAAAACAATTTGTGAAAATAGGTAATGCGAATAGTGAACAACGTACTGTCGAATTTGGCGTCCCACAAGGTACCGTGTTAGGTCCACTGTTATTCACAATATATCTAAATAATTTATTAACAACAAAATTCTTCGGAAAGGTTATAAGTTTTGCTGATGATACCGCCATTCTATACAGTAATCAAACGTGGGAAGATTTAAAAGTGCAGGCAGAATTAGACTTACAAAAAGTAAAAGATTGGTTTGATTATAAATTATTGACAATAAATTTCAATAAAACTAAATTTCTACCTTTTGCTTGTTACAAAAATACGCTGCCCAAATTTTCATCACTTACAATTGATCACACAACTAAAATTGAAAGTGCAAACAGAGTCAAATACTTGGGTATTATTATAGATCGACACCTAAGATGGGATCACCATATCAATAATGTGTGTAACACTCTAAGAAGCTTAATATATAGAATGAAGTGCCTTAAAAATATACTAGATTGTTCTACTTTAAAAACCATATACTACGCATTGATCGACTCTCGGCTAAAATACGGTATTATTGCGTGGGGAAGTGCTGTGAAAGAGCACCTAAACAAATTAGAAATAATGCAGAAAATATTTTTAAAAATAATACTTAGTAAACCAAATACTTACCCTTCCGATGATCTCTTCAAAGATGCTAAAATTCTAGACATCAGACAGTTATATTTTTATACTGTCGCTCTGTACCAGTTTAAAAATAAGGATACTTTAATTCAACTAAATCATTCCCATGCAACCAGACACAAATCAAAATATATAACACCCTTTTGTGACAAGTCCATAGGCCAGAGAAGTTTTACATTTCTCGCACCCAAATTATATAATGAATTCCCGGAACAAATTAGAAATCTGACTAATTATCATATATTTAAAAAACGTTCCAAATATTTCATCTATAATGCAAATAGAACAAAAATTTATGATTTAATAACAATGAAAAATAACTAAAATCACAAAATTCTGAAGATGTACCTCATAAAATATGATGTTACATATGTTGGTAAAAATATATATTTTACGTTTATACGTACACCTAGTGTATTTTATTATATATATATTGCGTATATTTAACGTAAACTTATATTAATATTTTCTGGTTTTAAGATAATTCTTAGTTTAGATCTAGCTTAGTAAGATAAATATATATATATTTGACGTATATTTATATTAAATTTTCTAGTTTTAAGATAATAATTCTTGTACAATCTAGCTTAGTAATATAATTATTTTTGTTAAAGTCCATTTCCAGTAGGTTTATATAGTTATGTTTCACATCATTATTACATTTATCGTTAAATAAATATTCTAAACCACAGACAGCCCTAGGCTTTGTGGTCTTCGTTTATTTGTAAATAAAGAGTAATAATTATACATGTGCCAATTGTATATTGTAAAACTTCTGAGCAAATAAACATTATTATTATTATTATTATTATTATTATTATTATTATTATTATTATTATTATTATTATTATTATCTAAACTCAAATCAAAAAGTGAAAAAAAAATATTCCATCATTTTTCCATTTTACGTCAATTTAGGGGTAGTTTTACCCACTCAAATTTGTCCTTATTTTAGATGAACATACTGCACTTGCAAAATATCATTACAATTAGCACATTCATAACATTATTTTACAGTATTATTCATATTACCGCCCCCCAAAAAGTTTTTGGAATTTTTAGGGATGACGCACTGTTTTTAGCGCCGCGGGACCCCGATTTTCGTGATCAACGATCCAAAAAAACATAGAATACAAGTGGTCCCGATTAGGGGGGGCATTCCAAGCGTCAAACCCCCGCGTTTTACATGGACTAGTACTATACAATACACATATAATATATATATATTTCTTAGTAAGGCTATCCAATTGAATTTACAACAAAAATCTAAAATGTACTAAAGTTTACGATGTTTATGATACAAATATACATTCATCAGTGACATATACCATATATATTGTTGGCAGAATTTTATTTGCAGTCTGCTCTGGTTATACTATACAATAGCCAGTTAGAAATCAGTAATTGCAAACAAATTATTGTATTTCTTGTTGTATAACAAATTTTGCTTAGCTTGATGACAATGAAGTTAAAATAGAGTACCTACAGGGTGCGCCACTTAAAACTCCCCAGGCTTGTAACTTACTTATTTTTTAAGCGACGACCATGTTGGGCACATCAAATTGCAGATATTTTTAAGGTATTTAAACATGTGTAAAGAGTGATTTAAAAAAAAATTGAAAGAATTGTTAAGAAAAAAAACCTAATTTCTTTGAATATTTTTTTACCTCACCCTGTACAAATGTGCCCAACATGGTCATCGCTTCAAAAATAAAAAAAGTTACAAGTGTGGGAAGTTTTAATATTTATATATTAATAAATAAAATATAATAAATATTAATATTTATATATTTATATTGTATATTTATATACTTAGGTGCTTTTGTTGGATTAGGCTACAAAAGTGTATGTAAATTTCATATCCATTAGATATACAGGGTATGTAATGTATCCATAAAATATACGATTATGTATATGTACATCCATTAAATGTGCATTGCATGTGTTTTGTATAATTAATGTATTTCAAATGGATATGAAAGTCGACAATAAGACTATATGAAATGTATGTTCATTTCATATCCCTTTCATGTATTTTAGAAGTACATGATCCATTATGTGAATATACATATCCACAGAATCGTTAGGCAGTGTATGTACAGGGTTATTCATTATATTTAGGCCACCCTTTATTATCGTTATTATTGGAGATAGAAGAAAAAGTTTCGGACGAAAGTTGTAGGGCTGTAACCTCTTTAATAAATTAATGGAAGCACAGTGGCGTGCAGAAATTAAGGAGTACAAGAAGCAATAATATTTTTTTTAATGGATCGCCCTGTGTATTGTTGAATTTTTGAATTATTCATTTTTTTCTAATTTCAAAAACATGACATGATAGTCCTCTCTTTAACCGTTTTCGAGTTATTGAACATTGAAAGTCGTATTTAAGCTATTTATTATACGAACGGAAATTACAATTATTAAAGTAGTCTATGAAAATAACAATTATTCTGTTAGTAAATCTGTCAGCGTTTCATAACAGAATACTTGTCATTTTGATAGACTACTTTAATAATTGTAATTTCCGTTCGTATAATAAATAGCTTAAATACAACTTTCAACTCGAAAACGGTTAAAGATAGAACTATCATATGTCATATTTTTGAAATCAGAAAAAACTGCGTAATTCAAAAATTCAACAATACGTTCCATTAAAAAATATATTATTACTTTTTGTACCCCTTAATTTCTGCACGCCACTGTGTTTCCATTAACTCATTAAAGGAGTTCAGTTACAGTCCTACAACTTTCGTCCGAAACTTTTTATTCTATCTCCAATAATAACGAGAATAAAGGGTGGCCTAAATATAATGAATAACTCTGTATATTACACATGATTTTATTATGTGGGCACCGCATTCTGCATTTTCTTATGATAACCTACTTCTTTCTGGTTGTCCTAGAAATGATGAAAATCGAATTACTATATAAATTGTTAATGCAAAGATTTTAAATTAATATTTTCCTAGATAGATTCCCTTTTTTAATTTTTCATACAGTATTCTTTTTGCTATTTGTGAAATCCTATAAATAACAAATTCTATTGAGCGAAAACGTAATATTTCATATTATATTTTAGGTACATTTGACACATGATGATTTCGTTTCTTTGTTTAAAATGCCTTATGTGGAATTTGAGAAACTACCTCGCTGGAAGCAACAGGAAATGAAGAAAAAAGTTGGATTATTTTAAGCAAATCACAAAATCAATTTTGGTTAAGATATAAAAATTGTACCTATTAATTTATTTTAATGATGAAGTATATTAGGTACTTCAATGCTTTTTGAGAAATATATTGATTTTATACTTGATACCACTTATATAAATAAATTACCATTAAAATAAATAATGTTTTTTTTTGAAATTTTTTTTCGAACCACCAATAGATCTTTGTGTTTCTCGATTTTTATAGCATTTTCTTTTTGTATAAACACGAGATTACTTTTTATGATAACTTTTGCTTATTTATTAACAAAGTCTGTTCATTCAAAGATCATTTGAATATCGAACACAAGCACATTCTACCGACATTAATATCTCACTTTCATTATTAAAATAATTGTATCATTATCTACTTCTTTTTCTTGTGTAACTTAAAATATTTCAGAGAAGACGTCTGCTGAGTTTATTAAAGGTAGGTAACTATTGAAACAAATGAAAATTGTTTGTTTTAATATTGAAGACTCCACTAATTTTATTTGTCGTGTAGTAATTTTTTTATACAGTTGGCCAAAGCACTGTGTTCTATGCCCTTATATGCTCTCTGTATGCCAATATCACTTTTCTATTGCAGAATAAGTTTATTTTTCACATCAAACAGTGGCGGATCCAGAGTAGGCTTCCGGGGGGGGGCGTTAACTAACAATAAGTAAAATTTGTAGAAATAACCTTTATATAATAAGTACTTACGTACAAAACAAAAGTAAAAAAATTCCCATAAGATGCGAATTTTTTGAAAAGCACTCTATAAAGATAAGAAAAACACTATTAACTAAAAGAAATAAAACGTAAAAAGACGCACCCTTAATTAAAAGAATACAATATACCAAAGTACCAAAAATACTCATAATAAAAATTTTTTTGTTTTGGCCTTTATTACATTTTGCTTGATTTAGAAAAATATATAAAAGAATCCTTAAATTCTGGGTAAAAGTAAAATTTAAAGTACTTGACTATTTGTCTTAGATTTATTACGTTGCGGGAGATGACACAGACACATGGTCTTTAGAAAGAGTTTGCCGGTGACCACCGGAATTCGTTCATTCGTAGAAACAGACACTTAGGAGGAGAGACAACTATCTACCAGTTACAAATAAATAAACAGATTGATTATTAAACTTCGAAAATTCGTTACGGCTCATAAAATAATTTGAGATTTTTATGCATTTCGGAAATGCCATGAAAGGAAGTCACGACTCGGATTTGCTATTAGCCAATTAAGTATATTACATTCAAAATTATACTTTCAAAGCTGTGTTAAGTATTAATTATTATTATTTACTTGTGGTAACAGGTAAAGTCCTCCGAAGATTCGGGGGGGCGATGGCCCCCCAGCGCCCCTCTCTGGATCCGCCACTGCTGGGCTTAAGACTACAAAGCGCCTATTTCTCATGGCTATAGTGAAAAAATTGATTTTGGTTGCTTAGTGTTTTTTATTCTAATTATAACATCTGAGATAACTATATATAATAATAATAATAATAATAATAATAATAATAATACCACGTGGATTATGGTACCTTTTCTCCTTTAGTTTTAAAGATAATTGATTGAAATTTGGGATATCCTATATACATAATAAGTGGCACTTTTTGACATACAAGTGACTTTTTTTTCACTTCCGGTTTTGCCGGAAGTGACACTAACTTCCGATTTTTAATTGGAATACCCTGTATATTATAGCCTTTTTGAATTCTGCATAATTTTCTGAATCCAACGATACCAAATAAGTGACATTTGAAACGTCAATATTTTTTATATTATAATTTTTAGTTTTATATTTAAGTGTGCCATGACGGTTCAGATTTATTCTAAATGTAACGCTATAAAAATCGAAATTCCATAAAAAATACTAAATTACGTGATTTATGAGCAAATAAAGTTCATCAAAATGGTTTTTGGGGCAAAACTCAATTTTTTCAAATGGAACCATACTGGTATCGTGGTACTGTCGTGAGCAAAAAAAATAGGACAACTATTTTTTTCTAATGTAAATCTGTCTCTATTTGAATATGTAATGACAAATAACTGACAATCTCACAAAAATTAAAGTTAGATGTACAGAACTAGATTTTAGCAAAAATACGTTATAAACTTGTCCCATTTTTTTTTTTCGCACGACAGTACCATTTATTAGTACTATTAATAAGGAATTTGTTCATGTGTGGTATTAAAATGAGCGATAAATACAAACAAAATTGCAGCTAAAAGCTAAAAGAAAATAAGAAAATCTAATTTTCTTATTATACATAAGGTGGCTTTGGAATATAAAAAAATGAACACAAAACATTACAATTGTTAAAAATGCTGTCCATTAACGTCAATGCACTTCTGAACTCGCACAGCTGTTTCTCGAAGAACGTTCGCCAATTGTTGGGCCATTATGCTATTAATTACGCATCTTACCCGGTATATCTCGAACTATAACAATTTTAGAAGACAGTTCATATAAAAATTGTAGCATTTGAAGGAAAACGTGTGTTGAAGACCTAATTAATTAATAATAACCTTGGAATTGTCTTTTCGTTTGATATTTCAATCATTTTAAGGTTAACTTTCTTTTTTTAAATAGAAAGAGGTATTTTTAAAGCTGAGTTTGAAAAAGACTGTGGCAAAAAATATTCTTGATACTTATATTTTTTTGATTCAATACTTCTAAAGCACAAAAAAAGCTTGATCTACACAACTGCCAAGTCAATTTGAATATAATCTTTCCAGAGATGGGTAAAGGAACGAAATTTTAATAAAAATGAAAGCTTTCAATAAAATATTTGAATATTTGAAAGTTCCCAAAATTCCTTTGGAAAATTGGCATTTTTAGAATCGAAAATCGACTAACACACTTAAAGCACTTTTTTGAGTAGAATCCGTTGCTGATAAGAAGAAAATTATGCATGATAAATAAAAATTAAAAAACGACATGATATATCATTGAAGAGCTCATTTAAGTTGTGAACGAATAATGAAATAATTTACAGGGTGTTCCATTTGACACAAGTTGTGTCTATATCTCGAAAACTGAGGCATGCATAATTATATGAGTCCAAATATGCACATTACAGTGACGTTCTGTTCCCACGTGGTCAGAGGCATAGACAAACGTAAAATAATGACAATAATCACTGTTTAAAATAAAAAATGACTGCCGAATAAAATAATGACTTTAATGATAATAATGACTTTGTTTAAAGCCTTGTAATAATATATACAAAGATGCGACACTATGAGCGATCCCATTCATAAATCTCCCTTGAGAAATTTGACCTCGGACATTTAAATTGGCATCTGAATCTGGCAACTCTGCAATGTAGATCCCGAACCGCTCTTGTGAAGGACATCAAAACTAGTGTTGGCTCCAAGTGATATGTAATTGAGTAAAAATTTTCATGCATGTAACAAATATATACAAATAACACTTTACGTATTGTACAAGGAAACACGGACAAGCTGACATAAGGTGATGAAACGTTAATAATATTTCATCATTTCGTGGGTTTTGTGTCCGGGAATGTCTCATTCGGTTTTTCAATACAATATATTTTTCTGACAGATTTGGGAAAGCTAACCTGCTGACATATGCGTGAAGAAATCACGGGATGTGTAATCTGGAATCTTGTCCGTCTCTCTCAAGAAACGAGCTTCTCCTTTCGAGTGTCGCCTCTTTATATATTATACTATTTAGTCTTTACTTTCACAATAAAATAAGCAAATCATAAAATACTCAAGTACGCTTCTAAGGCTATGTCAAAGTCATAAATATATACGCCCCTCTTCAAACTTAACAAATTTTGCTTAAAACTTTGTCTCTAAAATTATTCCTTTTTTAGATATTTCTTTGTTTCAATTAAGATGACTCACCATATATTTGCTCTCATTTTTTTCTTGGAAAACATTTTCCCATGCATCAACGAAAAGAGGAACCATACTGGGGAACTTCTGACCCAGTATGGCCAGTATAAGTGGCGCTCCACCTGGTCTTATCAAATACATCACTAGTGTTGGTTGGCTCAAGCCATTCCTCAAGGAATAAGGGGCTCGGTGGACATGCCGCCACCTAAGTGGGTAGCACAATGGGCCTGAGGCTGAGTGCATGTGAGCGCAAGTTCATCCCCCGCCAAACAATCCAGAATCCAGCTAGAGCTTCAAATTGCATGTCTACGTCATTCTGAGCACAGTGATATGCCACAGTTAGTATGTTGTCTAACAGTTACCTCAATGGTTACAAATAGGACATGTTGCAAAATCATGATAAAAGAATTAATATGTACCATATTAATAATTAAAGATTATGCTAACAAATGTTCAAATTTTTCAAATAACGGAGATATCGCTCGCCTGTTAACATAATTCTGGGACACTTGGTACATAGGGATATAAAAATTGAGTGAAGATGCATAAATAAAAAATATCATCAATAAATAAGAACAATTTATTCTACAATTGTCCATTTTGGTTTACAATTTGTATACATAAGGCAAAATCTTAATGTCTACTTTACATCACCAAAATCACTTTTTAAATTATTACGTAGTTATACAAAAGTATAAACTACTAAAAGAAAAAGATAAGGCACAACTGCATGATAAAAAAAAAAACACCCATTTCAAGAAGTCAAACTCAATTTGAAAATGAATAAAGATACCTCTTTGACCCATTCAATCACAGAGGGTTGAAAATTTTGAGGTAAATTTACGATCAACTTCAGGAATAGTTTGACAGACGAAAAGGGCTTTTATAAACAGAATAATAAATACATGTACATTAATTCATTTTTATCTTTAAAATAATATTTTGTACAATTTAAAACAAACAACAAAAAAATATACAAAATTAAATAAAATTACTGTACTTTAAGGAATGTCGTGTTAAAATTTCAGAGACTAAAACTGGTCATTTCCATAGCAATAAATGATCAAATATTTGTTTCAAATTTGACTTCCAACAATTATTCACATATAACTTTAAAACCCAATGCATGGGGAAACAGTAGAGGACTTCCTGTCACCTTATACTTATCAATTATCATGATATGTATTTTAAAGATTCAATTCAATTCGCATTAAAATTCTAGCAAGGCAGTCCTCGATGGAAATAACCATATTTCTCTCCTATTGTACTTATTTGTTCCAAAAAGAATTCTCTATATTTATACCCTCACATTTTAAATTATTTTGTTACTTATAGCTTTATCCTTTTTTTACAGAAAGTAAACATATAAAATGATATGTAGGTCTGGTAAATTTTTTGAAATAATCAATATATAATTCTTATTAGAACAAATAAAAAAGCCAAGTTATTTACAGATATATAGAACAAATTTTAGGCTTCAATGCAAAAATTGTTTAAATTGTTAGCACCTCTTTATAGCAAATTAGTAAGAAGTAGTCTAGTAAATAAACATTTCAAGCCTATCAAACAATTCAGGTTTTTTAATTATTTTACAGATAACAAGTTCATTTTTAAATTCTCTTCTATTTTTTCTCTCTTTAGGGTATTCCACAATATAACATATAATTTTTGTTTATATATGCTTCCTGAGTGCTGAGAAGAGAAGTATTGCATTCTTTTATTGGCTCAGTATTAAATTTTAAAACACACATTGAACGACACGAACTAAATCATAAATCAATATTCAGATTATTGTTGGACCAGATTTTTTTATTGTTTATATCCTTTTTATCATCTAACGAATTCGGTTAAATCTCGAATCAATTAATAGACAAAGAAGAAAGCTATCTACTTTTGTTTTTTTTTTGTCTACTTATTAACGTCGGCCTATTTCTGCTACCAAGGCATATAACTGGGAATTTTATCAAACCTCTTCTCTATGGAAGAGTAGGGATTTTTTACTTGCCTAACATTTAATAGACAAGGAACCGACTGCTTTACATCCCCTCGAAAGGATGGTATATCCACTAAGTAATCCTCATCTCAAATTACATAGCTTCTACGTATACACTGATATACAAGCCGCTGGGTATGCAGTCAAATAGAATCAGCACGAGCCAAAACTTCACAAAGACATTCAGGGTATACATACCCGATAGGGAAGAGGAAGGAACGAATCAACTGCGAAGACATCCAAATGATACCATATGGTATACTGATGGATCAAAAACGTCAAGAAGTACTGGAGCAGGTGTTACGGGGGACCAACCAGGGACAGATATTAGTCTGAACCTGGGCAGCACCGCAATGGTGTTCCATGCAGAAGTCACAGCTATAGAAATCTGTGCACAAGAAATGATACGGAGGTCATATACTGACAAAAAAATCCACATCATCACTGACACTCAAGCAGCTCTCAAAGCTCTGAATGCAGTAAAGATACGTTCTAAAACGGTAAAAAACTGCCTTAAATCCCTGGCGAAACTGGCGGAACACAACAGTATACAACTGGAGTGGATGCGAGGACACCAGGACAATGAAGGCAACGAAAAAGCAGAAAAGCTGGCCAAAGAAGGCGCAAAACAGCCTTCATACAATACCGCAAGAGGAATGGTAAAGGAACTATTAAGTCAGAAACATAACTTGTATTGGACCGGGGCACCGGGGATGAGACAGTCACGTGTCTATACATAGAGCGTTATAAAAGACACTTAATGATAAGCATAGTGATAACCATATTGTTTTTACTGTACTTTCTCTGTATTTTTAAATTTTAAAATTGTGATAATCTTAAAAGTGTCTTATTTTTTATAAACTTTTATATTTTAATTGTTATGTATGTCTCGCCAGGTGTTTTATAATATTTTTATAATGTTTTATAATATTTTTTATATACATGTATTTGTTTTTATTACATTAATTTTGTCAAATGACGATCACACACATACTATGTATGTCCAAGTGTCAAGAAATATTCTATTCTATTCTATTCTATTCCATCACTGGCGGACCATCCAAGACAAAGACTAACGAATTGCTAAAGCTGAGCAGAAAACAGCTGAGATGTGCCGTGGGAATCTTAACAGGACACTGCACACTGAATAGACACCTAACCGATATAGGTGTGAAGGATAATCCAGAATGCAGGATGATCCAGAATGAGGATGAAGAAACTCCTCACCACATACTATGTGAATGCCCAGCCTTGGTGGCTGGGAGGTTTTCATACTTCGGGGACCAACCGTGACCCCGGAAGAAATAGCCACAGCTCCCATTGACCGTATACTTTCCTTTTGGAGAGGAACGGGATTAATGGGATAACGAGACTATGGGGTACAATAAGCTTACGTTTTCAGTATGGCAGGGCCTCTGGCACTGCAACCTGTAAGGAAAAAAAACTGCAATGAATGTTACTCAACTTTATGTATCTAAATACATGTACAGTCAAGATGGCACAGTGGCTATCTATGAATATCCATTTCAGTGTTTCAGAAATATATTCTGGAGAAAAAAATAAATGATACCAACACAGATCAGTATTTTCCCCTATGTTGAAAATGACAAAAAAATGTGATAACATTACTGAAAAGATTAATAACTTATTATCCAGATTTTAAAAAAATGGTTAAAAAGGTGAAAAAAGTTACAAGCAAGTAAAAAATGATATAATCCACAAAGCATATTGTAGACTAGCCGTGCCCGCGACTATGTCCGCGTGGAATTTTTAAATGAACTAAAAAGCTTCTTTGTAAACGATGTTTGAGGTAGAGTCACCATTCTGGAATATTTCAGAAGGCTCACAAATTTTCTGGGACGTTTCGGAACACTCAAATTTTTGAAGAGACATCTATGCATGTTGCCACAAGATAACCCCACTCGCGAATTATATTCAGCAGATCTTTCAAGAATTATACATCTTCAAGTTGGGTGATAGTCTGAAGATCCACAGTACTCAGGCCTGTCGGTGCACTGTACATTCGTGACATTATTCTTTACAAGAATAATGATATACCATCAACAAATTGATAATATCAGTCTGTATAACTTGACAGTACCGCACAGTACAGTATGAACCGGATCTATGAATACACATGTACATATTCTTTCTCATAGTTAAGACTGGCTTTGCTTCTTCGCCTTGAGATGTGATCGTCTTGAAAAAGCATATAAAAATCGATTCAGTGATTTGGGCTCTAATGTTCCACAGACAACAAACAGACTTTTTTAAAACCATTTTTTTGGGTTGGAAACTTGAAAACGTGTAAATTCACCAAAAACTCAAAATCGAGTTTTACACAATGACTTCCCCTATATTATTATTAAAAAATGTGAGTAGATCTGACGATCTGCAGTACTCAGTCCTATCGGCCATTGTACATACGCAACATTTAAGATCCTCTAGAAGGACCAGTGGTCTCTACGAAGAAGAGACAGAGGCAGGGTAGATCCTGTAGTTCCTCCGGCTGTAGAAACTGCATTCTGAAATACCTAAACATTAACGCCCCTACTGGTGCACAATGGCATAGAATATGAGGGTTTCATCCCCCACTCCACGCATCTGACAAGTAGAATCATCTTTCAACCGTATTATATGCAGTTGCAGGTGCTTGTTCGGAGGACAGTGTCCTGTTATCAGGCCTACTATCCGTCTCAATCTTTCTCTATCAAGCCCAAACAGTCACTTTACGGTAGAGTTAGTCGAGGGCCCCTTTACACGGAGTCTCAACTGCCTCATTCTGGAGGCCTAAGCCCAATAGTTGTTAAACTATGCCATAGCCCAGTCTTGCAGCTCTGATTGAATCAGGGTTCTTAGCAAACTCCATATTTGAAAAAAATAAGAAAATCTTGATGTCATATCAAAATTCATGACTCTATATTTGAATTTAAGAAATTCGAAATACGTGTGGCACTATTGACAGCTTTTTGTGATCAGACCTTTGTCCGGAATGATCGTGAATCTGATTATGAATATATGAAAAAAAAAACAAGATGCAATTTGAATGAGATTGAGTGCCAAGACATTTGGATGAAAATATGAATATAAATATTCAGTTTTTTCATAATTATTCCTCATAGCCACGACATATTCCATATTTTCTTTAAAAAAAATCTATTGCACTGTGTGAATTTATGTAATTTTTTTTTTTGAAGCTGATAAATTCAATACATACATTTTTAACTTCGGTCTCAAATGTTAAATCGTATTATGATTGAATCCTTCCAACTGATAACTTCATTATTTTATTTAATCCATTTTCCTGTAATATCTCTTTCCATATTTTTTTATTTCCAAGACGCATTCATTAGGATCTATTTTCAGTACACCTCCGACTAAAACTGTAGAGATCAGCTTCTATTTTGCGTTCACTGCAGTATCCTCATATAAAGCTGCGTATCATCAGTATATAAATGGTACTAACAATGATTTAATCGTTGTGGTATTTAATTTAATCCTAACATTTTCCCGTAATATCTCTTTCCACATTTTTTCATTTCCAAGATGCATTACCCCTAGATTATTTAGGATCTATTTTCAGTACACCACCAACTAAAATGTAGAGATCAGCTTCTATTTTGCGTCTACTGCAATATCCTCATATAAAGCTGTATATCATCATATAGGCCCCAACATATGCTGTCTTGAGGTGCAGCACTTTCTGTTTTTAACATGATTTGCTATTTATCTTAACACTTTACTTTCAATAAAAATAGCTTCCAAACCATTCCGCCCAGGTGTTATTTAACCTGATATAATGTAACATAGTTAATAAATCGTACAACATCAAAGGTTATACTTTCATCGAAAGTATTAGAAATGTTACCAATCAATTATACATTATTGTTCACTATTTTTAACAGAGCAGTCTGCATTCTATCACATTCCCTAAAACCCGATTGTATGGATGCGGTGGTATTACATATATTTTTAAATAACATGCTGTCTAAGGCGAGCACAGATCCATCTTGACTATATTCATATCTTGAAACGAAAAGTTAAGCAACAGCAGTCACAGTTAGTTATTGGATAGGTGACCTCCAGGGATATACAGTGACCTTGCCCCACCTTCCAACGCCATGTTAATCAGCATATATGCAGAAGCTATGCAGTATTAGACGAGATTGCATAATGGATATACCATCCACAGGACAGGATATTAAGCAGTCAGGACCTTGTCTAATAGATTTAAGGTAAATAAAAATCTCTGCTTTTCCTAGAGACAAAGTCCAGCAAAATTTGCAGGTGGTAACTCACCTCCTGCTGTAGCTAATGTAAAATAAGTAATTAAAAAAACATCTTAACCATTTTCCTGCTAACTTTAGAGCAATTCTGAAGATGGTAGGTAAAATATTTAAAGGTTTAATATCAGATACTCTTTCCGGCTGAGATATTTTACGGTAACAGATAACTATAGTAAACTTTTCCATATTTCAAAAAACACACCTGTACTAAAAGTTTATACATGTGATTTAAAATACCTACATAACAGGGCTAAACAATTTTCAACATTTTTAAATCTATATCAAAATATGAGTAAGACAGGAAATATCTCGTTATTAATTTAAACTCAAAAGCATCAGCCGTTAGATACGCCCCTATTATAAATTAGGGATGTGGTATAAACGGTTTAACATTCTCCCTTGTAGTGGAAGTAGGTAAAAAGATATATCATGTCTTACTCTGCTTTACTATCCCCTTCGCCATCCACAAACGACCGTACTTTATTGTTACTATTAATCTCGAATTGTGTGCAAAAAGTTATTAAAATTGGACCAGCAATTTTAAAGTGATGCAATTGCAGACATGTCTACATTGGCATCAGGTATTATTTGGCAAATGATAGTAACACATGAAAGAGGAATATGTTGTCGGTATCAGCACCAACACAAGATACACAGGATTGCAATATATGGTCATAAACACACAGAGCTGGCCTCAGTTCCTCAAGCGCCCTCGTACGAAATTTTGAAAGGTGTCCCCTTTTCTGGTCAAGTCAAAAAAAATTTTTTTTTGTCATCTCAAAATTGATGAGCAGGGTAAAATCTAAAACAAAATCTTCGTCCTCATACATTTTACTCAGAAAAAAAGCGACTTATATTAAGCTCGTGGCACCCCCTGAGGTACGGCGCCCTTGTGTGGAGCACGGTCGCGCCCCCCTCAAAGGCCGGCCCTGTAAACACATTTTCAAATGGCGAAGTAGCATAATATAATAGAGCCTTAAAATGAAATGCAATACTTTAGCTCCTCAATTTTAAATTGGTAATGTTAAATACTGATTATGAAAATCTGATTAAAAATCATTGTATGAAGTATTAAAATTTAAATTTCACCTCACAGGTAGCAAAATTGTTTGACATTATGTATTTACTAGACTAAATAACAATGTTTATATTACAAAAGATAACAAACTAACCATTCTATTATTTAAAAAAGTTTTGAAGCTTTTGATTAGAGTAACTGGGAGATATTAATTTTTAAGTATATTATTACAATGCAATAATAATTACGTTTTGATTAAGAATTTTAGTGCCTCCATAAAATAGACTATCTAAGTATTTAACGAGGTATTTTGATACAAACTTGCGACGAGAAAACTATCACAGATTGTACCAAATAAATTAGTGATGAGGAAATGAAGCGCTTGTTTATTAAATAATGAGATTTTTTTAAGTAATTTGTTACTTTAAATGTCATTTGCTGCTCATAGAAGTATTAGCAGGTAGAGTGGCAGATCTTTGTTGGGCATTCAAGTATGGCTTCAAGTTAGAACGAGTTGATTCCCTGTTAATAAAACATCTAGGATTAGTCGGGTTGAAGTAAATGAGATGATCATTTTCACAAGTTATATTATATTGTACATAATGGACCAATAGAAGTATCAACAATAACGGAATTTAATTCATTTGAGCAAACCTCATTCACAAGTCGAGCAATCACAGATTAGTTACTTCCACATCTAGTGGAAGTATAATGACATTTTTTTTTTATTTTTATTGTTCAAATATGCTTAGAATGTCATGAAACGTCGAGATTTTAAGTTTGAACAAAAAAAATGCCTGTGTCGTTCTGTCGGTCTGTAATTTTTTTTTTGTGAGCACGATTACTCTGGAACTGTTTAAGTTATTGACTTGAAATTTGGTACACATGTATTTTAATGAGATCTGGAAATAGATTATATTTTCATCTTATTCCGTTGAAGGGTAAATTGGGGTAAATGGGGGTAAATAGGTAAATCAAGCAGGTAAGAGGCCATAAAATTGGTATTTAATATATACAAGAGAAGCCAATGTCTCAAAAAAATTTTTGGCATTAGCCATCCCATTATAAAAGGGGGTGAAAAAATAATTGTAATTTAGTGTGTGTACAAGAACCAAAGGCCTCAAAATATATTTTTTTTACTTCATCCATCCCCACTACCACCCCCCCATTACTTGGGTAGCAAATCTGGATGTGGAAGTAGTGATACCTTGGGCAGCGGTTTTTTTACTTGTAAACATGGCTGATGGCAAAAACTGGATTTATATAACACAAAGTTACCCATTTTGTAGGTATGTAATATACTATTCAAATGTATCGAGCGTTCACTTTAAGCGAATATTTTAATATCAGAAGAGCGGAAAAATTTGTTCTTTGTAAATTACTCACTGAAATTTGAATAACTTGAAAATCTGATAAGTTATATTGAAAAATGTCCTACATTTTAAAGAAATTTTTACCACACCAGCTTTAAATCTCAAAATGCGCATCCTATGTGAATAAAATTTTAGGTATCGATAAAACAGCTTTTTTCGACCAAATTTTTCATAATTTTTATTTTAAAATTTCATAGTAATTGTTGAAAATGGAACTTCAATTTGATAAAATGGTTGATTAAACGTAAAAATCTTCCGAAAAAATATTTCGAATATATGAAATATTAATTAAGTTATCAGTTCAATGGACAATATTAATTTGACAGAGAGAGCTAGATCGACTACAGATAGCAGAGGTCATCCAGTATGTCCAGGGGTGCACTAAGGTCGTTCTCAGCTGATGTTATTCATATGTATTGATAATGGGGCAAACAGGAAAAGTGAAAAATACTGATCAAGAGTCCATTCCTAATCACTTGCCTACATTAGAGAATGTTCCACATATAGTTGGTTAAGAGTGTTAACCTGCTGACTCCATAGAAGCAAATTTTACAGGAGGCTAGAAAAACATTGTAGTTTTACCAAAAAATTATTTTGGACTAAAATTTAAATTACATCTTTTTTTATCTATATATTTTACGTATTTTTTAATGAAATATTATCTACAATATGCATAAGTTTATTTTTTATAGAGATAGCAATGTTTCGTTGATACAAACCAAGTTTGGGTAGATAGATTTACCGTACATAAATACAGCTATTTTGAATCCAGTTTTTATAGTAAGGGGCTTTGCACAGATTGCTATTTGTAAATACCATCAATAGTCTTATTTGAGCATAAAGTGGAGTTAGCAGGTTAACACTCTTAACCGACAATATGCTAATTTATATCGATACACAATTTCATCATATCAGCTTTCACTCATTTGTCAAAGTGTTTTTTTTATATAATTTCATTTTACAACTTTGGAATTATTATTAAGAAAGTGAACTAATTCACATTTAGTAATTTTTCGAGTCATCAAGAAGACTGAAGAAGATTGTTTTGATAAGATGTAGAATTGTAGAAGATATATTCAGAAAAAAAATATTTCCCAAAAACTATTCATCCAGTTGTTATGTGTATCACAAATGTGAGAAAGGCATCCTAACAGTTCATTTGACTGTTTGTATTGCCAAACCTCATTTACCTTAATATTCATTCATCATTTACTTTAATATAGTATCTTAAAATAGAAACAATTCATAACTAACTTGCATACTGTAATGTATATGTACAGGGTGTAACGCAACTTACCAGAAAAATTTTAACCATACATGCACCTTTAAATAAGTCGACTTCCTAAAAAAAAATTTAATAAAAGTCTAACACAGAAAAAGATACACATTGTTAAATTTACAAATTGATGGAAATGTTAAAATAGCCTAAAATAAAAATTTTTAATTTAAATTTTTTTATGTTTTTTAGGTACTTTTTTTTTAATACAACAGTCCTTCAATTAAGTAGAGTTCAATAAATTACCATTTTTCATCAATCTGTAACTTTAACAATGTGTATCTTTTTTTTAAGAAGTCGACTTCTTATTTAAAGGTGCATGTATGGTTAAATTTTTTCGGGTAAGTTGCGTTACACCCTGTATAATTCATCATTAAAATTATTATTTGGTTCAACACCATTTGAATACATGTGTATAAAATCAACACTATACAATGCAGACACATCATTTATCTGGAATATTTAAACAATAAAGTAAATAAGGATTGAGGAACTATCCACCCGGACACCAAAGGGGGCGGCTACGCGGGCACCAAAAAGAAGCCCAAGGAGCTGCCCGTTAGAAGCGTCTCCAAAAGCCCCGTCATAGGTATGTATCTTGGGTTGTATAGATATTTGTAAGTTGTTATTTGTCATTTTATAAAATTGTTTTCAAAGTTTGTTTACCATTGTATGTTGTAATATTTATACTTCTGTCTGATATTATATACAATATTTGTAATCCTGACTTATGTAAAACCATTGGTTCTTAACATGAATAAATTATTTATTTATTCATTTAAATAAATATTGTTTTGTTAAAACTGACTGGGTTTAATTTGCCGTTTTCAGGTTCTCTTAATTTCACAGTTATAGTACGATTTAAGCGTGACATAGTTGGTGAATTTTGATGCATGAATATTTTAAAATTATTCCTTGTTCTGAAAAAACTACTTAGCAAAATATATTGCACAGTTGCAAAATAAAAGAAAAATTACTATATAAATGATTCCTTAAAGGAAGAATTTGTGAAAACAAAATTCTTATACCAATCTAATTTATTTATTCATACCTTTCGTAAATTAGTTGTATTACATTTTACAAAAATGTACAAAACGAAACAATAATTTATCTGTGATACTATATTTCTTTATTTACTTACTAATTAATCGTTGATATATATATTTTTAATAACTTTATTTTTGAAGTTAACTTCGGAAAAAAATGTTTGCTTTATCTCCAAAGATAACTGAACAAACATGGTGGCACATTTTTGTAATATCCATTCGAATTCAACATTCAAAAATATATGAGAAACGTGAACTCGCAAACCAAATACAGAATATGTCTGTCTGTAAACCTGTGTAATGAACATATAATTTCTTTCACTCCTCCATTTTGAGATATTTACAGTTAAAAAAATACATTTGAATCATACATTAGTCCTCCCTTGAGATGTACCTAATAATTAACGAATGTACTAGTCAACCTAGGATAGCAAGTAGCCGCACAGAGAGAGAAGAAATATCGTCAGTTAGACAGAGGCAACCAAGCTTTAAGCTTCTTAAGCTAGCTAGCTTAAAAAGCTTGTTTGTCTCTGTCCAACAGTGACGACATTTCTTCTTTCTCTGCGCGGCTACTTGTCATCCTAGGTTGACTAGTACATTGTAGAAGATCATTTAAAGATATCAAAACTTGGACGTGAACACTCCGGAAGAGGCACATAAATCCGCCATCTTGGATTATATGTGAAACCCACAGAGCCATGTATCTCCGTGATAGCTGATTCGATCTTCATGATCCTTTTTAATTCAATTCCATTTTCAGTACATTTTTGAGAAAAACCAAAAATAAGTGAGATACATGTCACTTACTAAATTAAAAACTTGACTATTAAAATTTTACCCCCCTCCAGTTTTTGTATTTACATTTTGATCAGAAGAATGTTTTAACACATAAACACTACATGATTCGCAGGTGACCCATAGTTACCGGTCAAATGTGCCACTGCGAGCTATACCTTGTCATTTATTGTTTCATCATCAATAGTAATAAGCCAGAGGGTAACTTGTTGCCTCCTTCGCTGAAAGGTAATATAAGCCTGCCTTTTATTTAATTCTCTTTGTTTAATAAAAGTAGTAATTCCCTGTCTACTTTAGAGAAAACAGTTTGGGGATATTAGGGAGTTAAAGCAACACCAAGAAAGTAGACGTAAACGTACAAAATGACAGATACGCATGCGTAATAGCGATTTCTTGTACGTTTGCACTTAGGTCTGACGTAAACTTACGATACCTTAAAACGTATCCGTATCGAGATGAGTTGGTATCACCTATCACCCGATTGCATTTCATTACTTGATATTTTGCAACATAACCTTTCTCAATGAAGGTAATTCTGTTTCTGTGGCATTTTTAAAAGAATTTAGTGAACAATAAATGACAGTAACGGAAAAAGTGAGGTTATGCTGAACACCCATGGCTACACTACGTTCCAAATATTGCTTTATTTGAATTTATATACGTGCCATAACGTGTAATCACGCATGTATTTCCACGTTTACGTCAATGACTTACTTGGTGATCATAGTGTTTGTTTCTAACCTTGTCAGCTTTTATAGGGGATGCTCAATTTTGCTCCAACTGTGGTGTGCTCCCGACTAATGCTCAGCAAATAATTTTATGTCCATTATGTACAAAGTATTAAACATTTTATACACAATACTTGTAAGTAGAAGAAATTAAGCTACGTGATGGATGATACTAGTAATCAAATACTTATATACAAAAAATAACAACTACGATTTATAAATTTATGTCAGAAAAGTTGAAATATGTATATATACATTATCGCCAAGGCAGTTACGATATATGACTTCTTATTTAAGAAACTTTATTCATGTCAGAAAAGATTATTTTTAGGAAATTAGGAATTAAAAAATAGTGATTTAAAAAGTTTAATTAAATCCTAAATCAAATCTGTTTTATTGTTGATCATTCCAAATTCCACACAGGCACAGAAAATTTATTTATACATTTAAATTAATAAAGACATTTATTATCATTATTACATCACAAAAAGTGAAATTACATCGGTGCCAAGACAATGATGTAAAGAAAATAAATTAATATTGAAGTGTTTTATTTCAAGGAATGTATTGCCTAGTCTTAAATTTAGCAGTTTAGACCAAAGAAATGGAATGAATGCATATGACTCCATTTCTTCAGTAATAGAAATAAGGCAAACCTAAATTTTATACTATATGACGATTTTATGAATAGTAAATTATGTAGTTATAGCCCTTCGATAAGTATAATCTGACATAAATTATATAAATATTTTTAATCCTACTATACGACCAAAATAAAGAAATGTGAGTGATTAATCAGTAAAAAAAAATCCTCAAATATCTTTACTTTGATGTTAACTTTCACCATATTCCAATAGCCATGCTAACTATCCATGCTTAGTAGTGGTCCCTTATTAAAACGGAGTAAGTTCTGCTGAAAATTAAATAAAATAAAAATAAACTACTTGAAAGCCAAACTATAGTGGAATTATGGCGTGGTCCTATTTTATTGGAAAATGGCAGACAAAAAACAGGAACTAGAGTTTTCAATGGCTCAAGAATATACCTAATAGTTTCCGTAATGTGCCTTGTACTTACCTTAGCTATGTGTCAGATTTTTTAAACTATCATACTTTTACTTCGACTGTTGGAAGACATTACAGTACTAGGCTAACAGCTCATATTTTTCTTGCATGAAATTTAAATAATTCCTGAATGGATGAAAACAATATCAATGCATTTTGAATGTATCTTTTCATGCGGTGTTGACCGAAAGCCACATTTATTTAAATATTTTTGATAAACTGTGATTTTTGTGTCTGATGTTATATATTATTATTATTTGCTTCTATATAACAGTATAGGTTAGAATTATTTAAATGATTTCCTAACCTCAAAAAAATTAAAAACCAATATAGTTCATCTCAAACTTATAGCAACATGAGGCCCAGTGTTTCAATGCAAAGTTAAGCACTTTATCCTACAAATAAATTAGCTAGAAGTTTAGAATATGAAGTTGCAATATTAAAGTGTTTAATAAAAGCATATTCTAAACTTCTAGCTAATTTATTTGTAGGATAAAGTGCTTAACTTTGCATTAAAACACTGGGTCTTATGTTGCTATAAGTTTGAGATGAACTGTAGTACAATCAATAGGTACTATTATTGCAAAAAGAGCTTAAATCAATTTGTCTTTCTAAGTCTTCGGGGTTCCTTCTGGGCATTTTGTCAAGTTGGTGGGGTCGATAGGGGTTGGCATTTTTTTTTCTCGTGCGAAAATCAATTTTTTTTTTTGGTGATTTCAATTGTCTGGTATCATTCTATCAAGTTTTCTCTAAAAGCCTGTCAAAGAATTTTTTTAATCGTTTCAGGGATATAGGAGAAACTGTCGAATTGCAGCACAACCACCCTTAAAACTGAGTTTTAATTATCTCCAGATGATCTCCACGAAATGAAAGTTTCCAATAAAATATTTGAATATCCCGAAAGTTTCCAAATGAAACTTTCCCAGAATTTTGGAAACTTTCAAATATTCAAATATTTTACTGAAAACATTTTTATCAAAATTTCGTTCCAGAAACTTTCAAATGGAAAGTTTCCTTTATCCATCTCTGAATATAATGCATTCAAACGAAAGTATTTCAGAAAAAACAAAAAATCACCAACAAAGACAATAGCTTTTAATTTTTTTTTTTTTTTGCGGTTAGAAAATTAATTTGTATAATTCTAACCTACATAGTTGCATAGACATTTATTACGAACAATTTGAATTTTTCTTCAGTTCCGATCTCACTTATAGAAGCCGATATAAAAAAAAAACAACCAGAAACACGAAAAAATCAATTAATCAAAAAAAATCTAAATAATCAACACCAAATGAAAAATTTTTAGCTAAATTTTCTCTGATGGCTAAAACATTAAAAAAAAAAATTCATCCATTCCCAGATTTTTTCTAAGTCATGAAAATTTTTACCCAAACTACGCTCCTGAAGTATTGCCCCATACTCATCACTCTGTATTCTTGGCAGTATTTTGTAACCTCGTCCAGAGTAGCGAAAAATCTAAAGTCACCACTGATAAAGCATTAAAAAATGGCAAAATGACTGATAGTGAAAAAACTGTCGTGATGAATTCTCCCAGTTTTCATTTTCATTCCTTATCTAGGATGTTATTTATGTCATGTTACTTTTTAAATTGATTTTGAATAAAGCAAAAAGATCAGGAAAAAATGCCCTGATAGCCCAGGAAGCAGGAAGCAGGGTCAGAAGTTTTCGGCCGATTTGATTAACATTCTTTTTAACATTATTCTACTATTTCTGTGTCATAAATAGTGAAAATGGTTGTCTGCCAGTGTACACACGGGACAAGGCTCGTTAGGAGTGTTTTGACTATGTAAAAAAAATAATATCTTTGACTGAAACCATTAGCGATCAAATTTTCTTTATGAATTATGGACATCATAAAATGCTTGAAAAAATCCTGCTCGCCACCATACTTGCGGGACAAAATGCGTCTGCCACTTGAACAAGTATGTCAAAGAAACGAAGGAGTTAGACTTAAATTATTAATGTTAAAAATTATTATTTTGGGTATTCAGCAGATAACTTTCAAAGAAAAACATTTGTTTCTTTCATATACCATTGGTGCAAGTCTGACCAAAATAGAAGATCAACAAGAGCTCCTCTTATGAAACGACTTGTCGACTACTTTCTTACTATATCTATCATTCAGCATGAAAAACAATAAAACAACCACTCTTTCTATATATTGATGATTCAAGTCTGATCATACCAATATAGTACAAGAAGCCTCCTTTACGAGGAATTTTTTCTACTATCTCCAGCCCTACCTAGAGGATACTACATCACAATCAAACATTTGTTACATTTCAAAGCCAACAAATATTAAAAAACACAAAGAAAAAAGGTATAAAATTTCACAAACCGCATGCATGTCCTAATAAATGAAGTATTTTGTATGTTCTCGATTGATTAAAATCTCTAAACATTGTACAATCTTTTTCATTCTCTTTAGAACTCATATAAACCTAACTCAAAACTAAAGTTAGTATTCAAAATTAAAGAGAACGAAAAAGATTGTACAATGTTTAGAGGTTTTAATCAATCGAGAACGTATGAAATACTTCATTTATTGGGACATGCATGCGGTGAGCGAAATTTTATACCTTTTTTTTAATGTTTTTTAATATTTTTTGGCTTTGAAATGCAACAAATCTTTGATTGTGATGTAGTATTCTCTAGGTAGGAGATACTAGAAAGAATTCCTCATAAAGGAGACTCTTGTACTATATTGGCATGATCAGACTTGAATCATCAATATATAGAAAGAGTGGTTGTTTTATTGTTTTTCATGCTGAATCCCAAGTAGCATTTTTAGACACAGTTTAGGAACAAATTTAGTGTAGTGGGAAACAGTTTCGTAACTGTTTCAATACTTATGGGAGATACAAAGGTTTCCATACATTTCCAACATTTTTTCTGAAGTTTTTACCATTTTTTTTTCCTTTTACAGATAGCACAACAATATTATGAAACAGTTTAGCAACTGTTTCCGTTTTTAGATATAACTTTTTCCAAAACAAGTGTTTGAATACATTTTCGAAACATACTGCAGCATCTGTTAATCATTTCTAAATTATAAACTTGTGTCGATAGATTATTGAAATTGTATGAAACACATTCTTATGTCTCCAAATGTTTCCAAACTGTTTCCATTTTTTTTCCATGAATATAATGAGAACATGTCACCACAACATAGATTATTAATCAAAACCGTGAACTTTTTTAAAAGAGTTATTATAACCTTACATTTTACTGTAATTAAAGCCATAGAAAAGAAATGACCGAAACAAAGAGAAAATTGTTTCTGTAAGAAAATGATTGTTAACATTTCCAAAAAAGTTTCGAAACAAGTTTTTTTCAGAGAAATATGCCACAGTAATCGGAACTGAGTAATACATTAGAGAATTAAGTTTCTTTTCATAAAATATGATCTAAATTTTCGAAACATGCAGAACTGCTTCTGTAGCCATTTTGGTTTTAAGTGATGATGTTTTGCTATTTTAGTCTTTAAAAGAAAACATAGGTAAAGGCTTAATATCAAAGATCAATAATTATGATAATTACGAAAAAAATATACAATTTGGTGTAATCATTATTACCAAAATAATCGAAAAAAATATATTTTATGACCTATAAATTTTTATATTTAATAAAGAAATATATTCGAAATGTTTAAATTTGTGAGGCCCATTGAAAATATCGAAGTATCTCCGCCAAATAATCGATAAAATTCTTTCCGCACGTCTCTTCAGGTCAGACATGGCTAAAAATGACGACAAACACATTATAGGTATTATACCACCATGTGTATCTTATATCGTTTCCATATTGAAAAGTAATAAAAAATGCGTATAATATTGAAACACATTCTTATTAGGTTAAAGATAATAAAATTTTCCAAAACTGACTGCACACATTTGTTCCCATTGTAAAAACTTGTGCATGGTAATGAATCGATATAAAATATAATAAAGTATCGATACATTTGTGCAACTGTATAAATCAGTGAGCTACAAATTTGAAACATGCTTCTCTTTATTTTCGAAACCATGGTAACATGTTGGAAACAGCTCCCATTTTAGACATGGTAACAGACACAATTTGTTAGAAACATTTGACAAATGTTGCTTAAAATGCTACTTGGGATGTTAGATATAGTGTAAGGAAGAAGTCTATTTTGGTCAGACTTGCACCAATTTCATGTTGATGTTCTATTTTGGTCAGACTTGCACCAATGGTATATGAAAGAAACGCATGTTTTTCTTTTTTTTTTACATAGTTGAGACGCTCCTGTCGAGCATTGTCCCACTACTCTCATGGCAGATTCACCATTCACCAATAAATAGGACATGTACATTACGAAAAACAAAGTTAAAAAAATGAGTCAACCAAAACTGTCGCCAGCTCCTGGACTATAAGGCGAATGTCTTTCAAATGTAAAATTACACTAAAAAACTATTATTTCAAACGCTTTCAACAAACACAAGATTAAAATATGCAGAACTGAATTTTAGATGTCTAGGAAATAATGAATTAGTTAACGAATGTGCGTTCCCATTTAAGATTAACAGGAAATAATTCTACAAGCAGTATGAGAGGTTTTTCTTTAGAGAAGCCTAAAGTTCCAAGCAAAGAACAGAGAGGGAAGAACAAGAACAAACACAAAAGAAAACTAAAATAATTTTTATATTTTATTTGCGTTATTTAAAAAAATACAATAAATATATAGAATCTTTATTAGTTACGAAAGCTCAACATGCAAAATTCCACACTTTATTTACAATACTACTTAAAATGATGCATGTTGACATTAAAAAAAAAAAAAAACAATTTACTATTAGTCACTTCTTGGTTGTTTAATTACAGGTTTCTTTGAACTAATTATAAAGCGTTTATTAAATAAAATCCAAATTAAATTTCTCTTGAACGTTTCTACCAATTAGAATTTTTTTAAATCACAAATAGCATAGGAGCTTCATTTTCTATAGGATGTGCCTTTTAACTTAGACTGTAAAAAATAACAAAAATAAAAAAATAAAAGTATTGATAAAGGGTCTAGGGGCTATACATAAATTCGTCGAGTCTAAAACACAAATATTCAAGGTGCTTTCAGCAATTTGAGCACTTATTTGAAATGGCTGTAAAATACAATTCGCAACAAAAAATCTTATAACTTTTTCTTAATGAAAGTTTTTCTTAAAAAATTATTAAAATTTTATGAATATCAATAAATGTACTCTTATTTGGGGGAGTAGGAAAAAAAAAAGAATGCTGAAGAATCCAATAAAAACTCCAAGTTTAAAATTTAGCTTATATCCGCTGAATGGACATCCAGAACTTGCTTTTTTTTTGTAAGTAACCACTGTATCTAGTTGAGATTAAACATCATCCAACTTGCCATGCATGGTATGCAGATCTGATTTGCTTCATACATAATTAGTTGGGCAATGAATCGTTTCACTTTATACAAATTGAATTTTTAATCAATATATATTCGTATTATTTGAATTCCAGCTAGAGATTCTGTCCCAGAAATCCCAGGAATTATGTCAGTTTTTATTAGTTTCCGGACAGGCGGTAACAAAAAGACGTTCTAAGAATATTACATATATAATAAGTATTTTTATTTTTGTTCATAAGACTTTTATGTTTTTTCCTGCTGTGTTATTTTTAATTACAAATAAAACATAAAATAGTCCGAAATCTTTTTTGCCAAAAAAAGAAAACAAACACAAACACAAAAATTCTATATTTGGATGACAAGATTAACGAATATTTTGAAACCAAAAAATTGGGTTATTTGGCAAATATATATAAAGAAGGGTGCCCCAAAGTCTTATGGGACTTTGGGCCCAATACGCCCAAGTTTGTAAAGTGTACGAAGTTATATTGTACTTGGTCTTGTAAACAAAAAAGCCAATAGCTGTAATCCCCAAAATTGAGCTATTTCTAAGATATTAGTTTGCGAAGCACTGACCTCTATATATTAAATGGATAGCCTATACCATAGGGATGCGCATGAAATTTTAGCCAAAATTGAAGAATTCAATAAAGGTGAAAATCGTCTGCTACAGGGCTTTACGTCTTGCGCAGTATACCTGTTTTTAGTTCTGAAGTTAGCAACACGTTGCTGGCAACGCGTTGCTAACAAAGCAGTCCGGCAACAGTCAGGTAGGAAATAAGTTTTGAAACATTATTGGAAAAATAAATCTATCCATAAACACCCCACAATGTAATAAATACATTCAAGTGGCCTGTGTGTGACGTCACAACTCTAAAAAGTGAAGGAAAACAAATAGCTGTCTTCTATCCGAATTTCGAACTATTCACTAAGAAATTTAAAATGACCATGAATCATTTACCATCTGATAAACGAAAACTTTGTTCAACTTACGTCTTTAGGGCCGGGTTACAGTGCAAAATATAACATATAAAATATGGTATAACCTATAAAATGTACATAAAAGGATGTGCTCTTCTTCATTTATAAACAGAAATTTGAATTGATCGTATTATGATCATTTTTCAGCTCACAGAACGGTTATTAATTTAATGTACTGAAATGTGGTAATGTCATATTCATTAATAATTATTTTGTGACCAAATACTGAGTTTATAATTTTCTAATCATAAATACATGATTGCCTCAAAACTTATTTCCGTTGCTAAAAATATAATTCACAGCGTGAAGTCGGCAACGTGTTGCCAGCAATGAGTGGCTAAGTTCACTCTTCCTACTGCGCAAACTCGGCAGCCCCGTGTGCAAATTGTATTTGTACCATTTTTCAGCTCACACATCGGCTATCCATTTAATATATTGAGGTTAGTGTTGCGAAGCCGCTTAAGTGCATAAATTACACTGTCCTACAAATGGAAAAAAGTCATGCTCAGCGAACTAAACCGTTGTATTCTCATTTATTTCGGCTCGCTGAAATTGAATATGACTTCAGTTTTGGCCTTACTCATCACGAATTTTTCAAGTGTTTCAAAAAAGTGCTTTTTTCTTAGATGGTTACACTCTGTATGTGTCAAGACGTTAAATATCAGTTAATAATGCTCATCTTTTTCCACTATACGTCTTCATCATAATACTCTTGTAAAACTGGTACTAGCGATAAATCTTCGGCAGGTAGTCTTATTAATTCTTGGTATTGAGCATACAGTGTTTCTAAATCGCTCAATTTCCGGCAAATTGAAGGTCATATTTGTAATCAGCATGCCAAAAAACATAAGATAGTACACTTTTCAAAGGTGGGGGCATTGGGCCCAAAATTGGCATTTTACTTTATTCTTTCTCGAGATTCCCGGGGAACGTCAATTTTTATTTCCCGATTCCCAGGAATGAAAAAAAGTCGGGAAATCAGAAACCTTAATTCGAGCCTTACTATTGACTAAATAATTTTAAGCTTAACATCTCAACTAATTTTAAGGACTTAGTTCCTCAAGCCTGTTCAGAACTACGATTATAACAGACTAACGAGGGAGTTCTATGAAAGTAATTAGCATAAAGACACATCAGAAAATGCATCAATGAAGACAGATACATTGGAAAGTAGAACAATAGCAATCTAAAGTAGGTAGAGGTTTTTCTTTCTCGTCCATCAGATCACGACTCAGATCCCAAATCATCTTCTAATAGTTGTAACAAATCACCATGAGAGTGGAAAAAACGCCAAATGTTGCAGAAAGCATGACTAGAACCCTCAGCATATAAATTCTTGCAAGGTGGCAAAATCGTCCACAACCTCACCAGTGCATTAGATATGATTGTGAAAGATACAGTAGGAACGATATTGAAATATAGAGTCGACAGAAGCTTTTAAAATGTCTCATTCGCATCCTTCATAAACTTGTAGATTTATGATATCTCGCACTTGCAATTTCACAACACAGAACTATATTGCAGAAGCTGCAAAGCACTTTTGTGAACAATTAAAAGAAATATTAAGACAAATTCCCTCAGAAAATTGAAAAAGGAATGTGAGTAGCTCTACTAATAGTGACAGGCAAGGTAATTTTAACTTGGACTTAGTGGGAGTGATAGTTGGATGAAACATAATGCACACGAAATAAGGTAATCCATTTTTAGACGATTTTTGCAAAAGTATATTAGTGACATGTATAGCAATGTTCAGGTGCCATAGAAATCGACCCTAAACAAATTTTTATCTTTTGAGCTCGATGCGAATACATCTGCATTAACGTGGGCAAAATAACCAATGCTTGCGGTTAGAAGGTAGAAAATTATTTAATAACTGTTCAATGTGCAGACACTTGATAACGTCAATAGTACTAGAAATTACACACTCTTGCACTATAAGCGGAGGCAGTGAATTTAAATATATGATATTTATGGGGCAAAGTAGATCCAACTGTTAAAGAAAATTTTCAGACCATACACGGAAATTTTTCATGAATTCCTCTAGCCATACAAGAGCTTGAACACAGGAGAAAACATCAAAGTTTACTGCAGTTGAGGCAATAAACGGCAATCGATCTTCATCATTTTTCAATTATCGGGAGAAATTGCTGAGAATAGAATAGAATAGAATAGAAATAAACTTTATTTTCATATTGTTACATTTATAATACTATAAACAAACAAAAAGAAAAAGGCGTCAAAAACAAGGGCATCAAAATTGATGCCATACAAAATCTATATGCTACTAGAATAGATCTTTCTTAATATAAAAACATAATTAACCAGCTAAAAAATCATCTATACTATAGGGTTCAAGATCAATTAGAATTTTTCTTATTTGTGATTTGAAAAGTTTTTGGCTTTGTATTATTTTGATGTCGTCAGGCAGTCTATTGAATAGTTTTATACCCATATAATGTGGGCTTTTTTCTGTTAAAGTGAGGCGATGAATGGGGTAATTTAAGGCCATTGTTCTAGTATGATGCTGATGGTGTGTTTCTATATTAAATCTGTCTCTATTAAGAAAAAGAAACATTAGACATTCATATATATATACAGCATAAACTGTCATTATACCTTCTGATTTGAAAGTAGTCCTGCAAGTTTCATTATAATTCATTTTCTTAATAATTCTTAATACACGTTTTTGGATTACAAATATATTTTGAATTTGACTATCTCGTCCCCAAAAAATAATTCCATATCTTATGACTGACTCAAAATTCGCAAAATACATTATTTTAAGTGTTTTTTCATTCATATATTTGCTTACTAGTCGAATTCCATAACAGATTGAGTTTAGCTTTTTTGACAAATAGTTTATATGATTTGACCAATCTAAAAATTCATTAATGTGTATTCCCAAGAAATTAGTGTTCTCCACAATATCCAGTCTTTCCTCAGTAGTTAGATGTGTCGGTTTTACTACTCTAGAAAGTTTTGTTCTGAAAAGAATTATCTTGGTTTTTTCTTTATTTATAATTAATTTGTTCTTTGTAAACCAATGAGTTACCTTTTTAAGGAAATCGTTGCTATTAATTAAGGTGTCTGAAACATTTTTGCAACCTAATATCAAATTTGTGTCGTCTGCATAATTTACTATATTTTGATTAGGCTCATCTGTTATGGATCGCAGGTCGTTGACAAATATGATGAATAGAATTGGTCCTATAATACTTCCTTGTGCGATACCCACTTTATTTGGCATGATTTTAGAATTATAGTTGTTGCCCTCTTTTGTTATAGTCACTCTTTGTTGTCTGTCATTTAAATATGAAACAAACCATTTTAGAACATTTCCTCTTACTCCATACATTTCCATCTTTTTGATAAGCAACTCTTTGTCTAAACAATCATAGGCCTTTGAGAGATCCAGGAACATTCCAAGAGCTAAATCGCCATTTTCCAAGTGTGCCAAAACTGCTTGAATAAATTGAAAAATTGCTGTCTGTGTTGAGCGACCTTTTAAATAAGCATGTTGACTCTCAGTAAAAAAATTACACTTATTCATGAAATTTAATAGACGCTTACTTATGATTAATTCAAACAATTTTGAGAAACCTGGTAATAAACTAATAGGTCTATAATTTTCCATCATTTCTGGATTGCCCTTTTTATACAGAGGTTTTATAAGCGCTATTTTGAGACCATCTGGGAAAATTCCATACTTAAAAGAGTTGTTTATCATATAGCACAACACACTACTTAGTTCATTTACTGAAATTTTTACGATACTACTGGGAATTTCGTCAATTCCACTACTATATTTATTTTTAATTTCTTTTGCTAATTCACAAATTTCAGATGTTGTTACTGGTGTTAAGTACATAGACTGGTCGTTTTCTTTTATATTACTAGTGAAAGTACACTTTTCTAGATTCTTTAAAAGTTCAGGGATCACGGACAATAGATATTCATTGTATTTGTCAGGTACTTCTTCAGTATTTCCCTTTATTCCAATGTCGAAATCATTGTTAGATTTCCCAGTAATTTCATTACATATGGCCCACATACATTTTGTCTTATTATCAGAATTTTTTATTCTATTTTCATATTTTTTTGCTCTTGTTTTTTTTAATATACCGTCATATTCTTTTTTTACACTGTTGTAATTCTCCTTATAACGAACGTCATTTTTAGATAAAGTTAATAAGATATCTAACCTCTGTTTACATTCAATAAGTTCTTCATTTCTTAGAGTTTTATCATAATGTGCTTGATGGCACTTATATTCCCTGGCTAATTTTTTAGGAAAATGCTGGGTAAAAATGTTCTTAAAAGTATTCATAAAACTGTTCCATTGCATATTTACATTTGAAGGTACAACACTATATATATTTGACCAATCCTCCTCTCTTAAGCTACACAGAAAATCATCCTTATTCAGATCTGAATAAAAGCGTTTATATTTAACATTGGTTTTTCCTACCACAGTTTCTGTATTAAAAATTATTTTCTGTGCAGTGTGATCTGATACAAAATTTTCTATTATTAAAGTTTCCACATAGTCTGAATTGGTAAATATGTTATCAATACAACTTGAAGTATTTTGGGTTACTCGTGTATTTTGAAATACAGTTTGTGATAATTTAAAAGAATTCATAATTGAAGTTAATTCTGTTCTAATTTTATTTTCTTTTATCAGTTCTATATTAAAATCACCTGCTATAAAAATTAATTTTTGCTCCTCAAAGATATGTGCCAGTAGTTGTTCAACTTTGTCTAAAAATATATGAATGTCCCCTGTAGGAGGCCTATACAAAGATACAATTATTGCATCCATTTTACCTAATTTAAGTTCAACTGCTGCACACTCAAATACACCACTCGCCGATAGGTTGTTCAGTTCGGTTCTTACTTTACTCTTCATGTTTCTTCTTACATATACTGCTGAACCTCCATGTTGCCCTTCGTTTCGACAAAATTTTGTAACTAATTTAAAATCTTCAATTGCCAAAAAACCTATCTGATCTTCTGATTTCCAGTGTTCAGACATACATAAAACCTTGCAGTCTGTATGGTCTTTTAACATGTCATTTAACTTGTCTATAGAATTTCCTAATGACTGAACATTTTGATGGATGATGCTAATTGCTTTTTGTATGTTTGATGGATTATTATTTTTGTTGTTAAAAAGATTTCTATTCTTAGGCAGTTTTTTGTTTATAAAAAAGACTCTCCGTAATTGACATAATTTCTAAATCTATGTAGCCTTGCTTTGTATACAGGACAGTTTATGTCTCTAGCTGAATGTCGTTTTTCATTATATTTCATCTTTGTACAATTTGCACATGTTAATTCTTGTTCTTCAATACAATTTTTTCCATAGTGTTCCCCTCCACATTTATGACAACATACTTTTTCCTTGCAGTATTTTGACACGTGTCCAAAACCGCAACATTTAAAACATATAGCAAGGTTAAAATGTTCTTTCACATGAACCTTTACCAGGTCAAAGTTTATTTGCTGCTTTTTTAAAAACCATTTTGCGATGCTGGGAGGCGCTTGCAAAATCCAGTTCTCTTTTTTTGGATTACGACACCGTTTTTTCGTGATAATTTTAATTTTGTCCTTTATAGTATATCCAAGTTCCATCTCAATGTCATCATTTAACCTAATTAATTCTTCCACAAATTCTTCGTTTGAATATCCACTTTCGATTCCGGTTATTGCAAACATTGGGTCAGAATTTTCAGTTTCTTTGATTTTTATGTGGTCTTTACTTTTTAGTGTTGTTTTTAATTTTTCTTGCTGATCTTTGTCATGACTTTCTACTATAACTGCACCGCTCTTCAGTTGCCTCACACTTTTGAAACCTCCTCCTGTTTCCTTTGCACTTATTTCTTTTTTAAGCTGTTGCATAACCTTTTTGGGGTCATCGACGTTCTCAATTCTTATGAGTGTTTCATGCTTCTGTACTGTTTTTGGGGTTTTCCAGAATAGATATTTTAAATGGCAAAGAAGTCGACTTTTCTATGCCAGGTGTAAATGCTATGGACTTTGCAAAAGTTCAGATATCTTAAGTATGCCCCAGTTACATTGGTCGTCATTGAGGGCTCTTTCTCAGAATATAAATCAATATTCCGTGTCAAGGTTAAACTACAAAAAATTTAGAATAGATATTGGCTTTATTCTTGTAATTGAAAAATACATGTATGTATGTTAAATTAATGTTACATCCCCAAATATCTTCGAATGAATGTTTATAAAAATTTTACGTTATTAAATTTGGCCTTTATAGAATTCACTAAAAAAACTACAATTCGATACAATTCTGTTTGGATTAACATTTACTGGTAGGGAGACCTCATCATTTTATTTTGGTCTAATCTTAATGAATTACCCTGTATAAATATACCAATATATATTTGATTTTATCAAACAGCTATAAGTAAAACATGAATATACTTAAAAATAAGGTTTTAGATCTTTTTAAGATATCTGAAAACCAAACAAATTAAAGCTAGTAAATGCACAACATTGTAAATTATAACTCCGATTTAAATAGGTCCCGGCTAAGCGATTGAGAAAATTAAATCGGAACACGCCTTATACAGGGTCGTTTCTGTTTCTGCCACATTACTTACAAATCCGTTCAAACGTCGCTGATTACGTAAATTAAACAGCCAAAACAATTACATAACTTTTATTGCTGACAGCTATTCAACAGATGTCATTCAATGTTGTATAAAGAAAGATAAACTATTTGTAATATTATACTTATAATATAATAATAGGTAACTTCAAAATGAGCATTAATATATTACAATACGTGTCATAAAAAAAAGTAAGGCAATCAATGCCCCTTTTTCGAGCCGAATAACATTAAGGTGATACAGTCGAAGTTAAAATTAACCTGATTGATAACTTATACAAAGAAAATAATATGCAAATGCCGATAAATGCACATCAGTATCTAGGAAAAATAGTAAATATGCAGCAAATCACAAATAGAGTATTTCAGTATTACTAAGTTAAAAAATAATTTATCTGTCTGTCTATCTACATCTACTGGAAACGACCAAGCATAGAAATAAAAAAGGACCACAGTGTGATAAAGATTCAGAGCTACAGAGCACTAAGGCATGCCTCACCCATTAAAAAAGCCGTAACTCACCTAGGGGATATTTTAGCAGAATCTATGGCATTTGAATTATTGGCTTTGAACCCGCACTTTTGTATTTTTCTGCTCAGTCTGGACACCCATTGCTTCTGTTCATCGTGCGACGAAGCTAGGAGCAGCAATTCTTTGGCATAGGAGGGATCGTAGTGTAATTTGCAAGGAGGAATGTTGTCCTCCTCCTTTCTTTCCAAATGGTCTTTGTGTACTTTTATCCTACATCCTGAAATGGGGAATTACACTTTAATAACTTCCAGAGACGGGTAAACGAAACTTTCCATTTGAAAGTTCCCGGAACGAAATTTTGATAAAAATGAAAGGTTTCAATAAAATATTGGAATGTTTGAATATTTTAAAGTTTTCAAAATTCCGGGAAAGTTTCCTTTGGAAACTTTCGGAATATTCAAATATTTTACTGAAAACTTTCATTTTTATCAAAATTTCGTTCTGGAAACTTTCACGTGGAAAGTCTGATTTTTATCAAAACTGCGTTCTGGAAACTCCCGAAAATTTCCTGGAAACTTTATTGGAAAGTTTCCTCTACCCATTTCTGATAATTTCATAAGTCAAGGCGTGCTAGGCAGGATCGGTTTAAGACTTAAAGGGGCCTAGATTCACTTACATATATTTTATATAAGATTAATTAACACGTGGTGGGTAAAATTTGAAACACATCTCATAAGTTTCACTGGACCGCGAAGTACATGCGCTGCCCACGTAAAGGTCATATGTATTCAGGCCTCGATTAAAATTATATACCTACTTCAAGAAGCTAAATGCTTAGGAACTGTGCAAGCCGGTCTCGGAGGACAGGCAAATATTAGCGGGTTGTGGAAATCTTTACATACCACGGCACAGCGATATTATAGGTGTATAACTTCACATTTTCAATGTCCAAAATGGGTGACTAAAAAAATTCATTTATTTTGACATTTGAATCACAAAAACAGTGCATATTGTTACAGCTGTATAATCTTACAGGCAACTGTATAAATTCTTTGTGTGAATAACAGAAAACTATGCATAGTTAGTTTGGCAATCGTCCCAGAGATGGTGCGGCGTTGGTATCTACAAACTGACATCTATCTAGATCATTGTAGAATGTTGTAGAGAATTCTAGAAACACTTACCTAGGAGTATAAATGGTGAGCGAGTAGGCGCAGAGTACAGTTCAGTTCAGTTAGCGAGTTCAGATCAAGTAAGCAAAGTGATAAAGTGACTGAATTATTGAGTTATAGTACTCAGTACTCAGTAATATCCATTGTAATTAGTTGAGCCCAGGTATATAAATGACCCGGACCGGCATTTCTTTCTTACAAATACAATTAAATACATTCGGAGATACATTTGATGCCACATTGACATTTGAATTTGAGGTATACGTAAGTACATGCTGGAGGAGTCTCACAAATTCAGTCCTGTTTTACATCTAGTGCTATGTCCAATAGGACAGTAGGAAAACCGCCCAAAGTAAATGCCCAAAATCCAGGTATATGTGTTCTATCTGCAATATATATTATTATGTAACTTGAGACGCACTTTCCTGGTGAAGCCTGAAAGCCTCACTTTTGGCACCTTAGCAATGGCGGTATTTACGAAAGGGGTTGCTCGGGCGCCAGTTCCATATATTAGGTGGGGGAATGCCACATCCCTAAAACAGCCGGTAAAGTAGAGCTGGAGTAACTACAGTGGAGAAACGGTAAATTCCAGTGGGTCAAATAGGGAAAATTAGACTTTCACATACACAGTGGTAAAATACACAATTCAGAATACAATAAATTTTAATTGCCTATTATTTACAAAGTAACTTACGCAGTTTACTTACAACTCCAAGGCACGTCTGGCTTCGGCGGTGACAGCTGGAGAACTGCTTTCCTGTGTATCGACTTGGACGGCTTCCAAAACAAAATTACCCAAAGCTAGAGTGGGGGACTCTATTACTTCTGCGCACTTGTGATATTTTCGGAAACGGATACTTGCACGGCTGGAAGGACTCCCCCATCAAATTTACTGACTCGTCCTGGCAGGGTACTTCTTCCACGGTTAGTCGGTCAGGTGAGACTGTCGCACTGTTTTGACTCCAACTGCTAGCTCTCCTAGTTCAAGACAAAGGCAAAGTGGGAGGCATAAGCAAGCACGGTGCGTATGAGTATATGGTGACGTCAACAGAACTTATAAAAATTTCACCACAGCGAGTTTGTGGACTTTGTAATTATTTTCAGTTTTTGGTCTTAGAAAAATTCGTTGTCACACTTACTTGGTTCTGGATCCTGCTCGGCACGTCTAGTCGGTAGTGGTGCTCATGAGAAACTCTTCTTTCATTATCAACTCAACTGGTAGCTAGCCCTCGGCAGAAAAGTGGGAGAGATGACCACAACTCGATGCATACAAATATCAAGTGACGTAGGCTGAATTTAGAATAGTTTCATTAAAGCAGATTTCAGTGAATAGTTTTACTGAAATATCTCCACTTATGTTTTACGGCTGGTCTCTGGTAGGCACTTCTCCACTCTCAGGTGGGCTGAGATCGACTGAAATATCTTCGCGGTAGGCAACGGCTCGCATAGAGATTTACTTATGCCCTTTGGAGAGGTGTTGGGATGGTCCAGCATCGACGCGGAAATTTTTGTGTGCAACTAGGCCTGTCAAAATGTGCTTCGTTACATTGTTTTTTATGTCCCATAAAATCCGCAAAATAAATAGTGTCATTCATTACTTATAGTAACAAGTTCATATACGCTGTTTTGTAATTCAAATGTCGAAATAAATTCCTTAGTCACCAATTTTTGATATTGAAAATGTAGAGATTTCCATAATACACTAATATCTGCCTGTCCACTGGGACCGGCTTGTACAATTAATAAGCATTTCACACGTAAATGTGTGTTTATATATTTTAATAGAGGTCTGAATACTTAACGACTTTCACATGAGTAGAGCATGTATCTCGCGATCCAGGGACACATTAGGAGTGAGGGTCAAATTTTCCCATCCGGGGATCAACGTGTTAACTTAATAAATAGGTGTTTAGTGTTACTCTTGTATTACAATGTTCAAACCCACGTTACAGGGTGTTTACTAAGGGGTGTAAACCGTAACAATTGGTGTCAGAAGTGGGATTATAACAGAAGATTTCTTTGAAGTTAGTGTAATAACCTGTTTAAAGTGGTTATATGCCCATAACAACAAGAAGCATGGCAGCAGAAAAACAAACACAGGACCTACTTGCAGAATTAAGAAAAATGATGGAGCAGCAATATTAAGAGAAAAATAATGATGGGGCAGCAATAACAAGAAAAAAAGGAACCCGACCAGAATGGAAGGACGTTTCAAACAAAGGAGTAGAACTGAAGGCTTTATGGTTGCAATGGGATTTATTTAGAGTCCCCTAAAGCCTGGATGGAAAACAAGTTGACATGAGTCTAGTACCAAAAGTACTCCCGGAAGTGCATAATGGAACGTCGGGTGGATACTTTGGTGTAAATAATACGCTGAATAAAGTACGAAAACGATTTCATTGGGTTAATAGTCGCCAGGATGTGGAGAGGCTTGGTGTTGCAAATGCAAGATATGTGCGGCCAGTAAGGGACCACAGACTAGGAGTAGCAATAGCAGTTTTGAGAGGATTGCAATCAATATAGCTGGCCCATTCCTAGTGACCAATGATGCCAATAAATACATCATGGTTGCCAGGACGTCAACATCTACAACAGACTGCAATTTCAGGCAATTCCATCAAAAGCCATCCTCCATAAGATTTGTATGGAGGTGGGTTTTTTGTAATCAAAAAAATTGTTGATGTTTTAACCTTAAATCAATAAGGATTAGTTAGCTTTGCAAAACATTCATTTTTTTATGTAACTTGACTGAATAGTTTAAGAATTGATTCAATTTTGATTTTTCTATGGGAAAACAATTCACAGGTCCAACGGAAAAAAATTAAGCCATTCCGAGCATGACAATAATAGTTTTTTGTCGATGAAATGTCATGTCCTTTCTACTATTTTCTTCTGAGCGTTTTTTTTTGGGACACATTGTATATTCATTTATTTACCACTTCATTATAGATTTAAAACTGGTCGTTTGCCCATCAGTAAATAATTCAAAACGCACGTGAGGAAAAAATCAAACAAAAGTACTTACTTCTACATTCTAAGGCAGGTGGCGGTCTGAACATATTCCACATCGGCTTCGGACACACCTCACAGGTCGTGGGCATGTGGTAAGAGATGTTTACGAACTCATGACCTTTATGCATGATGTACCCGGGCTTATCCTCAAAGCTTCTTATCGAAGTGACGTCCAGAGCATTAGCCTGTTCGTCAGTCTTCCTCGCTTCTCCCTCGCCCGCATACAGCAGCTGGAATATTCGAGGGATATCTTTGGAATCTGCTCGGATTACGTCACCTTGGCTCACCGACCTCACATGAAACACTTTACTGAAAAAAAAAATCATATTCATTTTGGTAACTTTTCTTTCATCGAGAGCTCTGAGTAACGTGATTAATTTCATAAGCACTAGCCTTGTAGGTTGTCAAAATAGTTGGGAATCAACTTAAAATAACATAGATTTCATATATTCAACATACCAGAGTTAGAAAATTATAAACGCGATAAAATAAATCATTGAAGTATCTAAGATTGAGCATATACACAGATTAGAGCTGATAAAAACAATTTATCAATCAAAAGAAATCAAGAGGATTTAGATGTGGAGATCTTGTTGTAGAACTCTCCAAAATCGTCCTAAGTTGAAGACATAATCAAAATTCGACTTAGGCAAAAATTTCATTTAAAGACATTTTTGGGAGTCTGCAGAGGCGCAGATCAGTCCATAAGGACCGTTTTGGGTTCTATAAGGCGTTGGAAATGACCAGGTGAAAATTCGAAGAAACACCGAATTTTCACTTAGGAAAAATGTTTTTGGTTCAGAATATGAGAGTAGAAGTATATAATGACAAAGATTTATGAATAATATACTTTTTCAAAGGTACCATAAATTGGACTTTGAAAAATAATATTTTTGGAAGGGCGTCAAAATTTGGCCCAGGAATCGATTTATCGAAAGTACGTCAAAGTTTCACTTGCAGACTAAATTTTCAAAACTACGTTGAAATTTGGCTTGAAGATCGATTTTTCAAAAGTACGCCAAAATTTCACCCGCAGATTAACTTTTCAAAAGTACCTTGAAATTTGGCTTGAAAATCGATTTTTCAAAAGTACGCCAAAATTTCACCCGCGGATTAACTTTTCAAAAGTACCTTGAAATTTGGCTCGAAAATCGATTTTTCAAAAGTACGCCAAAATTTCACCCGCAGATTAGTTTTTCAAAAGTACCTTGAAATTTGGCTCGAAAATCGATTTTTCAGAAGTACGCTAAAATTGGTCTTAAAATGGATTTTTCAAAAGTACCACAAAGTCAGTTTAAAAAGTACCACGAAAATATACTTTAAATTATTTTTTATTTTTTATTCCTCAACCAAAGACATTGACCTTTGAGGTACGGTCATTGAAAGCCCAATTCTAAAGTATGAGCATAAAATTTTAACGATGCACTGCATCCAAAAGGCAAAATAGAAGATTTTGTCAAAGCCGGCGTAGTGCCGATAAGCAAAAATTGATAAAAATCAATGCACATGTACAAGGCCGGTTTCTCGCATGGAAAGAGTTTGGATTGACTCAGCGGCTCGCAATTTGGTCGAGCGCGTTGAGTGGTCCAGACAAAGCGATGGTAGAAAAGCCAATAACGGGGCTTTTCAAATGACAAAGTTATAGAGGAAAACGCCTTGTGCATAAAAATCCAAAAATTCAATTTTGCCTAAAAGTCGCTCGAAGGTGAGACGCTGCCAAATCGATAATATTAATCGACTGTGATAAGGGTTAGTAAGTCGTGGACTGATCGAACGCCACTCAACTTATGCAGTAATAAGTCCTCAGAATGTGTTTGAGTACGTGAATTTCCACGATACAAGAACTTTAAAGCTAGGTAGTCTCTAGCGAAACTAAATTCATTTAGTAAAACTTTTTTAAGTTAATTTCAGTCAGCCTTAATTATTCATTTACCCAGAGTCTGAAATGATTCTAAAAGCTCGCATTTTGATTCTGAGAAGGTACGTATGAATCTTTTCTACCTAATCGATCGTTAGCGCGAGCGCTCTCGCTTGTATGGTCTGAAAGTCACTACCTTGATTGGGGAAGGCACGATTCTTTCTTGAGAATTTTGTATAACCAATTCTGTTAAATAAACGGATTCTTTGAACTAATGTTTCTTAATTGATCTTGAGGCCTGTTGACGGTCTATAATCCCTGGAACTTTCGTATAGAAAACCGGATGTGTCGAGTTAATTCGCATTAACGTTCGACCTTCTGGTTGTTGTACGGAGGTTCGATAGGGATTTTTTTATGCGTTTTTTGAGAAATATATTCCGTTATTAATGGACCAAAACGCGATTTTCGCGTACCAAAACTAATCCCTCCGCAGAGAAATTCTTCGGTTGGGATTTTTTTATGCAAAAATTCAGGAAATTAAGAGGTGCCTAAACCCCTAACGAGGGAATTCGGGTCCAGAGAGAGCGTAGTTTCCGATCTGTGGTAGTGCAGCCTTGGTCCCGCTTTTCGGCTACCGAAGTCATCTTATCTCGAACCCGCCTGGGAGGTAGAAGAACGGGGTAATACGCGACTGGCGCCCCCTGAGAAATAAATTGGTGTCGCGTCATTTTGACGCCCGGTAGTGCGTTCTTCTACATGGCGCATGTACGTCAAAGTTTCACTTGCAGACTAAATTTTCAAAACTACGTTGAAATTTGGCTTGAAGATCGATTTTTCAAAAGTACGCCAAAATTTCACCCGCAGATTAACTTTTCAAAAGTACCTTGAAATTTGGCTTGAAAATCGATTTTTCAAAAGTACGCCAAAATTTCACCCGCGGATTAACTTTTCAAAAGTACCTTGAAATTTGGCTCGAAAATCGATTTTTCAAAAGTACGCCAAAATTTCACCCGCAGATTAGTTTTTCAAAAGTACCTTGAAATTTGGCTCGAAAATCGATTTTTCAGAAGTACGCTAAAATTGGTCTTAAAATGGATTTTTCAAAAGTACCACAAAGTCAGTTTAAAAAGTACCACGAAAATATACTTTAAATTATTTTTTATTTTTTATTCCTCAACCAAAGACATTGACCTTTGAGGTACGGTCATTGAAAGCCCAATTCTAAAGTATGAGCATAAAATTTTAACGATGCACTGCATCCAAAAGGCAAAATAGAAGATTTTGTCAAAGCCGGCGTAGTGCCGATAAGCAAAAATTGATAAAAATCAATGCACATGTACAAGGCCGGTTTCTCGCATGGAAAGAGTTTGGATTGACTCAGCGGCTCGCAATTTGGTCGAGCGCGTTGAGTGGTCCAGACAAAGCGATGGTAGAAAAGCCAATAACGGGGCTTTTCAAATGACAAAGTTATAGAGGAAAACGCCTTGTGCATAAAAATCCAAAAATTCAATTTTGCCTAAAAGTCGCTCGAAGGTGAGACGCTGCCAAATCGATAATATTAATCGACTGTGATAAGGGTTAGTAAGTCGTGGACTGATCGAACGCCACTCAACTTATGCAGTAATAAGTCCTCAGAATGTGTTTGAGTACGTGAATTTCCACGATACAAGAACTTTAAAGCTAGGTAGTCTCTAGCGAAACTAAATTCATTTAGTAAAACTTTTTTAAGTTAATTTCAGTCAGCCTTAATTATTCATTTACCCAGAGTCTGAAATGATTCTAAAAGCTCGCATTTTGATTCTGAGAAGGTACGTATGAATCTTTTCTACCTAATCGATCGTTAGCGCGAGCGCTCTCGCTTGTATGGTCTGAAAGTCACTACCTTGATTGGGGAAGGCACGATTCTTTCTTGAGAATTTTGTATAACCAATTCTGTTAAATAAACGGATTCTTTGAACTAATGTTTCTTAATTGATCTTGAGGCCTGTTGACGGTCTATAATCCCTGGAACTTTCGTATAGAAAACCGGATGTGTCGAGTTAATTCGCATTAACGTTCGACCTTCTGGTTGTTGTACGGAGGTTCGATAGGGATTTTTTTATGCGTTTTTTGAGAAATATATTCCGTTATTAATGGACCAAAACGCGATTTTCGCGTACCAAAACTAATCCCTCCGCAGAGAAATTCTTCGGTTGGGATTTTTTTATGCAAAAATTCAGGAAATTAAGAGGTGCCTAAACCCCTAACGAGGGAATTCGGGTCCAGAGAGAGCGTAGTTTCCGATCTGTGGTAGTGCAGCCTTGGTCCCGCTTTTCGGCTACCGAAGTCATCTTATCTCGAACCCGCCTGGGAGGTAGAAGAACGGGGTAATACGCGACTGGCGCCCCCTGAGAAATAAATTGGTGTCGCGTCATTTTGACGCCCGGTAGTGCGTTCTTCTACAATCTCACCGGCCACTAAGTAAATTTTCTTCTATCAATTCATTTGACTTGGATTTTAAAATTGAGGGAATTGGTTTCCAAATTAACGTTCCTTCAAAAATAAACACTGTTTCAAAGTATGACCAAACTTATCATATGCCATGTGGATTTTTCGTGTTTTTAATAAAACATTGCACTGAACATCTTCACTTATTATAAGTCAACCAATTCTAGACTGATATCTGACATATTCCATTTCTATATATTCTTTTTCCATTTATTTGGTGTCAGAATAAAAATAAAGGGGCAGACCTCTTGTTATGCATGTACAGATCGGTCCATCATAATGCAAACATTGTGAACACCTATAGGTGAAGAAATTATACAAATTGACACTTGCCCATTAACCCTTTCGGGACTAATAACGTACCCGTACATTTTCACTAAGCTGCTGTTGACGGCCGAGTGCCGTACTAGTATGAAATCTGTTCCTATGAACGTGACCTAGTGTCGTATAGAAAATAATAGTTTTATTTTTCCTCGCCTACACACGTACAGGTACGGTACACATGACACATTAAATATAAAGGTGCCATACGCGAACGTCGCAAGATTCTAATTTACAAGCCGCGTGCCGTACCGATACGTTTCTCGTTGCCTCAGTGCCCTACTGGTACTGCAAACAAGTTTTCGCGTTTTTTTTACTGCTTTTATAATAAATAAAACTACAAATACAGAGATATATTGCTACGGAACACAAATTTAACTGAATTGAACTAACGCTTAGAAAATAAGTGGAGATGTATACTTTTTAGTTTGCTTGTAATTTCTGATAAACTTCCGTGGAAAAAAATACTAAAAAATTTTTTCACCGCTTTAGGGTGAAAAATATAAAAATATTGCAAACAATATGAAGTGTTCATTTATCAAGAATATGTCTACCTTCTATTTCAATTTCCTGCAAGCTTAGGGGTAGTTTTCACCCTAAAGGGGTGAAAAACTTTTTTGGTGTTTTTATCAGAAATTACAATCAAACTAAAAAATATACATCTCCACTTATTTTCTAAGCGTTACTTCAATTTAAAAGCGATATAGGGGTAGTTTTCACCCCTGAAGGGTTGGAAAAAAAATTTCTTCACTGTACAATTCATCTAAACTCAAATCAAAAAGTGAAAAGAAAATTCCATCATTTTTCCATTTTACGTTACTCTGGTTAACCCCCACCATAAAATTTTTCCTTATTTTAGATGAACATACTGAACTGGCAAAATATCATTACAATTAGCACATTCATAACATTATTTTACAGTATCATTCACATTACCGCAAAAAAAAACCCGAAAGGGGTGGTTTCTGGCATTTTTAGGGGTGACGCACTATTTTTAGAACCGTGGGACCCCGATTTTCGTGATCAGTGATCCAAAAAAACATGAAATACAAGTGGGAGGCATTCCGAGCGTCAATGGACTAAATGGACTAAAAGGCGCGCATTTTCCTGCGCTCGGCCGGCACAAACAGGAGTATCATTTCTTGGCTCGTCTCGAAAGGGTTAAAGACATTATTGCTATTGTGGATTGTAAATCGAGAGAGAGATATACAGGTAGATCAGAAGTTCCTGGAGATAGCATTAAATACAAGCTTGTTACACGTCACGCATCAAAAATCAACTTAACTCGAATTGACTCTAACCAGTGGACAAAAGTCAACTGGACATATTGGATATGTGTTCATATTTGGATGGACCGATCTACGATCTGCATATATTTCCATGCTTTCCTTTCACTTAAATACATTTTTAATACAACAAAGTGAGTGTTTGCTTTACTGCTAGATAATATCCAGCAGTAAATTAACAAAAAAAAAAAAACTTTCAAAAAGAATATTTTTCAACTTACCACAGGTCAAGTACTATCACAGGATCAGAGTTCTGCTTATCACTGTCGGAATTATAGAATATAATTTTTCTACTCGAAACGACTACGTATTGCTTCTTCCAGCCATGCCGCCTGATGTTCTGCTTGGATGGAATAGAGAGCCAGCCCTCGAATACACAGTCCGAATTGAACTCATCACCTTCATTGTCGGCGGAACTCAAAGACGCCGTCTCGCTGTTCATCGAAGACAGTTTTAGCTGAAGTTGCTCCAAGTCTGCATCCTTGCTGTCCAATTCCATTTGAAGGCGTTGTTTAGCAGCTATTTCTTCATTAAGTTGCAGCTGTGAAAGAGATAATATACAAAACCTAAAAGATAATGAATACAAAAATAACTTGAGGACCTTATCCCATATGCAAAAATATTTTCAAGTAGGAAAAACCGTCAAAAAATGTCTTAATTAAATGATGTTAGGCAAAAATAGGCGTAAAAACTCGCATGATTTAAGACTTTATTTCTAATGAAACTTGACTGTGTACTCCATTTCTTTGGACAACGAGATCTAGTTTCATATTATTTCATATCTAAAAGAATATATCACGAATAGTCGACTGGCGCATCGGTATTGTGTTTGCAATAAAAGGAGATAAAGTATGACAACATGAAATGAAAACCATGCAGAAGTAGTCATGAGGAGAGATTAAGAAATACGCGAGAAATCGAATGATATGGAGCAACCTTGTGAGGGCCTTATGTTCCACGAAGGAATGAAGGGAAGCTATATATATTTTAGATTTTACGATTTTAATACTTTAGTGCCTCACTACATGCATCGTTTTAATTAAAACATTATTTATATCTCCTTTTTCTTATTTCTAAGTACATATAACTAAAATGTATTAATTTATAATACATTTGAATTTAAGAAGGTTAATCTATTATTTTATAGTACTACAAAGGGAATTCCGTTTTGGTATGTGTTTACCTAATAAAACTTTATTCCCACGTGTAAAGATATTTCTATTCCTATTTCCTTTTCTTCAAAATATATTGTATGTCAGAGGTGGGCAATTCCCACAATAAGGTTGATGTATGTTGATGTGAAGAAATTTCCCAAGATTTAAATTGAAAGTGTGCCAAATGTCGAAGCTGCATGCGTAAGCATCAAAATGATGCCCCCCCATATTGTGGTCATTTGTTGTCAGTCTTTGCGCGGTATATTTTTTTAGGTATGTGCTTATTACCAGTTAAAAATTTTGTAAACATAGATATAAAAAAAACAATAAATAAAATGAATAATAAAATGTCACAAGAGAAATTGGTAAAAGCTGATCAAACTTACAGTTAACTCCTGACTGTTCTTCTGGTAATTAGCTATCATTTGGTTGTACTTATCCTTCTCCAGGCTCAACTCTTGCTGCAACTTCTTCAAGTCCTTTTCCTTCCTTCGCAAATCAGAATTTGAAATCTTCGATTTGCCTTTGCCCGTCTCCCTAACGTCCTTTCTGTTCATAATTTCATGCAACTTATTCACGGCTTGTTGTTTAAGTAACGACTCCGTTTTCAATTTAACTAATAGCTTCTCGATATCTTCATTATTGCCAGTCTTCCTATTATATTCTTCTTGCAGTTGTTTGTATTGTCTGTTAACTTCATCCTTCTCCCTTTGTAGTTGGTCGTTTAACTTTTTATATTCAAGTTCGCGATCCTTATAGGCACTTATCGCCACTTCTTTGGCATTCAACTCGTTCCTATGTTTGGCAAGTAGATCTTTCAGCTCCAGCTCCTTCATCGTTTTTTCTTTCTCGAGATCAGCCACCGTTTCTTCTGCTATGGACCGAGCTAGAGCCTCGGAATCAGCTCTGGCAAGAGCTAGCTGGCATTGGTGTTTTAGAGAGACCCTCTCCTCTTCGAATTCTTTATTTATCCTGTTCTTCTCATCCACTTCCTCTTTGAGTTCATTGGTTTGAGTTTTGTACAAAGTCGAGAAGTATTGCTCTGTTTCCAGGGACTCTTGAAGTTCTTTCATTTGAAGTTGGTCCCTCTGCCAATTACTCTTAACCCTCAAAAGTTCTTCTTCCAGTGTCCTTTTAATTCCCTGTAAAAAAAGTGATCCTTGTAAAGTTACACACCAGCAACATTAACAGATTATTTATTATTTTTTACCTGTACATGCGTTAAGTCAAGAGACAGTTGAGACTCTTTAGCTCTCAACTTGGTTAATTCTGCCGCTTGTTGACCCATTTCTGAATGCAAGATGGTTTTCTTTTGCTGCTCTTGTTCTACTTGACTGTGGAGAGCCTTGACTTTTTCGACCTCTTGACGATACTCCCCTTCGAGTTTCTGCAGCCTTTGTTGAATTTGTCTGTAGTCTACGGACAACATGGAGATCTGCCTTTCTTTTTCTTGAGAGTTCAGATCAGCTTTTTGCCTTGCGCTTTTTTCCTCGTTCAGTTTTGTCTGTAATGCTGAAATTAAATGTTTATTGGAACAAGAAATCACTAAAATATGGAATCTCAACACTAAAATTACCAGAAATGATCCTCTCCATAAGTTCTGCATGAAAAATTATGAAAGTTTACATCAATTCAAAAAATAAAAAAGAAATTGATTTAAAAATAAAGTATTGCTGATTGCATATTACAACGGTAGTTAAATTTACACTATTCTTCATTATCGTGAGTTTAATTACCCTTATTAATTTCATATTCATAAAAGTACTTACGATTACCATTTCCCAAATAACTCTTTTAAATAATGCTATACAAGATTGCACATAAAAAAACGTGGTTGAAGTTGAGTAATTCGAATGGTACAATGAATTTTTTTTTATAGGCTTTAGGTGCTCCTGTAGAGTCGTAGGTATGTTTGCTAGAACTTTTTTAAAATACCATTATGTCACTGGTGGCCCTAAGTATACGCTGTTTCAAACAACAGTAGCAGGCAATATTAAGCTAGCCAACCAACATACCAAGTATTTGGGTGTTTGCAGACATCTACAACTTCCAGGAAAGTCTTAACCAAACAAATGGCTAATAAAATGTAAATAAATAAATGCTTTATCTTAATTTCTTATTAATTTCCTGATATTAAATTTGCTAGCTACAAGAGTTTTCACTATTAGTCCAGTCAATACATAAAAAAACGTGGGTTGGTAGTGCAAAAATAGCTCAATTTTTTTAAAGTGTGTTGTAAAAATTTAGTAAAAAATAAGTCTTTTAAAATGTCATCTAAACTATTCATCGTACACTAAAATATTATTTTGAAATTTTGAATTTTTGCAAGGTTTTATCACATCCCTCTTGATTTCCTAATACTACTATTAGGATGTATGTTCTGAGTGATTTTTAGTTATCATTGCTAGAAACGCAGTGTTTGTAACAAATGCTGGTGAAGGGAATTATGCTTAAATTAAAGAAGCCCCACCGCTTTGGCAAATGTCTACTCATTCACGGACCAGTTTCGAGCTTTTTGACTCTTGTCAGCGTGGAGCAGACTCAGACACCTTTAACGCTGTGGGCTTCTTACACCTGATACAGTTAAGCAATACAAAGTCAGTGGCTTGTAAATAGTGGGAGTAGGCCCCTCCAATGGTGTCTGCTACAACCACATTATAGGAGCCTCGACGAGGCATATATTACTAATGATTGATTGATTAATTTACCGGCGCGCGGTAGGCATTGCTGCCACTCCAAGGTTTATACAGCTAGGCCTGCTACATTCACGATGGGTTGGACTAGGGTCATGCTTGTTGCCAGCAGCGAGAGCCACATGGCGCATGGTAAAGGAATGAGGGATGGGAGTTATCTGTGAGATGCGTTACCGCAAAGGTGTTTTAAGGGATGCCCTATGAGATGGTGGTAATCTTTAAAAAAAAATCCCTAATACAATTTACCTGAAAATTTACCTCATTTTCACCCCCTTAGTCTATGGAATTAATTAAATAGGTATATGCGCTTTTAGTTACCTTCAAGAGGTGTATACCTTAACCAAGTTTAAAATAAATCGATTTATTAATAACTGAGCTACGTAGGTGTTACTGTGAAAAGTGGGTCACACTGTATATCTGTAGGTATTTGTGAAATGCGTGGCCGCACTGTGTCATGATGTGGAGTGTTTGTGCTCCTCTTTTTGTATTTCTGTTTTTACAAATCTTCTTCTAAGTCTTCTGATTCCTCGGTTTCTGGTTCTGGTAGAGTATATATCGCTGTGATTTCTTTGTGGAATTCATTTTTTCCCCTGGCTTTTCTTTCCCAGTAGGTTCAGTCCTTTCCCAATTCGTTCATGTTCCTCTCAGTTGTTGTTTTCCACGTGTAACCTGGTCTCCTTGTTTTTAGTGTAGAATTTAATGTAGAATTTTTCACTTAACGAGCACAATTTTGACCTGAAAAACCTCACCTGATAATTTACCTAAGAAAATATGAAATCAGATTTACAACACTATATTATAACACCCACAATGCAAAAAAATGCAATACCACGAAACACACTTCTATTAAACCAAACACCAACAAAAATCAAAGATCAACAACACTTATCTGTGATATTTCTCTTCCCTTCCATTTCCTTCAATTTTTTACTATTGCATTACACCAAACACACTGAACCTAGTTCTGGATTATGTACAAAACCCATCACTACTCAGTAAATCGCTAATCGCACGTCCCGAGGTACGTATTACCCTTACACACCCATAACTCACCTGACAATTCAAAATTATATCTTTTACACTGTGTATTCAGCCCAAGTAATGGCACATAAGAAGGTCTGGTGAAAGATGGATTGTTATGTTTTCCCCTTCTAACTGATGGCTTAGTGCTCCATAGAGACAGTTCTCGTCGCCGTCAATTTTTTGTTCCAGTAGCTGATGTGTCTTCGTTCCTATGTTCTGTATTGGATACATTATTTTTGTGTTTTCTGGAGAGTTATTATTTCTTGCTTACGTTTTGCTCGTTATTATTACGGTCCTAAACTTTTAAACTTTTTAATAAACTTCCCTAGCCTTACCAGAGCCGTACCAGAAGTATAAACAGTCAGTATGCTTTTATAGCATGCATAAGGTTTTTTAAATTTTAATGGCACTGAAACCAAGCTAATGGGCACCAATTTTATCCAACTTTTTATTATATTTTTAAATTGATTTAATTTGACACGGTGTACTGTTACCCTGATGGTACGCCCGGCTAGGCTCATATGTAAATTTGCTAGAAAGAATTGTTTACTGACTTATTTTCAAGTTATTACCTGACCTGTTGGGGTTTGTTTATGAAATTCTTTAGTACATAAATCGTAAATAAGTGGTAAAAATTGGGAACTTTATCTTTATTATCTTCGAGTCCCTTCCACTTGACTCTGATTTATTGCTTCCTGGTTGTTCAGTCCTCGGCCTTTGTCAGCTCAGTTTTCACTTTGCACCACTGAGAGATTTAATCACCCGTATTAATCAAATATTAGCTATATCACTTAATTGTTGTTATGCTAATTATGCACCACTCCACTCCATTTATCACTTAAAAACGAACGTAATTTTCACCTACTTGGGCCAGCTTATGACCGGGTTTTTATTCGATTTGCTGGGCGTTTCTAAAGCGTCTATTCACTGTAAGGTCTCTAGACGAACTCCCTCGACTAGACAAATATTACTAATAAAGTAAAAATAGAGGAATATTAGATGAAATTATGCACAATGCAAGGTTTTGTCTGATTTCCTAATGCTATGATTACGATGCGCATTTTGAATGCATCTGAGTGCGTTCTTTAATTTAAACATAGTTCCTTTCACCAGCATTTGTTACAAATAAACAAAATAATTTTACTCAATATGTTCCTGTTATCTTCAATTTATGTTCCTTTTGGTTGTCCTACATTGCAAAAATTTTAATTTTTTTAAAATGCCCTAAAGCAAAAAAAAAATGCTTAATAATAAACATATTTTGTTCTGTGAGTAATTAGTTTTTGCTAACTGCATACTGATTTGATATATGGCACTTCTGAAGTTTTAATTTTCAGTATACCTTATTACACACAACTCTTTATTTAGTGTCGCATATTAATAACTATATAGGAACTCACCTTTAACTACTTCTAAATTAGCCTCTTCTTTGTTAAGCATCCTGCTCCTTTCCGTTTCCTCATGGGCCCTTACTTCCTGCTGATACCTATTTTGGGCAGCTTTCAATTCCAACCCCAAACTGGCGCACTCCTTCTCCAAAAACGATATTTTCTCCGTCAATTGGCTGTTGTCCGCTGCCGTTTTAGATTCTTTTTGCCGAAGCCTCTCCATTTCACCGTTCAACGACTGTAATTTATTTTCTAAAACCATTTGCTGATCCGATGCCTGCGACCTGGAATTCCTTTCGTGCACTAGTTGGTCTTGGAGAGACGCCACCTCCGCTTGTAAGCTATCACGTTGGGACTGCAACGACTGGAGCATCGTTTGGTATTCCGTCACTTTGAGTTCCGCGTTAGATTTTGCCATTGTAAGGTCATTGGCTTGTTTCCTCAACCTTTGACAATTTTCAGTTTCTACTTTTAGTTTCTCTTGCATTTCATTTATTTGCTTCTCCAGCATATGAATTTTGTCATTGTGTTGCTGATTATTGTTCATCTCCCTGGTCCTCTTATTCTGTTCCTCCTCATACCGCTTCTTTAAATCGGAAAGCACCTTTTCCGTGTTTTTTCTTTTCTCACCTTCGCAATCAGCTTTCCGTTGCCACTCTTTGCAGTTGTGCTTGAGTATTGTATTTTCTTTCTCGTACTTTGTAGCCTCCTCCCTTAAATCACTTTCTCTTTGAGCTAACGATTCTAATTGAGCTATTATTTTTCGTTGTTTAGCTTCTAAAGTTTCTACGTTTATTTTTTCTTGCTCTAACAGCAACTCTAATTTAATAACTTGAGCATTTGCGTTTTTATTATCGATTGCGATATTGTTTGCTTTGCTATCTACAGCATCGGTGGACAGTAACCGATAGTCCGAGTTATATGTGAAACCTATAAATGGCAGATGATTTCCAACAAAGCTATTTGGCACTGGAAAGATCTCTTCTGGTGTTTCGTCTTTCTCGTAATCGTCAAAATTACTGGTATCATCATCACCTGTAAGCTCAGGTACAACTGGTGGAGCCATGTCACGTAAATTGTCAAACGTCCATTGCTCATTATTAATAAAAAACGGGTGGTTCTTTATTTCATCTACGCTATTCCTCCCTAAACGTTTAGTTCTATCACATAATAAACCCTGTATTAGAGACTTCGCCTCATTAGATATTTCTACTTCATCAGGAAACGATAAGTTATTTTCATGGTACATAATCTTGTTGTAAGTGCCGAGCAAGCTGTCGGCATAAAACGGGGTTTCACCTACTAGCATCTCGTAAAGGAATATGCCTACCGACCACCAATCACATTCCCTTCCATATATACCTGTTGGCAGATTAACGATATTTAAAAAAATATTCAAAAAATATTCAAATAGGTATCAGAGATTACATAAAAAGTGAGTATCATTAATTTTTAATTTGAAACTAATGAGGCTTTAGGTAATTTCTGCGACAATTCCATTCTTATATTTAAAAAAAAAGGTTAACATAATCAACAGTTGTACTATCATAGCCATGGCATGATTATCATTGCTATCGTGATTTTTAATTACAAAATTTTAAAAGTTTGTAACTTCTCAACCAAGACAAATCCAACTATGTTCATGTAGCACTGTCATCTGCCAAAGTTCGTCAGAGCTTATAAATCACTCAGTATCTAAAAATTATTTAAGTATTATACGAATTTACTGAATTAAATTCAAATCGGAATCCTAAACATTTGTGTATTATCTTTACCATTATATTACATCATATTCTTGTCTGCATACTCACAAATTTGTCATATCAAGTTTATGCACAAAAAAATTTAGCAAAAGGCAAAGAAGACAATAACTATTCATTACCAGTATTTGGTCTGTTCCCTGGGAGAGCATTTGCGACTTTATATATACCTTGAACATGAAGTATTGATAGTGAAAGATTGCAAGTTGAGGCTACCAAGAGTGTAGCGGCATGCCCGCCTGACAGCCTTGCACAGTGCCAAAGGCATCCTAAAGCACGTGTCGCTCCACTTTTAAGATCCTCAATTCACATTACTTCTCTGTCAATACTTTACTCTCAAGGTATAGCAATATAGCAAAGCTCTTTCTATTGTGCTTAACTCTTTATTTATGTTATAAAAGCTTCCCATCATCACTGGCTGGATAAAAATAAGACATTACTTACATGGAATATTATGCTGAAAAAAGCGATAATGATAAAGGAATTAAATACACAACAAAATTTGAAAAACAATACAAAACCCTGAAAACAAACCATAATCGAAAATCTGAGCAAAAATTGAGGGAGGTTGAACTAATTTTTCATAGCAAGAAAATAATCGTTTCACTTGAACCATGATTTCTCAATAAAAAGAAATATTTTCTGTCTGCATACCCCGCATGGATGGCCATGAAGTAGCCACATACATTTATCTATTTACTGACCTCAAACCACCTCATAAATTATTATAATATTTAGCTAGGATATAAATACATTTTAAAAATATAAAGGTTATCACACGTTCTAGTTCCAGAATAAAAAAATACTAAATAAATGAACATATTCAACAAATTGTTTTGTCCAAAAGCAGAAAGCATTATTTTGTATTAAATCCTTTCTCCTTAATCCTCCTCAGATTCAAGACACGTTACGGCAGATAGATGTGCCCTCCGTCTGCATCAAAGATATTAAATTTTTACTGCAGCAAATATTCAGGATTCTTTTGTTTATTTTAGTTTATTTGCTTTTTCTCGGAGAATGTTCTCTAAAATAAATAGTAGAGTTTTACACAATTATTTGCTAATAGTTATTATTTTAAATATCTGAATTGCAATAAAGATTATTGTTAATCCTTTCACTGCAAGAAGTGGATAAAGTCGCAATAAAATACAGTGCCTGTGGCATGGGAAGCAGTTACGTCAAAAAATCCTGTCTAAGGATAGGATTTTGCAGACTGAGAGAGAAATATGCATTTATTTTCAGTTTATTACAAATATAGTTAACTACAATAATAATACAGTAATAATTACAATTTATTACAAAAAACCGCTCCCCAAGGAATCACTACTTCCATCTCCATGTCACTCACTCAAAGAAAATGATAGGTGAATTCAAAGAAAAAGAGAATATGAAATCGCGCCTATCTAGTTTCATAGTTAAATCAACCAGAAAAGAATAGTCGAACAAATTTTGTCACCATACAATTTTCATTGTCATTTTGAACATGAAATTTAGTTGGTTAAGTAAGTAATCATTTTTTTTAGTAATACAACAACTTTACTTGTTTTCGTAAACAAATAGTAGTTTAATAATCATATCTTCTTGTAGAACAACAAATTAAATAGTATAATGACATTTTTTTTATGTTCATTAACCATTTTCAATTTGGTCTACAATTTACTGACAATGACTTTGTTTTTTGTTCACCAACTAATTTTTAGGTTGATCTACATTTTATTGTATGAAGTTTTTTTTGGTTGGCCAAAATCTCAGTATTGAGACATCAGACCACCCAAACCAAAGATTAGAGATCGTTTATTAGATCCATCCAAATATATCGATGATCCCTGAGAGAATTTGAACATTGCAATCATGTTATTAATTTTCTATAAATACATAAGAGTATAAGATAATGCATGATTGATTATTTTCAGTGATTTGTATATGGCGTCATCTAGGAATAATTTCTGTAATAGACTACGTGGTAAGCAAGCAAATTTTATGGTAATTCCCTTTTAGAACTTCTAGAAGACGACAATAATATTGGTTTGTCTACCAAGTACAATAATACAGCGAACTAATACTGGGTTAGAATTACAATTCGATAATACTTAAAAATAAAGTCTACTATTTATCTAGTTTCATTTGACAACATTCAACAAATTATTAGTAAGATGAATAAATTATAGTCTTATGCACCTATTTTTTAAGTTAATGTTTATTTTGTTGTGTGACAATCACCTTTTATTTAAAAATACTATTAAATATACTTCAATTTAACAAAATGAACAATATATATACCTATTTTTTTTAATTGATTTAACCCATACTATTTGCAAACAAAAGCGCTGATGCGACGTCTTAATTCATCAAATTGGATTGCAGATCGATGTTATGTTTATGTAAACAGAACTGCGGGTTAACTCTACAATAATATTGGTTTATCTGTCAACTATAATAGTAGAGCAAACTGCTACTGTTTTTACAATTACAATCGACAATAGTTAAAAATAAAATATACTATTATCTAGTTTAATTTGACAGAATTCAACAAAATAATAGTCAGATGAAAAAAATAATTTTATTCATCTATTTTTTAAGTTAATGTTTGTTTTGTTGTACGACAACTTTTTATTAATTATAATAACAATCACCTTTTGTTCAAAAATACCATTAATATAATTTAGTTTAACAAAATTAACGATATTGTTAGTTAGCCATTTTTTTTTGTTGAATTTACCCATCCTATTTCTTTGAGTGCTGTGATAGCTTTATGCGCATCGCATATCAAATCGTACGTCGTGTTACCAACTCATACATATGCCACCTTAGAGTTTACCAGACTATACATTGCATGTTTTTAATGGATGATGATGTTTAATAAACTTTTTTTTATTTACACTGATTAATATAGTGTCAATATGACACTAACTCATAAAAAATAATGATAGATAATAGGCTCTGTCTAGATAGTTAAATGTGGAAAGTGGTTATTGCCACACGCAGTTACCCACAGTGCTGCAGTAAAAGGTTTAAACGGTAAATAAATACAATCCATACCCTTTCCATGGCTCTGCAACACTTCCGGTGAAATATAATCAGGTGTGCCAACCACGTTATTCGATCTAACCAGCCCGTCCTCGTCCATTCTCATACAAGTCCCAAAATCAGCCAGTTTCAAATGGCCATATTTATCTAACAACATATTATCAGGTTTGACGTCTCGATGGACAAAGCCCATCGAGTGTATAATATCTAATGCTAATACTACCTCCATCGTATAAAACTTAGCCCACGTTTCTGGTATATCATAGTTCGACATTAAGTTGACTATGTCGCCCCCTGGCATATAATCCATCACCATATACAAATGTTTCGCATCTTGGAATGCAAAATGTAACTGGACGATCCATTCTGATTTTGCGTGTGCCATAATGTGACGCTCCTCCCAGAAGAAGGCCGAATCAGAGCGCTTGATTAAGTCAGCTTTGCTGAGCCTCTTCATGGCGTACACCTGTCTTGTGTACTTGTGACGGACTAGTTGGACTTTTCCAAAGGCACCTCTACCTATTACTTTGATGTGCTCAAAGTCGTCGGTTTTCATGCGAAGGTTGATTATATCACTAGCAAACGTGTCATCTACAACAGAAAATTTCATCAATTCATGCAGACTGTAATAGGGCAAGCATATTTTTATTATAAAATTTCATTAAAATATGTATTATATAAATCCCAAGTATATTTGTTTGTAATATGTACAGCATTTAAAATATACGCTTTGGACAACTACCAACTTTTCGATATGTGGAAGACACTTTTATTATATACCAGCATGGCCTTGAGGAGCTGGAGAATTTAAAGGACTACATAAGCAATTTACATCATACGTCATAAGATAAGATCAAATTCACCATGGAAATAGAAAAAGATAGCAAACTTCCTTTTCTGGACGTCCTCGTGTTTAAGAAGGACGATTAGGACACAAGGTATACAGAAAACTGACGCACACCGACAGATACCTGACTCGCTAACTCTTACGCTAACTCTTACCACCACTCTGCACAAAAACAGGCTGTCATTAAGACTCTGGTACACAGAGCAAAACAAAGGACCCCGCACCAAATGCATGGGTAATTTGTTGTCGGCGGAATCGTTGCAAATTCAAGGCATAGCATCCTTAGGTCATTCTCAATGAAAACTGTTATGGACAAAGTTTCAAAATATCTTTATTTTAAAAATACAGCAGGTCGAAGCTCCAAAATTCAAAATTTTAAAACCGCGGTTTTGCGTATTTTTTATCGAAACGGTACATACTTTTAATATTTAATTTGCTTTAAGAACATAATACTGATTCCAATGGAAATCAGCAAAACAAACAAAAAACAAATGATATCGTATTATTCGTTTTCCTGATAACATATTTATAAAAATTACTAGAAATTAAAAATGTTTGCGTGCATAATAGAAAAAAGTGTATGTTTGTTGGACCTCAGAAAATAAATATCATAATTAAATATACACTGTATCAACATTAGAATCAACGGATTTGTTTAGTATGCATTTGTATTGTATTCATTTCTATAAGAGCCCTTTTTATAAGTGTATTATGTATTATAATAATGTTTTTTCCTGTATTGCACTGAATATCAGTAAGTATTTTATTCTTAATGCAAATTAAATAATAAAAGTAAAAGTACCTAAGCTTTTGCATACTAATACCTTTTGCGCCTATTGTATCCTACTGGTATATAAATAAGGGCAGAAGTAATATATTCATTTACATAAGAACACAATATATTATTCATGTAACTGCTTCGATAAAAAATATGCAAAATCGAGGTTTTAAAATTTTTAATTTTGGAGCTTCGACCTGCTGTATTTTTAAAATAAAGATATTTTGGAACTTTGTCCATAACAGTTTTCATTGAGAATGACCTAAGGATTCTATGCCTTGAATTTGCAACGATTCTGTCGACAACAAATTACCCATGCATTTGGTGTGGGGTCCTTTGCAAGACAGACTTTCTCTTAATCAAATTTTTCGATATCTTGTCAATTTGACCCATTTTCGGTACCACCGTCAACTATTTTTTACATTCCCACAAATCGGTGATCAATACGTGTATTTTTTGGTTGTTGGAAATGCAGAATAGAGTTTTTTAGAAATTTCAATAATACAATTTTTCCCATATGTAGCTAACTTTATGATGGCTGACACTTCAGTCAAAAGTAAATATTTTTCTGTGATGGTTGTAATTTTCTTTTACGACTTTTTATGACAATAATCTATCTATGAATAATAAGATAAACAATCATAATGGGGCAGTGGCAGTATTTAAAAGATCTATAAAAGATAAAAAATTAGGAAACATAAAGTCTCAATAGTTAAGTGGTCTAATACATTGATTGCAATGTGAGTTTTTATTTATTTTTATTATGGCTTACCGTTTTTAAAAATTTTTTAAAAATCGACAATACTATATGTAGAAGTGTATTTTTTTCTCTACACAAATCATTATTTTCATCAGTAAATACATTTTTTTAAATATTTATATTTAATTCGACTGGGGCAGCAAAACCAGCCCGATTTTTTTTTCCTGAAATGTAAATCCAAATAATTGTGATAAACTTAATACAAACTACAGAATACCTCGAAGTTCTGTTCTTGGTCCTGTTCTATTTTATTATGTTTTAACGATCTAACTACGATTTATATTATAGAACAGTTCACACTATTTACCGACGACACCAACATATGGAATAACAAAGATAAATATATGCTTCAGAAAACTATATGGATGAATTCCTTAAAAAAAAATTCTAAAGAGAAATAATATGCTTTTATTTATTTTATTAATTCAGTTTTTATGTATTTTATTAAATCACATTTTATGTATTTTATATTACTTTTCTTGTATGTCTTGAATTTCAATTCTAAATCTAATGTATATTCTGCTAGTGATTTGTCTTTTAGTTATTAAGCTTTTGTTTGACTAGTCCGATAATTAATGCTGTACAAGTGTACATTGTATTAATGAATAAAGATTTCTGATATTATAATTTATAAGAATTCTTTGATGATAATTATGATGTTAATACCTATATTTGTTTGAAAATGTGTGTATGTATTTTGTATTCTATGTTTCTCATACAATTTCTATATTAAGTACCTATTAATATCAACATCCACACAAAAAAAAGTGGTCTGGCCTGTGGATCAGACCAGTGCATCCTTAAGTATTTGGACCTGCTGAAACCGAATCCGAAGTCAGAATTGTCAGATTGGTTCGTTTTTCACCCCTGACTCCAAAAAAATACCCTCCCCCCCAAAAAAGTGGTCTGGCCTGCGGACCATAACAGTATATTCTCATGTATTTGGACCCTCTGAAACCGAATCCCAAGTCAGAATTGTCAGATTCGCTCGTTTTTCACCCCCAACCTCAAAAAACACCCTCAAAACAAAAAAAAAGGGGCCTACGGACCAGATCAGTGTATCCTTATGTATTTGGACCGGCTGAAACCGAATCCGATTGAATTGTTAGATTGGTTCGTTTTTCACACCTAACCCCCAAAAAAACAGCCAAATCTGACAATTCTGACTTCGGATTCGGTTTCAGTAGGTCCAAGTACATAAGATTACATTGATCTGACCACTTTTTGAGGGGGAGTCTCCGATTAAAGAACTTATATCTAGATACATAACAGGCTATCTTTTCACTATATACCTTGTTTGCTCCTAACATAGTCACATTATATGTCCATTAAAATGGATAGATGAACATCACATCCCTTAGGCAACAGTGGCGTTGTGTGTGTAGAAAATGTGTAGAATGGCAAATATTTTCATTAAAATGAATTATTGCAATTCCTGCATTACCGGCTCTTTATATAACGTGATGTAGGCATACGATATTACAGTAAGATAAAACAGTAAGATAAATATGTATTGAAAGGATATTAAAATTTAATTGCTATTTACTTTATAACTGTAAACTGAACTTCATCATGTTACGACTATGGAACGATCGATTTTCTTCTTTTCTAAACTGCTTTCTGCAAACGGCACAGCACTTCACTATTTATTTGCACAAAATATATTGTCACTAAACTGTGTAAATATGAATAGAGATTATTATTTAGGTATTAAGCAAATCACAACTTAAGGCTGCGTTTGCACGCCATAGTCAATTCTTGTATAGAAGTAGCGAACTAATGGTTCTGCCGGTAAAACAGGATTCATACAATTGCCTAGTTAAGAGTTGAGATTTGCTTATCTGTTGTTGGCAACAGAAGTGTTGCAGGGCCGTACGGAGGTATTGCAAAGTGATCAACGTTGTTGAAAATAGTCGACTAGATTTATAACAATGAATTAACGAATTATTCAGCTCCTGTTCTATCTTGTAACTTTTGAAATAAGATTTGATGTTCGTAAATAATAATTAAACTATCGCGCACTGCGCACTATAATATCTAACAAACTAATAATGTAAATTATTTTTAGATTACCCACCGAACACGTCAAAGTATTACGGGTTGCGTGAATTGCTCGTGGATTCTTTACATTGAATGTAATTAATACACCCTGCCTGAGCCTCTTACACTGGTATTCACTCAAAAAAATACTGCGTTGACATTGCTACCAACTCGAATACCAAATCGGTTATCGGTTCGTGGCAGTAGGCATTTGAATTTCCAACTCCAACCTGACAGTATAAGTTTTATACAGCAGATTAGGTATTTTTCAAGTGTTTCATTTGTGTACTTGTTATCTGTGTTCACTAGTGGGTAAGTAATGTTTTAGAATTTGTGTCTTTGATAACTTGAATGAATTGTTTATATCATTATTAATTATAATTTAATTATTATTTTTGGGTGAATGTCAGGTATTTGCGAGTTTCGATGCATCGAAGACGTCAATTTGTAAAACAAACCTGTATTTAAATGTGACTGCACGTACCGAGGATGCTAGCAGCAGTTCATCCTCTAACATTCTTTCCTGAACTTCTAGCGCGTAGCATCTTCGGCATGTTCGTACTCTTATACTTTTTGATATAACTAATTTGACCAATAAAATTGCTTTGAAAACCAGGAAATGAACATTTTGTTTATGTTTGTGTGTAATATAAAATAATATCAAGTATTTACAGTTGTTTTATTTAATAAAGAGGAAATAGTGAACAATGTAGAAATTTTTTTTACACCCTTCATAAAGCATTTATAACAGAATGAAAAAATAAATTGAACATTCACGTCTTCAAAACAATATTTTTGTACTGCAAGTTTAATAATCATTTTCAAAGACTAAAGTGTCACTTAAGGCGTGTTTGCACACATCCATTAATTTAGTCGAGTCATTTAGAAATTTAGTACTCGACCAATGCGGACAGCGTGTTTAAGTTGAGTGACTTAGTGGAAAGTGCTGTCCACATTGGTCGAGTACTAAATTACTAAACGACTCGACTAAATTACTGGATGAGTGCAAACGCGCCTTTATTACTTCCAGAGAGAATTTGAACTGTCCTTCGAGAAGTAAAAGACTCTTTTAAAATAATTGTTGATTATATATATGCTATTAGAGTGTGCAAAGAGAGTTTGTCTGTATACCACAAGTTCTTTTGTATCTCTCCATGACATCGATTATTCACAGTCGGAATTAAAAATAGTTATCCTAATCTTAATCGCTTTTTTTAGTAATGATATTTTGTTAGACATACTAATAATTTATTAGCAATATTAACAATAAACAAGAAATGTATAGGACTTCTGAAAAAAAAAGAGTACAAAAATTAGCTTTTATGAAAACAAGCTCTGGAATTGTGCAATAAGGGTGAAATATGCTCTAATATAAAGAATACAACTTAGCGTATCAATTTCATTATTAAAAAATTTTAATCGTAAAAAATCGTAATGGCTACTTTGTTTCTCCTTATAATCTGAGAAAAAAGCCCTGCATAAATAGCCATAGGCAATTCTCTTTGTATTGTAGTGTAGTATGTAATTAAGAGATCAAGCCCGGTCAATCATAAATAAAAATAAATGATACAAAAAAAATATGTAATCAGTACTACAGAATGTGGACAATTCAATCGGCAAGTAAATTAAAATTCTTTTAAACACCATTTCCAACACTAGAGAAATTAAAAAATAAGTCCGACCCTGCTTTCACTGTCTTTCTAGTGTTATTTCAGCAGTGTTACCACTTCGAACAACTTCTGTCCCGCCATCTAGTAGTAAAACGTCAAACTAATATTAGCATAAATGAGCAATTTTTTCTGAGAGGTTAATCTTTTATAGGAGCAGATATTATACAGATTTTTAACTTTTTTTCACGTTAAATATATTTATTCTAGTATGTATTTTATTTTATTTGAACATTTGAGTCCCATTAAAGAAAATAAAATAATTATAGATTATTACGGCCGATTGAGAGGTACGTTCACGTTTAATAATCCAAAGGAGAAAACTTTGGAAACTTAATTTCATTTAGTATTCAAATATAAATTATAATACATTACATACTTAAGTTAATTAGTTATATTAAATCAAATCTGAATTCTGTCGGTTCGTTTTTAAGAACAACCTCGCGAAAGAATTAGAAAATGACGATAATGAACGCGATATTTTGACTTTGGTAACACAGCCTTAAAATAAAATTACTTTTTCACCAGTTTTTGGTCGGAGAACACGAAAAACGTTTATTGACATTAATGGCCGAACTGTCAAATTGAGATTATAATAATCGAATTGAAGCCGATCGTGTACGAGCGGCTGCGAATACGCCGATGGGCCAATCAGCAACTTATGGGAAGAAGTGCCTTAGAATGGGAGTCTTTCGGGATCATAAAATTCATGCCATTATGTATCTAGATATAAGTTCTTTAATCGGAGGGGGGGTGGGTGGTGTTTTTTTTTTTGGGTTGGGGGTGAAAAACGAACCAATCGGACAATTCCGACTTCGGATTCGGTTTCAGCGGGTCCAAATACATAAGGATACACTGATCTGGTCCGCAGGCCAGACCACTTTTTTTTTTGTTTTGCTGGCGTTTTTTGTGGTTAGGGGTGAAAAACTGACCGAATGTGACAATTTTGACTTCGGATTCGGTTTCAGAGGATCAAAATACATGAGGATACACTGGCATGGTCCACAGACCGGACCACTTTTTTGGGGTTGGGGTGGAAAACAAACCAATCTGACAATTCTGATTTCGGATTCGGTTTCAGTGGGTCCAAATACATAAGGATACACAGGTCTGGTCCGCAGGCCAGACCACTTTTTTTTTGTGTGTGGCTGTGTATTTTTTAAACTTTTTCAATAACAATTTGTATTCCTCTGGACAACAAAGCATATTTTAATTTAACATTTCTATATTCTCAGTTTTTTTCATAACACATAAAGCGATAAAAAATCAACACGAAAAATTATATTTATTAGGGTACTGGGGTTACTAGTGGAGACATGGGATAAAACTCCCATCATCAATCTAGTGATACCGAATTTGGTCCAAAAGTTTTGGGGTTATTTTACCGCACTTATTTAGCTATCGCCTAAACTAAACTAAAACTAACAATAAACTAAACTAGAAAGTTTAGTTTATTTATTGTCGATAACTGGTATGCGCATTGGTATCGGTTGAACATTAGTCTTTATACTCATCAAATTTGGACCACTCTTTACATATTTTTAATGCCTGAAAATCATCTCGATATAGGAATAGTTTATTTCAATGAAATATTTCAATAAAACACATATTTTGTATAAATATTGAAGTTGTTTATTAGAATCCATTGCGTTAAGTAAATGTTAAAACAGCAATGTCATCTTTTAGTCATCGGCACCTCAATAATTCTGTTGAGAAGATGGAAATTAAACTGAAAAGAACAAAATTTATTTTTTATGTTCCATAAACATTAATGTTTTTACTGAACACTCAATTAATTTCTGAATATATTTTCTAGTCCGTAAATAAATATAATAGTTTACATTATATCAGTTATTTTCCACTGTAATATGGCACATCACATTAAAAATTTATAAGGAATCTTTAAACATAGCTTTACCACTATATACATATAAATATATTTTTCTATAAATAAGTATGTCATTAGGATTATGATAAATGAGAAAAAAATATAAGTTTCTAACTTGGAAACCTTTCAAATTGATCTGGCATTTTTTATTTTTTCATTTATTATTTTTCTCACCGAACAAAAATATCATTTCCAATAAAAATCGTCTATAATTATAATAAATATTATATTTAGACAATGTTACCCATATTACTTACGACATGAATATGTAATATACTTTGCTAATTAAAAATACTATAAATAAATTATGTCTATTAAAACATTCATATTTTAATTGCCAAGGGAATATGATTATGGTTATATGTATTACGAATTCTTCAAATTAATTAATGTGAACAGCTTTTCCCAAACAAATCAAATATACTATAAGCATTTCTCTCATTAATGACTTACATAATTTGGTCTCGAATTCAGTTTGTAAAAAACAGTAAATTTCAATATTTAACTCGTTATACAGGGCGATTCATAAGTAACGGTACAACACTTAACTGTAGATAGTAGGAGTCAAAATATTAAGATTTAGCCAATAATGCCTTAATGAAATGTTTATAGGTAAAAAGATACAGGGTGTTAGAGTTAAAATTAAATTTTTTATTTTCCTTTGTAATTTAATGATTTTTTTACATTTTATCATGAAAATTGGTGAGTGGGGGTTATTTGTGGTGGGAAATCATAACACACCTTCAACTTTCGTTTAGCTCCTAGAGGGCGCTACGTACACTATGTTTAATGTGTTAAACATTTATCGCAAATTTCGCTTAAAGTTTGTATTCCTCTATCATTTCTTAATAAAAAAGGTATACTTGTTTCAAGTCTCTAAGTTCGACAGGTTTTGAGAAAAGTGCAAATCAAGAGTTGCATGCAAATTCATTATACAATTTGGGAAATTATTTTGGCGGCAAAATTCGACATATTTTTTTCTGTGTAGCTAATACCGCTTATGTGGTAATTGTTTGTATGGCATTTAACAACTTGAAAATTTCAGACATTAAAACAAAACAAATACACTTTTAACTAGTAGACATAAATAATTTAATTCAAAGTGGTAAACAATGTATCACAAATAATAAGAACTAGAACAATAATAAGAACAACTTTAAAATTTCTACTGCAATAAATGTTCAACATGACCACCATTAACCTCAATACATTTTTTTAAACGTTTATTTAGAGAATATCTAACCTTAAATAACGATTTTCTGTTATACCTAATAGTTTGCACAGCTTTACAATTTTTTTCCCATAATTCTTACCGGGTATAATGTTATCATTGTATACTAAATACTTACAGTAGCCCCAGAAGTAAATCCAAAGGATTGAGGTCAGGACTATGAGGTGGCCTAGGAAATTCACTTCCTCAACCGATCCAGTGATGTGGATAGTGCATATTTAAATGATTACGTACTTCTATCAAATAATGTGCTGGGGCCCCATCCTGCATGCACCACATATTGTTTCTTAAATTTATTGGAACATCATCTAAGATTTCAGGAAGAATGCTTTCTAGAAAGTCCAGATAGGATGCACCATTTAAATTTGGTAGTAACTCAATCGGCCCTAGTATGCAGTCTCCAATGATAGCACACCACACATTTATTTTAAATTCGTGCTTTCGTGTTTTTCCTTGTATAAATAGGGATTCACAAGCTCCCACGAATGACTATTTCTCCAATTAAATACCCCGCACCTGGTAAAAGTGGCCTCATTCGTAAACAATATTCGTTTCATAAACATATGGTCATTATGTTGTTTGTTACGCAAAAATAATGAAAACTGCGACCTTTGTGGAATATTGCGAGGTAGCAAATATTGCACTGGAGTAAAGTGATATGGTTTAAGTTTTTCTTTCTTTAATAATCTATGAATTGATGACTGACATACCAGTTGCTGCCAATAACCGCTGCGTACTTATTTGCGGATTTTCTGCCACACGAACTAAAACGTCTTCTTCTTGATCCACAGATATTCTTTTTGGAGGACCAGCAATATCACGTTTTGGGCGGAATGCACCTGTTTTCCCCAAATGATCAGAAAATTTTTTAAATAACGTATGATCTTCCGACCAGAAAAATTCACTTGCGAGTATACACAAACCCTGTCTCTCAATTCAGAAGTCGAAAAAAATGTATGGCGAGGCATTTTTTATAAAACGATATTAGAAATGAATAAAAAACACACTTAATTAAATAAAACTCTCCGCAACAACTAATTATGGTTTGAAAGGTTAATTGTTTGACAGGTACTTTTTGTCTTTATGCCTACCTGATAAATATGCTTCTTTATTTACTGTGATTATGCTGTGTCATAACACCTACTTTTAAAAATTATTATTTGAAAAAATTTACATGCAATTCTTGATTTGCACTTTTCTCAAAACCTGTTGTACTTAGAGACTTTTTTTATTAAGAAATGTTGGAGGAATACAAACCTTATGTGAAATTTGCGATAAATGTGCAGGTGAAAAAGTTACGGCCCTTTTAACACATTAAACATAGCGTACGTTGCGCCCTCTAGGAGCTAGACGAAAGTTGGAGGTGTGTTATGATTTCACACCACCAATTTTCATAATAAAATGTTAAAAAATCATTAAATTACAAAGGAAAATAAAAAATTTAATTTTAACTCTAACAACCTGTATCTTTTTACCTATAAACATTTCATTAAGGCATTATTGGCTAAATCTTAATATTTTGACTCCTACTATCTACAGTTAAGTGTTGTACCATTATTTATTAATCACCCTGTACACTAACTACACTAACTAATAAATAATAAAACCTGAGTATAGTCTAACTGAGAGTCTAACAGATTGTTATAGTACAATTACACAAGAGAATCATACAAAAAAATTTGGCATTTTATGGTACCTAGTTCTGTCGATATAATCAAAATATTTTATTTTGACATTTATGAAGAAATATAATAATATGCTCTTTTTTGGAACTACTAAGTGTTCATCAAGAGCATATAGAAATATTCCACCCGTGAGATACATTTTTTTACTATAGACCATACTTGCTGCTAACCGATTGCATCAATTAATAAACTGGAAATTTAAACATCAACATTGCCAATGGATTTTCTTCACAAAGAGTCAACGGGATTATTCATGAAGCAATAATGTAGAAGTTTTGGAAGACCTTCGTCGATTTATTTCTAGAACAGATTTGTTTCTGGCACAGTAGCTCAATTGGCTAAAGCATATTGTGTGGCGAATATGTTGGTCGTGGTTTATTGTGTACCTACTGAATTCGAGCCCCAACCCTGGCACTCACAATGGCGGTGGGTATGACTGCATGTGTTGTATGTGCTTTGGGTTTGGTATGTGATGTGTTTATACCAAATCTTACATGGCAACAAAAAAAATGCATTTAAATATAATGCCAAAAGACAGCTAGAATTACACTTAATTTAAATGCCTTATCTGGGAATATTTATAATAGAACAATAAAAAAATTAGCAGAATTCTTTCTCTAATTTGATCGAAGGTTAGCAAAAATAAGGTTCCACTTTGAGGAAGGAAGCTGTTGCTGCTGATTGGTCCCTGTTCAATGTACACTTAGAAACAGAACTCATTAATTTCTCAAATGACCTTGACAATATGGAGCACTTTACAATCTCATGGAAGGCAATAAATAATGCGGCTTTAGGTATCCTTCGTTCTTATGGAAGACACTTCCATTCCATTAACGTCATGGCCTAAGTATAGAGATAACTTTACTTTCTATTCTATCCACTGTTCTTATAAAGAATGTCTAAGATCCTTACGATGTATAATGTACATCATTAAAATGCATTTTGTAGAGCACGACTTCACAATTTCTTCGGAAAAGTCAGCTGCGATGATTTTCACTAGACACAGATTGAAAACTCCAGAGATTGTGAAGTTATGTGGCTATACAACGCCTGTATAAACATCTAGGCATTGCACTGGATGAAAAACTGTTACAGACCAAACATATGGGTATATTAAAAATAAATATAAAGGCATTGATATGCTAAAATGATTTATAAAAATTAAATGGGGAACAGATTCCGAAATGTCTCTAATATTCTACAGGTCGTATATATGCTCTATCATAGGTTACGGATGTACACGGTATCGATCTGCATCCAGGACAAATTAACTAACGAATACAATTCAAAGCAGTAAAAATAATATGTATTTGGTCCATGAGGTCATCCCCATGCGCCCAATTTTAATTGAAACAAAAAAACCACCTTTAAATTTGCAAATGCAATATTTAGCAAAGAAATTTCTATTTAAACTAATGCAATAGTTAGAAAAATTTGTGTGGCTACATCTGAATGCCTAACTAATGGATTTTGATCACTAAAATATTTAATCAACTGCTTGTAGAAATTAGTATGAAAAATCACATCTAAATAACCAATATTCGCGAATGAATATGACACTATTTCGTTTAAGTTTACTCGCATTTTCTCTAAGTATAGTGATCATACTATTACTATAGAAATATTGTCCAAATGTTGATTGTGACGTTTTCTTAATTTTTCTATTATTCTTGTTAGGATCATCTGCCACATGTATTAAAAGCAGGTGATTTCTATCAACAGAATTTTGGGATAGCAATGGGGTCTCTATTATCACCAATTTTAACCAATATATTTATGGACTACTTTGAGACTAGATTTGTTCAAAATTGTATATACAAACGGGTTAGCTGGTGGAGATATGTTAACGATATTTTTGCAATTTGGCTCTATGGACACCAATTTGATAAATAATTTTTTTGAGAATATAAATATTAATTAAATTTACATTAGAAGTAGAAAGTAAAAATGAACTGCCATTTTTAGATGTTTTTAAAAGACTACTTAAATACAGTTGAACAAAAAAAATTTCAATTTAGCAAATTATTAAAACAAGGATTGTGAGACCACAAATAATGGTGATGATAGTTAATTGCTAGATAAATAATAAAATTTAATACAAACAGATAAAGATAACAAAGATACATTTTTGGATTTCATTTGCAAACAAGTAAACTGATTTCTGTCAAAATAAAAACAATGTAAATTATGTAGTACATAGAACAAGTGTTTACAAAGTGCAATGGTATTCTTATCATTCCAATGTCACTAGCCTCAAGTAATGATTAAATACACTAATTTGCCTATTATCTAAATACTTTTAGCATGATAATTACTTAGATAACTATTTACCTGTCACTGACATTTATTTATTCAAATGTGAAAAGGACTAAAAAACTAATAATACTTACATCTATTTAAGTAAACTTCTACGTTCTTTAGTTTTTTAATTGCAGGATGGTCACAATCTGTATAGAGGGCCTGAACCGTATCCAGTAGAGAATCAATGTTACCCTTGCTACGAGGATCTTGAATTCGTTCCTCGAGGAGACGCAGCCTCCTCTTACGATCTTCGTCATGTATTATATCCATCATGGAAATTTATTAACTAATCAAGATATAATGCACTATGAAACGTGAAGGGAGAAAGGTAGTTCCTTGATCCTGTAAATAGTAAAGAAAAACATATTTTTAGAATTCAAATGAAACATCAGGTTACCTTTTATTTGGAATAGGCAATTTTTATTTTGAAAATTAACACAATGGTTGGATTCTTTTGTTTTGTTACTAGAACAGAAGTGCTAATATATACGAAATTTTCAAATATAACGGGTATTCTTAAATTGTTCTTAAAGTTTAATGAGGAAGATTGGGCCTGTCAAATATTTCTAGCCGATATTTTATAATCTCTTTGTGTATGGAAGACTTAAACCATATTTACCTTATCATTACAAAGACATGGAAGACGATCTTATAATACCAAGTCATACAGATCACTATTAACTATTAGACACATAAAAAAATATTAAATAAATCACCAAAAAAAATCATATTTACTTTATATCAAAGCAGCCATTTTAAAATTAATCATCGAATAGGTTGTTTCGATTTTCGATTTGACCCAACCAGTTCACTTGCACAAAATCATTCATTTCAATGCTCTAATAGATGTGTTCCTGCGTTGCTTGTGCGTTGCTGTCATTTGTACAATTAATTACACTTTACAGTAGTTACGTGGAGAAAAACTAAGGAATAATTCCGAGTTAGTCGTGGTTACTACATAATTTATTCAATTATTTAATTTTCTTCCGGTAGAGCAGTTGCAGGCTTTCACAAAATAATATTTTCTGAACTTCCACATACTTATTCAAATGTGTTTATATTGAAATTTGTTAAGTAAAATGACATATTTAGCAATATTTATGTAACGTAGGTACTATATATATAAATTTAAAGAGGTACATAAAATTATTTATAGGCAGGTGTCATCTCCAATACCTCAAGACGAAAGTATCAAAAAATAATACATTCCGTCTCCTTTAGGTAGCATTCCTCAGCATGTAAATATCCATCATCATTTTCTCTCTTGGTAATATGCATACCCGTGATACGGTATACCCACTTTAAACCATACGTTACGGTCACAGAACCATAGATCAAATAATTCACAGGACTGATCCATACTACCTATTACTGTTCGACTACTTCGCTACTTCAGCTTCGGTCCACAGAAGATACTACTTCGGGCTAAATGAGTTCGGGCTAGAAAAAAATCATGAGGTGAGTAGGAAGTAAAGACGCTATAGTTAAATCAATGGATCTTTGAACTGACATCAGCATTCTCCTTTGTGTGAAATAATTCTTTGAAGGTGACAATGATTTCGCACCATAGGCGTACCAAATTTTTATTAAGATGCGTATTGGAAATTAATAAGTAATAACAATATTAATACTTGTAAATTGGACTAGACTACAGTATTTGGCATTGTCAGCAGGTTCAATGAGTAGATATAAAAAATCAAACAAGTAAATTCTAAAAAGTTACAAAAATTACATAGGTACATTTGTATTATCTTTTCACAATATTTCAATTTTAATTATATTTTCATTTACACTTGAGATATCCATGAAATAAAACATTAATTTTTGAACATGTCTATTCATTCACATATACAGTGTGTCCCATTTTGCTTGGAACCACATCCATGAAGAGTTTATTTTAGGTCCGATTTATATCGGTTTTTTTTAACGTGGATCTCTGTGAAGTGCATTCTTGTGATATATTACATTTTATAAAGCATAAAAGCTCGGCTTACTGCGTTTTTCTTACGTAGTGGAAAATGAGGATATCTTATTAGCGATTTTTTTATTTCTAATCTGAATACTCGACTGGATTTGGCAACCCCTCAAATGAATTTGTACCAAATTTCGTGAAAGAATACCTGTTTTTGTATTTTTCCAGCAGAAATAAGAATTCTGAAATTGCCAATGAAAATCCAGTGTTGCACGGGATTGTGTATTTAAAAGAGTGCCTTGACTCAAACAACTGACAAAAGGAATGTTTCATCAAAAATACTAAAATTCACTTTGAGAAGGTGAATTTTTATTCTCTTCGTATTTCCTGAAAAATTCGAACCTATTGGCATGAATATTTGTCTTTTCCATTAAAATTCGTCTGTTGTTATCTTTTTTAAACTTAAATTCCAAATGTATTATAATATATTTAGTACGAAGTTCTTTTCGCAAGGTTTTTAATGTAACACGCCTGTCTGGAATTTCTTTTATAAAATACACCACATATAGTAGACAACCTCCAAATCCAAATCCAATAAGGCTGTCCAGAATAAGGGGGTTGCACATTTGGAAAAACGCAAGCAGAGGATCCCCGCCCGCCCCGGCATCGTCAGTGTCAGGGCTGAGGCTCGAACCCAGAATGCGGTAAGACAGTACGACCAGCATATTCGCCACCCGATTGAGCTACCAGCATGCAGGTAGGATATACATAGTTATATATTTTATTTTAGCAGATAAGTGTTATTTGTTTTCTTACTTTCTGAATATATTGTAAACTTCACATTTTCTTGCTTCATCTAAATCTCTTGCCAGGGCTTTTTTTTCCGAGGTCGAAAAGTTCCTGGAGTGCTAAGTGACTTATTTCTCTCCATTTGTATTTTTATATTAGACACAGTATGTAGACTAATCTTCAATGCACTAGGTACTCGCTAAAATAATTTATTTATAATAAGTGATAAGAAATATAAAATATATGGGACAATGGCCGTAAAAGCATGCATTCTACTGATAAGAAACATGTAAATAACAGCAGCGACAACGTTGACAGAAATCAGTGAAGCCTTGTTTTCCTTTCTATAATTTAAAATATGATATTAAATTATAGCTACCAGATTTCTAGCTTCCGTATTTAAACGTTTTCCGGGCATAACTAATTAATTGTGTTACGAAAAGTAAACAATATGTGCTCCACTGACGATTGATACACGAGACTGAAGGGCTTCCATATAGTCTAGACGTAGACGTACGCGTTACCACTCAAGATTGGCGGACTATAAGGTGAAGGTGACCTAATAACTCACGATCCCCACCAAAAAATGGCATTAGCCAATGAAGAGCTGGTGTGAAATCACACCAGATGCAGGGCCTTATTCAAAATATTGTAAAAATTTGTGTATAATTTTTAATTAGGCAAAGAACTCGTAACTGGAATGGGCTCAAATGACCCGCTTTTGAGGTCGGTGGTAATTATCCTCGCATTTTGAGTCACTGTTCTGCATCCCAGGTAGCAGGGTGACGTCATTATGACGTCTTTTAAAGGTGATTTTTCGTCGCCGACGTCATTGTCTCAATAAATGACGTACCAGAGACGTGATATTTAAAACGTACTTCTGACGTCATCATGAAGACTTCAAATACACGTTTCTTTTAGGTCATTAATTTGACGTCATTAAAATGACGTCATTTTGTCGTCAAAATTGGTCATTTGGTTCACTATATATATTCATATATTCATTATATATATATATATATATATATATATATATATATATATATATATATATATTTTATATCACTTAGAACTTGATTTGCTTTTTAAAAACTTTTATTTTGGTTTTACACAATATTTTATATTATTATATTTGGTTTAGATATAAATGTTACAATAGTTAATATGCTTGGTATAAAGATTAAATGTATACTGACTGCAGATGCGTCTCTGGGTGATATTTATAACATACTGCTATCAACGTAGGCACATGCATTTCTCGGAATTATGCTATGCCAGCGTTTTACATGAGAAAGCTTTGTTTTAAAAGGAAGTTGTTATCGCTTTAGATAAGGTATATCAAATTATATCACGTACCGAGATAAGGATATAAAGTTACTTGTTGGATAAGATACTTATGCATTTGAATGAATTAATACAGTTTGTCTAGCATATAACAACTCCCTTTCTTTTTGAAAAGTCGGTGTTATTCACCGACTTTTGAGGGAAAATCGGTCATTTCTTCCTCTTCTGTAGGTAGATGAGGTCTTCTTCTCAGGAGGGTGCCAATTCTTTTCAGCATTTCATTAGGGGTGGTGTCCTTGGATTCCTTACAACCACAGCATCTTTTCCTGCATTTCCAGGTGATGAAGGCGGCTAGGAGACAGATGGACAGACCAATAACTATATACATGCTTAAGGAAAAATGTTTGGTTATAAACGGCTCGTTTATTAGTTTGTCTAGATCTCTAGAGTATTGCTCGAGTTTGTGGTTGGCTATGTCTAGATTTTCTACATTTAGGTGATCGAACTGGAGAGGTTCCAACTTGGGTAGCTGGAGTTTTTCGGGAATGTCATTACAACAGTCATAGGGTATAACCACTGGATGGGAATTGTCTGTAATGTTGATGGTATTGCGGCTTTCTGCTTGCACTTTTGTTATACCGACAAACGCGTAACAGTCCGGATGTAGTTTTAATATGGAGTTCTTATTAACACTGGTAATTTTCGTGTCCATTTTATTACAGTTTATGGTGATATGAATGGGTTCAGAGACAATTATTAACCACACATTGCCTTGTAGTTTCTGAACGTTATAACCTTGTCCATAGACGAGGGAACTTACACAGTTTTCGGGGATTTTTCTGAAGTTTTTCAGTAGCTGGGCTTCGCATGCTGCACTGCTGTCGATCGGGTAGGCGTAGAGGTCTGAGCATAGTTTCTTATGGGAATCTAGTTGTTTGCATGTACTCAGGTCCTTGACGGGGATGTACATTAGTGAATCATCGTTACGCGCAATGAATTTTTGTGAGAATGACAAGACATGGTGAAGGCCAGTTCTGTTGTCTAGTATAGGGATAGGATACAAATGATACAGGGTATAGAGTTGCTGTTCTACTAGTGGTATTCTTAGAACGAAAACAAGATCTGATTTTGATTGAAAGGCTTCTAGTTCGATAATTTCTAGGTATTGGGGAATTTCTGAATATTTTACTGGTAGGGGTAGATTATTTTTTACTAAGTTTTGAGAGATTTCCTGAAGTGCAGTAATCAAACTTTCGGGTGAAATGAATTGAAGAGTGTATTATTTTCAGGCGAGCGAATGTAATCGCGTTCAAAATGTCATCAAGGTTGCTCTGGAGGTACAAGTAACTTTCAGTCAATTTTTCACATGTTTCGATAAATTTTAGTTCGGCTTGAACCAGTGCAACTCTATCATTTACTTTATGCAGTCCGATTTGAATCTTTTTCATATCCTCGTTAAACGTTACTATATTAATTTGCATATTTTGGATCGTTTCGTTAAAGGTTTTTACGACGGTAGAGGTAACGGATATTTGATTTTTCAGGAGGTTTTCTATTTGATGTTGATCTTTGTTTAATTTGTTAATACTATCTGTGAAGAATTGTCCATCTTCAGCATCTAGATTGCCGGTAATTGCTTTAAATATACTACCTGCTCCATTTAATATTCCGCGCTTGAATCGTTTGGTGTTAACAAAGATTTCTTCAAATTTTACCTTAAGGGAATTTGATACTTGGTTTAGGAGTGTTATGTGTGTTTTGACTTTGACTAGGAATTCTTTCGTTTCGCGTGTATCGGGGGTGAATATATTGACAATTGATTCTAAAATTTTGTTGTTGTTGATAAAGGCTTCTTCGAGGCTTGATAGATTTTTATGGACTAGCAGAGTCCATTTATTATTGGAAATAATTATCCTCGTTTCGTCGTGGTAATAGACTCCGACGGTGTTATTGATGGGTGTTATTTGGTACTGGGACATGGCTGCTCCGATCAGCAAGGTGAACCTGTAAGGCAATTTAGGCTTCAATATATGGTTTTAACCTGTCAAAGTTAGCTTTAGTTTTTTGTTTTGTTTTTTTATTAAGGAGGGTGGCTGAGTTTTTGTGAAGTTCCAAAATCTCAAATGGCCCGTTATATTTATTACGTAACTTATCGGTGATTTGGGATTCTTTTAAATACACCTTTTGACCAATCTGATATTCGGGGGTTTCCTTTGAAACGTGGGCGTCGAACCGAACTTTCGCTTTTTGTTTTTGTGTTTCAGTTCTGGCGCGCGCGACTTTATAATAATAAGAGAGGCGATTATTTAAGTCTCTGACGTATTTCGTGACTAGTTCTTCCTGATTATATAGCGTTTCTGGTGGTCTACTGGACGTGTGTCCGAAAACTAACTCGTAGGGTGTAAATCCGTGAGTTTTATTAGTAGAGGTATTATAGCATATTATCGCGTAGGGTAATATGTTGAAGGGGTGTTCGTCAGGGTGTTCTGCCACGTGTGCTCGGATCATTTCCAACAAGGTAGCGTGGAACCTTTCTAAGGAACCATTAGATTGGGGGTGTCCGACACTAGACTGCGTTACTTTGATGTCATAGAGGAGACATAAATCTTTTAGGATGGCGTTATCGAATTCTCGGCCATAATCGCAATGAATTCGAAGGGGTGTTCCGAAGTGCTGGAAGTAAACGAGTAGAGTGTTTGCAATTGATTTTGCTGATTTATCTTTGATAGGATACGCTTGAGTGAATTTTGTAAGTTCGTCGCGTATAGTAAGCGCGTAATTTTTCGTTGGGACTTCTAGGACGTCTATGTTTATACGTTCAAAAGGGGATTTAGGCGTCTCCGTAATTACGAGAGGGTTATCTAAATTTTTGCGACAGATTTTTGTTTCTTGGCAGATTTTGCAGGCTTTTATGAAATTTTCGACGTCCTTTGTCAATCCTTTCCAATTGTATTTCTCTCGAATACGACGAATAGTCTCATTTATTCCGCGGTGGAGATGAGCTTTGCCAGTATGATGCTGGTCGATAATAATTGGGATTTCGTCGTCACTGGGTGTTCTAGTAACGTTTTGACATATTTTAAGTTTCACGTCTTTTTCCGATAAAAGAAATGACAAAATTTCGAGAATAGGAAGTTCGACATTGTTTTCGATACAATACGTTTTGGAGTCGTCGAACTCTTCACGACCATTGTATAGCGAGATGAATAGATTTTGGATTACGGTTTCGGGGTCGTATGGTAGAGCCACGATAAAATAGTTTCTATGTCGCACCGACTTACTCGATAATTTATTTAATTCTAAATCTCGGAAGTCTGCGTTTTCTTCGAACAAGTCTTCAAGGATTTTATAATGAAAATCTTTGAGATTGTTTTGTTGGAAAAAGGTCACTATATTTTTGTTGGTTTTGTCCAGGAGTTGCCCGTTCGAAAATTCAATTTTAGAATAGTCGATAAGTGACTTTGTTTTATACAATTTTACGAAAGTTTCGAATTCGTTCAGGACACCTTGTTCGTTTGTTTCCGTCGTGTCGCTTGTCGTGTCCTGACTATCAGGATCGGGTTCTATTGGAGTCGAGGGACTTTGAATGGGGTACGTTACTAATTTTGATTCTGCTTGAAAGTTAGAGGAATCTTGAATGTGATTTATCTTTATGCGGGAAAGAGCGTCTGCATTTTTATTAATGCGGCCGGGTTTATATTCGATTTCGTATTCGTACTCTTCAAGCTTCAGTCGCCAGCGTGCTAGGCGGCTACCGGGGTCTTTTATCGAAAAGAGCCACGTTAAAGGCCTATGGTCAGTTATTAGTTTGAACTTTCGACCAAATATGTACGGACGGAAGTGTTTCACGGCCCATACTATAGCTAAAAGTTCACGCTCTATGGTTGAGTATTTGGTTTCGGCTTTACAGAGGGTCCTTGAGGCGAAAGCTATTGGTAAGTCTTTGCCAATTGGGCCTTGTGAGAGCACGGCGCCGATGGCGAACGCGCTTGCATCAGTGGTGAGTAGAAACGTTTCGTCGAAGTTTGGGTAGATAAGTACTGGGGTCGAAGTGAGGGCTTGTTTCAATTCCTCGAAGGATTTGTGACATTCTGAGTCGAAAGCAAAAGGGACATCCTTTTGTAACAATTTGGTGAGGGGCTTGGATAGTTTCGCGAAATTACTTATAAATCTGCGATAATAACCTGCCAACCCGAGGAAGGATTTGATTTCCTTCTGGTTAGTGGGTTGCGGAAAGTTTTGGATGCACTGTACCTTATCGGGGTTTGGTTTTACTCCTTCTTTAGTTATGAGGTGACCCAGGTATGCGACTTCTTTACGAAGGAACTCGCATTTATCAGGTTGGATTTTTAAGTTAGCATTTCGAAGGCGTTTGAACACTTCTGTGAGACGAGAAATGTGTTCGTGAACTGTCGGGGAATATATGATAATATCATCCATATATACCAGACATCTCTCGTTCTGAATGCCCATGAGGATGTTGTCCATAACCCTTTGGAAGGTGGAAGGGGCGTTTTTAAGGCCAAAGGGCATACGAACGAATTCATAGTGCCCGTTGTCTACGCTAAATGCACTTTTCGGGATGTCTTTCGGGTCTATCTCGATCTGGTGGAACCCAGAGGCCAAGTCCAATGTTGTGAAGTACTGGCACTTGCCTAATTGATCCAGGAGATCTGAGATGTTGGGTAGAGGGTATTTATCTCCTACAGTTAACTCATTGAGTTTTCTGTAGTCTACAACTACACGCCATTTTGGCTTACCCGAAGCATCAAGTTTCTTAGGGACAACCCACACTGGAGATGACCAGGGGGAGTTAGAGGGACGAATAATATTTTGTTCTAACATTTTGGATACCTGCGTTTTGACTTCTTCTTTGTGTATCTGGGGGTATCGATACGATTTTGTAAATACCGGTTTCGCGTCATTGGTATCTATCGCGTGTTTAATTTCATTGGTGAAGGTTAGTTGGTCACCTTCAAGATAAAAAATATCCGCATATTCTAGACAAAGTTGAGTTATTAGTTCATTTTCTTCCATGTTTAGGTGGTCTAGACGGAGTTGGTTTTTTATTTCATAATGTCTGTCTACGAAAGTTTGGGAGGTTTCTTCGTCTATATAATTCAGTGAGAAATTTTGGATTGGTTCTAGTTTTAAATTTGAAAAATTAACGGTTTTGGTTACCGCGTTTACGTTTAATATAGAGGTAATAAATTCACCTTTATCGTCTATCTGAACTATCGCGTTAGGAAGTCTTACCTTGTCTACTTCGGTAGCTAGCAGTATAGCTTCCGTATTGGATAAGTGACATTTAAGTTTGGTAATTTGTTCTATACGTGGTTCAACTGAAATTATATTTGATATATTACGGGTGGTCTCACGATTATCTGGATTTGGGTAATTTTGTATGTTTGGCAGACCCTGGTCCGTGACTTTGTGGATCGGGATTGTTTTGAAATTTGTTACAAGTTTTTTGTTTTTTATATCCACTATACAGTTGTAATGTTCTAAGAAATCAGACCCTAGGAGTCCATCGAATTCTATGTCAAGATCGCATACATAAATTTTAAATGGTTCATTGTTGTCAAACGGGATAAAGACGGCTTCGTTAATATTTATTTTTTGGTCAGTTATGCCTTGGATCGTAATGTTTTCCGGACATCTCCTACTATAATTTTCACAAATTTTGGGTTTGAATATGGATAGTCCTGCGCCCGTGTCGATTAATAATCTATGCGTGTTAGTAATGTCATAGATATAATACAAATTTTTGGATTTGACAGACAATAAGGGGCTTATAGGAACTGTTGTTCCGGGAAGTTGAGATTTGGGTTGAAATTGTCCAAGTTCATTTTGCCGAATTGGGTTTGCAGTACTGTCATCTCGGGGTCTCCGGTTTTGTGATAAGGCGGGTCCGACTGGGCATGTGGGCCTGATCGAAAATCCCGATTATATACAGGTGTTGTATCGAAAGTCGATTCGTCCGTGTAATAATTTTCGGAGGGACTATTAGCAGTATAATAGTCTTCGTTGCTGTTGTCGTATTCCGAAGTATTAGCTGTATAATAGTTCGGACTTGCGTAGGGGTTATTATCAGTGTAATATCCCTCGTTAATATTTTCGTAAGGGTTATCGTAAGCGTAATAACTTTGATTTTGTTGCTCTAGATTTTCGGGTTCAGTATTTTGATTGAGATGAAGCGTTTTTCTATTTGAATTTGGTCTATAATAATTAGGGTTAGGTTGAATCGCAGGTGGTCTTGCATTATTGAAATTTGGGTTTGGTGCAATGACGGGTGGTCTTTGTTGCTGGAAGTTTTGTGAGCTTCCAGGATTTTGGTTATAGTAGTTAGGTCTTTGTTGTTGGAAATTTTGCGAATTTCCAGGATTTTGGTTATAGTAATTAGGCCTAGGATAGATTTGGGGAGTACCAAAATTTGGGGGTCGAGAACTTTGTTGTCTCTGACGACATTCATTAGCGACGTGTCCCGTACGTTTGCAAAATGAACAATGTCTTGCAGGTAAGGGGAAGTTTTGGTTACGCGTGGGAGTGATTGCACTATTGTTGCGATTGGTTTTTTGCGTTTCAAAGTAATTTAATTGGAGTTCTTTTCGAACTCTCGTTATTGCTTTTAGCATATTCTCAGGGTCGCTTGCCCTAACAACATGTGCAAGTTTGGGTTCTAGTCCCGTGAGTAGGGTGTTCAAAACCATGCCCTCAGTTAATTGCGTTTGGGCTTGTTTTTGTGCCGCTGTTAACCGCTGTTTATGAACAGAAGCATGCATTTTTGCTTCGTGGGTTTGCAAGCGCGCAATAAACGTGAGTGGAGATTCACCGGGAAGTTGTCGCATTCTTTGCAAGTCTTGTATTAAGGAGGTTAGGTCTCTGCTATCACCGAAATGATTCTCTAAAAGAGTTTTAATTTCTTCCCAATGAGTGGGATTTCTAGAGTTCACTAGTTCAGCTGCACGGCCTTTTAATTTGTTTTTTATGTGAACAGTTAAAAGTACCACCTGATTACCAATTGCCATGCCAAAAGCAGTTCTACATGAATTTAAAAATGTATTTAAATTTATTTGATTACCGTCATATTCAGGAATAATTGAAAATATTTCGCTTAATTTATATGGTTCAATAGCGTCTGGTTGATGGTGAGGTTGAGGTTGAATTAGTGGTTGTGGCTCTTGTTGTTGTTGGTTTTGTTGCTGTTGATGAGCCATATTTCTGGTAGTTACTGGCATAAACTAATTTTAATTTTGGGATACTTAGACGTATTTTACTTATAACAAAGGACAACAGAACTGTTCTTTCCACGGCAATACGCACAAGAAATGGTGCGATTATTAATTCTAATTTAATTTGCACTTAAAACGAGATGATTCAATAAGTACTTACAAGTAATAAATCTTCATTTATAGAAGTAGGTCCTTTTTTGATTGAGGGATTGGAATCCGCCGCCCGTCGTCAAAGGTCTCCTTGTTCCGGCGATCCTTTCCTGAAGTTAGGCCCTTTTTGGGGTGTTCCTTGTTCTTCTGGGAGGTTTTCGTTGGTTAGGCTCTTCTTCCAGGCGTTATTACCAATCCTACCGACTGCGCCACTTTTATATCACTTAGAACTTGATTTGCTTTTTAAAAACTTTTATTTTGGTTTTACACAATATTTTATATTATTATATTTGGTTTAGATATAAATGTTACAATAGTTAATATGCTTGGTATAAAGATTAAATGTATACTGACTGCAGATGCGTCTCTGGGTGATATTTATAACATACTGCTATCAACGTAGGCACATGCATTTCTCGGAATTATGCTATGCCAGCGTTTTACATGAGAAAGCTTTGTTTTAAAAGGAAGTTGTTATCGCTTTAGATAAGGTATATCAAATTATATCACGTACCGAGATAAGGATATAAAGTTACTTGTTGGATAAGATACTTATGCATTTGAATGAATTAATACAGTTTGTCTAGCATATAACATATATATATATATATATATATATATATATACATCTTCCTATCATAGCTGAGCCAAAAGACAATTCGTACTTTTTGAGCCATTAATAATTATTGATAAAATATAATTTCAAACAAAATATATTTCATTTATGGCCTTAATTATTACTAACCATTATAATATACACCGTAAATTCCTTTACATTAAAATATTTATAAAATAAATTAAATTTCATTGTATATGTATATTATTAATATCTTCCTGAGCCAGACAGTAGTTTCTATCCAAGTTGAGCCCAAATATACAAATTCATAAAGTTGTATCAACAATCTTGAGCCAGGCAACGTTGCCAAGTATTAGTAGATATTATAATGATTCACATACTAGTTTCGTTTTTTTTTTAGACATAAAGGGAGAAGGAGAGACATATATATTTGTTGTTTCAGGAATTACTTTACTGTTATAGGATAATACCATATTTCGAAAAATAGCTTTGTATTGATTTTATATATGAAGTAAAATTAATTTCAGCTGTACAGGCTGTCTCAAAATTACATAAACACCCATTTGATCGTTTATCTCAAATTAAACATAAATAATTGAATTTGAACCTAAAATGTTTAAAATATTCAGAATCTAGAATTTGTAGTATTTGAATCATTTATATTCTAAGCTTTAATTTTGCATCTGCAATTTTTCTTAATTTAATATTTTAGAAGACTAGATAAATAAAAATATTTTTTTATTTTAAAATATTTTTTGCTATACTCAATATTAAAGGCAATGGAGAACTATGTCAGAATTATCGACCTCTCTACATGTCAACTATCGAAGACACCATATTAAATGTTCGGGGTTATTGCGCTGCCCAAGGAATCAATAGCTCCACATCCAGATTTTTAATCCAAGTCTCTCACAATAAAAAAAATTTGTTTGTGGAAATAATTGTTTATGGATGTTTAATAATACAATTTTTGAAATTGTCTACCCCAGAAAACCATAAAACGATATCCCACATCGGTAGTGGGGTGGGGGTGGTAGTGGGGTTGGATGAAGTAAAAAATATTTTGAGGTTTTAATAACGGGGTGGGAGTGGTAATTTTTGAGACCTTATAGTAGTGATGCGACATCGAACCGAAAGTATCGATATTTCATATCGATGGTAACATCGAATAGACGTATCGATATATGATATTTATCGGGTGAAAAACATCGATATTGTAAATTATCGATATTTATTTAAAGTTTTCGATAAGCGGGGGTCCCTGATCCAAATTTTTCTTTTGATGGACGAGGGGGAAAGGAGATTCTCCTCGTTACAATTTTTTGACGAGCTGAGCAAAGCGAATCCTAACAAACAGGTGTACCACAACCCAAATGATTCAGATTTGCTTTATTTTTTTATTATAAAATACTGTCCGATATTTTTGCTATTACATCGATATTTCATCGATGTTTAAAAATGTAAGTTATCGATATAAAAATATCGGATATCGTACATCGCAATATCGATGTTTTCGATACATCGATATATATCGCGCATCACTACCTTATAGCTTCTTTTGTATATACTAAATACCAATTTTATGGACTCTTACCTGCTATTTACCCCCATTTACCCAACCCTTCAACGGAATAAGATGAATCACTGGTGCTGTCGCGGTTAAATTATTGTGATGTAATGTATGGTCCCTGTCTAATGGTGGAATTGTCAAACAGACTACAAAAGGTTCAAAATGTATGTATTCGCTACTCTTTAAACTTGCCATATAGAGAACATATAAGTCCTTATCTCAAGCAATTAGACTGCTTAAATATGAAAACAAGAAGATGGATTTATCTCTGTTGCATAATATATAATGTAATTCAGCTTAATAAGCCAATATATCTTAATCAAAAAATTGACAAAAGATCAACAGCCCATTCAGTGGAAACAAGAGCTCGAGATATTACATTAAGTGTACCTATACATCAAACAGAGTACTACAAAAGAAGTTTCACCTATCAGGCAACTAAAATATATAACCGAATTCCCAAAGAGCTGAAGAATAATAGCGTCGCTAGTCTAAAAAGGAAGATCGCACAAATAATAACAAATGGATCATTTCAAATAGTTTTTTAAATATTACCAATTTCATTCAGTATATTTTTATTTTTCTTTCATACACAAAAGTATACCAATATCCTTTTTTGAATTATATCCAAAGGTAACGCCTCACCTTTGTAATTAAAATTATTTTGTCCCGTAGTTATGCACATTACTCTCTCGTTTTGGTCAGGATGAAAATCAATTTTAAATTGACTCCATGACCTTTTTATGTAAAGTAAACGTGTATGTTTTCTTTCCATGAATAAATTTTAATATTATTATTATTATTATAATCTACTTCCAGATCACGTTAAAATATATATATTACGTGTGCCAAATTTCAAGTCAATATCTTAAACGGTTCCAGAGTAATCGTGCACACAAAAAAATTTACAAACCGACAGACAGAATATAATTCGTGCAGTTTGCGGTTATTTCCTAAAATTATTTAGTTGTATTTGGTCTGTGATATTAAATTATAGTGTGTATTTAAAATTGTTTTAAACATGACAGAAAAAGGTTAGTTCAACGGGCAATCGGATAATCTACGCCGTACACCGGCCGGGATGTCATATGCTAGCTGAGTCCTAGATGGATTTTTTTTTTCAAAAACCTCTCCTGCATCTTGGCTTCAATCGCTTCGCTGCATGTATATGAAAATTTTCAAAAATAGAAACGTTTGTCGCTTAGTCAAAATATGAGTACATTTTCAGCGAAGTAATTAATAGTCGAGTAATAAGTTCATTATTGTTTAAAGAAAATAATAAACAATTATTGATAGAAACAAAAAGATCATTGGAAGCACTTATTTGTGTACTTGGCAGTGTAAATGTTAAAAACCACGATTTTTATAATCAGTCAATTTAGTTTTTTCGAAATAAAAAACATCTGTACCACAAAAAATATCGTAAGTAGCCATTTCTTATGTAGAATTGTTCACTTTATAAAAACTATAAGGTCTGGTCTGGTTCTACACTGATTTTGTTTCTCGAGAACGGAGAAATTTTTATGGTCTATTTCGCTCCACTTTCAAGCTATCACAAGGGCAACGTCCATGAATGGAATTAATTTAAAATGTACGCTAGCACTGTGGCTTCTGCTGCTGGCGTCACGCTTTGTTTGCGCGCCTAATTGATTTATTCAAACTTTAATGTTGAATATCGTCTGCAAAAGAAAAAATAAGAAAAAATCCTTTACACACTGTGTTTTGTATTAAGTAAAGATTCTAAAAAGGCTAAAATTACATTTTGTGCAACAAGCCAATTATATTTCACAATTTCATGCAGATAACACATCCATTAAACACAATTTTAAATTGCGAATACCCGAATAACCGATTCTACTTTAGAAATTAAAAACTAGAAACAGTGTTGCCAAACAGAGGTGGCTCAAGTTTGTGTACTAGTAAACGTATTTACTTTTATATATATTTGTATATGCGGCCCGATTGTGACGCCATCATAGGTGGATCACTGAACTAAAATTCACAAGTTTCATACCAACTTGAGCCATTGTAATTTGGCGCCTACAGCTCATCCAATTAGGAAATACATGACTTTTACTCTACATTAGGTGAAATAACAAATGGAGCTAACCTGCAGTTGATCTACTCAGGCCTTTATAGGTCTAGTGCACGAGTAATCAACGTAAATCAAACCTGAGCCACATATACGGATCAACTTTGTCAGACTGGCTCAGGACTGCATGTACAGGTTGCTACCAATGGCTCAACTTTGTACGAAACACCTAAATATATATATATATATATATATGTATATAGAGATCTTTGACCAATCATAATAGCAATATATTATTACAATAAAAACGTACATATAGAAACATCAGTATGTTTTGACATAGTTGCCGAATATATTTTGCAACCTGAAATTTTAATTTAAATAAATCATTATAAAATAAAAATAAATAGAAGTATTTAGTGACTAGTTCAATTTTTGCCACATAGTAATAATAATTTTGTTTTACTATTTCCGTTTTTTTTTTCGTCAAAAACTTTATTAATAATTGTGGAAAAATATTATAATGAGAGGTTTGCATCCCTTATCGCAAAATTCATTGATTACCAATACGACATATTGGCGTCAAATTGACGTCATATATATGACGTCATTGGGCTGTGACATTGCGCCGTCTTTTTCACGTCATTTTCACGTCATTTTCACGTCATGCTGAAGGTGAAATTGATGTAATTAATGCTGAAAAAACGACGTCATAATGACGGCACCTTGCTGTCTGGGATGCTGGTAATGAGGATAAGTTGTAGAATGCAACACTACAGATCATATATAGTAACGTCAGACCATATTTCGGGCCAGTACGGACGGTTCTTCTAGAGTGAGATAACTGCGCCGATATTGCGCGTTCGAGGAACAAAGATAGTCCGACTTTTCACCCCCCGCACTGACTTCGTCGCCTAAAAGCTGTATATTATGGAACCTCATAGTCTACAAATCTTGACTAATACTACTCTCAAATCTAACACGCAGGCTATATACATACGTAAGTCGTAGACTCTGCAAGATACATACCTTTACGCCCATTTCAGGCAGTTCGATTGTAAGAAGGGAGACGCCAACATACAAACGATAGTCTTTGCTTGCTTCCCGCATTAGTGACGTCCGTCCACAAAGATAAATTGATTCGACTATAACTATCAATTTTTTCCAAATAAATAAAGAATCGAAAAAGGGGGAAGCATGCTTATGTATTATGCAAATATTTTGAGAAAAATTGTTCAGCAAAACACAGATGATGCTTTTATGAACATTATATCACAAAAAATGTCAAGTTTTGAGTTTTGACTGTATTGTTAATTGTGGTAGAGTGACAGCGTTTTCACATTGCACGATGATATCGTTACCATCAGACGACACGATATCGGGGCACGCAAAAAATATATGGAAACATATACCGTGTGTGTAGCACTGAACTCTACTATATAAATGGAAGGTCAATATCTATACCAATTTTTACGTGAAATTGAACCTCGCGCGAGTATGGCGACCTTAAAGCGGAGCGCAATCGCACTACAAAATACGCCAGAGCCGGTCTTATTGTTACTGCAACTGTTTAAAACACGGGATTTTGCAACGATTCTTGCAACACAGTACCATACAAGATTGCACCATATTGTCTCAATTAACTGTTTATAACAGTCACAAAATATATTTCACAAAATAGTCAATTTATAACAACAGAATAAAATGAGTGACACCGACTCTGGAAATTACATCTAATCCAAGACTTACGCTACGGAATCTATGAGAAACGAATAAAGCACAGAATCGCGTCAGCGCATAACTTCCGTAGACAGCCGTTTGGTTCATGCTCAGACATCAATTTCTCTACTGCGTCGACGCGTGGCTTTATATTTTGAGTTTTGTTCTGTGGCGTAATTGCCGTATTTTGTTCACGCGCATATACCTATATTGGCCTTCCATTTATAATAGTAGAGTTCAGTGGTGTGTAGTCGCGGGCTAGGCATGGGGAGAAGAATTACAACATCGCGCGTGCCAGCTGGCTGAAATGAAATAACAGAGCTGGAATGCTCCATCGACGGACGAATTTACGGCTGACGGTGTTGTCAAATCTCTCGCGCTACGTGAATGTACATGCCTAATGGGAAATTACACGCACGGTATATGGCACGTTTTCATACCACAGCAGAGAAAGAGAGACAGCAGGGAAACTTGAATGGCGGGAACGATTTGCGCAGATCGTCGCGCACGAACCATTTTGGGTTAAAACCTTGGAAAACAGTGCGGGCGACATAGGTACAATTTGGGTACAATTTATTTAGTTCATAGACGTACTTAGTGTTATTGTGTTATTTATTGTTTAACATTTATCTATTGTTTTCAAGTATGGGCTCTGTTTGTGCTGCAAAATATTGCCAGAACAAACGTTATTTGTGCAAAAAGTCTTTTTTAAATTCCCTACTGATCATAATAATAGGTAAGTAAAATTAACTGAAACTTTTTAGTAACAGATACTTGTATAGAGAATTAAATTTTCTACAAAAAAGAATGCGAGTGCATACGTGTGTATCTTTTTTAATACTTATGTACACAGGAAGCGTACAGTGTGTGGCTTAATGCGGATTGAACGAATTTAAATGCATATATTGCCAAAACAATAAAATATGGGTACTCTTTACCTGTAAATAAGGAATTATCGCAGGTAGAAAAATTTCGATGCGTTTTGTTTTATTTACATAAAATTGCTTAATTATAAATTATTACATAAATTCCATTCTATTCTGTTCTATGTATTTGGTTTATTTACTTTTTACGCTGTTTAGTAGTGATGGATAAAAGCTGTTATTTTTTAATAACAGGTTTAAACTGCTACTGCTATTTTGAAATAACAGTTTAAAGTATATGTTTAAAAATAACAGATCGCTGACAAGTACTGACATTGGTATACCGCAGCGCGCAGTTTGCAACTGTTAGTTCATAGACGTTATATTATGCATTATGCTACTGCCGCTGGCCGACCGGCAGAAAAATCCTTTGATTTTTATGTTTTATAGAGGTATTAATTGATTTTTTCTTACGTTCATATACATATAAATAAAATATAAATAATTTTATTTATATAAATAATTTTTTAAGCCTCAACTTTTAATTATTATTATTTTATGTTAAATTAATAAAGAAATACCAGCATACAAACACGCCAAACACAGCGTATGCAATGACAATATTGGAGATGCAGGTAAACGAAAATATACAAATGGAGAAGAAAATATAAAAGCTCTGAACATATTATGATTTAAAAAACAGCTAAAAGTCAGTACATAAAGCGGATGGCTCGAGATTTCTACAAAAATATTCAACTCAACTCTGGCATTCCTTCATTTTTAAACTTGGTATGCGGGTAATCGAATATATACACACGGAGAAAAAATCGAAAAGATTTGAATATGTTATGATTAAAAAGCAACTAAGAAGTGTATACATAAAGCCGATGACTCAAGATACCCACAATAATATATTCAACTTCACTACATTAGCGGTTGCGTTACGATTTCATTATCTGCTACTGCTGTTTTCTGAATAACAGTTTAATAGCAGTCAGCAAGAACATTTTTACTACGTCGTGTCGTTGATTGAAGAGTCTATTCACTCAACGGTAGGGTTGGCTAACCCGAACTGGAACTGATACTTTGGAACAGGTCCGGTGGATTGGACTAGTGGAACTGATCTCAACTAATAAATACGACAGGTACGAATATTAGTCCGAGTATTCCGAGTCCGGCTGAACTTTTTAGAGACTCGGTGCGGCGCGCGCACTTTATAGACGGATGGACTGGTTGAACTAAACGAGTACGACTAGTACAGTACAAGATTACGAGTCCCTTTGCACCAGTCCAGCCCACTGGGTCCAGTTTGTCTGCCGGTCCGCTCAGCCGTTCACCAAGCGAGTTGGTTAGCATGGACTAGGAACTGAAACTGATCTTTGGACTAGGTTCTTCTCTGGACTGGATTAGGTCCGAACTGATCCGTAAAAATATTCGGATTAGCCATCCCTACTCAACGGTCGTGTTTCTTATCTGTTATTTTCGTACAGAAATAACAGGCTGCTAATGCTATTTACAAATAACAGTTATAAAATAATATGTTGTTAAATAGCAACTCATCTCTACTTTAGTTCGCAAGATGCCTCGGCGTAGTTAGTTAATAGGGAGTTATCGCAGATAAATACCGTATTTTCTAATGCGCTATTTGACATCTAAGCATGCGCACATTTTTAGAGTTTACGCTAAACGTTATTTTGCTTAGCGTGCTCCGTTATTTGTGAACAAATAACGTGTGTCTTTTACGTACACGTTATGACTATCGGTAAGTCTCGGGAAAGTTCGGCGAAACGCTGTTTGTTGTTTATTGACAGTAAATTCAACCTAAGCGTAAATAGGATTTCTTGACCTGTGTTTTTAATGTGTGTACATCTACATATTTCTTTAATTATGATATAATTACATTTTCCACATCGTTTGGATTGGCATCTAGCACAACCGCTGCTCTCTAAATATCATCCATTGTGTTTTCAAAAAATTACAAATATTGGGTTAGATTTTATCACAGAATAAGTGGTTATATTACGTATTAAAATAAATACCTATGCGATAACACCCGTTTCGCAAAACGCTACATTAGTACGTTATGTTAAATAGCGTTAACGCATAACGTATAACGTTTACCTTATTTGAAACTGCGATAACTCCCTATTAGGGAGAGTCATATAACGGCTATATCTGTTTGCAATCTGAAATTTTGCAAGTAGATGTGTACTAAACTCTCAAGAAAATTAATAAAATTACTTAGTTACTTAACTCAAGTAACGAAGGCCCTTCTGTTATAAAAAATCCCAAATGAAGCTATGGAGAAACTGTTGTTCTATTTTTTTGAACTATTTTTATTTGAAAAAATACTAAAAAAAATTATATCATGCATGTATTTATAAAAGAAAATTCTGTTTCATATGCTTTTACTTCCTATTTTTACAAGTTGGAAAAAAAATTACATGACTTTTTTAGCTATCTAAAATTATTGTGTATTTAAAGAAATTAATAGAGCTGTCTGTTACTTTGTGATATTCCATTATAACAGGTAACGAACACAAATTTTTCTTGTTAAATATCACGATATTTTTTCTGTTTATGACTAAGTACAGTTTCGTAGTTTCTAGTCTACATTTTCAAGCACACAGACTGTTTAATTTGAATTGGATAATACGGTCCTGTCGGAAACATTTAAATTGTTTGGAATCCAATTCTGACTTTTTACCCGAAATGGTGACTTCAAGGTGAATGATTTTAGTCACGTCAACACAAAGGAGTTTCTATGCTGTCTCTCTATCTATGCTGTGCTGTAGAGTTGGGCGATTCGACTCTTTTTAAGGATTCGTAACAAATGAATCCGTATCAAGAAAAGATTCGTAGATTCGTACGATTCGTACCACTTCGTATCACTGATTCCATGATACTAAACAGTATCATGTACTGATTCGTACCATTCGTATTATTCGTATGTTTCGTACCGCTGATTCCATGATACGAAACAGTATCATGTACTGATTCGAACCATTCGTACTATTCGTACCCACACTTCCACTCCACAGTGTTCAGCATAGATTATATAGAATATTATATGTGCTGTTAGTTAGGGCCAGAGTATTATAATGTTATATTAACCGTACAGTTTAAACTTTTAGGACTTCGAGCACCTTCTATTATTAATAATTTCGTCGTCATCATTAGACACCATTAAAAAGATAGATAGATAGCGTTTATTTAACCATATTATATACATATTTGTACATTTGTAGCAAGTCAACTAAACAAGAAACAATAACAAAAAAGTAAAAAAAGGGTAATCTATCACAGATTTTGTAATTAGTACGTTGCGTATAAAATGAATTATCTTGCAGTAGGTACATTGATAATAATCATATAGTAATAATCAAATATTTCGAATATATCCATCATATTACATATAAAAACAGGGAATTTTTTCAATTATGAGATTATGAGTATTTTAAAATCTGAAATCTCTAGTTTAAACGCGCGGTCCCCATCCACCGTTTGAAGTTTAACCTTATACAGCTGGCTCAGTATCACATCCCAATACCGGTACCGAAATTCCATATTCGTACCAATCGTATCGGTGATACGAAATGTATCGGCGATACGAAATGTACGAATCTTTTATTTTTGTGGGATTCGTACCATTCGTACCACTGCGAGGATTCGTACCAATGATACGAATCATACGAGTACTACCCATCTCTACTGTGGTGTGACACTGATGGATTCTGTGTGACAATTTTTATAAAGTTCTGTGAAGTTACTTTGTGTTTGTGAATTTTGTCGATCGGTCGGTGGCTGACCATTATTTGAATAGTTTATTTGTGTATGCCTTAAAATAGCGTTATTGGAGAATATATTTACCAATACTTGGTTTTTTTCTTTAAATTTACTCATAAGTTGCGAAAATGAAGATATAAGAGGAAGTAAAAATATAGTAATTCACGTGGATAACCTCAAAATGGAATCCAAATATAATATAGGAAATAGTAGTAAAACTGGTACATTTCCAAAGTTCCAGATGAAATTAAAGCCAAGCCCCATCATTTTTAATAACAAAAATGGCCCCTCTAGTCCTAAGAAAATAAAGTTAAGTGAAACAGAAAGCAAAAAGTTAATTATAAGTTCCAATGGTAACTATCACAGTAAACCCAAAGTAAGTATACAAGAACAACGAAGAAAATTACCGGTATTTGATAAGAGAAACAAATTGTTGGAACTAATAAAGAGACACAAAACTCTTATAATTTTGGGAGAAACGGGCAGTGGCAAAACCACTCAAATACCTCAGTATATAAACTCGGCTAGGTTACAAGAAAATGGTATGATTGCTGTAACGCAGCCTAGGAGAGTTGCTGCTATAAGTGTCGCATTAAGAGTTGCCCAAGAATATGGACAAGGGGTACGAATTAATACCAGTTTCTAAAGTAATTTATAGTGCATGTTTGACAAACCAGTGCTGTTTATCTTAAATGTATTGGATCAGGTAACAGTGATGTTTTTGTAGATGTCAGTAGGTGATGTAGTTGGTTACACGGTGAGATTTGAAGATGTGACATCGAAAAAAACCAAAATCAAATATTTGACTGATGGCATGTTACTTCGTGAAGCCATGTTTGATAGATTATTGATGGAATACACAGTTGTTATTTTGGATGAAGCTCATGAGAGAACTATTCATACCGACGTTCTCTTTGGGATAGTCAAGAAGGCCCAAAAAATTAGGGAGGAGAGGAAATTGCCGCCTCTAAAAGTAAGTGCTAGATATATTTGCTTATTAAAATAAATTTTAATGTCAGTCTTTTTCATAGAAAAAATAATCCAGTTGCCTGGACTAAAGACTGAGTCTGACTTCCATGTATAATAAAACTGGTACTCCTAGGATATTACAAAAACTGTTTAAAGCTAGAAAATTTACATCTTTTGTGAAAGGAATCCTCTGTTATATTTTTTAGATAATAATTATGTCTGCTACAATGGATGTTGATCATTTTTCAAGATATTTCAATAATTGTCAAGCCGTCTATTTAGAAGGTAGAACATACCCGGTCAACGTTTTTTATACCATTAAACCCCACGATGACTATCAAACAAGTTGTGTGGCGACCTTTTTTAAAATTCATAAGGAAGCACCTCCAAAGTAAGTAAAATGAAGAGTAAGTATACTTGCGTGGTTATAACTTGGCGCAATTAATGTTGCCAGGCCTAAAATTCGAAAAGCCGGACTTCACTTGTAAATTTGGCCAGACATTTGGTATAAAAAGCAGAACAGCATTCCTTCGCCATAAAAAAATAACTAAAACACAAAGTCAGTCTTAATATTTTTATTAAACTTGATTCATTTAAAAATAAACATTTGCTGCATAGAACCAGAAAAAATCATCGCAATAAAATAAAATGTATCTATAGAAAAGCGACCAACAACGAAAAAGAAAATGAAAAAATCACATTTTAGAGCCTTAGGCAAAAAGCCAAACAAAAGCTGGACAGGCTGGACATGTTAATTTTTAGCTGGACGAAACCGTAAAAATTCAAACATTGTTACAAACTACCCCCTCGGAAAGGGGTGGTTTGGGTAGTCGTGGACCTCACACGTTTTTTCAGAGGCTGGTACGTAGCCCTGACAATTTGTACAGTGCTGCCGGCTCAAATCCGTGGTAGTTGAAAACCCTAGGTTTACCTAGGAGCGACGGTCACGTCGCTATTAAATAAAACACAAGTCTTGGTACTTATTACTAATTTATTGCGGTAAAAATATGACGATGAACACATAACTCGTACATTGTACAAGAAAATGGAGGAAACAGCAGGTTTCCCCGGACCAATTCGATTATATAACTAAATTTATCACTTTCTTTACAAATTGACCATCTAGAGTCAAGGGAAAATGGAAACGTTCTATTTACTCACCCCCCTCTTGCAGTAAATCCCGGGCAGTAAGCCCCGTATTCTACACTTTGTGGTTACACTTCGAGGATTTATTCTCACTCTTGAAACGCTTCTGAAACTATATAAAATTTCGACGTTCGTTAAGTTAACTATTTACGTATTTGAATTAGAAAATATTAGTATTTAGCGGATCTTGCGTTCTCGCCGGTGTCGAGCCTTTTCAAACGAAGCTGCGGACCGAACTGACTTCACTTTGTCCCACGTCCCAAGACTTTCAAAAGTCCGTTGGGTTATCTTTGCTGAGCCTAGCGTCTGGGCCAGGTCCGATGGGAACCGTTCAGATTTGCTTATCGACTCTGGGAGATTGTTAATAATTACATTGTATGGTAACAACGCTAGCTTCAGGCATAATTAAATTTTATTAACGGTTAGGTCGAGATTGGAAATTAATTTAATTTGGAAAAATTGTATTTAGAAGAAGAGGAAGGGTGCTTTTTGCACAACATGAACGGCAACCCTAGGCGCAATCAAATGGTCTACTAAATAGTGAACTACTACTTATCTATAGCAGGGCCGGATTTACATTTGAGAGGCCCCTGGGCACTTCCTATGTGGGGGGCCCCTCTTATTAAATACAGAAAATTTGAACCATTTTCATATAAAATTATTTGAGATTTGGATGTTACTCTTGTTAAATGGAAAGTTTAATTTTTTTAATTTGTAAATTAACTTTTTCTTGCGTTTTCATCTCTTCATTTGTAATTTTTTCATTTATTCCTAAATTTTTTTTTACCATTTTTATACATTCGGGGGCCCCAATTACGTGGGGGCCCTGGGCATGTGCCCCAAGTGCCCTCATGTAAATCCGCCATTGATCTCTCTGGTTAGATTAGTTTTTGATAGTCAACTTTATATGTCAGTTTGGTTTATGTCACATATGTAAATATTTAATATAATATTAGTAGTCCCTTGAGGTAAACCAGAAAAAGGCAAAAAGCCCAAAAGTTCTGCGACCGGACTGCAAGACATCTTCCCCTTCGCTTTCGAGAGCGGGGAACACGATGGTGACAATATTTACCGACCTACCCTTCAAGAACTACCGGAAAAACCACCCTTTTCCGATTTTCCGATGCTAGACATTTTTTTATCGGAAAATTTTATTAACGAAAGTTGTTTAGAATTGTCTAAAAACCCTAAATCCAAATTAAAAAATATTATTTAAATGAGTTTTTTTTGTTTAAAAAATTCCTGACAATTTTGCTTGAAATTAAACCAAGCTGTCAGGTAGTTGTCAAATAATTATTAGCTTTTCTTATATTTTTTAAATTTATCATTTTTTTCAATTTTTCAATTTTTTTATTTTGATGAAATATTGGGCTTACGGTTTTTGGATAATTCTGAACAACTTTCTTTAATAAAATTTTCCAATAAAAAAATGCCGAGTACCGGAAACTCGGAAAAAGAGGTGGTTTTTTCGATTTAGGTAGTGGTTCGAGGGTAGGTCGGAAAATATTGTCACCATCGTGTTCCCCACCCTCGAAAACGGGGGGGTGTCTTGCGGTCCGGTCGCAGAACTTTTGGGGTAAAAGCTTTACCTCAAGGCACTATAAAGAGTTTCCTCAGATAGTTCACGTCCAGTGAGTACGAAATCTCATTAACGTGTAGGTTGATTGATGATGGGATGGATGAAGGAGGTAACTGATGTGACCAAGTGAGGTGGTAGATAGATAATTGTTACTGAGTACTTGCTTTTTCGATTTTATAATCTTTTTCAAGTTATAATGTGTGGATGACATATTAATATTACTATTCGGAAGATTAAGCGTTTTTTATATAATGTATCTATACCTCGAGCATAAAGTATTGACAGTGGAGTAATGGTTGATAGATAGATAGATAGATAGGTACATATATTTTCAACAGATATACACATAAATTATAAAAATAATATACATACATATTTGAAGAAGTACGTCATTCAAATAGAAAGTATAAAATAAAAACAGGTTGATATAAAATAGATAGTACAAATTACATACTACAATAGATAATACAAGTAACATATTGAAATAGACATTACAAGTAACATATTAAGTAGAAAAAAAATCATTCGGTATTTTTACATGTACTGTTTCTTTGACCTGTCCTATGTCATATATTGTGATCAAAGGGATCAATAAATTATTATTGTTATTATTATCATCATTCAATGTATAGCAGTTTTTTTCTAACAGATATTTTTTAAGATTTTTTTGAAACTATAGAAGTTTGTCGATTCTCTCTTATTTCTTGCGGTAAGTAATTAAATAATTTTCAGCTATTATATACTTTTTTGGTATAAGGAGGTAGCATGGGTGGCAGGTTGAAGATCCAATTTATGGCATGTGTTATGATCGTGCAGGACAGCATTTTGTGAACATAAAGATCTGTCTTTAAAAACAAAGGAACAGACTTCATAAATATATGTGCCAACAACTGTTAGTATTTGAACACAGCGAAAAGTATTTGCAAGAATCATGAAACCCTAAATCTGCTAATAATATATAAATAAATATACTCTGGGTCTGCGAGCTGCTTCCCCAGTTCATAATGCTGTTTTTTAAATGAGAGTGAAATGAGGAAATGTACAGGGTTTTGAGGATGTGAATACTACAAAAATTTTTTAGAAAACGTAATGCATAACAAGATTTACTTAATTTTCCACATAATGTGTAAACTCCACTGCAAATAACAGTCTAAAGTGATACCTAACATCTTAACATTGTTTGTAGTTTGCAAAGGGAAGTTATTGCTCAGAGAAAGAGTTTTTTTGTTGGTTTATAAGTAAATAGTTCTTCTGAGCCCACGTTGTGATCATATCATACACTCTACATGCAACTGTTGTAATAATGTCTACACTTTCAGCTGTTATCAAGATGTTAGTTTCATCAGCATATTGTATAGATATATTTCTTAGATAGAAATTCAGGTTATTTGCGAAAATTACAAAAAATGTGGGGCCCAGGATTGAGCCCTCAGGTACATCAGCTAATATGTCGCACGCCGAGCTAATTTTTCCATTTGTCAGTTGAACTTTTTGTGTACGTCCCTGAAGATATGATTTAATCAAATTTAAAGTTACACCTCTAATACCATATCTAAATAATGCGAGTTAAGGATCTTAAAAGTGTTGCGGCACATGCTTTAGGATGCATATGGTACTGTGCACAGCTGTCAAGCGGATATGCCGCTACACTTTTCGTAACCTCAACTGGCAATCTTTCACTTTCATAACTTTTTACTTGAGGTATACTTAGTGTTAATTTCTCTTTTTCTTTTTTGATAACCTGCTACTTTTGTTTAAAGCAAGTATTTTTTCAAAGTAAAATTAGTGGTATAAACTCTCATTAAAATCAAACAAGCTGAAATTTTGCACTGGAGTAGATTTTAGTATCTTAAATGTAATTTGAAAATTTTTGCGTAGTTGGTGCACCTGCAGAAAAAGGTTAAAGCCAAAAAAATACTGTTTTTTTTATAAATAATACCATTAATGTGAAGAGACCAAATTTAAAGAAGGAAAAATTATATAATTGAAAAGAAAATAAGCAACAAGGGATACGATTATAGACCTTACGAACCTTGTAATTATCATCAATATACGTAAGGATGTCTACTCTTAGAGACTTCTTATCTGAATTGGAAAAAAAGAAATCATGGTGAAGGTATTGTCTACCAGTACTACTATCATTATCCAATTTTTTTTTCCAATGGACAGTTCAGGATTCAAATATGTTTTATTAGTGGATCTTCAGTGCTGTGTACCTCTAGACATGGAACTCCCAGACATTGTTCTACCGAATACATAAGATCAAATAACTTTTGACAAACGATTCTCAACATTATTTCAAATAACGAAAAAGAAGATAGGTACAGTTTTTTAGCACAAAATTCACTAATGTGAATAATTTTCATTATATTATTAATTCATTATTTGTTTAAGTTCATTTTTGCGTACATAAGGTGGTTCCACAGGATAACCACTAGTCCCCAAACGGTTAAAAAGTTGTATGTCTCTCAATATGTGAACAGAGTGTGAATCAAGTCTACCCAAAAATTCACGCGCATTAATACACAAAAAGACTCATAACTCTCGTGAAAATTGTCATACAGAGAAAAAAAAACATTTTAAAGAAAGTCTTCAGCTTTCAATTGCATGTATTTGTTTACAGTTTCTCTCATTCTACAAAAACGGAGCTCATATTATTTACCAATCAAGCACTTGACTACTGGCTTTTAGTTAGACCTATTGAAGTCAGTGACAAGCAGTCCAGTGGTAGCAAGTTTTTGGGAGTCTATATAGACTCTCACTTAATGTGGTTGGTCTAGATTGATAGTACACTAAATAAACTATCACTCTGTTCATTTTTAATATAGAGATTAGGGTATTATATCAATAAACAAATATAATTGTCTTATTATGATGCACATGTTAACTCCGTCTTGGGTTACAGCATTGTCTGCTGAGGTAATGCAAAAAGAATGAATGTTGTTGGCACAAAAGAAAATAATACGCATATTGAGGTCATTTAAATATCTAAGACATTCTTGTTGCCCATTGTTCAAATAACTGGGTACGCATGCTATCATATCAGTACATACAGAATCAGAAAGTTTTGCTTTTGGGATTGCATAGTTTCAATGACTTAACCGACCGCCCACAATAAAGGCATCTACCAGTACCCTAGCAGAGGCAAAGTGTGACACGCACTTTAATGTACATCATTGCTTGCTTCGCTCTCGCTTGCTCTTATTGCCGTACCAAATCGAACACTTTCCGATACTGTATATTCTCCAGTATGTTGTATTCATTAAAGAAAATATTACAGGCAATTTGTAGCAGTTTTTATTTTTTTTACAAATTAACAAATTATCAAAAAGTTTTGTCACTGGTCTAGTTTTCTTCAAAATTTTATTGTGAACAATTTGGTATTTCTATTTTTGCGATGCGATTGCTAGGACCGGAGATAATAAGAAAAATAGTAGAAAATTTCAGTGTGGAAACGAAAATTGTTTAAATTTTACAAGAAGCAATGGATTGATTTAATCCAAAACTTCTCATAGCACTTGTTGTTATACCTACAATAAATTTGCTGCAGCCAGAGGTTTCTTTCTTCACCTATTTTGATGCTTAATTTGACTCCACTATATATGCCTATTAAAATCTTCGATCATGATCTTGTTTTAAAAATAATTATCACGATTACAAGTAAATTTGTGCTCAAAAATATAGTCAAAACCAGAGCCGTTCCTAAGCACTGTGCTTAGTGTTTGTCTAAGCACTTTTGTGTTCGGGAGCACTGTGCTTAAGAGCACTTCTTAAAATCGGTGCTTAGGACTTCTAGCACTTTGCGAAAGGGCTTAGTACTTAGTAATCTCACAAAGTGCTCGCGAGCACTCGAAAATGCTCGCAAGCACTTTGGTGCTCGGGAACATTCGAAAGGGCTCGCAAGCACTCGAAAAGGCTTGTAAGCACTTTAGCGCTTGTGAGCACTCCAAAAAGCTCCCAAGCACTTTATCTCATGAGCACTTAAAATTTGTGCAAGCAAAGAATCATTTCTGCATAAAATTTGTGTATTCACACCCAATTTAGAAAATAATTTTTAGACGAAAGAAAATTTATTCTATGACGAAGAAAAAATTTATAATTAATTTCATCAAAATTTGATTTACATCACATCTCGTGCAATAATAATAATTCTTAAGAAAATGCTTTGTAATAAATTATTTTCATTCATTACTTTTTTCAAAATAGTCTCAAATATTTTTTTTCTAAATTGGGAGTGTGTCAAGCCAGTGATGGTTTTCTGTTTCATTTTTTCTTTAAACGGTTGGGATTATCGAATTCATTCATCATATTATGTTTCCATTTTACTGCTTTTTCAATGGTTCGATTACAAATTTTAAGTAATCATAAAATAAACAACTTGTTGTGCCAAAACAGCACTAAACGTAATCCGATCTCAATCAAAACCCAGATCTTCTGGAGCACTAAAGAAACCCTCATGCAAAGTTTCATCCAAATCTGTTTAGTAGCTTCGCTGCTATCGTGCTACATACACACACCCAGACATTTTTCAAAAACCACTTTTTTGGGTTCCTAGGACCTCAAAATGTAAAGATTTGATGTTATCTCAATTTTCGATTTTGGACTAATTATAGTAACCTCCCACAATTTTATTGTGGGGAGGTTAAAATATGATTAAAACAATTTAAAAAAATGAAGAATTAAAAAATGTATATAATATTTCCATTGATGTTTTGCTATAATGTTATTATGCATTTTGGTTCAATTTAATTATTTTAATCATAATTTTGGCAAAAATATCAACTTTGAGATATGACATTCAAACTTCATATCTGAACCACAATAAAAATTCAATATTGGCGGGAAGGCCAGAGAGTCGTTTCTGGTATAGGTCTTCTGTGTCTGAACTTTCATTGGCACTAGAAAAAACTTTTTCCTGTAACATATTTCCTCTCAAAAAATTCTCAATTTCTTTCTAGGTTGTTTTTGTTGACCTTTTTTATAAATAACACATAAATTCAATGACATTCTATCCCCAATCAATAGATACTCCATTATTTCAATTTTTAAAAAGTGCTTTGTGCTTAGTAATCGCGAGCACTCTATTGACAGTGCTTAGTGCTCGAATAATAAAACACTTTTTCTGAGTGCGTAGTGCTAGCAAGCACTTTTTAACAGTGCTCGCCCGGCTCTGGTTAAAACATTCCTACTTAAATATAGTTTCTGCATTGTAAATATATTTCATGTAGTTTCGGAGTATAACAAAATACATGACAAATTACTATTATAGTCTGACACACAGCAGTGGGTTTTCAAATTAGCCTAATCTTATTGTATAAAAAAAAATGTACCTAAAGAGGTTTATAATCCCCTTTAATAAGCTGTTTGCCAGCCAAAGTAGCATCATCGGGATGATTAAAATTTAAAATATTGCAATTAATTATTTCTTCATTTCAATAGCTTCAATAAAATGGCAAGAATAAAATATTTACATGTCGTTTTGCGTTTGTAGTGACCGGTAGTAATTGAATAACCTGTATTCATTGTAGTAACAGTAATAATATGTGTAAATTTTGTTTGTTTTTTTTTTAAGGTTTCTATACTAGTGTCATTTTTAGCCATGATGTATTAATATTTTTAACTGGACAAGAGGAGATAGAATCCTGCGCCCACCAAATTCGATTATTAGCGAAAGACCCAGAAGTTCAAGGGCCTCCAATTAAAGTTTGTACTTTATATGCTGCTCAACCCAGTACCCAACAAATGACGGTGTTTCAACCCTCACAACCGAATACTAGGAAAGTAGTTATTAGTACAAATATAGCAGAAACTAGTGTTACAATAACTGGTATAAAATATGTCATAGACAGTGGGATGGTCAAGGCGAGGTAGGTAGTCCATAATAATAAAATGACATACAACGTATATCTAAGAAACGTGTCCATCAATGAATTATGCATTCATTTTCATTACCCTTGCATGTGTTCTTTCATTTTTAACCTAGACATTAGTGATGAACGATTTCTGTTTTACCCATTATGCTTGTAAAAACAATAATAGTACAAATAGGATTAAATTTGACTGTCCGTCATAAAGTTCTAATGAAAAGGCTAAAGTCTTTCGCCTTCAATGACACAGGTCTACAAAAAAATAAATAAAATTCTGCTCCAAGGACTAAACCTATCATGCCTTAAGTATTTTTGTGTGCTGAAACCAAATTTTCAATTTAAAAATTTTCTACCACGTAGATTTCGAGTAAATGTCAAAAATTGTCAAAAAAAAACGTATTTTGACGATAAAAACCGGGATTTACTCGAAATCCTGTGTGCAGAGGCCCAGGTCTACAAAAAAAAATTTTGTTCCAAAAACCTATCATGCCTTAAGTATTTTTGTGTGCTGAATCCGAATTTTCAATTTAAAAAATTTTCTACCGTGTTGATTTCGAGTAAATCCCGGTTTTTATCGTCAAAATATGGTTTTTTGAAAAGACCTCGAATAAATGTTTTAAAATATTCACCACTATATGAAATGCATGGAAATTTTAATAAAAACATAATAGAATTTTTTCTGTACTATCAATGAAATAAAGTTTAAATGGAATAATTTATAGTAAATAGTTAAGTATATTAATTTTGTATGTACAGTCTCCTCCAAGAAGTCTGCACATGTGTAGAACTGTGTTGTTATTGACTTTCTGAAATTTTTATTTTTGATAAAAGTTAGTGCATGTTCTCAAACGAAAAAAGTTGCACAAATAGGTGTTAGTCCTGGCGCTTAGGTCGGAAAATTAATTTGTTTGAAATTGTTTCAAGAGTAAACTACCTTTATTTTTGGATATATTTAGAAATGTTATTTAAGGAAGATGCTTATAATGCAAAGTTATATCCAGATATCGAATTTGGCTGCTCTATTTTAAAAATAAAAATTTTCTACTCTTTTACGCGTAATTCCTGAACTATATTTTTAAACATTTTATTAAGAATTCTCTCTATTTCGACGATTGATATTTCGGCTCCTTCCACAGAACGAATTGAAGTAGATATATAGCACAGTGACATACTTATTCACACCTAATTTGCGATCCAAATTGAGACAACCTGTACGTCAAGTTTAGTGATGCAAATCATAACCAAACTAAACTTACACAGGGTGTTGTATAGGTAACTGTGTACGCAAAATCAGGAATCGCGATAACCGCAGGTTACGATTAACCATAATCAATTCATCATTTAGAAACTTGATCTACTATTTGCATATTTTCGTGTTCATCGTCATAATCACCATATTTTAAATTTTAGATCATTTCATCCTGCCACTGGCTTGGAACTGTTAAAAGTCCAGAAGATCTCTCAGGAACAAGCCTGGCAGAGAACAGGAAGAGCTGGCAGAGATTCGGAGGGTTATTGCTACCGAATATACACAAGATCTCAATTTGAACTGATGAAGAAAACGACCGTACCGGAGATACAGAGAGCCAATCTTAACACAGTTGCCTTACAATTATTAGCTTTGGGAATCCACTCTTTGCACTTTGATTTTATGGATAAACCACCTAAAGAGGCGGTAGTGGCCGCTTTCGAACAGTTGAAGCTTCTTGGGGCGGTAGACAATATGGACTCAAATAATTTATCTCCACTTGGGCGGAAAATGGCGAAATTCCCCTTAGATCCACGGTTTTCAAAAATCCTCTTGTCTGCCCAGCAGTATGGGTGCCTCGAGGAGGCTTTGACTGTTATAGCTTTGCTAAGTGGCGAGTCAATTTTACTTAGTCCACCTAGTAAGCGTGAGCAGGCTCAAAACGTAAGACAGAAATTCTGTTCCGCATATGGGGACCAAATAACTATTTTAAATATATATAGGGAATTTAACAATGTGGGTCAAAACAACAGAAGGCCTTGGTGTCACGAGCACTTTATTAATTTGAGGAATCTTCTGCATGCTAGAGAAGTCAGAAATCAGCTGGAAGATATTTGCAAAAAGTGTGATATTAGTATTTCGTCGTGTGGAAGCCAAATGGATCAGTTGCGGAAGTGTTTGCTGACTGGTCTTTTTACGAATGTTGCAGAGCTTCACAGGGATAGACAGTATATTACGGTAAGTCCATGATTGAGAAAATTGTGTATAACATTTGTACATTTGGACAATATATTACGGTAAGTCCATGATTGAGAAAATCGTATATAACATTTGTACATTTTCTTCATGATCTACAAATTGATAATACATATTTTTAACATAAAATATACCAATGACGCCAAGAAGGAGAAAAACATTTTTCAACTCATTCATTTTTACCTATCCCATGCTATAAATCATAAAATATTAATCTTACAAAAAAAAATAAATTGATCAAAATTATATAGAATTTCAAAGTGTGTTTTTTCGTAGATTTGATAGGAAGCGAGATATTTAAAAAAACACACTCGAGATAATCCCGCCCCCCCTACAGGTCCTCATAACGACATGATGTCAAATTAATTTTCATAAGAAAAAAAACTCCTACAGACTGAAGTAATACCAAAGACTAACAAGCTAAAAACGTACTCTTCGCCAATGGGGTATTTTCCATTTTTTTAAAATTCAGTTTTGGTGATATATATCAAGTAAAGTTATTATTTTAACAATTACTGCATAATCAATTTAAACCAAAACAATAATAATAATAATAATAATAATAAATGTTCTTTATTAAGTATTAAGCACATACAATACATACCAACACTCAATAGGCCATCGACCGAGGTCCTTCAGCCTGTTTCTTAAAATTAATATAATAATTATTAACAGTTATGTTTCAATTAACATATAAATAAACGTAAAAAAAAAAAAAAATAATTATTTAATTTGGGAGTTTCATTGATCAATCCTTTCCCACAGCGTTTGTACCGGGTGTGTGTAGCGGTTTCTAATTGGTCTGTTTCTTCTTATGCAGAAAGGGGAAAGTAGATCTTTGTTTGTCTGGGATTGACTAAAGTTGGCAGCTTGTTTGGACAGTCGTTCTTCTATGGGTTGTACTTGGGTCAGCTGATATAACAATGCATTTGGCGGATTGTGAAGTTGGTTATTAGGGTGTCGGATTTTTGTGATTTTTCTGATAGCTGTGGTTTCTGCAACTTTGAGGTTTTTCTTCGCAGGGTTCTTCATATTTAAAGAAAGGATACTTCCATATTCTATTATGGGTCTGCAGATCAGCTTGTAGATTTGTATTTTTGTTCTGGTATTAATACCAGTTTCACTTTTAGAGAGGCTTGTGAAATGTCGTGCTCTTGCAATTGTTAGTTTTTTAACGTTTTTAGTGTGCAGGTTATAATTAATTTTATTGTCGATTGTTATTCCTAGGTACTTAACATTGTTCTTGGCGTGAAGGGTGTGATTATCTATGTTAATAGTGGGGGTAGTTGGTATAGGGTTATGGAAGAAAATTATTAAATGGGATTTTCTAGGATTAGGCTTTAGTCTCCATTTTTTAAACCACAACACCACTAAATTCGTCAGCTCCTGTAACTTTTCTATTGTTGCTCTGATATTCTTTCCATGTGCAATTAGTGTGGTGTCGTCTGCGTATTGCAGAATATATTTATCCAGGGCAAAGTGTTGTGGGTCTTCGTGGTATATATCCGAGCAGTAGATATTGTAGAGGATTGGCGAAAGAGGTGACCCCTGTGGGATTCCTTGCTGTGGTGAAAATTCATTTGACATTTTGTGTTGTACTTTCACTTTGAGCGTTCTTTCTGTAAGCAGGTTTATAATTATATGAATTAAATATTTAGGGCAGTCGAGTCTATCCAGTTTATATATGAGCCCTAACAACCATACGCTGTCAAAAGCTTTGTTTATGTCCAGGAATATTGCTGCGGTGTTGTTTCCATTTAATCTGGATGTTTCTACATTATTTGATAATACAGCTAGTGGGTGTGTTGTAGATCGGTGATCTCTAAAACCAAATTGGTATCCAGGTATTTTATTTCCTATTGTATTTTCTAGTCTATTCTTGATGATTTTCTCTAGGTTTTTTCCAAGAACTGGTAGTAACGTTATGGGTCTATGATTGCTGGCTAATGAATGATCCAGGTTTGGTTTAGGGATGGTAATAATAATACCTGTCTTCCATTCTTTTGGAAACAAGCTGTACTTTAAGCAGAATTCATAAATTTTGATTATGTGTTTGTGTATTTTGTCATCCAGTTGTTTTAATAAAGCTCTTTTTATGTAGTCGTGTCCAGGTGCAGAATTTTTTCCCTGGTTTAATATGTTATAATATTCTTCTTCCTCTATTATATACTCGTTTGGGTAATGTATAATTTGATTGTTTTCCTCAAAGTGTGTATTAAACCATGTTTCAATGTCTTCCTGGTGGATGTTGTCAAAATTGTCATCCTGGCTCGCTTTATACAAGTTTTCAAAATGTTCAGCAAATTTTTGAGCTTTCTCTTCGGCTGTATCAAAAGTGTGTCCATTCATTATTAAAGGTGTAGTATTTTGATTTTTGTTTTTGTACTTAGAAAGTTTTTTAATGTCATTCCAATAGTGTTTTCCTCTTTTGCGATTAATGTCTTCACATGTGGAGATCCATTTATGCTCTCTGTATTGTTGTATAAGCTGTTGTATATTTTTATTGTATTTATTAATTTCTTTTTTAAGCTCGGCGCTCCCATTATTCTTATAGTCTCTATATATTTTTCTTTTATTTTTGATCAACCTCAAAATAAAAGGTGGCAATTCCTGAGTGAAATAGCGAACTTCTTGTTTTGGAGTATTTTCTATGATGATCTTACTTAATTTATTGTTAAATTCAGAGATGTTGTCTCGACTAATATCGTGATCGTTTATGCTTTCAACATATCTTGACATTATGTTGTTGACTTTACTTATGTTTGTTTTGTTAAAGTTGTATCTTTCTATTTTGGAGCTGATGGCTGGGGTCTGCATGTCAATATCTATTTTGAAGCCGAGGTGGTCTGAGGCTAGATCTGTTATGTTTTCTACTTTATGTATGTTTCCTGTCATATTTAAGGTATGGAGTATTACATCTGGTGTGGAGTCGTTATTGTGGTCCATAAGGAATGTGGGTGGAGTATCGTATCTCGCAAAGTTCGTGTTCCTTAAGAAGTCGTTCATCTGTTTCTTTTTTGTTTTTGTGGTGACATCCAAAACAATAATTTCTTAAATAAAAATAAGAAATAAGAATACGCCTGTCTAGACACAGATTTCAAATGATTTTATTTGGCGGGAAATAATTTAACCAATCATATGAATGCCAAATTGTGTATTTACTTTACAGTATTTTACCTACGACACTCCTATTTTTCTCAATATCTTGAATATCAATAAATATTATACACATGTATTTTAGAAGGAATTAAAAGGTATTTATATTTGTTATTATGTAGAAGTTATCTTAACAGGTTAGCTGCCACAGATAAATTATTTTGTAACTTTTTCAGGCCATTTGAATTTTACGAAACATATTTACGTTTAGTTTTAGTATATACAAGTTATATATCCCTATTATTTTTAATTATCGAATTATTGATTATTAATTAATGAGTGTCATAATTGCCCACCGCGACCCAGAATACGGTTTTTGATAAATCTGGCCATGAGCGACAAATACGATGCACGCAAATAATTTCCCGCCATTTTCCGAGATATTACGCCAACTCTCGGCTCGCTTGCATGACGAGGAACAACGAGAATCTACGAATACTTCAAACTGCAACAAATTGCACACAAAGTTACTAAGCATTGAATAAGTTTTGGAGTGCACGGTAAAAATGTCTTAGGAAAATGTAAATGTAAACAAATGAAATTTCGGTGTCCTAAATGTGATATTTATATTTGCCATAAATGTTTTTTTGAAACACATAAATGTACTAAAAAATAAAATAATTTATTTAGCTTTATCATTCCACATTGTTTTTTACTTTAATAAAAATATTTTCATAACCCAGTATTTCTAATTTCAACTAAAAAAAGTCACCGGCTATTTATTCAGTAGACTTGTTTAGGCCATGAGTAAAATAAGTTCCATAAGAATAGCATTAGAAGGGAGGTCAGATTGTACACTCATGGCTTCAATACTCATATATCGATGAGAGGATTATATGATACACACAGTCCAAAGTTCATATAGCCACGAGCGTCATATATGACGCTCGTGGCAGTTAATCTATTAAAAATGTAAACAAAACTTATGGCAAGGATTATGTGGCAACATTTCTTGCTTGCCGCCAGCTGACACTTCTTGTCACAATACAAGTGAAAGGGATATATTGGTCAGATTTGTTGTTTGTTTATGTGGCATTTAATTTTTACTTTATCAATAAACTATTAAGATGGAGTTGAATTTTGTGAAAGGAGATTCGTCCAATTTGCCCAAAGTTGATTATGACTTGATAGATTCTTTCTATAACAAAATTTGAATTTTTGACGGGATGGGATCAAAAATATTGGAAGCTTGCGTCAAATCATGACGGCGACGTTAGAACACATCTGTCATTTGACTTGCCGTTGACTTGCCTAATCGGCATTAAAAATTATTTAAAATATTTAATAATTCACGCCTATTATTATTTTTTACATAAGAAAATTAAATTTCGTGGATAAATATATTAAAATTGATTTAATAAATAAGCTTTATACTCCAGTTTTCTTCAATTATCTTTGCTAGAACTAGAGAAGGAATTTCAACTTGGCAACACCACACTGATTTGTATAAAACAATTCTATCAACAAATCCATACAGTCCAGCTACGTCATCAGCCAAACTATTTACGTCACAAATTTAAAACACCTGTTGCTCCACTTATTTTAACTTCTGTTTTCTCAAAAAATTCATAATAGTCCAGTGAAATTATACTTTTCTGATCTAACAAATTATATCCTTTATTACTTCCACATCAAGTGGAAGTATAGTAACGACAAAAAAATTTTTAAAAATTTTTATTGTTCAAATAGGCTTAGAATGTCATGAAACGTCGAGATTTCAAGTTTGAGCGAAAAAAAAATTTCTGTCTGTCTGTCGGTCTGTCTGTCTGTCGGTCTGTCTGTCTGTAACTTTTTTTGTGCGCACGTTTACTCAGGAACCGTTTGAGATATTGACTTGAAATTTGGTACACATATGTACTTTAACGAGATCTAGAACTAGATTATATTTTCATCTTGTTCCGTCGAAGGGTTGGGGGGTAAATTTGGGGTAAATTTGTAAATCAAGCAGGTAAGAGTCCATAAAATTGGTATTTAGTATATATAAGAGAAGCTAAGGTCTCGAAAAAAAAATTGACATTAGCCACCTCCATTACCACCCCCACCCCATTATTAAAGGGGATGAAAAAAATTGTGATTTAGTGTGTGTACAAGAACCAGAAACCTCAAAATATTTTTTTACTTCATCTACCCCCCACTACCACCCCCTATCGCCACCCCCCCCCCCACTACCGATGTGGGGTATCGTTTTATGGGTTTTTGGGGTAGAGGATTTCAAATATTATATTATTAAAGTTCCATAAATAATTATTTCCACATACAAAATTTTTTCGTTGTGAGTGACTTGGATAGAAAATCTGGATGTGGAAGTAGTGATTCCTTGGGCAGCGGTTTTTTTTTTTAAATCGATTTATTTTGGTGTTTTAATGAAAACATTAAAAATCGACAACGAGATCACTACGGCATAAAAAATTATTAAAGGTCAAAGTTCACAAAAACGGTTTTTTGCGAATATCACACTTTCTATGAGGTTATTATGAAAATGAAAGATAATGAAATTGTGCACAAAAATGATCTCTTCCATTTTTATGTACAACGAACGGTTTAGGCAAAAATGTGCTTCGAAGTTTCCACGCAGGGCATATAATATGCTCCATTTCATATAGTCCATGCATAGAATACGTGCTTGTTCTATGTATATTATTAGCTGATCGATATATATATTTACCATCATATACAGTAATATTTGCTAAATCTTCACATTAAAATTTATTGGTAATATATTTACAGTGTTTCACTTGAAATGGTAACACCAACTTTTTATTTTTTTTTTCAATTTGTATCAAATTTTACTTAAGTACAGAGCAACTTAGGATCTACTTATGGCCAGAAAAACATTCGCCTCCTACAAATGCAAAGCCACCTGCAGTACCAAAATATTCGGAGAAAATCAAGAAATCATATTAGGCATTTTTCTGTCGGAAAATTTTGTTAATGAAACTTGTCCAGAATTGTCCAAAAACCTTAAGTCCAAAATTTAATCAAAATAAAAAAATATATATTATGCCTTGCGCGAAAACTTCGAGGCACATTTTTGTCTAAACCGTTCGTTGTACATAAAAAATGGAAGAAATCATTTTTGTGCGGAATTTCATTATTTTTCATTTTCATAATAACCTCAATTGAGCCATAGAATGCGCAATATTCGCAAAAAAACGTTTTTTGTATACTTTGACCTCGAATAATTTTTTTTGCCATAGTGATTTCGTCGATTTTTAATATTTTCATTAAAACACCAAAATAAATCGATTAAAAAAAAAAATGAAGGATATAATTTGTTAGAACAGAAGCCATATTTTTGTCTAAAATGACTGGAGTATAATTATTATTATAGACCCCCCCCATATAGGTGGGGGGGTATTGGGTACTAAGTTTAGGGGCCCGCCAGAGATGTTGCTATAGAAGAACACACTACTGTGTTATAAACTGATTTGATTTGATTTAACAGATATGGTTATATACAAAAGTGGATATAGCAAAATTCTTATTTTAAGAATCACGCCTTCCCCAATTAAGGCAAATGGCTTTCAAACTATACAAGCGAGAGCGCTTACCCTAACGATCGATTAGGTAGAAAAGGTTGATGCAAACCTTCCCAGAATCAAATGCAAGCTTTTTTTTTAGAGAAGTCTTAGACTTTTTGTAATTTCGTTATTACGGCTGACTGATTATGACATAAAAATGATTTACTAAAAAAAATTTAGTTTCGCTAGAGACTGCTTAGCTTTAAAGTTCTCGTATCGTGGCAGTTCACGTACTCAAACACATTCATGAAGACTTACTACTACATAAGTTAGATAGCGTTCGGTCAGTCCACAACTTACTTGCCCTTGATGTAGGTGTTCAATATGAGCAAAATTGCGACGATCCACCTCCGAGCGACTTTTGGGCAAAGTTGAATTTTTGGTTTTTTATGTTCAAGGTGTTTTCCTCTATAACTTTATTATTTGGAAATCCCTCCTATTGGCTTTCCTGCCATCTCTTTGTATGGATTACTTAACGCGCTCGACCAAATTGCGAGCCGCTGGGTGAATCCAATCTCATTTTATACAAGAAATCGGCCTTGTGCATGTTCATTGATTTTGATCATTTTTTGCTTATCGGCGCTACACCGTCTTTGTCAAGTTCGTCGATTTGGCCTTTTAGATGCATTGCATCGTTCAAATTTTACATTCAGTCTCTAGAACAGGACATTCAATGACCGTATCTCTATGGTCAATGTCTTTGGCGGAGGAATAAAATGGAAAATATTTTAATATTTTTCAAAGTGCCACTATATACTTTCACTCTCATATCCTGAACCAAAACATATTTTCCTAAGTGAAAATTCGGTGTTTCTTCGAATTTTCACCTAGTTGTTTCTAATGCCTTATGGAACTCATAACGGTCCTTATGGACTAGTTTGTGGCTCTGAAGTCCCTCTGACTCTTGAAAATGTCCTTAAATGAAATTTTTGCCTAAGTCGAATTTTCCTTTTGCTTTCGACTTAGGTCGATTCTGGAGGGTTGTGCAACATTGCCACCCCTCCCCAACCGCTCCCGTGGGGGTCCGTTGCCTTCCGAGGGGCCCCGTAAGAGATGTTGACAAAATTTTTTTTTTAAATTTCCCCCTTCTGCTCATCAATTATTAAGCGCGGGGGTCCGCCAGTGAAGTCGGCACTGCGGACCTTTTTATATAATGAATATAATAATTAATTGTATTTATTTGTTTATGATTCAAGATTTCCACAAAAAGCGATCTGGCAATGCTAACCTGCTGACGCATGTGTAAAAGAACGACAACATACATCTTTAAATTGCAATCTTGCCTGTCTCTCTTAAGAAATGAGGTTCTCTTTTCGAGTGTTGTGTCTTATTTATATTATTGTAATATGTTGCACCCCTTAAAATTTAAGGTTATGTTACTAAAAAGTAGGCAGACTTCAACAGATCGAATGTCTGAATGAATGTAGTGTATTTGCACCTACTCGAAAAAGAACCTACCAGAAGATTCCAAAGTGACATCTGGAATTCTCTAGAGAATGGTGGCGTCATCACAGAACAATCGAGATCTGTCATTTTTAGGTATAAAAGACCAACCGCGTTCTCGGCGAGTAGTTCAGAAAGTTCAAAAAGTATAGAAAGTGAGGTTAAGACTTCAAGGATAAACAAAGTGATAAACATTGTGATTTTTAGTCAGTAAAGTGTAAATAATAGTATTGTGAAGTATCCAGTAAATATTTAATAAAGTGTGTTAGTGGACATCTCTTGTTATAATTTTTGGAACCCACGAAATTTGCAAGGGGTAGTTTCCTAAGGGTGGAAACACGCGACAATTGGTGTCAGAAAGCGGAATTTTATGACAAGAGGAGCTCTGAAGTTGTGCTGGAGTGTTCGAGAAGTATTCTCGAGGTTTAGTGCTAACACAGTGGACTAATTTACTGGACATTGTTCGAGGGTTATTTTCGGACAGGAAAATAGTGTTAAGTGCATTTTTTGAGACATTGTAGAACATTTTATTAGGACATTAGTGTGATCCTTTGAACTGAGAAGTGATAGAGACACTGAAAAAGACTCATTTAGTGCGTGAAAATTACTAGGACTTCTATTTGAACATTAGTGGAGATTATTAAATTCTCTGAACTGGATAGTGACAAAAGACTCTGGATAAGACTTTTTCGTGCTATTTCGAGATTTGTCTGAAAAGTTCCATTACCGATATTGACGTGACAGTTAAATTTATTTTATTTTAATTTCATCGTATGCCCGTAACAACAAGAAGTATGGCATCTGATAAACAAATACAGGACTTATTTGAACAATTCCAAAAAATGATGGCACAGCAGCGCCAGGAGGAGGAAAAACGGCGTCAAGAAGACAAAGAAGAACAGGAGAGAAAACGTCAAGAAGAAAAGGAAGAGCAAGAAAAGCGACGTCGGAAAGAAAAAGAGGATGAAGAAAGAAGACGTCAAGAAGAAAGGGACGAATTAAAGAAAATTATGGAAGATCAAGAAATAAGACGTCAGAAAGAAAAAGAGGATGAAGAAACAAGACGTCGGAAAGAAAAAGAGGATGAAGAAACAAGACGTCAGAAAGAAAAAGAGGATGAAGAAACAAGACGTCAGAAAGAAAAAGAGGATGAAGAAAGAAGACGTCAAGAACAAGAAAGACAACGTCAAGAGGAAAAAGACGAACTCAGGAAAATAATGGAAGACTTGGAAGAAAGACGCCAGGAGGAATTAAGGAAAATCCTGAGCGATCAAATAAAAATACAACAGGACGCAATCATTTCTATCAAGGAAGAAGTTAAAGAAGAGATAAACAAGGTCGAAGAAAAAGTAGATAAGGTAGAAGAAAAAGTAACTGAGTTTGAAGTAGAAATAGACCGGCTTAAACGACTGTTGAGAGATAGAGGAAGCCAGCAGGTGGTATCATCAGGTCAGCGACTAAAACCTCCTTCTTTTGACGGCCAAAGTTCCTGGACGACGTACAAGAGGCAGTTTGAGGCAGCAGCATGTGCGAACAACTGGGATAACGAGGAAAAGGCCATGGCATTAGTTCTGGCGTTAAGGGGCCAGGCCTCAGAATTACTTCAGACTATCCCGGTGGAGAAACAAAGGGACTTTAAAGTCTTGGAAGCTGCATTAGACTTGAGGTATGGCGATCAACACCTTGCCCAATTATACCAGACTCAGCTGAAATCCCGGATGCAAAAAGCTGGGGAAAGTTTACAAGAATTTGAAGCTGCGATAGAGAGACTGGCACACCTGGCGTATCCGAGTGCACCTAAAGAATTCCAGGAACAATTAGCCGTGGGGGCCTTTTTAGATGGTATAAGGGACGAAGAGGTCAGGCGAGTTCTGAGGCTGACGAGACACCAAAGTAGTAGCGAAGCTTTGGTGCGTGCACTCGAAGTAGAAGCCGCTTACAGGGATACTCCAAGGAGAGTGCGAGCTGTGACTCTTGAAGAATCGCAACCAGAAATGAACCAGAACCCCTTGCTGACTGAGATGCAGAAAATATTCACCAAATTATGCGATAAATTGGATGGCCTCGGAAAGCAGGAGAAACAACAAAATAAAGGAAAGCCGAGCGGAGGTATTAAATGTTACAACTGCGGCAAGATAGGACACATGAAGCGAGACTGTCGACAGCAGAATTCGGAGAGTCGAGTAAATGCTGTGAATCTTGAAGAGGAGCAGGAAAACAGTACCAGGGGGGTTGTTCTGGCTAGGGAATGCAGTGCCCCCAGAGAAATTAAGATTTCCCAGCTTCGAAGAATCGCAAGCAGACTGTTGTTGCATGGATATGTGAACGGAAGAAAATGTTTGTTTACCATCGACACAGGTACTACGTCATCAATAGTACGGCCAGGATTTATATCGGGCATAAAGATTACCAAGAGGCAAAATGAAGAAGTGATCGTCCGGACAGCTACGGGGGACAGGGCTACGGTTCATGGAGAAGTAGACCTGGGTTTGCAGATTGGACAGTTAAGGTTCGACCACAGGGTCATCGTGGCTGACATTACGGATGACTTCATTTTGGGACTGGACATTATGGAACAGTATGGGTTTATCGTTGACGTAGGAAAGCGAGTCTTAAGGATTGGGAACAAACAATTTATTCTGTCAAAAGTGAACGACCAATGCGAGAAAACCAGGCTGTTGACAACGCAGGCAGTCAAAACTCCTGCATTATCTAGAAAACCAGACAAGGAAGATTGCAAGCGCTACCCTCAGGTGAGAAAATTGCCGAACATGGTTGAAGTGAACACTGTCAAGGTCGATCTTCCAGACAGTTGGTCAACGAAAATTCTGAGGCGAGAGCAATTGCGCGATGTAGAAATCAGACCTATGTTGCGAGCAAAAGAAGAGGGGACGCGTCCAGCATGGAAGGATGTTTCCAACAAAGAAGTGGGGCTGAAGGCTTTATGGTCACAATGGGATTCACTTACGGTCGTAGATGGGCTTTTGAGGAGAGCATGGGAAAGCCCAGATGGGAAGCAGGTTGCCATGCGTCTAGTGATTCCCAGGTGTCGTGTACCAGAAGTACTTCAGGAAGCACATAATAAAACGTCCAGCAGACACTTCGGCATAAACAAGACATTGAGTAGAGCACGGGAACAATTCTATTGGGTTAATAGTCGCCAGGATGTGGAGGCCTGGTGTCGCAAGTGTAAGAATTGTGCTGCCCGTGGGGAACCATTTTCCATGAGCAACTACAGAAATGGAAGTCGAGAACAGCCAAAGAATGATCGAGAGCAGATGAACAGAACTAGTAACCGCTTGAAGGCTCGTTATGATCAGAATGCCAGTACAGGGGGATTCAAGGTGGGGGATCTGGTTTGGCTGTACAACCCACAGCGGAAGGAATGGAGATCCCCGAAATTTCAACCTCCTTGGGATGGACCGTATACTGTTATTACCCGAATTAATGATGTCGTCTATCGTATTCAACGAAACAAAAAGTCCAAGATGAAGATCGTACACTTGGATAGACTGGCGAAGTATGTGAAAGAGGCTGAATTGCCTGACCGGGACGTTCAGGCTTAAGGAGGGGGCAGTGTAATATGTTGCACCCCTTAAAATTTAAGGTTATGTTACTAAAAAGTAGGCAGACTTCAACAGATCGAATGTCTGAATGAATGTAGTGTATTTGCACCTACTCGAAAAAGAACCTACCAGAAGATTCCAAAGCGACATCTGGAATTCTCTAGAGAATGGTGGCGTCATCACAGAACAATCGAGATCTGTCATTTTTAGGTATAAAAGACCAACCGCATTCTCGGCGAGTAGTTCAGAAAGTTCAAAAAGTATAGAAAGTGAGGTTAAGACTTCAAGGATAAACAAAGTGATAAACATTGTGATTTTTAGTCAGTAAAGTGTAAATAATAGTATTGTGAAGTATCCAGTAAATATTTAATAAAGTGTGTTAGTGGACATCTCTTGTTATAATTTTTGGAACCCACGAAATTTGCAAGGGGTAGTTTCCTAAGGGTGGAAACGCGTCACATTATATTATTAGTCTTTGGTAAAACCACAGTTAAAAATATGTAATCCTGAAAAGATTTTTTTTCAACTTGTTAGAGGCAATATCGGTTAACTAAAATTTTCTTAGTCAAAGTTCTTCTATTAAATTTACCCCATTTAATTAAGTTTATTTTGTGTTTTTTCATCACGTTGAATTTTTAGCTGGATAAGAGGCAAGTTGTCCAAATTCACCCAAGTTCCAGCCTTTATGGGCAGCAACCCCACTTCGTGTTGTTTACTGAAGTTGTACAAACGAATAAGTGTTATCTAAAAAATCTCACAACAATTGAGAGTGAATGGTTATACGAAGTAGCACCAGAATATTTAAAAAATCGTAATATTAGGTTTAATAAAGACAGTTGATACTAAATGCTTGTTTTACTGACATGAAATGTTAAAATGCTTTTTTTTTATTTCAGTTGATTTTAATTTTTGTTTTTTATGATAGAGACAAAGAAGATTTAATATTGAATTCAGTTTATTTTACTACATTATAAAAATATGCTTAAAAATAAATAGGCGTAAATTTTCTACTGGCCAATGTAATCGTGATTTTATGCACATTATTGCTTGACCCTCATACATTTTAATCTTATTCAATAAGAGTACAATTATTGTTTTTTTACCCAAAGCATTTGTATATTATGAGCAAAACCTGTGCCAATTATTCATGTTTTTTTATACATTGTTCTGTTTTACTTTAATATATATATTTTAATAATTTGTGTTTTAATTGCTAATTAGTAGTTGTTGATTGGTTCGGAGCTGCAACGGGGCTATTATAAGGCCCCTGGCCTGTGTCGCAGAAAAAAAAGGTACTATTTTAAGTGTATTTGACTTATATCGTCATTTCATATACTTAATTGGTCTCCGCAAAAACACTGTCGATAGTTCCTTTATTCAATTAATAATGAATCATTTTTATTTCATTTATTTACAAAAGAAAGAAAAAATTGTTATGTTTAGAAATAAATTAATTCTAATCTTAACAAGAAAACAAAACAGATTCGAGGTGGTCAAAATATGAGAAGGTTGTCTTAGTTCACTGACCCCCACTCTGAAAATGTAGCATCTTCGCCACTGATTATTAGTATACCTTACAACAAAACCAGTGGAAACATTTGAACACCGAAAGTCGTGTTTTTCAAAAGCGTGCATCCGCATAATTGAACAGTTAATGATGGGGAGTATTCGAATTAAAAATCGAGAAATATTCAGTTCTCATAACTTCTCGCTGTTCTTGAGAACTTTTTTGTAATTGCAATATCAAACTCTTGTATGAACTGACAGCAAAAATACAACAATCTGAGATTCCAAGTTCTTGATTAAGGTACTTAACACTAGTGATGGGTCATTTATAAACGAATTGTTCAAAATGATAGGCTCACTTTAGTGAACTGTAAAAGAATGGCTCGCTTTTTAAATCTAACTTGATCAATGCAACTTTTTTGTTGGTGCCTCACTTTTGCTCAGTGCGCTAGCAAGTGATTGAGCCTGAGCAAGTTTGCTACATCACCAGTTCGATCTCTTTACTGTTTATAATTGACGATCAAGCAATGGTGGACTAGCGGTAGTGACATATAAACATATGAAAGGTACAGGTTAAAAAGGGTGAGGGTCACAAAATGTTAGTTTCGATAAAAACGAATTTTAAAATTTAAAACCATATTTTTTAAAATATGTATATTATCGACTTTGATCAAATTGTCAGTGAAAACTATGTGTGTTTATTTCTAGGCAAACCACTAATTATTTATATTGCTTTAACATATGCGTGCGGAATGAAATTGAAAAGAGGTTATGCACGTTTGGTCAGGGGAAAAAGGATATAGTAATGTTATGAAATAGTAGGCAATGACTTGCTTAACCTCTTTAATATGTCTAATTTATTCACAATATAATCACATATTATGTTTTAGAGGCTTTTAAGTTAAAGTACCATAGTAATAATAACGCAAAAAAATATTGTAAAATATAACTCAAACCGAAACTGGAATATTACTTTAATGTTATATAGCAAACTCGTAAGTAACAAAACAATTACGCAAGACAAACGTAAAATGAAATAGGATTTCATTAACATAATATTAAGCTTTCTTCGATGCTTTCTTATTTGTTTTTTCTTCGATACATAGCTGCAAAAGGCAAGTTCTCCAAATACACTGCAGCACTGCAGATTTTGGTATTTTTTAATATGTATGAAAAGTCTGTTACTGTATTTTAAATCGGGTGATAAAAATTGACTAGCAGGTAGTGTCGGACATTTTAACATGAACGTTCTAGAACAGCACGGAGCAGAAACAAATTAACCACAATTCGAACTACTATATGAACAACTAACAAGAATTATCGAATATTGAAAACGTAAACACAGGCATCTGTGGAGGTGGAATTGCGACACAGCGCTAGACCCTCATCTTTCTTCTGCACATGTTTTCATCTGTACGGCATATTTTAAAGTCATGGTAACTCGTGATTCTCATCTTAGTTATTCTGTACAGTTAGATATACGGAAACTCTAGGTGTCTGGCTATGTTTTAGCGTATTTATCTCAAAAATCGATTTTTTGGACCCTCACCCTTTTTAACCTTCATATATGATGAAGTATCGTACATTGGATACATCGTTCAAATATATGAATCTAAGTGAGCTGAACGAAATAAACTAGCTCAGTAGGAATATGTGAGCATAGGTATATAGTACGTACCGTATATAATCCAGCGATATAAAAAGTTCGCAAACAAGCGTAAAGGAGACCGACCGCGTATCAGTTCCATTTTTTTTTACAAAAAAAGGCCATAAAGAAGGTGTTTGGCTTCTTTTATTATCATTACAAAGAATGGTCATACATATTTCCAAAAAGTTAAGAACGTAGGCCAATTTACTTAAGTTATATTAGCAGTCATAAGAATGAGTAGGCATACCCTTCTTAATACACTAGACACGGAATGGATGGCCTGGCTCCCCGACACAGCCGGGTGTAGTAACCTGAGAGGATACACGTATATTTTTATATTTATACTGTAAGCTAAATTCTTGAATTCAAATTTCTTTTCCATTTCCAACCTAAAGTGACAGAAGCTGTCAAGTTTAAACCCTTTCGATTCAAAGACCTTTTCCCCGACCGGTTTTGTTGAAACCGGTTGAGGCCTCAAATTTTTAAAAAAGACTCAAAATATAAGAAAGTTATATTCTTATTATTCCATTACACTTTCCTATATAAGTGTTTTATAAAAGTTTTGGAAACATTTGAGGCCTCGGCCGGTTTCAATCAAACCGATCAAGGAAAAGGTTTTTGAAACGAGAAGGTTTAAATTTGACAGCCTCCGTTACTTTGTAATTTTTAGGTTGGGAACGCATACCTCTAGGTATGTGGTTGGGAATGGTAAAAAATTTTGAATTTGAAGTGGTACTACACCCATCCCAGCAAACAAAGAATGTATCCGTAATGTTATGCAATGTTAAATGGAAGTAACATTTGTAATGTTCTCTTGCAATATGATATTTATATTACAACAACGTAACAGAGAAATGTTACATTTCGAAATATTAAACAAATATTTATGTAATGTTGGTTACATTACGTAACATTTAATAGTATGACAAATTACTTTCTGACAACGTTGATGTTATATTAAAGTAATAATGCATTGTTTAGTGGGATCAGCTGTGTCCAGGGTGTGTTAAATACACCATGGCTGTGTCAGGGTGCCAGACCTTCCATTCCATGTCTAGTGTGTTAAGAAGGGTATGCCTATACTCATTCTTATGACTGCTAATATAACTTAAGTAAATGCCTTGCTGGCTCTTGGTCTAAGACAACACCATACAAATGGTATCTTGTTGACGACCCTAGATTGGGTTGTGCAAATTTTTGGAAAATACAATAATCGTTAAATATGTATCCATCATCTCATGCGTTAAGGCTAGTCCTATAAAAAATATGTAACCAATCGTCTGGCAAAACATTTGTATTTAACCAATCAGCATTGTAGTCTAAGAGCCGTCAAGCAGTTCATCTAAGGGATTGTCTGGTAAAAGAATGTTCTATTTGAATAAAAAATGTTACTAAGAAGAACATCAAAGTAATATACTACTTATTTAACAAATTCAGTTGGGTTATTGAACTTGACAGGAGGTTATTTTTTGGTAATTTACCTAATTTTATTCCTCTGCCTTAAATAACCAACTAATGTCATTTTTAGATTCTTTAAGGTCAAACGTATTTAACTAAATAATATAGATTAAAAAAATAGCAAGCCATCGGGAGGGGTTAGTTCGATACGGTTAATGAACCTAGAACCTTGAAAGACCGTTGCAATATCCAAGTAATTAACTAACCATAAACCTGGTAAATGCATCGAAAACTCCTGTTTGACACCTCTAATCTTTCACGCAGTCGCAAAGTCGCATTGCGGTCGTGAGGCGAAAAGAAACTTCGCGAAGTTTGTTTACTAAAAATTGACTGAACTGTGCTTGTTGGGTGATACGATTTTATCAAGGGCAAATCGCAAAATAACAAAACATTTCATTCATCAAAACAGTCAGAAAATAAAATTAAAAGTGTAAGTACGTTTTTTAAATGAATATCCTCGTATGGTTTATTTTTTCCAAATATTGCACAACACATAACCTAAAATTCTAGAACGTTATCTGGAATTTTCCGGCAAAGTACAATTATTTCGTTTTCCAGATAAAAAAATATGGCTCTTATGTTAATGACGAGACTGTGCAGGGCTCCTGCCTTGCAAAAATCTGCATTAAGGCAAATCCAGAATAAAAATATATATCGAACATTTGCTGACGAAGGCCGAGATGCCTTGACTAGGGCTGCCCGTAGAAAACAAACATTGAAAGAAAAAATTATGGCTCCTGCAGGAGATACAGGTAAATGAGTAACTTAAATTAGATGTCGCTCGTACTTTCACTTCAATTTTTTGGCAGCGTTCAACATTGGAAGAGGCGCGGTTGCTGGAGGCTCAGTAATTGGAGTCGGTGCTTTATGCTATTATGGCCTTGGAATGAGCAAAGAAGCTGGGGCTATAGAACACCAACAGTAAGCATTGTTATACTGATAAGTACGTCTGTTTTTAACTATTTATTATTTTTAGTTTATGGCCGCAATATGTTAAGGACCGTATTATGACAACCTACATGTATTTTGGAGCATCTGTTGTGGTGACAGCTGCAAGTGCACTAGCAGCTGTGCGTTCTCCTGTTATCATGAATCTTGTAATGAGAAATGGATTTTTAGTAAGTACCTACATAAAGATTATCCTAGTTTGAACTATTATCGGACACACTAGAGATAATTGTTAACTTCTTTTGTCCCGATTGCAATTTACTACTTTTCCATATAATAAAGTATAAATATCAGAAGCTTGATTGTAACATACCTCGTAGCATACAGTAAAACTTATATTTGCACTGACCAAGTCAATTTTTATGCTGGGGCTCATCAGATGTTCTTTCGTTCTAAAAAGAACAAGTGAGAAAGTATAGTGCCGGGATGAATATTTCAGTGCAAATATGGATTTTGCTTCCTGCTGTAAAGCTTATTTTGATGCCATTGTCTTGAAAAGCGTGATACGGGCAAAATAATTGCATATTCATGTTAATATTGGTAGGTGATCTTTCAGAAAAATTTGCATTTTCTAAACAATTACCTATTGACCTTATTTATGTACCTAAAGTAGTACCGTTTTCATTTTAATGAATATTTTAGGGTTTTGCTATGAGTATGGCAGCTATTATGGGTACAGGAATATTATGTCAAAGTATTGAATACAGAGAAGGATTTGGTTTAAAACAAATGGCTTGGTTACTTCACACAGGTACGATGGGAGCGATGCTGGCACCTATGTGTTTCCTGGGTGGTCCTTTGTTAATCCGTGCAGCATGGTATACTGCTGGAGTTGTTGGAGGGCTTAGCATGATTGCTGTAAGTTCCGTTTTCATAAGTTAAACCTTTAGCACTTCCCGTATATTGATTTTGCTAACAAGAAATTATTAACCACCTGTTATCAACTTATTAAACTATTTTCTGGACAATTTTTACTCTTCAAGCATGCACATGGGTGGATTTATTGTCATTACATAATAATCAATTATTATCTGACCTATAAAACAATATTTTGTAGTATGTGACAATAAGCTTTGTTATGTTAAATTACTCATAAATCTTTCTGAATGGATATGTTTGAACTATCCATTTCAAGGTAATGTTTTTAAAGGTTGTCATTTTTAATGAAATTTATAACATTTTAAAAGCGGTTAAATTATGAAAAAATTTATGAATAATTAACAAAATGTTGACAACAGATACAAGACCATTTTTATGTAGGGTCAGTTTTTCCTTCAATTATTGTTTATATAATAGATTTATTACCATTTAATTTAAATACTGTGATAAACATAATACAATGTTGTGAATGTTGAAAGCACTGTTTTAGAGGAGAGCTGCCATAGTAACATTTTATGCAAATCAGTTAGGAAATCTCTTGCTGACAGCTCCTAACTAAAATAATATTTTCAATTTTCTCAACATTATATTACGGTCAACAGGTGGATAAACAAGAATTGTTTTGTAATTTTTCACCACCCTTTTGTTTGCTTTTCTAAATTGTTAAAAACACAGTCGCAATGATAATTATGTACTAAAATCTTTATGGTTTGTACTTTTTATATTACAGTTAAAAAGAAATGGGTTTTTGAATTAAGGTACTTGTATACTAAAATGAACTTTTACAGTTTTAAATATAATTTGATATACTAATAAATAAAGTAATTTTACTTTTGAATTTTCAGTAAAAATAAAATCGTCCGTTTAGTTTCAGAGTAGGTAATTGATTCGGAAAGTTTGACAGATATGCCTTACTTGACAAGCTCCTTTACGTTAATCATGCGATTTCCTTCACAAAAATGATTTTGGCATTCGGTTGAAAGGTTAGAATCGGGTTTATTATTTCTAACACCTTTTTTAAGGCAGTTTTTAAAATAAACTTGCCTTTATATTTTAGTTCTGACATTTTTTAATATGTTTTATTATCTTTTAAGGTTATTATCTATTTCTAACTTGATCTAAACTGAAAATACATTTTGCAAAAATTAACAAGCATTGACAAGCAGTTTAGTATATGACAGTCGTATTTAATGACGTGTTGCCAAATCTTTTTACTCTGTCTCTCCCGTGTTTTCATTTATTAAACCCACCGCTAGATTCGCTCTTATCAGTATACAACTACCTCAACATCACAAATATTTGTGTTTATTAGTTTGTGATTTTTACACGACATTTGAAATTAATTTTGATTTAGATTCTTATCAGAAATAGACATTACTTCAGTTACATTAGAATCTGTCTGCTAAAAAAATCCAAGTGAGTTGAAATTTTGCATACACCTTATTTGTCATTACAGGTAGTATCTCAAAAGTCCCTATCGATATCGCACTTACGTTTTCAGTTATTCAAGGTCAAATGTCACAGAAATCAGTTTTTCACAAATATCGTGCTTCCTATGGGTCATATGGCTTTTTTAGTTATTACAGAAAATGAAGATTAAGATATTCTCTACAAAAAAGGTTATATACCATAGACTTAGAAGAAATAGACTCCAAAACAATTCATTTCCTTGGGGCCAGAATAGTTACGACATTCTGCTCTATCTCCATCTCCTTTCATACTGTAGCAGTTATATAAAGCCGTCTCTCTTTGGGATTATGAGCATTTTTTCGCGAGCTTACCACAACTAACTGTGACAAGGCGTAAAAGAGATGGCTATATATAATTTAGATGTGGATTGGTTATGTATAAAGAGATGGCTATATATAATTTAGATGTGGATTGGTTATGTATGTAGCCATCTCTTTTACACCTTACTAAAGTTAGTTGTGGTAAGCTCGCAAAAAAATGCTTTATGTTTAGCACTGGCATTAGACATGATCAAATGACTGATGTTTGTTGTTGTCAAAGCTTTTTTGTTCTAACCTCTAAACATTTGGACACTGACTTCGTTAAAGGAAGATATAATTTTAGAGAAAATAAATAGAGAAATGTAATGTTCCTGTACGATTGGAGAAAGACACAAATTCACCGATGTATTTTAGTCAAGCCAGGGAAAGGTCAGGCCTGCAGCCAAGGGGTGTTTAACACTTTCTAGGAAAAATTGACGATTTGCACGAAAGAAAGTTTGGTAAAAAGTGTCGTGGCAGACAGTATATTGGTATCACTGTAATTCACTGTACACGTTGACCAACACGTATAATTTCTAAACTTTGCAATAATTAAATACCTATAATATAATAATCATAACATTGTTTTCATTATCTTTAATGTTAAACTTACTTCCATTGAATATAAATCATCTTTATTCGGTTGTTTCGTAGTCTACAATATTTAAAAAATGTCGAATTATGCAATTTGTCAAACACTGTTTCCAACTCTCAGTTTAGAAGAGTTGGCAGCAGTGATTGACAAATTGCATAATTCGACATTTTTTAAATATTGTAGACTACGAAACAACCTAATAAAGATGATTTATATTCAATGGAATTAGGTTTGACATTAAAGATAATGAAAACAATGTTATGATTTTATATTATAGGTATTTAATTGTTGCAAAGTTTGGAAATTAGACGAGTTGGTCAACATGTTCAGTGAATTACAGTCATACCAATCTAGACACTTTTTACCAAACTTTCTTTCGTGCAAATCGTCAATTTGTGCATCCTCACCACCGACAGCGGAAAAGGAAAAGTTAGTACCTAGTACTATTCCAAGAAATATATGAACGACGGATGGCCTATATGAGAATACATAATCTCTTGGCTACAGTAATAATTTTTGCTTACAACATTGTAGTATGCAAATCCACCCTTCTGAACGTTAATTTCTACTAAATAAACGAAAAGTCAAAATAAAAATATCATATTTGACAAGTTGGACTTGCCGCGAAATATAAACGTCTCTTTTGACTTTTCGAATACTTACTTATGGAATGATAAGTTACAGCTATTTTTGGGTGTTGCACCGCAAACACAACACTTAACCATCTCAAAATGTTATAACAATATATATATTAACTAAATTCTAAGCAAACACGTCACAGCTAAACTAAATAATTGTTCGTTGTCTGTACTTTTGACAGCGACTAGCCAGTTCTCTGATCAGACGCCCAAACTTGACAAACGCCGACTCCTATTGGCGGATAGATCACCGCGTAAGTCGGAGCGCATTCCAGCTGAAGATGATCCCAAAGAGAGATAGAAGATATGGTTTATAGTGTATATGAATGCGACAGAGCTAATAACGCATGTGTAAACTTTGGAGACAGGTATTTAAGAAAACGTACAATGGATCTTGGGGTCTATTTATTCTTAAGTCTATGTTATATACATTTTTTACATATAACCAGCCGTTTTCATACTATATGTTAGAGAAATAATGAGGTGCATCTGCTTCCACACCACCTCAGAAGTAAGGTGCAAGGCGCGTTTTTTTTTAAATGTTTGCCCCAGTAGGCCTAATCCATGCTTTTCCTTGTTTTAAGTACCTTCTACAGCTTCTCTTCTGGTGTTTCGTAAACTTCTTCTTCATCATTTTCTTCTCCTTCTGTAATATATTCTGTGAAGAAATCAACGGTATTAATCGCATTATATGTTTATATCCTTTTGTGCAATTGCAAAAGATGGCGCAGGTGACGATAGTGTCTTAATTGGCTCCAAAATATAATTATTGAGTGTCTACTCCCACCGTTTAGGATTTAAACCATTACCAAGTCAATTCTGTACCTGATAATATGACTCAAATGTTGACTTGTTGACTTCGCGGATGTCATGTATCGATAGCTGTTAATGGATACTTCTGAATTAGGAGCTCCATACATTGCCAGAAGAATGGGTACTCCATTTTGCAAAACGGTCTCTACTGGACAAGTTTCCTGCTTAAAAACTTCTGCTGATTGTTGCAAGTTGGGCGTTTCTCGAACATTTTAAAAACTTTCATTTTTCCTTTGTTAAAGAGTGCAGATGTTGTGTTGCACCCAATGATGTAGATACGATAGATGCTTTTTACAACAAGGAAACTTATCTATGCTAGCAGAAGAGTATATCTTTGATTCTATTTTTCATCTACCTGGTTTGAGGAAGAAAACTTGCTGGTTCGAAGGAACGTGTTCCATTAGGAGAACTAAAAAATCTACATCTTCTCCAACGATAGTTGTGATGTTCTGTAGTGATTTTTCAAGCACCGCACAGTGTGGCAAAATGGTCAAAAATTTCTCTGTGAGTCAACCGTTGAGATATCAACGTTTTTTTTTAAGTACTTGCAAAGAAGTTTGGAATAGAGAGTCATTGTCGCTCTTATAGCTAAAATTTTATTTTTAGTAGAAAAAATTGTTTTTTTGATGGCTCCGTCTCAAATATCTTTGAACCCACTACGATGTAATTTTGTACAAAGGAATTTCTAAAGGTGCTGATTGAGAACATCTTATTAGAATCAGTTGTGGTTTTTTTTTAAATAAGCTGGTCCAAATGATTCAATGGGGGTATTTTCCATTTTTTTAAATTCAGTATTGGTGATATATATCAAGTAATGTTATTATTTTAACAATTACTGCATAATCAATTTAAACCAAAACAATAATTCCTTAAATAAGACTAGACACAGATTTCAAATTATTTTATTTGGAGGGAAATAATTTAACCAATAATAGACAACTTTCGCTTAGACTGTAACTATCTTATATGAATGCCAAATTGTATATTTACTTTATATTATTTTACCTATAATGCTTCTATTTTACTCAATATATTGAGAATCAATAAATATTATATACATGTATTTAGAAGGAATAAAAAAGTATTTATGTTTGCTATTATTTAGAAGTTATCTTAAATATGTAAACAAAACTCACGGCAAGGATTATGTGGCAACATAGTATAAAAACGGCTCTTCACCTCCAAGATTTGTAGTGTATGAGGTTCCCTAATATACAGCTTTTAGGCGAGAAGTCAGTCCAGAGATGAAAAGTCAGACTATCCTTGTTCTTTGACCTTGAATAAATAAAAACGCAAGCTTCTAAAGTTAAAATAAAGGTGTAAGCAAAAATTTCAGCTCACTTGGATTTTTTTAGCAGATGCTGCTTTTTCCCGCCTAATAATGTAACTGGACTAATATGAAATTCATTCAATTATAATCAATAATAATTATATACATACTGCTTTTCTGATTAATTTTGCCTTTATTTAACTTTTCCCCAGAAAAATAAGTTGTTTAACAATGTTGTCTTTTTAATCAATTTATTTAATTGCACAGACACACTAACTAAAAAAAAGTGGTGTTTCTGGGACTCCATTGGGTGACCTCTATGTATGTTAATGTGCTGAACACGAATCAGGTGTCCCTTTAGCTACACCTACAATTTTTTCTATGAGGTTATGAGGTTCTTTAGGTTATTTTTGTGATTTACTAAAAATTGTTGGGTGATGGAGGTAAACGGACACCTGATCCGTGTTCAGCATTTCGAAATACATAGGAGTCCCAGAAACACAAAGTGGTCTTTTTCTGGGGCCTCATTGGGTAAGCCCTATGTATTTCAACGTGTTGAACACGAGTTAGGTGCCTGTTTAGCTTCACCACCTACCAATTTTTAGTAAATCCCGAAAAACCTAAAAAACCTCATAAAAAAACGTATGGAGTCCCAGAACTACTCTTTTTATTTTGTGTGCCTGTGTTATGCAGATCATCTATCCCAATGCGAACATATATGCATTGTCCACTGGCTGGAATCGATTCAAAATTGACAAACTTATGTTCAGTGTTATTCCGAGGGCTTCTGCTCTGGACCAATCTTATGCACACGTGGGTTCGCATGCGCACACTGCATTCCATTACGAGTAATTACACAGCCACACAAAAAAAAGTGGTGTGGCCTGGGGACCAGATCAGTGTATCCTTATGTATTTTGACCCTCTGAAACCGAATCCAAAGTCAGTATTGTCAGATTCTCTCGTTTTTCACGCCTAACCTCAAAAAACACCCCCAAAACAAAAAAAAAAGTGGTCTGGCCTGTGGACCAGACCAGTGTATCCTTATGTATTTGGACTCACTGAAACCGAATCCGAAGTCAAAATTGTCAGATTGGTTCGTTTTTCACCCTTAACCTCCAAAAAACACCCACCCCAAAAATGGTCTGTCCGGGGGACCGTACCAGTGGCAGTGTATCCGTATGTATTTGGTAAGGATATACTGGTCTGGTTTACTTTTTTGTTTTGGGGGTCGGGGGTGAAGAACGAGCTAATCTGACAATTCTGACTCCGGATTCGGCTTCCAAATACATAAGGATACACTGGTCTGGTCCACAGGCCACACCACTTTTTTTTTCTTGTGTGGCTGTGTTATTATTGTTATTTATATATAAACAGGTGTCTCCAGTCCATGGCCAGGTTCTTAAATGGACTTCTATGGACTTGCCTTAGAGAATTTGAATTTATTTGAAACTTTATTTACTTGTTAACGTTTCCTGTACTATTTTTTATTTTTGTTTTATTCTGGTAAAGTATTATTATTATTGTTGTTCAAGTACATGGAAGAAAATGTGTTCAGAGAGAAAATGTGTGATTTCTGGTAATATATTGGTTTAAACGTGTTTGTGAATTCAGTTTCTTTGGTAACTGGAGAATATTTAGATTTGTCAAGATGAAAACGATAAAAGCCAAACTATAAATTTTCCTAAGTCAATGTTGTGACAGACTTTCAACTGTCCAGAGGAAGACAGTAAAATTTGTCGAAACATCAATTTAGGAAAATATAAAGTTTGCTAAAGTAATTCCAATATGTCAAGCGGTGCACGACGTCACTACTAATATTCAGACATCTTAACTCAAAATTATATCAGCATGCAAATTCTTCACTTAAGTTGTTATTGCACTACAACTATGTTTACATGCTATATATTGCCACGCCTTGCTTCAAATAACTCGGCATAACTTGCATCGTGTTTTCATTTTATTGTACGTTTAATCAACATCCTTTTAGTCTGTTGATTTAATTAATCAAAGTTTTGTAAGTAAAGTTTAGATAGTGTGTTTCTCAATTTAATGTTACGTGCTTACACCCTTTTTGTAAACACCCTGTATCGTGGGTTCGGGTTCGTAAATTATAACACTAGGTAACACTAAACACTAATTTATTAACTTACTAATTACAACAACAATTAATTACTTGACTAATAATACACTGTGTACTACAATTTAATTATTCAGTCACTTTATCACTGTGTTTACTCCTTCCATCTCAACTGACCATTAGAACTGTTCTGACTTGTCCACTCTGGTTTACTCCATGCCTTATATACTTAAAGATAGGGGATCCCGAATTTTCTGTATGACGTCACCATTCTCTAGATAGTTCCAGAATGGATGTCATCAGAGCTTCTAAGTTATTTCTCTAGTAGGTGCAAATCTCTACATTCAGACATCCGAACTAATTGAATTCTGTGTTGCCTACATTCTGGGGGTTCCAGCACCTAACATTAATATTATTGTGAACAGTTAGTTAGAGATTATATGTAATGATTTTGACATGTAAACGAAGTAACTGTAACGTCAGTTTAAGGGTGATGTACACCGCTTGATATGTTGAAACCACTTTATCTATCCAATTTATTTATACCAATGGATACATAAATAATATATTTTTGTGCATTTGATTCCTAATTATTCTAAATGTTGCAGGCATGTGCACCAAGTGAGCAATTCTTATACATGGGTGGACCTCTAGCTATGGGATTGGGTGTAGTGTTCGCCTCTTCAATCGGCTCAATGTTCCTCCCACCTTCGACTGCACTAGGCGCAGGTCTCTACTCTGTTTCTCTATATGGTGGATTGTTATTGTTCTCTGCCTTCCTTCTCCACGATACTCAACGAATTGTTGCGCAGGCTGAGAGGTATCCCGCAAGTCCAGAACTGTTCGGAGTTAGACGATATGACCCTATCAATGCGTAAGTACTCTAATTAATTCAATATATCTGTAATTTAAAAATAATAGAATTTTTGGTATTGATAAACCCATGATCCAAATATACATGGTCTGCTGTGGCGTCACAGTAAACCTTACTTAGCTGGGAGATTTAAATCACACAAATTCGCCTTTCCCCCGAGTACCACCAAATTCGTACAGTAGCAAACTAAAATCGTAACATGAATTTCTATGGTACTTGAAGGCCGAACATATAAGTTCTCACATAACAATCGGGCCATATACACATAATGACGATTCTGTTAACTTATAGAACTACCATTGCTTTCTTCAGAGACTCGAGATACTCGCATTGTTTCAATTAATATTTTCTCTAGTGTATAGTGGTAGATCAAAGCCATATGCGACACTTCTTTGATCTCACTGAATGCCTCTTTTGACCTTGACCATTTGAATTAGATGCAACACCGTTGCCAGATTGAGCAAAACGACTTCACATTTAATAAAAAACACTGTTGCCGTTTTGCTATGTTTAGAGTCTGGATCGTGGCAATACATTCCATTATGTAAATGCGATATTATATTGTAAGCACCTAACCTAAACACCTAAATAACGACATATTAGTAATATTTCATCACCTTGTGTTATCTTATCCCTCTTGACTCGCGGAGTAGGCAAAATGCTACGTGTAATGGGGCAGCTTAGGATAGGCTGAATATTTTCTTTGGAAATCTTGAATTATCATCTTTATGTACTCACTTTTTTTTGATTTTTTGATCTGTTCAAGGCCTTTTGATTCTCTTCCCTATTTACATATTTTCGAATAGCTATGCTCCGATTTTAAAAATCAAGTGCCACCGAAACTTAATAATAATAATAAAAGTACTTTATTGGTAAAACCAAGAGGCCATTCATGAAACTTAATATCTCCCTGGAAATCTTGAACATTGGCTTCATGTACACATTTTTTACTTGCTTTTTAATCATTCAGAGCCTTTTAATTGCCCCTACTTGGTGTGTGTCTATTCGGTGTCTATTCTCATCTAGCACTCAGTTTCGCTGATAAAAGTTGGTTTAGAATGATGAAGTGCACAAACTTGTTTCTGCGCATATTTTTTGCTATTATCTTCTCTCATAGTAATATTACTCTAGGACCCGAGTACCAATTACTCGATTTACAGAAGTAATCATTACTTTTCCATTTTGATTACCTACTTTCATATACTTATTAGTACCTATATACCGACACCACATATCTAGGTATGTGACCGACATTATTGATTAGTAATTTGACACTTGAAATTTCTAATCAGTTGTACCTATTTAATCAGTATTTGTGCAGGCTTTAAGAGGGAGCAAGGCAATCAAATCAGAGGGGAGCAGGCGGCAGTGAGCCAATGTGAAGAGAGATCTTCGTAATAAACAAATTTTAGCTAAAAACTTTCTTCGATAGAAGTGTAGTATTCATTTGCTTACAAGAATATCTTTTTTTGTTAAATAACGCCAGCCGTTTGGCTAAAAACTGCTTTTTCCCAGTCAAGATTTTTAGTAGGTACAGTGCGTTTTAATAGGCAATAACAGGCAGTGCAAATGAAAACAATGAGAGATGAGTTGCTATTTAACAAAACCTATTATTTTATAACTGTAAATGGCATTAACAGACAGTTATTTCTGTTTAAAAATAACAGATAGCAGTAGCCAACATACCAAGATATTATTATTATTATTATTATTAAAAAAAGAGACAACGTTAGTTTCTTTAGAATTCCTGCTATTTTAAAGGACCATGGAGAAAATAACAAAATAAACACTTTACTTGAAACACTAAAGTAAACCTGAAACACACTGAAAACCTCGTGCACACAGTAATAAACAAACAACAAATGAGGTTTTGTATGCCTTTCAGCAGGGATCGAGGATATATATCATGATATTTATGGAAAATATCACACCATAAATATCATGATATATATCGCAAATATAAAAATAAAACGCCTACGCCTATGGTGCGCGATTAAACACCTACGCCATTGGTGAAAAATATATACGTATATTTTTTAAATTAGTTTCATTTTAATACTTATAGGTTAAAAAACATTAAATAAAAACGATTTAAAATATGATATGCACTCTTTTAAATTCAATCGTGGTTTTATTTGCACGATGAATTAAAAGAATAAAAATAAATATCATAAATATCAAAAAGTGATATACAGTCGGGCCCGCTTATAACGAGTACACCTTATAACGAGCGTTCGGTTTTAACGAGTAATTTCCATAGACACAAAAAATCATCCATTAAGCTCAACACAATTTCAGTTCGGATATAACGAGCTCGGATATAACAAGCGCTTTTGTTATAACGAGTAATATTTTTCTAATAAGTTGCTGAATATGTTTACTTACAACGAGCACCTTTGTAGGGATGACGGAGATTCTCTGCGGCTGCGATTACAACGAGGACTCGATGATTCATTGGAGAATTAACTTTGTTTATAACGAGTGATATTAGTTCATACGAAGTAAGTTCTTGGAACGCTGCCATTTGACAGACACCGACTTAATAGTAGTCGGTGATTTGAGGGTGGTAGATATGAAACGTCGGTGCTTTTATTGTATCGAAACAGTGCCTACTAGTATTCCAACAAATTTGCCATGACTCGTTATTATATTATGAGTAATAGGTAGATGTAATGTTTTTAAGAAGTTATACACATAATTTAGCCAACGCGCGACGGTCGGGTCTTTACTATTTACTCAGTGATTTGCAGAACAATTTTCTAAATTATTTTCTCCTAATAACGAGGCGACTGTGTGCTCGAAAAGCGGGATAGACCGTTTATAGATGTATATGTAACCGTTTAAGACTACATACCTATAGAGACGTGCGTACCGGTTGTAACGAACGTACTCGTTATATTAGGACCCAATAAAAATTGTTTATAATGAGTATATTCGTTATAACCGGATCCATTAAAAAACCGTTTATAACGAGCGTTCGGATATAGCGAGCACTTTTTTTTGTCACCTACACACTCGTTATAAGCGGGCCCGACTGTATATCACGTTTTTTGTGATATATATCAGTTTGTCTGATATTTATATAAATATCATGATATTTTCAATCCCTGCCTTTCAGAAGCTACGTCAAATTCACGTAACCGAAAAATTTGCATACTACAAACTGCGCTCTGCGATATGCGAATGCCAGTACTTCTCAGCTATCTGTTATTTTTAAACTGATATTTCAAACAGCAGAAGCAGTGTTTTGTTTTTTTAATAAAGGGGAGGGGTAATATTGGAAGTGTCAGACTCTTACTGACTAAAGCCCCCTACTCCTCGGGCTCGTCTGTATACTACTCCGAGGGCACTGCAGCCTCCTGGGCTTATTGTGCTCACCCTGTATTGCCCATAAGGTGTTCTTACTACCATTGCTAGCAACTATTTCGCTGCGCGACCACCATCACCCATCCAAGTCCTCTCGCGCGCGATGTTGCTGCACTTCGGTGATCTAGTCTAGGTCTGGTTTAATACCTCCCTGACTTCTCACCTGCAGAAGCAGTTTAAACCTGTTATTAAATAAATAATTGTACCCATCTCTAGAAAACAAAATAATGAGTTGTGTTGCGACAGCGTGACGTCATCCTAAAATGGTCTATAGGGCATCTGCATCATGTAACCAACATAACCTTAAATTTTAAGTTTTTCAAGTTTATTCTCATTTTTAATGTTTGTATACACATTTTTAGCTTGGAGCCGTACTGGCTTCAAGCAAATATTTAAAAATTCACGTAAATGATTTTCCAATATTGTTGATTAATAAAAATAGACTACTAAGTACAGGTTAGATTTCCAACCTACAAAAAAAGTCCTATTTTATCAGGACAAAATATTTAGAACTTCATAAACATTACACTGAACTAGATTTTAGTTGAATACACGGGAACCAGGCAGAAATTTCAATAATAGCTGCGTAATACTCTTAAATCTTAAGAAACACATATTTTTGAGGTTAGCTGTGACGTCACGTGCAGATGCCCTATAATAGCCACACTGCCTACCCTTTGCTCCACTTTAGCTTTACCGATGAAAATTTGTGATTGGCGTTGTCTCCTCTTAACTCATAAACATAAATTTACTTTAAGTAATAGGTACAAGATTAAGACCGATTTGGAATAAATAAATGGGCCAAAAAATTTTGAACATTGGATATAAATTATAGAAGTTGTATAGTAGTGAGTATATCTCAATTTCATCTCATTAATTATTTCAATTAATTTAATGAAACAGATCAAGTAATTTTGCAAATAACTTTTTGAAAAAAAATTGGTATACACCTACCTGTAATAAAAGCTCATAATTATTAAAAATAATGCTTGTTTATCTGCCAAGTGGAAACAATAGCATAGGAAGGAGATGGATGTTTCAGTTTGCATGTGTCCTGTTAATTCCTGTTATTGCAGGGCGAAAATAAATAATTATTATTATTGGTTACGATGACATCAATTCACATGTATTCAAAGAGTGAAACAGAATCTCAGCACTGGAGTTTAAAATATTTTTATAAAGTAACGATTACCTATGATTACTCAAAAGTAACTATAACTTCCATCATCGATATATGATGTATTATGTCCCTTTCAATCCCTTTAACTTGAATTCATCTCTGCTCTTGTCACACAATTTTTTGTCCTATCTAGTGTCGCATGTGGGTTCGATATGTGATTCAACTCTTGTCAGATTCTACATAGTAGATCATTATAATACTGCGCTAATATGCCAGCAACATTTTTGATGAGATTAAAGCACCATCTCTCCAATGGGCCATGAACTTTTTAACCCCTTATATGAATTATCCACTGTTTGGTCTGAAATTGTGTAAATGACCCTCGTGTGTAAAATTGGCCTTCCATGACTGATGTATTTGACAAACGGTTCACCAATACTCATTCACTTGTGAAAGGAATGGAAATAATCGTCAATTGGCGATAGTACTACTTTTATATACTTACCGAATATATCTTGCATAATTTATAATATTTTTGACTCTAGCTGGAGTCTTTTGGATTCCAAAGGGCCCCAGTTGTTCATAAAATTACAAAAACTCCATTCTACACCAGTTGTGGGAAGCCGGCTTTAGAGCTAACTTAGTAGTAGCTGCTGATAAATGAAAAATATCGAGACACAAATTGCAATAATAATTTTTTTTCCAGCTCTATTTCAATTTACTTAGACACCATAAACATCTTCGTCAGAATAGCGACTATCTTGGCTGGAGGTGGACAAAATAGGAGGAAGTAATGCTAATTCATTGTTTTTTTATTAATTTACATTTATAACTATTTAAATAAAATAATTCTTTAAATTATTAATTTCTGTTTGCAGTTTAGAATAAGGTGTTTTTTTTATATATATAATAAATATTATTTCTTTGTTGTATAAATTGTATATATTTAGGTTATGATAGACATCTAAGGAAATAAAAGACAGACTATTCATAGTAATTTTATTCAAGCTTTTGTATTCACAATGATTGAGTTTTAGTTATAATTACAATAAATAACATTCGACGATACTAGTCGTTTTCCTTCTTTTAGAAATAAGTTTAGTTTGAGTTAAGTTTTAGATATATTTCTTTGGATACAAGTGCAGTCTTAACGGGAAATTAAACAATAGTGATTGTGCAAATGAAAACCAATTTTTATGGCACATTGATATACATTCCGCTTAGAAAAATGAATGAGAATATTAAAATTATTTTAAAAATGTCTCATTTACAAAGCTAATTCCAAAATATATATTCTAATATCTAAACACATGGCAAGTTGTCTACCTCTTCAAATAGATTAAAAATATTTAAAATCTGCCACGATTAAGAGGAAATTTTGCTCAACATCAACTTTCTTAAGCTGGTATATTTAAAGAGATAGGTAGGTACATGATTCTACTATTTATATGTACAATGAAAGCCTCAGTCAATTGTATATTACAGAATTGGTGTCTACTTACCACTGACAATATTTTAAACATTAGGAAATATACAAGTAATGGATCAAAAATTTAAAATATTAATGCTAATAAAAAGGACTATTACCCCAATTAAAGAGAACAGTACAACTATAGACGGTGTTTCAAAATTATCGATCCTCATCAGCACAGCTCGGCTTAAGTAATATGCACTATGCACTTTCAACCTATCTGCTTGTTTCTGTTATAAACCTTTTTCGTTCCAGATCATGTTTATGTAAGCCATATTGCATCAAGGCGGAACAATAATCTCAAAGCAATGTGCAGTAGCTGTATTTGGCACCATTTCAACAAATGGGCAAATATACAATTTTTTTTTAAATAATTTTGATAACATCTGCACATAAAAATAGTTGACCTGTATTTTTTATTTTTTTAATAATGCCTTATAGTAAAAAAAAAATCATGAAGTTTAGACTGTGTTTAAACGGTTAGATATTGCCGCCAATTTTTGGGCTATTCTATTAGCTATGACCTAATAGCGTAATCAGCAGATTCTAATTTGTGCTTGAACAAAGAAATGAGTATTACATTGTCATGTTTCGATAAATAATGTAAGATATTCTGTCCTGCTATACGGAATCCTCTGTAATATTACAATTCTGTATTAGCAAGTTATCAATCAGCCTTAAAAATATATAAAATATTTACTTGCCGAGTATTTGAAACAGTGTTAAAAATCAATATTAAAATTTATTTCATACAGTGCAGTAGTGCACATTCTTTTTTAGAGGTTACTACGCTATTACGTCATGAGATATCCAGCAAATTGCCTTATTTTAAATCCACTCTGATTTTAAACATATTTATTTTACAATAAAACCAATAATAGTCGGTAAAATTACCTTGAAATTATATTTATAACAAATTGGAGAGTCATACTATAATGGTATATTATTAATTTTGTCGTTTTCATTATTGTCTACTAGCCCATTAACATATTTATTAAAATCGATGTTTTGCAGTGCAATAGGAAAACAAATTATTTTGTTTACTTAACTGTTTTCTGTAATCAATTTAACATTCTTTGAATATTAAGTAATTAATAACTTGGAAACGAGTTGTATTTCGAAAAGGTCATTTTCATTTTCTATTTAAATACCATTTTTTCTACCACTCAGTGTTGTCGATACTTTCAAATTTCATAGGCTAAGAATTTTTCTTGAAAAATTGCCAAAGTTTGATCTTTGACGCTGATCCAAATTTGGTTGAAATTGGATGACTAATAATCTGAGCTGTGAAGGTGTTACTGTGGAAAGTGGGACTAATATTAGTAGTACTGAGAAAATTATTTATATACAATTGCTCGATGAATGCGACATTGGCCCAGTCGATAATTCTCTCGGTTTAAAAGTAGAAAGCATTTAAATTTATTTAAGACGACTTATTTTGTAAATATTTCGTGCAAAGATGGGATTGTTGGGGATGGGATGGTTTTCGAGGATGCTGAACATGATGCAAGTGGTAGGGGAAGTTTTTGACGGCCAAAAACCACCCCTTTTATGGATCCCTTTATGTTTTCATATATAAATAGGTCTGGGGAGTGATTTATCGACGGGTTATACTTTAAATAACATGAAAGGGTTACAGAGTAAGTGGAATCCAGACAGCAGGCGCCTACACGTGCTAACTGGATTTAATCAACCCATTAGGGTTGATTAAATCCTCCCGAGGGGTGGAAAATATTTTTTTTTTCAAATAATTCGGTTCAAACGCGTACCCCCCCCGTTTTCGGTTCGTTTCACTGATCACGGAAAAAATATTTTCATTTTTTTTTTTAATTTTTCAGCCCAAATCTCTTGCTTGAATATTATATTACCTAGATTTCACCTCTATAAATGTTTAAATAAAATCCGAAAGCGACACTAAATCAATTATATAATGTAGCGTTAGAATTAGTTAGCAAGCTTTACTTAAGAAAAAGTCCACCCAGATAACATTTCAATTTCATTAGAAATAAGTATTTGCAGACGAGACCCAAAAATGTCAACATTTGTACGCTGCCTCCAACTGAAGGAGCAATAAGAGAACACGCATTGCGTGTTTACTTTCAATGCCAAGCGTTTCAAATGATCTGATCACTACTCAGTGGGATAATGGAAAATAATTCTTTGGAGCCAAAATTTTTAGAAAGCAAATTGATACCAAATTTTTTTTATCAAGATTACCACTGTACTTGTAAGAACAGCTGTTCAAAGTGATCTAGTTGTTTAAAACTACTGTTTTCTGTAAAAACTGCTAAGGAGAAATATGTGAAAATTATACGCCAGATGGTAAAGGTGTATGTACAGAAGAGAGAACAGATGACGATGATGATGATTTTTATTTTAATTTAATTCAGATTCAGATTCCCTCACTGAAACGGCGGATGAAGAAGAAATCGCGTGCGATGTGCATTTTGAGGAATAATGAGGATTGCTACGCTATTTGTAAACGATCTAGGTTTTTGTAATTAATTGTAAGTGTAGCGGGATAAACATTTTGTTAAGTTGTTGCCTTTAATGACGATTGGTATTGTGCAAGAAGAAGTAGAGTGGAGTATTTTGTGGTTTGAGGGGATTGACAGTTTAGTTTATGAGATGATGCAATGTTTTAATGTTGTAGAAGCGTGTACGTGTTAAATTTTTGGATGTGTATTAAGGAAAATAAAAGGTTTTGTTTTGTTGAACTAGTTGTGTTAAATAAGCAAATAATTTATTTTGAAAAATATTTTCATTAATTCTTTGAATAAACATTGCCATTGACGACAAAATTTATTATTCATTACTCCCCGATGAAAAAATTATTATACCCTACTCAGCAACCTACACAATCATCGCCCCAGTGATAACTGGTGGATGAAGTTAAGTTTCCGCCCATATGAGGGACTAAAAATGAATATTTTTCCCGTGATCAGCGACCCCGAAAACGGGGGATACACGTTTGAACCGAATCATTTGAAAAAAAAAGATTTTCCACCCCCCAGGAGGCTAAAATCAACCCCCTCGGCCTGCTGTCTGGATTCCACTTGCTCTATAACCGCCTTCCATTTTATTTCAAATATAACCCATCGATAAATCACTCCCCAAATCAGATTATATATGGAAACAAAAGTATCCATAAAAGGGGTGGTTTTTGGCCGTTTCAGGGGACTGCGGCGGTCAAAAACTTCTTCCACCACTTACATCGTGTTCAGCACCCTCGAAAACGGGGGGGGAGGGGGGAAGGAAATCTCTTCTTTGCACCAAATATTTACACTATTTCTGCCTTCATTATTACATTGACTATAGTGCTGGTTAAGTTCAATAGCGTGTTCATAAAAGATATATAAAAATAAAGTGTGCTCCTAATCTTAATTATTAAGAGTATACAAAAACAAGTTGTAAATCAGTTTAATGACATTGCAGATGTACAACTGAACGAATATTGCGCAGCAGCACCTCGCTATGGTGAATCATTGACATTTTCAATGGGAGTAAAGTTGTCAATCTGAATAATTTTAATAAAACAACAATGATTACCTAAATGATTTTAATGAAGTTTGATGATGATAAATTATGTTCATCCAGCACAAGTATTTGACAGTTGACTTCCACTGAAACTTTAGAAAGTCGGTGATGCTAGTTAGGTGATGCTAGCTGCAAATTCGCTTAGCGCCTATAGTAATAGATGCGAATGAAACATTGAATCGAATTGTCAACGAATAGGCTTATTACTGATGCAGTACGTTCATTGTATCATTTGGTTAGAGGCCATTACTAAAATTAGCACTACTAATATTTAGTCGATAACAGAATATCGTAACTAAAAATAATTTAAAATTGAAATATCTCGATTATTCCCATCACTAAACATGCAATTATACATAACTCAAACATGATTGTGAAACATCAAACATCACGTTTTCACCTAAAGTTTGTTATTTTATTTTTACTAATAATGTCTGAAAACAAAGACAATGTGGGAGCATTAAGTCTCGAGTGTAACGACCCATTTTTAGCCAATGACCAAAAATTATTTATTTGACCTAATTTGCAAAATTTTATATTATTTTTCCTTAATAAAAATACCTTACGGCAACACTGTATGTTCGTTACCAGCGCTAAAATTTGTTTGAATTGTACGTGCCGGAGCACTGCGTTCAAGGTTATGAGATCATATCATATTCAACGAAAATGATGCCATCTGACTGTCACCAGTTACATATTAAACCATTGTTGCAATTTTGTTTTGTTTCTTGGAAAGAACCTGCCACAAATATTTAAAATTTTTGATCCATCTAAATTTAAATTATCAGTTAGAAATGGTTTCATGCAAAAATCGATATTGTCTAACAGTATGGATTTAAAGAACGCCAGACGCCACACAACAAAATATTTAGAAAATCGTCCCTTTCCTTAAGCCATCGCTGAATTTTTATAAACAAAACTAAATTTTTTAAACATTTTCATGAGTGGCGTCCAAGTGGAAAACACTTTCTTCAAAATTCAAAGGAACACAACCATATAATAGTATAAGCTCAACATCTACATGTTATTATGTAGTTAAAGTTTGTATTTACAAGAATCGTGATGATATAAGGAGTTTGTATTTAAAAAAACTACATTGATATGTCAAAAGTATAAAAAATAAATAAACATTAAAATTAATATCACTAAGGTACCTGCTAAAAAAAATCGTCGTAATGCATGTGAATGCATAAGTTGAGTGCCAACGAAACTGTTGTATACGTTATTACTCATTTGAACTATCTTATATAGAACAAAAAATAAATAAATAAAACAAGTGATACCACATTTTTGTTACCAAAAAAAAATATTACGTAGCATGATATTTTTGCCCTATTTTTACAAGATTTGACAATCAAATTCAAACATATATATGAACACAGTTTCTTCGGTAACCAAACTGTAATGCTATGAAAAGCTTAATAATCAAGAATATAGAATAGCTGCAAATATTATATAAGGCGGTAAGTTTCATCACATACCGAAGGACCATTTTTGTTTGTCAGTATCGCAATTTTTTTCAATCTAAACTATAACGAAGCTACTTGGTATGATTAAAATTCTAATCTGATCGGCTTCGGTACAGATCTATATTGAAGTATCGGTTATTGTTGCTTAAATGGAGAGAAAATAAGTTTTAAAAGACGTCGAGTGCACTACTTACGACTCGCCACTTGAAATTGAATGACTTATTTGGTATTTTCCAAGTAATCCAGTGAAATTAGACTTTTCTGATATAACAAAATATATTCTTCTTGGAGAGACAGAACATCTCTAAGAAGAATATCGGACCTTAAAAACATCACTACAGAAAAATTTATACAAATCGAAGGACACAGACAACACAATAAAGAGACAAGATACAACCAGAACGGAAGAAGAAAAGAAATACACGGCAACAGCTTACCTACCATATATACAAGGAGTGGAAGAGCTTTGGAGAAAAAGAACGTCAAAGTAACATATAATGTGAAACAGAAGGTGGCACAACATTTTTCCAAATACCAAGGTCCAGAACTAGAAACACCAGGAGTATATAGCATTCCATATTTCTGCGGACAAGTTTACATTGGAGAGACCAAACGACATATAAACACCAGACTCGGAGAACATATTAGCAATACAAAGATGGGAAGTTCTATAAAATCAGTAGTTGCCGAACCTCCGATTAAAGAACTTATATCTAGATACATAACAGGCTATCTTTTGACTATTTGCTCCTAACATAGTCACATTATATGTCCATTAAAAAGAATAGATGAACATCACATCCCATAGGCAACAGTGGCGTTGTGTGTGTAGAAAATGTGTAGAATGGTAAATATTTTCATTAAAATGAATTATTGTAATTCCTGCATTACCGGCTCTTTATATAACGTGATGTAGGCATACGATATTACAGTAAGATAAATACGTATTGAAAGGATATTAAAATTTAATTGCTATTTACTTTATAACTGTAAACTGAACTTCATCATGTTACGACTATGGAACAATCGATTTTCTTCTTTTCTAAACTGCTTTCTGCAAACGGCACAGCACTTCACTATTTATTTGCACAAAATATATTGTCACTAAACTGTGTAAATATGAATAGAGAATATTATTTAGGTATTAAGCAAATCACAACTTGAAATAAAAAGACTTCTTCACCACATTTTGATCGAAAAACACGAAAAACGCTTATTAACATTAATGGCGGATATACTGTCAAAAGTGTCAAACTGAGATTATGATAATCAAACTGAACCGATGGTGCCCCAATCGATCGCGAATAGATCGACTAGCCAATCAAGAACTTATGGGAAGAAGTGCCTTAGATTGTGAATCTTTCAGGATCACACAAAGTAATGCCATTATGTATCTAGATATAAGTTCTTTAATTGGAGTGCCGAACGCTCAGAAAAAACCGGCCATTTGATAAAATTCAATAAGACAAAGAAATTAGCCAACACCAAGAATTATTGGCCAAGAAGATACATTGAAATAAATAAACACCCGAATAACTATAATCGTGACACCGGACTACAATTACCAATAACATGGAAGTCAATGTTCCGCATGAGCAATGATCCGCAACACGCCTCCTGATAACCTGTATAAATAGAGGAGCTCAGTCCAGCAGATCTCACTTCGCTTCAGAAGAAGACCCGCAAACCAGCAGCCAGATCAACAGCTCCGTGAAAGCCTTACCATCAAGAAAACCAAAACTAATTTGTTGCAGTATTTAGGGAATGAATAGTAGTAGGTTATTTAATATTGTTAGTTAGCTAGAATCATACTTTGCAATTTGACAGATTCCAAGCCTGTAGGCACATAACGCGAATATTATCTACTAGCGGAATAAGACACTCGATAGTAGATAATTCGTTCAATTCACTTTTTAGTTTTCCGCATAAACCACTTACTGGTCGGGTGACGATACTCATTAGTAAGTGGAACTGTTAGTTAAAATAATTGTTAACGGCCTATCCTTTCCCGCACCGAAAACCTACGGTCACCACTGTAAGCTTTTGTTTCCTTGAGCTTCTTCCCTAACGCTTGTTTTCTATCCCATCGTTTATAGAATTGTAGATTAGTAAATTAGTAATTTATTTGTACGAAAGTAGTCATATACATCAGTTACCGCCAATTAGAGTTTCTTAACATTGCTTGCCTCTTCTCCGTTTACTCATTGTTTTTCACACTTGGTCTGTAAATAACTAAATTTACCATCAAATAAACTGTTATCTTCTTGTTGTTTTATATTATGCACTGATCGCCTAGATTTAACTTTCTTCACTGTTAACTATTCCGGTAAGTGTGTTTCGGTGCTACAAATTCTGGGACTGGCGCCCGAGTGTAAACCACCAGTTACACGTGACAGGAACTGATCGCTTTTAAAGGGTGTCACAAAACTAACATCCGAGCACGGTAACTTGCTCTATATAAAACATTTCGCCATCTCTCTAGTTTGATGTCTAGCTTGTAGCAGATGTCAATGTCAGAGCGTTTTTTAAAAATGTAATCCTTTTCAGGATAGCTTTGGCTGACAAGGTAATTTTGATATTGACAACATTTTGTTGCTAATGCAGCATCTTCCATATTATAAAAAATTTGTGCCCTCATCCCACATTAGTAGGATCTATGAATTGAACTCACCGTTCAAATTATTTTCCTCCATTATAATAGACTCGATAAAATTAACATGGTCTTAAAAATATCTTAAAAAAAATACAGTAATTGTTTTGTTGGGGAGTCAAATTTGATTAAACCGATATTAAAAATCAAGTGGAGTAAGATCTGGACATCTTACAAATCAAATTATGCACCATTTGGTATGGGTAAAGGTACAAACAGTCGTGTGCAGTACAAGATTTAAGTGGGATTGTGTCCATTGTATTGCTACATATAAATTAAGAAAAGTAGGATACCGATTTTACATTAAGCGATACTCGTTTTATACAAACAAAAATGGGCCTGTAAGTTTCAATCACTTAAAAGAGAAATCGACAATAATGCGATAGATTAAAAACTAAAGTATAAAAAAATAAAAAATATTTCTATCTTTACGCAACAAGGCATGAAACGCCTGTGCTACAGTCATATGCTTTCTCAAGTTTTGTTCAACGCTACATTTTGAATTCTTTTATTTCTACATCTATGCTTGACCCACACTGTGCTCTCACTCAGACAACGTATTACACGATACTCAATTTTCTAGTCGAAAAAATTACAAATAATCAATTCAAGCAATTATGAAAGTATGTACAAATGAAACATCTTACTCCGTAAATAGGTTATTTTTTAACTAGACTTGCTATCCTATGTAAGTGGGGTTTCACGCTACTGTTCAAAGCGGATAAAGGCGAAGACGGGGCTGGTGACGGCGGAGTTATGTTATTGTTCTGCTTGGTTGGGGCAAGGTTTTGTTCCTTTATGACTTGCTCTTTTGCACCTCTGAAAAAAAAAAAAGATTCAGTGAGCACTTTAATTAAATACAAAGTCTGGTTTGATGGTCCTGTCAAGTCATAAGTATTTTTTAAAAATGTTACTTATGCAAATAAAAAGGCTTAAATCGATTTGTATTCAGCTTTTATAGATTATATGCTATGATTATAGATAGATAGGCAATTTATTGTTAAAACTATGGGCAAGTAGACAATTTTTTTGTATTATTTAAATAACATCTACTACACATAAAAACAGTTTGTTTTATAGTAAAAGAATCGTAAACTTTAAACTATATTTAAACCTTAGACTAGGAAAAAAGTAGATTCGTAACAGAGCATCTTCGACATGCATCTGAATTATGACCAAAATCGGTGTGGACGTCACTAATTTATCATCATATTCGAAATGCACATGTCACAATGTATGCAGATGATAATATTTTTTGATAAAAGGGAGAGATAAATTGGAGACAGAACAAAAAACAAATTCTGCTATAAATGATGCATTGGCCTGTTACTGCAGAAATAATCTATTTTAATTCAACGAAAACAAATTTTGTAAATTTCCATCCATATCAAAAAAGTATTGATCATAATTATAATATTCATGTAGGCAATGAGGATATTGAAAGAAATAATATAGTAAAATTTCTAGGAGTATATATCAAAGAAGACTTAAGCTGACATGACCAATATAAAAAATTAGTTTCTATCCTAGGAAAAAAAATGTATCAACAGTAAAATCACAAGAGCTTTTTTTTATCGGATAAATTTCTCTTTGTAACGAAATAATTTTGCCAATCAGTGATTTTATAAGAAAAACTGACATGAAAAAATCGCGAGACCGGAGGTCAAGCGATTTTGTCAAATGTCAGTTTTTCGAGCAAAATTACTGATTGGCAAATTTTGCGTTAAAAAGAAATTTATCTATAAAAGAAAAGCTCGAGTGTTTTTTGGCTAGATAAATTAACGACAGAATATTTGAACGAACAACAACAATAATTATCTTTATACAATTATTTGAAGGAACATATTTGTAAATTATAGCTGACAGTACAGATTTTAAAGTGGCGTGCAACTACTAGATGTATTACGCTTTTGAGGAACAGGCATTTTTATCGGTGATAAAAAAACGATGCACCTTTTTTATCGCTGTCAAAGTGACAAAAATGTGACTGTCAAATAAACTTTTTTATATAGGAGTTAATTTATCTCTTTAAAAACTTGATTATCTTGAAAAATCTCATATGAAAAATAAATCTCATAGCGACATAGAATCGCGGATAAGGTATGGTATTTTATTATGGAGAACATCACCACATGCAGAGAAAGTGTTACTAGCACAAAAAAATAATAATAATAAGATGTATAGCTTCGGCCAAAATCTTAAAATCATAACAGTAAGTAATTAATCTGTATTTATTAGAAGTAGCATGTTTTATACATGAAAATAGAGATTTATATCACAACAATCTAATTACACTCTCTTATGATACTAGGAAAATCCAGCTTATATCGCCCAAATATACTTTACAAAAAACTAGTCAGGCTCCTGTTGTGAGGGGTAGTAAAATTTATAATCTCCCTCCTAAACATTTTGAAAGCAAGCTTAAAGATGTACTTGTTAAAAACCCTATGTATAAAATTAGTGAATATCTCAGCAGTAACAAAAAGCTTTTTTTATAATTTTTTTTTTTATAAATTTATAAACTAATATAGTCAATTATCTATGTATTTTATCTTATTATCTATTATCATCTATTTTTTTTTTAACTTATGTAACAAATGTCTGTAGTATGACATTAGTACAGTACCTAGAGGTAAAAAATATGCAAAACTTCAGAATAATGTCATATTGAATGTATTTCGTTAATTTTTGGCAGTATAATAGTAAATGCTTCACAGAATAGTTTTTATATTGTGCGGAGGCTTGCTAATTTATAGGGGGTGGATGCCACCCCCTCTTGAGAGGTGGTATTTAAAAAATATATATATTTACTGGAGCTGAAGTAGAATCAAATTTTAAGAAGAAAAGGTTTTTAAGTTATAACGACTTCAAAATTGCGATTTTAGCTTTAAAAAAAGGTATTTCCAAACGGCCTTCGTCAAGTATCTTGAAAAGTATTACTTTATTGAAAAAATGTTACAGATCAATTACAGAAAGTACAAACTGGGAATTAATTATATTTTTTGTTTATTGATGTGGGATTAATAATTTCGGAAATATTTAAGTTTACATTAGGCATTCAAGCATTCATAAGATAATTATTTAGAGTGAGAGTTAAATATCTCAGAAACTGTGACACCTACGTCAAGGATGCTAATAGTAAGAATAATATATTATTAATTAAGCTTTCAACTGTTTTTTTATTTGTTTCTGTAGCATAAAAAACAAAGAAGTTATGACCCAAGCAATGTGTGTCTACACATTTTTTTAATAACAACATCGCCATTTTGTTACTGTAATTAGCCAGTAATTAAAAAAAAGGAATTTCAAACACTGTTTCTCATTAACATATAGCATGACGTAGATGCTCAAATTTTTTCGTTTGCATACAGCACTTGCTTTAGAAAAAATTACATTTTAAACTATAAAGGTATTTTCGATAAAACGTATTATTTTTTCGTTTTCCAAATATCTCAATAAATACTAGTTTTATTGAAACGTGGGTAGAGACCAAAAATAAAGCTAATAAACCGACAATGAATTTCGCTTGTTTATTTATTTACATAGATTTAATAGTTTCGGAGATATGAAAGTTTGCAAATGGCGTCCGAACGTTTATAAGACGAAAAATGCGGTTTAAATGTTAAATATCTCAGAAATTGTGACGTCTACGTCAAGAAGACAATTAATTGCGCTTTCAAATTATTTTTTACTCGTTCCTATAGCATAAGAAATAAAGAAGTTATGACGAAAAATGTGCGTATTTATATTTTTTTATAGAAAAAGGTCGCCATTTTGTTACTCTAATTAGCCAGTAATTTAAAAAAATTGTCTCAAATACAATTTTTTGTTAAGATGTAGCATTACCTAGATGCTCAAATTTTTTTGCTTTAGAAAAAAATGCATTTTAAACTTTAAAGGTAATTTCGAAATACTTTGATACCAAATATAAACTTAAATATCTCCGAAATTAATAAACCTACATTGATAAACAAAAAATATAATTAATTCCCAGTTTGTACTTTCTGTAATTGATCTGTAACATTTTTTCAATAAAGTAATACTTTTCAAGATACTTGACGAAGGCCGTTTGGAAATACCTTTTTTTAAAGCTAAAATGGCAATTTTGAAGTCGTTATAACTTAAAAACTATCAATTTATGTGAAAAATTGCATAGAACCTTTTCTTCTTAAAATTTGATTCTACGTTAGCTCCAATAAATATATATTTTTTTAAGTGCCACCCCCTGAGAGAGGGTAGCATCCACCTCCTATAAATTAGCAAGCCCCCGCACACTATAGAAACTTTTCTGTGAAGCATTTACTATTATACTGCCAAAAATGAACGAAATCCGTTCAATATGACATAATTTCGAAGTTAAAACCTCTAGTTACTGTACTACATATCCTATGTCAAATTCTGATTCATTGGATGAATAAATATTATTATTATTTAGTGGAAAGCAACGCATGAACATCAAAGTGAATTTTGCAAAATACAAGTGGTTCAGTGCAATTTATATTGTGTACACAATTGTAATGTGTTCAGCAAACTACTATAAAAGTTGTAGTGAATAAAAAATGGTACTGTCGTGCGCAAAAAAAATGAGACAAGTTTTATAACGCATTTTTGCTAAAATCTAGTTGTGTATATCTAACTTTAATTTTTGTGAGATTGTCAGTTATTTGTCAAAATTCATTGCAAGTATGCAAATAGAGACAGATTTACATTAGAAAAAATAGTTGTCCTATTTTTTTTGCTCACGACAGTACAAGTAATGAAGGAGAGCTGTCAGGATTGTGGGTGGTGTAGGTTACCGCAACGATACTAAACATCTGTTTAAATCTCTTAACATACTACATATACTTGCCTTACACATATGCATTAGAATGTATTTCATACGTACACAATCATTTTAATGATTTTAATACTCATGCTGATTTGCATCAGTACGAGACCAGACACAGAGATAGTATATATGTCTTGAATTTACAAGGCTTACCCAGGGACAAACTGGTGTTAAAATTACGGTATTAAAATATATAACATATTACCCAGTAATATGAAAATTTTGCTTCCAACAAAATTCGGATTTACAATTAAAAACTTTTTTTTATAAAAAATGCATTCTTCTCAGAAGAAATTGAATGTGAAATTACAAATATAGAAATGTGATATATTATTAAGCTGCAATTTTGTCTCCTTTATATTAATAACTGTTACCTGTTTTTTTAAACATATTTATACTTGTGATATTATGTGTTTTTACCAGAATTTATGTAAAACCGCCCCCTTTTTTGGACGTGTGTACATTATTATTTTCTTCAGCCTTTTCTACTTCTACGACGACCGGTTACAATAAATTATATATATACACTGAGTTCATAAAGTGTCAGCAATGGAAAATGCTGTAACAAATACCACTGACTAGTTTCTTTGACTGATGACAATGTATAATAACATAAACATAAACATAAACACACCACAGATAGGAAAAACGCAGACATACATCCACACCCCCCGATGTTGTCAATACCGGGGCTGGGGGTCGAACCCAGAGCGCGGTAGCGAGTCGATCAGCGTATTCGCCACTCAATACGCCTTAACCGATTGAGCTACCGTACCGGTAGGATGACTTGGCAAAAAATAATTCATAATTTAATTGGAAAATACTTACAAATATCTTGTCAAATCTTCGATATCAACCAGCATCGAATCCTGTTCCATATGAAGATCGTCTCTGTCCATTAAGAATTTCACTAAATTTTCATTAAGAGTCTCGATTTGAGTATGAAGATCGTTGACGATTACTTGTAATTGAGCTACATTCATTTCCGTGAGAATTTGTCGGGATAACCGTCTCTTTTCTTCCGGAAAAGGTATACCAACTTTTTCTAAGCTGTGACGGACCATTTCAGTTATTGGGCTCTTCTTTTGCCTCTGTCTTTCAATCTAAAAACAATAAATATGATAAATAAAAATTATCAAGTCAGAAAAGTAATTTCCTTGAACAAATTACTGAGACAAAATTTGAAAAGGGCAACCGGTGTTAATAGATTTGGAATACTTTCGGATGTAATGCCTACCACAACCAACTACGAATGACGAGCTGCCTTTTAATATCCTGTTTTCCGGAAGAGATGAATGGAATTGGGATAAGACTAAGTTGTTGATTCACAGATAGCTCCAAAACTCCTGAAGGGACTGAAGCTGGAGTATAAAGCTGCAGATCAAAAGCAAGATAGTCTCTTTGATCCTAGGTAGATACGGGACCGTTCATCAGAAAGAAATTTATGTCAATGAAATGTGTGTATGGTTGGAACAAACACATCTCTGACACTGATCAACAAAAATCTTCTCAGACACTCAAGCAGCTATAAAGATCTTGGATCTCATCGCTGTAATTCTAAAATGATTTGAAACAGTTAAATGGTTAAGAACTCTATTGGGGCACTGCAGATTAAATCACTTTCACACTCTTGGATTAATGAAAACGCTGAATGCTCCTTGTGTCTAGAAGCATGAAACGGCAGAGCATGTTTTCTGTATTTGTCTTAGTGCAGAAAGGGTCCGATTCTTACTATTTGGCAAAGGACAATCGTTGCCGGACGACTCGGAATAGTTTCTCACCCAATAAGTTTATCGGCTTTATTAAAAAGTTGACGATCTAATTATAAACCCACTATATGTATTAACCTAACCTAACAGCTTTGGAAGGAAGTGAATAAAACGAAACAGAAATTAAGATAGATTTTTTACAATAACTACAAGACAAGCAACACCGATTCGAGATCTCAGTTTTGCAAATCAGAGTATGTAATAAAATATAAAACAAACAAAATTTATTGTTTTTACTCACCTCCATCTGCATTCTGGCCATTTCTTTGGCTTGAGCAAGTGCCATCCTCGCCTCTGTCTGCAGTCGTGCTTGTCTAGCAAAAAAGTCAGTCTCAGTCATTGGTTCTTTCACGGGCTGAAGTAAGGGCTGTCCGATAGAAAGTGTAGCAGGTCTGGTTGGTGGCAATGCTACCTTTTCCTGATATGACGCATAAAAATTTGATGTCTTTGGTGAGGAAGTCTTTGGCTGCTTTGGATTTGTCAAGGGGCACTCCGAGTCTGAACTAGGGCTCTCATTGTCTGAGACAGTCTCATTCATAAAACATATTTGGAGATTCATTCCTGGAAAATCATAATAATGAACGTATAAAGTTATAACGGTACAAAATATGATGTAAAATATATGTTATTTTGTTTACATCATGCATGTTATTGATGAAAGTTGAATTGTGTTTCTAAGGAAAAGTATAACGAAAAAAAATTGCAAATTTCTGTAAAGTTCCTATTGAAAATATTAAACAAATAATTAATGTCTGTAAAATTTCAAGTTAAAGTAGATGGAAAAGATATAGTAAAAACAAAAAAATCTAACAGAATTATGTTGGTTTTACCTTCCATGCACATTAAAATACTCCATTTTTATGTATACCTATACATAAATCCAGTCTGATCTCCGCTGTCATTTGTCAACTTTCACTAATAATTTTTTGTTTCAACTATATCTCTTTGGTCAACTAAATCAACCTGGATGATGTATACATCATCCTGCCTAAAGCCAAACTTAAGGTGCCTAATGTTACTGTACGGTACCACAAGAAGACCAAACTTTCAAACATGTGATAAAAACATAATTATTTTAAATATTTATTGTCTCTAGAATCCTGGCCATTTGTTTTCTGTGACAACATAAACAGTGATATAAGTTCACAGAATTTCACAATAAAATTACTGGAATATGGAACATTGCCTTTCCAATAAAATTAATCAATTAAAAAACATCGAAAACCAAAAAAACCTTGGCTAACCCAAGATTTGATCAATGAGGGAATATTTTTAAGAGATGTTTATAAATTGTATAAATCTACTGTTGACAGAGAAGTCCTCATGAGGTACAATATATTAAAAAAGAATCATGTGATGAAAATAAATTCAAAACTGCACGGCAAATAATTAAAAACCAATACCAAAATTTAAAATCAAAAATTTTCCTGAAGAATTTATTGATGTTAATGTACATTTATTGTCTGATATGCAATCAGCGGCTGAGTCATTTAATACCTTCTTGGTTAGTTCTATTAAACAACTTACTAGTAATATGTCAGTGGATAAAAATTCAAAAATAAATTTCAACAATCGATCTATTTTTTTGTCACCAGTCATAGTAGATAAAATGAGTACAATCACTAAATCTGTGTCTTTAAAGAATTCATCAGGTATTGATATGACCATGTTCTTTATTAAATACTGTCACAGATTATATAGGCCTGTCTAATTATAGAGGTGTTGTACTATTATGTTTTTTTTAAAGTGTATGAAAAATTGTACTATAATCGACTTAATGACTTTTTAAGCAAAGAAAAAATTTTGATGAATAATCAATTTAGATTTAGTTTAGAAGTGGTTATTCAACACAAGATGCCATCTTATCATTATACAACTTTATACTTAACAGCTTTGAAAACAAACAGAAATATGCACGTGTATCATTGGATTTGACATGTGCATTCGAAACCCTTGTTATAGACGAATTGGAGAAATATGGTATTAGAGGATCCGCTCTTGACTGGATTAAGACATTAACTAGATAGATGTCAAAAAGTCTCTTTAACTATTGATAATAGGATTTACAATTCTGGTTTTAACTACGTTCCAACTGGGGTACCTCAAGGAAGCGTGTTGGAACCATTATTGTGTATAATATTTATCAACGGCATTCATTCCATATGACTGGAAATTTTATATCTGTCTTTGCCGATGACACAGCTACTGTTAACGCAGACAATGACTTAAATATTCTTGCAACTAAAACAAATAACACCGTATCTCTCATGCAAAAATATTGTTCTAATAATGGTCCTGACCTAAATGTTCATAAGACCAATTTCCTAACATGTTCCACTAAGACGGTTGACTCTAGTTTGTTAAAAATTGTCTTCCATTGTTTTGTACTATGGCAAATGAGACAGCATATCAGTTTAATCATGAGACGTATTACTTTGCATATATATAAAATCATGTCCCAACTACTGTATAATCCGCTGGGGAAATTGTTCTCGGATAGGGTGAGTTTTTGTAATGCAGAAAAAAATCATTCGCACAATGACATTTAAATCTCCATGTGACTCTTGCAGATATTTATTCAAAGAATTAAATATTCTAATTGTTCCATCTTTATACATTTTTAACTGTGTATCTATGTGAAATCTCATATGGACAAATATATACTAGAAAAGGATAGTTCGACATATAAGGGAAAACTTAAACATCACTGTTCCACAACATAGATTAACTACTGTTGCCAAGGGATCTGATATAATGTCTAGTAAGTTATATAATAAACAATTGAAATTAAAAAGATTAAAAATATTAAACCTTTCAAATGCAGAGTACGGTCCATGCCAATTCAAAACAGTTTCTATTCTATCAGTGAGTATATATGAGCTGCAATCCCGTTATTTTGACATAATGTGTTTTAATTTTATGTGTATGTGTATACCGTGTGTGTAGTTGCGGGCTAGGCATGGGGAGCTGCCGGTGTTGTCATATTTCTCGCGCTACGTGAATGTACATGCCTAATGGGAAATTACACGCACGGTATATTCTTTTTATTAATATTATATTGTATTTTGTAATGTTAATTTAATTTATGTTGTACTTTTGTCTTCTAATTTTTACTATGTAAAATCTTTTGTTACTTTTGTGACTAAAGCCTTATCATGTTTGACTATATTTTGATAAAGGATATGAAATAGCCCCAGTATCAGCCGGTCTAAGATTGTAAGTGTTTCTAAGTAAGTGTTATGGATTTACGACTTGAGATATTGATATTATTGCAGCTTATAAGTTCTAAGCAGAATAAAATTTAGAGAGCACATTTCCTTTCTGTACTGCTTGAATTTTAAATGCAGATGGACACTGATTTGAACTCAGGTTAACCTTATATAATGTCTTCGCATTTGCCGTCTAACTTATATATCATGTTTTATGTTGCTTTGCTAACTTATATACGTGGCAGTTTTACGTTTATTCATTACAATGCATTCCGTTTTCCTTTCCCTTCTTCTACAGACTACACAGTATCTTATTGGGAGATAGGCATACGCCCGTTATTATCCAAAGGTACAGATAAACAGACATCTACAATAGGAAAATTGTATGTTCTAGCTAAAAGCAATTTTTCCAAATATTATCTGAAATTAAAATTTTATAAATAACAGCAGCAAATGTTAGCAATTTTGAATGAAATATATTTAAAACAGATACCTAATACATTTGTATAATACGAACATAACATGTTTATTTGTCAGTGAAATGAAAATTACTTACTCAAACTTTCAATCAATTTACACATCAAAACAGTAAATAGTGTTACTGTAGATTCAAAAATAGCTGTATAAACACAGTTTATTATGTATACTTTGAACTACCCCACAATTTCATTATTTTTAATTTAACAAAATCACTTTGATAAGTTTCCAGTTTTTTGTAAAGATGTAGTCAGAAAAATAATAGAATATTTTTTATATTTTTACGAATTTGGGTAGAGATTTGCTCCTTAATTGCAAAAATGTATTATTGTTGTGATGTATTTCCCAGTTTCATATATTTATTGTTACAAATAGTTTCGAAGCATCTACACTGATGATCGCTATAGTTGGCTACAGTAAAGAAATTTTCTTCTACCTTATGACAGTTTAAGACATGTTATGTAGATTATGGTGTTGAATTATCATCTATGTAATTAATTAATATTGGAAAAGGCAACAAAAAGTATGATATACTTATTAAAATATGTGAAAAATATTAAAAATTCTGTTGCCGCATAACATGAATATAAACTTCGGATTTTAAACAGTACCATGTAAAAATACATTTAGAAATAATAATACGATATTAGAAGTGACAAAAAGACTAAAACGGGTTGTTGGTCATGATGAATATGAAGAATTAGGTGTGTTCAACTTTATTTCAACATCAACAAAAATCACAAATTCAAATAAGAACAGCCCCAGTTTTATTATAAATGGCATATTATGTATAGAAAATTTAAAGCAATGTTATCATCCATCTCTGCAGATAAATATCAACATTTTGAACAGTGTTTATACATTTTATTCAATAAAATATGTTTATTGTTTAGTAGGGTGGTGCGTCATTTCAGATTTTAGAAAACTGAAATGTCTAAGAGTGGAAAAGTTTTATTGATAAAGTCGATTTTATTACTTTTCTGAAATAAATTGAATTGAAGGATCGTATTTCAACCCCCTCCAAAGCCGGTATATTTACGAAGGGGACAGTAGTACTGAGGAGTTGGAAAATGAACCTTAATCTATTTTTTTTATTAAGATAATAACTGAAGAAATGTTCTGTATTAAATTTCTCATTTATTTATAGTTAAAATATAAGACATGATCAAAAAGTACTGCTGAAAATTAGATTAGATTGAAAAAGGAGCTGGTTAAGGCCAATCAGGCCTTGGCCACCGCGACCACTGTGGATCTATTGTGGCTTCCCTTGTCTAATTTTACTTAGAGCTCCTTATCCAGCTTTGTCTTTTGTATCCCACAGCCTTGATAAGGGCTCGCAATGGCACAGCACATGTACTAAAGTTTCCTCTTGACAGAATCTGCATGTTGCATCCTCTGCCAGGCCCATTAGACTCATATGTCTATTAAGCGTACAATGTCCAGTTAGAAGACCCATTCGTTAATGGGTGTTCGTATGCGTGGCTTAGCCACACCGCAAAAGGGTTCGGGTCCTACTAGGGCCTTAGATGCGCCTTCTCGGGCCAGTTCATCAGTCTTCTCATTTTCCCTGTGTCCCTCGTGTCCTGGTACCCATGCCACGGTCACTTTGTTCTGACTTCCTAGGTCTGTTAAGGGCATTTATACAATCCCATACTAGACTTGAATCGACCTGCATGGAATCAAGTGCCTCTAGCGCTGCTTGGCTATCGGAAAAAATGGCAATTGACTGGTTTACAGTTCCTTGCCTCATTATTTCCTTTGCAAACTACTGTGTAGAGGCCACTTCAGCCTGAAATATTGTAGCGTGTATTCCTAGACTTATCGGGATTTTCATTTTCGACCTTATCCCGTAAATCACAGCTCCGACTCCTTGTTCTGCCTTGGAGCCGTTCGTATGCCAGACAGTTTGCGCCGATAAACCTAATTTTCTATACAATACAGTCTGCAGAGCAAATATTTCAAATAAACTGCCATATTCAGAGTAGTCGTTTACGGAATGTAAAATAACCAAGAACCTCTTTTTTTATTTTGTCAAAGTCCATATTTGCCAATTGCTAGAAGTTTAATATTAGTACAGTCTGTCTTTTAACCCGTGAATAACTCCTACAAGGAATTTTTTTGTTGGTATAATATCAGGGGAGTTGTCACAATCATTCATTAATATTTTCCACAATAATGGCGCTGAATATGGCAAAGTTTATTTGAAATATATGGGCAGTCATCGTAATGAGTGTGTGTCATCAAAGATAAATATATAAATAATTTGAGATAAATAGAGAATATAAAGAAAATGAACCAAATAGTAACATTTAAAAAAAATGTCAGTTTAGTTAGTACCTAACTCTACAAACTAAAGCTTTGGTATTTACTTTCATAAAGTATCTAATTCGGTTTATTACTACATATTAAGTATCTCCTTAAAATGTGACAAAATTAGTTTTAGTTTCTACTATATTTAGATCACTAATAACTCTTATTTTTACATGACCTTTATAGAAGCTTCCATTTCTGTAATTAGGTACCAAACATAGTGCAGTTTTATACAACTTTGTTTCAGTGCCAAGTAATAACAAAGCTCCCTTACAATCTTTTTTGTTAGCAAAATACATTGATTTAATATTTACCACTTTGCAGTCGTGCCTGTAAACTGGGCTTCCGTCCAGGCCTGTCTGTATAATAATCCTCCTCCGAACCCATGGCCAGCCTGCGTCGAATTTCTTCCCGGTCTGTTCGCCTCTGGAAAAAAAATATATTGCATTAAAAAAATTGTAAAGTAAAATCAAACTAAATTTTCACTCACATCCATACTATTATCATTTTCAATGGTAATGACCCTAATAAACCGATCAACAATATTTTGTTCATCATAAGATGGGGGCACATATGGAAACCACTCCATATTCTCATTAACGGCGTTATAATCCATGCTGAAAGTAGTCATGGAGTAGGCCCTGGGCGATAAAAAATCGTTTTCATAATAGTCACTATCTTCTTTTTGAGTTATCGTATAATAGGACGTTTTGTTTTTGTGAGTAAATTGACTTTTAAACGCATTTATATTATTGGAGATTCGGCGAGATTTTGATTTAAAGGCATCACTTAAATTATTAGTGTGATTCTTTATGGCAGATAACCAATTATCAAACATTATAAGAACTTTGTAAAACTACTTTAAAAACCGGTACACTACACCATTAAATAATTACAACATAAATAATTAAATTTTACTACAAGCTGCTCAAGAAAACCGATACGGAACTAATAAATTTTAAATAAACGAACGTTATCACTCTTTGTTTTGGCACATGGTCTCGTAATTGTTTTCTTTTTGTTTGTTATGGCGTCTTACGAAAGAGAAAATGCCATGATGCAATAAGTGGGAGGAAGACGAACGACGAGAAATGCACCTGTCACGTTCCCAAGGTTACGATACGATAAGTTATTTTTATAAGTGCAAGAGAGCGTTGACGGTCGTTAGCGGGAAACTTAAATTAAAGAAGAAGGAACAAACAACCTAGTTACGAGTGGCGAACAAAATGTTCTGAACGAATTGGACTTGACTGCATATATCATTTTGTTAGTATTAAACGATTACATATTTAATAATGGCATTGAAATAACTAGTAGGATTAGTAGGAAATAAGCCAAAGTAGCCTAAACAATATTTGGTAAAATTTTAAACTTATACACTTTATTTTTATTGCAATAAAGTTAGAGGAACATCCGAGTCTAGCAAGCTTAACAGGCACAGTCATAGATTAAATACTTATCATGGAGGTAGAATATAAATTTATATTTATTCAACCTCCTTGAGACTTGTATATTATATATAGATAGGGAACTCTCAGTATTTTTTAAAACTGCAAACATTACGTCGCAGACAGCGTTGTATTCCCGCCTTTTCGATACAGGCGGGAATTTTAAAAGATTTTCAAACAAATTGCTTAGACCATAATTAGACTATAAAAATTCTTTGACAAAGATCTTTTATAAAAGATATTTTATGAGATAAAATATCTATCAAATTACTCATAAAATATCTTTTATAAAAGATTTTTGTCAAAGAACTTTTATAGTCTAATGGTGTGCTTAAAATTAAATAAGTCATTTCGAAACTAGAAATTGATCATTTATTAACTTAACGAAAAATCATTACAATAAATGCAATAACATTTAAAAATACATTTAAAAAGTAACTAACGTAAGTAAAATTATTACAAAAGTATTAAGATATTGAAGCTGCGTTGAAATAAGTAAAGTGTTAAAGTAACTAATGTATCAAAATACCTGTAATACCATTAAATGATATACATTTTCACGTCCTTTAGAAGTAGAAACACAACACAACACATAGAACCCATCAGTCTTTAAAATTCAATAATACTACAGTCGTTTCTAGTCAATTTCTTGGGAGCCACGTTCTTTACAAATCAATATGCATTTTCACGCCCTTGTGTTAGAACAACACAACACTTAAAACCCATTACAGTTTTTAATATTCAACAGAACAGTGTCGTTTCTAGTCAATTTCATTGGAAACTCATGTTATTTACAAATAAGCAAATGGCCTTAGCACACATATGTAAACAATAATGGCGTGACAACTGAAGGCTGAAAGTAGAGTGATCTTCGAGGATGTAGAGGAAAATAGAGATCGCCGGCTGAAATAATATTAATCTATGCTTCTAGATAAAAACAAAACGTTGCTTATTTATTTGAATACTTGCTTGCGTAGAATGTACTCAAGTTAATAAAATCTCCCTTTTTTAGCAACTGGTTTTCAGTGTTAGGAAGAAGCGCATCAAAATTTGAGTACCTAGTAAGGTATTTAGGAAGGGCGTTATAGTTTGTGTGATAGCTGCTGTTTATTATTTTAAACCCTATATGCATTGCTTGGGGGGGGGCTTATATCTTTTGAACCAAAAGTCAAAAAAAGGTTCTTTTACTCTCAAAATGTTCGTACGACTCTCAATAACTTATTTTTTCGGTTGGAGACATTCTTCGCCCTGTACATTTACCTCATTCTCCCTTTAAATTCACTTTTATATTCACCCGACGTTTCCGCGTGGATATTTCGAAAAAATTTAATTTTTCGGTTTTTTCTTTTTAACACGCTTAAATGATAAATTTGATAAAAAAAAACATTATTCACTCCCACACCCCCATGTAATGAAGTAAAATTTGTTAATTGGTCATTTTATGCGCATTCTTGGCTTGTTGCTCTCACAAGTATTGGTATCAAATATATCAGCACCAATTGTCTCAATTTTACCCTACAACAACTCTTAAAAACACCCTCACACTCATTGTATTGTATCCATGTATCTATTTACCTATTGCACTTTGAGATCAAATTAATAAAATAATAAACATAATCTGCGAATCAACGTTCCAAAAAAGCAACATCTCAAGAAATTTTTTGGAAAAAACGTTGGAAAATATAGACGTGACAATGGGAGGGTGGTTCGGTATTCAGGGGTTGTTGGGGAGTCTGAGGGTGTTTTTAAGGCATGTCGTAGGGTAAAATTGAGACAATTGGTGCTGAGATATATTTGATAGGTACCAACTTCTACGAGCAACAAGCCAAAAATCCACACAAAATGTCCAATTAACAAACGAATAAATTTATTTCGTTATATAAGGGTGGGGGTGGTAAATAAGGGTTGAAATGTTTTTTCATCAAATCAGAACTTATTTAAGCTTGTTAAAAGGAGAAAAAAACGAAAAACTAAATTTTTTTCGAAACATCCACGCGGAAACGTTGGGTAGGAGTGAATTTAAGGGATGAATGGGGTAAATGCAACCGGCAAAAAAAGTCGCCAACCGAAAAAATAGGTTATTAAGAGTCATACGAATACTTTGAGATTTGGTTCAAAAGATACGCGGTTTTGAAGAAACTGTTTTTTTTCTTAAATCACCTCTCACATTTTTGGGCATAAAAATTTAAAGCCTCCAAAGAAATGTCGCTAATCACGTTTCATGTTTTTAGACAACCCATAAAATATTTTCCACCGATTAGAATGAAAAATTAATCCAAGGAAGCACATGTGCAAAATGCATTTTTTTAAAAAATGTCGGGAATCTGGGAAAAAAAAACGCCTCCACCAAAAATGTCGCCAAAAGTAATTATGGAGTTTTTAGCACATTCTGAAACATGATTAGTCATTGGCGACAAAAAATGACTCCGAGGGAGAGGCGAAAATTATTAACTCTGATTTTTAGGAAAACGCCTCCACCCGGAGCTTAGCGGCCTATGAGGTATGCGTCCCCCACTCTTTCTCCGACGATTTATCATGATGTTACAGAATGAGCAAATATACCGTGTTCAAACTATTAAATTTATAAAACTTCTGAAATTTAAATATTCATTGTTTTAATTAAATTATTATGATACTGTGAAATGTTTGTTTACCCAGGACACCCTCTAAAATTTGCCACCGTTCCTGTACGATGTGGACTTCTGCACTTTGGACTGCGATAGGATAGCAAAGTGTGACTATACGGTATTGTCTCTGGACGATAACAATTAGCTGAAGTTGATGAAGGTTAATTCTCATATTTGTTCTTGTTATAATGTTTAGTGGCCGATAAATATGTAGCAAATTCAACTACGTCACCACGTCTAATTGAAATAATCGGGTCATTTATATTAAAACAGCACGTTTTATAGATGACGCAGGTATGTATATAGTTTATAGAATACACTTTGATAGTTCTGCTTTAACCCGCCAAAAAACCAATGAAAAAATAATTTGACATATTTAAAAAATCAGAACAATAATATAGCGGTTTTTCTTAAAGTAAAGAAATACACATATTATTTTAATTCATAATTTCTGTGGAATATAGAAAGGATTTTTCTCAAAAAGTGAAAAATGGAACTCTTATAGAATGACTTCGTTCGTCCGTTCATCCGTCTGTCTCTCACAGCGGTTTATCTCCAAAACTATGATAACTGCAGATGTTATTCTGCCTCAGGAACTGATATACCAAATAAATGGTACGGCAACGCCTAACTTACTTTCTCACGCAACTTAAAAATTTTTGTTCATCAGTAAATTACTCTTATGTGAACTTTTCGACAAAAACAAATAGTGGTACAAAATTTGAGCAACATCGTTAAAAACGACTCCGAGAAAATTGAGTTTCGAACTTTTCGCTGGTGTAAACTGCACTATGTAATTTTTTTGGAGAAAATCACTAATATATTATTAAGTTCTTAAGTATTTATTGTCGTACAAAATTTGAGCAAAATAGTTGGAGCTATTTTTGAGAAAATTGAGAATTTCGATTTTTTCGCATCAAACTATTCTCAAATACTTCAACATCCAGTGGAAGTATACCCTAGTATCGACAAAAAAAAAATTGGAAAATTTTTATTGTTCAGATAGGCTTAGAATGTCATGAAACGTCGAGATTTTAAATTTGGGAACAAAAATTCCTGTCTGTCGGTCTGTCTGTAACTTTTTTGTACGCACGATTACTTTGGAACCGTTTAAGATAATGACTTGAAGTTTGGTATACATCTGTATTTTAACGAGATCTGGAAATAGATTATATTTTGATCTTATTCTGTTGAAGGGTGCGCGGTGAATTGGGGTAAATGAGGTCAAATAGGTAAATCAAGCAAGTAAGAGTCCACAAAATTGGGAAATAACTTCACAATCGTAGAAAAAATAGTATGTAACACACATGTAGCAAGCTTCATTGCAAAACTCGTATATGATATGATACTTTCATATATCGTTTTGTAATGAAGCCCTTGCCATACTTGTATTACAATATACTAATGGCATTAGCCACCTCCATTACCACCCCCACCCCATTGTTAAAAGGGGTGAAAAAAATAAAATTGCCATTTAGTTTGTGTACAAAAACCAAAGGCCTCAAATTTTTTTTTACATTATCAACCCCCACTACCACTACCTCCTTCCACCACCTCCACCCCCACTACCGATGTGGGAAGATATGGGAAAGGGGAGAGGAAGGGGTGGGAAGCAGAGTTAAAGGGGTGAGAAGACAGGAGAGATAAGGGGTGGATGGCGGTGGCAAATGAAAGGGTTTTGTCTGTCTGTCTGTAAAATAATTAGACTAAAAAGTAAAAAATAAAATTATATAAAAAAAATATTTTTAAGAAAAAGCTTTTATTTGAAGAAACTGTATTAAAAAGTAAAAATATATATTTTTTAAATTCATACACCTGGAAACCAAAAGCTTTGGGGGCGGCCAATTGAGCAAAATAACTATGCAATAGCGCTATATGACCGTCCCCAAAGTTTAAAAAAAAATTATTTTTACTTTTTAGTACAGTTTTTTCAAATAAAAGCTTTTTCTTAAAAATATTTTTTTTACATAATTGTATTTAGAGTTAGGTGAAAAATGAAGAAAACGGCTGGAGATATTTGTAAGTGGTCTCTAGCTACTAAATTTAAACGAAATCGATCGATCGGTTTCGGCTCTAGATTAAGCGACGATCATACACGCTTTCATTGAAACCAAAAAGACGCTTCTCAAACCGTCGGTGTCTGATGAATATATTACGCAATTTTAAACGGAGAACTTTTCCAGAATAAAAATAAACCTTATATAATAGAATGCACACTTTATATAGTTTATTCAAAGAAGTTCCTTTTATATTTACTGTAAAGGTTACTCGGTATATTTCCATATGAAAAACTGCTACTTATATTCGACATTCTTTGTTTGCAATGCCAAGGTGTAACATTTATTCACTTCTTAAGTAATTTGTGACGTGACTTGTATCACTTAACAATGATGTGTAATTGACGTCAACATGTTACCCACCGGGAAGTTAAGTTGTGGGAAGAATTACGAAAAATTACGTCTAGACGACAGCATTTTTATGGTGTCAATATGACGACTCTAATGTCACGACTATTAACGACAGGTCACCAAAAATATTTTTTCACTCTTTTTAGTGGCCTCCTTATTTAGCTTCTACACAGTAAAATATCTGTCGTTGTGACTTTTTAAGCTTTAACATTAGGCTCGTTGTCAGAGAATCCTGAAATTACTATAAATCAAATTTCATGTAAATCTGCAAAAATATTGCAAATATCTCAGCCATATTGTTGTCGTCATTTTGAATTCTCAACTTTTGACATCAGACTCGTTATCAGGTATTTCTAAAATACCTAACTACCAATTTTTATGCAATTCCAACTGAATTTGAATTTTTTATCACATGACCGGCGACTTCGCCATATTCTCGAATATTTTCGATAAAAAAAATCTTGGTTCCAATTTTTGCTCACCCTATACTAGATATAGATAGCTTGATGAAATGAATATGTGAATAAGCAAATCTATAAATAATGATTGTTCAAAAATTACAAAAAAAAATTACAAAAATATGTATATGCCTCTAACGACTCTACTTTATCGATAGAAAAAAATATTTGACAGCGTTGAATGTCAGTGGAATTGACGTAGAAAGCAAACGTTGTTTTTTTACATGTTAGTGGCTTATAGTTTTTAATGAAAACAAAAAAAAATACTGCAGCCAACAGCAGAGGTGGAGTTAGTAAACAAGACGTTTTGCCAGGGGCGTAGCGAAGGGGGGGAAGTATGGGAGGGTACGTTACCCCCCCAACTTTGTCAGATTTGGCAAAAGTTGGAAATTTAAGATGTAAGTTGGAAATTTAAGATGTAAGTTGGCAATTTTTCAAGTCTGGCAACGCGTCCGGGGGTGGCTCTTGCGCCCCTAGATTTTTAAAGGGTGAATCAAAATTAATGAAATTACATTATTATAATCAGTCTGACACTTTGGGATATCAAAGTTGAAAATATTTCAAGTGAATAAAAAAATTGCCAGTGAGTGGAAAGTAGTTGCAGGGGGGGGTTGAAGTGAAATAGCTCAGTGCGTAAGGTTCTTGCTGGAATGCGATAGGATCCCCGGTTCAACTCCAGGACCCACTGATTTTTTGTTTACCGATTAATGTATTTTTTACTAATTCAGGTTTGATTTGACGACAGAAATAATATTTCCCTTCCTCTTTCTTGTAATATAATAATTTAATTTTTTCATGTGATCTGTTCAGGTTAGTTATTGATTTTTATTTTGCCAATTAATTATTATTTTCGTGAAATTATTAAAAATTCTCTTTAGCCTGGAGAAACACCCACTGCTAGTATTTTATACCCGGAAAGGCAGTGAAATGGGTCGATCGGGGACCCTTGCCACGTTACGAGAGGTTAAAAGCTGTCGACGGCTACGTCAAAAATGTCAGTTATAATAGTTATTTTGTGGAAAAAAGGGGGTATATTTTTTACTAATTCAGGTTTGATTTGACGACAGAAATAATATTTCCCTTCCCCTTTCTTGTAATATAATAATTTAATTTTTTCATGTGATCTGTTCAGGTTAGTTATTGATTTTTATTTCGCCGTTTAATTATTATTTTAGTGAAATTATTAAAAATTCTCTTTAGCCTGGAGAAACACCCACTGCTAGTATTTTATACCCGGAAAGGCCGTGAAATGGGTCGATCGGGGACCCTTGTCACGTTACGAGAGGTTAAAAGCTGCCGACGGCTACGTCAAAAATGTCAGTTATAATAGTTATTTTGTGGAAAAAAGGCGGTGGGACACCCCGCACCTCCTTCTTTCTGGCCCTATTCTCTATGGTGTAACGAAATTCGTTGCTAGCTTTGGACCATTATGAAGTTGGCAAATTTGAAAAATAACCCCCCAAAAACGTTGGCTCGCTACGCCTCTGCGTTTTGCCTGTTAAATTTTCTGTTAAGTTTACCTATTTTTATGTTCTATTTCTCGTGGTTATTCATTAATTTATTATTTACAAAATAAAAGCATTTTTTTTATAAACTGTCGATCGTTAAGTTCAGATGGATTATATTTCTGTAAATACCTTCATCTATAATATTGATCTGCATCTTCTTCAATTGCAGCAAGAATATATTTTTTACTTCGTTCAAGTTAACTATTTTTCTAAAACTTTGCTACTGCCAATAAGTCGCATGCGAGAATTTATAACGTCGGTTGGTTTTTACCCAATCGTTGAACATTCTACTGTAAATTGTAAAACATTCGAGAATGCACATTTTTAGAGTTGTGCAAATTTCGGTAGACATTTTCCCAAAGTCGTAGGTATGCGACTTTTACTAATAATGATTCGAGAATATTACCCTTGCTGCCTTTTTAAATGTTATGAAGTCGGTTAAAAATTGGTAAACTTTGACTTTTGTTGTGCATTTTACTACTTCACGATGAGAGCTTATGATATATTCTTTTATTTTAAATTCAGCTTTAATCACGATAACTTTCTTATAATCCTCGCCATACTAGCAATTAATATTAACCAGTTGAAATTAATTTAAATACCAGTAATTATATAATGGTTATTATTTCAATAAATGTAAAAGTATGTAAAGTTATTCACTGATGAAGGCTTACTTTCAACACTGACGCATTAAAATCAATGTGGGAGAGATTATACGTTTTATGAACACAGAAAAATAATAATGTTTCCACTTAAAAAAAATAAAAACCTGATCAACCCTTCAGTATGATGACCAGTGTTTAAGAACCTGCTCTGAAGATTTAGCTAACGTTTCCAGAAAATTGCATCAAAATTGGTATAGTTGTCCACAACTGTATTGGGCACATAAAAAGCTCGAAGCTGCCGATCGAGCTAATATAAGGGGAGACCGGGGCATGTTTTATCTTTCTACACTATATTAAATAATAAATATAATGCAATACATATTAGATAAAACATCATTATTGGTATGTAAAGTATGTTCTGGCATGGTTAAGGTAAGTAAGAAATAAATGCAAACACGCCTCTCTTAATTAAGATTTTTAACTCTTGTGATATAGTTACGCGAATCATCCCTAATTAGAACGGCGCGGAGTTTATTGTCTGCGTTAATACCAGGGTAACAGATAATCAGAGCCGTACTCTGAATTAATCTGTCAATGTCGCAAATGACGGGCAATGCGTCCACCAATGCATAAGATATTCTTATCTTGACGCAAAACAGATTAAGAGTTTTTTATTTACCAGAAACATCATTAAGTTTCTACCGAAAACACGATCTTTAAATCTCTATTATTATTTTGTTCATTCTAATACACAAAAATTTGAAGTACGGCTCTATAGTAGGTACTCTTCTATGTAATAGCGCCGACTTTGATATTCTTATGGCCGGTCTTTATGTCCTTTTTATGTGCACAATACAGTAGATAATTATATATTCATTTTAAAGTTATGTTATGAGGGAATATCGCTAAAATCAGTGCACCTTAACGCGGTTATGTTGGCTCTGAGTGCCTCCTGGTGGTTCAGTGCGATGATCAGTATCTAAGAACATGGTCTGTAAAATTATCTAACATTTATAGAAAACTGCGTCAAAATTCGATTTAATGTTATGACGGAATAGACAAACAACAAACAAATAAAATCACATGCACCTTAACCGCATACACTTAGGTAAAAAGGAATTGCGATACTTAATCTACGCCAATGGTAATGCACATTTATTCACCATCAAATCATTCATCATAAAACGGAAATAACATTAAAACACAATTATCTTTTATCCCAATAAAAAATATTTTGGAAAAGTTATATTAAAAAAAAAATTGGCAGCTACTGGAAGAGGCTGGAACCTCCCCACCCGATGGATCTTTGAAGCCGAAAAAAGCACTAAAAAATATAAACGATCTCATTTAATTATATTCATTAAGTTGAAACATTTTTTTCATATTAAAATAGAAAAAAAAAAGTCTTGTGATCGGTGGGATTTGAACCTACAAACTTGAGTGCTAAATTTATAGTCTGCACAACTCAACTCAACACAATAGATATTTACTAAAATTAAAGATTTACAAATATGTACTTAGCCGGAGCCAGCCAGACAACCACGGCGCGAATGTAGGGCTGGGTGAAGCAGGTCCGGTTCGGTTTTGACGATAATAATGGGGTTAATGCTCCTGTCTTAGAAACGAAAATTTATTTGGAATAGGACGTATAAAAATGCTTAAAGATAATTAAAAATAACGCTTAGAATTGGTCGTTGCACAGTTGCACACACGCACTTATATAAAATTTAGATTGCTGGCACGAGAAAACAAAACTCAACGAAAAAACCCGTTCGAAGCAATTCCACCCTGCCGGTGGTCTTCCTGCCGCCAGGAAAATATGGCGTAAAATAAAAAGATGTTCGAAATATTTGGGTTTAAAGAATTTATTGATCTAAATGGAATTTAGAAACAAAAAACCGCTGCCCAAGGAATCACTACTTCCACATCCAGATTCTCTATCCAAGTCACTCACAACGAAAAAAATTTGTATGTAGAAATAATTGTTTATGGAACTTTAATAATATAATATTTGAAATCCTCTACCCCAAAAACTCATAAAACGATACCCCACATCGGTAGTGGGGTGGGGGTGGTGATAGGGGGGTGGTAGTGGAGGTGGATGAAGTAAAAAAATATTTTGAGGTTTCTGGTTCTTGTATATACACTAAATCACATTTTTTTTTCATCCCCTTTAATAAAGAGTGGTAATGGGGGTGGCTAATGCCAAAAATTTTTTTGAGACCTTAGCTTCTCTTGTATATACTAAATACCAATTTTATGGACTCTTACCTGCTTGATTTACCCATTTACCCCAAATTTACCCAAATTTACCCCCTAACCCTTCGACGGAACAAGATGAAAATATAATCTAATTCCAGATCTCGTTAAAGTACATATGTGCACCAAATTTCAAGTCAATATCTTAAACGGTTCCAGAGTAAACGTGCGCACAAAAAAAAGTTACAGACAGACCGACAGATAGGCAGACAGACATTTTTTTCGCTCAAACTTAAAATCTTGACGTTTCATGACAATCTGAACAATACAAATTTTTTAAAAATTTTTGTCGTTACTAGAGTTCCACTGGATGTGGAAGTAAAAGACAAAAGAACAAAAAGAATAAAAAGAACAAATAGAATATGTAAAAAGAACAAATAGAATATGTAAAGAGAACACAAAGGTTAGGTTATAGGTTTGAGTAAAGATTAAAGGTGGGGAAATAAGAAGTTGTCGCATAGGAAAGTATGTAAGGTAGATGTTGCTGGAAAATAGGCAACGACTGGTATGGTAGGGGGTGTCGGATATCGAAAAGGATTGCATTATGCCGTCTGATTCGGGTTATGTTGCGGATTAGCGGACTATCGCCCAGTTTGAATTCGTGGAATTTTTGAGAAATTTCTTGGACGTAATCAGCTAGTGGGGTGGCAAAGAGCATATAAATCTCTGAGGAAGATGTACCTGTCCGAACCACAGATAAGGCGCATAAATTTATGTTCGAGAACTCGGAAGTTTTTCACTGTCGTGGCCGGTATGCTGCACCACACCGGCGCCGCGTGATGGCCGGCCTGATCACCATCGTGTACAACAATTTTTTATTTGTTCTGTTGAATGCGCTATCCCTTGCCAGGAGCGGATACAGACTCCTGGACATGGAGTAAACCTTGCGTACCGTCTCGTTAACGTGGGTGTTGAACGTCAGTCGTTTGTCCAAGTTAGTCTGCACGCTTTAACACACTAGTCTACCGAACGTTAGGTTAGACTATAAAATATATCTTACACAAGAAGCATGACTCTATAGATTGTTATTTTGTTTTTTAATTTTTTTCACGAAAACCAAATCGAAAGGATGCAAGTGTGATATATCGTTGAACTCGGAATTTTTACTGCTTTTCAACGGTTCAATTACAAATTGTAAGTAATCATAAAATAAACAACTTGCTGTGCCAAAACGGCACTAAACGTAATCCGATCTCAACCAAAACATTTTCAGGTCTTTTGGAGCACTAAAAAAACTCTCTCGCAAAGTTTCATCCAAATCCGTTTAGTAGTTTCGCCGCTATCGTGCTAACATCCATACACACATACACACACACACAGGCAGACATTTTTCAGAAACCACTTTTTTGGGTTCCTGAGACCTTAAAACGTGGAAATTTTCGATTTTGGACCAATTTAAGTAAGCTCCCATAATTTTGTGGGGAGGTTAATAATACTCTGTAGGTATACAACACTTATACAACACTTTTTGCTTTATTTTTGTAAGGAAACAGGCCCTATTAGATTTCCAGCATATATTAAGATCTCCCGGCAGTGGCGCATCTAAGGTAAAAGGCTCAGGTGGCAAACGCTTTGAAGGGCCCATTTTTTCGGATGATAACCAATATAATCTACAGTATAAAGGCCCTTTTGCACAGGAGGCCCAGGTGGCATTTACTTATTGGCCCGGTTAGATCCGCCACTGCTCCCCGGTATACTTTAACCTCGATTTAATTGGTCATATAATTGATTGTAGCAATATAATCAATTAAACAATACATTTCAGATAACACGAAGTAGATAAGCACTAATAATTCAAAAAGGTTACTCACAGTTTCGTCCAAGCTTTCTAAAGTTTCATTTTCGTCAAAAGTAAGCGTGTACAAGTCGTACAAGTATGAAGTGTCTTTCTTGTAATGTCTCTTACGCTTCAAACTTGACGTCATTTTCACTCAAAACTGATAAAAACTATGCGATAATCAGAAACCCACAATGTAAATTCCACAAATAAAATAAACAATTCAAGAACCAAACACACTCACTAGTCACTACGCCAAAGTTTATCACCGCATATCCGCTCTCAGTAAACTATTTGTTATTGTAACTTGTAACAAATTCGCGAAGACAATTGTTTATTTCTTCTTCAAAATGTTTGTTGAAAAACACCATTGAATATATCTTCCACGTTCCACGAATAAAACTACTCTAAATTCGCCACTTAGGAAATGCGGTTTCTATTGTATAGATAATATTATGGGAGTTATGGTGCGGAAATATACGCTTTCAAATTTATATTTTATTGCATTGTAGTCTACTTTTTGTATACAGCTTCGATGTTGTTTTGTTACGTGCTGTAAAAACAAATAAACTGTTGATACCATTAATTTATTTACAAACGCAGTTACCTGTTTACCACATAAATAAAAAAAACGTAATACGTATCTATTCCTTAACTATTAAACGTTATAGGTAGCTACCTACTTAAATAGGTAGGTACTTGATGTTTAAAATTAACAACTATTCAAACATTAAAGCATACCTAATTCCTAATTCTTAGCTTTTCTATTACTGTATTTACAAATTTAATACAGATAAGTACAAAAATATTTAAATAATGATGAGAAATGCAATGAATAAATATCGCAAAAGATAGTGCCTTCAGAGAAACGAAGCATATACCTAATATTATATTCGCCAAGTACTTTTCTAAAACCGCAAACATCCTTCGTAGAGGAAATATTTCCATGTCATTGTTTAGTCGTCGAATTCTTAACAACTCTCAAATCAATAATATCTCAATTTTTTTCTTTTTTTCTTTCTTTATTTGTGTTTGTTATTTACACTACTATATGAAATGACAATAATTGTTTTATAGTACTTATATATAATATGGTTTATTTGAGGCATATAACTTTTATGTTAACAAGCATATATTACATTTTATTACATGTTTATATTGATATTGTATGTATCGTGCAGTCAATCTGTCGTTCGACACTTGAATAAATAGGTTTTTCTTAATTATCTCCGTTTCTGTTAGTTTTACTCTAAAATTAGGTATACCAATACTGTAGAAAATGAAGAAAACTACAGCTTTTATTTAATCTATTTTTCTGTATTGTTAATACTTTTCGATTTGCAGCCGCCAGAAAGGGACATTTGTGCAGATTTTTGTAATTATCTTTGCCCTCAATGCTCCTTTGTTTTAATTAGTTATTATGAATATTGTGGGATATACAATTTCTCAAAACTATTGTTTAAACAATTTTCTTCAGGAAAAATGTCTGCCCGTTGTTCCGACATTATTAATGCTCATTGTTAATTTTACATAATCAGTAGAATTGACTCAGTAGCGTTATTTCTTATTTAGAATGAATCTTATCCTTAATTTTTCGAGTTTTCACTGATCTATTAACACATCTTTTTTACGATTTACACTCGCACAAACATGTGACAATTAAGCTTTACTGCGGATTTTGAAATTATCCCTGTTTGCATAACTCCTACATAGTAATTAGTTATCAATATTGTAGATTATAAATCTAAATCTCTGTATTTTAATAATTTTTTCCTAAGTCGAAGTTTTTATTTTTCTTCGACTTCGGTCGATTCTGGAAGATTCTATGACAGTACCAGGGCCCGGCTACTTTAGGGGCCCGTAGACTAGCAAACACTATGCAAAAATATTAAACTAATTAACATTTTCAAGTGTATGCGATTTCATTGCAACCAAGTGTACGTATAATGGGCAGAGGCGTAACTATGTCAGGGCAAACTGGGACAGTGCCCCGGGGCCCCGGGAGACTAAGGGGGCCCCAGCCGGCACCCTGGGGCCTCGGGAGACTAAGGGTCTCAGCCGGCGCCCGCTTTTTGGGCAAGTTTTTGTTTTCGGATTTCTTCCCCCGCTTTGTTGGGATCAAAAAATGTTTTTCGGATTTCTCCCCCACCCCAAGCTCATCAAAAAAATGTTGGGATGAAAATTTTTTTTTCGGATTAGGATTAGGTATTAAGAAAATAATATAATAACATTTATTTGCCCTGGGGCCCCATGACGTCTAGTTACGCCGCCAATGATAATGGGGTGGTGGCTCGCCAGTGAATTTGGTACCGAGGCCCATGATTTGATGTGGGGGGCCTAGTCGTGACGTATGTTATCTTCTCTAAGTAATTTATTCACTCTACTATGAATTGTAATGTACACTGTACAAGTGTACAGTGCATAGTTTTGATTTTCCGAATTATTAACGTGTTTCTTTTTGATGGATCACCATAAGAACACGTTTAGCTTATATCTTACCACTATAGGGTGTGTGTTTAATGTATCTCTACGAGCAACTTTATGTCATTTGTACCATAGCGTGTAATAATAATCGATAACCTTGCTTGGTAGGCATTTCTATTTAATTTTAATTGTCGCGGTGATAATTGTTTTGTATTATTTTGTAACTCTGTAACTGGTGGAGTGCCGTTAGGCTTGAAAACTAAAAAACCTAGGAACCCGGTTCCTATGACTCAACTTTAATGAAACCTTTTGCATTGTGTTGCTAAAATCTAATACTAAAATGTTTATGGATTAGAAATTGACGTTTTTACCCTGGAGGTGGATGCCTCTTCTTCCTTCTTGGGGGTGGAAATTATTATGTTCAAAGTAACTGCAGAAATCGATAGAGGAATGAATTCTAACCAATAAATGTTCTATGCAATTTCTTCGATGAGTCAATACTTTTTAGTTATTCTTGATTGAAAATGTTGATTTTCCATCTAAAAGATGCATGTTTTAGAAAGATTTTTCACTAAAAACTCGAAAACTATACGTTTTACCAAAAAAATTATAAACAAAAATGAATCTCCAAGAATGTGAGTTTTGCAAATAACATTAGGAGAATGTTAGTTTTGAAAAACACATATATATGGAGAATGCTAGTTTTGAAATACAAATGTGATTTGAAAGGTATCAAGAAAAGTGGAGAATGTGTGTTTTGTTACATACCGCAACATTTCAATACAGATTTACCTTAGATAATGTTACGTTACGTTAACGTGTAGATTTCAACTTTTTGAACTAGATGGCACCAATAACTCCTTTTTCATAAAATGTGGAGGATGTGAGTTTTGATTCTATACCCCTCATATCTCTCTTTAATATACACTTGCTCACAAATGTATAAACAAGTAGTTATGTGTTTACGTTAAGAATAAGAAAATAGATAAAAATAAAGTCCAAGAAAACATTATTTATTATTATACAAATTATTAATTATTACAATACAATTAATCTTCGTCGATGTCCTCATGAATAACTACGTGAATATTTTCTGACGTAAATATATGATAAAACTTCTGCTGGACGTACTATGCGGGAAAGATATCGGGCTTGAGACAAGTAATATATGGCTGCGGCTATATGTGAACAGCATACTACCGGTCTTATGCCATTGGGACAGTCGCAGCAATATCGGCGTATGCTTTGCATTATTGTTCCATTAGGTATATAATAAATGTAAGTGTGGTAAGTTTTACTGTTGATATGCCTTGATCTTACTTCCAGTTTTAATATGTTGGGCGCGGCTTTTCTATAAATATTAGATGCGTTTTGGTTACACTGTTGCATTAAATACACTGTGAGCTACAATTTAACAAAATAATGGATTTTTAGCTTATCTTTTGTGGGAGAAAAAGCAAGTTATAAAAATTCAATTTTTTACGATTTTTGAAATAAGGGGAAATTCTCGGATTAAGGGTTGAAGGCAATCCCCGATTTTTATACGCCCTCCGGATTCGTATTCAGCAGAAAATTTTACATCAAATACGACACTTTCCAGAACAGACCACTTTTTTTGTGTATGCCTGTGTGGTTAATTAATTTTCCAATAGTCGTAGAAAAAATGATAATTCATTGTTTTACTTGGGGTTACAGTCAAATATTATAAATAATGAGTATTAATGAGAATAACAGAAGGCTATAAAATATTAAATGCTGTAATAATAATAGCAAACTTTTACTGTTTGCCCCAGAAAATCACTACGCGTAACAAAGAATAAAAACATAAATACCAATTGTAATTTAAGTTTATTATTGGTTTAACAGTATTTAAACTATGATAAAAAGATATTTAATATTTATATTCTTTTATAAAACGAAAATTAACCAAAAATAAAGAACAATAAGTATCTACCTACCTTTTCAATTTTTTGGTTGGCACAAAATTTGAAGCCAAAATCACTGGGCGATAAGACCCAAAATATTTAGAACCTAACCTGATTATTCTGTTAACGAAACGTTAGGAATTTTATCTAATAAAAGGAAAATTATTTTCAATTAAAATACTTTTATTAAAAAAAGGATTCATTTAAACATTTAAACTTTTATGTTACATATGTGGCAAAAACTTTCTTATAAATTCCCTATTTGTCTCTTTGATTAAGCCTCTGTCAAAAATAAATAAATACTCGGACGTTACTACATGTTAATTGTGGATGTCTTGACGTCATACTCGTTTCACAGCGTATGTAAAATTGTATACCCAGCGAACACAAAAATTGCTGCTCTGAAATGGGCCATTGTAGCGATCAATGGCATATTTATGGCATAGGCGAGCCTTTTGTGGCCCATAATAAATTATATGCAGGCGTACTATAATTTCATGTTGTTATAAATTGCCACATAATAACCAGAAATGATAAATTATTGTGCACCATTACCATTAAAAATGATATTTCAGTTTATACGTTGATGATACTTTTATGGTAATATGCAGGATAATATTAAAGTACAGTACCGTATGTAATTTTTTACACAAAAGGCCAGCGAAGGTAATTCGGCAATTAAATGATTACGCACGCGCATTGTGTAATATGAAAAATCTCACCGAGCAGCATCCGCCATTTGCTTTTTCGTTCTATGCTTGGCCCGTGCGTTAAAATTTGTGTAAGATAACTTGGTTTGGAAAGGTTGGTTGATTATAATTATGGTGTGATTATAGAAAAACAGTAAATTAGCCAAAGTTCTTCATCAGCCAGTTCTCATCATGCCGCTTTCAAATAAATGTTTTATATAAAAGTTTGTACAAAATCCTGCATCTCAACATCAAGCCTAATATTTTAAGGGAAGATTTTTGTTTTTGTTGTCATATAAGTTTCATTGTAAGCTGATAATTTATTTTGCTTTTATTGATACCTGACATTTTCAACAAAATATCAATAATTACGGCAATGTTTAGTTTGGTATCTAACATATAATAACTATAATCCAATATATTGAAAAATATATGAGATTACAGCCCCAAAATATGCTGGCCAAAGGATGGTCCATAATCCTTTGATAATGATTGTACACTGTTGGCAAATTAAAGGATTGCCAGCTGCTGGCCGGTGTGATGTGACATTTCGCTTCGGATTCGTTTATGGCTTTTCATAAAAGTACCAATTATGATAATGCTGACGATGGTGCGCCTGACCATTTATTTGCCACTTATGACTTATGAGTGTTTGCTGGGCTGTTTCAAATTCAATTTTGAGCCAAATGCGACCGACATATTTCAAATAAATTAATAATCAAGACTGTTAGGGAATCTAATTTTAATCGTATGTAATATCACTAGTGCTTGAAATTTTATCGGTATTAAAATGTTTACGCGTTCCCTTTAAATGTAGGGTTAGTTTAGGTGCAGAGAAGTTTACGAAGTGTATATTGCTGGACTAAATTTATTAAACACAATAGAAGTAATATAAACAGGGTAGTCCAAAAATTTTAATTGTTTGACACATAATTTTAGAAAAAATTGAAGTGAAATATTGTGCAATAACGACTCAATACCACAACATTCTGAACAAGATACACAAAGTGTTTTTGAAAATTAATTTTTTACTGTCTTTCTTATTTCACATTCAACTGTTTTTCTGTCTGTAGACTTAATTTCCTTAAAAAAAAATGCAAAACCTTTATGCAATTTTCTAATTTTTAAAATATCTTAAAAGTTAGGTCATGGAAGGAAAATGCCCTCCACCCTGTAGTGTATACAAACTTCCGTGTATGAGAAGTTCATCAATTGATTTATGGCACTATAATGACAATTTAACACAGGTTTTAAAAAATTAAACTGTGGTATCGCTGGATATTCATTATAATTTTAGAAGCTAAATATTATTAAAATAAAGTATAGGCTGCATAATAGAATATTATTTCATTGTTATTTAGAAATCTTCCGACCTATGTTTCGGTCACTGGTTTTGTAGTTTTAATATTCTGAATTAATTAATCACTATAATGAGATGGCAATGAGAAATCCGATTTTACAGTTTCAAAACAATGACTACGGCGGCGGATATATATGTAAAAAACTATTTTATTAAAAGGAGAAATAGCATTGCAATAGTAGTACAGTATCCAGAGGTAAAAAAAAGATGCAAAATTTAGAAATAATAATGTCATACGCAATAATATTTTTTATGCAGGAATCACTGCTAAATCAAAAACATATAGTTTTTGAAAAAGTGTTCATTTTTTAAATGTGTATTTTTTTGGGTCACTGATTACCAATATGAAATAAAAATTAAAAAATTTAAAATGGCGACTACGATAAGGCGGATGGAAATTGTTTCTAAAGCATATACTTCAAATCTGCAAAAAATTGAATATTTAGGTCATGCTATATACATTCCAGTGGCGCAGCCAGAAAATACATCTGGGGGGGGCAATAGAACCGGCCTCCCCAGAGGTTGAGGAAAACTTTTCAGAAAATGGTTGAAAACGGATGTGTATAGATTCCTCTACTAGATAATATTGGCATTAATTACAAAATATTAATTTCAAGAGATAATTTGGATACTGCTTTTTGTCCCTTCAAATTAGTCAAAAAATCGCTGTTTTATGGAAAATCTTCTCACAGTTATGAGACCTGTAAGAAGTGAAGTATTTGGGTTGTCTAATCATGATTTTCACCCCCCGCAGTTCTAAAAAAGGGTGGGTTTTGAGAAATATATACGTATATATGAATTTTAGCGTTTTTTCGTCTTTCTCTCTATTTCGAGGAAAACTATGCATTTTGGTGAAAAATATCAAGAGAGCAAAGTTGTGTAGAGCATAAAATTTCCTACAAAACTTGTTTCTACCTTTTTCGAATTCCGCTTAGTTTCGCCGCTAGAGGGTACGAAAGAAATAAATATACACATGGACTTTTGCGCCTTTTTTAGATTTTGAGCCAAAATTATGCATTTTTTTGAAAAATTACGTGAGATCAAAGTTGTAAAACATAAAATATATATACATTTTTATAAAAAAAAAGAAAAGAGAAAACTAGAGAACACCTACAGATAGTGAATTTTATGTTCTGCAACTTTGATCTCATGTAATTTTTCATAAAAATGCATAATTTTGACTCAAAATCTAAAAAAAGGCGCAAAAGTCTATATGCATATTTATTTCTTTCGCGCCCTCTAGCGGCGAAACTAAGCGGAATTCGAAGAAAGAGGTAGAGACAAAATTTGCTATACTACTTTGCTCTCTTGATATTTTTCACCAAAATGTATATTTTTTTCTCAATATAGACAAAAAGACGAAAAAACGCTAAAATTCATATATATGTATATGTCTCTCAAAAACCACCCTTTTTTAGAACTGTGGGGGGTGAAAATCATGTTTGGACAACCCAAATACTTCACTTTTTACCAGTTTTTACTGTGGGAAGACTTTCTTAAATATTTCCTAATTTGAAGGGACTATTTGTACTAATAGTGATTATGCTTCTTTATTTCTTGGTTCATGGAAACCGGCTTGGAGGGGGCCCGGGCCCCATGCCCCCCCCCTAGCTGCGCGTCTGATACATTCCACCGGAAAAATTCAACCTTAATTCTGATGAAGTTTGATGTTTGAAAATTTTTTCACTATTGGACCGATTTTAATATATTTTTTGCAAATTATAAATAAATTCATGGAGAATAACACGTGTTTTACACTTTTCAAAGAGAATTGAATTGTGTCATATTATACCAGAGAAAACATGCCACTTCTTTTCACTAAGTTAAAAACACCCTATGGAGTATTTAGGCAGCATGGTCAATGGTCATGTTCCAACTTATTTTTTATTCAAGCCATATCTATTCTCAACATTATCTTTTTCAATTATCCCAATATTTGTCTTCTCTTAGGAGATACAAATTTTCAAATAAAACGCTGACACTGACTTTCACATCCAATGGAAGTATAGTAGGTAACGACAAACATTTTTTATCGTTCAAATAGTCTTAGAATGTCATGAACGTCGAGATTTTAAGTTTGAGAGAAAAAAAATTCTATCTGTCTGTCGGTCCGTCTAACTTTTCTTGTGCGCTCGATTACTCTGAAACTGTTTAAGATATTGACTTGAAATTTGGTACACGTATGTATTTTAACGAGATCTGGAACTAGATTATATTTTCATCTTATTCCGTTGAAGGGTTGGGGGGTAAATTGAGGTAAACGAGAGTAAATAGGTAAATCCAGCAGGTAAGAGTCCATAAAATTGGTGTTTAGTATATACAAGAGAAGCTAATGTCTCAAAAACATTTTTGGCATTAGCCACCTCCATTAGCCACCCCCATTACTACCCCCACCCCATATAAAAGCGGGCGAAAAAAAAATTATGATTTAGTGTATGTACAAGAACCAAAGGTCTCAAAATATTTTTTTACTTCACCCATCCCCACTACCACCCCATCACTACCCCCACCCCACTACCGATGAGGGATATCGTTTTATGCATTTTTAGGGTAAACGATTTCAAATATTAAATTATTAAAGTTCCATAAACAATTATTTCCACATACAAAATTTTTTCATTGTGAGAGACTTGGGTAGCAAATCTTACGAAAGCGTAGAAAGGCCATGCTATTTATATATTTTTCCTAACTCGGAATTCACAACTGTATCTTGGAATTCACAATTGTAAGTCAGAATTCACAATTATAAGTAGGAATTCACAATTGTAAGTCGGAATTCACAATTGTAAGTCAGAATTCACAATTGTATCTCGGAATTCACAATTGTTAAGTCGGAATTCACAATTGTAAGTCGGAATTCATGGGAATGCAATAGTTCTACAAATACTCGGATACCATACTCGATGCACGTTTCGTCAACCATGTTGGCACCATCTGGACGTGATTAAAACTGAAGTAAACTTAAGAATTCATTTTACTTATACCAAACTAATGCCAACGAGTTCAACCAATCAACCAACTGTATTTACACTCTGTCTCGACTCAACTTTGCAAACCACCACCTACTAACTAATAAAACGGAATATTTGGAATAAAGCCTTTGTCACTGTTCATACTCTTTTTGCAATTTCTATGATTTCTAATGCATTTTGCTGTCTTTAATTTATTACATTTCTAATTAACCTCCGGTTATTTATCATAGGGAAATTGAATCAAACGAAAAGTCCGGGATTTATGGAAATCAGCTGTAAGGGCTATAATTTGAAAAACGTTGGACTAGCGAAAAGTCCTAGTATACTAGATTCAAGGAGCATATTATGACCTTAATGATCTTAAATGACCTGATGACCTGATGACCTGATGACCTGATCTTAAAAATGGAAAAACTAAATAATTTCATGTTGCCCATCCCAGCATAACAATCATTGAATAGAGCTCAAACACTTAAGATTAATTCGGAAGAGAATAAATAATAGGCAACTAGATACATCTGAAAACTTAAAAACTGCAAAATGTAAAAACAGTACAAATAGTGATAAAGACCTTATCCCAAATAGCCCGCTTTATTGGTTAGTAGATCTTGTACTGGTTAGTAGGTTGCGTTAAAGCATGACATTAATTTAATACAAATACAGTTTAATTTCCATTAGTTTTAATCATATGCAGATGATGCCAATATGGTTGGCGAAACACGCATCGAGTATAGCATTCGAATATTTGTAGAATTAATTCCGTTGAAAAGATTCACTCACATTATTTGTACTGACATTGTATTGGTCGACTTTATTAAGAATAAAAGGAACCCGCATCGTCCGAGTCTGTTTTGCGTTGCCGAGAGCCAAAAAAAGGTCGGAACTGGTACGCAAATACTCTGAACACCTGCCGAAGCGGCAGGACTCCTTTAATTTAAACAGAGTTCCCTTCACCATCAATTGCGTTTCTAGTAATGATGGTAATATTATCTAGTACGTACATCTTGATCATAGAATTAGGAAACCAACTACGACAAATTACATATTTTATCTACCATTCCTCTATATTATTAGCTCTTTAGTAATTTCGACTTTACAATTTTGAATTCCGAGATACAATTGTGAATTCCGAGATGCAATTATGAATTCTGACTTACAGTTGTAAATTCCGAGTTAAAAAAAATATATTAACTGCGTGGCCTTTCTACACTTTCGTAAAATCTGGATGTAGTGATTCCTTGGACAGCGTATTTTTCACTTATGACAACAAATATAGGAAACCATAATAACGAAAAAATTATATCAAAAAAGCAAAAATAAATCAGTTACGTGTATATTTCCAATGCTTGCGCACGAATTACAGGCTCTATACGCCTTGGCATTTTCGATAAAGTGTCAAATATGATCTTTTTCAATTTGTTCCCATCTTCAAGGAGTGCTGCCCTCAACACCCGTAGGCTATTAGAAGCAACAATAATGCATCGCATTCTACCTAGTATACTCCAGATATGCTCAACGGGATCAAGTAAGAACTATGCGCTTGGCAAATCATCATCATGGTATTTCTGTCTCATTAAAAAATTTTTTAGTAATTCTTGCAACATTTGAGCGAGCTTTGCCATGTATCAGCATGAAATTGTTCCCGATAAATGATGCAAAAGAATGAATATGTAGCTAATTGAAAAAAAAACAAACGTAATTATGACGAAAATTGGGAATAATATTTTGGTCATCAAAACGTAATTGGAACCAATGGCCATAATGCATATGCAACTCATTTGGTTCTCTTTTTGATTTTGTTGCTGCTTTATTATTAGTTATGAAATGGCTTTTATGGCGAAAGAGGTGGAGTATTCTGACTAAATCATAACTTTTTAGGCATGGGTGATTTGTGTCACATGACAAGAAATAACGAAATTTAATTGGTTGTTAGAACTGTAAAAAAATTTTCAGTGTAATGTTGTTCTGATTGGTTGTTTCCACACACGTGATTAGAAATGGGCGAATTTAATAGGATTTCTATTTGAGCAAAAAATTTTCTTAGTAATAGTTTGGTTATCAATACTATACTCGTTTCTACGCATATTTTTCGCTGTCGTCTTCTCATAGTAATACTACTCTACATCATTCTATACCTAACTCATTTTAACAATCATCAGAGATGAAGAAGAAGAAGAAGAAGAGGAAGAAGAAGAAGAAGAAGAAGAAGAATAAGAAGAAGACATTGATATTGTGTTAGATAGGTACAAACACAAAACAAAATGCCTCCTTGATTTGCTCGTCGAGTCTGTCCTCTCCTGTACCCGCTTTGGCCTCGCGAAATATACTTCAGACCAGTCTTGATTTCTGGCTTTTGGCGTATCTTCTACACGTATTTTTGAGTTCTGGAGCCATACCAAGTCTGCGTTCTGCAGATCCCGCTCTTCCAACAGAAAGAAGCATGTTTTGATTGGTACATAGGCACAGGTTGAAATATTGTTTTTTAAATGAAAATTTATAAATACGAACAAACATAAAATAAATAAAATTGATGCACAAATGTCAATAATTCTCCAACTAATGTCTGAACATGAAATAATCAGCAAAAATGGACAACTTCATAGGTGTGAAACAGGTGAACTAAAGTTCACCTGTTTCACAACCTTTAGGTTGTAAAAAATAATTTCAAAAATATTCTTGGGGATAAAAATAGCCCACTGAAATGATGACATTTTAAAAATTATTTGCTGAAACTTATCTATATAAGTAAAATATGGTTTAATTATTAATCATGTATATTATATGAGTGTGAAACATGAAAAACATGAATATTGTCAAGAAAACAGATACTGTGTAAATGTGCTAATTTTACCTCAATAAAGACGTCCCTAAACAGAAGCTTATACTTCAAATCGGCACACAGCGGGTCGTCGTCGTCTAGGGCGCATTCAGTCATCATTATGTCCGCAATAAAATTATCACTAATTACCAAAAACACTTGCGAAAGAAGACGTGGTAACAACTACACCAATTACTTCTTGGAAATGGAAATAATGTCATTGTGGATAACGTAACATTAAAATTCGTGTAATATCAGGTCTCATTTGCATTTTAGGCGTAGGTATAGGACGCGTCGAAAGAAAACTTGATTTACGATAATATGCATGATAAAAAAAACCTGCTGATTGTGTTCTTATCATAGTTGATAATTTGAAACATACAAGGTGTGTGTGTGTATCAACAGTGTTTAGTAAATAAACATTTTTTTAAATATTATGAAATAGGTATGTGATATATAATTCACGTACATTTAATGAGATGGCAGGAGGAGGGGGGGGATCACAAGCAATTTGGACTAGAAATGAATTCACAAGAATTTTATTAACTAGAGGCAAATGTTTCGGCGGTAGATTTACACCATATTCGGGGTTGCAAAAATCAAACATATAAAATTATAATGTTGAGAAATTGGTATCAATACGGAAATTATCTTTTTAAAATTAATAGGACAACTACAAGGTAAAATGAATAAAGGTATGATAAAATACCAACAACCAACATTAGTATTGATGTTAGCCATGGCAAGAAGAAAATGACTCCTGCCCAATGTTTTGGTGTTAAAATAATTAATAATAATCGTAATAATAATTTATTGATGCCAATGCCCAGTGGGTAAGTCAAAGTGTGCAGATATTGTAAATTACATCACAGGTTACGCATTATGCAAAGACAAACTAATAATAAAAACACTGAAAAGAAATATAATACAAAATATCTACAAATTTTCGTCGTATGAGTCATCAATTTAGCAGAATTTCTCTGATTTTGATTTAATTTTTTTCTCCGATAATTGCTTGATGTCTGCTGGTAACTTATTCAACAATTTTGGGCCATAATAGTTTGATGCATTCTGATGTTTAACTAATCTAGTGTAGTTTAAACAAACTTGATCTCTGTGTCTGGTGTCACGCTCGTGTATTTCTCTCTTTAACATACATGAAAGCTAGCGCGGTAAAAATATAATAACTAGAAACTGTTAAAATATTCTGCTCTATAAATGTTTGCTTTACATCTTGCCTAAACGTCAATCTTGTCATTATTCTCACAACACAACACGTCTCTGCAGTAAGAATATTTTGGATAAATGAGAGGAATGTCTCCAGGTAAGTATAGCATAAGAGAATATGCTTTGAAATAAAGCGAAAAAAACTGATTTAATAATATTTTCTGGCAATACTGTCATTAAATTTCTTATTAAATATACAACTTTAGAAATTTTAACACAAGTAATCAACATGTTGATCCTAACGTAGATGGGGATCCATGATTACTCCTAGAGATTTTATATTTTGGGGATTGTCAAAATCAATATCTCATCAATATTTTGCCGAAAAATAAAAATTATCAGCATGTGTTAAAAGCACATAAAGAAAGAAGCAATTAAAAAAATCGGCAGCTACTGGAAGCGGCTGGAACCTCCCCGCCCGGTGAATCTTTGAAGCCGAAAAGAGCACTAAACAATATGAACGATCTCATTTAATTATATTTATTAAGTTGAAATATTTTTTTCGTATTAAATCAGAAAAAAAGTCTTGCGTTCGGTGGGATTTGGACCTAAGAACTTGAGTGTTAAATTTATAGTCTGCACAACATTAATATTTTATTCAATGTTTTTAATACAAATATATGCTTCATCAGATCCTAGCCAGGGGCCAGCCAGACAACCACGGTGAACACCGCCGTGGCGAGTGTGAGGCTGGACGGGGTAGGTCAGGTTTGGCTTGGAGAAACATAGAAAAGTAGCTCCTGTCTTCTGTAGGCAGACTTAAAGACTAGGTTAAAATTATAATGTGTCTACATGGACCTAAAATTAATATAAAAATAAACACAATTCTATAAAAACGTTCGTAGGCAAGCACTTAATAATTTTGATTATTGATACGGAAACAACTAAACGAAAAAACCGGTTCGTTGGTAATAGGATGGATGCCAGGGATGGCCATCTTTGGAAAAAACCATATAACTCTTGGTGGACAGCTTCCCTGCCAGATGTAGCCAGGGTAGTGTTCATGGTGGATCGTTTAAGTTTGAGTTGGTATATTTTGTGTTATCTTTTGGCCTCGACTAATTTTTCACTAAATCGGTCGGGAAGTGATAGTTGTCAAATTTTTGGTTCCAATGTTTCTCTGGGGAATTTGGTTTTTGAAAAATGTTTAGGAAGAATTTCCGGCCGGATGCCGGAAGAAGCGGAAATAGTTTTTAAAATATAATGTCACTGTCACTTTTAAAGTTTTATTGGAACAAACTCACCGAAAGCGTTCCGGTGGGGTTGCTTACATTTGTAGGGCTTGTAAGCGGTTCAGGATGGCCTCTCACACCATCCGTGGGCTTTATAAACGTCGAAAAAACTTGTAATCTCTCGATGCACTTGACACGTCAAAAATACTCAGCATACAGTCTGCACGCTTTAACACACTAGCAGAGAACTTATACCACAAATGGACCCGTAGTATTTTTTGGGAATTTTCAGTGACATTACTCCGAAAATTTGACAATTTTCAAACGTTTGATTGACATTTTTCTGAAAGGTGACATTTTTTCGAAAATTCGACGTTTTTTTCGAAAATTTGACATTTTTCTGAAAAGTGACATTTTTCCAAAAATTTGACATTTTCCTGAATTTTTGACATTTTTCTGAAAAGTGACATTTCTCTGAAAATTTGACATTTTTTCGAAAATTTGACATTTTTCTGAAGTGACATTACTCTGAAAATTTGGACAATTTTCAAACATTTGGCATTTTTCTGAAAGGTGACATTTCTTCGAAAATTTGACGTTTTTTCGAAAATTTGACATTTTTCTGAAAAGTGACATTTTTCTGAAAATTTGACATTTCTGAAAAGTGACATTTCCCTCAAAATTTGACGTTTTCCTGAAAATTTGACATTTTTTAAAAATCTGACATTTTTCTGAAAAGTAACATTTCTCCGAAAATTTGATATTTCTTGGAAATTAAAAAAAAAATTTCGTGACTCGTCTTGTAGAAATAATTTTTTGATATCATCATCAGTTCGCCTGTTATAGGAATTTTATGTTTTTACGACGTCATCAGAACGTAGGTGTATTTTTAATTCACTCGTAATCCATCCATCTACAATATTTCCACCTACGTTTCAAACTTTAATTGGATGTTTCCAATAGTTAAGTCGATATCTGCACCAGTTTCTAAGTATTTTTCTTATTTGTGACGTCAAGTGGACGTAGGTGTATTATTAATTCACTTGTATTCCGTCCGTCCACAATATTTCCACCCACATTTCAAATTTTAATTGGATGTTTCCAATCGTTAAGTCAATATCTGTACCAGTTCGCCTGTTGTAAGAATTTATCTTATTTGTGACGTCATGTAGATGCAGGTGTATTATTAATTCACTTTTATTCCGTCCATTTACAATATTTCCACCTATGTTTCAAATTTCAATTCAATAACTCCAACCGTTAAGTCGATATCTGTACCAGTTCGTCTGTTGTAATAATTTTTCATTTTTGTGACGTCATGTGACGTAGGTGTATTATTAATTCACTCGTAATCCGTCCGTCTACAATATTTATACCTACGTTTCAAATTTCAGTTCGATATCTTCAACCGTTCCCGAGTTATCAGCCGAAATCATTGAACACCTCTGTCATTATTAGAATATCACCCTGTACATTGCACTGCTTTGAGGACAAAACAAGTGAAATTTTTGTTTTTTAATTTTTTTCACGGAAACCAAATCGAAAAAGTGCAAGTGTGATATATCGTTAAAATCGGAATTTTTACTGCTTTTCAATGGTTCAATTACAAATTGTAAGTAATCATAAAATAAACAACTTGTTATGCCAAAACGGCACTAAACGTAATCCGATCTCAACCAAAACCTTTTCAGATCTTCTGGAGCCCTAAAGAAACCCTCATGCAAAGTTTCATCCAAATCCGTTTAGTAGCTTCGCCGCTATCGTGCTAACATACATACACACACACACACACACACACACACACACACACACACACACACACACACACACACACACACACACACACACACACACACACACACACAGGTGCCGCAATTCTTATGTGGACGCCTGCAATAACTGGACTTGTGTGGACTTCATAGTTATTAATGGAACCCCATTGAGTTTATTTCAAGGTTTCAACAGATATTCCCGCCGTATTTAAACACTCAAAAATACTATTGGTTTTTAACGAAACTCACTTGTGTGGCCTGGTCCACACAATGTAAGATGTGTGTATATTGTGTGGACTTACACATTACTATATGAGTGTCCACATAATAAATGGAGTGTATATGATGTGGGCATACACATATTTTCATGATTTGCTGTTCGAACGTTGTTTATGATGAAATCTTGCCCAAAAATCAATTTTTTACAAAGAATTAGATACATGTTCATCTAGGTGTACTGATCACCAATAAATGGACATTTTATGAAATCTAGGAGGTATAAAATTCCAAAACATTAATCTAAAAAAAATCTATATCCATTTATTAAAATTACTTGTTACTTAACAATCCTTTATAGGTAGCATCACTAAATTCTAATGGTTAGATTACTGAAAAACACCTACTTTCAGTCACAGCTAAAGTATTATTAAAAATTTCAACAATTCAGGAATTGTCATAAAGTTCAAAGAGAAAACGATTAATTATTGTTATTATAACTCTATCATTCATTTGACAGACGGGCACTACACATAGAGCTCCATTTGCTAACTACCCACTTTGTGGCGCTACTCGAAAGTGCCAATTGAGTACTCTATACCCTATTTTCCAACCGTTGATAGTTTTTTCCTCATATATCTCACCTAGATCACATTCCCTAAAGCTACATTACGACGTGGTGATAAGAGCAATAATTTCGAATCACGTTCCGTAGCTGCATTCGCGTTTCTATTTTTGGAGTTTTGGCAATTTCTCTTTCTATTATTAAGGTTGGGCTGATGTCATTAAGTAGCTGATGAAGAAACTCTATGATTTTATTATATGCAATAATCAATATACAGGGTTACTGTAATAAGATTACAAAAAATTGAAATGCCTATTCTCTATTAAAATTAAAATGTGTTCTTCATAAATATATTCTTTTAGAATCACCCTTTTCTGTTTCACTATACCCCCAAAAAGGTGCTAAAAAACGGATTTTAATTTTTATCTCAATATCAATTTATTTTATCAATTGAAGAAAAAACAGATTTGAGACATCTGTTTTATTAATAAAAGGGCATCGTGTATTAATTATCTCATTCAAGTAGATTATTATTTAAAAATCGGCGAAATTTTAGTTACTCAAAATACATTTTTGTCTGTTCATTTGCATTCAATAAAAAAAATGCTCCAAGTTAATTTAGAACTTTCTGCTGAAAATTTTTTTTGCAATTTTTGAGAAAATAAAGTTTACGTGTAGATTGTAGATTGTTTAATGGGTCGCTTGGCCTTGAGCTGGCCTTTCTTCACCTCAACCTATAAGTTTTTTTGTGAATTACCCTACAAATATTTATTACCCACGATTCCAAGATTTTTTGCAAAGCTTTTTATTTTCCTAGGAGCAAATTTCCCTACGTCTCCGGGCGTTAATTCCATCTGTTCTATGTACTTGAGCCTAATGCGGATTAGTATTTTGCATTCACAATGTATATGTTCCGCAGTCTCAGTTGCAGCTTCGCAGTATCTGCATTTGTCATCTTCTGCCATGCCTATGTTCTTGAGATAATATATCTGAGTGCTTGATTGAGAGGCAAGCACACTTGGCTCTCGTCCAGGGGTCCCGGGTTCGATTCCCGGCCGAGGCACTGGGATCTTTTAGGAAGAAGAAATTCATCTCAGTATACTCGGATATTGAGTGTGTCCCTTGCCTCAAAAATGTGTAGTCCCTCCCACACAAGGCTCTTGCAGAGCCTTCAGGAATGAAGGGGTAGTATTACTTTGTGGTATGTTATTATTATAAATCGAGGGGGTAATGGCCAGTTAGAAGGCCTGTGATCAGCCTTGGGCCGGATTTTTCAAGTTCGAGAAGCCTTGTGGCATTCGCTTGTCTTTAGCCTGGAGTATTCCTCCAGTAGGATTTCTTTTGTTCCTATCCCCCAGATAAGCCACAGAACGGTTCGGGTCCGAAAAATGGTGCTTTAGTTCCTTTTCTTGCAATTTACCTGCATCTAGGTAATCAATCCAAAGCAATGCACTTGATTCGATTAATTTAAATCGTTTTTTAATAGGCTGTTATCAAATTTTAGTTTGCCATGATTACGTAGTTTCTGTTGGCACTGTAATTAGATAATTCATTTTTAGTGCTGAGAATTTGTTAATGAGAGATTAAAACGTCTACTTTTGTTAACGTACTTTTGGAGTAGTGTGCATAGATACATTTAATTTATGGTGAAGTGTCCAAAAAATGCTTTGGCATCAAGAGGCAGACATAGTGAGAAATTTGCAATAGCGTTGTCTCAAATTTTCGTACTTTTCATAGTATTCACGGGAGGGTTAAGAGGAAGCGAGTGTTTTCAAAAAGAAGTTATAATTGTGGTCGTATAACAAATAGTAGATTATTTTGGTGCGTATCCTGAATGTGGTATCAGACGGTCTGCTTTTCAATTCAACATAATAAAATCATCAGTTTGTGGTATTCTGCACTGACGAGGAGTTACTCCTACCAGTTATAAAGGACACACATGCTGTTCCCTCGTAAGTTTCCACTAAGACTGGACATTTGTAGGAAGCCTTTAAATCTTACGAAAACAATACTATTTGCTTATGAGTCCTATTTTACCTAACACGGAGTAACCAACATTTATGGAGTGACGAAAATCCTCACGCTTTGGTAACTGGGAAATGTCGGCATAACTTCTATAAATATTTGACTCGAAATAATGGGTAACCATTTTTCTACTTATGGAATGTTTACCTCCTGAAATAGAATTAAATTTTCTAAACAAACCTATTACTATTCGAAATAATTGAATGTTTTCGACATTCCAATTTTAAAAAAATATCTATTTCTGTCTATCATTTTTAATAATAGTATCTATCTACAATTCTTCAAATAAATTGTTTTGAAAAATAATGAACCTAAAGTCCACACATTTAACACACTGTGCAACACAAAAATATTATTTAGAAACGGTTGTTATATTATACATTGAAAACTGTCGATGAATCGTGGGGGCAGCACTGTCTGAAGCCCCACAATTATAGTTATTGTATAAAAGTTTACACACCAAACTATTGCTACAATTGTGTGGACATTTTTAAAAAGTAATTTCCTTGGAGTCATATGATTATATTCATGCGCATAGATAACCCAAAAGCTAGGTTGAGGTCTACGTATTTACAAAATTGAATTTTTGGGGTCGGGAGTCCGCTCTAATGCGAGTATGTAGCAAAAAAAGTTCAGTGGACGTGTGTATGTCCACTCAAACCGTGTAGTCCACATAATTAGGGTTATATCTTGGCTAATGTCCACTTAAGCATAGCGGCACCGGAGCACACACACACACACACACACACACACACACACACACACACACACACACACACACACACACACACACACACACACACACACACACACACACACACACACACACACACACACACACACACACACACACACACACACACACACACACACACACACACACACACACACACACACACACACACACACACACACACACACACACACACACACACACACACACACACACACACACACACACACACACACACACACACACACACACACACACATACACACACACAGACATTTTTCAAAAACAACTTTTTTGGTTTCCTGGGACCTCAAAACGTAAAGATTTGATGTTATTTCAATTTTCGATTTTGGACTAATTGTAGTAACCTCCCACAATTTTATTGTGGGGAGGTTAAAAAAAGTTTTTTCCACGCCAATTGGCAGCCGAGATATGACATTCTTTTTGGGTAAATATTGATGAGAAAAGTGAATTTGTATATATAGGAAATTAAGCAAATTAGAAAAAAATGGTTTAAAAATGTAAAAAAAAATACTTTTGTTAATATCACTGAAGACGATAAAAGAAGCTACAATCTGAAAAAAAATTGCTGTACGATTTGATGCACTTAAACAATTGACGATTCAATCTTTGACTTTGCTTTTGTTTTCTAGGCGTTGTTGTAAACATACAAATTTGATATTTGGTACGACGATTTAGCTTCACTAGAGGCATTTTTCCTGAAATTTCATTAAAATAGTTATATTATCGTTTAAGTTATCATCAGTTGTTTAAAAATTGCTGCTCTTTACTGTTTATATTTATTGAAACTTAACAAATGAACCAAAAAGGTTCGGATAAATCTAGTTTTTCGCAGAATTATATTAAGGACAGTCTCTTTTTGTATTCATTGTGATACGAGCTATACATCCAGAGATATTAAAGAAAACCGCTGCTCAAGGAATCACTAATTCCACATCCAGATATTCTATCCAAGTCACTCACAACGAAAAATTTTGTATGTGGAAATAATTGTTTATGGAACTTTAATAATATAATATTTGAAATACTCTACCCCAGAAACCCATAAAACGATATCCCACATCGGTAGTGGGGTGGGGGTGGTGATAGGGGGTGGTAGTGTGGATAAAATAAAAAATATTTTGAGGTTTCTGGTTCTTGTACACACACTAAATCACATTTTTTTTTCATCCCCTTTAATAATGGGGTGGGGGTGGTAATGCCAAATTTTTTTTTTGAGACCTTAGCTTCTCTTGTATATACTAAATACCAATTTTATGAACTCTTACCTGCTTGATTTACCTATTTACCCCAAATTTACCCCAATTTAGCCCTCAACCCTTCGACGGAAGATGAAAATATAATCTAGTTCTAGATCTCGTTAAAGTACATATGTGTACTAAATTTCAAGTCAATATCTCAAACAGTTCCAGAGTAAACGTGCACACAAAAAAAAGTTACAGACCGACAGACCGACAGACAGACAGACAGAAAGAAAGTTTTTGTTGCTCAAACTTAAAATCTCGACGTTTCATGACATTCTAAGCCTATCTGAACAATAAAAATTAAAAAAAAATTTTTTTTCCACTGGATGTGGAAGTAAAACTGCGAAAAAACACAATTCTCAACATTCTGTTCTTTAAATAAATGATCTGCCGGATAAAGATTTATTCCAACACTTTTTGCTACTGTTTCCGACAAATTCTATCAAAAAAATTGCTATTGTTTATTTTTTTAAGATTTACATACACTCTATAGGAAAACGTGTAATTTCCTACATTCCTCGAATATCTTGATTTTTCGAAAAATTTGTAGACAGCTTATGTAAAGAGAATTGACTGAGCTTTCCGACACTTTTTTAAATTTTTCCTCTAACATGAAAAACAAAAGCCTTATGACCGAATATGCGGACGTCCCAAAGCCAACCACCGCCCAGTCTATTAATTAGGGTGAAGAAGTACCGCTCGGCTAAAGTACACCATCTGTTGGACACCACGCAAGACTAGTTTTCAGCCGGTGACCGTCACAGTGCTTTTCGAGAGGAGTGGCGAGGATTTCAACTTTAATTATTTATTGCAAAGTAAGAACTGCCTATATTCGGTGTGGCGTGTTTTTATACATAAATACACACTTTAATGAAATTAAAAAAAAGTTCGCCATTCCTTGTTATGTGATTTAGACTCTTAGTTTTACTCCACTATTTCTTGTCATCGGGCTTTTCCCCAATTGTGTACTAACTCCATATGCTTTGAAATTCAAATTATCTTAATTATGACCAATAATAAAGGAGGTAATGTGGGTGTACTAATCTTCTGTTCCCCGTTCGTTGAACATATTATAGTGGCGTTAATCCTGGCGTCACGTCTAATGAAAATTTAATGATGGAGCCCAAAAGAGATCTAACAACTTGGTTAAATTTAAAATAATTTTAAACTCATGTGATGTTCATAACCTAGGAAGAGTTTCATAATTGTTGCAAATAAGCTTAATATTTTTAGAATTTTACAATAATTGTCGCATTTACTCTAGAGTGCATTTTTCAATTTAGATCTTTTAATAATTTGAAATTTTATGATATCTAAATTCCATTAATTCGTTGAATTACCTGCCTTAATTGTCAAAGCAAGGAAACTATTAATTATGTTGCACAACAGATAAAATAGTACTTAAAATGTATTTATGTCTATAATTTTTCGATTTCTACGAAGTTATGACGATTTTTTAAAATAAATCTAAAATAAATACAAACACGGGTATTAAGATAATGATTGGTTCTGTTATCTCACGAAATTGTTGCCAATTTATATTTAGTCCGCCTATAAAATTTGAACCATATATATTATATTTATTCTCAAATATAGAAGAAAGTCTGTTTTGTGCTTACATTGCAATTGAAGAAAATAACATTAAAGTTAAAAATTCGTATAATTAGCGTTGCTGTTTTTCAATGAAAGTTTATTTGAAAAGAATTTCACGCAAAAATAATAGTCGGAGAGCTACTGATAGGTATTTCGAGTGCATTACTTTTAAATACTTTTTGACATATTTGACATTCAAAATGCAAATAAGCTGCTTTATTGCAAGATGATTGAGCCATGCCTGTCAAAACACAAGTGAAACAAAAATAACAAGGTAGGCCACGAAAATAATTATATTATTGTTTATTCAATTTTGACATTTCAAACGTCATTCCATAGCAACTCCATAGCAACAACCGTAAATAGTTGTTTATTCGCTACACTCAAAGAAAATGATAGGTAAATTTAACCAAAAAGAGCATATGAAATCGCGCCTATCTAGTTTCATAGTTAAATCAATCAGAAAAGAATAGTCATACGACTTTATTTGTTTTTGTAAACAAATAGTAGTTTAATAATCATATCTTCTTGTAACAAATTAAATAGTACAATGACATTTTTTTATGTTCACTAACCATTTTCAATTTGGTCTACAATTAAATAGTACAACGACTTTGTTTTTTGTTCACCAACTAATTTTTAGGTTGATCTACACTTTATTGTATGATGAGGTTTTTTTTGGTTAGCCAAAATCTCAGTATTGAGACATCAGACCACCCAAACCAAAGATTAGAGATCATTTATAAGATCCATCCAAATATATCGATGATCCCTGAGAGAATTTGAACATTGCAATCATGTTATTAATTTTCTATAAATTCATAAGAGTATAAGATAATGCATGATTGATTATTGTCAGTGATTTGTATGTGGCGTCATCTGGGAATAATTTCTGTAATAGACTACGTGGTAAGCAAGCAAATTTTATGGTAATTTTTTTAGAACTTCTAGAAGACGACAATAATATTGGTTTGTCTACCAAGTACAATAATACAGCGAACTAATACTGGGTTAGAATTACAATTCGATAATAGTTAAAAATAAAATATACTATTATCTAGTTTAATTTGACAGAATTCAACAAAATAATAGTCAGACGAAAAAAATAATGGTCTTATTCATCTATTTTTTAAGTTAATGTTTGTTTTGTTGTACGACAATTTTTTATTAATTAAAATAACAATCACCTCTTGTTTAAAAATACCATCAATATAATTTAGTTTAACAAAATTAACGATATTGTTAGTTAACCATTTTTTTTTTGTTGAATTTACCCATACTATTTCTTTGAGTGTAGTAAAATAAAAAGTATTCTCTTCTTTTATTATTTTTCACATAAAGAGAAAATATTTCGACCTTTTCAGCCTCACTATAACCCATTTTGATTAAATAAATGTTAATAATGACGGTTTGAAATGTCAAAATTGAATAAACAATAAAATAATTATTTTCGGAGCCTACCTTGTTATTTTTCTTTCACTTGTGTTTTGACACGCATGTCTCAATCATCTGTCAATATAGCAGTTTATTTGAATTTTGAATGTCAGATATGTCAAAAAGTATCTAAGATAGATCTATACAATGTTATATATTTGAAATCAGGAGAAAAAGGGCTTCCCGAAAATGCAATAATATACAGGGTGTTCCATTTAAAACAACATATATTTATTTCGTATCACGTGACCTATGCACGATATTGTTTATTTTATCACGTTTCGTTAAAATATAGGTAAGATCCTACAACTTTTATACGAAACTTTTTTTTCTATTTTCAATAATAACAGAAATAGAGGGGGTCAATATATAGTGAATAACCCTGTACCAAGGCTTGTAAGTGTATTTTACATGTCGAGAACACAGTGCACACTGAAGCCCGTAGGGGTAAATACACGATACAAGCCGAGGTGCATACGACGTTTTTCGTACTACTAGCAATTTTACAATTTTACGTGAGTTTTGCAATATAAATGTGGATTATGATGAAAGTATCGACATTCATGAGGCAGCCAAAAATGCGTGTGCTTCGTTGGTGCCAGAATTTCAAAATTATTTAACTTCCTTTTTACTTTTTTGCCCTAGGGCCTAAAAGTAAATTTTGGGCTTTTTTTGCCTAAGTGACAATTTCATAACACTGGCCGACGTCAAAAAAAATAGTAGTATGAAAAATACGCTTAATTAATTATTGTTCATTTTTCCATAGACCTCAATATCGTTATTAGGTAATAAAGTTCAATTAACTGGGCGAGGGTGAAATTTTATTTTACAATTTTAGGCAAGTTCTTTCGAAGGTTGTTAAATTTTTTTCACAAAAATCTTAGATATTGTGTTTTGCTGACAGCCTTATAAAATGTTAAGTGCAAATATAGCATGTAATTCATTTTTATTAAATTGCCAACAATTACTGTATATTTACATATGACAGCCGTGTGTGCTATCGAACGCAGATATGACGAACTAAAATTAACAATTTTATTAGATGCACTTGGCATCAAAACACATATGTTATGTACTTGTATTACAGAAAATAAACAAGAGTTCCACTTTCCAGTATATTGCTTTAAAATAGTTTTGTGTTGAAATTAGGGTCAGCGTTTCTTATTTCATTTGAAAATATTTAACTTGCTATTTTTAAAAATAAACATTATGTAAACATACTAAACCATTTTCAATACTGTATTTTTATTAAGTTATATTTAAATGTTTAGTCCAAATTTTTATAAATATATTTGTAAAAATATACTAGAATCACATTATTTGTATTTGTTAGTTTTTATCTTCCAAACTTTTGGGAAAATTAATTCATAAAGGGCTATTTTACAACAAGGTAGAATAAAATATTGGTTATATTTTATAATCATTAAAAAGTGACCATATTAAATTAAAAATAATGATTTATATAAAACAATCACGTTTAAGGAATATTTTTATATAATGTAGGAGGGGTTGCCATAATCATTAATTAATGTTTTCCACAAATATATAGTTGCTGCAACGACCGCCATGCTGGAAATATTGTAGGATATAAAAAACCGCTGCCCAAGGAATCACTACTTCCACATCCGGATTTTCTATCCAAGTGACACAACGAAAAAATTTTGTATCTGGAAATATTTGTTTATGGAACTTTAATAATATAATATTTGAAATCCTCTACCCCAATAACCCATAAAACGATACTCCACATCGGTAGTGGGGTGGGGGTGATGACAGGGGGTGGGAGTGGGGAGTGGATAAAGTAAAAAAATATTTTGAGGTTTCTGGTTCTTGTACACACACTAAATCACATTCACAACCCTTCGACGGAACAAGATGAAAATATAATCTAGTTCTAGATCTCGTTAAAGTACACATGTGTACCAAATTTCAAGTCAATATCTCAAACGGTTCCAGAATAAACGTGCGCACAAAAAAAGTTACAGACCGACAGACAGACAGAAATTTTTTTTCGCTCAAACTTGAAATCTCTACGTTTCATGACATTCTAAGCCTATTTGAACAATAGAAATTTTTTAAAATTTTTTTGTCGTTACACTTCCACTGGATATGGAGGTAAAAAGCTATAACTTTTATTTGAATATTTGAACAATTTTTCTCTATTGTTTATTTATACTTTACTTATACTTTACGATTTACAGCCGCCAAAGGTGGAAATTGAGTGACCCCAAAAATCGCCCATTTTCTAGCCCTCGAATTTTGTTTCAGACTAAGTGCTAAATTATTATTAATAATGAGAACATCCTGAATACAAAATTTCAAGATGAGCATATGTTTTTGAGATATGAGGGATTGTGGTTGTGATATGCGTGATGCTATCAAAAAACACACAGCCCCACAAAAAATGAATACTCATCAGCTATGGCAGAACAATATTCTTAGTATTTTTCGACGCAAAATTCATATCTAATATCGACGAATCCGTATATCCATTGATTAATTCAGAAGAGCCAAAAACATCCCCTATGTAAGGATGAAAATGGGGAAAAATGATGCTATTGAGTTATAGAGCTTCCATGAACAGAAATATACTATAAGTCTATTGGCTAAATGCATGAATGAAGGTGTTGACTAGAGCTTACACAAAGTAATTGAAACACGCCCTCAAGAGGGTGAAAACTACCCCAATATTATACAAAACTGCATAAAAGCTCCAATAACTGGTGAAAAAGCTTGAACACTTATTAACAGGAATGAACCATAAATCTGTTATGACCTAATTCACGAAAACGACCCATCACATAGTGCAAAAGTACCCCTTTTCTTGAATTATGAACTTGAGTCAGTGAAAAGATAGTGAATATACCAGATATTGCATTCTGATTGCAGTGTGTCTGGACCTGGAACGATAACCAATATTCCCACAATAGTTTTTTTACGCACCTATGAAGGGGTGAGAAAACAACGCACATTTATGTAAGCGATCTCGTTGTGAGAATATCTAAAGCAGTGGTAAAGGTAGATGGCGAGTTAACAACTCCATTTAGTATAAACTCTGGAGTGAGACAAGGTGACGCATTATCCACAATGCTCTTCAACTTGACCTTGGAAGCATCCATCCAAAAACTCAAAATGACCGGCCATATAGGTACAAAATCAGTACAATTCTGCGCATACGCCGATGACATTGCTATAATAAGCCGAGATTGGGGAAACATTAGCGCAACTGGATGAGGAAGCCCAGTTAAGAGGGCTCGAAATTAGTGAAATGAAGACAAAGTACATGGAAACGAAAATAACATCAAATACTAATATCAACAGCATACGTATCGGAAGATTTGACTTTGAACATGTACATGATTTCACCTACCTAGGTTCACAGATAAACAACGAAAACTTGGTATCAGTTGAGATAAAGGCACGTATACTGAGTGGAAACAGGTGCTATTTTGCACATGAGAAATTAATGAAATTTAAAATTTTAAATAGAAACCTGAAACTCCAAATATATAAATCCTTGATACGACCCGTAGTTACTTATGGGTGCGAAGCGTGGACATTATCCAGCGCTGATGTGAACCAGTTGAGAGTTTTTGAAAGAAAAATCCTACGAAGAATATATGGCCCCATCCAGGAGGAAGACGGCTCTTGGAGAATAAGAATGAACCATGAACTTGACCACCTGATCAAAGGAGCCGATATTGTTAGGTTCATAAAAGGCAGGAGATTAAAGTGGCTTGGATATGTGCTAAGAATGGATGACGAAAGAACAACTAAAAGAATAATGCAATGGAAGCCGGCGGGGAAGAGACTTAGAGGAAAGCCACGTAAAAGATGGATTGAAGATGTGGAGCAAGATATTAGGACATTGGGAGTGAGAGGATGGAGAAGGACCAGTTCTGAGAGGGCAGAATGGAAAATAATTGTCGAGCAGGCGAAAACCCACATGGGGTTATAAAGTCATAAGAAGAAGAAGAAGTTTTTTTACGCACCTATGAAGGGGTGAGAAAACAACGCACATTTATGTAAGCGATCTCGCTGTGAGAATATTACATTAAAGTAAATTCTCCATAAAATTAATATTCTAACGGTCTGTTTTCAAACTTTAAGTGAATTTTATAAGTAGGTGGGGGAACGAGGGGGTGAATATCAGAGACATCGCAATCGCTGTATCACATTAGCAAAAATCCTGTAACAAGGGTTTTCAAGAGTACTCTTTAGGAATGTCATGGCCTCGTGATTCTTTCTCATCGCTCTAGAGAAATTCACAACGGTTAGAGGATGGAAATATGAGCAATTTTACAATCATTATATTGTATTAAGAAAAATTCTGACAAACGCCATAGTCTATATGTCCAAGTGGATTTTATGGGCAGTAAGGGTGCGAAGGGATGAATATCGGAGCAATCTCGTAATCACTGCATTACACAAAAAACATACTGATGTAGCGGTTTTCAAGAGTGCTTTTCTCTTATGTCGGGGCTTCTTGATTCCTTTTCATCTCCCAAATGATCCCGACGGGGGTCAGGGAGATGAAATACACCAATAAGTTTTCGTCCCGTTTTCTTACCCCATCGTAGGTGTGTCATAAAATAGTTACAAATACTCTAGTTATCGTCCCACATTCATACCTACTGCAATCAAAATGCGATATCTGGTACATTCACTATTTTTCCCCTGACTCAAGTTCATAATTCGAGATAATGGGTAGTTTCTTACCCGGTAATGGATTGTTTTCGTGTTCTAGGTCGTAACAGATTTATGGTTCATTCCTATTAATAAAGCTTAGAGAGTTCAAGCTTTTTTGACAGTTATTGGAGCTTTTATGCAGTTTTGTATAATACTGGGGTAGTTTTCACCCTCTTAAGGGTGTGTCTCAATTACTTTATGTGAGCCCTAGTCAACACCTTCGTTCATGCATTCAGCCAATAGACTTATACTATATTTCTGTTCATGGAAGCTCTATAACTCAATAGCATCATTTTTCTCTATTTTCATCCTTATTAGGGGATATTTTTGGCCCTTCTGAATTAATCAATGGATATACGGATTCGTCGATATGAATTCTGCGTCGAAAAATACTAAGAATATCTTGATTGCTCTTCCATAGCTGATGAGTATTTATTTTTTGTGGGGATGTGTTTTTTGATAGTATCACGCATATCACAAATTCAATCCCTCGTATCTCAAAAACAAAACATATGCTCATCTTGAAATTTTATATTCAGATATTCTCATTATTAACAATTAATTTAGCATTTGGTTTGAAACAAAATTCGAGGACTAAAAAATGGTCGATTTTTGGTCTATTTTTGGGGTCACGCTTTGTACTTCACTACAGATTTTTGCAATCGTTTCTGTCCCCATTGTTCGTACGTAGTGATTAGCTGTTATAAATATCATATATTATAATATTTCCTTAAAATTCTGCTTAAACAATTTTCTTCCACAGTCAACTGTTTTAAAATTACAGCTACTCGAAGTTTAATAAATTATGGAATTTTCGAGGTGTTGTAATTTTTAAACAATTAACTGTGGAAGAAAATTGCTCAAACAAAAGTTTTTAGAAAAAAACCGCTGCCCAAGAAATCACTACTTCCACATCCAGATTTTCTATCCAAATCTCTCACAACGAAAACAATTTTGATACTATATTTGCATTCCATTATATGGAAATAATTGTTTATGGAACTCATCCCCTTTAATAATGAGGTGGCTAATGCCAAAAAAAATGTGAGACCTTAACTTTTATATATACTAAATACCAATTTGACGGACTCTTGCTGGATTTACTTATTTACCCTAATTTACCCCCTAACCTTTCAAAGGAATAAGATGAAAATATAATCTACTTCCAGATCTCGTTAAAACACATACGTATACCAAATTTCAAGTCAATATCTTAAACGGATCCAGAGTAATCATGCACACAAAAAAAAATTAGACAGAACGACAGACAGATAAAAATATTTTTTTTGCTCAGACTTAAAACCTCGACGTTTCATGACATTTTAAGCCTATTTGAACAATACAAATTTTCAAATTTTTTTGCGTTACTATACTTCCACTGTATGTGGAATTAATTTAGAAAAATTTTGAAAAACTAGATTAAACTTAGTTTCTGAAATTAGTTGTAGAAAATATTAATCAATAACTGTGGCAACCACCCCCTTGAAAATAAAATAAACCTTCATTACATAAAAAAAATCTTGTAGGAATTATTCACGGGTCAATGAGATATGGACTGTATTATAATGATTTGGCGCAATAATCAAATGTCAGATCTGTATAAATTCACCCTTCGGCCTTAATTCGTGAAATACAGATAAATTTGAACCTTACCCTACTCTTGTATGTCTTTGGAAAATCCATTATGAAAAAATCACAGCACTGCACTTACAACCACCTGAAGAACCTCTTAAACAAACCCGGTTGACTAGTTCGAGAACAGCTTGAAAACTTTTTCCTGGATTCTTAAAACGGGGCCGTAAAAAAATCGAGCGAACTAAACTTTTTAAAATTGAAATTCCAGAGTTGCAGATCCAGTGACATCAGTTCGTGAAATAAATGAACGTAAATAAATTCGCGAGACTTGAAATTCGACTCTATGTCCCTGCAGCACAGGGTCTATTTTCAGCGTATGAGGCGTTTTCATTAAACCATTTTATTAGTGTAGGAGATGAGAGTGAATCAACACACATGTACATTTTCAATCGCCATTTGTCCATTTGAATGGGTTAACATGCCATGGGCGTGCGCAAAGCATATCAGAGGCTAAAAAAACCTAAAATTAAATTATAAAAAGGACAAACTTGCATGAAATTTGAAAATAAGAGTGGGCATATGAACTATGTGCTGGTAATTTTATGAAATGGTCGAGAAACCTTTATATTGAAGCATTAAACAGAAAACCCCTAAAAGTACTTAATGTAAATATGGACAATGTAAAGTAATAAAAACTAACAATCTGACAGTTGTAGTTTATATTTTTATTTACAATAAACAGCATGAAAAATGCACTTCCCTGACTGTGTTTTCTTGGAAGTTTGTGTACATATTGGTTTATGGTAAATAAAGAAATGATAAAAAGATGACACAAAGAAAACAAAATTGTTTAAACCTCATCGCCATTTAAAAAATACTTTTATTAATAACTGAAATATTAATAATAATGTAAGATTCGCTATAGATCTCCTTATTGTATCTTATTATTCTTGACAAGTTTTTTTTGTAGAATTTGTGGCCCAATGATTTCCCTGTCAAAAAATCCTATTTCAAACTTATAGATAATTATAAATTTTTTATGGTTAATCATAAGAGCCTATCTGGTTTATAAGGTTTTATACAGTACATTAATTTTGCCATATAGACATTATATTGGGATGAATAAGTATCTAAAGGAGTTTTAATTGAGTTGGAATACCCATGTTGTTATTGGTATGTTTCCATAAGTGTTTATACTAAAAACAGTTTTTATATGACATTACAACTTTTAATTTGATAAGTTCTCATGGGATCTGAATAGTGTTGAAACTGAAAAGGTTTCATCAGTAAAATCAAATGCGAGTTCTGTAATATTTTATAAGAAACAATTAGTATATGGTTTTCGTAAGATCTGAGAGGTTGTTATCAGTTTAGTTTATATAAAAATTTAATGAGGATTTATAAGGATACGTATTAAAAAGTGTTAATAAGGTATTACATCGAATATTTTTGAGGCTTTTTATGGGATCTGAAGAGTAATGAAATTGAAAAGATATACTAAGGAGTTCCTAGCAGACATTTTATACATTTTTATAAGGATATATTTGTACTTATTTTTATAAGACTACATGGGGTATATATCAGTTTAGCTTATATAAGAATTTAATGGAAACGTGTAAGAATGCGTGTTAAAAAGTATGAATAAGGTATTATCAAATACTTTTGTGAGTTTTGTTGGAATCTGAAGAGTAATGAAATTGAAAAGATATACCAAGGAGTTCCTAGTAGGCATTTTATACATTTTTATAAGGATATATTTGTACTTATTTTTATAAGACTTCATGGCTCTATATCAGTTTAGTTTATATAAAAAGTTTATATAAGAATTTAATAAGGATTTATGGGGACATCTATTAAAAAGTATTAATAATGATTTACAACTATAAATTTGGTAAGTGTTCAAGGGGTTCCAATAGTAGTAAAACTAATAATGTTTCATCAGGAAATCAGGGATGAATTTTATAACATTTAATAAGAAATAATTAGTATATATAAGATTTGAAGGGTTATTATTAGTTTAGTTTTATATAAGAATTTAATAAGGATTTCTCAGTGCACCCACCGAAAAGTATTATTTACAACTATTAATTTGAACAGTTTTCATGGGATTTCAATAGTAGTCAACCTAAAAAAGTTACAATACTTACCAAACTAAACTTAATAATACAATAGATTTCATATAATTTACATAAAATCCATTGTAAGATTAAAATCCATTGTAAGTATATACTTACACATTGTATTTTAGAAAACTCTCTTATTCCCATAAAAGCATAAAAGTTTTACAATAGACCTCAAGCGAGGAATATGCATTAAAAACTCACAGAATCTATACAATTTTCGTGTCTCAAACGCCATAAAAACTTATAAATACTTATAGGCCTCGTACTGAGAGTTTACCTTAATATTTTTCAAATTCATATAAAAACCTACAAAACTTCGCAATTTAATTACCATAAATACTTATAAATATACTGATAGACTTCATTCAGAGAATTTACTTTAAAACCCCATTGCATATCCTCATAGAATTTTATAAAAACTTCGTGTTTATTATTAAAACGTGCAAGTGTTGACAGACTTCAGGCAAGGAATTTACATTCAAAACACATTTCAAATATTTCAAGAACTTAGACACATCTGAACCTTTAAAATCTTCGTATTTCAAACACCATATAAGAACTTACAAATACTGATAGGCCTCGTATGGAGAATTTTCATTAAAAATACTTTTCAAATACATATAAAATACCTGTAACACTTCATATTTCAATTACCGTGAAAACGTATAACTACTGATAGACTCCATATAGGGAATTTACACTAAAAACCCATTGTACGCTGCAAATCTTATAAAAACTTCGTATTTCCTATTAATATACGCAAATGCTTATAGGCTTCAGGTAAGGAATTTACATTAAAGACACATCTCAAATAGCCACATCAAACCATATTCAGAACTTATAAAAACTTTGTATTTCAAATACTATAAAAACCTAAATACACTAATACATATAACTACTGATAGACTGCATATAGGTAATTTACATTAAAAACCCACTGTACGCAGCAAATATTATAAAAACTTCGCATTTCCTATTAATATATGCAAATGCTGATAGACCTCAGGCAAGGAATTCACATTAAAAACACATTTCAAATAGCCGCACATCAGACCACATTATTTAGAACTTATAAAAAAACTTTGTATTTCAAATACTATAAAAACTTACGTATACTAATAGGTTTCATACGAGGAATGTACATTTAAAACACACACACACACATAATTAAAACTTATGAAAGTTTAGTGTTACATACTCCAGCCTCCAGTAGAGGGAGCTGTTATACATGTCGCTAATTCATATCTAATCTAATGTGACCTAAGAAACTACCGTGGGCTTGTTAAATTGAAAGTAAAGCAGTATCTTTTACTGCTAACTTATTAACTGCGTTTAGGCTAGAACGCTAGAGGAAACAAGAGAGGACTTTTGCAGTATTTAGTGTTTACCACTATATTCACTATATTACTATTGGTATTTGAAATATTAATAGTAAGTAAATGATATTTACTTACCTATGTAAGTTTATGGGATTTGGCATTAAAAATATATTTCAAATCACAACCAAAATTTATAAAAAAAACCTATTAATACTAATAGAATTTCTATGGGAAATTTACATTCAGAACACTATACAAACCTATAAAAACCTATAGAAACTTTTAATTACATGTACTATAAAAACTCATGAATACTAATAGATATCATATGGGAATTTATATTCAAAACACTATAAAAACCTATAACCTTTTAATTAAATATACTATAACAACTCATCAATAGTGGTAGATACCATATGAGAATTTACAGTTAAAACACATTTCAAATACACACATCAAAAATTATAAAAACTTATACATTTTTTTTATAAGTTTTTATAAGGATTTTTTGACAGGGTTCGTACTTTGGTGTGACAGATAGAGAGATGAATTCTAATCTCATTTTTGAGTAATTTCATTATGAATAGAAACAATAATAAAATGACACATACGAGACAATGTCAGCATTCAGACATCTTCATTAAGAGTTGTATTTACAGCACATGTTCGATCAAACTCGAATACACAACACATTTTGTATGTACGTAGCACCTATTTATTGACTTTTCTAGATTCTTCATACTCAAGAAGATCATTTATATACTAAAACATTGAAATATAATAGCCGCGTCTACTTCTTTGATTATAACTTCTAGAGTATCAGATATTCGCATTGTCCACATTTTACCCACAATACAGTGTAATTTTTTTAAGAATATCCAATTTTACAGAATTTAAGCTAACTATATAGGAAAAAGCATGATCATTTCGTGAAATTTTTTCAAAGATTGAAGAACACTATTTGAGTATTCTTCGATTATTTAGATGAAATCTGACAAATAGTTTGCCGTTTATATCATGCAATGGTTACAAGTCTGATTTGCATTTTGAGTTTATAGCAGTACTAGAAGGTTCAGATCTTGGACCACCACTTTTTAAATTGTTCATAAACAGAGTCGATAACTTTTTCGTAGTTATATTAAACCCTGGTGATTTCCAGAATCTAACTATTACAGTTCAAAACAGAGTAGTAACTTGTAGGTTTAATATACCAAGGAACAATTTAAAAGTCATTTGGACTTGAGGAGGTTCTAAGAAAGGTTTGTCAGGGTTAGGAAATAGTCGTGTGCTTTATTGATGTTGTAGTTAAGGCCTTTTAGGCTTCAAGTATACTTGCTCTCAATAGTAAGTTTTAAAGCATTCTGTAAGACCTAATTATAAAGCTAATTTGCTTCTAGGATAATATGTATTTGTAATGGATTTATCATAACCTACATAAAATTCTCCATAAAGCTAATTAGTTTTATGAACGTCTTAAATTCCATTTAGATTTAAAGAAACTTTAAATTATTCTTTATGCTTTTAACATATTTGCAATAAATGCATTTTAAATCCTTTTTAAAACTAGACATTTTCAATGCCTATTAGTACTTATTAAAGGCCATTACAAAACTAGACTCTTAAAACATCCTTGATAAATGTTGTGATGAAACCGTTATGAAGAAAAAAAGGCCTCTATAAATCTAAAAGGCAAATTTTAATTCCATAAAACACTTTCCAAAACCTCAATAAAACATTTATTATAAAAATAATAAACAATATGCCTGCCTGAAGTGTCGTTGATGCATGTGTGTGTGTGTGTGTGTGTGTTAATTAAAAGCATTTCACGACTTACTGATGTGTAATTAAGTCTTTTTTGGAAAGGTGGAAGAAAATAAAAAAGAGTGGCCATTTTAAAAGGACTGTTAAAACACACACACATACCAATTATTTTGAGGTTAAGTTTTAAGATTTTTGTATCAAATGTCAACGTCCCAAACGTTTTATTACAGCTTTTATCAAGTCCATGTGATCTTCGACAAGTGCATTTGCATTTTTGTAATGAAGGGATTATTTGTGATAGTATACAAAAAGACTAAAAGGGCTTCATTTAGAATAAATGTTCTAGGTCATTACCATTATTAGAATATATAGTTTAATGAGAGGACCAGTGTTGCCAGATCAAAATTTTAAAAGTTATCAGACGACGCTTTAAAAAGTTTCTAAATCTTACTAAAATTTCATTAGATTTGAAATTAAAGCTCTCATCTTTAATTTTCAAAAGCTGCAGTGTCTGTAGGACACGTAATTTTCTTGAGCTCTCTGAGCACAGCATAGCCTTGAGCGTCCTCTATCTGATTATTTTGTTGCCAGACTTCGTACTCTGTATTGTATTAAATGCTTTGTAACTAGAAAGTACTGTTTGTCTACGAGACGCTAGAGGGCAACGAGCCCAGGCTATTCGATTGTAGCGATTCACGGTCAATAAACTATACGGTTACCTCAATTAGCAGCTTTTAGACGAGCGCGGAGCGGGGAATCGATTGAAAGATATTCTGTTAGGGTATACAGCCTACGTCAGCTGTAGACACTACAGGCATCTTTGTCTGTGTCTTTTGCACGGAAATCAGATATGTCTGTCTCTTTCATTCGATTCCCCGCTCCGTGCGTCTCTCTCGTCTAAAAGCTGCTGATCGAGGTAACCGTAGAGTTTACTGACCGTGGTAGCGATTAACGTGAACAGTTCGGTATTAAATGGATCGCAACTCGAATTTAATGTTTGTCTACCTACCAGTAGAGGGCAATAAATTGGCTGATTCAAAAATCATTAAAAATGGGAATTTTCATAAAAGTTTTCACTAAAGCAGCCCACTTTTTTAAATTGCTGATTACGTGTGTCTATGCAAATTTTGTATGGATATTAAAATCATTATTATTTCTGAGGGGCTCTTGTTTTTTGGGCCTTTCTTATGTAGTTTTAACGACAAACTGCCGTTGGTTTTAATTTTTTTGTCATACCTGATGGCTTTTTATTACCTTTTAAATCGGCCTTAGAGAGGTTATAGTGCTCTACGCTTTATACATTTCAAATTCCATTTTATCTTCAATGAGTCTGATGGTGTGTTTGCTTAAATCAGTTTAGAAAAAATAAATGCAATAATAAAATTATTTGGATTCCGTGGACATTCTTATAGCTTCTCAGTTCTAATATGGTTTTAAAAACAGTTTTAAGGTAGCCTTCTAGGTGTTTTCTAGAAATGCAGGAAGCTAATAGAAAAGCTTCTGACAGCTTTAAAATAGGTTTTAAGAAAGGTTTTAAAACGGCCCGAACAAGGTTTTCAAGAGCGGCACTATGCCTCACTAAGGAGTTTTATGATGGAATTTAAAATAGGCCTTAACAACCTTCATAAGGGTGGGCCCTTTTAGTCTACAAGTCGCTTTATGATGGTATTAAGGATATTGTTACAGCAAAATAGATTTTTCAAGGCATTTTATAAATAGTTTTATAGCACCCTTGTATACATTTAAGAAACTAAAATTGTTCCTTGGGATGTAATCACTATTGAACAATTCTGAGTGCAGGATTGTAACTTATTCGCTTATTTGCATGATTGTATCAGTAATGGTAGATTTACCAGATCTGCTTAAATCAAGAACTTACGAAATATTTTTGATATTGATATATATATCTCTAATTTAATATATTGAAACAATAAATTCTGTTAATATCTGGAAAAATTGCGAGAGGCGAAGAGAACGTTCTCCAGAACCGGTGACAAATGTCACTAAGGAGCTGAGAGGGAAGAGCTGGTGAGGCTGTGTACCTAGATGTGGCAAGACATTGTAAATAAGAAGAGATGGAAGACCCTGGACTTGAAAATTTTAAATAATCTTCGAAAGATCTGGCTTTCGAAACTATTAGTTATTTGTTAGCCTAATTCTTGGAGTTCTCTTTACTAGTTAGGTTAGGTTAGGTTAGGTTGATATGTGAGTGGGCTAGTAACAGACCCTCCACCACGACCATCTGGTCTATTGTGGCTCACTCCTAATTATATTTCACCCAATAGGTTCAGCTTTTTGATAAAGTCGACTACCTTATTGGGTGAGAGGTTGTCCAGATCCTCTGGCCGCAATTGCCCTTTGCCAAAAAGTGAGAATCTGGTTCTTTCTGCAGCAGGACAGGTACATAAAATGTGCGCTGCCGTTTCATCCTCCTCCAGACACAGTCGGCATTCAGCGTTGTCCGCTATTCCGAGTCTGTGTAGGTGGTGGTTAAGTCTGCAGTGCCCAGTGTATAGGCCAACTAGAGTTCTTAGGTGTAACCTATTTAACTCTAATAGTTTTTTAGTTCTTGATTTCAAAGGGTATGTGATGAACTCCTTTGAATGAACTAATCCTGGTAGTTCTTGCCAGTACTGGAGGATTTTCCCCTCAGTCCAGGCCAAGATGGTGGTTTTCACAGTGCTTGCCGATATGCCAAGCACTGGCTCCGGTCCGATAAATTTTGATACCGCACCTTCCCTGGCTAAGGAGTCGGCTACTTCGTTGCCCTCCAAGCCAGAATGGCCCGGTATCCAGACCAGAGTTAATTTGTTGTATCTGCCCAATCGGGCTAGAGCCTTTTGGCAATTCCAGACCAATTTAGAATTGCAGCGATGTGAGCCAAGAGCTTTAAGAGCTGCTTGGCTGTCTGAAAAGATTTTTATTAATCTGTGTCTAGGATGCATCTGCTCAAGCCTCCTTGTACACAGTTCAATGGCATGAACTTCTGCCTGAAAGACAGTCGCATGATTACCCAGGCTCGAAGTGATTCTTACCTTTGGGTTGCGACTGTATGCTCCAGCTCCAACTCCCTCAGGGGTTTTGGAGCCGTCTGTAAACCAACAGATGTCTGCTCTTTGTAGGTCAGTTTTGTTCCTATCCCATTCGTCTCTTCCAGGAAAAAGGACGGTAAAAGGCAGTTCATAGTTGGTCACGGTAGGCATCACATCTGAAGGCATTCCCAGGATGCTCTTTACTAGTACACCGGTAAAGGTGTGGATAAAAAATGGCAACAAATTTTCAGAAAAGTTTTCTTTCATTGTAGGTAAGAAGCAACTAAAATTTGAACTAATAAAATTAAATTACAAATTTAAAAAAAAACCCGACACAAAAATATCGACTAAATAACTAATATAAAAAAATAAATTAACACAACTTCAAAAATTATGAAATAATTTTGATTCTATATACGAACTCTTATGATTTATTTAAATCCAGCATGCATTTTCTTTCTTATACGCATGAATATATCGGGAGCTGCTGTTTTGAATACAACTATTTAGTAGGTAGTTCGTCTTTACAGCAGCCCCCGACATATTCATGCGTATAAGAAAGCAAATCTCGAGGACATAAAGAAAATGTAAGCTGGATTTAAATAAATCATGAGTTCGTATATAGAATCAAAATTATTTCATAATTTTTAAAGTTGTGTTAGGTAATTTATTTTTTTTATATTATAGCGTATTATTATATCACGAGTCCCACACAGAACTTTTTAACCTTTAAGCCGACGCGGTCCAATTTTGTATTCTACTAGTCGCACACGGTCTACAAGACCGGTTCTATTAGGTCTGTGTGTCTGTCTGTCTGTGGCTTTATATCTCTTCAACGGGAAGTCTTCTGAAATGTGTAGACTAGGCTCTAGTGCTATTAATAAAAGTACAATAATGTTATGTTACGATTTCTCCTTGGAATTATCTTCAGGGTTTTTTTTAACGTAAAATGTATGAATAAGTAGACGCAACGTGCATTTTTGACCTGCAGAATGAAGATGAATGATACCTGAAAAATATTAGTTTAAAAAATTAATATAGAAATAGTCGTTCTACCAGAACTTAGTAAGCGGGTATAAGCCTAAAAAATATGACATAATGTCTACCAAATAAGAAGTAATAACACAAAAGAATCCAAGTACCCAAAAACAAGAAAAACTAGATATACCTATTATATTCTTCACCAATGTATTGAAGATTTTATGTAACTGTTGAATGTTCTATGTTCTATGGGATAATCTTCGCAGTTTTTTTAATGCAAGATTTCTTTAGGTATAATTGTTATATTTTTAATTTTAATCATCCGTGATGATGCCAGTTTGTATGGCGAGACGCTTGGGAGTCTATCTTTGTTTTTACAGAATATTTTTAAAGGTTATAATTTTACTGAGCGTTTCTTTTCAAAAACAAGTCCTTTCTCCAACTAATGCAAACTCACTGTCCAAATTTCAAAACGATCGAAATTTTCTTCTTAACTTATTTTAGTTACAAGAAACTAGATGGATGGACGGACAGACAGGCGAACGGACAATTCTTTTCATAGACTATTGTAAGACTTTTGACAGTGTCGATTGGGACAAACTATGTGTTGTATTATTGGAGATGAATGAAGAATACTCTGCATTGGTAAAGACACACAGACAGACAGACACACAAACATACGAGTCAAACTTATAACTATAATTATAACTCTTTTTGGGTCGGGGGTTAAAATTTTTTTAAAAACTCCCGATCAATGTATCTAATCGTACCAGTTTGATACCACCGAATCAAAATGAGGCCGAAATCATATTCGGCTACCATAATTGTCTGCACATTTTCAATTTTACTGTGCATCAAAATCGGATCACTCGTTGAAGAGATATGAAGCCACAGACAGACAGACGAACAAACATACGCGTCAAACTTATATTGGGTGGGGGGTTAAAAATGACATCGTTTTCGGGCCTTTTTTTAGTTTTTTATTGTAAGTACTGATTACACCATTTCCCTTTTATGTATGGACAAATTTAAATCAGTTTAAGTTTTAAATGCTCTTAGAGATACCTGCATGAAATTTGTAGAAGAGCTATTTTTTTTTAAATTTTCCTTAGTTAAATGGCTCCGAACGAGGCTAAATAATCCGTATATGTGGGGAGCTAAGGTCTTTAAAGTTAACGGTAGAGTAATTTGGGCAAGTATTAACTATCCTTTTAACTTTACCAATGCAAACGTAATTGGCAAAGTAGAGTACAAGATTAAGGTAGACTAGAGTAAGATTACATGGTGAGAAAGTAAAGTCTAGTTTTCATTTGTAGAGTTAGCGGTAGAGTAATTTGACAAATTCTACCAATGTCAACGTAATTTATGAAGTAGAGTACTGGATCATGGCAGAGTGGAATAAGATTTCACGGCAAGAAAATAACTCTTCCACTCGCCCTTTAATACCAATGATTTCTATTCTACTCTACCACTACGCTAATGAAAACAGGTTTGATAGTGTCATGTGTGTAATGTTTATGAAGACACAACGTATATGAGTCTATCACTCTACCATATTATTTTTATTTTACGTGTGACTGAGTACCAAATCCGGTAGAGCAAAGTAGTTTGGTTAAAGAGTATGCTAGTTACTCTACCAACGAACTAGGCTTAACTCTTGATTTCTATTCTACTCGACTGGCATTATACTAACGAAAATAGGTTTGATTGTTTAATAAGTATATTGTTTATGTAGACATGACGCGTACTCTACCATATTATTTTTAATTTGCGTTTGAATGGACACTAATTTCTAAAAAGGATGTTAGTATACTCTATCGTTAGCTTTAATGATAACATTGTGCAATCTTACTCTACTCTACCATGATCTAATACTTGCCCAAATTACTCTACCGCTAAGACTTACCAGGATTTTTTAAGGAATATTGCTAATCGCGTATGACTTCCCGGGTTCGATTTTTGGTCGTGGTACTGGGATATTTCGGAAAAATATATTAATACTGATATACTCGAATACTGAATGTGTTCCTTGTCTCTGAATGTATATCCCCTCCCACACAAAGTCACTTAACGCCTTCGTGAATAAAGGGGGTTGTACACACGTGTTGCGGTGAGTATGTGTGTGGACGGTATTAATATGTAGTCAAGGTGGTTAGAAATTTGTAGATCAGACGTGTTCAAAATACGAACATTGAAAAGAATATGTTTGAAACTTAATAATCCGATTAGAGAATATTATTTAGGTATTAAGCAAATCACAACTTACACACTTTTTTATTTATTATGATATTACCCACTTTCTGCATATTGTTACCCTAATCTGGGCACGCTAATATACTTGTTAGGTAAATACTTTAAAACACTCATTATTGCGGAATAAATCAAAACAACTACTCTTCTAGCTAATACTGACGAAGTATTGAATTACATGAGCATTTTATAGCAAAAAAATATATATTAAAAATATTTATTTGAAACACACTGTAGTCTCAAAAACATGAACTGAAGTGTGTTTATTTTATCTTCATTAGTTATATAGCGGCTTTATACCTATTTTAAATAAGTGCTATATTTTTGTGTATATTTTTTAAATCGCCCCCTACAATGACACGTCTATGTATGGGCTAACAGAATGGTGATAGCAGCTGCAAGCGAGATTGTAGGTCATAGATTATAGGGCATATGATGATACTTCATATCTGTTATTTGCCCAATGTATAATGTATTTGTTGAGTGCAAATATTTAATTAACTGGAATTATATTGTAATTAATTGCTTTGGACGAGCCGGTCGATATTATTTTTAAACCAAGGAGAGTTTACAATAGCTCACTATTTATTTATGATTGTCGATCGAGTATTTGGCTATTTTTACGTGCGTCAGAAGTGAAATTAGTATTGGGTTATTACTAAGAGTCTGACCGTAAAATCAGTTTTAAAAATACACAAATTGTGATGAATATTATTCCATAATGCGGGTATCGTTTCTCAGAACTCGTTACGTTTTTAAATTTTCCTCGAGTCGACTTTCAAGTAGTCCCGAGGGATCTTTTCACAACTCACATTTTAAAAGTTGGAGAACTTTTTCCTCAATTTGTTTGGGAATTTTTTGTCTAGCTAACTCGGTATTCAGATCTTACCTGATGAAATAAACATCTTTATTTAAGTTTCAAACTGATTATTGACATGTTATTTTGGCTTCGTATATCTTACGGATTATTTAACGCACATGTTATAATCTTCATTCGATTGGGAGCCGTAGCGCTGACACTGAATTAATTGAAGACCTAAGTGGATAAAGATGTTATGTCGCATTTAAAAAAAAAAACCGCTGCCCAAGGAATCACTACTTCCACATCCAGATTCTCTATCCAAGTCACTCACAACGAAAAAACTTTGTATGTGAAAATAATTGTTTATGGAACTTTAATAATATAATATTTGAAATCCTCTACCCCAAAAACCCATAAAACGATACCCCACATCGGTAGTGGGGTGGGGGTGGTGATAGGGGGGTGGTAGTGGGGGGTGGATGAAGTAAAAAAATATTTTGAGGTTTCTGGTTCCTGTACATACACTAAATCACATTTTTTTTTCATCCCCTTTAATAAGGAGGTGGGGGTGGTAATGGGGGTGGCTAATGCCAAAAATTTTTTTGAGACCTTAGCTTCTCTTGTATATACTATATACCAATTTCATGGACTCTTACCTGCTTAATTTACCCATTTACCCCAAATTTACCCCAATTTACCCCCCAACCCTTCGACGGAACAAGATGAAAATATAATCTGGTTCTAGAATTCGTTAAAGTACATATGTGTACCAAATTTCAAGTCAATATCTTAAACGGTTCCAGAGTAAACGTGCGCACAAAAAAAAGTTACAGACAGACAGACAGACCGACAGACAGACCGACAGACAGACAGAAATTTTTTTTCGCTCAAACTTAAAATCTCGACGTTTCATGACATTTTAAGCCTATTTGGACAATAAAAATTTTTAAAAATTTTTTTGTCGTTACTATACTTCCACTGGACGTGGAAGTAAAATTACTTTATGCAATTTTTGAACACCCCTGATATAGATTTAACACCCAATAAACGGTGAATTCTAAATTTGTAATATTTTATAGAAACTTTTTAATTATAAAGGCGCCATGTCATACATACAACCACTAATTTTAGTGGATGTACACAGTTTTGGACAGAAAAATCTAATTTCATAACAGCTTGATATTGTTCTTTAATATTAGTGTAAACAAAAGAACATAACCCAAAATTATCTATTTTATGAGGTATTATTTATTTGAATCGAAGACAAAATAAATAAGTTCCAACTCAAAACCGTTTTATTTAATTTACTCAAAACTTTAAAAGTGTGACATAACACCTTTATCCACTTAGCTCTTCAATTGTAACAAATACCAAACAATATACATTCAACTGGACTTTCGTCAGTCAAGGAGACAGCATCTGGAGATAATAAAAATTAAATTGGACAAAATTCTTTACCATACGAATCCATACTTCACGAGAATACAAGATCATTGGTTGGCGAGGGATAAGAAAGGCCTACGCAATGTCACTAGATACTTTGAGTTACCTATCCATCAGATCAGCTCGAGTCTATGGATATACAATTCTTTTGTAAAGACATTTCTTTCAGAATAGATAATATACGTCACCAGTCATTCACGTGCATGGTACAAGTGGCAGAGCCGCTGCTAATTTCATTTCACCACGAGCTAAAAAATCTGTTGGACAAAGATATTTTGTGTATATAGGCCATTTAATGCAGAATATAAGTAATGCCTAATTTTCTTAAAATTATAAATTGGTACGTTTAAGCTGGAAAGCAGACAGTAGGTAATAAACGACCGTAGTCGTAGTCGACCCTAATTAAAGTAGAAAAATCCCGCTACGTCACTCCTTATTAAAAATTGTCGCCATATTAATAATTAAATATACAAGGTGTCCAGTTAGTGTTCCCTCGGATTGTGCAAAAAACCGCTTAAAAACTTTCTTGACAAAACTTTCAATGTTTCATCTATACTACAACGTAAAATTATTTTCAATTACACAAGATGTCACAAAAACGAGTTACACAAGAAAGTATAATTTTTTTAAATGGAACACCCCACAACGGCTTTATAAGTGCTTACTTTGTACATAATGAAATAGATGGCAGGAGCAATAGGACGCATAGAAAGATAATTTTACAGGTTCTGTACATACGTGCATACTTTATTCCACATATTCCACAAACAACCCACACCTATAGACGTTCAATTACCGTACATTCAAATGGATCAAAACGGAAGCGCCTCTGGTGGTTGGAAGCGCAAGCGGTAGCTATATTGGCGGCCGGCGGGAAGTTTTAAATAATCTTCGATCTCATTTAAATGCTTTTTAAAGCAGTACTATGCCACATTTGATAATTATATATCAAAATATGACTAGCACAGTTTCTAAGACACTGAAATTATGCTGCAGAACCAAAATATTTTGGGTAATAAAATTAATTATTTGAATAACATATATTAAAATTAAAACTGAATAGTGGAAGCCCTTCTTTGTAATAATTAATTAATCATGATGATCTAATAAATCACTTTTTACATTATTTTTTATCACTAATTTATTGTAACTAAACGTTACTGCAGTTTCAACACAAGCGTGTCATTTTTAAATATTTCACATTTCACAAGAGATCCTCGTTTCAAAATGGCACGCTTAATGTTGAAACTGCAGTAAAGTTTACAATAAATTAGTGATAAAAACAAAGTAAAAAGTGTTTTATTAGATCAACATTGTAATGCATCTTCCGCATAAATAATACCGGCTTTCAAAATGTCGATGACAAACAGTGGATTGTTGATTACTCTTAAGGTACTTGTATACTCAAATGAACTTTTGCAGTTTTAAATGTAATTTGGTATACTAATAAATAAAGTGATTTTACACTTGAATTTTCAATAAAAATAAAATCGTCCGTTTAGTTTCGTAGTAATTGATGCGGAAAGTTTGACTTTTTTAGGCAAAGATGCCTTACTTGACGTAGTAGAGATCGGCTCAAGATAATTTTCGCTCTTATTACCACAATTTTTGAGAAATATGTTTCAAAAACTAACATAACATTAAGTATTTTCTTATTAACACTGTGTTAAAACGTTGAAAAAATCGTCCGTCTAGTATAAAAGTTATTAGAACTTTAATCAATTTTGAGACCTACATTTGTGTAAATGAAACAGCTGTTGAAATTGATTGGCAACGTTGCATATTAAGAAGATGGCGTGAATATTTAAATTTTTAAAAAGTATAAGATTAAAAATTAGTATAAATGCTCCTTAAATTTGTTGTCTACAAATTTGTCTAAAAAATCGATGAATATCGAGATATTCGAGTAAATGGAGAAAATTTCATGTATTCCTAGAAAATGCATGTAAATCTTAAAAAAATAATTTTGTCAGAAACTTTTGTTTTGAAGGGCCGAGATTAATAAGGTATCTAGGTAATACATGATATTAAGTGGATATCGTATATGAGATCGATTTTAATTAATTACCGATTAATTACGGTGACAAAACGGCGAAATTTTACAGAAAAAAGAAAAGTTCCAATTTCCGCCCCCTCTAATTCCCTAATTTTTGTCGGAATCCAAAAAATAAAAGAGAGAGTTTTAGCAAATTTAATTCTATTTAAATTAGCTAGAATAGTCTTTCGGCGTAGGAGTCAAGATTAAGAAGTTGTCAACTTTTGAAGTACAAAATTTGCGATTTTTTACCCTACATCGTCGACATTTCAGTAAATAATCTCCGAAACGAAGAGAAAAATTAAAATTCTGATGATAGCGAAGGATTCACAGTGAAAAACACATGTTTGACCTAATTTTTTATTTGGAGCTAGCTCTTACCATTTCGGACAAATCTGCGAAAAATAGTAAAAAACAGCTGGCATTTCGGAGACGAAAAAATTACAAAAACATGCGATTTTGACACGTTCATATTTTTCGAAAAACACTAGCGGGGCGGCTGTATGATGTCGCGACGTAAAGAGGAAGACTTTCAGTTAAACCTCATCGTAAATTGCATATCGAGATTGGAAAATTCAGCTCGGCATGAACGAAATATAGCCAGATTAATTGTAGCAGATTAGTATATGATAGTTATGACAATCGTATTTAATACAGTGTTGCCAAATCCTATTACTCTATCTCTCTCGCGCTAATTTATTAAATCCACCGCTAGATTCGCTCTTATCAGTATACAAGTACCTTAACCACTTTTTATATCTATTGAGGTCTTTAGATGGATGGGGGAACCGATGCTTATGAATCATATTGTCCTCACAATTAATAACACAACATTTTATATCCCATTTCCAAACAACAAACAACTTTGACCATAACTTTGACGTTTGTGACACCACGTCGCTGCCAACTATTCTTTTTGCTACCAACACTATTGATAAAATTTCTCTAGAGCGCGACGTCTCTGGGTTGGAAGCGCAACTACACTTATATCACGTGACCGTACAAAGTGATTCCATTTGCTTCCATATATGTTGAAAGTCTATTTATAGGTATGGGTTGTTTGTGATATATTCCCGGCCTTTTGTTTGTGTTTAGTGAAACAAAGAGTCCAGTGACATCTGACATTAAGTAGCTAAATTTAAAAAATTGAAAAATTGTCAAATGGTCACGAACTTCATAAATTAAACTGGACCTTACATAAGGTCCAAACGCTGACACCCCCTGCTGGCCGCCATGATAGGGTTTCGTAAACGTAAAACAAAGTACAAAAACAAAAGTACAAAGGCGATGTTGTCAGATTTAATCTAGTACTATCCCGTTGGTTGTTGATAGGCAAATGATTGTCAGATTTTAGAAATAATTTTATTAAAATGAGAGTATTAATGAGTACTTCTGATGATAACTTACTCTAAGTATTGTAGTAGTCTCACATTATGAATAAATTTCTTGTTATTAGAGAAGATGAAGTTGCATTTTGGGAGAAAAGTATTCAAGTTTATTGAAAATATAAAACATTTGGCAATGCGCTACAAAATAACGAACAGTAGTTGTGATTCCTACCGAGTATTGCCAACCTCAAATAAGTTGACAGCCTATCATGGCGACCATGATAAGTGGTGTCACGAGCTTTTGTTTGGGATATGTGCGTTGTGAAGTCCAGTTTAATTTATGAAGTTCGTGCAAATGGTGCACGGACACCATATATGCAACACTACATGCAGCATGGCAAATTCGTCTATCTACACACAGGTAATTGTAGGACCCTAAAGCTTGCGCCATCTACTAAAGTAAATAGAAACCATGCACGTATAAAGCCATTAGTATTATTATAGGAAAGTGCCATATGTCGGATCACCTATTTAATACACCATGATTACACCCTAAAATATTTTGCCAATCGGATGCAGCGTTGCCAAGTTATGATTTTTTTCCTGTTTTTTTTTGTCAATTTTCAAAAATTTTTTCGACTGCCAGATATATTAATTGTTTTTTCCAAAAATGTAGGATGCTATTTAATAATGACGTATTTACTGATTAACATTTTTTAAATAAAATATTATTATACCGGGTGTCCAAAATATTTGTTTACATTTCTTAATTATTATTTTTCTCAATTTTTCAAATGGCCTTTAATTTTTTTACTTGGATGAATAAATCTTTCAATTCCCCACAGTTTTATATGGTACACTTTATTTTTATTTCAAACGGTTGTTGAGATATGATTATTTCAAATAATTTTTGCGTAAATTAAGGTGCTCTTTATTTTAGCATTAAAATACAGATGTAAAAAGGCATTCCATTTAAAAAAATTGAGATTAAGAAATGTAAACAAATATTTTGGACACCGGGTACAATAATTTATTTCAAGAATGTAAATGAATTATTATCAAATAACACCTTACATTTTTCGAAAAAGAATTAATAAAACACAGAGATATGGCAGTCAAATTTTTTTTATAAATAGCCAAAAAAAAAACAGGTAATCATAACTTGCTGCATCCGATTCGCAAAATAATTTCGGGTGTAATACAGGGTGTTCCATATAAAAGAATTATACTTTCTTGTGTAACTCGTTCTTGTGACAGCTTGTATAAATGAAAATAATTTTACGTTGTAGTAGAGACGGAACATTGAAAATTTTGTTAAGAAGGTTTTTTTATAAAGTTAGCTGTTTTTGCACAATCTTAGGAGGGAAAACTCTGTATAACTATTTATAACAAAAACTAAAAATAACAGAATCAATCATTATAATTAGTATTAAACATAAATGCGAATTATCCATAGATAATGGGTCTAAAAGAGCCTTCCTTAGAGACAATAAGTTCTCCGAGTCTCATAAATTTAATTTTATCTAACGTGTATTTATTGTTAATATTGTATTCGTAACCTTTTTTACGCTAAAGATAAACTATGGTATTATTATATATTATTATTATATTAAATCATATAAGACAACAATGTGTTAAAATTAGCATCTTCCTTTATTAAATTCATGTCAGATGTGCCTCGAGGATAGTGTCTAGGCCCGCTTTTGTTCGCGTTGTTAATATACAACAAATACTGTATTTATAACAGCTTGTCGACAAGGCAAGGCAATATTACGTGCCTATGTTTCGTATTATTGGAAATGGGAACACTTAGACTTCTGGCCTTAATTACACAGCCCCACAAAAAAAGTGGGGATGTATTGAGGGTGTTTTTTGGGGTTAGAGGTGAAAAACGAGCCACTCTGACAATTCTGACTTCGGATTCAGTTTCAGCAGGTCTAAATACATAAGGATACACTGGTCTGGTCCGCCCGACAGACCATTTTTTTTGGGGTGGTGTTTTTTGGGGTCAGGGGCGAAAAATGAGCCAATCTGACAATTCTGACTTCGGATTCAGTTTCAGTGGGTCCAAGTACATACGGATACACTGGTCTAGTCCGCCGGACAGACCACTTTTTTTTTTGTGGAGCTGTGTTATTAGTCGACTATATGCAGACAAGGCTGGGTTCTGTCAATCCTTTTTCACATCTATAGTGAACACATGATGCGATGTGTGCTGGAGGACTGGCAATGTGAAGTAGCTATAGGTGCAAGTAAGATTTCTAACTTGAGGTTTGCAGATAGCACCAACTTCGCTGCAACAAGTGAAGAGGGACTCATACACTGCTCGATAGTTGTCAAGCAATAAGTTCTGAGTATAGTTTAAGAGTAAATTACAACATGGAAATTACGACTGCAGACCGAGTAAATGAAAATAATCCAAAAAATAAAGGCTGATAAGTGTGAAATTGTAAACAAGATGGTTATAACCTTTGTTGACAATACATCCCATATTATTTTCCAAAATTAACTGTTATTCATATTTTAAGAAATCCAACATTATTAGTAATTCGACATACAATTGTTTCATTTTAGTTTAAACTAATTACTAATGTTGAACAGGGGTGTCGCTAGGGTTTTTTTGCGGGGTGGGGGTTAATAATTCCCAACTCTCATTACAGGAATTTTCCCCACTCCTAAAAAAAATTTTCTTCAAAATGAAACTTGATGGGGGGAGGGAGGGGGCTTGAAATTTTTTTCGTATTCTCTCAACCTGAAGCTTGAATTTCTCAACTTGAACCATAATAAAAAAATTTTCCTTCGAAAATAAAAATTGATGAGGGGGGGTGAAATTTTTCCCGAATTCTCCCAACTTGAAGCTTGAATTTCCCAAATTGACCACGATATTGGGGGGGGCATCCTCCCCCACAGCGAAACCCCTGATCTTTAAAAAATATGCTTTTTTAACATTCTGTTAATTACATATATTGAACTATTAAATTAGGATATGGGAGATTGTACACAGATAATTCAAATTTCCTAAACATATAATTAGACTTACATATTACCTAAATTTAGTCTTAAATTATTATTGCGTAGCCTTTTAGTTACTGCAGATAAATCAAAATGTACTGAACTATATATTGTTGGTATGTTATCACCCGCAATATACATCATTGAATCGTCCGCAAACATAGATATCATACAATATATTACAACATCATTAATGTATAAATTAAAAAGAATTAGTCCAAGTGCTGTCCCTTGTGGGACATCATCATACTTGGAATGCAATTTATCTCATGAATTTTTTTTTACATTTTGTGTTCTAAAATTAAGACAAGTACACAATAGCAATTCTCTGTTTATAGTTTCAAATGTCCTTTCGAAATCTAAAAACACTGCTAATATTACATGACTGTTTCTAAAGACTTGTACCATTCATCATGTACATTTAAAATTACGGGCTCACACGAATGCAGTTTTCGAAAGCCTGACTGAAACACGGTTTTATCACATAATTTTAATAGTTGGACCGTTAACCTCAATTTTAAAAATTTTCTTGCAAATCGAGACTGAATCTATGTTTGTTCACACAATATTAAGTTTATAACTTTTGGCACTTTTATGAGGCATGATGTTTTCCACCTCTCTAGAAATTCACCATATTTCAATAATGAGTTTATTACAACTGATTTCCTATTACCTTGAAATCATCTTGTACTATTTTGGTTGTTAACATACCCTCACAGTCTATGGAATTCTTTAAATTATTTCTCGTAATTTTCTCATGGTTAGTGCTTAAAATGAGTGACATTTTCTTTTCTGATCAATATTTTTTAGAAACTGTACAGTCATTTAAAGGCTTTAGTAAAAAGTAAATTAGTAAATTATCGTAGTCGAAAAGTAGGTTCTGACCTAACCGTTTATTCGGTTTTTATATAGTTCACAGGGCTCTACTTGCCATGGACTACAAGTTTCTTTTCCCTATTACATGGGCCGCATAACAAGTAATTTCTATTAAATCGCGCATTATATTAGTCGATACACAGTTGGAAAATTACACATGTCATAGACTAAAATGGGAGTTCACAAGAAAGAAATTCTGTGTGATTTATTCAGCAGGCTAGCTATAAACTCATGTATGCATCGAGGGTCTGGAGTATGTGCATTTAAATATATGTTTTATCGATTAGAACGTGCCATTTCTTTACAAGACGTCATTGGAAACGCGACACAATTTTGTTGAAATATTTTCCAATATAGTCTGGCAGCCACGGAGTAAAACCCAACAATTTCGTATTAAGTTTTTTTTCAAAACGGATTTGGGCTCTAAGGGTCTCCTCGTTTTGATATCCAAGTGATGACAAAGCGTCATCCTTGAGCAACTCAGATACGGGGTGTCCGATAAGTAAGTAGGTGAAATATCACTCTTTTTTAAATTATTTGTACATTTTACGTAAATAAACGAGTTTTTTTACAAATGGTTTGCTCCTCATAATAAGATTTATATAAAATTAAAACAAAAAATTTTAAATACAGGGTGTTCCAAAAGTATATTATATTTATATATATTAGACTTCATCATTTTCTGAATCGATTTCATCAATGTTGGAAAGTGAACATTCGTCTCTTTGTTTTCATTGTTGCTCACAGTAGCAGTAGGGGGTTAGTTCATTACAGCAGTGTTCATGTGCTCTGCTAACGCAGAACATTGTACAGGGTAACCTAGAGCTTTTACAGCTACATCTGTTTGTTCTGCATGGTTTGTTACTGCTACAGGAGCACCTAAATTAATTTTAAAACATCGGAAGGCGCCACTTCTACTTCTGGTAAAGTGATCGGAAACAAACACTTGGCATTCACATCTTTATAATTTGTTGGCTGTAGACTTGGAAGATCTGATTGCAACCCATTTTTCTAAATGGCAGGTCTGTAAGTGGGCACGTTTCACGTTTTCAATAAATGCTGCACTTGTTGGCGGAAGAGATCGTAAAAGAGGTAATTGTAACCTTCCGCACGCTGTTCTCTCAGCCTACAGACGTACACGAGCCTCAGATGTTGATTCGCAATTAAGTTTTTTGGCAGCCTGACTTGTAATGTCACTAATATCTTGATTTACTTCGCCCATGTATGACAAAGAGTATCCTTTTTTTAAAACTTTATAAACTTTGTTCTTACCAATTCCAAAATAAATTGCAGTGGTGTCACAACCACTAAGGGCATGTGTTGCTAAAACATCCGGTATTAAGTCCTGATGCTTTAACACCGACGCTTTTATATCAACTATCGCACGGCCAGCTACAACTGACTCCATAAAAACGTGATTGATAATTTCAATCAAATTACAAAAATATGAAAGTAACAGAAACACATCAGTATCATCTGACATAACTATTATTCCGGCTTGTGGATTGGTCTTAGCTTCAATTATAGCTTGTTGTACAATAGTATTAGCTTCTTCGTGCGTTGTTCTTAAGTCTGTTCTGCGAGATACCATACCATTATGAGTTTCGTAGGGTTCAGGTTCTTCACCAGTTATAACTAATTTATGTTTAAAGGTATGGTTTACGTTGTAGGCGTAGTCCTCTATAAAGCTAAGACAAATAAAGTTAATCAATTGTTTTTTGTTTTCAGTTTCATTATTGCTTTTCGGGCCGGTAGTTGTATTAAATTGGTCAGCTTATATTTTCTACTAGCGGTTTTGCCCCTCTCAGATCTAGTGCAGTTTTTGGTGCTGTAGTCAATATAATGATCAAATACTAAGTGGACGTTCCCGCGGTCCAAATGATTTCCCACAACTGTTTTAATTTCTATAATGTAATCTTGTGCAGTTCGTTCCTTTTTCGGGCCAGCGGACGCATCATAAAAGCACTGATCCGTCAATTATTATAATGGTCCCTGGGTTAGGTTTCTTTCATGCAGAAATCGTTACTTGTAGAGCCTATTTTAAATTCGATTTTGACTTACATATCCTCATATCTATATAAACACCTTTTTAAATGACTTTTTGATGTGTATGTAGACACGCAGCTTCTGTGACATAGAATATAAAAATCCTTATCACTACTGGTCTTCTCCTCAAGTTCTTCAAACTTTTGATCTTCATACACTTTACTGCACTTTATAATAGTTTTTATGCGATAGGCACTAGCAACGGAAAGTTTTTCACTTTTTTTTCACAAGCAAAGTTAAAAAAACACTTGTTTTCTGAAAAAGAAATCGCTATTAGAGATCTTATTACCATGATACAGGAATATTTATGCTTGGTTTCCACCTAAGAAACCTTAAAGTTGAATAAACTTTTGTGTGCCTGTTTCTTGTTTCAGCCAAAAATTTTTGGGACACTCTGTACCTGTCATATCAGCTTCGTATTTAAACACCTACGTTGTTATTTTGGAACTGGAACACAAAATATTCTCATATCAGAAATTCATTAATACTATTAAAACTTTATAACACAGATTTTTTTTAAACACCCTGTATATGGCTGAAACTTGTAAAATCAATAAACTCAATAAGTTAACGCACAATTAACCATACAATAATGAGAAAAAAATAAGAACTAAGTAGAATTCAAGTTTAAAGTCAAAAACGTATACAATCATCTTATTGTTTTGAAACACCCTGTATATATCAAGTTTCTCAAAGATGCCAGATTGTCATCAGCCGGATATGGTAAATAGACATAATCTACGAGAATCCGTTAAAAAAAAAACTTAATACGAAAATTTTCATTTCAGGGAAACAACATGCACAGTTCCGCTACCGGACTAATAGAAAATAACTATCGCTTTCGACATGTGTTTCAAATATAACTAATAAAAAACTTTGGATATTGATTTCTTTGCACGTCTCAGTATTGACAAACTAAAATTCCAACCGGAAATATTTAAGAGAACCCAAAATGTATATTATCTAGTTTTTTATTATTCCAACGATTTTAACTAAAAAAATTGTTTTAACAAAACATTTGCACATTCATCACATTAGTAAGAGTATCAACTGGTACTTACCCTTCGCTCTTCTTCTCTGGCGGCTCTGAGGTGGCACTCGATAGCTTCCAGATCGATTTTGGGCATTGCCGTTTCAATATTGTACACATCGAATCCACCTTTAAAACAAATTACGCCAATCAGGTATGTGTGCTGGTAGTAACATGCATGTGCCTACATATATTACAAATGTCACAATTTGATGCAAAAGAGTATAATTATCAGAAAAAGAATGCAAATTGCTAAGAAGGTTATAAATTACATTTAATTGCTATTTGTGTAAAATGGAATATTTCTAACTTTTGAAATCATATAACAGTACAGTTGAATTAATTACATTCGGTGACAACATTCCACTAGAAATTTTTTGACGCGCTTTCACGGATTTTCACGGATTTTCACGGATTTTCTACTTATCTGCTTAATATATCTTGTATTAGTAATCGAATGGGAATTTTAAAAATACTGGCTTATTTGAAATAATTTTTTTTTAAAAATATAGACCTTTCCGATCAATTCGCCATCTTGAAAAAAAAATAGGAAACACCAAAAAATGGCCGAAAATATCAAAATTGAATATCTTTTCGATAGGAAGGAGTAATTTCACCAAAGTTGGCAAAAATAAAAATCATTTATGGTCAAATATAATTCACCAAATCCGTTGTAAGTCAAATAGAACGGTCAAAAATGGCGGAAGAAATAATTTTTTTTAATTCTTTGTCAAGTATCAAGGAGGCATTGTGCGTCACTTTTCTTTTTTTTTTTTTCGATTGTAAGTTCTTCTAGGTACCTACTTTATTGGGATTAAAGTTCAATTTTTTTTAATTTTCAAAAAAATGCATTTTTTACAATTTTCAAAAATGCATTTTCTTAGACCCTCCTTTTAGGCTAGTCACAAGTTCAAAGCCGTATTAATTCTTGATGAAGCTCGTAAAAATACGAGTGATGGATCATTGAATTCGGAATGACGTCTAGAAAAATGTGCAAAAGTTTCAAAACTGCACATAAACAATTGCAAAAGTTGTAAACAAATGGAGATTGAAAAAATAACCAGTTTCATTTTTTGCAAATAACTCGAAAACTATTCATATTTAAGAAATTTTAAAGAATGAATCTTAAACAGAAAGAAATTTCCAATAAAAAAGTCCTGACTCCCGAAACTCTATCTCTATTATTAATAATTTTAATTTAGTGTTCGCGCGGCGAACACTAAGCCGTTACGATACTCTGAAACCGGTCGTAATAAATAAAAATATTTTTTTATGTTATTAAATATTAATTGAAAATTTTTAAAAAAAACCGCTGCCCAAGAAATCATTACTTCCACATCCAGATTTTTTTATCCAAGTCACTCACAACGAAAAAATTTCGTATGTGGAAATAATTGTTTATGGAACTTTAATAATATAATATTTGAAATCCTCTACCCCAAAAACCCATAAAACGATACCCAACATCGGTAGCGGGGTGAGGGTGGTGATAGGGGGTGGTAATGGGGGTGGATGAAGTAAAAAAACATTTTGAGGTTTCAGGTTCTTGTACACACACTAAATCACAATTTTTTTTCATCCCCTTTAATAATGGGGGAGGGGTGGTAATGGGGGTGGTTAATGCCAAAATTTTTTTTGAGACCTTACTTTCTCTTGTTTATTCTAAATAACAATTTTATGAACTCTTACCTGCTTGATTTACCTATTTTCCCCAAATTTACCCCAATTTACCCCCAACCCTTCGACGGAACAAGATGAAAATATAATCTAGTTCTAGATCTAGTTAAAGTACATATGTGTACCAAATTTCAAGTCAATATCTCAAACGGTTCCAGAGTAAACGTGCGCACAAAAAAAAGTTACAGACAGACCGACAGACAGACAGACAGACAGACCGACAGACAGACCGACAGACAGAATTTTTTTTTTTGCTCAAACTTAAAATCTCGATGTTTCGTGACATTCTAAGCCTATTTGAACAATAAAAATTTTTTTAAATTTTTTTGTCGTTACTATACTTCCACTGGATGTGGAAGTAATTATGGTATTATTTAGACACTTAAAAGAACAATATCAGGTTGGAAAAAAATTTTTCACCGATTTTTCATAAAATGAGCCTATTGCTAATCAACAATTTTTTTTTGAGTTTGCGTTTATATTTCAAGTCGGATAATTGTTAAACAAAAGCCACTAAAATTATTTCGCTTTGTGGAGACTTTATGTCAACTATACTTTATGGGATTATGACATTGCGATGTTTTTAATTGTTATAGTCTATTAGTTATTAATTATTTAACCTAACAAAAAACTGAAAAATGAAAAAGAGCGGTTGCAAATTTTTTTTTATTAATTTTAATTATTATTACTGTTTTTATATTCAAAAGTACTATAAGATTACATAAACTTTAAGTTTTCATTGCTATTTGTTTAAACAAATTTTATAAACAAATAAATAAATTACGTATTTTTGAAAAAAAAATTGCCATTTTACTGGTTATAAAATATTGTGATTAAAAAAAAATTCTTAAAAAATTTTTTTAATTGTCTAATCACTTTTTCCTTTTTTCATTATTTAAACAAATTATTAAGAAAACATTTTATTCTCAAAAATTTATTATTTGCAATTTTCTGCCACCTGGAAAAAAGAATTTTTTTGTTGCTAATTTATTTGTTTATTTAATAAACAATTTGTTATTAACAATCGCCCAATGAGTTTATATTTTTTTTAGAGAGAAAAAAAAAATAACAAAAACAACCGTATACAAAAATATGTTTATGTATATGGTTATTTTTGTTATTTTTTTTTCTATCTAGAAAAAATATAAACACATTCGGCGATTGTTAATAACACATTGTTTATTAAACAAACAAATAAATTAATAACAATTTTTTTTTTCTTTTTTCCAGGTTGCAGAAAATTGCAAACAATAAATTTTAAGGATACATTTTTTTTTCAATAATTTGTTTAAATAATGAAAAAAGGAAAAATGATTATAAACAATTAAAACATTTTTTTAAGAAAAAAAAAATTTTTTTAATTAATATTTTATAAACAATAAAATGGTAATTTTTTTTTCAAAAATACGTAATTTATATATTCGTTTATAAAATTTGTCTAAACAAATAGCAATGAAATTTTAAAGTTTATGTAATCTTATAGTAGTCTTGAATATAAAAACAGTAATAATAATTAAAATTAATAAAACGAATTTTTCAGCCTCTCTTTTTCATTTTTTGGTTTTTTATTAGGTTAAATAATTAATAACTAATAGACTATAACAATTAAAAACATCGCAATGCCATAATCTCATAAAGTATAGTTGACGTAAGGTCTCCACGAAGCGAAATAATTTTAGTGGCTTTTGTTTAACAATTATCCAACTTGAAATATAAACGCCAATTCTAAAAAAGGCTCATTTTATGAAAAATCGGTGAAAATTTTTTTTTCCAACGGGATATTGTTCATTTACTTAAGTGTCTAAATAATACCATATTTTTTTTAAATTTTTAAATAAATATTTAATAACATAAAAAAAATATTTTTACTTATTACGGCCGGTTTCAGAGCATCGTAACGGCTTAGTGTTCACCGCACGGAGCTCCATTTTTAACATTAAATTAAAATTATTAATAATAGAGATAAAGTTTCGGGAGTCGGGACTTTTTTATTGGAAATTTCTTCCTCTTTGAGAACCATTCTTAAATATTAATAGTTTTCGAGTTATTTGCAGAAAACGAAACTCGTTATTTTTTCAATCTTCATTTGTTTATAACTTTTGCAATTGTTTATGTGCGGGTTTAAAACTTTTGCACATTTTTCTAGACGTCATTCCGAATCCAATGAGCCCTCACTCATATTTTTACGAGCTTTATCAAGAAATAACACGGCTTTGAACTTGTGAACTAGTGTTTTTTTTTTACCCTACTTTCATCGAACAAATACATATCTTGAAACAACTTTTCAAAATCATTTATTTTGTATTAAATTTTTTAAGTTATACGAGACCTTCTATAGTATATTTCATTTTGCTTCTATGAAAACTGGGTGAAAGAAGGAGGATCAAAGAAAATGTATTTTTGAAAATTGTAAAAAATGCACTTTTTTGAAAATAAAAATTGAATTTCTACAATTATTTTTTATTTATTTGCTTTCATCATGATTAGAGAATATTATTTAGGTATTAAGCAAATCACAACTTACACACTTTTTTATTCATTATGAAAATACCTACTTTCTGTATACTGTTGCACGCTAATATACTAGTTAGATAATAGCATATTACGTAATGAGTGTTGTAAGAAGCATATTACGCACGAATGGAAAAGTTACGCACGATGTCGCGTAGCGGCGAGTGTGTATTTCATGAGTGCGTAATTGCTTTACAACTAGAATTATGTCCTATACTTTACCTACGATCATATTTATTTATTTATTTAGTAAAATCTGGATTTAGTTTACTAGTCAACAATATTATTCAACAAATTTTATATCAGTTTTGACAGCGTTGGAAAGTTACGTAGGTGCATTTGTTTTTTTAAACCCCGCGTTAGCGATATAAGCCACCTATAATTGCGTGTCCCGTTCGTTTTGTTTACCGAGCGATTTGTTTACAGTGCGTTTTGTTTACAATATGTAAAATTCAATTTACATAGATGGCAGGTAGTGTGTTTTTTACCATTTACAGTAGTGATCGTAGGTAAATACTTTAAAACACTCATTATTGGAGAACCAATCAAAACAACTACTCTTCTGGCTAATACTATTGAAGTATTGAATTACACAATAGGATTCTTAGTTAGCATTTTAAAGCAAAATATATATTGAAAATACTTAAATAATTTATTTAAATTCAGTCATTCACACTTTGTTATTTAATATGAAATTATCTACTTTCTGTATATTGGTACCTTAATCTGGTCACGCTAATATACTACTTAAGAAAACACTTTAAAACCAGGAGAACCAATCAAAACAACTACTCTTCTAGCTAATACTGACGTAGTATTGAATTACACGATAGGATTCCGAAAGTCAGCTTGCCTTTTAGGCGCGCACATCCTTACCAAAGTTCTTTCTCATCAGCTCTTGGCGACATCCAAACATCTGGTATTTATTATTGAAGAAAATTCTGCTTTGGTCGAAGTAGACGATACATACACCGAAAAATGTAAAGCAGGCGGCGTCTTGTCACCAATCTTCTTATACATCTATAGTGAACACGTGTTGTCGACGTGTGTTAGTAGATTGCCAGTGGAACTAAGATTTCTAAATTGAAATTTAAAGATAATGTCAATTTAGCTCCAGCAAACGAGGATGACCTTATATACCTCCTAGAGAGGCAGTAAACAATAAGCTATGATTGCGGTTTAAAACAACAAATCGAAAATTGTGGTTGTATACCGAGCAAATGAAAACTATCTAAACATGGTAAAGATAGATGATTGTAAGGTAATAAATAAAATGGTATATCGTGTGGACAATACCAGGTATTGCGATTATGAAATTCACGAAAGTTGACGTGACGTAAATATCACAAAACCCACAAAATCATACTTAGTTTTCACCATCTTTATTTATGCCTCTGAAATATGGACCAAGAAATATGTCCCCAAAGTGACTCTCTAGCTTCGTGTTCTCCCAAATCCTCTCATTTTTTGATCAAATCATTCGGAGAGAGGACAATATACAACGGTTGCTAGTTCAGGGAAAACTTGATGGGAAATGGCGAAGAGACGTTGGGCTAATATCCAGCGTTACCACATTTGCTAGATTTTTATTTCTTTTTAGTAGAATTTTAAGGATTTTTGTAAAGTTTGGTAGGTAAAATTTGCTTGCAGATTTCTGATAATTATTATCAGAAATCTACCAGCAAATTTTACCTACCAAACTTTAAAAAAACCCTTAAAATTCTACTAAAAAGAAATAAAAATCTACCAAATGTGGTAACGCTGCTAATATCATCAAGGAGTTAATGGGAACAAGCTTTGGCAACTGCGGCAGATGGCGTGATGCTGTCAGATGTGTCATACAGCAAAGAGAGACCAACTGGAATAATTCATGGATTACAAAACGTCTGCCAAAACGTTGTCAATAAGACAAAGAAGTCGATTATATATCGAATTTAATTAGCAAGCTATCGTTCAGAAAAATTGGTTTTAATTTCTTTTTATCGTTGATAGTACTTGTGTACGAGGTTACATTTTTGATAATCAAATTCACTTATAATTTTATTGTAAACGTTTTAGATATGGGGTAAACGTACGACACCAATCGTTTTCGTCTTTTTATTTTGGGATATTTTCTTTGATACATTTGGTATACGATTTTGATTTATTGAGAATTTTGTCCTGGACCTGAATTTGGGGATAACTATACTTTTTTGCTTGGTAAATTAACATATTTTGTTCTTGGCATAAGAACCTAGACAAATAATGCCATATTTTTGTCAACAGCTTCATTTATATTTATTTCCACATCCAGTGGAAGTATGGTAACGCAAAAAAAAAATTAAAAATTTTTATTGTTCAGATAAGCGTAGAACGTCATGAAACGTCGAGATTTTAATTTTGAGAAAAAAAATTTCTGTCTGTCTGTAACTTTTCTTATGCGCACGATTACTCTTTAACCGGTTAAGGTATTGACTTGAAATTTTTATGTATTTTAACGAGATCTGGAACTAGAATATATTTTGATCTTATTCCGTTGAAGGGTTGGGGAGTAAATGGGGGTACATAAAAAAATGTTTCTTCGTCCATCCCACCTTACATTCACCACAGCACCACGTGCCGGGGTTGTTTAGTTGGCTCCGGGCCAGGATCCGGCAAGGCACATAGTTGTACTAAACTTAAGAATTAAATCTGTTTTGTTTTGTTTTTTTGTTGTATGTATCATCGATACTCCAAGTGAAGCAACGTACTTGGATGGGTGACCCACTCATCTTGGGAAACACAGCGATCTCGTCCCATCTTCTAGCGGCTTGTATATCAGTGTATAAGTTATGTAATTTCAGACGAGGATTACGTAGTGGATATACCATCCTTCGGAGGGGATGTAAAGCAGGCGGTCCCTTGTCTATTAAATGTTAGGCAAGTAAAAGATCCCTACTATTCTTACGAGAAGAGGTTCGGCAAAATTTCCAGGTTGGGGGTAGCTCGTCTCCTGGCGTCGGTGATAGGCCCTGGTAGCGGAAATAGGCCGATGTTAAATAAATAGATAAAAAAAAAAATCGGCATTGACGTGACGGATTCCACAAATGAACAGAGCTTAATTTATGAAATTGTGGGATCGAGGGAAATATATCACGCGATTTAAAATGATCGTCGACCAATGAAATTCAGTCAATATTCATGGTCATGGTCATCCAGATTTGTGGAAAAATTACGGAGGCGTATTGAGGACACAACGAAAAAAAGAAGTTGAAATTTTAACTTAATAAATTGAAATTTTAACATAAACAACGTTTAAGAAACAATACCTCTTATATTCAAATTAGCAATTTTAGAGGAGACGAGAAAAACTAATTTTCCTTATTAATATGTATGAAACCCACATGTTATTTTTTTCTTTAATCTTTAATCATTTAATCATGAGAAATTACACTATAAATTTTCGCCCTTATAAGTGTATTAATTTTCAGAAACTGATCAGAAACATTTTTGATGCTATTAATTTTTTTACCATAACAAGAAAATATACAGTGTGCTCAAAAAAATTTTCTTTTCTTCAATTGAACATACATTGATACATTTGCATGTTTGATATCCTCTTATTCTATATACAAACATTTGCACTTGTTATATGAACTGTTCAGCAGCTATTGACAGAAATAGTTATTTATTAGGCTAGTGAGTTGTTACGTATAAGTCACGCAAGAAAAGTTTAGGCTAATTCTAATACAACAATTTATCTAACACTTTCATATAAATGCTTTTTCAGTGACAACAAGTTGTCAATATCAAAGTCAACAGTGTCTCTCTAAAAATATAAAATATATGTAGTTTATTGCTAAGTAGATTCTGAATGGATGCGCCGAGAAAGCTGTGGTCGTCATCCATTGTGTAATTAGCATCAAAATGGAAAATTGCGATATAAGATATAATATGGAAGTTCCGACCGATACTTTGCAAGAAGCCAAAGAAGCTACAGCCAATTTAAGTCCAGAAAAGTCCAAAGTAACCTATTTTAAAGAATATCTACAATTTGAAAATTGGATGAAAAAAAGAGGAGTTAGTGCTGTCAACGAAGAAGTGCTTCTCGCTTAATTTCTACATTTGAGTAAAAAAATTGCACCTTCTTCGATGTGGACTAAATATTCTGTGATAAACGCGACATTAAAAGGAACTTGATATAACAAGATATGGAAAACCTGTGGCATACTTAAAAAGCCGATCAAGAAATTTCAAACTCAAAAAGGCCAAAATTTTGGAAAGAGCACATATCGAACAATATTTGATGCCCCTGACGATGAGTCAGGAGCATCAAATAGAATCAATAGATGCCCCTGACGATGAGCATCTTACGTCAAATGTAGGTGTTTATTATGTTGTTCTTGCGTTTAAATATTTAATTGTTTGGGTTTTTTAGGTTGCATTGATAATGGGAGTTTGGGTGCCTGTCGTTGCGGTGATCTGACCTACTTAAGCGACGAAGATATAAAAGATAAGGAACAATATCTATATATACCCATACCAGATACCAAGACGAATAAATCAAGAAGTTTCACAGTTTTAAATGAAGGATTTTCGGTAAACCCACTTGATTTGATTAGGAGATATGAGTCTTTAAGACTGCAAAATGTGTCTCAAAAAAGATTTTTCGTAAATTTTCAAAGGGGAAAGTGCACTGTCCAATGCGTTGGATTAAATAAGCTCTCAAAGATTCCAAGAATTGTAGCTAATTATTATTTGCAATTGCCAGATGCGGATTTGTATACTGGCCATAGCATGCGCCGTTCCTCGGCAACTCTTTTGGACAATGCTGGGGGTGACATTACCACTCTTAAGCGTTACCGTGGCGGAGGGTTATTTGAAAGATTCAGTCTCAAACAAGATTGTTATTGCTAAAAAAATACAGGGAGAGCAGCGCAACGATTCAGGCGATACAAACGTCGTTGCTAGTATAGAGAAACATTGTGTAGAGGAGAGCAGTTTTCTTTGTGAAAAATCGAATATGATGTCAATTAATGTTAACATAAATATAAATATATAAGTGTTAGTGCAAAGATTCTTTGTCTTGTTAGTTTTTCGTGTAATAAAGACAATAAATAAATTGCTTGGACTTTTTTTTTATATTAGAATTATTCTTTAGTGACTAAACCACTTTACCTCACTAGTGATCTAAAGTATACTTTAGCTCACTACTTTATCTCACTAGTGATTTATGGGGCGCTTTATACCTTCAAAATCTCATCAATAAAGATCACTTTATCTGAAAGTGTTGGATAAATGTTATTAAGATGATGATAATAGTAAGGTACTACCTAATTATAGTCATTATAAAAACAGATTCAAAGAGCTCGAGGAATCAGTTAAATTCCATTATAACTGCATTTCGATTTACGTATGTGTAGAATATGAACATATCTCGGATAGACCCTATATGTAGTCCAGAAATAGCAATTTGTTGAAATTTCTACTTATTATGTTGAAACTTCAACTTAATTAATGAACATTTCGACTTGTTAAGTTTAGTGATGGGCGATATCGTGATTTTTCAATCACAACGTGAATCGTTACTGTGATTTTCTTATATCAGTGAATTTAAAACGTGATGTGATCACGACTTTCATAATACGACGTACGAGAGAAATTGTTAATTGTTCCCTATTCCTAAATAAGCGCCGATAGACGGTGAATGGTGAATTAGCTACTTTTGGTAATCTGTGCTGCCGTAGATATGTATAATATGTATAATATATATTATGATTTGTTTATCCAAATAACCTCTGATGTACGGATTGGTAATAAAGCAAAAGCATATACTAGGTTTTAAATGGAACTTGATAATAGGATATTTTTGTAAAGTTGTAATGTCGTGCGAAAAAAAATGGGGCAGAGGTCTTATAACGTATTTTTGCTAAAATCTAGTTGTGTACATCTAACTGTAATTTTTGTGACATTGTCAGTTATTTGTCAAAATTCATTGCAAGTGTGAAAATAGAAACAGATTCACCTTAGAAAAATAGTTGTCTTATTTTTTTTTCTCACGACATTACAAACATTAACATTTCGGAAGCATCAATATAAATTTCTTGTTTATATTTATGTTTATTTTACACGAATTTTTGTTAATTTAAAATGGTATATTTATTTTTTAATGTTATTTTCTTTGTTGTTTTATAATATATAAGGATGTTTTTTTAAAATGTTTTCATTTACTTATTGTCGAATTCCATATTTTTGATTCATATTTCATGCCGAAATGTAATTGCTCAATATTTGCAATAAAATTGCTAGTATATTTAATCATGTAAAATATTTTTACGCATGGTTTTACTAGTTATACTTCTGGTGTTATAACAAAAATGTTCCGTCACGTCCCTGCCTTGGATCACCACATCGCATCGCCAGTCAATAAAGGACAAAGATATTTATATAAATATCTAAATAGTGTGAAATGCGTATCTAATAACGCTAATAAGGCACGGGATCGCTTGCTTTACGTGTTAATACATACGGCCGCAAACAATAATCGACTCAAAGTAAATATCGTGAGAGATATATTGGTCTTGGTTAGACCACGGCAAGGGAACGAAATACGGAAAGTCGTGATCTCGTCACGCTTTTCTGCCAACTTTACTAACAGTCGTTACCTGTGATTTCTTAATATCAGTGATTAAATCACAGTTCGTGATATATCGCCTATCACTAGTTAAGTTTAAATGCTAAGTTGAAATTTGACTTTTGTTTTTCGTCGTGGCCTCAAAAGGTTTCTGTAGAAAACACCCTGCTAAATAGCTGCTATTTTTTCCTGACCACTCTGCATTTTGATAAAAAAGTGAAAAATTTATTATTAATAAAAATCGGCTCTCAACATTGCAAATTGCAAGAAAAGTGTTGAGTAACCACTTTTGCAGATTTATTTCACACCATATATGATAAACAACGAAATTCCACTTTTCCGCATTTAATTCCCTAAATAAACCCCCAATGATACATAAATATTATTTTTATAAATGTTCCATAGGATCCATCAACTACCAAAGCACGCTACTTTATTGAATTGTTCTGTGCCCGTTCTACAAATTCATTGTACAACTGTAATTGCGCGGTACAATTTTGGGCTGGTCATTACCACAACAAAATCTAATAACCTTTTATGAGGACAGTGCCAGCCGGTGCACACAGGGTGAAATTATTGAAGTAAAATCTAATTGCAGACCCGCGTGAGTCCAATTGTATTGTATAATTCATACCATACTAATAGAGACGACCCCGACGGGGTCGCCACATAATATGTGATAATGTGGCGCAATGGTCACGGTGCTCATTAATAAGCTGTCTAATCTACCCCTGTTGCATGCTTGAAATAGCATGATGAACTTTAACACAAAACATTTTGTAAGAGATAATCGTTAATTTATTTGGCGCCAAGACCTCAATTAAAGTTCTGTTGATTATTTTATGCTCAAACATTTTTTCGTGTGGTTTCCATGCCACCAGGACCGGCCAGGGCATTTGGTGTCTGAAGCAAATATTTGCACACCGCCTTAAGAAAAAACATTTACAAGTTACTACTGTTAAGACAAATTTATTCATAAAAACTTATAAAAAATAAAAGAAACATTCCATTAGACAAAAATAATTTAAAAAATATTTTAGCAAAAAAATCTTCGAAATTGGAATTGTTCCTTGTCCCTTGTCCTTGAGACAAAAGCGGCCGTTGACATGTTTAGTACTAGTAAACGAATAAGTACGGAGTACGGATTAGAGTATGTAACGCTACACAATAAAACACCCATTCGGGTCAAAAAAATGTTTTTTTTTGAGATTTTTGTGCAATTTTGAATTTCTGAAATTTATAAAAAGGTAATAATCAACTTTTATAATGCCGCCCATAAAAAAAATGCCGCCTGAAACATGTGCTTTGCTGTTTCACCCCTTCCGCCGGCTCTGCATGCCATATCTTTTTCTTTATTTACATCATAACGAATTGTTGAAACATGTGTTTATTTATTTATTTATCTATTTATTTCAGAATATCTACAGGATATATGTTTCCAAATGATATTTGTTTATAACATACGGGGTGGCAACGAGATCACGTTCCAGCCACCATTTTTTTCATTTTTCAACGAATCGAGATAAAACTAGTAGCGGAGCGGATCTGGTTTTGAAATGAAACCAACTTCTTTTAAATTTTTTTTTTGACACTTCGGTTACACGCGTTCTCTTTTATCATGTTATCAAGTTAGTTCAGCTTAATCACATGAGGTGGGGCATTTAAAATTCGCAAAAACACGTTTTTTCACGAAAACTTTGTTATTATTCTTTTCGTGAAACTTTTTTTCTAAAATACACGTTTTTTTGCCGTAACACTAATATACAAAAAAGTAATTCCTTAATTTTTTCACGAAAAAAAGGAGTTAGGTGGCTGAGATTTTTTTGAGGTAGGTGAAATAGATAAGGATTGATGGAGCCGGAGGATGGGGGTGGTGAACCAATTGGGGGAGAGGGAGGAGGTAGGGAAAGGAAAATTATTCAACCCCCTAACTCGATAACATAATAAAAGATAACGCGTGTAACCGATTGTCAAAAAAAAAAATTTTAAAAAGTTGGTTTCAAAACTCTTCTTTTTCCTGCCAGATCCGCTACAGTATAGGTATACATCACATGCTACTAATATGGCATCGTTTCATCCTTTTGTTAAGTATCTATGACTTCCGGTTTCACCGGAAGGGACCACCACTCTTGATTTTTAAATAGGACACCCTGTACATTTTTTGCATTTTTGAAATTTAGAGCTCATTCTGCAATTCTGCATATAACTGTTAATTTCATAACTCTTTCCGCCTTTTTGAAATTTTTACAGCCAATTTTGATTTTCAATTTTTTTTTTTTGAATACGTCGCGCGTCGTTTTGGTAACATGTGGCACATACCTAGTACTCCAGTCAAATTAGAACAAATTCGACGTTTGACGGAAAAAACTGATAAAGTTTTGAAAATTGGCAAAGACGTTCATTAAGGTTTACTATTAAACATACTAAAAGTTCTGAAGTTAATCTGTTGCGCTCGAACCGCCATATTGAAAAAATGGCGGTCTGATTCAGTTTTTTGCTTACGACTCTCTAACCATTAGCGATATCGAAATTATGTTTATTATAGAAAATGAAGCTTATAAAATTCTCTGCAAAAAATGTTATATGCATATATTTTGATATCGCTAATGGTTAGAGAGATATAGGCAAAAAACTTAATCGGAGCGCCATCTTTTCAGTATGGCGGCTCGAGCGCAACAGATTGAGTTCAGGACTTTTAGTATGTTTAGTATGTTAATAGTATGCTTAATGAACATGTTGCCAAGTTTCAAAACTTTATCAGTTTTTTCCCTCTAATTTTATCTATTTGACTGGATTATAGTTTCATCTCGATCAATTAAAAAATAAAGAAATGGCGGCCGGAAAGTGATCTTGTTGACACCCGGTATACACTATCTTATATACAGGATGTCCCAAAAGTGAACGATCAAATGAAGTCAGGTGATAGGGAAGGTAATTTCCAATCAAAATAACCATATATTTTATTATTCAATTATTGTTGCTTCAAAAGTTATTTAAATTTTTGTATTTTTCATAAGTGCGTCCACTAAAAATGAATTTAAAAAATATATGAGTTGTTAGGTTGCGTTTTTTGTCTTTGGACCCAAATTGGTGAACCAATATAATCATCTTCATGAACTCTGTTATCTTTTGTCAAATAGAAAATTGATTTTGTGAACACTTTTTGTTTATAAGAAATGTTAATTTATCTGTAAGTGACATTGACAGAAAAAAAATGTACTATAGAAAGTTGACCAACAAAAAAGTTGTTATTATCTTAAAATAACAAAGTTATGATGAATTGTTTATAATGGAATCCTATCATGTAATGCAATATTTCGTCAGTATTAGCTAGAAGAGTAGTTGTTTTGATCGGTTCGCCAATAATGAGTATTTTAAAGTATTTACTTAACTTGTATATTGGCGTGCCCAGATTAGGGCAACAATATACAGAAAGTAGGTAATTTCATAATAAATAAAAAACCGCTGCCCAAGGAATCACTACTTCCACATCAGGATTTTCTATCCAAGTGACACAACGAAAAAATTTTGTGTCTGGAAATAATTGTTTATGGAACTTTAATAATATAATATTACCCCAAACCCATAAAACGATACCCCACATCGGTAGTGGGGGTGGTGACAGGGGGTGGGAGTGGGTGGTGGATAAAGTAAAAAAATATTTTGAGGTTTCTGGTTCCTGTACACACACTAAATCATATTTTTTTTCATCCCCTTTAATAATAGGGTGGGGTGGTAATGGGGGTGGCTACTGCCAAAATTTTTTTTGAGACCTTAGCTTCTCTTGTCTATACTAAATATCAATTTTATGAACTCTTACCTGCTTGATTTACCTATTTACTCCAAATTTACCCCAACCCCCCAACACTTCGACGGAACAAGATGAAAATATAATCTAGTTCTAGATCTCGTTAAAGTACATATGTGTACCAAATTTTCAAGTCAATATCTCAAACGGTTCCAGAGTAAACGTGCGTACAAAAGTTACAGACCGACAGACTGACAGAAATTTTTTTTTTCGCTAAAACTGGAAATCTCGACGTTTCATGACATTCTAAGCCTATTTGAACAATAAAAATTTTTAAAAAATTTTTTGTCGTTACTATAATACTTCCACTGGATGTGGAAGTAAAAGTAAGTTGCGATTTGCTTAATGCCTAAATAATAGTCTCTAATCATGATGAAAGCAAATAAATAAAAAATAATCCATTGTAAAAATAAGATAAGCGTCTTTATTTATCGCTCATCGCAATATAATCATAATTAAATAAATAATTTAAAAAACTTAGCGATAGATAGTTGTTCCAACATTTCATCTGACAACAGCTTAAGAACTTACCTAAAACTTCTGGAGAAGCTCTTCTCTTGTCCCTAGCCATTGGCACAGATCTTCTGTTTATAGGGTCCCTATTTCTAGCCCCCATTTCCCTTCTAGGAAAAGTAATCAAACTACCAAACTGCTGATTATAATCTCTTCTCTTTTTAACGTAATAATCCACCTTCTCTTTTTTCCGCGGCACCGCGCTGTCCTCCTCTTTCTCTTTATAATCCTTTGTAATTTCTTCCTTGCAAAATTTTTCCATTTCATCTACCGTGTGTTTTGTATCTGACTTGATTTTCTTGATCTGACACTCGATTTCCTCTAGCTCGCGATTCGAATCTTTTCGCGTCAAATCAGGTTTCCTAAAAGTATCTACGTCCATTTCCACTTCAGATTTTAAATTTAAATTGGAATCTACAAATTTGTTTTCTGTTGGTACAGGAACAGTAACAGTTTCTTGGGCGCTTGATAGAAATGCGTCGTTTAATTTCAATTTTATGTCACCGCCTATATCCAATTTCAATGGATTATCATTCAAATTTAATGGCAAGTTATCCTGCAATAACGTCATAGTTTCCGGATTTTTTATAACCTTTGAATCTTCTAAAATGGTAGGGGGTGGCGCGGGAATAGAAGGTGATTCTTTGTTGAAGGGTTGTTCAATGTTAGGTTCGATATTATACTTGGCAGCAGATGGTTGAAAATCGGTTATGACTTGTAGTTTCTCCGCTGCTTCTTCTAATTCTTGCACGACAGCCCTCTCTATTGGTAGCTCATAAGGGTCCTCAAAGATATCCTCCTTAACTTGAATGTCGAGTGAGACCCGTCCGAGTTCAACTTCTATTTCTTTGGTGAAGTCGCCTACGATGTCTTCGTGGGTACCTAGACGTGAAAGGGCTTTTTCCTCAACTTTAATATTTAAATCGACTTGGATTTCGGTGTCCTCGTCGCTTTGATTCGAGTTTCCACTGCTGGAATCATTATTTTGGTTAAATTCACATTCTTCATCGATATTAAAAACTGGTTTGTCGTAAAATACCTTTTGTATATTTTCCACACTATCTAACCGATTGACACTGTCTATCTGATAGTCCGTATCCTCTACATTATTGTTATTATTTACGTTCGCTTCCGCCTGTAACTTTGCGGTTAATGATTCACATTCGAAATCGTCGTCTGTGAAATCTGTGTCTGATGAGGCCTTGATGCTGTAGTCGAGTGTGTGCGCGAGATGTTGAAAGCCCGGATAGTTAGGATTCACGATGCCTCTTCGTTGGAGAGTGCCCCTATTGCTTAAGTTGCCCTCTTCGGATGATTCCGAATCTGATATATCGAATCCGCGATCCTCATCTTGAGGGGACGTGTCAGCTGATGAACAGCTTTGATGAGCCTCTGAAATGAAACGAAAATGTGTTTTAGTCTTTTTCGTTCAGGACTGATTAGATGGGATGGGAGTTTTAGGTAACATATGATGACAGTTGTTGCAGTGGGTTATATTTTCAATCTTTCATTAAATAAACGGTTGAAACTTTTTATAGTCCGGTATAAGTAATATATTGATTAAAATTAAGAAAGATAGACACATGGTTTTTAGTTTTTTGTATCACAGAATTTATTTAAATTTATCCAATATAAGTCTCTTGATCACTGTCTAAGGGTCTTAAAAATTAAACATGTAAAGTACAATAGTTTTACTATAAGTTATAGTCTAGGTGCAGGCGTACATAAATGTAATTTATACATATCCTCGTATAACTTCTTGTACGGCATAATTGCGCCTAGTCGATAACTTTTTTTCTCTGCGAGAATTTTCGTAAACGCGGCGTTCCTCCTCGGCATGAAAAAGATGATTTCCACACGTCGGACTGGAAAATCGGCAAATATATTTTGTCCGACAATTCGAAAATTGGATTCTACATATTAACCTCCTCACAATAAAATTGTGGGAGATTACTACAATTAGTCCAAAATCGAAAATTGAGATAACATCAAATCTTTACGTTTTGAGGTCCCAGGAACCCAAAAAAGTGGTTTGTGAAAATGTCTGTGTGTGTGTGTATGTGTGTTAGCACGATAGCGGTGAAGCTACTAAACGAATTAGGATGAAACTTTGCATGAGGATTTCTTTAGTGCTTCAGAAGATCTGAAAAGGTTTTGGTTGAGATCGGATTACGTTTAGTGCAATTTTGGCACAACAAGTTGTTTATTTTATGATTACTTACAATTTGTAATCGAACCATTGAAAAGCAGTAAAAATTCCAATTTCAACGATATATCACACTTGCACCCTTTCGATTTGGTTTCCGTTAAAAAAATTAAAAATAATTCGTTATATGTGCACATATGACAGCATCCAAAAAATATTATTGGTATTATTGTTAGGGGAAAATGTATTTTGCCATCTGTGAAAAATATCTGGGTTGGTAACCTTTGTGAATGTTGATTTATGGGTTATGGTACGTGACGTCACAGCTAACCTCAAAAATATATATTTCTTAAGATTTAACAATATTATTAAAATTTCTGCCTGGTTCCCGTACTTTCAACTAAAATCTAGTACAGTGTAATGTTTATGAAGTCCTAAATACTTTGTCCTAATAAAATAGGACTCTTCTTGTAGGTTGGAAATTTAACCTGTAATCAGCAATTTATTTTTATTAATCAACCATTTTAGGTCACATGGTTTTGACAATTTTGACATTTTGCTTGAGGGACAACGAAACGCAGTTTGCGTGGTTTTATATATTTTTTTCTAGTTTTCTTGAGAAACTGTGTGTGTTTTCGTAATAATATCATGTAGTGAATATTATTCAACCCTTATGGGTGATGTAAAATGTCGCTACGACGAGAAAATCAAAATAATAGACAATATTGATCTATACACACTTGGAGTGGAGACTGGAGACCTTTCTGCAGATTTGACTATTTTACCTTGTGTATCCGTAATTAATATGGTAAATTACTTAGTGTTGACTCACAGCTTCTACGCAGACCCGCAGTTAAAGGCATACAAATCTTTACAAGCATATAAATATTATGAGGCTGGATTTGTGCAAGAAGTTTGTGCAAGAAAGATAAACTCAAATGTATTCATTGTTATGGGCAAGGCAAGTTTACATTTAAATAACTAAGTGCTAGATTTCAGTGATAAGCCTCTTATATTATCCGTATGTAGTATTCAATAGACTCTGCCTGAAAGTGATTTCTTTACCTTTCTTCTAAGTTTTTTTTACATTCAAAATAAACCTTATCTCACAATCGCACCTTATCGCAAAAAAGGTGGCATTTTATTTTTATTTCACATTTAAAACTGAGATTACTTCCTTGTTTATAATGGAATAAAAAGTTTGGTTATCCCTCAGGCAATATGGTCGACTTATCGTGACGTCATCCTAAGATGGTCTATGTAGAAAAATTATTTGCATGAATTTTTAAATATTTGGTTGGTATACAAACATTAAAAATGAGAATAAACTTGAAAAACTGAAACATGTTATGTCCCTAAATATATTTCATAACCTAAAAATCAACATTCGTAAATGTTACCAACCCAAATATTTTTGACAATGTCAAAACTTGATGGGACACGTCACAATCGTTCATTGCAAATCGAGCTAACTGAGCTAAATCTTAAACTTTCGAATATTACCAAATAAAGGCCTTGGACGAAGCTCGAGTTGCTCGACCTTTTTAATCAAGCAGGAAGATTTTAATTTGACGCATGCGTAGTCTGCTTAAACTGTCCATAATGTTATTGACTTGTTGAGATTAGAGTGTCATTTGGGCTAAATCCTGTTATTATTTTTTTTTTTAGTTATCCAATATTCTACAAGATCTTCGAAACGTTATCTGTTAATACCCTTATAATATCCGGCAATTGATTAACGTGCAACATAAACAAACATGAAAGGTTCTGTTTTAATAGATTGCTTGTAGTCCACTTCATTTCGTTCGATATTTGTTCATGAAATAAATGGCTCCAAAGTCACGTGTAATTTATTGCTCATTGCTCTGATTTCCGATGTAATATCCAAATACAGCTGATAAGGATCCACCGTGTGGGAAGGTTCCAGCCGCTTCCAGTAGCTGCCGATTTTTTTTATCAAGCAATCTTGAAAAAATCAGCTGGTTATCAATAAATGTTTTAAAGTTATGTTATGTTATGTTTAGGGTGGTAGACACTGTCCAAAATTTTTGTCGGACAGTTTGTAGAAATATATAGAATATATATGTAGAATCCAATTCTCAAATTGTCCGACAAAATATATTTGCCGATTTTCCAGTCCGACGCGTGGAAATCGTCTTTTTCATGCCAATGAGGAACGCCGCGTTTACGAAAATTTTCGCAGAAAAAAGTTATAGACTAGGCGTAATTATGCCGTACAAGAAGTTATACGAGGATATGTATAAATTGCATTTATGTACGAGGGCACCTAGACTATAATTATAGTAACTAGATTTATTTTATAAATTTTGGATTTAAACATTACCAATACTGTCAATAATGAAGGTACTTTCTACCAAATATATGTAACCTAAGCTCAAAACGTTGAAAACCGAACGAACATTGAAAAAGCAAAAAATGCGTCGAATAAATATTTATCGACACATTATACGAATTCGCGGCTAATAAAACAAATTTTTCTACTGACGTTTGGAGTAGAAGGAACTTGTCCAAACTAGAGCGGAAAAGATATTTCCGCACTTAAAAAATCAGCATTCTCTAGTATCAAAATTATATTTCTTGGTACAACTTATTAATTTGTAATTATTTTCAAAAAAAGCCAAGGGGCTGCCTTCTACTATACTGCGCTCCCATGATTGATTTTACTCCTGACGGATAACATAAAATAATGACCTTTATTTATATTAGCAGAGGAGCATATGTAGTTTGGTGGCGAAATTAGTGAAGGGAAGATGTAGGTGATATTTCAATCAAAAACTACCTATTGAGAAGTTATTTTCATGGTGTTACTTTGGGGTGTGTAGCGGGTAGCACTTATGATGTCATCAAGATGGCGGTCAATGAGATTTGAAAAAATAACATATACATATCTGTTATTTGTTGTCAGATTTTCTTTTGCGAGGGCTCATTTTAAAGATAATTAAAATTTCTATAAAATATGTTCTTAATGTATGTATTTTAAGGTAAACAATAACGGTTCGTTTTTAATAATAGATAATTTTGATATCATTACTAAATTTTTCAGTTAAATTATTAATATTTAATTTAATTTTATTACTCTTTAATTGATAATTTACTTCTAAATTTTAATAAAATAATATAGTTAATGTTAATTAGAGAATATCGTATATTTGTGCGACGCTACTACAAACAGAAGGAGAAGGCATTAAAAAGGCTAGGTAACGAAAAAATATAAGAAATAAAGAATCTGATAGTTAGAAAAATGGAACTCTATTTTGGCTGCTGTGGGTTTTAAGAATGTTGTGGAAGTTCCCGAAGTTACGAATTTTAGAATATTAAGCATTGCATAATTTTTCATAAGTATTTGAATTCGTATCTGAGAATGATTTTGGAAGAATTGCTGCAATTTTGTGAATTTGTGGAGAAAGTCGTCCATTTTTTAAATACTTGGAAAGCTGTTAAGAAACATTTTAAAAGGTAAGGTGATGATAAACTTTAATATAACTTATCTAGAACATTATTAGTGACTTGTTGAATGTCGGCAGATATTTCCTCGGTTCTTAAAACTGCCTAAAAAAAAAGAATCAGCAAATTTAAAGACTTTAATACATGCAAAGATTTAGCAGAAGCATTTACAGAGAAAGTAAAAGAGAAGTACTGGAACTACAGTGAAGTTCACTTTGTGTTCAACACATACAAAGAAGGCTCCATAAAATAAACAACAAGGCAAAAGAGAGCAAAAAATTTGCCTACACGATATAAAATTGTGGAGAGCACAAACATAGTCAACGTAACAATGTAAAAATTGCTATCTCATGTGTATACCAACGATGAAATAAGTGTATACCTAGCAGAAAAAATTCTACATACTGCTCAATTAACGAAGAAAGACTTTGTAGTCGCATGGCGTTCGGAAATTGAATCATCACGTGGCTTTTTCGATCAACTTCGAAGCACACAAGAAAAGATAGATAGTAAAACAATTCTCCATGCTATTTGTACCACAGACAGAGGAACAACCAAACTACACATATATATGTACAAGACACACATATTGTGGTTCTTAGCATAAAAAGATACCCGGAACTTACCGCATCATACTTTGAACCCAATCCCAAAGTAGTTAAACCAGTTGCAGATTTGTACGCTTCATAGACACATTAAGGGTTTCTTCACTGCCAGATTTCCATGCATTTTCATTTGGATCTGATTTCAGAGGTACATTATTAGGGAAAGATAAACTTTCATATTGGAAAGCATTTAGTGCAGCTTCAGAAGATACGCTTTTTCTTAAATAAGAACCTAAAACACAATCTCTGATCACGTAAACATTCATATGCCAAATCTACCAGTCTAAATCGGACATAACGAAACTTCAAAAGTTAGGTTGGTCCATGTTTTCTGAGAAACAGACAAGCTGGGAAAAGTTGCCACCAAAATGAAGTGCTTTTATATCTGCAATGAAGAGAGTTATCTACCAAGTAATGATCTGAAACCAAGACTGTAATCCTCAGCCAATAATTCCATCCCCTATTGAACATGGATGGACTATGAAAAATGGGCAGATGTGTCTTGTTCTGTGCGAAATGCCGTGCGCTCCAGAATTCATGCATAATTTGATCAGGCGCCTCTGCATAAAAAATAAACGTAATCGGCCATGTAAATGTTCTGCAAGTAGCTTACCGTGTGAAGGCACGGACGGAGAACTGTGAGACAACCATTCACATATTGTATCAGAGAAGTCAGATAATAATGATGGTTGATAACAAACGTTCATCACCAATCATATCATTTAGATATATGCCTATTTAACGACACTACTGACATTTTACCTTTAAATAGAATAAAATTATGTAATATTTACACCGTGTAAAATAAAAATCATTGAAGATATACTTTCGTAAGTGAAATGTCGAAATGTAACATTACTGCTGTAATGATTCACTAACCATGATTTTAGCAATATTTATTGGTTATACTTCCTAATAACAAAAAAAAGTACAGATATTGGGGTTTCAGAACCATATTTACCTAAATATTTTAAATACTGTTCACTTAAGAGAAAATACTGAAATTACTTTTTTATAGACATTTTAATTTTCTTTAACATGAGCTATCACAAAAAAAAAATCGGCTAATAAATAACTCAGATAATGTCGATTTTATAAATCTAAATGGCGGCCATCTTGTTGACACCATTAATGCTATACGCCACACACCACGAAGTGGCACCATAGAAATTATTCATGTATAGATAGTTTTTTATTAAAAAAGCAACCCCCCACATCCCCTTCATTAATTCCGCCACGGAGGATAATTTTTCTACATATGCTCCTATACTATATCAGATCATGTGCAAAAACTGATAAATGTATCTCTAACACACCACCACCACATATCAAATACACCAAATCCAAAGCAAACGCTGTCCGGAGGAAGTTTACACATTTGGAAAAACGCAGAAGCCTTCAAAACCTTAAAAAAAGATCGCTAAAAATGATGATCTTGTTTAACGACCTTTTTTGATGGTGCTTCAATTTTTTTTCCGAAGATTTTCTTTAGACGTTGGATTCTAAGAAATGGCGGAGGTTCCGGTGATTTCTAAAAACCATTCAAGAACTCTTTCCTGCCTATCTTTCTATTTGATGGTCATGATGATATACCTATTACTTTTTCCAGGGTTACATTTATGAGAGCCGCATTAGTACAATACACAGATACCGTATCAAATTGAGACAAATAAATCAGTATACAACATTTTTATTGAGCTATAATCTATTATAAAATTATAAAATATTTATTACCGATTGTTCTAATCACAAAATGTCTTATTATTAATTTACATACAAAACATCAATATTATTTAAATTTGTGATAATTTGCGAATAAATATTGCATTATTTTATAGTTTCAGTAACAGTTCCCAGCTATCATATTTTTATAAAAAATGTTTTCTTTCACTTAAGCTTTAACTATTATTAGACTCAGTTGGCTGTGCCTGGCTTTGTGAATATCCAAGATCTCTAAGATCCGATATGGTCTAGTGGCTAGGATACCTGGCTTTCACCCAGGAGGCTCGGGTTCGATTCCCGGTATCGGAATTTTTTTCTTAAATTATTACACTTCTGACATTTTTAACAAATTATTTCATTTCACATTCACACGACTTACTTAGGTCTATATTAAACACAATACAATATTCCAATATTAGAATTTTTGCGTTATTAACAAACTAAGAATAATGTTTAAAAAACAAATGAAATACATTATTCTAAACAATCTTTTTTGCTTCTTCCATTTAAGCAATTGTTTTGCAGATACAATTTTTTTCAGTTGAAAAAATTTTGTAACGGCCTATATCTCAAACGGACTTGAACCTACTTCGATGGGATCTTGCACAAAGGGGTTTTTAAAGCTGCTGTTTAAGAATATTTGATTAGGTTTTTTCCAAAAAAATCGCTAATATAGATTTTCTGAAAATCCACCTACGTGTGTCCATGAATGGGGTCTGAAGAGGAGAAACTTTTTAATTCTCGATTTTATGAAAAAAAAGTAATTCTTGATGAAAAAGTCTGCTTCGTCAGAAACCTTCTTTCCTGTTATCGAATCCTTGCTAGCTCTATAGAGTTAGCCAAAAATCTTGATTTTATTTTGGAAAATTTCTACATATTTCGAAAACACAATAATTTATTTTTCTTTTGTGACTTGTTTCATAGCAATAGACTTCGTAAAATTAGTTTTCATGATTTTCTATCAAATTAGCAGTTATTGATAATGAACAAAATCTGACATTTCTTTACCTAGTAAATTGGTATAACTGTCCTGTGATAATCAGATTTTTGTAACAAGCAAAATAAGATTTGCTTATTTAAATGGATATTCAATCACACCTTAAAAGTTAACGATGTGATGATTCAAAACGTTTGGACTTTTGTTTGTGGATCGGAGAAAATATCCGTAAAGGTTTTGCGGAAAACATAATTCTTCCGATAAGGCAACCATTTTGTACTAATGGGTCAATTAGTACGCAAGAAGCAGCGATTTTAGTATACAGTGTAGGAGACAATATTCAAAAAAGCCTCTGAACAAAATTTTTTGAGCATAATTAAAATCAACATCCTCACATTTTCAATACACTTTTTTTAAAATTATTTGAACAATTTACCCCTAGCAAGTCAATTAAATTGTATTTCCAACAAAATAAATGTCCACCTCGGTCTACTCTCGTTGTTCATCAAAAAAATAATCAAGGGTCGGAAGATACGGACCGATACCTTGGCCACCTAAGAGCCCTAATCTCACAATTATGAACTTTTATTTGTGGGGATAACTTAAACAAAAGTGTATGCAAACAGAATTCATAATAGTGCCGATCTCTTAAAAAATGAAATAAGAGAGGTTATTGCAGATATACCCCTAAACCAAATTCGAAATAGTTACCGGGATTTGAGAGCTCGAGTAGAACTAAGTGCAGAAGTTAGTGGTGATACTTTTGAATAACATAAACCAGAGATGGGTAAATGAAATTTTCCATTTGAAAGTTCCCAGAACGAAATTTTGATAAAAATAAAAATTTTCAACAAAATATTTGAATATTTGAAGATTTACAAAATTCCGGGAAAGTTTCCTTTGAAAACTTTGGGAATATTCAAATATTTTACTGAAAACTGAATACTGAAAAGTTTACTGAAGTACTGAATATTGCATTTGTAGTTTTTGAGGTACAAGCGTGGCCATGTATTATGTATTAATAAATACTATGCTATGTTTCTGTAAACTTAAAAAATTACCTTCATAATCCAATAAACTATCATCTGGAGACGACTCTGAACAAATAGAAGAGGCGGTTCCGTGCCGCACCTGATTCATGAGCGAAGCAGCCAGCGTGTTGTTGATGTTGAGCAACTGGTTGTTCCTGTTGTTGGCGTTGTTGGCTAGCTCCCGCTTCTTCACCTCTTGGGAGGGGTTGCACCATTGCACCTTTCAACAAACGAAAATGTTTACAAATTACAGACGGTGGCTAAATTATAAATACAGAATACATTTAAAACTTTGCAGTATGATTTTTGTCAGTAATTTACTTGAAAACAAATATTTAATTTGCCTTTACACATACGGAATCATATTATTGTGATTACTTCACTGCGACCTGCTCGCGTCATCATTAAAGAGCTTTAAAACCCTGAATTCCGTGCATAAGCGATGTGAGCACATTAAAGATGTAGAAGTAGTTATGCCTATTTATGAAAAATATAACCTACTTTTTCTTATCCAGAACGTCCCCGACAGGCGTTTTGTGATCGACGCATTACTCTAGTTGGCCTCTGTTATAGTCCAATTAAATAAGTCGGCAAATCAAAATTTTGAGGTAAATACTTGAATTTTTGATATAACTTACTTTGATGTATTAGAACACGATTAATGAACGAAATTTTTTTCTGAACCCCCGGGAAGGGGTGAAAAAAAATAAAATAAAGTGTTTTTTCAAAATTACTCAAAATGTGTAAAAGCTAGTAAAAAAAGTTTCAAACAAAAATTGTAAAGCATGAAATTTTATATAAAAATGATCTCTAGACTTTTTTTGGTATTACTAAAATTAACGGAGTTAGGCTGGTTAGAAATTAAGAGATGATATGTACAAATTTAAAAAATCATAGCGTGCTGAAAAGTTAATGAATTTGAAAATTTTTTCTTTCTATTTACTCAGAAAAATATAAACATTCGTTTCAGAGAAATGGATTTTTTTTAAATTGTTAATAAAAAAGTTATAAAAATTTTAATTTTTTTATTTTCAATTAAAACCACTTTGAACGGTGAAACGAATTTTTTTTTATACCATTCTGTTCATTATTTAATATATCGAATATTTGCTTTTGAAATTTTTTTCTACCCTTCATTTTCAAGAAGGTATGAATTTATTTACTTGCTTAGTTTTTTTTCCAAATGTAAGACACTGCTCTTGTGAAGTCATGATAACTGAAAAGAAATAAAGAATGCATACGACAAAGATAAAATTGTTTCGTAGCTGCTGCGTTGCCTACAAGACGCGCATGCGTCACATCTATAGGGCATCTGCACGTGACGTCTCAGCTAACCTCAAAAATATGTGTTTCTTAAGATTTAAGAGTATTACGCGGATATTATTAAAATTTCTGCCTGATTCCCGTATTTTCAACTAAAATCTAGTTCAGTGTAATGTTTATGAAGTTCTAAACACCTTGTCCTAATAAACTAGGCCTCTTTTTGTAGGTTGGAAATCTAACCTGTAATTAGCAGTTATTAGGCAATCCAACGACCTGTCAAAATTATTTTTCAATATGGCGCTGAGGGCAAACATGGGGTTTATTTTAATTAACTCGCGGAAACGTAGTCATCAATCCGTATTGAAAATTATCAAAAATAAATAAGTATCTATGAGAACCTATATGGTCAATAAGTTTCTATAAGAGTTAGGTAAAGTTGCTGTTGAAATTGTTATCAGTTTATATCCGCATTGACCAGCAAAATGAGTCAAGCCATATCCATTTGTTAATCCAAACATTTACTTATACCATATCAATGAGAATTTATGAGCACAGTATCTAATGTAATTCGTGCGGCTTTCCGTGATTAAAAGACAAGTGTTTCTTTAAGAAACGAGCTGCATTAGGTTAGAACAGTTTGGATTTGCAATTGAAGATTACAAATTATAATGTTTGAATAGGGATTTATGAGATCAGTTTCTATGAGTATTAATGTTTTTTTTCAGTAATATATTAAATGTGTTTTCATTTGTTTGAATGGTCGGTTTTCAACTGCAATTACAAATACAAGTTTAATCGCTTCGAATGGGATTATATGCGATCAATTTCTAAAAGTATTTATGCTGTTTTCCGAATATAGTTATGATGAGGTTTAATCAGTAACAAATTGTTAACTACTTGTTATGATATGGTCGGAAATTCCAAGTACACATTTAGTATTCCTTCAAGAGGATTGATGAGAGCAGTTTCTACGAGTATCTATTTGTTGTTCCTATAGTAAATTATATAAGTCTTTATTAGTACAGATTCGGATTTAATTTAAATATGAAAATTATATCAGAATAAAGAAACCAAATATTTTAAACAGTATCTATTTGTAAATCCAAACATTTACTTATACTATCTCAATGAGAATTTATGAGAACAGTATCTAATGTAAAACGTGCGGCTTTCCGTGGTTAAATGGCAAGAGTTTCTATAAGAAACGAGCTGCATTAGGTTAGAACAGTTTTGATTTGCAATTGAAGATTCAAAATTATAATCTTTGAATAGGGATTTATGAGATCAGTTTCTATGAGTATTAATGTTTTTTTTTTTTTCAGTAATATATTAAATGTGTTTTCATTTGTTTGAATAGGTAAAAAGAAAGGTCAGTTTTCAACTGCAATTACAAATACAAGTTTAATCACTTCGAATGGGGTTAGATGCGATCAATTTCTCAAAGTATTTATGCTGTTTTCCGGATATAATTGTGAAGAGGTTTAATCATAGTAACAAATTGTTCACTACATGTTATGATATGGTCGGAAATTCCAAGTACACATTTGGTATTCCTTCAAGAGGATTGATGAGAGCAGTTTCTACGAGTATCTATTTGTTGTTCCTCTAGTAAATTATATAAGTCATCAGTAATGATTCGGATCTAATTTAAATATGAAAATTATATCAAAATAAAGCAACCAAATATTTTAAACAGTATCTATTTGTAAACCCAGACATTTACTTATACTATCTCAATGAGAATTTATGAGAACAGTATCTAATGTAAAACGTGCGGCTTTTCGTGGTTAAATGGCAAGTGTTTCTATAAGAAACGAGCTGCATTAGGTTAGAACAGTTTTGATTTGCAATTGAAGATTACAAATAATAATGTTTGAATAGGGATTTATGAGATCAGTTTCTATGAGTATTAATGTTTTTTTTCAGTAATATATTAAATGTGTTTTCATTTGTCTGAATGGGTAAAAAGGAAGGTCAGTTTTGAACTGCAATTACAAATATAAGTTTAATCACTTCGAATGGGGTTATATGCGATCAATTTCTAACAGTATTTATGCTGTTTTCCGAATATAATTGTGATGAGGTTTGATCCGTAACAAATTGTTCACTACATGTTACGATATGGTCGGAAATTCCAGGTACATATTTAGTATTCCTTCAAGAGGATTAATGAGAGCAGTTTCTATGAGTGTTTATTTGTTGTTCCTACAGTAAATTATATAAGTCTTTATCAGTATGCATTCGGATCTAATTTAAATACAAAAATCATATCAGAATGAAATCCCAAATATTTTAAACAGTGTCCACCTGTAAATCCAAGATAATATTATAATGAGAATCCATCACAACAGTATCTAATGTAACATGTGCGGTTTTCCGTGGCTAAATTTTAAAATTATTTGCATTAAATAAGCTTTAACGGATTCGAACAGTTTTGCATTTCCAGATGAATAGTTTTAATTGTTAGGGATCTATGAGGTCAGTGTAATGTTTTTTTTTTCAATAAAATGTGTTTTTATTGGAAAATAAACATTACACAAAGACACTGATCTCATAGATCCTTATTTAACAATTAAAACTATTCATCTGGAATTGCAAATTAAAACTGTTCAAATCCGTTAAAGCTATTTATTAAAAATGCTTTTAAAATTTAGCCACGGGAAGCCGCACGCGTTACATTAGATACTGTTCTGATTGGTTCTCATTAAAATATATCTTTAAATGTTTGGATTTACAAGTGGATACTGTTTAAAATATTTGGTTGTGTCATTCTGATATAATTTTACTTCCACGTCCAGTGGAAGTATAGTAACGACAAAAAAATTTTTAAAAATTTTTATTGTCCAAATAGGCTTAAAATGTCATGAAACGTCGAGATTTTAAGTTTGAGCGAAAACAAATTTTCTGTCTGTCTGTCGGTCTGTCTGTAACTTTTTTTGTGCGCACGTTTACTCTGGAACCGTTTAACATATTGACTTGAAATTTGGTACACATATGTACTTTAACGAGATCTAGAACTAGATTATATTTTCATCTTGTTCCGTCAAAAGCTTGGGGGGTAAATTGGGGTAAATTTGGGGTAAATGGGTAAATCAAGCAGGTAAGAGTCCATGGAATTGTTATTTAGTATATACATGAGAAGCTAAGGTTTCAAAAAAATTTTTGGCATTAGCCACCACCATTACCACCCCCCACCTCCTTATTAGAGGGGATGAAAAAAAATTGTGATTTAGTGTATGTACAGGAACCAGAAACTTCAAAATATTTTTTCACTTCATCCCCCACTACCACCCCCCTATCACCACCCCCACCCCACTACCGATGTGGGGTATCGTTTTATGGGTATTTGGGGTAGAGGATTTCAAATATTATATTATTAAAGTTCCATAAACAATTATTTTCACATACAAAGTTTTTTCGTTGTGTGTGACTTGGATAGAGAATCTGGATGTGGAAGTAGTGATTCCTTGGGCAGCGGTTTTTGTATTTAAAGTAGATCCGAATGCATACTGATAAAGACAAATTTTCTATTGGAACAACAAATACATACTCATAGAAACTGCTATCATCAATCCTTTCGAAGGAATACTAAATATGTACCTGGAATTTCCGACCATATCGTAACATGTGGTGAACAATTTGTTACTGATCAAACCTCATCACAATTATATTCGGAAAACAGCATAAATACTGTTAGAAACTGATCGAATATAACCCCATTCGAAGTGATTAAACTTGTATTTGTAATTGCAGTTGAAAACTGACCTTTCTTTTTTACATTCAAACAAATGAAAACACATTTAATATACTTATTACTGAAAGAAAAAAACATTAATACTCATAGAAACTGATCTCATAAATCCCTATTCAAACATTATAATTTGTAATCTTCAATTGCAAATCAAAACTGTTCTAACCTAATGCAGCTCGTTTCTTATAGAAACTCTTGCCATTTAACCACGGAAAGCCGCACGTTTTACATTAGATACTGTTCTCATAAATTCTCATTGAGATAGTATAAGTAAATGTCTGGATTTACATATAGATACTATTTAAAATATTTAGTTGCTTTATTCTGATATAATTTTCATATTTAAATTAGATCCGAATGCATACTGATTAAGACTTATATAATTTACTATTGGCACAACAAATACATACTCGTAGAAACTGCTATCATCAATCCTTTCGAAGTAATACTAAATATGTACCTGGCATTTCCACACGTAACATGTAGTGAACAATTTGTTACTGATCAAACCTCATCACAATTATATTCGGAAAACAGCATAAATACTGTTAGAAATTGATCGAATATAATCCCATTCGAAGTGGTTAAACTTGTATTTGTAATTGCAGTTGAAAACTGACCTTTCTTTTTACCCATTCAAACAAATGAAAACCCATTTAATATATTACTGAAAAAAAAACATTAATACTCACAGAAACTGATCTCATAAATCCCTATTCAAACATTATAATTTGTAATCTTCAATTGCAAATCAAAACTGTTCTAACCAAATGCAGCTCGTTTCATATAGAAACTCTTGCCATTTAACCACGGAAAGCCGCACGTTTTACATTAGATACTGTCCTCATAAATTCTCATTGAGATAGTATAAGTAAATGTCTGGATTTACAAATAGATACTGTTTAAAATATTTGGTTGCTTTATTCTGATATAATTTTCATATTTAAATTAGATCCGAATGCATACTGATAAAGACTTATATAATTTACTATTGGTACAATAAATACATACTCGTAGAAGCTGCTATCATCAATCCTTTCGAAGTAATACTAAATATGTACCTGGAATTTCCGACCATATCGTAACATGTAGTGAACAATTTGTTACGGATCAAACCTCATCACAATTATATTCGGAAAACAGTATAAATACTGTTAGAAATTGATCGCATATAACCCCATTCAAAGTGATTAAATTTGTATTTGTAATTTCAGTTGAAAACTGACCTTTCTTTTTACCCATTCAAACATATGAAAACACATTTAATATATTACTGAAAAAAAAACATTAATACTCGTAGAAACTGATCTCATAAATCCCTATTCAAACATTATAATTAGTAATCTTCAATTGCAAGTCAACCTAATGCAGCTCGTTTCTTATAGAAACACTTGCCATTTAACCACGGAAAGCCGCACGTTTTACCTTAGATACTGTTCTCATAAATTCTCATTGATGTGGTATAAGAAAATGTTTGCTGCTCCATTCTGGTAGAAGCTGATAGAAATTTCAGCAGCAACTTTACTCCAGGCTCCAGTAGAGGGAGCTGTATACGTGTAGCTAATTCATATCTAATCTAATGTGACCTAAGGAACTGAAGTGTGTTTGTTAAATTAAAAATAAAGCAGTCTCTTTCACTGCTAACTCATTCATTGCTTCTAGGCTAGAACAAGAACACCCGAGGAAATAAGGACTTTGCAGAATTTTGTGTTTACCACAATATTAGTATTTCTATTTGAAATATGCAATTTAAACTGTACATTTGTCGGCATGCATATCCAAATTAATACTAATAAAAAAGCAAAATGGAAGTTTACAATAAAAATACATCTGTAAAATATACAATTGAAACTGTACATTTGTTGACATGTATATCCACATTAATACTAATAAAAAACAATGTTGAAATTTACAATAAAAACATGTTGATAAATGGTGTGTTACATACGATAGATACTGGAGAAAGGACGGACTGGAACTCTTATGATATTACTTATAGAAAAGTTTAGAATCTCTTTAAAGTTGTATCTGTAATTCCATATGTTTACAGATATAAGGGCAAGGGTGCATTTGCAGACACTAAACTGTAGATTTGTTGATGTATATTTCATATAAGTACTCATGAAAGGGCAACATGATAATTCCAAATAGCTCATTCGGAATTACTGTTTCATAACCGATTTAAAACTTATTCAAACAGATAAAATCCTGTCTGTATAATACTAATATAACTTATAGGAACGATAAAACCGCATCACTTTTTTTTTATAAGTTTCTATGTGGAATTTTTGGCAGGGAACCGAAAAAAAACTCATTTAACGAATGAAAATAAAGGATTGCCGGATGTTTGCCCTCAACGCCATGTTAAAAGTCACGTGGTTTGGATTGCTTAATTAATCAAGAATATTGAAAAATTATTTACGTGAATTTTTAAATATTTGCTTGGAGCCAGTACCGGCTCCAAGCTAAAAATGCGTACACAAACATTAAAAATGAGAATAAACTTGAAAAACTTAAAATTTAAGGTTACGTTAGGTACATGATGCAGATGCAGACTAGTTTACAAGTTCAAGGCCGTGTTAATGCTTGATAAAGCTCGTAAAAATATTAGCAAGGGCTCATTGAATTCGGAATGACGTCTAGAAAAAGTGTAAAAGTTTCACACCCGCACATAAACAATTGCAAAAGTTATATATAAACAAATGAAGATTGAAAATATAACGAGTTTCGTCTTTTGCAAATAACTCAAAAACTATTAATATTTAAGAAAATTGAAACAACGATTCTTAAAGAGGAATGAATTTCCAATAAAAAAGCCGAACTTCCGAAACTCTATCTCTCAGCGCTCTGCGCGGCGAACACTAAGCCGTTACGATGCTCTGAAATCGGCCGTAATAAGTAAAAATATTTTTTTATGTTATTAAATATTAATTTAAAATTTTTTAAAAATTATGGTATTATTTAGACACTTAACGGAACAATATCCCGTTGAAAAAAAATTGTTTCACCGATTTTTCATAAAATGAGCCTACTGTTAATTAACAAATTTTTTTAGAGTTTACGTTTATATTTCAAGTCGGATAATTGTTAAACAAAAGCCACTAAAATTATTTCGCTTCATGGAGACCTTATAAAATTTTTTTTGCCATTTTATTATAAAATATTATGATTACTAATTAAAAAAATGCCTTAACATTTTTTTTTAATTGATTATAATAATGTTTTTCTTTTTTTCATTATTTAAACAAATTATTAAGAAAAAAATGTATTCTTAAAATTTATTATTTGCAATTCTCTACAAGACGAAAAACAGAAAAATTTTTGTTGTTGTTTATGTATACGGTTGTTTTTGTTATTTTTTTTTCTATCTAAAAAGAATATAAACACATTCGGCGATTGTTAATAACAAATTGTTTATTAAATAAACAAATAAATTAACAACATTTTTTTCTCTTTTTTCCATCTTGTAGAGAATTGCAAATAGCAAAAGTTTAAGAATAAATTTTTTTCTTAATAATTTGTTTTAATAAGAAACAATGGAACAAAATATTATAAACAATTAAAAAAAATTTTTAAAGAAATTTTTTTAATTTTTAATCACAATATTTTTAGGCTATTGTCTATGTCCAAAAATAGATGGTTGAAAGGAACTAAAACGTTAAAGTAATTTTATTGTTTCTTATGTTCAATTGACCCCAAAATATGAGAAAACCGCTGAGTGCTACCATTTAAAGCGTTTTTGAGATCGAAGTAAAAAGGTCAAATTTTCACATTTTTGAGTTTTACTGGAAAACTATGCATTTTTCCTATAAACACGTCAATAGAAAAGTTGTAGAGAATTAAATTTCCAATCGAAATGGTACCTTCAGAAGTCAATTTTTTTTTACAAAAATACGCCCAGCAAACAGAACAAAAAAAAACGGAAAAATGCATTTGTTTGTTTGTTTTAGCCTGTAACTTTTTTTCGGGTACATTTAGGCATAGATATTCTGCATAAAAAAAGCTGACGTTTTACCCGTTAATAATCATTTTAACGGTAAAACGCCAGCTTTTTTTATGCAGCAATGTCTATGCCTAAATGTACCCGAAAGAAGTTACAGGCTAAAATTTAAAAAAATAAAAAATTGCATTTTTTTTGTTTTGTTTTCTGGGCGTATTTTTGTAAAAAAAAAAAATATTTTGATTTCTGAAGGTGCCATTTCGATTGGAAATTTAATTCTCAACAACTTTTCTATTGACGTATTTATAGGAAAAATGCATAGTTTTCGAGCAAAACCCAAAACAACTATAGGCTCATTTTATGAAAAATCGGTGAAACAATTTTTTTTCCAACGGGATATTGTTCCTTTAAGTGTCTAAATAATACCATATTTTTTAAAAATTTTTAAATTAATATTTAATAATATAAAAAATATTTTTACTTATTACGGCCGGTTTCAGAGCATCGTAACGGCTTAGTGTTCGCCGCGCAGAGCTCCATTTTCAACATTAAATTGAAATTATTAATAATAGACATAGAGTTTCGGGAGTTGGGACTTTTTTATTTGAAATTCATTCCTCTTTAAAAATCCTCCTTTAAATTTTCTTAAATATTAAAAAACGAAACTCGTTATTTTTTCAATCTTCATTTGTTCATAACTTTTGCAATTGCTTATATGCGGGTTTGAAACTTTTGCACATTTTTCTAGGTGTCATTCCGAATCCAATGAGTCCTCACTCATATTTTCACGAGCTTTATTAAGCATTAACACGGCTTTGAACTTGTGAACTAGTCTATATATCTCAATGCAGCGGTAGTGTGTGTTTTGGTGAACAAATGCTCCGAAAAATTGTTAACAAATTTGTTTTTAGTAATTCTTATTTTAACTTTTCATAAGATTAATTTAATATAGAATGGATCATACATTTTGTTTTAAGAATGAATTATTTTCTTCTAATTGTTATTATCCATCCATCCAAAACATGGTTCAATTATTTATTATTTAATTTATCCAGTTTTATTTTTTAAACTGTTTATTTTTATTTAGATTAGGAATAGAGTAATATCAATGATCTATTTTAATGGAAATGTATCGATCATTTTTTTTTAAATGTCATTTTTATTTCATTCAAAATTGAAATTAATGATCCAAAAAAAAATTCACTCAAATTCATTCAAAATTTTCATTTATTCACCAAAACATTCACAACCGCTGCATTGAGATATCGGGCATCTGCATCATGTACCCAACATAACCTTAAATTTTAAGTTTTTCAAGTTTATTCTCATTTTTAATGTTTGTATACGCATTTTTAGCTTGGAGCAGGTACTGGCTCTAAGCAAATATTTAAAAATTCGCGTAAATAATTTTTCAATATTGTTGATTAATAGAAATAGACTGCTAATTACAGGTTAGATTTCCAACCTACAAAAAGAGTCCTATTTTATTGGGACAAAGTATTTAGAACTTCATAAACATTACACTGAACTAGATTATATTTGAAAATACGGGAACGAGGCAGAAATTTTAATAATAGTTGCGTAATACTCTTAAATCTTAAGAAACACATATTTTTGAGGTTAGTTGTGACGTCACTCGCGGATGCCCTTACTGCCGTCATAAGGTGAAAAGCCGCATTTAGATATTTGTCATAAATGAGATTCTAATAATATATGAGCACCCATGAGTTCTGCAGTTAAAAATATTATTAAAAAGTTATAAAGTACAAAAACATAAGTGGATAAAAAGCAGCTACATGATTTTCTTAATTAATATTTTCTAGTTGGGAAAAAACAAACGCCTTTGTTACTTTCCTCGCCAACCGACAATTTACAGATGGGCTATTCTCCTTATGACTTATGACGGCAGTATAGATGTGACGTATACGCGTCTTGTAGGCAACGCAGCAGCTACGAAACCATTTTATCTTTGTCGTACGCATTCTTTATTTCTTTTTAGTTATCGTGACGTCACAAGAGCAGTGTCTTACGTTTGGAAAAAAGTTAAACAGGTAAATAAATTCATACCTGCTCAAAAATGATGGGTAAAAAAAAATTTCAAAAGCAAATATTCGATATATTAAATAATGAACAGAATGGTATAAAAAAAAATTCGTTTCACCGTTCGAAGTGGTTTTAATTGAAAATAAAAAAATTAAAATTTTTATAACTTTTTTATTAACAATTTAAAAAAAAATCCATTTCTCTGAAACGAATGTTTATATTTTTCTGAGTAAATAGAAAAAAAAATTTCAAATTCATTAACTTTTCAGCACGCTATGATTTTTTAAAGTTGTACATATCATCCCTTAATTTCTAACCAGCCTAACTCCGTTAATTTTAGTAATACCAAAAAAAGTCTAGAGATCATTTTTATATAAAATTTCATGCTTTACAATTATTGTTTGAAACTTTTTTTACTAGCTTTTACACATTTTGAGTAATTTTGAAAAAACACTTTATTTTATTTTTTTTCACCCCTTCCCGGGGGTTCAGAAAAAAATTTCTTTCATTAATCGTGTTCTAATGCATCAAAGTAAGTTATATCAAAAATTCAAGTATTTACCTCAAAATTTTGATTTACCGACTTATTTAATTGGACTATTAGCTGCATGATACGTCTGATGGTATTGTTGTAGAACATCCCAAGAGAAAAATTATTAAAAAGGCAATTAGAGCTTAACTAAACATATTTAAGACGTCCAAAAATTTTTCACTTAGGAAAATATGTTTATGTCCAGGCCATGAGAGTGAAAGTATATTATAGTCATGGAAAAGTGTAGTAGTGTAGTGGTTCAGGAAAAAAAATATACTTTTTCGAAATTGCGCCAAAATTGGAAAATATTGTTGTGGACAAGGAAAAGAAGATATTATACTTCTTAAAAAGTACGCTAAAAGTGTACTTTGAAAATGAATACTTTGAATATTTTTAACTTATTTATCGCTTCACGAAACATGATGAAAGTGAAGACACAGTCACTATGGAACTAGTTTTAAAGAATGAATATAAAATTCTAGCGAGGCGACGCGACGTGCTGAAGAGGGGAAACTGAAAAATGTGGCAAAGGCGCGTATTGTCTATAGGCAATTATTCAACTAAAATTAGACCGGTTTTTCAAATAAAACAAATTTGGATTCATCCAGCGACTCTTCAGTTGGACGAGTGCGTTGGAGAATCGGCAGAAAGCTGTGGTAGTAAAACCAAATACAGGTCTTTAAAGATGGCAAAGTTATAGAGAAAACCGTCTTGTGCATAAGTAAGATAAAAAGGCCATTTGCACAAAAGTCGCTCGAAGACGAAGTCGTGTCACATCCCTTATATTGAACCTATGTCAGGATATGAGGGCCCGTTCGTCGCGAGACGGAAAGTTGTAATAACTCATATATAGTTGAACTCAAATCGAACTCCGTTCTTGTGAATGATATAATCACTAAAATCAACCTTAAAACCAACCACTAGTGTCCGAAAATTTTGAAAAAAATTTTTTTCATATTATTTTCAGTCCATCCTAAAATTTCTAAAACCAAAGTGCATACATAAACTTCCGAGGAAGTTGTGTGAGTCTTTTTACCAAATCGATTGCTAATGCATGCTCTCAATTGAATAGTAGTTGCGAAATCAAAGTCCTCACTCGTCCTTGCACTACTTGGGAAGGCGATTCATTGAAATGTATAGATTCTGTTAGATAGGATATTGCATGTCATTTGTTCTTGTTTTGAATCTAATCAATAAAGGGTATTACTCAAACTGTTGTGTTTTTATTGATTGAATGAATGATTTTTAATCTTATCCCTCAAAGGCGTTTGTGTGTTAGTTCGGAATTGAGTATCGGATGTCTCCAGATACCCACAAGTTTGTAACTCAATAACTGGTCACATTACGAGGGCTCGAGGGGGATTTTTTATGAAGGAAAATCAGAAATCTCTAAGCCACAAGATCCATTAAATTGTTAATGAAATAAGTTAAAGTGTATCAAGAGAGAAACCAATTTTGGGGAGAGCGCTGTTAGCAATCTACGGTAAGTATAGCTTTCACCTTTCTCGTCTGTCGATCATCTCATGAATATATATAAAACTCGCCTGGGTGTGGAAAACCACATACGAACAAAGGAGAACGTGTTTAATAAATTAGTGTCGCATCCTTCACACGCCGTGTCTAGGGTTCTTCTACAGTATCACCGCATCTGACGCAGTTTCCTGTTAGGTCTTTCCCATCAGCTAGCTCCTTAGTGACATTAGCCCAACGTTTTTGAGTGCGTACCCTTCACCTCTTGCTATCTGGCTTTCCCTGAACTATCATCAATCGTTCTATATTGTTATCTTTGAGGTTGATGCGGTAAAGAATTGAGATGATTCGGGAGAATACAATACGGGAGAGTCGCCTTTGGAACGTATTTACTGGAGAATCGAGTTAAGATGGTCTGTTCAGGGAATTCATAGCAAATGCTTCCAGATCTACATATCGCAAGCATTAATACGTCGTCGGTCTGGTCTCAAAGAAAGATGAAGAAAACTAGGGCGTTAGCAAATCTGGTCTTTATGCGTTTCATGATATTAGTAATGTTATCAAAACTACCATCTACTTCTGCTGCTGCTCAGCAACACTCATATCGCGTTTTTTTACCAAATTCAAACATGGAAAAACGTTACGTTAGAATGGGGATGGAAAAAACTCGGCGCTTTATTAACCTTTATTAACCTCAACTATGACAACAAGAGAACCAGCTGCCAAATCTGTTTTAACACTAATTTCTTGTTCGTGCAAACTGGGGTGCGAAAACAGGTGCAGTTGCAGAAGAGCAGGCTTACGTTGCTCCACAATGTGTTACCATTGCCACGGACAAGCATGCATGAATGTCGAATCTATGGAAGACGACGAAGATTAATTAACGCAGGTAACCTTCTGATAATTAGTGGATTAGGTATACAGGGGACACGACATAAAAAAACGCGCCGCTGGCGTGGCAACAAGTACAATATACAATATTCTAGGGATGAGAGGGTGGAAGCGTTACATTTATTATAATTTTAAGTGGAATTTAGTAGCTACTGCTTTAGCGTTAAGCATTGAACTTTAAAGTAGATTGTAGTAAAGATTACAATTTATTGTGTTAACTAGAACCAACCCTTATGTGTGCGCCTTATTTCCCACGGTACTATTAATTTTAGGAAAAAAATTGTAGAGACGTTTTCGATAGAGAGTTTTATAAAGAATAATTTTGGGTATAGGTATTTTCAAAAAGTGTACCGTTCCCGAGATAATCTAGAAAACCTCAAAATGGGGGTGAAAAGACGTCCTAGGGGATGAAGCACACTATTTACGGGTGGAAACTTTTCAGTTTATTAATTCTTATGCTATCCTTAACATTTCTACCAATTTTCAAAACTTTATGAATTTCGTCCGATATAAATCGTTATATTACTGAACTAACAATGATTAAAAAAAGAATGAAATACAGAAGGTTTGGTATATACTTAAATAACTTACCATACCAAACCATACCATACCTTCTGTATTTCATTATTTTTTGAATCCTTGCTTGATAATTACGTAATCCTCGAAACTGCAGTCACAACTTTGTTATGAATTTCGTCCGATATAAATCGTTATATTACTGAACTAACAATGATTAAAAAAAGAATGAAATACAGAAGGTTTGGTATATACTTAAATAACTTACCATACCAAACCATACCATACCTTCTGTATTTCATTATTTTTTGAATCCTTGCTTGATAATTACGTAATCCTCGAAACTGCAGTCACAACTTTGTATAAATAAAGTGGCGAAAAAATATAGTAATGTTTTCTCATTTTTGTAATAATGAAGTACCACCAGATCAACTTTTTGAAACATTTTAATTTTCAAAATCTATATTCTCTGAAATGTGAAAATATATCTCGAAGAGTGCTGAGCAAGAACCATGCCCTGTGGAAGATCATAAAAGCACGTGTGATTTCCTGTTTTTACAACTTGTAGACTTTTATCAAGATAATTTTTCAATAAATCGTGGCAAAGACCTCAGACACCAAAATTGACTGTACTAACAAATGTTAGTTTCTTCAAATTGTACCTTTATGCCTTCACAAAAGAGATTGTAATGTGCTTTTAAGGTGGATGGAATTATTGTAGACTGGGATAATTATTTCCCGTCTGTAGTCTACACAGGAATTGATCCCCAAAATTCTGGTCAAGAGACATGACCTCTTCTTGTTCAACTGACTAACTAACTAACAAATGTAAAATATTCACACATTTCTCACCTTTTCTTGGGCGACGTTGTTAAGTATGTTCAAAGCACCTGTCTGTAAGTCTGTCAGATCTGTTATTACATTTTCGGTGGGGTTGTTGAAGTCTGAAGTGTAGTTTGAAGTAGTCGATGAATAATTTGTTGTGACGTTGCTGTTCTGTAAGGTGTTTATCCGCTTTGGGGAGTTCAGTATATCGTTGTTGCCATTATGAAAGGATAACGGGCCATCCATGGTTTTCAGCCGCATATTTTCCACTTCCTGGAAAAAATACATTGAATTAATATAAAGTTAAGTTTTCAAGTGGTTCATGAAAATGACGCGTTTAATGACCTAAAATCGAAAATGTATCTTTAGTAAATACAGGCCCCCCCAGAAAAAGTGGTCTATGCTGGGGTACCGACCATATTTATCCCTTGTATTTTGAGCCTCTGAACGTGAGTCTGACCTTAGTTTTTCTTCAGCACGTCAGATTTGTTTTTAACGCCTGTTGTATCGTAATATTGCTTACCCAGCTCATTTAAATTAAACTCCAAAAGCGATCCAACTTTAAAACTTCAACCTAATAATATAACATTGTGGTACTTCAGAATTGACCACATAACTCAAAGAAACCATAAAACCCCATAACCCTGAGAATCCGCTGAGGATAGTGGGGAATCTTGATTGGAGGGTTAATTAGACTGTGACCTCGGATACTTGTGCTTGAGTGTCACACATCCACCACCTCATGTTCCCATAACCTAGAGATGGCGCAAGACCAAGACAAGACTTGCTTAGTCTTGTCTTTTCTTGGTCTTGCGGCATCTCTACCATAACCTTAACATCCCATAACCCTGTAACCCCTTGGCCCTGAAGATCCAACGGAAAAATGAAGATTCTAAGCAGGGGAGAATTCGTGTCACTGTGACATTAAAATCTTGGAATCAAGCGCCCTATGGAGCCATAGCTATTCAACGGCAATCAGTCTATCCTCAGAACCCCATAATCCTGAGGACTCAATGAAAAAAATAGGAGGGTCTCGGTTGGGGACTCAATTAGATTGTGCCCTCAGACCCTTGTTACCAAGTAAGCCTATAACGCTCCAACAGCAAATCCTTCTACTACATAACCCAGTAACCTCGTAAACCCAAAACTACTTAACTCTGGGAATATAATAGGAGAATGTGAAGAATCTGAACAGGGAATTCAAGAGATTGTGTTCGCGATCTTGAAATCAAGTAGCCCATGATCCCTTAGCTTTTGAACAGCAAAACTTTTAGCCGTATAACCTCGTGATTCTGGCTGAGTATTCAATACAGGCTGGGTATTCAATACAAGCAATTTAGGGAATCTTAATTGGAGATTCAATGAGAATGTAACTTTAGAAGTGGAGTATCTTTTCAGGTTATTTCTGTTTAGGTGACTTCATTTGATCTCTTGATTTTGCGAACTCTTATCTTCGAACGACATACGTAATGGATTTCTTTTACGCTTCTTGCTCTACATCACATGTTCCCTCTCAACACCCAACAAAAGTCTGCTATCATATGCCCATCCCACCTTCCTTGATATCGGCGCTCCATTTCTTTAATATCTTAGTGAAATCTTTTACTTTTTTCCACACTGTAATCTCCAAGATTGTTTGGGAAATGTTGAAAATGTGATTTTGAGAAAGTATAATTCCAAATTCAACAAGCATCCTAGTTGCCGGTAACTCTCTATCAATTCAGTGACTATTTTTAAAACACTGCCATGCAGCTCTCTCAATATTATTCATGATTGTTGCAAAAATGTCGTCTTTTATAAGCGTACGAATTTGTGCACCATCGAAAACCCCTTCTTTCAATTTGGCATCCGTCACATTTGGGAATTTTCGCTGTATATACATGAAGCAGTCTCCTTCTTTATGAAGAGTTTTAAAAAAATTGTTTCACTAAACCAAGTTTAATATGGAGAGGTGAAAGAAATATTTTTGATGGCTCAACTAATGATTTGTTTATAATATTCATTGTTTCAGGATTGTCCGGCCAGTTTGTTCGAGTGTAGAGGTTCTTTTGATCTCTACTGTAAGAAGGAGAGTGCTTCATGTATATAAAGCAGAGTTATGTAGTTATGGGTTTATGGAGTTGTTGCGTTATGTCGTAGAAGCTGCTGGAGCGCTTTAGGCTTACTTGGTAACAAGGTAACAAGGTTCTGAGGGCACAATCTAATTGATTCCTCAATCAAGAGCCTCCTATTTTTTTCATTGAATCCTCAGAGTTATGGGGTTATGAGGTTGAAGAGCTATGGCATCATATGACGCTTAATTCCAAGATTCTAATGTCACAATGACACGAATTCCCCTACTTAGAATCCCCATTTTTTTCCGTTAGATCTTAAGAGGGTTATGAGATGCTGAAGTTATGGGATCATGATTGTGGATGTATGACACTCAAGCACAAGGATCTGAGGTCACAATCTCATTATGGTGCAGGAGCTAAGTGACTTTTTCGGACACTCATCGTTACAAGCATTTTCTATGCGCTGATTAATTCTATCGAACTTAAATAACGACAAAATAGACTTCTGGCATATGTCAGCCCGTCGAGTTGGCCATGGTTTAAGATATAAAAATCAGTGAAATTATATCATTGTTACAAAGCCAATTTTTTTTGTGTGTACACATTTTATGTTTAGAATGAATAAAATAAGATCGGCAGAAAGTGTGAGCCATCAGGGGCGCAACCAGAAAGGTCAAAGGTGTAAAAAAACGGAGTTATATAACATGATCGCTACAAACTTTTTTTTAAGGTTGAGCATGTTTATTTAAATGTTTTGAACACAGAAAAAAATTTCCATAAAGAAACTCCGGTCAGTAAGGCTAGCCCGAAAGAAAATGTTTAGGATTTTTGAAGAAAATTGGATTTTTTTTTCGCATATTTCATCTCAGAACTCTAAAATCATCGTTACAAGTTCTGGCTCCTTTTTAAAACGTAAATATAAGCTCCTTCAACAATAGAATAGCCTCCCCGTAAAGTTCTTGTGTCAACAAAAGTACCATAGGCTCTTAAATATACAGGAATTTAACACTTTCGGCTAACTTGACTCCGTACCGTGCCTCAGATGTATTGTATCATTATTACCTTTCTGGCTGCGCCTCCTGACGGCCCACACTTTCTGGGGATCTTATTTTATTCATTCTAAACATAAAATGTGTACACACACATAAAATGAGCCTTGTAACGATGACATGATTTCACTGATTTTTAAACAATGTTCGTCAAGCTCCTGACAGGAGGTGCCCCGCCAGAAGTCGATTTTATGAATCGTTATCATCCATTAAACCATAAAAATATCTCAAAGTTCATAAAACGATGAGCTATGAGCTGCCGAAAAAGCCACCTAGCTCCCGCTCTATAAACTCCTCAATCAAGATTCCCCATTGTTTTCATCGAATTTCCAGAGCTATTATGGGGTTAGATAGACAGATAGATACTTTATTGATTCCGTAGGCCAATTACAAGTATTGGACAGAATACGTCAATTTAAGTTACAAACAAATAGAAGTGTACATATAACATCTAATGCAAACGACGCGACGTCGTAAATCTAGTAGATCAAAAATATATAAGAATACGCCAATTTAAGTTAGAAACAAAATAGAAGTGTATATATAACATATAATACAAACTACGTCGTAAATCTAGTAGATCAAAAATATGTAAGTTAATCATAAAACACAATTTATATAATTAATATAGAGGCATATAAATCTACACACTATATTCTACTAGAAAAACCCTACATACATAAGTAAATATTAAAATTACACACAAAGGTATTCATCTAGTCTATAAAAACATTTCGGCTAGATATGTTTTTAAGCGTTTTTTAAATACAACTAATGAGCTACCTTCTCTTATGTCGGGAGACAGGCTATTGTAGGCCCTAAGCCCCAAGCTATTTGGGGAGTTATATGTGATATTCAATCTATGAAATGGTATATGGAAATCATTTTTATGCCTGGTATTAATGGAGTGCACATTTTTGTTGCACAAACATAGCTCATATATGAAAGAGATGGTAATGGTAAAATTTTATATTTTTTAAATATGTTCTTGCAGGAGTTAGTATTTAATGTACCAGTCATGCATCTTATGGCCCGCTTTTGAGCTATAAAAACATTATGTGATAAGGTGGTGGCGCCCCATAAACACACTCCATATCGGAGTCTAGAATCCACTTGTGCATAATACAGTTTTATCAACATAAACATTTAATACAGTTCTGATACTTTTGAACTGGTAAGCAATGGAATTTAATTTAGAAATGACATGTGCACAGTGGACTTTCCAGGTTAGACATTCATCCACGTGTATTCCTAAAAATTTTACATGGTCATCAATACATGACAATTTCTGGGTGTCTATTTTCAATTTCAGATTGTTACAGGCTTTTTGTCTACTGTGGAATCTCAGAGCCTGAGTTTTAGTTGCATTAAAATGAAGACTATTTTGGCTAAATCAATCATTTAATTTATGTTACATTTGACTTTTAACGACTCATCCTTGTTATCAGATACGACAATTGAATGGTAAATGGTAAAGTTTGCTGAGGCAGTCAAGGCAACAAGATCATTCATATACAATAGAAATAGCACCGGACCCAGAATAGAGCCCTGTGGAACTCTCATGTTAATTTCAACATACTCTGAATTGACATACTCTATGGTAGAGGCCTCGTTATTGATAAGTGAGACGTATTGTTTACGATTAGGAAGGTAGCTCTTAACCCAATCCAATGAAATGCCTCTTATACCATACACCGACAGTTTGGCAAGCAGCTTCTCGTGATTGACGAAGTCGAATGCCCTGCTGAGATCACAGGAGATTCCAACGGGGCACTCGCCTACCTCAATGAATTTCATTATTTCTCCATAAAACGAATGGACAGCAGTTCTGGTCGATTTCCCAGATAAAAATCCATGTTGATTATTTGATACTATTTGATAGTTATTCAGAAAACACACTAATCTGTCCAGGAAACAGTACTCAAGAATTTTTGAAAAACTTGTAGGAATGGTTATTGGTTTATAATTGTCAAGTATTTGGGTATCATTTTTTTTATGAGTAGGAATGACTTTTCCTACTTTTAAGCATTCAGGAAACGTTCCTGTGGAGAAAGACAGATTTACCAAATACACTATCGGTAAATCTAGATCGTTTGGTATCCGTTTTATTAGGAAAACAGGTATATCATTATAACCTAAGAAGTGTTTATTTTTAAGTTTACTTGTCAGCAGTTCGGTCATTTCTGTTTCAGTATATGGTCTTAGGAAAATTGTGTTTTGTTGTGGTAAAATGTTTTGTATAAAGGTATCATTGTTGTTATTATTACTTTGTGGAATTTGACTAAGTGTATCTGCGGGAGCAGTTTTAAAATATATTATGTATTTTAAAACTTAAACTTAAAAGCGTTGGCGATCTCTATTTGCTGTTCAATAATTGTACCATTATTTTTATCTTTAATTGAAATATTTTTTAGATGTTTTGTTTTATTAGAGAGTTCAGAGGCAATTCTTCAAGCTGACCTTGCAGGATCATCGGAATTGTTTATTTTATTTTGATAGTAGATTTTTTTTGTTGATTTAATTAAATTATTGTGTTTGATTTTATCTGTTTTATAGACTGGTTTGAGTACAGGGTATGTATTTGTTAGAGTAAACAGTTCTTTTAGTTTTTGAATTGATACCTTGATCTCGGCAGTAACCCAACTTTTATCTTGTTTATGGTTTATGTAATACTTACGTTTGGGGAAATGCATATTAAAATGGAATAAAAAATTGTTAAGAAAGGAATCAAATGCATCATTTATGTCCTTCGTATGATAAAGTTCAGACCAGTCTTCGTGTATAATAGAGTTTCTAAAATTGCTAATCGCATTATCATTAAATGATCGTTTTATGTGGCATTTAGTACCACCAGCTTTTAAATTGTTTTTATCCAGACCTAAGTTAAGTAGAATTGTTCTATATTCCGATATGTTATTATCAAGGACACATAATATACTGTTTAGGTTAGTGTTATTAAAATATTTGGTCAATTGTTGTAAGAGTGGATATTGTTACTCTGGTGGGCCACCCTACCATATAATTTAGATTAAAAATAGATAAAACGTTACATAATTTCTTAAAATCATTAGACGGTTGATACGACTCCACATAATAAGATATTGATATTAGGTTTAAAAATAAAGTTTAGGACATTAACAATACACTCAAGAAAAATATTAACATCTCCTGATGGAGACCTGTAGCATGTTAGAATTATTGTAGTTTCACCTGTGTTCATTTTCCAGGTTAGTGCACAAATTTCAAGATGCTTTGATGCTTATCAATACAATAATTATCTCAATTAATATTTTTTACTGTTAACTCATGTCTAGCAAATATTGCAACCCCGCCGCCTTTAAAGGTGGTTCTACAATAGCTACCTGTCAACACATAATCAGGAATATGAAAGGGTTAAGGACTTATAGGGTTTTACGATTTCTTTGAGTTATGTGGTCAATACTGAAGTACTACATACGTTAAAGTTTTAAAGTTGAATCACTTTTTGTGTTAGATTTAAATGAGCTGGGTAAACAATATTGCGATTCAACAGACTTTTTTGGTGCTAAAAAAGCTTGACGTGCTGGGGCAAAACGAAGGTCAGATTCGTGTTCAGCGGCTCAAAATACAAGGGATAAGTATGGACACTGGACAGTACCCCAGTACGGACCACCTTTTTTTGTGGGCTTGTGTAATTAAAGTTAGACAACGTGGAGAGATTTACATAAATTAGAAGAAGGTAAGAAATATCATTAAATTAGTAAAATATATAAAACTAAGATAAAAGTAAAATGTACAACGCTAGGGTTTTATTTCACCTAATTTATGTATGAAGAACACTATGAGTCGTAGATTATTCGAAGAATAATGCATCAGTACATACTAAGTACATGACCTAAAAATGATGTAATTCTATGAATTCATATATACTAGAAAAAGATTTATCAATCAAACATTGTTTTATTTTCCTTAAACTGTCTAATGTTACACCTTACTTCAGGTGGTAATATATTGAAGAATTAAATTCCTAAGTAGCCGGTAATATTTCTAGTTTTACTTAAACGTAAGAAATTGTTGTTTAAATTATCTTTTATTCTGGTCTTATAGGAATGTATTTGACTTCTAGGGCAAAATTAATCTGCATTATTGTTTATGTCTAGGAGACAATGAAATATATATGTACATGGTACTGCCAAGATTTTTAATTTAATAAATTGTTCTTTACAATCATCTCTGAATTTTAGATCCGAAATTACGCGTATCACTATTCGTTGGGCAGAAAATACGTCAACGGATGATATAGCATGCCGATGTAGCTATGGTATGCAGTTGTTAGGTTATCTTGTGATATTCTCCCAATGAGATTTCGAGAAAATAGAAATATTTCGAATTTCTATGAAAAAATCACGAAAAAATTTTTTCACTCCAAATTTTACGAAATCTGGGTTGTTTACTTCTCGTAAATTTCGCAAACCAAATACCATGAGGTCTTCGAATTAAGTTTAAATTATTTGAAGCAAACCAATTTTGGGCATTTCGTTCAGTCTTTGATATTTCTTTTAATAAATTCTTAATAGGTATTGATGTTGGAGATAGTTGGATTGGTGTCATCAGCAAACAATATGACCATAATATTATTTGAGTGCCTAGGAAAATCATTACCATAAATGAGAATAAGGATAGACCCTAGGACAGATCCTTGAGGAACACCATGTAATTATAGCGATTGAGATAACACCGTGTAGTAAAAGATTTGTTTAAGCAAGTTATTAGATTCCAGACATACTATCGACCGGTTTCTTAGGACAACCTCACATACTTTAGCTACACAGGGTATGACAGGTATTGATCTGTAATTTGACGAACCATCAATGTTATTTTACTATAAAGAGACACTACTTTGGATATACTTAAACAATCGGGGATCCGTTCATAGATATGCATACTTTAATTAGAATGATAAGGGGAATTAGAACAGAATGCATTATACCTTTTATGAGGCCTATGAAAATATCATAAGCGTTTTTACTTTTTTTATTTTTAAGATTTGTAATTATCTCTTAAACTTCTTGATATAACACTCGAGTAAAGCAAATTAATATGGCTGTTTCACATCATGTTTCTAATTTTCTTCTTATATGTCTTCATTGCCTCTAGTCTATATGTTTATTGAATGTTGATCACTAAGAAAACATAATCACGTTAAAATGAAGTTAATTAATTATACATCCCATCAAAATCTATTTAAAAAAATAAAAGAATTATTATGTTGAGAGGTAACTTTTTCATCTTAATAATACGTATAAGCAAAATTATTATTTAATAATACTTAACAAAACTTATTATTATTCTAGTAAGTTAAAAAAATTTTACTCCCTTGATTATGATGTTTGTCGTACAAACTTATTATTTACTGTAGAGGGAGCAGCCTAACATGACCATAAAAAAAGTTTTTATGTACATAAAAGTGTGACTCGTAAATCTTAGACTGGAGATTAGAACTTTTAAACTACCTGTCATAATTAAGTTTAAGTTTTATATTCAAGTAACTCTTTCAGGAAGTAAACTAGAATTAGTTTAAGAACGGAAAGTTTCCATATTTAAGAGAACATAGTCCATAAATGAGATTTATTAGACAGGACATTCTTACAAAGGCAAAGCTATTCAGGATTTACTTTTATTGTATATTAAAATACATACAAATACATAGAACATTTAATCTCATCCTTTTTTTATTCACCAGTATGAAATAACTTTCTTGAATATATCAAAGTCATTATTCTATACGAAGTAAAAACAATTTTTGCATACGTAAATATTTTTATACTATATGGTCTAAGAGAGCAGATAAAGATAAGTTTCAGAAGAAATGATTCGTAAAAGCTCTTTGGTTTCACCTCATTTCCTACCTTCTCTATTTGAGCTGTATAAATACGAATGCAAAGTAGATACAGGAAAAGCACTTTATGTTTAGGTCAGTTAGGTTGAAGTTTACTTGCACACTAGTAAAAATATAACCGTTGTAAATTAAATTTAGATACTTTTAAGTCCACGATTCCACTATGTCGGATGAAAACTCTTTTTAAGTATAATACATATACCCATGAACATTAACAGCTATTCTGCAAATAAATATAGACAGGTAACATATTGATGCTATGCGATGCTATTCTGCAGCGCAACAACGCAAGGCCACATATTCTTCACATAGAAATAGTGGAATAGCCAGCTAATAGGCCTGATCTTAATTCCACTGAATATTCACGAACATATTGGGAAAAAATAAATGATTATCAACGTGTAAAAAATTAAGAAATTTTACGAAAGTAGGAAAAATTTCACAAGAGGCAAAAACTAGGTTTTAGATTCTTCCCTTGCTTTCTGATAGTTTCTATGAATTCGCCAGATAACAACCGTGTAACTTTTATTCAATCACTAATTGTGCCTTTTGAGGTAAAATTTATCCGATTTTGCATTGCTCCATTTGCTTTGATGAGCATGTGTGTAAGTCTCAATATTTTTACTTCCCTCTCTTACAGAAAGAAAAGTACCTGTAATTGTGCAAAAATCACTGTCCGATGTTTAATCAAATTATTATGTTTACGAGAATTAATGCCTTTTGATTCCGTCAGTCTGTCTGCCTGTCAGTCTGTCTATTGGTACTATATCTACTAAATATTTGACGGAGAGGAACACTATTGTGAAGGAACAAACCTTGTATATTTTCCTTTAGCGGAAAATATACAAGGTGGTCACCTTAAAACAATTAATTAAGAAACGACGGAAGAAAACAATATTTGGAATGTAGTTGACACTGTTGCCAAGGAAGAGCGCCTGATGTATTTTAGTGAAAAAATATTTAAGGTGGTCATTAAAAAATATTAAAAAAAAGCAAATAAAAACTCATAAATAAAAGGCGTTAAATAAAGAGGGACGTTATAAGCAAATTGAGATTTTTTTGTTCAGTATTGAATATCATATATACAGGGTTGATCAAAATTTAAGTTGAAAAAAAATTGAAGTCAGATATAAATCATAAATTTCTTAAGAAAAATTGTCATTCCTGCTGGTAACGATTACACATTACGGAACTTTTGGTACCGTTTCACCCCTACTAAATAGAGCTTTCTGAATATCCGGGTGGATCATATCATAATATTTACAACAAATGAGTCATTTTGAAAAATGTGATTTTAATGAGTTTACAGCATCCTGTATGATGTATTATTGGACATATTGACGTTTTCGTATTTTTTATATGAATTACATTGGAACAAAAATAATTTTAACATATTCGCGGCATTTAGATTGACAACTAAAATTCGAATTATTTTTCGTGCAACTCTGTATAAATTGTTCAAAATAGTATAAATATATCCAAAATGTGATCTTTATTTCAAAAATGTAAAAACATACAGGGTGGTCCATTTATAAAAGACTATTGGGGCCGTTTCCGACGAAACCGGTGACGGATAGGTCTGAAAAAGTTGAAAATCTTACCAAATTTCACCATACAAAATTTCATCCCGATATCTTTAAAAACAAGGAAGTTACAGGGGTGGCCCACTATTCGTTTACACCCGGTATAGTGGATTGTTTGAACAAGAGATCATTCGATTTTTGAGTTTTGGGAAGAAGAGGTTGCGTAAAATATTGGCGAGGCATACTTCACAGGCTAAGGGTTCGGTTAATGCAATGCAAGAATAGAGTTTTCAATTAAAAGAACGAGAAAAGAACGGAAAAAGAACGAGAAAGGAACGAAAAAAGAACGTTAAAAGAACGTTAAAGAAAGAAAATAGAATGAGAAAAGAACGATAAAACAACGATAAAAACAAATAAATATCGAAGTGTTTGATTCAAAATTGTATTTCTATTTGCTGGATATACATTACATATTTTTCTAAGAATCATTACCGTTTTTAGGTTAAATTTATCACCAAAAATACATTGCAGCTGACACTGATGAATATTTTTACCATTTAGTCGTTTTTGTGAATTTTTTGGTAGGTGTTTACAGTTTAATATTATGTCTATATGAGAGCCATCTCTGGCACAGAGATAAATCTCCCGAGCCTTGATTATGATACATACTAGTACCAAATTTCAAGTCAGTCAACTGCTTCAGAGTAAATGAAGGCAAAAAAAGTTAGACAGACACACCGTCAGGCTTTTTCTTTGCGCAAATTTCAAATATCGAATAATTGTAAAATTCAAAACGATGGTACTGGTAGTATTAGTTTTTTAGGAATTCATATAGATGAATGTCTCAAGTGAAGAGCTCATTGTAATTTTCTTGTTTCTTATATGAGTTCAATCAATTTTTTACTTAAAAATATGAAGAAATTTTTTTTAAATAAACAACAACACCAACTTAGAGTTTAAAAGAACGATAAAAAAACGAGAAAAGAACGAGAAAAGAACGACAAAAGAACGTTAAAAGAATGATAAAAGAACGAGAAAAGAACGAAAATAGAACGATAAAAGAGCGAGAAAAGAACGAGAAAGGAACGAAAAAAGAATGATAAAAGAACGAGAAAAGAACAAAAAAGGACGATAAAAACAAATAAATACTATCGTTCTGTTACAGTGGCTGTGGGTGGGCAGTGCGAAAATTTTTTGAGACCTCAAGGTCATCGGTTGACCTTGACCTTCTTTTTTACAGTTCAATTTGATATCTGATAAATAATAGAGAAAAAGGAGGTTAGTGTGATACTAATTTAATTTCTAGAGACATTGTCCATTATAGCGGTCAAGAAATACAAGAAACACAACAGGAAGGTAGTGTTTGATTCAAAATTGTATTTTTATTTGCTATATATACATTACATGTTTTTGTAAGAATCATTACCGTTTTAGGTTAAATTTATCACCAAAAATACATTGTAGCTGACAATGATGAATATTTCACCGTTTAGTCGTTTTTCTCAATGTTTCAGTAGGTGTTTGCTGTATAATATTATGTCTATATGAGAGCTGTCTCTGGCACAGAGATAAATCTCCCGAGTCTCGATTATGATACATACTAGTACCAAATTTCAAGTCAACCGCTTCAGAGTAATTGAACGCACAAGAAAGTTAGACAGACACACAGACAGTCAGATTTTTTTTCTTTGCCAAACTTCAAATATCGATTCATTGTAAAATTGAAAACGAAGGTACTGGTAGTATTAGTTTTTTAGGAATTCATATAGATGAATGTCTCAACAGGCGAGCTCATTGTAATTTTCATGTTTCTTGTATACGATAAAAGAACGAGAATTGGTTACTATGTTAAGGTTAATTAAAAACCTTTTTTAAGTGTAATGACAATTTCAATCCAAATAAATATATTTTTTGTAACCTGTCTTTTAATGCCATCTGCTACATCTCTAACGTTATCTTTCAAAGAAGACCTTATATGTAACAATATGTTTTTAAACACACGGTAAGATCTATCAAATCACTTACATAACTGTTGATTTTTTTAAAGCGTCTGGAGAGATTTAGATATAAAAGTTTGTTCGCTGCATCTCAACACTGGTCTCTAAATGAGTAGGTACATCAACTTGGGTAAAGTAAATATTTAACAGATGCCCTAGTTCCGGAAAATAGGATGTGTATTATACACAACGCGGTCGGTAACAACATTTAATTTTTACGGTTCGGAATAAATATATCTAAATGGGTACTTAGATATATTTATTACATTATCGGAGTTTATGCTTTTTTTTATTAACAATTTCATGATGTATAATCGGGTGGCTCAAATTTATACTAATGAAAAAAGTTAAGTTGTTTTTTCTCTCGTCCTCACGTGTTCGAAATTTCAAAAATGATCTCCAAATTTGAGCTAAATCTGATAATATTGCCTCAGAGACGATGAATTTTCCCATGTATTTCTTATGGGAAAAAGAAATTTTTTCGTAACCTTGCAACAGAATCGCCAAAATGAAGTGAAACAAGAATCACACACAAGTCCCCTCTTAAGAATCGTTCAGAGAATTAATAATTTCTTTTCAAGTTAAAAACCCATGCAAGAAGAAACTCATTAAGAAATTATAAAAAAAAAGCTTATGAAGTAATGAGTTCTAAAGAAAAAAAAACAAGCTAAAAACGTACTCTTCGCCTGTTCACTAATTTTTTTATATAATTGTTACACATTCTATAGAATACTCTTCGCAGTTTTTTGTAAATAATATTAGTTTTAGACATTTTTAATTTTTTAGTACGAACTTAGTTGGTAAAAGACTCAGTGAAAAATAAAGTAAAAATAAAGAAACTATACCATACCCCATGTGGGTTTCGAACCCGGGACCCTTGGATCTCGAGTCAAAAGCATAAGAACTACACCACCACCTAATACGTAAAAAAATGCAAATTTTTACATTATAAGAGACGAGCTAAAATCATATTTCCACGGTTGTATTACTTATGAAATGTATATTTGTAAAATATATAAATATTTAGATATTAAAATGAAATATCATTTCACCAGATTTCTATACAATTACAAAAACATAAAAATCAGCAAAATTTTTTTTCAAATTTAAATCATTAATAACATTTTTGTTTACTGATCGATTTTGTTCAAAAACAATAGGGTTCCTCTAGCTAACACTAACTTACTGTCCAAATTTAAGTACAATCGAATTTTTCTTTATTGAGTTATCGTGCTTACAAGAAACGTGACGCACGGACAGACGGACATTTTGAAAGTTGTTCAGAATTCGTTCACTAACACTATGATATGAAAATGTTTTGTGTGCGAGCGATATTTACGGTTTTAGAAATGTGCCGATGAAATGCAATATACTCTTCGTTTTTGTATTTGCGAAGAGTATAATAATATGGTTCCACAGTCACCTACTTAAAACAAGTAATTTTCTTATATCACATTCATCTGACGCAGTCATTTTCGACATATACAGGGTGTTGAAAGTAGGATGGTCACTATTTTAAAAGGTGATATTGAACGAAAAATTTTTTCTGAATTTCAATATTTTTTGCTGTCTCGAATCGTTAACTAGTAAATGAATAAAAATACTTTGGGCATCTGGAAATATCGCGCTATACCAACTCTAGAATAACCTATGGCTATTTAAGTGAAAAATTTGGAGTGTAACGTTTAATTATTAACGTGCTTTTGTTTCGATATAAATATGAATTGACCTATTTCACGTTAAAAAGTTTGGTAAAAAATGCTATCGCGAAAATTGAGTTGGTATCACTAAAAGTAGTAAAAAGTCACTGCTCATGTTGACCAACTCGTCTAATGGGGTATTTTGCTATTTTTTTTTATTGAAATATCATAGAATGTGTACAAACAAGCCTTTCAATACAGATTTCCGCGAAAATAATTATCAATTTTTTGAGAAAACAGAAGTTAAAATAAGTGGAGCAACAGGTGTTTTAAATTGGTGACGTAGGTAATTTGCCGATGACGTAGGTAGTTTGTATGGATTTGTTGATAGAATGGTTTTATACAAAACAGTGTGGTGTTGCCAAGTTGAAATTCCTCCTCTGGTTCTAGTAAGGATAATTGAAGAAAACAGGAGTGTAAAGCTTATTTATTAAATCAATTTTAATATATTTATCCACGAAATTTAATTTTCACATGTAAAAAAGAATAATAGGCGTGAATTATTAAATATTTTAAATAATTTTTAATGCCGATTAGATTTTTGAAAACATATTTAACAAAACATGACAACAATGTCAACGGCTAGTCAAATGACAGATGTGTTCTAACGTCGCCGTCGTGTTGATTTGTAGCATTTCAGTTACTTTCATCGAGGTATTTGCTGTAATTTACAAATAGTAGATAATGTCATTTAAAAGGTATTTCATAAAAAGTTGTGGAAACACAAATATAAGTGCTTCGGAAAAAAGAATTGTAACTGTTCCGAAAAAATTGATATTCGAAGAACTTGGTGGCAAGCTTCTAATATTTTTGATCCCATCCTTTCAAAAATCCAAATTTTGTTATAGAAAGAATCTATCAAGTCATAATCAACTTTGGGCAAATTGAACAAATCTACTTTCACAAAATTCAACTCCATCTTAATAGTTTATTGATAAAGTAAAAATCAAAAGCCACATAAACAAACAACAAATAAATCTAACCAATATATCTCTTTTACTTCTATTATGACAAGAAGTGACAGCGGGCTGCACGCAAGAAATGTTGCCACATAATCCTCGCTGTGAGTTTTGTTTACATTTTTAAGATAACTGATATAAATACCTTTTAATTCCTTCTAAGTACATGTATATAATATTTATTGATATTCAAGATATTGAGAAAAATAGAAATAGAAATAGAAATAATGTAAAGTAAATACACAATTTGGCATTCATATAAGGTAGTTACAGTCTAAGCGAAAGTTGTCTATGATTGGTTAAATTATTTCCCGCCAAATAAAATCATTTGAAATCTGTGTCTAGACGGGCGTACCTGTTCTTATTTCTTATTTTTATTTAAGAAATTATTGTTTTGGTTTAAATTGATTACGCAGTAATTGTTAAAATAATAACATTACTTGATGTATGTCACCAAAACTAAATAAAAAAGAAATGGAAAATACCCCATTCCCAAACTTTGTAAAAATGAAAGATCTATAATGAAATATTGACAATTGTTTTCATTATGTTTAATGTTAAGCTTACTTCAGAGAGTTCAAAAACATACTGAAGGGGACTTACGTGAGAAACCCTGGGGAACTCCAGATGTGACATTAATTCAGTTAGGCTTAATATTATTTATAGCTACATATTGTGACCTGTTACTAATAGAGGAGAAAAGTAGCATCAGCAGCTGACTGTGCAAATTTTAAATTTTACAATTAGTGTAGGATGACTTCATCAAATGCTTTTGAAAAATCGGTATACTGTCCAGCACGTACTGAAGCGCTATACAAAGTCAAGTATATGTTGTATAAAGTACATAGGGTGTTAAGTTAGTCAGCACAGATCTTCTGCTATAAAAATTATGTTGATTAACAATGAGATTTTTTTTTACGTATAATAGTCGGCGAGCCCTCCCTAGCTGTACGTGCTCCCCCCTCCCCGATCCTAGGAGACAATGTTGTTTTTCATAAAGATTAACGCCCAAGGAACAATTTTAGACATGTCCCAAAAAAATGTCTGTACTCTCAAAATGGCGGCCTTATGTTAAAAAAAACTGTTGCCAATGTTGTTTTTGTCATTTAACACAAAAACTAAAAAAGATGGGCAAAAACAACGTGCAAAAAACTTTCTGCAATTTTGTACCTATACAATATTTTGTTACCATTTTCCAGATAAATGAGTCCAAAATTAAGAAAACATGGAAATTCATATATCGATAAATTATTTAGAGGAAATAACTTTGACAATTATTGTATGGCGTATAATATAACTTTATATTATAACACAAAATAAAATATATCATTTATAAATTATAATTTGCAGACATTTATCTCGAAAACAGTAACAATAGGTTATGAACAGATTAGGGATAAAAGTGTTGATACTGACATCTTTTGAATTCTGCTGGGTCATTCCAGTAAAATTAAGTGTAAATTACTCTTTGATACCGAAAAGAAGGCTTATATTATCTGTATTAGCAGAAGAATATGGACCTCAAAAATGTCCGGCATTACTGGAACTTCATTCATTTACTGGATGCGAGTCAGCGCCTTTAAGGGAAAAGGAAATATAAAACCCCAAAAAATGTTACTTTCTGCCAAATATACCAAATATATCCAAACATTTTAAGATTTGGGGAGCAGCTGGAATATTGATGATAAATTAGTCGCATCATTAGAGGAGTTTACATGTGCATCAAAGAAATGCGCTAGCGTGAACGAGCTTCGCCTAATTGCCATTAGACAGAAATGTGGTGACAAAGATTTGTCTTTATCAATTGACACTAAAGTTGATTTTTCTTCGATTCCACCATTAAGAGCTTGCCTTATCGAGCATATTAAAAAGAGTGTTTACCAACGCGTATTTGGCGATTAGCCGGCAAAGGTATTCACAATATTCCAAAGCCTTGGAATGATTATGGATGGCAAGAAAATGGAGAAGCTTTTTGGTGTTCAGCAGATAAAATACTGCCTCAATCGCTTACTGAAATTCTTCAGGAGCTGATTCCAAATCAAATCATAATAGACGAAAATGAGGATGATAACAATATCATAAATGAAGCAATAGAGGAAGAAGACTTGGAAGAAATATTCGATGTATCGGGAGACAGCGATAGTGAATCTGAAAGCGAATGAGGTGTTACTTACGTTTATATTGAATTTTATATTTTATTTCAAGAGCTGAGTCATTTATCTGGAAAATGGTAAGTCCTATTCAAATATTGTATAGGAACAAAATTGTAGGAAATTCTATGCACTTTGTTTTTTCGTGCAGAAAGTTTTTCTCCATCTTTTTTAGTTTTTGTGTTAAATGACAAAAACAATATTTTTAAATTTTTTTTTATAAACGGACGTCATTTTGAAAGTACAGCCAGTTATTTTGGGGACATGTCTAAAATTGTTCCTTAGGCATTAATCTGGATCGGGGGGGGGGGGGGGGGGGTCGAGAAGAGTTCGTTAGCTTTGTACATATTTAATAAAATCAGTGTTTTCAGTTTGTTACAATTGATAGCTAGTGCCGTCTGCTGGTCATATAATGTATCAATTTCTGTTACACAATGAATTTTTACAATAGTATATAGATGGCAGTCCCAGCAACAGGCATCGGCTATCAATATATATAAAAAGCTTTTTAATAGAGGAGGAAGAGGAGCTCTCTGGGAAATAATTAATGTCAAAATTATCAAATCTGTGAATATTTATGATTAGTTTACCATTACACTAGCAGAAAAAATTTCACATTACATTTTGAAAGTATTAATGAAATTGTGGCATCTAGTGGGCGTGTTGCGTATTAAAATAAAGTAAAACATTTGCACCTATATAGATGTCACTATATGGAAAATAGTAACTAAGTATTTCCTTGATCAAAGTTATTTGTTAAGTTTTTGTAAAATCTGTTACCATTTTTAGGTTAAATCTGTTACTAAAAATAAATTTTAACTAAATACTAATAAAATGCCTACAAACAGGTCACTTTCCAGAAAGGTGGAAAATTGCTTAAGTGATTAATATTTATATATCTGGCGGTAAAACCAACGTAAAAAAATTATAGCTATATTTGGTTGTTGAATCACTTTTTGGTTCAATATATCGTCTGTTAAATTTGGCCATTATAATACTACTAACACCTCAGATGTTAAAAATTTGTTTTATAAAAATTTGTATTACAATATTATAACATATAGACGGATTCCTTTTCTTGTGTGCGAACGCAGCCGACAGTCAGTTGTTTAACGAAGCAATTGTAAACACATTTAACTTACCAACTTATCCCACGCCTGTAGAACAACTTTTCTGTCATTAAAAACTTTTATGACTAATAACACAGGAAGTCGCACTAATTTTTCAGGAAATAAGAACAAAAAATGCTAGAGACAACGACGGAGAACACTTTATTGTTTTGAAATTGGATACATGGATGGCATGGCGGCGTAAAATAAATAGAAAACGTCACGAAGTACATAATAAAAGAGTCAACAACCGGGTGATATGTTTGGAGAAGCTGCTGGAAGTGGTGTTATTAATTAGTGTAATGCTTTTAGGGATTTCTTTGGGCCCGTAGCGCCCCTGCCGACACCCGTGATCGTTTCAGGGGCGTGCAGAGATGGACTACCTAATTTATTTTCGCTGATTATTTAATTTCACTTTTCATTCGTTTATTTTTATTTTATATTACGTTATGTATTTTATAGGTTTTATAGGTCGCCTGTCGATTACTCATTGACGGGGGAAGTATCGTAAAATATGAATAAAAAATATAGAAGAAAGTTACATCCTTTTAAAGATTTTCACTTTTTTCAGCGCCTAACGACAGTTCTAGCAGTTTGTTACTGATGACTGATTTTGGGTGCTCTGAAATACGCTCGGTTATTTAAAATTTTCCCTCATGATTTTAGACCTAAAAATAAAAATCGAACCGGGTTTTTAAGATAGGTGTTGCAGCTAACACCTCTTCTCGTCTCCCCGCTAAAAGAAGAAGAAGAGAAGAATAACGATAGAGGATTAAACTTTTTTCTAGGATTCGCAGTTTCCAAAAAAATTTCATGTGAAGATATAGAATACCTTCGCAGATGACACGACGCTGAGGACGCTGTAAAGTTAGTAGATCATTCATTCATTCATGCTTAAATTAATTTTACGTAACAACGTAATACAACATTCATGTTCAAATGTGTTTTGCATAATAATTTATTGTTTTATATGATTTAAATAATTACACATGGGGGTTACTCAATGGAGTCCCAAATCACTTTTTTTAGGGAGGACCTGAGCACACAAAGAAGTGGTCTGTTTTTGGGTCTCCCTTCAGCAACTCCTATATACTTCGACGTGCTGAATACGGATCAGGTGCCGTTTATCTCCATCACCCACCAATTTTTAGTAAATCGCAAAAATAGTACCCCCTTCCGGCAATAAAGCTTTACATCTGAGCTATTTCTATTCTTAAGACTAATTTTACTAGGCTAATTGAGAATTACAGCTTAGACTTGTTACGTATCACCTCTTCAAGAATAAGTGCAAGGAGCAACCGCAAATGTAGTTCTATACAGGGTGTTTCAAAGTTAAAGGTACATACGTTACTTGTGGATAGAGGGCACTTTGGAGGTTCCAAATTATCCGGCATTAATGCATCCATCGTCCTTCCTTATAGAGATACACAATGTTGTATTGATTTTGGCCAAATCTTTCTTTGGTCATAACTATTGAACCACCCTGTATAATCGGTTCATACTTAGGATATATGTTTCACTTATTTTACTTGATAGAATTTCATAATAAACCAAAATAGAAATCCAGGTCCGGCTTAATAAAAAAATGACAATATGTTGTATGTCAAAATCAATACCTTGTATGACAAAATTTTGTGGATCTGTTATCGATATTTGAAAAGAGCGAAAAAATTGAACAGAGTAGGTCACTTAATTTGTTTGTGCATTTCATTCATCAACCTTGATTACTTGCCGTAAATCGAATTTCATTAAAATGGTCGAGACAGTTGGAACTTCAAAATTTATTTTATGGTTTAATTAATAAAAAAATTTAACTTGCAGCAATTACAATTTTTACACTTCTACATACATAGACTAGGTAAGTGAAGTATTGTAAAATAATTTTGAAAACAAGGTAGTTCACCTGATAATCTATCAGGGAGGATATGTGGCCCAATAAAATGATTGTTGGGATTTATTTTGTCTTCATGTGGATTTTCTTCTACCCAAACATGTGAATTTCTTAAATTATAAACACCATCTCTTGTAAATTGTGCCTCATCTGTAAAAAGACATGTGTTAAAAATTCTTCGATTCCAAATAATCCATTTACAAAAACTTAAGAGATGATTTTAAAACATAACTGTTTTTTCGTCAAGTAGGCAATGCTGAAAATTTTAATATTTGACAGTTCAAATTTACTGGTTCGACATACTTGCATTTTATTATTCTAAAATATTTGTTATTTGTATTAATATTATTACCCACATTACAAAGTACATAATTGTGCCTTATCAATTTTCAAATGTTGAATATGCGGATATAATCTATGTGTATGGATTTTGTGATGGCAATGTACGGGCTGCTCTGAGAGAATATCAAAGAAGATTTCCTGGGCGTAGAATTCCTGATCATAAAACTTTTGGTCGGTATCCAACGGTCACCTTAAATGAGCATCAAGTAAGACAACCATTAGCTGTAGAAGAGAATATACTAAATATTGTTGCAAATAATCTAAAAATTAGCACAAGAAGAGAGGGTCATGCTTTAGGTGTTCCACATGTCAGTGTTTGGAGAGCACTAAAAAAAAATAAGCTCTATCCATTTCATGTTCCACAGGTTCAGAGGTTAGAGGAAGGGGATGCAGTTCATCTGTTAAATTTAGTAACTGGATTATTCGGAATCGAAGAATTCTTAACAGATGTCTGTTTACAGATGAGGCACAATTTACAAGAGATGGTGTTTATAATTTAAGAAATTTACATGTTTGGGCAGAAGAGAATCCACATACTATAAAGACAGAATAAATCTCAACATCGATTTGCTGTTAATATTTGGTGCGGTGTTTTCAACAGTCATTTGATTAGGCCACATGTCCTCCCTGACAGACTATCAGGTGAACTTTATTTAGACTTTTTGCAAAACTTTTTACCAGTGTTAATGGAAAATGAAAATATTGCGGGAATGTATTTCCAGCAGGATGGCGCTCCACCCCATTTTAGGAATATTGTGAGAAATTTCTTAAATGAGAAATTTCCAAATATGTGGATAAGTCGAAATGGACCTCATCATTGGCCTTCAAGGTCACCGGATTTCAATCCCGTTGATTATTATCTTTGAGGACATTTAAAAGCAAAGATATATGGCGTAGCCATTGATAGTAGAGAGTAACTTTTGTAACGCATTAATAACACTTGCGTAGAAGTTAGAAATATTCCAGATATGATTAGACGTGCAATTAGAAATATTACTACTAGAGTAAGGAAATGTATTCGACGAAATGGAGGCCATCTTGAACGTTACAGTAGTTATGTATTTATCACTTTCCCTTATTTATTATTATTGTACATACATACATTAAAAATAATATTATTTTTAAATGTAGACTAACAAAAGTAAGTAGTATTTTGATTTATGTGTGCAACTCTACCTTGTTTTTAAAATTATTTTACAATAATTCACTTACCTAGTCTATGTATGTAGAAGTGTAAGAATTGTCATTGCTGCAAATTAAATTTTTTGTTAATTAAACCCTAAAATAAATTTTCAAGTTCCTCGATCATATTAATGAAATTGGATTTACGGCAAGTAATCAAGGTTGATGAATGAAATGCGCAAACAAATTAAGTGAGCCACTCTATCCAATTTCTTCCGCTCTTTTCGAATATCGAAACAGATCTACAAAAGTTTGTTGATTTTGACATAAAGCATATTGTCAGTTTTTTATTAAGCCGAACCTAAATTTCTATTTTGGTTTATTATGAAGTTCTATCAAGTAAAATAAGTGAACCGATTATACAGGCTGGTTCAATAATTATGACCAAAGAAAAATTTGTCCAAAATCAATAACACATCCTGTATCTCAGTAAGGAAGGACGACGAATGCATTAATGCCGGATAATTTGGAACCGCCAAAGTGCCCTCTATCCACAAGTAACTTTGAAACACCCTGTATATGTATCCTGAGATAAACGAGTTCAAGAAAGAAAATAGTGAAACTAGGGAAAGAAAGACGGATATACTCCCACTAAAATGCACACGCGATTAGAAGCGATAGGTACCGACGCCCTGCGTTGATACACGACAAGATAAAAAAAAGAAAATTTTACAAAGTGCGGAGCGTGCTGGGAGCAGTGTATCCGACTTTCTTTTCCTAATTTCTCTGCTTTCTTTCTTGCACTCGCTTATATCAGGATATATAAAATTACATTTGCCGACATGAACACACCACATATATTAAACAACCTCCAAATCTAAACCTAAAACTAAGGCTGGCAGGAAAATACGCAGACACATATTCCTCGCCTACCGACATTGCCAGTGTCTGAGCCGGGGATCGAACTCAGTACACAATAGACAGACCAAGCATGGTCGCCATGCAACACTATTTAGCTCACTGTGCTACCGTGCCAAGTCAGTAATATGGAAGAAAGTTTCTTCACCTTAATGGACGTACATTTGATTAAATGTTTTAACATCCTCTGGAAATAACTAAAACTCTAATGTGATGATGACAACTTGGCTGGCGAAATCCATACGAGGGTGTTCCGAGCATTGGAGTTGAGTGTAAATTTTAATTAAAAAAAAAGACGATTTCTTTGTGTAAATAAATAATTCTGCAAGAGGCTCTCATAGTTTTTATCAATAATAAATACTGTTGAAAGTAACCACCTCTATGAAAGTATATAAATCAAAATCAAACAGAAGTACGTAGCAAAATAAATTATAATAAATTAATACAAAATTTGCAAAAGGAAAACTGGAATTAAATATGCAATGAAATTGATGCAGAAAAAGCCACGAATAAATTCGTAGCAATGTTTAAACAAACATATTATTAATTCCTGTACCACTAATATATATGTTAAAGCAAACAAGATAAAAAAACTTTATCCTTGGATTACACAAGGACTAATACAATAAATGACAAAAAGAGACAACTTAAAACAATTAGTATTAAAAAATCCAAATAACTTAGAAATCAAAAACAAATATAAATTGTACAGAAATACTATAACCAAAAATTTCAGCTCAATTGGTTGGGGATAACTGTTTTAAAATTCAGTTGCTTCCTCCATATTGAATTTAATGTGACATCGTTTTATTTTCGTATTCTTTTCAGCAAACCCTTTCATTTGATACCCATATCATGGGGGTGCATAAAAAATAACTGGTCCGCCATCTTTGGGAGTCCGTCATATTGGATTTGGAATGACGTCACTTAACTAACCATGCATTGCCATCCAAACTAAATATGTATGCAAAATTTCAGCTCAATTGGTTGGGGATAACTATTTTAAAATTCAGTTGCAAGATTTGATCCACAAGAACAAGGCAAGTTAAATAAAAGCTTGTAATCAAGATGGCGACCAAACATCAAAATCTAATATGGCAAAAACCTTCTCGACAAAATACTCTTTCAAATAAAAAAAAGTGCATCAAAATCGGATCACCCGTTGAAGAGATATGAAGCCACAGACAGACAGACAGACATATAAACATACGCGTCAAACTCTTTTTGGGTCGGGGGTTAAAAATAGGAAAAAATATAAAATGACAATTAAAAAATATGTGCGTGAAAATATTGACCTTTTTTAAATGATAAGAGAAATGGCTTAGAAATGTACTCGTGAATTCTGCAAATAATAGATTCATTACATTTTGTTTATTATGCCGATTTTGTTTACAATGCTAAATAATATACACATTCATCTTGATATTATATAGTAAATATATGCTAGCTGCAACTAACAGGATTTAATTTTTTATTTGTAAAATTGTAAATAAATCTGCACAAAACAAGCTCCTTGTGAGCTACAACTTTGTAAATGTTCTTTGATTTTTTAATAAACGTTGTTTATTATTATTATTATTATTTATTTAAAAATTTTTTCGTTTCCTGTAAGCCGTATGATTTTGTTTGCTGTTCCAAATAGCCTAGTGTAAAAAGACGTAAAAAGACACTCTCCATTCTCCATTTCTGTCAACATCACGAAACTGATGCGGTTCCCCACATTCGGTCGAAGTTTTTATATTATCAAACTATAAAATCTTGTTCCGTTATCAACGAGCTAATAAAAAAGGACCCTTACAAACTACTGTCATTTAATCAGTTTGTCTACGCCCTTTAGCTTTTCTTCTTTTATTGTCTCTCGGTTCTCTCTAAAACGTATTTATCGCGATAAATTATCCAGACCTGAAAATCCTGAAATTGCCTGTAAAAGTTACTTAAGCGGCTTAATATTATTCAGCTTAAAATTAACACCATTTTACAGCGATGTCTTTGTTATTTTGTTTCGTTTTGTAAATATAACGCAATCTTGGAAGAAATTTGCTCTCCTAATATTCAGAAAGCTCCACGATATTAAGCTCTGTAAATTGGTAATTATTACTAGGCTCATACTTTGACAAATTGCAATAAGTTTGTCTTGAATAAAATTACGTGGAATTCATATCACGTAGCATTTTTTTGTTATCAAAAGGCCTGAGTTCGTTCTTAAATTAATGCTGATAAATGGATTTTCGTGACTCTTTTTAGGCTAAAATAGTTAAAGTGATATACATATTTCTATTTTGCTGATAGTAAATAAGAACCGAAATTGTCAAGATATATGAAAAAAAACCAATCAATCAATCAAAACAGATTTAATAAATATTTAACATACAAATATGCACCCGAGTCGGATCCCGGTTCAGAGCCGACCGCACAACCACGTCGCGCAGGGTCGTGGTGAATGTACGGTCGGATGAAGCGGGTTCGACTCAGGTTGGAACAACAGGTGGAATGTGGAGTTAGGACTCCTGTCCAGGGGAAGGGACTTAAACCTAACAATATTATTACTATAACTAGAATAGTTTTAAAAACACTTAAAGATTAAGAAAATGAGTTTTTGTTAGCACGCGCGCACTGTCGCACACGCGCACTGTTTTAGGAGATCTGATTGCTGATACGGGAAAAACTCAACGAAAAAACCCGTTCGAGCCAATGGCAACGTTCTTCCGATGGTCTGCCTGCCTTCGGAAAGGTAGGGTGAAGGGGAAGTTATGGTTGAATGATGAAAAAAAAAAAAAAAAAAAAAAAAAAAACCGCTGTCTCAGGAATCACTACTTCCACATCTAGATTTCCTATAACGAAAATAATTTTGATACTATAATTACACAGGCCGACAAAAAAAATTGTTGTTTTAGAGATGTGACCCTACCTATCTAATTTTCCGCTGAATCCGAAAATGATAAAAAAAAAATTCGGATGTGTGGATTCATTCCCCCCATACACCCTCAATTCCCGCCAAAAATAAAAAAAAATCCAAACTGGCCATCCAACCCACCTATCTTTCGTAAAATTTTCCGCTGAATCCGAAAATGATAAAAAAAAATTCGGATGTGTGGATTCCCCCCATACACCCTCAATTCCCGCCAAAAATAAAAAAAAATCCAAACTGGCCATCCAACCCACCTATCTTTCGTAAAATTTTCCGGTTAATCCGAAAATGATAAAAAAAAAATTCTGACGTATGGATTCCCCCCATACACTCTCAATTCCCCCTCAAAATTCAAAAAATTCAAACTGGCCATCCAACCCACCTATTTTTAGTAAAATTTTCCGCTGAATCCAAAAATGATAAAAAAATTGATTAATTGATTGAAATGCTAAAACATTTTAATTCCGCAATCAATCAAAATGCGGGTTCATGCCCTGACGCCACGTCAAGGCGTTTACTAACCCAGGATAAGTTATAACCTGGATTTAGAAAATACCTTCCGTATGCTACCTAGCTTAAAGTTACTTAAGAGCTTAAAACATTTTGGAAAACAATAAGCTTTCACTAAAAAATTTCATCAATTCTAGGTTGCTAACCGTAATTTACAAATGCTATCGGGATTAAGTGTACGAGTAAAGGGAACTTGTAGTTAAAAAATATTTTTTAGTTTTGGTTTTACCGACAGATTTTATAAAAGTTATAACGGTTGCCACGTCTGATTTGTATTTATTTTTATTTTTGAAAGAAGCAAGTGAGAGATATGGATGAGTCACGTCCAAACAATTTTTTTGCCATTTTCGGATTCAGCGAATTTTACTAGGATAAGTGGGTTGGATGACCAGTTTGGATTTTTTGAATTTTTGGGGGGAATTGAGGGTGTATGGGGGGAAATCTATACGTCAGAATTTTTTTTTATCATTTTCGGATTCAGCTAAAAATTTAACTAAAGATAGGTAGGGTCACGTCTCTAAAACAACAATTTTTTTTGGGGTCAATTGAAGGTGTATGGGGGAATCCATACGTCAGAATTTTTTAAATCATTTTAGGATTCAGCGGAAAATTTTACTAAAGATAGGTGGGTTGGATGGACAGTTTGGATTTTATGAATTTTTGGTGGAATTGAGGGTGTATGGGTGGGAATCCATATGTCACAAACATTTTTTCCTCTCATTTTCGGATTTAGCGGAAAATTTTACTAAAGATTGGTAGGGTCACGTCTCTAAAACAACAAATTTATTTTGGCGGGAATTAAGGGTGTATGGGGGGGGGGGGGGGGGGGAATCCACACGTCAGAATTTTTTTGATCATTTAGAGTATGGTATTTAACTATATACAAAGTTTATTATAAAAACTGTATATGGTTGTATTCCTTAGTGCAATGGGAAGTATCTGAAACTATTTTAAAGATTATACCATTTATGATTTTTTAAATATTTATAGTAAACCGAAAATAAACGCATATTTCCTTCTCACTCTGCAAAATTCGATCCTTAAAATTTGAAAATTAAATAAGAAAAATTTACACGTTATACAACTATTTTTTACAATTAATTATTTTTTATTTATTTGCTTTTATCATGATTTGAGAATATTATTTAGGTATTATGCAAATCACAACTTACACACTTTTTTATTTATTATGAAAATACCTACTTTCTGTATATTGTTGCCCTAATCTGGGCACGCTAATATACTAGTTAGGTAAATACTTTAAAACACTTATTATTGGAGAACCAATCAAAACAACTACTCTCCTAGCCAATACTGACGAAGTATTGAATTACATGATAGGATTCTTAGCACTTTAAAGAAAAAATATTGAAAATACTTAAATCATTTATTTACATTTAGTCATTCACACTTTTTTTATTTAATATGAAATTATCTACTTTCTGTGTATTGGTACCTTAACCGGGTCACGCTAATATACTACTTAGGAAAACACTTTAAAACACTCATTATTGGAAAACCAATTAAAACAACTACTCTTCTAGCTAATACTGACGAAGTATTAAATTACATGATAGGATTAGGGCAACAATATACAGAAAGTAGGTATTTTCATAATAAATAAAAAAGTGTGTAAGTTGTGATTTGCATAATACCTAAATAATATTCTCAAATACAACTATTTTGTTTTATTACAATTTTATAAATGTAATAAATAGCAATAAAACAAAATTGTTGCAGAAATGATAATTATAAAACAAATTTGTTTATTGGGACAATACTTAAAGAACTGAAATGTTCAAGAGATTACAATTATTCAATATGGACAAATGACAACGTTTGAACTCAAATATCTCGAAAACGGTTAGATTTATAATTCTTTTAGAACGTAATCTTCTTAGAAATGCATTTCCTTTCACACAAACCACATGTCAAAGTTCCTCCCATCGAAATATTGCTTTAAAGCCCAGCGCCATCTACATACTGATATATTTAAAAAAACAATTATATTCAGAACTGAAGCCCTCCTCATGCTCTACAAAGAGTATCTTACACAATTAAAATATCTCTATTCGTTTAGAAGATATCCGGCCTGGAAATTTTTATTGGGACACCTTGGGTACATCTATATATCTTTATAAATATTTAATTGTATTATAAATCTTTGTATTATCATCATTCACACACCACATGACAAAATAACAATACATAATTCTAACTAACTGAATATAATCGTCAACTGCTCGTTATATTTCAAAGGGATACGTAATAAAATGTTATTAACCATTTGACACGCAAGAAGGTCGTCGTAAACTTTATTATTTACATACAAGTTTAGAATATTTTCTTGGTTGACTTCCGTTATGTGAATTTTATCAGTGCGCTTATTTTAAGTGCATGTTGTGACATAAATATTTTTCTCAAGCTCGCAAGCATTTCTTACATTTTACAAATATGAAAGCATTGTCGCCTGGAAGAGAAAGTTCGGCTTTTTTCTTTATTAAAATCGGTTAGTATTATGTTTATTTTCTTACAGTAGAGAGAACACACTTTGAAAACTACGTGCTGCCATCGTCAATACACTCCGTGAGTGTACTCTGGAATATTTTGAAATTCAAAAGTGAATGAATGGTATCATATAGGTACCCACACAGCACAATCTGGAAATGGGATGACAAATTGACGTACCTGGATATCTCAGTACGTAAAATAAATTGAAAAAACGGATGTACCTTTCATTTTAGGACGTCCTCAAGACGGCCCATTTTAGTACGTCCCAGGATATCCTTTTAATCCATTTAAATAAAGCGCCATTTTGATTTCCGGCCGGCCAAACGGGCCAAAGCAAATACCCCAAACACACAGCAGCCATGCTTTATTAGTTTTTATTTCTCAAATATTTAAATAACAATTATTGTTAGTGGCTGTATGAAATATTTTAAACTTGTACCTTTGTGTTTTATCCATTTAATTCAGTTTTATTTGATTGTCTTCATTCTAGACTATAAAAAGTGAGTACAAACGTATAAAAATATAACATAATCTATTAAACTTCATGTTATGAAAAACTTATCTGACTATGATTGAATATTTAATTAGTCGTTAATGTCGTGTTCGAAACCACGAAAATTTAATACGATTTTTTATACTTTCAGAATGCCAAAGGAAGCTATATCATTCAATAATTTCTATTATTTTATCTTTCCCACTTTTCATATATTTTTTAAATAATAGTGGTTCAAATAATAATAACTACGTTTATTTTAGCTGTACCCATGAATGAGTATATTATGGAAAACGAAGCAGAGAAGCTGTTAAAAGATTATACGAGAAGTGCAAAAGAGAGGAGGGAGGCAAAGAAGAGAATAGAGGAGTAGGAGTGCGCTACATGCCAGAAATTCACGATCCGCTGTTATTAAATTTGCAAAAATAATATAGGTATATATTTTACATTTTTCTAAGAAGTTTGCTTTTTAACATTACAAATGTTTTAAATACTGAATGTGTTTGGCTTATTTCTATTATTAAAATATTGTTATTATTTAAATAGCACTTAATTCCATACATACAAAATATTTTTGTTTCTTTATAAAAGCTGTAGTGTCTTTGACCAAGGTTAATAAACCAAATCGTAGGAAAATAATATTTTGTTTTTTAACTGACCATAAACCCAAGAAATTACGTATAAAGTTATAAGGAAAAATAGGCAACTGCAAATATTTCAAAAATGTGCATATTTGACAAACATTCTAAAAATATTTACAATTCGATTTTTTTTAAATTTAAGTATAACATTATTGTCTAAATGTTGGTTGTGGCATTTTCTTAATTCTTATGTGTATCTTGGTGGGATCTTTTGCCACATGTTTTCTTTTAAAACAATGTCCGTACAATTTACAAAATAATGCAATTACCCAGTATTTTCCAGTAAAATACTGGATAATTGTGTTATTTTGTTGATTTTACGGACATTGTTTTAAAAGAAAACACGTAATAACAAAATTAAGATGCCCGTGGATATATATTGGCACAGTGGCGGCCCGTGGCTTTTAGCTGTGAGTGGACACCATTTATTTACTTAACTGCCGTTGCAGAAACAAATAACAAATCTTAATAAATAGGCACGTTACATAGGTAGCAGATCAATATTCGAAACTAATGTTCGGCAAGAAATTACGATTCTAAATTCTAAAAGAAAAGGAAGTTGGAAGAGAGGGGATAAGGTAGTCTGTGTCCACATTCCACCCACTAAACCCGGTTTCCCGGTTAATCTCATAATAATAATGATTAATAAATTGATTAAATGTTTAATTAATTTCTTAATCCTATGAGAATATTCAGATTAACAAATTTAATATTAATTGTGTAATTTCTAATTTGATATTTGATAAATAATAAAAAAAAAGGAAGTTAGTGTGACACTAATTCAATTAATGTCACACTAACTTCCTTTTTTAAATTATTTATCAAATATCAAATTAGAAATTACACAATTAATATTCTAGGTATTTGATATTCTCAATATTCTGATACGATTACGTAATTAATTAATTATTTAATCAATTTTAACACATTTATAAATTAATCATTTTTCATTTTCCAGTTTGATTTTGATATCTTATCAAATGTAAACATATTCTATTCAATAATTCAATATTCATTATTCATAATTTTATTAAGTTTAAGTTAAGTTACGGATGTGTAATTGCAATAAAAGTTTCGGTGTCAAGGAGCTGCGCAATGAAGTAGATTAAAACTTGCCAACTGTTTACGAGGAATCTTTGATCAAGAGATGTGTACGAATAGTAATTTGTACTAATCTTTGCCAAATAAAGTTGTTTTATTATTACCGCCGCCGCGTTGGTGTCGATAATGAATGTCATATAATTCGTTCTCATTGTCTTAGAATGATGGAATGCACAAATTCGTTTCTGCGCATATTTTTTGCTGTCATCTTCTCATAGTAATACTACTGTACTCTATCCAATTTTGGCCAATAAACTATTATTATTATTATAACTATTATTACTCAATAGTGGTTAAAGTCTAGGCGGATGCGCATGACACTTCTAATCGAAATTTAAAAGTATTAGCGGCAAGCGACTCGGTATTAAGATTAAGCGGATTAGTATGTGAACTTGGCGGAGGGGGATTGATATGTAGTAAAATAATAAAAATATCATAAATAAAGTTAACTTAATTTTATAATTTCAATATTAAAATTAATTAGCGGCAAAATTTTATGACTAACTACCGCTTGGCCCTAGCGCGCTTAGATAATTGGCACTACCTACCATCCCTGACGGGCCGCCACTGTATTTGCAGTCCGTATGATATCCTGGGACATTTCAGTATGTAGGTTGTACAGCCTATTTGTAATACTTAGGACATCCTAAAATAACCCGGGATGTCCTGGTACGTCCTTAGTACAAGCGCCGGTATATCCTTCAGGACGTCCCTCGTACTACTTTTATCTGATACCGAGTTGTGACATTGGGACAGCGCTCCCAGAGATTTCACGATTTCATAATAAATCTCACGATCTCACGATAAACGAATTGTATCTCACGATTTTGATGAATATGATGAATAAATGCTATTTTTCATTAAAATTATGTTTTTAACGCGATTTCGACCATGAACCTCGACAGCTTGTGACTCGCTTTCGCCAATGGCAGCACATAAATCAGAGCACAGATTACAGAATCCAACAGCGTGTCGCCAGTGTCACCTCATTCCACAATTCATCATTGCCATCGAGTTCAACCTCTGTACTATTCTGTGTATGAATTTTTAACTATATGCGAACCAATACTCAAATACCAAATATTTGGGTACAATTTTCGGGGTTTACGAAAATTCGCTTTGAGTAATTTGCAAATATTTTTTAAAACCATAATAGTAACAAAGACAGAGATAGTGCTCTGAACACACAGAGTTAATTTTCGTAAACTCCTTTTATATATTTTCCTAAAGTCGCATTCTACTTTAGGAAAATATCTACCGAAATTTGCAAGACTCCAAAAATTTTTTACCCATTCGTTGAACATTATGCTGAAATTTGTAGAGTGTGACATTCGATAATGCATATTTTTTAGAGTCGTGCAAACAGTAGATATTTTCCCAAAGTCGAAGGCGGCTTTACTAATAGCTAGAGATTCGAAAATTGAGCCGTATAATTTCTAGACGTATGTGAAATATCTAATTATTGGGAGTTTAGATTAACTCTGTGTGCCAGATAACTATCTCTGTCTTTGTTATTCTTGTAGTTTTAGAAAAAGATAGTGATATTTGTAGATAGCTCAGATTGAATTTTCGTAAACCCTTATTATTTACAAATATTGATTTCAAATAGATTCATTTAAAACCTGTCCAATAAACAACATTTTACTGGAATCTCACGATTTCTCACGATTTCTTCCGAACAAGCTCACGAAATTGGGTTAGTATCATCTGGGAGCGCTGCATTGGGATAACCAAAAGAGTGCCGAAAACCATACATACTGGGATATTAGTGTGCCCATAGGCAAGGACAAATACTAAATGGGATTTGCCATAGTACGTCCCTTGGATAGTCTTGTCTTGTGTGGGTACTGCTTGAGTATATTGGTTACGTCTAAATTAGTCACAAAACGATTTTGTTGTACGTTCTTGAGGTGATCATGCTGTTATCGGAAATTAATTAAAATATAATATAACAAATATTTATTCAGGTTCCTACAATAAAAAAATGTTTTTAAATGAGAACGAAAGAGTAAGTATGGGATAACTGTCATCTGTTTTAACTTTATATCTGTTAGTTAATGATGGACAGTTCCATAATAATTTGTAACAAATAAATTAATTTTATTTATTTAAATTGTACTACAGAATTTTCAATTAAAAGCATTACTAATTGAAAACGTAATGGTCGCAATTCGAATATTTATTCGAAAACCAGAGTATGCAAATCAAACCCTCAAATAAACTAGTGGCTAATTCAAGCAATTCATTAAACACAAATAAACACTGCGTTTAGGGGAAACTGGAACCATTATTTTTTCCAAAGCTAATTAATTGTTGTTCCTGTCTCCTATTAATAAAAACGGTGAGGGACCTAGGTCAAACAAAAATTTTATATTAATTGGCTTCTTGCATGCCGACTCGAACGATAAAGCTATTATTAACACACAAAGCTTTTTAATGCACACAGTGACGATGCAAATTTAGCCCGTATTAAATTCACTTCAAAACAATTGTTCAGTTTAGCAGCGTATCAATAGTTCATTTTTTGTGTATAATAAATAGATTATTTCGGAGAATTTCTATGATCTGTTTACCATCATTAATGAATTATGGACTGCAGAAAAAAAAATCATGAATCATGATATTGATTTCCAGCGGCGGCTCATGATACATTTTACTGAGAGGGCACGAATTACACACGGGGTGAGTGTAGCGGAGGGATAGTGAGGGATAGCCAGAAGTCAGCCGCAGGCAACTTTTTTTTACATTCAAGGCTTTCGTTATCGGTATCAGTTCAAATGTAAACATAGTCTGAAGTCAACAGACATGTTCGGTAGTCGAGGCTGCTGGAGATGCGATAAAATGCATCTTCTGAATCCCGGAGGTCTGAAATGCTACGCAGATGGATCGAAGACTCAGGAGGGAATTGTGCAAGCGTACATGGTTGCAAACCAAGGAGTCGTATATTGACGCCACTTGTTAAGTACCCTAGTGTATTCCAGATTGTCATTTTGCTGTGTGCAAGCGAAAGAGGTTTCGTCGATAAGTACATTTATATGTTTTTCGATATTAAGAGAGGTGCTTGGTACTGCAATTCCTACCTTGTGGCTGGTTGTTGGTAGCCTGGCATGGAATGCATGTTTATGTATTCGTCAGGAACTCCAGCTACTGATAGTGGATTGTTTCTTGAGAAACACTGAACACTTTTAATGCACGCTGCACTAATGCACCTCGATAATAAAGAGTTTAAAACGTGCACTTCAATAAATGCGGGTGAAAGCTCGTCCATGTGAACAATTGAACATATATGAGTGTGCTTCAATACTACTCCTTGTCGCGGCGTTTCCTGCTACCCGCCTCGTCGGTAGCCGAGGTAAAGGTTTTTGCAATACCAAGTATATAAAAAAAAGAGAACGCGGCAACAAGTAATATTTAGTATTTTATGAATTTTAGTGAAACTATATTAACAGGTAATAATAACAACAATTAGGAAATAAACTAATCTAAATAAACTAAAATTATTTACAGTCGGGCGTTGGCGAATTCCGAGCATATGTATAGCGAGAAAAAGGCGGTCTTGCGGGCTCTTACACCTAGCAAGGTGACATCTAAGCAGGTGTTGAACTGTTGGAACATTCTGACTGAGCTATGCGAACACAACTTAGTCAAACTCATATGGATGCCTGGACTCAATGGCGTGGAGGGCAACGAAGAAAGAGACGGGAGGGAGAAAAGCAAAAAGTCCCTTGCCTGGCCCGGAGCCAGCCTTCGGTCTGCTAAGAAGCTTGATTCAATCAGAGCTGCAAGATTGGGCCATGGTACAGTTTAACAACTATTAGGCTCAGGCCCCCGGAATGAGACAGTCAAGGTTCCTTATAAAGGAGCCATCGACTGACTCTACCGTAAAGTGACTGCTTGGGCTCGATAGAGAACGATTGAAACGGATGGTAGACCTGATAACAAGACACTGTGACATGATCCTATTATCTGAACAAGCACCTGCATACAATGACGTTGAAAGATGATTCTACTTTTATGCAATTGTGCACCACTAGGAGCGTCAAGATATAGGCATCTCGGAAGGCAGTCTCAACAGCCGGAGGAACTACAGAATCTACCCTGGAAGGGAGTGCTCTTCTTCGTGGAGAGTACTGATTTTCTCCTAAATGTCGCGAATGTACAGTGAGTCGATAGGCCTGAGTACTGCATATCTTCGGATCTGCTTGCGTGTCTAATAATAATAATAGTCTGAAGTTAACATTGGTTGGTATAAGGGTAAGCTTAAATTTCTTAAATATAAGGTTACTAGCATTGATCTGAAGTGTTTAGTGACGCAGTAACGGTTATCTTAGGCAAACCGATACATCATCATACACCCATCTCCGACGGGAGTATTTTGTGACACAAATATTCTACTTTAATTTGGGCAATATAGTAATGGGAAACGATGCTTCAGATAACTATTATTAATTCGGATGAAGCGCTTCATATAATAATGAGAAAGAGATATGTCAGCCGAAAAAGTGACCATTGAATAGAAATATGTAGAAAATTGAGTATTTAGCTTATCCTTGTTTAACTACTCGTTGACGAAGAAGGTTGTTTCTGTAAACTCGCACTCAATCGTTATTGTACATCCGTTAATAGGACGAATACTTTTTCTTTCTGTGGCGCGTGAAGGCTAGAGATCAGTCTTCGTGTTCGTAGCGTTCATGGGTAGACAGTGTTGACACAACGCGACATGTTCAAAGACGAAAACTAGTAGACATATTAGACACTATTAGAATATATGTGCACATGCAGCAATTCTCAAATCACTATTAAACCGGTGATCAATGCCAGTTACTGTAGGTTAAAATTTATTTTAAATAATCATAAAAAAAAATTGGCACTGGAATGCCTATGAATTTTTCCCATTTATTTATTTCAATATTAATTTATAATAAAATTTATAACAGCATATTAGCAATATATTCTAGTTTTAGTGTTTTTATTTTTAATGTCAGAATAAAAGATCTTAACTTTCAACATACACAAACTAAAATAAAAATACTTAGTATAAAATAAACTTATAAAAAAGAGTAGCAAATGACTCATCCAAAGCAACAATTACAAAGCAAAAACTTCGAAGGCGTGCTGTTAGCTACGGCAGCAAATGACGGTAATAAACAGTGATATTTTCAACGTGTTATTTTTATCATACAATTCCTTTATTGCGAAAAATAACATGGAGATAATTGCAAAATGAGAATTTTTCGAGAGGAATTCCGAGAGAGCTTAATTTGCTAATTAAAGTTCTGATTAAATCTATAAGAACTATTGTACGAAACTTGAATAACTACATTAAAACCAACAATTTGGCTTTGGTACCTAATGTCAATTTGAAATCGAATGCAAAATGTGTAATTTTAATAATACATTTCATTACGTGCCCTCGTGCGCGCCTTAACGTTCGCCAAACTATAGACAAGGTCATAAATATATTTTTTTGTAGGGGGTAGTATGAGAAATTAAAAAAAAATAATAAAAGTGGTGTATACCAAATGTGTTAATCGCAGAGCTGGGCGAGTACACGGATACTTTACTCGTATTTTGTACTCGAGTACTAAAAGTACTTTTTTAATTATTCGTAAGTACTTTTTGGTTTAGAGGATTTAATACTCGTATTTGCAGCACATTAAAAATTACTCGTACAAAGTATTCGTCAAAAATTGTTACTTTTCACGAGTACTCAACCCCCTCTATTTCTCTGGTACAGTAGTCTCAGAGATTTAGTTTACTTTAGTGTGCAGTTTACCACTAAGGGCTCAGGCACTAACTAGTCAATTGTCATCTGTCGTCAGCACAGCAGTGTATATATTTGATATTATACAGGGTGTCTCACTTTTTATTAGCATGACTTCATTAGGTAAAAGACCTAATTTTGAGAATAAAAGTGTCCATAATCATCGATCCTAAGATGCTTCGTTTCTGTGACACAGGGCATTGTACTTGTAAATACATTTTTATTATTATTATTATTTTTAACCGCTCGCAAAAAAATTCAAAAAAATTCGTGATATTGCTGCGAATGACTTCTTTGAGAGCAAATAATTCAATACTGAAAACCATTGATTGCCTATTATTACCAATTGAGAAGATACAAAGATGGAGAGATATTTACTATTCATGAAACTTAAGAAAAAATTATCGCCGAATTGAAATTTTGCAAATATTTTCAAAAAATATTAAACAGCATTCAATCTTATTTAGAAAATGTCATTTTGCCAGAAATCGATAGGACGCATCGTTTTCAAGAAAAAGCGACAATACTGATTAGAAGCCAAATCATGATTTTACATTGTCTTATTTATTATTTTATTTTATTTTATTTACTTTCGGGATAACATTGAATGCCATTTCATATTTTTTGAAAATGAGTGGAAATTTTCAATTCGGCGATCATTTTTACTATAAATACCCCTCTATTTTTGCCACCAGAAATAATATAATACATAGGTGATTTTCAGTATTGAATTATTTGCTACGAAATACTAAGTCATTCGCAGCAATATCACAATTTTTTTATGAGCGATTATTTACAAAAATGATAATAAGGAGCAACGTTTGAAGAGACTTATTTCAAAATGAGGTCTTCTATGAAGTTCTGCTAATAAAAAGTGAGATGTTCTATGCCTACGTTATAAATAATGTTTTTATTTTTTGTGAACCAAATTTGTTTTATTAAATAAAAGGTTTTATTTTATTTTAAACTTGACTGAGTGTCTTTTTATCTGTTCTTATCTATATAGTTAAAAAGTTCTATCTAAAGACTATGAAGAGAAAATATTAACTTATTTTAATGGTTATGGGTACTCGAACTCATTACTCGAATTTAAGATGGTTTTGCGAGTATTACTCGTACTTATACTTTCTTATTAATAAAATACTTACGAGTATTGTACTCATAAGTAAAATGAATCGGGTACTCGTACTCGAATTTTTGCAAGTACTTTTTTTTGGTACTCGGCACAGCTCTGGTTAATCGTGCCGAGAGTCAGGGGTGGACTAACCTGGTGCGGGGCCCTGGGCTATTAATGCTTTGGTGCCCTTCCCATTTCATAAGATTTTTTTTAGATCAGGTTAGATCACGTACCACCAAGACACGTTTCACTTTGTTTTGGCTAAATACTGAACTAAACTATAATAATAGAGAGAGTAGCCGCATTACACTGGACTCTGGTTGCGACTGGTCAAATCCAGATAAATACAATGGCGCAGAGACTGTGGATTGCGATGCAGAAGCAGACAAGAGCATAAAATGTTATATATACTTTTATATTTATTATTTATACCGTCAATGAGATCACCATAGTCATAATCATATCGTATTTGGTTTTTAAGTCTGTTTTCAGCATTTTCAGCATTTGGGGGTCCCTTCAGTATCCGGGGCCCTGCGTTTAAGCCCCTAAAGCCCCCATTTTAGACCGCCCCTGCCGAGGGGCGGACTAACCATTATGCAAAATGTTTGACCTGAATACCTTATCAAGGACCAAATTAGAGTTTATGAGGGATTGGACTTTTCTATGAAGCATCAAGTGGCAATAGATTTAACTTGAGAAAACACGCTTCAAACCAAAATAGGTAAGCGTAGTACAATTTTATATCTGCAGATAAGCCACTCTAGATGGGGTAATTGCCACTCTAGAGGGGGTAATTACCACCTTAATCCCTCATCTGCGCCCTTGATCGAGGATTGTGACATACGAAATTGCACTGCAATAGTCCTGGTGCCTGTGCTAGCCTGCTCCTCTACGATGTTCAAAATCCCTTCCTCCGTATTCAAAATATGCCTAGGTCTAATGACTTCTCCATGTTGCCCAGGCTTCAGCCGAAAATTGCCAGTTTTTCTACCACGCTGAACCACACGTAAAAAGGCTTCATGACCCAGATGATAGATTCGGGGAAACTTTAGTGCATAAAGGCTATCAGCCGTCACCGAATTTTTTCTTATTTCACCGTACGTGAGAGCCATATCCTTACATTCTTCATTGGAGAAATTATGTACCATGATTTTTATTTTATTTGTGAAAATAAACCTCGAATACAAACCACAACAACTGCTAACAAATAAATGATAATGGCAAGTATGTATGTTGTCCTGACTTATTTGTAGCTTAGTTTTTGACAAGTTCAAAAAATTTAAATTCACAAATGCCAACATTTTTATTTTAATGTCACGGAATTATCTCGGTAACTAAAAAACTTTTACTACCTACTCTTATCATAAGCTATCGTTCTCTAAGTTTATGCGTATAGGTTAAGAATCATCCTGTATTTTCAAGATTTTGAGGAGGCACCAATGTTACAAATAATCTCACTTATGAATTTATATATATCAACTGCTACAAGAGATAATATTCTGAAAAGCTTACAAAATATTCATTTTAAAACAGAAATTACACTTGGCTTATGCATCTATGAAATATTAAAACATCGTGAATAGTAATGAATAATTTGTAAATAATTCGAATGGTTAAAATGTATCACGCTAGCTGTAATTGAAAATCAGCACTTCATCCCAAATTAAACTCATTTGTTCGACAAAACATATGCAAATGAAACCAAAACAAAATAACCACATTTCATCCAAAACAAAAATAAATTTTAATTACATCATTGTGAAGAGGAAATTCACTCTTATAGTAAACGCATTTCTGGCGAGTACAATCAACATACCACATTCAATTATAGTAGTGCATCCAGCTGCATATTTACATCTATTATGGCCGTAGTGTTGTATCAAACACTGAATTTAAAATGGCATCTACTTCTGCTTACACGTTTACTTCTTCTCCCGCTGGAAATAGAATTAAGTAGATCCAATTATTATTAAAGCACTATGCACGTGTTTTTTAACTGTAAACGTTTTAAGTGAGAACGAGTTACACCAGAGGCGATCGATTCTAACTGGATACTAAAAATTTATATGTCTTAATTATGGCAATTATTAGCTTGTTACTCAACATAAAAGTTGCCTACCAATTATTGCATGAACAAGTAATCAAATAATCAAAGGTCATAGCATATGCCGATGACACTGTTCTCTTGGTAGAAGGCGGTTCTTGGGAAATGGCTGTGAATAAAAGTCAAATAGAATTTGCAAAAATTGTCCAATGGCTCTCCGAAAATCTACCATCAGTAAATATTACAAAAACAAAATTCATGTGTTTCAGAATACAGTTCATTTCCCACGGGATTTTGAATGAAGAATTTGTTTGACTACTTGGATACATTCCTTATAGAATACATTCCTTATACATTCTACAATCATGCCTTAACAGGTGGTGTCTTGTTTGGATTTGTGACAGGCGGTGTCATAAATGAAAATGACAGCCAGTTCGGAGTATTTGATCATAACTCCTTTCTCGTAGCTCCTACCAGGGTTTCGCATTGAACCTTTTTTAATCATAATAATATTCGGTACAAAAAAGGTTATTAAAGATTTCTCCATAGGTTTACCGATCAGTTATAACTGTTGTATTAATCTAGTTAGTGTTGTTATGGATATTGTTATTATTATTATTATGACTGTTGGTAAAAGATAATAAAACGTCTGTATCCTTTAGAAGAGCTTTTCATTATAACACAACATGGTGGCAGCGCACAGTGGCGAGAAATGCCAGTGTTCCACCCAAATTACTTTTAAGTTATTGAGACATTTTTTTTTAAATGTTCGTCTTGAATTTACCTATCGATCCCTCTAGCCGGATTTTGAAATTTCATTTTTCATTTTTTTTAATCTTTAATAAAAAATCATATTTTTTCAAAAAAATACTGTTTTTTCTATTAAATTTATTCTAGCGGGACGTAAATTTGAGTTTTCGTAACAATTTTTTTTTTTGAATCTTCGTCTTTTAATCAGCTATTGATCTGTCTAGATGAATTTTTGATTTAGTTGTTGACAACTGTCAAAATTACTATCAAATATAAAAAAATACGATTTTTAGATAAATAATTCATACAATAACAGGTTGGTGTTCAGAAAAAATATATATAGTGTTTTCAATGTACCTGGTTCCGAAGTTGACAGGAAAATATGTATTTCTAATTTTGGCAGCTGCCATAATTGTTGCCAAATTTCCAAAGATAGATGGAAGAGCTTATTAATTTTAAAAATACCCTGTAAATGTATAGAAAAATAGATATATATTGTTTTTGATCTGTCTGATTTAGTAATTGACAGGAAAATATGAGTTTTATATTTGGCAGCTGTCATAGTTGCTGTCAATTTTCAAAATATAGAGGTAACAGCTTATTAATTTTAAAAACGCACTATAAATGTATAGAAAAATAGATATATATTGTTTTTAAACTGCCAGATTTAGTAGTTGACAGGGAAATATGGTTTTTAAATTTGGCAGCTGCCATAATTGCTGTCAAATTTCAAGTTCCCGTCAATTACGGAATCAGATACATATATCTATTTTTCTTTTCATTTACAGGGTATTTTGAATTTAATAAATTCTTTCCTCTATATTTTAAAATGAGACAGCAATTATGACCACTGCCAAATTTAAAAATGATATATTTCCTATCAGTTATGAAATCAGACAGATTAAAAATAATACATATATATATATATATATATATATATATATATATATATATATATATATATATATATATATATATATATATATATATATATATATATATATATATATATATATATATATATATATATATATATATATATATATATATATATATATATATATATATATATATATATATATATATATATTTTTTTTTTTCTATACGTTTATAGGATATTTTTAAAATTAATAAGCTCTTGCCTCTATATTTTGAAATGAGACAGCAATTACGACAGCTTCCAAATTTAGAAACCTGTCAATTACTAAATCTGGCAGTTTAAAAACATTATATATCTGTTTTCTATACATTTATAGGGTGTTTTTAAAATGTATAAGCTCTTACCACTATATTTTCAAATGAGATAGCAATTATGACAGCTGCCAAATTTAGAAATCATATTTTCCTGTCAACTTCAAAACCAGGTACATTAAAAACAATTTATATCGGTTTTGCTATATATTCACAGGGTATTTTTAAAGTTAATAAGCTCTAACTTCTATTTTTTGAAATTTGACAGCAATTATGGCAGCTGCCAAATTTAAAAACCATATTTCCCTGTATGTAAAGATTTAAATGAATTTGGAGAAGTACTATGTAAAGCCTAAGAACCAAGTTCATATATTATAAAAACAGATAAGGGAACTTATAGAAGAAACAGGTGGCATTTGATTACAAGTCCACAACAGGATTTACCAACTAAAAATGATGTTGGAAACGATGCTAATGTCTTGGATACCAGAATAAATGCTTCTTCTCAGACTCATTCTCAGAATCACTATGTACCGGCTTCTTCTCAAACCCATTCTCAGAATCATGATGTAGCGGCAAGTGATGATTTAGAAGGGACTTCAATGGTAAACGGAAATTTGGAAGGAAATAATGATATCATTGACACTGATCACTCTAACGGAATAGTAATTAATAACTCAGATTTAACAGGATGCGAAGACAAACTAAGAAACCTTGTTGGTTTAAAGACTATGTTACTTAAATTATTACTTATTTTATATCTTAAAGAAAAGGATGTTGTATTAATCTAGTTAGTGTTGTTATGGATATTGTTATTACTATTATTATGACTTTTGGTCAAAGATAATAAAACGTCTATATCCTTTAGAAGAGCTTTTCATTATAGCATAACAATAAACAGCTGAAATGTATTATTCATCATTTTTTAATTATTTCAAAAACATGTCAGGCACTTATGTTGAAAAATAACATTTATTAATCAAATAAATACATTAGCCGTAGTTACTCCACCGCTGAAACAGGACACACATACACAGACAACAACACAACAACCATTATCTGCGACATTACCATCTACCGCAGCTGAAACTCGAACTAGGGAGAGATAACAGCGACTAGCTTACGCAACAGCGGACTAGAACGCTGCTGCCGTTTCTGTAAACAGTGAAAACACCACTAAACATCCATAAATATTACATACTAACTAAAAGTAATGTAAAATCCATGTCTTTTAATTAGTTAATTATTGTATAATATGTAATACCTAATCTCTAAATTCTTTAAATAAACTTGAATTTGAATCGTTTCAAAAAAGAATATTTACCTACAACAGTATATTATGGTAAATTGCACATAGTTAACGAGATACGGGATGTTACAGTAAATTTTGTTTAATGATTTTATTTCAAATTATGATGTATTCCCTAAGTATAAGAAAAAATATACAATACTCATAAGCCTGTAAAATTAACCATATATAGCAGTCATTAAAATAATTCTGTCTTATAGATTCCTGCAATAAGAAATTGAATTAATGATCAAAAATAACTGGGCGCCGACACATCCAAAGCCAAGAAGGAAGGGAAAAAGAATAGAGTAAATACAAGTATGAATTACATATTGTATGGTCCTTAACGTTGATGGTTTGCATAGAAATGTGCTTTAAAGACAAAATGATAAAAGCGATCCGAAAATAAAACAAAATCCCGTCCAGTCTCAGGCCAACAGGAAACACTGAAGAGATGCAGGGGTTTTAGCTGGTTCGAGTCCAGCACTACCCGTTCGCGATAGACTCTAAGCGACGGGTGTCCATGATGATTTCCCCTCTCACGAAAAAAAAAAAAAGAATAAACGTGCGCACAAAAAAGTTACAGACAGACCGACAGACCAATAGACCAACATACCGACAGACAGAATTTTTTTTTGCTCAAACTTAAAATCTCGACGTTTCATGACATTCTAAGCCTGTTTGAACAATAAAAATTAAAAAAATATTTTTGTCGTTACTATACTTCCACTGGAGGTGGAAGTAATTATCATTACATATGAAATGATTTCGAAATTTTACATATTTTTTACCTCTAGGTACTGTACTAGTAGGGAATGTCTAATAAATGAATTAAAGTATGGGAGTAGAAAAAACAGATGTATGAATTGTTGACGTTTAGGATTTTTAGGGCTTGTTTTGGTCGATATTTTAATAATGAAATTTTTAATTCTGGAAAACGCATTTGAAAGTAGAAAAGGAGAAATAATTGATGGGAATTCACATTTTATTTACCTTGGAATGTTTTTTTGACATATCGTAAACAGTAAAATAGTCAGTCCCATAAAAACAAATTGAAATTTAATGGTCGTAACTTTATTTACTAGGGGTGGAGGACAAATAGAAAAACGCAAGTACACTTGTTAAACGTTGGAAAGTATTTGTTTTTGAATATGCAAACTATATTGATATTTTTGTGTATACAAATTTAATTACTATTTATATTTTCCACGAGTCATAATATATGCAACATTTTTTTTTATAGAATCAAGAATAGCTCAATGAATTTGCTAGAAATTCTCACTTAATATCGACCAGACATGAAAGTTCAGATATCCCACTGAGTCACAATGATACTGTAAATTTTGTAAACGCCAAAGAAGCTGGTGAAATAGTATTCAGTAAGTATAAAAACTCCCGTGTGCTTAGTTTAGGTAAAGTATCTTTTCTTATAATTTAGAAAACTAAAAAATACGAAGTTAAATTTGAAAACGTGGAGCATATAGGTAGGTAGGTAACTACATTACATTTTGTTCATTATGCCTAGGCTGCTATATAAGTGCGCTCCACGTTTTTAAATTTAATTATCTAATGATAACACAGGCACACAATTTTTTTTTATTTCCAAAGGCGAAAGGTACTCATCCTAATATTTTTTGAATAGGTGTTTCCAAATGTCACGTCAAAAATATATGTTTCACAGCTCAATTTTTCGAAAATGTATATTTCATCCCTAAATTCGAGGTTAAATGGCTATTAAATCTAATAGAAAGGCACACCTTGAAATGAAACTTCTGAATCGTTTAAAATGGTTCTAGTCACATACTCCCAACGTTCTGTCATACCACGGACATGATGGTGGTGTACTTTTCCCAAAAAAATCTACTACTACCCCTGGTTCTGATTTTTCCATACTACGCTTGTGAGGGCTTGACAGATCGGGATTATTACAGGAAACATTAATAAATCGGGTATCTTTTGACCAGGAGACGCCAAACGACCCCCGGAGGTTGGAGCCACCCCTTTCCTGGATGACAAAACATTCCGAAAATACTGCTAAACGGCTGAAGATACATCGAGTATCTTTTGATCAAGAGACGCCAAAACAACTCCCGGGGGTTGGAACCACCCACTCCTTAAATGACAAAACATTCCGAAAATACTCGCCCTGTTTCCGAGGGCGAGGAACACGATTGAGTCTTCAGGTATTGAAACAAATAAATTATTATGCTAATAATACTACAAGAATAATAACGTTTATTTTCAAAATAATAAATAAATAATACAAAATGTAACATTGATGTATTTAATATATAAACGCGAAAAATACTAAGGAAGTACTCATAAGGGTACATGTTTGTGGCACTAAATAAGTGAATAGAATAAGCCCTACATTATAAATATAAATTAATAGTTTCATTCCTAAACATTATTGAGTGATCATGTTTTAGAATGCAAGACATTTATTTATATTTAATTAGACATTGACATGTTGCGAATACTTCCCTAACTTACTCATTTACATATATAACTAAGAACAATGTTGAAAAATACATTTATTAGTTATTGTTCCATACACAATTACACGAACCTATATCATTTTTTCATTACTCAATCTCAAATATAAAAAAATATAATTAAAATGCCACAGCGCAAACCCAGGAGAATATTTCTTACGACAAAACAAGAAAATCCTATGAGGATTGGTCCAATAACGTTTCTTTCCGAAGTATGGGGAGATGAATTTTAAGCAACCTATATTATTTTATGAGTCAAGAAGTTGTACCACTGGGCCTTTGAAAAGAATTAACAACTCTTAATCTAGAGCGAGAGTCACGTAAAAGAGACCACTCAGATATTTTTGATATAATGCACTGTTTGTCTGGAATAATCTATACACCACTGCCCCTGGGAATTTGTGTATAAATTCGGTTAAAACTTTGATAATTGGACAAAAATATATTGGATTGAAATGTAAAATATTCTGCACAAATTGATATATACATATATTAACATAATATCACTTATGTTATATAGTTAATATTTAATTAACACCCGTGAAATATATATCACTGAAAAGCTTCAATATCATAAACAAGTGGTCGACGCATGCTGACTAGAAGGAACAAGTACCTCGAAGGGTAGTGGCATTATCTACCTGAAAAGACAATAAGAAATCTGTGCAAATACCAGAAAAGGAAAACAGATAAGATAAGTTCTGCTGCAACCATTTTATTTAAGTATATCACAAGCAGATTTTGGCAATTTACATGCCAAACATTTTAAATAATTTTATCTGCATTTTACATTACTAGTTGCTGCAGAAAGAGAGTCTAACAAATTTTTTAGGCAAATAAACTTTGACTTGTTTATATTAACCGCTCATATTAAGTCTCTAAGAGAAGGTTTTGGTAAGATGAATTATAGTAAGATAGTAAATTCTCAAAATAGGCCAATACATTATTTTGTTGTGTTAACCAAGTAAATATTGAATTTAAATTAGACCAGAACTAATTAGTGGTGCACCATTGGTACATGGTGCCAAAACTGATTTTTTTCCATCACATCAGCGGAAACAGACGCGATACATATTTCTTTCAGGAATATATTATCAGAAAATCATTGGATCTATTAAAGAATGACGACACATCAACTATTGGTGCAAAAAAATTGATAGTGATGGGAATTACTCATTTGGAGCACTAAGCAGTCAGCTAGAAGGAGAAAACATAACAATTTAGCCATACAGAATTTACGAAATCTAGTAACGGACTATATACAAAACAACGACGAACAAATTGAAATACCTAGGGACACACCTGACGAATTAACTGAAAAGGAAAGAAAGTACAAATATGAGAATTAAAATGGCATACAGAGTTACAAGGACAATTATTATATCATTCATCGAGAAAAATAAACTACTATAGGACCTAATCAAGAGGATATACATAGCCATCATACTGCTAATTGTGGGATATGGAGTTAAAAACGTGGCAATGCTAAAAGCCAACAGAAATACCTGGGAAGAGTTGAAAGGGACATCATTCAACTACTCGTAAAAACATTAAGACTATAGCAACGACATAAAACATCCAGGCGCGTGCTGGGACGATTTTGGACCCGGGAAAATACATTAGCAAGAGCCCCAGGCAGAAATCTGAATTCTTTTTATCTCAAAAAAAATTCCTCTCACTTGAAAAATTAATGAGCTGGGGGAGAAAATCTCAAAAACTCCTACCCTACAAAATAAAAATTATTCAACAGGGAAAGCCCTTCATGAAGGGTCTCTTTATCGAGGGCCCACCGGGAAACTCCCGGTATCCCGGTGGGCCAGCACGCGCCTGATAACATCAAGATTACTAGAAGGGAAAATGATTACAAAAAGGATAGAAGCGTTCGCAATGAAGTACTTGGGACATGTCTAAAGGAGGGACCCAACACATCTACTGAAGAAAGCGCTAATACTAAACAGCCACAAATTAGGGAGACCATGCTGCATATGGAGAACAATAATTGAAAGTAGCATGAACCGACTAGGAAAGAACTAAGCATAATGGGAAATAATAACGAAAAAATAAAAATTAATTAAAAAAAAATCAATGACAAATGCTCTGCCGCAATTAGAAACTGTGGAAACAGAAGAAGAAGAAGAAGAAGAAGAAGAAGAATTTTAGAAGCAACACAATGCGGCAAGTATTTCATACCTACACTTCCAATCCGACACTCCTGTACTATGCGTCATGTGGTTCTTGCTGCTGACAACAAGCATGACCCAAATCCAACCCAGCGTAGACGTAGCTGGCCCGGCAATATACCCGGGAGTGGCAGCAGTGCCTACCATATGCCGGTAAATCAAATTAAATCAAAATATCAATAGCACTCCAATACGACCTAAAAATAATGTATAAACGCATGTACATTTTAAGTGACAATAATTTATATATTAAAATACACTTGAGCCGTTCAGCATTTCAAGCGTAGTACTAATACTTCTTGGATGCATCTGCTTCCCATAAGACACCTTGTACATATTTCAAATAACAGCCATTTATTTACATTAGCTTGTTACACTAAAGTAGCATCTAAAAAAAAAACTTACACACATTTTTCTCAGAGTTAAAACGCTTGTCGATGTAGAAGTAAAGAATAATCCAATATTGACCTGTAAAATATGTTAAAATATTTTTGAAGAAAGCGTGCATAAACACACGTTGGAGCAGTGCAAACACTAAACGATAAAAAATAAAAGTACTATCAAACGTATCCCGACACCGCCCGTCTATGTTTATGTTTAAACAATATCAACCCGCAAAAGAAACGATCAATTTTCTGGATGAATGAACCGAGTAGTGAGCTTGTTCGACTAAAACTGACGATATTGCGTGTGACAGAAAAGTCTAAACAAGGGCGTACTGTCGAGAATACCTTATTATCCAAGAATAAGTCGGTAATAATTTATTTTGGGAGATAAATCAATGGAAATGTGTGAATAGAATAGAGTGAGAAAGGATTAATCGTGTGTATTCGCAGTCAATAAAACCAAAAGTATGGTGAACATCCCGCAAGTTGTATTGTTTAATAAGTGCTATCTATGCATATAATAGTAGGGTCGGCAAACACTCAAACGAGTTGTGACGTGCACTTTTCTTAAGGCAAGGTTTGAAAAAAAAATTAATTAAAATGAGCGTAATTACAGACTACTAGATGAGTCAATTAATTCCCAAAACCCGGAAAACTATACTAATTACTTTACCTAGCTAGCTCAGAAAGGTTAAATAAATAATAGTGCAAAAGAAATATTATTTATGAAGATTATAAATAAAACTCCTAAATAATAAAATAGTCCATATATTAATTTCCAAAAAGTTAAAATGGTAGAGCATGAAACATTCTCTAGGTGTGGGCAAAATAATGGATACCGTTTTCAATCAAACAAATTAACAACACAGAAAAATGTCATAGTTCATGACTAAAGTTACCTAAAAAATATTAACAAAAAGTTATCAAAAAAATAGTTAAACAAATAACCAACACAGAAAAATGCCATATTTCATGACTAAAGTTACTTAAAAAATATTAACCAAAAGTTATCAAAGAAAATAATTGACCGGCCGACCCCAAACTAAATTAATTTACCTTTATTTAATTAACCTGTCAACAATATACAGTCAATTTAGACAGGTAATAAGAAACAAATCTTATAATCAATACAATAATTCCAACAAAATTTATATACTGGTCTGACTGACCAGATATGAAACAGCAGTTCCAGTTTTAATTTATAATAATCAGAGAAATTTAAATGCGCGAAAACAACGTTAATTTTAAATTCTTTCTACCGAAAGTTAATTTAAATACGAAGCACACACTTTAATTTACGTTGCACTAGGTAAACAGCTCCCAGAAATTTACATGGTGGTCGATAAAGGCCAGTGAAGGAAAAGTTTAAATGTACTTACATTTCGGCATCCAATAAAACTAACACAGCACCTTACGGCTAATTACAGCAGGTAAACCTGTTTATAGGCAGTTATAAGCACTAAACTTGTTGTATAAGTAACTCACTAAAATAAAACTTTGAGCATTCATTACCAGCAAATTCTTTAGTAAACCTTCTCAGATTGTACTACTCTTGTCTTTTTTACTTTTGTACTCGGGAATCTGCAATCTGAAGGAAGGCCGGCATAAGCTGGCCCTTCTTGAGTAAGCAGTTCTTTGACTGCCGACTTTACCACTCTGAACTCTAGAGGCTGTCCTACACTAGACTGTCATGGAACCCATGATCTTTGCTATTTATATAGCAAGGTAGGAACTGACTCTTTGGCACAACGTACCGATTGAATTGGGCCAATTGTTGGCCTAGTTTAACATTACTACCTTATATGGAAGTAGGTATCGCGTTATGGCCTGGCATCATCCTCACATAGCGGGTAAAATTAAGAAAATTTTGCACAAATTATCTGAAAGGGACTACAATAAATGGACCATTAAAAATGGACCGTTACAGTGTAACTATACGGCATTTGAAACAATTCCTTTCAAACGGGCATTCTACAAGTCATTACGTAAAGCCACTACCTGCTTAACTCTTTTACCTTAATTTTCATCGCACTGATTTCAGACCTGTTGTATTGTACCACGTGTTCTTTGTTTTATAATGCTATAAAATTTTGCCGCCATCTTGAATCCACCATACTGGATTCGAATTTTTATTTTAAACACAATGAAGGTCACATACCTATCACTTTAATGCAGCTGAAATTACAGGCAAAAAAATGTATGAAGACTTGAAGACTAGAAAAAAAAAACAAAGAAATTGGCTAACAAAATTCACCAATCAGCCATAAAGAACTTGTTTTCATGTAAAAAACAACTAAATCAGACATTGAAAATAAACAGTGTGACATGTGGCCTAGCATTGTTCCGGTGATGTTTCATTGTTAGTCAGACAAGAAAGTTAAATATGGATATCTTTTTGAATATGAAAACCAAACTACTCCACCATCACTTACTTGCTTGTATGGGAGAAATATGCAAGATTTATATAAATTTATTACTAACCAAGTTAAAACTTTCAGTTGTGATGAAGTTTGATTAACTTAAGTTTTGAAAAGGGTTTAGATCCTGGATGCTTCAAATCTTCAACTACAGTACCTATTCCTAAAATTATTAACACAAATCTTGCGGAAGAATTGCGGCCAATAAATATGCTTCCATTCTGCGAAAAAGTTTTGAAATTAGTAGTGTTTGAGCAAGTCATAAAATATATAAATATAAACAACATTTTATGTAGCTATCAATCTGGATTTAGAGGGAACCATTCATATGAAACTGCTCTTCATTTAGTGATTTCGGACTGGAAACATAAAATTAACGAAAAAGGTGTTGGTGCTTGTGCAGTATTTATAGATTTGAAAAGGGCATTCGAAACTATAGATCGAAACATATTAATACTTAAACTTGAAAAATATGGATTTACTGGAAGTGTATTAAAGTGGTTTAGAAACTACCTTTCTAACCGACGTCAATGCACAAAAGTAGATAACACCAAATCGTCATTAGAAATAAATAACTTCGGAGTTTCCCAAGGAAGCGTGCTTGGACCACTTTTATTTACATTATATATAAACGACATAGGAAATGTCCTAAATAAATGTAAAATTCATCTCTTTGCAGATGAAACTCTAATATACTATGCCCATAATAATTTCAGTGAACTAATATCAACTATGAACGAAGAACTTAAAATGTTTACTACAAAGTTTAGTCATAACAAACTGAAAGTAAATGAATTAAAATCCAAATGGATGTTTATAAGTAACAATTACTGGTTTAATATATTTGGAGAATTAAATTTAAAAATAGAAATAAACGAGCAGGCTGTCGAGCAAGTAGATCAAATGAAATACCTGGGTTTTGTAATTGATAGAGAACTAAAATTTGGAAGTTATATAGATTATATTTCGAAGAAAATTGGTAAAAAAATTGGATTTTTAATCAACTCCAACAAAATTAACCGTTTACAATTCTTTGATATTGCCTCATATTACTTATTGCTGCTCTGCACTATATGTTACTTGTACAAATTTTAATAGACTGTAAAAATTGCAAAAGCAATTAGAATAATATTGAAATGCGATAGATACTCTAGTATTCAGAATATGTTGAATTTGCTAAATTGGCTCGATATTGAGAATTATTACTTTGTTCAAACAATGATATTCATCCACCTGAATATTTAAAAGATCAGCTAATATTAGTTAACGAAATACATTCTTGTCATAGCAGGTCTGCCTTAAACTTTTATGTTCCATCAACTCTAAAAAATTGTACAATGAATAGTTTTTTTCATAAAGGCATTAGTCAGTACAATCTCCTTCCTCAAAACCTTAGAGATATTAAGAGTATTCATGTACTTAAAACACATATAAGAAAATTTGTTAGCCAAATGTAGGATATTTATGTATGTATATGTGTATAAGTATTATATGTCATGTCATTTTATATATTTTATTTTTAGATTTTTAATTTTAATGATTTAGTCTCTATACTAAGCTTGCGTTGTAAGTAATGTAATATTTAAATCTTATATTTTATTGTCTATTTCCTGGACAAATAAAGATTACTTTACTTTACTTAAATGGGGCCCTGTAATAAATCAGACATAATTTATATATTAGAGAACACCATCGATAAGAGACCAGTTAGTCCAGAAAAATGTGGTGGCATAGTATATGATGGAGCTGCGCTTATGCACTTATTATTACCAAGAACCTCGCAGACTCTTGGCGAATACTGTAGCAAGGAATTTATTCAGCATAGTATTAAAGACTCTCAAGAATGTTTCTCAAAGAGAGTGGATTTGGTTTGGGATCGTTATTCTGCTGATAGCCTCAAGAATTCAGTAACTGACATCAGGGGTTCTGGCATAAGCTGCGAAGTTAGATCAACTACCAAGATTCCAAAAAATTAGATGGACTTTTTTCGACATACGCAAAATAAAGAAGGACTTTTCAAACGGTTAGCTGAGTACGTACTTGAGAAATTTACAGCTGCTGATTTAGTCACGAACATCAGAGAACACTTTCGTTCTCGACGTATTACAAATACAAATTTAAATGGTCACGCCAGCTGTATGGCAGAAGCGTATGGAAGGATTCTTTTGTATGTTAAAGACATGCTGGAAAATGGATTGCTCAATGTTCTTATACGTAAAGTAGACTTTGATGTACCGATTATTGCCATTTCTTTTAATTTTACACTGAAAAAACTTGGTTTACAGGAGCTATAGGTTTCGTACGAAGTCGGTTAAGCTCATCGATACATTCCTATTCATTTAATAGACGAAAAGTTGCGAGAAGGAATGAATGAATATTTTCAAAAGACCACAGTTAAAACTGTGGAAAATGTCACTTTTTTTATTGGCAAATAAACAAGTATACATAGCCGACTTGACAGAACTTGTAAAACCAGTTTTTGGTAATTTGCATGGAAATTTAAATTTTTTCAGATTTTGATGATTTTGGGATTTGGGGGTTTTAAGCTATTTTGAATAATTTTTCTTATAAAATTTTTCGATAAAAATATGCCTAATATGACTTCTTCACTTTTGGTGTTACATATCGAATCATGGTAGGCCTTGGAAATTCACCAGGAAGTTGTTACTGCTCAAAATAAGTGACACCCAGTCAACCTACCATTTGAATTCATACCTTTTTCATTGAACTAATTATTATGTTTAAGTCAACCTTGTTAGATTCCGTGTTGAATCGGAAACTGATTTTTAAGGAACTTCACATAGTTCCTCACTTCTGTTCAGGGCCCCGATTGCAGCATAGAAATTAACGAGGTGAGGCGACTATTGAATAATTTGATCATTTTTTTATGCAATCTTAATAAAACCTATTTTTTATTTTGTAGGAAAGGAGTTTGGTTGAGGCTTTACAAAAAGAGAGGGAAACAGCCATTTATTTTTGGTTTATTATTAATATTTAAAAAAATTATTAATATTTAAATGATTAAACATGGTTTTAGGCATTTACTCTTGTTCTAACGAATGTAATTATATACATTTTTATTGTAAACTATGATACTTGAATGTCATGTTATAACAATGAAAAATGTATATAATTGTATTTGTTAGAATAATAGTAAGTGCTTAAAACCGTTTTAAAGATCATACCATATGTGGCTTTTAAAATAATCATAGTAAACCAAAAATTAACACCTATTTCCCTCTCACTCCGTAAAATCTCAAACCAACATGCTGAAATACAGTTATTTTTCAACAAACTTTCAAGGTAAATATGGTGACTGCTCTCGATATCGGTATAAGGTCTAAACATCTGTAAAATAACAAATTACGGCTACAATTATCACCTCATGACTTATTTGTAATGACAATTGAAATGTCTGTAGTTAAATACTAGATAACAATAATCAAAATGTAAATATATATAGAATGTTGTAATATGCACTTTAGGTAAACACATCCGAATAGGTAAATAGAAAGAGTTGCACCTCAACTGCACCAAATCTAGTTTTATTCTTGATGTGTAACGAAAAATGAAACAATCGAAGTTAGATAAAGCGTTGGTGATGTATCTTGAGAAAGCGCAAGAGAGAGGGGGGGGGGGGGGGGAATTAGTTTAAACATACGTACCTTAGCTTATGTATTATACCTAATGGGATGCCTATACCGGGCGGTCACGAGTTAATGTATTCCCCCAATTTTTGGTTGTTGTTTTATTTAAAAATTTACTTTTTGGTACATATAAATTAGACAAAATTGGGCTACCGCTAGACTAACAGGAACGAAAATAACACTTCCAGTTCAACCGGAAGTGACATCAATTTTTTTTTTAAATATAATGATTATATTTATTGAGCATAAAATTCTAAGTACCTGCAACAGTTTTTTCCGATTTAAAAATATTCAAATAATAAGTGAGATACGAACAATTTTTTATTTTTTTTCAAAATGGCCGCGTCAGAGGGTCGCGTGCGCGTGACGCCACAGTCTCAGATCTTAGGAAAAACAAATTGAAAATCTTTAACTGTCAAATGGCAACTGATTGAACTTTTCGTAATATTATTGTTTTTATGTATATTATACATACAAAGTAACAAGTCTTTGGTTTATTATTAATTGTGGATGTGTGACAATCCCAAACAGTGCCATTTTTTATAAAATAACTTCCATTTACAACCAGAAGAAGTTAGAGGTTAAAAGACTGCAACTAATTTCAAACAATTAAAATAAATGATTTAACAAGAGTCTTCCAAGGATTTTATTAATGGTACTTTGTTGCATATTAATGTAAGGATTTGATTTTTAACGTGGGATTATGTTGTAGAAAAAAACAGCCGTATTACAAGACCATGATGATACATGCAGTTGGGCATCCTCTGTTAATAAGGGATATAATTTAAAACTAATATGTGAAACTGAAACTGCTTATGATAATAATTACTCTGCTCAAACAAGCAATAAACAATTCATGGTAAAGAAAATTAACATTTTATATTGGTTTGTCAGTATTTTTAATAATTATTTATTATTTAAATTTTAGTTGAGCGAAGGTGTGGAGCTGAACGTACCGAGTGAGAGGACAGTGCAATGGCAGAAATTGTTTTAAATAAGTTAAACTCCAAGAGGAAAATTTGCAGTCTTCATAAAGATATTTGATGAAGTACATAAATTAAGAAGTGAAATTTAAAAGTACCTACCCGCTGTCAACAAGTGATGCGATGTGCCCTTTTAAAGTATATCGTGTAGTGTTTAAAAACTCAATGTTCGACTATTGAACATTGAAGAAGTATAGAATTAAAATTTCAAAGTGGTCTGAGTTCAGTGAACACAAAGTCTGAATGGGCTATGAAAGTGTTGAATTGTAGCTATAAAATCCCTTATATATAAACTATGAATGTTACTTTTATTGCTTAGATAGATATTAATATAAAGTAAGTATATATGTTATGTTATGTTATGTTACAATCGTTTATTTTTTGTTACAATATAAACCTTTATAATTTATAACTTTCTTCTCGATTATTCTTAAAAGTACTCATAGATCTTGGATAATAAATTATTTAATCAGTAAAGATATTTTATTTAACTTTCAGTTACATGCATGTACAGTACAAGTTCGACGTAATTGACTATTTTAATTTACAGTAACAATATATAGTAGTAGGAGTGATAAATAAAACATAATAAAAAGGGAATATTTAATAAAATAATAATGAACAAATGACTTACATAAAATTAAAAGACATATTACATAACAATATATGAAACAAAAATTCAGAAATTACAATGGATTATATAGTCCATTCTATAGATACATCATAGACGAAGGGTTAACCGCTGGAAGAAATTATGTACGTCTTATTACATAGCACAAATAGTTTATAGCACCTCAATCTTCTATGCTTATGGTGGCTCTTTCACAAAATTTACAGCCGGTTCCTTGATCATAGCCATGTTTACCGGTAAAAATCTAAAAGGAAATACTTCTTGTCACTAAGTAGTGAACATGTTTTGTCTAGACTAGCAACACATTCACAGTAAGTACTAAGGAACCATCTGAATCTGCAATAGTCCAAGGAGTCAGTTGCTTTTCTTCACGATGTTACGAGTTTATAACCTGAAAAATGAATTTGTAAGTTAGCAATTATTTATAAATAATAAAGCAACATTTAATTAGGCAAGTATATATGAAAGGAATAGTTGATCATTGATAACAATTCTTACTTTTGCAATAAGCTTTTATTATGTAAATTTCTTGCAGAGTACTTCTTTCACCTAACCACAAACAGCTTCAATACCTTTGAATGCTTTGAACTCATCCTTCTGTCTATGTACTTCTCCCAAAAACCAAGTAATTCGCAGTATCCCCATGTGTAATATTTGGAAATACATCAATATTTATTTAAACCATTTTTTTCTCAAAATATAAGGATTTAATTCGATGGCAGCAGTATACCTAACCTCTCCATCATGAGACAATTCTGCAAAATACGAACTAACTCTCATCCTGACGAATTAAATTGAGAATATGAAAGTATTAAGAATAGTTGTAATCCAACATTAAGCTTCTAAATGGCACAAACACAACAAAATTCACATTTTGGGAGGAAAACATTCTGATTCAGTGACAGCTGTTTGTTTTTCCTAAGGTCTCAAAATCTGTGACGTCGGCGCACGCGACCCATATTACTGAAGTAAATGTATTGAATTTCTTATAAACAAGTAAATCAATATAATATGGCTGAAAAATCTTCAAGAGATGAAAAAGTTGACATGCTGATTACTTATGGAGAGACTTAACATAATGCAACTAGAGCCCAAACCCCGTGTGGGCAGAGATATCCAGAAAGAAGACAACCTCCGAGAAACTATCTGTTGGAGCATCAATTTAGAAGTGAACCTGATATAGAAATTGAAGAAAGATGGATGGATGATGAAACGGAGATTAATGTATTAGCATTAGTGCATGTTGACACAACTATTTCGATAAGAAAAATTGAACATGAATTACTAGTTTCCAAAGAATCGACCAGGAAAATTTTAGAGAAACACGGCTAACGTTCTTAGAAATATCAATGGAGTTATTTCATAATTTGTATTTACACTAGCTGATGTCCGTGACTTCGTCCGCATGGAACTTCGTTCGGGTGGGACTTCGTCTGCGTGGAATTAAGAACATTGAGATACTAACCCACTGCATGTTCATTGCATTTAAGGAAGCCGTCTTCCCATCGAAAAAAATAATTATTTTAATCGTCAATAGAGCACATGGGTGGGTATATGTCAAATGTTATGCTTAAAAACACCCCTCTCCCTGTTCACCCGTTCTGGGGGGGGTCTCTTTTTGAAAACCGTGTCTCCTTATTTCCTCAGAAGATACCGTCACTGCAATATCACGTTTCTGACTTACGCGATTTCAGAGATACGGATACCTTAGCTCATGTGGAGTAATTGTCGCCTTCACTGTTATGGGACATAATTAAAAATTCGTTCCAATTGTCTAACACAAAGATGACTATTTGTTTACGAACCTCCAACGCTCTTTCTTGTGAGCCGTACATTAAGAATGAAAGGGAACGGATTAAACAGGCTCCGTCACCTACAATTGGGACAACAGTATGTTGTACAACTTCTCCATTAATACCTAGATTTTCTTTAGCCATTTTGTTAAAATTTTCTGCCAAATTTCAGGCATCTAGATATGACCGTTTCCGAAAAAGCCTAAATTTTCAACCCCCCTTTTTCACCCTCTCAGAGGTCAAATTTCTAAAAATCCCTTCTTATTGGATGCCTACGTCATTCGAGGAACTTCTATGCAAAATTTGAAGTTTCTAGATTCCAGCAGTTTGAGCTGTGCATTGATAGGTGAGTCAGTGAGACAGTCAGTCATTCTAGGACTAATAATAACTAAGTATATGTAACGGAAATTTTTTTAATGAACGCTAAATAATATTAAATTCAATTTACAATTTGAAAATAGTTGTTCCCGCTAAAAGCCAAAGCCAAAAGCTAAAAGCCAAAGTCAATGGTTACGCATGAGCAGTATAGTTCAAACAGTAAATTTGTATGGCTGCCATGAAATACAAACTTCACCATTACCATGTTGACATGCGTGACTGACATTTTGTTTTGCCGTTTTCGCTAAATATCAAAAATTGCCACTTTCGATTTGGTCCTGCCGAGCCGAATTTTCGATTTGCCTTGTGCAATTTACGATGCGAATCAACTAGAACTCTTCCTCTTTGCGTCGCGGCATCGTACATTTTAAGATTGCATGTTTTTGCGCTATTTTTGGTTCCGAAATGCATGCATTTCTTTAGCAATTTTTCGCACATATCTCTGACACGGTAAGAGCTAGCCCAAAATAAAAATACTGTAAAACGAGTTCGTTTTATTACGAATCTTTTGGTTCCATCAGAATTTCGATTTTTTTTTTCGTTTCGGAGATTTACTGAAATATGTGGCGATGTCCGGCAAAAATCGCACATTTATTATTTAAAATGTTGGTAACTCCTTAACTTTTTCTCCTAGGCCAAAAACTACTTTAACGAATTTAAATAGAATTAAATTTGCTAATACCTTTTTCTTAAATTTTTTGTCTTGCTACAAAAATGAGGGGAAAAGAAGGGGCGGAAGTGAGAACTTTTTTTTGCGGTAAAATTCCGCCATTTTGTCACCGTAATTAATCGGTAATTAACTGAAATTGATCTCAATTACGGTGTACTCTTAATATCATGTATTACCTAGGCGCTTCAATAATCTCGGCAATTGAAAGCAAACGTTTCTGGGAAAAATGATTTTTTTAAGATTCACATGCATTTTCTAGGAAACTTCTTTCATTTTTCCAAGAATTTCGCTAATTATCAGTTTTCCAAAATATTTGTAGACATCAGTTCTAAAGAAATTTGATCGAGCTTTCCTACGCTTTTTAAATTTTTTCTCTAACATAAGAAACAACAAAGTTGTGGCCGAAAATATGCGCCTCTTCGCACTTCCTAAAATTCATACAATATTTATTTGAAAACTGGAAAACAATAGAAGTCAAAGCATTAGTATTACATTTGGTATTGACAGGACAGCAATCTAACAACAATAAAATTACCTCTAACCATTGATGTCGTGCGTTAATAAAATATAAAATGAGTAGTATGGTTTGTGTGGATTTATGAATAATTAACAAATATCAGAGTGATTTTAATTGCTATTATGTTATCCTCGTATATTTTACTGTTCAAATTTTATTAAGTTTTTTACAAACATGGAATGACCCTATTGTATCTATTCTTGTATGAGAATGATTATCAATGAAGAATAACCTTCTGTAATTGGTTACAGTTCCGCTAATTAAGAAATGAGAATTTTATGAAAAACATTTTATATTATGAGGCACGAGCGGTTTCAGGAGCGGTTTGGCTTCAATATTTGGTTAGGCGTACTAATTCTCTATTTCAATATTGATGAAGTTTACAACAAGACGGGGCTGGACCACACAAACGAATTGTTTCCATTGTATTGGGACCGATGGTCCAGTCAGATGGCCTGCAAGGTCTCCTGAATTAACCCCAGTCGAGTAGCTCATTTTTATCTAATTTATGTGTACCGAAACCGGAATTTTTAAATTCAAAAACCATCCAAAATTGGAGGCGTGCATTGACTGGTGGCCACCCGGTATATGATTAACATATGAGAGTGTTTGGGTTCAAATTCCGATGGCATCAATACATACGGCAGGCACACATTTTAGTTTAGCTATGTATATTTTTCACTGCTGAAAAAGTTGTATCATTTATCTCTCTATCTTCATATAGCTGACCCTTACTCCTAAATACAATTACTCTGATAGATAATAGCTTTCTATATCTGTTTCTGTGGCCACTCTACTTACATTAATACCTAAATTTATTATTTAAGTAATTTTACTGATGTGTCGGGACCCTAATAAAATTTCAGCAATGATTGTAGTGCTTAAATTTGTTATGAGTTGATGTGACAAGAGTTATTAACAATGAAACCCACTTGTTCATGAATACTGCGTTGTGGTGTTAATCAGCGTCAAATTCTATTTTTAGGAAAAATGTAGGATGTTCTAATTAATTACTATCAGATGTGTGCAGTGTAATAAATTTGTTATAAGTAGTTTATATGGTCCAATCAAATAGGCAATAAATAAAAATAAATTAGAACACGTTATTCTGTGGTGAAAATTCCTGAGAATAGTATCATTTTTCCTGCACGGAAATGCACCATCTGTACTCCCTCTAAAAGAGAAAAAGTCGCGTAAAATATCTGTTTTTAGTGAATATTTCGAAAAGTATCACAGGTACAAAAATTTGCAATGTAGCAAATTTGTGGCTTATCGTTTGGTTGTTTGAAGCAAATTCTTAATTTATCGGTGCTGAAAAGTGTGAGTAACTTCAAATAACGGAAATATGCACTTTAGAATTTTATAAATTAGGTATCTCTACGTCGCTCAGTGGTTCGAATATTTAATCTGGCAGGAAAAAAATATTTTCTTTGCCAATATTGCTCAAATTAATTCATTCAAGAATAATTTTTATTATACGGAAAACATTTTTTAGGGAAAAAATTACCTATCTCAGTTAATTTAAAAATGCAACTTATATTTTAAACAATATGAACATTAATAAGATCTAGTCATCGCCATTATCATCTTCGTCATCATTTATATGTTCGTTTTGACCATCATTTGGATCTGACATGATAAGAAGGATACGTTTATTTTTTTTTGCCGCTTAATGCGAAGGCTGTTGTTAATGTATCAAGTCTGTAGTAGCCAAGTAGAGGCTATTAAATAAATAATAATTAACTTTTAAAGATTTTAATTTCAATTTTCAAAATGTAATTTTGGTAATAATCATGTTTTTTGTTATTTTTTATTATCCATGGTGATATTCCTAAATATGTATGTAGGCTAGTACCATACATATACTCCCTCCCTACAACAAAGAAACCAACTTACCAAGGTATCAATATTAAAAATCAGATTTAAAAATAGTAGTTAGATTTGATGGAAAAATGACATTAGTAAAAAAGAAAAGTCAGATTGAGTTATAAATGACAAAATAACGTAAAACAAGGAAATCCTAATTTTTTTTATCCGGACCATTTATTTCACTATAAAAAAATTATGACCATTATGACGTTGCTGTCTGTACATTCCTCGATCCTAACAATTATGCTTGTTTTTGTTTAAAGTGGTATTAAGTAATCTGTTCGATAAAGAACTAAATGCATTATACTCGTTATCGAGTTACGTATAACATCGTTAAGTTTGCCTTTTATTGCCGCAATATTTTCAAGATTAATTACTGACAATTTATGTGTTATGTAGATGTGGAATTGTTTATGATCACGAAATTTCCGTATCTGGTATTTACATATATATTTCTTAATTTTTGCCATGGTTAATAATTTATGTAAATACAGAATACAATTAACAATTCATGCATGCCACTTATTTTTCATGATCCTGACAGACGAAGTCAGTATTTCATAAACAGTTTGTTTATTTCATCATTTTTATCGACATAACATAGGATAACTACAGGTATCGAAGTCTCATATTCGTGTAAAAGAACTGTTTTTATCAAAAAACGGGAGCACATTTTGAACATGTTAGATAATTTGTTAATTTCTTTCAATAATTACATATTTATTTATCTTTTCTGTTCCTTACAAAAATATTTTCATTCCATACAATTAAGAAAATTGCACTATTTTAATGAATTTCGATTTTCTATAACCTATTAAAACATGTTTGTTTTGAGATATCTCAGTAGGTGTCACTATTTGAAAAGGAAAAGGTGAAGTCACATTGTTTTGAGCCTCTCGACTCTCGGAACACCAAGAGATATCGTTGCCACATTCGACTAGAAAGGATACGGCCTTAGAGGTGTTCAGCCATAATCCCATAGATGGTAGCTTCGCATCACCACCCGCTCGAGCGAGTGCGTGAACCAAATGTCAGAACCTGCGGTTCCTCTCGTACTGAGCAGGATTACTATCGCAACGACGAGTCATCATTAGGGTAAAACTAACCTCTCTGACAATGGTCTAAACCCAGCTCACGTTCCCTATTAGCCACCAATAATAATAATAATAATCATAAATTGCACCAAAAGTTGTCTAACTGAAAATAAAAATCCACCTATCCAAGAGTTTCTTCTTATACAGTCAATATTTTAAAAGTTATGGCAATATTTCAATACTATTTACACACTGTACAGCGTACATATTCATTATTTAGGTAGAATCGTTATTCAAATTGCAGATTAGAAATTTAGAAAGATCCTGTATACGAAATTTGAAAATACTTGATCACCGTCATTGTTTTTTGTCAATAGTTTTATGTAAAAAAAGATTATGTCTATTATTTATGCAATTGTACCATAATAAACCAAAAAGTAACAGAAAAGTAAGTAATTTATTTATTCAATAAATATGACGATTAGATTAGGTATATGCGTGTCAGGCAAACATTAGTAACAATCGTGAAGACACTAAATTATTAAAACCATTTTATTGAAAAACATATCTTCATCTAAACTACAACCATCAAATAATGAAAAAACAGAAAAGAAAATTCTTTAATCTCGATTTTATTCCTGAACATTTCACCTACCACGATAGTCCGGTGATTTTAGATTCAAAAATAACGATTTCTCGGAAAGTTTTGGGACAAGCCAAAAATTAGTCTACCCCCTACAGAATATCTTCAGGAATCCGAAAAAAATAGTGTTGACCACTCAAAATGGCGGCTTTAATGGTTATTTAACTTTTTGTAAACAAAATGAACTTTGCAACTTACTTGTTTGATATCTTTGCTTCTAAAGGTCGTAGAAAAACGTTCGACCCATCAATTTCTTCGTCATGGGTTCCCCTATAAGGTTGGTATATGCAAAGAACGAATTTTTGATTGTTAATAACATTTCATGACAATAAACTGAAAAAATTGAACTTCTCGATAGCCGAACTTTGAAGTACTGTAGAAACAAATATAAAATCTGCATTTTAACGATATTATGAGAAATAGTACATATTTTTACCCTTAATGAAATGCACTTTGTCCCGTTGCAAAATATTAATTATTTTTTTTTTTTGTAATTAATTTATAAAAAAAAATTCAAACTGTTATAATAAAAGATCATATTAATATTTTACAGTTCTGTTTCAGTAAAAACATTGTATTTAACGTACATTTACATAATCAAAAAGAATATTGCAAAAAAATTTTAATTTGCGACTTGTTTACACAAAAAATTAATTTTGCAACTTAAACAAATGTAAATATCTCAGTGGATTTTGCATAAAATTTATTGCAACTAACGGCATTTTAATTGTCATAAAAAAATACGAATTAAAAAACAAAAGAATTTGCTCCGACGCTTTGGAGTCGAGATATGAAGAATTCACGTTTTTTGCGATTGCGGCGAAATTTGAAAATATTTTTACTTGAAAATTTAACTGAACATACCGCAGAGTGTGTGTTATCACTTACAAAAAGTGTCAGGTCTATATATCCAGATGGGCGATGGAAAAAAAATTGAGAAAATTGCATCCTTGGTGCTCGCGCTCACGCTAGACGCCAGATTTCCCTCCCACTTCACTGCTAGTGGCGTACTTGGACAGTTTTACCGCGATGGCAGCTTTATTTCTCTTTTTCTCGGCTTCAGGAGTGGCTAGATGGACGTTTTTTTTTTAATGCAACTTATTTCTTTCTCAGTTTTCCGATTCTTCAGTTATTTTTCAATCATTCAATTACGTTGCTCCACAAAAAGAATTTGTAATACAGCGGCTTTATTATTTTATTATTATAGACAAAATAATTTCAGTAGTTTATAATCAAACATCTCATAATTATTTCCACATCCAGTGGAAGTACAGTAACGCAAAAAAAATTGTAAAAATTTTTTATTGTTCAAATAGGCTTAGAATGTCATGTAATGTCGAGATTTTAAGTTTGAGCAAAAAAGTCTGTCGCTCTGTCGGTCGGTCCGTCTGTAACTTTTTTGTGAGCACGATTACTCTGGAACCTTTTAATATAATGACTTGAAATTTGCTACATGCATGTATTTTAACGAGATCTGGAAGATTATATTTTGATCTTATTCCGTTGAAGGGGGATTTTTTTAGTATAAATAAGAGAAGCTAAGGTCCCAAAAAATTTTTTGCCATTACCACCCCCACCCCGTTATTAAAGCGGATGATAAAAATAAAATTGTGATTTAGTGTGTATACAAGAAGCAAAGGCTTCAGTTTTGTTTTTTACTTCATCCACCCCCACTACCACCATTCCCACCCCCACTACCGATGTGACATATAGTTTTATTGTTTTTCTTTCGTTGTGAGAGACTTGGATAGAAAATCTGGATGTGGAAGTAGTGATTCCTTGGGCAGCGTTTTTTTTTACAATTTTACAAACATCCTATAATTTAAGCAATCACGCATTATTGTTGTGTTATGAATTAGATGTTTATTTCGCTGTTTAAAACAAATTAAATCAATATTGATGTCTGCCAGTTTAAATTAAATGAAATGCAAGAAAATGGGGAAGTTATTGAAAATGTTGATATAAATAAATAATGACGATGATGACAATGATTGTCTGTACGCAGAAATGCAAGACGAAACTAACAGCGAGTCCGACACAGGAAATCAACCTAAAAAAAAACGAGGACAGAAAAATAAATTATATTTTGTATATTCAATAAATTAATTTTTAAATACAAAATGTATACCTTTTTTATCCCCAATAAGAGTAAAAACTATTCACTCATCAATGTCTTATCAAATAAATTGTATGTAATCTTTACATATTTATTTTATGAAGCAACGTAATTGAACGATTGAAAAATAATCGAATAATCGGGAAGCTGAGAAATAAATAAATTGAATTAAAAAAAAAGTCCATCTAGACACTCCTGAAGCCAAGAAAAAGAGAAATAAAGCTGCCGCCGCAGTAAAACTGTCCAAGTACGCCAATAGCAGTAAATGGGGAGGGGGATCTGGCGTCTAGCGTGAGCGCGAGCGCCAACGATGCAATTTTCTCGATTTTTTTTCCATGGTCCATCTGGATATATAGACATGGCACTTTTTGTAAGTGATAACACAGACTCTAAGGTGTATTCAGTTAAATTTTCAAGTAAAAATATTTTCAAATTTCGCCGCAATCGCAAAAAACGTGAATTCTTCATATCTCGGCTCCAAAGCATCGAAGTAATTTTTTTTTAATTCATGTTCTTTCATGGCAATTAAAATGCAGTTAGTTGCAATAAATTTTATGCAAAATCCACTGAGATATTTACATTTGTTTAAGTTGCAAAATTAATTTTTTGTGTAAAAAAGTCGCAAATTAAAATTTTTTTGCAATATTCTTTTTGATTATGTAAATGTACGTCAAATACAATGTTTCCACTGAAACAGAACTGTAAAGTATTAATATGATCTTTTAGTATAACAGTTTCAATTTTTTTTTTATAAATTAATTGCAAAAAAAATAATTAATATTTTGCAACGGGACAAAGTGCATTTCATTAAAGGTAAAAATATGTACTATTTCTCATAATATCGTTAACATGCAGATTTTATATTTATTTCTACAGTACTTCAAAGTTCGACGACCGAGAAATTCAATTTTTTCAGTTTCTTGTCAGAAAATGTTATTAACAATCAAAAATTCGTTCGTTGCATATTCTTATCTTATAGGGGAACCCATGACGAAGAAATTGACGTGCTTCGTCGAACGTTTTTCCACGACCTTTAGAAGCGAAGATATAAGCAAACAAGTAAGTTGTAAAGTTCATTTTGTTTACAAAAAGTTAAATACCCATTAAAGCCGCCATTTTGAGTGGTCAACACTATTTTTTTCGGATTCCTGAGGAAATTCTGTAGGGGGTAGACTAATTTTTGGCTTGTCCCAAAACTTTCCGAGACATTTTCCTAATATTACCGGACTACGAACGAAACGAGAAAAAAATACTAGAATTAAAGTTCTATCAAATTGATTGTAGATTTGTGTTTAGAATGCTGAAATAACTAATAGTGAAATGTTTTTAAACATAAGTAATTAATTTTTAAATGATTTTCCCGTCGAATTAGTTATTAGTAGTTAGATACTTTTGATGACAGAAAAAGTAATTGTTAGTTGATTGTGAGGCTGATGTTTTACATGAATGAGGAGTAATGTCCTCTAGGAATTTTACGACTGTGTTCTACATAGTTGCATGAAGGAATTTTAATGTTTTTCTAATTCAGAAATAGCTATATCTCGATGTCTGCAAAATGTGTTTTGTGATAAGTCCTTCTTACAAGGTTTTCAATACAGAAAATGTGTTTGAAACAAAGTCTATACGTGAGGTGAGAATTATATCATTTTATCCGCGCTTTTTCCAAAAATTTACTTTTCGCAAAAAACGTCTGCAACTAAGTCGTATCTTTCTTCTGTATAAAGGTACTCTCAGAGTTGATGCAGTATATGCCGTACGTTATAACGATAAACCGTACGCCGTACGCCGCGCCGTACGATTTAAAAGTAAATGAGTACATTTATAGTTTGAAAAACGTAACCTTGGACGCATGTACTGTGCCCGGTTGGAAACGTCATCTCTTCTGATAGTTACCTTAACCTTGTTTTGTTCTTTTATTGCTTTTGATTTAATAAATTGCTAAAACGAACGAAGAGGACGAAGTATAGGTTATTTCAGACATAATTTTATGCTGCTGTGTTCTGCTTTCACCTCAAGGTGCTCTGGAAATATTCTGATAAAAGCGAATTAACCCGAACACTTACAGTTCTAACCAATTACGTACCGATAACCATGAGAAATAAAAATAAACTATTTTTTAAGCTTACGACCACGAACTTCATAAATTAAACTGGACCTCACATAAGGTCCAAACGCTGACACCCCCCCCTGCTGGCCGCCATGATAGGTTTTCAGAACGTAAAACAAAGTACAAAAACAAAAGTACAAAGGCGATGTTGTCATATTTAATCTAGTATTATCCCGTTGGTTGTTGATAGGCAAACGATTGTAAGATTTTAGAAATAATTTTATTAAAATGAGAGTATTAATGAGTACTTCTGATGATAACTTACTCTAAGTATTGTAGTAGTCTCACATTATGAATAAATTTCTTGTTATTAGAGAAGATGAAGTGGCATTTTGGGAGAAAAGTATTCAAGTTTATTGAAAATATAAAACATTTGGCAATGTGCTACAAAATAACGAGCAGTAGTTGTGATTCCTACCGAGTATTGCCAACCTCAAATAAGTTGACAGCCTATCATGGCGGCCATGGTAAGTGGTGTCACGAGCTTTTGTTTGGGATATGTACGTTGTGAAGTCCAGTTTAATTTATGAAGTTCGTGCTTACGACGTACGATACGTTCACAGCGAATGCCTCTGTGGATTTCCTTATGTCTATTTTTAATAAATGTCACGCTTATGACATACGGCATATGGTACGTAAACTATGAATTCCGCTTAAGAATAACTGCAGTTACCATGTGTAAAACGCTTACTACGAACACAGTGTCATTTTATTTCATCTACTGAAAGCCTATATGCCTTGGTGAAGATGAACAAAATTATTTGGTCTCAGATTTAGTTGTTTCAAAGGATCTTCCTAAAATTGTGGAGTCAAGACTTTGCACTAAAAATTAGTTTTTACCAGGTACCATTTTACTGGTATCCAAATCTAGAAGCAGAATTTCTGCAATATTTTCCTTAAAAAAATTCACCACAGTATTGCAACAACAATTCTTCTGAATTGATGCTGAAGCGCCTATTTACGAATCGAATCAATGTAGATTATTATTTACTGACCCCTCTAAAACAGGTTTCAAAGACATCCCTCATCGCAACGGTAACGTATAATGTGTCTGTTCATGCTTCTCTTTCGGTACAATTGGAAGAATATATTGTTAGGAAAGTAATCTGGCTATATAAAGTTTTGCAGTTTTTTTGTATGAGAGGGATAGAAGAGTAAGAGATCAACAGTCGAGTAAGAAGGAATGGCTCCAAAGAGTCAATTTTATCTAAGTTTATAAAAATATTGCACAAGAAAAAATTTTGTTACCACTGTTTCAAATAAACCAAGGTCTTATGAAGCAGTTTGTAAAGGTGTGGATTATTTTAAGTGTTGTGTTCTCATACAATACTTAAAATAATGCTACTCTTCCAGAAGCAAAAGTATTTTTGTTGGCAAAGAGAGGTTTGGACAGCTTTAACAAATGTGATCGACAAGTTTTTAGGAAATAGATAATAAGAACTTAAATTATGTATAGTAACTTGCTTGACTTGTGCCAACATTTTAAATGTTTATTTCCTTCACTTTCACTCTCACTTGAAAGCTGTAACTGAGATTCAAGGTGCTAGATTTTGCCAGGACATCAAAGAGATTGTATGAGGTATCATGAAAGATAGAGCATTATATTTACTATAATCAATATGTGAATTTGTAGGGCAAATTAAATATAGAAGAATTTTTTAGTGTTTTGGAGGGGGCGGGCTCATTAAGAAGTCAACCTTTTAACCCCGAGGGGAGGACACTTCATCTTGTCACAAAGGGGGATAAAATCAGTTTTTTGAAATAATTCTTTTCCTGTTGATTATTCGAAAAAGTATGAATATTGTAAAGGACCAAAATTCTCGACAAATTCTGTGTGAAAAAATTTTTGTATGTATAATAGTTTAAAAGTTACAACCTTGTGGAAGTTTAATAATTTCCTTTATTCACCACTGACATCTATAAACTGATCATATTACGGTCATTGTCAACATCTACTTCCGCGAATCTGAAAAAAAAATACCAGCAAATTTTATTCTCCGCAAAATTTTCGGCAAGGCAAACTCATCGGCAATCTCAGCAAGAATCAACAATTAATTATTCCAGTTGAATCATTCAAGCAAAAAACATGGATCCTGAAACCACTTCGTCAGTCAGATAACTTTTTTGGTCATGTATTTCAGAAGTGAGACAGACAAAGAAACTCTGGAATAACTTTATTATCAACGTGTTGCTAAAACCATAGCAAATACGAATTAAATCTTGTTACACTTCCTCCCACAAGCAGTACGGCACCATTCCTTACAAACCTACCATCAAGTGCAGCATTGGTATGGTGTGAACTAATCCCCAGAGAAATGGCAAAGAACCAAAGATGGATTTATTTCAGTCAAAAATATAAGAGATCAAGAGATCCTGCTCTCCTCTCCCCCCACCCCCCGCTTTACTGAAACGTATTTCTTGCAAATGCAAGATGAGATGTGGCACGGCTTGTGACTGCAGAAAATGGCTTTTTTCGCCACTGACATCTATGAACTAATCATAATATGGTCAGAAAAGGCAAACTCATCGTCAATCTCAAGAAGAACCCACAGTTAATTAGGCCAGTTGAATCATTCAAGCAAAAAACATGAATACTGAAACGACTGCGTCAATCAGAGAACATTTTTGGTCATGTTTTTCAGAAGTGAGACAGAAAAAGAAACTCTGGAATAACTTTATTATCAACGTGTTGCTGAATCCATAACAAATACAAATTAAATTTTGTTACACTTCCTCCCACAAGTAGTACAGCACAATTCCTACCATCAAGTGCAGCATTGGTATGATGTGAACGAACTAGTGGGTTTGAAATGTTGCATTATCTGCAACGTCGCCAGAGAAACGTGTTATAACACACCTGACATTCTTAATGAAAGTGACGAAGAATACGTGGATATTGCTCTGCTGAACATCTAGGCATCATTGCTAGACGAAGCTGGGGAGTCATTACCATGCTAAGATGAAGAAGACATTGAATGCTCAAAACCAGATGAAAAAGCACTAAATATGTTAACGAACTTGAGCTATCGAAATGAAATAAATGAACATAAATTGTATAGGATCTGCTATTTTTGTTGTGAATTAGGTCTACTGGGGATACCACGTAAAAAAAACGCGCACTTTTCAAGTAGGCGTGAAACGAGTTAACAAAATAATAAAACATGTTGAACACTGGGGAACAATCAATGAATATTAATCAATTGATATCTCAGATACTATATTTTTAGGAATAAAAGAAATTGTTAAACTATAACAATGCTATGACTTATAAACCACTTTGTTTACAAAATTCATAATAAATAATAAGTATTTTTTCAGTAGGATCAATAGGAAACGAGTTACTCTGAAAAAACTGATTTTACCCCCCTTTAGAGCAATATGACAGTTAAAGTAACCAACCAAGGTCGATAACTTGTATGCTTACTGAGGTCCTTCCTCTCCACAATACTAAACAAAATTGTCCTATATGCAATGTTTTTTCAAATGTATACAGGGTGGACCATTAATAATAGGCCACAGTCCAAAGGTAGATCCTTTGGACCAAAATATGAGTATACAACCAAGTAAATTGATGCTGTGGAAAAAGATACAGTGTCAAAATTGGAAATTTTTTTTTGCAATATCTCAACTACCTTTTGACCGATCTTTTCCCAAAATTTGGTACGGAAACACTTTCTAGGCTAAGAAACAATAATTTGTGTATTACATCACGCCAGCCCGAGGAGAGCGCCTCATGAGCTATACCTGATGATGATTATTTTTTCTCTTTTTTTATTGCGAAACGTAGTGGCACTTTTGACTAGAAAATCTCATGCAAGAGTCATTTCTACGTAAAAAAAAGGTACACTCGATAGAACTTGATAATTCCAACCATTTTCGAGAAATCTGCCGAATACATCTCAAAAATTCTTTGAAAACAAACCCAATTTGAAAAGGAAAAATTGTATTTATTGAAACATGTGCTTTGGTGACGTCATTTACATACAATTTCATTAGTTTGACATTTTAACAGAACTAAGACGTCACCAAAGCACACTTTTCAATAAATATAATTTTTCCTTTTCAAATTGGGTTTGTTTTCAAAAAATTTTTGAGACCTATACGGCAGTTTTCTCGAAAACTGTTGGAATTATCATGTTCTATCAAGTGTACCTTTTTTACGTAGAAATGACTCCTGCATGAGATTTTCTAGTCAAAAGTGCCACTACGTTTCGTAATAAAAAAAGAGAAAAAATAATTCATCATCAGGTGTAGCTCATGAGGCGCCCTCCACGGACTGGCGTAATGTAATACACAAATTATTATTTCTTAGCCTAAGAAATGTTCCCTTACCAAATTGGGAGAAGATCGGTCAAGAGATAGTTGAGATATTGCAAAAAAAGAAAAAAAATTACAATTTTGGCACCCTGTATCTTTTTCCACAGCAACAATTTACGAAAGCATGTTTGGTTATATCCTCCGATTAAAGAACTTATATCTAGATACATAATGGCATCAGTTTATGTGTTCCTGAAAGATTCCCAATCTAAGGCACTTCTTCCCATAAGTTCTTGATTGGCTAGTCGATCTATTCGCGGTCGATTCGGGCACCATCGGTTCTGTTCGATTATCATAATCTCAGTTTGACACTTTTGACAGTATACGCCATTAATGTAAATAAGCGTTTTTCGTGTTTTCGATCAAAATGTGGTGAAGAAGTCTTTTTATTTTAAGTTGTGATTTGCTTAATACCTAAATAATATTCTCTATTCATATTTACACAGTTTAGTGACAATATATTTAGTGCAAATAAATGATGAAGTGCTGTGCCGTTTGCAGAAAGCAGTTTAAAAAAGAAGAAAATCGATCGTTCCATAGTCGTAACATGATGAAGTTCAGTTTACAGTTGTAAAGTGAATAGCAATTACATTTTAATATCCTTTCAATACATGTTTATCTTACTGCATTATCTTACTGTAATATCGTATGCCTACATCACGTTGTATAAAGAGCCGGCAATGCAGGAATTGCAATAATTCATTTTAATGAAAATATTTACTATTCTACACATTTACTACACACACAACGCCACTGTTGCCTATGGGATGTGATGTTCATCTATTCTTTTTAATGGACATACAATGTGACTATGTTAGGAGCAAACAAGGTATATAGTGAAAAGATAACCTGTTATGTATCTAGATATAAGTTCTTTAATCGCAGGTTATATCCTCATATTTTGGTCCAAAGAATCTACCTTTGACCTATGGCCTATTATTAATGGTCCACCCTGTATGTTAACTGGAGTAATCAATGTCTACTTATGGATGCTGATACTAGCTGTCTCTAATATTGTGCATAAAGGAGAAACCTCAAAGCATAGTACGGGTCTAAAAGAGAAGGAAAAAAATTTTAAGTACAGGTTTGCAATTTTATTTGATTGTGTTCCAAATGTTTGAAATGCTTAATTAGGAATGAATATTAAATTAAAAAATAAACACTTTGTGCCTTATTTTGCGTTTCTCAGGGTATCAGTAATCCTTACGTGGTAGAAGAAATGGAAATTAATTAAAAAACTTTTCAATACAGGCCTGGGTTATCGTTTTTTCTATTAAAATACAACCACATGAAATAAATCAAAAACAATAATTTAATTAGTAAAACTACATAATGTAAATCCAATTAATCATTTATAGGATTATAGATGGATTGATTTTATAAGCAATCATTTTCAGTTTACGTTGCTAGTTTACAGTATTGTTATTTTTTTTGTTTATTTATATATTAGTTAATAAAACTTAAAAGTTACACGTTTGCGCACCCTCCAACTTTAGATTTGTAAAAATAGCGATGTCACATTCAGCACATCCATCGATTTTAATTTAAATTCAGGCATTTACATGTTGAGACACGAACCGTTGCCACACTCACATTTGCTACAACTAGACTTATCGCTCGCCAGCAATTTCTCTAATTACCCTTGTTTACATTAGTAATTTACTAAATGAACTATTTGTATTTTGCTGTTGAGTTTTAAAGTGTTCAATTGTTAAGGCGACAAGGTAATTTGGTATTTTAGTGAGGAATTTTATGGTCCTTTGCTGTCATACCTATTTCATTGACAAATTAATCGTTTCATATTGTTCAGTTGTTAGTTTCTAAATAAAAAACCAATGAAAATTAAAGAATATCGTGTCGGATGCTAAAATTCTGCAGTGAAATATTTGTTTCAATTTAAATTTTATTATTGCAGTAAAGCATAAGTGCGCAACTATGTTATTACGTACATTTTGTGTGATAAATTATGGACCATGGCTGCATGGATTTTCTCATTAAGTATCTGCTGTAAACCCCGACGAGAGTTTAACTTAACCACAGAGCTGAGAATAATATAATAATAATTTAAATAAACGATAATTTGTTGGATATTATCGTGAGATAAATTTGAAGTAGCATCTCTTGTCCATGGAATGAGATATATGGGCACAAACCTTGCAAATGGGCTTAAGCTAATAAGTTGATATTTGAGATACTTTTAGAGATATGAAAAAAATTCAGATAGTAACAAATTTTATGAATAGGGTTGAAAAATGGGGTAAAGTTTTTTCCACTTTTACTAGACCAGAGAATTGAATATTTGGCTCATTATGCTGGGTCATCAAAAATTTGTTAAAGGTAAAATACTTGTTATTCTCTGTATGTATAAATCAGGTGAGTAGATACTGAGCCACCCTTTAAGCCACGTACCTTCAGCCAACAGGTCTATACATCTTCTATAAGCCTGTATTTTATGTGACCTCCATAAAAGTACAGATCTGTAAGAAGATGTAGCAGTAAAAACACAGGCCTGTAAAAAGCTGTGAAAATAAGAGTACAGACCTATTGGCTTGAGAAGCGTGGGGTGGTAGGCGTGACATTGTTGCCTAAATATCAGCCAGGGAAGACTAATACATTCCTAATATCAGTACTAACTCTCTGGTGTACGGATAGCTCCAAGACAACAGGGAGTCGGTCCTGAAATTTACGGGATAAGGTCAAAAAACGAAAATTCTGATAAGTTTCGGATGATACGCCACAGTATTTCACACTGTTATCTTGCTATTATCTAGTTTTGCTAAGTGCATCATACAAGTTAAAGAAGTTTTGCCAACGATTATTTAGTTTATTACGATTCTTTAATTTACGTATTCTCTTATTAGTTTTTTACCATACCAAATATGAAATTTATTTAAGTAATGAAAATTGCCATTCAACAACTATTTTAAATTATCTTAGATACTAGTCTTTATCGAGTTCCAATGTAGTTATTGTTACTTTGATGTATCCAATTTATTTGCTACCAATAAGCAATTTAATGTAGCTTTACTACAGTCAGTCATGGTCAAATATCTGCAAGATTTATAAACCTATAGTCCAGCCAAATTTCGTTAGTTGAGTCCAGTTTATTTAGACTGGTCAATTCAAGTTTAGTCCAGTCCATTCAGTCAAGTTTAGATTACGCGTTGTAAAACATCAAGCGTTATCCAGGTGTTCCAGGTATCCACATATTCGAGAGCTTCCTGCGTTAACAAGAAATAGTTGATAGAAGTTGCCGGACGTCACCAGGCTTTTAATCTCAAAGTGTCCATCTTCGAATGGTACAAAAGTGAAAATTCTAATTTTTGTGGTACTATTATTTATTGCAATATGAATATATTTATTCAGTTTTTGATCATTAATATTCATCATATTAGACTAGTAGATGACAGAAAATCAGAACTGACAGCCTACTAAAACTAATATTCATTCTTAGGTAGTCGTATTTTTACCTTGTGCATGATAAGCGTTCATTTTCGAAAGTAAATAGTGCTATTTTGAAAATATGCCAGAGATTGTGTAAATACACCTAACAACTTTTGATATATTTGTGGTGAAGTGACTTTTGCGCATCAAAAACGTAATTTTACTCCCAAAATTAAGAAGGCGTACCAGTTGTATTTTGTTTGTACAATTGGAGATGAAGACAAAAAGTGGGCACCTCATATATGTTGTAGCAATTGTGCGAACAATCTTTGCAGTTGGCTAAGTGGAAGAGGACGTTCAATAACTTTTGCTGTGCCCATGATCTGGCGAGAACCTACAGATCATGTTACCGATTGTTATTTTTGCGTGATATCTCCTATTAGACGGGTATTAACAAGAAAAAAGGGATAGTAACACAATACCCCAATTTATCATCTGCTATTCGCCCGGTTCTCCATAGTGATAAACTACCTATTCTTAATCCACCTCAAGAATACAGCTTTGATTCTGACGAAGAATCGGATGAAAATGCAGATAACGACTTAGTCCAGCCATCAACATCACAAGATCCCGATTTTGTAACATTATTTCTTCGCTGTTCAATAAAATTTAATTTTCATCAAGTGTTTGAGAGTCTTACTGCACTTTATGTTATTTGAAGAAAAAATATTACTACCCCAGTAGCTCAGAGACTCGGCAGATGAGTCATGGGTAAGAAAATGCTCTACGAATGGTTTTACGTGTTAGGTAGATAAAGATTAATAAATGATAGATGTTTTTATAAATTTTTCTTAAAGAGATGTTAATTTCACTTAGATAATGGTAAATTTTCCAGAAAAACGGGGCGCCAATCTTTCTATAATTATAATTTACACTGAAACTGAAGTTTGATTATAAGAAAGATAAACTAATCAAAATTTAGAGAAAGTACTAGTTGTAAAAAAAAATGTAAATTAGTAATTCAAATTTAGCACAAGTCAAGATTAGATTAATACCTCTGAATATTACTAAAGGATGTTCAACTTTTTATCAAAGATTAAATAATTAATACAGTAAGTAATATCTAAATATTTAGTTTGTAAAGTTTGGTTTGTATCAAAATACCTGAAATAAGTGGACAATGTGATTATAAAATTGATTTTATTATAAATATTATAAAACAACTAAACGGAGGCCTTAATATTAAGTGAAGTTATATACAAAAAAATATATCGAGTGGACGTTAAAATGTTATGCAGATATTATTTATAATATTGTCTAAAACATGAACCGACAATATGGTGTTTAAAAGTCAAATTTTATTATATCACTATACCTAAATGTTTCGTAGAAATTGTGATCACAAAGTCTTTACAGAACCTTTTATATAATTTGTTTTTAATTAGACGTAACGTCGATAATTTATAACTTACTAAAAATAGTATATATTAACTGTTCATTGAAACATGTTAATAATAAAATTGAAAATAGAAATAGTTTAAAAAAAAATAGAACATGATACTTTAAAAACTCTAAAAATGTTAAAAGGTAAAAATATGAAGTATTTATATAAAAAACGTTAGATAAAAAGACTTATTTGTGACACTTATCTGGAATTTTTCTGTGAATGAAAGTTGTAACTCTTGGTAGGGGATGATGATGGTGAAATCCAACCCACAGTGATATAATTGTTGGTTTCTAGATGAGCTCGGGATCAGGTTTAGAAGTTTCCAATACCATATTCGACGCTTCCAGAAATTCCATAAGGACAAATCCCAACTATCCTACCATATTATCGTCGCGATCTCCATACAAAATTTGTTTCCAACCCAAAATTTAATATGACGTTAATAAGCAATGCATAACTACGATGTGCATCCCAAGATTGATAAAATTTGCTTCCAATTTTAGAAGATTTGCATTTTTATAATAAAACTTGCATCTAATACAAAAATTTTTTTGTCCAATACTAACATTTTTCGTCCAAAACTAAATTATTTGGATGCAATATGAAAATTGTTTATCCATTAATAAAATTATTTATCCAATAGTGAAACCCTGGAAAGAAGTGAAGTGTAAGCGTGAGTTGTAAAATGGCCGCTGCCAAATCTAAGTTACAAAAAAAATTATTTCTTTATAAATTACTTACGGATTAAACCGGTGAAGATAATTAGGTCTGCTTCATAATTAAGAAGAGGGACTATCAACCCTTTTAATGTTGAAGTCTTCAAGGAAAAATTTAATGAAAATACATCACTATTTAAAAGTTCATCGAGCAATCGAAGTTCTAACCTTCTAGTAACGGAAAACTAATCGTTCTACTTTCTTTTTCGGTGCGTATAAATCGCATCGCTTCGTTACCCTCTCCACTCATAAAGATAAGCTGATTTTAGACGTAACTCTGGTTGCCTACCGTTGTGTTTATTTAAAAAGCAATTTTAAGAAATATATTTAAATCTACCGCGGACATTCATGCTTAAGTTAAAATATTTTATAATTTATGGGGCGGCAATATGCCTGCTACAATTTCTCTGCCGAAGTGTCCGGTGGTGAACCACACAAAATTAATCAACGCGAATTAAGTGATCTTATAAGAGACCTTGATCTGTTCAAGGCAAAAGCGGAGCTTTTGGCATCTCGATTACAACAATGGAATTTACTACAAGAAAATGTTAAAGTTTCCATGTATCGAAGTCGTCAAAAGGATCTTATACCTTTTTTCAAAATGGAAAATGACTTGGTTGCCTGCAAGGACATTGACGGTTTAATGAGTGCTTTACATATTCCCATGATCCTAGTGACTAGATACTTTTTATTGACGCCTCGAAACTTAGTCTAAAAGCTGTGTTACTCCACAATGGAAATAAATAGCCATCAATTCCAATCGCCCATGCTGTCCACATGAAGGAAAATTACAGTAACATGAATGTATTGCTACAAAGTATAGAATATAACAAGTATAAGTAGCAGATTTGTGCAGACTTAAAAGTAATAGCTATCTTACTTGGTATGCAGCAAGGGTATACCAAATATTGCTGTTTTCTTTGTGAGTGGGACAGCCGAGCGCGATTAGAACATTACAAAAGAAAAATTTGGCCGCCAAGACTGGGTTTTGAACCAGGAGAAAAAATGTTGCTAACATTCCATTAGTTGATTCACAAAAGGTAATACTGCCACCACTCCACATAAAACTGGGGCTTATGAAAAACTTAGTAAAGCTATGGACAAAGAAGGACGTGCTTTCAGTTACTTAAAACAAAAATTTCCCAGACTTAGTAATGCGAATATTAAAGAGGGAATTTTTGTACATTCTAGAAGGTAATGAAAAAGCTGCTTGGAATTCCTTTAAAATGGTAGCAACACACTTTCTCGGTAACAAAAGAGCAGGAAACTATAGAGAGCTTGTTGGGAATCTTCTTTCTTGCTACCAGAAATTAGGATGCAATATGTCATTAAAAGTCCACTTTCTACATTCACACCTAGATTACTTCCCAGAAAACTGTGGTGCAGTAAGTGATGAGCATGGAGAGAGATTCCACCAGGATATTCAAAATATGGAAAAAAGATATCAGGACAAATTGACTTCTGCGATGTTGGCAGACTGCTGTTGGACATGTATACGAGATGCTCCAGAAGTAACTTATAAGAGACGGGCTAAGAAGCGCAAGAAGAATAATTAATTTTCTGATTAAACGGCTTATATTCTAATTATAGTATATAACACGAATTTGAAATATATATCAAAATGGAAAATATTTTTTCGCATGATGTAATTAATTGCTTTTTTTATTAAAATTATACCATAATATGTGAGTTAGGTCAGTTATTACAATTTTCAGAGCCAACAAATTTTCTTTATGACTATGTTAGACGTAGCTGGGACCAAAACAATGCAAATAAGTGGTTTTGGTTAACGATACAAAATAAAAGTTAAAATTTGTAGGTGTGTAAAATTGGTATCAGTGGGTTATCGAAGTTGCAGATTACAATAATCCGGTCCAAATTTAACAATTCAAAATGGTGGCGTCAAAATAGCGGACAAGTTTTGTAATTTATGGTCTAATTCGTATATGAAAATCAATATCTGGGGATTTTTGAAGTCGCAGATTATAAATATTTAGTCGAATTCTTTACATAAATGTCGAAAGTGCCAAAATTCTCTCCTTAAATGTAAGACTAATAATAGTAAAAAAATAAATTAATAGTTTAAAAAACTAAAAAAACACGCTTTACTAATTACTGCACTAAAAAGCAAAAAATAATCATCGAACCTGTTCACTCTCTCTACTCCGTAAGGGTCTTTGTGTAAGCCGTGTTTGTAATTAAGTATAATATTTGAGAATAAAAGCGTGGAGTGCTTTTCATTTAATCTAATGATGTCTTCAGCATTTTAATTATCGAACATATTCGAAATAGCGTTAGAAAAACTCAAATATTATACTTAATTACAAACACGGCTTACACAAAGGCCCTTACGGGGTAGACAGAGAGATCAGGTTCGATGATTATTTTTTGCTTTTTAGTGCAGTATTTATAAAACCGTATTTTTTAAGTTTTTCATTTATAACTATTGCCAAAAAATAAATTGCAATACCCTTACTATTCTTTGTTGAGGCGAATTTTCAACTATTTCACCTGTACTAATGAAATTTTAATATAAATATATCATATAAACACATGCATAAAGGCATCATTATCAATAATCTGAAACAAAACCTGAATAAAATCAATCTGCAGCTCAGTTACTTAAACGACATCATCTTGTCCTTCTCTGCTAAACTTCGTTTTCATTAAAGTTGTTTTCCTTGGTAACTGCATATCATCGCTGATTCCCATGAACTCATTTGTCGCTGAAAAAGGCCTAAGTCGGCAAGACCCATAACCATTATTGGCGCCCCGACGCTGAGCGTCTGGAACCAGACACATGCAATGTTCTGCTCGGAGAGAAAATACGTGCGACGCCTCAGAAATGTGCCAGTTTCGGGAAACTTATAACTCGGAAAATAACTAAATTTATAACTATTCTTCCGTAAAAGGTTGCGGTGTTTGAGACGAAAAAAGTGTCGACGTCTTTTTATTGAGATGAAGGTGAGATGTTTATTTACAAGTAATGGGGGCATTTGGACGGGATGCAGCGTAATAATATGAACGTAAAAGAAGGTGGAATTCACTTTAATAGAATTTCTTGGAACTGGGTCATAAGAGAGTAAATATAAAATATTTTTATGAGATTATTACGCTCTTTGCAAATACGAAAACGAAGAGCAGATTGCATTTAATCGGCACATTTTAAAACCCGTAACATAGAGCGAATTCTGAACAATTTTCAAAAAGCACGATAACTGAAGAACGAAAAGTCCGATCGTACTGAAACTTGGGCAGTAAGTTACTGTTAACTGAAGAAAGAACGCTATCGTTTTTGAACAAAATCAATAAGTAAATAAAAAGTTACTAATAATTTAATTTTTATCTTTTATAATTAAATAATGTTACAGATTTATACCCCTATAGACATCTATATGAATTTCCTCCATGTACTAACAGAAAACTAAGCATTATTGGATCCATTTTGGTCAAACTTTCTACAGCTTGAAGACCGCTGTGTTTTAGGTATTAATTTCCGAACCATCAGCTTTAATGATCTCCGATCGGTAATAAATAACTTAGAAAATAAAAATAGTCTGGATCCTTATGATATAGGGGTAAAAATCATAAAAAAGATGAAAAATATCATTTTAATACCTCTTGCTAAATTAATAAACCACGCAATATCCAGTGGAATATATCCTGATGTACTAAAAATTTCCAAAGTTGTCCCCCTCCACAAAGGTGGGTCGCTGACGGACTTAAACAACTTCAGACCAATTTCTTTAGTACCAGTTATTTCTAAATTGCTGGAAACTGTGTTAAAAATTCAAATAGTAACCCATCTTGAAGAAAACAACTTATTTTATTGTAACCAATATGGATTTCGTACCACAAAAAGTACGAATGATGCAATCATGCATCTACTTCGCAAAATTATTGAAGGTCAGGAAAATGGTGACTATGTAGGTTACGTTTTGTGACCTACAGAAAGCCTTTGACTGTGTGTCACATTCGGTTCTTTTGGAGAAGCTTAACGCCTTAAATTTCGATCGCGTTAGTTGCAATATAATCAAATCATATTTATTAAACAGACAACAGTTTATTCAAGTTAAAAATAAAAGTTCGCAGCTAAGCAAAATAAACTCCGGAGTACCACAAGGCTCTGTGTTGGGTCCTGTTTTGTTCTTGATTTACGTAAATGATCTTAGTGTGGCGGTACACAGGGCCGAACTCGTGTTATTCGCAGATGATACCACACTTATCAATTCTAATAAAGACATAAAGCGAATCCTACAATCTATGAATGATTCTTGCGCCCAAGCTACCGACTGGTTTTCAACAAACAGGCTATCACTTAATCGTACAAAAACAGTCAATATGATTTTCACTCATAGACCGGTACAAGATTTTACAAACCCTGGTAAAGTTTTTAGGTGTCTACATGGACCCAAAATTGAATTGGTGCCACTATGTTCAACATGTAGTCAAAAAAATTTCCAAAAACACATTTGTCATTAGGAAGCTAGTTACGTTAGTGCCTACTAATATATTATTAACGGCCTATTATCCACTGATATTATCACATATGTCTTATGCTTTGATAAACTGGGGTCATGCACCTGGTGCAAAAAGAATTTTTCGGTTACAACGGAGGGTAATAAGAATAATTACTAATTTGGGCTATAGAGATGATGTCAGACACAAGTTTATTGAACTCAACGTATTAACTTTTCCGTCATTATACATATTTACCTGCTTAAAATATACACACGAAAATATTCATTTATTTAATACTCATGAAAGCTTACACTCGCATGACACTAGAGATAATTATAATTTAAGAACCGATTTTATCAGACTAAGCTCGAGTAGGAATGGATTCAATTTTTTCGGACCAAAATTCTTTAATAAATTACCTGTACACGTCAGAAGTCTCCCAAAGAACACTTTCAATAATACAATAAGAACTTTCCTATCAAAGAAAGCTTTTTATGATGCGATAATTTCTTTACAGCTCCTTCAATTTCTGTTAATGATATATGTGTGATATTAATGTTCTCAAAGAGGTTCTTCTTTCCAGTGTTGTTAATATTGATATTGTCATGTGGCTTTGAGAATACTGAGCTGAAGAATTTACTAAATATGTCAACAATTTCTTCAGAAGTTTCATAGGTTTTGTCCATATATGTCATTTTGTTTTCTCTTTGAATGTACGAACTACCAAATTTTTTTTGAGTCTGTAGATATAGAATTCTGGATTTTAACTAGATAGCTATCACATGCTTTGTCTATTTGTTGCTTGATTAACAATCGAAATTCTTTGAATATTTTTAAGTGATACTGGTTGTTTGTTTTTTTATAACTGCGATGATGTCTATTCTTTTCTTTAATATTACTGATAATTTCTTTTGTATACCACTCTGGATAAGTTCTTTTATAATATTTGTATTCTGGGACGCAACCATCTAGTATGTTATATAATTTATCATAGAATTCCTTAGTTGCTATATCAACATTTGGAAAATTTTGCAAATAATACCAATCCGTGTTCTCTAGAGCACTGTAGAGAGCTGGATAATTCGCCTTTTTAAAATTATATGTTTTCTCTGCTTTTTTTGCCAGAAAGTTATTGCATTTTATTGAAACGTTTAATGTAACAAAAAGTGCCGGATGAAAAATATCCTCATTCACAAGCGGTGCATTGTCGTGTAAAATTTCACAATCAAGATTAGAAAAGATAAGATCTAGTATAATAATCTCTCTATTGTTAATTATATTATTTTGTTGTTGTATATTAAGGAATGTAATAAAATTATTAATTATTATAGATTTTCTATCATTAATATCCTTTTCAACATACTGTGGTCCACTGAAATCTCCAAAGATAAGTATATGCTTTCCCAATATAAAATCTATTTGTTCAAAACGCTCAAAAAATGATTCATAATTTTCTATACTAGTGTTTGGTGGAATATATATTACAAAAACATACTACAGTGAAATTAAAATAACATTTACAGCACAGGATATCAATGCTTATAAAATTATTAAAGATACTTGGTAATTTTTTCTGACCTTATTTCACTTTTGCAAGCTAATAACTCCACCTCCTGTTGTTTGTTCTGTTAAATGAAGTTTTCTATCACTCCTGTGCACAGTATATTCAGGAAATAGTTCAGTACTTAACACATCTTCTTTAAGCCATGTTTCGGTTAAAGCGATCAGGTTAAATTCGGCTTGAGAAACTGAAGCGTAAAATTGTTTAATTTTGCTATTAAGACCTCTTACATTTTGATAACTACATACTATATGGTGTATATTGTTGGGCTTTTCTAGTTTAAATGATTTTGATGAACACTGGTCATTGGCATTATTGTTGGTACATTATTTATATATTTTATAGTTTTAGTTCTATCGCCATTTGCTTCTAATTGTCTAAGTTTATTTTGCAATTTTCTTAAATATTCCCGTTGCATTGGTGTCTGATCATTATTTACTTTTATACCAGAGTTGTTATTTTTCTTGTTTTTTAAAATTTGCATGACATCGTGTGAGCTTTTTAATATAACTTTTATTGGCCTTTTCTTATTAGTTGTTAGTTTTCCTAAGCGATATGCATTAATATTGGCTACATCGATTCCATTGACATTTAAGGATTGAATGTATTGCCTGACCGTATTCTCATCCTGAACTCGCCTTTCCAAGCTTGTTTCTTTTGTCGACTCATCGACATTGTATATAATAATATTTTTTTCACGTCTCTGTCGCTCTTGCAATTCGGATATGAAATCTTCAGTTGGATTAATCTGTTTCGGGCCATTCAGATTCGAAGTATTTTGCGCCAACGTGTCACTGAGTTCCCTAACTTTAGCCACTAGTGACGCCACTTTATCAATGATATCACCTAATTGACTCACCTGCGTTTTTAGGTTATTGCAGTGTGTGCAATAAAAACTGATTTACGATCCTTTGCTTTTAAACACTGTATTTCATTTCTTGTTAGTCCACTACATGTTGAATGCACCACATCTTTGCAAAAATCGCGGGTTATTTCCCTTTCAGAGTTTGCTTCCATGGAACACACTGGACATTTACTATGCATAATTACCCAGTTGATACGCTCCTATCTTGACTGTATTATGACAAGTAACAGATGCGCGCAGTGATAACGCCCCTGTCTCTTATATTATTGAATTTACAGTTTAAGGATGCCGATGTACCGGTTGTATACCGACCCTTGGCTTCACTTTGACGAACACGTGTTGGCCACTTGACCACGTTAGCAAACGAGCAATAGTCTATTCATTTTAATGTATTAATTTTATTAACTTTCTACACGCTTTAAATTAATATTCGTTCGGACGCAACAGCACAAAACCACCTCAGTTAGATGTTATATCAAATTCGTCTCGTTCGGAGGAGATTATTGTTTTTATTATTATTTTATTATTTTCCTCGATTTAGCCGGAGCACACGTCTTTACACTATTAAGCACTGCCGAGATCCCAATTTTTAACTTCAGGGTTGTGTTTGGACTAGTTAGAAGGTAAACATACCAAAACATACACGAACATAGAAGGTGAAGGGGGTGCAGGGGGGCCCGAAGAAGGTCCCAGTTTTTGGTTTTTCGCTCATATCTCGAAAACGGTTAGCCCTAACCAAAATATGGCTACATTTTCTACAAAAATGTTTCTATTAATTTTGTTCGTATCTGTTATAGTTTTTGAGGTACACGCTCGTATGAAGTATGACATACTTGTAATAGAACGTATTGTTTAAAAACGATGTTTTGGCGAAGGCGCTGGGTATAAATATTTGTGTATTTCCAAAGAAGCTGTTCAAAAAAACGCGGGGAAAACAGAAGCGTATTCCCTATATCAAACAAAGAGAAAAGGTTAAAAGATATTAGAACCTGAAAATTTTGAAAAACAATGGTTTCTTCCTTCAACTTCTATAGAATTTTCTGCACATATTCTTGGCAGTTTCCTAATTTTGTAGCGTATACTTTTGCTTTAAATCTCGAAGTTATTCAAGATTGTTTTTTCAACCAAATAAATTTGACTAAATTTGACTAAATAGTGTACTTCATCATCTAAGACGTCGTTTCCACCTCCATTTTGAGGTTTTCTAGATTATTCCGGGAATGGTGCACTTTTTGATAATATATACAAAATTATTCCTTATAAAATTCTCTATCAAAAACGTCTCTACAATTTTTTTCATAAAATTAATAGTACCGTGGGAAATAAGACGCACACATAAGGGTTGGTTCCAGTTAACATAATGAATTGTACTCTTCACTATAATCCACTTTAAAGTTCAATGCAAAAGCAATAGCTACTAAACTCCACTTAAAATTATAATAAATGTAGCGCTTCCATCCTCTCACCCATAAAAAATATCGCAATTTTTAAAGAATTATTTGTACAATTCATTCGAGTCTGGAGTTAAAAACGTGCTTTAGCTTTGAACTGGCTTCAGTACCTCTTTCCCCTGTTCGATGACAAAGGCGTAATGAGAAAAACTAACAAGGCAAATTTATACCAGATTATCAATACTGGTCCAAAACCATACTTTCAAAAATAGTGAGTATATGATTGATGGAGGATACTTGCTTCACCGCGTAATATGGCCAAAAAAAAGAAGATTAATAACGTTTATAACGCTTACTTTAGTTACATTAGAAGACATTACGGTAATAGAGTAACTGTCATGTTCGATGGTTATTTGGATAATGCAAACAGCACGAAGAGCCCAGAACGGCAAAGGCGGGTACTGCAAAGAACCTGCGCTGAAATTATATTTGATGAAAACACTGAAAAAAGTAATTTGTTCAACAAAGAACGTTTGATTGCAGAACTAGTGCAAAAATTTAGGAATGAAGGAATCGAGGTGTTCGTTGCTGCGGATGACGCCGATTTATTAATAGTACAAACTGCTTTCGAAAAATGTTATAAGTGCAACACAGCTGTTGTGGTAGGGCAACTTTCACTGGTTCCTATTAAATACTACTTCAAATAAACGTATAAAGATATCCTGCTTATACAGGCAACAAGAAGTAGAATAATTAAATTTATTAATCAAAATGTAGTTACCCAACCGCATAGAAGCAAAAATATAATTTTGACAAATTATAAAGCATGGCAATAACAAGAAACTCTCTGACAATAAGGTCAATTACGTAAATGTTTGCGAGTTACAATTTAATTTAAAAAACGTAATCTCCCAGACACTGCTGAGGAATGGAAAACAGTAGTACTTCTTGTCTCATTGTGATATAAGCAATATCATTTCGGAGTATTCCGCCAGAAATAATTAAATTAAAGACAGGCGGTCGCCGGCGCCGGTCGTCCTCTCAAATAATAAGTTTGGCGCGTACTAAAAGTTAACCGCTAACCACACTACGCTATAATCACATTACCCTTACAGAGGTTTGTGCCCTTTTGGCTAAAGCATCTTTGAGCAAAGTGTATAGAGCCTTTGCTTCAATGATCCGCATTTCTTTCATGTAGCTTAGTCCGCATGCAGTCCAGTCGAATTGTCACGAATAGTATTAAAATGTGGCGAAAATACATTACCACGATTTTATTGTTTTCAGTTGATGGGTTGGACATTCAAAACAAGCCCTTATAGCGTGCAAACTAATGTTATACCGGTTAAGAGGAGTGGGGGGTCTTCAAGTTAAAAAATCGGTTTTTCGCGTTTAAATTAATCTGGAAGGAAAGTTCAAATGGGAAAGTTATAAGTATTAAAAAAGATCAGAAGTAAATTAAAAAAAACAGAAATTTTGAAAAAAATTTTTAATTTCAGCAAAATTTTAGAAAAATTTTTGAAATTTTACTAAAGTATCTGATAAAAATCATATATAAAATAAAGTAAAATCATCATATCAAAGACCTTTGTATGTATTAGTATGCAGGTGTCACTATACTACACAGACATGTATATCTGTAGACGTGTTCATTTCCACGAATCCACTAGGTGTATATATACTTTTGAACAAAGGGATTTAAACCTTTAAAATGTAAAAATTCCAAGAAAATTAAGGTTTCTAAATTCTTGTAATGCAAGAATAATGTACGATTCAGCGACAACATTACAATTAAATGTAATAATAATAATGATACATTAATAATGCCATGTATAATAATTAACAAAATGTATAACCATAAAATATTTAACATTAATTGTTAAACAATAAAGTAAATTTCAATTTCATTTTGCAGAATTGTGTTACTTACATTCTGAAGGTGTATTAAAAATAAACATAAACATAAACACACCACAGATAGTAGACAACCCCCAAATCCAAAGCCAAAGCTGTGCAGAAGGGGGTTACACATTTGGAAAAACGCAGACATACATCCACACCCACCGGTGTTGTCAATACCGGGACTGGGGGTCGAACCCAGAGCGCGACAGACAGTCGATCAGCATATTCGCCACTCAATACGACTTGAGCTACCTCGCCGGTTCTACTTTTTAATATTTTTCGAAAACCAATTATCATAGAGTAATGCTTTTTTTGAGGTGAACTAAAAAAATAAAACTTCAAAATGGTAGATATGATTTTTCGACACCGCATTTCATTTAAAAGGTATTTAACTTTAATTGGATTTTTTTTATGCAAAAAAATTTCTTTTTTTTTTAAATTAAATTTTCACCACTTTTTCTGAATATAGAAAAAAATTGTAATTATTGAACAACTTTCGAAGAATAGAATTTTTCTTCTCGTAGCAAAATCTGACAGAAAGTGAAGTTTTTTCCAAAAAATTGAATCTATCAAAAAATAATGCAGATATCGGTTCGGGAGCTCATTTTATAGTTATTTTAATACCTGTGACTTTCCCAATTGAATTTTCCTCTCAGATTATTAGCCTTCTATTTAAACGCGAAAAACCTCAACCACAATAAAATTGTGGGAGGTTACTAAAATTAGTCCAAAATCGAAAATTGAGATAACATCAAATCTTTATGTTTTGAGGTCCCAGGAACCCAAAAAAGTGGTTTTTGAAAAATGTCTATGTGTGTGTATGTGTGTATGTATGTTAGCACGATAGCGGCGAAACTACTGAACGGATTTGGATAAAACTTTGCATGAGGGTTTCTTTAGTGATCCAGAAGATCCGAAAAGGTTTCGGTTGAGATCGGATTACGTTTAGTGCCGTTTTGGCACAAAAAGTTGTTTATTTTATGATTACTTACAGTTTGTAATCGAACCACTAAAAAGCAGTAATCCGATTTCAACGATATATCACACTTGCCCTGCCCTCTTTCGGATTAGTTTCCGTGAAAAAAATTAAAAAACAAAATAACACGCTTCTTGTGTAAGATATATTTTATAGGCTAACCTAACGTTCACTAGACTAGTGTGTTAAAGCGTGCAGACTATATGCTGAGTATTTTTGACGTGTCAAGTGCATCGAGAGATTACAAGTTTTTTCGACGTTTATAAAGCCCACGGAAAGTGTGGAAGGCCTTTGTGAACCGCTCACAGGCCCTACAAGGGTAAGCAACTCAACCGGAACACTTTCGGTGAGTTTTTTTAAATAAAACTTTAAAAGGTACCTGACATATTTTAAAAACTATTTCCGCTACTTCTCCAAAAATAGTGCTACATAACCTAAAAACAATTTAAGATATTGGTACCAACCTAAAAATTATTTTCGAAAACTGTCAAAAATCAAATTCCCCTAGAACTAAAAATTTGATAGCTGTCACTTTCCCGACCAATTTAGTGAAAAATCGGTCGAGGCTAGAAGATAAAACAAAATATATCAACTCAAACTTAAACGATCCACCATGAACACTACCGCGGCCACAACTGGCAAGGAAGCTGTCCACCAAGAGTTATATGGTTTTTCCCAAAGATGGCCATCCCTACCACCCATTACCAACGAACGGGTTTTTTCGTTTAGTTGCGTTTCTCGTATCAATAATCAAAATTATTAAGTGCCTACGAACTTAGTTTTTATAGTGTTGTGTTTATTTTTATATTAATTTTAGGACCATGTGGACACATTATAATTTTAACCTAGTTTTTAAGCCTGCTTACAGAAGACAGGAGCTACTATCCCACGTTTCTATTTTTCTCCAAGCCAAACCGAACCTACCCCATCCAGCCTCACATCCGCCTCGGCGGTGTTCGCCATAGTTGTCTGACTGGCTCCGGGCTAGGATCCGATAAGGAATATATTTTATATTAAATCATTGAATAAAATATTAATGTTGTGCAGACTATAAATTTAACACTGAAGTTCGTAGGTCCAAATTCCACCGAACGCAAGATTTTTTTCTGTTTTAATATGAAAAAAATATTTCAACTTAATTAATATAATTGAAGGAGATCATTCATATTTTTTTAGTGCTCTTTTCGGCTTCAAAGATCCACCGGGTGGGGAGGTTCCAGCCGCTTCCAGTAACTGCCGATTTTTTATAAAAAAATTACTATGCAATATAACACAACTCGCTGCTTTCGCGAAGGAAACTCTGAAATTAACATTAAAATAATTGTCGTGCCCAAATATATCGAAATGCCAAGTGCCGGAGTTTTCTTCGGCCTGAATTTTTTCTAGAGAATTTTGAAGTCGGACTCGGCGCAAAAACAGCGCGCGCGGGACGCTAAAGTTAACCCTGCTGGGTAAAGCACGATGAACAAAACTTTAAAATTGATGCTACAATATTTGTCGTGCTCATATCTATCGAAATAGAGCGTTTTTAACAACCCCGAATTCCACGTTTTTATTTTGCGTGAGAACCGCGTAAAATCCTTAAAACCTGCCAGCTTAAAACTTGCTAATTTCAGCTTCATCTGATACTGGACATGGCTATTTTCGGAAAAACTTGAGGTATTTCCTCAGATTGAGTTTAGTTATAAATTATTTTGATTTGTTCGAGAAAAAACTTCTGATTTTTATAATTTTTGTAAATGAATTTACAAATACCAACGGACGTTATTAACTCCATATTATAGCAAACTCCCCTATATTTATGGTTTACGAATAGTAAAAATAATAATAATAATAAATCTAAAAATCCTGTAACAAATTTTAGCTTTACGTATGCAAACTGTGGTCAATTCTGCGTTTTAAAATAACTACCCCTACTAAAGAAACGCGTAATAAAACAATACGTTCTAAAGTACCAGTCGACTGAGAGATCTACAAATCTGCCCTGTGAATTTATAAAAGATTGATAAACAAGCAGAAAAGAGAAAGTTGGAAAGCCTTCTGCAAAACTAGTGCAGACCTATCAGCAGTAGTTGGACTGTAAATTTTTCTAAAAAAACTCATCACGGTTTGGTTGCTTCAGACTGCCAGATGGGTGCTACACAAACAACGATCTTTAAACAATTGGGTGTCTTCTCACTGCTCTCTTTGTCTCTAATTGAAAAAGTAGTATTGAGGTATCTATATCATCTACTGAGATCTTGACTTGCTCTGGAATGCATACCAATGTCCTGGAGAGCGGTGAAAGTGATCTTCCTACCAAAGACAGGTCGTACCATATATGACCAGATTAAAGCTAGACAAGAGACTAGATTAAATCGACAAGCATGACTACCCTCTTTTAAAAATATTGGAAAGGTTAACAGGAAACTGCAAGGATGGGGTACTAGTACGATCACCAATTCATCCCAACTAGCGTGAATATCAAGCTGAAAAATCTGCAGAGCGGCCCTTCATTGGCTCGCTGCCAAAGCTGAAAAGGCACTCCAGCAGAGAAAACTGACCTTGCGTTTTTGGATATTGGAAAGTTCCTACCTTCGATTCTCTGACTAAGGAGGTGGGGATCATGGGAACATGGACCACATCATCATTAGATGGATATCGCCCTTGTTCAGCACCTGCGACATTCAAGTCACGATATGTAATAAAATCATTCCAAATCTACCGGTAAGAAACCAGGTCATCACTCAGTCAGAAGATGACCATTGTCTCCCCGCCTATAAGTTTATTATTCCACATGCAGTTGTGTTACCTAATCGAGATGATTGGGAACACAATAAAAAGGATTTTCTGAATCCTGGAAGTCTGAAATGGTATACAGGATGCAAACCAAATGCTCGTATATTTGCGTCGTTTGACAAGTATTCAAGTGTACTCCTAGCACATCATACAGCGCGAAAATCTTTTATTTTTGTTTCGTAGGCAAACTGATTTATATATGCAGAGACAGCTAGACAGCTGTAAGGCCTTTTGCGTCAAACAAAGTGACCCCCAAGCTGGTGCTGAACTGTAGTAGAGCTGTGTGAATGTAGAAGAACGCACTACCGGGCGTCAAAATGACGCGACACCAATTTATTTCTCAGGGGGCGCCAGTCGCGTATTACCCCGTTCTTCTACCTCCCAGGCGGGTTCGAGATAAGATGCACTTCGGTAGCCGAGTAATGGGACCAAGGCTGCACTACCACAGATCGGAAACTACGCTCTCTCTGGACCCGAATTCCCTCGTTAGAGGTTTAGGCACCTCTTAATTTCCTGAATTTTTGCATAAAAAAATCCCAACCGAAGAATTTCTCTGCGGAGGGATTAGTTTTGGTACGCGAAAATCACGTTTTGGTCCATTAATAATGGAATATATTTCTCAAAAAACGCATAAAAAAATCCCTATCAAACCTCCGTAAAGCAACCAAAAGGTCGAACGTTAATGCGAATTAACTCGACACATCCGGTTTTCTATACGAAAGTTCCAGGGATTATAGACCGTCAACAGGCCTCAAGATCAATTAAGAAATATTAGTTCAAAGAATCCGTTTATTTAACAGAATTGGTTATACAAAATTCTCAAGAAAATAATCGTGCCTTCCCCAATCAAGGTAGTGACTTTCAGACCATACAAGCGAGAGCGCTCACGCTAACGATCGATTAGGTAGAAAAGATTCATACATACCTTCTCAGAATCAAAATGCGAGCTTTTAGAATCATTTCAGACTCTGGGTAAATGAATAATTAAGGCTGACTGAAATTAACTTAAAAAAGTTTTACTAAATGAATTTAGTTTCGCTAGAGACTACTTAGCTTTAAAGTTCTTGTATCGTGGAGATTCACGTACTCAAACACATTCAGAGGACTTATTACTGCATAAGTTGAGTGGCGTTCGATCAGTCCACGACTTACTAACCCTTATCACAGTCGATTAATATTATCGATTTGGCAGCGTCTCACCTTCGAGCGACTTTTAGGCAAAATTGAATTTTTGGATTTTTATGCACAAGGCGTTTTCCTCTATAACTTTGTCATTTGAAAAGCCCTGTTATTGGCTTTTCTACCATCGCTTTGTCTGGATCACTCAACGCGCTCGACCAAATTGTGAGCCGCTGGGTCAATCCAAACTCTTTCTATGCGAGAAACCGGCCTTGTACATGTGCATTGATTTTTATCAATTTTTGCTTATCGGCACTACGCCGGCTTTGACAAAATCTTCTATTTTGCCTTTTGGATGCAGTGCATCGTTAAAATTTTATGCTCATACTTTAGAATTGGGCTTTCAATGACCGTACCTCAAAGGTCAATGTCTTTGGTTGAGGAATAAAAAATAAAAAATAATTTAAATTATATTTTCGTGGTACTTTTTAAACTGACTTTGTGGTACTTTTGAAAAATCCATTTTAAGACCAATTTTAGCGTACTTTTGAAAAATCGATTTTCGAGCCAAATTTCAAGGTACTTTTGAAAAACTAATCTGCGGGTGAAATTTTGGCGTACTTTTGAAAAATCGATTTTCAAGCCAAATTTCAAGGTACTTTTGAAAAGTTAATCTGCGGGTGAAATTTTGGCGTACTTTTGAAAAATCGATTTTCAAGCCAAATTTCAAGGTAATTTTTATTTATTTGCTTTTATCATGATTAGAGAATATTATTTAGGTATTATGCAAATCACAACTTACACACTTTTTTATTTATTATAAAAATACCTACTTTCTGTATATTTTTCCTAAGTAGTATATTAGCGTGACCCGATTAAGGTACCAATATACAGAAAGTAGATAATTTCATATTAAATAAAAAAAGTGTGAATGACTAAATGTAAATGAATGATTTAAGTATTTTCAATATTTTTTTTCTTTAAAATGCTAAGAATCCTATCATGTAATTCAATACTTCGTCAGTATTAGCTAGAAGAGTAGTTGTTTTGATTGGTTCTCCAATAATGAGTGTTTTAAAGTATTTACCTAACTAGTATATTAGCGTGCCCAGATTAGGGCAACAATATACAGAAAGTAGGTATTTTTATAATAAATAAAAAAGTGTGTAAGTTGTGATTTGCATAATACCTAAATAATATTCTCTAATCATAAAATTTCAAGGTACTTTTGAAAAGTTAATCCGCGGGTGAAATTTTGGCGTACTTTTGAAAAATCGATCTTCAAGCCAAATTTCAACGCAGTTTTTAAAAAATTAGTCTGCAAGTGAAACTTTGGCGTACTTTCGATAAATCGATTCCTGGGCCAAATTTTGACGCCCTTCCAAAAATATTATTTTTCAAAGTCCAATTTATGGTACCTTTGAAAAAGTATATTATTCAAAAATCTTTGTCATTATATACTTCTACTCTCATATTCTGAACCAAAAACATTTTTCCTAAGTGAAAATTCGGTGTTTCTTCGAATTTTCACCTGGTCATTTCCAACGCCTTATAGAACCCAAAACGGCCCTTGTGGACTGATCTGCGCCTCTGCAGACTCCCAAAAATGTCTTTAAATGAAATTTTTGCCTAAGTCGAATTTTGATTATGTCAACTTAGGACGATTTTGGAGAGTTCTACAACATGAACACAACACACAGTGGAGGGTAATGAAGCAGCGGACCATTTGGCAAGAAAATAGGAAGAATTCCTTTCCGTGACCCTGGTCCTAAGCCTGGGAAAGAATATTGAATCAGAGCTACAAGACTGGGCTATGATACAGTTGAATGACCATTGGGTCCAAACCTCAGGAATGAACAACCGTGAAGTGGCTGCTTGGACTCGATAGTGAATGAATGAGAAGGATGGAATGCTAAAATGCAGGACACTGTCCTCTAAAAAAGAGCTTATTCCCTGTAGTTAAGAGATGATATTATTTGTCAGATATGCAGAGTGGAGGATGAAAGTATGACTCATATTCTATGCAATTGTGCACCACTACGAGCATTAAGGTATAGGTATCTCGGAAGGCAGTTTCTACAACCGCAGGAACATGAGATCTACCCTGGAATTGACTGCTATCGTTCGTGAGGAGCATTGGTTTTTCTAGGAGATTCCACATGTCGCGAAAGTACAATGGGCAGACAGGCCTAAGTACTGCGAATTTTTAGATCTACTTGCGTTCGTAATAATATGCGTAACATTTAGTTTTGTTTGTTAAGTGAGATTTTTTCTGGAACTTGTGATACTAATCTTAAATACAAACAGAAAATAACAAACATCATCTATCTGCCTTCGATAATTTTCAAGTTACTAGCAAAGTGAAAAAATCAAAATAATCGATAAAATTTCAAAACATACAGATTTCACAAAAGTGAGCTACGAAAAATGAAGTACTCAAAATCTTGTAGTCGAAAAAAAATCATGATTACTGTACTTTCCTATTTAGTTATAAGAAAATAAAAACAGTTTAATTTAAAAACAAATGCTAATATTCATAACAAGCTAAGGAAACATAATTAAACCATTAAATGCAAATATTAGAGATAAAATCCACATTTGTAAATACTGAAATGCTAACTAGTAACTAGATGGTATGGTAGAAAGTTTTTCCGAGCAAGGCGTAAAATAATATTAAGTAATAAAAAAGCACAATATGAATCAATTTATGTACTTGAAGGGGTTCAAAATATTATTTAGAGAAAAAACATCTGATAACTAATTTAGGTTAGATTTTATCAATATATTGTTTCACCAGCCCCATAGGAGCCAGCGAGGGAGTTTACGATAGCCATGGTGATTTATTGTGCTCATTAATCGAGATAACTCACAAATTAGCATAGCATAATAAAACGCGGAAAGTGCTACTTTTAGATTTAAGTGAAAAATAGCCAGCGAAAAGCTTTTCTTGACAGTTAAAATCAGAATTAAAGTTAGGTATTTCCTGATGGACAAATATAAGATATTGACCATCGAAAAAAAATTGTTTTGAAAATAGCTGATTCATAGACAGTGATTGAAATGGAAACATTTCTTTTTTAAATTTTAGTATCTAATACGGTAGGTGGAAAAATTGCTTTATATACTATTTAGAATTGTTGTAAAATTTGGTTTAATTCGGTCAATATATTTGATGATTGTGTCAAACCTAAGGGTTATTTGCTTAGCATATTATTGTAAAAAAACCGCTGCCCAAGGAATCACTACTTCCACATCCAGATTTTCTATCCAAGTCACTCACAACGAAAAAACTTTGTATGTGGAAATAATTGTTTATGGAACTTCAATAATATAATATTTGAAATCCTCTACCCCAAAAACCTATAAAACGATACCGCACATCGGTAGTGGGGGTGGATGAAGTAAAAAAATATTTTTTATAACTAAATTTCATACCAATAGTTTCAATATTCAATATTATTATACTCTTTGCAAAAACGAAGAGTATATTGTATTTGATCGGCACATTTCTAAATATCGCTCGGAAAGTAAATATACAAGAATGGGCAGTGTCTACCCAGCACCTTCACCATATATCACGCCTAAAAAGTGTAGAAAATGTAAAATTAAGGTATGTGACAAGAAGTGAAATTTAATCAGTCATAACACCAATATTTACTTAATAATAACAATATTAAAAATGAACGAAGCACAATACCCCACAATATACAAAGCTTCTTCGGCGGCAGTATGGTAAACACTGTCCATCCTCATTTACTTCCTTGTTTAAAGACCTGAGATAAACGATGCGTCTGCGCTTTATAAGTACACGCAAGGTCAATGTTTATATTGTTTATTGACACTGATTAGTGATTATGTTTACGTTTGCTGAAAAAGTATTTATAAATATAAAAATGTATTCAAATATTACTGAATATCAAAAATATTGATACGAAATTTAGTAACGACTTCCATTTTTATGTGACATATTAACGAAGTAAATGAGGCCTTAGATTTGACAATATTAGCAAGCCAGTAAAAAAGTCCGTATAGTTGTTAGAGGGTTGGCTCCAATACCGCGTAAAAGTTGGTTTATGCAGTACTTAGTATTATAGTATTTAGCTGAGTAAGGTTAACATCTTATGCCTCTCAATGACTTTGAATATGTCCTTAGTTTACGTTTAAATTTGACGTTTTAGCAAGCAGGTAAAAAAAATGTTAGTGTACTCACGTTACGAGTAGCTTTATTCAATAACCAGGAAAATAGAATATTATAAATTCTACATAGCAGTACAAAGTCTTCAACATACACAACTCGACGGCGACACTTCTCTAACTCAAAAACATCTTTAATATCATAAACACATAAACACATAAACACATAAACACATAAACACATAAACACATAAACACATAAACACATAAACACATAAACACATAAACACATAAACACATAAACACATAAACACATAAACACATAAACACATAAACACATAAACACATAAACACATAAACACATAAACACATAAACACATAAACACATAAACACATAAACACATAAACACATAAACACATAAACACATAAGCACATAAACACATAAACACATAAACACATAAACACATAAACACATAAACACATAAACACATAAACACATAAACAGATAAACACATAAACACATCAGAATAAGAATTTAGAGACACATACACCAAGGATACTACTACACATTAGTCAAGAAATCTAAATTTTTGGTCTATATAAAACTTGCAAAAAAAGTCTAAAACCCCAAAAGTGCAAGGGTAGCGACAAAACATTGTTTCGAGGACGACCAACACGATGGTGATACTCTACCCCTCTCGAACTACCTCTAAACGCAAAAAACCACCCCCTTTTTTCATTTTTCGTTGTTAGGCATGTGAGGACTTTGGATCGGGTTTTTTTTGAGGAAACTCAATATGTCCTGTGAAATTTCGCAACCAGACATTCAAACGACCCCCGGGGGTTGAAATCACTCACCCCTCCTTCAATACCGAAACATGCAAAAAATATCCAAACGTGCTGAAAATTGCTTTCTACACGTTTTCAAGGGCGGGGAACACGATGCTGATATCATTTGCTTCCCACCTCTAACCAACTACCCCTAATGCATAAACCACCCATTTTCTTCCATTTTTCGTTGTTAGGCATGCGAGGACTTGTTGGATCGGTTTTTTTTTGAGGAAACTCCTGTAAAATTTCGCAACCAGACATCCTGACGACCCTCGGGGGTTGAAACCACGCCCTCCCTCAATACCGGAACATGCAAGAAAAAACATCCAAACGTGCCAAAAATTGCTTTCTACACGTTTTCAAGAGCGAGGAATACGATGCTAATATTATTTAGCTTCCCATCCCTAACCCAAATGTTTTCGATGGTTTTAGGCATGCAAGGATAGTTTTTGAGGACTAAGAGAGAAACTGGTGCCACTTTAGTGTTCTTCACCCTTGAAAACGGGAGATACCTTATTTAAAACCTTCTTTTTGAGGAACACTTCAGGATTGAGGGAAATTCTAGGGACTATAGATGGCTCTGTTACCTCACACTTTTCCCATCTGATGAGTTCAAAGTACTTAATTACCTGGAAAGTCAGATGGAGCGTTTTGAACACTCTGATCTTCCTGACTGATGCATCCGCATATGTACTTTCAGAATACAGGGAAGTATAAGCCCTTGGATATGCATTCTATCATCTAAAATTATATCGAAAAGAATATTATCTGGGTGGCGGAAGAGTCTATTTTGTTGGATGGTTGAATTCTGGATTTTTTGGAATGGTGAAAGCTTGTGGTCACGTGTACTCAGACTTGGGCCAGAAGTCCTTCCGTATGGATTATCTTTTTGTTGCGAGAATAGGGCAGTGACACAACACATGCTACACGGTCTCGTCTTCTAGATTACATCCTCCATACTTGGGTTATCTGTAACTTTCAGTATACGAAGGTCTTTGTTTAGTCTACAGTGCGCTGTTAGTAATTCTGCATAGATAGATACGTAGATTATTCCTAGATATCTGGAAACAGTGTTTGCCTAGCTTACGATTGGATGTTGTTAAAGCCATTCTGTTGTCTCTATGGCTGCATAGACCACTCTAACAGTCCGCGTGGCGTTTAAGTGTATAATTTTTTATAATAGAACTGTCGCCTAAGTAAGTGGGTCACTTACGTAGGTCACGACTGAATCCGAGAGCGCTATTGTAGGTTCCGGACCATAACGGTCGTTCTCAGATTCCTTGTGGGATAAAGCATCCAGTTCCTATTTACGCCGATTTCATCATATCCTTTCACCCAGCAGAGCTGGGCACTGTTGTTGAAAGAACTTTAAATTTCTTGTACAGGTGGTGAGATTATCGAATTATGCGCAGCAAGGTGTATTGCATCATGTTCACATGAGAAATGGCATTTTATGTCGATAACACATTTTATATTCTGCTATAGCCTTCAATTTTGGTAATGGGTTTCTTCTGGAAATATATAAATTAAGGAGGTGCAGGTGCTTGGAATTTTCTCATACATTTTCAACTGCCTGCCAATGTAACTTGAAAATCCGAAAGTTCGTAAGCCTCTGGATCTAAATGATGAAAGCGATGCCGAAGATGTAGTTCATTTTCGCGAAACCTGCACACAAACTACCGAAAAAGCCTAGCAAATGGTTTCACTGTAGCGTAATTACGTCTCCCTTAATGTAAGGCAGATGAAATGATAAGAATTCAAAAATATTTTTACGGCGTTTAATTTACTTTTATTCTCAAGAAATAAATATATGGACAACATTTTAATACGGAAGCTACGTCACGAAGTTCCTATTGTCAATATATAATGACTAAGTCCAGGGAAAAAGTAGCATCGAACTACCTTCTTTGTACTATAAAGATTAGGAAACATTGTCAACAAACATCAATTATTACTTAAATCAGATTCAGTTCCTCTGACGCGCTTCTCTTATTTGATGTCTTTGTATTACGACTTAAATTCGATTCGCACGACAACTTTTAAAAGTTCCCTGTGAGCTCTTAAAGAACAAAAATAAACAACTTTCGCTATTGGAACAGTGACTAATTTATAAACTCGTTTTAAAGTTTTGTCAGTACTGATCAAAATGATGATAAATATTTTATTGGTACGCATCAAAATAATCTTGGCGAGAAAGTAAATAATTGCATTATATTATTATGTAACATAAAATAGTGCAAGACTATTTTATGGGATGCTTTTCTATACGTACTTGCATTGTTTTTGGTGCCCCGAAAGGCTTTTATATTCTTTTCAGGCAACGTTCATTTAGTTTTTGTAAGCGGAATTCTAATTTTGCTAGCAGAGAAAGCCGCTACTCTGATAGAGTAGCGGCACTACACATACACAGAAAGTACCAATAGGCGCCAATAGATATTGAATTCGTTCAAAAATTGAATTAGAGAAACAATATAACACGAGAGATAATTTGACAAGAAAAGGTTCAGTTACATCTATAAAAAATGATGATGCTATTAAAATTGTATCTGCTGACAAAGGCAATCTAATCTTAGATATAAAACGAGTTTGCAGATATTTAATGAATTATGCTCCACATCATAGTAAACCTCCTGACCTCCTGCTCTTAAATACATAAATCTGAAATTCCTTTAAGCCAATTGTGAGCTCGGTTAGTTCTCTATGTAGTAACCTCTCAACATTTTTATTAATAATCTTAAATACATTGTCAGATTCCTCTGAGTCGTATATTAAAAATAGCAAACATTTTTTGAAAAATGATCAGAAAATATTTTTAATAAAAATCATCTAATGGTGAGTTTTAAGGTACAAATATTCCGGTAGATAAAAATTACACCGCCTCCCACCAAAAATAAATAAAGGACTCTGCACAAAAGCAATGGAAAACGACTACCCGTCGATTTGACTGAAACTTTTAGAAAATGTTCTTCTCGGCATCCCGAACAAAAGTCTCCATGGGCACAACAAAATTCTATGATTAGTTTTCGAGTTATGGGACGTTGAAGTCCCAGATTTTACGGGATCCTAGGAGTGCAAGTAGCATAGGGTAGGTATAATACTGCTGATAATTGAGTTATTATTAATTCCAAACGCAATGAATGATATTGCAAGACTTTTTACTGAAAACCAAGCTTGAAAAAGTTGGAGAACCCCGGAAAATTCATGCGAAATCCACGATTTTAAATACATTACGTTAAAACGCGTACAAGTATCTAAGACTCAATGTACCACAAGATTTTTCACTTGTAACTCAGATTTAGTGATGTGGAAAACCTTGGAAAATCGCTAAATCTGAGTTACAAGTGAAAAATCTTGTGGTACATTGATACTTGTACGCGTTTCAACGTAATGTATTTAAAGTCATGGATTTCGCATGGGTTTTCCAACATTTTCCGACTTTTTCAAGCTTGGGTTTTAGTGAAAAGTCTTGCAATATCAAGAGATATAACTTTCATTGCGTTTGGAATTAATAATAACTCAATTATCAGCAGTATTATACCTACCCTATGCTACTTGTACTCCTAGGATCCCGTAAAATCTGGGACTTCAACGTCCCATAACTCGAAAACTAGTCATACAATTTTGTTGTGCCCATAGAGACTTTTGTTCGGGATGCCGAGAAGAACATTTTCTAAAAGTTTCAGTCAAATCGACGGGTAGTCGTTTTCCATTGCTTTTGTGCAGGGTCCTTTCTGAACTGATGACCAGACATATCATTTTATATGTATTTTGATGCGCTGAATCCAAATCTGATGATAAAAAAGCTCTAAGTCATCAAAATCTTTTCCTACTGTCAATTTATTCCAAATATTCCATAATTTGAAGAATAAATTGACAGTAGGAAAGAATTTTGATGACTTAGAGCTTTTTATCATCAGATTTGGATTCAGCGTACCAAAATACATATAAAATGATATTTTTCGTCATCTATTCAGAAATGTTTTTTTGTGTGTGACGGTGCACCTGCCCAAACAAACAAAAATCTTGTAGGGTTATGGAGTTATAGTGATATGAGGTTATGAAGTAAACATATTTAAAAAATTGTAACTACTCATTTGAGTGTGAATGGCGAAAAAGCGGCTTTCTAAGGGTACTTTTTGAAGTTGGGAATGAAAAATGAGTTAATATGACAATTCTGACTTCGGATTCAGCGGGTCAACATACACAAAGATGCACTGATCTACTGATCTAATCCGACGGACAGACTGTGTAATGCCTATGTAATTATTGACATAATTTATAAACCTATTGCGGAGGGTGGATAGCACTACTTTTTACTAGACAACTAAGCTACAATAGGTCTTATGTGTGGCCTTATAACAAGGAATATTTAGGTATTTTTTTAAAATCAGATTAACGAAAAGAAACCATCAATTAATTAAAATAGAAAATAATAATCAGTTATCTTTCCTAGGTGTTTTTATTAAAAAGTTAGGTTATACATACGAAATATGATACGTTAGATTATACATACGAAACCAGTGTTAATAGAAAACAAATACACATGAACAGATATTTCAATTTCAATTGAAATTAGCATATTATCGTTAAGGTGTTGTAAAATGTTTTAAAGATAAAAGTAAAATCATTTCTTCAAATGACGAAATTTCAACTATATAGAAACAATTTATAAAAACTGTTCTATTAAATGATGAATATCTCGAGAGTTTTGTTGATAGCCAGCTTACAAACGTTGCGTTAAGAAACTATTACACATGGCAAAACATTATTCAATCAGTGAATTTCGAAATTGTCTTCAAAATTCAACGCATAAACAACCTCATATACATAATACATTAATTTTTTTAACACCCTATTTATATTAATTCTAAACTAAATGGATATAATAAACGTTAACATTTTATTGAGACACTTGAAAGTCATTTAAAAGTTATTCAGCTCGTTATATATTAGGACGCTCTTACGAAACGAAAGTTTTAGTTCCAGTTTAGCCGCTGGGGAAATCAGCGGCGATAGTCGCGTATAGGTATTGAAATGTAGTAGACCCGGATGGGCCATATTAAGGACGCATTACACACTTTTCATCATTATACTTGCTCTAATGTTGATAGGTGTTACTTAAATTTTAACAAAGGCGCTTTCCGACTATATACCCTAGATAGAAAAACATTATACGGTGTAGCTAACCATCTAGTTTTTATTATAAACGACGTTTTAGTATGATGAAAAATAATTTTGAACTTAGAAAGAGCGTTTGGTTCGTTGAGTTAAAATACATTAAATCTTTGAAAGCAAATCCCTCAGAATACACAGAAAATGTGGTTAACTATCTATCAAACTGTAAATTTTTTACACGAAATTCGTACAAACTAACAAAAATAAAAAACATACAAATATTGGGAAATCGCCGAAGATCAGATGTCGATGCAGGACACAGAACCTGTTTTTCACCTTAAGCGGGGAAACATTATTAAACAACAAAAGAAAATACACAAACCAATTAAAATATATGTAAATTTTCATACATGCCTTAATAAGGTACTTTTCCATTATTATAAGTCGAAAAATGGGCAGTACTTGCGGTATATATCATACTAATACTTTTTCTTGTGAAAAGCAATTTAGTTTATTGAATTACTTAAATATTGTGATTTAATTAACATAAGTGACTGCACAAACATACAGAGTATTTTACAACTCAAGAGTTAACTGGACACGAATCTTTCAAGGTCTATACACACAGGATGGGCAAACCAACAGGGGAAATATGTGCATACTGTAGACATGGAGATACAGTAGTACATACAATGTTTGAATGCATTAGATGAGAAGCCGAAAGACAGAGGGTAGAACTAGGAATCGTACTAAACGAGAATAACATCTTAGAAGAAATGATGAACAGTGAAAAATGGAGTTTGATAAAAAAGTATATTATAAAAGTAATGCAATTCAAATAACAGGAGGAGAAAGACATGCAAAGGAGGCAGGATAACTAAGGTATGTCGCACAGCGATTCCGGGGTGTGAGAGTGAAGAGGTGAAGTATACAGGTGGCGTGAATATTGTTGGAATACAGTCTCCGATTAAAGAACTTATATCTAGATACATAATGGCATTAGTTTGTGTGATCCTGAAAGATTCACAATCTAAGGCACTTCTTCCCATAAGTTTTTGATTGACTAGTCGATCTATTCGCGGCCGATTCGGACACCATCGGTTCAGTTTGATTATCATATTCTCAGTTTGACACTTTTGACAGTATATCCGCCATTAATGTTAATAAGTGTTTTTCGTGTTTTTCGATCAAAATGTGGTGAAGAAGTCTTTTTATTTTAAGTTGTGATTTGCTTAAGACCTAAATAATATTCTCTATTCATATTTACACAGTTTAGTGACAATATATTTAGTGCAAATAAATAGTGAAGTGCTGTGCCGTTTGCAGAAAGCAGTTTAGAAAAGAAGAAAATCGATCGTTCCATAGTCGTAACATGATGAAGTTCAGTTTATAGTTATAAAGTAAATAGCAATTAAATTTTAATATCCTTTCAATACATATTTATCTTACTGTTTTATCTTACTGTAATATCGTATGCATACATCACGTTACATAAAGAGCCGGTAATGCAGGAATTGCAATAATTCATTTTAATGAAAATATTTACCATTCTACACATTTTCTACACACACAACGCCATTGTTGCCTATGGGATGTGATGTTCATCTATTATTTTTAATGGACATATAATGTGACTATGTTAGGAGCAAATAAGGTATATAGTGAAAAGATAGCCTGTTATGTATCTAGATATAAGTTCTTTAATCGGAGAATACAGTATTGACAATCGTATAGGTATTGTCTAAGGAGAACCGAATTTGCCTTTCCCCTCTTCCACTTCGTTTTCCGATATGAACCGAATAAAATTGTTCATATAAACATGATCCTGACCTCGCCATAAGAGCAAAACTTTTTTTTTTCGCATTACGGTTTACATCGATGCAGCCACGTACAAAGTGAATGTTTAATAAGTATTCTTAATGCTACCTAACCTATACCGATGCATGTTCACTAATTAAATAATTATAGCCCTAAATATAACCTGTACCGCAGGTCACAACTGGACTCTGGGATTAAAAAAATTAAGATACTCTCTTTTCGCCCAGGGAACAGCAACACTTAACTGTGAACTTATCTAGATCTCCTAAAAAAATGTAGAGATAATTCACTTAAGATTCTTTATGCTTTCGTTTGACTCCACTAAATGTGGTTAAAAATGCATTCAACAGCTTTGTTATCAGTGCATGTTTTATTTTATTTTCCTATGTGGTCGGATTCCCTCGCCGCGTATTGTTAATTTCAGTAAAAGGCCGTAAAAAGACGATAACGCTAAATGGGAAAAACAGTCGAGAGTACAATCATAAAGGAAAGATTTGTTTAATCTGGTCTCTTTAAACCTATCGCCTACTAAAACTTCACTATAACCCTATAATCGACTTCATATAAAATCAGTGGATCGTGAAGATTGATGGTATTAAGTGGTGCTCAGAATTCGACAACATGTCAGTGTCGTACACCAGGATATTTTTCGAAGAAGACAGTTAACTCGATAATAAAAAATATTAAACAATTAATTGAGTACTATTTAAAATATATGAGATAAGTACATAAATAAATAAATAAATCAGTTATTTGTGATTTCGTAATTTATTTATTTATATTGAAAAGTGTACGTACACATTTCGTATTTTCAGAACAAAATACGAATATAAACAACAAGTAACTCGAGAAAGTTTATTGGTAATAAGCTAGTGCCTAAAACAAATTTAATTCTTAATTTATTACACAGGACTACAAAAAAAAAGTCATATTCACCAGACTAGACTAGATATCCTTATGTTTTTGGTGTCGCTGGATACGAATTCGATGTCAGATTTGCTTCATTACGTCAGGTTTCCTACCTGATACCAAAATATATTTTAAAAATGCTAAAATGACACTATTAGAGGTTGAACTCTAACTCTAGACTTCAGTGCTAACTCTTACCATTGAAGTCCTTTGTAAAATAGGTTAACGTATGTCTTTGGTGCCGCTGAATCCCAGTGCGATGTCAGATTTTTTCCATCAGGTAACATCTCCATCCTAACATCAAGAAATAGGCAAAAAACGCTAAAATGCAACTCTTAAGGATTGAACTGAATTACCATTGAAGCCGTTTCAGCCCTTCTCGTACATTTTCTCTCTTCAAAGTCCAAAAATCCACCACCATATTAACATCCCATCTCCCATGATATCGACGCTCCATTTCCTTAACGTCTTGGCGAAATCCTTCTCCTCAGTATAATCTCCCAAATTTATTGGGAAGTAATCAATATGTGAATGTAGAAAGTACAAACATCCTAAAAAGATTTCCACTATATAAGTTTCATCCTCTGGTATATCCAAAATTGCTTCTACTCCTTCATATCAAACTTGGTCTAACGAAGCAGTTTGTTAGAGCTCTAGTTAAAAAACTAAAAGAACTAAAAAAAGAGGTTTTCGATGAACTACAAATTCGAACAGTATCGAGAGATGAGAATCTTGTTTACAACAATGAATAACAATGAACAGTTTTAAGAAAATTGGAAAAAAACGTATACGGCGAAATTGTTACACAGTAATAACTGTTATAAGTATGGTTTCGCAAGTACTTTACTACACATGCTCTACTTCACAGTGGTGCGGGGCATTGTGGAGGACCTTGCGCGGGGAGGGCTTGTAGAGATTACATTTCTTGACTTGTCCAAAGCCTTCGTTTCGCATGAATTGTTTGCAGAAAACCGTACGTCAACAGAGATAATATCACCTCTGATCTAAATCCAATAGGAGCATGGAGTGCCTCAGAGTTCTATTCTGCAGCTACTCCTGTTTATTATACATGACAATGACTTATTACAATTCGTGTTCTCTCAAAAGTATATTGCTTATGCTGATGACACCACACTGATAACTTCTCATTTTGCTTCACGTTTTACATCAACAAACTCATTAATTTCTAATCAGACCCAAATCGGGTTCGTTTCTAACAATAAAATGGATAAAGATATATAATAACTCAGAGACCTAACTTGTCTACGAGTAACACATTAACTAAGTGTACCAGTGTGACACTTTTGAGTCTCACATTGGACGATAACTTAAACTGGTTTAGCCAACTAAACCACAAAACCAGCATGATTTTTTGCTCCAGCAGCTGAGTCATTTGGTCTTGGAGACCATAAAATCGAGCTGCTTTCTTCTGTTTCACTCACACAATAATTCCGCCATAACTATATGGGGTAAATCTTTTTACAAAAATATTTCGTCTATAAAAAGCGATTAGAATCATTGCCAATGCCGAATATAGAGAACATTGTAGGCCTCTATTTATTCGACTGTACATTATACCGGTACCATCTTTATATATTTATTTTAGTTTTTTGGACGTCCACAAAACCTTTAACTCTTTTGTGAGGAATTCAAATTATCATAACTACAATATCAGACAAGTTGATTTTCTAAGGTCATATACGTTTCAACTGACAAGACTGACTAATAATTCGACGAACTCAAGTTATATAATATATTACCAGATTCAAGAAAATTGTTAAATAATAACTATTAAGCTCAAAATAACAGTATATTACGTAATGAGTGTTGTAAGAAGCATATTACGCACGAATGGAAAAGTTACGCAATTGCTTTACAACTCGAATTATGTACTATACTTTACCTACGATCATATTTATTTATTTATTTAGTAAAATCTGAATTTAGTTTACTTGTCAACAATATTATTCAACAAGTATTATGTCAGTTTTGACAGCGTTTGAAAATAAATTACGTAGGCGCATTTGTTTTTTTAAACCCCGCGTCAGCGAACTAAGCCACCTATATTTGCGTGTCCCGTGCGTTTTGTTTACCGTGCGATTTGTTTGCAGTGCGTTTTGTTTACAATATGTAAAATCCAACTTACATAGATGGCAGGTAGTGTGTTTTTTACTATTTACAGTCGTGATCGTAGGTAAAAATAAATTTCTGCACTACTATTTTTATTCCACTGATGAGTTCGTGGTTTTTCTGACCAACGCTGTAAATCTTGCTGATTTAGTGGAAAATATTCGACATAGTTCACACTTATATTTTACTCCTGTCTAAATAGGAACATGCAATCAATAAATGTGTCCTCGTACTGTTTAACTATCAAGGCTATTTATCTATTTTTATTTGATAAAAATTGTTTATCATGTATTTCCTCATTTTTATATTTTTTTAAATTCTTTATGTATACTGTCTATATAAGTCATCGTTATAATGTATTTACTTTTTTATTGCTGTATCGTTGTGAACATCACTACTTTTATTTCACTGTCTGCTTGATAAGCCCATAACATAATTTCTTATCTAATTTGGTAAAGTATATGATTTTGATTTACATAAAAAAGATTCTTCATTTTAAATAAATATATGGTTTAACGCATTTGATCAAAGGCTTCAAATAGACGTCTATATTTGTATACTTACTGTAATTTGATTCCTATGAAAAGGAAATCTCTTTTATCCAGCTGGTATTACGTAACAATATATAAATTCGAGCTACACAATAGTTATGTAAATATTTGATAATTCTCGCTTTTCTTACAATCCAACGCTCTGACCTATATAAACGAAGAAGCATCCCATTATTTCGCAACCCCCTTTATTCGTGTAATACCCCGTAATAACACAGCACAGTAGGCTAGGCTTGGCAGCTCATACAAAAGCTATGCCGAACGTTATATGCTACTTTATAAACGAAAAGAAAGTATAGTCCTGTGGCTGACAATACTTTCAACGGGATCGAGGATACGGCAGACAAGACTTTTAAAAAAATGATGAATTCCTCGGGCTAGGAGAGGATTAAAGGGAAAATTCAATATAACAAGCGTTACGTCGTGATTAATTCTGGATTCCATGAGATATTTTTTTAAAATGAAAGTTTCTTAACAGAAAAGCAGGGTCTTTTAGGTTTTTCGCCGCGCAATTTCTTCCGTAGGAAGTTTATACAAGCAAAATATCTATTAATATCATAAATAATAGAGGAAAAAAGAAAATCACGAGTTTTCGTCGTTACAAAGTGGTTTATGGATAAAAAAGAAAACTTGTTTATCTTTGAAAGATATTATTTTGGGTGTTCAGCAGATAACTTTCATATACCCAACATCGAATGTCAAATATGAAAAACAAAAAAAATATTATTATCTATATAAACTATTGAACTTATTTCTGACCATACAAGTATACTAGTGAAGCTAGTCAATGACATCACATTGAAAATTTAATATCATTATTTGAAAAAATTAATAAGATACTTCCCTTTTACGAGAAGTGCCTATCAATCACAAAGAAATATAGTAGTACCTCTAATCCTACCTAGAGAAACAAATAAATAAAAAATTTGTTCAATTTTAAAAAAATATTAAAAAGTAAAAATAATACTATCGAAGGATTTCAGGCCACAACAAGTTATACAAGTCGAAACCCTCAGTATGGCAAAATTGTTTTTTTTTAAAACAGCACTGTCATTGTCACTGAAATATTTAATATATTTGACAGAAATGTGACAAAAATATATTCTTAATTTCCATCGCTTATCGAGAGGAAGTATTTTAATCATGAACAAATCCCCCTCCGATATTTCTTCGGATTTTCGCGTATTAGACTATGTAGATTACGAAAATTAAAATCATTTAGTTCTGTCAGCCTGTCTGTATGTATATCTACAAAACCGCTTGACGGGGAAAAATAATATGTGGTAGATAGTTGGCGCTAATGCCTGGGATATACTTTTAGTGAAAAATTTATAGGGTAGACAAAAAGATTTAATAAAAAAAATATGACGGAGGAGAATAATACTTGGCATATAGTTAACACAATTATCAAGGAAGAAACCTGCTATATTTTTAGTGAAAAATATGCAGGGTGAACACATGTAAAACAAAAATTAATGACATATGATGGAAGACAATAATATTTGGCAAGTAGTTAATACAACTGTTAAGGAAGTCATCTACTATGCTTTTAGTGATGTAATTGACGCTATTACCGAGGAGGATAACTGATATACCTTTAGTGAAAAATATACAGGTGGTCACTTTAAAAATAATTAAAACAGAAGGTGTTGCGTACATCTGGGAATATTACGCATTTTTATTAAATTGCAATAAATCACACCTATTATTTAAGAAATACTGTGCAAATATTTACCATCTATAGTAGCTAAAGCCCATACATTTAATTATCCTTATAAGTGTATTTAGATTTAAGATCATGTCTACTTGTATTTTTATATTTAAACATCTATTTACTTTATGTTACAGTCTTTACCGCCGGCTTCCATTAAACACAAAGGCCATATCCGCTTAATAAATGTATTCACTATTCATCGCACCTTTCGCTAATTGGTTATCTTAAACAATATACAGCAGAGAGTATTGTGGGTTGCGTAGAACCCATTGCTCTGCCCCGATCCACATATGTTAGTAATTTTTGTATGACGAAACATGGTAACATTAAGGCTAGGATTTTGCGGAGTGAGAGGGAAATATGCGTTTATTTTCGATTTATTGTAAATATTTAAAAAAATACATATAGTATAAGCTTAAAACTGCTTTAGATACTTGCTATTGTTCTAACGAATACAACGATATATATATTTTATTATAAATTTCTGTTATGTTTAAATATCATAGTTTGTCAATGAAAATAGTCCCTAATTTCATTATTATACTCTTCGCAAAAACGAAGAGTATATCGCATTTGATTGGCACATTTCTAAAACCGGAAATATCGCTCGTAGAGAAAAAAATTTCATATCATTGTGTTGGTGAACGAATTCTGAACAACTTTCAAAATGTCCGTCTGTCTGTCCGTCCGTCACGTTTCTTGTAAGCACGATAACTTAAGAAAGAAAAGTCCGATTGTATTGAAATTTGGAAAGTAAGTTAGCGTTAGCTAGAGGAAGAACCCTATTTAAAAAAAAATCAATCAACAAATAAAAAAGTTATTAATCATTTAAATAAAAAATTTTTTTTTTCAAAATTTCTGTCATTTCTTTCGAAATGTTATTCTCTATATATTTTTTTTGTTTTTACATTTTACCAATATATATATTTCATAATAATGTATCTAATCTGTTGAAATATAATTCTCCATTCAAGTTTTCTGGTAAGATGAGGTAGCCCAATGGTTAAAGCTTATTTTAAGCAGATTTTTACTTTATCTTTTCCTGCATGACAGTTATTATCTTTCCACTTTTATAACTTGATATCTCCTATGTATTGAAGTTTTTTAGCATAATTAAAGAAATGCATTTAATCTTTAGAAAAAATGCAATAAAGCGTAAATGGAAAAAGTTGTGCTTATGTCTCTGAGTTACCAGCAGCCCATCGAATCACGTTCCCGCGCGTGTAATCGTTTTCAGTTATATATAATGTATTCACAAATGAGATAAATGAAATACAACTTATTTCTTATTAACTTAAACAAAATAATAAATGATATTTTAATGGTAATGGTAATGGCAATCCAAAGGTCTCGTGTTCGATTCCTCACATGGTGATTTTTTTTTTCATATATTTTTTTCCACAACAAAGTTGGTATCACAAAATTTAGAATGTCCAAAAACTAATATTATTTACAAGAAAAATGCGAAGAGTATCCTATAGAATGTGTAACAATTATATAAAAAGCTCAGTAAATCGGCGAAGAATATAATGCTTCCACTAGTTAAAGTATGGCATTTGACTATATACAAAATTAATGATAAAAACTATACAGTATCGGAAGATTTTAGATTTGGGTGGCAGGCATAGTTTCAACGGCTTGATAGACCGCTTACAATGAAGGCGTGTACCAGTGCTCTAGTAGAGGGAGCAAATAATGACGCGCGATCAGGAAAACACGTACATCATTGCTATTAAAAATTTCAGTACCATTTATTGTAGTTGGCTCTGTTCAGTATAGGTAATATTATTATGTGCTTTAATAACTAAAATTATTTTACTCGTTATACTTTGAAAACGAGTCAAATAATTCTTTACATTTCCCGCAGACAGAGCTGCCCACGTACATGTGGTGGGGAAAGCAGGTGGCACGAGTAGGATGTGTTATACGATAAAAAAGAATAGCCTAGTTGCTTCGTTCTCGCTTGCTCTCATTGCCGACCCAAATGAAACATTTTCTGACACTGTATATGGTTGTATTCCTTAGAGCAATGGGAAGTATCTGAAATTATTTTAAAGATTAGATCATTTATGATTTTTTAAATATTTATAATAAACTGAAAATAAACGCATATTTCCCTCTCACTCTGCAAAATCCTAGCCTTAAGTTAAATATGGTAGGGGATATCATTTTATTAGCTGACAGAACGAAGTGAAATTTATTTCCCGATTCTGCTTCAGCAAATACAGTCACTCCTAGTGTTTTTGATAATTAATTGGACATGCATATTGTCACTTCTGTGTTATCAAAAGTTTTCTAAGTGATCTATACAGTAAAAGGTAATTAAATTGATTTAATTAATTCCTCTCATTCGTATTTAACGACCTGCAGCCATATTTTCCTAATTCTGCTATTTCATTTCAACTTATATTTAAGATAACCATATATTTTTGCGAGCACGTGCTAATAAATATTTTCTCTTTCTTCTAAACGTAGGAGTTTTGCTGACAATCGTCATTTTACAATCGAAAATTTACAATTGACAATTTAATTATAATATGATTTAACATAGATTTAAGACCTATTTCAATTGATTTAAATAGATTTATTTACAACTTATAATTTGAGATTATAACGATAATGGGAAATCATATAGTCCAGTTGGGTATGGTTAAATGCCTATTGAGAATTGAAACTAGTGCAGTCAAGTTAGTTTAGTCGAGTCGAGTCAGTTAAGTCAAGTAAGTCAAGTGCAGTATTCCAGTCTAGTTAGAGTCAACTTTAGTTAAATTACGTAATCTCAGTAAACAGTAACCGCCTGTGTTTAGTGGAGACTTTTGGCAGGGACTGTTGGAGTTCATCAGGACCTGTCACCTAGTGTCCAGCGTAGTGAACGATTTGGTGAGAAAGTGATATTTTTCATTTGTTATTCTTATTGTATTTATTGCATAAAAACATTTTTCGTAAATACCAGTGAACTTTAAATTGTGTTATAATTTAATAAAGTTATTTATTTGCTAATTTTCTTTAAGTACTAGTAATCGATATATTTCATTGCACATAATTATTTGATAAGAACTATTTAACGTTTGTCTTTTTAAAAGCATTCTTAATAATAATTAGAAATATTTACTAGTTAAAAAAAATTGAATAATTATTTTTAAATTTATCAATCTTTGTTCCATATATGTTCCGATCATTTTCTAAAGTTTGTTAATAAATTGCGAATTTCATTTTTTATTATTTTTGTTTCTGTCTGTCCGATCTACGATCAGACCTATCCAAAGCGGTCAGTTTCGCTATTTTAGCCATAGCTTCAATTTCTCTTATAAGCTACCTCTAAATAGCAAAACAAACTGGTTTGGTAGGATACTGTGATAATATTAATTCTACAGTCATCCAAAATGAAATTCTCAGAGTGGCCAACAAATATCCCACACGCAGCCCTATCACAACACTGCACAAAATATCCAGTACCCCTACATTGAATGATTTCATTCTCAACACTCTCATTCCAAATTTAGGTAACGCACTGACCAAATCCACAAACCCTACCCTTATCAATCCCCTTACCCCCAAGTTCCTTGAAGCTCCAAAACACTCTCTAAACTATATTTACACCCCCACTCCCGATTAGGTAACAAAAATTGTAATTATTCAAACCCAATAAATTGTAAACTAACGATGATTTGAGAAAAAAATACAAAAACACAAAAAAAAAATACAAAACATAAAAAAAAACAAAATCAAATAAAATAAACAAAAAAATACACTAAACATCTTAAGCAAAAAAAAAGTATCACATAAACATCTGAAAAGAGCCATACCACAACCATAAAACATCAAAAAATAAAACAAACAAAATTACAAAGAGCCATACACTCACTACACTGTGTACACCACCACAAATATTCAACAACCATAATAAAACCATATTAACTAACACTAACCCTAATAAAACCAAAACCTAAACTTCATCAGCCCAGCTTCGAGCACCGTTATTCAATTACATAATAACCCAAGGCAAGCATCCATGGATGTAAAGCCTTAGCCAAAAGAGGCACATACTATGCACGATTAATTTTACCTTTTACTCATCTAAAAGAAACGAACCCACGAACTCCCAGCTCTCGCACTAGATCAGCTAGTCGTTACTCATTACTTGAGTTTTGTTTGAATTGCATTATTTATTACCTTAACCGATATTATTTATTGCAATTTTTACTAAAGCCAAGTAATGATGAAACAAAGGAATAAAATAATATTTGGAATATAGCTGTCACTATTGCCAGAAGACAAAATTGATACATTTTTAAATTAAAAAAATCTACAGGGTGGTCATCCTAAAAAAAAAAATGATTTAGAAACGATGGTAGAAATTAATATTTGGATACAGTTGATACTATTAAAAAAGAGGAAACTTAACATTCTCTTCGTGAAAAACGTACAAGGTGGTCACTTTAAAAAATAATTAAGAAACGACTGAGGACAATAATGTCTGAATTGTAGTTGTCACGATTATCAGAGGGAGAAAATGATATGGTTTTAGTTAAAAAATATGCAGGGAGGTCATGATAAAAAAATATTTAAAAACGATGGTGGAAAATAATGTGGTGCCAAACAGAGAGGGAAGTTTTGCGTAAATACAATTACAAATTTTTTTGTAACTAATAATGACTTGTCCTAAGAGGGAAGGTACTTTGAATTGTTAGTATACTAGCGTAGTCAGAACTACAATCAGCAGCAACAATAAGCAATTTCTTATTTTTCACATTGTATATTAGATATTAGGTGTATGAAAGTTATCGGCTAAATACTCTAATAAATAATATTTTTCATTAATTACACAGCCACACACAAGAAAAGTGGTCTGGCTGGCGGACCAGATCAGTGTATCCTTATGTCTTTAGACCCATTGTCAGATTACTTTTTTTTCACCCTCAACTCTAAAAAAACACCCCCCAAAAAAGTGGGCTGGCCTGCGGACCATAGTAGTGTATCCTTATGTATCTTGACCCTCTGAAACCGAATCCGAAGTCAGAATTGTCAGATTCGCTTGTTTTTCACCAACCCCAAAAAACACCCCCAAAACAAAAAAAGTAGTCTGGCCTGCGGACCTATCAATGTATCCTTATGTATTTGGTCCAACTGAAACCGAATCCGAAGTCAAAATTGTCAGATTACTTCTTTTTTCACTCCTAACCCCAAAAAAAATACCTACCCCCAAATGTGGGCTGGTTTGCTGACCATACCAATGTATCCTTATATATTTGGACCCTCTGAAGCCGAATCTGAAGTCAGAATTGTCAGATTCGCTCGTTTTTCATCCCCAACCCCAAAAAACAACCCCAAAACAAAAAAAGTGGACCAGACCAGTGTATGCTACCAAATACATAAGGATACGCTGCCACTGGTATGATCCTACGGACAGACCATTTTTGGGCTAGGTGTTTTTTGGGGGGTTGGGGGTGAAAAACGAACCAATCTGACAATTCTGATTCGGTTTCAGCGGGTTCAAATACATAAGGATACACTGATCTGGTCCGCAGGCCAGACCACTTTTTTTGGGGAGGGGGTAATTTTTGGGGTGAAAAACGAACGAATTTGACAATTCTGACTTCGGATTCGGTTTCAGAGGGTCAAAATACATAAGGATACACTAGTATGGTCCGCAGGTCAAACCACTTTTTTGGGAGGGTGTTTTCTTGGAGTTAAGGGTGAAAAAAGAAGTAATCTGACAATTCTAACTTCGGATTCAGTGTCAGCGGGTCCAAATACATAAGGATACACTGTTCTGGTCCGCAGGCCAGACCACTTTTTTTTGTGTGGCTGTGTTATATTATCAAAGAAGAAATAAAAGATATTATTACTAAATACTATTTACCATAGTAAACCATCGTTGTAGTTTAATATAATAAGCAGTTTCATATCAGAAAGTTTGTGATTTTCTTTTTTCTCTATAAACTACTCTGTACGGATTTCATATATTATAAATTATAAATCAATAAATCAATAAATAATAGCAAACTGTTAAACTAGAACTACCTGAAAGGAAATAAAATTAACTATTATAACGAGACACATTGGTCTAAGTGAATGAGCTAAAAATAGGCTACAAAAATTACAGTAATTAGAGTACAATTATTCAAAACACTAACAAAAAAACGGATTTTTGAAAAATTTCACTCTAATGGCATTAACATTTATAATCTGCAAAGTGCTGCAAATCCGATTAATAATACTTTTATTAACTTTTTGAATGACAGTAAATAAGTGTTTAATGACGACATCGTTTTTTTATTCTCGCTCAGTGCAAATGAAATGTTTAATATAAAATCTGTTTACATGAAAAATTCTTATGGTTATGATGATATACCTACTGTATTCACTCCTAAATAAAGTAGCAGAATTCATTGTTGAGCCTATTTAAAGAGAATCTATTATTTTACCGATACATAAAAACCGTTGCCCAAGGAATCACTACTTCCACATCTAGATTTTCTATCCAAGTCGGTAGCGGGATGGGGGTGGTGATAGGGGGTGGTAGTGGGGGTGGAGTAAATGTGGGCACAAAAAAAGTTACAGACCAACAGACAGACCCACAGACAGAATTTTTTTTCTCTCAAACTTAAAATCTCGACGTTTCATAACATTCTAAGCCTATTTGAACAATAAAAATTTTTAAAATTTTTTTTGTCGTTACTATACTTCCACTGGATGTGGAAGTAAAATTATAAATTTCCAACGATAGAGGTAGGCACTGCTTTTTTATCTATTTTTTTCTAAATCACTTAAAAATATCAATGTGTCAATATCAAACCAAGTTGTAACTTTAATACCTTCTCGAAAACTCTCCAATATTTAACACTTTTGTGCGGTGCTCATCCATTTTCAATATATCCGCAGATATTTGTCAGTAAATATTTTAAGTCAATAGATTCCGTGTAATAACAAAGCCAACTGATACATCCTTTTGCGTGTGTTTGTAAATATAAGAGCTGCAATATTGGTAATGTATACTATCGTCTATAATGCTTATAGAAGCCCGTTATTTGGTGCCCAAAGGAGCAGTCACATGAGAACTCGTAACTTGATGCCAAAAAAAAAACGATATTGAGCCAATCACATATCATCCTTTGTTGTTTCTACGTCTCGTTTAGTAAGTATTATTGCACCAGATGTAAAAACCATCATAAGGGGACTGCCAATTTTACTATAATAAAGTATAAGATGAAAAGTTTTATACAAAGTTAAATAAAATTGACAGAGGATTATCGGCATAATAGTATTTTTTTATGTTTGTGAAATTGGTAGTGACAAACTCATAACTCAAATTACTTTACTAGTCTGGAAACCATTGTGGTATAGTAATGTAAAATGGTTTTAGAATTTATTAACAAAAAGCATCATTTGTGGAATAAGAGTTTGTATTTAGTTAGTCACTCTTAAATTTGTAAAGTAAATCAAACCACCAGCACATAATTATGGATGTAAATTTTTCTACTGACTGATTCTGTAGCAGGATTCACACTCTGGAAATACTTAGAGAATCCAAAGGTATAGATAGGTAGATCTCTATTGGTCATATATACACAAATTATGTTTTGACATGTCAAAAAATATAGCAAAAAAGAAAACAACAAAATAGTGGTTGTCTTAAATAGAATAAATACACAATAAAGAAAACAAATAAGTAATAAAGTAGTGTAAATAACAATAAGGCACATAGAATAACGAACAAATAATCATTATCTCACATAGAGTAAGTTTATAAAATTAAACGAGAAAAATCATTTGACAAGAATTCTTCAAAATCATAGAGGAATCGTTTAATTACATATTTAAAGCGAGTACAGTCAAGTGTTTGTACAGCAATCGGTAACACGGTGAAAAATTTTACTGCATAATAGCATGTGCCATTTCTAGTTTTTGAAAGTCGGAAAAAATCCAAATATATATTACCCCTTTACGAGTTGAGTACGTACACTTTAAGGATTGCAATACCGGTTAACCGGTTATCAGGACAAAAAACACATGACGATAATTACCGGTTATTTTAATTTTTTACCGGTTATTTCGGTAAATTCTAAACTTACGATATGTCACGTATTCAACGTTTCTATTTATGTCAGTGACTAGTATTCACTAAACACAGAGTGACTGTCTCAACACTGAGAACTTTTAACAATAAATAAATAATATTATAAAAAGTAAAATCCAAACATCAAACCCCAAGAAATACAAGAGAGATATTGACAATATCTTGCGACAGGAAATTGAATATTTCACTGCCGCAAATATCCGTGGAATACATTTAGAAGTATGTTATTACCAATTCTTATTAACTTATCGACCCACCAATATCGGTTGAGGAAGGGCATCTTCAGCTGGTGGTATTCTATGCACAAATATCAGACGACTAACAGATATAGCTTTGAAAAACTAACCCTCTTAACAGGCTATTTTTAAAAAATGTATTTTTAGATGAGGTGTTCAGTAAATGCCCGATTTGAGTTTATGTTTATAATTTTTGTTATTTAAGTTGATATTTTTGTTATTTACAGAATAACTATTTATTTAAATTTATTTCATTTATATTTTTTCCTTTTGATGAAAAACCTTTTGTTTGTTCATTATATTAAATATTCGTACATAATAGTATATTATTCAACGACCATATAATGACGGCTATTATTCACGAAGGTGAAGTTTAAGCCGTAGGCGAGTGTCGTAAATCAGCAGAGTGAATAGTAGCCATTATATGCGAGTAGAATACTATACTTTGTCCACGACTATTAAATACTTTTTGTTAAATTGTTTACTGAAGAAATTAATTAATTAATTAATTGTATTATTCTTTTTGAGTAATATGTAAAATTATTGTAAATAACGTTGATGTTAAAATTTAATTTGACAAGCCGTTCTTTGACACATAACGGCCTGCTCAAACTAATTTAAAAACGAAATTGTATGATAAGAGGCTCTGTTTCTGAAACGCTAAATAAAGTTATCTATTCATAAACTTGATAATAATAGTAAAATCGTTCACACAATTGTAGCTATGACAGTTAACTAATAATTATATTTAAGGTTTCAGAAACTAGCCATAAATACTAAAAAGTTGCGAGATTTCACTTGAATTGAAGAAGTACCTGCCCGTGACTTCTTATAAACAACTGACTGTCCTCATTATTCACTGCAGGAAATAATGGATAGCATTATCTTTGAGGAAACACATACATAATGAGTTCATTATTTAATAGTCGTGGACAAAAATGTTTTTTGTTAAATTTAGATAATTTTGTACATGGAAAAAGACAATTGCCATTTTCGTTACCCTAATCATTCATTTTAAAAATTACCGGTAAATACCGGTTAACCGGTTATTTACATTCTTATTTACCGATTTACCGGTTATTAAAACTTCCGGTAAATTGCAATCCCTAGTACACTTTCACATGTAATTATTTAAGTTATTTTTAACATGGACAAGGCACTGCAGTATATAATTACAGGGTAAAGTGAGTATCTTAAGGCGTATAAAAGCATTCCTACAATCATCCCTATATGATAACCCAGCAACGATTCTGACAGCCTTTCTTTGCAGTGAAAAAACTGTTGAGGTATGTGCCGAGTGGCCCCATATTAAAATGGCATAAGTAAGGGAAGATTGAATTGAATTCAGCAAAAACATATGTTCTATAAAAGACAAAAAACGCCTTTTCTAAAATTTTGAAATTTTCCAGAAGTGCAACGAAGAACGAAAAGTGTAATCCCAAAGGACTTTTTCCGTCCATCGACATTAATTTTTGGAAATGCATTAAATTCCAAGGAATAAAAGTTTTTTTATCCTCCAGAAAAAGTTATTTTTAAGATAAATTATACAAGGTATTCTAAAAATTAGAAAATATGAAATCGACTTTAAGCAAACTACCTTTTCTTCACATTTTTATTGAAAATTTTATTTAACAAAGTTTTTTCAATCATAAGGAAAAGCTTAAATGCTGAGTTTTATTTGCAAAATAAGGAAATAACAATTTTCAAAAAAAAAGTATCATCAGTCACAGTCTACTGCGTAAGAGTAATTATTGCGCTTTCTTCAATAACCATAAAGTATCTATTTGCATATCTGGAGCATATTATAACATCCGATATGTCAAGAAATATTACAGCTAGACCCTTATATATTTGAAATCAGGGAAAAAAGATCTAAAAGAATATGTAAAAACATATAGGGTTTTCCGTTTAAAAAACAACCGTCATTGTTGTCTCACGTCACCTACGCAAGCAATTGTTTTTTTAATTGCATTTAAAATATAAATATTCAACCCTACAACTTTTACATGAAACGTTTTTTTATTTCCAATAATAACAGAAATAAGGGGGTGGGGCAATATATACTGAATAGTAGATTAGTAATTATACAAGGTCTTGGTGCGGTATTTTATGGTCCATTTTTATTCGATAATGCGTTAAACGATGATAAACTTTTTTTGATACTGAATTTTAAGGTACCATCGGAAATTTTCCCCGCAATGTGCGACATAAAATGCACTCCTAGTAAAAAGCACGTGTATATTCATATTTTTAGGGTAGTCCCTAGATCTTCCGATATTACACCTTTAGAATTTAATTTTTGTGGTAGGTACAGTCAATTAAATGAAGGTTTCTAAAACAAGGACTCGAAGCCGAGATGAATTTCATCTAATAATTATGCAAACGATAGTTCATTGTTTCGGTATCAGTTTGTGTGGCAATTTTGTTATTGAATCAATAATGTATTGTTGTTATTTCCTTCTGCCAAATTCTTTTATTTCCATGCAACCTTAGTCAAAATTGAAAGTTGAATCTCTGACTGTTCATGGATTTGAATTAATACAACTGAAATATTTAAAATGCGAATGGTATATATATTCTAAACAACTTGTGTAACTGCTTCTTCCGACATCTCCAGCATGAAGCAAAATATGGAGACTTGGTAATAGTAGTCTGACTTTACAACTTATATTTGAGTTGAGAACTTGAGTACCCCATAGTGTCCTACGAATGTGCAATCATTCAGATATTACTCCTAAAATGGGCAGCAACTGGAGGGGGCTGGAACCTCCCCACCCGGTGGATGCTCTTTTCAGCTTTAAAGAAAAGAGCACTAAATTGCGTGCCATAACTGCACTAAACGTAATCAGATCTCGGAAAATAAAAGGAAATCGGACTAAATAAATTAATAATTCAATTAATTAATTTTCTTTTAATCCGGAAAAATCGAAAGAGTGCAAGTGTAATATATCGTTGAAATGGAATTTTTACGCTTTTCAATGGTTCGATTACAAATTGTAAGTAATCATAAAATAAATAACTTGTTGTGCCAAAACGGCACTAAACGTAATCCGATCTCAACCAAAGATCTTCTGGAGCACTAAAGAAAGCCTCATGCAAAGTTTCATCCAAATCCGTTTAGTAGTTTCGCCGCTATCGTACTTACACATACACACACACACAGACATTTTTCAAAAATCACTTTTTGGTGATGGTCCTGGGATCTCAAAACAGATTTGATGTTCTCTTAATTTTCGATTTTGGACCTCCCACAATTTTGTGGGGAGGTTAAAATAACGAAAATCAGACTCTCGTCATCTTAAATGCTACATCGCGTATGACATGCACAAACAACTATTTCAGGAGATTGATGTGCGGGAAATCAAGATAATCTTTTATTTTCCAGTAATATGCGACATATATTTTTCAGTACAATTACACTCAATTCTAAGCCGAATAGAACTTTAGTTTCAATATTGCATTTGAAACTATTTAAAATAGTTCTATCCAGCTGGAAAATGGAACAATTGCTATTGTGCTCTTACTTATGAATATGGCTCTATTGTTGTTAGAAGAAGAATGGGCTAAACTTAGCATACGTTTAATATTGGATACTGGATTTTTCATTATGTCGGATTGTTTTAATTAGTATTGGTATTTTTAATTAACTTAACAACTAAGTGGAGCACATGGTTATATTCATGTATATCTCCTGGTTTTGCCCTAAAAAAACAACTAATATACGATTCAAAAATGTATTGAGTTCTCACTTTAATTCCGAATATCTCAAAATATGGAGGAGTGGAAAAATTAGAAAAAATATGTAATCATTCTTTGTGACTGTCACTCAACGAAATTTTATAACTTTGGTTAAAATATTATAAAGATCAATTTTTTTTTACAATTAATTATTTTTTCATTTATCTGCTTTCGACATGATTAGAAAATTTTATTTAGGTATTATGCAAATCACAACTTTCACACTTTTTTATTTAATACAAAAAAACCGCTGCCCTTGGAATCAGTACTTCCACATCCAGATTTGCTACCCAAGTCTCTCACAACGAAAAAATTTTGTATGTGGCAATAATAATTGTTTATGGAACTTTAATAATATAACATTTGAAATCGTCTATCCCAAAATCCCATAAAACGATATCCTTCATCGGTAGTGGGGTGAAGAAAAAAAATATTTTGAGGCCCTTGGTTCTTGTACACACATTAAATCACATTTTTTTCACCCCTTTTATAATGGGGTGGGGGTAGCTAATCAGCGTTACCACATTTGGTAGATTTTTATTTCTTTTTAGTAGAATTTTAAGGATTTTTTGTAAAGTTTGGTAGGTAAAATTTGCTGGTAGATTTCTAATAATTATTATCAGAATTCTACCAGCAAATTTTACCTACCAAACTTTACAAAAAATCCTTAAAATTCTACTAAAAAGAAATAAAAATCTACCAAATGTGGCATCGCTGTAGCTAATGCCAAAAATCATTTTGAGACATTAGTTTCTCTTGTATATACTAAATACCAATTTTATGGACTCTTACCTGCTGGATTTACCTATTTACCCCAATTTACCCCCCCAACCCTTCAACGGAATAAGATGAAAATATAATCTAGTTCCAGATCTCGTTAAAATGCATACATGTACCATATTTCAAGTCAATATCTTAAACGGTTCCAGAGTAATCGTGCGCACAAAAAAGTTACAGACAGACCGACAGACATAAATTTTTTTTCGCTCAAACTGAAAATCTCGACGTATCATGACATTCTAAGCCTATCTGGACAATAAAAATTAAAAAAAAAATTGTACTGTACTTCCCTAGTTTCTAAGTGTTTTAAAACTATTCTATAGTTGTAAATTAAAACATTGTTAGGTCTAAGTCTTATTTATTTTTAGACAGGAGTCCTAACTCCACATTCGATGTGTTGTCCTAGCTTGAATCGAACTCGCTCCATCCGACCGTACATTCACCACGGCGCTACGCGACGTGGTTGTGCGGTCGGCTCTGTACCGGGATACGATTCAGGTGCATGTTTGTATGCTAAACATCTAATAAATATTTTTGAATTGAATTGAATTGGAAATGATTAAATAAAAAAGTGTGAATGGCTAAATTTAAATAAATGATTTAAGTATTTTCAGTATATTTTTTTTGCTTTTGCATTTGCATTTTAATGCTAGGAATCCTATCACGTAATTCAATACTTCGTCAGTACTAGCTTATAAGAGTAGTTGTTTACCTAATATATTGGCGTGACCAGATTGAGGCACCAATAATCAGAAAGTAGGTAATTTTATAACGAATAAAAAAGTATGTAAGTTGTGACTTGCATAATACCTAAATAATATTTTCTAATTATAAAAATTAGTTAATTTATATCACAAGATGTGCCCATTTTTCACGAGATTTTTCTCACACTAAATTTTAAGTGGTAATTTTTCTAAAATGACTTATTTTATATAAAATTTTGTAGTGGTATGTTTATATGAGAAAATTTTTTATTTTTTTTTTTGTTCAAATCCTTCGTTATTATTTACAAATATCTTTGAAGATAATGCGAAAATTCTTCTCGAACATTAACTTTTAATCAAATAAACAGTTATTTGGAAGAAAGGAATTAAAAAATATCGATTCATTAATCGCAACGTTTGAAACAAGCAAATAAATAAAGAAATAATGCGCCCATAAGGAGTGAAGCGACGTCAAAGGGAAATGCTTATAGCAGCTAGCAAGGGCGGAACTTGATTAGGCATCGTAGGCATCTTTATTTGGCCAAAGACTAGTTATGATAGATTACATTATTCTGTCTGTTTTACTACTTTTCTATAAAACGTTTTTCAAAGGTATAAATAAATAAATTGAAATGCTATAAACATGTTATGTTTTACACGAATTAAAGAAGACAAAAGTTAGTATTTAATTATCTTGTTTGACAAAATGTTTTCCTTCCAAAAATATAATGTGAAATCAAATTGTAAAATATCATATTTTAAAATAAAATATTTATATTTACGTTGGCATTACGCAAATAGTGCCTATTTACTATTAGTTCAATTCAGTGCTAATCATAACAGTTTCTACTTATGTATCCATTAAAATGTGAGTAAAATTATATGATATTTACATTATTTGTACATATTTTATTTCTGAAGATTGCCAACAAGCTAGTATTCAAATATTTGTTAGATACAAATTCATCCATGTTTAACATATAATTGTGGATTCCTTAAACTGTTTTTAGTGTTATTACTTTTTTCGCTAAAGAGATAATCATAGACTATGTTTGCGGATGGTGTTAAAATTTTTCGTGTTGTAAAAAACAATGATTTAGTCTTGCAAAACGATAGTGATGGTTTCTTTATATGGTCTCTCATTGACGATTTAACTTTAAGGATAGGATTTTGCTCAATCGTCCTTGCCTTACTTGGAGAGGCGTTTCATTGAAAGATTCTCTTAAATAGGATATTGCAAAATAACGTTTGGAAATATTTTGAATCTAATCAATAAATGGTATCATTCAAACTGCTGTGTTACTGATTGAATAGTTGACTTTCAATCTTATCTCTTAAGGGCTTTTGTGTGTTAGGCCGGAATTAAGTATCGAGCGTCTCCAGACACCCATACGTTTGTAACTCAATAACCGGTCGCATCACGAAGGCTCGAGAGGGATTCCTTATGAAAGAAAATCAAAGATCCTAAGCCACAAAATTCACTAAATTCTTGATAAGACAAAGTGTATCAAAAGAGAGACCAATTTTGGGGAGAATCTACGGTAAGTGCAGCTTTTACCTTTTTTATTTGTCAAACATCTCATAAAATATATATAGAACCATCTGGGAGTGGAAAACCACATATGAATAAGGGAGAACGCGACTGGCGCCCTTCAAAAATAAGTTGATGTCGCGTCCTTCAGACGCAGTGTGTAGAGTTCTTCTACAATAATCCTGAATACTCATTTAATTTTCGGTCCCACATCAATAACATAACATCGAGCATAACGTCTAACGGTTATGAATAACTTGGATTTGTCATACGGGCAAGGCAAAGATTTTTTTCAAAATATAATCAAATTATTATATACTTCGTTAGTTAGCTCTGGTCTAGAATACGCATCAAATGGTATGGTCACCTCATTATCAATTTCATACTGACTCAATTGAACGAGTCCAAAAAAGGTTTATTAGAAGCAACACAACAATTTGGTTTTATTGCCATTTTATAAATGTAATAAAATAGAAATAAAACAAAATTGTTGTAGAAATGACAATTATAAAACAAATTCGTTTATTGGGAAGTTTTACGTTAGGGTTAGACTATGGAAATAAAATCATGTTACTTTACTGAATTAACTTAATTTCACTACATTAGAAAAATGCAGATTTAACATTTCCTTTTTGTTCAAACTAGTCAATGGATCAGTGGGCTCTTCTTACCTCTCAGACTTACTAGATTTTAATTGTCCATTAGATTTTTGTACCCTGTTAGATTTTTACTTCCACATCCAGTGGAAGTATAGTAATGACAAAACAAATTTGAAAATTTTTATTGTTCAAATAGGTTTAGAATGTCATGAAACATCGAGATTTTAAGTTTGAGCAAAAAAAAAATTCTGTCTGTCGGTCTGTCTGTAACTTTTTTTTGTGCGCACGATTACTCTGGAACCATTTAAGATATTAACTTTAAATTTGGTACACATGTATTTTAACGTGATCTGGAACTAGATTATATTTTTATCACATTCCGTTGAAGGGTTGGAGAGTAAATAGATAAATCAATCAGAGTCCATAAAATTGGTATTTAATATGTATAAGAGAAGCTATAATGTCTCAAAACATGTTTTGGTATTAGCCACCCCCATTACCACCCCCACCCTATTATTAAAGGGGGTGAAAAAAATGTGATTGTGTGTGTTTACAAGAACCAAAAACCTCAAAATATTTTTTTACTTCATCCACCCCCACTACCACCCCCTGTCACCACCCCTACTCCATTACCGATGTGGGATATCGTTTTATGGGTTTTTGGGGTAGACGATTTCAAATATTATATTATTAAAGTTTCATAAACAATTATTTCCACATACAAAATTTTTTCCTTGAGAGAGACTTGGATGGAAAATCTGGATGTGGAAGTAGTGATTCCTTGGGCAGCGGTTTTGTATTATTATTATTAAGTTCTGCTGTTTTAATAATTCTGACTGTGAACTTTTCTACACTCGAAGTATTCTATCAAAGGCGGTAAATAGTGGTAATGTTTTTAGAATACGTCATAAATGCACGTAGCTAATTAACTAAACATTCCGGATAAGGTTTGTAAAAGTAACATTAGACTCCGGATTATATTCAAGGTTTATAAACGAAAAGCTTCGTGCCGGAGCTTTCTTTATACTCCACCCCAACACATTCATATACACTTTTCAAGGAAAATAAAATTAATTGACTGTGCTGCAACACAAAAAGGGAAAGTAGTGTATTTTTAAATTTAACCATTCTCATTTAGAACAATCTCTTCTGTTTTCAATTCCACGCTTGCCACCCTTTGTTCTCATTCAGTAGTAATTTCGTGGATTGTTTAATGCCTTGTTATCTCAAAAATTCTCTTTATACTCCCGTGGGTTGTTTTACAATGGCTAAAACGGTTCCGTTATTGCCTTCTGGAATTTGTATTGCACGAATTAGGCTTGACAAAAATGAATTTTTGCCTTAATCGTGATACTATAGGCTCTAGTATCAACAAAATGTAATGTTTGGCGATGGAATTATGTCATTCTCACAAAAGCCCGTTAGGATTATTTTATTTCAGGTATTACAGGGATTTTTAAGGTACTTTAGTTTAGGTTCTTAGCAAATTGTTATTGCTAAAAAGATAAGCGTGTTCTAGAGACATAATTTACTAATTTTGTACAATAGAAGATAAGAAATACTCATCTATCCTCGAATTAACTCTAATGTTTTTTAATGGGATATTTAGCCGCTTGAGGGTACAATATGCATACGCTTTAAAGGTTTCTAATGTAAATAAAAGGAGATACAATAACAATTAATTATTAAGTAAAAAATATCCCTCCGTTATGCTCTGCCTTCCGTGCAACAAACAAACATTTTGACCGATCGTCCTACTTATAGCTCTAAACATGATTTATCTGATACAAATTTGGTTATAACTTATAACAGAAAACACAACATACCAGAGTTTCAAAGTGATAGGTCGAGTGACAGGATGTGCGGCCGAAACTCTCCCATGTAAAACGCGGAAGTACCGGGTAAGACTTCCAATTAAGTGAATTGTAGCCCAAAAAATTCCGCGTAAATCGGTGTGTTATAAAAACAGAGCAAAGTTGAAATTAATATATGAAAATAACTAATACAGAGTTATTTAAAAGCACCGCTCAGTTATCTGCAAATAAACAACATGTGTAACCATAAAATAGTGCAATTCAACCCTCGGCACTCAAGTAGGTCCAACATGTGGCAAATAACAAACATATACAAGAAATTTTTGGGTAGTAGTGAGTTTAAAACAGGTCTACTAGATATGGTGAATCCCAATACCGAAGTCTGCCCACATAAAGTGAAGCGAAACGAGTGACATCGTATACGGGCAGAAACCCGAATAAGAACAAAGATCAGATAAATCCTTATATTCTTAACTTATATTATTAACCGTACATTTCCTTACGGGTCAATAATTTCCTAATGATTTTTAATTTTTACTTTTTTTTTACTGATTGGCTGCAAATATTGAATCTGAATTGAGACCGAACTAGTAAGTGGCGTACTATTAGTTTACTAGTAAAATGAAAAAAGAAGAATGTCCATTATAATATTAAGAGACTTCAACGCACATGTAGGAAAAGACTACCAGACGAAGGAAGATAAAAGAATCATCGGGAAAACTTTACTCCATACATGGTTTAACGAAAATGGAAACGCGCTGAAAAACGTAGCACACATATTTAACTTGACAATAAGAAGCACGTGGAGCAAAAGTCAAACCTGTCATGGCATCTCACAAATAGATCATATCCTGGTAGGTAGAGAGATAAGAAAAAGGATCAAGAACATTAAAGCAAAAATTACAGTAGAAGTCAATACCACAAAATCCAATACGGAAAATTAAAAATAAAAGAAGAGAAAAGACGTAAATGAAACAACAAAATAACACCCAGTACCTGAATAGCTATCTACTGCAGCACAAACAATTCCAGAAGAAATACTGTAAAGAAATAGAGAAACAACTGACAGGAGAAGAATTAGACTGGATATCAATGGATTAAAAAAAATTGTGACAAGAAAAACGTTAAAAAGGGACATGTTGTCTATGAGCCCGACAAGAAGGAGGAAAAAATAACAAGTACGAACAGCTAAAAAAAAAACCATGTCGAGGAAAAATGTAGATCATTCTTTGAAAACAGGCCAACGACTAAATCAAACCCTTCAGATATCTGAAAAAATATAGAAGAAACAATAATACCCATAAAAGAAGATTTGTAGAAGCAGAAACACGAAAAGAGGAGCATAAACACTCCATATTACGACACAATGCGGCAACGCATTTTACAAACACCTACACTGGCCATCTCATACTGCTGTACCATGCGACATGTGGTTCTCGCTGCTGACAACAAGCATGACCCAAATACAACCCAGCGTGGATGTAGCCGGCCCAGAGGTATATCCTGGGAGCGGCAGCAATGCCTACCGCACGCTGGTAAATCAATCAATCAATCAACCTCAGAAAACATAACACACCGGTTTGCTATATACACTGATGTTTCCAAGTCTCACTTGGGCACAGGTTATGCATAATACAGCCTACAAAAAAATACTCAAATATTCCGTGTAGCTATAGTGTCATATTCCCAAAGTCGGCGTCGCTCTAGTCGTCGCACTAGCCACAGCGGACCGTTCTCCTAACACAAGATGATATTCTGTGCAAAATGTCCTTTTACGATCGTGTAATAGACATATTTCGATGTTATCGTAGAAAAAAGGATATTGAAATCTTAATTGACAGTTATCGCTAAAATGCGGAAAAATGTAAGTGAACGAACATTTTCAATTGTAGTTTTGACATGTACCATCAAAACTGTCGATTATATTGTAATAACTGCGAGGAAGACTTTTGCAGTACATTTTGTGCTCTACAATTTTTTTTTTACTTGTCGCATGTCGCAAATTAACTAGAAAGCGTCAAAGACCCATGTTATTTTAATGTTATGCGTCGATTGTTTGCTCTATACAACAGATATATGCCGTTCTTTCTGCCATCTAGAAGATTAGCGCAAACTGGCTTATTAGGCTCTAAAATGGCCGATATATCTTACATCCGATGTAGTATGCTTAAGAACGGTCGTCTGCTTGTGCAGAATCTATTTTTTTTTATTCTTACCAGATATTCACCAGACCATTTTCCTAATTTCCTTCCACGATTTAAATAAAAACAATCTAAGTTTAGATCAGCCAAGTACCGCCATTCCAACTAAGTTTCCTAAAAATCTCTGTTTTCCTCGAAATATCTAGTCGAACTTTCCGTGTGAGTTGGCTTTGAAACTTGGGAAATGCATTACAGTGGCTAAGTGGCTGAACAGGAAGGAAGAAGACACATTAGCGTAACTGCTGTGTACGTAACTATCTGGGTTAATGTAGCTAATTGCACCCTCTGAAGTAGGCGCTTACGCCGGCCGCCATCAATCTGTATCGGAATTTTATCAAAGGGATTTCAGGCGATTTATTAACTTAATTGAAGCGACGATATCCGAGACGAGATATCCGAGACATCTTTGACTGAACAATCGCCAGAAATTGAGATGGTTACAGGGTGATCATACAAATAGATAAGACGTTAGAGACTAGCAGAAACTTTCCGCTCGGGATATTACTGAAAAATAATTCCTTTGCATTTAGTATGTAGATTGTTAACCTAACCTAATCTTTATAACCATGTGCAATAACGTCCACTTTGCCACTTAAAATTTTCAAGGTGAGGTCATCTCTGGTTGGGTGTTTAAGCAGCATGGATAAGAACACTTAAATAATGTATTTATTCTCCTGGAAACAAAAATGATTGTGGTGGCAGATATTTTTTCTTCTTTCATTTAAAAAAGCATAAACTTATACTTCGTATATAGGAATATGAAAGATGAGAAATATTTCTCTATTTCTTAGTTACTGGATTGAAGGGTATCCAAAAGTACGCGAATACACATATTTAATATTTAATTAACTTTGCCGCAAAATTTATAAAAAATGCATTTTCAAGCGTTGGCCGATTTTCTCAAAATATTTAAAGGTTTCAAAAATTCAGTTTTGAAAATGGTAAAAATCTGCATGTTTTTCTTATGAACAAGGCATTCATATGCTTCTATCTCACTTTACGGTTAATTCGAGGTTGAGAAAACCACAGTCAAGTAATGACTAGATTTTGTCTTAGAGACTTGCCAGTATTTTATGGTATCTTGGTTTTGCTCAGCACCAACAAAATATCAGATATCCACCAATTTCTCTTCTATACCAAATATTAGACGCTGCTGAAAGAGCTTTACTACTAAACAACGATGGTTTAAATGATGTAGATATTCGATAGACACAAATATTAATTGTAAGTGGAAAGGGGACACATTAATCACCCCATGCGTGACATTTGATTTCATTTACGTTCTATATTCTAAGCATGATCAGACACATTACAGACACGCTCAAACACGTTTGATGGCCCAACAAAATCTGTAATGCCTGTTTTGGGGATTACACAAGAATTTTGCCAGACGTAGGTATTTTTTAATCTTTGTAATTTTTCTTTATGTTGTGGTTTAACTTTTTTATCAGGATGTTTTTTATACTTGTAGGGCATCGTGAACCTATACTTCACCGATTAGTATTATGCTAGCAATGAATATACGTAAGAGTGATATTAATAAATTGTACTCTTAATAATTAAGTTTGATGTTTTATTTGTAAAGTAACAAATGGTTAACGAACTTTACGCAGATATGCCATAGCATGTTTCTGACATACTCAGAGTCTTACAAAACATGCTTTAGAAAATATATGATAGTATATAACTCATAAAATATTCATATATGTATTTAAAGAATATTTATAAGTTATATGACAATCGCGAATCAGTGAACCTCATCTCGTCTCTAAGTCAAAATCTAGTCATTACCTTGGGTTGGGCCCATAAGAACTTCTAATCAGGACCTCATAATCTATAACATATCTCAATTTTAGACAATTTGACTTAGAGCCAATTTACCTAAGGTTTCTGCAGGGTCCTTTGTATAACAAATTTTCTGAAAAATAATTCCTTTGTATTTGGTATATAGATCGTTGCCACCAAGCCCGTAAAAGAAGGGACTGAAAATTAAATATACCTACATTAAATATTTACTGAAAATGTTACCATTAATTATGAATTTAAGTAGGGTGTTAATGCTGAGTCATCCCATAAAATAAATGTTTTGAATTAATTAAAAGATAAGTATGATTTATTATATTATTCCAAACAGCAATAAAAAATAAAACATACTTATTATATTTACTTTTTTATTGTCTCATATATTTTTGCATATTGTGTAAACCACAGACCTAAAATAATTAGACTGATATGACCTTTCCGCGCATACGTGTGATAATCAAATATAGGGTGTCAACCATTTTTACCTACCTTATCTCAAACATAAATTGGATCAATGTAGTGCTGGAAAGACTGCTTTGTTATGAGAGTTGGATAATATAATTTTGGCTATGCATTTGGGAAATGATCTCCTCCAACTGTGCTCAGAAAGGGAAATTATCTCATTAGCATTGTTATTGCTGTCTTCTGTGTTGTTTTTGCATGTTGGACGCAGGGCCATGTAGAGCGGGTGTGCGAGGTGTGCATCGCACACCTCCGTCTATTTTTAGGGGCGGGCAGCCGGATAAACGGGCCATGCGTTTTTTAATATAGCCCAGAGCAATTCTCAGCATCGTCAGGGGCGTGATTTTTTCGATTTTCAAGCAAGCGGCTGGAACCGGTGGATCTTTGAAACCGAAGAGAGCACAACATATTAACGATCTCGTTTAATTATATTTATTAAGTTAAAATTATTTTTTCATATTAAAAAAAAATCTTGCGATCGATAGGATTTGAACCTGCGAACTTCAAGTTTAAAATTTATAGCCTCGTGCAAGCAACAATCATTTATTTAAATTAAATGTTACAAATTATGTACCTCCCCGGAACCTGGCCCGGAGCCAGCCAGACAACCACGGCACGCGATGATTGTAGAACTAAACGGGGCAGGTCCGGCTTGGTTTGACGACAAATTACTTAGATATTAGTACTCCTGTCTACCACAGGCAGATTTAAGAACTAAATTAAAATTAAAAAATGTGTCCACACGGACCTAAAGCTAATTAAAAGAAAACACTGTAAAAAATTATCACTCACTTATTTAATTTTGGTTGCTGACACGGGAAAATAAAACTAAGCGAAAAAACCGTTCGATGCAATTCCACCCTGGTGGTCTTCCTGCCACCAGGAAAATGTGGAAGTTAAAAGAAGATATAGTTCGAAATATTTTGGTTTTTGAGGATTTATTGGTCAAGATGGAATTTAGAAACAAAAAAGAACTAAAGAACAAAAAGGATAGAACAAATAGAACGTAGAAAGGGAACAGGGAAAGTTGGCTGTAAGTTTTAGTTAGGATTAAAGATGGGGAAATAAGAAGTTGTCGTATAGGATAGTATGGTTAGAGAGGTTGCCGGAAAATAGGCAACGCCTCGAATATCGAAAAGGATTGCATTATGCTGTCTGATTCGGGTTATGTTGCGGGTTAGCGGACTACCGCCCAGTTTGATTTCATAAAATTTTTGAGAAATTTCTTGGACGTAGTTCGCTAGTGGTGTTATGTCGTAGCAACGAGCATATAAATCTCTGAGGGAAGTGTATCTGTCCGAACCAGAGATGAGGCGCATAAATTTATGTTCGAGGACTCGAAGTTTTCTCATTGTCGTGGCCGGTATGCTGCATCACACCGGCGGCGCCGCATATGTAACGGCCGGCCTGATTATCATTGTGTACAACAGTTTTTTATTCATCCTGACCAGGAGCAGATTCAGACTCCTGGACATGGAGTAGACCTTGCGTACAGTCTCGTTAACGTGAGTGTTGAATATCAGTCTTTTGTCTAGGTTAACTTCCAAATACTTAACGTACCGTTTGATTGGAATTTGTCTACCCTCGATTGAAAGTGTCGTCAAAATTCGATTTTCGGTGATTCGGCGCGTGAAGAGAATCGACTCTGACTTATCGGCGTTGATCCGAATCTTCCACTTGTCGTAATACGCCGTGGCATGGGCCATGTGTGCTTTCAGCAGCATGTTAGCCTCAGCTCACTAATCTATTCAGAGATTTACTTTAGTTTGTAAAATATATGATACCCAAGAAGCGTGACTCTATAGATAGTTATTTTGTTTTTATTTTTTTCACGGAAACCAAATCGAAAAAATGCTTGGGTAATATATCGTTGAAATAAGAATTTTATCTACTTTTCAATGGTTCGATTACAAATTTTAAGTTAGTATAAAATAAACAACTTGTTGTGCCAAAACGGCACTAAACGTAATCCGATCTCAACCAAAATCTTTTCAGATCTTCTAAAGCACTAAAGAAACTCTCATGCAAAGTTTCATCCAAATCCGTTTAGTAATCTCGCCGCTATCGTGCTAACACACATACACACATACACATATACAGGCATTTTTCAAAAACCACTTTCTTGGGTTCCGGGACCTCAAAACATAAAGATCTCAATTTTCGATTTTGGACCAATTTTAGTAACCTCCCACAATTTTGTGGGGAGGTTAAAAAAGATATTCTAAATTTAAAATTATTGTCAGTTCTCATTCTTAACGCCATTTTAACTATGGTGATATGGTACATGGACCTTGTTTGACAAAATTTGATGCAAATGATGCATCCGATTTGTTTGTGGTATTAGAAGAAAACAATCTGCTATATTTGAAATAATTCGAAAAACACCTTACTCTGCACTCATCAGTGTTATGTAATAAAATAATATAAATGTCCGTCTTATCTATATCAGTTTTTGTACAAATGTACAGGGTGGTCACGTAAACGTTAGAACTCCATTTAACTTCGCTATTTTTGGGGTTACGTAAAAAAAGTTGAAAAATAAAATTTATAGAGATTTTATTATTATTATTTTTAATATAAGTTAGAAACTGACAAGAGTAAAATACTAAGTATAATTTCAGCAACATTACTAACTTAAAACTACTTTCCGTCAACATGCCATATTATTCTTTTAAATTCTAGCTCTCGAGTAGGTAAAATGCCTATGACGAAATACATGTATAGAATCTTCATAATGAGTATAATTATTTTATGTCTGTAGAATAAATGTATTTATAATTTATAATTGTACAGTTCAAGAAATAAGCACACTTTTTATAATTTTATATCATTCATTCTAATTTTTCAAATAAATATCAAGAAGCACATGATATTTAAAAATACCAGAATATTTTCAAACTGTGAATTGATAAACTGGTGTTTCCAGGCTTGCGTTTATAAATTTCCTGTATAATAAAAACAGGGGAATTCAATCCTCAACGTAAAAGTCATCTTTTTCTCATGGTCGCAGTTTTTCACTTCGAACTCATTGAAAGGTAAAGCGTTGCTGAACACGATAACGTGCAGGGGCTTAAAAAATAGGAATAAGAACATTCCTTTTTTCTCCATCAAGTAATGTAACGTGTCACGGTTGATTGATGAATTAAGTACTTACATTTTATGTTGTCCTAGTTTTTACTCCATATTTAAGCGTAACACAGAAAGGATTTTAAATTAAATTAAGCTAAAAGACTAATTCATGCGAACACTGCAGCGTATATTGAGTTCAAAGAGAAAAGTAAGAAAATGACAATTTTCTAATTAAACTTTCATTCTGTTTTCCAGTTACTGTAAGAGCAGAAAATATATATCGTATGGTCTATCTACGATTTTGTTAGCTGGTGTACATAAAAACTGCAGTAATAATAACCAGTTTAAACAGAGTAACGGAGTGTTATGTAAATGTATAAATCAAAAGATTTAAAAAAAATTACGGTCACGAATTCCTATTTATTTATTATTCCATTAGGCTATAGCAAAATTTATTGGTAATGGATGCTTTTCAGTTTCTTATATTTTTCTAAATAACCAGCATTAAAAGAAACGGTGGAAAGTTTATCTATGCAAAGGAAAATAGTGATTGGTTTTATTAATAAGTTGTTATACAGTGCATCATTTGTGGTTAATATTTTCCTTAGATATAATTACAGGAATCAATAAGATTTTACTGAACCGGAAAAATTATTTTTAAACAAATCGATACATTTAGCAAGATAATACTCCAATCAATCTGTCGATTTGCCGCACCTGAAAAAAATGAAATATACATTTTTTTTTTTGTATTGTAGGGGGAGATTTCTCATTAAGAATTCTAGTTTTCAACCTCGAGGGGGGCTACTTTAGCCGCCATCTTGTCATAAAGGGGAGTAAAATCATTTTTTTCGTCATATGGACGATTCAACCTGTAACAAATTAATTCTATTTATTGAGACCATTTCTTCTAATTTTATTGACCTATTGTATAAATAGTGAAAAGCCACTAATAAATGTACATTCTGGGACAAATTGTAAAATCTTCATGCTCTTGCATGTTTATCTTAGATTAGATTGAAGGAGGAGCTGGCCGCTTGGCCTTGGCTGTGGCGCTCCCAATCTAATTCATTTAGAGTTCCTTATCCAGTTTTATTCTTTGTACCAGACTCCATAGCCTTGGTAGGGGCTCCTTAGTATAGCTATCTGCCCTTGGTGTCTCCTCGCCAAGTAGTTGGAATCTCAGTCTGGCTAGGCCTTCCCAGTGGTACAGCACATATACTGAGGTTGACAGAATCTACATGTTGCATCCTCTGCCAGACCCATTAGACTCATATGCCTATTGTGCCTACAGTGTCCAGTTAGAAGACATACTATTATCCTAATGGCCTTTCTATTTTGGCATAGTAGGCAAAGTAAGTGAATTTGGCCGATCGTTCTTTAATGAACTCTTTAGCCTGTTTCTGTCGCGGGAAACTCTTCCACCATTCTAGAGATTTGTCTTGTACTCATTTATTATCCCATGGATGGTAGCTTCGCACCATCGCCCGCTCGAGCGAGTGTGTGAACCAAATGTCCGAACCTGCGGTTCCTCTTGTACTGAGTAGGATTACTATCGGAACGACGAGTCATCAGTAAGGTAAAACTAACCTGTCTCACGACGGTCTAAATCTAACTCACGTTCCCTATTAGCGATTATTAATGGATGATCGTTTGCATGGCTTAGCTACACCACAAAAGGGTTCGGGACCTACCAGGGCACTAGACGCGCCTTCCCGAGCCAGTTTATCAGCCTTTTCATTTCCTTTGCATCCCTCGTGTCCTAGTACACATGCCACGGTCATTTTATTCTGACGTCCTAGGTCCATAAGGGCGTTAATACAATCCCATACTAGTGTTTAATCGACCTGCATGGAATCGGTTGCCTTTAGCGTTGATTGGCTGTCGGAAAAAAATGGCAATTGACTAGTTAACAGTTCCTTGCCTCTTTATTTCCTTTGTACACCACTGTATAGCGGCCACTTCACATACTGTGGCATGTATTCCTAGACTTACCGGAATTTCCATTTTTGACCTTATCCCGTAAATCCCAGTTCCGACTCCATGTTCTATCTTGTAGCCGTCTATATACCAGACTATTTTTGCTGATATTGGAGGGCCGTTCTTTCAGTCCTCTCTGTCTGGTATACTGATTTGAAAATTTGTATACAAGTTATACTTTGGGACCATACTGTCCGTAGGTATTCACAGAATGGGGTCTGCTTATCTCATATAACACGTTTTGCCTTTGTTTTATTTTTCAACAAATTTGGAGTATATTGTGAAAGTAAAACGTGATTACATGGAGTTAAATTTTTTTAACCTATAAATCAGTTTTGATCATTAAGAATTCATTGCCGATTTAAAACAGTTTTCCTGTCAAATTATCAGATATAGTGAAATATCGACAATTTAAATTGGATTTTGTTCCTGCATAATTAACATTCATATTCCCATCAGTAACCATGATGACAGTAATGTGAAATAAACCATTACATTTTTCATAATAATTTTTAATTTACAAAGATTTATGTGACAGAGAAATGCAAACAACAAATCAACTAACCTGTGTAAACTTATCCTTACAGAGCGGTCTTATATAGTCAACTCTCTACTTTCCTCATGCTATTTTTTATGCTTACGACATGGAATAAATGTTAAACGAGTTTAAGGTACTTTTATGAATAAAGCAGTAGTTTTTGGGCTATGGAAGGCGACATATCTTCTTGGTATCCAAAATTTGAATTTCCGCTTGGGGGCGAATTTCTCTACAATGACCAACCCCAAAAAAACCCCAAAACAAAAAAAGTGGTCTGGCCTGCGGACCAGATCAGTGTAACCTTATGTATTTGGACCCGCTGAAACCGAATCCGAAGTCAGAATTGATCAATTGGTTCGTTTTTCACCTCTAACCCCCAAAAAACCACCCACTTCAAAGATGGTCTGTCCGGAGGACCATGCCAGTGGCAGTGTATCCTAATGTATTTGGTAAGGATACACTGGTCTGTTCCACTTTTTTTTGTTTTGGGGAAGTTTCTTGGGGTTGGGAGTGAAAAGCGAGCCAATCGGACAATTCTGACTTCAGATTCGGTTTCAGAGGGTCAAAATACATAAGGATACGCTGGTATGGTCCGCTGGCCAGACCTCTTTTTTTTTAGGGGGGGGGGTGGGAGGTCAGGGGTGAAAAAATAACCAATCTGACAATTCTGACTTCGGATTAGATTTCGGCGGGTCCAAATACATAAGGATACACTGGTCTATCCGCAGACTTTTTTTTTGTGTGGCTGTGTTATCAAAAAGGAAAGTGTACCATTCAAAGAATAGGTCTGAATAAGCTTGGAGCTATGGGAAAAGACATTGAAAAGTATTTAAAATTGCCAAACCGCGAATTCTATACCGGGCACTGCTTTCGCCGATCTTACGCAACAATTCTTGTTGATGGTGGTGGTGACATAACCACAATAAAACGTCACGGAACGGCGCGGCGGCTGGAAGTCCACGGCAGTCGCTGAGGGATATATCGATGAATCGAGAAAAAGCAGACTTGACATAGCTAATAAAATTGCAAATGCAATAGAAGACATTTCAAATATACAACTGACTTCAGGAAAGGGAATTCGTGAAATACCATCGACTTCAACGACGACAAATAAAAAAATATAATTATTCAGCATTCCACAAGTTCTCTAAAAATGCTTTTCAATTATTGCACATTTAAGTTTAATTAATAATTCTTTATTTTCGTGTATTCAAAGAAATAAAGGAAATATTTGCATATTTTTTGTATCAATGTTTATTAGAATACTAAACATGAGTAGTATGTTGTCGTAGAAAAAGTATAGTATGCAACTCGTATAAAATAGCAATTTTGCACTCATATGAATTGCAGCCCTCGCCTTAACTTTCATACTCTTGCAAAATGAGCCTCATTTTGTGCTTATTGTATAATACATTATTACAGATATGTTGAATCAAGAAAATAATAAGAAGGGCAAATTCACAGGTCTAGTTAAAGAGCATGATAAGGATAAGAGCTTCTACTCTATTTAAAAAGAAGCAGGTAAAATTCAGAAAGAATATCTGGAAACCATTGATGAGCCCGCCAAGAAGATAGTTAAAACCAGCTCGAAGGAGGGATATAGAAGTACTCTGCGCAAAGCCGATGCAAAGATTAGTTAATTCTCTAATCTTTAGCCGATGCATGGACAATTCTGCCGCGACCTCGACCGACCATCTATAGACAAAAAGAGGTGTCTATGAATGATTCAATATACTGCTATTGGTAGATTAATTCGAGATGATCTCATAATTACAAATTGCTAAACAACACATTTTTCATGGACGTGAAAGAATCTTGTCCATTAAAGTTATGGCCTTAAAGAGGCCCTAACATCATACTACTGCATGAATATTATCATACCAGACTCGGCAGTCTCTCATCAAGAATTGAGTTTTGTATATTTTGAACTCTTCACCTAGCGAATCCGTCAATGGTTCATCGATAAACTGTTTTAAGAATAGAATTGATAATTACTTCTCGAGTTAATTTTCAGGTATATTTACGTATATTGTATGTTAGGTACTACTAGTGTATGATAATACATTTACAAAATATTTATGAACAAAATTTATAAAATGTATATATTTTAATGCGTTACTTACTCTGTTATTTTGGTGTATGTTATGTTATAGGTATTTCATTTTATATTATACAGTGTGTTTCATTAATAATTGTTCATACGCTAACTGAAGAATCCTTAGCCCAAAATGTGAATATTTAATTAAGAACACTTAGCTAAAATGTGACTCCTTACTGAGATACAGGCTGTTGAAGTTAAAAATTAAAAAAATTGTTTCAGATATTATTTTAAAATTACTTAATGTTTCTTTACCATATTTGGTAGATAGCAATATGACCCAAGACGCATAATATCAGTGAAAAAACTGGTTCCTCACTATTGCCAGGGGTCCACGGTAGGGGGGGAGGGTGAAGGAGTTTCCCCACCCTTAATTTATACGCCACTAGCCAAATATTTGTTTCATTGTTTTTTTGTTTTTCAATAATTTTTACGCAAAAAGCTACTTCTAATACATTGCTCTAGAGTGCCTATTTCTCGAGATATTTAAATTGGAAAAAGCATGTACATGGTATTTTAAATTTCAGTGTTATTCATCTCACAAATAAATTTCTAATCACATTGACATCTAACTAATGCTTTATTGTTTTTGTAGGTCGCTTCCTCAGCGAGTGGAATTTTCACAATTTATTTTAGGTAAACGAAGTGAACACTTTAATTTTATTAAAAATATTACCTTTACTAACGAAGCCACATTCACCGGCAGAGGAGTTTTTAATTGGAGGAATGCTCATATCTGAGATATTGAGAATCCATATTTACGTAGAGAATCACATTTCCAGCATGGATATAAAATTAATGCGTGGTGTGTTTTTTTAGGAGATGAACTACCAACAAATTTGAACGGTAATTCATATTTAGAATTTCTTCAAACGGATCATTTTCATGAGCTGGAAACTTTGTCATTAAATTTAAGAATGAATATCTGGTTCATGCAAGATGGGCCCCCCCGGCTCAATATTCGATTGCAGTCCGCAATTACTTAAACGAACAATTTCCCCATCGATGGATTGGCAGAGGAAGCGTATTTCAATGGCCACCTCGTAGTCCAGATTTCTACTTTTGGGGGCATATGAAATCATTAGTTTTTGCGCAAGCGATCAACAGTCGTCAGGAATTATGGCAACAAGTACAGAATGCTGCCAATTTTATCAGAAACCAGCCCAATATACTTTTTCACATAAGGAGATCTTTTGGCACAAGATTAAGAAAATGTATAGAAGTCAATGGAGTCCAATTTGAACATTTATCAAAATAAATTATTACTACCTGCAAAACGTATTGTTTTATTTTCAAAGCTTTTTCGTATTTAAATATCTTGAGAAATAGGCACTTTAGAGCAATGCATTAAGAGTAACTTTTTGCGTAAGAATTGTTAAAAAATAAAATAAAACCAAGAAAATAAATATTTGGCCACTGGCGTACAAATTAAGAGGGGGAAACTCCTCCTCTATCTGCAATAATAATAAAACTAATAATAATCCAGTAAATAAGCCGGAAAAAAGTGCAAAATGTGGAAAAGTGGTGGAACAGCACGGATTTGAAAAATTCCTTTTTTCACGTGTTCCCTAGACCCCCAGGAACATTCACCAGCATTAACTGCATTAACTCCGAAAATGAGAAAGTTATCATAAAAAAATTTATAACATTAATATTTCGCCTCGGAAATGAGCTTTAGGGGTTTTTTGGGTCGCTGATCATGAATCCAAGGTCCGAATTGAAGAATTCCATATTCTAGTATGGAATTTGTTTTGATGAAAATTCCACTATTTCGGGCGGAAATTTAATATGAATATTGTGCTGCGAAAGTATGCTCTAGGGGGTTTTTTGATCACGATTCCGAGGTCCAAATTGATCAATTCCATATTCCAGACTGAAATACGCGCCATGAAAAATTCCATTTTTTTATAAAAAATTTAAATATTAACGTTTTTCTACAAAAATGTGCTCTAGGGGTTTTTTTAGTCGCTGATCATGATTTTGAGGTCAAAATTTAAGAAATCCATATTCCAGACTGGAATACGTGCCTTGGAAAATTCCATTCCAGATTAATTTAAAGAGCACATTGAGGATACCAATCAAGTATTAGACGGTGGAATAGAATGCTTGTTAGAGTTAAACAATTATAAAATAAATAATTCGATTTTGAATTTGACTGCGAAGCAAAAACTGCGCAGAGCCAGATATAATACTTTTTTGAAAAAAAAAATACACAAAATATGAAATCAATATACGGTAAATATAGCCACGTTGCCCTTTCAGAGAACATCTTAAACGGGTGTACTACCAAATGCAATCTTGGATCGACTTCTTAACAGATTTTCATCATAACAGAACCACACCATTGAATCCAACTGATTGGGGTTGGAAATTGATCGACGGCGTCTTGCATCCCGCTAGGATGACCGAACCGTCCGCACCAAAAAAGATCTGCGACCCAAAAAAACCTCTAGAGCACATTTTCATGGAAAAACGTTAATATTTAAATTTTTTTCTGAAAAAATGGAATTTTCCATGGCACGTATTCCAGTCTGGAATATGGAATTGCACAATTCGGACCTCGGAATCGTGATCAACGACCCAAAAAAACCCCTAGAGCACATTTTCGTGGAAAAACGTTAATATTTGATTTTTTTCTGAAAAATGGCATTTATTCCAGTCTGGAATATGGATTTCTTAAATTTGGGTCCCAGAATCATGATAAGCGACCATAAAAAAAAACCCTAGAGCACATTTTCGTGAAAAAATGTTAATATTTAATTTTTTTCTGAAAAAATGGAATTTTCCATGGCACGTATTTCAGTTTGGAATATGGAATTGCTCAATTTGGACTTCGGACCTATGGTCAGCGACCCAAAAAACCCCATACAGCACACTTCCGCAGCACAATATTCATATTTAAATTTCCGCCCGAAAAAGTGGAAAAACCTCCTAGAGCCTGTTTCCGAGGCGAAATATTAATTTTATAAATTTGCATATTTAATTTTCTCATTTTCGGAGTTAATGCAGAGGTCAATGCTGATGAATGTTCCTGGGGGTCTAGGGAACACGTGAAAAAAGGAATTTTTCAAGTCGGTGTTGTTCCACCACTTTTCCACATTTTTCAGATTATTTATTGGACTATAATAGGAAAGTCAAGGTAATATATTTTTCTCGTCTAGGCAGCGTTAAAGAGATTATCCCTTAATTTTAGGACAGCTATACAAATAAAACAAACATTGGAAACATTATTCATAATATTTAGTGGACAATGTAAATTCAGTTTTCGTCTATAGAAAATTCGAATTTATTTGTTTGAAATTCCACCCACAATGGCAGTGCATATGTCAGAATGATAAATCGCTACAGGAAAGGCGCATTCCCTACAATGCAGCTACCAGCAATACTGCAAATCTAAACGCCAGCTGCCGCCTACATTTTGGTATGTGCATCGGTTGCAAACTTTTTTAAATGAACTGCCGTTCTGTTAAAGTGTTAGAAGGTACGCAACGAACTTCCTATAAATTCTCTCAGTAGGACTCTATATCGTTTTAATAGTGTATACTTTGCAAATAAATTACCATTTAAAAAATAAAACGTATGTAACAGATGGTTAAGTAATTGAGAGCTGGGGTATTTATTTTCACAATTCCTATTGTACTATTTAATAATAATAATAATAATAATAATAATAATAATAATAATAATAATAATAATGGTATGTCATTCGGATTAGATAAGTGCAAGACTATAAGCGTTAAAAAAGGTGTCCAACAAGCCTTTGGGTTTGACCTTAGTGATGGCACTGCTATTCAACCACTAGATGAAGAAGAAACATATAAGTACCTTGGAATGCAACAAGCCCTAAATATTCAGCATAAACGAATAAAAGAACAAACCACTAGGAATTTCACAGATAGAGTCAAAAAGATCCTGAAGACTAAACTCTCTGGAAAGAATGTGTGCAATGCCATCAACACGTGGGCTGTTCCTACACTAACATTTAGTTTTGGCGTAATAAAGTGGACTAAGACAGATTTAGAGGACTTGGAGAGGAAAGTTCGGACACTACTAACTCAATACCGAGCACATCACCCGAAATCAGCCATCGAGCGAGTAACACTTCCTAGATCTAAGGGTGGGAGAGGTATCATCAACCTCGAACAACTCCATGGCAAGCAGATCACCAGTCTCAGAAAATATTTCAATCAGAAGCAGGAGACATCCCCACTTCACAGAGCCATCACCCACGCCGACAACAATTACACCCCTCTTGACCTGCAGCATAATGGACCTTTAGTTGAACCGCAGATAGCTGGGCCTACGGACGAAGATCTCGTCAACTCCTGGAAACACAAGGTACTCCACGGGAGGCACCCCCACGACCTGAGCCAAGAACATGTTGATAAAGTAGCGTCAAACTACTGGCTCAGTTATGGGGAGCTGTTCCCCGAAACAGAGGGCTTTGTCATGGTGATCCAAGAAAGTTATCGTCAAAGACCCAGGCATGCGAAGCGACACCTGCAGGAAATGCGCTAGCGCATCCGAGACTATTCAGCACATAACAGCGGGGTGTAGGATGATGACGGCCACTGATTACACCCACAGACATAACCAGGTAGCAAAGGTTGTCCATCTGAAACTAGCACTTCAGCACAGGCTCTTGACCTCCAACACACCATATTACGAGTACAACCCATCACCTGTTTTAGAGAATGAGGACTGTAAGCTATACTCGGATCGATCGGTTATAACTGACCGAACCATCCTTGCCATTAGACCAGACATCGTACTTACCCTGAAGAAGCAAAGGCACACTTTCCTTATAGACATTACAGTGCCCAATACACATAATTTACAACAGTCCTATGGTGAAAAATTAAATAAATATGGTGAATTCGCTGAAGAAATTAAGAAAATGTGGCGACAAGATAAAATTACTATTCTTCCCATAGTTATATCCACAACAGGTGTAGTTCCCAAAACTCTCTGCCGAAACCTCCAACAGCTCAATATCCATCCTCATACTATCACCCAAATACAAAAATCCGTCCTCCTAAATACTTGTAACTCCGTCAGAAAATTCCTTCACCTGCCTATAAATTGAAATAGAAACCGCCATCTTGCTGATAGCCGATGGTTGGTACACCTTACCTCCTCTTAAGGAGAGAATTTGAAAGATAATAATAATAATAATCATAATAAATTTTCTTTATTCAAGTATTATATTTTAATACAATAACTAGGGCAAAGTCTAACCAAAGCCACTCTACTTAACCCTAACCGAACATAAACATTAACACTAAGTAATAGAGATACAAATATGATTATTAAAACTAAAGACATTTTTTATTTTGCCAAATAAAATATTAAACGTTAAAATATGTAAATATTAGTACAAAATATTCGTGAGACTGACGCAACAAAATAGAAAGAAAAAAATGAAAAAGGAAGGAGAACATATATAAGACCAAAATATAGACCGTTTTTAGTCGTGAATGTAACTGATAATTGAATAGAATTGAATTAAAACATAGATTCATAAATTCATAACTTCATAACAGACCATGCCGTGAATAAACGATAGTCACGACTAACTTTGTGATATCAAAAAAGTGTACTTTACTCTCCTACGATGACTGTTTACGGGGAGGTTTTTCAGAGTATCCCTTAGGTTGTTATATATTTTAGCTGCGTTATATGTAAGTGACCTAGTGAACAGAGCTGAATAAAATCTGGGCAGAGCTATTTGACCGACATGTCGCACATTGACATTATATAAATCACGTGTAAATACATTCTTTTATCGTAAGTATGGTGGTAAAGAAGAAGACAGTATACGTTTAACAAATACTGACATATGGTATTTATATACATTTTCTAATTTTAGCCAACCAAGCTGATTTATTTTTACAGAAACTCTATCGTATTTTTTTAACACATAAACAAATCGACAGGCAACAATTTTGTATTTTTTGAAGTCTACTTTGGGCGATTTTGTCAGGAAGGGATAATATATTGTAATTCCAAAATTTAAAATTGGCAATACGAGAGACTTGGTGAGTTTATTACGTAACGTAAAATTGATAAGCTTTATATTTCTATATAACAGCTTTAAGGTTAGATATGCTTTTTTGATGAGTAGTGACACATATTCCTCAAATCTTAATCTACAATCGAAAATAACTCGCAGATTCTTTACACTGTTAACAACTTGTATTGGCTCATTACAAATAATTAACATGAGGTGAGTCTATATGTTATAACCGCTTTGAACAAAAAATAATGACGTTGCATTTATTTGTGTTCAGTTTTAAATTATGCAGTTTGGAAGATTCCGATAATAATTCAAGGTCATGATTTATTTGTGTGCACGCCACATCAACAAGATGTGGTTCAACAGAAAGTGATAATTGTGTGTCATCTGCAAATGCTTGTATGTCAGAATATTTTACTAAATTAAAAATATCGGCGATATATATAAGGAACAATATCGGACCCAAAACAGATCCTTGGGGAACGCCAGATGTTACGAAGGAAATTTCGGAGCACGCATTTCAACTACAACTTGCTGACGACGGTTAGGTAGCATTTAGAGACATTTATGGAGATAGGATCAAAACCATAATATTAATAACCTTGTCTGTTTATTTCTTTTCACTATCATTTCAAAATAGAAAATAGTATAAAAAATATTATTTTGGGTATTCAGCAGATAACTTTCAAAGAAAACATTCGTTTCTTTCATATACCTTTGGTGCAAGTCTGACCAAAAATGGAAGATCGACAAGACTCCCCCCTACGGTGACTTGTCGACATCTTTCATACACCTACCATATCAAGATTCAGCATGAAAAGCAATAAAACAACCACTCTTTCTATATATTGATGATTCAAGTCTGATCATGCTAATATATATAATATTAAGTATCTCTAGCCCTACCTAGAGGATACTACATCACAATCAAACGTTTATTACATTTCAAAGTCAAGAAAATACCAAAAAGCACAGAGAAAATAGTTATAAAATTTCGCTCACCGCATGCATGTCCAATAATTGAAGTATTTCATATAATATTTTCGATGGAATAATTCCTTTAAACATTGTACAATCTTTTTCGTTCTCTTTAGAACTCGTCAGAAGGACATAAATCCAATTCGAAATAAAAGTTAATATTGAAAATAAAAATGAAATATTTTCATGTCAAGAAACTGACAGGAAGACATCTATTTACATGACAAATATATTAAAAATAACAAAAAACAAACATTCCTTTAGAGCCCCAAAACTCGTCTAGTTTAATAAATAAATACCTATTATTTCTGCTTAGATCATTGTTAAAAAATATTATTTTGGGTATTCAGCAGATAACTTTCAAAGAAAACATTCGTTTCTTTCATATACCTTTGGTGCAAGTCTGACCAAAAATGGAAGATCGACAAGACTCCCCCCTACGGTGACTTGTCGACATCTTTCATACACCTACCATATCAAGATTCAGCATGAAAAGCAATAAAACAACCACTCTTTCTATATATTGATGATTCAAGTCTGATCATGCTAATATATATAATATTAAGTATCTCTAGCCCTACCTAGAGGATACTACATCACAATCAAACGTTTATTACATTTCAAAGTCAAGAAAATACCAAAAAGCACAGAGAAAATAGTTATAAAATTTCGCTCACCGCATGCATGTCCAATAATTGAAGTATTTCATATAATATTTTCGATGGAATAATTCCTTTAAACATTGTACAATCTTTTTCGTTCTCTTTAGATCAGACTTGAATCATCAATATATAGAAAGAGTGGTTGTTTTATTGCTTTTCATGCTGAATCTTGATATGGTAGGTGTATGAAAGATGTCGACAAGTCACCGTAGGGGGGAGTCTTGTCGATCTTCCATTTTTGGTCAGACTTGCACCAAAGGTATATGAAAGAAACGAATGTTTTCTTTGAAAGTTATCTGCTGAATACCCAAAATAATATTTTTTAACAATGATCTAAGCAGAAATAATAGGTATTTATTTATTAGAAAATAGTATATCGTGCAATAAATGTTGAAAATAGCATTTTTCACATTAATATGAAAAGGGATTTTCATACGTGTCGCACACTTCAGTTTTTCTGCGACTCAATTAGCATAGTTAAGTAAATAAATTTCAGAATTAACTTGAGCGTTAAAATATATCTCTAACTGTTACAATTTACTTTTGATATGCTGTTAGCGTACGTTTAGGATTTGTCACACGCTATGTGAAATCAAATCAAGGACTAATAAAGTCATACTTGGAGTTCCCCAGGGCTGCGTCCTAGGGCCCTTAATATTTATGTTATTTGTAAATGACCCTCCAAATTATGTAGGAAATGAAGGACATATTACGATGTTTGCTGATGATACCACTATTTCAACAACGGCAACTAGTGTGGATGAAATTCAGTTGAAAATATTATTAATATTTTAAGCGCTTTGTGTGATAGCGATAAATTAATATTAAATGCTGGGAAAACTGTAGCAATTAATTTTCATATAAAAAAATCACTACCTACAAATTTTAATGTCTTGGATATCGAACTGAAGAATGAAACGAAATATCTTGGTACTCTATTGGATTATAAGTTAACATAGGATAATCATATTGACACTGTATGTAAAAAATTAAATAAAGCATATTTTGGCATCCTGCAGGTAAAAAACACTTTGGATGAATATGGATTACTAAATATTTGTTATGCTTTGGCCTACTCGCACATCTCATTACATATTATGAGTTGGGGATGCGGCAGAGAAATGAGTAGTATAGAAAAGACTAATTCGTTTAACATTCAGTTTAAGATCTAGTGAAAGTTGTAGATCAGTTTTCAAAGAAAAAAACATTTAACTCTACCATCCTTATATATATATTTAAATGTATAATTTATAACTCTGGTCTGAACTACAGCATCATGTGCAAAAGCTGTAGAGGATCCAGCTGCACAAATAGCCAGTCAGTGGATATGGATGATCCGGACGACGGGACGACCCTACTTCCCAGTAAATCAGTAATGTCTATTGTTTTGCCGAATAAAGTCATTTTTTGATTCTGACAAGTTAAATTTCATTCAATAAATCTGACAAATACCAATAATATATAAACAGGAATTCGCAACAAGTTTCATCAGCGCAGCTAGGGCCGTTCCACCCGGCGTATGACGGTCGCAGCCGCACTGGAGTGGCTTAGCTCCGTAATGGATGACACTACAGAGAAGGTAGACATACCAATGGTAAGCCCAAAATATGAAGGGAAATGTTTAGCCGAGTACCTTTTCCTCTCCGAGTCTTCATTTACCCGCAATGACGCCATTTCGAATTTTTTTCTACTTTTGAAATTTTGACAGCAATAGAACGGAAAACTATGAACAAAATATGCATGAAACATCTACAATACGAAGGGACATGCTTCTTCGAAGTTTTTATGATCATTTCGACACAAATCGGACCAGTAACAACCTTTCTGCTGCACTTTATAGCCAGCTCTGCAATTTCTGCGACTCAGGTCCTTGATGCTCCGCAAAAACAGGGAAGCCAACGAGGAAGAGTAGGGGACTTTTTGGTACGTATTGTCCTGGACCAAAACTACAATCCTGCAAATTTTCAGCTTAACAATAATTAATTCCGGGTCAAAAACTAAAATTCCTGGACTATATGAGCATATTTGCCTTAATGGCGTATAAGGTTTAATATATTGGAAGTACTATATAAGTAAGTTAAAGTTGAAATATTAAAAAAAAAAAATTATCAACAAAACTAGTTTAAACATGAGTCTCAAACTGGGTATAAAAACAAGCATAACATTTTCTATCAATCTTAAGACTAATGTTTGAAATAATCTCGGAAATAATTTTATATAAATATAAATATAATAAAATAAATGTAAAAATAATTTTACTTTCACGCTCTGTTGTATATTATCTGACATCGTTTTATTAAATATCATTTCACTCAATCTTCATATATTCATCAGTGGAATATATAGCTTACGTATGCACCATTATATACTAGTATATTACATATTATAGAAACAAACAATTCTTTGTAAAACAGATTTTTTTTCAGTTAACCTGGCTTTTGGTAAACATTATAATTTATGTAAATATGCAAACACACGTACAACACGAAGAGATATATGGCATATTATTTATGCCAGAGCTCTGTTGGCTTATAATAGATAGGTGAAACATCATTCAGAGTAATATTCCAAAATATCTGGATGCGCTAAGACTAAAAAAAAGTTTTATTAGACATTTACTGGAAAACTCTGTACCTAAAGACGCTTACGGTCGAAAACGGTAATTCACAACTTTACTTTATTAATTTCATACACACATAACCCTGATGTTGAAAGCTTTTCTGACAAATTGCCTTTTGGTTGGTATCTTACAAATAACGTATTGCGCTGTGTCAAAAATCGCGTGGCAAATCACCATATTCATTAAAATGAAATATTTGGAAGCATTCAAATAAAATTAATTACTTTAAATTATCGCTAAAACTAGGAATAAATATCAAGAGTTTTCCTAATGGAATTTGAGTGGGATTTTCTTATGAGTGCTACATTTATATGGAACGAAAGTGTATTTCAAATTTAGGGTAATGGGCATATTAATCAGAAATAATGATTCTCATTATTACATGACACAGTTTAGTGAAGCGGGGTTTTATATTTTTACCTGAAGCATCCAGGTACAGAAAAGGAAAGTGTTAACATAGGCAAGGATTATTTAGTTCCTTATCTAGTTTGTTGGGATTTAAAAATTATTAAAAAAAAAAAAACAGTTTGCCTGTTTTTAATATTTTAATTTATTTATTAATTTTTATGTTTAATTAAATTTTTGTGTTGAAATTACAATAATCCTTTATTGAACAATTTACTTCCAAAATGCAAGTGAATGAATTTATATGGGTTGGGTTCATGCCCAGAATATGTCTGAACAAGGAAATCACGTTTGTATTTTTTTATGCATGTATAAATACTTGAGTATTACTTTTGATTTCATATTTAATACGAAAACAATGATTTACAACTAGTAATAATATTTTTGTAAATATAAATTATATTAAAAATACTATTTAACAAAAATCACTCGCGCTATCAGAATTAATTTCCACATGTTGTAATAAATGATTCTCTGGAACTGGTATCTATAGTAGGGAAGATGTGGGAGAGTTGGTACCATGGGAGAATTGGGACTTATTCAAATTTTCCAATTCATTGCTTTGTGGGTGCAAGTGTTGCTGGAGAGTTATTTTACATGTAACGACCGACGTTTTAGCTATTAAATATTGGGGTCATTTCATGATTCACATTCACTTAAAAATAAATATGGTCACTTTTAATGATACCGAGCAGTGAGGGTGAGTTGGGACGTTATTTTAAGGGAGAGTTGGCCCATCTTATGTCTCCCCCCCATTCCATGCATGAATTAATTTTCTTATATTAACATTAGCGATTTGCGTTAGCAAAAATTTTTATCGTTTATTGCAATATATTTTTGTTTTTCTTCTGAGCATTTGTCAGATTTTTGAATTAATTAATTAGTTTTTTGTAATAATAAAATATTTTGTTGTGAAGATTTAATTACCTGTCCCAAATTTCCCCATCGCTAGTCCCAAATCTCCCTCTTACGAGGAAGATTTAGGACAAAAACCTGATACTAGAAAATATTTTTCCATGCCGCTATTTACCAAGTAAATTTGACTAATATTTGTAAGAAGTGGTCCAATATATGAAGATCTATTATTGTGTTTTTAATTTTTTGAAATTTTCAAAAAGAAAATTTTTTAAAATTAATTTGTGAAAATTGTCCCAACTCTTCCACATCTCCCGTACTGTTATTCAAACCGTTATTTACCAAGTAAATTTGACTAATATTTGTAAGAAGTGGTCCAATATATGAAGATCTATTATTGTGTTTTTAATTTTTTTAAATTTTCAAAAAGAAAATTTTTTAAAATGAATTTGTGAAAATTGTCCCAACTCTTCCTCATCTCCCGTACTGTTATTCAAATCCTGATTTTCTTCATCGTGATTTACGACTGATAAGTGAATATTTGAACAATTCATACCATTGCATTCTGAGCAAGCTACTGGGCTACTGTTTTCGACATCCACAAGCATTTCTGCATTCTATTTTACATGATCATGCGATTATATTTATCACGTTATTTGGTGCCGATGGATCGTTCATTTTGACTGAATGCAATTCATCGCCCCAATCTTGATTCAAGGATTCAATCCAATTCAGGATTGCACTTCAGAATATACTCTTTTGAGATGCTCTTTAAAGCTGTCTATCGCAGGCGGTTTCGATGCGAGATCAGCAGCTGCTTTTTCTCTAATATTCACATTGTAGACGCCCACGTCACTCAAATATAACGAAAATTCAGCTCAGTATCATAGCTTACTGGTACACCCACTACGCACAGATCTTCCGAATTTTCCAGCATCTGCGACAGTTTTTCTGATTTCAGACAGAAATTTGTGTCCAGTGATCCTCTGAATACCCCTATACAAGTTTGCAAAAAACGGCTCAGATCTAATGTTTCTACTTTTAGTATTTTCCAAAATTTTTCGAAAAAATATTCACTGTTTTCCGACATTTCGACCTCAAATTTATCACCAGTGATCACAGAAACGTATATTTAGACACATTGGATGCTTATGGTGATAGGAAATCATAAAGACTTACCAATATTTTCTGAGAATTTTCCACAATTTTCCTTCTATGAGCTCAAATTCCTAATTAGCATCCATAAAAACCTTTTAAATTCTGTATCACTTGAATTTATAGACCGAAAGTGTTACCTGTTGGTACATTCTGGCTAAACTTTCCGAATTCTCGATGAAAATGAGGTATTTCTGATCTCCGATTCGTATTCAATGACCCCAAAAAAAACCCGTATAGTAAGTTTCATAAAATTTCATGGAAAACAACCCGAGATATTTAATTCGTTACATAACTATCGATAAAAATTGTTTATTTATTGATTACACAGCCACACAAAAAAAGTGATCTGGCCTGCGGACCAGACCAGTGTACCCTTATGTATTTGGACTCGCTGAAACCGAATCCGAAGTCATAATAGGGAACTTGCATAAAAATTTAAATAGGGAAATAATACTAAAAAACATAAGGTGACATTGTAATAAAACGTATATTTCACAAAAAAACATATTTTCTAATTCAGCCCGTTGCATATAAACAATTGAAACTGCTGTAAAATTCAAATTTTATATCGCGCTAAGAAAACGCTACCTTTCGCCGTGACGTCAGAGTGCACAACTACACATCCAGTGCATGGAGATATTAGGCTCGTGGTTAGTTTCTATTCTAGTTTGTGACTGTGAATTAGATGCTCCGCACATGGAGCTACTTTTTAGAAACGGTAACTGGTTTGTGACGGAAATATAAACTGATCGCTAACTAGTTAGTAACCGGACTCCGCACACGAAGCTACTGTATCTGCCACAAAATTCACATTCAATTGCTCGTTCATCTTGAAATCATCCAAAAGACACTTGAAAACACACAAAAAACTCTGTAATTACTTCCCGAAACTCGGAAACTAGATACTGAAGTGACTGCACGCAGGATTTCTTAAAATTGATCACAAACCAATTACCAACTAGTTACTAACTAGTAGCGCCGTGTGCGGCACTCGATAGAACGTCATAGGAAGTGACTATCGAGTGATTGGTTACTAACTGCAGCCACCAATCAGTTTCTTTCGAGTAGCCCCGTGTGCAGACGGCCTTTACTGATTTATGTACTAGATTATTGGTTCACAAAGGCCAATCTGACAATTTGCCTATTGTGGATATGATGGTTGCAACATTTATAAAAAATTCAGAAAGTTTTTCGCTTGGGGAAGTTCGCGGGGCGGCGTTAAGACAAATAAGTATTGTATTATTTTAGTTAGTCATAATGATATATGAATATTAGTTTCTCGTCGTTATGCAATCATGAAGTCGTAATGCCTAGTAATCACTTTCAAAAAGCGGTTTTTTTTGCATTTCTGACAATGTTATAAATCCATAATTATGATTTTAAATGGACATAGACAAAATGTAATTTAAAAATATGAAATCAAAATTGTCAAAAGCAACATGTTTATTTGGAAGACAAGAATCTTGCTATACAGGGTGTCCCAATTAAGACGGGCCAACTAATTATCCTTGGTTATTCATATTTGGCACATATTACGTATCCAGAAGAGGACACATTTTTATATACAAATTTTTATCTAGGTCATAGGCGTACGTTGCTACAGGATTTATATAATATATTATATATACTAAAATGCACCCAGACCGGATTATTTTCGCTTATACTTTATTTCTCAATGTTTTAGGGGATATGAAACACTCTTAGCGAGAAAAACAATTTTGGTGAATTTTTCGCAATACAAACTTACAAAAAATACACGTTTTGATGTAGAAGTAATGAGCCAAATATAACCAATATATTGCACCTTTTGCATTATTTTTAAAACGTCGGATATAAGTAACAAACTAGAGTAAACATTATACTCTTCGCCAGATTATTGAATTTTCTATATAATTTTTGAATATTCTATAGTATACTCTTCGCAGTTTGTTGAAAATAAGTAAATTTGTGTCTGTAAAATCTTATCAAATGTTACAGCAGTCTTCATGTATATATTTTTTTTCATAAAATATTTCATAACCTTTATATTTACTGATCGATTTTTAAAAAATAAAGTTCTTTCTCTAGCTAACACTAACTTACTGTGCAAATTTCAATACGATACAACTTTCCGTTCTTGAGTTATCGTGCTTACAAGAAACGTGACGCACGGACAGACAGATGGATATTTTGAAAGTTGTTCAGAATTCGATCACTAACACAATAATATGATTTTTTTTTTCCTCTACGGGAACCGGATATCTACGCACGACAAGAGGTGCACTTCCTATTACACATTATTAGTTGAATCCTTTTCTTACTCCTCCCACCGTTTTTTTTTACATATTTATGTACATTTTATGTGGTTTGGTTTAATGTTTTGGCGAATACAAGTCATTTCTATTATTAGTATTTTTTTTATTGGCATTTCACCTAAATTCATAAAAATACTGAGTTTTTTAAATAATTATAAACTACGGTTCTCGGCTGCAAACGGAGAAATCCGCAAGCGCAGTCCGCTGCCGTCCCGAAAGGGTTAACAGTAGTATTTTTACATAATGGTACAATATAGTATTTAAATAAAATAGGTTGATATATTTTCCATCGCAAGTTATATTTTCTATTATTGAAAGTATCCATTCAACATTATTTGTATAATGTAAATACGCTGGCGCTGCTAGTGTACTACTCACCTATCTTACGGCAACAATATCAGCGTCGTGCACCGTGACGTCACACGCTTAGGCACTGTTTTCAAACGGTTTGCTGCGCGTGGAACTTTAATTATTTATAACAAATTAATTACTCACATTTAAGGCGTCATATTTTGCATATCCTTTTTTGTTACATATTTGAACATTTTTATGCAATAAAAAAAAATGTGCAAGTTCCCTATTGGCAGATTGCTTCTTTTTTCACCCTTAACACAAAAAAAACACATGGCAAATTTCATGTAAATATGCAAAAATGTCCCAATTATTGCAACCACATTAGATTCACAAATTTGATTTTATAATTCTTGACGTCGGACTCTTGCTTGACTCTAGTTTGACAAGATTATCATGGAACCATCGCCGAACCATATCTTGCGTTTGAAAATGATTTCATAGAAATCTCTTAAGCCAATCCAGAGTAATGTTTGAACAAATATAAAAAAATAAAAAAAATAAAAAAACATACCTACGGGTCGAATTGAGAACCTCCCCCTTTTTAAAAAATTTATGAAGTCACTTAATAACATAGGTCGACAAAAAAAAAATGTTGTTTTAGAGACGTGACCCTACCTATCTTTAATACAATTTTCCACTGAATCCGATAATGATAAAAAAAAGTTTCTGACGTATGAATTACCCCCATAGACTCTCAATTCTCCCAAAATTCAAAAAATCCAAACTGGCCATCCAACCCACCTATCTTTAATAAAATTCGCCTAAATCTGAAAATGAAAAAAGAAATGTTTAGACGTGAGAGATCCCCCCTACTCATCCGTATCTCTCACTTACTCCTTTCAAAAATAAAAATAAATACAAATCAGACGTGAAAACCGTTATAACTTTTATAAAATCTGTCGGTAAAACCAAAACTAAAAAATATTTTTGAACTAATAAGTTCTCTTCGCTAGTACACTTAAACTCGCCCCCAGATAGCATTTGCAAATTACGGTTAGCATCCTAGCATTGATGAAATTTTTCAGTGAAAGCTTATTGTTTTCCAAAATGTTTTAGGCTCTAAAGTAACTTTAAGCTAGGTAGGATACGGAAGGTATTTTCTAAAACCCGGTTATAACTTACTCTGGATTGGTAGACACCTTGACGTGGCCCCAGGGCTTGAACTCGCATTTTGATTGATTGCGGAATTAAAATGCTAAAACATTTTAATTCCATTAAAATGCTAAAACTGAATTGATTGCCGAATTAAAATGTTTTAGCATTTTAATTCCGCAATCAATTAAAATGCAAGTTCAAGCTCTGGGGCCACGTCAAGGTGTCTACCAACCCAACCTGGATTTAGAAAATACCTTCCGTATCCTACCTAGCTTAAAGTTACTTTAGAGCCTAAAACATTTTGGAAAACAATAAGCTTTGACTGAAAAATTTCATCAATGCTAGGATACTAATCGTAATTTGCATCTGGGGGCGAGGTTAAGTGTACGAGCAAAGGGAACTTATTAGTTCAAAAATATTTTTTAGTTTTGGTTTTACCGACAGATATTATAAAAATTACAACGGATGCCTTGTCTGACTTGTATTTATTTTTATTTTTGAAAGAAGCAAGTGAGAGATACGGATGAGTAGGAGGATCCCTCACGTCCAAACAATTTTTTTGCCATTTTCGGATTCAGCGAATTTTATTAAAGATACGTGAGGAGGATGGCCAGTTTAGATTTTTTGAATGTTTGGGGGGGGGAATTGAAGGCGTATGGGGGGGATCCATACGTCAGAATTTTTTTTTTACCATTTTCGGATGCAGCGGAAAATTTTACTAAAGATAGGTGGGTTGGATAGCCAGTTTGGGTTTTGTGATTTTTTGGGGGTGTATGGGTGGGAATCCATACGTCAGAAGATTTTTTTTTATCATTTTCGGATTCAACGGAAAATTTTACTAAGGGGGGTACCATACGTCAGAAATTTTTTCTCTTATCATTTTCGGATTCAGAGGAAAATTTTCCCAAAGATAGGTAGCTTGAATGGTCAGTTTGGATCTTTTGAATTTTTGGGGGGGGGGGGGAGTGTATGGGGGTAATCCATACGTCAGAAATTTTTTTTTTATCATTTTCGGATTCAGCGGAAAATTTGACTAAAGATAGGTAGGGTCAGTAAAACAACATTTTTTTTGTCGGACTATGTAAATAATGTACTAAAAATGTGATCAACCTAATCACGCAGATTGATTTTCCGGAAAAACATACATTGCAATCTATAATCTAGTTAGCACTTATATATTTTAATATTTTTGCGTACCCAGCATACAAGTAACACTGGAAAGTGTAGAAATTTATGAAACTACAAAGGTTTACCAGACTAATCATAGTCATAAGTCAAAATCGATCACAAATTGCCAAATGTATATGACTGCAAAAACGGTTTAAATTGATAGGGGAAAAACTGTTGACTAGAGAATAAGATTTTATTGAAGACTTGATCAAAATGAAGAACGATCTATATATTAATTTTAAAAAATGATGCTTTATATTCAGTAATACAATCTCAATTTAAAAACACTATAGCTGCGCCAATACACAAGTCTGGCGACATAGATGAATAATAACTATCGATTTATTAGGTTAATGAATAGTGTAGTCTAAAATCACACGATTAATTCAATATTTCGATAAGCACAATATAATAAGACATTAGTAAGGATTTAGAGAAGGCTTTAATATGAATCATACACTGCGAAAAGTTATTAGTACTATGCAGTGTAATTTTAATGCAAATAAAGAAAGAATTATTATATTTCTGGATTTAAGGCCTTAAATACTTATCTGACAAAATATATGATACATGCAGTGAAACAAATATTGTCAATTTTGAAATACCACAAGGTACGGTAATTCGATCGGTACTCTTTGCACTATACGTAAATGATATAATTAGAGAAAGAAATCATATATAACTCTTTTATGAGTGGGCGATACAGTTTTAATATTTAGTGGACAAAACTAGAAATCTACAATGGAAAAATAAAAATAGGTATGGACTCAAGCACGTCGATTTATTGTCATCAAATTTTAAAAAAGCAAACTTATTGTATTTTCATCAACTTTAGTAGGTTTGCCATACAGCAAGAATACTATAAATTGCCCAGCTGGTAAGAAAGAGATAGTTTTACGTTTAAAATATCTCGGAATTATAATTGATCACAATTTAAAGTGGCCACATAGAATATTTAAATACAAAAATAAGAAAATTAATTTATAGATTTTATTTATATGGGATATACTAGATAAGAAAAATATCGTTGTATAGATCGGCATTTTAAAATCAATAATTAAATATAGTATAACCAGTTGGGAGTCAGTTTATGATACTACTTTAAAGCCTTCACAGATGATTCAAAATATGATAAAAAACTATGTTCTTTTTTTAAATTTTGTGTATTTATTTAACATCAGCCTATTTCCGCTACCAAGACGGACTCCAGGAGACGAGCTACACTCAAAGTGGAACTTCTTCTCTGTCGAAGAGTAGGATCTTTTACTTGCCTAACATTTAATAGACAAGAGACCGACTGGTTTCCCTCCGAATAATGATATATCCACTGTGTAATCTTCGTTTCAAATTACATAGCTTCTACGTATACATTGATATACAAGCCGCTAGAAGGTGGGACGAGGTTGCCGGGTTTCCCCAGATATATTACCCATCCAAGTACTAACCGCGATGAATGTTGCTTCACTGTAAGCATCGAAATAGTCATGACGCCAAAACTATGTTCAAAAAAGAAAAAAGGTATTCAACAATATTGCTATAGAACGAATAACGTTCTAGAAATAAAAGAAATGTACATCCTAAATGTATTAACACGTTGACTGTCCGTATTATAACACAACGGAAACCGTGGTACCTCCACTGCAACTAAATAATACAATTTTTGCGTGACCCACATATGGTTCATAGACTCTGCAATACCAGCGTCCGTGACCCATAGGCGGGTCACGGGACAGTCAACGTGTTAAAATGTATCCATATCCCCGATACGCAGGACAAAGTGCAACAGTTAAAATTGGTCAACGTTGCTTCGAAACCAGTGCTGCCGTCCTAAGAACAGATGCCGTACCTACAAAAAAATCGTATTTTGAGATTTTAGTCTTAATAGGATCGTGGCAAGGTAAATTAGCTATTTACTAGACAGAAATGCCGTATCCGTTTAATAGAATAGAAAAAACGTGCATATTATTTGGCCGTATCTGAAAAATTGGTTAGCTTTCCAAAGACAATATGCGGTATATGCATATTACTAGTAAAAAATGCAGGAACTGCTTGCGTGACTCTGTAGTTACGGCGCGCGGCGTTTCCTGTTAGGACAAGTTAGGTAGCGCTTTTCTTATTAGGAAAACAACAATATAAGCCATTTGCAGTTGTGTGGAATGAAGCTGTATCTGGTAGGGACTAAGAAGATATTATAAGCTGTTTTAACGCATTTTTTCTTAAATATACAGATGAACCTAAAATTATGATTTGGCTACATAATTGTTCTAGCCAAAATAAGAACTGTTGTCTCCTTACATTTTTGGTTAGGATAATTAATTCTACTGAAACCGCAAAGGAAATAATTTTCAATTTTTTTGATCCGGGACATACATTCATGTCGACAGATAGCTTCCATCAGGTGGAGCTATCACTTAAAAAAAAAAGGAAAAGATTTTGATGATTTCATAGACGCCGTGCAAAAAGCACATAAGTCAAAAGCAGAGGTCAAAGTAATGGCACATAAGTGGAAAGATTTTTCAAGTCTAAGGCAAAGATGAAAAAAAAAAACAAACTAAAAGAACTTATTTACAAATAAAAGCCACTAGAAGGATTTTTTTTAAGTATAAAATATCATTTGAAAGTGAAAAATATTAGAAATTGGACTTTTTATGCAAAAAGGCAATGACAAAAAACGGTATTTTATTACAAAATTTACCACATTTTGATGAACCTTGAGGTTTACAAAAGCAAAAAAGATATCGTTGTTGAAAAATCATGGTGGCGAAAGAACTTTTGGATTAATTTAGCAGAACGCGCCAAAAATCAAAAAATATATATTTTAAAATTAGTAGCCTTTTAGTTCCATATTAATAACTTAAGTTAAATAAATATTACTAAGTTCTTAATATGTTTTTTCTTTTTGTTATGATTATAACTCTTTAATAAAATATTTGTTTAATGTAAGTATGTAGTTTTATTAAAAAAGTGTAAAAACATTTTTCTACGACTGTTAAAAAGACTACTATTTTTACTATATTTTAGTGCTTAAAACATATTTTATGTTTATGGCACTTATTTGACAAATTACCATTATTATGTACGTTGTCCATTGTATTTATGCACATACGGCCTTTTCACATTGCATATTCAAGATATTAAAGGGGTGAAAAATGCCGTATCTAACTTTATTAAAGGAATATGATGATTTTTGCGAAATTTTTCTTCACTAACAATTTTTTAAACTAATATTTATTAAAAAAGTACAAATAAATTCTTTCAAATATTTTAAATACTTAAAGGCCATTGAAAAAACTTTGCCCATCATTTCCTCCATTTGACTCTCCCTGTAGATACGGCATCTTTTCTTAGGACGGCAGAGTGGGCACACATACGTTTAAAAAATGTTTAAAAAGGATTGAAAACGTTCTAGGGTTTTTAGCAATAGTTCATTTAACGAAAAAATGTCGCGCGGAAAAACGTTTTTATTAACCAAATATAAAGGTCTTTTAAACATCATAGATAACGACTGAATAACATTAAAAAAACGATAAATATTCGTTAATATTCAATGTTTATGAAACGAAAGTAAATGTAGAATATAAACGTTTTATTAAAGTTTTAAATAACGTTAAATATTCACTAATTATGTACGTTAATTAAACGAAATTAAATAGGCTCTAGGTCTCCATTTTCCAACATACATATATATGATATGTTATAGGGTGAGCCGCCATGTAGATGAATGGACAATTAATAGGTAAAGACCCGCTGGACTTTATCATAAAACCAGTGGGTGCTTAACTTATTAAACAGATCTCGGCCAAGTCACAGTAGTGACTGCTATTTGCTTCATAGCAGTAGCAACTGTTACGAGCTCTGATAAATAGCTGCTATTTTTTAGCAGGTTGAAATCGCCAGCTGAGTGCCAACGCGCCTTTGCAGCAACACAAGCAGGCTGCGTCGGCCCAATAGCAGTGATAGCACAAGCAGCGCATGCACATTCGTTCCGCTACAGCGAGCAGCCGCCAAGCGGGTCCACAGTGTAGCACTTAGGAAGGGAATATGTAATTAATGTAAAACTATTTTATTTTAACAGTATTTAACACATGATTATGTTCGTCTGCTCAAATATTTTAGAGGAATATAACAAATAAACTAATAAATGTTATACAAATAATTTATATTTCTTTTGAAACTAATCATATTTAACTATCCATACAGCAATTGCGTTTTTTTTATATAAAAAATTTTAATTTTTTGTTATCTGTTAATACGCGCCATTTAGCCAAAACAACTAATGCTAAGAAATAGCTGCTATTAAAATAGCAGCTATTTTTAACTGCTAAATGAAAATAGCAGTAGCAGAAGTAGCTGCTACACAAAAATAGCTGGTTCGACCCATCACTAAGTCACAGAATAATGATCTTTAACCTAATCGTTATAAGATCCATCCAAATAAATCTATGCTCCCTGAAAGAATTTGAACATTGCAATCTATGTTATTTATTTTATATAAATTCATAAGGGTATAAGTTGAAGCATGACTGATTATTGTCAGTGGTTTGCATGTGGCGCCATCTACAAATAATTTCTGCAGCTAACTACGTGGTAAGTGGTCACATTTTACGCATTAATATAGCTGAGTAGAAAGACGTTAAAAAAACGCCTCATCTACCATTTATTTCACCTGTAGATTTAGAATGTCAGTGCATTTTAATAAGTTGAAAGCATCAGTTATTTTAAAATTGTATAAAAATGTTTTTTATTTTTAAATAAAACACATTTCAATTGCTACATTTGATTAATACAATAACAAAACGTTTAATTTTCTCGTTTCATAAACCCACGTTGTTACAAACGTCTCATATTATTAACGTGTATTATTAATGTGTTAATACATCAGTAAAACAAACGTTGTAATTGAAATTAAAACAAATATTTCAGTATCCCCTTCTACTACAGGTTGGGAATGTGTGTAAGAGTAATGTATTTTATAGGTTTTATTTAAATATAAAATTTTACAATATAATTTTATACGTTGATATAGATACGTAGAAAAACGTTTAAATAACGTAATCTACCATATATTTCACCTGTGAATTTAAAATTCCCTTGCATTTAGTAAGTTGGAACCAACAGTTATTTTAACGTTATAAAAAATACGTTTTTTCTTTAAATAAAACGATTGAATCGCCGTATTAAATATAACTAATAAAAAACGTTAAACTTTTTCGTTTCATAAACGTTACCTGTAACGAGTCGTTAAAGCTCCTTACTTTATAAACGTGTTTTATACGTTATTACATATTTGTGAAAAAGACGTGCTTACTAACATTTTATTCCAGTATTTTCTTCTACTAATGGTTAAAAATGCGTGTAGTATATCGTATTTTAAACGTCTTACTTAAACGCTGAAATTTTCAACCAAATGCACCGTTGAAAATTTCAACGTAAAACGTTTAATCAACGACTAGGGTGTTTTAAAAACGTTTATTAAATGTACGTGTGCCTGTTGTAGAACTCTCCAAAATCGTCCTAAGTTGAAGACATAATCAAAATTCGACTTAGGCAAAAATTTCATTTAAAGACATTTTTGGGAGTCTGCAGAGGCGCAGATCAGTCCATAAGGACCGTTTTGGGTTCTATAAGGCCTTGGAAATGACCAGGTGAAAATTCGAAGAAACACCGAATTTTCACTTAAGAAAAATGTTTTTGGTTCAGAATATGAGAGTAGAAGTATATAATGACAAAGATTTATGAATAATATACTTTTTCAAAGGTACCATAAATTGGACTTTAAAAAATAATATTTTTGGAAGGGTGTCAAAATTTGGCCCAGGAATCGATTTATCGAAAGTACGCCAAAGTTTCACTTGCAGACTAATTTTTTAAAACTGCGTTGAAATTTGGCTTGAAGATCGATTTTTCAAAAGTACGCCAAAATTTCACCCGCAGATTAACTTTTCAAAAGTACCTTGAAATTTGGCTTGAAAATCGATTTTTCAAAAGTACGCCAAAATTCCACCCGCGGATTAACTTTTCAAAAGTACCTTGAAATTTGGCTTGAAAATCGATTTTTCAAAAGTACGCCAAAATTTCACCCGCAGATTAACTTTTCAAAAGTACCTTGAAATTTGGCTTGAAAATCGATTTTTCAAAAGTACGCCAAAATTTCACCTGCAGATTAGTTTTTCAAAAGTACCTTGAAATTTGGCTCGAAAATCGATTTTTCAAAAGTACGCTAAAATTGGTCTTAAAATGGATTTTTCAAAAGTACCACAAAGTCAGTTTAAAAAGTACCACGAAAATATGATTTAAATTATTTTTTATTTTTTATTCCTCAACCAAAGACATTGACCTTTGAGGTACGGTCATTGAAAGCCCAATTCTAAAGTATGAGCATAAAATTTTAACGATGCACTGCATCCGAAAGGCAAAATAGAAGATTTTGTCAAAGCCGGCGTAGTGCCGATAAGCAAAAATTGATAAAAATCAATGCACATGTACAAGGCCGGTTTCTCGCATAGAAAGAGTTTGGATTGACCCAGCGGCTCGCAATTTAGTCGAGCGCGTTGAGTGGTCCAGACAAAGCAATGGTAGAAAAGCCAATAACAGGGCTTTTCAAATGACAAAGTTATAGAGGAAAACGCCTTGTGCATAAAAATCCAAAAATTTAATTTTGCCTAAAAGTCGCTCGAAGGTGAGACGCTGCCAAATCGATAATATTAATCGACTGTGATAAGGGTTAGTAAGTCGTGGACTGATCGAACGCCACTCAACTTATGCAGTAATAAGTCCTCTGAATGTGTTTGAGTACGTGAATCTCCACGATACAAGAACTTTAAAGCTAAGTAGTCTCTAGCGAAACTAAATTCATTTAGTAAAACTTTTTTAAGTTAATTTCAGTCAGCCTTAATTATTCATTTACCCAGAGTCTGAAATGATTCTAAAAGCTCACATTTTGATTCTGAGAAGGTACGTATGAATCTTTTCTACCTAATCGATCGTTAGCGTGAGCGCTCTCGCTTGTATGGTCTGAAAGTCACTACCTTGATTGGGGAAGGCACGATTCTTTCTTGAGAATTTTGTATAACCAATTCTGTTAAATAAACGGATTCTTTGAACTAATATTTCTTAATTGATCTTGAGGCCTGTTGACGGTCTATAATCCCTGGAACTTTCGTATAGAAAGCCGGATGTGTCGAGTTAATTCGCATTAACGTTCGACCTTCTGGTTGCTTTACGGAGGTTTGATAGGGATTTTTTTATGCGTTTTTTGAGAAATATATTCCGTTATTAATGGACCAAAACGTGATTTTCGCGTACCAAAACTAATCCCTCCGCAGAGAAATTCTTCGGTTGGGATTTTTTTATGCAAAAATTCAGGAAATTTAGAGGTGCCTAAACCCCTAACGAGGGAATTCGGGTCCAGAGAGAGCGTAGTTTCCGATCTGTGGTAGTGCAGCCTTGGTCCCATTACTCGGCTACCGAAGTGCATCTTATCTCGAACCCGCCTGGGAGGTAGAAGAACGGGGTAATACGCGACTGGCGCCCCCTGAGAAATAAATTGGTGTCGCGTCATTTTGACGCCCGGTAGTGCGTTCTTCTACATGGCGCCCAACGTGGGGCGTTGTTAGTCAGCAGGGCTTTCTGGAAAGGATATGGATGAATCAACGCCTTTCCAGTTTTACGACGAGCCGACATCTGTGATGGACAACGTCTCTAGAGGGTTAGAGAGGCCGTGCGCGGAGGATGTACTGGGTAGTTCGGGGGTAGGCCCGAGTACCACTGAAGGAGTCATACAGCCCTCCTCAGAACAAGTGTTCGCCCAAATGGCAGCAGGTCTTGCCAAAGCTCTAAGCGAAGCCACGCACGAGCATAAGTATCGGTCGAAGCATCCAAATGCGGAATTTCATGGCTTCGAACACGAAGACCCTCATTCATCATATGGAGGAATTTTTCGTCCGAGTACGAATTACGCAGGATAACGACCGTCTATATAAAATATCAGAACAGCTCAAAGACGATGCCAGGAAATGGTTCGAACAATACCGAACCCTAATTACCACGTATCCTCTATTCCTCGAGCGGTTCAGAAGCCGTTACGATTCAGGTGAAGTACTCACCGAAGCAGTAGCTAATTTATATGGCAAGAAACAAGATGCCGAGGAAAGTACGTCAGTATTTATTTCCAGGAAGGTATGCCTCTTCAAGAGGATCGATCCGTTTAAGCCGGAGGCGATGAAGGCGGCTACCATCTTCAATCAGTTGAGACCCGATATGAAAATGCTCCTAAAGAGTGCCGTCATACTAGATACAAATACACTAGTGACGATGACCGAACAAATGGCCAAAATCATGGATGAGAATAAACAATTCGAGACTCTGCAAAATGCAAAAAAAAGCAAGGACCAAGAAGCGTCCACCTCTACCGCTTCAGCTCAAGGGAATCAGCAATCGAGCAGTAACTGGAGAACGGAACCCTCTGGTGCATCTTTGGTGCATCTAGGACACCATTCAATGGATCTCAAAGAAGAGATAATCCGCCAGCACCAAGGGTGCATTTTGCAAATAATATTTCCTCGCTGCCCAGAGGGGATATACCGAGAAGGGGTACTGGAGACGTAAGGAACTCCCGAGTCCCGTATCGCCCTTGCAGATATTGCCCAACGGAGCAGTGGCATTTTCATGCGGAATGCCCAAACAATCCCTATCGTAATATGAATACGGGAAACCAAGCGGGGGTCAGAGGCGATGGCCCAGGCCGAACTGTACCAGCCCCGCCTACCAGGCCCCAGCAGGCTCGAAGCGACCCTCGGGGAAGCTCCGAAGCAAGAAGTTTAAATTAAAAAACTTCGATGACCTTCCTGACCTTAATTACCTGTTTAAGGATCAAGAAGTCAACCTATCTCCCCACCGATTCACTCCATTAGAATCTATCAATCAAACTAACGACGCTTTCCCTCTGCCTCGCATTAAGATTATAATTAATAATCGAGCGGTTAACGCTTTATTGGATACAGGTTCGACAAGGAATATTATCCAACCGAAATTTTTGAACGACATTGATCAACTTACAGCTCCCCAAACGTTTGTTATGGCTTGTGGCGATGGTTTAGTAGAATCCCTCGGGACTACGACCATGAACGTTAATGTACTAGATGTACCCTTTCAGACCACGTTTCAGGTCATTCAAAATTTAAACGAAGAGCTCATTCTGGGAGCCCCGTTTTTATATGCTCACAATGTCGTATTCGATTATCAACGTAAATGTGTCTACGTCGGCACTGAAGAGCGAATAACCGTCTTCTGGAATCAAGCGGCACATCAAGCAAGGAAGCAATGCCGGCTTCCCGAAGAACTGATCATCGGAAACGATAATTTAAAACCTCTATTCGAGGAATTCGCTGAATTGTTCACCGCGGTGCCTACCCAAGCTACCACGGTGACAACGAAACATAAAATAAAAGTTAAAGACGACCGCCCGTTCAATATCAAACCTTATCCTATGTCTCCTACTAAGAAAAAAGTTATGTACGATCAAATTGAAGAGATGCTGAAAGCCGGAGTTATAGAACCGAGTACCGCTCAGTACAGTTCGCCTCCCATTATAATAGAAAGGCCCGGCAAGAAGCCTCGCTTCTGCATTGATTATCGTCACTTAAATGAAGTAACGGAAGACGAAGCATCCGTCTTACCTAAGATATACGAGAGTATAAAGGATCTAGGAAACGCCAACATATTTACGGTGTTGGACCTCAAGAGCGGATATTGGCAAATCCCTCTTGAGGAGTCGTCAAAAAATTATTCTACGTTTACAACATTAGATGGAGCATCTTACCGATTTAACGTGATGCCTTTCGGATTGAAGACCGCTCCATGTACGTTCCAAAAATTTATGGCAAGAGACGTATTGACCGGCTACTTGCATCATTTCTGCAAAGTATATCTCGATGATATTATCATCTACAGTGAAAATATAGATCAACATGTAAACCATCTGAGAGCCGTCTGTGAACGCCTACGTTTACATAATTTAAAAGTGTCACCAGAAAAATGTGTGGTAGCCACATCCAGTATAACCTATCTCGGGCATAAGATAAATGCCAATACTACTCAACCTTTAGAAAAACATATTCTGCAGATACAGAGCTATCCTGTGCCTACGACAAGGCGCCAGCTTCAGAGTTTCCTTGGCCTATGTAATTGGGTACGTGAATATATCCCTAATGTTGCAATAATTACTAAGCCCTTGACCCGACTACTCTCGAAGGACTGGCGCTATAAGTGGAATACAGAAGCCCAAGAATCCTTTATCCTACTGAAAGAGGTATTAAATAAACCTCTAGGACTGCACCGGCCAGATTTCAATAAAATGTTCATACTGCAGACGGACGCATCCTTAATAGGATTATCTGCAGTATTATATCAATTGGGGGATAATGACCCGAAGCACATCGTCTCTTATGCTAGTAATACGTTATCTCCGACGGAGAGAAAATACCATATCAATGAATTGGAATGTTTGAGCGTCGTTAATTATATAAGGAAATACAAAATATATTTGGCAGACCGTCCATTTATAGTCAAAACCGACAATCGAGCTTTACTATGGTTAAATAAGCATAAGGACGAGAAAACGAAATTTACACGTTGGTCATTATTACTTCAGGAATACAGCTTCACCATAGAACATTGTCCCGGCAAGGAAAATATATTGGCAGACTATCTTAGCAGGAATCCTCAAGGCCCAAACGTCGAAGCAAACGACGAAGAGGAAAGGATGTATCCACCAAAATTCTCGTACAAGGAACGAATATCAGTGATTACCACATTGGAATTAAACGATCAGGTCAGAGAAGCGCAAACGCACTCCAGAGATATCCAAGACCAAATTGAACGATGGAATACTCTAGTGCGACAAGCAGATAAAACCGAGGCAGAGGTGAAATTCGTCAATACAAGACAAGTGATAGGCGGCACACTTTGGACGAGAGGCGAAAATGTTATAGAAAAATTATACGTACCAAAACGTATGGTCATGAGAGTAATATCTCATTTTCACGACCGACCGGAAGTAGGTCACCCCGGCCGCGATGAAACTGTTAGAATCATCTCGGGCCGCTATTATTTTAATAATTTGTCGAGACTAGTTAACAAATATTTAAATGAGTGCATTATTTGTAATTCCGTAAAAAGCAGACAATCACAACCGAAGGCTCCTCTCAGAAGCCATGCTCCATCGCATCCGTTCGAAGTTCTAAGCGTCGATGTAATCGGACCGCTTCAGCGAACCAAAGATGCAGATAACCGATATATATATTAATGGTAGAGGATGTATTTAGTAAGTGGGTCGAAGCCAAGGCGTTCACCCAAGTCAGTGGAAAAACAATAGCACAATTTATCGAAGAGGAACTAGTGGCGAGATATGGCGTTCCGAGGGTCATCATTTCCGACCAGGGAGGCCACTTCAATTCCGGCTTTTACGATACGTTCTGTACACGTAACAATATTGAAAGATTCTTCACAGCAGCTTACCACCAACAGGCCAATCCAATAGAAAGGAGGGTGCAAGAAGCTAAGAAGATCTTAAAAACCTTATTATATGGTTCACCCAACGACGAGTGGGATCGACATGTTAGTCAGATGGCATATATCTTGAGAACAAGAAAAAACGCCGCTACGGGGCATACGCCCAGTTTCGTAGTACTCGGCTATGAATTACCGCAGATTGGTGATTGGAATATGTTCGCTTATAGACAAGAACGTCGTAATCAAGCGGACGTTCCCCGCCTTGAAAGAGTCAAGGAGATTCGTAAAAATCAAACAAATTACCAATGGCGTTACGCGCCCAAAGTGGCGGTAACGCCGGTCGTATATAAAGTGGGAGATATGGTAATGACTAAAAGGATCAGGAAAGATCATACCTTCACACCGTCGTGGAGTGGGCCACACAAGGTTTTAAAGAGATTGTCCAATGAAGTTTACCTAATTCACAAGGGAGTAACTTCGACGAGATTACATGTCGATGCCATCAGGCCGGCACCTAAGGGAGATCCCGATGTTGAATTGGAATTGTCTGAAGAATCAGAAGATAGTCCGGATGAAACTCATCTTAGTGACGACGCTTCCTCATCAGACAATGAGATCGCGCCCAGGTCAGAGCGACGTAGCGATACCACACTAGTTCAAATCAATGTTCCCGCAAGTGCTCAACATGAGCCGGATGTAATAAGTCGAGATCCCGATGATGCTCGAGATGAGCCAGATATAGAAGAGTCACCTCTAGATATTTCTGAGGTCGACCACGGCTAATAGCCGTTTTCGCTTTTTTTTTATATTTTTTCTCAAAATTCTAAGTGGCGATTTTGACCTATATGCGGTCGAATCGAAAATTTAAAGTCTACTCCATGAGCAGACATGGAAAGACGGCGAACCCGACGCAAGAGCGCGATCCGGTAAGCCTAGCTTCTCAAGAGCGAGAGCCGCCAAGTTCGAGTAATGGACGTAGGCATAAGTACGAATCAGTACGAGTTTCGGAAGCTGTTTTTCTTATGCAAGAAGACAACTTCTATTTTAATCATTTTAAGTCAACAAAATTGACGTATATCCCAAATGGAAACTACGAGTTTCAGAAGCCGTTCTTCGCTCAAGAAGACGCTTCAATTTTTTTTTTATACTTTTTTCACAAGTCGTGATGACCGCACGAGTATCGTAAGCCGATTTAATCTACCTTACGAAGTAGAAACTACGAGACTAGTTTCAGAAGTCGTTCTTCACTCAAGAAGACGCTTCAATTTTTTTTTTTTTATACTTTTTTCACAAAGTAGTGATGACCGCACGAGTATCGTAAGCCGATTCAATCTACCTTACGAAGAACCAATTTCTAACCATTATAAGTTAACAAAATTCATGTTAGGAAAATATTTCATTAAAAACAACACATTGTGTTTGTTAGTCGACGCGTCCCAGTCGACGACTTGCTAAAAAGTCAATCTAGTTGCAGAACTGCATTTTCCATGTGCAGAAATGGAAAGATGACCCAGCCTGTCGCAAGGGCGCGGCATGGTGAAGTCTGGAACTCAAAGGCGAGGACCGTCCAAGCTGCGGCATGGAGATATAGACAGCCTCTTCTAGAAAGGGCCGAAATTAAGCAAGAGCGAGACCAGGGCGAAAAAGCGAGTGCAACGAATTAGTGAGAGTGGACGCTAATCAAAATTGTGCTACGCTTCGCTTCGCTTCGCACCTCGACGCGGGTGTAATTAAGTTGATAAAAATGTTGTATCAACTTGGCGTATTGTTTAAAAAAAAATGTATTTATTTTTAAGTTAGATAGGCGAATCAGCCGTCTGCCCCAATTAAGGCCGTTATTTTTAAACATCTGTACCATAGGTCAGACCGTCAAATGAAGGCATGCAGACATACAAGTGAATATGGAAATTAAAGGCAATCGATGAGTAGAAAAGATTCAACCAAAGGAGGGGAGTGTTGTAGAACTCTCCAAAATCGTCCTAAGTTGAAGACATAATCAAAATTCGACTTAGGCAAAAATTTCATTTAAAGACATTTTTGGGAGTCTGCAGAGGCGCAGATCAGTCCATAAGGACCGTTTTGGGTTCTATAAGGCCTTGGAAATGACCAGGTGAAAATTCGAAGAAACACCGAATTTTCACTTAAGAAAAATGTTTTTGGTTCAGAATATGAGAGTAGAAGTATATAATGACAAAGATTTATGAATAATATACTTTTTCAAAGGTACCATAAATTGGACTTTAAAAAATAATATTTTTGGAAGGGTGTCAAAATTTGGCCCAGGAATCGATTTATCGAAAGTACGCCAAAGTTTCACTTGCCGACTAATTTTTTAAAACTGCGTTGAAATTTGGCTTGAAGATCGATTTTTCAAAAGTACGCCAAAATTTCACCCGCAGATTAACTTTTCAAAAGTACCTTGAAATTTGGCTTGAAAATCGATTTTTCAAAAGTACGCCAAAATTCCACCCGCGGATTAACTTTTCAAAAGTACCTTGAAATTTGGCTTGAAAATCGATTTTTCAAAAGTACGCCAAAATTTCACCCGCAGATTAACTTTTCAAAAGTACCTTGAAATTTGGCTTGAAAATCGATTTTTCAAAAGTACGCCAAAATTTCACCCGCAGATTAGTTTTTCAAAAGTACCTTGAAATTTGGCTCGAAAATCGATTTTTCAAAAGTACGCTAAAATTGGTCTTAAAATGGATTTTTCAAAAGTACCACAAAGTCAGTTTAAAAAGTACCACGAAAATATGATTTAAATTATTTTTTATTTTTTATTCCTCAACCAAAGACATTGACCTTTGAGGTACGGTCATTGAAAGCCCAATTCTAAAGTATGAGCATAAAATTTTAACGATGCACTGCATCCGAAAGGCAAAATAGAAGATTTTGTCAAAGCCGGCGTAGTGCCGATAAGCAAAAATAATATTCTCTAAACATGATAAAAGCAAATAAATAAAAAATAATTAATTGTAAAAAATAAATCAAGAATAGGCTTGTAAATAATGAATGAATGTTTCTATACTCTACTGATGAGAACTAACGAGTTCGAAAAAACTTGTACAACTTTTCTAGAGTTGAAATAGAATGTAAGGTTCAATAATTGTTTTGAATGACTGAATTTTAATAAATAATTTAAGTAGTTTAAATATATTTTTTTCTTTAAAATGCCAGGAATCCTATCATGTAATTCAGTACTTCGTCAGTATTAGCTAGAAGAGTAGTTGTTTTGATTGGTTTTCCAATAATGAGTGTTTTAAAGTGTTTTCCTAAGTAGTATATTAGCGTGACCCGATTAAGGTACCAATATACAGAAAGTAAATAATTTCATATTAAATAAAAAAGTGTGATGACTAAATGTAAATAAACGATTGAAATATTTTCAATATATTTTTTTCTTTAAAATGCTAAGAATCCTATCATGTAATTCAATACTTCGTCAGTATTAGCTAGAAGAGTAGTTGTTTTGATTGGTTCTCCAATAATGAGTGTTTTAAAGTATTTACCTAACTAGTATATTAGCGTGCCCAGATTAGGGCAACAATATACAGAAAGTAGGTATTTTCATAATAAATAAAAAAAGTGTGTAAGTTGTGATTTGCATAATACCTAAATAATATTCTCTAAGCAAAAATTGATAAAAATCAATGCACATGTACAAGGCCGGTTTCTCGCATAGAAAGAGTTTGGATTGACCCAGCGGCTCGCAATTTGGTCGAGCGCGTTGAGTGGTCCAGACAAAGCAATGGTAGAAAAGCCAATAACAGGGCTTTTCAAATGACAAAGTTATAGAGGAAAACGCCTTGTGCATAAAAATCCAAAAATTTAATTTTGCCTAAAAGTCGCTCGAAGGTGAGACGCTGCCAAATCGATAATATTAATCGACTGTGATAAGGGTTAGTAAGTCGTGGACTGATCGAACGCCACTCAACTTATGCAGTAATAAGTCCTCTGAATGTGTTTGAGTACGTGAATCTCCACGATACAAGAACTTTAAAGCTAAGTAGTCTCTAGCGAAACTAAATTCATTTAGTAAAACTTTTTTAAGTTAATTTCAGTCAGCCTTAATTATTCATTTACCCAGAGTCTGAAATGATTCTAAAAGCTCACATTTTGATTCTGAGAAGGTACGTATGAATCTTTTCTACCTAATCGATCGTTAGCGTGAGCGCTCTCGCTTGTATGGTCTGAAAGTCACTACCTTGATTGGGGAAGGCACGATTCTTTCTTGAGAATTTTGTATAACCAATTCTGTTAAATAAACGGATTCTTTGAACTAATATTTCTTAATTGATCTTGAGGCCTGTTGACGGTCTATAATCCCTGGAACTTTCGTATAGAAAGCCGGATGTGTCGAGTTAATTCGCATTAACGTTCGACCTTCTGGTTGCTTTACGGAGGTTTGATAGGGATTTTTTTATGCGTTTTTTGAGAAATATATTCCGTTATTAATGGACCAAAACGTGATTTTCGCGTACCAAAACTAATCCCTCCGCAGAGAAATTCTTCGGTTGGGATTTTTTTATGCAAAAATTCAGGAAATTTAGAGGTGCCTAAACCCCTAACGAGGGAATTCGGGTCCAGAGAGAGCGTAGTTTCCGATCTGTGGTAGTGCAGCCTTGGTCCCATTACTCGGCTACCGAAGTGCATCTTATCTCGAACCCGCCTGGGAGGTAGAAGAACGGGGTAATACGCGACTGGCGCCCCCTGAGAAATAAATTGGTGTCGCGTCATTTTGACGCCCGGTAGTGCGTTCTTCTACATGCCCATTGGGTATATATTGAAGTAAAGTTATATATCTATCTGCCATTAAATTTAAAGGCAATTTTTATCATAAAATAAAAAATATATATACTCAATAATATTGAACAAACAGATAATAAGCCAATACAAAAACATATATAATTAAAATTTAAAAAAAAATATTCTTAACATAATTATTTATTATTTATGTCTCCAATTTTAGTTATGGCTAATTTATTATTTTTATTTTTTATATTTATAGCAAACAAATCAAATTAAATATGCTTTATTGTCCAAAAAATTGTAACAAACATATCTAACATAATAAAACAAGATAGCGACGGGCTCTGCACACTCGTAGCTACGCCCTTGATATGTTGTGTCTTTGGAGGTTTAAAAGTGAGGTTGAACATTAGCCTAAAAAATTTATAAAAGATGATCGGCCAAAAAAATTATACAAAAAAAAACCTCTGTTACTGAAGTTTTTTATACACGTCTGGTACAAGAAATTACACAAAGGTAATTAATATTGAATAACTAGTTAGCTGAGCCACAGCCGCTGAACGTTTTGCCCTTTAAAGGTTAAATCATATTATAAAAAAGCCACCCACGAAATACCCAAGTAAAACAAATAAGCGTGACGCATTTGTAACTGTCACGTCTTAAGTTTCTTCAATATCCGATAAAAAAATCAATTAGGCTAGATCCAATAACAAGTAAGTATGAAATAGGGTCCGTTATCCACATAAGATTCCTAGGTAGCGCGATAGTTTCATTGTTGTTTTCACACTAATGGGAAATCAATACATCAAGTCAACTTTGACTTTTTATGGTCTGTTGGTCGTTACCCACCTATAACAAAATAGTCTGTAAAGTATATTCGATACGTAAATAGGAAACCATTCAATATCTGGAAAATATATCATTTTTACTATAAATTACCCAATATTTTACTGTTAAATTGTATCTAGATATACACGGAAATAAACAACTTGATATAAAGCATGGGTTTTGTTAGAAATTGATGGTAGATTACTGAGATAATCAGTTGTAATATCACTACTGCGCTCATTATTATCGAATATAGTTTACTGGCCAAAGAAATGCAAATAAAACAGTGAATTAAAACTTATTTTGTATTAATATTCAAAGTACAATAATTATTGTAATAGATATTTAATATACTGTTGATGCGCTTGAGTTTGTCATAGTAGTAAAACGTTTTGCTTTTTAAAAACTATTTAAAGCTATTTTTTATTTCTATTTCTCAGTCCCATGACGGAACGTGGTGATTTAAAAAAAAATCGAGGTGTTGCTTAAACCTGGTTTTTACGAAGCTGAGATACTATTGACAGCATTTTTCACAGAAAGGGCTAATATGTAAAAATGGGTTTTTCCAGGTCGTCCAATGGAAGCTGTTGTTTGCAGAGGATGTAATGTCAGAATCAATGATCTAAAGCTTCATAAAAAACACGTTTAAGCAATCCATCATGGCGCTTCGAGCCGTTTTTTCGGAATTTCCAAAAGTTGGGCCTGGACGCCAGATCTGACCACGAAAAATGCTGTCTAGGATATTTTTTTACTTTTAGGGCATCTTAAACACGTATTAAATGAACAGCAAAAAATTTCATTAAAAATCCAATGTTAAATTTCAGTTTTCATCCACTCCTCCAGCACCTACCGACAAACAGGCAGCAAAAGATGAAATGAGTTACATTGAATGAACTATTGAATGGGCTATTAGGTAAGCTTTAGAGATTCCGTTGAAGAGTGACCAGCAATAACTTCTTGTAAGTTTGATCTTTGATCTAGCTTTTATCAAATTATTTAACGACGGAAGAACAATTCGAATGATTTCTTCTTTTTCATGGTGTTATTTATATTAACGACCTGGCGGAGTTTTGCTATTCCACCACTCAACCAAGACTCGCATACATTGTCATCCATTTGCTGCAACATAGCCATCTGCCGCAGCTGAGACTCGGACTCAAGGAAGTAGAGCGATTGGCCGTGTTGTCTCTTACACAACCGCAGTCTAGTCTACCTCCACCATCTCGAAAACACGTGAAAAACGCCACTAAGCTTCCATACCGTAGCTAGAAACTGGAACACGGGACTCTGTGGCCGCAAGAATAATACCGTAAGCGTAAGCATTGCGCCTCCGAGCCGGTTTTTATTTTTTGATGTTTAGCGTCTAGTCCAAAACTCATACTTATATGTGTCCATTGGCTGAGACCTACTGGATTCGGATTTATTTCGATTTAATTTGATATTTGGTGTTCTTCTTTCAATATCTTTTCTAGTAGATCCACTGGACACTGGTTTTGACAGGGTTCATTGGGTGTTAGCCATTTATATGCTGTAATGTATTGAGTTTTTCCTTACCCTGTACAGTTTTAGGAAATATGATATTGTATTGAATATGCCCTGTGGCATAAAGGATAATATCTTTGATATGGTGCCATTTGGATCTAATCATTGCCTATCCATCTCAGAGGTGCCACTTGAATGTGTTTTATGTTATTCGGATCCTGGAAGAGTTGATATAGTTCGAAGTTGCAGCGCCTGCGCCGCAAGCCGTTATACTTTATACCACCAAATATTTTCCTCAACATCTTTCTTTCGAAGCGCCCCTAGAGAACCTTATCGTTTTGTGTGAGTGTCCAGATTGGTGAGCCATATACTACCAAAGGTCTGATTAGTTTCTTGTACAGAGTACATTTGACCTTTCTTGACAAACTTGATGATAACATGTGTTTTATTAGACTACAGTAGCTCCTATTGCCAGGAGAACTATTAGTTTGTCTTCTCTTGCGGTGTTTGCATTGTTGATTATATCCTATATACTATTTCATTAACTGTTTCCAGGGTACAGGCATCGATGTCCATACTGGGTGCTTCTTGTTCTTGCTGATGTATGGTGGGGGGTATATATTTTGTCTTTTTCTCATTCAATATGACTACTGCGGATCGTTTCAGACGAATAAAGGTTTCAGGTTTAAATGGTTTCTTTGTTTCATGAGATCATCTCTATCATCATCATATGCCAATATTTGCACTGACTTATAGAATATTGTTGCGTATGATAAGGTAAGGTTGTAACCTAGCATTTATAATATTTGAGAAGATTTTATACGCTGTATTTAGTAGCGTAACTCCTCTATAATAGGTGGAGTTCATCATATCCCCTTTCTTATGTATTGGACATATTATGCTAATGTTCCATTCTGGAGAGGTTACAGTTTGTGTCCAGATCTTAATACGAAGATTGTGTAAATCTGCAACAAGACTATCTTCCCCATTCTTGAATAGTTCCGCAGGCAAGTTATCGGAACCGGCTGCCTTATTGTTTTTAAGTTAGCAATTGGAGCTTTAGTCTCTCTTATAGTAGGGGAGTTTCTTCAGCTCGCTGTTCACTGTTGCCTTCTTCGGGTGCGTGTGTGGGGTTTGTAAGGTATTCTTCGACTTCTTTTTTTTAATTGAGGTATTGTATGCATATTATAGCGAAAAATACATCATTTTATAGAGTGTATATAGTGTATTATAGAGTTTTGTTTTGTTTTGTTTTGTTTTGTTTTGTTTTGTTTTGTTTTGTGTTAAATGACAAAAATAATATTTGCATTTTTTTTAAACGGACGTACAGCCAGTTTTTTTTTCTTTAGGACATGTCTTAAATTGTTCCTTAGGCTTTAATCTTTATGAAAAACATTGTCCCCAAGGATCGGGGGTGCACGGACAGTTAGGGTGAACTTCCGTAGTGTTACGTTTTCGTTTTATATTGAATTTTATATTTTATTTTAAGAGATGAATCATTTATCTGAAAAATGGTAACTCCTATGCAAATATTGTATAGGAACAAAATTGTAGGGAATTTTATGCACTTTGTTTTTTGTGTAGACAGTTTTTCTCAATCTTTTTTAGTTTTTGTGTTAAATGACAAAAACAATATTTGAAAATTTTCTTTTTTAAACGGACGCCATTTTGAAAGTGCAGCCAATTTTTTTTTAGGACTTGTTTTAAATTGTTCCTTAGGCTTTAATCTTTATGAAAAACATTGTCCTAAAGGATCCGGGGGGGGGGGGGGGGGTGCACGGGCACTTAGGGTGGGCTCCCGTAGTAATAGAAAACGGGTTAAACCGGTCGCGGTGTGTATTGATTGATTGTATATCAATATGGAGGCTAACATTTGATTTGCGGGAGTTTCGCTTGGGTTTTTAATATTTATAATTCTAAGTTTTTCTAATAGTGTAGAATGCATATACTCGATTGGCGAGTTCGAATTGGGGTTATAAGGAAGGCGTGACAAAATGTAATTCGATACCGTGCATTCTCGCATATTCTTTCACTACATTATTCGAGAAATGTGTTGCATTGTCCATAACAATTCGTTTTGGAAACGAATGATGAGAAAAATAATGTCTAAATTTAATTAAGATAGTCATATGATCTGTTTGTTTAATGTGGTACGCTTGGGCGTATCTTGAAAATAAATTTATAAAGGTTACGAATTTACTACCTTGGTATGTGAACATGTCTATGTGTAGGGTTTCGAATGGCTCTGTGGCTAGTAAGGGACCTTCCAGTTGCAACTGATGGGGGTTTCTATCGTATTTTGCACTTAAACATTGTTCGCAGTTATTGATAGTTTCAATAATAATGGACTTTAGCTTAGGATTATAATATTCCTGTTTAAGATGGTTATAAGTTTCATTTATACCATTATGATTTCTCAAATGATATAAGTTAATTCGTAATTTAATTTCGTCGTCTTCTACATCTTGTAGATAGGTATTGATTTACGAAATTAGCTGCAACAAAGAATAGATTGATGGATGTTTCTGGTACCTTAAATATTACAAAACGCAAAAATATTGTGAATTATGACGAAGGATCTATCGTAATTAGATCGCTTACTCTATTTGTTTTGTCAAGTTAAGTCTAATTTAGCAGCTGAATGGAAAATGTATGTCTCTTGGCAATCGTTTTATAAAATAGCATACGTTTTAGATTAAGTTCTAATCACCTGCTGATGATGTCAACTTTGTTGATGAAAAGTACGTTGGATGTATGTAGTATTCGGTGTTTTGTGATCGTGACAACCATTTCAGTGTTAGTGTAACAAGAAATGTTTTAACTCCTTTTCAGGACATAAGTAATATAACACCTATTATAGATCTTGAAGAGATCTATTATTGCAACATCAAATAAAATAAGCCCTCAGTGGGAATTTGTTCCAAACACAATTTCCCGACATATTAAGATGGGCACGAAAGGCATCGTAGCGGTCGTTATCCTTAATTACACACAGACAGCGGCGATGTTTAAATCACTATGTCCGCAGTAACCCTACATCTATTGGTTTTCGAAGATATTTTCAGGCGAATTTGAGGATTAATTTACCCACCGCTCGATACGTCGTTGACTTTTACGAGGTGGATTAACCGGCAGGAGATTTTACGAGAAACTGGGTTATTTTCCATCTACAGGTATAGGCCAAGCGTCACGGAGTAAAAAAAGGCACAATAGGGAAATAATTAGAGGAAATCTGGAATTTGTTTTAATCGCTTTAATTATATGTCTTGCTAACCGTTCGGACGATGTCGGCGTTAACTGCCATATTGACAAAATTTAGTTTTTCGGAAATACCTCCCAAAATTTAACTTTATAGCAGAAACGCCGATATTAATCCTTATTAAATTCTCTACAAGAAATGTCCTTAGTAGGTACTATTTTCCTAAAGTTAACCGCTTCGTAGATATAGTCGCGCGAAGTTTAATACTTTTGTGTAACTATAGGAAAAAAGTGATTCCTACTTGCAATATCAGTTTCGGTGCGCAATTTCTCGTTCTATGGACCTTATAGTAGAGCAGCTTATCATGAAAATGTGGACACACCGGACAAAACCACCAAATTTTTTTCGGATACTAGTTAAATACGTAGCTTTCAATTTTGGGTAGGAACCAACTCCTCCATCGGCCGTCTAGGATTTTATAGCGGCATTTTGAAATATAGGAATATTATCAATATCTCGGCATCTAAATCACTTGGGACCACAAACTTGGTGTCTAAATATACATATTTGGTACTACACGATTTTTAAATGTATCACACTATATGTTTATTCACTAATATATGTACCAATTACAAACTATTTACCGATTACCTGTTTTGTCCGGTGTGTTCACATTTTCTAATATTTTTTTTTGTTTCAGATTGAATTGTAGATAGATAGATTTGAACAAGTGCATGACATGTCAGAAAATAACTTCAGAAAATCTAAAATGTCCACTCAATGCACATGGAATCGAAGACAAGACAACACCATACCGGTCTTTCTTGAACAATATCAATGAGTTTAGAAGCTTGGAGTCAACATGAGTGCGAATGAACTGGTCCAAAATCATGGTGATTGGCACAAATCTTGTTACGTCAAGTTCAGCAGTTTAAAGTTGAATAAGCTAAAAAGGAGGGAATACTTCAGGAGGCAGCACAACTGTGGAGAAATTATCCCGGCGTGAAGCGAGTGACAAAATGGCATGTTTATTATGTCGTGGAAGCGATGGACTCCTTAAATAATTTCGAACATTAACAGCTGATACGATCATACGAGAAATGGCAACAGAACTGCAAGAATCCTAGTTGTTGGCAGCATTAGAACGTAGTGACTTCATTGCCCCTGATGCCAGATATCATCTGCAATGTTATACAGCTACCGGTCTCACCTAAGGAAACTAGAGCAGGATTCGGTGGGAGCATCTGCAGAGAAGAGTCAGGCTACAGCATTTGTGGAGCTTTATACTTATATACAGAACTGTGTGGAAGATGGGCCCTTCTACTTTAAATTTTTAAAGTTGCATGAACTGTATGAGAACCGATTCATAATCCTTGGCGTTGAAAAGGAGATTAACAGAACCAGATTGAAGGACTTACTTTCCACAAGCGCAAGAACAAAGTGATGAAAAGTTCTCTATATAAGTATAAAGCTCCACAAATGATGTAGCATTTATCTGACATTCATATGCAGATACTTCCACCAAATCCTGCTCTAGTTTCCTTAGATGAGACCTCTAGCTATTTCTCAGTGCCGTAAAACACTGCAGGTGATATTTGGCGTCAGGGGCAATGAGATGACTACATTCTAATGCTGCCAACAACTAGGTTTTTTGCAGTTCTATTGCCAGTTCTATTGCCATTTCACGTATGATCGTATAAGCTGTTAATGTTCGAAATTCATGAAGTCCATCGCTGCCACGACATAATATACATGCCATTTTGTCACTCGCTTCACGCCGGGATCGTTTCTCCACAGTTGTGCTACCTCCTTTTTAGCTCTATTCAACTTTAAATTGCTGAACTTGACGTAACAAGATTTGTGCCATGCACCATGGTTTTGGATCAGTTAATCCGCACTCGTGTCGATTCCAAAATTTAGTTTTACTGGCTAAACTCATTGATATTGTTCAAGAAAGACCGGTATGGTGTTGTCTTGTCTTCGATTCCATGCGCATTGAGTGGACATTTTAGATTTTCTGAAGTTGTTTTCTGACAGGTCATGCACTTTTTCAAATCCATCTTGTATTACAATTCAATCTAAAACAAAATAAAAAAACATTAGAAAATGTGAACACACCGGACAAAACAGTTAATCGGTGAATAGTTTGTAATTGGTACATATATTACTGAATAAATATATAGTGTGATACATTTAAAAATCGTGTAGTTGTAATTCCTGACTCCAAATATGCATATTTAGACACTAAGATTGTGGTCCTAAGTGATTTAGACGCCGAGATAATATACTTATATTTCAAAATGGCGGCTATAAAATCCAAGATGGCCGACGGAGGAGTTGGTTCCTATCAAAAATTTAAAGCTACGTACCTAACTAGTACCTGGAAAAAATTCGGTGGTTTTGTCCGGTGTGTCCACATTAATGCGAAATTCGACGTTAATCTGCCCCACTAATAAGACAATAGTAAATAATTAAGCACTCATTGTTAATATTAATAACAATAACAACAATAAAGGTCTTTTAAAAAAAATTTACATTATAAAAAATAATAAACAAATAGTTTGGGCGAGATTCAGTGGGCAGACTAACATTGACCTTATGCCAGTGAACTCTACAATAACAAGTATGATATTTACTTAAACCCGTCAGTAACAAAAAACACCAAACTCGAACGTACTTTTTGCCTGCTGCGACGTTCGACCGAAAGCAAAAAATGCGGCTCTTTGAGGACGCGCCAGCTTAATTTTTTATGCCAATTAAGGAAATACAAACATCTCCTTTATATTCTTTCTCAACTAAGTTCCTTACCCTATCACTGACCACGTATCAGTACCATATCTTTGCAAATTTTAATGCAACAAAAATTACTAAATTACTTAGGGCCACTCTAAAATTTTGCATGGACTTTCCCACATATAAGCCTAGAACGCCATTTTATTTTCCACATGTCGTTGTAATCACCCTGTATACAATGAGCAAGGTAGCATGAGGCTGGACTGCATTGTAATGGCTGTAGGCGGTGTCAGTCCTAGTTCAGGACATAATCCACGACATGGGATTAGGCGACATTCAATATCGGTTACAAAATGAGGACAGTGTCGAGTTTAACATTTGTTCTCAAATCCCTTTTCGAATTAATGTAACAGAAGTTGGGTATGTTACAAACAGTTTTCACTCTTGACTTTCTACTTGCTCTCTCTCTTTCATAGAAAGGTGCGGTTAATCATTTTCTAAATTGAGAATTGACTGATATATGTTTCAACCTTTCCTGAATCCATTTTGATAATATCCCCAATGGCGTAAATAAGTAAGTGGGTAACGACTTTATTAAAGAGCGAACTTTAGCCAACGATAATTCCTTCACTTAATTCTAAAATAACAATTCAGTAAATAATAATATGTAGTTGCAAAATATTACAAAATAATAGATTGAGCAGACAAATTTACAATAAATAAGAACTGACTAAACATTTGCAAAAGAAAGAGGTAAATCATTTTATCCAAAATCCGTGTGAAAAAGCCATTAATTTTCCATTAATTTGAGTTTAATAAAATAAATAATTGAAGATCACAGTTTCGAATTCATTGATTCTCGCCAAACCAAGTACAGATTGCCTGATTTTCAAGTCGAGGAGAACTATGTTTTTAGGAGGCATATAATAGAGAGCCAAGTGTGTTTCTTTCAAATAATTTGTTAAGAAAAGTTATCTAGTATTTCAAACAATATAGGGTTTCATTTGTTTGATATATTTTAACTAATAGTAATCACTTATATTACTTCCACATCCAGTGGAAGTATAGTAACGACAAAAAAAATTTTAAAAATTTTTATTGTTCAAATAGGCTTAGAATGTCACGAAACGTCGAGATTTCAAGTTTGAGCGAAAAAAAAATTCTGTCTGTCGGTCTGTAACTTTTTTTGTGCGCACGTTTACTCTGGAACCGTTTGAGATATTGACTTGAAATTTGGTACACATATGTACTTTAACGAGATCTAGAACTAGATTATATTTTCATATTGTTCCGTCGAAGGGTTGGGGGGTAAAATTGGGGTAAATTTGGAGTAAATAGGTAAATCAGTTCAAAAAATTGATATTTAGTATAGACAAGAAAAGCTAAGGTTTCAAAAACATTTTGACATTACCACCTCCATTACCACCCCCACCCCATTATTAAAGGGGAAGAAAAAAATGTGATTTAGTGTGTGTACAAGAACCAGAAACCTCAAAATATTTTTTTACTTTGCTCGTTATTTAATTTCCAAAAAAACGTAAGAGAGCCGATTTTTGAATTATGCTAACCAAAATTATTGAGCTTAGCCAAAATGACCATTTTTTATTTAAATCTTAATAAAACTTACAAAAAAAAAAACAAATTGTTATAAACGAACCTGCAAGATGGCGGAAGCAATGGCGGCTATAAAATTCTAAAAAATGAATTATTTTTGTTCAAGTTTATGCCGAGAAGTTTTGAATATTTCTGGTAAGTACTTTTAAGTTAAAGTAGACTAAATTTTAAGTTCCAGGAAGAATTATTAAAAAATTTAGAAAGGAAAAATTTTCTAAAATTTTGAAGTATATTCAATATGGCTGCCATACATTATATATCAATCATAAATATGCCATTCAGTCCTCCATTAATTTTGAACATAACTTTAAGTAGGTCATATTAATATTTCTTTTTTTTTTATCTGCTAATAATATAATAAATACCTAACACCAAAAACAAAACAAGAATATTAAACCTAATATAACCTAAGCCTCATACAACCTTATACCACCAAGAACTCTATGCCTAACATAGCACATAAGGCAAGAAATTTATAGCAATAACTCTAAACTAAGAACTATAAACGTAACATAACCTAAAGCAAGAACTTTACACCAAGAACTTTAAACCTAACATAACCTAAGACAATACCATTACACAAAGAACTTTATAGTATGAACCCTAAACCTAACATAACCTAAGCTCATGGTGTAAAACTCTTGCCTTAGGTTATGTTAGGTATAGAGTTCTTGGTTTAAGGTTCTATTAGGCTTATGTTATGTTAGGTTTAATATTCTTGTTTTAAAGTTCTTGGTGTTTTTATTATATTATTAGCAGATAAGAAAAAGAAATATTAATATGACCTACTTAAGGTTACGTTCAAAATTAGTGGAGGACTGAATCGCACATTTATGATTGATAATTAATGTATGGCAGCTATATTGGGCTATATTGGATATATTTGAAAATCTCAGAAAATTTGTCCCTTTTTAAATTTTTTAATAATTCTTACGAATAGCCTATTTAGTTTAGTGCATTTAATTTATTTTAAGATTGTTTTATCATATTATTTCCGCCATACTGGATCCGCCATCTTGAATTTCTTCCTGGAACTTAAAATTTAGTCTACTTTAACTTAGGAGTACTTATCAGAAATATTTAAAACTTCTCGGCATAAACTTTAACAAAAACGATTCATTTTTCATAATTTTTAAGCATTTTATAGCCGCCATCGATTCCACCATCTTGCAAGTTGGTTTATGACAATTTGGATATCAGATTCGTAATCAACGACCTCAAAAACCCCCGAGTAACAAGATTTATGTAAATTGGATAAGAAAGTTCTTTTGGTTAGTTTTATTAAGATTTAAATAAAAAATTGCCATTTTGGCTAAGCTCAATAATTTTGGTTAGCATAATTCAAAAATCGAATCTCCACGTTTTTTGGAAATTAAATAGCGAGTATTTAAAAAAATGTATCCCAATCGGTTGCGAAACAAGTGCTCTAGATAATTTTGAACGAAAAATATGCGATTCGTGCCACTGTGCAACGGTCGAAGAACATTTACTTTTACGATAAAATGCTATTCAATGATGAAAAAATAGGTTGATCCTCTAACTCTCTCTATATCTACAATCGATTATTTATGTTTAGACTCATCAAAATGTACAAAAAATGATTCATGCAATTTTGATAAAATACCAAAATTTAGCATCAAATTGTTTAGAAATACGATCTCCAAATGCAATCAAGTTTGCGCTCTTCGCTTTCCCTTTCTGTATTAAATTTAAAATATTAAAAAATAACATTCCCAGTGAGATTTATTAACATAAATCTTTGAGCATACGTGAAAATGTATCTTTTGGAATTGTTTCAGTTTAAATAAAAAATTCATCCGGACTTGTTCATGATAAAACTATAAGACAAGGATGGATGTAGAGAATTTCTTGTCTGTTTCCAAGGTAACGCTGGAAATAAGAAAGCGCTTCTCAGAACTCGGTAGATATCAAATTAAATATAGAAATGAATTTCGCGTTCGGATCCCTCAGAGACCTGAACAACACTTCCGGAAAAATACTTAAAATAAAATTATTACCTTTAATGTTATCGACTTATTTATCTTTTAGAGGAAGCAACGTCGAGTTCAATTACTTTCCACAAATTGTCAATTTCGGTAACTGGACAGAATGGAATTGTAACTTTTAACAAATCATGGAGAGGGCGAAGTTTATGTCAACATACTATGGGAATCCAGAATTTCTCTTTTTTAATAAATAAATTTGATCAATTTTATTTAAAACTATTTTCGAGATTAAATCAGATAAAATACTAATAGTGGAGTCAAATTAAGGATCAAAATAGGTGAATAAGGAATTCTCTGGCTACAGTAATTTTATTGTTTTAATTTGTTGTAGGTATAATAACAAGTGCTGTGAGCAGTTTTGTATTAACCCCTTCGCGTACAAGCTGGATTTCGAAGCCACTGATATTATTCCAGATTTCATGAATATATGAAAGTAACAGTTCATGCTTTTCTAATGCATATTTTATTTGTGGACCACATATGGTACCCTAGAATATAGGATCACACTAGATATGTGACCACCGTTGGGGACATGCACGTAAAGGGGTTAAATCCATCCATGGCTTCTTGTAAAATTTTAACAATTTATTTTTCAACACAGAAATTTTCTGCTATTTTCCTTATTATCTCAGGTCATAGTAATCGTATCGCAAACATAAAAATACCAAACTGTTCGCTATAAAATTATGAATAAGACTAGGCATATGAAAAAACTTTTTGATAATTTGTTGATTTGTAAAAAAAACACCAAAAATTGCCTTTTTTGAACATTTAAGAAATATGATGTAAAAATGCATCAATTTTAATGAAAGTTGGTGGAACCATGCCCTTTATTGAAACCAAACCTCAATGAAAACGGCTAAAAACCAACAATAATATCTAAACTTCCATCGCATTTTGTTTAAGTGCATCGACTCGAAGAGAGGATAATTTTTCTTTTAAAATATAAAGTAGAGGTTTTTACATGTACTTTATAGTGGTGTTTAGAATGAAAAAAATTCTTAAAATTTTGAACCAATTTTTTGGAATTTGATTGTAACTATGGATATTGCACGTATAAATAAATTCAAATAACTGTATTTTTGTGAAACTAAAAATGATAAGCGAACTATGGAAGTATATGACCCTAGTGGAAGCATTATACTCTTCGCCGATTTACTGAGCTTCTTATATAATTGTTACACATTCCTCTTAGCATTTTTCTTGTAAATAATGTTAGTTTTTGGATATTTTAAATTTTGTATTACCAACTTTGTTGCGAAAAAAAAAATATATAAAAAAAAATAAAAAAAACAACTACCATGTCAGGGATTCTAACATAAGACCTTTGGATTGCAAGGCAATCAATCAATCAATAACAATTTATTATAAATTCAAATTACAATAATGCGCCTAACCGGTACCCGGCCCAGAGCCAACCACACAACCACGACGCGCATCGTCGCGGTGAATGCATGGCTGGGCGAGGCGGGCCCGGTTTGGCTGGAATGATAATTATGTATATTATGTTGGCACTCCTGTCCGCCGTGGGCAAACTTAAAAGCTAAATTAGGAATTAAAAATGTGTCCACAAGGACCTAAAACGATAAAATAGAAAAAAAAAAACACTGCAAAACTATCACTCGCTGGGTAAGAGCACTTTTTTAAATTTTGGTTTCTGACACGAGAAAACAGAACCCAACGAAAAAACCCGTTCGAAGCAATTCCACCCTGGTGGTCTTCCTGCCACCAGGAAAATGTTGTGGAAGTTTAAAAGATGTGGTACGAAATATTGTGGTTTTTGGGAATTTGTTGGTCGAGATGGAATTTATAAACAAAAAAGGATAAAAACAAATAGGAATAGAGAAAGTTAATTATAGGTTTTAGTAAGGATTAAAGGTAGGGAAATAAGAAGTTGCCGTATAGGAATGTGAGGCTAGAGAGGTTGCCGGGGGGGGTGTCGGATATCGAAAAGGATTGCATTATGTAGGCGCATAAATTTATGTTCAAGTTTTCTCATTGTCGAGGCCGATATGCTGCACCACACCGACGTATGTGGTGCACAACAATTTTTTATTAGTTCTGTTGAATCCGCTACCCCGTGCCAGGAGCGGATACAGACTCCTGGACATGAAGTAGACCTTGCGTACCGTCTCGTTAACGTGGGTGTTGAACGTCAGTCGTTTATCCAAGTTAACCCTCAGATAATTCACGCACGGTTTGATTGGAATTTCTTGACCCCTGATCGAGATTGGAATTAATATTCCGTTTTATGTGAACCAGTGCGTGAAGATAATCGACTTTGACTTCTCGGCGTTGATCCGAATCTTCCACTTGTCGTAATATGCCGTGGCACAGGCCATGAGCGCTTTCAGCAGAATATTTGCTGCTTGTGCGTTGTGCGAATGCGCATACATGGCCGTGTAAGGAAAAAGCTTTGGTCGTTGAGCCATCACACATTACTCTAAAAATTGAATGTAATCATTTAAGAACTATTTTTCAACGAATTAGATATACTATGAAATTATGAAATATTAGTAAAATGTATAAACAAAAAAAAATTATAGAGAAAAACATTTCGCAAGATTTCTATTTAAGTACAAGTGACAAAAATTAAGATTTTTTTTTTCAATTTAAATGATTAATAACTTTTTTATTTACTGATTGAATAATATTACTGTGAACAGTTTGGTATTTTTATTTTTGCGATACGATTACTATGACCTGAGATAATAAGGAAAATAGCAAAAGATTTCTGTGAAGAAAAATAAATTGTTAAAATTTTACAAGAAGCCATGGACGAATTTAATGCAAAATTGCTCACAGCACTTGTTATTATTCCTACAACAAATTAAAACAATAAAATTGCTGTAGCCAGAGAATTAATCCATTCACATTTTATTTTTACTTCACTATAAAGTAATCGTTCTCATCATACAATTTGTATCCTGTTAATTATAGTATATTTTTTGATCAAGAGAATTTTTTTTTTAAATTCTTCCTAACCTGTAATTGTGTCTATGGACCTGTAGAATAATGTAAATAAATAAATAAATATAATAAATCAATATTACATTACCTCTTAACATCGTTACAGATAAGCACAGTAATTATTATAATTAAAATCTCACTTAACGTATTGATCTCAGTGTTAGACATCTCTACTCGGCATCTAAGAGAGTAGTCTGCTGCAATTTCAATTCCAGGAAAACTTACTTTCCAAACATGTCTAGACCAGAGAATCTACAAGTTGATTGTGTAGACTCCCATTGTATAATACGTGATTTTATTTGCATTTGAAAATTATTGACGATTCAGCACTGTTTTTTGCCAATCTGTTTTACGTCTAACGTCAAATAAAAATGGAAAACGAGATCATGAGCCGAATTGCTTCGCTAGTTTTTCTATAGGATGGAACGACGAGCTACAGGTAAATCTTATTCAAATAAAAACTAAGTCTGAGCGTATGGAGTTAGATTTGACTGGGGACATACATTTTTGATATTTCAATTTAAGAATTTAAATATTCAGTACCTATCTCTACACCCAGCAAAAGTGAAACATTTTTAGATTTGTTAATAAAATTTTGTTCCAGTTGCGATTTAGGCCGTTCCATGCCATAAAAAAGCAATACGAGTGATATACTATTATTTACGGTATTCGCACTAGCTTACCTGAAGGTCAGTAATGGTTTACGTCTTCGGAGAAACTGAATTTGTTGTCGAGAACTAAGATGTCTAAGTAGTCCTCCTTCGTTATCAAAGCAAGGTTATGAATATCACCGAGTTTTAGTAAGTGTCGAAGCAAACATTACCTTCAAAATTTCACATATCAAAATATCTGATAGTAGCTCCAAGATATTTTATCAAGTTGCTCGTCCTAATAATTGATGGAGGTATGAATACAAATGCAGAAGGCAGATCTTAGGGCCTCTGCGTCTACTTGGGGCACATGAATCTGGGATCTACAGTCACTAATGCAGCAGGATATCGGCCTGACCCCTTGGGGTGGTATTTATATGATCAGTATGGTACAGTGGGTAGGATGAACGTACGCTCACAGAATCCTACGAACATAAATATCCGGTGTCATAAATCCATTTTAATTTCTACTAATATTTCTCATATTATTTTTCGTTTTGGCTAGCGCCTTCGATTATTTATATCGAGCTTGGCATCCGAAGATTTAAATTATATAATAGTGTTACGTATACGAGTCGTTTTGACATTACTCGTTTGGCTTACGAGAGATAAATGAATACTTTATCAAAATAAGGTGCAGGTTTATTAATACAACAATAAAACAAAACAAAATAGAACAAGACAGGACAATTTGCACTTATATGAATTACCTCCTAGGAGGGGAGTTAATCCACGCACCTCAATACCGTGAACTGCCCCAGAACCAAAACTCAACTAACTGTTCAAAATCGAATATTTCCCAGCCATCACATTCTTGCTATTTCAGTATTGCACCATCGTTCCAAAGTATGCCGCTTCCTGCTGACATTGCAGTTGCTTTGTTCCTAGGTGCAATCTGATTTCTTTCAATACAACTGTTGCAAATAGGTAAACATTTAATCATCCACCAGTTGATAGTATTGAAATCTGTCAGATATATTTTTCATATTTTGATGTATGAATAATGTATATTGTAGTAAACCAATTTATATGAAAGAAAACACCAATACAAGGTACAAAAGTATTTTCTAATCATTTATAGTCACCAACCGTTAGTACAGTTTCAACAACTTTGTTTCGCAATTCTACTGATATTATTTCCGAGTAATATTAAACATGATGTACTGGGTGTTTAGAATAAATTTTGCATAAATTATAATTATTGCGTGACAATAGATTTGCAAGAACGCCATTTACAACACGTCAATGAAATTGAAACTGAATGTTATATGCATCAGCAACGTGATTTTCTGAGTGAAAATATAAGCTGCTTCCATCTATGCCTTGGTGAAAGCTCATGTTCATTTTACTTACCTCGCTTAACAAAGGGAACTATTGTAGATATTGTTTATAATTAATTATTTGTGGCATATTCGTGATTTCTTAATGAAGTATTATAATCGTCAAAAAATCATCCTGAAGATTTGCACGTTTCAGACTATGTATATTTCGAAAATTAAAGCCTTTTAATGCCGCCTGTCTGTCAGTCTGGTGTCTGTCTGTTGGCGCTATGTCTACAAAACCATTTGACAGAGAATACTATTTGGCAGGTAGTTGACGCTACTGTCAACAAAGAACTACTACAAGTGAAAAGTATACAGAGTGCAGCATTAAAAAAAATAATTAAGAAAAAACGTGGTCAAGGAAGAAAAAGATGATAAATATACAGGGTCGTTACCATAAAAAATAATAAACAAATGTGACGAATGTAGTTAACACAAATATAAAATTTGAAAAAATATATACAGTGATCGCTATTAAAAACAATAAGACAGTGCGATGCAAGGGCGATAACATTTCGCATGTACTTAACACAACGAAGAAAAATATGAAAAAATATACAATGTGGTCACCCTAAAAAAATTAATGAATAAAATGTGACAGAAGAAAATAGTATTTCGCATGTAGTCAACACAAGTGTCAAGGAAGATATATATATATAAAAAATATACAGGGTGGTCATTCTAAAAAATAATTCATTAAAAAACTATGGGAAATAATATTTAGGCTGTAGAGAAAATTGTAGAGAAAACCTGATTTACTTTTAGTAAAAATATACAGGGTGGTCACTTTAAAAATAACGAACGACAGAGGAAAATGATATTTGAAATGTAGTTGTAACAATTGCCAGGAAAAATCTAATACAACTTTAATTAAAAATATGTACAGGAAGAACACAACGAAATCCACTGTTTACAGCAGAAGTTTGACATGGAAAAAATCTATAAATTTAGCAAAATAAAACATTATGTTCTTTCAGGAAAAATATTACTGTTAATTTAATCGTTCATCTGATCCATTTAGTGACATGGAATAACAAAGAGACAAAACAAGAAAAGCTAACACGTATATACCATGTTTTTTTTTAATGAAGAAACTAAAACAGATGTCAGTTTAACTGAGAACATTGATTATGATTATGTGTTTTCAAAGAAGGAACCCTTGCTTCTTTGAAAACACATAATCATAATCAGATAATCATATAATCAGATATCAGAATATCAGATGAGATAATGTGCAGATAGCAAATGACTCACTTCTAATCCAACTCAATCAACTTAAGACAAGGGTCATCGGAGATCGGTATTAGCAAACACCAAGATGAGAAGTGACTTTCAAAAATCAGGAAAATGTTCTGGCAATGCGATTAAAGTTTAACCAGTAATATAAATTACAATAACGCCACCACCTTCAATATTCAAACTGTAAACATTAGTAACGTTCATGTTTCGTGGCAATTTGTTCCATTTAATCGATGTTCTTTAATTGGCATGTTGATGCATTATTAATCCACTCCAAATAAAGATATTATATTTGAGTCTTTTATTAATCTCCCTAAAATATACTCTCGGTTGACTTTTTCTTTGGATTTAATTATTTCTTTTCAGCTTACACGTGGTTTCCACAGAAATTCCTCGCAAACTAAAGGAAATAGACAAATTCATTCCACGCATCGGTGTCGTATTTTTTTTCGTCATCTTGATCCACGGGCATAATATTATGAATCATAATGTCATGATTCACAAGAATTATCTGCGACACCTAAGTTTTCATCAAATACAGATAAACTGACAAAACGCTAACTTTTTGTGCCTGTTCTCCTATAACAGAATAATGTAAGATTATGAATTGTTTATAAATAATACATGTAAAACATTGTAAGTAATCAGGGAATTTCTGTTTTGTTTTAGTAGGTACTTATGTGTGGAAATCATTACAGTACCAGACTAACTAAAGGTGAGAGAAGGGTATATTTATTTTTGTTTATTACTTCCACATCCAGTGGAAGTATAGTAACGACAAAAAAATTTTTAAAAATTTTTATTGTTCAAATAAGCTTAGAATGTCATGAAACGTCGAGATTTTAAGTTTTAGCGAAAAAAAAATTTCTGTCTGTCGGTCTGTCTGTCGGTCTGTCTGTCGGTCTGTCTGTCGGTCTGCCTGTCGGTCTGTCTGTCTGTCGGTCTGTCTGTCGGTCTGTCTGTCGGTCTGTCTGTAACTTTTTTTGTGCGCACGTTTACTCTGGAACCGTTTAAGATATTGACTTGAAATTTGGTACACATGTACTTTAACGAGATCTGGAACTAGATTATATTTTCATCTTGTTCCGTCAAAGGGTTGGGGGGTGAATTGGGGTAAATAGCTAAATCAAGCAGGTAAGAGTCCAGAAAATTGGTATTTAGTATATACAAGAGAAGCTAAGGTCTCAAAAAAATGTTGGCATTAGCCACCCCCATTATCACCCCCACTGTTATTAAAGGGAATAAAAAAAAATTATGATTTAGTGTGTATACAAGAACCAGAAACCTCAAAATATTTTTTTGCTTCATCCATCCCCACTACCACCTCCTTATCACCATCCCCACCCCACTACCGATGTGGGGTATAATTTTATAGATTTTTGGGGTAGAGGATTTCAAATTTCATATTATTAAAATTCCATAAGCAATTATTTCCACAAAATTTTTTCGTTGTGAGTGAGTTGGTTAGAAAATCTGGTTGTGGAAGTAGAGATTCCTTGGGCAGCGGTTTTTTTCATTGGATCCACTATCATTTAACTAATAACGTCGAAAGGTACAATCAGATAATGTCATGTTCAAAATGTACGTGACATTATTTTTTATTAACTTTACAACTTTTATCTAAACGCAGATCAAACTAACGCGTAGCATGAGTAGTTTTCTATTAGTACTAGGAAGTGAACGAGACTGAATGACAGTAATTATGAAAATTATTATAGACGTATGAAACAAAGTAACTCCATCAACGGTAATATATCAGTTTATGTTTAATTTGAATGCATTTAAAATTAATAAATAATACTTTCAAAGCGATTATTGATTTACAATCAACGGTAATGTACTGTAATCATTAAAACTAATTTGCTTAAATTGATTCTACAAACAACTTCTTTTTAATGACAATTAAATTAAAAAAAATTTAAAATAATCGCCAGAAAGAAAATGATAGTAAAATAAAATGCTTTTAAAAGTAGGACAAATTCAAACATTGATAACTCCACTAATAGTCCAGTCAATGAAAGAGTTGTAGAGAACATTTTGGAGAGGAGAATTTTTCTCTTCAGGAATGTGTTGGGGGTAGTCTGGAGATAAACATACTAAAAGTCTCCGACCCTAGCCCCGCCGCTTCGGAGGGAGAGGGGGGTGGAAATGTTCCATTTTTCGATTCTTCGCTTATAACTCGGAAACGATGCGTCGTACGAAAAATCTTTGCAAAATTAAACGTAATTAAATTTCCCACAAGAATGTTTATATTCATTTTCTCCCTAAGTGTTATTCACCTGCTATAAAGGCAAAGCTACCAAAATATGAGGAAAAAGATTAAAAATCTTATTGATTTTTAATCTTACGAACGACGAATTTTACGTAGCCACCACAAATTGCGGAAACTGAGGACCCCCTTTGCCAGATGAGCTTATGTATGAGATATCCCTCATCAATAACCAAATTAAATTTTGGTGTATGTACGTTTGTGGCGCCGATCGGATGCATTTTTTAGAATTTCTAACATTCAAAATGTTTTATTTTTTTCAGCATATTTTGGTACCGCAGGTAGCTTTGCCTTTATAGCAGGTGAATGATTTTCTGGTCATAAGTATATCCTAATTTGTTCTATACTTGAGTAAAGTTTGATTCAAATCGGAAACAAAATGAAAAAGTTATAAGGTTCATTTTAAGTGAGTCACACTGTATATTTAAGGAAATGTCTAGATTTCGACAAAATATTACGTTAGTAAATACGTCCAGTGTTGTAAAATAAAGATTGTTTCGTGACTGTGATTTATTAGCAGACCACGGTAAACCGCTTTGATAGAAATGTTCAAGGTACACAATTGATTTTTTCTATTAATTATCGATCTCGTAAACTATAACACATAGGAAGAAAATTTATATAAACATTCTTGTGGAAAAAAACTTAAGACGCTCGCTACCTTGGTCTGTTGCTGAGCAATACAGTCTCTATTTACTTTTCTCTCCTTCATCACAAAAAAAATAGTTTTTTTTGTTATATGCGGGTGTTTTAGATCGTAATGTGTATGTTGCCTTGTCACTGCTGGTACTCGCTTTTAAATCGTCCGTAGGCTCACAACGTTTTCCGTTTTCGAAAAGTTTTTTGCTTCTGTCCATGTTTGTTGTATGACTCAGTTGTAACATTCTTTATGCCATGTTGCATTGGAGTCTTGTAGCTGTTGTACACTTAAATTCCCGATTCGACTACTAATATGCATATACTCTGGATCCAACCATTCTTCTCTTTGTTTCAAACACTGTAGGAATTTTTCAACCTTCAATGGATTAACAAGAGGTAATTTACTTTTACCTTGACACAAAATACATTTTATAATACCAGTTTATACCAGTTTATAATCTGTTGAAATTCGGATAGGCTAGGCAATAAATGTATACTAATAAATTTGTGTTATGTGGTAAAACTGGCGTGTAACTCTTAAATGGTAAAAGATACGAAAAAATTGATAAGAACTAAATTTGTTCCTTGACTTATGTAGAACAGAAAATGTTTTATGCAGATTTTGCGTATAAGCACTCTGGAAGGAGTTATTCTTGATGTAAAGAATAAATGTTTCGCATGGCGGCCATCTTGGATGTATAACGCCATAAAAACCAAACAGCGCAATTCTAAGGTAAACACCCGGTACTACATCATTATCTAGCATATAATAAAGAGATTCCACATAGTCGCACCTTCCCTCCACAAAAATCCCACGGAATGCATTATGCCCCAAGACTATAGACAACAACATGATTTTCACATATCATTTCAAAAATTAAATATTACATCTAAGCCGCCTAATCGTGCGGGTCTACTGCTTGACATTTAAGAACGTAACATTTTGAATATAACAGCAGCTTAAAAACATATTTAGCAGATAAATGTACAGATTAGAGGAATACTTTTGTGTATAATTTTGTATTGACAGAAGTTTTATAGCCCGAGAATTATTGCAGTTGGCCACCCATTACTGCAAGATATGTCTGACAACACCACGTCAACTGTCGCGGTTGCCTGTTAGACGCACGACCTCACGTCATATGGTTAAATATATTTCTAAATTATTTAAAGTTCTGGCGAATGCGCCAGGAATAAGTAATGTCAGCCTAACATTAGTCACCAAATTCTAAAGCCAATTTTAAACATTACAAGACAAAAATAAACATTAAGTGCAGCTTCCCTTTTAGGTTACTATAAAGTGATGTTGGGTTCCATTTCCCGTTTAATAAAACTAACTACATTTATCACACGGGGTCAACCCTCGTCATTTTTCCTCTTGACATATTATGCAAATAAAAGGAAGTTGAAAATGTCTAAGCTTTATGTTTATTATTAACACAGGTATACATTTCTCTTTTCAACGGAACAATATTTTGTAACTTTAACTTAAGTTTTCTGTTTTCCTTGTGAAACAAATCGCTTTAGTAGTTTATTATTCACAGTCCAGGCATGGGCGTCGCTAGAAAAGTTTCCCGTCGATGAAAACTCGTATAGAACATAAGTAAATCTCTTGATCCACTGGGAGTTCCTGACTAAAGATTCAATATATGCAGGATTTTCAAAAAGTTGTTTGTTGGTTTTAACAAAATCTATGTACCCTGGGAAATGCAGCACCGAGAGATTATTACATTATTTTTATAACAAACTAGCATTTTGTTGTACCTACATAAAAAAGGGTAAAATCATTTCTTATAAAGAAGTAATTTGGTTACTGGAATAATTGGTTTTTGACAACTATAACCTTAGATAAAATTATTATTTCATTTAGACTATAAAATAAAAATACCTCTGAAATAGTTTCAACAAAACCAAAACACTTAAATACTACACACGAATGCTGTCACTCGATGTGCGTTTCGCCAACCATGTTGGCATCATCTGGACACGATTAATACTGTTTTAATAATCTCTGTCAAATGCTTTGTGGTTTGTGGAAATTACGTACGTCAGAGGCAGCGTTATACCGAAGCACAGAGGTAGGTGCCTTTTATAAAAATTAGGTGTTAAAAATCTGTCATTTTTTAAGATCATTATTATAGACTATTTCAAGTTTTTAAATTGTTAATGTTGACTTGACCGCTGGTTGGCAGCCTCGCTAACTATTTTTAAAGTCTTTTTTGCTAGGACTTCTGGTCAAAGATAATAGAATTTGACTTATAGTCTAAGTAAAAGAAACAAATTATTTAAGTACTTGACACTGCCAAAACTATTAGTAACTTTATTAAATTGAGAAAGCAGGTGCTTTACTTAGCGTTCATTAAACAGCTAGTTGACAGCTACCAAAATTGTTAACCTTACTTAAAATTTGAATTCTGAGACTTTAAGACCATAAAGTTATAAAATTATTTCAAGTTTTCAATAATTAATGTTAATTTGACATTGTTTTGACAGCTGTCAACTGTAAAAATTTTTAATCTGACGTCAAATTTAAAAACAACAACCAGAAAAATATAACATTTTTCAAGATCATTATTATAGATTATTTTAAGTTTTTGAATTGTTAATGTTGACTTGACAGCTGACTGGCAGCTGTCAACTCAGCTGTCAGCTGTTAAAATCGTCAATTTACCATTAGATTAGAATTGAGAGATTTCAAAAACATATATACGGACTCCTTTCCAAGTATTAAAAAAATATATTAAGGCAATAGCACAGTTTTCAGGGTGATTTTTTATCCTTTGGCCACTTTGGGCACCATATTGGATTTACCATTTTAAATTTAGAAAATATCTGTATTAATATTACTTATATATGAATGTATACATCCTAACTCAACATTTTAATACAAGTTTTCACTGAATTCCAAACTTAGACAATGCTTTTATTGAATTACTCACCTTCTTTTTAATCCGAAATTTTGAAGCCGCCATTTTGAAAAACAAAATATAGGCAGCAAAACTGAATTTAGCGTACCCAAATCCTTTAAAGTACCAAATTTTGTTAATTTTAATTAAAAATTGGCGTGGTGACAGATTTTTGACGCGTAATTTTTACAGAAGGCACCACTGCACAGTGGTCCGAAAATTTCAAAAAGTGGGCAAAAATGCTTTTTTCAACTTTCGAATTTCGCTTTGATACTTTGGGAGCAGTTAAAAGAATGGTCCAATGCATCTTTTCCAAGAATACAAAGGCCATTAGGCGATATCTCTACCTGCTAGGGGCTCGCAAACACGACCCTTTATATAGCACCGTTTCACCGGTATTACGTCTCATTTAATCACCAACTTTTGAAGAGAGAGTGCGTGCCTAAAACGTGATAATTCGGAGTAAAATTTTTACAGCAGCTTCTTTGAGGTATGCACTTTATTTCAATATAAGTTTTGAATTTAAAAACAGATAGAAGGTTGTTTTATTATAGGGTGTTTATCAGAAACTTTTACGAATAGGTTCAGATTTGTGTAGACCTACGAAACAAATCTTACGTTATCATGCCTTGCAAAAATACGTAAAAAATGCCTTAGACATTCCTTTATAACAAACAAAAAAAAAATAGGCAATCTCAAGCGGATTTTCGAAATTTTGGATTTTTTATAAGGTGCGACATGTATTCTGCGAGCACCGACAGCATCGATCACTTAAGGCAAGAGGATGCGGAATCAATTATTGTTAAATAACCTTTTGTATTTATATCCTTTTTTAATCAGTATTTATTATCAATAAAAATAGTCCCGTCCAAGGAATGTTTCGAAAATCAGTTCTATAGTTATTATACGTATTTGATTTAATTAAATAGATGTATTATAACCGGGCCACAATTTTTAATAATAATCGTAGAAAAAAAAATTGTGTATGGAAATCCGTTTCATAACAGACTGAATTCAAATATCGAACAAAAAAATGTCTGCGGGTCTGTATGTATGAGTGTATGTGGAGTGGGGGTGTATGTATGTATGTAGACCGTTTCTTGTAAACACGATAACTTCCGTTAGACTTAATATTTTTGTTTCAAATTCGGCACGTATGTAAAATAGCATGGTAGAATACTCCCTATTGAAATTCGACAATATCCGTCATACAGGGCGATCTTCAGAGACGTATAAACTGTGCTTTATTATAATTTTAGAGCAAAATGTTACTATTCTATCTGTCTTAAATAAACGATTGTCTATAACTGAAATAAAGCAAAAATGTGCCATTTTATATACTCTTACAACCCCTTAAAAATCGCCCCTGTTTGTAAATATTTGTTTATATATTTTTTTGGGTTAATTAAGCGGTTTTTGATAACGTTAAACTGAAAAAAAAATTAATATATCAATTTCTACACTAACAACCCCTAAAAGCAACCCCCGATAGTGAATAAAATTTTAATTAGGTTGTCTGTCTTATTTAAACGGTTTGCTATAACGTCCAACCGAAAAAAGCTGAATATACCATTTTTCAGAAAAACAACCCCTAAAAGCCAACCCCTGAGGATATTTATTTTTTAAATTATTTTTCCCTCATTACATAGATAGATAGATAGATAAATTTATTGGCCAAAGATAATACAAAGTACATATGGCACGTCACAGATTACATACAATCATTTTATTTAATAGATACTTATCAAGTACAGTTTAGTTTTAAAACCTGAAGTTTAATACATACATAATTCTGTAGGATTAAAAGCAACATACAATAATAAAAAATAAAGAACGATAGACAAACATACTATAAGTATATACGATTTTCAACTTAATAATAAAATTGGTAACTACATAAATGAGCAAACTGAGTACCAGGACTTGACTTGACTAATATGTGATTGTTAATCGATCTATAACAAAATTGGATTTTTGGCCACTTTTTGAAATTTTCGGACCACTGTGCACTGTGCGAAGATTCCAGCTCCCTAAAGGAAAAATAAAAAAATACCTAGTAGTTCGTCAGCGGAGCCCAAAACCCAAATTTATTGTAATAAGTTTTTTTTAACGGCTTAACAAGCATCAGTAGGAATTATTTACATATCCGACTGATGAAAAGTTGTCATCTTTGGGCAACTAGAGATATACAGGGTTGCTCAAAATTAATAGCGGCCATAGGCAAAGGACAGGTTTAAGGTTGAAAATTGTGTGTAATTATGTTGACATAAATTATTGTCTTAAGAAACTAGTGAAAATTAAACTTTGGCTAAAATAAAATAAATAGAACTAACGAGTTCGAAAGAACTTGTACAAATTTCTAGAGTTAAAATAGAATGTAAAGTGCACTAATCGTTGTGAATGACTGAATTTAAATAAATGATTTAAGTATTTTCAATATATTTCTTTATTTTAAAATGCTAGGAATCCTATCATGTAATTCTACTTTGTCAGTATTAGCTAGAAGAGTAGTTATTTGATTGGTTCTTCAATAATGAGTGTTTAAAGTAACTATTATATTAGCGTGGCCAGATTCAGTCAACAATATACAGGTAATTTCATAAAAAATAAAAAAAGTGTAAGTTGTGACTCGCTTAATACTTAAATAATATTATCTAAAAGAAATAGAACTTCGAATTCCCAAGTTTTAAATATATTACAACTACCTACGTGAAATCATATCTACAGACAAATTAGATAATGTTAAAAAAATTACAAAAAATATATTAATTCCGTCTTCCTCGCTAGGCTCTTCTTCTGGTGCCTCGTCAGTTTCTGCTACAGCAGGTGTCAAGTTATTGTAATAATGACAATTATTCATATTACATTTGCAAAACACCGTGCAAGGTAAAGTTGTATTTGTGTTGCCGTATTTTTGGATTTGGCACGGGTTAGTGCTGATACAAGAGCATTTTATTAGTCGCAGAATGTCAGAAGTTGCAACTTCCATGTTTTCAGGTAGAGTTGTTGATACGAGGCATTTTGCATTTGTATCTTTACAAAATTCATAATATGACAGGTCCAAACTAGGCGGATCAGATTCCAAAACGTGTTTCTAAATGCAGGTTTGAAGAACGGCAAGCTCTAAATTTTCAGCAAAAGCTTCATTTGTTGGAGGTAGTGAGCATAGAAGGAGTATCTGTGGCCTACTGTTTCCTTACTCTTTCTGGCCTCATGAAGTTTTCCGATAGCAAGTTGCGGTAAACTTGGTTGCTTATTTGCTCAAAGAACAAAAAATCTTACGTCCAAATACGTCTTGGTCTGAGTCGAACCGAACTCATACGGAGGTATTAAACTATTTTGAGATGTTTTAAACTACATTTTTAAGTCCAAAGACCTAAATCCAAATCTGCTAAATTCAATAGCCTCAAAATTCAATAACCCAATAACCTAATAGCTCTAAAAACCTGATCCCGTAGCTATAAAATGGGGATTACAGACGATGAAAGCTGATGAATCCGTTTACTCGAATGACCACATTGCTCAATAATCCCATAATCGAGTAACCCCATAATTTTATTACTTAGTCTCTCATAGCAAAAATTCTGTTCTTTATAATTAAAATTGTTGAGCTTCACAACTCCAAACCATGCCACTGTAATTATGGAACTCATTTTCTCGCTCTGCAACTTATCATCAAATTTCTTTGCATGGAACAACCTTTACACCCAAATCAGCATAGCACTTGTGTCTGCATCCAGGGCACCTCCTCGCGGTGACGGCGGGCAACGGAGTAAGCCCGTTATGATGTACAAAATCCGTTTACGCAACCTCCTCGTGGTATACATCGGGTAACGCTAATGCTGACGGTTTCACAATTCAGTTGAAAGATTCAAAAGAAATCTGCAGATGATCTTTCAGGGTCCAAAAAATTATTATAGCATTTGACCTCAGTTTATACATCATAGTATCAAATGGATACCGGGATCGTGATAAGCGACCACAAAAACTTAAAGGTCACTAGTCATAGACGCAAGTTTTCGATTTACAATCGATATATCAGCTAAGAAATGGAAAATAAGCATTTGACCGCTTGATAACCAACAAATGACCTAAGAAATCGGTTCCATAAACCGTTCAGGATGTATTTGGACGTAAAATTTTCTGCTTTTTCAGAATTTGGGGTCAAAAAAGATTGTATTATTGAATTTCATGTGTTTGACCTTCATTTGACCTTGATTCTGACATGTTGGTATCAAATAAACCCCGGATTCGGATTCAGCAACCTCAAAAACATAAACATCAATTTTTTACGGAATTTTTCACGGTCATATCTCAATTTGACCTTCAAATGACCTTAAACCTGATGACATGGGATCAAATAAACTCCGTATTAGGATTCAGCAACCTCAAAAACATAAACATAAATTTTTTACGGAATTTTTCACGGTCATATCTCAATTTGACCTTCAAATGACCTTAAACCTGATGGCATGGGATCAAATAAACCCCGTATTCGGATTCAGCAACCTCAAAAACATAAACATAAATTTTTTACGAAATTTTTCATGGTCATATCTCAATTTGACCTTCAAATGACCTTAAACCGGATGACATGGGATCAAATGGACCCCGGATTCGGATTCAGCGACCCGAAAAACATAAAGTCTACCTAGTCAGTCTCTGGGGTCAAGACACTTTATTTTTTTTGTATGGCCGTGTAATTCGTTTCCTTCTATTCCCTCATGCTCTAGCACCCACATCCAAGCAACCTTGTTGTTTTTTGCAGTTGCTTCAGGGATTGTCTGCATTCCCAGGTAATTTTAAGCTCACAGGTGTAGGACCTTAGAGCTTTTAATGCTGCCTGGCTGTCTGAGAGTATATAGATCTTTGCCCTTCGAATGCCTTTATTTATGCATTCCTGGGCACACAGGTCTATAGTATATATTTCTGTTTGGAAGATGATTGCATAGAACTCTGAATAGTCTACAGTTAAGCCCCGCTACGCCCACGCCAACCCTTTCAGCCGTTTTCGATCCATCTATGTATCAGATGAGTGACCCATTCTCCAACTGCAGGACTTCGGCTCTGCTCGTCTGGTAGCTCCCGATTAGCACATCAAATAGGCAGTTAAAGTCCCGCTTATTTGGCATAGAGTCAATGGGTATGGTCATGGATTCTAGTTCAATTTTCCCTAGAATCCTTAGGTGACCAACCAGGTCTCCTGGTTTGAAAGAGAGTGCCTGCTGGAACCTTAGGATACTAAGTGTTGCCTCCTTCCTTACATGCAGATGTAGAGTAAGCAGGTCTAGCATTGCCTCCATAGCTGCTGTGGGACAGAAGCACATCGCTCCTGTAATCCCTAAGCAGGCAAGGCATTGCAACTTCTGCAACTTTCCTTAATCCTGTTAATTTTTCTTCAGTTTTTGGCCATCACACACATGATGCATAGGTGACCATGTGTCTCACAACCGAGTAGATCAGATCAGATCAGTAGATCATCTTCGGTATTAGACCCCAAGTCTTACCAAACAGCTTGCGGCACGTCCACATAGCGGCAATGGCTTTGGTAGCTGTTGTTTTTATATCTACTACCGAACGACCATGTGCTGGCGACTCTATTAAACCAGTTGTGGATATATAGTTATGTTTACTTGTTATTAATCTTAATTTTGTTATTCTTTTTAAATTTTCTTATTTGTTTAAAGTCCAGTTTTCAAAAAATACTGCTCCTTCAAAGCGCTTGCGACGAAATTCTTGAACCACCCAATACACTTTTATCGATCCTAAAATGTTATTAAAAAATATACATTCATGTTGTGACTGACAATAATAATAAAAAATATTATCCGAGATAAGCTGAGGAATAATATACTTTATTCTTTCGGTAGAGGCAATGAATCTCCATCCACCTCAGACAAAAGGCAGACAACATCGACTGTGACCCGCGGCTATTTGTACCGATAAATATTTCCTCTTTTTCTAACTCAACGAGGAATTGGTTCAATTTCTTTTTTCTTGCGTTCGTGACAATGAGTTATAAAAATATCCGGCACCATAATGTTGACCCTCGTAACGCCTCTAAACGTATCCATCTCTGTTGTGATTTTATTTATAATTTATTATGCCGAGCTCAACACACTCGCTCTTGAAATATACAGTGCTTTATTTAGCTCAGTGAAAAGCACTCTTATTAAAATTTAATCAAAGAAACAACTAGTAAATATATCCATATACAAGTGGACAAAAAAGCAAATACACAAGTGTTTTAGTTGACAGGTTCTGGGAACTATATTGTTTTTCATCAACATAATTTGACTGTTACGGCATTAATGGAATTATGCTGATAAGAATAACTAGATGTAAACATACCATTTGCTGTTTTTTGAAAATATTTTTTTTAGATGTAACTGGTGTGTCTTTAATTTAACTTATCTCCATATGATGCCTGTTTGGTTGACAAAATGTACGTCACTATATTATGCTGTACTTTTGTTTTCTTAAAATCATTTCAAGGTTGCAAACCTCTTCAGGTACATTTTTTCAAGTTAAAATATTTAAAACTTTCATTTTAAGGTAGTTCATCACTATGGAGAACCGGGTGAATGGCAGATGGTAAATTGGGGTATTGTATTACCATCCTTTTTTTCTTATTAATACCCTGTCTAATAATAGGTGGTATCACGCAAAAATAACAATCGGTAACATGATCTGTAGGTTCTCGCCAGATCATGGGCACAGAAAAAGCCATTGAACGTCCTCTTCCACTTAGCCAACTGCAAAGATTGTTCGCACAATTGCTGCAACATATATGAGGTGCCCATTTTTTGCCTTCATCTCCAATTGTATAACCAAAATACAACTGGTACGCCTTCTTAATTTTGGGAGTAAAATTAAGTTTTTGATGCGCAAAAGTCACTTCACCACAAATATAACAAAAATTGTTAGGTGTATTTACACAATCTCGTGGCATATTTGCAAAATAGCACTATTTACTTTCGAAAATGAACGCTTATCATGCACAAGGTACAAATACGACTACCTAAGAATGAATATTAGTTTTAGTGACAAATAAAGAAGTAGGTAGTAAAAGTGAACTGGTCCTCTGGAATTCCAATTATCTTTAAAGCGTACCGACAATGTCGGGTCCCAGCAGCTGGATCGTCTGTAGACCCCTATACTTGCGTTAAACTTTATTACCTGTATTGGGAAAACCAGAGCCAACTTGAACTTTTGCTTTTTATATTGTTATTTAGCATGACGAAATTACTAAGAATTTGCTATTTTTACTTCCAATACATGTAGGCTGTAGAATAGTCTGGCTGCTGGTTTTCGGGTCTTCTTCCGCGTAGACTTGGTTGAGTGCTTGACGTTTCGACCATCTTGTCGTGGTCTTTTTCTGAAGCGAAGTGAGCTCTGCTGGACTGAGCTCCTCTATTTATACAGGTTATCAGGAGGCGTGTTGCGGAACATTGCTCATGCGGTTATTGGTAGTTGTAGTTCGTTGTCACGGTTATAGTTATTCGGATGTTTATTCATTTCAATGGCTTCTCTGTATCTTCTTGGCCAATAATTCTTGGTGTTGGCTAATTTCTTTGTTTTGTCGAATTTTATCAAATGGCCGGTTTCTTCTGAATGTTCGGCAACGCCTGATTTTGTAGAATTTCCTTTTTTTGTATTTCTAATGTGTTCTCTGAGTCTGGTGTTTATACGTCGTTTGGTATCTCCGATGTAAACTTGTCCGCAGGAACATGGGATGGTATATACTCCTGGTGTTTCTACTTCTTCTAGACCTTGGTATTTGGAAAAATGTTGTGCCACCTTCTGTTTTGCATTATATATTACTTTGACGTTCTTTTTCCCCAAAACTCTTTCGATTCTGTCCGTACATCCTTGTATATACGGTAGGTAAGCTGTTGCCGTGTATTTCTTTTCTTCTTTTTCTTCTTCTGTTTTGGTTGTATTTTGTCTCTTTATTGCGTTGTCTATGTCTTTCGGTTTGTGTCCATTTTTTTTGTAGTTATGTTTTTAAGGTCCGATATTCTTCTTGCAGATGTTCTGACTCGCAAATTTGCTTTGAAGAATATCAGACCTTAAAAACATCACTACAGAAAAATGGATACAAACCGAAGGATATAGACAACGCAATAAAGAGACAAGATACAACCAGAACAGAAGAAGAAAAAGGGGCGAAGAAATCCACGGCAACAGCTTACCTACAGTATATACAAGGATGTACGGACAGAATCGGAAGAGTTTTGGAGAAAAAGAACGTCAAAGTAATATATAATGCAAAACAGAAGGTGGCACAACATTTTTCCAAATACCAAGGTCCAGAAGAACTAGAAACACCAGGAGTATATAGCATCCCATGTTCCTGCGAACAAGTTTACATCGGAGAGACCAAACGACGTATAAACACCAGACTCAGAGAACACATTAGAAATACAAAGAAGGGAAATCAGCAGTTGCCGAACATTCAGAAGAAACCGGCCATTTGATAAAATTCGACAAAACAAAGAAATTTGCCAACACCAGAATTATTGGCCAAGAAGATACAGAGAAGCCATTGAAATAAATAAACATCCGAATAACTATAACCGTGACAACGGACTACAACTACCAATAACGTGAAAGTCATTGTTCCGCATGAGCAATGATCCGCAACACGCCTCCTGATAACCTGTATAAATAGAGGAGCTCAGTCCAGCAGAGCTCACTTCGCTTCAAAAGAAGACCACGACAAGATGGTCGAAACGTCAAGCACTCAACCAAGTCTACGCGGAAGAAGACCTGGAAACCAGCAGCCAGATCACCAGCTCCGCGAAAGCCTTAGCACCAAGATGTAGAATAGTGATTATTGGTCAATACTGCTAAATGAAGCAATTTAAATTTAATTGTTTTTATCAAGAAGAAAAAAACGCAAGAATTGACCAGGCTAATCAGAAAAAAAAACCATATGGAAAAGTGTCAGTGGTGTACCACCTTTTTTGGTAAAAAATACCAGAGGACATGTTTGCAGGGACACCACTGTTGGAAAGATAAAATAAATTTTCTAACTAAAATATGTGGTCTTATATCCTAGTCGCATGAGAAAATTGAAAATAATATCTAAAATACTTTTTGAGATATTAAAAAATGTGTTCATATGGACTTTTCTTCATAAAATCATCTAACGAATTACACCCTCAAATATTATCACGCCATTAAGGAACGCCTGTACGTTTATTTGGCTATACACTGTTTGAAAATGTTTTTAACAGCCTTTCAGGTGACTTCAATGAGCCACTTAAGTTCTAGAGTCTAGATATGTCACTTCGCTAGGTACGCCCAGAGTCAAAGCTAAACACGTAACCACTGATCTACCGACCTCTTTATTTATTGCAATAATTTCTATAATAATATTGCTTGCTGGAGAGAGATAACATGCGATAAACACACTATAAAACGTAATTCTATAATCAAATATTGCTCTCATAAATCTTTTTTAAGATCCCCTCAATTTTGACGTAAACTTTTATCTGGAAAACAAATTTTATGGCTCTGGTAATAGTAATCAATATATGAATGCTCGGGCTGGCTGTAAAACTTCAAAAATGGTAATACTCATATGCAATGAAGTTGGAATTCGGGCTTTTAAATTTAAATACGTTGAACGAAAAACAAATGAGCAAACGGGAAGTGAACAGGCAGAATGGGCATGCTCTCGTTCGCAAATTGAAGTGGATAAATATCCGATTATACTAATTGGTCTTAAAAATAATTTAATATATTTACCGAATTTATGTATAGAGGCTTTTTGGGAATACGTATTTATTTACGGGCATTAAATATCGTATTACAATATTTAATTTAGTGTATATAGGTTTGTGTTAATGGGTTTGAAACCATGGCAATTTATTTTACAACGAGTTATAGTTTGTGAAATAGGTTACGATTGATAAGTGCATCGCCAATATTGCTAAATAAAGCTTGTTAACCAAGTTATTTCCACAATACTTATAACACTAACAGTATGCATCATTGGATCATCAAAATGCGTTAGTTGCTGTCAAAAGTAGGTTTTAAGGCGAACTTAGAAACAAAACGTCTCTATTAAATCGTCAGTTTATTTATTCATGTTCGGCATACAGTACGTGCCAAAATTGGTAGCACCAAAAACACACACAGGTAACAATTCTCAAAAACAACAAATACACGAATTTTCCTTGAATTAAAATTTATTAACTGTAAATAATATAATTTAAAATTTTAGTCCTTTGAGAATAATCCCTCATTGTCCTCAAATATACGATTACTACAAAAGAAATAGACACTTTTATTGTTTTATTAATCCAAACTTAATAATGTTATCAAGCATCTGTTTACACACATAAAGTCATTCTTAAAGTTTACTTTGATAACTCACAAGTGTTCAATATATTCTCCGGCACACATCAAGGCGATAGTGTAGTTCATTCCAAACCTGCCGTTAACATATCGGCATTGGCAGTTTCCACAGCTCTCTTGATGCGTTGTCTCAACTCATTTAAATCATTAGGAAGTAGAGGGACGTAACGCTGTCTTCACGAAATCCCAAGGAAAAAAATCGAACGGTGTAAGATTGGGGCTCGAGAGCGCGGTTGACGTCTTGTAAAAACCATCTTTTTCTTAAGCATTTTAAAGCAGAAATTTCGACGTTTTGCAAATGTTTTCCTTTAAATTAAGTTTTGACAGAGAAGTTAGTTTATATTTTTTTGTAGCCTTTGAAACTACCAAGCAAATGCCACATATTATTTTCCTTAAAAATAATGTATGTCAAAAAATCTAAATTTCTTGGATAAAGGTGTTTTTGTCCAAAGTTATAAACAATCATCTTTAAACAAACAATATATTACAAAATTCTATTATAAAATAAAGTTTATTTGGGACTAACAGCGTTCATTAATTTTAATTACAACTTGTTCAAGGGCCACTGAAATCTGATAAATATTGTGGAAAAAAACATTTTATAATTATTGCCAAATAATTTTCTAGACAAAATTGCAGCTATTTAAAGTTAGACAAAAAACGGCATTTTCTTTATTCTAAAAATAATTTATTTTTAGCTATTAATATATACTTTCCAGTCTCGACATGGAAAAAATAATTACTCATGATGTTACAACATTTTTGTTGTAGACATCCTATGTTTTTTTTTTCATTTGACTCCAAATTACCCGAGTAATATGAAATAGTAGTTTGTGCAACAAGAGTGGATATGATATCCATATCGCACGATAAAGAAGTTTGAGCACGACGCCGTAGGCGGAGTGCTTCAAATCTTTTGAGTGCGATATGGATAATCCACTCGAGTTGTACAGTATACTTTTTCTGCGACCAGCTTAAAAAAACTATAAAATTTATTAAACATTAATATATTACACAAATACACACTGACAGTACACACTGACAGTTACTTTGACAGCTTACGCAGTAATTTGATTTTAAAACGAATAGTTGTCTATGTACTTAATACACGAACTGTGATTGGTCGGTTTCATTTCATATCCATCCTAGAACTGATATGAAATATATCCGTTCAGTTAACTGGAATTGCCTACTTATCCATTCTACAGACTGTACAGAAAACAGCAAATTTACATTTACATTTACATAAGGGAGTAGAAAAAATACCTAGCGCACCTTTAAGAGCGATCAACTGCAACTATAGTCAAACTAGACGCTCAGCGGACTCGATATATCTGAAAATTAATAGTTCTGCATTCTTTATAGAAGAAGAGGAAGGCGAATATATTTAAGTGAAAATAAATGTAGAATTCCAATTATCTTAAATATTTAAAATAAATTTTCAAAATTTATTAATATAATATTTTAACTGAATGGTGTAAAATATTTATTAATACTTATTGAATTTTGATTGATTTTGATACTAAATTCAGACATTATGGAGCCGCCATTTTATCTATTAATTCTTTAATCATAATCAGCGACCTTGAGAACTTTCAGGTGAATATTTTTAGGCCAAAATTACAAAACTTTTTCGAGTTATAGCAAAATAATTTCTCAAAAAACATGTTTTTTGAAGTTCTAAAAAAAAAAAAATAGCAAACAAAGTGGCAAAAAATAGTTTTTAGGCAAATCCATTGAAGTCCAATAAATCTCTTATTAACTTGTTTTTTCCGTCTAAGTGCACTATAATGGTTACATATAATAACACAATGTAGAATCATATTCAAAAGTAATCCACCTTTTAATGTGGGGGAACATTCCCCTTATATACTTTCATTATTAACAAATACTAAAAACGAAATTGCAAATATGAATCTCAGTGTGTTTAAAATTATTAAACACAATGGATATGTTTCAATATCCTAGTCAAAACGTCTTTATTGTCATTCGAAATTAATAATACTTCGTACAAATTGTTTCAATTTTCATTCCGTGCAATATGTAGAACACTATTAGGTCCTCATTTTTATGTTGTATAAAGGAAAAGTTTTACCTATACATACGATCATTATTATCATATTTGTTCTTCATTTGCTTCAATTGAAATGATAAATGATGTACATTACTCTAATATACAGTTTCTCATAATTTGATATAGAAATAACTAAATCAATAAATCATTATGAACAAACGCAGAATATTATATTTATTTTTTACTAATATATCACATCTAATGGTAAAATAATGTCCAAGTCATATAGTCACTTGAATTATTTTTGGTTAATTTTGTTAATGATAATTACAATGCGTTAGTAAGAGAATGCATAAAGGTAACATTATTTCAAAGGGAGTGATAAAAAATTGCTTAGACATTTTGAAATACATCTCTCTAGGTTGTTGGTTGTGACATTTTCTTAATTTTTGTTTTTCTTGCTGGCATTCTCTGCCACATGTTTTTCTTCTAAAACAATGGATAATTGTATTATTTTGTAGATATCACTGACATTGATCTAGAAGAACGTGGCAGAGAATCCCAGCAAGAAAAACAGAAAAATATTTCTCTATTTTTCTATCTATAGGTACATATTGGTACTACATATTTTTTTAAATTTTTATAGCGTCATTGACTTTTCTTTCAAGTGGTGCCACTCATTTTGGATATTGCAGAGTCTTCTGTAAGTATAGTACGTTATATAACAATTTTTGTAAGAATATTATTTAGATGTGCATAAATTATTATTAAGAATTCAGTAAAATTGTTTAAAAAACATTGTAAAAAATCACTCTGATAAGTCAAATTATAAGCACAACATTTTGTCTGATGTAAACTGAGTTATCGATTAACGTATTCGATGAACTTCTGCAAATTCTGTATTTTAAAAGCTCCGAAATTGTACGATTATTTATGTAAAATAGCCTCGTAAGAAAGACTCAAGCGGGATTAGATCCGGTGAACAAGTTGGCCATATTCTTCCTATGCACCTATTACCGAAGGTTGCATCAAAGTAATTCCGAATATGCGCCGTGTATGTGGGTGAGCACTGTCTCTCTCAAAATAATATTGTCGTAAAGAGTGTCCGAATCTTCTTGGTTTGAAAATAGGACTGCTAGGATAGGAATTAACCGAAAAACCTATGAGTACATTTCGCAATTTGTCTCCTAGAATAGTGCTCCATATATTCATCTCCTTGAAAATTTTGTTATACCTAATACCGATAATTTTATTTGTTGACATTTACCAAAATCTCGATTCGTCGGCATATTTTCAACAATATCTGAATTTTCAAAGTTCTTCCAACCCAAAACCAAGTTGACAACTGCAGTAATATCTCTCATAAAATTAGTCTAAGATATTTGAGCCCATCATATCAGAATAGTATCATATTTTAAATAAAAATGGGGGTTACTATTAAAGAGTTGTCGATTTATTAAAGTTTTTGAAATAGTTGTTTTCGTAACAGTAAGTATAGATAAATAATAGGTATTTTTCGAGCAAATGCGATGTATTCGAGAAATACCTTCCCATCCATGTTATGGACAAAATTTAAAAGAAATAAAATATAAATACATCCGAATTTTTGACATTTTGCAAATATGTGACATATTATGGCTTCTTATAAAAGATGCTGATGTGTGGATATGACAATGAAACGACTTGTTTACAAGTGGCGATATTTCATTTATTGCAATTAGAATGTGTGATTATATTATTGAATTGTGAATCGGAGATGATATATGAACAACCACAGTGAATTTTGTGAATGGTGCAAAAGGAAAGCTGGAAAAATTTTTCATATTTTGGAAAGAAAGCTGCGGTACTTATGTCATCTACACTACAACATTATTTTATGTTAAAACCTACGCTAATGCTGAAGACCAACATCGACATAAGCGAATATTACCAATTAATAACATTCTTGAAGCACCAGCATGAGAATTATAAAGCCAAAAAGTCTAAAGTACTTACTAACTGGAACTGAAATGAATAAGTTTCTTCATAATGCTGAAGACGAGAAATTCTTAACGATGAAGATTTTAGTTGGCTGTTAATTTTGGTATAGTAGAAGCTTACCGAAGAATAGTACTCCCAAATATGTCGATATTGAAGGTAATAATCAGTTTTTGACTAAGTTTAATATGGAAGGAACATACAACAAAACAAATTATGTTTCCGTATATGTAAATTACCTAGATATATAACGTAAATATGGAATTCTATGCTGTAGTTAAAAGCATACGTTATATGTGCATGTATGCATATGTGTTACACAAAAGGAAAATGTACTGCACATGTAGTTGCATTGAACACTTTTTGGCAAAATACCTATAAAGATGTCTCAATATTTGGTCCCTCCCAACGCTGTCTAGTACACGAGCTATTGTTTTAGACGTTCTTCTTCTTCATTACTACCAGGTGCTGAAGTTGATACAGCAAATGTCAAGCCCCACAACTGTTAAAAATCTACCACTGTGGTAGGGGGATATGTCGAAGAATCAATGAAAAATAATAAAAATTTGGTGAACAAGATTGGTTAAGAATGTATTCACATGGACAATAACAAAAATTTGGAGGAAAAATTCTGCGTGGCGAAAAATGAATTTCCACCGATTTCTTCTAATAGCTATTCTGTTATCTCTTTAAGTACTTCAGGTTCTGCTATCAGTTTAGATAATTTAAGGTACTGTGTCGATTTTAAATGTTGATTTCATGTACACAAGGTAAGTGCGGGAAATGCATTTATCGCACACTCGAAGAAAAACGTGTTTTTCTACTCCCTTATGTAAATTTGCTGTTTTCTGTACAGTCTGTAGAATGGGTAAGTAGGCAATTCCAGTTAACTGAACGGATATATTTCATAATATACTATCTAGGATGGATATGGTATGAAACCGACCAATCACAGTTCGTGTATTAAGTACATAGGCAACTATTCGTTTTTAAAAATTCAAGTTAGTGCGTAAGCTGTCACAGTAATTGTCAGTGTGTATTAGGGCATCTGCACGTGACTTCACAGCTAACCTCAAAAATACATGTTTCTTAAGATTTACAAGTATTACGTAGCTAATATTAAAATTTCTGCCTGGTTCCTGTACTTTCAACCAAAATCTAGTTCAACGTAATGTTTATGAAGTTTTAAATAGTTTGTCACAATAAAATAAGACACATTTTGCAGGATAGGAATCTAACCTATAATTAGCAGTCTATTTTTATTAATCGACAATATTGAAAAATTACTTGCGTGAATTTTTAAATGCTTGGAGCCAGTATGGCTCCAAGCTAAAAATACGTATACAAATATTAAAAATGAGAATAAATTTAAAAAACTGAAAATTTGAGGTTATGTTAGTTATATGATGCACATGTCCTTATTAACGTTTCATACATTTTTCAAAAGTTTGTAAACAAAAAACAATTTATCTGTGCGACTTTTTGTCACTTGCTTTTCCGAATTGCTACAACACTTTACGTACTGTATATTTGTTAATGTAGGGGAGAAGCCTGAATTTCTTGACCTCGCCAGAGCAAAATTTTCCGAAGGCAGACACAAAAGCAATTTCATTAAATATCCCATCCCAACAAATATTTCAAGAATCAATTCAATTTAGATTAAAAGAGTAATTTATAGAATGAAAGACGATCACAATTAGAGTAATTTAAAGCTAAAGGTAATCGCACCGCAGCAACAATTCAAGTGATCGCGTTAGGTGTCGGCTACGTACCCAATTAGGGGACGACTTATATATCACCGACGAAAACTTACGGGGTTAGCGTTACCGGGAACATAATTAAAACTAATTGCCCTGCTGAGATCAGAACAGGGAAGGTTGCTGAGATAATGGAAAATTCAAGGAAATCGTGTATTATACGTCGCCATTAAGAAGGGTTAAAAAATGCAGCCATCTTTGACCACAAAAAATAAATCTTTTAGTTATTAAGTGTTTACGCAGAAAGCCCATATACTTCACGAGAAATGTGAGGGCTACGTTTATAAATTTCTTGAAAGCGCGTACCCTAAGTAAAATATTGATTTTAATTATATACTTTGAGGAAGCCGGATGTAAAACTCAACCAGCATCATTTTTAGTAAAACACGTATACAGGCTGTCTATTTTACTAGGGCCCTCGAAGAGGGCACTGGTAAATTAGTAAAATAGTGTCAGTGTCATAGTCAGTGTCAATAGTGTCAGTAAAATAATGTCAATCGTGCAAAAATTATGCCGATTTTTATAAGCTACTAAATGGTAACGGAAAATTCGGAATATGTAACTTTAACGTCTGAAATGCCTTGGATGAGAGTCAAACTGCACTGTGTCTTTTTCTAGATCTGGCAAAGGCCTTCGACACTGTAGACCATTCGCAGTTGTTGGAGGCATTGCAAGATATGGGTTTCAGGGGAAATTTATATAATTTAATGGAAAGCTACCTACATAAGTGGAAAACGATTTTTGCCAGGTTATGGGCTGGTTCAATCATAAGCTTTTGACAATTAATTTAAAAAAAACTATGTTCTTACCACTCAGTTGCGATAAACGCAATTCACCAGCCTTTGATAAGCTAACAATCAATGATCATGGTCATCTAATAGAGATTAATTCAACACTATGTGTAAAATATTTAGGAATATATATTGATTGCCACCTAAGATGGGATAGTCATATAATTAACGTCACAAATACTCTTAGAACCTTACTATTTAGATTTAAATATCTCAGAAATATATTGGCCTCATCTCATTTAAAAATTCTGTACTATGCTTTAGTTGAATCAAGGTTGTCGTATGGGATTCTCGGTTGGTAGTTACAAAAAATTAGAGGTTATTCAAAAATTGTTTTTAAAAATAGTATATAATAAAGAGCGTACCTACCCAACGGATTTACTTTATAGAGAATGTGGCATTATTGATATAAGACAGTCATACTTCTTAAAAATTATAATTCATCTATTTAAAAATAAAAACCGACTTATACCATTAAATCATAATTATCCAACAAGGAATAAATTAAATGACAATTATAAAACTATAACCTCTCAAAAATGTATTGGACAAAGGTGCTACGAATATTTAGCTCCTAGATTGTATAATAAACTACCCAATGAATTAAAAAATATATACACAATATATAAATTTAAAAATAATGCAAAAAAGTATATTATAAATATTGGCAGAGATGAAGTTAATATTCAGTTTAATTTTTAAAAAAACTAAATTGAAAAGGAAAATAAAAAGAGATAATTGAATATACTTACCATCGTTACAATTGTTCTATTTAAAGCTTAAATGTAGTTTGTATTTCATTTATATTTGTATTTGATTAGGTTTAATGAATGTTACAATGTATTCACTTGCTATTTTGTATTCGATTGCATTGAATAAGCAGAAACCATCCCACTTACAAGGATTCTTTTGTGGGTCTTCATGTTTATTTATGATAAGTTCTTATCTATCCTTGTTTATTTATTGTATTATTACTTATGTAAATAAAATTATTATTATTATTTTTATTATTTTTCTCGACATGTTTGTCGGTTATTTACTACAGTTGAGAGGGAATTCACCCTATTCAACTGTCGTTACGTAGACAGAAACTTCCTTACTAAGTGGCAGGTTTGTAAAATGACAGCTTTCTGCATGGGTATTATAATACCATTAATTATTATTATTATTAATATATTATTATTATTAAAACTTATTATTATGTCAGATATCTTCGTTATATGAAGGAATCTAACTCGAATTTTTCTTGCAAAATAGAGTCTTTTAACGAGGTATTATCTAATTTTTTTTTAGTACCGCTGGATTCCAAGATTTTCTCTTCAGGAAGTTAAAAAAATATTCTGAAGCAGGCGTCAAATGGTGACATTAAATAGAGTAGTTTTTCCTTTTCTCAACGATGTATCATGTGACGCATTTATTCATTAAAGCTAAATAAGCAATTACAGGAATATTTTTTAAATCAGTAAAAAAAAATTTTTATTTAGCAGCGTATTTGCCATAGAGAAGCATGATAAAAGAAAACAACTAAAAATAAGTTGTTCCAATTTACTAGAAGTGCTCCTGAAAACCAATTATTTTTTGCAAGCGTGATTTTTCTGTAATCCATTTTAGATGAAAGTTACGTTAAGAAATTCTATTGGTCTGCATTTCATGTGATCTACTAAACTAATTGCATTATTAATACTATTATTTAAAAAAGTTGACTATGAAAGAACTTGACTTTATTTCATTTTTGTACTGGTTCTTCTCAGTTAATAGTTACACCCTCATTCACTCACTTAGTTCACTAAATAGGGTTTTTTGCTGAACAATAATGTTATAAAGCTGAATTTTGGCATGGCCGTTCACAATCGATCTAAAGATAATAATCCATTGGGTACCTACGAATCCGTTGTGAGCTTTTGCAGCCATATCCAGAAAATGGCTGAAAATTTGCTATTTTTTAATTTAATCTTAATCATTTTGAGTACTATTAGAGATACCAAAATTTTACAAGAGTAACTTTTTATAAGTAATAAAATTCTACTTGGCAAAGAACAACTGATTTTCAGAAACCTATTTCAATAAATGCATTGTGTTGTAATAAATGTTCGAAAATTTCATATTTTATTTTATCATGATACTAAAATTATATGGATTATTTCACTCATTAACACTATAGCCAATGAGAGCCCGTTTTTTCACAACATTGCACCAATCAAAGGTAATTATTAGTGGTAATTCAACCTAGATCGACTTTTGACAACATGCAAAATTTATCACTCAAATTGTTTGTGTCGCTGCAGCGGCAAATATTGCGATAAGTTTTTGACGTTTTGTTTCGTGACATGTTTTCGGCAAATAGGGCAACTCGAACTCTTAAATTTTATCTATAAATATCTTCTCAGCTTATTACTAATTGTTAACTTACCTTGTAAATTGTAATATTGTATTATGTAGTAGCAAACATAAACACACCACATATATAGTAAACAATCGTCAGTTCCAAAGCGAAGCATGTCTGAAATATATAGGCTATAACCCTTGCCTAGAAATAATTATTTCAATTTACCTACTTTTCCATCAGGTAACAAAAATATACAAAGATTGTACTTAATATAGCTCATAATACAGGAATAAGTCAAGCACAGCTTTCAATAGCTCAATAACGTAGTTACAAAGATAAGGAAATCATTTATTATAAACGTCAAGTAAATACATTCGCTCTGGAAACAAACTAAAAATGTACTTACATACGGTAATCTATAAAAAAGTAACTAGTTGAATCAAAGCTGTGCAACATTTTAATTTGTTGTATTTAAAATTCTCTCTGCTTAACAAAGCAACATAATTTATAAATTTAGTAAGTTAAAAATAAGAATTAAATACGTAAATATGTATCAATGAATGTTTATGGAATATAAGTCTAGTAGCGCTAGATGGCGCTCTCTATGTCAATCTCGGAACCACGAGTGTATAGTATATATGGGCGGGACATCGGCAATAAAGTAGTGCTCACAGATTAAAGATGTAGTGCTCTCTCTATCGTTCCTCGTCATATTGCACCTCAGAAACGCACCAAAGGTGTTAACCCAGTCTATATATTATAATACCTAAGGTTTCAAATCGTTTTATTTACTACACAGAAACCGTCACTAGATTATGTTTAAAATATAGTAAATTCTGCGTAGTTTCCACTGCGTTTGTTTCAAATTTGCTTTTTTGACAATGTGAATCGGTTTGGAAATATTTTTTTATATCAAATTAATGATGAAATTGAAAATAAAGGTCAGTAAACCCTAAAAAGTGACAAGAAAATGTCTGAAGGCAATTAATGACAAAACATAATATTGAATTATTTATTCGTGAAATATTCTCCCCAAATACCACTCGTGCCTTTAATTTTATCTAAAAATTTTTTCTCAAGCTAAGTTGCCTAAAAGTTAATATAACTCGTGCAAATTGGCACTTTGTTATCAAAGATTAAATCCCGACCGCTTTAGCGGGAGGGATAAGATAATAAACCGCCAATTTGCACTTTTTATATTATCAAGCAACAATGCTTTCGAAAAAATTTTCGATAAAATTTTAAGCACTAATGATATTACATACGAAAATATATTTTAAATTTCTGACCAACGAATGATGTATTTATGGGAATCTCTATACATCAGCATAACTGTGAATACTGTTCCCATAATTGTTTCATGTTGCTGTCTTGATTATTACTTTGTTTTAGTTCTCAGAATTTACTTTTATTTTGTTTAATTGCGTTAATTTTTTATTATAGTAAGGATTGGAATAACTTATTGGATTTTTTAATTGTTTTGTTTTATTATGCTTCTCCATGGTAAGTACGATGTTAGTTAAAAAACTTTTTACTCATTTAAAAAATATGTGTATAATTACTTGCTAGTTTTAATGAAGAAATATTTTGTAATATATTTTGCGCCTTGACGCCTACTTTTAAAACTTATTATTTCAAAAAGCTATCAAAGAAGTTGCATGGAACTTTTGACTTGTACTTTTCTCAAAAGCTGTTGTATTTAAAGGTTGGGAACAAGTATACCTGTTTTTTTTTAAATGACTGAAGTATACCATTTTTATGCGAAATGTACCGTTCAGGTGCGGATAAATTAGTTACGGCCCCTTTTAAAATATTAAGGGTAGCGTACATAGCGCCCTCTAGGAGCTAGACCAAAATTGAAAATGTGCTGATTTCCCACACAATTTTCAAAGGAAAATTTTAATAGTATATTACGTAATAAGTGATGTAAAAAGCATATTACGCACGAATGGAAAAGTTACACACGATGCCGCGTAGCGGCGAGTGCGTATTTCCATGGGTGCGTAATTGCCTTACAACTCGAATTATGTACTATACTTTACCTACGATCATATTTATTTAGTTATTTAGTAAAATCCAGATTTAGTTTACTAGTCAACAATATTATTCAACAAATATTGTGTCAGTTTTGACAGTGTTTGAAAATTACGTATGCGCATTTGTTTTTTTAAACCCCGAGTCAGCGTTATAAGCCACCTTATAATTGCGTGTCCCGTGCGTTTTGTTTACCGTGCGATTTGTTTACAGTGCGTTTTGTTTACAATACGTAAAATTCAACTTACATAGATGGCAGGTAGTGTGTTTTTTACTAATCACAGTAGTGATCGTAGGTAAAAACTCATTAAATTACAAAGGAAAATAAAAATAAAATTTAAAATATGACACCCTTATCTTCTTACCTATCAACATTTCATTATGTTTAGCTAAATCTTAATATTTTGACTCCTACTATGCACAGTTAAGTGTTGTACCTTTACTTATGAATCGTGCCGTATATTACAAGCTTTTATTGTTATTTATGTGAATTAAAACGGAAAAAATAAAATAGAAAAAAATTACTTGTCCTAAAAGCTCGTTGCATGAATAGAAAGAGAAATAAAAAAACTACTTACAGAGGTACAATCTCTGTCAAACAAAATTAATGCCTGTATGAACTTCTCGCGCACGACAAGCTTTTAAGACAATTATTTTTTTTTCTTTTAATTTTTTCGGTTTTATTACACCTAAAGAATACTAAAAGCTTCTTTTAAAAAGTTTCTTCACATTTATTTTTTTTAAGGTTGTGCCCATCGAGGCATATGATCAGGACGTCAATATCTACAACATACTGCAATATCAGCCAATTCTACTGAAACCATTTTTCTTAAGATTTTTGCGGGTTTCATTAAAAATATTTTATGTTGGAATTTGTTAACTACTGGGATTAGTGGATATTTTTGCTATAAATCTGTTTGTCTGAAATAGTCTGGTAACGCTTAGTTAGTGTTTTATTATATAATTTAAGCTTTTATTACATTATCCTCAGCAAGCTGAGATTACTTCATATAAGCTTTAGAACGACGTGCTCTTTATTCCCACAAATCAAGTTTTCCAGAATTTCAGAGTGTTGTGGCTGAAACTTGGCAGTCGACATAAAGCATTTATTTTTATTTCAAATCGTTGTACAGGTAAGAGAATAATCCAACCACAGAACAGGGATAACAAGAGGACATGAAAAAAATCAATCGCAAATGTACATACAACATATCGCGTGAATCTGATCAAGCTACACTGGGCAACACTAATTTTGTCACAAAGGATGGTAATGGGAGCTTGAAGTCCAAACTTGAAATTCGATTTTCTTCCACCAAGCAAGTTTTTTTTGGGACACTAATTGACTGACGTTAAATTAATTTATGGAGAATCGTGGATCTAGGAAACTTTATGATGAAATATTCTCTCACATTGTTCTTTACTTCAAATTTTTTAAGCCTAACATACGAATCTACGAAATCTAGTAATTTCAAATCTGCAACAAACGATAAAAGATGAACCCGCTAGAAGATATACGTGATATAAAGAAATAATAGCCTTTACATAACACATTTTTGTAGTGTTTACGCAGAACCATGGCAATGTTGTAGAACTCTCCAAAATCGTCCTAAGTTGAAGACAGAATCAAAATTCGACTTAGGCAAAAATTTCATTTAAAGACATTTTTAAGAGTCTGCAGAGGCTCAGATCAACCCACAAGGACCGTTTTGGGTTTTATAAGGCGTTAGAAATGACCAGGTGAAAATTCAAAGAAACACCAAATTTTCACTTAGGAAAATATGTTTTTGGTTCAGGATATGAGAGCGAATGTAATATAATGGCAAGGATTTTTGAATAATATACTTTTTTTTCAGAGGTGCAACAAAGTTGGACTTTGAAAAATAATATTCTTAAAAGTGCTTCGAAATTAGGCTCGAAAAATCGATTTATCAAAAGTACGCCAAAATTTCACTTGCAGATTAATTTTTCAATACTGCGTTGAAATTTGGCTTGAAAATCGATTTATCAAAAGTACGCCAAAATTTCACTTGCAGATTAATTTTTCAAAACTGCGTCGAAATTTGGCTTGAAAATTGATTTTTCAAAAGTACGCTAAAGTTGGACTTAAAGATTAATTTTTCAAAAGTACTACGAAGCTAGTTTAAAAAGTACTCCGAAAATGTACTTTAAAAAAAATATTGAAATATTTTCCATTTTTTTTCCTCGACCAAAGACATGGACCATTGAGGTATGGTCATTGGATGTCCTGTTCTAAAGTATGATCATAAAATTTTTGGTGATGCATTGTATCTAAAAGGCAAAATAGACGATTTTGACAAAGCCGGGGTAGTGCCGATAAGCAAAAATTGATAAAAATCAATGCACATGCACAAGGCCGGTTTCTCGCATAGAAAGAGTTTGGATTGACTCAGCGGCTCGCAATTTGGTCGAGCGCGTTGAGTGGTCTAGACAAAGCAATGGTAGGAAAGCCAATAGCAGGGCTTTCCAAATGACAAGGTTACAGAGGAAAACGCCTTGTGCATAAAAAAACAAAAATTCAATTTTGCCTAAAAGTCGCTCGAAGGTGAGTTGCTGCCATATCGATAATATTGAAAAACTGCATAGGGGCAAGTAAATTGTGGACTGATTGATCTCCATTAAACTTATGCAGTCATAAGTCCTCACTAATGTGTTTGAGTACGTGAACCGCCACGATACAAGAACTTTAAAGCTAAGTAATCTCTAGCGAAACTAAATTCATTTAGTAAAACTTTTTTAAGCTAAAATCAGTCAGTCGTAATTATGAAATTACAAATAGTCTCAGACTTCTCTAAAAAAGCTCGCATTTTGATTCTGAGAAGGTATGCATGAATCTTTTCTGCCTAATTGATCATTAGCGTAAGCGCTCTCGCTTGTATGGTCTGAAAGCCATTGCCTTGATTGGGGAAGGCACGATTCTTATCTTAAGAATTTTGTGTAACCATTTCTGTTAAATAAACGAAATCTTTGAACTATTGCATCTTAATTGGTCTTGAGGCCTGTTGACGGTCTATAATCCTTGGAACGTTCGTATCGAAAACCGGATGTGTCGAGTTAACTCATATTAACACTTGACCTTCTGGTTGCCTTACGGAGGTTCGATAGGTATTTTCTTATGCGTTTTTTGAGAAATCCCTAAGGTGTAGACTCCGTTATTAACAGATAAAACGTGGATACTACGTACAAAAAATTAATCCCTCCGAAGAGAAATTCTTCGGTTGGGATTTTTTTATGTAAAAATTCAGAAATCAAAAGGTACCTAAACCCCTAACGAGGGAACTCACGTCCAGAGAGAGCGTCGTTTCCGATCTGTGGTAGTGCAGCCTGAGTCCATTATTCGACTATTTTCAGTGCATCTTATCTCGAACCCGCCTGGGAGGTAGAAGAACGGAGTAGCACGCGACTGGCGCCCCCTGAGAAATAAATTGGTGTCGCGTCATTTTGACGCCCGGTAGTGCGTTCTTCTACAGCAACACCGCGATAGTGAACATATTTGTAGTGTGAAGCTTGACGTGAAATTTTATCGGTCACTATATCCTCCGTTGGATGGATTTAGTGGAATATTGAAATTAAATCACTCCATACTAATTAAGCCATTTATAGAAGAAACAGCAATACACACACGAAGAGATATATATCACTGCAACTTTAGACTGGGAAAATGGTGGAAGAAAAGAACGCACTGAACGGACTCAGTGGCGCAGTGCTTACGGTGCTGGGCTTGCACATACGGACAATAACGAAACTCAAATTAAATGACCAACAAATTGCCAAAAAAAGATAGATAAACTTCTAGGACTAACACTAGACACCCGACTGATATTTTCACCAACATTACAAACACCATAAACAGAATCTATGCAACTCTTACAAAACTATACCCCTTAGCTAATAGACGCAGCAAGTTATCAATTGATAACAAAGTAAACCTATACAACAAGGTAATATTTAGGCCTATGCTCACCTATGCCTGCGTGGCCTGGAACTTCGTTTCAGACACGAAGTGCATCAGGGTGCAATGCACGCAAAATAAACTGCTGCGTCTATTAACAAATTCATCCCTATAAATTAACATCGAGGCCTTGCATCGGCTCACAGGGGTGCAAATGATAAGACCATACATCGACGAGATATCACAAAAATTCTTAACCTACAAGACCGTCAACTCTGAACTAACAGTAAATGTAACATACACTCGACAACACGATAATATAAGACATACACACAAACTATTACGCGAGCGACTTCCAATCTACGAAACTGCACGAGACGAATAATGAAACACATGACCATAGAACGCACCTCTTAAACTACCTTCCCTAAAAACCACAATCCTTAACTTTCACCCCTCAACCCCACCTCCTGCTGAAAAACTTCCTTCTTTAGTCACCATGTGAAATAACAGAAGTAGGGTTTTTAGATATTTTCCTTACATGTTTGCCTCTTATATGACACTACTATATTATAGCACAAGTTATGGCATAATTTAGTTTGAGTGAGAAACGCATCGAAATAAAACATGATATAACATCGGGAAGATCATTAATTAAAAATGTATAAATACAATGTCTAATTTCTCTGACCATAACATCTGGCCGTTGCGAAGTTTCGCGCGATCTTCCGCGTCTGTAACCTGGTAAGCAATAAATGAATGTTCACTGAAGAATTGAAATAAATAAAATGAGTTGTAAATATTTAAATGAAATAATCACAATAGATAAATAATTTGGCAAAATTTGGCTAGGCTTGCGACCACGGGGTCCCGGGTTCGAATCCTGGCTAGAGTATGGATGTGTAGTGGTGTTTTTCATGTGTTGCCGAGAGGGTAGATCGCGATTGTGTGAGAGACAACACGGCTAGTCGCTCTCCCCTCTTGAGTTCGAGTCTCAACTGCGGCAAATGGCAATGTTGCATGGAATGAGTGTTCTGTTATCTATGTGTGCGTGTTCTGGTTGAGTGGTGGAATAACATACGGTGAAACTCCGCCAGGACGTAAATATAAAAAAAGTGTATTAAAAGAAACGAACAAATTTGATACAAGAAACAGATCGAATAGAATAGAATAGAATAGAATAGAATAGAATAGAATAGAATAGAATAGAATAGAATAGAATAGAATAGAATAGAATAGAATAATATGTATTGTGTAAGAATTACAAACTTATTTACACAAAAGTCAAGAGTTCGGCATCTCCACTCACTGGTCCTTGAACAAGCCTCCATCAAAAGACCAACTTCTAAAAATACTAATAGCTAGGAGGAAAACTGCTCCTAGAATGAACAAAATAAAAAATGAGTTAATTCAATATGGACTGGAAAGATTACATGAACAAGCTTTGTAAATCTCCACCAGAGACGGAAATCCCACACCTGTCTGCGGAATTGAGCACGACCATCCCCGAAATCAACTCACCACAGGGTATAGATGACTACAGAAGAATAACACTTTGCAGAGTAGGATTAAGATATAAGTATTACGCACCAATTCATGCTCTAACAACCAGAGGAACACATCGGAAGATTACAAGAAAACCAGACAGCATTCATCGGCAGATCAACGGACGACCATATGTATACCATCAGAAGAATTCTGGAAGAAGAAATATGGAGAGAATGGACAAAACTACGTACAGTTGCAATAGATCTCCAAAAAGCATTCGATACCATTAAACACGAGGCCATAGTCGACACCCAAAGTAGTACAAAATTACCTAATAAATAGGATAATAAAAGCCTGCCTTGAAGAAAGCACTGCAATTCAGCGATTCGGACACGTGACGAAAACCAAACAGAAGAATATACAACAAAGCAAAGATACTCTCTGTCCTTCTGATCATTCTCCACTGTCCTAGATCCAGTGATATAACGTATAATAAAGGAAACATCAAATTTTAGCTATAACACCGAAACATTGAGAACTCCGATCGTACCAGCAATAATCTTCTAATCGTCACGGAAGAAGAATAGGATACTCTCAACTTCTCAGAAAACATAAAATCGTATGTAGATGTATCCAGACTGAGAATAAACTTCAAGAAGATTCTAATGATGTGCGAAACTCATAAACAAGAGAGATTTTTGTCAGCGGAGAAGAATACAAAGTAGGTGACTTCTACCTAAGAACAACGACCAAACTAAAATATCTGATTAATCAACTGGAAAGAAGAGACATTCTAAAGGAGGTAATTAAAACGGCTTACAGAGTTATAAGGGCAATTCTACACTCCATCGAGAAAGGTAAACCACCATGGGGCCTGACCAAAACAATACACGTTGCAATCATGCTGTCAGCGATGAAAATGTGTTAAATTCGCGGCAACTAATCTCACCAACATATATTTTCCACTCTACACCTCTGTACCATACGTCATATGGTTCTCGCTGCTGACAACAAGCATGACTCAAATCCAACTCGGGAGTGGCAACAATGCCTACCGTACGCCAGTAAATCAAAACAAATCAAATCAAATCAAAAGGTTAAATGATATTTGCATTGTGCGTTATAGCCCGACGACAGAGGATACAGTAAAATTTCCAAAAACTTGCAAAATGAATAATTGTTTTTTAATGAGTTCGTGAAAGTGTATAGAACAATATCCTGAAAAGTTTATATTTCGCTCGGATGCAGAACATAAAAAAAGTGAAAAAAAATTTTTTTCATCCATTTTTTCATAATTTTGAAACTAAGTCAGGGTAGGAAAAACAAAAAAATAGAGGTGGATAGACCACGTGTTTTTCGACAAAAAATGTCTCAATAAAATTGGCCACGGCCAAGGGCCAAGGGCCAAGGGCCAAGGGCCAAGGGCAAGGCCACGGTTATATGCATTTTATGGAACCTTTAAAAATTCTTAGCAGTTCTAACTAGCAAAATAAAGCTTTTTTCTCTTTCTGATTAGACATTTTTTTAACATTTCTCTAAGTCAATACGAGGATAAATAGTAAGGGAAAATATATGATTATGAACGCATACATAGACACCACACATAGCCGCCGCTGGATCGAAGCAGATCTGCCGCCGTCGCTCGATTTATTTATTTTTTATCCGCCTTTACTGTATTGTAGTTATTACAGGTACACCTATATACATTTCAAACTATATCCAATGGATTCCTTATACATTTGTATTGGAAAAGTTCCAGAATTTATATTCAAAACCATAGAGAGTTATAAGGAAAATGTTTAGCTCAAATAGCAATCCTACTAAATTCGCCCATTTCTAATCACGTGTTCTGAAACAACCAATCAGAACAGAATTACACTGATAAGATCCCTCAGGGATCTTTTCACTTATGTCATCCGGTTTGACAATTCAATAATTTACAATTTATGTTTTGACATGTCGATTTGGAACTGCAAATAACGATTTAATGAATGTAATGATAGAGGAAAACACACCAAATAATACATAATATATAATCTACATTTAATTTTACACAAATTGCTCTTTTAATAACTGTGTTTTTAATAAATAGTTTTGAAAAAATAGATAAAATAAATTGCAAAAAATTTTCTATGCGAATACCCCTCGAACGTTGATAAATAACTCATAATTTTATCACAACTTCTGCAAGCACGTTGCTTTTAGGTAATAGGTATTACCAAGCAAGTGCTTTCGGAAACTGTGATAAAATTATTTCGTATTATCAACGTCCTTGGGATATTATAGCTGAAAATATCGTGAAAATCGCTATTTTTGATCATGATGGGATTGATTATATTTTCAAAAAAATGCATACAAGTAAACAAATTTGTGTTTGAACATTCAAAAAGTATACATTTTTCCGAAATAGTGATATTTTATTTTTCCAATGGGTCAAGTTCTCGGCAAGTTATAGTCTCCAATACATATATACTAGTTGATACCCGCGACTTTGTCCGCGTGGAACTTTGTTCGGGTGGAACTTCGTATGCGTGGAATTAAGAACATTGAGATACTAACCCACTGCACATTCATTGCATTTAAGGAAGCCGACTTTCCATTCATTGCACACGAGGAAGCCCACTGCGCATCCATTGTATTCCAGTAAATTCACTGCGCATCCATAGTACTCGAGCAAACCCACCGTGCATCCATAGTACTCGAAAAAACCCACTCCATAGTACTCGAGAAAATCAATCCAATGCACATCCATGGTACCCAAAACCAATTTGTCTATTTTTGTGTTAGAGGGGGGGGGGCGTCGAATACGTGTCTCCTTATTTCCTCAGAAGATCCCGTTTCTGACTTACGCGATTTCAGAGATACGGATACCCTTTAGACCATCTACTTCCAAAAAGTGAAAATCAAAATTTCGTCTCACTTGTGTCTAATAAATTTCAATAAAGAGTATTTCTGGCAAATTTCACCCTTCTAGGTCTAACCGTTTCCGAAAAGCTTAAAAATCACCCTACCCTTTCGGGGGCCTCTTTTTGAAAACCGTCGAATATGTGTCTTCTTATTACCTCAGAAGAGTCCATCGCTCGAATAATCACGTTTCTGACTTACGCGATTTCAAAAATACGGGTGCGCTCTAAACCATATAGCACCAAGTGAAAATCGAAATTTCGTCTATCACGTATCTAATAGATTTCAACAAAAAATATTCTGCCAAATTTCACGCATCTAGATCTAACAGTTTCCGAAAAAGCCTAAAATTTCAACTCCCTTAGGGACCGAATTTCGAAAATCCTTCTTAGTGGTTGCCTACGCCATTCGAGGAACCTCTAAGCAAAATTTGAAGTTTCTAGACCCAGCGGTTTGAGCTGTGCGTTGATAGATCAGTGAGTGAATCAGTCAGTCAGTCAGGGTATTCTATTATACATATATGTAGATTTAATCAAAAAAATCATCAAGCAAGGAAATTAAAATGATTTGAGATGTACTTTTTTTAATCCACGTTACTGCAACTTAATAAACCATGATGATCATGAAGTGTACATACTTTTTAACGGTTATCAATGAAGAAAGAATTTTTTTGAAGGGCTATTATTTTTTTCTATATTTTTTTATTGCGACGATTGAGTTCGGGCGTGATAATAAATATAAGTATACTTTTCCCTTCCTTCCTTTGCTTGTATTGTTTAAATCAAAAAATTATCGGAAAGCTACAATTTCCATCTTTTAAATGAACCAACACTCATATAGAATCAACAATTTCTGATTTAGTGACATGTAATTCAGTGAGTCGCGTCGGTGTCACAGTCATGCGTATTCAAGCGCGCGCACGCATGCATCTCGCCCCGAGTAATAACGTTACTGACAATTTTTAGCGATAAATTTTGTTAGGACATTTTTTTGCTCATAAACACGTGATCTGATTCATCTGTATTTTTTATTTTTTTATACATTGACTTGATTTCAAAATTATGAATAAATGGATGAAAACAATTTTTTTCATTTTTTTTTATGTTCTGCACCCGAGCGAAATGTAAACTTTTCAGGATATTATTCTATACACTTGCACGAACTCTTTAAACAAAAATTATTCATTTTGCAAGTTTTTGGAGGTAAATACCTTCAACGACAGGGTTATTACGTAAAACGTGTTAGATGAATAAAAGGTGCTGAAAAGTATATATTTTTATTTACATCGCTTCCCTCCGAAATTTACTGCCAGCTGGAAACTCAACACTCTCCAATTATTTCAACAACTAGTCATGCACATTAATATCAACACAATAATAAATAGTGACAAATTTTCGTGCGACAATGACAATAATTACATTTGCAGAATTGATATTTACCCGTTTGTAATGCGCCTGAAACTAGAACAATTTTATCTAAAATATGATTAATGGTTTCATATTCTGTTGAATTTCTCTTATTTGATCTTGGAACGCGGCCAACCACTTCGTTTATTATATGGAGTGGAGCAAAAATGTACAATAACACATTTTAGGCAGCTGCACGACAGAAATGAGTCTCATATATTTCTTTATTGGCAAATCTTTTGTAAATTACGTGTGGCTAGGTTAAAATAGCACTCAGTGGTATCAAAAGACTAAGATGATTTCTTGCAACAGAATAATTTTTAAAATTTTTTTTATATTTTTCTAGAAATAGAGCATAGAAAATTTTCATAATGTATAATGATTCTTGATATTCCTTTAACGGACAAAAACAAACGAGGTATTAACCCAATATGTATATTTGTTTGCACTTTGTTTATATCGTGTCTGTAGTGTAAATCGAAACGACTGCAAATTATTTAGTTGTGCAGCAAAACCCGGGTTTTTGGCTGAAGTCAATTTTTTCGTATTAAATTTTTCTCTTTTTAAAGTATGTTTAAGTTTAAGAAACTGCATGATGACAAGTTGTCATCTTCGGGCACCTCGATAATAATAGGAGTAATAGTAATATTTAGTTAAAATGTAAAAAATGGTAACAAGTACAATTTCTCGATGCGGTTTCGGCTTTTACGATAGAAGTAGTATAGTACTTCTGTATTATTATAGTACCTCACTAATAGTACGTCGCGTCGGGTACATGACAAAAAAAGCCAAAAAGCTGCACTTTTCGATTGGAATATGCCACTTTCTGTTGATGCCAACAGGTAACTCTCCAGATAAGGAGCCACTTGAAAATCCGTGTACAACACCAAAATGGCGGCCATTAACGATGGCCGACATTAGCCACACTAAATTTTTTTTTGTATCTCAGCTCCTAATGGTCCGATTTCGGTTTTTTTTTTTTTGTTTGAAAGTTCTTGTGAAGAAGACACTTTTTTATATCACCTATAAATTTATTTCTACACCTTAAGAGTTCTGGGGAATTTAAAAAAAACAAATATTTTTAATTTTCACGAACTTTTTTTGGAGAATACTGTGATACGGAATTCAAAAACATAATGTTGAATAATGCTGAGAGGTTCCTTGCAAACAGAATACACTTTTCTTGAGATACTTACTTAAAAACTTGTCTGAAGAAACGTGTGAGAGATTATAAAATAGGCATTGATCTTCGTGGCCAAGTAGCACAAGGAAATATGCTACCAAAAAATTTGAATTACTTTCTCTGCTGCTATCAGAATAAGACAGAACTCTTCAATTTACTTGGAGAACATGAATTTTTGAAGTTTGATTGGGCTCACATCAGTACTGAGATTCATGGCATAATTCGTTCATCTCGGCAGGATGAAACTTCAATTGATGGAATACAATGCAGGCAACAGGAAGAAGCAGACGGCAGGATTTAGATACTGATGTAGCTGTTTTGGCAATCTCTTTTTTTCACATTCTCAAAAGTGCGAGACTTCAGAAGATGTGGATTCTCTTTGGTGCTGGGAAGGGTCAGAGATACATGAGCATTAATGCTATGTTTGAAAGTATGGGTGAACATAAAGCTGTTGCACTAAGAGGATTCCATGCATTCACTGGATCAGATGTAATGTAATCATTTGCAATGAAAGGGAAAAAGACTGCCTGGAAAGTGTGAAAATCATTTTCTGAAGCTGCTGAAGCCTTCCTAGCTATCTCTCCAACAGTCTATTTCTGACGAGACTTTTCAAGTTCTGGAGATTACTGTTTTGCTGTACTACAAAGACGCAGAAGACTTCTCAGTCAACTATATTAGAAAGCTTCTCTTTACTTCAAAAAGCCTCAGTCTACAAAGTCTGCCCCCAACAAAAGAAGCATTAAAGCAGCATTGTCTTCGTCTTAGTCATGGTCAACATTCCAGGGCCAGAAGGATGGGGATGGACCATGGTTGCTGAAGATGGACGCCGGTTTGGTTTTCTCTTCCTTTTATTATGGCAGCCAGCAGAGAATTGGTTAAGTGTAGTTGCTCCGGATGCCGTTCACAATGCTTCTGTCAAGGCCAAGGTTCCATGCACGCTACTTTGCACGAACTGCACTGGGGGGTCGGCAATGCAGCAATACATACAATAAAAGGTATGCGTTTAATTGATTATTTTTAAATTCGTTTCACAGTTTCAAGATCATAATATTACTTTGTTGATCTAATGCCTTAGTATAATAATAATATATAATTATTTTGTGCCAGAGATGAATTGGAAAATGAAGAAGATGGTTGCGTGATCTAGAGTCATGAGAGCTGTATACAAGCAGTTCATTTACATTTCTTAGCATGTAGTCGTTTTTTGTTTGTAAAAATTTGTTTCTTTAATGTAATAAATGTTTTTTAAAATAATTAAAATCACGGTTGTGTATGAAAACAAGTCTTTCTTGACATATACTAAACCCAATATACATAACCCTTTTTTGTGGGGAAAGATGAATGAAATTCGTGAGAAAAGTGAAATGTTCAGATTTTTGAAAATTGCGCAGAACCCTTCAGGTGTAGAGATAAATGTATAGGAATAAAAAACTGTCCTCTTTACAAGAAAAATGAAATCGGACCATTAGCAGCTGAGATACAAAAAAATTTATTGCGGCTATCTTCAATAGCCGCCATTTTGGTGTTCTACACGGATTTTCAAGTGGCTCCCTATCTGAAATGTTACTTTTTGGCATCAACTATGACCACATAAAGTAGCACATTCCAATAAAAAAGTGTAGCTTGTACCCGACGTACTATATACACAGTTTGGAAGTTAAAATTGACGGCTTAGCACAATAATATTCTATTCTAGTAACGTAAACCATCAATGTTACCTCTGTGTCAAGTCATTGTTGAATGGCAATTGTTTGGTTTATTGCACTTATTTGTCAAAAACGATTATTATCCGACAAGCAATGCATGTGACTGCTAATGAACGCGCACAGGCTATTGTCATATCAGATGATACTGACGATTTTATTGCTGATTTATTTTTATAATGTGTGAGAACTATAATAATCTTCAAGACCAGTTTGATATCTTCCACTACAATGTAGGTGAAATAATAGTATATTATGCAACGACCATTTAGTGTTGGCTATCAAGACACGAACATGAGAATTATGGCATGGACCGTAGGAGAATGTCATAATGAATGCGAGTGTCTTAATAGCCATTAAATGTGAGTTGCAAACACTATTTTTTTCTACGACCATCATAATAAAATATAAAATTAACACTTTATTTCTGAAATTTACTAATTATAGATTACAATTTAGGAAATATTAGGAAAACTAAATGCAGGGAATATTATGGATTATTATTTCAATTTCACTTTCACTGTCACACATGTTCACTGATTTTAATTGCAAGAAGCACAAAGTTGAAAAATTTCTAGGTAAACAGTAAGCATGACTTGTCAAAATTGATAAATTTTAGATCTGTCAGATATTCAAGGCAATAGTTGACATTGACAGAATATTGCTGTCTGTCGCATTTCTATTGGTTATAAACTTGTATCTTAATGAATCTCATTAAAGTACAGGCAGGGAATGTCTAATAAATGAATTAAAGAGATTAACTCCTACTACTGCCCGAGGGTAATGTTTCTTGTTGATACGAAATTTTGACAGTAAGTTAATATTACCTCTAGGAATGAATAAACATTAGAAACCCTGAGAAATGTTATTTCCTAACATGTATTTATTTATTTCACTAATAGTCACTTCATAATAATATATTATCTAATGGTTGATAGGATTTTCATGTTGATAGATTATATTGAAGTTTACGGATACGTGGTTGTTGAATGAATAGTGATAATGACTCGAAATCGAAGGATCTCGGTTTCAAAACATAAATAGGTTGGACATACTTTTTACTTTATTTTACACTGTTTTAGCAACTAAGTTGGCATCATAAATTTTAAAACGCCTAAAACTAATATTATTTACAAAAAAACTGCGAAGAGTATCCTATAAAATTTACTATAATTATATTAAAATTTCAATAAATCCGCCATAGTATATAATGTTAATTCTAGTTGTTTTTTTAATTTGTGGTATATTTGTTATAAACAATTTACCAACAGTGAATAAATGGCACTGTTGGAGATTGAAGATAGGTAAAACGGTGAAGGGAATATACCTATTAGTGTGTGCGGTACGATTTTTTTACTGCACTTCAACTCCACGGGGTGCCATTTGGCACGGTTGGTCCTTACACCAAACAGAATCATTTTCGATGAGGAAGCGTCAACATTTTCCCTTAGGAACCAAGATGGCGGCTATTTTTTTTTAGAAGAAAAGCTTTAAACTGCAATGGGTTATATTAGACCAAGCAGATTTATTTTCGACGAGGAGGCGTCAACGTTTTACTTTTGGAATCAAGATGGCGGACATTTTTTAAAAAATTTACCCTCTCTAAATCTCTTATTTCAGGTATAAGTAATTTTTAGAAAATAGACATCATATTGGTGTTCATCAGATATCGTTTAATCAAATATTATACCCCACATTTATGTTTTAAATTAATATAACTAATTGCAGTTTAAAGTTTGTCTTCTAAAAAAATGACCGCCATCTTGGTTCCTAAGGGAAAATGTTCACGCGTATTCATCAAAAATAAATCTCCTTGGTGTAAGAACCAATTGTGCCAAATGGCACCTCGTGGAGATGAGGTGCAGTGTTCACCGTATTTATATGGCCCTCACCCACTATATGTAAAACTTATTCAATGATGAAAAACATGTAAATCTAGTAGCAACTATAATTGCAGTAATGGGCCAACAATCACTCATATACAGTTTTCTCGAAAACTGCTAATTCTGGAAAAATATTTTCAAATAAAATCTCATATCATCTCAATGTTACCTATTTCGAAAGGTAAACGAGTTTTTCGCTCGCTACATATGGAATTGCAAATTTTCATATTTTGTCGACACAACTTTAGAAAATATAATTACATTTTCTACTCTTATTAATATTTGATCTCTACATTAACATTGTAAATAAATATACAGGGGTAATATGATGAAAATATAATTCATTGTCGTATTTTTGAGTAAAAGCGAGTTAAACGAAAAAATAATTATTGTATTTATTCAACAGATGTCGGAAACGAGAAATGGTCGGCGAAAACTCGTGTGACGGAATTAAGAAATTATTTATAACAATTAAACTCATTGATGGATCATTATGGAATTCAATAGGGTTCTATTTTAATAGTAGATGAATCGATTAAACAATCACGTGAGTCCGTTTAGGATTGCGACGAGTGTTTCCTTACATACATACGTACTTGGACATGTACAGATCAACTGAAGGAGACCTGGCAATTTTTAATAGCAATTTTAGAACTTAACAAAAGTTCAAATCAATTTGAAATTGGTATCATTTTTTAGAATAAGATCTTCCTTTTCAAAAAGCTGTAATTAAAATCGATTCTCTGCAGTAGGCAAGTAAGAACACTTTTATTAGCGAAACTGAGTGCTGGCTCGTTGAACGAGAATAGAGCACACCCCAACAGGGTATGCAATAAAAAAAGTGTAAACCTGAAATACATCTCAAATTAAGTTATTTATATATTATGTTATGTATTTATCTGTAGTTATATGTTATGTCGAGTCTTGTGACATTCGTAAGCATTATCCCTAGGCGAAGATAAAATTAAAATCAGCCAAATAGCAATGAAAAGGCTATAACGTGATAAGATGATCAAAATTGCCCCCACCTGGATTTTTATTTCGAATTGGCTATTCGAAAGGACATATTTGAAAACTCCTTCAGCCAAATTTTCAGCCCCCTAAGTGCTAATAGGTTACTCCTATCGTAAAAAACGTGTTTTTCCAAAAAAAATTTCTCCTTTCGACTGTTTGATCCAAAAAATCTGAAAAAATTCATGGACGTGTGTATTTGGGTAAGAAAGCAACCTGATTTTTTTCAGATTTTTCAGATCAAAACTGGGGCCAGAAAAGATATTTGAATTTTTCAATGATTTTTTAGGCAATGAAGTCAAATTTGGCTAACTTCTAAATAACAATTTTTTGTGTACTTTTTCCCGTACTTTCGAATGCCGGTGTCAGAATTGCCATTTTCAGACCGGAACATGCTCAAAATTTGAAAAAGCCGTTTTTCCGCATTTTAACCTCCCACAATAAAATTGTGGGAGATTACTAAAATTGGTTCAGAATCGAAAATTGGGATAACATCAAATCTTTACGTTTTGAGGTCCCAGGAATCCAAAAGTGTGGTTTTTGAAAAATGTCTGTGTGTGTGTATGGTGTACGTATGTTAGCACGATAGCGGCGAAACTACTAAACGGATTTGGATGAAACTTTGCATGAGGGTTTCTTTAGTGCTCCGGAAGATCTGAAAAGGTTTTGGTTGGGATCGGATTACGTTTAGTGCCGTTTTGGCACAACATGTTTATTTTATGATTACTAACAATTTGTAATCGAACCATTGAAAAGCAGTAAAAATTCCGATTCCAACGATATATCACACTTGCACCATTTCGATTTGGTTTCCGCGAAAAAAATTAAAAAACAAAATAACACGCTTCTTGTGTAAGATATATTTTATAGTCCAACCTAACATTCGGTAGACTAGCGTGTTAAAGCATGTAGACTGCCATACACGTTTTTTTAAAGAATGTCAAGCCAATTGTGTTGGTTGGGGACTTTAATTCCGCTGCTGGTCACTATATATTTTGAAATGTCAGACAGCTGTCAGATAAAATGAGTCTAAAAGTTGTTGGAGAACTGTCACTTTGACACCTATAAAAAAATTTTGTCACTAACTTTGTTGGGTGAGGGGGGAAATGTCACTTTTACATCTAGTTCCAAAATTTTCCTGTGGGAATTTATTTTTTAACAGTTGTCCAAAAATGTTTAAGTTGGTATTGCACTTTGTTTTTAGGCTATAATGGACGGAAATGTTTCCAGCGATGCGTCAGAAATAGGTTCGAAGTTTTTGGACTTTAAATGTCACTTTTATTACGATTTGATGAAAAAACCACTCTGAACCTAGTTAAAGGCTATCCGTAATCACACGGGCTCCTTATGGGTTGTGTAGGCTCCACACAGCTACCACCGGCTTCAAACTTTCTCTTTTCTCGCGAAAAAACACAATTGGCTTGACATTCTTAAAAAAAAACGTGTATGGCAGTCTGCATGCTTTAACACACTAGTCTACCGAACGTTAGGTTAGACTACAAAATATATCTTACACAAGAAGCTCGTTATTTTGTTTTTTAATTTTTTTTGCGAAAACCAAATCAAAAGAGTGCAAGTGTGATATATCGTTGAAATCGTATTTTTTGCTGCTTTTCAATGGTTCGATTACAAATTGTTAGTAATCATAAAATAAACAACTTGTGCCAAAACGGCACTAAACGTAATCCGATTTCAACCAAAACCTTTTCAGATCTTCTGGAGCACTAAATAAACCGTCACTCAAAAGTTTCATTAAAATCCGTTTAGTAATTTCGCCGCTATCGTGCTAACATAGATACACACATACACATACACATATATTTTTCAAAAACCACTTTTTTGGATTCCTGGGACCTCAAAACGTAAAGAGATCTCCATTTTAGATTTTGGACCAATTTTAGTAACCTCCCATAATTTTATTGTGGGGAGGTTAAAATGCTGAAAAATGGTTTTTCCAAATTTTGAGCATGTTCCGGTCTGAAAATGGTAATTCTAATACCAGCACTCGAAAGTACAGGAAAAAGTTCACAAAAAATTGCTATTTAGCCAAATATGACCTTGATTGCCTAAAAAATCATTGAAAAATTCAAATATATTTCCTGGCCCGTTTTGATCTGAAAAATCTGAAAAAAATCAGGGTATTTTCTTGCTCAAAAACACACGTTTATGAATTTTTTCAGATTTTTCTGATCAAACAGTCGAGCAGGAGAAATTTTCTTCGAAAAAACACGTTTTTTACGATAGGAGCACCCTATTAGCACCTAGGGGGCTGAACATTTGGCTGAAAGGGTTTTCAAATATGTCCTTTCGAATGGACAATTCAAAATAAAAATCCAGGCGGGGGCAATTTTGATCATCTTATCACGCCTTTATATCATACCTAAGGAAATATCGATAGCCTTCTAAAAAATTTATTTTGGGTATATATCCTGTAAAACTGCCGACTTGGCATAGCTTATCTTTAGGGCAAACTATTTTATATATATATATAGACTGTATTATATGATGTTAATATCGAAATTATCTCTAGGCGCCATCTCTTGAGAGAAAAATAATAAAGCTCTCAGTTAGCTACAATAATTACTTGCTTATGAATATTTCATTTTAACATGTTATTTTTTTTGATGAATCTAATTTCTGTTTTACGTCGCAGTTTTTCTTGTTTTCTTTCCAACAAGCACAAACGGAATCAAAATATCATAAATTAAAGCGCGGCCAAAAAATGGTGTGCACGCTAGTTTTACATTAGACACAACTTGATAGTATGAAAATCTAATTTAGTTATCAATTCAAATATTCCGTTTCGATTCTTGCTATAAACAGTAGGTACACAAATTTTCTGGAAGAACTTTCGTTTAAGTATATTTTACATTCAAGAATTATATAAATCTGTATTATTTTCTTTAAATATATTTTATTATAAGGAGTTCTACACAAAATGGCATTAATATTTAAACTACAGTTTAATATATCGAATATAAAACGGTTACTAATTCTAATGTAGAAAAAATTACTACTTTAACACAGTCGATCATTGCTTATTCAGTATTTTCACAGTAAAATTAGACTTTCTTATGTAGAATGCAAATAACTCGAATGTAATGTTCCTTTGCTGAAATGACCCAAAAATGGGGTATTATTTAACATCCAAAAAGTTAGAGCAAAAATATTTAAGACAACACCAACAAATTACGAATTTTTTTGCGAATATATCGAAAACTATTTTAATTTGAGAGAAAAATATGAAAAGAGAAACTTTGAAGCTTATTACATTAATTATTATCTTTCATTTACTTGGATAAAAATTTATCGAAAGGACTTTTCCCATCTCTTTTTAATAACTAAAATTTCATGCACGTTTTTCGTGATTTGCTTGAAAACTAATGAACCCGCAAAAAAGTTAAATAAAAGCATGTTCAAGACTGGTATTACATTTTTTTTTTAAATGAATTCGACAAAATAGATCCAGTAAATCGAGTTTTTGAATTAAAAAAGTTACAGAGTTATTATTATTGAACAATTTTAGCCTTTGCTTAGTTCTCATCAGTCGCACAAAAAACAATAGAAAATCGATAGACTTTCTTTGACAACGGTTTTTATGTTTTTGTGTAAAACAGAAATGAACTAGAAACATTATTAACATATATAACGACCAATTCTTGAGAGTATTTATTTCTTGATTGTGAAAATGTACAAGTAGATGTCTTGCTCTATTCTTATCCAGACAGAATAGATTTAATATATTGGTACAGACATTTGCAGTCTGAGGTGAAAGTGGATGGATATTGTTGTGTACTTATATACGTAAGCACAAAAGTAAATCCCAAAACAAATAAAACTTGCTGATTGTGTTTACCTATCCAACGAAGATTGAGCCTGGATATAGCAAAATTTTCTCATATTGGGTTTCGCTAAATTTGTACTATTTATTTTTAAATACCTAGTGGCTACAAATTAAACGACAAATCACTTGAAATAGTAATTTTATTCTTGAAATTTCTTCTGAATGTCTCAAGAAATATGGTGAAAATTTTTTGTATAAAATATAGTGGATAGATTAATAAATAAAGAAAGATGGTAGCATTCTGTCGTGTGTAAAAATTTAAATTAAATTTAAACGAGCTTGAAAATCCACTTTAGTGTGCTTAGTGTGAAAAAAAATAGTTGAATTAAAATTCACTATAAATAATAATCTAAGAATCTATCTAAGATGTGAGTGTTGCTCTTATGTAACTCGCAATAAATAATAAATAAACCATTTTTCATTTTGTAAAATGGAACATCAAGCTAAAGAATTTTGTAATACTTTAAACGTAGTTTCAGAAGCTAACTCAAAGTTACACCCCGCAAAGTCGAGAGAAAGATACGAGAAACGTTTGGAGTTATTGTGGCAATAGAGAGAAATAGAGAAGAAAGTGCACGAAATTGATGAAAATATTGTATTAGCCTACTTTCTGGGAAGGTTAGTCTTTATTAATTATATTAATTTCTAATACTGGCTTTTATGTACCGTTGTAATTTTCCCTTTGACCTACTGGACATTACAGTTTCTTCACTGTGGCCACTCAGGCTCAGCTTAACCGGCTCTTGAGTGTAGTGGTGTTCTTCTGCTCTGATTTAAGAACTGGCGCCCTAGCAAAAATACTACAAATACCGTCGACGCTTGAGGGCTATAGTGCCACTTCGCAACTGCTGCTAGAAAAATAATACCATAATTTGGAATGTTCTCAAATCTTCAAGACTGTGGTCACTTTAGTCCACGCTGAAGAGTACGTTGTAAATTAACGAAATTGTAAATATTTCAGTATATAAAAAGTTGCTTGCATACTTAAAACGCCCAGATGACAAATATGTAGCAAAAAATCTAAGATTTTGATAACGGATTACGTCCTAAAATTTTTGTCTTAAGCTCCTGATAAATACTTTCTTTTCATTAAAGAGTTGTATTGATTTCCACGGCACATATCAGAGTGATAAACTACGTATATTGAAAGTAGCGACATCGAAAATATGAGTTCTGTTTTAGTTTTAACATTAGGCGACACAAAAACAAAGGCAAAATGTGTCTTTACAGTTACTTCATAACAGGAAAATGTTAATGGAGTTGCATTATATCCAAGATATTTCAGTTTTAAGACCAAGAAGTATCAGCTATCCTAGGTTGTTCACATGTTACAAAAAGGCATATGCGCTGTACAATAGGAATTGGTTCTTTCTGCAGCATGCCAAGAAGTATTTCAGAGTACTTATACCTTCCAAATGCCAGTGGTTATGTTATAGAATATCCTAGAATCGATTTAAGTCGAAAAAAAAAATCGACTCATTAAAAAGACTCATTAAAAAGACTGTTAGAACATAACTAAACAAAAACAAAATTGAACTCATCCGTGTCCACACGTGTCGCCCAGAAATTTTTCACTGAGAAAATATGTTTATGTCCAGGCCATGAGAGTGAAAGTATATTGTTATTATGGTTATGGAAAAGTGTACCGAAAATAAAAGTATATTTTTGGTTCAGAAAAAAAAATTATTATACGTTTTCGAAAGTGCTCCAAAATTGGACAAATATTTTTGTGGAGAAGGAAAAGCAGATAATATACTTTTTAAAAAGTACGCTAAAAGTGTACTTTGAAAATATTTTTGAATATTTTAAATTTTTTATCACTTCACGAAACATGATGAAAGTGAAGACACAGTCATTATGGATATCATTTAAAGGAATGAGTACAACATTTTAACGAGGCGACGTACTGAAAGGGCTAGACTGAAAAATGTGGCAAAGGCGCGTAGCGTCTAAAGGCAATTAATAGGCTAAAATTAGCAAAAATAGACAAGGCCGGTTTTTCAAATAAGGCAAATTTGGTTTCATCCAGCGATAGTAGGAAAACCGATTGCAGATCTTTTCAAATGGGAAACTAATAGAGAAAACAGCCCTGTGCCACTTGCCAAAAAGTCGCTCGAAGGCGAACTCGTGTCACATCCCTTATATTGAACCTATATGAGGGCCGGTACGTCGCGAAGCGGAAAGTTGTAATAATAGTTGAACTCAAATCGAACTCCGTTTATGTGAATGATATAATCACGTTTTTCTTTCATTTCCTCGTTTAAGTTCCTTGATCTCATTGCATCATCCTCGTCATTCCTCCAGCTTCTTCTAGGTCTTCCCCTCTTTCTTTTTTCTGGCGGAGTCCATTCTAGTATTTTTCTTGGCCACCTATGTTGCCCCATTCTTTTTGATGTCCGAACCAGATCAACTGTTTCTTTTCGACCTCATCTATAATATCTTTTTCTATGCCAGAATTTTGCCTGATTATTTAATTTCTCATTCTTTCTGTTCTGGATATCCTACAACTTCTTCTTAAATACTCCATTTCTGTGGCCAACATTTTTCTTCTGTTTGCTTTGTTTAAATTACACACTTCCGTTCCATACATAATTACACTTTGTACGATGCTTTTGTAGATGCGTAGCTTGGTGTCTTTCCTTAATTTTTTTTTCCCACAGTATTGAGTTTAACACTCCAATAGCTTTTCTACCTTTATTGATTCTTTCTCTCACTTCATCATTGCTATTTCCCTGTTTATTAAAGATTACTCCTAAATACTTGCACAATTGTACTCCCCTAATCACACCGTTTTCTAGTTCCAGATCATTACATTCGCCATAGCTGGCTGCTAAATATTCACACGTGTTTAAATTTATTGTAAGTCCCGCTCATTCATACTCTTCTTTTAGCTTTCTTGTCATGTAGCTCAGATCTTGTTCGTACTCCGCTATCACTACCTGGTCATCTGCAAAAAAGAGGCTGTAAAGTGTGTCGTCTCCTACGTTAAGACCCATATTTCCGCATTTTCTTATCCACCCTTGTAGGGATCGGTCCAGATATATTTTAAATAGAGTGGGAGACAGACAACAATCTTGTCTTAAGCTTTTCGATGTTCGAAAATATTCTGTATGCGTGTTGTTACCAGTTTTTACGGTGGCCAAATTATCTTTATAGTAGAGTCGTGTAGCATTGATTAGAGATTGGTTTATTTCCAGGTTTCGCATTTCTGTCTATAGTTGTGATGTGGGGACACTGTCATAGGCTTTCTCTAAGTCTATTAGAGCGATATGTGTTTCTCTGTTATGTTGGGTACGTTTTTCAATGGCAAGTTTCAGTGTGAAGAGGTTATCAATTGACGATCTACTCTAAATCCTGACTGTTCTTCCGGTTGTTTATCCTTTATGTCTTCTTCAATCAAGTTTTTAAGAATTCCTGAATATATTCTTCCTATTGTTGGTATTACCGCTAGATCCCTGTAATTTTTCGGATCATCTTTAGGACCCTTCTTATATATAGCTGTAATATAAGAGGTTCTCCATTCCTTTGAGGTTTCTTCTCCATTTAGGCATCTTTCATATAGGTTTTTTAACATTTGTGTTAGTTTCGATGGTCCGTATCTTATAAATTCGGGACATATTCCAGGTCCAGGGGATTTTCTTATTTTTGTGGATTTTATTGCCTCTTGCACTTGTGTTATCTCGAGATGTATGCAGTTGGCATTGAGCGGTTCTTGATATTCTCTCATATACTGTGGTCTCCGCTCTTCCAACAGGTGTTTAAATTGTTGTGTCCACTGTGAATTTATTATACCATTTAGACTAGTTCCTTGTTTGTTATTTGTTCTCATTGATTTTATATTTTTCCAGGCTTCTGAACTTCGTGTGCTTCCTATCTGTTGATCTATGTAATCACATCTTTTGATCCACGATTGGTTCTTCTTCTTTAGTACTTCCGCCTTTACTTTTTTGTTTGCTTACTTATATTCATCACTTGTTCCTGCATCCTTCTTCTGTAGGAATCTTTCGTATATTTGTTTTTTCTCCTTAATTTGTATCTCTATATCCTCGTCCCACCAGTATGGTTCATTTTTCGTATTCCGCATTCCAAGAGATTCCTGAGCTGCCTCTGTTATACAGGATTTAATGTGGTGGTATTCTTCTTCAGTTGTTCTTTCAATTTGTGTTAATTTCTCCTCTAATCTTTTACAGAAAAGGTATTTTGTACTATCGTGTTGTAGGCTATCAAGGTTATATTTCATACTATTTATTTGATTTTCGTTGGATGTTATTTTTTTCAGAGTACTAGTTGTGATGTATGGTACATATATCTTCGATACCACTAACCAGTGGTCGGATCCACAGTCTGCTCCCCAACTTACTTTCACAACCTGTACTTTGGTGCCTGGTTGCTGTCTAGTAATGAGGTAGTCGATAATCGATTTAGGTTCCCTTGTGTGTTGGTACCACGTGTACTTATGTATATCTTTATATGCAAAGAATGTGTTCATTATCTTTAGGTCATATTGGTCACAGATATCGATTAATCTAGTTTCTTCTTCCTATCTTCCAACCACTTTATTATTATTTTGTTTCTCTACTCTTCCATTGAGGTCTCCTGCTATCATTATTTCATGTTGATTCGGTATCTAGTCGATAATGTTAAGGCATCTTTTACTTGAGCTGTAGTATCCTCATTTGGGGCGTAGACTCCTACGATCGTCATATTTCTTCCTCTTATTTGAATCGTCAATTTTATAATACGTTCGCTCAGCGCTTCCCATGATTTTATGTATTTTTGAAGTCTTGTGTATTATTATTGAAATGCCTGCCCTTGCTCTTTCAGTTTTGTCAACTACGCTGTATAAGAGAATAAAATCTTTTACCGTTTCATTTCCTTGTCCTTTTTTTTTCGTTTCTGTGAAGATTGCTATGTCTAATTTTTCATAATTTTTAAAAAAGTAAAATATTTCTATACTTTCAGTCAATCCTAAAACCAAAGTGTATACATAAACTTCCAAGGAAGTTGTGTGAATCGTCTTAAAGTCTTCACTCTTCCTTGCCCTACTTGGAAGTCCTTTCATTGAAATATATAGATTCTCTTAGACACGATAATTGCATAACATCATTTGTATTTATTTTGAATATAATCAATAAATAGTATTATTCGAACTGTCGTGTTCTTATTAATTAAACGGTTGACTTTCAATCTTATTCCTCAAGGGCTTTTGTGTGTTAGCCCGGAATTGAGTAGGTATTGGACATTTATAGACACCGACAAGTTTGTAACTCAATCATTGGTCACATCACAGAGGCTCGAGAGGGATTTTTTTATGAAGAAAAATCAGAGATCTCTGAGGCACAATATTCATTAAATTGTTAGGTAAATAAAATAAAGTGTATCAAGAGAGAAACTAATTGGGAAGAGCGCGTTAGCAATCTACAGATGATAAAGTCTGTCGAACGTTTCATAAATATATATAAAACCCGTCTGGGAGTGGAAAACCATATACGAACAAGGGAGAACCCGGCTGACGCCCTTTAATAAATAAATTAGTGTTGCGTTCTTCAGACGTCGCGCCGTGTATAGTGTTCTTCTACAGTTACACCAGATATCGTTTACGAAAGACTTTTACAACTTTTTTTGTCGACTTGCTCACATTTAAATGTTGAGAAGGCATGGAGGATTAAGAATAAAGTAAAGACTAACAAGAATGTTTAATATCCTTTTTCTAATGCAGCTTCATGTGTAAAAAACTATGGAAATGAAACGAATAAGCAACAGCATAGCTTTTTCGTTACATCTTGAATTACGGTAGTTTACATCCTTTCTGGTGGTGTTACTTAATAACATCTATAGGACATGAGTTTCAAACTCTAAGTGTGCAACACGATTTTTGAAATGTAAATCCGGTTAGTTTTTCTCTGTTTTTTCAGGATCTTAGCCCCCGTAGGGGTGGTTTTCAAGTACATCGTCGAACAAAGTCTAGTTTCTTCTTTCTTCCACACAACGCAGGTGTTTCGAATTTTTATAGAAGTCACTGCAACTTTTTATAGTTAAATCTTACATAGGGGGTTGTTTTCACGCCCTCTGAGGGTTGACAGTGTAGGATGTTGATGGTACGTAAGTTTCTGGTTCTATTTTATAGTACTACGCAATTTCAGCCAATCATAGCATCCATGAAAATAGAAATCCTGTTGGATTTTACGTTTTTTCTTGTTTTTCTCGTGTCCTTTGAACTTAAAGGTGGTTGTTCTCAGCCCTATAGGGGCAGTTTATGAAGATTACGTCGGACCTGATGTAATTTCTTAACACTTTAACAAAACTTAGACATTTCGAGCTTTTTCAGCAGTCATTGCTGTTTTGGATCGATTTTTTTATATATGGGGGCTAGTTTTCGCCCGTCCCTGGGGGGTGTGTTTCATATCTATTGTATGTACGCTGCTGTTTAACCTTAATTTGTATAATTCGATTGATTGAGAAGTAACAACTATTCTCGTAGCTTAATCTTCTTTTTATCCCATTTCAGGAGTGTTTTTTGGCTCTAGCTAATGATTTTTGACCCCGGATTCGGATTCAGCGGCCGAAAGGGATACATGGGTCTGGTTCGCTGCGTTGAACTTTTTTTTATGGGGCTGTGTAATTGACGAAAAAATGTTTCTAATTTAACATAACGATTACGCTAATTCTTGAATCTCTATTCTCTTATTTCCTTACTCTTTTATTTCAGTCATAAACAAATTGACCTACTTCTTTCTTGCATCAAGCTTAAAAGCGTAATCGTAGGCTGAAATTATGTAAAAAAGCAAGACTTTAAACAAAATCTATAAACTCTATAAATTGAATAATGTGACATTAGGGGTAATCATTAAGAGTAAGTTTAAATTTAAAAAATCCAATATATTGAATATTGCTATTGGTGTTCCTCAGGGTTCAGTATTAGGTCCATTACTGTTCGTGCCCTAGTCATTTTACGGCTTAACGATCTTCAGATTTTGTTAATAATTTGTTATTACGATATAAAAATTGACATTGATATAAAAATTGACAAGTATTTTTTTCGTCAAGTTTCAATGAAATATACACATTATTAATTTAATTACCTTCAAAAATAGTTTCTGAGCCTGAATTTTTTACTGTCCACTTAGGGAAATTATATCGCCTTATAGTAGAAGAAATATACGAATATATATTGAAAAGTGATGCTTAAGAAAATGCAATTATTAGTCCACCGCTCAGTTCCTTCTGGAGGTCCCGCCATACACTGGAAAAGTATATATCGAAATTTACATCTGTGCAAGAGTGTGTAGGCATTGTATATCTTATAAACAACAAACTGACTTGACCACCAAAATAGTTATTTATGATATAAGTTTTAAATTTGATATTTGATTTTGTGAAAAGAGAAATTTGGTACACGATGCGTAGCAGCATTGTTAAAAACGATAATGAACATAATGAATAATCAACACATAAACAGACGTTATAAGTTTATTGCATTTTTGAGACGAAATAGCGAAGGAAAAAAATCTAAAATCTTGATCAAGGAACAGACTGATAAATTTCTCAGATAAGTGCAAGATGAAAAGTGATCCATGCTAATTATTGTCACAATTATTGTTACACGGGAAAGAATGTGCTAGATGACTTTGGACAATATTAGAATTAGGAACTACACTAGTTCTGTGTATACCAGATTCAAAAATCAGTGTACTACGAACTTTCATTCTTACTGGTACATTATGTGAACTGTTATATAAAGTGTATAGTCCTCCATTCAGCAGACATTAACAATCAATAAATGCACAATACACAATAAATATGTCATTAAATATATGAATAATAAATGTGTCAAGACTTCCTGTTGGAATCAACAGGTTTCGGCCAGCTTGTTAGCAATAACTGGTGCCAATCTTCCCACAATTAAGAGACATGCAGAATGGAAATCTTGTATGGTAGCGAAGGGTTATATAGATAACTCGTTAGAAAATAAGAAGAGAATTGCGTGCAAAATTATTACAACTTCGGCGAATAACATTGATTCCGTTCAGGCTGCATGCGTCACAGACATTGCCACTACAGCTACCATGACTAGAACCACCCACGGAATTGTTATTTTTAATTATTGTCGTTCAATAACCATTAATGCTAATTAAATGTGAAAATATTTCTTAAAATTCAAATATATTGGAAACTTTTATTGACTTTCAGGGCACAATTTTAAGACTGGTGTTAAAAGTAAATCAATTTTGACACTGGTGCCATACAATGAAATTTTTAACACGGACAACAAACGTTGCACGATTGAAAGTAGTAAGCAATTCTTTGTTAGGTTATATTATTATAAATGATATTTCTAATCGAACACCCCACCTTTCAACCTCCATGTCCAACACCAAGAAGACCAACCTAGTTTCTTTCATAAAGAACGCGTTTTTATATACAGAGATATATCATAATTAATTATAAAAATATAATACACGATATGGTTGTAGCAGGAAACATCCGGACCAAGCGTAAAATTCCCTTTTTGTAAAATAACAAAACACCTAATGCGCGTAATGGGGTACGAAAACGGATTTGGTCAATGCAGTGTAGATATAGGTCTAAAAATAACATACAAGTTTTCGGGCGCTCAGTTCAATTTAAGTTAAAATGTGTTTTAAATTGCTTCATGCGAAAGGTAAAATAAATATTTGTTTATAAAGGATAATTCAATTATCAATATGGGGCCGTATTTAGAATTCAGTTTAGATTACGAATTTTTAAAATCATAATATATGACGTTTTATGACGTTATATGACGCAGCGTTTTACAAGCTTGAAAAATGAATATGGTTTATTTAATAATTCAAATAAAGTTGCTTGTAAATATCTGAGTCATACTGTCAAAGTCTCCCCATAGTAGACAAAGAAGAAAATACATTTTTTTGTTTTATTATAAATATTAAAAAATCCAAAACAGGTAGATTGTTAGTATTTATGAGAAACCATTATGAACAGGAAATAAATTTGTGGCAATATAAAATACATTAATAGACTTCGTTAATTGGTTCAAAATTACCATGAAAAGAAGTTTGTAAGTATATTAACACAATATTTGCGTCTTGGGTTTGTAGGTTTTTTATTATCAAAGACATCAATAATATTTAAATACCAAAGTTCTATAGAATTTTTTTAGACGTAAAGAAAATATTTCAATACTTTTTGGAGAATATACATATTTTTGTGTTTTTTATTAGTTCTTTAATTAAGTATACGCATGACTTTTAAATTAAATCGAACTTTGTAAATTTACTTACTTATTTATCTACTTACAAAAAATTCAAAAATATAACCTGTTATAAAAACAATCAACAGTATGTGATTATTTTAAGTTGCATTGAAGATGACGTTGATGTTCAACATTTCTAAGGATATTAGGTGCAAAAAACATGGAAACAATAGAAATTTCAACCTCAAAAAAATAATGTAAAAGAGAAGAAATTTTGAAATAAAATTTCTCTCTGTCTGATGTATGCTTTCATATCTGTTAGCGAATGATCACAGGGAAATAGACCTTATTATCTAATATCACTTTGAAAGATTTCTTTTATTTTTTTGAGGTGATTCATTTTATTTTTTAAATTTTTGTGGTCTCTTGTCTGTTTAGCATCTACGTACCGAGGAAAAATATTGTAAAAAAATCTGTAAGCTCGTCTAGTAAGTAATCCATTATTGAATCATTATTTAGAGAATTTTGTTAGATTAGTTCTATCTGTGTTACATCTATGATCGAATGTTTAAATGACACGATTTTTACCCAGCTGATAAATTCTTCCTAATATACTAAAAGTTAAATCGTTATCACTTAAAAGCAATTTCCAATTATCAAAAGAGTGTTAAACAATGTGAAAGGAAAACTTAGTTTTCCATTTCCAGCTTGCGATTTTATACCCATAAACACTGCCACAAATTGAGAAAGTAATAAAAATAGCTGTATCTAACCAATTAGTTAAATATTTCAATGAAAATTTTTTGACAGTTCTAACAACCAATTAAATTTCGTTATTTCTTGCCATGTGACACAAATCACCCAATCATTTTAACATTACACTGATAACACCATCCAAGGAAATTTTCAATCACTAAGACAATAAAGTTATTTAACTTTGACAACTTCATAATAACTGCCAAATAAATTTCAAAATGTCACGACCTTTACCAACTATACTTTTAATAAATAAATAATTGTTTTGTTGTGTTGCGACTTTTTGATTTTATTTTTTCAAAAAATTTTCTGACCGAATATCCCTCTGACATTGACAAATGACAATCTCAAGCACGTTGCTTGGTAATACGTGCTTTCGATTGTCATAAAATTATCTTGTACATTATCAATGTCCTAGGGATATTATAGCTGACAACAATAATATCCGCATGCAATATCAGTCTGGTTTCAGAGCTAACCATTTTGGTGAATCTAATTTGCAACTAACAGTGACAAACTGGGCAAAGGATCTAGATAATGGAAAACAGCTTTTGAAACCATTGATAGATCAATACTTTTATACAAATTAATGAAATATGGAATAACTGGCAATGCGCTTATGTGGTTTAGAAGTTATTTTAGCGAGAGAACACAAAGATGTAAAATTAATAATATATTTTCAGATAATTTGAAAACTCAGTATGGATTGCCGCAAGGTGGTGTTTTAGGACAATTACTCTTCAATATTTACATCAATGATATAAGTTCCTCAATAAATTGTACGTTTTTAAATGTATTCGCTGATGATACCCTAGTTGTAATATCCGTCAAACAGAAAATGAATATTGGACTAGGTAATATTCAAAAATACTTTAGCCCCAACAAATTAATTCTTAACATAAACAAGACCGAGGCTGTGATAAGAATGGCACCATACAAACAAGCAAATATAAATATTGATGATGTTAATTTAGAAATAAATAATAGTCCAAATGAAGTCTCAGAGTCAATTGTATAAACACGAATTTCAAACGTGACTTGTTAAAGAAAAAAAAACACAAGATTAATTATGGTAAACTTTCAAAAGGATCACTTCTTCGTAAAGATCAACAGTTGTCTAGAATAATCCAAAAAAGTAAAAAATATAACTAAGAGGTTGTTTTAGAGGGAGTTTGGCCCATGCCGTAGTAGTGTTTTTAATCCTCTTTTAAATACTCTTTAAATAAAGAGCAAATTCAACACGAATGGTAATTCACCATTCATACCTACTATGAGGTTTAAATTTTAACTGTACGTCATAAAAATATAGAACGCAAATATGATAAAGTATATACAGGGTGTCCAGTTAGTGTTCTCTCGGAAGATTGTGCAAAAACGGCTAACTTTATAAAAAAATTTTCATAACAAAACTTTCAATGTTTCATCTCTACTACAACGTAAAATTATTTTCAATTATATAAGGTGTCACAAAAACGAGCTACAAAAGAAAGTATAATTTTTTTAAAATGGAATATCCTGTATTCCAGTTAAGCCTCTGAGGGTACTACAACTTAAAATATTGCCAATTGCCAATCGAATGCAGCGTTGCCAAGTTATGATTCTTTTCCTGTTTTTTTGACAATTTACAAACATTTTTTTGACTGCCATATCTTTGCGATTTATTAATTGTTTCTTCTAAAAATGTAGGATGTTAATTGATAATGATGTATTATTCGAGAAACATTTAGGAAATAAATTATTATTATACCGGGTGTTCAAAATATTTGTTTATATTTCTTGTTATTTAAATATTATTTTCCTCAATTTATTTAAATTGAATGCCTATAATTTTTTTACATGGATGAATAAAGCATACAATTATCCACATTTGAATATCATACACTTTATTTTTATTTCAAACGCTTTTTGAGATATGATTTCAAATAATTTTTACGTAAATTGTGGTGCTCTTTATTTTAGCATTAAAATCTGGTATGACTTAGGTCTTTTGTTTTGCGTTTGTTATGAAAATAAGGCGAGACGACAAAATGTATTAACTGAAGAAAATGAGCTGGCTATAACTTTAGCGGTAATCGAAAATCCTATGGCAAGTATTCGGGAGTTAAGTAGGGATTTAGAGGTCAGTAAATCTAGTGTTTCCCTATATCATCGTAAAAACAAGTTTTACCTTATCGAGTTCAGATACATTAAGCGTTTTTGGATGTGGATTTAAATCGTCCAGTGGTCTCAAAACCAAATTGGAGAAAATAAAGAATTTTTCAAATTTGTGTTGTTCACGGATGAATCAACGTTCCATCGCAAAGGATTTGTGAATAGGTACAATTTCCATTATTATGACAGAGAAAACCCTCATGTTGTACAGAAAAATCATTACCAGCACAACTGGAGTTTAAATGTTTGGGGAGGAATTGTACATAATTATTAGTCCTCACTTTATTGAGGGAAATGTGAATGGAGCAGTTTTCTTTAATTTTATGTTAAATACGTATCCACAAATGATCGAGCATATTCCTGATTATATTACAAATAATATGTGGTTACAACTTGATGATGCACCACTACATTTTAGTAGAAATGTTCGTTAGGCCATTAGTAATCAGTTTCTTGAATGGTGGATGAGAAGAGGAGGTCTGATATTTTAATAAACTGTTAAATTAAATCTAATTTATTATTTTATTAAATTATGTTAAGTCCCATTGCGTGGCCGTCTAGGTCACAAGGGCTGGGGCTTCAGTAGATTTTTTTCCTTTATGGATTTGTGAACTCAGACTTTATAAAGTAAAACCAACGATTTGCAAAGACATGATGGAAAGGATTCGTCAGTGTTTTAATCGCATAAATGTTGATATGATATACAATGTAAGGCGTTCATTTATCAAGAGATTTCAGTGTTGCAGAAATTATTTGAAATAATCATATCTCAAAAACCGTTTGAAATAAAAATAAAGTGTATGATGTTAAAATGTGGGGAATTGTATGCTTTATTCATCCATGTAAAAAAATTATAGTCATACGATTTAAAAAAAATGAGAAACATTATAATTAAATATCAAGAAATGTAAAAAAACCATTTTGGACACCCGGTATAATAATAATTTATTTCAAAATTGCTTGTCAGTAAATACATCATTATCAAATAACATCCTATATTTTTAGAAAAAACAATTAATAAATCGCGGAAATATGGCAGTCAAAAAAATGTTTGTAAATTGCCAAAAAAAAACAGGAAGAAAATCATAACTTGGCAACGCTGCATTCGATTTGCAAAATATTTCAGGGTGTAACACAGAACCGTTGGAGGCTTAACTGGCGCCAAAAAAATATAGGGTGTACTATTTAAAAAAATTATACTTTCCTGTATAACTCGTTTTTGTGACAACTTGTATAATTGAAAATAATTTTACGTTGTACTAGAGATGAAATATTGAAAGATTTTCTTAAAGAAAGTTTTCTTAACCTGTATATACCGCTCTATTAAAAAAACAAGAATAAAAAAACATTCTAATAATCACTGAATCATTATTTTTTTTATTAATTATTAGTTCTTTCTTTCTAGCTCGTTAAGTCTACAGAAAACGGCATATTTTAAAATTTCTTCTACATATATGAAAAGTTCTCAGGAATCACCCTGTATACATTTTATTAAACATCGGTCAATAGAATGGAAGTCATTAAAATAAAAAATAGTGCTACATTACATTATTAGTATCCATTAATACAAATATTTAATCACAGTTGATGACTTTATTTGCTTATAAAAAACTTCGTAAATCACACATTTAACTTTAATTTTAACCAACAAAAATATTTGCTCATGGTTAATTTTACATAATTATTCCGCAAAATTACCACAAAACAACTGTAGCACAACATGCTGTTTAAAAGCCATATTATACTATCAACAAAAACATTTGTATACATTTGAATAAAATGTCAATTAAAAAAACTTACCATATCCCATGATTATCGCCATTTTGACCGATTTCTTAACGATGATATATTTTTTTTAATTCACTGATTATATAACACTCTTAGAAAAATATTATGTGGGCACCGGCAGAGTACTATCCTGCGGAGTTGTCCACCTGTTCAGGTAAAGGATATGCGGTGTGGCGACGCCCTGGCTTCAACTCCACGTTTGACAGAGCGTCGCGACGCCGGCCTGCGCACCCTCAAGCTAGTCGTGTATTTTTTGGGGTGAGGGTAAATCGGACCTACTTAGGTTAACAAGGATTAATTGGGAAAGGTCGCAAAGTAACTTCTATAATTCTTTTTTCCTGCGGAGAACGATCTAATCTGAGGACGCCAGAGCAATCTGTTATATACGAATAAATTATGTCTAGCTGATTTTTAATACTTAGTCAGTTTGAAGATTTTTACTGAGTTAAATGGTTTTTGTATATTTGCCTAGTTCTTTTAGAGATATAATCATCGGAGAAGATTTAACAAAAATTGAGAGGAATATTAGAAATTAAAAAAAGTTAACTCCTTCCAAAAGAAAAGGACACTAAAAATTATGAAATAAAATTTCACATAGTCACCATATCATACCTTATTACCTAATATTCCATGGAAGTAAAAATAAAAATAAAACTTAATCAAACGTATATTTAGCCAACTTAAATATTAATATTAGATAAAAAAGAAACAAATTAGCCGGGTAACTGGGTGAAATTTTATGTAAAAATTTTAGTGAAGTATTTTTCAGACAGTTTCTAAAAAAGCAACCTTTGCAGTGACAAAAGAAAAATTTTTCTTTTTTGCATTTCTTATCATTTCTCCTCTTTTAAAAACATCCATGAAATCCACAAAATAATAAAACTTACAAGTGTATTAAAGGGAAATAATCTCTACGCCTCTGACTTTTACGTCAACGGAACAGTTAGAGGGTGTCCCCAGATTTATAATATAAATAAGAAATTTAGAAAAGCACAGGCGTAGTAATATTACCTCTGCGGACGATTACAGTCGCGTATGAGACGCAAGGACCGAAACCCATAGGCCGGTGGCGTGACGAAGGCTACAAATGATGTTTATATTTTTAATTAGTGGCCAACATCAGAGTTCTTTTTGCTGCACTGTAATTACTTCCACATCTAGTGGAAATATAGTAACGCAAAAAAATGGAACATTTCTATTATTCAAACAGGCTTAAAATGTCATGAAACGTCGAGATTTTAAATCTGAGGAAAAAATGCCTGTCTGTCTGTCGTTCTGGCTGTAACTTTATTTTGTGCGCACGATTACTCTGGAACGATTTAAGAGATTGACTTGAAATTTTGTACACGTATGTATTTTAACGAAATCTGAAAGTATAAATTATATTTTGATCTTATTTCGTTGAAAGGTGAGGGGAGGGGGGTAAATTAAAGTAAATGGGGGTAAATAGGTAAATAAAGTAAGTAAGAGTCCATAAAATTGGTATTTAGTATACATGGTGATTCATAAGGAATGGATAATATTTATTACCTACAGATTCTATACTTAGCGGAAAATATAATTTTTTTGCTGAATAACTGGGGGTCAAATATTAATACTTACTGAGATACAGGGTGTTAAATTTAGAAAAGAAAATTCAGTAATGTTGTTATATTTCAGTTATTTTTTCACACATTAACATAAAAGTCTGTACAATTAGGTTTCTTGACGTGAGAATATCGAACAAGCTATCATTTTTGGTATATCGCATAGAGGGCGTTACGTAAGCTATCTTGGTTTAACAGAATCCGTCATAACTTATTTGTACTTCGATCATTTATAATCTCATTACAGATTTTTTATTCTGCAAGAGAGCTCTTTTGGAATGTCATGGCCTCGTGCTTCTTTCTCATCGCTCTAGAAAAATTCACAGGGAAATCTGAGCAATTTTACAATCATTATATTGTATCGAAATAAATTCTGACATGAAGGTAGGTAGGTTTTTCGAACGCCATAGTTTAGAGGTCCGTTGTTAACCCTCAAGTGAGGCAAGGGTGCGAAGGGATGAATATCGGAGCAATCTCGTAATCACTGCATTACATAAAAAAACAGTGATGTAGCGGTTTCCAAGAGTGCTTTTCTCTTACGTCGGGGCCGTCGATTCCATTTCAACCACCAAATGATACCGACGGGTCTCGGGGGGTGAAGATCCACCAATAAGTTTTCATCCGGTTCTCTTACCCCATCGTAGGTGTGTCATAAAATAGTTACAGAAATTCTAGTTAGTTATCATTCATACCTACTGCAATCAAAATGCGATATCTGGTACATTCACTATTTTTTCCCTGACTCAAGTTCATAATTCAAGATAAGGCGTAGTTCTTTACCCTGTAATGAATTGTTTTCGTGTATTAGGTCGTAACAGATCTATGGTTCATTCTTATTAATATAGCTTAGAGGGTTCAAGTTTTCCACCAGTTATTGGAGCTTTTGTGCAGTTTAATATTGTATTGGGGTAGTTTTCACCCCCTCGGGGGTGTGTCTCGATTTATTTGTGTGAGTCCTAGTCAACACATTCGTTCAAGTATTCAGCCAACAGATTTATATTATATTTCTCATCTGGCATCATTTTTTCCTATTTTCATCCTTATGTAAGGATGTTTTTGGCTCTTCTGAATTAATCAATGGATATACGGATTTTGCGATTTTAGATTTGAATTCTGCGTCAAAAGGCATAGTTTAAAACAAAATTTGAGTACGAGAGAATGGGCCTATTTTTGGAAAAAATGTGTACTATATTGTTCCGTCATTAATACTATAATAATAATAATACTTCCCCGAAAAAGCCCCCGAATGGCTAACTGCAGGAGCAACTATTCTCGTCTATAAAGGCAAAGACGCTAAGGACCCTAAAAACTACCGGCCAATAACCTGTCTACTAACGATATACAAAATCATCACCGACGGCACTAGCAAATAAAATCTACATCCACCTGTTAAAGTACCAGATACTCCCAGAAGAAGAGAAAGGTTGTAGAAAGGCTTCCAGAGGCTGTAAGGATCAGCTGCTAGTGAGTAAAACTCTGACATTGATTGCAAATAAGCAGCACAGAAATCTCTGCATGCCATGAGCGGACACAAACAGGAGTTTGATAGCATTCCCCGCACTTGGATTGTTGAATTCTTGAAACAGAAATGTGGCTCTACCACTCGAAATATCACATAAGAACAGGAAACATGCAAGTTAAAAGAGAAATATTTCAAATATTCCATTACACTCTGTATATGAAAAAAATACCTCCAAAAATGAAAAAAAATCCCTCCAAAATGAACGAAGGTGCACCATACTCGAACAACTCTGTAATAAATGGACTATTTTATTCTTTATGTGTTATTCTTTATTCTCTTTCGCCTTTACTGTTTTGTCACTCGCCCCCTCTCAAACCAACTAAATAAACAGAGAGAGAGAGTTGGCTTCGAAATCAACAGCAACAATAGAATAAAACAACACTTTTATATGGACGACCAGAAGCTATTTGCTAAGAATGAATCTCAACTAAAGCAAGAGCTGGATATTTAAATCGTTCAGCGATGACATCAAAGTGGAATTCGGCTTAGACAAATGATTCGAAGGAATACTATCGTCACATTAGGCAATCTCTTAAGACCGAGCTAAACGCCAAGAACAAAATCGCAGCAATAAACACAATTGCTACCCCTGTAGTTACTTACAGTTTTGGAATTGTCGATTAGCTTCAAAGTGACGAGGAAGACGAGGAAAATCCTAACAATAGGCGGAATTCTTCATCAAAAAGCGGATGTGCATAGGTTATACGTTAAGGGGAAGGACGGCGGCCGTGGAATCTGTTTATGATTCGTCTATCGTGGGACTGAGCGTGTATATTCGACAGGTGAAGAACAAATTCATACAGCTAGTCAAAGAGCATGATAAGGACAAGAACATGTTTTCCATCCATAAAAAAGCGCGAAAAATTCAGGAAGAGTATTTGGGAGCCGAAACTACCGACTGTGGCTTAATAGAGCTAGAATCTGCTTATGATTCATCTTATCGTGGGACTGAGCGAGTACATTCGACGGAAGGGCAGATTCATGCGGCTAGCTAAAGAGCATGATAAGGACATCCAGAAGGAAGCCCGAAAAACCAATGAAGAATATCTGAAAATATTGAAAAGAGGAAGATAGAAGTACTCCGCGCAAAGGCGATGCATAGAAAATTCCGCAACCTCGATCGACCGGTAGTAGACAAAAAGGCGTATATACAGCTCATGCTGAAGGGCCTGAGTAGTAGCGCAGGACCAAGCACTAAATACCAGATACCACCAGACGATGATCCTGAAACAACTTGTTGACAGCAAGTGTAGGATATGCGTCCTAGCAGAAGAACATGGCAGTCATCTGGTGGCTGAATCTACTTCGCTGGCATCATCGGAGTACTCTCATTATTAACAGAGTGATCAAATATCTCCACTGGATCATGTGCAAGCATTTCGACATACCAGTACCGGAAAAATATTATGAATATACACCCCTGAGAAGGTTGCCAATACCAACGACTCACAATTATGTGGGATCTGCCGATTATAACAGATAGAGAAATTCGCGCAAATCGAGCAGACATCATCGTACACAATAAAGAGGATAAGTCCTGTTTGCTGAGCGATGTATCCATCCCGAATGACATAAATATAATGCTCAAGGAAACAGAGAAGTTGAGCAAGTGCGAAGACCTCCAAATAGAAGTTAGCAGAATGTGGAATGCTAATAATTGTAGGAGCCCTTGGAACTGCCAAGAAGGCCATAACGTCCGCCTAGTCAACCGAGCGCACAAGAAGTGCAGAAGATCGCACCGTTGGGAACAGCGCCTATTTTAAGGAAAGTCTTGGACTAGGAGTTTTTGTGATTCCCTGATGAGGTCTGAACTCTAAACTGTTGAAGCGGGCATTACCAACGTCGCCGAAAGGGCTCAATAACCTGGAACGGGCTCCAACAGAGCCGGATCTCAAAGCCGCGTCGATGAATAGTTTTCAGCTACGGTTGAGAAAGTATGCCATTGCTAAGTCTATAATAATAATAAAAAGCTACAATACTATCAATATAATACATACAAAGAATACATAAAACGAAATAAAAAAAAATATATATATATACATAATATTAAAATCAATCAATCATGATCAATTTTGAATAATCAACAAATTGACTTAGAGTAGTGCTATTTGTTTAAAACTATGAATTGTATTCGATTTTTTCGAGTTCTAACTGATCTGCCGACACAACAATTTTTCTCCACTGACAATACTTTATGATTTAGAATCACTCAAAAAGGCGGAAATGTATGTTTCAATGCAGATTTCTGCATTTATATCCGTGCCAGTTGCTTCTATACGTGAAGTTTAGTCGAAGTTTAATAATTTGTCACGCTTCGAATTTTTCTTCCAAATTAAATATATAACGCCTCCATTCTACATATATATTTCCATTTTTGAAAATTAGTCAGCGATTGAATTTCATTATTTGAATTGTTATCATCGCGGTTACGAATTTCCAGACTCCAGTTCAACAAATAATAATATACTTATTGACATATATTTAAATAAAACCTAAATATGGGCAGTTTACCTTTTCCCATCTTTTATCGCAGTCGAGCAAGCATATTTGTTATGTGGTGGGCGCCTGTGTATTGCTTTGAATGAAGACATTCGGCACTCAACGGCTACGTTTGTTAGCTTTACTTTTGTTTAATGGTTTGTATCAAGTATTTAATATTTTGTGAAGTGCCTTTTAATTGCACTCAACTCAATTCCTCAACATTTCGAAAGTTTATTGTGCCGTAAATGCGAAATTGGGGTTTGACTATATAGACCGGCGCGGCGCGAGTAATTTTAAAAACAACATGATGCTGGTTAGAAGCCAGCAATTTTTTAAATTAAATTTGGGAATTGTTTCATTTGTATCGTAAGCAAGATTGTAAAATTTTTGAGAAAAATCTGTAATAGATTGTGGGAGAAAAAAAAATACATTAAAAGATTGGGGAAATTGCATTATTATATTATGAAATTCAATAAAGCATCAAAAAAGTTATAAAAATGTAAAACTAACGATTTTTTGAATATTAATACAGAGAGAAAAAAATAATTTATTCGGTGATAATTTGGATATTTCAAAACGGCAGTTATTTCCGTTATGATTTGCCCATCAAAATTATAGTAGAAGCAATCGCATTTGTGAGCGACGTTGAGAGGCAAGAGGTGCAGAACGCAGAGCCGGATTTAACTGTATTGTTCGCTGGTTTACTTTTTCAACAATTTATAATATTACACTTAAATATCCCCCAAAGCACTGCTATGAATTGGTAACAAAACTTACTAAAACTATTTTGAAAAACACATTACCAAATAAAGAAATATAAAGTAATTCGAATCGAATTATATCTTCACCTCGACATAGACTCAACTGCGGTGTCTCTAACTGCGGTCCTGGGTTAAACAACACACATAAGTTTATGCCCACACGCCACGTCAGATAGCCGACATCGAATGGTCGGTATCTTCTCTCTCACTTAATGTAAAAGTGGAGTAAAGACGGGAGATGAGTTGCCGCCTTTTTTATTCCCTTTGCCTCTCACACACTAATACGATTACTTCAACTATAATAACAAACTGGAGGTGCACTCGATTAGAGAAAGTGACACCGAGAGAGAAACTTGCGTGCACTATTCCATCCTTCTTTTCGGCATGTGTACAGATGGTTAAACCAACCAGACGTTTCCTTCAACTAAGCAGACCTTGTCAAGAACAGGACATAATAGTGCATGCAAGTTTCTCTTTCCGTAAAAACATGCTTCAGTGGTTTCTTATACCTAAAACATTGAGTGAACGTTCCAGTATGTTATCAATTTCGATGGATTTGTCAAATGTTAGTTTACTGTTTATCGTTTATACGGTCTCAGTCAGTTTACCAAGTTCTTTGTGCTTTTATTGTGCTATCATTTGGTTAATGAGCTAGTGAATAACATTATCATGAGTTACAAATATTGTATTACGCCTAAATGTAAAAATATGACGATGAAAACTGCTGATATAATAATTTTTAGTGTTCCGAGACATTCAACAGTTAGAAAATAGTGGTGCACTACTATGAAACGCGAAACTAAGAAAAACGTTAAACTAACAGAGAAAACTCTGTTGTGAGGATCACTTTAATGTAAGTCTAAAAATGCGTCAATAAAAAGTGTAAATAAATTAAAAGTTATAATACTACATTATGTATTTTATTACTTATGGGACTTATTACCTATGGCACATTAAGTAATTATTGAAAACGATACAGAGAACTAAATTAGGATTAGATAGGACGTGTTTACAACAAGAAATCAAAAAGTTTTCTAATAGCTCGAATTTCTGAGGAATCAGGCCATAACTTCAATTAGGAATTTATTTTATGTTATAAAAATTAAAAACATAAACGTTTAATGACATCAAACACATAAAAATGCAAACAAAGTTGAGTGTCACTATAAATGTTGTAACGTGTTTCCACCCTTAGGAAACTACCCCTTGCAAAATCCGTGGGTTCCAAAAATTATAACAAGAGATTGTCCACTAACACACTTTATTAAATATTTACTGGATACTTCACAATACTATTGTTAATTTAAATACACTTTACTGACTAAAATCACAATGTTTATTACTTTGTTTATCTTTGAACTCTTAACCTCACTTTCTATACTTTCTCCACTTTCTGAACTACTCGTCGAGAATGCGGTTGGTCTTTTATACCTAAAAATGACAGATCTCGATTGTTCTGTGATGACGCCACCATTCTCTAGAGAATTCCAGATGTCACTTTGGAATCTTCTGGTAGGTTCTTTTTCGAGTAGGTGCAAATACACTACATTCATTCAGACATTCGACCTGTTGAAGTCTGCCTACTTTTTAGTAACATAACCTTAAATTTTAAGGGGTGCAACATATTACACTGCCCCCTCCTTAAGCCTGAACGTCCCGGTCAGGCAATTCAGCCTCTTTCACATACTTCGCCAGTCTATCCAAGTGTACGATCTTCATCTTGGACTTTTTGTTTCGTTGAATACGATAGACGACATCATTAATTCGGGTAATAACAGTATAAGGTCCTTCCCAAGGAGGTTGAAGTTTCGGTGACTTCCCTTTCTTCCGCTGTGGGTTGTACAGCCAAACCAGATCTCCTGCCTGGAACCCTTCTGAACTACCCTTACGGTCGTATCGAGCCTTCATTCGGTCACTGGCTATGGTGATTTGGTCTCTAACCAGCTCATGAACATTTCTTAGCCGTTCACTCATTTCATCCACATAGCTGTTCACAGGAAGCTGTTCTCCGCCTGGTGTTCCGAAAATCAAATCACACGGCAGTCTGATCTCATGTCCAAATACTACACGGGCTGGTGTTTGTTTCGTAGACTCGTGGATAGCAGCTCTGTATGCCATGAGGAAGAACGGTATGTGGAGATCCCAATCACGTTGATTCTTATGAACCACTTTAGAGAGATGTTCTTTCATGGTCTTGTTATGTCGTTCCACCATTCCATCTGATTGCGGGTGAAGGGCTGTTGTCCGTGTTTTGTGTATCCCCAATAACTTGCAGATTTGCTGAAACACCCCTGACTCAAAGTTCCTCCCTTGATCTGAGTGCAGCTCCAGGGGTACACCAAACCGACATATCAAATTATCTACCAAGACTTTGGCTACAGTGACTGCTTCTTGGTTTGGAATTGCATAGGCCTCTGGCCACTTACTAAAATAGTCCATGGCAACCAGTATGTACTTGTTCCCATCCTTGGTTACTGGGAATGGGCCGGCTATATCGATCGCGATCCTCTCGAAAGGAGCTCCGACGTTATACTGCTCCGACGTTATACCTACTTCTAGTCTGTGGTCCCTTACTGGCTGCACAAATTTTGCAATTGCGGCACCAAGCTTCCACATCTTGACGACTATTTACCCAATAAAATCGTTCTCGTACTTTATTCAGGGTCTTATTAACGCCGAAGTGCCCACCGGATGCTCCATTATGCACTTCCTGAAGTACTTTCGGTACTCGACACCTGGGAATCACTAGACGCATAACAACTTCCCTGCCATCCGGGCTTTCCCAAGCTCTCTTTAGCAGCCCGTTCATGACTTTAAGTGAATCCCATTGGGCCCACAAAGCCTTCAATCCAACTTCCTTATCCGAAACATCCTTCCACGCTGGTCGAATTCCTTTCTCCTTTGCTCTCAATATAGCCCCAATTTCTGTGTCATTCAGTTGTTCTTGTCTCAGGGCTTCGGTTGTCCAATCGTCCGGAACCTCTATTTTAATAGTGTTGACAGCCACCGTACCCTGCAATTTCTCAACGTGGCGGCAGTGCTTGCAATCTTCCTTGCATGGTCTTCTAGATAAAGCGTCTGCGTTCTTATGAGATCTTCCAGGTCGATGTTCTATTTTGAAATCATACTGTTGCAACCGTTCTATCCAACGAGCCAGTTGACCTTCAGGGGTTTTCAACTGCAACAGCCATTTTAATGCAGCATGGTCGGTCCGAATCTTGAAATGTCTTCCATAAAGATATTTATGAAAATGGTCCACTGATTTTACGATGGCCAGTAACTCTTTCCGGGTTACACAATAATTTCTTTCTGGTTTGGACAGCACCTTGCTGAAGTACTCGATCACTCTTTCCTGCCCATTCTGGATTTGAGACAGTACACAACCGACCGAAGAATTGCTGACATCCGTGTCTAAAATAAAAAGTCCTTCCCGTTGTGGGTACGCTAGCACAGGACCAGTGCACAGAGCTGCCTTCAATTTTCTCCATGCCGTTTCACATTCCGGTCTCCATTGGTACTGTACTTTCTCTTCCGTCAGCCGGTGTAATGGCTTCGCAATTTCTGCAAACCCTTCCACAAAGCGCCTATAATAAGTGCAGAGGCCAAGGAAGCTCCGTACTTCATGAACGTTAGATGGTCTTGGCCAATCTCGTACAGCAGAAATTTTGTCGGGGTCTGTTTGTATTCCATCCGAAGACACCACGTGACCAAGAAATTTGACTTCTTTCTGGAATAGCAGGCACTTCTTCGGGTTCAACTTCAGATGGGCATTCCTGACTCGCCCAAATACTTCTTGAAGATTTTTCAAATGTTCTGTAAAGTCCTGTCCCATAACAAGCACGTCGTCAAGGTAAACCAGGCACGTCGTCCAGGTTAGCCCTCGCAGCACGAACTCCATCAGTCTTTCAAAGGTAGCTGGCGCATTGCAAAGTCCAAAAGGCATCACGGTAAATTGATAAAGACCACTGCCTGCTGAAAACGCTGTCTTTTCTTTATCATCAGGATGAAGCCCCACTTGCCAGTATCCACTCCTAAGGTCTAACGTAGAAAACCATCGTGAGCCTGCCAACGTGCTTAACGTGTCGTCAATTCGTGGTAATGGGTAACTGTCTTTCTTCGTGACATCGTTTAATTTTCGATAATCGACACAAAATCTTAATGTTCCATCCTTCTTGGCAACCAAAACTACTGGCGATGACCAGGGACTCGTCGACTCCTCAATGACTCCATCTTGTAGCATCTTGTCTATCATTGCCGAGGCATCCTCTTGTTTCGCTAATGGAAGCCTCCTAGGTGGTTGTCGAATAGCTGGTGAGTCGCCAGTATTTATCCGATGCTGGACTATGTCTGTTTTTGTAAGAGCCTCTGTATTCTTGGCAAATACTGAACTTTCCTTTTCTAGGAACTTGATTGCCTCCCTTCGCTCATCCTCAGATAAATGCTCCAACTGGGTACTCAGCAAGGTCAAAACTTCCTGGTCTATTTTCGTAGACGAACTTCCCTCTGTTTGTTCCTCGCACCTCGCTACCCATGTGACCGGTTCATAGGAGCCAATCGGTTTGCCTTCCTTAATTGTCACCGAGTGGGAATTTAAATTAACAACTCTAATTGGGATTTTGTCTTGAGTCCGGGTTAAAGTTCTCGCCACAATAATATTGGATAGGGACTTAATCGATTCGTCATCTTCAACTAGGCCAACACGGTACCCTCCAGGATTTCCTTCTACGGCAGCATCGATCATTTGTTCTGAATGAGCAGGAATCTTGATCGTCTGTGTTGTTAACAATCTCGCTTTATGGAATTGGTCGTCTGCGGTTGCCAGAATAAATTCCTCATTTCCAATTTTTAAGACTCGCTCCCCTACGTCAACAATAAATCCCTGCTCTCCCATGATGTCCAGACCCAAAATGAAATCATCTATAATGTCAGCCACAATGACCTTGTAATTGAACCTCAACCGTCCAACCTGCAGTTCCAAGTTGATTTCTCCATGGACCGCAGCCCTGTCCCCCGTGGCTGTCCGAATGATTACTCCATTTTGCTTCTTGTCAATCTGCAAGCCTGATATAAACCCTGGCCGCACTATTGATGACGTAGCACCGGTGTCAATAGTAAACACGCATTTTCTTCCATTCACATATCCTTGCAACAACAGACTGCTTGGAATTCTTTGGAGCTGGGAAATCTTTATTTCTCTGGGGGCACCGCATTCCCTAGCCAGCACAGCCCCCTTGGTGCTGGCTATCTTTAGTTTTCCTGCTTCTCTTCAACATTCACAGCATTTACTCGACTCTCCGAGTTCTGCTGTCGACAGTCTCGTTTCATATGTCCCATCTTGCCGCAGTTGAAACATTTAATACCTCCGCTCGGCTTTCCTTTATTTTGTTGTTTTTCCTGATTTCCGAGGCCATCCAATTTATCGCATAATTTGGTGAATATTTTCTGCATCTCAGTCAGCAAGAGGTTCTGGTTCATTTCTGGTTGCGATTCTTCAAGAGTCACAGCTCGCACTCTCCTTGGAGTATCCCTGTAAGCGGCTTCTACTTCGAGTGCACGCACCAAAGCTTCGCTACTACTTTGGTATCTCGTCAGCCTCAGAACTCGCCTGACCTCTTCGTCCCTTATACTATCTAAAAAGGCCCCCACGGCTAATTGTTCCTGGAATTCTTTAGGTGCACTCGGATACGCCAGGTGTGCCAGTCTCTCTATCGCAGCTTCAAATTCTTGTAAACTTTCCCCAGCTTTTTGCATCCGGGATTTCAGCTGAGTCTGGTATAATTGGGCAAGGTGTTGATCGCCATACCTCAAGTCTAATGCAGCTTCCAAGACTTTAAAGTCCCTTTGTTTCTCCACCGGGATAGTCTGAAGTAATTCTGAGGCCTGGCCCCTTAACGCCAGAACTAATGCCATGGCCTTTTCCTCGTTATCCCAGTTGTTCGCACACGCTGCTGCCTCAAACTGCCTCTTGTACGTTGTCCATGAGCTTTGGCCGTCAAAGGAGGGAGGTTTTAACCGGTGACCTGATGATACCACCTGCTGGCTTCCTCTATCTCTCAACTGTCGTTTAAGTTCCTCCACTTCTCCTTCGAACTCACTCATCTTTCCTTTGATCTGACTGACTTCGGTCTCAACTACACCTACTTTTTCTTCTACCTTGTTTATCTCTTCTTTGACTTCACTCTTTAATCCTTCGTTGGCAGAAATGATAGCGTCCTGCTGTATTTTCATTTGTGCATTCAGAATTTTCCTTAATTCTTCTTGGCGTCTTTCTTGTTCCTCTTTCTCCTCTTGACGTCGTCTTTCTTGTTCCTCTTTCTCCTCTTGACGTCGTCTTTCTTGTTCTTCTTTTTCTTTCTGACGTCTTCTTTCTTCATCCTGACGTCGTTTTTCTTGCTCTTCCTTTTCTTCCTGGCGTCTTCTTTCTTCATCCTGACGTTTTTTCTCCTGTTCTTCTTTGTCTTCCTGCCGTTGCTGCGCCATCATTTTTTGGAATTGTTCGAATAAGTCCTGTATTTGTTTATCGGATGCCATAATTCTTGTTGTTACGGGCATACGATGAAATTAAAATAAAATAAATTTAACTGTCACGTCAATATCGGTAATGGAACTTTCTAGACAAATCTCGAAATAGCACGAAAAAGTCTTATCCAGAGTCTTTTGTCACTATCCAGTTCAGAGAATTTAATAATCTCCACTAATGTCCAAATAGAAAAGTTCTAGAAATTTTCACGCACTAAATGAGTCTTTTTCAGTGTCTCTATCACTTCTCAGTTCAAAGGATTTAATTATCACACTAATGTCCTAATAAAATGTTCTACAATGTCTCAAAAATGCACTTAAACACTATTTTCCTGTTCGAAAACAACCCTCGAACAATGTCCAGTAAATTAGTCCTGTGTTAGCACTAACCCTCGAGAATCCTTCTCGAACACTCCAGCACAACTTCAGAGCTCCTCTTGTCATAAAATTCCGCTTCTGACACCAATTGTAACGTGTTTCCACCCTTAGGAAACTACCCCTTGCAAAATCCGTGGGTTCCAAAAATTATAACAAGAGATTGTCCACTAACACACTTTATTAAATATTTACTGGATACTTCACAATACTATTGTTAATTTAAATACACTTTACTGACTAAAATCACAATGTTTATTACTTTGTTTATCTTTGAACTCTTAACCTCACTTTCTATACTTTCTCCACTTTCTGAACTACTCGCCGAGAATGCGGTTGGTCTTTTATACCTAAAAATGACAGATCTCGATTGTTCTGTGATGACGCCACCATTCTCTAGAGAATTCCAGATGTCACTTTGGAATCTTCTGGTAGGTTCTTTTTCGAGTAGGTGCAAATACACTACATTCATTCAGACATTCGATCTGTTGAAGTCTGCCTACTTTTTAGTAACATAACCTTAAATTTTAAGGGGTGAAACATATTACAATATGGTAATTTTTCATTCAAGATTCACCAAAATTAGTTCGTTGACAGACGTCCGCAAGAGATTATGACACTGCATCTGTATTGGGCAAATTATCCGATTAACGGATGACGTCATTGACGTCATGCCAATAAGAAACCGTTTGTAGTCACGTAGTTGTGTTTACAAATTACGGCATAATCTAAATATTTATTTTACGAAAAATAAATTTTATTTTGAATTTCTTTTTATAATCGTTTTCTGCGTAATGGAAATTACGAGCAAATCAAGCATTTTAAAATTCAATGCATCTTCCCCATTTGTGCTCAAACATTTATTTGAAATTCACGTTGAAAAAATATCGACGCGTTATTCTGTGAGGAATATCATCAGAATAAAAACCGCTGCCCAAGGAATCACTACTTCCACATCCAGATTCTATATCCAAGTCACTCACAACGAAAAAACTTTGTGTGTAAAAATAATTGTTTATGGAACTTTAATAACATAATATTTGAAATCCTCTACCCCAAAAACCCATAAAACGATACCCCACATCGGTAGTGGGGTGGGGGTGGTGATTGGGGGGTGGTAGTGGGGGGTGGATAAAGTAAAAAAATATTTTGAGGTTTCTGGTTCCTGTACATACACTAAATCACAATTTTTTTTCATCCCCTTTAATAAGGAGGTGGGGGTGGTAATAGGGGTGGCTAATGCCAAAAATTTTTTTGTGACCTTAGCTTCTCTTGTATATACTAAATACCAATTTCATGGACTCTTACCTGCTTGATTTACCCATTTACCCCAAATTTACCCCAATTTACCCCCCAACCCTTCGACGGAACAAGATGAAAATATAATCTAGTTCTAGATCTCGTTAAAGTACATAAGTGTACCAAATTTCAAGTCAATATCTTAAACGGTTCCAGAGTAAACGTGCGCACAAAAAAAGTTACAGACAGACCGACAGACCGACAGACAGACAGAAATTTTTTTTTCGCTCAAACTTAAAATCTCGACGTTTCATGACATTTTAAGCCTATTTGGACAATAAAAATTTTTAAAATTTTTTTTGTCGTTACTATACTTCCACTGGACGTGGAAGTAATAAATGTTTTGTCTATAATTATTCATTTCTGGCATGTTCATAATTTCTTATTCTTTATTGGGTATTTTTCCACTCCTCCGCTTAAATTAAAAAAAATCACGACTCGTTCTAAAAAAAAAAAAAATAATAACAATAATAAATGCTTTTTTGTCTAAAATTTCCCAACAAACAAGATCCATATCACGGATATTGTCTCAGATGATATCTAAGACGCGCAAACCGTAAAAAACTATGACAATAATAAAAATACATTTTTTTTTTGTATAGCAACAACATACGGAAGTGACTGATGATCTTAAAAATATGACCATAATACGAAAAACGCATTAATTAAGTTTAAGAGAACAAATTGTGTAAGAAATTGGATATTCTATATAAGAAATTTTACCACAAATATTTTAAGGAATGAAAAACGAGTATAGTTGAGAGTATATAAATGGAACAAAAATTCCAAAATATTATAGAATACGAAAGACACTGTTTACCATTAAAACTAAATAATCACTTCATAAACAGTGTAAATTTACCTTCGACAGATAAATTGCAGTTTATTTACCTAATAAATTTAATGGTAACATTCAGATTCCATTTTCTGAAGTGTCAGGAGAAGGCATTTGCAGATCCATACTACAAATGCTCAGGAGTTGAAAAGTATTTAATTGAAAATGTTAAAGTTATGATTACCATTTTTAACAGAATACATGACTTATAAATGAGTCTTATGCAAATGCATTTCCTGGTTTATGGAAGCATCCCACCATGACAATGATATCTCATTCTCACACCTTTAGCTAAAAAAATAGATAACTAACTATAAAGTAAATTTTAATGATGTCCTTCTATTAGTATTATATTCCTATTACATGTCATATCAAAAATTCTTGACCATAGCCATGTATAAACAAATTAATATTTAAATGCTACATGGCGTATTAATCGAAAATTGATAAAGATTTCACAGTACTACTACTAGAGCTCCTGTCAAGGTAGTGACTCTACTCTGGATGAAAATGAGAGTGCGGTTTTAGCTTTAACAGATTTTTCATGTACCCTTGACGCAATTGATCATGAGTTAGGAGACAGACAGTTCTAATACAAACAACAATCGTACTTTGCTAATATTAATATTACGGCTGGAGTACCTCTAGGGTAAATGAAACTTCCACAAAGGCAATTCACAAGGCAAGACTGTCCTTGTGGAAAAGTTGAAGAATTTGTGGAAAATCCTGTGGCACTGGTTCCCAGTAAATATATTATATATATGTTACGGTTACAAGACCAATGATTTTATAGTTAGTATAGTTTATAGTGAAAGAGGCTTCAACAAACGACCAAAACAAAACAAAACTCACTGGATTACAGGTACGAGCATGCCTCGTAATAACTAGAGCAATAAGTATTACACCGCCAGCTGCTCTGGAAATTCTCCTGGATCTCCCCTTTCCGCTTCTATCTAAAGAGAGAGGCCAGCTGGGCAGCATACAGACTCCAACAAGCGCAGGTTAGCAGGTTAGCGCAGGTTTTGGAATGTAACGGGCTGGCAAATGACAAAGATAGTTATCACAACCTGAGGATGCTTTCAGATGTGATGACTGCCATGACCAACTACGAAATGCCTTTTAACACCATGTTTTTTAGAAGAGATGAATAGGCTCGGAATAAAGCCGACCTGCATTGGTTCATAGCTTCGGAGACTGGGTAGGAATGCGAGTGTCTTTCAGGCTGAAATTTATGCCACTGAACTGTGTGTAAGGAGGCTTGAATAGAAGTATCCTATACACAATTCAATAAGAACCTTTTCAGACAGACAAGCAGCTCTTAAAGCTTTTGCATCACACCGTTGCCATTCTAAAACGGTATGGAACTGCCAGAAGACTCTAATCCGATTGACTATGGCCTGGGCATACATTAAACACTATGAAAACAACTATCTTGATTTGGATTGGAAGGAAAATAACCCAGTAGTGTATGGGGAAAACTACCAGGATTAGTTTTTCAAAGTAGTTTATTACATGTCCTTTAAAATCAAGAACTAAAAAATTATTAGCGTTAAATAGGTTACACCTAAGAATTCTAATTGACCTATATATACTATAAGAACTGCAGATTAAATCACCATCTACACAGGCTTGAATTAGCGGAGAACGCTGAATTTTGTCCTGTGTTTGGAGGAAGATGAAACGGCAGAGCTCGTTCTATACCTGTCTCGCTATAGAAACAACCAGGTTCTCACTCATTGGCAAAAGACAACTGCTGTCAGAGGATCTGGACAATCTTTCACCCAATAACGATATTGGCTTTATTACAAAGTTGAACTTACTGAGCCACAATAGCACAGATGGTCGCAGTGGAGGGTCTGAATATAAGCAACCTCACCTAACCTAAACTAACCCCATTGGTCTTTTTACTTAATATTCCACAGCATTTCCCCAGTTTCTTCACCAGAAGCTTTTTTATTTTGTAGGTCGGAATTATAATTCAATAGGGAATAATTTAAATCAAAAGTATAAATCTATTTAAGTATATAAGCATTAGAAAAAAAAAAAAAAATCTTGTCATATATTTTATCTCACCCCGTAAAAATGTTCCTTTTTATGTAAAAGAAAAAATGCTCTTTTGATTTAAAAAAAAATGAATTTTAAAATGTATTACCACGCTCTAAATTACGCTATTTCAATCATTTTGCGTTATCTACAAAAATTAGGCTGCGGGCTTCATCTAATATGTGTTTTTTAGTGCCAAAGTGGTTTTTCACTTTAAATATTATATAAGCAATTGAAAATTATCGAGTAAAATTTTTTTGTAAGAAACCCGATAAAAAAATCTACTTTAAAATGTTAAAAAATTGACAAAAGGAAAAACTCAAATAAATCTGCTTTAGGCCTGTCGAAAATACTTTTTAAATATGTTCCAAAACATATCTAAACCAAAATTTACTATAATTACTTGTAAGCGAGCAGAAACTAAAGTGCAAAAATTAAAGATTTCAGGGTGTATTTTACAACTTTACTAATAAAAGCACCAAAAATATATCATTAAAATTATAAATAACTAATGAAATTACTCAAATAATATTTTTTGTCTTGGAAAATTATATTAAACTTAGAAAATATTGTTTTTTGAGGCCCCGGGTTTTTAAGGATAGGCTCGAATTTGTTTAACTAATTCACCATTGTAAATAGTTATTATTAAAAATAATTTTTTAATTTATTATATATTTGTTTTGTTTTTGTACATTTCTTTGTTTCTGCACTTTGTGTTAACAGTAAAGCTTGTTTTTGTTCTTCATCTGTTGTAATAACATTATTAAATCGAGAAGTCAACGCAATTTGACATTCAGCAGAATCATTGATAACTTTAAGATTAATGCATACATTTTTTCCACACACATAATGATGGCCTGAATTCCATAGATCTGGATTTTTCCTTAAAAAGTCAACGTTTATATTTGTAATTTTAAAAAAATTTAAACTTTTCTTTGATATAAAATGGGATAAACAAATACCAGAATCATTTTTTTTTATCTAGAAAACCTCTAACATTACGTTGCGGCTCCCGTAAATTTTCTTTTTTTAACTTTTGTATCATTTTTATTTTTATTTCATGAGTCACTTTATCATCAAAAATGCAAGGCACACGAGTTCCTCCGAAAGATACCAGAGGTAATTGGTGAATTTATTTAATAATAATAATATCTCTTGTCCTCGTCATGAACTTATTAGAAGATTTATATAAAATATGAAAAAATAAATAAAAAATTGTCTCCATTATTATTAAATAAATTCACCTCTGGTATCGGAGGAACGCGTATGCCTTGCATTTTTTGATAATAAAGTGACTCATGAAATAAAAATGATACAAAATTTAAAAAAGAAAATTTACGGCAGCCGCAACGTAATGTTAGAGGTTTTGTAGATAAAAAAAAAAAATGATTCGGGTATTTGTTTATCCGATTTTATATCAAAAAGTTTAAATTTTTTTAAAATTACGAACATTATTTTAAAGAAAAATCCAGATCTATGGAATTCAGGCCATCATTATGTGTGTGGAAAAAATTTATGCATAAATCTTAAAGTTGTCAATGATTCTGCTGATTGTCAAATTGCGTTGACATCTCGATTTAATAATGTTATTACAATAGATGAAGAATAAAAACAAGCTTTACTGTTAACACAAAGTGCAGAAACAAAGAAATGTACAAAAACAAAAAATATATATAATAAATTAAAAAATTATTATTAATAATAATTATTTACAATGGTGAATAAGTTAAACAATTTCGAGCCTATCCTTAAAAACCCGGGGCCTCAGAAAACAATATTTTATATATTTAATATAATTTTCCAAGAAAAAAAATATTATTTAAATAACTTCATTAGTTATTTATAATTTTAATGATATATTTTTGGTGCTTTTATTAGTAAAGTTGTGAAATACACCCTGAAAACTTTAATTTTCGCACTCTAGTTTCTGCTCGCTTACAAGTAATTATAGTAAATTTTGGTTTAGACATGTTTTGGAACATATTTAAAAAGTATTTTCGGCAGGCCTAAAGCAGATTTATTTGAGTTTTTCCTTTTGTCAAGTTTTTAACATATTAAAGTAAATTTTTTTTTATCGGGTTTCTTACAAAAAAATTTTACTCGATAATTTTCAATTATTTATATAATATTTAAAGTGAAAAACCATTTTGGCACTAAAAAATATATATTAGATGAAGCCCGCAGCCTAATTTTTGTAGATAACGCAAAACGATTAAAATAGCGTACTTTAGAGCATGGTAGCACATTTTAAAATTCTTTTTTTTTTTTAATCAAAAGAGCATTTTTTCTTTTATATAAAAAGGAACATTTTACAGGGTGAGACATAAAATACATAAGATTTTTTTTTGGGTTGGTCTAAATAAGCATATTGAGTAATCAAGCGACATGAGCATAATAACTTCATCTACTTATTTCAAACTAATTAAATTTTATGGTACTATAATATTACACTATACAAAACATTTTGTATATTTGTTTTAACGATTTTAAATTTTGTAACGTTGTGGTTGTCTGGAAGTGTAGTTCTGCTGAATGTCGCTACAAATAAAAGTTATTTATTATTATTATTCTTATTATAAATAAAAACCGCTGCCCAAGGAATCACAACTTCCACATCCAGATTTTCTATCCAAGTCACTCAGAACGAAAAAATTTTGTATGTGGAAATAATTGCTTATGGAACTTTAATTATATAATATTTGAAATCCTCTACCCCAAAAACCTATAAAACGATACCCCACATCGGTAGTGGGGTGGGGGTGGTGAATGGGGTGGCGGTAGTGGGGGGTTGATGAAGTAAAACAATATTTTGAGGTTTCTGGTTCTTGTACACACACTAAATCACAAATTTTTTTCATCCTCTTTAATAATGGTGGGGGTGGTAATGGGGGTGGCTAATGCCAAAAATTTGTTTGATACCTTAGCTTCTCTTGTATATACTAAATACCAATTTCCTGACCTCTTACCTGCTTGATTTAGCTATTTACTTCAAATTTACCCCAATTTACCCCCCAACCTTTCCACGGAACGAGATGAAAATACAATCTAGTTCCAGACCTTGTTAAAGTACATATGTGTACCAAATTTCAAGTCAATATCTTAAACGGTTCCAGAGTAAACGTGCGCACAAAAAAAGTTACAGACAGACCGACAGACAGACAGAAATTTTTTTTTCGCTCAAACTTAAAATCTCGACGTTTTCTAAGCCTATTTGAACAATAAAACTTTTTAAAAATTTTTTTGTCGTTACTATACTTCCACTGGATGTGGAAGTAAAACAGGTCAAAAAAATTTGTTGCGTCACGAAAAGTCTTTTCTGTGGTCTACACGTGACGTGTGATTTTTACAAATTTTTTATTGCGTTTTAAATAACCGACAAAAATCGTGCGCTTACTAAAAAAAAAAAATGACGAAAAACAAGCGCTTCGAAACCTCATTTTTAAAACTGGCGGCCGATACAACTTAACTAGAACTGTATCGTTTTTTATTAAATTAAAACCACTATTTTAGACAGTCTTATGTTCTATCAAAAAAGTGTGTATACTAGTCTTCTGCTTTATCTTGCTTAATTTTCAAGATATTTAGAAAAGCCCCGCTATTCTGATGCTGATTGATATAATTGTTTAGGTACCAAGGGTCGTAAGTGCACCTTTTTTGGTCGAGAATACAGTTTGCAATCCGAGGCCCGTACGGCCGAGGTTTGCATGTTCGAGACCAAAACATTGCACTGTACGATTCGCGGTGCATATTATATTTTTCGTCATATCCATGAATCACTAAACAAGAAAAAAACTTTAGAAAACTAGTGGAAAACTATAATTTTTTGAGTCAGGTTTCATATTATTTGCTAATGACAATAACTGTCAAGATAAATTAAATCATATTATTATAATAGCTCTGAACGTTTTTGAAAATAATGTCGAATATAGAAGATATAACAAGTGAGGTTTGTCTGAATTTACTTCCAAAAAAGTTAAAATATTCAATACTTCTTATATTAAAGAAAAATTTTCCCAAATTTACTTTATTTCCCTAGGGACGTTATGAAATATAAAGACCCGTCGCCAATGGCAACGAGTACATACCTGCTACATAAAGCGTCACTTACGACCTATAAAACAATGGAATTAGAGTATACTTACGAGGGAGGTATGACGAAAATATTTTTTAAAACCGAAAAGAGGTATGTACTGTGAGACAATTCTATTTTCTTATGACAGCGATCAATGAAAACTAGCGTCCCCAGATTTAGTTAATATGCTTGGCCTATTTTAATTCCCTAGGGAACTACAATATATACTTAAATAATATTGCACTTAATTTCCGCTACATTTATTTTATTATATAATTGGTTCGCTTTATTACATAGATAATTTCCCACCATAATAGTTTACTAGGAATGGAATTTATTTTACGTATAAAGATTATTTACTCACAGAGGAAACATTTTTCAAAACGCTATCTCAGTGTGCTTGTTGTTTAGTATCTTCGAAATTTAATTTACTTAATTTATCCGCGCGAACGTGTAAACTACTGCTTATCGAGGCACGCAATATAGAATTTTTCACATAAAACTGATAAAGAGATTATTATAATTATAACCGGGTAGTATTATATCATTTATTTTTTTTAAATTAACAAGATAAATTTACTTTACAGTCTAGTCATAACGTCGACATCATGGGGGTGTAAGGACATTATCCAGGACTGGATTTTCTGCTTAAACCTAATATTTGGGTATCTCGAGTTTGTGAATTTTAACTCGACCGAGAAACAGAATTTTTTGGGAGACCAAATAAAGCGTTTGAGTGAAAAAATTTCCAGTCCTAAAGTATTGCTTTTATATAGTAATAAAATATATATAGAGCAGCGATTTCGTAAGTCTATCTGTCGTTTTTTTTTGGCGTAGAACCAGGTCAAACATGTTAGGTTCCTTTGAGTATGTCACGGGGCATATGAAATCATATTTTACGACATTTTTTTGTGGTCTCGAACTTTTTAAATCAATAAAAAGTGAAAAAAATGTATTTTTAAATAAAATTGTTTTTTTTTTGTTTCCACCGCCATATCTTTAGAACTATTAAAGGTACCGAAATTTGTTTTGTGTCAAATTAAAGCACACACTGTAGCGCTTTTACCAATATAAACGGTTTAAAAATATATATTTTATGTATTGAAATCTTCACCAATCGATAAACTTTTATATTTTTGAAAATATTTACTTACATGCAGCGAAGAAAATAAAGCCTAATCATCACAAAAGTTTTTGAAGCAATATATTTTTTCCTAAAATGTACCGTGTGGCAACAGCGATTTTTTTTATCAGTGCTAAATGCGACGTTGGGACGCAATTAATACACCTCGCATGCAGGGTTGGTCAGATTAGTCGCGTAGAAGTGGCGGTTGTCGAAAATCATTAAGTATTCATTGTTTGGATAAAAATTGTGACAATCGAAAATGTGCTTGTTTTAAGGAAGGCCTAAAATGTTGCCACGAGTGCAAATGTCGTTCCTGTAACAACATTATTAAAGACTTCGAGGCAGATATGAACGAATTAGAATGCTATTAATGTTAACTACATACTACATATTTATCTATCCAAATAGAAAATTTATTTCAACAATAAAACTCATTTTATGCGTACGTTTTTACTTTCATTTATTTAAAAATGTCTAATAAACTTACTAATTAGGTGGGTAGTTAGTAACACTGATTGATATTTATATATTAGGTATTTATATCTACCTACCTGTCTTTTTATTATTAAAAGGCGACTATTTAATATTTATTGTACAATTTCTTAATATTAACAACATATGATCAATACTACTGTATAATATATGAAATATTGAACAATAATATTGATCCCCTAGATGCTTTTGATCACTACTGGTTTTGTATCTATTGATATAAGTTAAACTACTACATACACCCCGACCGGGACGCATATATGTAATCTGCAAACGCATAAGGCATAGCTGACCGCTTCGGGTTTTTAAGAATAATAGGACCAATGAAAACGAGAGTAAAGTGCAGACGTAGTTATCCTAGTACGTAACACCTCTAGATTTTTTACTTTTAGAGATAAAAATATGAATTAAAATATTATTCTTATAAAATTTCATGTGTTTGTTATATTGACATAATTGGAAAAAAATAAGCTATAAAACTATTAGTTAATTGCAGACGCTTGAGGCTTTCCTGTGCACAAAGCACATTCTACGGCCCCACTTTACCAATAAGCAGTGAAACATATAAGCCGGTGACGATTATGTCCGAATATTACCGAATCATTTTGGCTATGCCTTATGCGTCTGCAGATTAGTGATGAGCGATATCGCGATTTTTCAATCACTCCGTGATCAGTGACTGCTATTTTTGAATCACGGTGATTTTAAACAGTGACTGCGTTCGCGGTTTAGCCCAAAAATCTATAAACTGTTATGTTTGCCGTGACCTGCTTACATTACGTATAGTCCGGGGTCCAAGCACTCCAAAATCAAGATGACCTGTTCCGACATGATGTACAAATGTTGATATAAGTAATGAAGAGAGCATTACCTGGGGCAGTAAAAAACACTTGCCGGATTAATTTTTGCTCTTGCGCAACCTCAGAAATCGCAAAAAAGATGGCGGATTGATAATTACAAAATTATGTTTTACAATAGTTATTCTCCGTTAAAAAAAAAAAAACTATGTAACCTACTGATCTGACTTTTGGTATGTATACTCAAAAGATATAGGTGATTCTAACTAAGCTATTGGTATTTTTGAATAGAATATTTTTTTTGGAAAAAATAATTAAAATCAAAAGGTTGATATTTACGTTCTAAAAATTTCGATATGCGGGCAACTATGTTAAATTTATGAAATTCTTATATACAATTGCTTACCAAGTATAGTCTATATATTGAAAAAGTTTTTTTAAAAAAGATTCTGTCGATAACGTGTATACAGTTTTTTGTGAGGCGTGTAATTATGCAGCATTAAAATAAAAATAGTCTACATGATAATTGGTATACAGTATAACAGTAAAAAGCACTATATTGTTCAATATAATTGCAATATGTTAATAATACAACAAAACGAATGAAAGTAGTAGTTGGGCGTTGCCAATTGCGGCCACTCATTTAAAAAAATAATAATCGATACAAAGTGAATTGTGTGTTCGAGCAAAATGTTAATCAAATAGGTATTCGCAATTGGCCATGCCCGAGTACAACTTCTACTCGTTTTTATATTGTTTAAGAAATAAAACATTAATGAGAAATATTATTTTAGGTATTTAGCATATTTAATAGAAAGCAGAAAAGGGAGATATTTTAAATAAAACATTAATGTTGTATATTATATAATTTTTGTGTATAACTATTCTTACATTTCAGTCAGAGTCACTATCATTATAAAATGATGCATATTGCTTTTTCCCTTAAAACAATTTTCAGGAAAAGCAGCACACGAGCACGCAATTGAATACCACTCACAAGAACATTTTGTGTCTCATTTTATTTTACAGTTGCACTTTTTATTTAAGTTCAGATAAACTTTTTTTTTGTCGACATTATCGGTACCAGCTCCTGATTTCCAATTCTGCATCCAAAATTTTTTGCAAGAGGTAATTTGAATGACGGTTCACAGCACTGTTTAAAAAAAAGTAATATTTGCAAGCATGATCTCTTCACATGTTGTTGAAAAGCGTCATCCGTCGGTGGGAGGGAGCGTAAATACCTTTTATTAAATTATTTTACCTTTTAATAATTTTAAAACGTATACATATAGTACATTTGTAAAGTTGACGTGTATGTACATTGAAAATATTTGCAAAAAACTGATGTGTGGTATGTAAGATGAGTAATGGAATATATTAAGACAGATTTTGGAATTTTTCTCTGTTTGTCTGCTTGTCTGTTTGAACGCGCATCACGCAAAACTACTAAACCAATGAGGTTCATCTAAGCTTGAAGTAACATTTAGTTCTTATTTCATCGAAATCGGCCTAGACTTAGCCAAGTTTTATGAAAATCGGTCTAGTAGAACAGGAGATACAGCTTGATCTCTACAATAAGCGTATTTGCACGGCATAAACTTTTAAGATTAAACTTCTGTAATATTCCAGAAAATTCGAGAGTACTCTGGAATATTCCAGAAAATTTGTGAGTTTTCTGAAATATTCCAGAATGGTGATTCTACCTCAAACGTCGTTTATAAAGAAGCTTTTTAGTTAATTTCAAAATTCCACGCGAACGTAACATAGCGGACGTAGCTAGTAAATAATAAATATTAACCGCAAACAACAATCAATCGATTTAAACAATCAAACACAAATAGTTTTTATAATGTTAAAATGTTAAGACAAATAACTTCACACTATATACATAAGTACATACGCCTAGTAAACAAAAACATACCAGCTAATTCCACTGTAAACTGTTTTCATGCGCTTTATGAATTTTGGGAGAGCTGTCGCCTTTATTACATGCGCCGCATCATGCACCCATTTTAAAAATTCACAACTCGAATACTATATGCAATATCAACTTAGTTCTTGTCTAAAAAACATTTTCAATAAATTGGGTATGTTTGTTAGCATAGTTTATACACAAAAAATTTAAAATTGAAGTACTTGCTCCTATGTTGAAATTCTTACTACAATATTTTATAGTTACAGATTTCATATTTTTTTCCCAAAAAACTAAACATATTTAAACAATGCCATCGAGCGTCATCCAAGCGCTTATGTCTTTAGTGTATACTATAAAAAAATTAGATGCATAGCACTCATAGTTTCTTTTACACGACGTGTTATGTATTAAAAAACATTTTTTTAGGAATTATCATTTCGTCTCTTTTCTTATCGTTTAAGAAGTTATGCAACAGCTGATAAGAATCCGACAAGTCATTTCTGGTGTCCTATATAACCCTTTTTACAAATCTGAAGTTGAAAAATGTACGTCATGTTGGAATTTAGAGCTATTTCGTACTGTTGGACCCCAGATTAATATCTGCACTGCGTTTTAAACAGTGATGACTACGATCGCGGTTTAGACTGAAAGTGAACGCAATCTGCTAGCTTGATTTGGCATCGCTACTCTGCATAAATAATAGGAAACGGAAATAAACGTAAATACATTTTACTATTTATAGCAACAACGTATAATAAAAAATAAATAAATAAATAAATATATAAATACTAAACATATGACTAAATAAATATTTTAAGCTTACGAGTCAAAAGTATTAGAACTTGAATTTGAATGATCATATCTACGAAACGTTACGATTACTTCCGATCCATAATCACCATTTTCGTAGTGCTATTTCTATCATGCCAGTGCATAGAAGACTAGAAGAGTAATATATCTTGAGCTATTAAAATCACTAATTTCCGTGACTTTGTTTCCTTCGTCACTGTTGCTACCGGTGATTTTCTAATCACGGTGATTTAATCACCGGCAGTAAAATATCGCTCATCACTACTGCAGATTACGTTTATGCGACCGGGACCGTCAGATCGTTGCAGTCGGCAGGCTTGCTACAGCCGAGCGCGCAAGAATATGACTTTGGCCCGTTAAAAAAAATCGCTGACTCAATACTATGAACGGAACATGAAAAATTTTTATCTTAAAAACTTTTCTCAACTATTGGCTTCAATTTGTACGCAGCATGTATATACAAATTTTCATAAATAATTTTTTTTCTCGATTGTCTAAAATTACGCTACTGAAACTAACAAGTTTGAGTTTCCTATTATTTTTTCAACTTAAAAAAAATAAATCGGGTTCACGTGGGACGTTGTTCGAAGCGCTATTGTGTCTACTTTAATCTAAAAAAAAATAGCTTGATAGCACAAATATTTTCAGAGATATAGCGGTGGAGACGTTAAAAAACATACTTCATTAAAAATCTATTTTTTTGAGATTTTCCGAAATAAAAAAGTTCTCTACCACCAAAAAATGTCGTAACAATTGATTTCGTGTACCCGATTATCTTACTAAAGAATCCCACTAAGTCTGGTTTGGTTCTACGCCGTTTTTTTTCTCGAAAACTAAGCGACTTTAATTCCAGATTTTACTCTACTAACTTTTTTTTTTGTGTGACTGTGTAATTTGTGTAAAGTTTGAAAGATGTACTTTCAAACTTTACACAAATTACACAGTCACACAAAAAAAAAGTTCTGTGCGACGGACCAAGATATATGGATTTGGTGTATTTTTCGACGCTGAATCCGAATCCGTAGTCCAAAAAAGGATCTATCGTGTCAGTTTTCTTTTTTAGTCAAAAAAATCCCTTAAAATGGCGTAAAATCATAGAAATGTAATAACTCTTAATGACGTGTGAAAAATGGTAGATGTTTTGTAATCGAGAATAGAGAATATAAATTCGAGCCACAGTAAGCTATTTTTATAAATTAAACGGAAATCCGCCATTATGGGGGCGAAAACTACCGCTAAAACTCAAAAGACGCAGGTGAGTGTGAATAACATGAACAAAGGCCAAATTTTTCTATCTCTTAGTGCAAAATATTTGACCCTGGTGCGACAACCAGCCATTAATCTCAAAGGGTAGAGACTTAACCCAATGGAGGGTTAAAACCACCAACTATAATTTAGAAAAAAATTGAGGCATTTGTGGTTTTAGGCAGGGTGAACAAATATAGAGCGAATTCATTCCAACCACCGACACATGACTAGACTATGCTCAAATGATGCATATATAGAATCGTGCCAAATATACAAATCTGGTACGACAACCACCTAATCTTAATAAGGTTGAAAATTACCCCTATTGGGGGAGGGTAAAAGCTATCCCCACTATCCCCAATATGGAGTATATTCATACACTAAGCATTAACCAGTTATGTTTTATTTATTATACCATACCTGCTTATTCAACTGTTTATCTTAACATTTATCAACTTATCTATGTTTTAATTTGTGTAAAGCTATTCTTTTTCCTATTTATATCATACTTTCGACCATCAACCCAAATACTTTCTGTTCTTATGATTTTATCTTTTATCTTCAAAATGTCTTTTCCGTGGTTTTCTTTTCCTTTTTTTTAGTTATAGATATAGGATATATCTTCAGTGACTAATTTTTCTATCTCTGTAAGCTATATACCTAAATTAACTAAATTTCCGTCTATCTACTTCCGTCCGCATGTGGGGTTAGTTTTACCACCCCCCCCCCAATAGCAACCTTATTAAAAAGATTGGGTGGTTGTCGTACAATGAGCTACAAGTATTTGACTCTTTCCGAATTTTAATAGCACCAATATGTAACGTTGGAGCACCACCCTTTAAGGGTAGTCTGTGGTCATGTATTGGTGGTTGGAACGAATTTACTCTATATTTGTTCACCCTGCCTAAAACTACAAAAGCTTTTTTCTTCCCGTTTTGAAACCTATGACCTATGACCTAGAGACGGATGGAGAATTATTAACAATGAAAAAAATTTCAACTCTATAAAAAATAACACAGAATGTAACATAGATCCGAATGTACTTGTTGACTTTTTTGCTACAGTTGCAGATAATGTTATTAATAATTTACCTCCAAGTAATGAAGATGCTCTCAATTTCTTAAAACATGTCCCGTCGACACATCTTACGTTTTTTCTTGAACCAGTTACTACTCTTGATGTGGTGGAGGCAGTAAATAGCTTGAAAAACACAAGTAGTCTAGACATTTATGATTTAAATATCACAATCATTAAAAATACCATAGATATTATTATTTACCCGTTAACTTTCTTAATAAATTTATGTTTCAGTAAAGGCTCCTTTCCAGATGTGTTTAAGATAGCTAGAGTAGTGCCTATTTTTAAAAAAGGGGATCCTGATAATCCTGATAATCATCGACCTATATCAATTATCCCAGTGTTCGGTAAAATAATTGAGATCATTTTAAAACATCGCTTAACGAAATACTTTGAAAATCATTCAATCATTCACAAGTGCCAATTTGGTTTTAGGAAATCATGTTCTACTGTAGATGCAGTCTGTAAGGTTGTGGGTGACATTATTGAGGGTTTTGAGGAGGGTAAATACACAGCGATTACGCTAGTAGACCTTAGCAAGGCCTTCGACTGTGTCTCTCACAGCCTTCTCATTAAGAAACTTAGCTATTATGGTGTCGGAGGTTTACCACTAAATTTATTAGAATCTTATCTGCATAATCGTGAAATCTGTGTAAAAACTGATAATCAAATGTGACCCTCCACAGTAAAAGGGGGTACGGAAGTCAAAATAATTTTTTTTAGATTTCAATATATTATTACTCTACACACATTTAGGTTTCAGAAAAACCAGTTTTATGGTAAACAACAATTTTCGGTCGGTACCCCCTTTTACTGCGGAGGGTCACAAATGTCGGAATTTAAGATAATGTACTGTACTGGGCTCTCTATTATTTATCATTTTTATTAATGATCTTTTTTTCTATCTCTTTCCAAACAAAACTGTTATGCATGCAGATGATGCAACTTTAATAAATAAAAATGACAATTTAATGGCTCTACAAGCATCTATATATGAAACTCAACATTCTGTAGAACACTGGTATAATAATATGTTAAAGTTAAATAGAGATAAAACCCAAAAATTGGTTTTTTCGACCAACAACGCAGTTATCAAAGGCGACAGTGTTAAGCTACTTGGAATTGTACTTGATGATAATCTTGAGTGGGATACTCATATTGTACAGTTAAGTAGTAAAATCTCTAGTTATATTTTTCTACTACGTTAACTGAAAAAGTATATAAATGTCAAAACATTGCTATCTGCGTATATGCTTTAATCCAATCACAGATTACATATGAGATTGTACTCTGGGGAAATTCCGCTCATGCCTATAAAATATTTATCTTGCAAAAACGATCAATTAGAATAATTGCTGGTGCTAATTATCGGGATCATTGCAAACCTTTGTTCCTCAAATATGGCATAATGCCCTTGCCGAGCTTATATATATATATATATATTACTCAGTGCTGGAAATTCATAAAAACAAAAGTACCTTTTCTACACACTCAGACTATCACCATTACGAGATTAGATCATCAAATGAATTAAAAGCACCTAGATATCGTCTTACAAAATCCGCAAGAAATTCACTAGATTTTAAACTATATAATAAAATACCCGAAAATGTAAAAAACTGGACTATATCAGATTCAAAACAAACATTAAAACACATCTCTTAAAATGCTGTTTTTATTCGGTAGATGAATATATGAGTTTCTCTATGGAAAACTGATCATATTTGAATGCTGTCTCTTTATGGAATATGCTTACACTTTTACTTCCACGTCCAGTGGAAGTATAGTAACGACAAAAAAAATTTTAAAAATTTTTATTGTCCAAATAGGCTTAAAATGTCATGAAAGGTCGAGATTTTAAGTTTGAGCGAAAAAAAAATTTCTGTCTGTCTGTCGGTCTGTCTGTCTGTCTGTCGGTCTGTCTGTCGGTCTGTCTGTAACTTTTTTTTGTGCGCACGTTTACTCTGGAACCGTTTAAGATATTGACTTGAAATTTGGTACACATATGTACTTTAACGAGATCTAGAACTAGATTATATTTTCATCTTGTTCCGTCGAAGGGTTGGGGGGTAAATTGGGGTAAATTTGGGGTAAATGGGTAAATCAAGCAGATAAGAGTCCATGAAATTGGCATTTAGTATATACAAGAGAAGCTGAGGTCTCAAAAAAAATTTTGGCATTAGCCACCCCCACCTCCTTATTAAAGGGGATGAAAAAAAAAAATGTTATTTAGTGCATGTACAGGAACCAGAAACCTCAAAATATTTTTTTACTTCATCCACCCCCCCACTACCACCCCCCTATCACCACCCCCACCCCACTACCGATGTGGGGTATCGTTTTATGGGTTTTTGGGGTAGAGGATTTCAAATATTATATCATTAAAGTTCCATAAACAATTATTTTCACATATAAAGTTTTTTCGTTGTGAGTGACTTGGATAGAGAATCTGGATGTGGAAGTAGTGATTCCTTGGGCAGCGGTTTTACATTTATCCCTCTTTAATATTCTGTTGTAAATATAGTGAAATTTCTGTATTTCTTATTAGACATGTGTTTAATTTTAACTCTGATACATTTTTTAAAAATTATTTTAATTGTTTTTGTCCATATTAAATGTTTTGATTTGAACATTCTATTTCTAGTCTGTAGATAGGCATTTTTTTAACTGTAAATTAATGAATGCATTACTTAAGGTAATAGCAGCAAATATGACTTGCTACAAATGTAACTATTTTATATAATGTAGTCAATAAATTTCTATCTATCTATGAGGGTGTGGGTAGTTTTAACCCTCCATAGGGTTGAGTCTCTACCCTTTGAGGGTAATGGCTGGTTGTTGCACCAGAGTCAAATATTTTGCACTAAGAGATATAAAAATTTTGACTTTGTATATGTTGTTTACCCTCACTTGCGTCTTTTGAGTTTAAACCAAAATCCAACCCAATAAGGGCGGATTTCGGTTTAACTTATAGAAATAGCTTACTGTGGCTCGAATTTATATTCTCTACTCTCGACTACAAAATATCTACTAGACATATTACATTGTTTCTATGATTTTACATCATTTTAAGGAATGTTTTTGATTAAAAAACAAAACTGACACAATAGATCCTTTTTTGGACTACGGATTTTGATTCAGCGCCGAAAAATACACCAAATCCATATAATCTCATCCGCTGTACAGCACTTTTTTTTGCATGGCTGTGTTATGATTATATATACCGGGTGTCAACGAGATCACTTTCCGGTAGCCATTTTTTTATTTTGTAACGAATCGAGATAAAACGAGGCTCATGCCGCACGTGCATCTGTCAAGTTTCTACGACTTCGGTTTCACCGTATTGAATTTTTTTGTTGTCAATTAGTGTCGCAGAGAGGTCCAAAGTTGATAAAATCATTTTTTGAAATTTCTAAGTATATCACTTTCATACCTCAACCAAATGTAATATTTCAATAACTAATCAAACGATGTATCACAACACATTCTGGAGTGCCAGTCTGATGGGTAATAACACACAGATTGAAATTTAAAATTGGCCACAACAAATTCAAAATGGCCGAAAGTGTTACAAAATTAACACAGTCATATGCCAGAATGACCTCTAGCTTCCAAAAATGCAAAAATATACAGGATGTCCCATCTAAAAATCAAAAGTAGAGTCATAGAAACTTGACAGAAGGATCAAAATGTAATTTTCGTAACATGTAACACTTGCCTAGTTTCCTCTCTGTCCGTTAAAAAATAAAGAAATGACGGGTGGAAAGTGATCTCGTTGACACCCGGTGTACTACAATTATTACAACGTTCTTGTAGATGTTTATATTAGCCCCTATTTCGATCTAGTTCTGAACTATCTCTTAATGACTCTTAACACAAGAATATTAGAACTATTAACCCTCATACATCCTCTTTGCTAAGGTAGTTTCATGAAAAAACCGTCGTAATCTTTCAGAGTAATGAAACAAACTACAAAACAAGTTCTACTCCTTTTGATCGCACAGGTCAAATAGACAATGTACGAGTAAATGACATGCTTTCAATAAAATTGACTATGACTTGATGCTATTGACATTTATTATATAAAATATTGCATCGATAGATGATTTTGAATACTTATTAATTCTGCTATTTATTCAAATCTTGAAAACATAATATACTTTCCAAAATTAAAATTTATCATCAGGTGTACTACAAGATCCAAGTTTGGTCTCACTATTATTTGTGTTAGATATTAATGATTTAACAGACAAGATCAGCAGCGATAACTTCCCCTCTGATGATGATTTTAAACTGAATATATGAAATCAATATATTCGTTTAATCACTACATAGTTGCAGATAATTTAAATTTTAATTGACTGCTATTAAAAGCTGGTGCCGCTATCGTCTTTAATTGTAAAGTTTGTCGATATACTCGTAATATTCAAACTATTTTATGTTTTTATAACTTGAAAATCACTGTATCATTGTAGTTTATACTACAACTTCTCATAATAAGCTTTCTTTCGTTGATCATGTGATCTATATGGGGTCTTCCAAAAGTCTCAAAATAATAAGATAAGTTTAAAACACGACATTTAAAACGATGTGAAATACAAAAGCTATAATATTTTGCAGGAGGTAGAAGATAATGATCTTGAACTTTAAACAGGAGAAGGTTTAATTTTATATACTAAAGCTTTGCACGCACAACCGATTGTCTCGGTCGAAACTCCCATAAACTCCCAGAAGCTTCTGAACTATTACATTAAACATCATAATTTGAACTACAAAATAGTAATTCGCCGACCATCTGTTGTATATGCTTAGCCTAAATGCTAGGAAATATAAACTTACCCGAAATAAATGGTAATATAGTATACACTCACCTCAATCTGAAAAAGAAAAGAAATGTCAAATATTTTTCATTAAAAGTTTGTCTAAAGAAAACTTAAAGATTTTCCATTTAAAAAACAACCTTCATTGTTATATCACGTGACCTATGCAAGCATTTGTTTTCTTAATTGCACTTAAAAAAATATATACAGGGTGTCCCGAATTGCATAGGCCAAACTTCACTAAGCAAAACAACTTTTCAAAATAAGAAAAAAAGTTCCTATAAACATGGATCGGGAAGTGCTTAGTTTCCGCGATACAGGGTGTTCAAGTAATTCTTCTGAAAATGTTTTTTTTATGAATATTTTCGAAACGTCTAAAGATAAACAAATGATAATTTACACAGGAATTTAACTTTTTATTCTTTTTAAGACAAAATGACAACTATGTACGAAAATCATTCAGGAGCGGGTAAAACTGGGGGGGGGGCTAGGTATAATTTAGCCCCAACTTTATTGTGTGACACTTTTACATTAATTTATGTGCAGAACTTAAAAACTTGAAGTTTTCTACACAAAAAAAGTCTCTTGTGTTTTTTCTCCAAAATTATCAGTTTTTGAGTAAATCTTATCTGAACTTTATTAATTAGTAACCATTATTACCAGCATTCCTGGTATGCAGGAGTGTGCCATGATTGTAATGTTTGTAACAAATGAAAAATAATCTAGCATGCAATGCCAGAATGACAATAATGACGTTGTTGTTTTTTGTGTTTTCTGTAGTTCATTGTTCTGTAGTTTTATTATTTCCTTTTGGAAAAAGTGTTCTATTGAAAAGTAAAAAATGGTCATGTTTAGTAATGTGGAGTACGCGGATATTCATTTTATTTATATATTGTAATGGAAACGCGAATGCCGCGGTACGCGAATATCGCAGAAGATTTCCTAATAGAAGGAAACCATATAAAAATGTTTTTATTCGAACCCACCTAGAATTTAGAAATGTTGGACTTAAAAGAGGTCCAAGAAATGAAGAATAGCGAAATGGGCGATTTAAAAACATAATTTTGGCCAAATTTAACAATAATAATAAATTAAGTATCAGAAGAGCGGTCTAACAGCTGCGTGCGCAAGCTGTGCATGTTTCCAAAAACAAAGTTTTTCGGATTCTGAAAAGAGACCACAGAAAAGCTTTTCAAATGCAGTCTAAAGCCTTCAACCGAAAGGCGTATCAATTTTTGTAATTGGTGTATAAATGCCATGGAACAAGATCCCGATTTCGGAAGTAAAATTATTTGGACTGATGAAGCTACCTTTAACCGTAATGGATCGGTTAATTTTAATAAGTTAAGAATCTGGGCCCATCGAAATCCTCATGTAATTCGCCCTAAGACATTTCAACAGGAGTTTAGCGTTAATGTATGGTGTGGTGTTATAAACGGGACTTTGTGTGGGCCCCACATCCTTCCTCCTCGTTTAAATGGACCATTATTTAATGATTTTTTAAATAACCATTTTTTTCAATATCTCGAGGATATTCCTCTTAATTTAAGAAATGAATGCTGGTTTCAAATGGACGGAGCTCCTGCAAATTTTGCTGTTGAGAACCGTTTGTGTGTAAACAATAATTATCCTGAATGGTGGATCGGTCGATTAGGTGCAAGAGCCTGGCCACCTCGTTCACCGGATTTAACTCCAGTTGATTTTTAATCTGGGGCTATTTAAAGGACAAAGTCTACGCAAACTCTGTAAACACAAGAGAAGAGTTAATAGAAAGAATTCTCGAAGAATGTGAAAATTTGCGGGCTAATCCTGATTTCATTCGTAAAGCTATACACACTCTGTAGGGCGCAGATGTCAGAAATGTGTTGATGCTGGCGGAATGCACTTTGAACAACTCTAGTAATTTGTAATTTACCTTATTTTAATCTAATTCATTGTTTCTAATAAAAAATAATGTAATCAAATTTTGTTTTACTGTCATTGCTTTTTCTGTTCTGCTAAAATATCCATTAAAAACTATTCCCGAATAAAGTTCAGATAAGATTTACTCAAAAACTGATAATTTTAGAGAAAAAACACAACAGACTTTTTTGTGTAGAAAACTTCAAATTTTTAAGTTCTGCTCATAAATTAATGTAAAAGTATCACACAATAAAGTTGGGGCTAAATTATACCTAGACCCCCCCCCCAGTTTCACCCGCTCCTGAATGATTTTCGTACATAGTTGTCATTTTGTCTTAAAAAGCATAAAAAGGTAGACGTTAGACGTTTCGAAAATATTCATAAAAAACATTTTCAGGAGAATTACTTGAACACCCTGTATCTCAGAAACTAAGCCCCGACCCATATTTATAGGAACTTTTTTCTTATTTTGAAAAGTTGTATTGCTTAGTGAAGTTTGGCCTATGCAGTTCGGAACACCCTGTATATACAACCCTAAAACTTTTATACAAAACTTTTTTTAATTTCAAATAACAATAGAAATACGGGGGGGGGGTCAATATACAATGAATAACCCTGTACAAAATATACTAATAAACTAAAGCCCATATCGAAAATATCGATTCCAGTTAAATTCCTGCATTTAAAATGGCACAAGACTCGATGTTGAAAAATAACTATAAAATACTAAACAAATACGAAAAGTCACAAACGAAATGACAGTTCGCAAAAAAGTCAGGTTATACTTTCACTCTTACGCGGGAACAGCTCAGTCCCTCATAATTCACAGTCAGAAGCAAGTTCCCCGCTTTTTGTTGGGATGTGAGCGCTCACACAATAGGCTTGTTGCACAAATTATAATTTTAGCATTTTTAGAATCTTTACTTAATACAAAACACAGTGTTTAAAGGATTTTTTCTTATATAGATGGTATTCAACATTAAGGTTTGAATAAATCCGTTAGGGGCGCAGAAAACGCGTGACGTCATATAACAGGCCACAGCAACAGCGCTAGCATACATTTAAATTAATTCCATTCACGGACGTTGCCCTTGTAAATAGCTATATAGTGAAGCGAAAAAGACGACCATAAAAATCTCTCCGTTCGTTCTCGAGAAGAAAAATCAGCGTAGAACCAGACCAGACTTTATAGTTTTTATAAAGTGAACAATTCAACATAAGAAATTGCTATTTACGATATTTTTTTGTGGTACAGATATTTTTTATTTCGAAAAAACTTGAGAAATTGATTGATTATAAAAATCTTATTTTTTTAACTTTTATACTGCCATATCTTCAAATCGAATTGAGGTATCGATCTGATTTTTTTTTTAATTCAAGTACACACATAAGCGCTTCCAATGGTCTTTTTGTGTCTATTGATAAATTGTTTATTATTTTCTTTAAACAACATTCGACTATTACTTCGCAAAAAATACACTCATATTTTGAACAAGAGACAAACTTTTTTATTCTTGAAAATTTTTATATACATGCAGCGAGGCGATTGAAGCGAAGATATAGGAGAAGTTTTAGAAAAAAAATCAGATCGATAGCTCAATTAGATTTCAAGGCATGGCGATGTAAATTTAAGAAAATACGAATCTTCTACACTGAAAGAAAATGATAGGTAAATTCAACCAAAAAGAGCATATGAAATCGCGCCTATCTAGTTTCATAGTTAAATCAATCAGAAAAGAATAGTCATACAACTTTATTTGTTTTCGTAAACAAATAGTAGTTTAATAATCATATCTTCTTGTAACAAATTAAATATTACAATGACATTTTTTTATGTTCACTAACCATTTTCAATTTGGTCTACAATTAAATAGTACAACGACTTTGTTTTTTGTTCACCAACTAATTTTTAGGTTGATCTACACTTTATTGTATGATGAAGTTTTTTTCGGTTAGCCAAAATCTCAGTATTGAGACATTAGACCACCCAAACCAAAGATTAGAGATCGTTTATAAGATTCATCCAAATATATCGATGATCCCTGAGAGAATTTGAACATTGCAATCATGTTATTAATTTTCTATAAATTCATAAGAGTGTAAGAAAATGCATGATTGATTATTGTCAGTGAATTGTATGTGGCGTCATCTGGGAATAATTTCTGTAAAGACTACGTGGTAAGCAAGCAAATTTTATGGTAATTCTTTTAGAACTTCTAGAAGACGACAATAATATTGGTTTGTCTACCAAGTACAATAATACAGCGAACTAATACTGGGTTAGAATTACAATTCGATAATAGTTAAAAATAAAATATACTATTGTCTAGTTTAATTTGACAGAATTCAACAAAATAATAGTCAGACGAACAAAATAATAGTCTTATTCACCTATTTTTTAAGTTAATGTTTGTTTTGTTGTACGAAAACTTTTTATTAATTAAAATAACAATCACCTTTTGTTTAAAAATACCATCAATATAGCTTGGTTTAACAAAATTAACGATATTGTTAGTCAACCATTTTTTTGTGTTGAATTTACCAATACTATTTCTTTGAGTGTAAACAGTCAATTTCTGAAGTTTTTTCGAAATGAAAAAGTCTTGTATCACAGAAAAATATCGTAATTGTCCACTACAAGTCCCAGATAACCAACTCTACAAGATCTTCTCTGGTTCCTCGTAAAAAAAATAAACGACATATTCCTAGGTCGATTTCGCTCCACTATATGTTCGAACCATTGCACTCGCAGAGATTCACTGTTGTCACTGATTTCTGTTATATGACGTTAAGTCCAATATGAGTGTTTCCAAGATTTGCCTCTTCTTCCGGATATTAGTCGCTGAGTTAAATACTTTAGAGTTAGAAATTATGAAAACAGATTTGATAATTGCTAATGTTTAGTAACACTATATTAATATATATAAATTAATTTAAAGTATACGCTATTTTGGTTTCGTCCACTTTCTCATGAGAACGAGCATTCACATGAATGCAGAATAGCTATCCAGAAATCTTAAATCAAGAAGTTGATCAAAGCAATGTACGCTGACCGCTTAAATAAAGAAGAGTTATGTAAGTAAACATTTTTATTCCCTGGACAATAAAAGGCTTGCTACAAATACATAGGTGTACCAAAATCACTCTTGCCTGTGGACGCCATATCACCTAGAGCCGGCCCTGACCAGAGCAATTTTTCCCTCATTTTTACGTGTAGTCAGCAGTCGCTTCTAAAATAGAAACGCCCTATATACAATACGCCTCAAATTTTATGAACACATTTCAAATTTAAACATTGTCACACAAATTTCAGAATCTGAAATTCAAATACGGCCTACAACTTACGTAGGGTAGTACCTCACTACTAAAAACTCCAAACGCGGCTGGAACTTTAAAGGACATGTAAATATATTCAGATACTTCAGCAGTGAAATATGCTTACCATACACCTTTTATTCTAAACTGTGTTCAATATTAGTAAATAGTGAAATACTGGCTCCATTCAATGTAGAGTCGCGGAGCCCTTACCATTCTTTATTGGACAAAGTTCGCTACATAAACTTGTTTTGAGAATGTTTTTGGGCATGTTGGATTTTAAGACGACAATAAATATTTATCTTTATGAACCAGCAGAGATTTTATGCGCTAAAACTGATTCATATAGTCAAACAACAGGCTTGTATGGATTTATTGGTACATAAATATTTATGAAAACGTACAAGAGTTTGTGTATAATATTTTCTAATAAACGGCCTTAAAAAGAAATTTAGTATAATAAATGACTGTTTCCAACGTATGATTATAACACAAGGTTTGAACTTCATGAGAAACGACACTCGCATTCGTTATAAAAGTTTGAGTTTCATGCATAAGAATGTTTGTATATAATATTTCCTAATTAACGACCTTAAAAATAAAGTTAAGATGATAACGGTATTTCCAATGTATGATAACACAGGCCCACAAAAACAGTGATGTCCAGCGGACCAGACCAGTGTATCCTTATGTATTTTGACCCGCTGAATCTGAATCAGAAGTTAGAATTGTCAGATTGGCTCGTTTCTCAAAAAGTTGATTTTTCGCTTCATAGCTCTATAACCCTACTAATCGGAGCATGCAAGCTTCTATAACCACAAAGTCTGAGTAAACAGAAATTTTACACATCTGACTTCAAAAAGCATATAACTTGGAGGTTTTTATGATCTCATCTCATAACCTCTAAATGTAACTTCATAACCCCACAGTCCTCTATAATCCGAGACATCCTTTAATGTCATGCCTTTGGCTTTTGTACACATACTAAATCAAAATTTTATATTCTTACACCCTAGAGTGGTCCTAATTTTGCGTCATTGAATTTTTTTCGGTCTTATCCCCGAAAGTGGTTCTGATTACTCAAAAAATGAACTATACAAAATTTCAACTCGATCGGATAATGCCCCAAGGCCATTAAAAGTTCCAAAAATACGCAATATCCACCTATTTTCAAAAGTATCTCGTTACCGGTTGATCATATCGAAACTTTCTACATTTTTAATCGAAAATTTCGTTTTCTGAAACTTCATTTATTTGTATTTTTCTCGTACAATTAATACTTTTCGAAATAATGGAGTTTTGATTGACGTAAACAGGTACTAGAACATTCATATTCTCACTATTGACATCTCAACAGATGTTTTAGTTCCCATGAATTATTCGAATTGGCTTCTCAATAATACCTTAAAATAGAAATTTTGTACACTACTGGCCATATAAAATGGGCCTCTCAAAATTTCCATAGTATAATTTGGTTTTAAACATTATTTGCTCATTTTCTACGTCATTTCCAAACGACATCAAATAACTGATCTCAAATTTGTACTGCTTGAAATAAAAAAATCTGTTTTCAGTTGTCTACATCAAATCTAACTCTGAAGTAACACGCACATTGTCAGTGCCGCACAACCTTTCCAAAGCTTTCCCCATCAGCTCCTTGCTGATATCAGCACAACGTTCAGCCTCTTCGCTTTTTGCTATCTAGTTTTCCTGAAATATCAACTGTCCACTCTTCGGTTGATGTAACCAAAAAATGAGAGTTTACCTAATTTTCCTTAAAAGTTTTATTCTCTTTTAGCTGTACTTTCAAATGTTTTTTATAGACATCTCTATGTCGAATATAAGGTTCTACCTCTGGACAATGTTGTTTATTACATGTTAATATCCAGACTTTTTGCCACAATATTAATATTACGCAATTAATATGCAAAACGATTTACAAATTGTCATTTTAACTTCTCTGAAATTGAAATAAACTCACTTAAAACTTGTCTGCTAAATGGCAATTTACTGCCGATAATTTGATTAGTAAAATCCTAAATAGAAAAATTTTAGCAGCTTGTTGAAGACCCGTGATCGGTGAATTCAGTAATATGTGACCATATTTGCGTACAATTGAAGCCGATCGGAAGAGAACTTTACATCCTATGATTTTTAAGCCACATCAACAGAAAATGAAAACATAAAAAGGTTAATTGTTCATAGAAAATCAGATGGCAAATGGTGAAAGAAACTTAACCGACTCAGTGGTTAAGTGCTTACGTGTTAGCATTGAGACCACGGGTTTCCTCCTGGCTAGAATATGGATGTTTAGTGCCGTTTTTAGCGAGTTAACGAAACTGTAGCAATGGCCTAGGCCGCGATTGAGTGAAACAACGTGGTTAGTCGCTGATATCTCTACTGAGTTCGAGCCTCAGCTGCAGCAGATGGCAATATCGCAAGGAATCGTTGTTGTTAAAAAACGACCAATGGAACAGAGTTTGTTAAGGTCGTACGCCTAGCAGACAATTGAGACAGATACCGTGTTGCTATAAGACATCCTTTATAATAAAAGAAAGCTAATTCGATAAATTCGTGGAACACGAAACGTGTATCCTGACATCTCAACGAGAACATACATGTTCTGGTGCCTGTTTATGCCAATCAAAGCTTCATTATTATACTATTAAATGTATAAGAAAAATGCAAAGAAATGACGTTTTATAAAAATAAATTTTCTTCCAATTATGTATGTATAATTTTTCTGGACAAGTTGGGCTAAAAATTAACATATCAAAAACCCAATTTATGACTAATCTAGTAGTATCCAAAAATATACCCTTAGGTGACACTAAAATACAACAAGTGACATCCTATAAATACTTGGGCCACGAAATTCGAATAGATCGGGATAATCAGACCTGTGAAATCTTTAGGAGAATAGGTTTGACATGGGCAGCATTTGACAACCTCAGAGAATCATTCAAGTCTGAACTCCCCATATGTTTGAAGCGCACACTCTTTAACCAATGTGTCCTGCCTGTCATGACATATGGAGCCGAAACCCTGACATTAACCAAGAAATCCATTAATAAAATAAAAACAACACAAGCAGCAATGGAGAGATTGATGTTGGGGATCTCACTTACAGATAGAATACCTAACAGAGAAATACGGCGCAGGACAGGAGTTACAGATGCGGTAAAGAAAATAACCTCTTTAAAATGGAATTGGGCAGGTCACGTTGTGAGAATTAGAGACGATCGATGGACTAAAAAAATCATCGAATGGAGACCACGATATGAGGCGTATCGAAATAGAGGACCGCCTCCAACGAGATGGATGGATGACATAAAGAGAATCCAAACGAACTGGATGCAGGTCGTGCAGAATAGACATGAGTGGCACAGATTGCGGGAGGCCTATGTTCAGCAGTAGACGATATAATGGGCTTTTGAAGAAGAAGAAGACGAAGAATTTTTATCTGTTTCTTATTGGGATGCTCTGCCACATGTATTTTCTTCTAAACCATGTCGTGAAATCTACAAAATAATACAATTAACCAGTATTTTACTAGAAAATAACCTCTACGCTTGGTTAATTGTATTATTTTGTAGATTTCACGACACTGTTTAGAAGAAAATACATGTGGCAGAGCATCCCAATAAGAAACAGAAAAATTAAGAAAATGCCACAACCAACATTTAGACGATATGAGACGATATGTATGTATAACATTTCGATGTAATCAACAGTTCACGAACTGGGAAAAACGTTTTTTTTTTCATTTTAACCCTCCCAGGAAAAAACCCATTTTTGGGAAAATTTATAACCTAAACTAATTTTTAGTCTAAAAGTTAGGTTAAAATTGGCGGTAAATTCAAAAGTGGGAAAAAACGGTTTTTTTTCATTTACCCTCCCAGGAAAAAAACCATTTTTGGGAAAATTCCCGATAAGGTGAGGAATCCATTGCCATCTCTGATGTAATGTAATGTAAATTGTTTCTACATCATGGAAATACAGAAACGGTAAAATGAATTTTTTTGTTCAAATGGGCCTAGAATTTCTTGAACGTCGAGATTTTGGGGTTAAGCAAAATTTGTCTATCAGTCTGTAACTTTTTTTTTGTGCGCACGATTACTTTGGAACTTATGATACAGACTTGAAATTTGGTACACCTACATATTCTAACGATATCTGGAAGTAGATTATATTTTGAACTTATTCCGTTGAGGGGCTGCGGGATAAATAGGTAAAGCAAATAAGAGTTCATTGAATTGGTATTTAATGTATGTACTAGAAGACAAGGTCTCAAAAATTTGTTTAACATCCTACGTAAAAAATAAAAATTTGATGTAGTGTATATACAAGAGGCAAATTCCCCATTTTTTTTGGCATCAGCCGCTTCCACTACCACCAACCACTTTAATAATGGGGTGGGGCTGGTAGTGGGGAACTTGGATAGGAAATCCGGTTCAGAAAGTAGTGATTCCTTAGCCATTTTTTTTTATAATATATTCTGTTTAGGTGAAAATCATACCTCGATGGTTGGAATTTATTATTATTAAATATATGCTAGCAAAATATATAAATAAACAAGCTGAAAACGTAGGTAGTCTTCGCCAATTTACTGAGCTTTTTATATAATTGTTACACATTCTATAGGATATTTTTCGCAGTTTTCTTGTAAATAATGTTAGTTTTTGGACATCCTAAATTTTGTGATACCAACTTTGTTGTGAAAGAATATGTATGAAAAAAAATTGAAAAAAAAAGACTCAACCTGTGTGGGATTCGAATACCCAATTTTTGGATTGAAACTTTAGCCACTGGACCATCACACATTGCCAGAACAAATGCGTGTCTGTAATATATATCTTTCGCGAATCATATTTCAACGAATTAGATATATTATTATGAAATATACCGTGCGTGTAGCGGAGCGCTAGGCATAGGGAGTAAAATTACAACATCGCGCGTGCCAGCTGACTGAAATGAAATAACAGAGCTGGGATGCTCCGCCCGACGGAGGAATTTACGGCAGCTGTGTTGTCAGATCTCTCGCGCTACATGAATGTACATGCCTAATAGGGAATTACACGCACGGTATATTAGTAAAATGTATAAATAAGGAAAAAATATATTATAGAGATAAGATTTCGCAAGATTTCTATTTAAGTACAAGCGACAAAAATGAAGAAAATATATTCCTTTAAACTAAATGATTAATAACTTTCTTATTTACTAATTGATTTTCCAAAAACAATAGGATTCTTCCTCTAGCTAACACTAACTTACTTTCCAAATTTCAATACAATCGGACTTTTCTATTTTAAGTTATCGTGCTTACAAGAAACGTGACGAACGGACAGACGGACATTTTGTAAGTTGTTCAGAATTCGTTCACTAACACAATGATATTAAATTTTTTTCTCTGTGAGAGATATTTACGGTTTTAGAAATGTGCCGATCAAATGTAATGTACTCTACGTTTTTTGCGAAGAGTATAATAATGATAGGTTTCTATTTAATCAAAAACATAGAAATTAAGAAGATAAGGGGCGAGCGTAGAGGCGACTTCAATGTGAATGTCAGTCATCTTGGAAAAAACACCATCGTGGTGCTCCTAGATGTTGAGAAGGCTTTCAACACGGTCTGAATTCCGGGTCTACTATATAAAATGAACACATATAATTTTCCGCGATATATAACGAAACTGATTCACTCGTATCTGACGGGCAGATCGCTACAAGTGCGAGTGAACAACAAACTGTCAACACTGCGGGACATTCGGGGCGAGCGTCCCGCAAGGGTCGGTCCTCGCGCCTAAATTATGTAACCTGCATGTTTCTGACTTTCCAGTTTTCCCTAATACTAAACTGGCCAAATACGCTTATGACACTGCCATGTATGCACATAGTCACAACGCTCAAGCGGCCAATATGTTACTGAAAGTCCACATGGTCCGTGCCGCGGCGTTCTACAACCGGTGGAAGATTCGGGTAAACATTGAAAAGTCGGAAGCAATAGTCTTCACGCGCAGGTTCACTGAAAATAAAATTTTAACACCTATTTCGGTCAGGGGAAACCAAATTCCAACTAGAAACTGCGTGAAGTATTTGGGAGTACATCTGGATCAACGACTGACATTCAACAAACATATGAACGAAACTATACGAAAAGTCTATTCTATGTCCAGGAGTCTATACGCGCTCCTGGCCAAAAATAGCAGACTAATTCGACAAAATAAAAAATTGGTTTACACTGTTGTAGTGAGGCCGGCCCTAACATACGCGGTACCAGTGTGGTGCAGTGCATCGGTCACGACTCTAAAGAAACTAAAAGTGTTGGAGCACAAGTTTATGCGCATCATTTCAAATTCTTCAAGATATACATCCCTCAGAGAATTAAATGCACGTTGCCACGACATAACACCACTAGGGGATTACATCCAACAAATCTCTCAAAAATTCTATACTTTGAAACTGGGTGATAGTCCGCTAACAAACAACATTACCCAGATCAGAGAACATAATGCCCCCTTTAGAATAAAACACACCTTGCCATACCAGGCGTTGCCTATTTTTAGGCAACCTATCTGGCCCTATATTCTCTTTTTAGTCCTTCATTAGCGACAACATTCATTCCTTATTTTCTGTTCTGTCCTCTTTTCGTTTCTTTACCATTGTTCTAAATTATTCTTCCTAATTATAATCTTTATTTTATCTTATCCTCCAGATTTGTTAACATTTTAAACTATACATTAAGCGGCTTGGCATCCGCTTCGTTCAGTAATCACCATTTTCTGAAGCGGGTTTTTTGGTTTGGTTGTATTGTATTGTGAATGTTAGCCGATTAAAGCAGGCGGTCCCTTGTCTATTAAATGTTAGGCAAGTAAAAGATCCCTCTTCTTCTTGAGGGAAGAGGTTCGGAAAAATTTCCAGGTTGAGGGTAGCTCGTCTCCTGGCGTCGGTGATAGGCCCTGGTAGGCCTACGTTAAATAAATAGATAAAAAAAAAGAAGACAATTTCATATTTAAATGATTAATAATAACTTTTTTATTTACTGATCGATTTCGTTCGAAAACAATGGGTTCCTTCTTCTACTAACGTTACTATTTTAATATAATGGACTATTTTTATTTGGTTATCGTGTTTATGGGATACATGACGGCTGGGCATTTTGAAAGTTGTTCAGAATTCACTACAAGAGACATGTACCGTTTTAGAAATATGCCGATCAGATGCAATGTGCTCTTCGCTTTCGTATTTGTGAAGAATATAATAATAATTTGACCAAAGAATTAATGTTATACGTATAGCTTTTATTTGGTAAAACAACTTTGGGTTTTACGACTGATTTTTTCTTGAGTCCATATCATAGCAACAGCCCCCAAAATTCGAAAATTACTAAATTAATGCATGGTGGGTGAACCACAGGGCATGAAATGGAAAAAGGTCATTGTGCAAGCATTTTTCATTAGTGTAATCTATGGTCTTTTCTTAAAAACCAAATTAACCTTTAAAATCAAAACTCGGAGAAAATCAAGAGGAAAATGGGCTCATTTAATGAATTTCATTTAGTAGTTATTACTTCTTGTGGATAAAGTATTACTTAGAATTAGGACATATTGAAGATCTCAGATTAATTCGATATGTGGTTCTCGAAATATACGACTTTGAAAAAGGGAATTTGAAACGCGGTACTACTAACATCGTGACGTCACTAATAGAAAACGAAACGGTCGCGCAGTATATCAACGGACATGCATTCCGCTTGAGATCGTCGAGTCTTTCACAGTATTTTCTGAGTTAAATTAGGTAATATCTTTTTCGAGCTAAAAATAAAATAGTATTTTAGATTTTTCTCATTGCTAGCTTTAAAGAATTTTATAAAAAATTGAATATTGGGTATTAATAACAATAACTTAAGAAATAAGTTTTAATAACAGTACCTATATAAACCAACCATAAGAAATTTGCAATTTTTCTCTACAATAAAAATTTAATAATTATTTAAAATATATTTGCGCTACGCTACAGCTCGGTATTGAAATATGAAATAGCGTTTTTAAACTAAAATGGAAAAGATTTATAAAAATTGCTAGTATTTAAAATGTATTTTATTTTAATTTCAAAAATACTGTATTTAATAATAAATAACACAGCCCCACAAAAGAAAAAGTTCAAAGCAGCGAACCAGGCCCATGTATCCCTATATATTTTCGGTCGCTGAATCCGAATCCGGGGTCAAAAAAAAATCGTACACCCCCAAAATCATTAGCTAGAGCCAAGAAACCCCCCTGAAATGAGATAAAAAGGAGATTAAGCTACGAGAATAGTTGTTACTTCCTAAACAATAGAATTATACAAATTAAAGTTAAACAGCAGCGTATGTACAATAGATATGAAACACACCCCCAGGGAGGGGCGGAAACTAGCCCCCATATATAAAAATCGATCCAAAACAGCAATGACTGCTGAAAAAGCTCAAAATGTCTAAGTTTTGTTAAAGTGTTAAGAAACTACATCAGGTCCGACGTAATCTTCATAAACTGCCCCTATAGGGTTGAGAACAACCACCTTTAAGTTCAAAGGACACGAGAAAAACAAGAAAAAGCGTAAAATCCAACAGGATTTCTATTTTCATGGATGCTATGATTGGCTGAAATTGCATAGAACTCTAAAATAGAACCAGAAACTTACGTATCATCAACATCCTACACTATCAACCCTCAGAGGGTGTGAAAACTACCCCCTATGTAAGATTTAACTCTAAAAAATTTCAGTGACTTCTATAAAAATTCGAAACACCTGCGTTGTGTGGAAGAGAGAAGAAACTAGACTATGTTCGACGATGTGCTTGAAAACCACCCCCACGAGGTTGCGAGATACTATATCTGTAGGATGCTGGAAAAACAGAGATACACTAACCGGATTTACATTTTTATGGATGCTATGATTGGCAAAGATCGTGTTGCACACTTAGAGTTTGAAACTCATGTCCTATAAATGTTATTAAGTAACATCCCCAGAAAGGATGTAAACTACCGTAATTCAAGATGTAACGAAAAAGCTATACTGTTGCTTATTCGTTTCATTTCCATAGTTTCTTTTTATATAGGGGTGGCGTCTCTCAACCACGTGGGGGTGGTTTTCAAGTACAGCGTCGAACATAGTCTAGTTTTTTTCTCTTTTCCACACAACGCAGGTGTTTCGAATATTTATAGAAGTCACTGTAACTTTTTATAGTCAAATCTTGCATAGTGGGTAGTTTTCACAGCCTCTGAGGGTTGACTCTGTAGAATGTTGATGGTACGTAAGTTTCTAGTTCTATTTTAGAGTACTACGCAACTTCAACCAATCATAGCATCCATGAAAATAGAAACCTTGTTGCATTTTACTTTTTTTCTTGTTTTTCTCGTGTCCTTTAAACTTGCGGGTGGTTGTTCTAAACTGTATAGGGGCAGTTTACGAAGATTACGTCGGACCTGATGCAGTTTCTTATCACTTTAACAAAACTTAGACATTTTGAGCTTTTTCAGCAGTCTTGGGTCGATTTTTTTTATATATGGGGGCTAGTTTTCGCCCCTACCTGGGAGTATGTTTCATATCTATTGTATGTATGATGCTGTTTAACCTTAATTTGTTTAATTCGATTGATTAAGATGTAACAACTATTCTCGTAGCTTAATATTCTTTTTACTCCATTTCAGAGGTGTTTTTTGGCTCTAGCTAATGATATTGGGGGTGTACGATTTTTTTTGACCCCGGATTAGGATTCAGCGACCGAAAATACATAGGAGCACATGTGTCTGCTTCGCTGCTTTGAACTTTTTTTTTGTGGGGCTGTGTAATTTAACATATAAATACTAACATTGAAATGGTCCTCACCAATATAATAGGTCTATTCCTTTGCACTAAAAGTGTAGCATTGAGCTGCACTGGTGTAGGATTGTCTCTCTTTAACTTATGATATCCGCATTGATACCGTCTCTGTCACTCAAAATTAGTGTCACACTTTTCGTGCAAAGAAACGGACCATGTTGATTTAGTAGTAAGCTTTTTCTCTCTTTTTATAGTCTGTTATAATTTCTTTCGCATTTTTAAATCTCTAGGAACGGTAATAATAGTAAGGGTAAGGGTCGTAACTGCACCTTTTTTGGTCGAGAATACAGTAAGTAAGGCTTGTCTGGATTTACTTCCAAAAAAGTTAAAACATTTAATTTAATACTTGTTATATAAAAGAGAAAATTTTCCCAAATTTACTTACGTTATGAAAAATAACAAGGATTTGGTACATAAAGCGTCACTTACGATCGACAAAACAATGGAATTAGAGTATACTTACGAGGGAGGTATGACGAAAACGTTTTAGTAGGCGTTTTCACCGTTGTGCTTTGACACTCAGGAACAATACAATATTTATAATTCCTTTTACCGTCACTATTATTCATTGTTAATATAAATCGGCGAAAACAGTTGATAAACCGAAATTCTTCACAAACGCACATAAGTTTCAATAGACACTGCTTGAGTTAACGATTTGTAATATTGTGAAACAGTAATAAGGCGCTGTAGCTAGCCTCTTCGTCTAGCAGGTTCCTGTTAAGTGATGTCACGGCCAAGACTCGACAAGACGGATCCGGTCCATGTTTATGATTTTTTTTAGACGATTTCCAGGTCTCGCAAAATTCTAGTTTTTTACACAGGGTCTTAGAATTTCAAGATCTTTTCGATAATCAAAGAAAAAAAAGTGTTAAATGTGCCCATTCCTCCTGAAACAAAACTCATGAGTGACGTCTTAAGTGCGACATTGAGGTTGCGCAGGTATTATCCCCACCTTTACTACATATTTTGTGTTTGATTCATGATATATTGTTCCTGAGATATCAAATGTATGCTCGTAGGCGTTCAAGTGTTCTTATAAGCCGAAACGATGAAAATGGAGCATATCATTTCCAAAAATATTTTTACTGTTTAGCATAGGCTAACATTAAGGCCAGGCGCGCACATACGATTTCTAGTTGTGCGATTGCTGAATCGCAAAAATGAAATATCAACGTTTCAATGGATATGCGCACGTATGCGACTAAATAATCGATTAAAAACATGCAACCTGTTCTATTTTTCAAGCGACGCGATTGTCGCAATCGCATGTGCGCGCCTGGCCTAAAATTTATATAAGAATTACTTCGATATCTTCAGTTGTTCAAGAGATGTTTCAACACTCATATAATTATTAGATGCTCAGTAAAATCGTGATATAGGTGCACCCTTGCTGTCTTGGTTTTGTTTTTACTGCCATACTGACGCTACTAGGGTTTCTTTATCGTATAGTTGAAACATTCTTTATAGTGAGAAAGTTTCTGACGTTCTGCGGGGAAAGACGAATAAATAGGGCGGGAAACAGATGTCCCGATGTCGGTCATTGGATGTCGGCATCTTACGTAGCGGTAGGAGTGACTTAGCAGTCTAACAGTTGTGACTTCAGGACCGCAGTCGGCTGATGTTTGTACAGTAAGTAGCATGTGGCAGTATAATTCAATAATCACTTTTATATTTCTTTATTTCGTGATATGGCTTGGGTCTCATGACTCAATACTAAGATATGTCCAATCTAAATTTCAGAAGCCGCGGCTACAATGAAAAAGTAAACGAGCGAAACAATACAGTTAAATCCGGCTCTGCGTTCTGCACTCCTTGCCTCTCGACAACACCGCCTACTCACAATACTCACATCACTATTCCGATTATTTCAACTTTACCATCAGTTATTTTCATCCTGGTTTTTATTTCTATATTCACTGCTCGTTAATCTTTATATAAGTTATTATTGCTGTGTGGCGTAGATTAACACATTGAAAATTATTACTGTGTAACATAGATTAAGACTCGATATCTTTACCCATGTAGGAGACAATTTCGCTAGGTTTGTTAGCTTATGACCGTAAGATAAATAGGCTAAACAAGAAAAAACACCTTACTTCACTTTTCCCCAGAATATAGAAACCACGCAAATACGGCAGCGCCTGATGAAGACAGACTTATATTCTAGTTTAAATATCTAAGAACAGTTTTCCACATAAATTATTCCAAATTATACTCAGCTCATAGTTAAATAAATTTCGGTTGTAAACTGTTTTATTACCACATTTGAAATTTTCATTTGAAGTGTCACTGTGCCAAAGTATTATTATTGCAATAGATCTAGACCAGCAAAGGATATGAAGTTTGTAACCAGATGGATCCTGATATAAAAATATTGAAAACCTGCTGCAGAAAATATTAGAAAATTATGGGCCTAAATTCAGTTATATTACCACATTTATTTCAATATTTTTCAGGTTCAAGTTTTATTCTATTTTCATAAAATTTATTGCGCTTTTATTTGGACGTTTTACACACGAACTGCACATATGGAAAAAGTTAAGGATATTCGTATTTTACGCGCTTAATATTTGTTATCAAATAATGTATTCCCTTCTTATGCCACTGTAGATCATTTGGGCGGAATCACTTTGCTCGAGACCTTTTATTTTTGTTCAAATAAATCTGAAGTATTCTTTCTTTTGAGGTCTTACATAGATTACTTCAAGGGTTAATTTGTCCATATTAAAATATTATTTTGGTGCTTTATACGATACACAAATTGCAGATTTTCATTATGGAAAGAAGTCAATTATCACCTCCAGTTGTCAATAAAATCTTTGATATGTTAGAGACAGAAATGAAGCAAGTCGATATGATAACTAGTTTCAAAGTGTTAATAGTGGGCTTAACAGAAAATGTCAAGTCACAAATAAGGAGCGTTCTGCTTCCGCAAGACCTCATTGTGGCAATACAGGTTTCAAAACGCATTTCAGCCCTTGTGACGGGGGTTAATGCTTCTTTTTCTTATTCACAACGTATTTCCAGACGTCCTGTAATTCATGAGTCATTCTAGTTGACCTCCACCCGCTGTATAGCACGCGTAGTGACATCACGCCATCTATTGCGATTGCCTGTAAGGCGCACAGCTTTGTCAAAACTCTTTCCCATCAGCCCTTTGGTGACATCAGACCAACGTTTTGGACGGCATTCGCTTCGCCTCTTGCCAACTGGTTTCCCTGAAGAATTAACCTTCTATATTGTTCTCTCTTTCTTCTATATTATTCCCTCTCCAAAAAATGAAAGGATTCGATAGGATACGATGCTGGAGAATTTGTTTTGGGGACGTATTTCTTGAAGAATCGAGGCATTAGTGCAATGCGCTGTAAACCACATCTCGAAAGCATCAATACGCCGTCTGTATGCTTCCTTATAGGTGTCTCAGAGGCGTAAAGAAATATGGCGAAAATTATGGCGCCAGCAAGTTTGATTTTTGTAAGCTTCGTGATATTTCTGTCACGCGAAATTTTAGTCAGCTGGCAAGTTGCCGATCTTGCCATCTGTATTCTTCTGCTGTAATCTTATATCGCAGGCGCCAGTATGGGGTTATTTCATGTGTGTAAAAAACTTAAAAATAGCTACTAATTTGAACAGTGAAATATACGAGGATAACGTAACAGCAATTAAAATCACTCTGATATTTGTTAATTATCCACAAATACACAAAAACTCGTGATATCAATGGGTAGAGTTAATTTTATTGTTGTTGTAATTGCTGCCTAGGAAAAATAAAAAAGCGTCGGAAAGCCCACTCAATTTTATTTAGAATTTTTGTCTACAAATATTTTGAAAAAACTGATAATAATTATCAAGATTTTTGGGAAAATGTAAGAAATTTTACGTTTTCCTAGAAAATGCATGTATGTGAATCTTAAACAAATTATTTTTTCCCAGAAACGTTTGCTTCGAAGGGCCGAGATTAATGAAGCATCTAGATAATACATGGTATTAAGAGGACATCGCATTTGAGAACAATTTCAGTTAATTACCGATTAATAACAGTGACAAAATAGTGAAATTTTACCAAAAAAAATAATTAATTCTAATTTAACTCCACTATTTATACAATACCAACTTAGGTGATCCGTATATGGATACGAAATTTGCACTTTGGTATAATTTTGAATTGGTACATTATGACGTCAGAATATCACTAGTGATGACGTAAACAGCTTGATATATTGGAATCACTTTACCATACAATTTGACATGTTTACATCTATAAGTTAGTTTTATATGGATATATCTTCATATAAAATATGGGTTGGATCTTAACCAGATGTATTGTGTTCATGCCTTAAGATGCCCCAAATCTTTTCCAAAATTTATAAAGAAGGTTGCCTGCCCAACTACCCACAGCAAAAATTAAACGGAAATGTGTGAAAATATAACGGTGTAAATATCAAGCCTTAGTAATAAAATAGAGATATCTTTTACTGAAATACAAAAGAAAATTAAAATCAAAGGAGAACTATCGACTGCTGGATCTGTCTAGTTCAAGCTGTTACCGACAAGTACTAACTGACCTCAAGTGAGCTCAACCAAGACGTTACTTATAAGCACGGCTTGGGAGATTTATCTCAGCGCCAGAGACTGATCTCATATAGACATAATATTATACCGTAAACACCTACTGAAACAATCAGAAAAACGACGAAATGGTAAAATATTCATCATTGCCAATACAGTGTATTTTTGGTGATAAATTTAATCTAAAAACGTTAATGATTCTTACAAAAACATGTAATGCATATCTAGCAAATAAAAAAACAATTTCGAATCAAACACATATAATAATACCTTCCTGTTCTGTTTAATATGTGTGGCGTGTTTATTATGTTTATTTTCATAGTAATTAAATACAAAAACCAATAAGCTGCTGGTAGGTAACATAAAACTTTTCCCAGTAAAATAAACCATTTTTATATCATATTAAATCATACATAACAAAGAAAGTTGAGGATTAATGACATAATATTGCCATGTACCATGTGCATCACAAATGTGCACAACGCGATAAAGTGAATTTTATTTCATTTTAAAATGTTGAAACTGCAAGGAATCACTACTTCCACATCCTGATGTTCAATCCAAGTCTCCCACAACGGAAAAAATTTAGAAATTATATTTGCACTCTACTATGTGGAAATAATTGTTTATAAAACTTTAATAATATATTTGAAATCGCCTACCCCAAAAACGATATGCCACATCGATAGTGGAGGTTGGTATTGGTGGAAGAGTAGTGGGGATGGATGAAGTAAAAAAAAATCTGAAGCCTTTGTTTCTTGTACACACACCAAATCAAAATTTTGTCCCCCATCCCTTTAACAATGGTGTGGGAGTGGTAATGGGGGTGGCTAATGCCAAAAAAACTTTCGAGACCGTGGCTTCTCTTATATATACTAAATACCAATTTTACAGACTCTTACTCTCTTGATTTACCCATTTACTCTACTTATCTCAATTTAAGATCAAAATATAATTTAGTTTCAGATCTCGTTAAAATACATACGTGTACCACATTTCAAGTCAACATCTTAAACGGTTCCAGAGTAAGCATGCGCACAAAAAAGTTACAGATAGATAGATCGATAAACAGAAAATTTTTTTCGCTCAAACTTAAAATCTCGATGTTTCATTCTAAGCCTATTTGAAGAATAAAAACTTTCAAAAATGTTTTTGGTGTTACTGTACTTCCATTAGATGTGGAAGTAATATGTAAAGTACTTTTATCAGAACTCTACTATATTGGTAAAACGTACTGACCTAAAGACTTGATTCTTTTACAATTGCAGTGTTGAAGGCATTCGGTCCTGACCGAGTGTCAACATTAAGATGATACAACCTGCTGGAGCCAACATTGTCGACATCCTTTGATCTTATTCGTAAGTAAGCTGGTCTGCTGGAATTCTAGGTTGGCTTCACCAAGTTGGATCGTCTGTACAGTGTTCGACGGTACTTTTATATGTTTTTTAGTAATGCGCTTTTATAACGTTAACATTCAATAAATCGAGATCGTAGTTACGCAGTTTCGCAATTGCCCAGTACAAATCTAGCTATAAGTATGTATGTTTCTACAAACCTAGCGTGAAACGATACAGAGTGGGCGATATATAAAAATGTCCCGTGCTATTCAGGCTGAGAAATATAAATAATATACTTTTATATTCGTTATAAGTCGTGAAAAATTGCATATGTATGTATTACTTTATGGTAGTGAAAAATAAATGTGTGTGTGTGTGTGTGTTAGTTCAATGTTACATCCCTCAATACCCCCTCTTCGAGTGAGTGTTTATAATAAACTGGCCATACTAACTTTGGATATTACGAAATTCTCCAAATAAAGTACAAGGAAAGATATATTGTGTCATACTTGCATAAAAAAATTTCCGCGCCAACCCTGATTTTGATGTCACAGAGATAAAATTCCCGAGCCTTGCTTATAAGCAATATTTCTAATCTAACTGCTGTATTTCTAAATTTTGAATTTATACCACTTTTTTACTGTGCTATTGAGAAATCCAAAGAACTTATCTTTACTCCAACTAGTCAAGCTTTAAATGTAGTATATTAGGACTTTATTATTTTTTTATTTTTATTAGTTACGCCAGGTGAAGTCAGGTAAACTGGTCAGTAATTATTGTATTTTTTAAACATGGAATGATTCTGATTTGATTTTTGGTCAGTAATTGTAATATTTACGAAATTAACGGATTTACTTCTGTTTTTCCCCTCATCCTGTATCTCATATTGAAATTTTACCCAAGTTTTCCATTAACAAAAATCAGTGATTATCAATAGGCTAATATAAAAACAACTGCATCATTCCTTTTTGTGAATTGTGTGAGTAATGCGTTTTCTTACTCTATAAAAACTGACATATGATAAGACTATCCTCTTTTTACACCATCTTTTTTGTTGTATTCATCCGCGTCGAGTGAGTGAGTTTGTAGTATCCACTCAAAAGAAAGTGATGTCATAAAGAAGATGATGACGTACTTATTTTCCTTTTTCGTAAGTAAAACTAATAAATGTGTCCTTAGCCCCCTTTTCTTTTCTTTGTTCCATTTTGTCACTGGGCTATATCTTTAAGAAACATATATTATGAGTTTATTTTGTCTCTATATTATGTGTCTGCTTAAGTAAATAAAAAACAAAACGCTCTTTATTTTAAGTAAACTCCTTATAAGATTCAAGATATTCATGCTTTTATGTAAAAATTAATAAAATAAACCAAAAGAAGTAATTAACGAGTTACAAACGATGGCAATAAAAGTATAATACACTAATCAAAATGAAATTAAAACAATTATTTTGTAGTTCAAAGCCACGTAGAACATAAAACTTTCTATAAAACATTTAAAATGAGATTAAAAATTCCTCTCCTTAACATTTAAAGACATTATTAGAGAAGGTATCCGTGATTAATAATTATATCTGTGTTGTATTTAAAAGCAGAGAAAAAATTTTCTCATATTTGCCTATTTCCTTAATTATTGCTAAAACATTAATACCAACGTTAAAAAAACTAATGAGTAATTATTTTAATAAATATAAAGTCATACCAATATCATTTTTTACTCGATTTTTGAGAAGGCAAACATTCGCAAGATACAATTATGCAGCTTACGTTTGATGCATACAATGCACTCTATAGAGGTAAATTGGCATTGTATATCGTCGTATCATTTGACACTGTCTTAAAATTATTTGTAGCGAACTCAGCAGGACTCTAAGGATTGTTCAGGGGATGATAGTACTTCAGGTGTGTATAATTTGGGCCAGTGGCGGCTGGTGAAATTTCAATTTTTTTTTCTCGTCTGTGGTGCATGGGACCCATACGAAATATGGGAAATAACATCTAGAGAAGCACTTCTCTAAAATGTTGAAAAAGCAGTTTGCGAAAAAAATTTTTAAAATTCGGTTGCCCTAGGGACTCCTGTTTAATTTATTTTTTTTTTGTCGTATACATTTGACTTTTCATAAATATACAACAATATGTTTTCGAGTTTATGAAAATATTTTCATTATTAACTGAGATCCAACGAATTGAAATGTTGTAATTTGTTAAATTGTAAATTACAAAATTTCAGTTCATTGTATTTCAGTTAATAATGAAAATATGTTCATAAACTCCAAAACCTATTGTTATATTTTTATGAAAAGTCAAATGTATATGATAAAAAAATAAATTAAACAGGAGTCCCTAGGGCCAGGGAGGGCAACAGAATTTTAAAAAAAATTTTCGCAAACTGCTTTTTCAAAATTTTGTGTCATTAGAGAAGTGCTTCTCTAGATGTTATTTCCCATATTTCGTATAGGTCCCATGCGCCACAGACGAGAAAAAAAATATTGAAATTTCACCAGCCGCCACTGATTTGGGCCAAAATAACACTCAAAGAACCTGTAATTTTTCTCCTAGAATCATCCTTTCCGATCTATTCGCCCGTAAAGGTTAAATCTTATTTACTGTGTATACTATATCAGCGTGTTCTTTTATTTATCGAGTCGTACGCATTCAATAGATATCCATCTATCTGTACTTTTATTCATCTCTTTCTAAACCATGAAATGATTGGAGCGTTCTAATTTTCAACGCTTGGTCCATGATTTGTCAAGCGATAAGCCATTGGGTATCCTCTTCATTATCACACTCACTGTTGGTCTTCCTTCGGATGAGGAAGAATCGGACAGTAATTTTTTCGTTTTAATAAACATAAGTTCCATATTTTCGAATAAAGAATAAAGTAACAATACAAAAACCAACTGTATCATAAATTTGCACGGGTGTACCTAACCTTATTCTCAGTCTGTAAAAAATAAATAAATTTATAATTTTTGTGGCTCGTTCTTTTATTAAACACATCATCGAAAATTCATTGACGACGTCATTTGACATTTATCTTAAATTTAGCGGTTATCAACTGTTGAATAAGAGAACACCTCTCTCAAAATTTACAATATACACAGTTGGTTAGATGTTCTAAGCAAAAACTTTTCTTCAAGATTTAATTTTTAAGGGTGACTAGGGGCTGTTCCCTATTCTCTATAGAAAAAAGGTACAGGTAGTTTTAGTATCACTTTAACTCAAATATATATTCTTCCGAAGTACTGACCTATACTCTTGGAACATCCTATATATCGTGTAACAGGATCGTGGTACATCACCCCCTTTCCTTTAGTTTTAAAGATAAACGATTGAAATTTGGAACATATATACTTAATAAACGTCACTTTTTGACAAATAAATGATTTTTTTCCACTTTCAATTTCACCGAAAGTGACACTAACTTTTGATTTTCAAATAGAACACCCTGTATATTATTGCATTTTTAATTCTGCATTATTTTCTGAACCCAATGATACACATAAGTGACATCTCAAACGTCAATATTTATTTTTATTTTATTTTTTACTTTTCCATTTAAGTTTGCAACTGTTCCGATTTATTCGAATTAACCTATGTAATGCTAGAAAAATCGAAATTCCGTCGAAAATACTAAATTATGTGATTTATGACCAAATAAAGTTCATTAAAATGGTTTCTTTCTAATGAAACTATATTGGTACCGTGATACCATTTATTACTACTAAGTACTAATAAGGAATTTATTCATATGCCTTAAAATGTGCGATAAACAAAATAAAAATTACAGCTAAGAGAAAATATGAAAATACAATTTATGCAATCGGTAACGCCCGGCTGCAATTTTCACTGGTTTCATAACAATGTTATTATAAATGCCTTAATAATAATTAAAGCCAAATTGATATATCAGGTGATATATCAGATGATATACGTAGATTAGGTTATCTACGTAAAGTTTGTTCGTACCCGAGTGATATATTGTATGGTATAGTTTTAATGTTTTATACATCCTCGTATCTTAGTGTGCCTAATTATAAAACTCAGTAAAATTTTATTCTGAACTTATAATAAAATACAGTTCGTATAAAATATACGAGTTTATGCCTCTGGAGCTCACCGTCTATGACGGATATGGGTTAATTTCAATAAGGAGAATTATATATTGCTATTTTATATACATACGTGTGATAGATCTAAAAGCAGTTATTGTCCTTTCCTTCATATTTTGCATTGTTGTTGGTGTGCATTTATAAACAATTTCCTTCACGTATGTCCATAAAAAGAAATCCATTTTTGAAGGATCTGGGGATCTACCAGGCCATTCAATGGGTCCATTTCTTCCAATCCATTGAAGTGGGTAGGTATTATTTAAGTAGTCTCTTGCTGAAACCGCATCCTGTTTCGAATCCTTTCAGGAAGATTCACCAATAATTGTGGCAGACAATTTTCCAGAAAATGAAGATAAATAGCTCCAGTCAATGTACCGTAAAAAAATGTGGCCCTATTACATGTGCTCCAATAATTCCTCCTCAAACGTTTATAGACTATCTGCGGTGGTAATCAGCTTGCCTAAAAAAGTGAGGATTTTCCGAAGCATAATAATGTGTTGTGTCTATTAACAAATCCATTTTTATGAAAAGTTGCCTCATCAGTGAATAAATGAAAGAAGGTGACATCTTGCATTTTATCTCTGGCCCAATTACAAAACTGTAGACGCCTTTGAAAATCGTCATTAGATAATTCATGATATGCATGAAACTTAATTGTTTTTAAGATTCGACCGTCTACTTATTCCTATTAACGAGCTAACTTCTCTCTGACTAATATGGGGATTCTCACTGCCAGCATCACAAAAAACTCATTTTTTTTCATTCACAACATGTTTTATTCTTTCACTTTTTTTATATCCGACATTTCCAGTTTCCACAAATCTATCGAGAATGCTTTGGAAGCTGCTAACATCAGGAATCCTTCTTTCAGGATACCTTTGCTTATAAATTCTAGTGGCAAGCAAACAATTTCTGTCCGACTCGCCCAAAGCAAAAGTCATGTCTATAAGTTACGCTTTATTAAAATTCATCTTGTAAAACTCGAAATATTTTAAATTTAATACAAATGATCACTGACGATCGATAAGTGCGATAAATGTTTATTTGTACAAGACAATTTATACCAATTTATATGGTTTTATTGCTTGTCGAATAACGAAAACAGCAAAAAAATGTACAAAAAAAAAAACTAGTACAGTAAGGGGCCAGTGAAATACTATGTATCCAGAAGGTATGCTTTTAGAGGGCAGAATATTTACTAGTGAAATATTTTGTCGAACTCCTCTATACATTTCCTTAAATATATAAGGAATAAAAACCAGACTGCAACCAACAGCTATTCCCCGGACTAATGTCCCGCCGAGCGCTGAATTTCGTATTACAAGCCTGGCCGCGTTAGTGCAATGACTATGTATTGCCACAAAACGCTAAAGTTTCGATTTTAATAGACACCAGCCGAAAGACTTATTCCTACTTAAAGGAGCTCTCGTGCCAGCCATCTCATACCACTTATAGACTGCAGTTTCGAGCTATTGGCTCACGTCAGTGCAAGGTAGGTCTGAGATGGAGCCTGCCATTTTTGTTGCATGTCGTGGTTTTATAAATTGTTACGGCCTCCTTAGTGGCTGTAACTCAAAGTTCTATTAGAACGCCTTTTTCTTGGTACACTGCGTACACTTAGACGACGAGTATATTTGGTTGCATATCGGTGGCATCGATTTCGATTTCGACCGTTGTAGGAAGTGTGGTTACCGGGCGAGACGGCAACAGTAGTCACTTTTTCGGGGTCAAGGTAGAACGTCAGCTGGTGAGCGTGTAAGTTTGTGTGAATATTAGAAGACGTGGAAATCACGGATTTGTAAAACGCAGCCCTAATTTCGAGAGGTTTCCTGATTGTTTATTGTGTGATATCAGTTGGGATTTTGGATATTATTGTGTTGATGTGGAAACCTTCAACGAAACCAAATTATTGGGAAACGAAGCTGGCGTGGCCCCGCCATTTTGCCTTATTTTAACTTGTGGTGAAAAGAACCGGAGACGTCCGTGAGTACTACTTAATGATTTGTTATTTTAACAAGGAACTAAGTTCTGCTCTTATTATATTTCAGGGTTTTTTTCTTTTCTTTGCTCTTCTTTTCTTGTCTGTTCTTTTCTTCTCCCTGGCGGATTTTCGCTGGAGACGTCTCACCCTTGGAGGTTCTTACCCTCTGGAAGCCTCCCCTCGATAGCTGTGAGGACTTGTGTCTGGTGTGTTCGGCCTTGTTATGATGTGTGTTGGTTCTATGGAATATGGGAATCTAGACGGCGAGAGGTAGTCTTGGGAGACATCGCCGTAGAGGCAGAGCTGGGGTGCTTCTACCTCATTGTCGGCGACCTGCAATCGCGCGACCCACTTCAAGTGGCCAAAAAGACGGATCGGAACCCTTGGAGTGTTACATAAGCCTCAGAGGCCCCCGACTGTAAGTAATTTTTACACCTTTTACTTTTGCTGTCCCGCTGGAAGTTGAAGCCGAAGCCCAACCACCACTCACCCGTTGTGTGTGTTACTTTTTTTTATTATTCTTTCATGTATAATTAAGACTCGTTGGTCTATTAGTTTATTAACCTTGTTCGTGTGGTAGTCACTGGCCACCTTTTATCTGAATTTTTAATTTGTCCGTGGTAAGTTATATGTATTTATTCGTATATATTTATTCGTATCAATCTTTTACATGTAAGTTAGTGTAAGTTGGCTTAGAGGCCATGATTTTAGTACCTTTGTAAGTAGTGTAGGTCATATTAATACGGAATTTCCTTCTAAATAATTATTGGCATTTTGTACGGTTAGGCGAGTGCCATTTTAAATATTAGTATGTTGGTCATGATGGAGGTCCACATTTAGACATTCACTCATTGTAGCTAAATCATATCCTTTTTTTTGGTAAGGGGTACCGTATCCTTGCTCGAATAATTATTACTATAACTTTTGAATAATCGTCAACCTTTGCTTGAATAATTATTACTATAATCCTTGAATAATTGTTAAACTCATGAAATATACGCTTGTTAAGATATTTGTGTAGTTTAATTCCAGGTGATCATTACAACTGAAACCACGACCTCACCCCCAACCTTAACTGAGTTAGCCAGGTTTATAAATTTTTGTCGGCCCCCCTTAAAATTTAGAGTAGCAGTAACGTGTCTTGGATCTTTGATGTTTGGTTTGAATAACCGATTCATTTTTCCTAAATTTTGCTTGTAATTCTTTTTTTTTATAACATTCGCATTTTCTTTTAGATTTGCCTTGCCCATATTTAGCTATCCATCACTCATTAAATTACTAACTAATCAGTCAATTATTTTTTTGTTAACGATTATTTTTTTGTTAACAATAATTAGCTTTTTAGTTAGCAAAAAATATATTTTTTCTTTCTAACAATTTGCATTATTTTATTTATTTATTTATTTTTAGGGAGCCTACAAAATCTCGTCATGTACCAAGAGTGAACAAATGCCCCGTTCCAGCCATCTCAGACCTACCTTGCACTGACGAGAGCCAATAGCTCGAAACTGCAGTCTTAAAGTGGTATGAGATGGCTGGCATGAGAGCTCCTTTAAGTAGGAATAAGTCTTTCGGCTGGTGTCTATTAAAATCGAAACTTTAGCGTTTTGTGGCAATACATAGTTATTGCACTAACGCGGCCAGGCTTGTAATACGTAATTCAGCGCTCGGCGAGACATTAGTCCGGGTAATAGCTGTTGGTTGCAGTCTGGTTTTTATTCCTTATATATTTAAGGAAATGTATAGAGGAGTTCGACAAAATATTTCACTAGTAAATATTCTGCCCCTTAAAAGCATACCTTCTAACTATGCCCATGTCAGGGCTACTGCTGTTTCGATTGTAATGGACATCAGCTGCTAGATGGAGCCTGCCATTTTTGTTGCATGTCGTGGTTTTATAAATCTCGTCTTGTACCAACAGTGAACAAATGCCTCTCGTTCCAGCCGTCTCAGACCTACCTTGCACTGACGAAAGCCAATAGCTCGAAACTGCAGTCTGCAAGTGGTATGAGGTGGCTGGCACGAGAGCTCCTTTAAGTAGGAATAAGTCTTTCGGCTAGTGTCTATTAAAATCGAAACTTTAGCGTTTTGTGGCAATACATAGTTATTGCACTAACGCGGCCAGGCTTGTAATACGTAATTCAGCGCTCGGCGGGACATTAGTCCGGGGAATAGCTGTTGGTTGCAGTCTGGTTTTTATTCCTTATATATTTAAGGAAATGTATAGAGGAGCTCGACAAAATATTTCACTAGTAAGCTATTTATCCACTTCAATGGATTGGAAGAAATGGTCACACTAAATGGCCTTATTTCAAAATTGCATAAAGATGTCTCTCAATCAAAATGGGCAACTTGTGGAGCACTTATTATAATTTTTCTAATGAATTATTTGAAAAACCTCTATTTTTAAAGTTTATTCGTGAATTTTGTACTTATTGCTCAATAAAACGAAAATGGTTGCAATTAGCCATAGGGAAGTACTTACAAAAAAGGTTCGTCTTTCATTTCTACATCATATCGTCGAAAATATACTAATACTAAAATAATACTAATACTATTCGCTTGTTCCATTTGAAAAAAATGAGATAATTCAATTTAAAAATTTCTTAGTTTAAAAAATTTTTTTGCTACCCTGTATATTTTTCGGAAGAACATTAATTAGATGTCTCGTAACTAGCATTCACATAAGTTTTTCTTAAAATCCATAATTGTGACTTTAGTGATTTTTTCAATATGCATCTGCAGATGACATTAACAAAAAAATTCATTACATCCAAGTGGTTGGGAGATAGTCAATAATAATGTAGGAATGAATCGAGTCTAGAAAGAGGCTTCAAAAAATGTACTAATATGCATAAGCCATTCTATATAAAAAACCGCTGCCCAAGGTATCACTACTTCCACATCCAGATTCTCTATCCAAGTCACTCACAACGAAAAAACTTTGTATGTGAAAATAATTGTTTATGGAACTTTAATAATATAATATTTGAAATCCTCTACCCCAAAAACCCATAAAACGATACCCCACATCGGTAGTGGGGTGGGGGGTGGTGATAGGGGGGTGATAGTGGGGGGTGGATGAAGTAAAAGTAAAAAGTGAAATTTTATTCATATATTTCATTGTGCTTTTCAGTAGTTCTTGGCTTTGAAATGTAACTAATGTTTGTTTGTGATGTAGTATCCTCTAGGTAGGGCTAGAGATGCTTGAAAGATTTCCTCGCAAGGGTGGATTTCTGATAATATATTGGCATGATCAGACTTAGATCTTCAATATATAGAAAGAATGGTTATTTTCTTGTTTATCGTATTGAATGAGAGTATCCTCTAGGTAGGGCTAGAGATGCTTGAAAGATTTCCTCTTAAGGGTGGATTTCTGACAATATATTGGCATGATCAGACTTAGATCTTCAATATATAGAAAGAATGGTTATTTTCTTGTTTTTCATATTGAATGTTAGACATAGTAAATGTATAAAGAAATTGACAAGTTTGTTTGTAAGATGACTACTCGTTGATATTCTAGCTTGATCAGATTTAGATCAATAATATATGAAAGGAACGAATGATTTCTTTGAAAGTTATCTGCTGAATACCCAAAATAATATTTTATAACAATGATGTAAGCAGAAATACAAGATATTTATTTTTTATAGATTTAGATATTCCTCCGTATAGTCAACATTTTTACAATTGATATCAATATTAATATCTCCCACAATAATCGTATTATCATAAATATTAAAATTATAATTATGTAAGATATCAGCTAAATTGTTTACAAAATCGTACACACATGTAGAAGGTGGCCTATAGACTGCAAATATTTTTATTTTATAGTTTTTAAATAATATATCTATGTCAATTGCATTAACTAACCCGATTTTTATAAACTTATGATCAGATATCAGCTCACTTTTTATGTTTATTAATATACCATCATTCTGATTGAATCTATTAGTGTTGTGTATGATTTCATATCCTTCAATTTTATATAAGTTTGTTTCTGTTATATTCCAGGTCTCCGTTAGGATTATACAGCTAAAAAAATTATGGAACTGTGATATATACACTAGAAACTCATCAAAGTTTTTTTGGATGCTTCTAATATTGTTATGGTATATAGAAAAGGAGCTTTGTGTGTTAGATATATGAAAAATGTTATTGAATTGTTCCATATCACTGATCTCATTTGTCTTAATAGATTCATTCTCATAATCTCTAATAAATTGATCCATTTTGAGATAAGTGTATTTTTTATAATTATATATCAAGTTAAATGTATGTGTGTGTATATTAACATAAAAGAGGTTACTATATAAGAAATTACATCTAGTTATACAAATAAAATAAGTTAATGCTATGATTAAAAGTATTAAAATATTATCTAAAGTAGCAACATATAAAAGGTTTAACAATATAGAACAGATTTATTATTAGACACAGACACGTCATCAATTCATGTTCACTTTAGGTTTCTTTTTGATCGAAGACCATGCTCTTTTTCCTCTGACAAGTTGTTTCTCTTCGACTTGGAACTTGCTTCACATTGACCTGGAGTAGAGGATTTATTTTCTACAATATTTTTTTCTGTATTGTTTTTCTTCAGTACTTCCTTGTTTCCCTGCTTTTCAATATCCAATTGCTTATTTCGGTATTGAGGATTTTTTCCAAATGGACTCTTATTACTTGTTACGGGAGTGGCCGGAGCAGAATTATTTTTAAAAGTTTCTGAACCTTCGTCTAGTGGACTTGTGGTACTGTTTTTAAGATCTTGGTAAGAATATGATTCGCCGTTAACTACTAGCTTATTTCTAACAATTTTTGCATTAAGCTGTTTTTGCTCAGCAATTTTGAGTTGCTGGTACAAGAACGTTTGTTCCTCCTTATCCTCGGGTATTTGATCGTTTGAGAAAGTAATCCCAGTACCTTTCAGTTTATTTACTACATGAAAAATCTTCTGTTTTTTTAGGTTAGATATTAATTCTAATATAATTGGTCTTGGTTTTTCTATAGACTTTTGACCTACACGGTATATATTATTTATGTCTCCCACACTAAATGGAATTTGTAGTGTTACCTGTATTAATTCAGTTATAAATGGCAGAATGTCTGTAATTTCCTCATTTACTCCAAATATGATAAAATTATTTCTTTTTGTTTTTCTTTCTGATGCTAGTAATCTTTTTTTAAGGTCTCGATTTTCTTTTTCTATAGCGTCAACTTTACTATTTATTATTTCAATTTTACTATGTTGTGTTGACAAATCAACTTTTATTTGTGAAATATCTGCTTTTATTTCTTCGTTTTGTGTAATGATCACTTGTAGCAGATTTCTAATATCATTTTGTTCATCCATGCCAGTGCTAAGTTTTATCTGAAGAATGCTGTATAGTTTGTGGGGACTTTTTTTAGAGTGATAACTGTATATAGTTTTTGTATCTAAGTTTAAATGTTCGGCTACTAAATTATAGATGTCTTGATGATTTATAACTTCAGCACCATTTTAGTGTTTGTTTATTTCATGTTTACTAATTATTTAAAACAATATTTAGCATACCTTTTATTGTTAAGAGTACAATAAATTATTTAACTTTATACTGATCAGTTTTTGGATTTATTTTCTTTGTTTTTTCACGATATTTTTCACTATTTATTAGCATAACCCAAACAACAAACGACCAGAACTACCAACTTCAAAAATTGAATGATGAAAATATAATCTAGTTATAGATCTCATTAAAGTACATATATGTACCAAATTTCAAGTCAATATCTTAAACGGTTCCAGAGTAAACGTACGCACAAATAAAAATTACAGACAGACAGACAGACCGACAGACCGACAGACCGACAGACAGACAGTCAGAATTTTTTTTTTCGCTCAAACTTAAAATCTCGACGTTCGTTTCATGACATTTTAAGCCTATTTGGACAATAAAAATTTTAAAAAAATTTTTTGTCGTTACTATACTTCCACTGGACGTGGAAGTAAAAAGGTACTTGATCCTGCAATTTCGTCTTGGCTCGCCTTGTATATTCGAAAATAATTTCCGTTTATAGTCTTTTTTATCTAGTTCACTTGTATTTTTTTTTTAATTTCTAGCTATTGTAGAACTCGAGATATCGAAGTCTGACGCACTATTACCCCACCCTGTATATGTACCTCCCGTATTTTAAGGAATTATTGTGTTACAGGAAACGGTCTAAACAGATGTGATTATTAAAAATATATGTCCGGTTATAACATACCTACCTATATGATTAAATCAAATAGGTATAAAAAACAGGAATATTACATTACAACTGAGTATATTTTCTCTAAAATGTAATAAATCTTGGTTATATTGATAGCGAAATTTCGCTGTAATAAGTTGTGCAAAATAAAGTAAAAAATACATTTTTTACTTTTAGTTAAAAAATAAAGTTTATGATGAATGACGAAAATACCATTTTTAGATGTAAGCATCAACATTGCATTTATTCTGCATTCTGATAAGGCTTTGTTTTCATTTTTATATTGAATACCAAGTTATAAATTTTTTAATAAAAATATGACAGTTTTATTTTCTCATTTCATCTCGGATATTGTCTTTTCTTTCTATGTTATTGCCTACCAGAAATACTATATTTATACCAGTATATCTCAAAGCTATTGAACAAGAATAAGGTAAGGTACAGATCCCCTGATAACAACTTTTCCGCAACCTAAAACACTGCCATGGTTTTGTAAATTGTTGTCAATATTACGTAAAGATCTACAAGGTTACTCTGATTCGATTGAAAAGTTTACGCAGAAGTGTGTGTGTGAAAGGCAACCGGAAAGAATAACATTCGATTTATTTAAGGAAAATGAGATTTAACGTAGAAGTCGCAGAGTGGCATTCAAATACGTGAAGCATAGAAAATATGGATTCGGATCTTTTAAATCATTTTTATTTACCTAGAAAATTTTATTCACTTTATTTCCAGCTAGTATTATAGAATTTCTAAAATAAATTATTTTTTGTTTGCTGATTATACGAATATTACCACAAAATGAAAAAATTGTGTCGTTCTAAACCCATTTGGGCTAATACTGATAGTTCTACAAAAAAAATGCGTAAGGTCTTTTTTGGGTGGAAATTTAAGAGATACATTTTTTATAATAGCCTCCGTTTTGATATCCCTAAACTTTATTCGGTTACAACCAAAAAAACAAACCATATTGGAGCGCCTTTCCCACTCCCACACACCCGAGTACAGTCATCATGACTCCGATAATCAAAAGTTTTACGCGGGATGTCAAAATGAACTTTTCCCTAATTTTTCACAACGCTCCCAGTTATATCCGCTAACTCGTCGATTCAATTTTTCACTGAGTACATTATAGTCAATATTCTTCAACAATAATTTTAATGGACCAGCATATCTTACTTTTCTTCAAGAAGATCTTGTTCCATGTTTGGCGGCTTTATTTCCATATCAGTTAAATGTAGATTTACCTGTTAAAAGGCACAGGTATCAATAAGACGGAACTCCACCACAGTATACTGTACCGTTCATCAGTATTTAGACGAAGTATTCCTAAATAGGAAGGTTGGAAGAAGAAGTTCAACTGAGTGGCCTGCAGGATCTATGGATATTTCTCCACTCGATTTCTTTTTATGATATATCTGAACAGTACAGTTGTGACAAAACCGGACAATAATGAAGACCTGCAGCTATGTAATCAGCAAATCTCACTGGAAATATCTCTCCCGCCACAATGCAAAGAATGGATTTTGAATTGTTTGGAGGGGGGGGGGTGAGCTTGCGCTCACGTGAACTCAGGCTTCATGTGGCGGCAGCCCCTAATTCCTCAGATCAACCAACACTTCTGATATATTTGCGGAGAAGGCCAGTCGGGGCGCCACCATACTGTCCATACTGGGCTAGAAATTTATCTCTTTTCGTTCAGAGAGCAGGGCAGTAACACATGCTTGGCAGTCTCGTCATCCAGATTGTACCCCTTACACTTGGGGTGGGGGAGTTGTCCTCCGATTAAAGAATTTATACCTAGATACATAACAGCTATCTCTTCACTACATACCTTGTTTGCTCCTAACATAGTCATGTTATATATACATAACAGCTATCTCTTCACTACATACCTTGTTTGCTCCTAACATAGTCATGTTATATATTCATTAAGAAGATAGATAAACATAACATTCCATAAGCAATAGTGGCGGGTATGTGTAGATGGGTAAATATTTTCATTAAAATGAATTATTGCAATTCCTGCTTTACCAATTCAATTCAATTCAAAAAAGATTTATTTCCAATTGGCAAATACATTTATGCGCTTGGTCAGATTCCGGTTTAGAGCCGACCGCACAACCACGGCGCGCAGTGTTGTGGTGAATATGCGGTCGGGTGAAGCGAGTCTGATTTAGCTAGAACGACAGATATTGGGTTGTGTTAGAACTCCTGCTTAACTAAGAATAAAAGCTTAAATCTAACAATTTCTTTTTACATAACTAAAGGGTTTTAAAATACTTAAGAGCTACACTTGTTAGTTTTTGTTTTACGCGAGTACATCGCGCACTGTTTAAAAAAGTCTGGTTACTGGTACGGGGAAAACTCAACGAAAAAACTCGTTCAAACTAGTAATGTCCTTCGTCCGGTGGTCAGACTGCCTCCGGAAAGGTAGGGTGGAAAAAAAGTTGTGATTTAAAAAGTTTGGATTTTCAAGAGGTTATTGGTCGAGAGGGGATTTTGAAAAGGAACAATAAAGGACAAAAGAACAAAAATTAACAAAAAGGAGACGAATAGAGGGAATGGAGGGTAAAAGGTGGTGAAAAGTAAAACATGGTGAAAGGGAAATTGTGGTATAGGAAAGTGAGGCTAGGGAAGTAGCCGAAAGATAGGCAACGCCTGGTATGGTAGGGGGTGTCTTATATCGAAAAGTATGGCATTATGCTGTCAGATTCGTGTTATATCGCGGGTTAGCGGACTATCGCCCAGCTTGAATTGATAGAATTTCCGTGATATTTCCTGGACGAAGTCCGCTAGTGGCGTTATGTCGTGGCAACGTACGTAGACATCTCTGAGAGAGTCTGAAATGAGGCGCATAAATTTATGTTCTAAAACTCTAAGTTTCCGCATTGTCGTGGCCGGGATGCTGCACCACACCGGCGCCGCGTATGTGATGGCTGGCCTGATCACCATCGTATACAACAATTTCTTATTCGTCCTGTTTAGTCCGCGACCCCGTGCCAGGAGTGGATACAGACTCCTGGACATGGAGTAGACCTTTCGTACGGTTTCGTTAACGTGAGTGTTGAACGTCAGTCTTCTGTCTAAGTTCACCCCTAGATACTTCACGCACCTTTTGATTGGAATTTGGCGACCCCCAATCGAAATTGGTGTTAATATGCGGTTCTCAGTGAACCGGCGCGTGAAGAGTATGGCCTCCGACTTTTCGGCGTTGATCCGAATCTTCCACTTGTCGTAATACGCCGTGGCACGGGCCATGTGCGCTTTCAGCAGCATGTTCGCCGCTTGTGCACTGTGCGAGTGCGCGTACATGGCCGTGTCGTTGGCGTACTTGGCAAGGTTTGTGTTCGGAAACTCCGGAAAGTCGGAGACGTACAGGTTGCTTTACCGGCTCGGTATACAACGTGATGTAGGCATGCAATATTACAGTAAGATAATGCTTGATATATTTCAAGTTTAATTAGCCTAAACTTTGAAATATATCTATTGTTACAATCTGTAAAATGTCTCAACATTCATAAAAATTACATTTCTCCATTCTTTCTGAAAATTTACATATAATAAGAGGGTAAATATTATACATACATAGCTAAATTATTAATATTTTTTATTTGAATGTTGGTCATCATAATTTATTATGTTTCTGCACTATTGAATGGCATATTTAATAAACACACCACAAATTAGACAAGCCTGTTACATATTTAAAACAATAAATACATGCTGCTTTCTGAAGGATATTAAAGAAAATATGTATTGAAAGGATATTAAAATTTAATTGCTATTCACCTTATCACAACTGTAAATTAAACCCCATCATGTAATGACTATAAGTTTTTACCTACTTACTTATGAAACGAACGATTTTCTTCTTTTCTAAACTGCTTTCTACAAACGGCACAATTCTTCACCATTTTGCACTAAATATATTGTCACTAAACTATGTAAATATGACCACTTTTTGATCGGAGAACACAAAAGACATTTATTAGAATTAATGGGACACATGTCAAACTGAAATTGTGATAATCAAACTGAACCGGTTGTATCCGAAACGACCGCGAACAGAACGACTAGCGAATCAGAAGCTTATGGGATATTTGCAACTGAAGTGCCTTGGACTGACTATCTTAGCAACAAACAAACCAATACACATTATGTATCTAGGTATAAGTTCTTTAATCGGAGGTATCTGGAGGTGTTTGTTTAGTCTGCAGTGTCCTGTTAGTAATCCTACATAGATACGCAGATTACTCCCGGACATCTGGAGTGTTTGCCTAACTTAAGACTGGGTGTGGCCATTCTGCTATGTTCGCTGGGCCACAAGGCTATGGCTGCGTAACAAAGCATGGGTCTTATCACAGCAGTGTACAGCTAGAAGGAGATAATGGGTGAGAAAGCCCAGGACCTATCGACTGCTCTGCGACACTGCCGGAAGGTCGCACATGCCCCGTTTATTTAACTTCTATATATATCTTCCAATTTAAAGACGGTCAAATATAACCCCCAGGTACTTGACTTCGCCCGCTAAATGGAGTTGAGTTCCCGATAATATAAAGAATAAGTTTTATCATTAAGTGACTTTTTGCCAAGAAAGATGTGGTGCACATTTTGAACTTCTTCTGCATTAGTGGACGCACTAGGCGATTTAAGGGAATAATATAAAAACTGAAATGACTTTTGAACCATCAACATTTGGATAACCACATATGATTGGAAAAGACTTCCCCCATCACCTCACTTGGTTTGGTCTTCCACTTTTAGGACACCCTCTATCTTGGGTGTATTATTGATTTGACTGCGTATTAATTTTTTGTATTAACAGTTAATACAACACACTAAACCTATTTTCTGTCCCACCAACAATATTAATATATTACTTTCAATTCATCGCCTTAAAGCTTATTTCCCCAGCATTGATCTTGCAGATCCCCGAATATTCCATTATAACTCTCCTTAATATGCGGTTTTGTTTCCTACACCGTTTATTTATTCATTGCTACAAGAAGTAACCACAACAACTTAAATCAAATAATCTGAATTAAATATTTCCTTAAAGTGTGTGTAGTTATGTTTGCTGTGTGGGAAATTGGGTTTATTAATAATAAGTCATATAATTACATTACATATAACTAGAAGACTGATGGCCCTGTGCCACGGTAAATTATTTGTCGTCAACTTTTCGTCACTTAAATCTTTTTTTTTTCCAATTTGAATTGCGAGAGATAAGTTTCAAAAAGAGGAAATTTTTAAATGAATATTTTTTTCTCTGCTTATAGTTAAATTAGAACAAATATGTATATATTAAGAGCAGAAAAAGCACTGTTTATTTGCAGATCTTACCGAGGATCTACTATTATACCTAGATATTCAACACCGTCGTCTTGGTTTCGTGGATGGATACAATATTATTTTCACCAGTATTTATATTAGATGGACCAAAATTAGGTTTTTTGTACAAATTAGAAGGAATGTACTTAGTTCATCACAGTTTATCGCTGTCGGTTAAAGACCACTACTACTATTTACTTTTCATTGCTTCCCAATTTTTATTTATATATATTAAAACCGTGTGATCGGCAAAATTTGTATCCTTATTTCACTTTATAGTTCAAGATCATTTAAACTTAAAACTTTATATACTGGCTCGATTATTTTTTAAAATGTATTGAAGTCAAGACTAAAATAGTTTTATACCCTATTCAGTTTCTCGATACTATAGTCAGTCAGTCAATAAAAGCTGTTAATGGGCCTTTTGGAACTCATGCGACCCCCTTATTATATACTTCTTTATTATATTTTTTCATTTTCGAAATATTGAGGAATGAGACACAATATATCTTGTACCTAATTAACCAATACATATCGCGATTTAAGAAATACTTTTTACGTACTTCAATGTGTTCACAATTCAATAAAATTCTCATGGATTGACGTGGTAATACAGTAGCGGCGTGCTTGTCGCCAGTCGTATGCCTTAATGGCAAATAACATCAGAATGTGTCAGGAGGCAGATCCGAACAACGTTCAACATGTCATATCTAACACTCGTGCTTGTGTTTATGGCCCACGATAAATCCAACCAATGGATTTACACCCAAACCATATTTCACGCAAGTACAACATATAACCTGTCTCCGTCTTCCACTGGTAATACAGATGTGCAAGAAATGAGGTTGATTATGAGAACATTTGGTTAGACTGTGTTAGCAAAGGACGGGTCATATGTGATGGCGGCAAGTCAGATTGCTAGTTTAGAATTTTTGATAGAAAAATAACTATTAATTAATATTATTATTAATTTACCATTGTATAAAAGTGGAATTTATAAATTATTATCAAAATATTAGCAAACACGAAAATATCCATTATAGTCTTTAGAAATTAGTAAAATATTTTTCTTGAGAACGAATCATTTTATTGTTACAAACACAAGTACATTTTGAGAAAAATTTTATACAGATATTAAGTAAATAAAAAAATATTTTATGCTTCTTATACTCTTAACTTGTTTAAATAGTTTTACAACCTCATCCACGTAGTGGGAAGATACTTCCGTTGAAAAATATACAGGGTGGACCCCATAAAAAAATATAATTGATGAAAAAAATGTGTCGGAGGAGTAAAGGACGATAATATTTGATATGTAGTGGGTGGTCACTCTAAAGAAAAATTATGAAAAAATATGGCGGAGAACGAAGAGACGAATCCCCAAGCTAAGGGCTGCTCTACCGAGCACAATGTCCTGGCAGGTACGTAAGTCGTTTACAGACAATTCCGAGTTTCAACATCGAAACGTTTGGACGACCCATGATCTGCCGTCAACAAGTGAGATCATGGAGACATGGCAAGGATCGCTCCCACCGCCGACCGCCTAGTAAAGTCACATTATTTTGAGCCTTTCGACTCTCAGAACACCAAGAGAGATTGTTACCACCTTCGACTAGAAAGGACGCGGCCTTAGAAGCATTAAGGCATAACCCCGCGGACAGTAGCTACTAGCTACGCACCACCGCCCGCTCGAGCGAGTGCGTAAATCAACCTGTCTCACGACGGTCTAAACCCAGCTCACGTCCCCTATTAGGGAATATAAGAAATGTTGTTATCACTATTTCCAAGAGGAAAGCCTGATACTCTTTTAGTAAAAAAAAAAACACGGGGTAGTCATCCTACGGAAAAAATAAATACATGAAAGATAGAGATAGAGAGAAAAATTTTGCGTAAATACTTCTTCAGATTTTTTTCGTAAGAGACTTGGGTAGGAAATCTGGATGTGGAGTTAGTGATTCCTTAGGTAGCGGATTTTTGTATATTTTTGTCACACTAAAATACTAGTTGAATAAAGAGAACTCAAAACAATATTTTAACATACATGTTATTGAGGAACTCATCAAAGGAGCTATTCTTGCAGTTAACTAAGGCGCATCAAATTATCTGTAATTGAAAGTAACAAGAAATCTGCAAAGGTGTTTACACAAAATTTCCCTGTCTATTTGGCATCTTTCATACCTGAATTATTTCTTTGTTGATAAAAAACATGATTTAAAAAAGAAATAAAAAATCGCTGATATACAGGGTGTTTCAGCTAAAAGCCCCCGGGTCATTATCTCGTAAAATAATAAAGATACTTAAAATTTGTAAATCGCGGATAATTGACACCAAAAAAGGTCTTAAATAACTGTAGTTAGAATTGTTCCTTCCCAGTGCACAGAGATGGCGCTGCGGTGAGAACTTATTTTTTGATGGCTGAAACCTTGAAACACGATTCATACGATTAATAAATAAATTGTGAATAATTTTGTCTATGTAAAGAATTTTGTAAATACCAGCCGTTTTGGAGCTACATGAATTTTTTTCTCCATTTTTGTGTCTCTGTAAATTTGGAGAACTTCTGCAACTTTTCTGTTTATCATTTTAGAACACCAATTATTTAGAACTTTTATCTTATTATATTTCATACTTGTTATATTATTACATAATTTGAAAATTTTTATAATTTTCAGAATTTTTCAAATGCAACTAATTTTTAAAATTTGAAACTAGTAAAAATTTTCAAAATATGTAATAATATAAGAAGTATGGAATATAATAGATAAAAGTTCTAAATAATTGGTGTTCTAAAATGATAAACAGAAAAGTTACAGAAGTTTTCAAAATTTACGGAGACAAAAAAATGGAGGAAAAATTCGTGTAGCTCCAAAACGACCGGTATTTACAAAATTTTTTACATAGTCAAAACTATTCACAATTTATTCATTAATCGTATGAATCATGTTTCAAGCTTCCAGCCAACGAAAAATAATTTCTCACCGTAGCGCCATCTCTGTGCACTGCGAAGGAACAATTCTAACTGCAGTTATTTCAGACCTTTTTTGGTTTCAATTATCCGCGATTTACAAATTTTAAGTATCTTTATTATTTTATGAGATAATGACCCGGGAACTTTTAGCTGAAACACCCTGTATATAACATTTTTTAATTTTTTTTTAAATAAAAACTTATTTAACTACTTAACTTTCTGTATTGTATTCTTTTAATAAATAATAAAAAATCTCTATACAATTTTGTTAAAACTGAAAGTTGGCTTAAAAACTGTTTTGACTTGATTCTGCAAGTCAGGCCGCTTGCGAGCTTGTTGGGACTGGTTGAAACATGCAAATCCCGGTCGACTATATAATTTAATATTTAGTATCGACTGAATGTTGGCGCGGGACGTATATTAAAAATAAATGACTAGTCGAGGCAGGAAAGAAGATAGAGTTTGGCAATATTTTGTCAAAAAAAAGGTTATGGACAAACTTGGACGCCGCGCCGTGTAATATGTAAAAAATGTAACAAGGAAATTCAGTCTTGTCAACAGGCTTAAAAACCACTGGGATACCTGTAAAAGTCAATCTAGTGATTGTGAAAAAAATAATGAGTGCCAAGCCACCACAAGCCAAAGTGAATATTCCCAACGAACAGCAACCGGAAATTTGAGTGGTAGTAGTTACAGTAGCACTTTAAGCAGATTTGTTTCAAGAACATGTCAAGACAAAAAGAAAAAAATGGACAAACAGGTAGCCACAGCCATTTTTGCAACAAATTGTTCTTTTAAGTCCATTGAACATAGATAATTTCGGATAGATAATAGATAATTTCGGAAGCGATTGACATGTACCTCCCGTCTTCTAGGTTTCAGTTATCAACCCCTTTAAATGAAATATTTGAAAAAGAGAAATCAAAGTGCTTGGAAAAAATCAGGTCAATCAGTTTGTACGTCTCTTGATGGTTAGTTAAATGTTCATAATGAACCAATAATTTGTGCAGTTTGGATATTAGAAAATTGAAACAATTTTCTTCTGGAAAGTGTAGATACATTAGGACAACCACACACTGGCGATTATCTTGCAAACTTGGCCATGCAAAAATGAGTATAACATAGTTACTAGTTTGGTCACAGAAAATGCATCAAACATGAACAATATGAGAGAAAAAATTGTCGAGGCCCTGGATTACCTCATTATAATATACGGGTTTTCTGCCCATATACTGAATTTGCTTTCCAAAAATTTGGAAGTTGCAAAAGTAAAATCACAGTAGTTCAAATTGTAAAATATTTTCGCAATACACACTTGCCAAATGCTTGGTACAAAGAAAAATTGGGCAAGAAACTAACATTACCACAAGATGTTAGATGGAATACAGTTTCCGACTGCCTTGAGGTTTATGTCACTGAATGGCCCAAGTTATTACAAATATGTGAAGAACACAAAGATGACATTGATGTATTGATTTAAAAAAAAAAAACTAAAAGAATGGCCAAAGACTTTTTAAAATTGCTGAAATCAATTTTTATAACAAATGACAGAATTCATCAGAAAGGTGCTAGTTTGTCCCTTGCAGTTGAGGAATGGAAAAATTGATTGCCGTTTTTTATAGTTTTGAAGATGAGGACAGAATTTAAAGCAATATTTGAAAGGAGATACGATAAAGTTTTAACGCCATTTCTCTTTTCGGAATATTTGCTGGATCCTATTAGAAATAAAAACAAATACCCCTGTCGAAAGAAGGTGGCTTTAGATATAGTTTCCCAATATCTTCCGGGCACAGAGCTATTACCGTCAATAACTAAGTTGGAAGCGAAATCCGAACAGTTCGAAGAAACAATGTTTTCAGAAGAAATATTACAAAATAAATTAACAAAGTACTGGATAGGGATTGCATTACCGGTTAACCGGTTAACCGGTTATTAGGATAAAAAACACATGACGATAATTACCGGTAATTTTAATTTTTTACCGGTTATTTCGGTAAATTCTGAACTTACGATATGTCACGTGTTCAACGTTTCTATTTATGTCACTGACTAGTATTCACTAAATACAGAGTGACTGTCCCAACACCGAGCTCTTTTAACAATAAATAAATAATATTATAAAAAGTAAACTCCAAACACCCTAAGCCCTAAGAAATACAAGAGAGACATTGACAATATCTTACGACAGAAAATTGAATATTTCACTGCCGCAAATATCTGTGGAATACATTTAGAAGTATGTTATTACCAATTCTTATTAACTTATCGACCCACCAATATCGATTGAGGAAGGGCATTTTCAGCTGGTGGTATTCTATGCACAAATATCAGACGACTAACATATATAGCTTTGAAAAACTAACCCTTTTAACAGGCTATTTTTAAAAAATATTGTATTTTTAGATTAGGTATTCAGTAAATGCCCTATTTGAGTTTATGTTTATAATTTTTGTTATTTAAGTGGATATTTTTGCTATTTACAGAATAATTAGTTATTTAAATTTATTTCATTTATATTTTTTCTTTTTGATAAATTAACTCCTATATAAAAAAGTCACATTTTTGTCACTTTGACAACGATAAAAAAGGTGCATCGTTTTTTATCACCGATAAAAATGCCTGTTCCTCAAAAGCAGAGTACACCTATTAGTCGCACGTCACTTTGAAATCTGTACTGTCAGCTATAATTTTTAAGTATTGTGGAAACTATACTGTACGATATGAGTCGTTTTGGGAAAATTATAATTATTTTTAATAAATTATTGTTGTTCGTTCACTTTCATATTCTGTCGTTAATTTATCTTGCCAAAAAACACTCGAGCTTTTCTTCTATGGATAAATTTCTTTTTAACTCAAAATTTTGCCACTCAGTAATTTTGCTCGAAAAACTGACATTTGACAAAATCATTCGACCTCCGGTCTCGCGATTTTTTCATGCCAGTTCTTCTTATAAAATCACTGATCGGCAAAATTATTTCATTACAAAGAGAAATTTATCCAATAAAAAAAAGTCTTGTGATTTTACTGTTGATAAAAAACCTTTTGTTTGTTCATTATATCACATATAAGTACGTATATAAAAATGTTTTTTGTTAAATTTAGATAATTTTGTATATCGAAAAAGACAATTGCCATTTTCGCCACCCATCCATTCTAAAAATTACCGGTAAATACCGGTTAACCGGTTATTTACATTTTTATTTACCGATTTACCGGTTATTAAAACTTCCGGTAAATTGCAATCCCTAGTACTGGATCTGATAATTCCCTTTCTATGCCCCACTGTTTCTTCTGCAGACGTGGAAACAATGTTTTCTTCATAAGGATTTGTTCATTCTGATATCAGGAATAGATTGGGCAATGAAAAAGTATCTAATTAGTATTTCTTATAATACTCAATATGTCTTGTTTTGTACTGTTTTGAAAAATATATATGTCTATTTTTATACAATCATATGTTTGTCAAGTTAATGTTACTCCGTATATTTTTCAATAAAAGAATAGCAAGTTTCTTTCTAGAGACATATTAACTACATACAAATGTTATTGTCTTCTGTCCTCCGTCCTATTTTTTCTGTGCCAAATATAATTAGGAAGTTTCCTATTTTAGAAATATCATGTACATGCAACCTCATTTAGTAATCTTTCAGATAACTAGTCAAACAAAACAAAAATTATCTCGATATCTGAAAAACTCACGAACTTATTCAATTTCTTATTTGAATACTTCGCCTCGGCTGAAGTCCACCGTGACGTCACAGTACATAACGCGCTGACTTGCCATGCCGGCGGCTCGCCGTATGTTCCCTTTATTTAGTGTATGTGCTCGATTTTCTGAAATGTCGTAAAATGTCACTTTTGATTCGTTCGTGCCGAGCCGAATTTTCGAATTTCGCCATACAATTTACGATCAGGTTTATCTGGAAGACTTCCTCTATACATCGCGACATCATACGGCCGTCCCAATAGTGTTTTTCGAAAAATATGAACGTGCCAAAATTGCATGTTTTAGCAATTTTTTCGGCTCTCAAATGCAAGCTGGCTATAAACTGCCGGTGCCTGCCAGCGAGTATAAGGGTGCCCGCGCCCGCTCGCTGTTGGCGGAATCATGTATTGTGACGTAATCGAGCCTCAGCCCAGATTATAGCAGCATTTTTAACTTGGAAGGATCATAACTTTTTTACTTATAGAGATAATTAAAAAAAAAAATTTACAGATATTTTTTAGATTTTTACGACTATTTATTACGAGAAAATGAGAAAAATGGAAACTTCCTAATTGTCCCTTTACATTTATTTTATTAATTACATGTTTAGGTGTCCACGATGTATATTTTCACTAAAAGCATATTTCATCTCTTCGCTGGATATATAGCGGAGCGGATCTGGTTTTGAAATGAAACCAACTTTTTTTTATTTTTTTTTTTGACAGTTCGGTTACACGCGTTCTTTTTTGTTATCTTATCAAGTTAGTGCAGCTTAATCACACGAGGTGAGGCAGGAATTCGCATATAAAATTCGTAAAAACAAGTTTTTTCACGATAACTTTATTATTATTGACTTGACGAAAAAAAAGTTAAATTAAAAATTGAAGACCTCGCGGAAGCGCATAATCTGGTATTTGCCGTTTTTTAATTAGAGCGAGTTAAATGGAAAAATAATTGTTTTATATATCCAATAGACACCTAAAACTAGAGAAATGGGCCGCGAAAACTCGTGACGTCGTTAAATAATTACACAAAAAAAAGCGTCTGCGCCGAGGTACTGACCATACCTATCTCTTATATTTTGAGCCGCTGAACATGAATCTGACCTTAGCTTTTTCCCAGCACGTCAGGTTTTTTTTTAACAGCAAATAAACACATACATATTACGATTCAACAGACTTTTCTTGCTGTTAAAGAAAAACTGGACGTGCTAGGGAAAAACTAAGGTCAGATTCGTGTTCAGCGGGTCAAAATACAAGGAATAGGTATGGTCAGTACCCCGGCGCAGACAATTTTTTTTTTTGTGGGCCTGTGTTATTTATAATAAGTTTAATATTTGATAAAGGTAAATTGATAAAATATTATGATGGAAAATAGATTCATATTGCCTAATATCAAAGTCCGAAGTCCCTATCTCTTTTCCTTAACCCTTTATTCCCGCAAACGCATTATGCCCCCTCCCTCCCTTCCTATTGCTTGGATTGCGATATATTTTTTTTAAATAAAGATAGAAAAGATCCTCACTTACCTGTAAAAAAGTTTCTCCTCTGAACCCTTTCCTACGTAAAAAAAACTCATTTGAAAAAAAATAAAAGTTTTTCCCCTCCCACAAATTTGTTTATTTGAAAAAAAATTAAAAAAATTAATACTAGAGATAACAGCGAACAAATTCCATGTTGGTTTTTCAAAATCGCACGACAGGGAAAAAAGTTCGGGGGAGTTTAATAATTTTCCTTTCCCCACCTCCTCCCCCTCCCCAAATTGGCGCACCACCCCCATCCTCCAGATCCATCAATTCTTATCTATTTTACCTACCTCAAAAAATCTCAGCCTCCTAACTCCTTTTTTTTCATGAATTACTTTTACTTAAATTACTTTTTCGTATATTAGTGTTAAGTTTCACGAAAAGTTACAGTCCGATTTGAAAAAATGTATTTACCAGATTATGCGCTTCCGCGAGGTCATCAATTTTTGATTTAACTTTTTTTTCGTCAAGTCAATAATAACAAAGTTATCGTGATAAAACCTGTTTTTACGAATTTTAAATGGGAATTCCTGCTCCACCTCGTGTGATTAAGCTGAACTAACTCGATAACATAATAAAAAAGAACGCGTGTAACCGAATTGTCAAGAAAAAAAAAATATAAAAAAATAAGATACACTACTTTAGCATTCTACTATTATTACCTTATGGGGCCACTTCAGTACAGTTAGAAAATTGTTTATTTTTCACAAGCAGCTGTCCGTGCTATTCAAGGTGCGGGTTACTGTCTTCCATGCCAGCAACTTTTAACACGTTGACTGCCATCTCGGTCTATATGACCGAGGTTTTTATTGTCATGAGGCCAACTCGGTCCATATTTGTCCTGTGGGCTGACTCTGTCTATAAGACCGAGTCCTGTTTTTGGGATCTCTGGATCTTCTGGATCTTTTTGGGATCTCAGAATCTCCCAGCGACTCGGTCCAGCACACTTCTATCGTTATAAATAGACCGAGATGGTGTAGTAAAGGACCGAGACCTTTTTTGACGTTTTTTTTTTGGCAGTTTTTTTTTAAATATTGTGTATCAATTCATAGTGTATTAGCCGATGATATTCATGGCCTGGGGGGATATTTTATTTGGTTAAACCGTTGCTACCAGTTGGCGCCTTATGAGAAATTTGTCTTAACCCGTATGGCAGTCAACGTGTTAAAAAAATACAGGATTATGCCTTTGCCTTGTATTTACATCTTTAAAACATTATTGCAAATTCACCAGCAAGTAAGTAGATAAGTTTCCACAACATTCTGATATGGATTTTTATATTACTAGGCACCCAGACAATCTAGTTCAATGGTATGAAAGGATTTCAATCACTGAGAATATTAAATTGAATGTTATATTATATAACAATGTTGTAAATTATTTTAGGAATACTAGCATCACAAATATAAATCTCACACATTAATTAAGGAAATTCTAATAGAGGAATGCTTTCACAGTGTAAATAATTACTTCCTCATCCAGTGGAAGTATAGTAAAGATGAAAAAATTTAAAAAATGTTTATTGTTCAAATAGGCTTAGAATGTCATGAAACGTCGAGATTTTAAGTTTGAGCAAAAAAAAATTCTGTCTCTCTGTAACTTTTTCTGTGCGCACGATTATCCTGGAACCATTTAGATATTGACTTCAAATTTGGTACACGTATGTATTTTAACGAGATCTGGAACTAGATTATATTTTCATCTTATTCCGTTAAAAGGTTGTAGGTAAATTGGGGTAAATAGGTAAATCAAGCAGGTAAGAGTCCATATCAGTACCCCTACCCCACTATCGATGTGGGATATCGTTTTATGGATTTTTGAGGTAGACGATTACAAACATTATATTAAGTTCCATAAACAATTATTTCCACATACAAAATTTTTTCGTTGTGAGAGACTTGGGCAAATCTGTAAGTGGAATTTATTCTAGATAAGGTTCGCAAAAAAAAAAATTGAAAATTTTCATTGTTCAAATGTCATGAAACGTGGAGATTTTAAGTTTGAGTTAAAAACAACTTTCTGTCTGTCTGTCTCTAACTACTCTGGAACCATTTAAGATATTGAAGACTTGAAATTTGGTACACGTATGTATTTTAACGAGATCTGGAACTAGATTATATTTTGAACTTATTCCGTTGAAAGGTTGGGGTGTAAATTGTGGTAAATGCAGGGTAAATAGGGGGTAAGTAGGTAAATCAAGCAAGTAATAGTCCATAAAATTGGCATTTAGTATATATAAGAGAAGCTAAGGTCTCAAAACATTTTTTGGAATTAGCCACCCATATTACAACCCCAAACCCAATTATTATAGGGGGTGAAAAAATAAAATTGTGTTACAATTCTAGATAATGGCACTCAGTGGGTACTCTTCTTGTATGTAACTTCAAATGTGCTTTTATTGTATGTAAAGTGATCAATAAATAAATAGAAAATGGTACTAATATAAGTTGCTCTAAATCAATTTCCAACTACTTTTTATAGCTGTGAACCTTAATTATGACCCTTTCCTTCATCTCCTGAGATTTATCTGAATCGAAATCATAAACAAACTGAAAGGATATCTTAAACAAAGAACAATTTGTTGCATATTATCCGTGCTTTAGTCGTAACTATTCCCCTATAAAACAATTTCATATTGTGGTAGCAAATTTGATTAGATAGAATTAATGTTAGGGTGGTAGCAAACATGACAATTACGTAATCACCACCAGTGTTTTGATTTTATTGCTGTTTGCATTAGTGCTCATAAATTTCCCATTCAGATATAAACTGATTTATTTTCATACGATAAGTGTCGCTTTCAGTTTAATGGACAAATTAAACCAAATATGGGCAATTTAATATTATGAAAGCCATTGCAGCCATGTTTCAATTAAACTTGTGGTATTATAGGTATATTTGTTACAACCTTTTTGAGATTTTATTAAGTTAATGTTAATGTAATGTTTGATATTGTCTTTCTTCGGTAACCTTTTTACCACTTTATAACTTCCCCTCATAAATTAACTCTATTTAATAGAATTCAAGGCTCGAAATTACAAGCAGTAATTTTTTAATAACAGTAAAAACGTATTTCAGTAGCAACGAATCTTTCTAAAATAAATATACTGTTAGGAATTTATGGTAAAGGATCGACAAGTATACAAATTAATGTTTTATGTTACTCAATGGTTTTCGTGCTACATGTTGTGCATTATATATTTGATCCGGTATATATCATAAATCTTTTTATTTTAACTTTTAAATGGAAAAGTGAGTTGACAGCTTGTTGATTTTACCTTTTCAACTCGATGATGTATAAAATTGCTTCCTGGTTGCCACTTGTTGAACTTTATATATTTACCGTTCTTGCTTATATTATGGTTAAAGTTTGTTAATTTTCTGGTATCTAACGCTAGATTTTGTCGAAAAAAATGTGACATTTCCTATCTAAGCCAAATAGGAACAGCTTCAACTAGCTGTCGATTTTCTTTTATACCTACATTGCTTGAACACTGCTAGTTTGAAAATTAATCATTTTGAGAAAATTTTTTAAATTCTTTGTGTAACGATTTAATATTGAAAGTGTTCTCTTAGTCCAGTTACCAAAAATGAAAAAGAGTTCATAATTCGAAAAAAGCCGCTGCCTAAGGAGTCACTACTTCCCCATCGGATTTCGTAAGTCTCTTAAAATGAAAAAAAATACGATATTATACAGTGCGTGTAATTGCCCATTAGGTATGTACATTCACGTAGCGCGAGAGATATGACAGTTATTTCATTTCAGCCAGCTGTCACACGCGATGTGGTAATTCTTACCCTATTGATCGAAAAAAAAATCTTTTCTGAAGAGGGACAAAAGTATGATGTTATTTTTTTTGTAGGAGAATAGTTTTTGAGTAAAATCGAGAGTAAAATGGAAATTAAAAAGTTATAAAATAATTTCTGTATATAATTCTTTATTTTTTATATTTTCGCGCCTCAAACCGTTTAAAATATGTCAATTTTATCGCATTTTATCAATTTTGAGCAAAAATTAAAAAAAATTAAATTTTTTAAAATATGTTTTGAAGCTTTCTTTGGACAATTTATTCTCCTCATAAGCCTCTTTGGTCTTTTCTTCTATTAAAGCTTGCTCATCATCAGAGGTAACATATTCTATTATAGTCAGGAAATTTTTGAAAACTTTAGAGTTTCAGTATTCATACTCATACTGATGTGAATATGAATTTTGCTTTCTTGCAAATATAAGGCCCTTTTCAACATCATTTTCTTGTAATTTTAAAAAATAATTTTCAAAATAGTTTTTGATGCTGATGGTAGGGTAGGTAGCAATCATTGATATTAGAGAGATTTTAGGTCCCTTAGCTGATACGTTGAACATAAAACTTTATACTGAACATGCATTTTAAATAAAAACATACCAAAATGATGTATTTGTCTGTTTTTTATGTTCAACCATTTTAACTCTTTCAGTTTATGCAATACATGGTCAAAGGAGCGTAGATTGTATAAGTAAACCTAATGCAGGTGTTTTGAATTTTTTAATTTACTTAATCCAAACTGAAACCATACACTATATCTCTGTAATTCAGATGTGATGAAACAAGGAATTCACATAGGGCTATCTTAAATTTAAAGTTGATAATACTTCTATTACGAAATAAATGCCTCAAAGACATCATCTCTGCATAATTTTAGCAATATGTGCCCTAAATCTAAGCTCATTATCGAAAACGATATCTAAGTTTTAACTTCTTTACTAGGATTAAGTTCAGAGTTTGACATGCGTAATTTAAAATTTTCGTTCGCCCACAGTTTATGTGGCCCAAAGAATATTACTGCAGATTTAGTAGGGTTAATTTTAAGTCCGTTGCATATTGTATACGTGTATATATTCTCCAAGTAATCATTCAAATTGCATTGTTTCTCATAGGCATTATCCTTAGTAAAACTTATGTACAACTGAGTGTCATCCGCATACTGGTGATGTTTACAGTGTTTCAAAGTATCTCCCATATCTAAAGTAAAAATAATAAATAGTAACGGCCCAAGTACTGAATCTTGAGGAACGCCTTTTGACAGCATAACATCACCAGATATGGATGACCGCATCCGCACAACTTGAAACCTAACCCGTAATAATGAAGCTTTGCATACAATAACCTATGATATACCTATCGTATCAAATGCCTTACTATAATCAAGAAGAGCTAAGGTCGTTGTCATTCCCTCATTCACAGTAGTAATAATATCATTCTGCACTTTTAGTAGTGCGGTGACAGAACTATATATCCTGCAAAAGCCAGACTGGTATTTCGCTAGTAAATTATTATTATTCATAAAACAAAAAAGTTGGTGATGTAGTATTTTTTCAAACAATTTGGATAAAATAGGGAGTAAGCTAATTGGTCGTAGATCTGAGAATGATTCCATATGACTAACCTTGGGCAAAGTAAGTACTACAGCTTTCTTCTATGCCCCTGAAAAGTTTCCACTGGCAATGCAAAAATTAAATATATGATGAATATGTGGAATAATGAAATCACAACAGATATTTAACAGTTGACGAGATAATCTTCCATATCCAGAATAGTTTCACTTTAAACTTTTTAAAGCAATGAATATATCATTTTCGATTATCTCATGAAATGTAAAAAAACTATCACGGTTATTATATTTATTAATAGTCTCTAATGAAATTGGTAGATTAAAGTTCATACCAAATGCAGAAAAGTTATTTTTTTTCTATATTGCTCAATTTTTGTGGTAGGTCCAAATTTATAGCTTAAGCTTTAGCTTTAGCTATAGCTTTAAATAAGCCAGCTTTTCTTGCCTGATAGCATTAAGAACATAATTCTTCTTGGTTTTATAAACTCCCAGACATTTGGTCGTTTGGTTTTGACTCAACCTTATCCACATTATATAACAATTGCCAATCCACAGACCCCAGTGTCTGCTACAATTCTTCTAATTCAAAATATTTAAAGTTTCTAAAAGAAACTAATTTAGGTGGAAGTTTTTGTACTTTTACATTTATGCTTAGATATATTAGATCGTGATCCGATATTTCGTGCATAGGTTCTTGTAAAACGGAATCAAAAAGCTCTGGGTTACTAACTATTATTAAATCAATTAAAGAACTGGAATTATTGTAAGTTCTGGTGGCGTTATTTACAATTTCTTCGAGTTTGTAAGTGTGTAGAAGCTCTGTAAATGTTTCAGTTATAGCATTTAGGCTACTTTAATTAATATTGAAATCACATAGTAGTACTAGCTCATCAGACACTGCTGATAAAGTGGATATGCAGTTTTCAAATAATTCTAGTCCACGAGCAATCTGTTGTGCTGATGGTCTATAAAATAAGTACTCCACAATCAAATGATATGTGAGGTAATTTTAAAATAAATAATAAGAATTCAATGGATGGGTCATCATAGGTATTAGATACAATTTCAACTTTAAATTTTTGTTTTGAAGTACTCCAATACGTGCGTCGGGTGTAGGTCTATTACGCCATAGGTTTATTTACACCATAAAAATTATAGTTAGGTATATTAACATTTTCATTACCTGACCGCCCAGTTTCAGTTATACCCATTACATAAAAACTATGTTAATTTAGAAATTCTTTGACTTCATTTAAACTAGGTATTAAGGATCTCATATTAATGTGAGAAATTTATCAATTATTATTAATAGGTATTAATTTTACGCAGATATTGATTATACCACAATAATAAGAAATACAATATAAAATATATTACAATCAAATCGAAAATGCAAACAATAAATTCTACAAATTTTATTATTATTATTTTTTTTTTCAGTAGCTATCAAGGACATTGATCCTGATTTGCTTGATTGGGTCTTGCTATTTTGGGAATGATTCTCAGTTTTGGTGATATGATCTTCTGGTCTACTGATATCCATCTGGTATGTGCTGGGGTTACCTTCAAGCTGGATGCTATTTACTGTTCGCTGTTGAAAGTCAGATGCCTTATAAGGTTCACCATTTATTATTAAGGAGTGACCCTTTAAATAGGACTTGGCTATTTTTAGTTGGTTCACTAGGATCTTATGATTTGCAAGATCTTTAAGACAGCGGTCGATTGCAATCGAAATCGGTGTAGTTTTCAGTTTATATAAATTTTTTAATAATGACGCTTTCTTAAGATACGAAACAAATTCCAGTATAATTGGTTGCTCTTTGTTCTGCCAATTTCATTAATTTTGTTTACATCTTCTTTCTTTATATTGATTTCAAGTAATTCTTCAAGCTTTGAAAGTGTATTATTTAGTAGATCATCAGAGTGTACTAGGCCAAAGACCACTACTTATATTGTTTTTACGCAATTTACGGTCAAAAGTTGTACAACGGTTTTCTAGTTTAAAAATTTTCTTCTCTAGCACCTTGATTTGTAGAATAACGCCTCTGATATCTTATTTCAATTTATCTTTAGACTAATTAACTGTATTTTTAATTTCATCGACGTACGCTTTGAATTTCTGATCTATTTGATTTATAATATTTTCCTCGTTTAACACAATGTGCAGATTTGACGTGTACGGTTAGCTTTAACTAGCAGCTGATGTTCAAAAACTAATACTGATAAGGAGTTTGCATGTAACACTTTTGGTTATATGCTTATATAACTTCCTTATTTTAAATGTCATGCCTTATTTTTTTTATGCCGGATTAGAATATGCATTATTTTAAGGTAACTTCAACCAATAGATTTTGAGATATTTCGATTTTATTGAGATCTGATGCGAAAACCAACTCATAGTTGGAAATTAATAACATTTGCTATGGTAAATTCCGAGAACCAATTTTACTCATATATCCATGAGAGATGGAGCTTATGTGGGCTCAAGCTACAGATACCCCAAAATATACAGGGTGTTTAAAAAATGAGATTAAACTTCTACAACTTCGACCTCCATTGAATAGCTTATTTCAAATGGAACATACTATATTTTAGAAGCCTACTTTTATTACCTTTAAAGTTACTTAAACGTCGTAAGAGATGGTAAATAGTTCGATTTATTTGTGTTTTTTACTCTCTCTCTCTGTCTCTGGAAAAAAATATTAAATGTGCAGAAAATACATATTGAATCATATACATCGTCTGAAAAAAAATTAATCTTTCACCCTTACGAGACTAAATTAATTTAAAAATATGTATTACTTCTAGCCCTGTCAAGTTATCCTTGTATTGTGTAATAAGACATAATATAAACAAAAACTTAATTAGAATCCAAAGTTAAAATTGTATAAAAAGTAAAAAATAAAAAGAGTAGAAAAACTCACTCATTTCATGTCTCAGTAAATAAAATCGTCCACCTTATATTGTCTATGTGGCTTAACAAAATAATTTTCAACTTACTTTGTAATAGTAATTTTATTTCTAATGTTTTATGTGTCAATCTGAGCAATTCAGTGAGAACGAAAAACCCTGTACAAATTGTTGATGACTTTGAGGCTGGCGTAGAATATTTAATTTATTAAGACATACGGTACCCAAGTTTTTTCATTTTAAATACTTGATAGTAACTGTGTAGTTTTCAGTGCATACAAACTTTAAACAACGAATTTTATCACGGTAATCGCACTGTATAGTATGTAACGGTCGTTACTCATGATGTAGTTGGCTAATACATCCCATACCGTATCTGCTTTGCATACCAACGGGTCTTATAAATTTTCTTCAACGACCTGGATCTGAAATATCCAGCAAAAGTAAAGGTTCATATGGAATTCTGTTACAGGTGCCTAGAGAAATATTTAAGAATCTTATCGGTAAGGGAAATGTCTTATATTGCTTTAGTAATAGTAATGAATTCTTTAATGAAATTGTATAATATTATATACTAATTTGTTTTAATCAATGAATCGCTGTCTATATATTTATAGTACGTGAGCCAGCGATTCTTTTAGTTGCTATATTTCTTTAAACTTGTTTTTTTTTCGATCATATTAATGTAATAGAGCAAGATCCCGTGAACGCCAGACCTACGGTATTTTATAAAATCTGAAAATTTTTCTACGGAAGTACATTACTACAGGTAAGAACGATTGGCTACTATGAACAGTCGGTCGCGGTGGGTTTGACAGGTAACAGGTAGCAAAGGTGTATAGAATTGCTGCTCAAAATCATCATACTATAAAGCGTAATTTTTTGATATTGTTTACGAAATGCTATAATAATTCACGTCCTCGACTGCCAAACACTTTGTATGGTGGCAACCCCCCGCCAAACCCCTTTAAAGTATAAAAAATTGTAATTGTACTTACGTTATTTTATAAACTCTGAATTTTATATATGTTACTTGGGCAACTATTTTAAGGTGTTTTCAAGCAGCCAGACAGTTTCGAAGGTTTCAACTCCCTACCAGACATAGTTGAAGTTCAGCTGTAGGTATGAGCGCAAAGGAAAAGCATAACATAACATATTGAAGTTGTTTAATTTCCTTAATTGGCATAAAAGTGAAGCCGGCGAGTGTGGTCAAAGTGCCGTGTTTTTTGCTTTAGGTCGAAAAATCAGGCGTGTATGATGATTCGCACGTTTGGGTACTTACAGGTACTGGAAATAACTTAAGATATGTAGACTTAACAACTTAACAAAGATCCACGCACAACTGGGCGGATCTATCTGTAAAAGCTTGCCTGGATTCCATGTAATCACAGGATGTGATTATAATAATGCATTTTTCAGAAAAGGAAAATTAAACTTATAAAACATTGAAACAAAAACAAGAATATCAGGAAGCTTTCATCAAATTTGGAGATAGTGAGTTATTTGAAAATACTAACTAACAACATAATATCTCATCATACAAAAATTTATATGTGATATATATAATGTTAATGAGATAATTGATGTTGATGCTGCCCGGCTCCAAAAATGTTCATTAATACATATACAGTCTCAGATGTCAACGAAGCTTTTGACCTCAAAACATTTTGATGCTAGCAGTCTACCACCCTGCAAAACCGAGTTGCTACAGCAATTTCTGAGAGCAAATTATATATCCAGTATTTGGAATAATGCTCACTTGAAAAATCCTAGTATCTACCAGCCAGAAAATAATGGTTAGGTACAGGAAGAAAATATCTACAATTTTAAGTGATTCGATGGGGATCAGCTACCAAACTTTTTCAATGATTCACTGAAAAACTTATCAGGTATTTAATAATTATTTCAAATTATTATACATACATTTGTAATTATTCATAACTGTATTACCTTATTTATATTTTTACAGAAACTGATCAAGAAGACGATGTGGAAAGTCATGAAGTAACTGAATGGAATAGCAGTGATGAAGAAATTGAAGATTACAACAACAACGATGAAAATGAATAAATACATTTCATTTTTGTATAAATCGATCGATATTTTAATAAAATTGAATTTTGAATTATGATAAACCATTACTAAAAATATAAATAAACAATTTGTCCATTAAACTTTTTATTAACAAACTATTTTTTAATATTAGGTTCATAGTAAACAATAAAATTTTAATAAAATATCGAAATTTGATTCATTTCACTTTTAAATAAATTTTAAAAAAACCACATTTATAAACGGAAATTAATTTTCTATTGATTTATTAAATTCAGTTTTTAAAAATTTATTAACTGTAAAATTATGGTAATACTACGGGGGCCCACCCTAAGTGTCCATGCACCCTCCCCCGATCCTTAGGACAATGTTTTTCATAAAGATTAAAGCCCAAGGAACAATTTAAGACATGTCCAAAAAAAAATAATTGGCTGCACTTTCAAAATGGCGTCCGTTAAAAAAAATTTGCAAATATTGTTTTTGTCATTTAACACAAAAACTAAAAAAGATGGAGAAAAACTTACTGCACAAAAAACAAAGTGCATGAAATTTTCTACAATTTTGTTCCTATACAATATTTGGATAGGAGTTACCGTTTTCCAGATACTACTGTTACCGTTTTCGAGATAAATGTCTGCAAATTATAATATTATTATTATTATTAATTTATTTCAGTTTATTTTATTTAATTTTTATGTTAATAATATAAAGTTATATTATACGCCTTACAATAATTGTCACAGTTATTTCTTTTAAGTGATTTACCGATATCTGAATTTCCATGTTTTCTTAATTTTGGACTCATTTATCTGGAAAATGGTAACCCCTATCAAAATACTGTATAGGTACAAAATTGTAGAAAATTTTATGCGCGTTGTTTTTTGTGAAGAAAGTTTTTGTCCATCTTTTTTAGTTTTTGTGTTAAATGACAAAAACAACATTGGCAACAGTTTTTTTTAACATATGGCCGCCATTTTGAAAGTACAGCCAGTTTTTTTTTTAGAATATGTCTTAAATTGTTCCTTAGGTTTCAATTTTTATGAAAAACATTGTCCCCAAGGATCGGGCGGGGGGTGCACGTACAGCTAGGGAGGGCTCCCCGACTATAAGTAATTATTCGAAAATTTATTTTTAATTTATAAATAATTTCTACATAATTGAATTATCTGATAAATCTAACTGTCGTATTTGTACTTGCTTTTATATGCACTTGCCTTTCCTTTGCCCTCATACCTACAGCTGACCTTCAACTATGTCTGGTAGGGGGTTGGTACCTTCGAAACTGTCTGGTTGCTTGGGAAACTCCTTAAAATAGTTGCCCAAGTAACATATATAAAATTCAGATTTTATAAAATAACGCAAGTACAATTACAGTCTTTTATACTTTAAAGGCACCATACAAAGTGTCTGGCAGTGGAGGACGTGAATTATTATAGTATCTCGTAAACAATATTGTAATATGTTGCACCCCTTAAAATTTAAGGTTATGTTACTAAAAAGTAGGCAGACTTCAACAGATCGAATGTCTGAATGAATGTAGTGTATTTGCACCTACTCGAAAAAGAACCTACCAGAAGATTCCAAAGTGACATCTGGAATTCTCTAGAGAATGGTGGCGTCATCACAGAACAATCGAGATCTGTCATTTTTAGGTATAAAAGACCAACCGCATTCTCGGCGAGTAGTTCAGAAGTTCAGAAAGTATAGAAAGTGATGTTAAGAGTTCAAAGAGAAACAAAGTGATAAACATTGTGATTTTAGTCAGTAAAGTGTATTTAAATTAGTAGTAGTATTGTGAACTGTGAAGTATCCAGTAGATATTTAATAAAGTGTGTTAGTGAACATCTCTTGTTATAATTTTTGGAACCCACGGAATTTGCGAGGGTGGTTTCCTAAGGGTGGAAACACGCGACAAATTGGTGTCAGAAAGCGGAATTTTATGACAAGAGGAGCTCTGAAGTTGTGTTGGAATGTTCGAGAAGTATTCTCGAGAGTTAGTGCTAACACAGGACTAATTTACTGGACATTGTTCGAGGGTTATTTTCGAACAGGAAAATAGTGTTTAAGTGCATTTTTGAGACATTGTAGAACATTTTATTAGGACATTAGTGTGATAATTAAATCCTTTGAACTGAGAAGTGATAGAGACACTGAAAAAGACTCATTTAGTGCGTGAAAATTTCTAGAACTTTTCTATTTGGACATTAGTGGAGATTATTAAATTCTCTGAACTGGATAGTGACAAGAGACTCTGGATAAGACTTTTTCGTGCTATTTCGTGATTTGTCTGGAAAGTTCTGATATTGACGTGACAGTTAAATTTATTTTATTTTAATTTCATTGTATGCCCGTAACAACAAGAAGTATGGCATCCGATAAACAAATACAGGACTTATTCGAACAATTCCAAAAAATGATGGCGCAGCAACGGCAGGAAGATAAAGAAGAACAAGAGAAAAAACGTCAAGAGGAGAAAGAAGAACAAGAAAAGCGACGTCAAGTAGATAAAGAAGAGCAAGAAAGACAACGTCAAGAGGAAAAAGGCGCACTCAGAAAAATAATGGAAGACTTGGAAGAAAGACGCCAGGAGGAATTAAGGAAAATCCTGAGCGATCAAATAAAAATACAACAGGACGCAATCATTTCTGTCAAAAGTGAAGTCAAAGAAGAGATAAGCAAGGTAGAAGAAAAAGTAGATAAGGTCGAAGATAAAGTAGGTGAAGTCAGGACCGAAGTCGGTCAAGTAAAAGGAAAAGTAAATCAGTTTGAAGAAAAGATGAGTGAGTTCGAAGAAGAAGTCAAGGGAGAAATAGACCGGCTTAAACGACAGTTGAGAGATAGAGGAAGCCAGCAGGTGGTATCATCAGGTCAGCGACTAAAACCTCCTTCTTTTGACGGCCAAAGTTCCTGGACAACGTACAAGAGGCAGTTTGAGGCAGCAGCGTGTGCGAACAACTGGGATAACGAGGAAAAGGCCATGGCATTAGTTCTGGCATTAAGGGGCCAGGCCTCAGAGTTGCTTCAGACTATCCCAGTGGATAAACAAAGGGACTTCAAAGTCTTGGAAGCTGCATTGGACTTGAGATATGGCGACCAACATCTCGCCCAAGTATACCAAGCCCAGCTAAAATCACGAACACAAAAGGCTGGAGAGAGTTTACAGGAATTCGAAGCTGCGATAGAGAGACTGGCACACCTGGCGTATCCGAGTGCACCTAGAGAATTTCAGGAACAATTAGCCGTAGGGGCCTTTTTAGATGGCATAAGGGACGAAGAGGTCAGGCGAGTTCTGAGGCTGACAAGACACCAAAGTAGTAGCGAAGCTTTGGTGCGTGCACTTGAAGTAGAAGCCGCCTACAGAGATACGCCAAGGTCAAGAGTGCGAGCTGTGACTCTCGAAGAATCACAACCAGAAATGAACCAGAACCCCATGTTGACAGAAATACAGAAAATGTTCACCAAATTATGTGATAAATTGGATGGCCTCGGGAAGCAAGAAAAACAACAAAATAGAGGAAAGCCGAGCGGAGGTATTAAATGTTACAACTGCGGCAAGGTAGGACACATGAAGCGAGACTGTCGACAGCAGAATTCGGAGAGTCGAGTAAATGCTGTGAATCTTGAAGAGAAGCAGGAAAACAGTACCAAGGGGGTTGTTCTGGCTAGGGAATGCAGTGACCCCAGAGAAATAAAGATTTCTCAGCTTCGAAGAATCGCAAGCAGTCTGTTGTTGCATGGATATGTGAACGGAAGAAAATGTTTGTTTACCATCGACACAGGTACTACGTCATCAATAGTACGGCCAGGATTTATATCGGGCATAAAGATTACCAAGAGGCAAAATGAAGAAGTGATCGTCCGGACAGCTACGGGGGACAGGGCTACGGTTCATGGAGAAGTAGACCTGGGTTTGCAGATTGGGCATTTGAGGTTCGACCACAGGGTCATCGTGGCTGACATCACGGATGACTTCATTTTGGGACTGGACATTATGGAACAGTATGGATTTATTGTTGACGTAGGAAAGCGAGTCTTAAGGATTGGGAACGAACAATTTATTTTGTCAAAAGTGAACGACCAATGCGAGAAAACCAGGCTGTTGACAACGCAGGCAGTCAAAATTCCTGCATTATCCAGAAAACCAGACAAGGAAGATTGCAAGCGCTACCCTCAGGTGGGAAAATTGCCGAACATGGTTGAAGTGAACACTGTCAAGGTCGATCTTCCAGACAGTTGGTCAAAGAAAATTCTGAGGCGAGAGCAATTGCGCGATGTAGAAATCGGACCCATGTTGCGAGCAAAAGAAGAGGGAACGCGTCCAGCATGGAAGGATGTTTCCGACAAAGAAGTGGGGCTGAAGGCTTTATGGTCACAATGGGATTCACTTACGGTCGTAGATGGGCTTTTGAGGAGAGCATGGGAAAGCCCAGATGGGAAGCAGGTTGCCATGCGTCTAGTGATTCCCAGGTGTCGTGTACCAGAAGTACTCCAGGAAGCGCATAATGAAACGTCCAGCAGACACTTCGGCATAAACAAGACATTGAGTAGAGCACGGGAACAGTTCTATTGGGTTAATAGTCGCCAGGATGTGGAGGCCTGGTGTCGCAAGTGTAAAAATTGTGCTGCCCGTGGAGAACCATTTTCGATGAGCAACTACAGAAATGGAAGCCGAGAACAGCCGAAGAATGATCGAGAGCAGATGAACAGAACTAGTAACCGCTTGAAGGCTCGTTATGATCAGAATGCCAGTACAGGGGGATTCAAGGTGGGGGATCTGGTTTGGCTGTACAACCCACAGCGGAAGGAATGGAGATCCCCGAAACTTCAACCTCCTTGGGATGGACCGTATACTGTTATTACCCGAATTAATGATGTCGTCTATCGTATTCAACGAAACAAAAAGTCCAAGATGAAGATCGTACACTTGGATAGACTGGCGAAGTATGTGAAAGAGGCTGAATTGCCTGACCGGGACGTTCAGGCTTAAGGAGGGGGCAGTGTAATATGTTGCACCCCTTAAAATTTAAGGTTATGTTACTAAAAAGTAGGCAGACTTCAACAGATCGAATGTCTGAATGAATGTAGTGTATTTGCACCTACTCGAAAAAGAACCTACCAGAAGATTCCAAAGTGACATCTGGAATTCTCTAGAGAATGGTGGCGTCATCACAGAACAATCGAGATCTGTCATTTTTAGGTATAAAAGACCAACCGCATTCTCGGCGAGTAGTTCAGAAGTTCAGAAAGTATAGAAAGTGAGGTTAAGAGTTCAAAGAGAAACAAAGTGATAAACATTGTGATTTTAGTCAGTAAAGTGTATTTAAATTAGTAGTAGTATTGTGAACTGTGAAGTATCCAGTAGATATTTAATAAAGTGTGTTAGTGAACATCTCTTGTTATAATTTTTGGAACCCACGGAATTTGCGAGGGTGGTTTCCTAAGGGTGGAAACACGCGACAATATCAACAAATTACGCTCTATAGTATGATGATTTTGAGCATCAATTCTATACATCTTACCTATTACCTGTCAAAGCCACCGCGACCGACTGTTCATAGTAGCCAATCGTTCTTACCTGTAGTAATGTACTTTCGTAGAAAAATTTTCAGACTTTATAAAATGACGTAGGTCTGGCGTTCACGGGACTTGGACTATAACTAATCCACAAAACAAGCTCCTGCCACTTCATTAGCGGGGCAACGCTTGGCAGCAGCATTTTAATTATATTTAAAAAAGTGTCAATGCTATACGTGTTTAAAGCTGAGATTTTTTGTGTTCTTTATTGTCATTACAGTATGATGGAAAATAATATCCTACTACGTTCATTATAGACCGGCCGGCGTGCTCCTGTCATTAATATAATCATTTAATTAAAATAAAGTCAATTGACAGAAAAGCTGTTTTTTTGCGACTAATTTATTTCAAATTGTTTAAAAAACTTATAGCCTAGTCACTTTATACATGAACCTCTAAAAAAATACAGCCTAATTTCCAACTAGATTCTCTTTATTCTGGCGTCACAAATAATTTCTCAAAAGTCCATAAAGCCACAGGCCAAATGTCAAGAAAATCGGATTTTCTCAAATATCACGTAAATCATCGGTTTCACGTTAATTTTGGTTATTATAAAATTTGTTCGTGAGATAAATCTGCATAAAAAAGGTCCTATACAAAATTTACGTAGAAACAATAGTTTTTGAGATTATTGAGAAAACTCGGACATTGTGCTGCATTCGTTTCCGCACCACCTTTTGAGATAGAATGCAAGGCGCGTTTTTTTACATGGTGTCCCCTATGGGCCTAATCCATGATCCTAATCCATGAGTTATATTATAATTTTGTTGATTATGGTTCGTCTTTGCTGACTTCTTCTTCTTCGTCTCCGTCTATCCCTTAAATTTCCACCTCTTCAATATTTTCATCTTCGTCAGCAACCGTCTCAGCGGAAAATGAGTTCATCTTCATCATCGTTGAACTCAGATTCAACGGTTGTATCCTCGGACATCGTATTGAAACACGACTGGCCCCGACAAGAGCCACATACTACGGAACATGGCAATCCCATTTTTCTGCATCCACAATTGTGCAATTGCAGAAAATAGAATTGAGAAGTTCATCTGGTGCAGGAGGAATCAGAGTAGTTGTTGGCTCTAATAAATTATTGTTTAAATTCTAACCCCATTGCTGAGGGTCTAAATCTTTTCCCAGCCAAGTTTGAACCTGGTTATATATCCTGAATAGATGTTGTTGAGTAGCTGCTGCTGTGAGTGGAAATGCAACAATTGCCCAGGCTTATTTAATAGCAAACTTTTCACAGTTTTCTATTTTGAATGCCGCCAATGCTTTCTGTAAATCTGGTCTTTCTTGTAATGTTTTAAATGCATTTATTTTTCCTTTTCGAAATAAAGCAATGGAATGTTAGAAAGCTACTACTAAAAGCCCTTACTATTATTATTATTATTATTATTGTTATGAAGAAGTGTCCATTTCAAGAATATCTCAGACAGAAATTATGCGGGTATATGTGCATAAACGTTCCTCTGTGTTCATAGGTCTTGTTATCTATATACAACATTCTATGTATATAATAGTGGCGTATGTACTTTGCTCCGAAGTTTCTCAGACCAACATCTCGAAAACTATTTGATCTACGTAAATTTTGTATAGAACTTTTTTGTGCATATTTAGCTCACGAATAAATTCTGTAATAACCAAAATTAACGAAAGACCGATAATTTACGAGATATTTGAGAAAAACCGATTTTCTTGACCTTTGACCTACTGTAACTAGTGTAGCCGTCTAGTTGGCTTTATGGACTTTTGATAAATTATTTGTGACGCCAAAATAAAGATATTCCCGTTGGAAAATCTTAGATTGGATTTTTTTAGAGGTTTGGTCTTTTTTATGTATAAAGTCACTGGGTTATTATGCTGCCGGCCATTCAACTGAATATGGCTTTGGCAAATTCCTGTCATGTGTTGACCCGCTGCACAGTGGTCCCAAATTGAGTTTCTTGGTTCAAAAATGGCTAGCGAGCGCAAATTCGGAAATCCACATTTTTTTTAAATTAAAGCTTACCGAAATTCCAACAAATCATCGGATACCAAATTTAAAAAAAAAAGAATTCTTTTTTATTTTATTAATTTAAAGGCCAAGAAAAAGTATTTGTAGATAATAATAATAATGATTATGCAGATACCATAATTAAGGTTGTCCATTGCGTTAGTACTTAGTCTATTTGTATGTCTGTCGTGTGTCTGTATGTTGGCATTGGCGTCATATTTAAAATCCTATTTGATGGACAAAAATAATATTTGGCGCAAAAAAAAAAGTTGTCTGGAGTGTGGTTGTCAAGGAATCTGGTAAAATTTTGGTAAAAAAAAATAAACGAAGTGATCACTGAAAGGAATAAGATCATTAATGAATAGAAGTTGTCAAATAGAGAGGGAAGATTTTTCAAATAATTTCACAAATTCTTGATATTCCTCGCATATCTAAGAGCAGTATTATAATCGTGGTAGTTCCTCAAGCGCTCTCGTGCGAAATTTTGAAAGGCGCCCCTTTTTCTGGTCAAGTCAGGATAGAGTACAATCAAGAAACTAATTGTATAAAGTGCAAAAACTTGTAGGATCGTAGGAAGGGCATATCATTCCAAACTTAAGTATAAAAATGTTAGCTAAAAAATGTGTATTAAATATAAATTTAATACTAAGTAGATTTTGGGATATAAGTTTACAAAATACTTTGTACTTTGTTAAAGCTTTCCTTTTAAACAGAATTTTTTTTGCTCGAACTGAAATCTCGACGTATCATCATGACATTCTATTTGAACAATACAAATTTTCAATTTTTTTTTTATATAAGAAAACCGTCGCCCAAGGAATCACTACTTCCACATCCAAGACTCTTACAACAAAATACTATATCTGCACTCCACTATGTGAAAATAATTGTTTATGGAACTTTAATAGTATAATATTTAAAACCTTGTACCCCAAAAACTCATAAAATTATATGCCACATCGGTAATGGGGGTGGGGTGGTGAATGAAGTGAAAAAAATTCTTGGCTCTTGTACACACATTAAATCACACTATTTTTTTACCACCTTTAATAAGGCGGCTAATGCCAATTTTTTTTTTTTTGAGAACTTAGCTCCTCTTATATTTACTAAATACCAATTTCATGGACTCTTACTTGCTTGATTTACCTATTTACCCCCATTTATTTCAATTTACCCTTCAACTCTGCAAGGGAATAAGATCAAAATATAATTTAGTTCCAGATCTCATTAAAATACATACGTGTGCCATATTTTAAGTGAATATCTTAAACGTTTCCAGAGTAATCGTGAGCACCAAAAAGATACAAGACTAACAGACAGACCGACGCGACATACAAATTTATTTTGCTCAGACTTAAAATATTTACGTTTCATGATATTTTAAGCCTATTTAAACAATGAAAATTTCCAACTTTTTTTTGCGTTATTATACTTCAACTGAATGTGGAAGTAATACGCGGAAAATGGCATGACAAAGACATAAAAAATCGTTGTGTGCCGTAAACTATACGATAGAAGTAAAGCCTCTACTTCAAGCATTTTCTTCGAGGAAACCTACTACGCATCCATACTTCTTGAAGTAACCCACTGCGCATCCATATCACTTGAGGTAACCTACTGCGCACCTATAGCACTCGAGAAAAGCCACTGCGCATCCATACTACTCGTGGTAATCCAAGTAACAATTTAAGTTTTATTACAATCTACAAGAGGTTATTAAGTCTATATAATAAAACTGATCGTAAAAATGTTTATACTAGATAACCTCTTAAAAGCTACAATAAACCCGGCATAAAATCAAAAAAGACCTTTTGTAAAGGTTATAAATATCTTCCTTAAAACTATCAATAAAACCAACAGTACTTTAGAACACAAATCTACAAGATGTTTTCAAGTCTACCATAAAACCTTTTATAAAATCTTCTTAAAACCATTAGTACTTGCAAACAAATTTTAAGCCTGCTTTGAGAACATCATAAATAATTGTGTCTTTAACAATTCTTTGTCGAAAACTTGTTGCACTTAAACTGTCTAAATCAGAAAATGTCGCCAAGTAATAAAATAAGTCTGCCTCGATTGACATATCTACATGTGCTAACGTTTTAAAATTTGATATTAATAAACAACCTAGTATCAAAAAATTGTCAACGCAGACCACTTTATTGATAAAGTATATCAAAAAACTTTTAAAAAAATCACGCGCCTTTCATTTGTCAGCTTATTAATTATTATTTACAATTAATAAAAAAAATAGTAACCCTAGTTTTAGCTTACTCAGTATGATTTTGGGCTTTTCAGGGGTTTATATGACATATTAACACATTTTAGATAGTTGCAGGCTAAATGTAAACAGTAAGAATAAGAAAAATATAACTAAACACTGTTGCCCCAACTTTGTTTAAACGTGTCTGCCGCAGTTAACAAAAAAAAACATGGCTGGAAAATTAATAAAACCGTTTATTTTAATAGAAAACCCTATTAATAGTTTGTGGCTTTAGGAAATATTTTTATAAAACAAAAGGTTTTGTTAAATTCCAATTGCTACACTTTATTACTATTTTAAAGCCTATAAGACTTTTTCCAGCCTTACTACTATTTTTTAAAACCCTTAAGATTTGTCTCTGACAATCTCTAATCCAAATGTACTTAGCTTAAAACTTCCATAAAACCTAAAAATTTATAGATGTCTACCACAAAACTTAAGATATTTAAAATCCACTATAAAACTTAATGAGTTTATTGTAGTTTTGAATAATGCAGCAATTTAGTGGCTATAAAACCAATAGGTCTTAAAGAGCAAAGCGATTTAACAAATTGCTATAAAGACAACTTGAAGGCCTTTTTTTAAGTACATATTATCTGCAGATGAATTGGTATGCACAAAGGAAATAATAAAACCCAGTTCGGTTTATTTACCTTCTTAAATCTGTGATAAAACCCGATTAATACTTGTTGGCATTTAAATTGTTACTTAGGAACCTACTGCGTGCGCATCCATTGTACTCGAGGAAAGCCACTGCGTATCCATACTACTTAAAGTAACCCACTGCGCATCCATACTACTTGAGGTAACCTACTGCAATCTACTCTAGAAAAGTCACTGCGCATCCAAAATACTTGAGGAAAGCCACTGCGCATCCATAATACTCGAGGTAACTTTAACAACATAATATTTGAAGTCGTCTACCCCAAAACCCTATAAAACGATGGTGGTAGAGGGTTGGAAGTGGGGGATGGATGAAGTAAAAAAATATTTTGAGGCTTTTGGTTCTTGTACACACACTAAATCACATTTTATCACATCCCCATTAATAATGGGGTGGTAATGGGAGTGGCTAATGCCAACATTTTTTTTGAAACCTTAGCTTCTCTTGTATACACTAAATACCAATTCTATGGACTCTTACCTGCTTGATTTACCTGTTTACCACCCATTTACCACCCATTTACCACCCATTTACCACCCATTTACCACATTTTCCCCCCAACCCTTAGACGGAATAAGATATAAAATATAATCTAGTTCCAGGTCCCGTTAAAGTACATACGTGTACCAAATTTCAAGTCAATATCTTAAACGGTTCCAGAGTAAACGTGCGCACAAAAAAAAGTTACAGACCGGCAGACGGACCGACAGACAGACCGACCGACGCTCAAACTTAAAATCTCGTTTCATAACATTCTAAGCCTATTTGAACAATAAAAATTTTCAAACATTTTTTTGTCATTATTATGCTTCCACGATGTGGAAGTAATTAAAATAAATAAATTTTACTTGTTGAGATCAGAGTTTTACCCATTTGTTCCAATGGGATAAAAAGATACAGAGATTCCACAGTACGGCGGGTTGCATAATTATGAAATTGGTCTCACGTATTTTCCGGTACTCATCGTGGAAAAATCACAATTCCAGATTACTTGGGATTTTCACATTTCAGATTTAGATTATGAAAATTTCAATTCAGTCATTCAGTCCGTGTGACGGTCGGTTAACTGTAAAAAATAATATTCGGCAGGTAAGGCTTATTGTCATGGAAAAAATCTGGTAAATTTTTATCGAGAAATATACCAGAGGCTGAACACCCGGCAAAAACCTCGCCGCTTCGTGCTTCGGTCAACTATCTCATCTCTTAACAACAATGAAACACTTTCCACCTCAGTTTGTACTATACCATTGTGACAATATACAACTGATAATATGTGTAGTCTGCTTCTCTAATGATCCATATCTAACAGAATTAAGAAAGATAGAGAAAACTAGGTTGTCAAATCTGACCTTTGTGCGCCTCGTAATATTTCTGTTATGCCAAACTTTGCTCTACTGGCAAGTCGTCTATTCTGCCATCTGTATTCTACGCAGAACCTCACATTCGCAGTTGTCAGTATCATCCATAAGAGCTCTAGGGTATATCATATTATTTACTACCTCACAGTCACCTACCCTTAACGTGTCCGGGTGGTCATCATTTGACCAGTCTACAATCACAATTTTCATTTTGTTGTAATTTGCTTTTAAGTCATAATCAGAACTTGCTGCCTGTCTATTAGTTGTATGAGCTCATTCTTGCTTGCTACAACTAAGGTGGTGTTATCTACAAATCTCAAGTTAGAAATTTTGACTTCGTCTGCCAGTCCCCAGCACACGTCGTATCATGTATTCACAATAGATGTTTAAGAAATTCGGTCACAGAACACAGCTCTGTTTGACGTTCTTGACAAGTTTATATTTCGGAGTTAGTGTTGTCTTCTTTCACTAAATAGTCCAGTCAACGAATTTTCAATATGGAGGGTGTAGACTACAAGGAGGGCGGCAGAATTTTTGACTTCAGGGATGGGTTTGGGGTAGTTAAGAGGTAAACATACTAAAAGTCCTCGACCCTAGGAGGTCAGTTTTGCGGTGGGGGCCTTCCGGAAGGTCCTAAATTTTGACCTTTTCTGGTTTTTCGGTTATAACTCGAAAACTATTGGTCCTAGAGAAAAAAATATTATTACCTTTTTGAAAGCTGACAAAATTTCCTATATTTTTTACTTAACAAAAATCTTCAACCGTTCTTGAGTTATCCGCTTCTGAAAATCGCCGATTTCCGGAAAACACTGTTTCGGATCACATTTTTCGTCATACTCTGCTCATAACACCTCAAATCTTCTTTATAAAATAAATTATAATTTGCACACTATACTCTTGTTAGGCACCTACTAAGTACATAACAACTAATGTTTTGCGGTTAAGTAAAAATGGATTTTAATTTTGGTACTTCATTTTATTTCGGGATGTGCAATGGGTGCGTTTAGGGAATGCAACGGTTGGCAACAGTTGAAGGCAGCGGTTCTCTAAACGACAGCGCTGAAAATGTGCCAATTGTCAACTGTTGGATGTTTTAGTCAGCGGCAAAATTCACGCTGAGTGTAGTCAGCAGTGAAAGTTAACCTCACTTTCTTTCATCAAGTTCCCGCCCATAGCCCTGCCGCTTCAGGGGGAAGGGGGTGGAGTAAACATTGGTTTTAACTTTTCCTCTGCCAGGTTTTATGAATAAAATATTGCAGTAAACATCACTGCGATGAGAAAATGCCTAATATGATTTTTTATTTTTTTCCGCATATTTTGGTACCGCAGGTGGCTTTGTACTTATAGCAGGCGGATGTTTTTCTGGTCATAAGTAGATCCTAACTCGTTCTATACTTGAGTAAAATTTGATTCAAATTGGAAATAAAATAAAAAAGTTAAATGGTGTCTTCATTTTAACTGAGTCACTCTGTATATTTTTGGAAATGTATAAATTTCGACAAAATATTACGTTAGTAAATACGTCGAGTGTTGTAAAATAAAGATTGTTTTGGTAAAACGTTTTGATAGAAACATTTCAGATACATAAATAATCTATTTATTAATTATCGATTTTCGCTGGCGAATATCTCGGAAACTATAACACATAAGAAGAAAATGAATATAAACATTCTTGTAGGAAATTTAATATAATTTAATTTTGCATAGAAAAATTTTTCGCGTACGATGCATTGTCTCCGAGTTATAAGCGAAGAATCGAAAAAAGAGACCTTTCCACCCCCGCCCCCCTGAAGCGGCAGGGCTAGGGCGAGGACTTTTAGTATGTTTATCTCCTAACTACTCCCAACATATTCCTGAAGAGGAAAATTCCCCCTTCATGTCCTCTATACTCTGGACTAAAAGCAGAGTTTTCTTCCTCGGCGAATAGTAAATGCCTGCTGTCTGGGAGATACCATCTCCAATAATACAGTCCACAGCTTGTCCAATTTCACATTGTCAAAAGCCTTATGGCATGAGTTTTTAATGAGTTGATAACACAGCCCCACAAAAAAAAAGTTCAGACCAGCGAACCAGACCCATGTATCCCTATGTATTTTCGGTATTTCGGTTGCTGAATCCGAATCCGAGACCAAAAAAAATTGTACACCCCCAAAATATTTAGCTAGAGCCAAAAGACACCTCTGAACTGGGGTAAAAAGAATATTAAGCTACGAGAATAGTTATTACATCCTAATCGATCGAATTATACAAATTAAGGTTAAACAGCAGCGTACATACAATAGATATGAAACACTCCCCCAGTCCCCAGTGAGGGGCGAAAACTAGCCCCCATTTATAAAAATCGATCCAAAACAATAATGACTGCTGAAAAAGCTCAAAATGTCTAAGTTTTGTTAAAATGATAAAAAACTGCATCAGGTCCGACGTAATCTTCATAAACTGCCCCTATAGGGTTGAGAACAAGTTTAAAAGACACAAAACAAGAGAACACGTAAAATCCAACAGGATTTCTATTTTGCGTAGTACTCTAAAATAGAACTAGAAACTTACGTACCATCAACGTCCTACAGTTTCAACCCTCAGATGGTGTGAAAACTACCCCCTATGTAATATTTATCCATAAAAAGTTATAGTGACTTCTATAAAAATTCGAAACACCTGCGTTATGTGGAAGTGAGACTATGTTCGAAGCTGTGCTTGAAAACCACCCCCACGGGGTTGCGAGATGCCATCCCTATATCCGTAGTATGCTGGAAAAACAGAGAGAAACTAACCGGATTTACATTTTTATGGATGCTAAGATTAGGAAAAATCGTGATGCACACTTCCAGCGTCCTACGGATATGAGGGTAGCATCTCGCAACCCCATGGGGGTAGTTTTCAAGCACAGCGTCGAACATAGTCTAGTTTCTTCTCACTTCCACACAACCCAGGTGTTTCGAATTTTTATAGAAGTCACTGTAACTTTTTATAGATAAATCTTACATAGGGGGTAGTTTTCACACCATCTGAGGGTTGACACTGTAGGACGTTGATGGTACGTAAGTTTCTAGTTCTATTTTAGGGTACTACGCAAAATAGAAATCCTGTTGGATTTTACGTTTTCTCCTGTTTTGTGTCCTTTAAACTTAAAGGGTGGTTGTTCTCAACTCTATAGGGGCAGTTTATGAAGATTACGTCGGATCTGATGCAGTTTCTTATCAATTTAACAAAACTTAGACATTTCGAGCTTTTTCAGCAGTTATTACTGTTTTGGATCGATTTTTTTATAAATGGTGCTAGTTTTCGGCCCTCACGCCCTCACGCCCTCACGCCCTCACGCCCTCACTGGGGGTGTGTTTCATATTTATTGTATGTACGCTGCTGTTTAACCTTAATTTGTATAATTCGATCGATTAGGATGTAACAACTATTCTCGTAGCTTAATATTCTTTTTACCCCAGTCCAGGTGTATTTTTTGGCTCTATCTAAAGATTTTGGGGGTGTATGAATTTTTTTGACCACGGATTCGGATTCAGCGACCGAAAATAGATAGGGATACATGGGTCTGGTTCGCTGGTCTGAACTTTTTTTTGTGCGGCTGTGTAATTTTCCTGTATTTGCTTAAAATATAAAATGTATTATTTTTAAAGGCAATTTTCGTAAAAATTTAACCCATCTTCACATCTAATGTATGCTTCTGCCAGTAATATGAAAAAAATATTTAGAAGCTCTGGATTTTGTAAAATTGCTATTACATAATTTGGGGATTTTGCTAAATTTATTTTTTTTTGCTGTAGACCAAGGCCTCTTGGAATAATTCTTTATAGAGTTAAGGATGCCACTTTCTGTCGACTTAAGAGTGGGTCCAAGAGTGAAACATTTTCAGAAATTCGGTATTAACTATTTTATTTTCTTTTTAAATAGTAATTAGTGAATTCAATTCCGCGGTGTTGGTTGATGACAAAAAGCAATCGATACCTTTGTACACCCGCTAAATCACAATTCTTTTCACCTTCTTTAATAATGAGGTGGTGAGCCTATTTGAATAAAAAAAAAAGAATCTTTTTTACCGTTACGGTAGCTCAATCGGTTAAGGCGTATTGAGTGCACTGACCTCTATATATTAAATGGATAGCCTATACCATAGGGATGCGCGTGAAATTTTAGCCAAAATTGAAGAATTCAATAAAGGCGAAAGTCGTCTGCTACGGGGCTTTACGTCTTGCGCAGTGTACCTGTTTTTAGTTCTGAAGTTAGCAACACGTTGATGGCAACGCGTTGCTAACAAAGCAGTCCGGCAACGATCAGGTCGGAAATAAGTTTTGAGACATTATTGGAAAAATGAATCTATCATAAATACATGATTGCCTCAAAACTTATTTCCGTTGCCAAAAATTAATTGACAATGTGAAGTTGGCAACGTGTTTCCAGCAACGAGTGGCTAAGTTCACTCTTCCTACTGCGCAAACTCGGCAGCCCCGTGCGCAAATTGTGTTTGTACCATTTTTCAGCTCACACATTGGCTATCCATTTAATATATAGAGGTCAGTGATTGAGTGGCGAATACGCTGATCAACTCGCTACCGCGCTCTGGGTTCGACCCCCAGCCCCGGTATTGACAACACCGGTGGGTGTGGATGTATGTATGCGTTTTTCCGAATGTGTAACCCCCTTCCGGACAGCCTTGGCTTTGGATTTGGGGGTTGTCTACTATCTGTGGTGTGTTTATGTTAATATAATACTTCAGTTAAACTGCGTGGATCTGGAAGTAATTGAACATTGACACATTTTTTCGTGCTTTGTCTTTTAAGTCCACGAATGTTTTTGTACTATCCGTTATCCAAAGAGTGAATGGACTGTCTGTAATTTTCGTTTTCACCACCGGAGCATGAACATCTAGTAAATTCACAAATATTTTGTTTAAAAAATTTCTTTTTTTTCCATTAATGTCACAAGTTTGGTTGGTATATTACAAGATAGTTAATATGATTGCAATCAAATTGAATTGTTCAAAATCTATATATTTTCATGCTCCAAATTACAAGTTATAGAAATATCTTAAAAGAATTACAAACCTTCTCACATATGACCCAGTATCTCTAGAATAAAACGTATTTCCTCTTATATCTCCGCGTGACCTTTTAAGCGTGAAGACATTAAAATGCAATTTTATTCTCCATATGTCCACAAAACGAGTAAAACGGCAATTCCATCCAACTTTTCAAACAGCCACGGAAGAGAAGCACGGACCAAAAATGTCCTGATAATTCACAAATTGAAACTTACTGCCTGTGGCTTACCTAGCTACATCATTTCATTTTAGCCTAGAAACCCTAAGGGTTGAATTTCCCTTTTATTAGACAACCATTTCTTGTTCAACAGTCAAATAAAAATTCCAATAAAAGTGTATTGATTTACTATATGTTTTCCCTAACACTTAATAGAATATGGAGCGCCGTCTAGGCACGAACGAAAATAAAGATCAGATTATATATAGAGTTGCTAAATAAATGGCAATGTTCGTCGTTATCTAAATATGAATTGCAAACAAAGCGCCTATTTTTAATATAAGCTTATGTGAATTAGGAACTGACGTTAAAACAATTTTGGCAAAAATCACATCAGTTCACGTGTCGCGTATTTGGCCAACTAGGTTAACATCATCTGGAAATATGATTGCCAGGCCTAAAATTCGAAAAGCCGGACTTTACTTATAAATTTGCTGGACATTTGGTACAAAAAGCCGAACAGTATATTCGTTCGCTATAAAAAGAAAATAACTAAAACGCAACATCAGTCTTTTAATATCTTTATTAAACTTGATTAATGTAAAAATAAACATGAAACGAATTTTTACAAATTTATATCAAATGAAACTTCGGTAAGTTTGTCACATAAAAAAAAACTAACTAATTCATTCTAATCATATAAAATAAAATAATTTTTATTAACAAAAAAATGTCTTTAAAACTTAAAAACAGAAATTATGTATTTTAAATGTTTTTTAGAGCCTTAGGCAAAAAGCCAAACAAAAACCAGACAGGCCGGACATGTTAATTTTTAGCCAGACGAAACCGTAAAAAGCCAAACATGGCTAAAGCCGGACGCCTGGCAACCTTATCTGGAGATGATTAATACATAATAGTTGATTAGCCAAGTAGTACAGTAACTAGAGGTTCTAACTGCCCAACAAGCGAAATTTAAACGTTATATAACTATTTTCTTTTATTGCAATTTTATAAATGTAATAAAATAGCAAACAAAATTGTTGTAGAAATGACAGTTATAAAACAAATTTGTTTATTGGGTAGAATAATGTAATATGGAATTAAATTTTGTTCATTTTCGGCAACTTAATAGTAATTGCACCAAAAAATGTTTCTATATTATGCGGAGGATTGCTAATTTATAAGGGAGGATGCCACCCCTTTTCAGGGGGAGGCAACTAAAAGAAGAAACAAAAACATTGGAGCTGAGAGAGAATCAAATTTTGAGAAGAAAAGGTTCTACGCAACTTTTCCTATAAATTGAAAAAAGGTATTTCAAACAGTTTTTCGTTAAATAACTCGAAAGGTATTGCATTGAGCGAAAACACGCTAGAGACAAATAGGAAAGTGACTAAAGTGAGTACGATTTTTTTTTCTTTAATTTCTGTAGAGTTAAAAGTTCCGGAGATCTTTAAGTATAAATGTGGCATCCGAACGAAGTGTTATGCACTTACGCTAAGAATGCTGACAATCAAAATGAAAGTCCATTAATGGGGGTGGCTAATGTCAAATTTTTGTCGAGTCCTTAGCTTCTCTTATATGTATCGAGTATCAATTTTATGGACTCTTACTTGCTTGATTTACCTATTTACCAGATTTACCAGTTCCAACGGAATAATATCAAAATATAATCTAGTTCCAGATCTCGTTCAAATACATACGTGTACCTTTCAAGTCAATATCTTAAACGGTTCCAGAGTAATCGTGCTCAAACTTAAAATCTCCACGCTTCATGACATTCTAAACCTATATGAACAATAATTTTTTTTTGCGTTACAATACTTTCACTGGAGGTGAAAGTAAAATGTGTCCCGAAGGACTCATTCTTGGACCTCTTCTATATAATATATGTATACCACTGATTTTAGAAATTTGATTAAGAACTGTGAAATAAACATGTATGCTGATGATATACAATTGTGCAACTTCTTTTTACTTGAACATGTAGTCCCAGTTGACCAGATAAACGAGGATCTAAATAAAATCGTCAGTCCCTCTGATAGTCATAATCTTAATGGCTAATGCAAATAAATATTTTGTGTTGATTGCTGTGTCCAAGAGTAAGAAAAATAAAATGTAAAATATGACAAAAACCATTGAAAATTAAAAAAAATTCTCTTGCAGAAAATTGTAGGCTTGGCAGTAGAAGACAAATAAAATTTGACGAGTATATTAATTAACGCTTATCTCCTTTGCCAGGTTAAAATTCTTATATAACTTCAGAAACTCGTTTCTAGTAAAACTAAAAGTATTATTTTGTGATACGTTGATATTTTATAGGCTCGACTATGCTGATGATGAGTACGGGCAGTACTGGAAAAACATTTAACCGCAAAAATAGGAATAAAACACATTACAAAAAGCCTGTCTTCATTTTATTTACCTAATTAGAAAATGTGACCCTGTGTCACATAAATTAAATGAGTTATGCTGGTTAACTAGGGAGCAACACCGTAACCGTCGTATGACAACTTTTGCCCATAAAATAATTGCAATAGCAGAGACTAAATATATGAAAAAAATATTACCTCCTTTCCTTCACTTTCACCCTTCACCTAAAGTGTAAAATGAACAAATAATGAATTCAAACGTATTTTTAAACTACCTCAATGCATTACGGAACCTGCCCATTTTATTAAATTTCAACAAAGTGTGTGTTTTTGTATAAAAACATGCTACTTCGAATATCAGCCCTTAAATCTCAATACTTACTTTGCAATAAATAATTAAAGCTGAAATTCTCGCGAAAAGCGTTGTGACGTCACTCCGTGAAAACTTTTAGGTAACACCCTGTAGCCATTTATCCCGCCAAGGCGCAAGCGTTGTCATCGAAGTTCTGTGAATAGCTTGAAGGTTAGAACAGACAATTTTAACTTGTTGGGTTTCTGTGATTATTTATCATGTTAATGTTCTGTTTATACATATAAACCTATGAAGCTAACAAGCTTTTATTAAAATGCACTAAAAAGGTAATCACATAATTTCTTTTATCAATGTTGCAATGTTGTAACTTACCTAAAAGTTTGTCGCGAGTTTATAGGTATTAAATTCCAAAGAAATACATGTATCCGCGACAAGCTTTTAGGTCAGTTAAGCAGCATTGATAAACTGATGTGAATTACGTAATATTTATTTTATTCTCTTTAATGCATTTTAATAAAAGCTTGTTAGCTCCATAGGTTTATGTGTATAAACAGTTAGAACATTAACACGATAAATAATCACTGCAACTCACATCTTTTAATAAAAAAAGAAGTTTGTGTAAATAGGCTCTTAAAGTACGTATTTAATAATAAAGACTCTTCAGTTTAAACAGCGTCGCACTTTTTACTTTTAATTTAAATTGTACAACATTATAGTACAATTTAAATTATTAACACACTAACTTGAAAGAAATCACAGGCGACAATTGGAACAATTAATTAATTGTAAGCTCTTTGAATATGCCATTTTTGGTCTCTCTTGGTGACAATGTTATGTTAACTTTTCAAAAAAATCATGTTTAAATAAAGCGCCGCGCCGTCTTTCTCTATCCACTTTAAGATCAATTGTCATAGGGTGTTACTTAGACGCTAGTATTCACGGTCTGACGTCATGTTTCAAGAGTAGGTAAAATCAGGCAAGTTTGAATTGCTTATATTTCTGGAAGAGATTTTTTTAAAATGCTCGTTGTTGTCTATGGTGTCTTTATGGCATAGTTTACGATTTTGTGTTTTAATTTAATTTTATTTTTTGTAGATGGGCAAGACATTGGTGAAATTTTATTTCATAATTTTTATCAGCTTTTTTTAAAAACGGGTCAATTCTTTGTTTTAATTTTCTCTTTATTTGTAAAATATAATATTGCAGATCTCATAAAATTTGAAATCACTAGATATTAATTATATTCATATCTTCTTATTTCATATTTTTAATCATCAAAGTTTATGATTATTTCCATTAAGATGAACAAATTACAATAATAATTACAGGTTTAATAAAACTACCCGCTTTGTTATTAAGCAAAATATTGTTGGTCTAAGATAAAAATATTCGTAAAAAATCTTGTATAAAAACAAGAATATTTCCTTTTATTTAACTTCATATCGATGGATATCAGTGGAGGGTCGGATATACACACATTGAAATGTTGTTGTCTCTAAAGAAAACTGCCCTGAGAGATGCCGGCAACATGTGTTGCAATATAAGATACAGATATGAGCATATGGGTGACGTATACAGGCCCGAACTAATACATATTTCTTACTGAAATGTACAAGAACAATGCGAATATGCATGCATATTGTGCTGTGTTTTCACAAAACTCATTGTTCTCGCAGATAATGAGGACTGGAAATAGCATGGAAATATGAGAATACGTACACGTACAATATAAGAAATTGTAGATACTGTCTAAAATTATTTATTTTTTATTCATAATTTTTTACTCCTTATCGGGTCTTTGTCACTTCTGCAAAAATACTTAAAACTTTAATGAAAGAAATACAAATGAATCAGATGGAAAGGTTGGTTTTTAATACTTCTGATTATAGTCCAATTCGACACATGTTATGTAACTCTCGAACATGTAAAAACAGACAGTTGATTCCTATGTAAAAACACTTCACAGTAGCGATTCTTTGTTTATTAAGAGCGCAAAGTGCCTCATTATCGTTCGATAGTGTAAGTTGACGCGCGACGCGACACGGAGCGCAATCGAACACTCTAGAGCGACAATGACACTTTGCGCTCGACTTACACATGATTTTATCTACAAGCGCTTGAAAATATCAAAATAAAAGGAATAATCAAGTTGAATTTTGTCTGGAAATGGCGATTCACCAACATTTTATGATTATGCCTTGCAGATGTGATCAAAATAAATAGACTAACAATATAATACAGTAAAAGTCGACCTTCTCTATAGGGGGTGCTCACAAATAATTCCCGGCAAGCTGGGATGGAGGGGTGTCTCCCGAGTATCCGACCAAAAAGTCACAGAGCACACCCTTTGGGGGGTGTTGCAATATTGCTTATTTTTTGTTTTTTTGAAATTTTCCAGCTTGTACATAGTAATATTCTCTACAACTTTGTCTAATAAAATTTTTTTGTAACTTTGATTTTTGACGGTCCAGCACTCATTATATGGAAAAACATTCACCATATTTATTTACTATGGTTCAGGAAATATACAAACAAAAGGCTGAATAGCTGGGTTTTGCAGGGTTGATTGAGAACTGTCTCCTGAGTCTCCAAAAAAAAAAATTGGTAGGAGATTCAGGAGACAGCTCTCAATCAACCCTACAAAAACCAACTATTCAGCCTTTTGAATATTACTATGTACAAGCTGGAAAAAGACAATTTCAAAAAAACAAAAAATAAGAAACCACCCTATTGCAACACCCCCCAAGGGTGTTGCAATGACTTTTTGGTCGGATACTCGGGAGACACCTCTCCATCGACCCTGAAAAAATCAGCTTGCCGGGAGAAATTTTTTTGAAAAATGATATCTTTATTGGACTAATACACCATCTGCTGTTGATTTATTTAAGTTGTATTAATCATTATAAAGCTCGTATTCTTCGTATAAATAAATCAGGTAATTAATTGTAACTCTTACATCACCTCTCATTATATTAACAACAGTTTTGGGGTATTACTATGTCATAAAAATACAATCAATGTTCCGACCAAACTTGAATAAAGACAGGTGCACTCGAGCCAGCGTAAAAGTACTTTGCCTCTCGTTGTCATGGGAGACCAGCGGCTAAGTGGTATTATTCATAGCTCCTCGACAAACGTCAACTTTGCGCTTTTAAAATGTGAGCAATAAACCCTACTTTATACGTCGATTGTAGATAAACAGTATATTGTTTTATTAGGAGTAAAAGTAGGTTTGCCGGACTCACTTCTTTCGTCCGGCAATTACAGACGAGTCACAATAAGTAGCTTCTACTACGAATAAAACATGCTATTTTTTTTTCAAACGTCGATTGGTTATAAACAAAAATAAAGATAAAAAATTTCGAATTTCACCACCAAAAATGCATTGTGTTAATATCGCATGGTCGGCATATTAAATAAAATACGCGTTGCTATGGATATTACTTTTTCCGTCACTCACAGCGTCAGAAAAAGTACTTTTACCTCCGTTGTTAATGACAACGCACAACCGTCTAAAAGTCAAACTTTAATGTCGTGAAATGAGTTAAGAAAAATGTCATGTTTTTCTGATGTTTGAAGAAAAACATATGTATCTACAATCGACATATAAAGTAGGCTTGTTTGCTCACATTAATAGCTATTTTGGTCGGAATTTGCTTTGAGAATTGGGAAATTAGGCACTTCTTGATTTTTTTTTACTACGATGCTAATGCTTTCGCATTTTTCATGTTCCCATCTCTCTATACCTGTCACTTGTAAAAATTTGATATATTAGCATTATATTATTTAAACCTTTCGATTCCCAACGGTGTATGCAAGAATATATATTTTTTTAATATGAATGAATATGACTGAAAAATAAATATTAATGGCCATGTATGTACAATTTACAAAATGTAGATAGAGCTAATTTCTACAGTTTTTAAAATAACTGCATACTCTAAGCGAGCAAATTGTAGCTATAATAAAGATTTTTTCTTATTTGAGGTGTTTTTATTTTAATGAAATGCATAGTAAGCAAGAAACGGGTCTTGTAACACGAACACTGCTTTGGCGCGCATTTTCTAACCTTATCGGGCAACAGATAGTTTTCATTTTATTACGTTCCACACGAGTAAGAGTTTAGTTCATTACTGTATTCTTTAGGATACATTATTGTAAATACTGTTATAATTTAAAAAATAGATAGTTTTACTTTCAGCTGGTTTATAATTAACCTTGAATAATACATAACATCAAGAAATCAGGTGAGAAATTTTGACTGTAAACGTGCAGGAAAACGTAAAGTATTGAATCTACTGATAAAAAAAATAAATTTTGGGATTATATGTATGAATACGGAAGACATGTTTCGGTGTCATATTCTGGGAGTGTATTTACAATGCACCGTTTACAAAACAACTTACTTATTGTTAAATTTAGATGGCGCAGGAAGGACTGTAATATAATCGTAATCAGAATGACAATAAATAAGAAGACAGACCTTGTAAATTTACATAATTTTGTAAAGATAAATACTTCATTTGTAGCACAGCATGTTTTTGTGTAAAAGCAAATGTATCATCTGTCAAAAGCTGTCGAAATGTTCTGTTCTATGTGAATAATATTTTAGGCATCGACAAAACAGAGCTTTCCTCATACAGTGAAATTTTGCCATAAATTTTCATTTTCAAGTTTCAAAGATGTTGTCAAAAACGCTACTTCAAGTTTATTCGGTTGGTAAAAACCTCTTTGAAAAGGGGGATATTTTTCTATATAATTTAACAGATATTTAAAACTGTTCAACGTAAGTAATTCAAATTTCAGCAAACGGTTTACAATAGACACACACTTAACACAATTTTTTTAAATTTAATTCCTTCGTTTTCGAGATTTTAGCTGTTAAAATAAGGATGTGTTCTGATGGTAACCCTGGATTTAACACAGCGAGTACAACGCTCAGACATATTCAACTGTTATAAACAACAATTTTTTGGTAAATTGACTTAAGTTTAAAATTAAGAATTGTTATTATATCACAATTGGGTATATATTTGATAATCAGATAAATTTTAAGCTTAACAGAAGTTATTTTTTTAATAATATATATTCCTAGTCGGAAACACTTGATTGCAATTTTTATTAGTCTGCTTTGTCAAAAATCTTAGTAACATATTGCTGTCAAGTTAAAATAAGACATACATATACAAAACATGACAGTATACACGCTTCTAGCTACTATGTATGACGCAGTGGCGGCTGGTGAAATTTCAATATTTTTTTTCTCGTCTGTGGCGCATGGGACCCATACGAAACTTGGGAAATAACATCTAGAGAAGCACTTCTCTAATGACCCCTAAAAAATTTTGAAAAAGCAGTTTGCGAAAAAATTTTTGAAAATTCGCTAGCCTCCCCTGGGTCTAGGGACCCCTGTTTACTTTTATTTTTTTTTGTCATATGCATTTGACTTTTCATAAAAATGCATCGACAGATTTTGGAGTTTGTGAAAATATTTTCATTACTAACTGAGATACAACGAATTGAAATATTGTAATTTGTTAAATTGTAAATTACAAAATTTCAGTTCATTGTATTTCAGTTAGTAATGAAAATATTTTCACAAACTCTAAAATCTGTCGATGCATTTTTATGAAAAGTAAAATGCATATGACAAAAAAAAATAAAAGTAAACAGGGGTCCCTAGACCCAGGGGAGGCTAGCAAATTTTCAAAAATTTTTTCGCAAACTGCTTTTTCAAAATTTTTTAGGGGTCATTAGAGAAGTGCTTCTCTAGATGTTATTTCCCAAATTTCGTATGGGTCCCATGCGCTACAGACGAGAAAAAAAATATTGAAATTTCACCAGCCGCCGCTGGTATGACGGATATGGCCTCACTTCAATTCCTCGCTATTTTTTTATTTTTTCCATTTGAAAGAAAAAAATCTAAATCTAACAGAAGTTATCGCATTAACAAGAAGCGGTCTATACATACATCACAGGCACATATATATCGAGATATACAGATATTTTATTCTATATTTGAGTTCAACGTGTTAATATATGGATTTTTGAATTTTTTTCCTAGAATTATTATGGAATTAAAAATGTATCCGTTTAGATACTTATTTGATTAAATCGGCTATACCTTGACCAAAAATGAGGATAGTGAAGAATTAAACTATCAATAGTGTCAAGCGTCACATGTCACTGACCAACGTTGATTTGTAAAAAATATTTTGAAATACACCCCCTAAAAATAGGATCCGTTGAACGAGCTGTTCACGTGAATTTATACTATCCTCCTTTTACGGTTAAGGTATATGTATAATAAGGAACTCCAAAATTATTTATTACAGGGTCAGATGTGTGCTGTCGATTTTTTCTAATTGGAATATATTATTTATGTAATTTTTGAACCAATTTAAAACAGTGTAAATATTTCCATTCTTTTAGAGGAAAATCATATTTGCTGGATCAAATTATGTATAGCGACAAATCTGAAATAAATGAATCCAGAAGCGGCATTTCGATATTTATCTCAGGAAAATCCTAAGTGAAGGAGGCAAACCAGATTTCAAACACGATTTGGAGTAAATGTTTGGTGTGGAAATATAAATGGATACATAGTCCCTGTTCTTTATCAATAAAACTTTAATGGCGACCGCTACTTATATCTCTTACGAAACCAACCAACCTTCTCGGTACACTTTGAAAATTTCCATGACAATTCGTAAAAGTAAGCTGGTCTGCTGGAATTCCAGCGTCTTCAAAGCGTACCGACAATGTTGGGTCCAGCAGTTTTACGAGTTCGCATCGCAAACTTCAAAGTGTACCGCTTAGTTCGGTTGGTTGGTTGGATCATCTGTAGACCCCCTTACTTATGCTATTACAGAATTTACCAATTAAGTTATACAAGTGGAGACAGATAACATCAATAATGTTTTAAATTGTTTTAACCAAAAATATCTAGGAAGATGGATTGGTACAAAGGGAGTATTTAAGTAGCTCGCTAGATCTCCTGATACAACCCGGTAGATTTTCAATTGTGAAGATACTTAAAAAAAATTGGTTTATAAAGAACTAAGAGAAGACATGGCCAATCTTTATCATACAATTTTTGCTAGTGCTACAGACATCAACAAAAATACACTGCTTAAAGCGTGTAGAGTTGAACTATTGAATATATTTTCTGCGTGCATAAACGAAAATGGTAATAATTTTGAATATATTCTCCCCTAAATTTGTTTTTAAGCTAGTTTGGTTTTTCGTTTTTATAAAAGAAAAAAGAAAGTTATAGTTTTATTGTATTATGTATAGTAGCGGCAAGAGATATTCTAGAGGGCCAGCGGGGTGAAACCGGGCATCGAAAAGCTTGCCGACAAATCAGCCAATGCCAATAAAAGCACCGACAAATAGCCTTTATCTGCGTTACTTCATTCTACTATCTGCATTTCCTTAACTATAATCAATAATATGTCCATTATTGTTAACTTCACTATTATAGTTATATTTGAAAAAAAATCTTAATATAATATTATATAATAGCCTTTATCTGCGTTACTTCATTCTACTATCTGCATTTCCTTAACTATAATCAATAATATGTCCATTATTATTAACTTCACTATTATAGTTATATTTGAAAAAAAATCTTAATATAATATTATATAACATTGTTATAAAATACAGGATATCCCGTTTAAAAATCGAAAGAAACGGTCGTTTTGAATTTGACCGGAAATTGTAATAGTATTTTATATAATAAGTGGCTAAAACACATTTTAGTATCGAGTTATATACAAGATTTTTTGCATCGCCATTCGAAATTAGCAAACAATATAATTTTGTAAAAATAGACTAAATTCTGTTGCTGTTTGCATGGAAACCAATAAGTTTTATTTCACACTGTAAAATAAAATTTGTTTTTCTACGATTGTGCTGAAAGTCAAATTTTTTAACTTCAAAATGACTGCAGAAAATATCACTTTGACGCACGCCGTGCGGCAAAGAATTTACCACACGCATTGATTACATCTTCACACACCGGAATAAAATAGTGTGTTTACCTTAAAGAATTTTATATTACTTACTGGTAATAACAATTACATTCTATAAATGTACATTAATTACACATAAATTGCAATTACAAAGTCAAATTTTCAAACTTCAGAATGACTGCGGAAAATGTCATTTTAAATAAAATCTGACAGGCAGCAAATTTAAAATTTTGGAAAGACTTTAAAAAAGGGAAATAACTTCACAACCGTAGAAAAAATAGTATGTAACACACATGTGGCAAGCTTCATTATAAAACTTTCATACATCGTTTTGCAATGAAGCCCTTGTCACACTTGTATTACAATCTACTATTATTTCACTCTCTTTTCTTTATTTTACACTTCTTGTCAATAATGACATTATTTTGATTCATTGAAACTGTCAAATAAATGTGATTTTAGGATACGGCGTTACAAAAAAATATTTTTATTATTATAACATGCTTTACATTAACTTCTCGTGAAAACAGTTTCAAAGGGCTTCTCGTCTAAAATTTAATTCAAAAAAGTTACAGAGATTTTAGTTTTTCAAAAATAATAACATTTAAAGAACGTATATCGAAAAGAGTTGTATTTTCGGAAAAAATCCACGTATCGAAATTTCATTACATTTATAGCTCTTTGACTTCCACTACATTTCTAAGTTCTTGTCATCGAAATATTTCTTTGTAGCGCAGCTTCATGTGCATTTTGATATTAAAAAAAACGATTTTTATTCAAAACTGAAATTATTTATATATTCTAGTAATTTGATGTAAAATGTCTATTGATTTCCAAAATATTTTCCTTAGAAGTTTTTATTGGTACACCTTGTATATTTAAAAAATAATTTTGCTTATTTAAGACGTGTTTATATTTTTACATCTTATTTTTTTATGGTCAATTCCAAAAACTAAAAGAATTAAAACTTACTATAATATAATGTATTCAATGTTCTGTGATTAAGTGGAATAAGCATTTTTAATATAGGTATTCCATAAGTGAACTTCACCAAAAACTATTTACTCTATAATTTTATTAATAAGTGTAGGTACTATATTTTATTTTCTTGTAGCTTTATGTAATTACGGTTAATAAAGATATTATCGTTATTAATTTATACACCGGCACAATACAACAAATCTGTGTTGCAACAAAGTAGAGCCATGCTATCAAATAATTATGACCGACATAGATCAGAGGTTAAATAAATATTTACTGAATAAGGCCCTGTTGAGTGACGTCATTCATCGATCTGGTCGTAGGGTTGGCAGAGGTAACGGGGTCACTCCATCCCCCACCCCATCTAAGAACCCCTCTCTTTATTTCATTCCTTTAAGGATAACCCAAGCCTACCTCACAATAACTTGTATAAGAAGTTATCTTGCACATATCCTTTTTTATTATTTTTATTTTTCAATTACAGATAGCTCGGGACGAGATTGTGATGTCGTTTCGTCTCAAAGAATACTGTCTTATCTACGTTTACTGAGGTTTGGACATTTTTTGTATTTGAAATTTTTGTCTGGTATATTTAAAAGCGAATGCAACTGTAGGTAGATACTTATATCAAAATACCGGATAATTATCCAACTTTTTTCCCCATAAACGTGAATATTAGACTTTACGCACTTACGGTTATCTTGTCATGTCATGTGAGAGATACTGTTTTTAAGAATGTAGATACAATTATTGGCTCTTTTATATTGAATTAAATTTTATTTTAACTAAGTCATAGTGTAATGAAAAAGTTACACTTGAGTTTAGTTAGTGGTAAGATAAGAGTAACCGGTCTCCAGTATTTCAAGATGTATTATAAACCACATTAACCTGGAACTAACATCTAAATAGGATTATACAACATGTAGGCGATTATATATATTATATGGGACAACAAAATGTCTTAAATCAGGTAGGTTGTATTGGCTTTATATCAGACTTATTAAAACTATCCATCACAAGTTTATTTGATGTCTAAGGTAACTCAAGCAACGGAAACCAACAAGCTAAGTCGGATACAGAAATTGTCTTGCATGGGAATTCCAGGTGTTATGATAAGCATCTCCACAGCGGTCATGAACACTTAAATCCACACAGAATAGCACAATTGAACTATTAATTAAAGTACTATACCACCATTTGGTGATATAGAAACGCCCTAAGAATGCTTTTAGAACATAGTTATAAAACCATTTTATAAAGGCTCTATTATACCCTTGTAAAGGTTCTTGATACATCATTTATAGAGCTTCAAGTTATTATGCTAATGTTTTTATAACGAATATATAAATGTTGGTTATAGAAATAATATAAAGCTTTTGGTTTTACTCCTACTCATATTACCAGGTGGTATAAACGTTATTAAAACTAATTATAATACCTAAATAATATTCTCTGATCACGATGAAAGCAAATAAATAAAAAATAATTAATTGTAAAAATAAATCAAGCATAGGCTTGCAAATAATGAATCAATGTTTCTATAATACTCTACTAATGAGAACTAACGAGTTCGAAAAAACTTGTACACTTTTCTAGAGTTGAAATAGAATTAAATGTAAGGTTCAATAACTGATTTAAATATTTTTAATACATTTCTTGCCTTAAAATGCCAGGAATCCTATAATGTAATTCAATAATTCGTCAGTTTTAGTTAGAAGAGTAGTTGTTTTGGTTGGTTATCCAATAATGAGTGTTTTAAAGTGTTTTCCTAGAGTAGTATATTGGTGTGACCCAATTAAGATACCAATATACAGAAAGTAGATAATTTCATATTAAATAAAGAGGTGAGAATGACTGAATTTAAATAAATAATAATTTAAGCATTTTCAATGTTTCTTTTTTCTTTAAAATGCTAACAATCCTATCATGTAATTCAATACTTCGTCAGTATTAGCTAGAAAAGTAGTTGTTTTGATTGATTCTCCAATAATGAGTATTTACCTAACTAGTATATTAGCGTGCCCTGATTAGGGCAACAATATACAGAAAGTAGGTATTTTCATAATAAATAAAAAAGTGTGTAAGTTGTGATTTGCTTAATACCTAAATAATATTTTCTGGCTATATAGATGTTCTTATAGCTATTATAAAATAAATAGAGTTAGTTGAGAGTGAGCAGAGGTCTGAATGCGAGCACACATACTGTAAGACTCAAACAACCTGACTCTTCACGAAGCAAGTTCGAGACACATAAAAATAGTTAACATGGTAGAACACCCTCCACTAAATATGACGTCAGATTACAGGACACCAAAAATCACATTTAACAAATTATTTAATCTAGGGTGACCAGATTTTTGTTAAGTGAATGCTGGACACTTCTTCTGGGAAAAAAATTGATGAGCGGGGGCAGAAATCCAAAAAATCATTTCTTGATTCCAACATTTTTTGATGACCGGGGGGGGGAAGTATCCGAGAAACAAATTTTTCCAAACAAAGCGTAATGCTGTAACTTCACTATAACCTGAATGCCTGAATGCTGGACTTTTGCTGGACACTTGTAAGACTTTCCAGCGAAATTCCGGATGTATGGTCTGAATGCTGGACTTTTGCTGGACTTGTAAATGCTGGACAGTGTACTCCAAAATGCTGGAATTTTCAGCGAAATTCCGGACGTATAGTCACCCTAATTTTATCATTGGAAACGGGTAAGATTAGCTAATGGGTACCCTAACGTAATATGTTAAAGGTCTAACTTGGTGTGCCGACATAGACGGGTCTAGGATAGAAGTAGGAGCAGAAGCAGGAATATGTGTAGAAAGTCCAAGGGCTAGTATAAGTTTATTTACTGGACACTACTCTGTATTCCGGACAATAATTCTAGCGGTACTTGAACGTGTACAGGAGAACATAAGGGGAGGATATACAAGCCAACTAATTTTGTTATATCGGCTTTCTTCTCTTGAAAATGGAGTATAGAATAATTAGGACCATATTGCACAGTTGTAAAATATCGTACATAGCAATTTTGAACTTTTTGTAAACGGTATTTATTTGTCTTCTCGTGACAGACAAGGGTTGTATAGATACAGTATATGCTTCACTTAAATGAGATATATGAAAAAAAATAAAGAAATAAACTGTCAATTTACACTATATATATATTACTAGGCAATAACGCTTTCGAAAAAATTTCACAGATAAAATTCAAAACACTATACCTTGCACGTGATCAGTGCGTGCAACAGATCCTACTGGCGTGTAATTCAAAATATGAATAATAATAATAAATAATTATTACAATGACTTAATCACATTAATGTCGCTCAATGACATGTGCCGCTTGACACTATTGACAGTTCAATTTGTCCCTCCTTTATCGATTTTGATATTATATCGATCCATGTTATGGCCTCATTGCGGTTTTAAAAACATTTAATTCTGATGAATGCACCTCAATCACCTCCAAGGAAAAGAAAATTTTGTTGACATAATACAATGCGGTGGTTTCTATAACCATGTTAAGGTAGATTTTGTAATAAGTAAGATGTTTTAAAAGATATCGTAATTCACCCAATATTTGAAAGTGAATTTATTAACACTGACTGTCTTCAGCATTCGAGCGAGTTTTTGTAGTTAGTTTCTCGAAACATGAGCGTGTGAGAATTTGCCTATGCCTATGTTGTATTGACTACTCATCTAGCTAATACTGCCGAAGTATTGAATTACATGATAGGATTCCTAGCATTTTAAGGCTAAAAATACGAACCGACTTGTCAACTTCTTTCATTCACTTACTACATCTAACATTGAGTATGAAAAACAAGAAATTAAACATTCTTTCCATATACTGATGATCTAAGTCTGATCATGCCGATATATTATACGAAGCCTCCCTTACGAGAGATTCCTTCTAGTATCTTTAGCCCTACCTAGAGGATACTCCATTACAATCAAACATTTGTTACATTTCAAAGCCAAGAATTACTAAAAAGCACAAAGAAAATAGGTATAAAATTTCACTCAACGCATGCATGTCTTAATAAATAAAATATTTCTTTCTACATTCGTCTGATTAAATCCCTCTAAAAATCGTACAACCATTTTCATTCTCTTTAGAACTCATCGGGAGAGATATATATTCAATTCGAAACAAAATTACTATAAAAAAAAATAATAAGAAAATATTTTCGTGTAAAAAACTAACAGGAAAGCATTTTTTTACTTGACAGATATATCAAAAATAAAAAAGAATCAGCTCGTCTAGTTTTTAAAAATAAATAACTTGTATTTCTGTTTACATTATTGTTAAAAAATATTATTTTGAGTATTCAGCAGATAACTTTCAAAGAAACCTTTCGTTCCTTTCATATACCATTGATATAAATCTGACCATGCCTAGCATATCACAACCTATACACTTTTTTTTATTTATTATGAAATTACCTACTTTCTGTATATTGCTGCCCTAATCTAGGCACGCTAATATTATAGTCAGGTAAATACTTTAAAACACTCATTATTGGAGAACCAATCAAAACAGCTACTCTTCTAGCTAATACTGACGAAGTATTGAATTGTATGATAGGATTCCTAGCATTTTAAAGCAAAAAAAAATGTAATGAAAATACTTAAATCATTTCTTTTGTTTGCTTTAAAATGCTAGGAATCCTGTCATGTAATTCAATACTTCGTCGGTATTAGCTAGAAGAGTAGTTGTTTTGATTGGTTCTCCAATGATAAGTGTTTTAAAGTGTTTTTCTAAATAGTATATTAGCGTGACCAGATTAAGGTACCAATATACAGAAAGTACGATAACATTGTATTCCGTATATATTTTATTTTCATTTCATTTTCCTATTCATTTTATTTTATTTTTTATGTTTAGACATATTGAGTATAAAATATAAACATCACTACCAAATTGGAGAATTCTTTCAGGACATTCAATAAAAATGAATCTCATTGTGTCATGAAGAATATAGTTCTACCATACAGCAATATAAATATTTGCTTAATTTGCTCGGCATCTTAATGACAAATTTATGGAATCCTTGATAAATCTTTAATGCACTGACGTTTTTGAACTAATAATCCATTTGTTTCCAATGGATATAGCTTGCAACAAAAAATTAGCTATCAGTTATATAATACATATAATACTATCTCCAACAAAATATAGATACTTGCGATAATATTTAACTGCTTAACCTGCCTTAACGTAGCAATTTGCTATTCTCTTAACAAGACTTCCAGTAGAGAAGGTTGTACCATTATAATACAGATTAGTAATCTGTGATCATAGGGTGGTCGTCTTTTTCTAGCTTCATTAAAATTGTGAAATTAATTGTTATTAAATACAGAAATTAATTGACACTTATAAAGTTTAATTTAAAAATAATGTTATCATTGTACCATAAAATTTATGAAAAGAGGAGGTTCTCAATTCGACCCGGAGGTACGTTTTTTTTGTGTGTAACAATTACTTCTCTTAATTAGCTTAAGCGATTTCTATTTCTATTTCTTAAACTGTAAGGTATGGCCTGGCGGTGGTCCTATATTAATTTCAAGCTGCGTCTAGTGCAGGGTGAGTAAAAATTAGAAAAAAGATTTTTTAAATTAAAATTTTACAATATTTGGCGAAGGCACCGCGCAAATTTGCACGGTATTAAAATTGGTAGCTAGTAGGTATTTCAGAAGTAGCTGATACCGAATCTTATATAAAAAATTATGAATCCAATACTGTTGCCATAATGCAACATTTTTGCAGATTTACATGAAATTTGAAGTATGGAGATATCAGAACTCTCTGATAACGAGCTTGACGTTAAAGATTAAAAATTCAAGATGATGGATATGTTATAGCCCGGGAGGCAGCGTTGCATTTTTGATGGTGATTTCACGCCGCTTGATTTTGTGTGCAATCGATAGACATGGCTAGTAACGGAAACAAGCGTCAGTTGTCAGAATCGTGGTGGACCTGGTCGTGGGAGAACGTCTATTATGTCGAAAAAAAAAAAAAAATTCAAAAATGATTTTAGGTCGTTTGAAAATTTGTACAACAAATGTTTACATGATAATAACAATTTAAAAAAAAGTCAGATGCGTAGATAATGGGGGATTATACGTCAGCCGCTTATATAAATCTGTATAAAAAACAATTTATGTAAAATCATTTCAGGTTCAATGAAACTTATATAGCTAACTCTTTATATTATTAAAATGATGGAAACAATGGTCAGCTATTCTTCAATGGGGTAAGACCGTCAGCTGAGGGATTATAAGTGCTGAGCGAGCTTTTAATCTGAGTATGGTGCAATCCAGTGTACGATTTTTTCCCCCTTTATATCAATAGCTGACGTACATTTTCATTTAATATATTGTTTAAATAATCATTTCTAGAAATTTCAAGTGACTTGAAATCAATTTAAACAAAAATTTATGGTTTCAATTACAATGGTAATATACACCTAATGCTGGAAAATAAACAATTTTAAAAAATATATTTTTCCATTGTATTTTCCTGTAGGTTAAATTTGTACAGACCTTGACAAATTGTGACAGTAACTATCTGCGCATTTCTACGTAAATTTCCTGCGCCCTTACCTATGACGGTTAGGGCTCTTTGGGATCTATTTAAGTAGAAGAATTCGGGGAACTATTTGTCTAGCCACTGAACAACCTGAAGTGTAACTCGCATTGGCGGGAAGAGTTCGCGCATCCAAGTTGGCGCACGTGAAATCTCCATTTTTTTGGAGCGCTTGTAGACTTGCCGAGTTTTATTTTCAGTCGCAGTTGCCAAGAAAAGTATGTAGTTTTTTCAGCTTATTATGTTTATATAAAATAAATTTGATTATTGCTATATTTAAAAACGTATATCTTTTTCCTTCATTTCATACTTATTTCTTTCTTCATTTATTTAATACACTTGTAAATTATAACAAAATAAAAACTAAGCCGACTCTGTCAACTCCGTTTGTGCGAAGCCGGTTCCGAGAATGTTCCCAATAAAATGGCCGAAGGTCGATTATTTAAACAATATATGAAGTAAAAATGTACGTCAACTATTTGTATAAGGGGGGAAATATTATCAGTTGGCTTATTAATTGAAAGCACATTATGCATGCTATGAAAACTAGATTAAAACCATAAATTTGAGTTTAAATTGATTTCAAATCACTTGAAATTTCTAGAAATGATTATTAAAACAATATATTAAATGAAAATGTACGTCAGCTATTGATATAAAGGGGAAAGATCGTCAGTTAGATCATACATTGGATTGCACCATTAAAAGCTCGCTCAGCACTTATAATCCATCAGCTGACGGTTTTACTCTCATTGAAAGAATAGCTGACGATTGTTTTTATCATTTTAATAATATAAAGAGTTAGCTGTATAAGCTTCATCGAACCTGAAATGATTTTACATCAATTGTTTTTTATACAGGTTTGTATAAGCGGCTGACGTATAATCCCCCATTATCTACGCAGCTGAATTTTTTTTTTAATTATTATTATCATGTAAACATTTGTTGTACAAATTTTCAAACGACCTGAAATCATTTTTGAATTCTTTTTTTTTTTTTCGACATAATAGACGTTCTCTCACGACCAGGTCCACCACGATTCTGACAGCTGACGCTTGTTTCCATTACTAGCCATCTCTAGACTATCGATTACACCCAAAATCAAGCAGCCTGAAATCACCATAAAAAATGCAACGCTGCCTCCCGGGCTATTAGTTTTCTATGTAGAAGCTAAATAAAGAGATTACTAAAAAGAACGAAAAAATATTTTAAAAAAAATTGAACCGCCTTCAAAGAAGATCATGAAAAATTGTGAGATATTGGTTTCGATTCATTAATAAATCATTAGCTCAGCGCCAAGAAATCGGTATAAAAATGAACAAATCACGAATTCAAACGTATTTTTAACCAACTCGTACCAACTTCAATATCAATATTAGGTAATAAAGTTCAATTAATTGGGCAACGGTAAAATTATATTTCACTATTTTCCGCGATTTTCAGCGGTTCAAATTTTTTTTTCAATTTTATTTAAATAGCAGTGGAAAGTTTCCCATTGTCTATTATTATACAGGGTGGGGCAATAGTGCGTCTTACTTCTATATCTCGAGTTCTACGATAGCTAGAAATTAAAAAAAAAAATACGAGTAAACTAGATAAAAAAGTCTACAACTGGAAATATTTTCAAATATACACGGCGAGCTAAGACGAAATTATAGGTTCAAATGCCTTTTTTTTAATGGAATGCTGTGTATATCAGTACATTTCTTACCTCTTTCTAGACTCTATTCATTCCTATATTATTATTGACTATCTCCCACCCACTTGGATGTAATGAATTTTTTTGTGGAAATAAAGACATCTGCAGATGCATATTGAAAAAATCAGCAGTCACAATTATGGGTTTTAAGAAAAACTTATGTGAATACTAGTTATGAGACATCTAATTAACGTTTTTGAATCATTCTTACTTTCTAAAAATGTACAGGGTGGCCAAAAATTATTTTTCAGTTAAGAATTTTTTAAATTGAATTCTCTCAATTTTTTCAAATGGAACACAGGAACACCCTGTATGGTGTTTGACCATAAATAAATAAAATATATGTATTCAATATCGAATTCAACATTATATTTTAAAATTAAATATTGTACATTCAAAATGTATAGAAATTAAATTATTTTGTTATTTTTAAAAATATCTATAGTTAGAGAATATTATTTAGGTGTTATGCAAATCACAACCTAACTTTTGATTTATTATGATAAAAGCAAATAAATAAAAAATAATTAATTGTAAAAATAAATCAAAAATAGGCTTGTAAATAATGAATGAATGTTTCTATACTCTACTGATGAGAACTAACGAGTTCGAAAAACTTGTACAACTTTTCTAGAGTTGAAATAGAATGTATGGTTCAATAATTGTTGTGAATGACGGAATTTCAATAAATAATTGACTATTTTCAATATATTTTTTTGCCTTAAAATGCCAGGAATTCTATCATGTAATTCAATACTTCGTCAGTATTAGCTAGAAGAGTAGTTGTTTTGATTGGTTTTCCAATAATGAGTGTTTTAAAGTGTTTTCCTAAGTAGTATATTAGCGTGACCCGATTAAGGCACCAATATACAGAAAGTAGATAATTTCATATTAAATAAAAAAGTGTGAATGATTAAATTTGAATAAATGATTTAAGTATTTTCAATATATTTTTTTCTTTAAAATGCTAAGAATCCTGTCATATAATTCAATACTTCGTCAGTATTAGCTAGAAGAGTAGTTGTTTTGATTTATTCTCCAATAATGAGTGTTTTAAAGTATTTACCTGACTAGTATATTAGCGTGCCCAGATTAGGGCAACAATATACAGAAAGTAGGTATTTTCATAATAAATAAAAAGTGTGTAAGTTGTGATTTGCGTAATACCTGAATAATATTCTCTGATCATGACAAAAGCAAATAAATAAAAAATAATAAATTGTAAAAATAAATCTATAGTTACATAATCTTAAAATATGTAGATAAGTACGCTACATATTACACCCCCCCCCCTGCAAAATAATCAACCTACCAAAGTATCAATATTAAAATGGACTCTTTTACAGTCAGAAGTGACGGGTAGATTGACAACATCATTTAACAAATATGCAGGTTTAACCCTGTTCAAAGATACAGTATAATCCTTTCCACGTTTAAGGACCGTTATAATTTTATCTGTTCTAGAAAGAACTTTAAAAGGTCCTTCATACCAAGGGGATAAGGATGGTTTAAGTTTAGCTTTCCGGATGAAAATAAACTTATAATCTTTAATGTCTGGACTGACAAATGTATTTCGAAAATGATCCCGTTTAGGATTTGTCAATTGTAAGTTATTAAAATATTTTTGTAATTTGCTAATAAATAAAGGTAGTTTAATGTCAGAATGTGATTTAATAAAATATTCACCAGGAAGACGTAAAGTTTGGCCATAGACAAGTTCTGTAGATGAACAAAGTAAATCATCTTTAGGCATTGCCCTTAAACCTAATAAAATAATTGGTAATTCATCAAACCAATGAACTGAGTTAGCTCTGGCGATTAATGCAGTCTTGAAATCTGTGAAATCTTTCAATCATGCCATTTGATTCTGGGTGAAATGAAGTTGTGTAAATTCGGTGAAATCCTAAAAATTTTGAAAATTCACGGAAAAGATTTAATTCGAACTGAACTCCTTGATCTGTCGTGACACGAACCGGAATGCCAAAGCGACAGATATAATTTCGAAATAAAGTTTTAGTAACAGTTTCTGCAGTAATGTCTGATAAAGGATAAGCTTCTGGCCAACGAGTGAAACTGTCAATAACTGTTAGTATGTAAGAAAAACCATTTGAAGGTGATAATGGCCCAACAAGATCAATATGGATATGCTCGAATCTACCCTTGGGAACTTCGACATTACCAATTTGAGTTTTGGTATGCTTATTTATTTTAGAAGTTTGACAATTTAAGCAAGTTTTGGTCCACAAGGTGCAATCGGTGTTCATCCTTGGCCAGAAATAGTTAGAACTGATAAGTTTTTTTGTAGCACGAATACCAACATGCGTTAAATTATGAAAAATATCAAAAACTGCGCGTCGTAAAGAGTTTGGTACATATGGTCGACATTTAGAAGAAGAAACATCGCACCAAATTTTATGATCTGAATTAGCAATATTAATTTTTTTAAACAGTATTTGACGTTAGAATTGACATTTGATTGATTGGTTAATAAAGAGGAAAGTTCACAATCGGTTGATTGAGCGCCTTTCAATAATTGTAGATTGAAATTGGTTGAGTTTATTTGAGAAATTGAATTAGGTGACAAAAAATCATGCTGTTCGAGTAATGAAAGATCATTTAAACGCGACAAAGAATCCGCAATGAGGTTTTCTTTACCGTGAACATGACTTATGTCATTAGTAAATTGTGCAATATATTACAAGTGGCGTATTTGACGAGGAGTTTTTTCAGCACTAGTAAAAAGAGCTTTTGTTAATTGTTTGTGATCTGTGAAACAGATAAAAGAACGACCTTCTAATACATGTTTAAAATGTTTGATCGAAGTATATAAAGATAGCAATTCTTTGTCAAAAGTTGAGTATGATTTTTGAGAATCATTTAATTTGCGAGAGAAAAATGCTAAAGGAGTAGATAAGTCTCCAATTCTTTGTTCTAAAACTGCACCCATTGATACATTTGAGCAATCCACAGATAATGTAAGCGTTATATCTTTGTTAATAAGAGGTCACCAATTTGTGGTGTTTGACCATAAATAAATAAAATATATGTATTCAATATCGAATTCAACATTATATTTTAAAAAACTGCTGCCCAAGGAATCATTACTTCCACATCCGGATTTTCTATCTCAAGTCACACAACGAAAAAATTTTGTATCTGGAAATAATTGTTTATGGAACTTTAATAATATAATATTTGAAATCCTCTACCCCAAAAACCCATAAAACGATACCCCACATCGGTAGTGGGGTGGGGCTGGTGACAGGGGGTGGGAGTGGGGAGTGGATAAAGTAAAAAAATATTTTGAGGTTTCTGGTTCTTGTACACACACTAAATCATATTTTTTTTTTCATCCCCTTTAATAATGGGGTGGGGGTGGTAATGGGGGTGGCTAATGCCAAATTTTTTTTTGAGACCTTAGCTTCTCTTGTCTATATTAAATATCAATTTTATGAACTCTTACCTGCTTGATTTATCTGTTTACTCCAAATTTACCCCAATTTACCCCCCAACCCTTCGACGGAACAAGATGAAAAATATAATATAATCTAGTTCTAGATCTCGTTAAAGTACATATGTGTACCAAATTTCAAGTCAATATCACAAACGGTTCCAGAGTAAACGTGCGCAAAAAAAAAGTTACAGACCGACATACAGACCGACAGACAGAAATTTTTTTGTCGTTACTATACTTGCACTGGATGTGGAAGTAATTAAATATTGTACATTCAAAATGTATAGAAATTAAATTATTTTGGTATTTTTAAAAATATCTATAGTTACATAATCTTAAAATATGTAAATAAGTACGCTACACGCTGCATATTTTCGACGATATGATGTAGAAATGAAAAACGAACATTTTCTGTAAGTATTATGGCTAATTGCAACCATTTTCGTTTTATTGAGCAATAAGCACGAAATTCAAGAATAAACTTAAGAAATAGAGGTTTCTAAAAAAAAAAATTATAATAAGTGCTCCACATGTTGCTCATTTTGATCGACACATATTTCTACGCATTTTTGAAATAAGGTTTCTACTGTTCCTAAAATTTCCCGTGTCATAGATATAAAAGCCGTTATTATTCTTTCCTTCAAATTTTGTACTGTTGTTAGTGTGTCTTTATAAACAATTTCCATCACGTTTACCCATAAAAAGAAATCCATTTTTGTAAGATTTGGGGATCTACCAGGCTATTTAGTGGGCCCATTATTTCTTCCAATCCATTGAACTGGGTAGGTATTATTTAAGTGGTCTCTAGCTGCATTTAAATAATGTGGTGGAGCACCATCTTGCTGAAACCTCATCCTGTTTCGAATCCTTTCAGGAAGTCTCACCAATAAATGTGGCAGAGAAGAAAGATAAATAGCTCCATTCAATGTACCTCCAAATAAATGTGGCCCCATTACATGTTCTCCAATAATTCCTCACTAAACGTTAATAGGCCATCTATGCTAGTTATCAACTTGCCTAAAAAAAATGAGGATTTTCCGAAGCATAATAATGGAAATTCTGCCTATTAACAAATCCGTTTTATGAAAAGTTGCCTCATCAGCAGTGATCGGAATTTGGTTGAGATTTCCATGTGCGTCGTTACAAGGATTTATTAAAATATGCATGCATTTTTAGTTCGGTGAAAAATAAATTAATTTTCATTTATTTTTCATATAATATGAATATAAATTATATAATCTGTTTATTAAAAAAAAACGCTATTCAAGTTAAATAAACGGAGCGCGTAAACAAATGCACGTTGGCAACACGTGAACACTACAATAATCAGGTTACCGCTTGATCAGGTGATTACGCAAGTCTTCTGTGACGTAGTTTCTTGGCTGAAGGTTCAGTTTATAATTGTTCGTGATAGAACCATGCCGCGTCCGAGGAAGAGTACGGTCAAGAAGTGGATTAAGTCTTATGAAGAATTACATTTTGATGGTGAGAAAATAGTTTGTAATATTTGTGATGTCACATTAAGCGTACATTTAACTGCTGTTTTAAAACATGTAAATAGTAATACACACACGAGTGTAATACAAAAAAGGAAAAGAGAGTTTCAAAGGACGAATTTTATTTCGATTTGGCTCTTTTGTTAATCAGTTTAAATCTTCCATGGAGTGTACTAAATAGCGCTCAGTTCATATGTTTTCTAAACAAATATTGCGTGGGGCAACATGTTCCAAGTGAAAGCCTGCTTCGTAAAAAAATTCTCAGCGAACTATACGAAAAGAAACTGGAAGATATTCGGAGTGACCTTCAAAATGGCTGGTTTTGGATTTCAATAGACGAAACGGCGAACTTTTTAGGAAATAAAGTTGCCAATTTATTAGTTAGAAAATTACATGTTGATGGTCCTGGCAAGTGTCATTTAGTAGCTTCCAAGATTTTATAAACAGTTAATGGCGTATCAGTGTTTAATTTTTTTGAAAACACTCTAAAATGGCTTTGGCAAGACTTGGCTGAAGAAAATTTAAAGAGAGTTGTTGTTTTTACTAGTGATTCAGTGTCATATTTGTTAAGTACTGGAAAAAAAATTAAAAAGAAATACCCGCAAGTGTTACATGTTAATTGTTTATCGCATGCGTTACACCGCGTATGTGAAAAAGTACGAGACTCTTTCACAAATGTTGACGAACTTATTGCTAATATGAAGAAAATTTTTCTAAAAGCTCCTAGTAGGATAAAATATTTTTAAGAAAATGTCCTAATTTGCTGCTTCCTCCAAAACCAGTGATCATACTTTGGGGAACCTGGATCAACGCGGCATGCTACTACCATGGTAATTTCAGTTTACTAAAAGAAGTTGTAGAAACCTTAAATGAAGATGCTACTGCGATTACGCACTCAAAGAATTTAATGAATATTCCGAATATTAAAAATGACAAAATTTATTTCCGATCATTTTCAAATAATCACAAGAATTATAGAAAATCTTCAATGTCTAAATTTGTCCTTGGAAGAAACATTTCAAAAGCTAGACAATGTTCAAAAAACAATTAACGAAATTCCAGGTGAAATTGGTGAGGTTATGTCAAAAAAGTGGGCTGCTGTTTTACGAAGAAATCCAGATTTGACCGTCGTATTTGCCATTAGTAAAAAAATTATAACAGAACCAGATGCCTTCCTTGATCAGGTTCCTATGGATATATTTAGATATGCTTCACTAACTTCTGTGGATTGCGAAAGATCATTTTCGACCTTAAAGTGGATATTTACTGTTAAAAGAAATCGTCTTTCACATGACAATTTAGAAAAAATACTTACTATATACTTTGAAGCTACGAATACTCAATAAAAATATAAATTTTGAAACTTGAAAGTGCTGTGCGGTTTTATAACAATTTATTTGTGAAATATCTGTATATGTGTTCTATTATGCCAAAATAAATGAGAAACTCATAAGGTAGGTTCATATTGCATTTCATTTTGATTTAATTTTGTAAGAAAGAACAAACTTAAATTAATTTTTTTTATATAAAATTTTATACCTATATGTGCGCCACTGGAATCTCAACCAAATTCCGATCACTGCTCATCAGTGAATAAAACGTTATGAAAGAAGGTGATATCTTGCATTTTATCTCTGGCCCAATTACAAAACTGTAGACACCTTTGAAAATCGTAATCAGATAATGCCTGGTGCATTTGAATATGATATGCATGAAACTTATTTGTTTTTAAGATTCCACCAACACCGTCTATTTATTCCTACTAATGAGCTCACTTCTCTCTGACTAATATGGGGATTCTCAACCGTTGCCAACACCACAGAAAACTAATTTTCTTCATTCACAATACGTTTTATTCTTTCACTTTTTTATATTCGACATTTCCAGTTTCCACAAATCTATCGAGAAGGTTTTGGAAGCTGCTAACACCAGGAATCCTTCTTCAGGATACCATTGTTTATAAATTCTAGTGGCAGGCAAACAATTTCTGTCCGACTCGCACAAAACAAAAGTCATGTCTACAAGTGCCACCTTACTAAAATTAATTTTGTAAAATACGAAATATTTTAAATTTAATACAAATGATCACTGACGACCGATAAGTGTGATAAATATTCATTTGTACACAAAAAGGGTTTAGCCGGATAAGCATGACGAGTCGGCCCCCAAATGGCAACCTATATCGAAACTTATGTTTCAATATCGACTTGATGTACGAACGCGATTTATGTGTTTTGCCGCCGTACTCCGCTTTGACCTTGAGATATGGAAAAAAATGAGCGCATGCATGACTATCGTCCAAAGAGACATATCTCGAAAACTAATTGAACCAGAGAGGTAAAACCAACGGGAAGTTTCAGGTAACCTTAAAGAGTATATTTTATATATATTTTGAATTTTTAGAATAATTACGCACATCATTAAAAAATAAATAAAAAATATAATAATTAATATTTCCGCGTTCTCTTTGACTTACAATCACTAAAATAATATATGTTGTAATACTTTATATGCACTATCACTCATAAAAGTTGCGTTGGAAAAAAGTTGGTGCAACACTTTGAAAAAAAAATAAAATTCGACGTGCACCACATCATATAAGGATACAAACTTGACATGGGACACACATATTAATATTTTATAAATTGGAATTATTGCTAAAAGAGAAATTGAATGAAAATATAAATAATTGACACGTAAATATCTATTTCATACGGCGCACAGTGGCACGAATTGTAATTTTTTCGTTTAAAATTATCTAGAGCACTTCGCAGCCGATTGGGATAATTTTTTTTAATACTCGTTATTTAATTTCAAAAAAACGTAGAAGAGCCTATTTTTTTTATTATGCTAACCAAAATTATTGAGCTTAACCAAAATGTCCATTTTTTATTTAAACTTTAATAAAAAAAAAATTCTAATCCAATTTACATAAATCTTGTTACTCGGGGGGTTTTTGAGGTCGCTGATTACGAATCTGATATCCAAATTGTCATAAACTAACCTACAAGATAGCGGAATCAATGGCAGCTATAAAATGTTAAAAAATTAAATTAAATATTTTAATAATTCTTAGGAATAGCCTATTTAGTTTAATGCCTTTAATTTAATTTTAAGTTAGTTTTATCATCTTATTGCCGCCATATTGGATCCGCCATCTTGAATTTCTCCCTGAAACTATTTTAACTTAAAAGTACTTATCAGAAATATTCAAAACTTCTCGGCATAAACTTTAACGAAAATATTTCATTTTTCATAATTTTTTAGCATTTTATAGCCGCCATTGATTCCGCCATCTTGTAGGTTGGTTTATGACAATTTGGATATCAGATTTGTAATCAGCGAGCTCAAGAACCCCCCGAGTAACAAAATTTATGTAAATTGTATTAGAAAAATGTTTTTCTTTTATAAGTTTTATTAAGATTTAAATAAAAAAATGGACATTTTGGTTAAGCTCAATAATTTTGGTTAGCATATTAAAAATCGGCTCTCTTACATTTTTTTGAAATTAAAGAACGAGTATTTAAAATAAAAGAAATTATCCCAATCGGTTGCGAAGTGCTCTAGATAATTTTGAACGAAAAAATTACAATTCGTGCCACTGTGCGCCGTATGAAATAGATATTTACATGACAATTATTTATATTTTCATTAAATTTCTCTTCTAGCAATAATTCCAATTCATAAAATATTTATATGGGTGTCCCATGTCAAGTTTGTATCCTTATATGATGTTGTGCGCGTCGAATTTTATTTTTTTTCAAAGTGTTGCACCAACTTTTTTCCAACACAACTTTTATGAGGAATAGTGCATATAAAGTATTACAACATATATTAATTTAGTGATTGTAAGTCACAGAGAACACGAAAATATTAATTATTACATTTTTTATTTATTTTTTAATGATGTGCGTAATTATTCTAAAAATTAAACAAATATATAAAATATACTTTTTAAGGTTCCCTGAAACCTCCCGTTGGTTTTACCTCTCTAGCTCAATTAGTTTTCGAGATATGTTTCTTTGAACGATAGTCATGCATGCGCTCATTTTTTTCCATATCTCAAGGTCAAAGGAGAGTACACACTGTAAAAAATGATGTAAATTTACCATTGTTGCGTGTAAAATTCCCATGTAGTTTTACCCGCAAAGAGACAGGAAAATTTCCATTTACCATGGAGGATTACCCCAAAATATAAGGTAAATAAAAATTTTCCACTCTCTTTGCGGGTAAAATTCCATTACTATTGGGAATAAATTAACTATGGAAAAAAATCCTGTCTGGATAATTTTATTACATGTAATAAAATTGCCCCTTTTTCAGACAGGATTTTTTTTTCCATAGTAAATTTACCTCTAACAGTGATGGAATTTTAGCAGAGAGTGGAAAATTTTTATTTACCTTATATTTTGGGGTAATCCTCCATGGTAAATGGAAATTTTCCTGTCTCTTTGCGGGTAAAATTACATGGGAATTTTACACGTAACGATGGTAAATTTACATCATTTTTTACAGTGCACTTCAATGGATTGGAAGAAATGGTCCTACTGAATAGCCTTATTTCAAAATTACCTAAGGATGGATGTCAATCAAAATCGGCAACATGTGGAGCACTCATTATAATTTTTTCTAATGAATTACTTAAAGAAACCTATATTTTTTAAGTACATTCTTGAATTTTGTAATGTATTGCTCAATAAAATGAAAATGGTTGCAATTAGCTATAGGGAAGTTACTTACTAAAAATGTTCGTTTTTTATTTCTTCATCACATCGTCGAAAAGTATGCTTCATTTGAAAAAACTGAGAGAATTCAATTTAAAAAATTCTTAACTGAAAAATAATTTTCGGCTACCCTGTACATTTCTAGGAAGTTAAAATGATTCAAAAACATTAATTAGATTTCTCATAACTAGTATTCACATAAGTTTTTCTTAAAACTCATAATTGTGACTTTGGTGATTTTTTCAATATGCATCTGCAGTTGCCATTATTTCAAAAAAAAAATTAATTACCTCCAAGTGGTTGGGAGATAGTCAATAATAATATAGGAATTAATAGAGTCTCGAAAGGGGCTTCAAAAAATGTACTGATATACATAGCATTCCATTAAAAAAGGCTCTTGATCCTGTAATTTCGTTTTTTCTCGCCCTGTGTATTCGAAAATAATTTCCTGTTATAGACTTTTTTGTCTTGTTCAATTGTATTTTTTTTTAATTTCTAGCTATCGAATAACTTGATATATCGAAGTCCGACGCACTATTGCCCCACCCTGTATATTGCCTAGGTTTTTCGGAAACTTATATAAGCACGCTTAAATTAATTAGTTTGACTTACTGATATAATTTATTGTGACAAATGAATAATTTGTATTGTGTTTCGTAACGGAAGAGTAACTGGTAATAAGGCGTTAAGAAATGAGGGCACCTTGTATAATTATGACTATCATAACTATATTAAAGACTACGATGTTGAATATAACTAAAAGTAAATACAGCAGTTTTTTTTATAAAATTAATTTCCTACGATTAACTTTTTGGAATACTTTATATAAGAAAGAATACTGCAAAAATAAAATAACCTCCTGCAGGAATCAAAGAATAAGGTTTAGAAACAAACTTTGCAGTTTTTCCAGCGCAGATGCCAGCACGTGAACGGTTAGACGTGAACTGTAAGGATCACTTTTCCTTACATAAGGACTTTCTAGTCCCAGCTTTCCGATTCCTGCTTGCAATTCCACTACTCACCGCTACGTGGCGCTACGTTCTAAATATAGTCTGGTTGAAATATGTATAAGCAATTTTTTAGCTATTTAAATTTCAATATAATATTGTGTGTAATGTAGCTGTATATTACAAATTTCAAATAATAATAATATAAGTGGGTGAATAAGCGTTCTTAAAGTTTTTCAACTGAAATATAATTATATTATTTCTTTATTTTTTATTTGTGGCTTGAGTAATGCCAATTTTAAGATCGATATTACGTTCAAACTATAATATTCAGGACTAGTTCCAAAAGTTGGAGTCGACAAACTATAGTCCAGTAAATAAGCCGGAAAATGTGGAAAAGTGGTGGAACAGCACCGATTTGAAAAATTCCTTTTTTCACGTGTTCCCTAGCAATCGTCAGCATTACCTGCGAAAATGAGAAAGTTGTCCCAAAAAGTATCTCTCATAAAAAAAATTATAAAATTAATATTTCGCCTCGGAAATGGGCTCCAGGAGGTTTTTTGGGTCGCTGATCACGAATCTGAGGCCCAAATTAAGGAATTCCATATTCCAGTATGGAATTTGTGCCATTTTTTTTAATGAAAATTCCACTTTTTCGGGCGGAAATTTAAATAAGAATATTGTGCTGCGGAAGTGCGCTCTAGGAGGTTTCTTGTGTCGCTGATCATAATTTTGAGGTCCAAATAGTGTAGCTCAAGGTTCTGTTATTGGTTCACTTTTATTTGCTATTTTCATCAATGATTTACCAGATTATATAACAGGAGGCGAGGTATTTATCTACGCGGATAATACATCTGTCATAATCCACGGTGATACCATTGAACATTTAGAGAATAGAACTGCTACAGTCATTAAGCAATTTGAAGACTAGTGTTTTAAAAATTCTCTAATTATTAACATGAAAAAAACGGTATTTTTCTATTTTACAAATCTCATATTTAATAATAGTCCTAAAATAGATTATGTTGAGACCAGCACGAAAACAACATTCTTAATCTCAGTGATAGATGCAACATTAAATTTTAGCCCTCAAATAGATACTTTGTGCACTAAGTTAGCAAAAACAACATTTGCAGTTTTAAATTTAAAAAAAGAATTGAATAATAATGCATTAATGACATGTTACTACTCTTCTATTCAGCCATTAGTTACAATATTAGTATATGGGGTCAATCAGCTGAGGCGAATAGAGTTTTTGTAATGCAGAAGAAAATTATTCGTATTCTATTTGGTTTGAACTACAGATAATCATGCAGAGATACATTTAAAACAAAAAAAATTATGACTGTTACATGCATTTACATATTTAAAATTTCCTGTTTCATACACAAAAACTTAAATAAATTTAAAACAAATAGTGACATACACAGCTACCCCACCAGAAGTGCGGGAAAAATACACATCAATATTTTCAACCTTAGCAAATATAAAAAATCACCCCATTGTGGTGGTAGTTATATATATAATAGACTTCCTATAGAAATAAGGTCATAAAATTCTTTTAGACTGTTCAGAAGCAAACTAAAAATGTTTTTGAATGAACATTGTTTTTATAACATGACCGAGTGTTTTGATCAGTAATGGGAAGTAGCTTCACCTTTATATGTACATATATTTGTTAGTTTGTTTTTTATGTTTTCTTTTTTATTATGTATTTTTGTAGTCTTGTTTGTTTTATACAGTTTTTGAAACATATGACATATATATTTTATTAATTGGTTTTTATATTATATGTGAGTTTTCATGACAAAAAAGATATTATTTATGTATCAAGATTTATGGTGAATAAATTTATTCTATTCTATTTTATTCTACTTCAAGAATTCCATATTCTGTGCTTCTGTGTGCCATTTTTCGTCACGAATTTCACTTTGAAGAAAAAAATTATGTTTGGATATTACGAGCATTTCAAACTAATATACATGGCAATTTTATAAACACTGGAGGAATGCATGCAAATTTTCTCTTCTTTCAAGTGACGTAAGTGAATAAAAGATAAACAATTTTTATAAAAATATAGCAATTTGGACCTCGGATTCGTGATCAGCGACCCAAAAAACCTCTTAGAGCTCATTTCCGATACGATTATAAATTTTTTTATGACAGCTACTTTTTGGGGCACTTCAAATCCCCCTAACTTTCTCATTTTCAGAGGTAATGCTAATGAATGTTCCTGGGGGTCTAGGGAACACGTGAAAAAATGAATTTTTCAAATCGGTGGTGTTCCACCACTTTTTCACATTTTAAACTTTTTTCCGGCTTATTTACTGGATTATTAATCAATTTTGTTTTCCGTATATGCATAATTACTTATACAGAGGATTCGGTTTTAACCAGCATAAAACTAATAAAGGAATAGGTAGCGTCCATATTACAAATATTTAGTCAGATTGATAAGACGAGTTGAGACACCGTGTTGTTATCTGATTTTCGATTTTTTTTTACGTTTAACACAAAAACATAAAAGCTTTTGGTAATATGGCGCGTGCCAAAAAAGTGCACAGATGAAAATGGTAGGCAGGAAACGATATTTCGTCGACAAAAAAAGCCTGTTTTGTCAGGACTCAGTTAGTGGGCCTTTGAATTTTTCAAAATTGCGTCGTTCTTAAATTATTCGGCCAATTTATATATATAAAAAAAACAATTAATGCATTTTTGATCTAGGGTCATAACATCATCGTAAATAAATTATTTTAATTAAAAAAAAAAATTATCATAGAATAAATTAAAATATATTTTTTTGTATTTTTCGCTTAGTTTCTCAGGTCCACCAATAGAAAACTAAGCCGTACCGATGCGGACAATATAGATAAGTTTTTTAATGATAAAACGCCGCGTCCTTTCTACAACTTTCTCCTAAGCATTTTTATAGGACACATTGTATAAAACTGGTCATCAATATTCTAAAATGGGTAATATCATATCTATGAAATAGAAGAATTTTAGTTTCAGTGAATTCGGGAACATTTAATATCGTTGATATAAAAATCGGCGTCGCCCAAGGTTCTATTATAGGTCCACTGTTGTTTCTTATTTTCATTAATGACTTGTCAGATGACATAACAGATGGAGACGTTTTTATGTATGCAGACGACACATCTGTCATAATTCACACTGATACTTTAACCTGGGCTAGAAACTATAACAGTAAAGTCATTAAACAATTTGAAGAATGGTGTTATAAGAACTCCTTAATTGTTAATATTAAAAAACCGTATTTTACTTCCACATACAGTGGAAGTATAGTAAAGGCAAAAAAAAATTTGAACATTTTTATTTTCCAAATAGGCTTAAAATGTCATGAAACGTCGAGATTTTAAGTTTGAGCGAAAAAAAATTCTTTCTGTCTGTCGATCTGTCTGTAACTTTTTTTGGGCGCACGATACTCGTTTAAGATATTGACTTGAAATTTGGTACACATATATACTTTAACGGGATCTGGAACTAGATTATATTTTCATCTTATTTCGTCAAAGGGTTGGGGGGTAAATTGGGGTAAATGGGGGTAAATAAGTAAATCAAACAGATAAAAGTCCATAAAATTGGTAAATAGTATATACAAGAGAAGCTAAGGGCTCAAAAAATTTTTTGGCATTAGCCACCCCCATCTCATTATTTAAGGGGATGAAAAAAAATTGTGATATAGTGTGGTGTACAAGAACCAAAAACCTCAAATATTTTTTTACTTCATCCACCCACCACTACCTCTATCACCACCCACACCCCAGTACCGATGTGGGATATTGTTTTATGAGTTTTTGGAGTAGACGATTTTAAATATTATATTATTAAAGTTCTATAAGCAATTATTTCCACATACATAATTTTTTCGTTGTGAAAGACTTGGATAGAAAATCTAGATGTGCAAGTAGTGATTCCTTGGGCAACGGTGTTTATATTTCACAAACATCATAAGTGTTAACGATATTCATAATATGTTGACACAAGTAGGGAAGCGACATTTTTAGGCTCTGCTATAGATTTAACTTTCAATTTTACCCTTCAGGTAGATATCGCTGTTCAAAGTTGGCGAAATCAACGTTCGCCCTTTTATTTAAAAAAAGTAGATATTAGTGGATTCATAACATGCTATTATTGTTCTTTAGCATACTCAGTTATTAGCTATAGCATCATCAGTTGAGGCAAACAGAGTTTTTATAATGCAAAAAAGAATTATTAGCATATTGTTTAACGGGAACTACAGAGAATCGTGTCGAAATACTTTTAAAACAAAAAAAAAATAATGACAGTCATATGCATTTAATTATGTTTAATATTTCTTGATTTATGTACAAAAACTTGCATAAATTGAATACTAATAATATCATTCATAACTACCCCACTAGAAGTGGCCAAAAAATAGATATTAGAAATTTTAATCTCAGCAAATACAAGAAATCTCCGTAATTATATACTTATATAAAAAATTTTCATTGGAAATAAAATCAGTGAAACTTTTATTTTTGACTGAGCATTGCTTTTGCAACATGGCTGAGTTTCTTAATCGGTGAAGAAAATTGTACAATTTTTATTGCTTTTGTGAAATTTACATATATGGTTTGTTTATTTTTTGTTTGTTTTTTACACATTTTGTACCACTTTTGTTTTGTTTTATACATACATTTTATACACTTACTATAACAAAACTGATATTGTTCTTGTAACAATGATTTATGGTTAATAAAATATATTCTACGCCTTTACCAACTTTACATTTTTTTCCGTAGTTAGTGTGTGCAGAGTTTTCTTCGTACAGAATAACTATATGCATCTCTAATATTTCATTTTCAAAAAATTGAGGAAAATTATGCAACAAAATGATTTTATTTTTTTAATACTTTAATTATTTACAGAATTTCAGTAATTTAAAATTAATTATTAATTTACCACATTTAACGATGCGAAATTAACACTGGCTGTCAGAATATGTTATAAAGGTTCAGGTAGATAACGTGTGCAGAATACTCGTAGTATCGATAAGAGTTTGTGCTATATATAAAAATAAAACTTAGAAGATATGATTGGTTAATTGATGCTGTTACTTCTGCTTCAACCATTAATCACAAAATTTCAGTGCAATGCCAAGGTTTCGACTAAGCTATATTTTGTTTTATTTCACATGACGTGATTCAAGGTTTACAATTTCCTTTGTCAATTTGAACTATTTTCCGGAAGACATCTTGGTATAAATATTTCTGAATATCCTTTGCTATCAAAAAGTCAATGTGGTTCCATTTTGGGAATTTCACCAGATGATAGCCACATCTGGAGGACGCTGGCAATTCAGAATAGAGTTGTTCTGCATTCTAAAAAATAAGAATTACGAGTTCTATATTTATTTCCCCTTATTGAACTGGGCAGAATTTCATTATATGTATGCTGCATAATTTCATTTACTTAATGTGTGAATAATTTATTTTCTCAGAAGACAGAGGTTAGAGATAGGTTAAGTAACCACATTATAAGTGAAACACACTGTATATAACATAATCATACCGTCGGAGTAGCCAGCCAGTCATTCTTTCCAACGTAGAGGGCTACTGGAACATTCACTTTCGATAAATTGTATGCTGGAGGATGGGCTTGACCATACACCTCCAAATTTTTCTTCTCACCATGATCGTAATTTTGGAATACACCGCTTTGGAAGATCTGTACGTAGTGTGTGTAAACTTCTACACCTGCGGTGTCAACTAACTGAGTTGCAAATTGTGGATAAGTAAGCTAGAATGGTTTAATGCTCATAAAAAGAATGAAAGTTAAGGTATATAACAGTAAATTACTAGATATGGTAAGTACAGTGGAATTACTAATCAGTGTTGCGTACACCTTAAATGTATTTATAACTAAACACTTGTTTGTCCAACATATTTGAAATTACAATTTTTACCAACAATTTCGTAAATCCACAACCTTTGGTGTATTTCAATTTTACTTCCACATCCAGTGGAAGTATAGTAACGACAAAAAAATTTTTAAAAATTTTTATTGTTCAAATAGGCTTAGAATGTCATGAAACGTCGAGATTTCAAGTTTGAGCGAAAAAAAAATTTCTGTCTGTCGGTCTGTCTGTCGGTCTGTCGGTCTGTAACTTTTTTTGTGCGCACGTTTACTCTGGAACCGTTTGAGATATTGACTTGAAATTTGGTACACATATGTACTTTAACGAGATCTAGAACTAGATTATATTTTCATCTCCGTCGAAGGGTTGGGGGGTAAATTGGGGTAAATTTGGGGAAAATAGGTAAATCAAGCAGGTAAGAGTCCATAAAATTGGTATTTAGTATATACAAGAGAAGCTAAGGTCTCAAAAAAATTTTGGTATTGGCCACCCCCATTACCACCCAATTATTAAAAGGGGTGAAAAAAAATGTGATTTAGTGTGTGTACAAGAACCAGAAACCTCAAAATATTGTTTTACTTTATCCACCCCCCACTCCCACCCACTGTCACCACCCCCACCCCACTACCGATGTGGGGTATCGTTTTATGGGTTTTTGAGGTAGAGGATTTCAAATATTATATTATTAATGTTCCATAAACAATTATTTCCAGATACAAAATTTTTTCGTTGTGTGACTTGGATAGAAAATCCGGATGTGGAAGTAGTGATTCCTTGGGCAGCGGTTTTACTTTTTGGATTGAGTAATGTCAAAGTACTACTATTTTCAGCTATTTGTCTAATTTCCAATAAAATGTTACTTAGATATTGGTCTATTTTACTTACTGCATCCATTTGTTCGTAGTCATTACCAAACACCAAGTTGGCTCCTGTTTGGATTACGTACATACCCCAAGAGAATATTGTTAACGGTTTTAAGAAAATTGAAAAACCTGGTAGAATTTCTCCATGCCATAATAAATACACAAATGACTACAAAACAAAGAAATGATGAAGAATATATACGGATAAAGCACTTTTTAAACTCTTATTATTTTTATTCATTTACTTTTTTAATTTCATATACTGCTCAACAAGTACTAGACCCAATCACAGGGTAGGAGGGTACCAACCAAAAATTTTAAATATTAAATAAATTAAATGAAGATAGATAGTAACCAAACTGAGAAATTAACTAAGAACAAGACAAAAGTTTTTTTAATTTTTGGCCGATTTGAATTATTTTTATTTCGAAATATAGAGCGGTAAAATTTTTATCTGTAGGTGATATTAATCTGAACAAGAAGAATATGAAAACAGTTTTGTGAAAAATCGCTAATACGATTTAGTGGTTTTGGGTGATAAAAAACGCAATGTATTTCAATGTAAAACAAATTTATTGTCACATTCAGAAGAAATTATTACCACTCTACATTAAAAAAAAATCATATCGGACAAAAAAAAAAGGTTACAGGATTTTTCCATTTTTATGCGAGACACCATTGCATTTAAAAAAAAAATAAAATTCACATCAAAATAACAAGAAAAATAAACGAATGCAAACAAGGCACATAGTCGAGTCAAGGAAGGTTTTCAGTTCTTAATTCTCAGCAACAGCTCCGATTTTGTTTATTCTTTTTTTAAAATGTGTCTTTTTTAATATTATTCAAAATCAGAAAAAATCCAATTGGCGCAAGTAATTATTTATATTCTTTAAACAATAATAACAATATTTACAAAGAAATGTATTTAAAAACTTTTTTTCGCGATATTTATAAAACATTGAGTTATTTTTATTGAAAATTTAAGTTCACAAATGTTTCTCACAGTCGGAGTTGATAATTATTTACATTATTTGAACAATAATAACTTTTACAGGAAAAATCTTTTTTTATGTTTTTTCTTCTCGATATTCATGAAGAAATTAATTTAGTCCAGTGTTTGAAGTTCTCCCGCTCAGAATTCTTCCGGATAAAACCGATTGACGTGAGATTCGGATAGTAATTAGGGAATGGCTGAAGGAACAAAAGTTATATAGTGCCGATGTGTGCTTTTACTCTGGGGGTGGATGCCACCCTTTCTCGGTATATTCAAAGTAACTGCCAGAAATCAATAGAGTAATGAATTCTAAGCAATAAATGTTCTATGAAATTTTTTCGATGAGTCAATCCTTTTTGAGTTATTCTTGATTGAATATGTTGATTTTTCATCTAAAAAATGCATGTTTTACAACGATTTTTCACTAATAATAAAAAATTATTATAAGCAAAAATGAAGCCTATAAAATTACAAATCGATTGATTTTTTTTTAATTTCTGTAGATGCAATACGGACCACCGAGTTATGGCTCGTTGAAAGTGACTTTTTGTTCGGTGAAAACTGAATTCGATCCCTTCAAAGTTAAATAACGGAGAAATGGAAAATTTTTGGAGGAAAACATATAAGACATTTTTAAAAGTGCTTGAAAAGACCTTTCAAATGAACTTTGGTAAAAGTCGTTAGTATAAAAACTAATGGAGTTATGATGAAAGTAAAATGGTTTTTCCTTTTTTTTTCGGAGAAAAAATCAGCAATAAAACCAATGGCTTCACCGCAAGCATTGAAACTGAATGAAATCCATTTACAATTTACTTTATTTAAGTACTAACAATATGTTCTAGAAGTTTGACCGGTTTAGGATGCCTATATTTGAAAAAAAGTTTGATTCAAATTTGAAATGATTTTTGAAATCTTAAAAAATTTTCATTTTTTCACATAATTCAAAGACTAAATAAGATACGTAAAAAATGCTAGAGTACAAAAACTTAGGTTTTTTTTACTGAAAATTTTGTTTTTTTTTAATTTCTCTAGGATAAAAATTAATTGAGATTATCACCGTTATAAGTTTGCATTTGAGTGCGATGACCACCTTCCCCGAGCCCTTTAAACTCAAAAATCTCAAAAACGAAAGGTTCATGGAGGTTCAACTTTGCATGCCTTGTAGCCCTTAAAGTTCCCTGTAAAATGATTTTTGGAGCCATTGAATAGCTCAAAAATTAAGTTATCATTGAAAAACCAATCATAACGCATCTGCTCGAGAAACGCTGATAAGTCTTCGACACGGCTCAATTTTTTAACGGTGTATCTTTGGCAGCTCCGTACAGTAATATTGTGCAGTACCTACCGGCTTCTAAAATTTGTACTGTAGCATTTTTTGCACATTTTCTTTAGTCTTTGAATTATTGTGAAAAAATTAAAATTTCTTAAGAAATTTCAAAAATCATTTCTTTGAATCAAACATTTTTTCAAATATAAGCATCCTAAACAGGTCAAACTTCTAGAACATATTGCTAGTACTTAAATAAAGTAAATTGTAAATGAATTACGGATAAAGAGACAACCATTTTATCTTCATCATAACTCCGTTAGTTTTTATGCTAACGACTTTTACCAAAGTTCATTTTAAAGGTCTTTGCTCATAATAATTGTTTTAGTAAAACGTAAAGTTTTCGAGTTATTAGTGAAAGATCGTTCTAGAACATGCATTTTTTAGATGATTATTTCACTCATTAACGCTATAGCCAATGAGAGCCCGTTTTTTCACAACATTGCACCAATCAAACGTCATTATTAGTGGTAATTGAAGCTAGATCTGCTTTTAACAGGACCAACATGCAAAATTTATCGCTCTAAATTTTTTAGGTCGCTGCAGCGGCAAATATTGCGAAAATGTTTTGGCGTTTTGTGTCGTGACATGTTTTCGGCAAATAGGACAAATCGTGCTTTTAAATGTTATCTATAAATATCTTCTCTAGCTTATTACTAATTGTTAACGTAAATTGTAAATTGTAGTGTTGTATTAATAACCTAAAAAGCCAATGCTGTGTGGAACTTATATAGGTTCGGGACAAGTTATAGGTACACAGCACACAGCTTTCAATGGCTTAATACCTAACATAATTACAAAATAATTTTCACAACTAAAATTAAATATGAATATCTACGAAGCAAACAAATCAGTTATTTCCTGATAAATACACAAATGTAGGTACTTACGTATAGTAATTCATCAATCATTACAAAACAGCTAACACTTATTTGGAAAATCAAAACTCTGCAGTATCACTATATACATTATAATTCGTTGTACTTAAAGTCTCTCTACTTAAACAAGTAAACAACTTAACTATCAAACTTCTCAAATTAGAAACAAGGATTAAATACATAAATATATATATTAATAAACACTTTAATATAATAATTCAATTCACTGTTTAGGCTAGTAACTAAGTTAAGCTAGCGTTACTAAATGGCGGTACTATACCATCTGAGCCGGCAGCCTTAGAACGTAAAAGGGATAGATTGGTAATATGCAATTTGTGTGATTTCACCGGTAATGTGATTGGTCGAAGCGTGCTTTGTTTGATAAGTTACAGTACTTATGGTTTAACGTATATTGTTTTTCTTGATTGTCATAATTTAAAACTACTTTGTTTTTTATTAGATGAGTCGCTTTGGAAATGCATTTTTATGTGACATAAATGATGAAATTGAAGATAAAGGTGAGTAATCTCTAAAAAGCAACAAGGAAACGTCGAAAGGCAATTAATTACTGAACATAATATTGAAGATATACTTAATGAATTATTTATTCGTGAAATATTCTCCACAAATACCACTCATGCTTTAAATTTTATCTAAAAATTTTTTCTCAAGCTAAGTTGCCCCTAGTTAATATAACTCGGGCAAATTGGCAGTTTATTATCTAAGATTAAATCAGATAATAAACTGCCAATTTGCACTCTGTATATTACCAGGCAACACGCTTTCGAAAAAATTTTCGATAAAATTTTAAGCACTAGTGATATTACATACGAAAAATCAACATTTTCAATCAAAGATAACTCAAAAAGTATTGACTCATCGAAAAAATTTCATAGAACATTAATTTATTGCTTAAAATTAATTTCTCTACCGATTTTTGCAGTTACTTTGAACATAATAATTTCCACCCTTGAGAAGGGGTGGCATCGACTCCTAGGGTAAAAGCACACATTGGCACTATATAACTTTTATTCCTTGAGCTATTCCCTAATTAATGTCCAAACTTCACGTAAATCGGTTTTATCCGAAAGAATCCCGAGTGAAAAACCTTCAAACTAAATTAACTTTTTCATGAATATCGGGAAAAAAACATAAAAAAATAGATTTTTCCTGTAAAACTTGTTACTATTGTTTAAACAATATAAGTAATTATCAACCCCGACTGTGGTAAATATTTTTTAACTTAAATTTTCAATAAAAACAATTCAATGTTTTATAAACATCGCGAAAAAAATTTTTTTAAATATTTTTTTTGTAAATATTGTTACTATTGTTTAAAAAATATAAATAATTATTTGCGCCACTTGGGATGTTTCTGATTTTGAATAGTATTAAAAAAGGCACATTTTAAAAAAAGAATGATCAAAATCGAAGCTGCTGCTGAGAATTAAGATGTTTTGACAATTTTTAGGCTTCATTGACTCGACTAACATATTTTATAAGTATCTAATAAACACAAGGAAAAGCAAATAAAGGGAATTCGTCGCTTTTATAATAAGTTTTAAGAACACCAAGGCTCATTTAAATATTTCTATATTACTGTAGATAAGAATTTAGCAAATTTTATGAATCGGAAAGGATTTTAAAGCATTTTTTGCAATTTTTTGTGTTTTCCTGTAAGTGAATACAATCAAGCCTATTTGCTATTAATGTCGCAAAAAACTTTAAGTCACCAGCGTACATTAAATATCTGACATTATCTATATTATCTGCAATATCATTAACAAATATAATAAAAAATAACTGACTCAGGATTGATCCTTTATGGGATCCTTTATGGGACTCCAGAGATAGCAATGTATTCGACTTAAAATCATTTAAATTACTTAGAGAATATAACATCGTCATAGAATGCGCAGAGACCGATATCGTTACCACGTGCTCGGTACCTAGGTATATACCGATCTTATTTTTACAGCTGCATGGGCGTCACACTAAGTAATTTCACCGTACTGATATTTCTTTGAGTAGTAACTTTTATAAGTAGGAAGATTAGAAAAATATAAAGGAGACAGTCTAGTTTAAATTTAGTTATCTCCTCACCATCTGAAGGAGGTTATGTTAGGCGAAACAGTTGTTGAGAAAATTGAAAATTTCAGCAGTGTTTTTGTTGAGTGAAATTTAAAATAGATATTCAGTAAGTATGCAGGACAAATCAATCAATTACTATAGCGATTAATTCAAATATATAATTTGCAATTCGTTTCTGAATTGGCATCTGTCGTCTCCTTACTTTTAATATAGGCCACGTCATGGGTAATGCTGACAACTTCGCCATCGATTTCACTCCTTTATAATTGATTACTGGTGCCAATGCTATCATCCCTTTAACATACGATTTCGTCTCATCTGGAAACGTAGTGGAATATATGTAGAAACCTGTTGTTCCCATTGAGTAACCTATATAAATGACTTTTTCCTTTGTTTTCGAATTGACGAATTTAATTGTAGATCGGATATCATAGACGCCCATTTCATTTAAACTAAAAATCATTTATAATAAAAAATTTCTGATAGACTCTCATACAGATGAACTTACACAAAGGCAAAAAACAATCACCCTGAATAAGAAAATCTAATATCATAATTATTATATGTAGAACTATAACGCAGATTAATTAATTGTAGTTCGTTTAAATAAATAAATGCCGTATACAGGGTGCGCCAAAGTTCTGAAATGCATGTAGGAGGATAGTTTCTCGGTTTCAAGGATATGTTTTCAGAAAAACAGCCCACGGTACCAGAGTCCGCGATGTATATGAATACAATGTTTGTGTTTTTATTTACAGTAATAATGTACAGTTCTCTTCAATTTGAAATTAACGTACAAGGCTTAACTTACAGTATTTGATTGCTTTGATGAAATGGGACATGGTATTGACCTAAGCTGCAGGCAGTTCTCAAAAATCTCGTGTATGAAAGAGAAACTTTTAAAGATTGTTTCCAAACATTTCATAATATCGTATTTTTGCAAAAATGGTTGCGGATTTTTTTCCAAAAATCACTTCTATTCTGTACTGTTCATTAACACCCCAATAGAATCATGGAGATAATTAAGTAAGAAATTCAAAAAAGTGAAAAAATATGAAATGTTCCATTCAAAATAAGAAACGAAAATGGGATACGTTATACAGTGTGACCCACGTAAGATCGCAACACCCTTGTATACACGTTAATTAATGCTTGATTAACTTCAAACTTTTATTGTAAGAAAAGATCGATAAGGTGATTGTTTGACCCAAAAAACATTCGACTCCTACAAATGCCAATCCTCATGCGGTACCAAAATATGCAAAAAAAAACAAGAAATCAGGCATCTTTTTTATCGAAAAATTTTGTTAATGAAACTTGTTCAGAATTGTCCAAAAACCTTGAGTCAAAATTTAATCAAAATAAAAAAAATTTGATTAAAATAATGTCTGAAACATCATTTTAGACACTTTTGTTTGAAATTAGACCCAAGCTGCCAGGTAGTTGTCAAGCAATTTGCAGTTTTTTAAAATAATTGATTTTAAAATTTTTAAAATTTTAAATTTTCAATTTTTCAGTTTTGATTAAATTTTGAACTTAAAGTTTTTGGACAATTCTGAACAAGTTTCATTAACAACATTTTCCAGTAAAGAAATGTCTAATACGATTTTTTTTACTTTTCCTCATATTTTAGAACCGCAGCTTTTCATTGGTAGGAGGCGAATGTCTTTCTGGTCAAAGAATAACCTTATCGATCTTTTCTTACCATCAAAGTTTGAAGTTAATCAAGCATCAATTAACGGGTATACAGGGATTTTGCGATCTTAAGTGGGTCACACTGCATAATTCTATATAAAAAAAGATGTCTGCGATTTCAAATAAAACCATGATGGACCAAAATAAGCACTTTGGAAAACCCTGCACATAGTTAAATTAAATGGAAATATGCATTTGTCTGTGAAAATAAAAAAAAAATTGATTTTATTTAGATACTGGTTCTATAGATCAGCCCAATGCAGAGCTGGGCAAATACTTTGAAAAAGTATTTAAATATTAAGTATTTTCAAAAGATAAAAGTATTTAAATAAGAAATAACAAAGGTAATTAAATAGCTTAAACTTAGTATTTAAATACTTTCTGAATATTTAAATATTTTGATAACACTGAAATATTTTGAAGCCTAGTTAAGTGTATAAATAGCCTTTAATGGATAAACTTCGCCAAATTGTATTTTCTATTTTTGTAGAAATCAATAAAGACTTATTATTATCATTATTATTATTATATTAAATACTATTTGACTATTTGAGGTGTCAAAATTTTAGGTTTCATGACTTTCATGAACTTCTGCGACACTATTTTAATACCTGTATTCTTAATCAGTTCTAGTTGTGTATTACACTTTTACTTATCAGTAGAGCTAGACTTTTGTGTCTTCTGGAAATACCCAAATAAAGCACAGAGACTATGGTACTAGTTCAACTGTTCTCTGTCACAATCACAAAACATATACATTAAGAGTTAACAGTAACACTTACTGTCATGTCTGCTCTCAACCAACTTTCTGGAAATTAAGATGTGTCTGACTGAAGACTGAATGATGTAATGTATTTATTAACTACATAGTATAGTATATGTCTTGATTCTTGACGAGTATCTGCCTGTCTCCTTGGTGTATTTGATTATATTTGTTGTATTTATTTAAATACTTTTGAGATTTAAATACTCAGAGGGAATTCAAATATTTCTGAAAGTATTTAAATACTATCAGAAAAGGATTTAAATATTTTTTAGAAGTATTTAAAACTTCCCAGTTATTTAAATAGTTTAAGTATTTATAAATACCTTTACGATCATTTTCACAAATACTAAGTAGTAAATATTTCAGATAAAGCATTTGCAAGTATAAATACAAATAGTTGCTGCAAGAAGTATTTAAATGCTCGGTATTTAAATACTTTCTAGTATTTAAATACTTATGAGGTATTTGTAAGTACATATTTGCCCAGCTCTGGCCCAATGGATTACTACTTTCATGTGACGCTTAAGACCAACATAATTTGGGTTAGTATTTAAGCAAGAAACTGAATATTAGTAGTATTTTTTTACATACGACTTTTAGTCCATTCATGTATTGACTCATCTACATTCGCTGCTAGTATTATCATAATCAAAAATGTAATTTTAATAATAGTTTTACCTAAATGACCAGTACTTCGGATCTTTTGTTGTAACATTGACGTGACCTTTACTGTACCATGTTCCCCTGTAATTTAAGAGCCATACGTCGTATCCGAGATGACCCAGTAGATATGCTAAAAACCACTTTTAATATAATACAATTACGCCAACCCATAACAGTTTACAGTTTACATTATGTTGTTACTTAGCACAATTACCTAAATACAGTTCGTTTCAGAGATATAAGAAATATGAAAATCTCAAATATAAGTTAATATAATCAGTATATAAGTAATTGCATTAAGACATTGTTATTTTTTTTAGACATCATTCTTTCAAAACACAAAATGACTCAGCAATACAGCGGTATTGCTCAAAATTGCACATATTCTGAATTGCTCATTTTCATTCATCCATTTACTCCTAACACAATTATTCTAGTTAGTACTGTTCAGTGTATTGGTACATACAAAAAAATATATAAAAATAGTATACAGTGTGTTTTCAAACTACATCCATATCTCCGATTAAATAACTTATATCTAGATACATAATTGTACTGATTTATATGTTGCTGAGATAGTTACAGTCTAAGGCACTTCTTCCCATAAGTTTTTGATTGGCAAGTCGATCTATTCGCGACCGATTCGGGCACGATCGGTTCAGTTCGATTATCATAATCTCAGTTTGACACTTTTGACAGTATCCACCATTAATGTTAATAAGTGTTTTTTGATCAAAATGTGGTGAAGAAGTCTTTTTATTTTAAGTTGTGATTTGCTTAATACCTAAATAATATTCTCTATTCATATTTACACAGTTGAGTGACAATATATTTAGTGCAAAGTGCTGTGCCGTTTGCAGAAAGCAGTTTAGAAAAGAAGAAAATCGATCGTTCCATAGTCGTAACATGATGAAGTTCAGTTTACAGTTATAAAGTGAATACCAATTAAATTTTAATATCCTTTCAATGCATATTTATCTTACTGTATTATCTTACTGTAATATAGTATGCCTTCATCACGTTGTATAAAGAGCCGGTAATGCAAGAATTGCAATAATTCATTTTAATGAAAATATTTACCATTCTACACACAAAACGCCACTGTTGCCTATGGGATGTGATGTTCATCTATTCATTTTAATGGACATATAATGTGACTATGTTAGGAGCAAACAAGGTATATAGTGAAAAGATAGCCTGTTTATCAAAATGCGCTATAATAAATTTGATAATTGCAAAGAATTATCGAGTACGCCCGTGATGTGGTAATCTATCTTCCTGTAACCGTGACGCCCTTCTACGCTGGTGTCAAATGTAATAGTTAAACAGTAGCAGCAAGCGTCAGTAATGTAGTGTTTACTGCTGTCAAAAGACGTACTGGTCGTTACGAGTACGTGGTAATAGTGAATTATTGCATGTTTAATAACTTAGGTTGTTGGTGTCGATACTAAAGAGACAAATATGAGTTTAAAAATACGTGTTGTTGTTGAAAATGATATTTCAAAAGTGGTATTGGTCATCACATTGCATAAGGACTCAGATTAGACCATATGAACGTATTTTAAAAACACAGTTAAAATGAGATGGCGAAGTAGGCAATAACATCGAGAGAGCGATGATTTTTGTATCTGCTTCCACTCAATTATCGCATGCAGATATACGTCTTACTACTCTGTCTGTGAGAGCAACCTATGGATACAATATTAATTAATTTTATAACCGAGCACATTATAAATGAGTTATGACTGTAGACTGAGCAAATAAAAACAACTCAGACACGTTAAGGATAGGCGATTGTGACGTAATAAACAAGATGATACACTTGGAGCCCTTATGGACAATACCGGCAATTGCGAATATGTATTTCGACGAAGAACACAGATGGTAAGATCTGCAACTTTTCAGTTGAGCAAAATTTAGCGTGACAGAAAAATAATGAAATGCAAACATAAGGTCAGATCTGCTAGCGCCCCAATTTCCTCTATTTTTCTCTATTCCTCTGAGACTGACAAATAGATGGCATACTGATGATTTCAAGATGTTGATCTCGAGACGTGTCTTACGATTTGCCTCAACAGCACATCACATCAACAGTTCGATTCTCCAAAAAAATACGTCTCTCAAGGCAACTCTCCTTAATCGAATTCTCCCAAATCGTCTCATTCTTTGGCAACATCAATCAGAGACAGGAAAACATAGAGCGGTTGATAGTTTAGGGAAAACTAGATGACAAAGGATGGAGAAGACGTCTTCCAAGGCGTTTGAATGACGGCTCCGTGACAGAACAGGGAGTCGAGGCTGGGATTTACGGGACAAGATCAAGAACGAAAATCCCGATAAATCTAGGAATATGCGCGACAGTATTTCAGGCTGAAGTTGCCATCTTACAGTGGTGTGCAAAAGGAAATAATGAGGCAAGGAACTGTTAATCAGTCAATTTCCATTTTTTCCACAGATAAGCAGCACTAAATGCAATCGATTCCATGCAGGTCGATTGAAGACTAGTATGGGATTAATGCCAGCGTTAGCCAAATTTAGTAGAAATCAACTTTTTTAGTAGATTCTCAGCTTAATTTAACCTTGTTCAATGGGACACAATTCTGCAGTAAATTTTAGTAGACTCTGTATTATTTTTTGATGATGCCATCTTGAGGCTTTATCCAAAACGAGGAAATAATAACCGACTATATTTTTGTCGAATATGGCGCCATCTGCCATTGAAAGGGTGTCCCTAATAACAAAATGTTTAGATAACTGTAGCTTTCTACTTCCTAAATCTCAGTTTCCTACTTCGCCTTCGAAGAAATAAGCAAGTAAACGATAAAAATCATTTAATGAAGCTGGAGTCACACACACCACAGTGTCAATTGAGTGAAGTACACGGTAGACTAAAGTATATAAAAATATCTTTTAACTGCTAACTTGAAATTTGCCGCCATATATGCGCTGGCTTTTTGGTTATTTTTGCGCGAGCCAAGTAGGTATTTTTTTGTTTGGAAAGTTTGTAACAATAATACGGTCATTAAATAATAGATAGAAAAATAGAATAGAAAAATTACAATAGTTTCTACGTATAAATAATAGATAGAAAAATAGAATAGAAAAATAGAATAGAAAAATTACAATAGTTTCTACGTATTCAGCATTAGTTTCTTCTATTTTTAATCATAAGGCAATAAATATCAATAAAAAAATGAGTAGTAGATTTTTAGTACATTTTTAATAAACGTACTAAAAAAAAATCTAGTCACACTGACTAATGCCCTTACGGACTTAGGAAGTCGGAAAAAGTGACCGTGGCAGGGGACCCAGAAAACGAGGGACACGGAAAATGAAAAGCTTGATGAACTAACTCAGGAAGATGCGACTAAGGCCCTAGTAGGACCTGAATCCTCTTGTGGTGTGGCTAAGCCACGCATACAAGCATACACCAATAATTGTGTACACGATCGGCCAAATTTACGGAAGCTCTACTATGCCAAAACTGAAAGGCTATTAGAATAATGGTGGGTTTTCTAGCTGGACACTGTAGAATTAATAGGCACATGAGTCTAATGAGCTTGGCAGAAGACACATCATGCAGATTCTGTCAAGAGGAAGAAGTCGCGGTGGCCAAGGCCAAGTGACCAGCTCCTCCTTTCAAATCAAAAATTTAGCGTTTTATTATAATCTTTTATGTTGAGATTTGAATCACCATACTTACATGATTGGAAATTCTTTGTGTAGGTAAAGTCATATGTTAATGTATCGTTCTTCTAGAGAGAAACCATTTTCTTTTCAGGTAAGAACAGAACTAAAGACGTCATTCAAACTTTGTAAGTCCCTAGTAAACAAATTAATCGCTATTAAGCAAATTTTACTTACCTAATGATTTTTCACCTCTGTTTACAAATCCTAAGCTACTCATAGCTATACCGTGGACAATGAAGATTGGTGTTTTTTGAGTTATTTTGTAATAGGATCTTTCCAGTAATATTTTATAGCCATCCTCAGTCGTGATGTAATGCTCTTCAGCAGTAAATCCCCAGCTTTGTATTATTTCCGTCTTTAATTAAAACATAATCGTTTGATTTTATTGGCGTGATAGAAAATAGTGAACAGTAATAGGCGAGAAGACATTTCGTTTTTTAATATAAATAACATCTATAAAAATAGTTGACAGTATTTCCTTTTATTGAAGCCTTATAGCAAAAAAAATCATACAATTTAAACTATATGTAAACGGTAAAATATTGCCGCAGATTTACAAGCTGTGTTATCGGCTGTGATGTAAAAGCGGCGATAAATTCCAGAGACGGCTTTCTTGAATCATCGGTTTTATGTACATACTTTTTAATTATCATCTGTTCAGAGCCTTTTGATTTCCTTCCATATTTATAAATTTGTACCCTTGATTTTGTAATGGAACGGGTATATGATATACTTTAAAATACTTATGTTCCGATTAAAAAGAAATGAGGTGACCGAAGATGATTTTTTGAAAATTTAAAATCATCGTCTTTATATACACACTTTTAATTTTCTTTTTAATCATTATGTTTTCAGAGCCCTTTGAATTTCATCTGAATTTATAAATTTTTACCTGCTACGGTACGAAGCGGGTATATGCGTTTGAGAGTAAGTTTATGTGTTTTCGTGTTTCTTATCTTCTGTTTTTGTAACGAATGAATTGATTTAGATGCGGTTTCCAATAAACGTAATTCTGTAGGAATTGATGGGCATTTTGAACGAGAAGTAGCAAAAGACAAAAATTGTGATAATTATTGAAAAGCATTGTTTTGGGTAATCAGCAGATACCTTTCAAAGAAATCAATCGTTCTTTCCATATGCTATTGATCCAAGTACGATCACGTTAGTATATCAACAAGAAGCCCCCATTATGAGACATCTTATCAACTTCTTTCATGCACTATAATATCTGATATTCTACAGTGTGTTTCACTTCTCGTGAATCTTTTTTATTTGTAGCTGAATTCATTTCAAACTTTTATCAGTCATACAACTCCATAAAACGACTTTATTCAACATATAAATGCCGCCTAGATCTAAAACGCCGGCCTACTGCGATAAAAAGAAAATAGCAATTTTCGAGGAATCATAGTAGGCTTAGAGATAGACAAAAATTTTGTTAATAAAAGTTGTTCAGAATCACTTGGTATGCTCCCTTGTAAAATTTTGTGAATATCGGAATATTTTCAAAAAAAAAATTTGTTTCACTTCTCGTGAAGACACCCTTGTACCTTTTTTTATTTCTGGCCGAATTCATTTCAAATTTGTATCAGCCATACAACTCCATAACACGAATTTATTCAACACATAAATGCTGCCTAGATCTAAAAGCCGGCCTACTGCGATAAAAAGAAAATAGCATTTTTCGAGAAATCATGGTAGGCTTAGAGATAGACAAAAATGTTGTTAATAAAAGTTGTTCAGAATCACTTGACATGCTCCCTTGTAAAATTTTGTGAAAATCGGAATATTTTCAAAAAAAAAATATGTTTGTTTCATTTCTCGTGAAGACACCCCTGTATCTTTTTTATTTGTGAACGAATTCATTTCAAATTTTTATCAGCCATACAACTCTATAAGACGACTTTACTCAACATATAAATGCCTCATAGATCTAAAACGCCGGCCTACTGCGATAAAAATAAAATAGCAATTTTCGAGGAATCATAGTAGGCTTAGAGATAGACAAAAATTTTGTTACTGAAAGTTGTTCAGAATCACTAGATATGCCCCCCCTGTAAACTTTTGTGAAAATCGGAATATTAAAAAAAAAATTGTTTCATTTCTCTTGTATCTTTCTTATTTGTAGCCAAATTCATTTCAAATTTTCATCAGTTATAGAACTCCATGAGACGATTCTGTCTAACACATAAAGAGAACTTTTTACAGCAAATGAAAGTCATACACAATTCTTATTGAAATTATTTATTATTTAATTACACGTGTATGCAAAATTTCAGTTCGATTGGATAACGGGAGGTGGTTAAATTTGATTCATTCATACATAATACATACATACCGATTTCCAAGTATTATAAAACAATTGAAAAAAGAAAACGATATTACATTTAAGTTGAAAAAGTTCTCTTTAGGTGTTAGATAAAATTGCCCTATGGATTTGTATGGCTGATAAAAATTTGAAATGAATTCGGTCACAAATAAAAAAGATACTGGGGTGTCTTCACGAGAAGTGAAACACACTCTACATATATGAAAAACAGGAAAATACCTATTCATTCTATATACTAAGTCTGATAATTATATTAATTATGAGCCAGTTACATCTGTCGCCATTGAATGACCTTTCTCACAATATAAACTGACTTTTAATGAAAGGCGCCAAAGTTTAACTCCAGAACGTTTACAACAAATATCAGTAATGTACTCCTACTCTCGTGATTCGTAGTTAAAAACACGTGTGTGGGTGTGTTAGTGTATCCACTGATACTTCCAGTCCTCTTCGTGAGAGTGATTGTAATAATTTGATGGTATTGATTTGAATGTTACGGGATTCGCAAAAAGAAACCACAAAGTAGATACATATACGTGAATATTTTTACACAGTGATACATCACCTACAGCCAACTCTGATTTTGACGTAATTTGTCGTTGTGGTCCATGTTCTAGATATGACATCACATGTTAGAGCGGGAGCTAGGTGGCTTTTTCGGCAGCTCATCGTTTTATGAACTTTGAGATATTTTTATGGTTTAATGGGTGATAACGATTCATAAAATCGACTTCTGGCGGGGCACCTCCTGTCAGGAGCGTCACGAACACTGTTTAAAAATCAGTGAAATCATGTCATCGTTACAAGGCTCATTTTTTTTGTGTGTACACATTTTATGTTTAGAATGAATAAAATGTGATCGCCAGAAAGTGTGAACCGTTAGGAGGCACATCCAGAAAGGTAATAATGATACAATACATCTGAGGCACGGTACGGAATCAAGTTAGCCGAAAGTGTTAAATTTCTGTATATTTAAGAGCCTATGGTACTTTTGTTGACACTAGGAACTTTACGGGGAGGCTATTCTATTGTTGAAGGAGCTTATATTTACGATTAGAGAATATTATTTACGTTTTAAAAAGGAGCCAGAACTTGTAACGATGAGTTTAGAGTTTTGAGATGAAATATGCGAAAAAAAATCCAAGTTTCTTCAAAAATCCTAAACATTTTCTTTCTGGCTAGCCTTACTGACGGTAGTTTCTTTCTGGGATTTTTTTCTGTGTTCAAAACATTTAAATAAACATGCTCAACCTTAAAAAAGTTTGTAACGATGATGTTATATAACTCCGTTTTTTTACCTCTTTGACCTTTCTGGTTGCGCCCCTGATGGCCCACACTTTCTGGAGATCTTATTTTATTCATGGTCAACTCGACAGGCTGACATATGCCAGAAGTCTATTTTGTCGTTATTTAAGTTCGATAGAATTAATCAGCGCATAGAAAATGCTTGTAACGATGAGTGTCCGAAAAAGCCACTTAGCTCCCGCACCATGTGGCGCTATTCGGCATATTCAATGAATAAATGGCGCTCGCATCTTACGTTATTACGTCACTATATACCCAGAAAAATGCGTTATTTTAAATCCGTTGTCATTTTAAGTATATTCGAGTTACAATTAAACAAATAGTAGTCGGTAAAATAAAATTGAAAATATATTGGAAGGTCAACTATAATACCATATTATTATTTTCGTCAATTTTGCTATTGTCTACTCGCCCATTAAACATAGTCGAAAATATATTTATAAAAACATATTGGAGAGTTATGCTATAATACCATATTATTACTTGTGTCATTTTGCATCTACTCGCTCATTGTAAAGAAATAAAAATGATAATGCCATTTTACAATTAATGTATATGAATGCCCTCCCCTCTAAGTAGAAAAAAATATACGATATTTTTAACTGCAGCAATGTTTATTAATATTTATCTATAGCAACTCCACTTTCATTAAACATGTTGCTTACAAAACATACCAATATTTCTAAGATATGTAACACATAAAAGTTAGACTGTTTTCAAAAGCGGCACCAAAAAACATTACATCTTGCATCATAAGAATTAGCAGAATACTTTTCAATGACAGCTGTCTACATGGCGACCTCTATAAGAAGTCACAAAAGCATTGTGTTTTTAACCTGATTATAGACCTCTAATATCAATTCGAGATTTGTTTTATTGTTGATTTCGTAACATACAATTTGTAAAAAAAAAATGAATTTCAGCATTCAGTATCTCGAAAACTGTTCATGTTAGGATACAATACTATAAAAAAGGATATAGATTCGGTACGAATATCAGCTAGGACCTGGTATGCGCATGACGTCAGTCGTTAGTCATTTTCATATCGAGTCCACGGCAGCCATTTGTTCAATGCCTGACCAAAACTAATTTGAAAATCATAAGATCTAAAAGGATAAAATTTAGTCTTTATCTGAAAGGTGTGCATGAGTATCTCGACGATCGAAGTTGCTACCCCCCACGATTTACCTACAATACATAATAAAGACAATGTTCTCCAGATCTGTTACCATTGTGCCTTTATATTTCTATCCGTCATTGGTAACACAGGTCAACATTTGATCTAAGAACAATCACCAGACTTGACCAGAGTATACATAGGTGTTTCGGGTCGCTGATTCCGAATCCGAGGTTGGTTAAGCTTCATCACGTCAGGTTCTTGGTCATTTGAAGGTCAAACTGAGAAAAAGTGTTGTAAAAAAGGACAAGGGTAAAAATTTGAAAAAATTTATGTTCATGTTTCTAAGGTCGCTGAATTCAAATCCGCTGTTATTTTTACCCTTCAAGAACATCAGAACATCTAGAGGTCATTTCAAGGCATTTTGAGGTCAAATTGAGAAAAAGCTACTACAAAATCTGGAAAAATGCTTACATGGGTTTTTTGGGTCGCTGACCTCGAATACGCGGTTAGCTGGACTCTATCACATCGGATTCAAGTTCATCTGAAGGTCAAACTGAGAAAAAGTGGTGTAAAAAATTTTAAAAATATGTTTATGTTTTTGGGATCACTGTCGTTATTTCATCTCAAAGTTTCTTTAAGGCCATATCATGATCATATGACCGCGAAATGAGTTTGAAATAACCTTTAGGGTATCCTTCAATGTCAAAATAACAACTGATTTGAACTGAACGACCTCAAAAAACTTTTTCTCAGTTTGACCTTCAAACGATCTTGAATGCGACCTGATAGAGTCCAGTCATTCCCGGATTCGAGCTCAGCGACAAAAAAACCCATGTAAGCATTTTTCCAGATTTTTTAGCCGTTTTTTCTCAATTTGACCCCAAAATGATTTCAAAATGCCTTGAAATGACCTCTAGATGTTCTTGGAGGGTAAAAATAACAGCGGATTTGAATATAGCGACCTCAGAAACATAAGGCGAGGTGAGGTACGGTACCGGTTTCAGTGACAAGACTTCGATCGGCGAAGTTAAGGACGCCGATCGAGGTCCGTCACTTGAATGGGTGATCGTATCTCATCTCGCCGTCCTGGTTAAGTGGTAGAGTAGCATTAGCTAAACTTCGTCAGGACGTTAATATAAATAAGGCATCATAATTTTTTTCAAATTTTTTACACAACTTTTTCTTAGTTTGACCTTCAAATGACATTGAATCCAATATGATAGAGTCCATCCAACCACGGATTCGAGGTCAGCGACCCAAAAAACCCATGTAAGCATTTTTTCAGATTTTCTTTTTCGCTTTTTCTCAATTTGACCTCAAAATGATCTCAAAATGCCTTGAAATGTCCTCTAGATGTTCTGAGGTTCTTAAAGGGTAAAAATAACAGCGGATTTGAATTCAGCGACCTCAGAAACCTAAACATAAATTTTTTCAAAGGACAAGGGTAGATAAGCTATATAATTTTCGCCCACCAATTTCATAAAAAACAAAAGTTCTCCTTAAAGTCATTAAGCGTTATTTATTTATAGTTGAACATATGATCTTTATGTTTCTATATGTTTTACATTTGAAAAACAATAGTAGGTCATAGTAATCTCATTTCAAAGTGAGCATGTTTACAGTTTTTTAGTAATTTTTTACCTTTTTCCGAACTTTTAATGTATATTTCAGTTAGATGCGTTCGATGAAACAAGATAAACTATACCTCATTTCATTGTTGAGCATTTAAGCTTTTAAATAATGGTTAATTTATATTGTTTCATCGAGCGCTTCAATGTATAAAAAACAAAATCGTTTCCGCGGGAGTCGTAGTAGTGTCGACGTTGCGTGCGAATTTAAACATGTCAGCGCTCAAAACCACATATTGTGGTATGTATTGAATAAAAATATGTTTATCCACGACCATCGTATAATCATTGCATACTACATTTAACTATTGTCAAATAATGATAGTCATTATTCCAACCAAACGTAGAATGAACATAATCTGATTCTAACACATATTTAACCAACCAGGAACTAGTTGTTTTCATTCTAACGCACCTTTGACCAATCAGGAACTAGCAATTTTCATAAGGAAACGGCAAATCCATTTTTCCATGTTTTCGTGCATATTTTCGTGTTTGACGTTTAACACGTCAACGTTTTACTGTAAATGAACTTTATTTCTTCAGTTTTAAACGATTAAAACAGTTAAAATATGCGATAGTCGTGGATAAATTATAGTATTCAGTTCGCGTATAATGGCTATTACACACTCGGATGATTTACGACACGCCTTCGTCTCGTGCCGCAAACATCACCCCCGCGGGTAATAGCCATCATTATACGCTCACTGAATAATCTACTCTTCCAACGAACAGTTTTTTATTACTCGTCAAGACATATACTACTCGGAAAATATAATGACATACAACATGGCCGATGGGCGGAAAAAGGCCCTTATCTACCCTTGTCTTTTTTACAACTCTTTTTCTCAGTTTGGTACCTTCAAATGACCAATAACCTGACGTGATGAAGCTTAACCAACCTTATATTCGGAATCAGCGAGTCAAAAAACCTATGTATACTCTGGTCAAGTCTGGTGATTGTTTTTAGATCAAATGTTGACCTGTGTAATTATATCATAATTTAGAAAAAAGTTGCCATCAACTTGTCGCATTTCGAAGTAAAAGCAGGTTAAGTAATACATAAATATACATTAAATGTCTAGAAAGATAAAAAAATGTTTCGCTTTCTATATTCACCTCTGGAAATTATTACAATTTATCGAGATGTCCTCAGAAAAAAGTCATTTTCTATACTTATTAGTATAGTAGTACACTGTATATCCTAATGTTTTCTGTGGCAAGGGCGTTTTCTTAATTTTTTGCTAAATTTGGCGTATTCTCAGAAATAAGTCTGACAATGGTAAGGATGTATTTTTTAAAATTCATTTTAATTTATTCTTTTCGACATTTTCAGCGTCTCATGAACCATATGCTACAAACTGTTGTTTTTAAGGCTCAGGATGGTTACTTAAAACTGCTTTTCAAATTTCCTGACTTTGCCCCAACTTCCCTGACTGATAAACTGCAGTTTTTCCTGACTAATTTTTACAAACCGAAAGCCCATTTCAACTACTTTTTACATTTTATTAATAAAAATTGTGTGCCCAAACATAAAAATTAACAAAGTAAATTAAATTACTAAATTAATAATAAACTGTCTTGCAATTTTTCGCGGAAAGCAACTCGATTGACTCGCATAAAATTCACAATGAATAAAAAAAATTTATCTGCCAAAAATATAAATATATTAAAATAAATGCGTTTTACACGATTTTCCCTGAATATTTCTTAAACTTCCCTGATTTTACGTTCAAGTTAGTACAAATTCTCTGATTTCCCTGATCAACATAGAATTTACTGACTTTTTCTAGTTTACCGGTTTTTTAGAAACGTGGCTACCCTGTGGGTCTACTTAAGTTTTGTATAGACTTTGATAAACCAGAAAACATGAAAATATGAATATAAATATAATAATATCAATAAAAGTTTCTTCTATACTGAAAAATTCTCACGATGGCATATACTGTAACAATAATAATACTGTTTTATTACCGGTTATATGCAAAATTAGTTTCCTATAATATCGTAATACACATTTTTATCGTGTTTGTTAAAATGTTGTTAAACTGCTAACTGTTAAATAATACTCACAATATTTTGATCTACTACTGGGTTATTATAACAATTTGAGCTAAGGAACCAGTCATATTCAAAAAAGGTCGGACAAACTCTCACGCCGTTAACAACACAATAACTTGTACTGAAATATACCAAACTAATAAGAACTAACATTTTTGTTAGTTTTAATTTGATATTCCAAATAAACGCGTGGTTTATTATATATAACACATTTTCTTATCAAAAGCGTGCGCTTGGTATAATTGGATGAGTGGAGCGGGCATTCAAGTCTAATTACCGTATAGCGACACGTAAAATAATGTCACTGTTATAAGTAAGTGATAAAATAATCAAATAATTATTTCGCTTTGATATGTTTAAAAAAAATGATTCTATTATTCACAATGTACACATAATAATTATTGCTTTTTGTAAATTTCGCCTCGCATATCCTCAATAAAAATAAAGAGATTAGTTCAGTGGCTAGTGTAGCTACACAGATATGATTCGGCAGTGAAATCATAACCGAAGGACCTATTGCAATAGTAAAGAAATCTCCCTCCGAGATTTCTCCGCATTTTGACGTTTTTGAGTAATAATACAGCCTGTATAGCAAAAAAACGGGGAGTCATGAATAATTTCTATAAGAGATTTTCTGTTTCTATACTATCACTACAATCATTAATTGATATTTTCCACAAAATTATCGTGTCCGCTACGGCCGCCATGTTGGAAAAGTGACAGTCAAAATAGGTTTTTCTCAACTATCTTCTTTTCTATTCTATCCTAAAATTAAGTACCAATGTTGTAGAAAAGGAAAAATGCTACAACTTTTCTTTAAATAGAAATGGTGAAAATTTGTGCTTCGCTGCACATTTTTGCAATTTTCTCTGTCCTCGTTACTCCTTTGTAGTAATTGGCTATTATCAATATTGTAGATCATAAAATTTGACAAACCTTTTGTTTATAGAATTTTCTTCCACGGTGAACTATTTTAAAATTACAGCAGCTCGAAATTTAAAGAGTTATAGAACTTTCGAGTTACTGTAACTTACAAACAACTGACAGTGCAATAAAATTTTTAAACAAAAATTTTGGGAAATTTTATTATCTACAATATTGATAATAACTAATTACTACGTAAGAGTAATGGGGACAGAGATAATTGCAATAAGCTAGAGTGGTGTCTGTCTGTTGATACTATATCTACAAAGCTTGATAGAGAAGAACAATATTTGGTAGGTAGTTGACGCTACTGTCAACGAGGACTTGAGATATGCTTCCAGTGAAAAATGTACTCGATGGACTTCCTATAGGTAAAAAATAATTAATAAGTGACGGAAAACAGTAATATTTAGCATGTAGTTAACACAACGGTCAAGGAAGAAAAATATGACAAATATACAGGGTGGTCACCCTAAAAAATTAATGAAAAGAACTGTTAATATACTACATAAACATTCTGTATACTGTACTAACAAGCGTTTCACCAACCATGGGAAATCAAAATCATAATTCATAATCAAAATTAAAAATGTATAAATGACAACTCCAACGTTCAGTTATTTAAGCTATAGTACTCTTATAGTTAAAATAGAAAATATAACTCCATGATATTTTGTTCTACATCCGGTGCACTTCAGGGGTCACATCTAGGTTGACTTTTGTTTATGTTTTTTCTACGACTGTCTTCAAAAATTACAAATAACGCACAGTAACCATATGACTCGAAACTGTGTTATTTCACACGATGTGCGCAAAAATCTAAAAAACACAGTACTGTCATATTTTTCACACAGTCCTGTCGAAAACAGAACTGACACCTTTTATTTGTATTTTTTGAAGAGGCTAGCCTATTCAGGTTCACAGCAACCGACTTATTTAACAACTAAACATCAATTTTGAAGTCTTCAAACCATATCACTTTTAAAAGAGTATTAAAAATGGTTTGATCTGATTATTTATGAAATTGTTTGTTTTCCTAGCAGTCGTAGAAAAAATATTGTAAACAACACGTTTGAAAACATTCTTTCACACTCATTCGTTTTCGAAACTTGTTATTTAAAATAATGTTTATCAACGGCATATATAGTCGGGGAGCCCTCCCTATCTGTACGTGCACCCCCACACCGATCCTTGGGGACAATGTTTTTCATAAAGATTAAAGCCTAAGGAACAATTTAAGACATGTCCCCAAAAAAAGAACTGGCTGTACTTTCAAAATGGCGTCTGTATAAAAAAAAATTGCAAATATTGTTTTTGTCATTTGACACGAAAACTAAAAAAGATGGAGAAAAACTTTCTGCACAAAAAACAAAGTGCATAAAATTTTAAAATAAATATATAAATAAAATTTTTGTGCAGACAGTTTTTCTCCATCTTTTTTAGTTTTTGTGTTAAATGACAAAAACAATATTTGCAATTTTTTTTTAACGGACGCCATTTTGAAAGTGCAGCCAATTTTTTTTTGGGGGGACATGTCCTGAAAAACATTGTCCATTGTCCCCAAGGATCGGGGGGGGGGGGGGGGTGCACGGGCACTTAGGGCGGGCTCCCGTAGTAATAGTGTATAGTACCACTTTTACTTCAATATCGTGGAAATAGAGCAACAATAAAAAAAAAATAATTTTTCTTTCGTTCAAATAAGCTTAGAATATCATGAAACGTCGAGATTTTAAGTTTGAGAAAAAAAAATTCTGTCTGTCGGTTATTCTGTCTGTAACTTCTTTTGGGAGCACGACTATTCTGGAACGGTTTATAATATTGACTTGAAATTTGGTACACTTATATATTATAATGAGATCTTGAACTAGATTATATCTTTATATTTTTCCGTTGGGGGACAAGTATATAAAATAAGCAAGTAAGAGTCGATAAAATGGGGATTTAGTGTACGTACGAGAAGTCAATATTTCGAAAATTTTTTGGCATCAGCCACCTCAACCCTACTATTAAAGGTGGTAAAAAAAAATAAAATTCTGATTTATTGTGTACACAAGAAACAAAAGTCTCAACATCTCTCTTGATATCAGTCTTTTGGGCCATCCACCACCTTTCTGACAGTTTAAACGGCCCAGGGGTGTCACGTAGCCAGCCGTGGGGGGTCATCCCACGCCTTACTTAGTCGGTTAATGATTCGGGATTACCTCAATTGACAGCATACTCAGAGTTAGATATGATATTTGGTCGCCCATCCAAATTCCGGACTCAATCAGCGTTGCTTACTCTACTAATCGAGTGTAGGAATTTAAACCGACTTATTAGTAAATTTATAATATAATGTGAAGCACTACCATTTGCGCATGAATTACGGATATGTACAGAGTGAATTTGAAATACACGTGAATATTTAAACTTGTAATTTAATATAGCTTAATTAATTAATCCGCGCTGTTTTAAATTCAAAATTCCATAGATAAAGTTTTAACAAAAATACCCCTAAAGCCGTCCCGCAGGGGAACTACTGGCCGACAAACCTCACATTGGCCTTCATGCCTCAAGTACTATTTCGCGGTGTTGCCATATTTTCTCAAAAACACTGCTATTTGCCTGGATTCATTCCATTGTCATAGTAAATAACTAATTGAAACACTAAAATCTAAGAAAATGTAAAAAATAAAAATGATTAAAACGAAACAACGAAGTGACACGGATCTATGCTATACACACCGAACGTGTTAAATAAAAAATTGAAATCTAAACACTGCTGTTGTATGGAGTATGGAATTAGCAGGAGGGTGGTCAAAAACCACAGCACTTAGGCCCCATTGGACACCTTGTACATCCTCCCTCTAGGCAGACACTCGCCTAGGCCTTCAACCAACCTAATCTTTCGAAGTAGGTGGTGATGTTGCCTAGGGGCATCTCCCTTACATTGGCCAAGGTAGGCCAACGCTCTCCCAAGATGGATTCTCTGATTGAGGAGACGGCTGAACAGTCACAGAGTACGTGTTGAACCATCTCATCTTCTTGTTCACAACCTCTGCAAAGAGGTGTTTCGCTTAATCTCATATTGTATAGATGTTTTCTTAGCGGACAGTGTCCAGTCTGGATTCCTGTTATAAAACGTAGATTCCTTCTGGTCATTGCCAGGTAGTCCATTGCTGTTTTCTTGTTGGTAGTGAGTAGTTCCCTAGCGAGCTGACAGCTGCTTGTTTCATCCCACAGCTTCTTAAATTCGTTGTGGGTGTTCTCCTTAATTAATTGTATTGTCGCCGTAATCAGTAACAAACTGGCCGGGCCTGGTCCAAAGATAAGTTGGCCTGCTGCCTTCTTGGCCAGTTTGTCGGCTTTTTTGTTGCCACTGCACTGTGCGTGTCCTTTCACCCAGCATACCGAGATGTTGTTCGTACTGGAGGCACCCACAAGTGCTTGATGACATTCCCATACTGCTCCTGTGGTTATTTTGTAACTTCTCAGGGCTAGTAGTGATTGTCTACAGAACACTGCTGTTATTGTAGTCCCTATAGCCAAACATTTTACTACTTGGCATTGGGTCACTGATCTGCGGCACATTCCACAGTTCAGTGACCGAACTGCGTTAGCCTTCACACAGTCAGCTGGGAATAAGAAAGTTCACATGTATATTCATGAGCGTCGTAGATATTCTAGATCAAAATTTGATAATTTTTTTCTTCCTTATTTTTCATATATTTTACAAGTGACTATTTTTAAGAAATTTTAGGAGTCATAGTGCTCAACAGGTTCAAATATTCACGTGTATTTCAAATTCACCCTGTATTTATTAAGGTTAATAACTATTGTTATTGGCAAAAATTGAGGAACGATCTCAATAAACTATTACCTTGATGTGAAAAGAGTAATGTGGGATTTAGTACTGACAAATGTCAAACACTAACTTTTTCGATAAGAAACAGCCAACAACGATAAATAAATATTAACTTAGGTAGTTTTCAATAAATTGTGAAGATTATCGTCCTGTCGTATATTCAACAATTATATAATAATTTCAGTAAACTGCTGGAGAGCATAATGTTTACGTGCAGTTTACATAACATTACTAAAATGCTTAAATTATAGTACATTCAACTTTTATAAAATAACGCTTTAAGAGACAATTAAGAATAAATAACAACTCATGACTTTAAATTCTGCATGATAAAATCTTAAAAAGGTTTATGAGTTTATAACCAAATAAATACTAATAAATTTCACATTTACTAGCAGCATCCATATGGATTGAAGTCTTTCACTCAGATTTCTCAGCGATATCAGTTTCTAAATGCCTTCCTAGTTCGAATTAGGAATTGAGGAAATCCAACGAACACATTTAACTGCCATGCATAGAATTTATTTAATAGATATTATATAATATAAGAAAAATATATTAAATGGCGTGGTACACTGTACCGTCTAATCAGGAATCTTCTCGAAAAGCGTTCCTAAAATGTCTCGGGGTGTGCACTCAAAAATACAGTTTTAAAAAATACGTACATTACCGGGAATGACTTTGCGGATCCAATTCCAACCATTCTGGTCGCGATTGCAAAAAGGTTTACAAAATTATTTTCCGAAAATGTTTGCATTTCGGAAATTGATGAATTTTGTATACCCATCGCATTTACAGGCTTATTTCTTAATATGTTTTAATAAATTTCAAACCAATGGGAAACTTATTCTTTCTAAATTTATGCGGTGCCCAATTATTCCCGAATTTGTTGTTAACAAATGCTACAGAAATTGTTTAATGCGTTCCCTAAAAGTGCAGAGAAAATTTCAGCATCAAGGCCTTTTTTATTAGTCTAGTCAGTATGAATGAAATTTCTATGGAGTCACCCGACGTCAGCGAGCTTTTGGGACTCGGTGGGGAGATTATTGGTGAGTATAATCAACAAGGTCCAAAGTATAGAGGGGCAATCCCAATACGTACGGTTTGTTTGGTCATACAATAAACGCTCGAGGGACGCAGTGGGGGTGAATTTGTTGGCCCTAGCTGCAGTGGAGTACTGCTTTGAGGGACACAATTAATGAATGAATATTTTTTATTGCTGTTCTATAATTAGTTGAGCTTAAATCTATTGGTCAAATTACTGTAGAAGTAGTAGTAAATTAAATTATATTAAAAACAGAGTAAATGCTTAGAGAATATCATTTAGGCATTGTTAAGCAAATCATAACTTACACACTTTTTGATTTATAAATAAAAAGTGTGTAAGTTGTAATTTGCTTAATAATACCTAAATAATATTCTCTCATCATGATGAAAGCAAATAAATAGGAGTAAATGCTGTTCTATACATTTGTAAAATATTCGGAAATTCCATAACGTTAAGTTAAAATGACGCCCATGGTGGACTAGTTGCTTGCCAAGGTCGAATATGTTCTGGTCATGTGCCACGCCTACTTTTCCAGTTTCTCCTTATTATGTCGCTGAGTATGATGCTGAGTTGAGGGTACCGCGCAACCGAGATTTGCCGCCATATTGAAAAAATTGTTAAGAACCGTTCTTTCAAATATCTCGGCTTTTGTCGAAATCACACAAAAAACAAGTTCGGTGTTCAAAGGGCGTAAAATTTCCTGTTTTATATACTATTAATATTTTTCGTAGGACTGATGGCTGATTTTTGTTTTTTGCGAGAGAAAGTCTGAAATGAGCGCGCTGCAGGTGGTTTTTCGCATTTTTCTCGACATGGGTAATTCTTACGAAAAAATTCTTCCACATGAAAATTGTAGGGCAAGAAAAAACTACGATTTCGTTTTATTAATTTACTTTTAGTGAAAAAGGTCACTAAAAGGATAAAATAATTAACTGGACTAAACATATCAACATTTGACGGAGGATATCAATAGAGTAAACTCTTTTGTTTTTATGAACTACTTTAGGAAAAAGTGAGATCACGTTGAAACAGGGCCGAGAATTTCTCGAAAATGTGAATGCTGGTAGTAAGCTCAAAGGTGTGCCTCCAAAGAATAATTTCTAGGATACATTTTTAAACATTCCCAGTCCGTCGAATTTCGACGCGCTCAGTTAGTTATAATTAAGATATTGTCATTCTCCATTATTAGAGGAAAGTGTTTGTGTTCTGTGCAACCGTTAAAGTCTTCTAAGGGTACAAACACGCTAGAGCGTCGGGCTACGCGATAAGCGGCGACGCACGAAGCGATTCACTCTTCATGGGTAACATAGTGAAAGCGTCTTTCGGAGTAGTTTAGAACGCGTTGTAACCGAATTTCTTATTTAGTCATCATGCGACAGTGACGACGTTTTTGTCACGGCTAAGTATTACGAATTTTACTTGCTATGGGCTATTATGTAGGTAGGTAGAGTAGGGCTAAGGATATTTGAAAAGATGTCTCGTAAGGGAGATTTCTTGTTGATAAACTGGGGTGACCAGACTTGAGTCAATGGCATATGGAAAGAACGAATGGTTTCCTTAGTAATAATAATAATAATACTAATATAATAATGCTTATTTACATCTTAAATAGGTATAACATTCATAGTACATTAAACAGAAAAAAAGAAAATATGTAATATAATAACAATAGAAGTAGGGAATACAGTATAATTATGATAATAGAAATATTATATATTAAATAATGTTTATTGCGATACAAATATAGGTACATAATATAATGACACGTAAATAGACGGAAGGCCTTCAAAAACTCAAGGTTGTGCGTGGGTAATACTGCCATGTATAAACACCATATAATAATTTGAATTGTGTAAAACATGAACTATTTTATTTACACTTTATATATTTTTAATAGTTTTTAACGTCTGTTAGAGAGTGCATCATTGTCCTTTTTACAGAAAAGATATATTTTTAAACACTTTTTTAAATGCAGCTGCATGAAAGTTATCTGCGAAATAAATATTTTTCGATAATTGTGTAACCAGAAATAAAAATATTTATTTTTAAAGTATTTTTCTTGTTTGAAAACGTACTAACTGGACACTACTTACTACTTACTTACTACTTTAATTTTTAGGAGAAAATCATATCTGCTTTGGCTTTATTTTCCAGTTAAACCGGTCTTAAACTTCTCGCTTATAACTTGTGGAATTAGCATGAGTAGCTAGGCACATTTTGCTGCAGACTACGTCGAGAGGGTAAAGTTTTTCCGATGGATACATTGGTCAATCGGGACAAATGAAATGACCAACTAGATCTTCAGATCTGACCCCGCTAGACTATAGTTTATGGGATTACATAAAGACCAGCTTATGAAGATGTTATTGAAAATATACAGATATTTATTTCAGATTTTTACCGTTTCCCAGCATTAAATAATGAGTACCTCGATCTTATATAGTGTAGTAGTTATTACGTATGCTTTGGGGATTCGAGAAAATGCTTTTAATTTTTTTTATTTTAGCGCCTTATTAATTTTTACGTCCTGGTGGAGTTTTAACCGCAGGATATTCCACCACTCAACCAGGACACGTAGACATAGATAATAACATAACATCCATTCCTTGCAACATTGCCATCTGCCGCAGTTGAGACTCGAACTCAAGAAAGAAGAGCGACTAGCCGTGTTGTTTCTCACACAACCTCTATCTATCCCACTGCTACCATCTGGGCAACACGTGAAAAATGCCACTACACATCCATATCCTAGCGAGGATTCGAATCCAGGACCCCGTGGTCGCAAGCCTAACATCGTAAGCAATGCGCCTGGAAAATATTTTGAGATTTTATGTATGTAAATAGCAGACAGAAAACCTATAAAAATACTGATTGCTATTTAACAAAATCGATCGCAAAATATATAATATACGGATTAGATTATAATTGATGATATAATAAGACGAGTAAAAATTTTAATCAGGAAAACTTCCTGTTTCCTATGCTATAAAATTTGTTCCGAACTTTATCATAACCCTGCATATAATATTATGTAAATTTTAGATATTATAACAGTTTTGTGGAAAATTAATATTTCGGTTGGTTTAGTATCTACCTTAATAACTATGTTTTTACATAGTTGTACTCAAAAAGCCATGTTAAATAATATACGCATATTTTTATCAGTTATTATGACACTAAAATTATCGCAGAATAACTAACATGAAGCGTTTTACCTATTTAGTAATTAGAACATACGGAAATTAAATAAAAATGTTCCTAAACAACATAATTAAAAAAATATATTTTGTAAAAATAGTATGCGGTATTAACTTGCCGAACGAAGTTATGCTATGCAATGCAATAAAACAAAATATATCTTGTAGTGCAGTGCAATTAGAGAAATTGTTTCTATTAATTTCCCTGTACTCAAAAAAATTATTATATCTTTGGTGCCATTCGATTAAACTCAATGAGAATTATATTTATGAGTATTTAAGGCCTCTTAATTTGTTTAAACAATTAGAAATTTTTGTTTGATATTTCGTGGATGGTGTTTTTTGATCTTTCACCGCTTATTTAGCGAAAACGGCCATAGATTCGACAAATATGCCCTAGAGCCTTTCTGTAGACCATTGAATTTTCAACAAAAAAGTTAGTTATATTTACGACCTACAGGTACCAGTTCGAAAAAAAAAAATTAAATCTCCGAGAAATTTGAAAAAATTTACCGAGTTTCAAAATAGCATACTTCATTTCTTGGAGAAGTCTGGATCGATTTGTGATATTTTTCGAATTATGACGAGCTAATCGCAAAACTTTACTGTCCTCTATTTTTAAACTTTGTAATTAGATATTAGCTGTTTTAAGGAATCACAAAAACTGCCGATTTCTTTACTTATGTGCTTTGGTCGTTCTATATGATATCGTTCTTTATTGCTTTCCTTCTTAAATCAAAAAATGTAATGTATCGATTTGTAATATCTGACAGAGGGGAATTAAAAAATATATGCATATATATTTTCTAATAACACAGGTCTACAAAAAAAAAGGTCCTGTCCCAAGGTTTTCATCTAACTCCTCTGAAGTATTTTGACGCGCTGAAGCCAACTTTGGACAAAAATAATGTTCTATCGCGTCAGTTTTTTAGAGGATGAAAGGGGTGGTAGAGGAAAGCTGACAAGACAAAAATTTTTTTTTGTTCAAAATTGGTTTAGCGCGTTAAAATACTTCAAAAAAGTTGGATCACAACCTTAGGATAAGAAATTTTCCTTGCCTATTTTAGGGGGTAGAGAAACTGACACGACAGAAAAACATTTTTTCTCCAAAATTGGCTTCAGCACGTCAAAATGCTTCAGGAAAATTAGATGAGGACCTTAGGACACGACGTTTTTTTTGGATACCTGTGAATTATTCACTTAAAAACTGTTATAAACATTTCTTAATAAATGTATTTTTTTTAATATTTTTGCAACACTCCAAGGGGTTTCAAAATACAAAATCGGGATTATTACTTCTCTCACTTACCAAAAGGAAGTGAGTGATTTTTTCTCTCACTTACCAAAAGGAAGTGAGAGAAAAAATCACTCACCGAGATTTCTTCACATTAGGTAGTCTACGAAAATTAAGGTCCATTAATTCTCCCAGCAGCGTGTTTGTCGGTCTACAAAATTATTTGGTATGTATTTTATACGATTGTCAAGGAAGATACCTGCTCGACTTTTAAAACAATATATATAATGGAAGAAAACAATATTTGATATACAGTTAACTCAACAGTCAAGGAAGAAATTTGTTGTAGTCTTCGTGAAAAATATAGAAGGTAGTCAATCTAAAAGGTAGTTAACAACGACGGAAGAAAATAACATTTGGATTGTAAATGACACTATTGCCGAGGAAGAAATCTGCCCCACTTTCAGTGAAAAATATATGGAGTGATCACCGTAAAAATAATTAATTAAGAAATGATGGAGGAAAATAATATTTGCAATGTAGTTGCTAGGAAGAAAATCTAATATAGTGTTTAGTTAAAAATAATATACACAATACAAAATATAATCAATAAATAAAAGAGAGGAGTGGCGTGTAAACGCTTTTACATATTTATTTTATTAAAAAATGTATTTATTGTTGAAAACATTTTTATATTTATAAAATATAAACAACTAATATCAAGGAATATACGGTAACCACTTTTTAATATAATTCCGCGTGCTCTTTCTAATACTGCTAATAAAAAATTGTAATGTTTGATTGTCATCATTTTTAAATAAACAAGTTGTAAAGAATTTGTAGAAGTTGTCATTTTTATAAATAGCGTTTTTTAAGAAACGTTTCAATTAAACAAAAATGTTTTTACACAAAACCATTTCTTGAATACTACTTATTTCAACATTTTTTTAAAACTTTTAACTTCATATTAAAAAGTACCTGTATTACAGAGATGTATAGTTTAAGTTTACTTTTATGCTAGTGGCTATACATTGCTCCAATCATGTATTCGATGGAAAAAAAGGTTTAATTTTTGGAACTACTATACTATAAAGACATAAGCAACGTATAAGTAATAGTGCCTTAGATCCGAAATGTTTATAATTACTGCGCCTTGTGCTGATTCATTACTAGGTTAAACCTCGAAATCGGTCTAATATGACTGACATCTTAATTTTATCAAAGCAATAAATTTAAAAATATAAAATATATTATTTTTCTGTGGTTAAGTGAGTAACTCTAATACGATAAAAAATAATCGCTAATAACACAGGTTAACATTTGATCTAAGAACAATCACCAGACTTTACCAGAGTATACATAGGTTTTTTGGGTCGCTGATTCCGAATCTGAGGTTGGTTAAGCTTCATCACGTCAGGTTCTTGGTCATTTGAAGGTCGAACTGAAGTGTTGTAAAAAATTTGAAAAAAATTTATGTTTATGTTTCTGAGGTCGCTGAATTCAAATCCGCTGTTATTTTTACCCTTCAAGAACATCAGAACATCTAGAGGTCATTTAAAGGCATTTTGAGATCATTTTGAGGTCAAATTGAGAAAGCTGCTAAAAAATTTGGAAAAATGCTTACATGGGTTTTTTTAGGTCGATGACCTCGAATCTGTGGTTGGCTGGACTCCATCACATCAGATTCAAGGTCATTTGAAGGTCAAACTGAGGAAAAGTTGATGACAGATGGCTTAATATAGATTTATACTGTGATGAAATAAACCTATACCTAAAATTTTTCAGTTTCTTGGTTTTCAACATTTTTGTTTTAATTTGATGATGATATGGCCTTAAAGAAACTTTTAGATGAAATAACGACAATATTGAACTCAGTGATCCCAAAAACATAAACATACATTTTTTCAAATTTTTTACACCACTTTTTCTCAGTTTGACATTCAAATGACCTTGAATCCGATGTGATAGAGACCAGCCAACCGCGAATTCGAGGTCAGCGACCTAAAAAACCCTTTTCTCCCGATTTTTTTGTCGCTTTTTCTCAATTTTACCTCAAAATGATCTCAAAATGCCTTGTAATGACCTCTAGATGTTCTGATGTTCTTGAAGGGTAAAAATAACAGCGGATTTGAATTTAGCGACCTCAGAAACATAAACATAAATTTTTTATAATTTTTTACAGCACTTTTTCTCAGTTTGACCTTCAAATGACCAAGAACCTGACGTCGGATTCGGAATCAGCGACCCAAAAAACCTATGTATACTCTGGTAAAGTCTGGTGATTGTTCTTAGATCAAATGTTGGCCTGTGTAATCTGAAATTTCCTTTTTTAACACGCTTCTATAAGCTTGACCTATAACATTGTAAGCAAATCTTACAACTCAGTTTTCAACCACTTCTTATTGTCGTATTGATTTGGAATTTTGCAAATTTATGTAATTCTGGTGACAATACAACAATATGGTGCTGTCGCGCGCAAAAAAAAGGGACAAGTCTTATAACGTGTTTTTGCTAAAATCTAGTTGTGTACATCTAACTTTAATTTTTGTGACATTGTCAGTTATTTGTCAAAATGCATTGCAAGTGTGCAAATAGAGACAGATTTACATTAGAAAAAAATAGTTGTCCTATTTTTTTTTGCTCACGACAGTACCACCGACCTCGTATGATGATGGAGGTGGAAGGTGGTTATAGGGACTCATTAATGGCGTCTTGCCGGCGACTCTGCCATAAACTCGAATTTTCCGCGACAGGGAAAGAAAATAAATTATAGTTTAAAAAACTAAAAAACACACTTTCATGAGTAGCACACTAAAAAGTTTAAAATAAATTGTTAGATAATTAAATTTAAAAGTGTGGGGTGCACTTATATATCAGTTTAAGCATAATGAAGAAAATGTAATGTAGTTAACTACCTACCTATATAAGTGCGCTCCAGGCTTTTAAATTTAATTACCCAATAATTATTTTTAACTTTTTAGTGCGCTACTCATGAAAGCATGTTTTTAGTTTTTTAAACTGTGACAGCCCCACAAAAAAAGAAGAAGGTCTGGATGACCGACCATGATATTCCTATACATTTTTCGACGCTGAATCCGAATCCAAGGTAAAAAAAATCGTATAAATTTATGTGCAGAGCCAAAAATATCCCTTAAATAGGGTTAAGTTATGAATATTAGTATCATTACAGAAAGGAGTATGAATGGGCACTTGGCAACCCTCGTGCTCTCATTTATTATTGCCCAGAGCGCCCCCCCCCCCCCCCCCTCCGAAGGTTGGTACGCCTTCTACATCCTTCCGGACATAGATCTGCGTCATGAAAGCTTCTAGCTTACAAGCTCTTAAGAATGCAAGGGAGACATGGTGGAGGGTGAACACAGCCAAAAAACCAACCCCATAGAGGTGTGAAAATTACCCTCTGCTGGACGGGGGTGGAGGAATATATGGGAGAGCAAATTTGTCTTATTTTTACTGCGCAATGATCGCAGTGCACTGTGCAGAACAGCCATCAACTGCTTTGCCTGTACCCATCTAAGAGGGTGGTATGCATCTGGTATGCGTCGTCCCAAATTCACAAAAAGTATTCGAAAAACTTTTAAGAACAGAAAGATGCACTCTGGAGTTTTCCAATCTGAGAGAAGAGAAATCTGTCAACGGTACTGAGTTTGCCCAGCAAGACCAACCCTTAAAACAGGTAAAGAAGATCCCTCGATGAGTGGGAAACAGGAAGGCGCAGAAGCATGTGGGAAGATTAAGTTTTTTCTGTGCGGAATTTATCGAGCTCTCATACACGGTTATCGGTTATTCCTTCTCCAACCCTGGAACATTTGCTCCGCCTTGTCTGGCTTAACCTTTTACCCGACCTCTGCATTCTATAGCTTAATTGAACACACGCTTTTTCTAACACACTCCTTCAAAATTTTCCTCACTTATTTTGTCTGCCTTCTTGTCTTCGCCGCATACTCTTGCATTCGCCGATACCCTGTCTCTCAGTCTCCATTGTTCTGCCTCATACTACCTGTATCTGTTGTTATATTTCATGAATTCTCTCATGATGTCACCAGTATACCATGTTTTTTCGTCCGTCCACTCCATTTTATCTTCAGTCATACTTGGTTCTCTAAAATTCTCGTCTCTCCTCAGGGCTTCCTCTTACTCTATATACTCTGTCACTTTCTTACAAACTTACCTCCCCTTCTATCACATTGTCTCGATCTTCTGATGGATCTTGTGCCACTCTTTTTCATGCTTTATTACTCATACATTTTTGTTCACTCTCTGACACTATCTCACAAACTTTCTGTATGCATCTGGCATGCGTCGTCCATTCTTACACTCTCCCGCGCTCTCTCACTCCCGCTTCGCTAGGATTCCTTCTTACTCTCACTCTATCTTGCTGCTATAGCATCTATTCTCTTTTTTTGTAGTATATCTTGCTTATTCAATTAAAGTGTAGAACACGGAGGTCGAGTAAAAGGTTAAATCGAGAGTTGGAGAAGGGATAACAGAAGGTATATGAGAGCTCGATAAATTCCGCACTAAAAGAAATTAATTTTCCCACGTCCTTCTACGCCTTCCTGTTTCCCTACTCATCGATGGATGTTCTTTACTTGCTTTAAGGGCTGGTCTTGCTGTACAAACTCAATACCGTTGACAGATTTCTCTTCTCTCAGATTGAAAAACTTCAGAGTGCATCTTTGCGGTCTTAAAAGTTTTTCGAATACTTTTTGTGAATTTGAGAGTGGTTTCCACACCTTAGACGGGTACGGGCAAAGCAGTTAAGGGCTGTTCTGCACAGTGCACTGCGACCATTGCGCAGTAAAAATAAGAAAAATTTGCTCTCCCACATCTTCCTCCACCCCCCGCCCAGCAGAGGATAGCTCTAGAGGGTTGGTTATTTGGCTATGTTCACCCTCCACCATGTCTCCCTTGCATTCTCAAGAGCTTGTAAGCTAGAAGTTTTCATGACGCAGATCTATGTCCGGAAGGGTATAGAAAGGGTGTAGAAGACGTACAAACCCTTCGGGGGGTTACGCCCTTGGCAATAATAAATGAGAGCACGAGAGTTGCAAAGTACCCATTGCCCATTCATACTCCTTTCCGTAATGATACTCATATCCATAATTTTACCCCCATTTAAGGGGCATTTTTGGCTCTGCACATAAATTTAATGCGTATACCAAATTTTATGACCTCGGATTTGGATTCAGCGTCGAAAAATACATAGGAATACCGTGGTCAGTCATCCAGATCACGATCTTTTTCTTTTTTTTGTGAAGATTATTTCTTCTTCGAGTTCGTAATTTTTTGAGGGAGGGGGGAGGAGTAATTAATGAAAAAAAAGCGACGAAGGATATTATTATTCGGCATATAGTTAACACGATTGCCAATGAAGTAACCTGCTATCGCTTCAATGGAAAATATACCGTGTGGAAACTAATTAACCAAAAAAAAAAAAAAATGTAACGGAGGGCAATAATACTTCGTGTCTAGTTAGAACAACTGTCAAGGGAGCAACCAGCTATACTTACTTAAAAATAATTAAACAAGAAACTATGGAAGGAATATTTCGGAGTTGACAGAGGAGGAAATCTGACATTAGTACTTTTAATAAAAGATAATTAACGCAAAAAATGTGACAAACGATAATATTTCGCACGTCGTTAATATCAGGGAATACTGAATAATGAAAATTATACAGGGTGGTCACACAAAAAATAGTTAGTTAAGAAACTGTGGTGGAAATAATATTTGGAATTTTGTCTGTTACTTAGTGAAAAGCATGCAAGGTAGTCACTTTAAAAAAATAATTAATAAAGAAAAAAAATATTTAGAATACAGTTGCCAGGAAGAAAATTTGATATGCCACTAGTGGAAACAAAAATATACATGGTGGTCATATAAAATAAAAAATAAAGGATGCCCAACAATCTCTAAAAATAATCACAGTTTTATCGATTATTTACATATATCTTTTTAAGTTGAAGAAAGACATTTTATTCACAATTCGTTTAATTTGTAACTGTTTTGAAGTATCTAGCTATGAAATAGAAAATAATCACATAATATTAAAAAGAAAAAACCGCTGCCCAAGGAATCACTACTTCCACATCCGGATTTTCTATCCAAGTCACACGACGAAAAAATTTTGTATCTGGAAATAATTGTTTATGGAACTTTAATAATATAATATTTGAAATCCTCTACTCCAAAAACCCATAAAACGATACCCCACATCGGTAGTCGGGTGGGGGTGATGACAGAGGGTGGGAGTGGGGGGTGGATAAAGTAAAAAAATATTTTGAGGTTTCTGGTTCTTGTACACACACTAAACACATTTTTTTTCATCCCCTTTAATAATGAGGTGGGGGTGGTAATGGGGGTGGCTAATGCCAAAATTTTTTTTTGAGACCTTAGCTTCTCTTGTCTATACTAAATATCAATTTTATGAACTCTTACCTGCTTGATTTACCTATTTACTCCAAGTTTACCCCAATTTACCCCCCAACCCTTCGACGGAATAAGATGAAAATAATCTAGTTCTAGATCTCGTTAAAGTACATGTGTGTACCAAATTTCAAGTCAATATCTCAAACGGTTCCAGAGTAAACGTGCGCACAAAAAAAGTTACAGACCGACAGACCGACAGACCGACAGACAGACAGACAAATTTTTTTTTTTCTCAAATTTGAAATCTCGACGTTTCATGACATTCTAAGCCTATTTGAATAATAAAAATTTTTTAAAATTTTTTTGTCGTTACTATACTTCCACTGGATGTGGAAGTAATTAACCCCTATTGGAAATCCTTCCAGCTCGTATTTACAATGTTACTACGAACATAACTTATCTTCAGTTTGAATATGGGCTTTGCCATGTCGTTTTGGATCAATAATTAATAATATCCTCCGGCGTAATAAGCTGTAGTAGAATTTTGATACTGTTGGAAAATGAATAATTCCACTTGCTCCCGTTAGCGTCCCTGATTTGATTTTTACGAGCGTAGCAGGTGCTGTTACTTTGTTTCCATCGTAAAGTTTTGCATTTTTCTGATACATCGGTCTCCTAACATTACACGCTACTTCTTGTATCGATATATTTTGATTTATGTTCCGCCAGTTCACTTTACATTTTCAACCAGGACGGCTGCAGGAAATAACGGTAATAGGCTATCAAAGAAAAATATTTGATGCTGTTCCTCAAATACGCCCAAAGAAAATAAAACTCTGTTTACTTGTTTTTCACAGCATCTTTTAGACTACAATTTTACAATATGTCAAATTCTCATATACTAATTTGTAAGCAGCAGTTACAATTTAAAAAGGAACAAAAATTTTTACAATTAATTATTTTTTTATTTATTTGCTGTTTAGAGAATATTATTTAGGTATTAATCAAATCACAACTTACATATTTTTTTATTTATTATGAAATTACCTACTTTCTGTATATTGTTGCCATAATCTGGCATGCTAATATATTAGGTAGATATATTAGTTCATATAAAACGCGGGGTTTGACGCTCGGAATGCCCCCTCATCGGGACCACTTGTATCTTATGTTTTTTGGGTCGCTGATCACGAAAATCGGGATCCCTCGGCTCTAAAAACAGTGCATCACCCCCAAACATGCCAAAAACCACCCCTTTTGGGGTTTTCTTCGCGGTAATGTGAATAATACTGAAAAATAATGTCATGAATGTGCTAATTGTAATGATATTTTGCCAGTTTAGTAAGTTCGTCTAAAATAAGGACAAATTTCATGCTAACGGTTAATCAGAGGGTGTAAAACACCTAAATTAACGTAAAATGATGGATTTCTTTTTCAGTTTTTGATTTGAGTTTAGATGAATGGAAAAATTTTTTCCAACCCTTTAACGGTGAAAACTACCCCTATATCCCCTAAATTGAACTAACGCTTAGAAAATAAGTAGAGATGTATTACTTTTTAGTTTGCTTGTAATTTCTGATAAACTTCCCTCGAAAAAAATACTAAAAAATGTTTCCACCCTTTTAGGTATCTCACTAACTTGCATGCAGCGTTGTGTTCATAGACATAGAGTACGTATGGCTGAGTTGAGAGAGTCAAGATACCGGGCCTAGGGAGTTACCTAGAGACCAAATGACCCCAGACTTGGGATCTTTACATTTAATTTTTAAATTTTTGGTTACATCTTAATTATTATATATTCATTCCGTCGTCCTTACTTAAAATAATACCGGATCCTTCGCCATTTCTTAGAATACAACATCTGCGTGAATACACTATTCAATCCAATTATAGTGTTAAAATTAAAAAACACATTCTTTGGTAGTGAAACCCGACAAAATCAGATGAACAATTAGCAAGTTCCAACCATTCAAATCTCTTGGAAAGGATGGAATTTACCCACTTCTGCTCCAAAAAGGGCAGAATATACTAATACCACACTTGTGTAATATATTCAGAGCCTGTCTGGCCTGGAAGTACATACCACACATATGGCGGAAGGTGAAGGTTACCTACCTACCAAAGATATCAGACCAAACGCCCAAGTCATATAGACTTATAAGCCTGTCCTCTTTCCTACTTAAAATGTTGGAAAGACTACTGGACAGGTACATTAGAGACGAAATACTAAGGGAAAATCCCCTTAGTGAGCGTCAATATGCATACCAGCCGGGAAAGTCAACAGACCTCGCGCTGGATGATTGAAATAGGCTACTGACAAAGTCGTTAGATGACAAAGAAATGGCAGTGGCAACATTCCTAGATATAGAAGGAGCTTTCAATAACGCGACAACGCAATCTTTAATGAATGCGTTGTTAAATAGAGGAGTTCCAACAGTACTCTGCCAGTGGATTAAAGCCAGCCTAGAAATGTGGATAATAGTATCCAATCTAGGCGAGGCTACCATTGAGGCAAAAGTGAGTACAGGCTGCCCCCAAGGAGGGGTATTATCTCCACTGCTGTGCTTGTTGACGAGCTCCTGAAAAATGTCCGCAGAAGGCTTTTACTGCCTAGGATATGCTAACGATCTAGCAATAGTAGTCAAGGGGCGATTTGCGAACACGTTATCAGAGCGTTCACAAAGAGCCCTAAATATTGTCGACAGGTGGTGTAGTGAGGAAGGACTTTCCATAAATCCTCACAAAACTACAGTCGTTACCTTTACACGGAAAAGAGCCTTGGGAGGCCTAAAACCCCTGAGGCTCAATGAAGTGGAAATTCCATTTGCCAGCGAGGTTAAATACCTAGGAGTCATTTTTTACCAAAAGCTGACATGGAATTCTCGCATCCAAAAAGTCACACAGAAAGCAATAATTGCCCTGGAAAGGTGAAGGCAGATGTGTGGAAAAAACTGAGGGTTAAACCCCAAGATGACCCTATGGTTATACACTAGGGTTGTAAGACCCATGATAACCTATGGATCAGTGTTATGGTGGACCAAGACACTGCAGCTTGGATCATTAAAGCTATTAAGTGGTGTACAAAGGCTTGCTTGCCTGTGCGCTACTGGGGCCATAAAAACTGCTCCCACGGCTGCATTGGAAGTCCTTTTAGACCTGACACCACTACACATATTAATCCAAGGAGAAGCTCGTTCAGTGGTACATAGGCTAATGCAAGACACAACGTCCATAAGGCAACAACACGGAACAGAGCAACAAAAGTTATACTCAGAGCTGAAGGCAGATCCCATTTTGGGAATGCCCAAGGACACTATGGTTCCAAAGTACAAGTACTACAAAAATTTTCAAATAAAAATACCAGACAGAGAGGACTGGCAATATCGGTGCAAACGATCTGGTATACGGACGGCTCCAAGACAGAACAAGGAGTCGGAGCTGGGATTTACGGGATAAGGTCGAAAATGAAAATCCCGATAAGTTTAGGAATACACGCCACAATATTTCAGGCTGAAGTGGCCGCTATACAGTGGTGTGCAAAGGAAATAATGAGGCAAGGAACTGTAAATCAGTCAATTGCCATTTTTTCCGACAGCCAAGCAGCGCTAAAGGCACTCGATTCCATGCAGGTCGATTCAAGAGTAGTATGGGATTGTATAAATGCCCTTACAGACCTAGGAAGTCAGAACAAAGCGACTGTGGCATGGGTACCAGGACACGAGGGACACAGGGGAAATGAGAAGGCTGACGAACTGGCCCGAGACCCGAACCCTTTTGCAGTGTGGCTAACCCACGTATACGAACATCCATTAACGAATGATTACAAAATAAATCTCTGGAGTGGTGGAGGAATTTCCCACAACAGAGACAGGCCAAAAAATTCATTAAAGAACGATCGGCCAAATTCACGGAAGACCTGCTAGGCCAAAATAGAAAGGCCATTAGGAGAATAGTACTAGGTCTTCTGGACATTGTAGGCTTATTAGACATATGAGTCTAATGGGCCTGGTAGAGGATGCAACATGCAGATTCTGTCAAGAGGAAGAGGAAACCACAGTACATGCGCTGTGTCATTGCGAAGGCCTAGCCAGACTGAGGTTCTAACTACTTGGCGAAGAGAAACCAAGGACAGATAGCTATATCAAGGAGCCCTCATCAAGGCTGTGGAGTCTGATACAAAAGACAAAGCTGGATAAGGAGCTCTAAGTAAAATTAGACAAGTAGAGCCACAATAGATCCACGGGGGTCGCGGTAGTCAAGGCCAATCAGCCAGCTCCTTTTTCAATCTAATCTAATCTAATCTAATCTAATCATATTGTATTGTTCAACTGGATGTCGATAAGTGGATTAAAATTAACTTGCAAAATTTGAACTAAACATGCTAACATTTAAATTAACTAACATACATATAAAGAAAGTTAAATAAAAACTTGTAAGAAAGTATGTATATAAATTACTATTATGTAATCAATATATAAAGTTTCTGCAGTGTGTTTGGTTATAATTAGAAAATCTCTAAATCTATTTGGATAGATTTTTTTATACCACGTAATACTTTTATGACAGTAAATTGCACTTAGATTTTGACTTGGAAATCGATGGGGCCTCAAGTTCTATTGCAGAATTGTTGTTTAATGTCTTATAAACGTGTATCAGAAAGTCTACCAAAATCGGCTGCTGAATAAAATTTTAGGTAGGAGAGGAATGGGTTAGAAATCATTGTTTTGCAAATATCTTGAAAACTACAATGGGTTAGAAATCGTTTTGCAAATATCTTGAAAATTACAAATTTTGTCAGAAAATATTAAATGTACAAATTTATGAATTACCTTGAATTTGGGTGTAGTTCTATAAAATTATCATAAATATTTACCGAGATATGGTTTTTTAAGACGAACTCCAAAACTAAAAAAATTATCTCAAAGTTGAAAAATAATTCAATTCACTGCAACTTGGTTCTGAGTACAACTCCTCGAGATAAAAATTGGCCAAGTTATAGCTATTTGTTGTAAAAAAAGTACGTTATCATGAAAATTGATATTGTATTCCTTTAAACTGGGTCCCGACAAAAAAGGAATTTAAACTTTCTTGTAGCTTTTGAAATACTAAATCGAATGGCATATATTACACAGCCCCACAAAAAAAAAGTTTTTGATTTGGATGACTGACCATAGTATTCCTATGTATTTTTCGACGCTGAATCCGAATCCGAGGTCAAAAAAATTCGTATACCCCCAAACTTTTGCGCTAGAGCCAAAAACAACCCCGAAAATGGGGTAAAACCGTCCCATACATGAGGATTCAATTAATGGATGTAAATTAATGGTGAAAAACATGGGAATGGAAAATGTTTTATATTCAGCAGTCACTTACTTGAATATTGACTGAAAAACTACCCTTATAATATGCTGAAAACTCCCCCTGTACAAGCATAGAGTATATAAAAGCCAATAAATCGCGAGAAATGTTAAAGTTTTTGTAGTTTGGAATACAGTACATGAATCTTACGCGTGTCTCAAAACCACCCAAATAACAGAGTGGAAACCATCCTTATATAAAAATAGACTGCGTGAATACCAATAGATTGTGGGAGATGGAGGAGTTTTCGGTATTTTAATTCCAGAATAGAATCTTGGGTGACCCTGTTCTACCTTATTCTTAGTCGGTACAAAAATTACCCCTATAATAGGGGTAGTTTTTGTACCGACTAAGAATAAGGTAGAACAGGGTCACCCAAGATTCTATTCTGGAATTAAAATATCGAAAACATCTCCCACAATCTATTGGTATTCACGCAGTCTATTTTTATATAAGGATGGTTTCCACTATAATAGGGTGGAAACCATCCTTATTACAGAATAAAGCACAAATGCCAATCAATCACGGGAAATAACTTTTTTATAAGTTTAAGTACAGAACATGAATCTGGAGTGACTTCCAGGGCACCTCGCTTACTCATGACCCAAAATCTCTTCTATAAAGGGTGGTAGCCACCCTTATATAAGAATAAATTGCATGAATACCAATATATCGTTGGAAATGTTGGAGTTTTCGTTGTTTCAGTTCCAGAATAGATTCTTGAGTGACGTTGATCTACCCTATTCTCACTTGGTACCCAAAATCATCCCTAAAAAACCACCCCTACGTAATAAAATCTACATATGCCAGTTTTTCAATTTTTCTTCTCAGAATACCTTTTCTTCTCATTTTCAAATGATCTCCTCACTGGCTCTCTTTTATGTTCTTCGTGCCTGTCTCTTTTCATAGACCAACAGTTGTCGGCCATCATGTGGACATCCCACCTTCCTTGATACCGCTTCCCCATCTCCGAAATATCCTGGTGAAAGCGTTCGCCTTGCTCTTCATTGTGTTCACCCAAATTTTCTGGATGGCAGACAACTGTTGGTCCATAAAAAGAGACACACACGAAGAACACCATAGGGAGCTAATGAGAAGATCATTTGAAAATAAGAAAAAAGGTATTCTAGGAAAAGAAGATTTAAAAAATGTTCATATTCTTCAGTCAAGCTGCATTTATTGCACGAAAAGGTTAATGCAGCTTGACTGAAGAATATGAACGATTTTTTAAATCTTTTTTTCCTAGAATACCTTTTTTCTTATTTTCAAATGATCTTCTCATTGGCTCCCTATTGTGGGTGGTTTTTTAGGGATGATTTTGGGTACCAAGTGAGAATAGAGTAGATCAACGTTACTCAAGAATCTATTCTGGAACTGAAACAATGAAAACTCCAACATTTCCCACGATTTATTGGCATTCATGCAATTTATTCTTATATAGAAGAGATTTTGGGTCACGAGTAAGCGAGGTTCCCTGGGAGTCACTCCAGATTCATGTTCTGTACTTAAACTATAAAAAAGTTATTTCCCGTGATTTACTGGCATTTGTGCTTTATTCTGTAATAAGGATGGTTTCCATCCTATTGTAGTTTTTGTACCGACTAAGAATAAGATAGAACAGGGTCACCCAAGATTTTATTCTGGAATTAAAACATCGAAAACTCCTCCATTTCCCACAATCTATTGGTATTCACGCAGTCTATTTTTATATAAGGGTGGTTTCCACCCTGTTATAAGGGTGGTTTTGAGACACGCGTAAGATTCATATACTGTATTCCAAACTATAAAAACTTTAACATTTCTTGCGATTTATTGGCATTTATATACTCTATGCTTGTACAGGGGGAGTTTTCAGTATATTATAAGGGTAGTTTTCCAGTCAATATTCAAGTAAGTGACTGGTGAATATAAAACATTTTCCCTTCCCATGTTTTTCACCATTAATTTACATCCATTCATTGAATCCTGATGTATGGGACGGTTTTACCCCATTTTCGGGGTTGTTTTTGGCTGTAGCGCAAAAGTTTGGGGGTATACGAATTTTTTTGACGGATTCGGATTCAGCGTCGAAAAACACATAGGAATACTATGGTCAGTCATCCAGATCAAAAACTTTTTTTTCTTTTATGGGGCTGTGTTACCTTCCACAAATAGAGTTATTTATGCAACAAGTACGCACAGTAATACTTTCTTCACCATTATCCCATGATTGAAAAAGGGCATATTACACACAAATTGCAAACAATATTTTTTCAACTACGGAAATAGTTGTCAAAAAAATATATGTCTAAATTAAAATATAAACAATCTATTTTACGTACTAGTGCATAAAGTAAAGTAATAAAATGGCAAGGTAGAGTTGTTTAAAAATCACAATATCGTCATGGCCAACTTAATTTTAAATTAGTGAAACTAATCAAAATCATAAGAAAATAAATAAAACTTCAATATTATAAGTAACACAGGCACGCACAAAAAAAATGTGACTATATTGGGTATTTTGACGTGCTGAACAGGAATCATGAGTCCGTTTAGCTCCATCACACACCAATTTTTTTATAAGGTTTCTTATGTGGTGTTTATGAGGTTCTTTAGGTTATTTTCGCAATTTTCTAAAAAATATGGGGCGATAGAGCTAAACGGACATCTGATTCGTTTTCAGCAGGTCGAAATACATAAGGGTAACCCAATGGAATCCCAGAAACAGATCACTTTTTTCTTTACTTGCCTGTTTAATTGAAGCATTATTGTTAATGAACACTAAGTACAGCCCCTGGAATCTGAGAAAAATCATAGAAAAAAAACAAAATTTCATATTATTGACAAAAAAATGTTTTAAAGCGTATAAAAAAAATAATGCAGTTTTTTTAAGAAAGTATTTTTTTCTCCTTATGAGTTGCGGTGAAAAGCCCCGCCGTACTGAAGCTTAAGCTTATTGTACCCATAGTCTCTCCAAAAGGAGAGTATACGGTCAATGGGAGCTCTGGCTATTTCTTCCGGGGTCACGGTTAGTCCCCCGAAGTATGAAAACCTCCGAGCCACCAAGGCTGGGCATTCACATAGTATGTGGTGAGGAGTTTCTTCATCCTCACCACACATCCTGCATTCTGGATTATCCTTCACACCTATGTTGGTTAGGTGTCTGTTCAGTGTGCAGTGTCCTGTTAGAATTCCCACTGCACACCTCAGCTGTTTTCTGCTCAGCTTTAGCAATTCGTTAGTCTTTGTCTTGGATGGCCCGCCGGTGATGAACATACGTGACTGTCTCATCCCCGGCGCGCCAGTCCAATACAAGATATGTTGCTGACTCAATAGTTCCTTTACCATTCTTCTTGCGGTATTGTATGATATCCCGCAGGATGGCTCCGGTCCCATCAAGGCTGTTTTTGCGCCTTCTTTGGCCAGCTTATTTGCTTTTTCGTTGCCTTCATTGCCCTGGTGTCCTCGCGTCCACTCCAGTTGTATACTGTTGTGTTCCGCCAGTTTCGCCAGGGATTCAAGGCAGTCTTTTACCGTTTTGGAACGTATCTCTACTGCATTCAGAGCTTTGATAGCTGCTTGACTGTCAGTGATGATGCGGATTCTTTTGTCAGTACATGACCTCCGGATCATTTCTTGTGCACAGATTTCTATGGCTGTGACTTCTGCTTGGAACACCGTTGCGGTACTGCCCAGGTTCAGACTGATGTCTGTCCCTGGTTGGTCCCCCGTAACACCTGCTCCAGTACTTCTTGACGTTTTCGATCCGTCAGTATACCATATGGTATCATTTGGATGTCTTCGCACTTGTAAGTAAGTATACTATTACAGCTAAACGACAACTGAAAATGTTTTTATTTTACAGTTTAGTTTTGCACTAGATTTGTTTGAAAATTATTTTGAAAAATTTTGGTGATATTGCAAAATTTTCATTTTTTTTTTTTGCAAATATCTTGAAAAACTCGCATTTCAGGAATGTATGTTATCAAACCTTAACTGAAGCAGACAATATTATCTTGAGTTTGCTTTTCGGTTCCTCTCGATTGGGTGTTTCTAGACGATATTAGTTATTTTAAGTAAAGGACAAAAAAATGGCATTCTTTTTCCAAAATACCCCGTTTTTAATCATTATTATAAAGCGTGTACCACTTTTAAATTTGAGTAAAACAAATTTTGTCTGTCGGTCTGTCTAAATTTTTTGTGCGCACGATTACTCTGGAACCGTTTAAGATATTGTCTTGGAATTTGGTACACATATGTATTTTAATGAGATCTGGAACTGGATTGTATTTTAACCTTATTTTGTTGAAGGATAAGTAAATCAAGCAAGTAATAACCTATAAAATTGGTATTTAGTATATATAAGAGAACCTAAAGTCTCAAAAAATGTTTTGGTACTTCATTATTAAAAAAGGTGAAAACAAATAAAATTGTAATTTAGCGTGTGTACAAGAACCAAAGACTTCTACAGTGTTTTTTACTTCATCCACCCTCACTATCAAAGCCACCACCCCACCCCCTCTGCCGATGTGGCATATTGTTTTATGGGTTTTTGAGGTTGAAGAATTCCAATATTATATTATTAAATTTATATAAACAATTATTTTCACATAGTGGACTGCAAACATAATATCAAAATTTGTGTCGTTCTGAGAGACTTGGATAGAAAATCTAGATGTGGAAGTAGTGATTCCTTGGGCAGCGGTTTTTCAGTAAAAAATGCTTAATATGACTTCTCATTGATCATTGTTTTCTTGATAACAACGCACATCAGTGACTAAAATAAGTTTTGTTTTGCTCAAAAAAGACATAGTAGAGATCTTTACTACTGATCCAAATTTGTTTGAAATCGGGTGACTAATAATTGAGTACGGAAGGGGGGCAATTATAAATGACACCCGCTGCGTATATACTTTTCAGTCTAGATGTCTAAAAAAGTGTAAAATACACCCGTTGTAAAACTTTTAACTTTATCAACTGAAAATTTATAATTACTTACTTACTTCGGTCATCTTGGATTCGCCATCTCGTATTTTTATTTCTTATCGTCACTTTTACTTGTTAGAAGTATTAAAACATATATATTATAATATCGAACTTTTATATAAAATGTTATATAAAAAAAATATTATTTACAGAATTTGGCATTATTTAATAAAATTTCGCATGTATTTGGTGTTAAACTTGGCCAGTGTGGAACTGCACTTTTATCTATTAATTTTTTAAAAACACAGATTAATAACTAGAGACTTGAAAAATGACTGGTTAAATATTTTCAGGAAAAAATAACCGAAATTTTTGAGTTATATTTTCAAAATAATTTTTCATAACAAAACGGATTTTTTGGAATCTAAGAAAAAAATATCCTGAAAAAAAGTTATAGAAAACTTCATTTATGATTATAGAGAGCCACTAAAAAGGTTCAAAGTTCGGTTTCCATTGAGGTCAAATCTATTTCCTAATACCTTACCTTTTTTTTTTTTTTGTTCAAGTGCACCCTACTAACAAGATTTTAGTCTATTGATGACAATTTTACGATTATATGGAGCTGGGTAAGTAGAAAGAAAATTATGTGAGAGCTTTGGATAACCAATACCACACTTATTTTCTGTCCTACTGTTAGGCTGTAATAAAGAAATCAGAAATCAAACAAGAACCTTGGAGAAAGTTCTGCGGAAGTATATCTGATTTGTCTGACAGTATTAGACTCCACAAGATCATTTCCAGAGAACCGGCAAGATAATTTGGTATGGTGAAACGATCAGATGGCTCATTTTCCCAATATGGAAAGGAAATCTTAAACCTTCTTACACTGAACCACTTCCCGGGCTGACACTTTGGATGACCAACAGCTAACACCACCAGAAGAACGACTCAAACGACCTCACAAAAACTGGCTGGAAGCTAAACAGGTTATTACAGCCTCACCGACTAAAGGGGCAATTAAAGTTCCAACCACTCAAATCGTCTGGTGAAGGCGCCATTCTTCCAGTGCAGATACAAAACGAACTGAAAATACTACTACATTTCCTAAACCTAACCTAGCTTAACCTACTGTTAGATATTTGTTATATGTTCTCAAAAGAGAAAACGCTCTTGCGTTCGTTCTGCGCTATTTTATGCTTCTATTAATCTGATCTTAATAGTAAAGTAAGTATGCGTACTTACTTACTGCGTAATGTGTATGAGGTCCAACTTCATTACAACTGATAGAGTATTTTCGAAGTTACAACAAAAAACCTACCAGATTCAACAATTCACGGAAAACAACTCCGAATGGGGCAGCAGCCTACGGAAAAAATATATTGTTAAAATGTTACTTTATCTCATTTTAATTGGATCAAAGAATAATTGCCGTTCTCGAATAATAGCAACATACTTCTGACACCCTGTACATATATTTTTTTAACCATAGGAAAATGGTCCTAATATTCCAGTTCAATTTTCCCACTGAAATAATAAAATAATCGAGTGCTTCTCACCAGGTTTTGTATTCTCTACGGGCGATTATATTAATATTCCATCAGCGAAGTCTCCTAACAAAACAACTCATGCAAAGTACGGTCGGAGTAAAAATTAAATTAGGCTCAGGCATAGACGTATAGTCGGTAGCGAGGGTAGCCTATACAAAGGGAAGGTCATTTATAGCCGATTGAATTTTAGCTGTCAACTACTTGTTTACAGAACTACCTTGAAAATAGAAGACATTGTTTAAATCTTATACGAAGGTGTCTCGTACTCTGTACTCAACGCGCGTTTCACTCTCATCATTCAAGTTGGCATTACCTGGAGATAACTGAAACTGACCTGCGAATTGAGAGTTTGCCTTATGCATTAAATTTACGTTCTTTAGTTTCTGATATGAGACTCCATTTAATATATTAAATGGCCCACGAATACCATGTTTTGTCTTCCAAAATATTTGTATCGATTACTTTCTAAATATTACAACGTAAAACTCAAGCTTAGAGAAAAACAACTGTGTAACTTCTACGGCATGTAAAGTCTACACGAATAGATAGTCATTAGAATTTCTTAGTATTAGTTCAGCTAAATAACATTTAAACTTTTTATGCCAGTTGTGAAAGCGACACGATCGCGCAGCATAGTGTCTAATGTATACTGGGTTCGATTCCTCGCCTTGTTTGCGTTTTTCAAATGTGTAACCCCCTTCTGAATAGCCTTGGATTTGGATTTGAAGATTGTCTAATATACAGGGTGTTCCTTAATGACGTGCTAATATTTCGGGATGTGATCATTTTATGAAGAAAAGTTCAGATGAACATATGTCCGCAACGTCTTAAATTTTTTGCTACAGGGTGTTGAATTTTTTTTTAAATTGTTATTTTTTAATATTTCAGAAAGTACTTTAGATATTATTTTCAATTTTGGTATGTGTTAATAGAATATAAAACCACATATTTTAGTTAGAAAAGTTATTTTATCGCTCCACCAGTGGCATCCCTGCAAACATGTTCTCTGATACTTTTTACCAAAAAAGTGGTACGTCACTGACATTTTTCCATTTGGATATTTTTTATGATTAGCCTGGTTAATTCTACATGAAAACTGTCTATTGCGTTTTTCTCGTCAGACGCATAGTCTTGATTAAAACAATTAAATTCATTTAACAGTATTGACTAATAATAATTTTTGAACACATAAATCTGGTTATCCTGGAATAAACAACGTTTTTACAAACATCATTTTTAAAACAATCTCATCATTTTATTTCTTCGATTTTTAGTGTTTCATTGAATTTATTTTATTTTTTCGCCGACCTTATTCGAATATCTCAGTAAATATGGTAAACTATAATGCAGAAATGGTGACAATGCATTATGTATATAGTCTCGCAGATGATAATTCAACGAAAGCCAGAAGTATGTATCAGGAAAGATATCCTAATTGTGCCTTGCCAGATAGCAGATTCTTTTCGACTATTCATTGCTGTGTTAGTGAAACTGGTTGTTTCCAAAAATGTACTTCGAAAGGTAGACCTCGAACTGTCAGGACATCTGAAATTGAGGAAGCGATGCTGCAGGAAATAGACGAACATCCTGAGACGAGTACGAGGAAGATTGCTAGAGCTCTAAATATTTGTCATCAAATTGTTTGGATTATTTTTTGTTTTATCCTTACCATGTTCAAAGAGTATAGGCATTACTTCCCAGGGATTTTCCACAGCGTGTGAACTTCTATCAGTGGTACCTTCAGAATGTTACACTAAATCTTCAGTTTGAGTCACAAATTATGTTCACAGACGAAGCAGATTTTTCTAGGAATGCTATTCAAAATTTCCATAATAATCATGTGTGGGTGAATGAAAACCATGCCATAACCGAAACCCATTTCCAAGAGCAATTTTCGGTTAATTGGTGATAATCGTATAGGCATTTTTTTTTTGTTAAGACGCCTTAATGGATAATTTTACCAGCATTTTCTCCAAGAAGAACTAGCTATGTTCCGTTAAGGAATCAAATGTGGTACATGCACGATGGAGCTCCTGTTCATTTCAGTGTAATTGTTCACGACTATTTAATAATAATAATAATAATAATAACGAGTGTGCAATTCGATGCGAAGACGGACGGAAGCATACCTATTAAGTGAAGGTGGCCATTTCCAACAATTTTTATAAAACTTATCATTATCAATGTTAATAATATTTAGTTTCAATTTGAATTTAATTGTTTTAATCAAGAACTGACGAGAAAAACGCAAGAGACTGTTTCAGGTAGAATTGACCAGGTTAATCAAAAAAGATATCCACATGGAAAAATGTCAGTGGCGTGCCACTTTTTTGGTAAAAAATATCAGAGGACATGTTTGCAGGGACGCCACTGGTGGAGCGATAAAATAACATGTGGTTTTTGATCTTATTGATACATACCAAAATCGAAAATAATATCTGAAGTACTTTCTGAGATATTAAAAAATAACACTTTTAAAAAAAGAATTCAAAACTCTGTAGAAAAAAATTTAAGCCGTTGCGGACACATGTTCAATATATTCATGTGAACTTTTCCTCATAAAATCTTGAAATATTAGCATGTCATTATTAAGGAACATTCTCTATATTGTGTTCTATGTTATATGATTTAAATAATAGTCCTGAGTCTGGGTGCACTATTGTAGGGTTAGAGGAGGTATTATACCACACAATCCAACACTATCAAAATTCGCGATTCATTGAACCAACCAAGAACTTTATGGGCTATTGTTAATGAGAAGCTAGGACGCAATAAACAAAATGATAAAACAATACAAATGATGCAAAATGGTAATCTTGTTGAACATCCTAATCAGATATGTACGCTGTTCGCCCATTATTTTCTTAATAAGGCCAGCGATCAACTCACAATTCATTTTGGTGAGGATCTCACAAAACTGCACATCTCCAACCTATATTGCACCAACCATGTTTTTAAGGCCGGTTGCTAATGCAGATGTAATAGGTATAAATAAAATGCCTAACAAGAATAGTACGGGTTTAGATGAAGGGAAATAATTAAAACCTTTTTTTATTGTCATATTCGGTCAGCATCTCAAAATACATACGCATAGGGGGTTTCGACTTTTTTTTGTGTGCCTGTGCTACCAAAGCTATCGTTACTAAGTTATATAATGGGTTGTGAATGATTTCAGATGGATTATTAAATTTTTCTAATAAGTATGTCAACATTGACACTACTGTATCGTTTACAATTTAAGTTTGTTTTTTGGAAAATTCACACTTTAATCGTGTGTCAGAGTCTAAAAAACTTAGTTATCATTAAAAGCTCATGATAATTTTAAGCATTTAATGCTGTAAAGCAAGAGTAAATGCATAATTAAAGCTCTGCAGAAAAATAATATTAGTTTATTCGACTTATTTATATTTAAAATATTGGTCGACTTAGATACATATTTTATGAAAATATACTGAGAAATATAAAAGATATTCTTGATTTATAAAATGAAAGCCGCTATATTTAAAATGCGTATTACAAGAAAATGCACCAGATGGCGCTCTATTACCCAAGTGAAAATTTGTTATTATATACACTTTTATCCATTCTACAAAACAAAATTAGGGTACATCAACTTCCCTGCAGAAGTATACCCAGACACTGGATTTGATAATTTTTGACATTTTATTCCAGAAGAAATTTAAAATAAAAGAATTTATTTTATGAATAATGTTTTACCAATTTACACATCGTCATCTACTTAATTAGAATGGCGGCAAACACATTAAAAACTCTTAGAAAACGGCTATTAGTGAAACAGTTATGTAATTTGGTATACTGATTTCTGTCATTAAAACGACTATTTTTCCAAGCAGTGCCAAATCAAAATGGCTTCCGGTTTCAAGATGGCGGCTGTTTTAGAAAATTTAAAAGATCGACGTTTCTAGCTAAGCTATTGATGTTATGTGAAAAAGTTATTAAGAAAAATTGTTCCGCATTAAATTTTGAATAAGAAAGTTCTTATGAATTTTTTTCTTTTTCTAGTACCAAAAATTAAGACTCTATGGGGTAACATCACAAAGTCAGTTTCTTCTGATATTTTACAAAATACGCAAAGTAATGTTCTATACTTGTCATAATAATTATCCTTTGACCATAAAGTAACAATCAGAGTCGAATTATAGAATAAATTAAAAGACTGGGAGGCATAATATCTTAAATCTCGATCCCGTAAGCGAATCGCGTAGACAAAATATACCATTATTAAGGATAGGAATGAGAAGGAAATATGCGTTTATTTTCGGTTTATTATAAATATTTAAAAAATCATAAATGGTATAATCTTTGAAATAATTTCAGATACTTCCCATTGCTCTAAGGAATACAACCATATGCAGTTTTTATCATAATTTTGTATATGGTTAAATGCCATACTCTCATAGTAAAATTAGGAACTATTTTTATTGAAAAACTACGATATTCAAGTACAACAGAAATTTACAATAAAAAATGTATATAGTTCTTTTCCTTAGAATAACAGTAATTATATAAAACAGTTTTAAAGATTATACTATGTTTGGTTTTTTAATTATTTATAATAAACCGAATATAAACGCATATTTCCCTCTCACTCTGGCACTCCTAACCTTAACTGAAAATGAGACAAATATTACACCAGAAAGTAACTACGACTGCCCAATTTAGGACGGCCCCGCTTTAGTCAATCTACTTTTGCCTAAAGGAGTTTCGAAATTTGAAAAATATTCAGAAAAATTGTTCAGGTACATATTAAACATAATATTGTCAAATTAAAACCGAAACGTGTCGACATTATATGGGATGTGTACAAAAGGAGTTTAAAAAGTTATACGATAGAAACTAGGGGAGTCGGAATAAGAAGTCCGTAATAACAATATACTACCAAAGAATTGGCCAGAATTTCTGAAAAACGTTGAGAAGAAAATATAATTATTTTGTTTATTGGCACATGATATAACAACATCTAATAACTTTAGTTCTGTCAAAATTTTGTCTACTGCTGGCGAAGAAATTGCGAAAAATAGTTGTTGCAACACTGCTCTAAAATCCTTCAACTAAGAAGAAGCAGATACAAGACAAATATTGCATATTAATGATTGTGTTCAACAAGGTTGGAAGGACATTTGCATTAGAACTGTCGACACTGACGTAGTAGTACTGGCGGTTTCATTTTTTTACTCTTTGTATAAAGAAGGGCTAAAAAGTTTAAATGTACAGTTTGGGGCTAATAAATATTTTAGAGTATTAAAGGTGCATGAGACCTCACAAAAACTAGGAGGAAGCAAGTGTGATGCATTACGAGATTTCGACTCCCTAACGGGATGTGATACCGTTTCCTTTTTTTCTGGAAAAGGAAAAGTGGCTGCTTGGAAGATATGGACGACATATCCAGAAGTAACAGAAGCTTTCACGTTCATTTCGAAACCTCAAGAAAATATTCCTGATAAAATTTTAAACTTATTTCAACGGTTTGTTGTTTTACTGTACTGTAATACTTCTGCCTGCACTGAAATAAATCAAGCATGAAAGGAACTGTTTACATCCAAAAACAGGACAACGTGTAACATCCCCCCCTCTTCAAAGGATACTTTGAAGCAACACATTTTACGGGCTAGCTTCCAAAGTGGGCACATTTAGGGATAGTCTCTGACATCAAATTTGATCTTGCCTAATCATGATGAATGGGCATGGTGCCTGTCCGAAAATGTTTGGGTGTCAAAATAGTCAACACTACCTTAGGTATCTAAAAGGTATTTAAACCCCGTAGACAATTAATTCAATGTAGCTGTAAAAACATTGCATTGAAACCAAACATTGCAACCATGTGGTTGTAAAAAGGCCGGCTTGTAATGCACGTTACAACTGGAGTGGACGCGAGGACACCAGGGCAATGAAGGCAACGAAAAAGCAGATACGCTGGCCAAAGAAGGCGCAAAAACAGCCTTGATGGGACCGGAGCCATCCTGCGGGATATCATACAATACCGCAAGAGGAATGGTAAAGGAACTATTGAGTCAGAAACATATCTTGGACCGGTTCGCCGGGGATGAGACAGTCACGTATGTTCATCACCGGCGGGCCATCCAAGACAAAGACTAACGAATTGCTAAAGCTGAGCAGAAAACAGCTGAGAACAGTGGGAATTCTAACAGGACACTGCACACTGAACAGATACCTAACCAAGATAGGTGTGAAGGATAATCCAGAATGCAGGATGTGTGGTGAGGATGAAGAAACTCCTTACCACATACTATGTGAATGCCCAGCCTTGGTGGCTGGGAGGTTTTCATACTTCGGGGGACTAACCGTGACCCCGGAAGAAATAGCCAGAGCTCCCATTGACCGTATACTCTCCTTTTTGAGAGGAACAGGATTAATGGGATAACGAGACTATGGGGTACAATAAGCTCAAGCTTCAGTACAGCGGGGCTAAAGAAAAATGCAACTAACTTAAAAAAGGTATGTAAATCTAAATAAAAAAATCTTTACCTATTTTTATTAAATTATTTTTAGGTTGAAAAATAATGTGTCTTCAGTTTCTCGTAAAGGAATACTCAACAAGAACATTACAATTATTGCTTTAGATTGTGAAATATACATAAAATCATTTTCTAGTATTTTTCCGTATAGCGGCTTTATTTTTAGTGTTAGGTGAATATATTGCATAAAGATTTTTTATTCAAACTTGAATGTAAAATATTTGTCTTAACAATTTTTTTCTGTAACAATAATTATTTAGTTGAAAAACTTTTTGCATCTACCGCCTTTATTTTTAGCTTTAGGTAAAAAGTTGCATTAAACTTTTTTATTCAGAATTTAATTTTGAACAATTTTTCTTAACAACTTTTTTTGCAACATCAATAGTTTAGCTAGAAAACTCATTCTTTTAAATTTTCTAAATCGGCCGACATCTTGAAACCGGAAGCCATTTTGATTTGGCGCTGCTCGAAAAAATAGTCGCTTTAATGATAGAAATCAGTATACCAAATTACGAAACTGTTTCACTAATAGCCGTTTTTTTCTGGGTTTCCGCTCTACTAAATAGTCTATTATACGTTTGGAAATAAGGCGCGTGGTTAAAATTTAAGGGAGATTGGTATGTATGCATCTAGAATAAAAAAATATCAGTAGTTCGAAAATAATTCCGATGCTTTCGACGCTCCCGTTTTCGGCAATATTCTAATATAACGATAAATTAAAATTGTAAAAATTGCGTACTCACCTGGCGCTTATGCACTCAGCTTAATCCAGGGAAGTTAATCTACTCTAATAAGAGGAACTGCTCCCCTGCAAATAAAAACACAATTAAGCTTATTTTAATCCTCACTTCCCTCTTCCTTGATTCTTTACTTGTTTTGTGTTGTTTCTTAATACTACAAACACACTTAAATAATTTTGGAGGAATATATAAATATTTCTATTTTATTACTAATTTTTTCAAGTTCCAACATTAGAAGCAACCAAAATATATTATAAGTAAAATGCGATAATTCAAGACAATAACATGATCATAAATAAATTATAGTTAAAAAAAAACTAAAAAACACGCTTTTATGAGTAGTGCACTAACAAGTTAAAACTTATTATTAGGTAATTAAATTTAAAAGCACGGGCACACTCATATAGCGATCTAGACATAATGAACAAAATGTAATGTAGTTTTACCTACCCACCTATATAATCCTCTTACGCTTTTAAATTTAATACCTAGTAATTATTTTTTACTTTTTAGTGCGCCGCTCATAAAAGCGTGCTTTTTATTTTTTTTAACTATAATTTATTTTCTCTTCCTGTCGCGGAAAATTCGAGTCGCCGGTGATATGCCCATAAGGAGACCCTATCGCTACCTCCCACCTCCGTCATCATACAGGGTCAGTGGTACTATATTATTGTATTGTGATCAAAACTGCATGAGTTTGCAAAGTTTCAAACCAATAAGACAATTGGAAGTGGGTAAAAAGTGAGTTGTAAGATTTGTCAAGTTAATAGAAGCGAGTTAAAATGTATAAATTGACAACAAAATCTGATTGGTAGTACACACAACCAAACTGGCAAATCCAAGTCTGCTAGATATTAGTGAAAAATTTGAATTGATTGATTTGAATGGGAAGTAGAAAGCACTTTATAACAAACCAAGTTTAATACTCCATAATAAATAAAACAAAACAAAAATTCTACAAAGCAGAAACAAATGCATGGATATTGAATTGGATTTGAACAAAACAATTCTTTTGTTCACTTAGTAACCACTTTACATAGCTTTTGTCCAAAATAGCATTGAAACACCCACATTAGGAGTAGTTCCAGGGCGTAAAATACAATGGGGATCGAAATAGGTAACAGAAGTGCAGTATTTCCTAATTTCATCAATTTTATACAAAAAAAATCTTCTCTTGACTTTATGAACATATTTCGCGCGAGTATTACCTATAATACCCTTGTCGTCCCCATATTGGGGGTGGTTTTAATATCAGAGGATGTAATAGGGCTTGAAATAAGTTCAATAATTACAGTTTTGTTGTGATTCTATGCATTTTATACAAAAACGACGTTTTTTAAAATTCTGTCTTTAATAGCCTCATTTTAGGACTAATATTGTAATTTAATCGAAATTCGGCCGTCAGAAATAAAATATGATATAAAATTAGAATATAGCTCATCAAAATACATACAGGTATAAGTTTGATTTCTTTTTGTGTGGCTGTGTAATTCTTCCCCGCTGAACATCTGAGAATATTACAACTGGACGCGAATATAAGAAATTTTCAATCTAAATGGCCAAATAGGCCATAGGTACTAGTAAAAACTGGTATTTTTTTTTCAAATAAACTTCTTACTCGCATACGAAATAAAAAAAAAATTATTAAGAACTATTGTATGACTCCATAGAATTTGGTTGCTTGTGTATGCACTCTGTCTGTTTCATAAAATAAATTATAACTAGCCAGACCCATACGATAAACTCTCATCTACTTCCCCCCATAACAAACAATACAACTGGCTTTCGTTGAGATAATTTTAAGTTTAATACAATTATTAACATTTCTATTATTATTTGCAATATTTTTAATGCTGAAGCTGAGCAATATAAGAATTATAAATTGGTTAATGACAAATAGTTGTTTCGGTGCACATTGCACGAAATAATTTACATTTGTTCTGTAAAAAGTTCCTTTAAAACTGTTGTTAATATAAAACCTTCAGTTTACTTTCATTTATATATTTAAATATTAAAATCCATTAACATATAGTAGTATAGTAATTTTTATTCTTAATTATTTCTCGGAGACCTCTAATAATTATTAATTTAGGTTAAGTGCATTTACAATTCTCATTGTGTTATACTGTTCTCAAAGTACAAAGGTTGAGTGGAACAGCACTTATAAGTGTACTAGCCCTTGAGTTTCTGATTTCATAATGTTAGCATGTACTATGTATGCATAACAATGCTTTTCTTGTTCCTTCGTTTACTTTATAAGGTTGTGGGTATTTGTAATGTCATAATTGTGTCAGAAATAAAGATGTTTTTGTTAATACTTACAAATAAAAAATATATACTAATATAATGGTACAAATACCATGTCATATAAATAAGTACCTCAATAAATGAGAAAAATTAAAAATATTTTACAATAACCTGAAAATATAACAAAAAATATAACATATAACTCTGCATTATTGTAGTCATATATATAGAAATATAATCCTACCACCTAAAAACAATGATATTACTCTAAGGTTTTACCGACTTAACTCCAGTGCATTTTTTTATTCAAGAAATTAGGCGCAGATATGTTTCTTGTAAATAACTTTGTTAGTCTGATTTTTTTTTTAATTTTTCAATACTTGTAGAAGTTTTCCTCTTTGGAAGCCTATAGATAGATAGATTTATTAATTCTTTATGCCAATTACAAAAATTGGATAGAATATAGGTCAATATACAAAAATATACAAAATACAGTTACAACTAAATATACAACAATGAACTAAGTGTAAAATCAAACAATACAAACATACAGCATATGATTTATATGTAATTAAAGTATAACATGTAAAAAAAATAACTTATACATTGTATTAATTATGATTTATAAGTTCAGTCAGAGAGTAAGAACAGTTATCGCATAGATATCTCAGTAATTTAGGTTTAAATTGTCTTATGTTATTTATGAATTTTAATTTAAAGGGCAGTTTATTAAATAGATAACTACCGGCACATTTTGGGGATTTTTTATAAAGTTAAATTATAATGGTTTATATAAAAGTTACTGCGGTTAAGCGTATAGTATTTACGTTTGTCTCCGTGTATTCGTAATCTGTTTTTTATGCTGTGGATATATGTAAATAATTTATATAAATAAATACCAGTGACAGTAAGCAGATTATTAATTTTAAAATTGTCACGACAAGAATCACTGTACTCCATATTAAAGATTATTCGCAGCACTCTTTTGTATAACAAAAATTTTTTGTAGGTTCACACTTTGACCCCAAGTAACTATATTGTATGACAACTTTGAATAGAATAAAGCATAGTACACATCTATCAGCGAAGTACGATCCAAACTCTTTTTTAACAATCAGATTAGAGTTCGACTTTCGTGATGGATAGCCAGTATTTTTATTGTGTTAAACTTTCTAGTATAGTAGTGGAAATATCAACAGTTATTAGTTTTCTTCTTGAAAAGTGACTTCATTTGATAACCAACTGTGAAAATTCATATAAAACATTCACATATTTGATCTAATTAAGCAAAAACAAATAAACAATAAGTGATAACGGTGGCAAGTAGTGATAACGTAAGGCCTAATTTCGAGTGGCTCGCCATAGAGATACATCATTCAGAATAGACGGGCAGGCCCGCACAGTGGTGGCTCCTCGAGTACAGCCGCAATTGTGCTGCCATCATCGGCTCGCAATTTCTGTCAAACAAAATGAGTGAAGAATGCGGGAAATGTGAATCAAAAATAAAGCAAAATGAGTCTGTTATAAAATGTGGAGGATTTTGTAAAAAATCACATCATATAAAATGTGCAGGTCTTCAAAATAGCAAAGAGAAAGATTTCATAAATAATCACTCCAAAAACATTAAATGGATATGTGACAATTGTATAATATATTTTGATTCTTTCTCAGATATTCAGAAGCAAATAATAGAATTTAAGGAGTTAGTCTCAAGTCAGCTAAATGAATTTAGATCTGCATTAAATCAAGGTGTACATTCATGTAGCGATTCTCTTAAACATAATAATAAGAAAACATATGCGGAAGCTACTGGAGAAGTTCTCTTAATAAAACCTAAATCGATACAAGAAAGCAAGGTAACAAAAGAAGATATACAAAAAAACTTGAAGCCGGCAATGTTAGAAGTTGGTATAAATGAAATAAAAAATACGAAAGAAGGTGGTGTACTAATAAAATGTTCAACTAAGGAGGACAGGGAAAAAGTTAAAGTGGCAGCAGAGAAAAAATTGCAAAAAAATTATAAAATTAATATTCCCGAGCTTAAAAATCCTTGTGTAAAAATAGTAGATATAGAAGAAAAATTTGAGGAAAATAACTTCAAAGATGCCTTATTAAAACAAAACCAGTTTCTGCGGCATGAGGATTTATATGTAAAAATAATTATAATTAAGCAAATGCGTACTAGATATCAGGCTATAGTCGAGTGTGATCCTCTAGCTTACCAGAGGATAATGGACAGAGGGAAAGTAAGCATTGGGTGGTCCAGTTGCAGAGTGTTCGAGTATGTTCGTGTATATCGATGTTTTAAATGTGGAGGATATGATCATGGTGCAAATGTTTGTGAATCAGATATAAAGTGTATAAAATGTGCAAGCTCTACACACTCTACAGAAAATTGTGAGACAGAAAATCCAAGATGTGGAAACTGCATAGCGGTAAATGAGAAATTTAAATTAGACTTAAATATAAACCATTCCATCTTTAATAACATATGTCCAACTTATCAAAGAAAATTAAATACAGAAAAGCGTAAAATAAAAACAATTCAACAAGAATAGCAATTAAAAACGAAAAATAATAAACAAAACACTGTAAAATTATCTGAATTTAAAATATATCATCAAAATGTACAATCTCTGAAAAATAAGATCGATCATTTAGAATTACTGTTAGAACAGGAAAATATTGATATTGTATGCTTAACAGAGCATTTTTTAAAAAACGATGAAATTAATTTTTTGAAATTAAATGGATACCATTGGTCGAGTATATTTTGTAGAAACAGGTGTAAAAACGGTGGAGTAGCTATACTGCATAAACAAACATATGAGCAAAATGTTGCAGAATTACCTCATTTAAAAAAGTTATCTGAAGACAAAATATTTGAAATATGTGGTATAGAACTATTAATAAAAAATACTAAAATCATTATAATAAATATCTATAGATCACCAAATGCGGATTTAACCAGTTTTTTCACGAAACTAAATAGTGTCTTAAATAGCATTTGTTTGAACAAAAATACGAATATCATTATATGCGGTGACCTAAACATTGACCAATTTAGTAACTCTGATGAAAAATATGAATTATTGAATACATTAAAAGCATATAACATTAATAGCCTTATCTTAGAACCTACAAGATTTACAACACACTCATCAACATGTATTGATTATGTATGCTCTAATATTAAAAATGATGTTTCATGTCAAATTATTCACAACGCTCTCTCAGATCATTCATGTCAAATATTAACTGTTAAGTATGATATGCAAAATATCAATAATAAATATGTTACAACCAGAATATTTAATGACAATAACTATAACACATTTTTGCATCATTTAAGTAAAGAAACATGGACTGATGTTTATAACTCTTGTACTGTCGATCAAGGCTTTGAGCTGTTCACAAACATTATCAAATATTATATAGATCTAACTTTTCCCATTAAAAAAATAAATCAAATATATACAGTCAAGAAAAATAAGTGGATTACTAGAGGAATACTTAAATCATCAGATAAGCTAAAACAACTGTACAAACTAGCAAACTTAACAAAAAGCAGTGCAGATATGAGTTATTACAAAAAATATAAACGTATTTATAGAAAAACAATAAAAGCAGCAAAAAGGTTACACAATGATAAATTATACAATCTTGATGATAATAAATCAAAAGTGACGTGGAAAATTATTAATAATAGTCTAAAAAGTCATAAAGGCAAGGAAAATATAACGGAAATAAAATGCAATGATACGATTACGAGTGATCCTGAATTAATCTCTAACCATTTTAATTCCTACTTTATAAATATACCATCGGAGTTACATGCAAAAATTGAAACGAATGTTGATTACATTGGCGAAAGCAAACATATACCTAGTACAATGTTTTTAGAGCCTGTGTCTGAAACAGAACTCTTTAACATAATAAATGAACTAAAAAAAATCAAATTCAGCAGGTTTAGACAATATAAGTTGTAATATTCTAAAATGCGCGGTAAACTTTATAGTAAAACCTTTAACAGTTTTAATAAATAAATCAATTTCAGATGGGGTGTTTCCAAATGTATTAAAGATAGCCCGTATTGTTCCCATACACAAAAAAGGTGAAAAAAGTCATGTAGAAAATTATCGTCCCATATCTTTACTGTCAACTCTTTCCAAAATCTTGGAAAGGGTAATGCTTAACAGAATGTTATCTTTTATTACAAAAAATAATATTTTAGATAAAGCACAACATGGATTCAGGAAAAACTTATCTACTAAGACAGCCATTTTAGAATTTATCAGTGTACTTTACAGCAGACTGGACAATAATGAAAAATGCATTGGTATATTTATGGATCTAAGTAAGGCGTTTGACATGGTAGATCATGACTTACTGTTACATAAGCTACATAATTACGGCTTTAGAGGCAGAACGCATAACTGGTTAAAATCTTACTTACTCGGTAGATCTCAACTTGTCGACATAAATGGTTACAAATCAGAAATGTTAGAAATTAAGTATGGGGTTCCACAAGGATCAGTTCTTGGACCCTTGCTGTTTATTTTGTTTGTAAATGACCTTCCCAACATAGAGCAAGAAAAAAATCTCGTAATGTTTGCTGATGATAACAGCTATCTCTGTTCAGAATCAAATACGTCTGATATAATTTTACAAACTCAGCATATGTTAAATACATTTGTTTATTGGTTTAATAATAACAAATTATATTTGAATAGGGAAAAGACAGTTTTTATACATTTTACTCCTCACAGCAGCCTTCTCAACAAAAGTAACTTAGTAAAAGTGGAGAGTAAATCTATAGAACAGGTGACTTCAGTAAAATTCTTAGGACTGCATTTAGATAACAGCCTAAACTGGGAAGTACATATAAATTCACTGTGTAGCAAATTATCATCGATCTGTTATGCTTTATATAGACTCAGGGATTTATCGAGCTGAAAAGTTGTTTTAGCTTATTACCATGCACACTTTGTCTCGAGGATGACATACGGTATCTTATTTTGGGGTGCTTCATCTAAGAGTGTAAGAATTTTTAAATTACAAAAAAAGGCTATCAGAAATATAGTAGGAATGCGACGAGCTACTTCTTGTAGGGAAATATTTTCAAGTCTCGGAATACTTACACTAACTTCATTGTACATCCTGGAAATTTTGTTATACGTCAAGAGTAATTTTCAATATTTTCGCCAAAATAATTTTTTCCATATGTATCATACTCGAGCAAATACGGATTTATCTATTCCCTCACATTCCTTATCGATTTATGAAAAAAGTCCCAAATATATGGGAATAAAACTATATAATAAACTGCCTCAAATATTTAAAGATATTGAAAATATTAAAACATTTAAACATAAAGTATCAAGTTATCTTATGGGAAAAGTTTTCTATACAATTGACGAATACATGAATGATTAATTAAAATGTCATCAGGTTTGTTAAATATGTGTTCTTACATATCATACTCGCTAAAGATATATACAAATTTTTTTTTTAATTGTTTTATTCTTAATGTTAACATACTTTTAACCAACTTATCCCTGTGATTTTAAATGTGACGTAGTTTATCAATTGTTATTTGTATTGTATTTATACTATTTTGTATGTTATTATCGTTATTATTTTTATTTTATTTTATTGAATACGACTACTTTATTGTGTTTCGGATGATTGTACTCATCCTTGTAATGACGAATCCAATGCCATTTTTGTACTATTTATGTACCGGTCTTTACGGATAATAAAGATATTATTATTATTATTATTATTATAACATGGAGATACACGATTGACTCAGTTTTGCACAAAGTTGATCTACATGGTTGGTCCAAGAGAGATTTTCATCTAATAATATTCCTAGAAAGTTTGTGTGGGTATGTGTGCTCAGTTGATTACCATTTAGGGAAGTTTTTATATTTTTATAAATATGTTTTGATCGGGTTCTAAATAGGACACATGCCGTTTTGTCATAATTTAGGATCAGCCGTTCTTATAGCATCATGTATTAAACTATTAAACTGGTCGAGTGTTTTATTAGCTAGTTCTTCTAGACTCTTGGCCGAAATAATCATTGATGTGTCATTTGCATACATGAAAACTTTCCCGTAGTTAACATATCAGGGTAGATCGTTTATAAATAGAAGGAACAACAACTGAGTACGCTGCTCTAAGGGATTCCTATTGAAGATTTATATTCATCTGAAAGAGAGTCTTTAACACTTTAACAAAAAGTTTTCTGTCAGATAAATATGATATCAACCAATTGTTTATATTACCGCGTATCCCAAGTTTTCCTAATTTATTCGTCATAAAGGGTATATTCAGCGTGTCAAACGCATATGAGAGATCAAAAAATAAACCCAATACATACCCTCTTACATCCAATTTTTCATTTATACTTTGAACCAGTTAGGTTGCTGCCGTTTCAGTTGAAAATTTACTCCTGAAGCCATGTTGACAATTTGTCAATAGGTTACAAAGAACATTGTATTAATATTATTACATTTGCTAGTTGTACATACATTTGACATATCACTAAAATGAAGGTTGTTTAATTTTTATATTATTGGCAGAATAATCTGCAAAAACGTTTGCAATTTCTTTATTATCACTGATAACAGCGTCATTATAGGAAAGTGTAATTTCCTTTTGTGTCTGTTTATTTCTGTTTAAGTTGATATTAACTATATTCCACAATGTCTTTGTTTTGTTAGTCGATAATTCAATTTTGTTTTTATTGTATAATTGCTTTTCTTTTTTTAAGTTGTCTCTATATTGTTTCTTTTTAATCTTATATTTAGATAGGTCAGATAGGATAAGGCATTGCCACTTCTTGTTGTAAACAGCAAAAATCAAATTAATGACGACATCGTTCCAATCGACCCAATCTTATACTTTTTCAAGGACTTCCGTGTTTAAACAATTCCACGAAAATCTTAAATACGAAATTTGAATTAGCCTCCTTCCCACTGGCTTAGTTTGAAATAACAGTTATGAGAAGACAACAAAATCTACTATATTTTTACAGAAACTAGTTCCCACTAGTGTAGATAACCATGAAATTTCCGCCTACGTGATTGACGGAGGGATGTTATTAGTTACATACAGTTTCATAAAAAGTTAAGCAGATATTTGAATATATGCATTTCTAATCCATTTCATACAATATTAGGAAACTTTACCAATGATAGAATGATGTAATGAACGGCAAGTCACGATGTCGCCGGGTACAACCAGCTCTGTTAATAATGTGTGTAAAAAATGTAATAAAAATGTGGTTAGTGCATTAAAATGTGAAATATGTCATAACTTATATCACTTAAGATGTGCTAAGCAAACAACTAATGTTAAGTTTGTTAATGACACTAAAATAATTTGTTGTGAAGAAACTCTATGCCAAAGTGACAGTGATGGCATATTTCTTGACGCTAAGGAAATGTTGGCTAATGTGGACAATAAGGTAGATTTTCAACTGCTTAACTACATCATTAGACAAAAAGACATTATCATCCAAGAACTGCGTGATAAAATTACTTTATTAAACAATCATATAGATATACTTAATAAATATCAGATATTTAACGAAGGTGAACAAAAACCAAATTCTAATAGTAAGATAAGCACTATCGCAGAAACTAAAAAAGTATCTAATAAAAACGAACGTAAAAGTAATTCTATGACTAAGGATGAGGGAAATCCTGTGACTGTAGATAAACAGAATCCCGTAAATGTAAATAAACAAAAAAATTCTAACATAATATCTAAGGAAAATTTATCAAATGGAATTATGCAAGTGCAGAATCAGATGAAACTTCAAGAGTGCATCAATCTATCTAATGATATTACTACTCATTCCTTTCAAATACTTAATACTCCGTTACCCTCACAAAAAAAAGAACAATGGAGTGAAGTAGTTAAGAAAAAGCGTAAAAGGTCATTAGTGGTAGGCAACAATACGGTGAATATGTCTGTAAAAGGTGTTCCTAAGGCTATAGACCTACATGTATACCGTGTAGATACACAAACAACAGTTACAGAATTAACGGCCTTTTTGAAACCTAATTTTCCCGAGGTTAATTGTGAATCATTGGAACCGAAATATCCAGATCTGTACACATCGTATAAAGTTACGATATTCGAAGAACATTTTAAAAAAGCCATGGATCCCCAATTTTGGCCCAAAGGGGCTTGTATTCAGCGTTTTTTAGTGTTGCGAAAGAAGAAAATGGAAGAGAAGGACTAAATTTTAACCCAAATATTTTTCTACTTAATGCGCAGAGTCTGCACTCAAGTAAAGTTGACAATTTATATCTTGATATATATAATTATTTAAACTTAAATTTTTTATGTTTTAATGAAACTTGGGCAAATAGTGACTCGATAGGTGCCTTACATATTAGTGGTTTTAAATTGACTAGTTTTTATTGTAGATCCTCTTTTAAAGGAGGTGGAGTTGCTATTTGGGCTAAAAATAATCTTGATGTTAAATTAATTGATTTAACATCTTATTGTATTGAAAAGCATTTTGAGGCGTGTGCTTTAAAATGGAAACACAACAATATCAACACGTTGATAATAAATTGTTATAGATCTCCATCTGGTGATCTTAATTTATTTTCAGACTTAATTGTAGAAGTTTTAAATAGTCTAGTTAAGCAAAATACGAATGTTATTTTATGTGGTGATTTTAATCTTGACTCGTATACCAATACAAAAGATTTTAATTCACTGTGCCATGTCTTAGCTTGTTTTAATTTAAAAAGTGTAGTAAAGTGGCCTACTCGAGTGACTGCAACCACTCTGACTACAATCGATCATATTTTTATCAATTTTAAATCTAACGGATTATGTTGTGTATTTGACAATGTTATATCTGATCATAGAACCGTTCTTTTCGATTTAGATATGGTAGAATATGAAAATAATAGTAGTATACACGGCACATCATTTTTTAAAAGAAGTTTTAATGAAAATTCTATTGCAAATTTTAGTAAGGCGATTCATAATGAAAGATGGGATGAGATCTATCACAAAACAGATGTTAATGAGGCTTTTACATATTTCAATAACATTTTTATGTATTATTTTGAGCTATATTTTCCACTTCGGAAATTTTATAATAATATACGAGCAGACAAAAAATGGGTAAATGATGAAGTAAGAGTATCCAGTTCACATTTAAAAGATTTGTTTATTCTGCAAAAGAGTCATCCGGAATTGTCGATTGCTTATAAGAACCAGAAAAGGATCCATCAGTTGCTGATCGAAAAAACTAAGAAGTCCTATTATCAAGATAAAATTTTTAATTCAGAAAACCAATCCCGATCTGCTTGGAAAGTTATGTCTGAATTATGTAACAGAAATAAAAACCATAATAATATTTCTATAAATAATGATGGGGTTTTGTATGAGGAGCCCAGAATAATTGCTTCACTTTTTAATAACTTTTTTATTAATACACCTAGAAATATAATTGATCAAATTCCAAAATCAAATGATGTTTCTTTTAATAATAATGACAATATAACTATACAAGACAATTCCTTATTTCTCAATCCATTTAGTGCAGAAGAAATGTTAGAATTACTAGCGAAAAAACTAAAAAATAAAAAATCATCTGGTACAGATGATGTACCAATGTTTATAATTAAAAACATTTTAATTTTTATCATTGAACCCCTTACTTATATCGTTAATATGTCCTTTGAAACTGGAACATTTCCTGATGGCTTAAAAACTGTAAAGGTTGTTCCTGTCTTCAAGAAAAGTGATCCAAATTCATTAGAAAATTATAGACCGGTTACAGTGCCTATTGGATTCTCAAAAATACTTGAATATTGTTTTATGGATCGGTTATTGAAGTACCTCGATAAATATCAGATCCTAACAAATAATCAACATGGATTTCGAAGTGGTATGTCGACTACTACTGCTATACAGTCATTTTATGATAATATTTTAAATTTTTTGGAAACGGGCGAATGTCCTGTTGGGATTTTCTGCGATCTCAGCAGGGCATTCGATTGCGTCGATCATAAGCGGTTACTATATAAACTGAGTTGTTATGGTATAAGAGGTATAGCGCTAAATTGGGTTTTAACCTATCTTGAAGACAGGAAACAACTTGTTAAAATAAAATATAAAAATTCAAATGGTTTAAGAAATGTTACCTCCGATTATTCACTTTTAACAATGGGCGTTCCACAGGGTTCGGTTCTGGGCCCCGTGTTGTTTTTATTATACGTAAACGAACTGGATTCTGTTTCACCTAGTACTCATTTTACGATGTATGCCGATGATACATCTTTAATTATTTCAAACAAATCAGATGAAATTTTAGAACTCAATAGTAACAATTTATTTAATAACCTAAGTGAATGGTTCTTTAAAAATTCATTATATTTTAATACTGATAAAACCCAGGTTTTAAGATTTCATACTAATCAAAAACATTGTGAATTGCTAAATTTTAATATAAACAATACGCTTATATCTACTGAAGCACCAACAGCTAAATTCTTAGGTATACAGTTAGACAACAACCTTAACTGGAAATCTCAATGTGAGGCTGTAATTTCAAAACTTGCTTCCATTACCTATTTATTTCGAAATATAAGAACGGTTCTTTGTACAGAACAACTTATCTGTTTGTATTATGCACAAGTTGAATCTCGTTTAAGATACGGTGTTTGCTTCTGGGGAAACTCCACTTTTGCTTCTTATGTTTTTATCGCCCAAAAACGCATTTTAAGATGTATTGCGAGTGTTTCGTATACCCATCCATGTAAAGACATTTTTAAAAATTATAAAATATTAACCTTACCAAGTTTGTATATTTTTGAATTGTGTATATATGTTTTTAAAAACCAGACAAAATTTATTTTAAACAGCCACTATCATAACGTTAATACGAGACAAAAACACAATCTTCATGTTCCTTTTGCTAGGCTAAACATTACTGCCAAATCTCCTAATTTTATAGGGCCCAAATTTTTTAACTTGCTACCTGACGATATAAAATGTATTAAAAGAGAAAGTTTATTTAAATCTAAGCTAAAAGAATTTTTACTAAATCAGTGTTTTTATTCTGTATCTGATTACTTTTGCGGACGCTAGTTTATAAGTTTTGTGACTATTCCTATACATGTAATGTCAAATGGAAAATAAATATTATTATTTTTTTTTTTTTTTTTTTTTTTTTTTTTTTTTTTTTTTTTTTTTTTTCGTAAAAGCCAGTCACCCTTTATACTCTGTGGCTCCGACACTCACAGAGGGGAGCTGGTAGTACCGGCAGCCACTCCCCACGTCCGTGGGGTGAGTGACTACTGGGTCCGAGAATCGTGTGCCCTGAGTAGACGTAATGAGCCGAGGATAATGGCCTTCTGCATCCTGCCGGCTAAGTTCTCTGCCGAATTTCGGCATGCCGGTATGATCTTTAGGTCTGAAAGCAGCGTGTGTCTCGTTCCACCGAGGGCTCCTATGATCAGGACCACTAGCTTAACAGTATGGCCAGGGTAAAGCCTGCGGAGCTCGAAGAGCAAATCTCGATATTTCGTCCGTTTTTCCTCCTCCTTCAAGACAATGTTATTCTCCGCGGGAGCCGAGAACTCCACGACAAACATTGTCTTGAGTTGGTGGTCGAGGAGGACCATGTCAGGCTTATTAGCTTGTATTTGCCTGACGGTGGGAAACGAGTAGTTCCAATAAATTAGACACTTCTCATTCCCCACAACGGACTCAATATCCCCCGGAGCGTAAGGCAGCACTGGTGTCTCGTCTATCCCATACGAGTGCCTTAAGTGATAATAAAGCACTCGTAATGCTGCGTCGTGCCTCTGGATATAGGCCGAGACTGCATATACTGGACAAGCCGACAGCAAATGCATTAATGTCTCCGGCGCCCTGTGGCAGGTCCTGCAGCTGACATCAGGGACCTTATTATTATTATTATTATTATTATTATTATTATTATTATTATTATTATTATTATTATTATTATTATTATTATTATTATTATTATTATTATTATTATTATTATTATTATTATTATTATTATTATTATTAATGTATCGCTTTACAAGAAAGCTGTCTTAACTACAGTGCTGCCACGTGTAAAATTGTTGCTGTTTTCACACTCGTACCTTTTCTTAAATATTTTAGGATAAGATCTATGTAATAATGACGCTCGGTTTTGTAAAAATAAAGTTTCGAGCGTTGTTTTTAGAGCATTTATGTCGAATTGTAACAGCTGGTGCTGCGAGAATCAACAAATGGGTTAAACGATGCGATGTCCTTTATGCCCCAATAAATGTTCGTTTCCACATGCACCAATTATATATCAGCACATTGTCATTAAATATTGTTAGATACCGGTCATCTGACTATGGTATGACAAATGTTTAACTATATCCGAACGACTTGTGTTGTGAATTTACTGGTCTGCTGGCAATAATTATATTATATCAACATCATACTGACCATCGGATTACAAAATGTTACATGTGGTATTAGGCTCTCTGCTCAAAATGAGGTAATATAACACATATGTGAATGTGTTAAAATGAATAAAATATATATTGAAACCGATGTTAAAATGTAAGAGGCGTCATAATCGAAATTTTAAAATTTGAATTATGAAATAGAATGCTCTTCATATTTCAATTGACAAATATTTGCAATTCCAAATATTGAATATTTTTAATAGAATACTGTTTCTTCATTTTCAGATATTTCCATATTATTGCATGATCTAGAACTATTTCATTATTCATTGCAGTGAATAATGAAATCATTATATACTGCAGTAAATAGTAATTAGCATCATCCACGAGGAAACATATACATAACGGATATATCATTTAATAGTCTAGACAAACATTTATTATTACTAGAGTAGGTACCGTCGAGATTTGATGGAGTGGACATGTTTGAAAGTGTGTTCCAGAAATTATTCTTTAGTGGCACACTTTTGAATTTACCATCAGCAGATATAAATTTCCGGCGCGTAATGGTTTTACCTTTTCTTAAAGGAATTCATAAAGAAACGAAAAAGCAAATATTTAAAAATATTTTTCATAAAACTTCTCTACCTATTTGGCAACTTTTAATTATCTTATTTTTTTGGTGACCAACTCGTATATCTTTTTCAGTAAAACTAAAGTAGGTTTCTTTCTGGGCAATTGTAGTAATTACATGGCAAATTTGATTGTTTTCCGTAACATCTCTTTAGGGCGTTCACCCTCTATACGTTCCCTCAAAATATACCAGGTTTCTTAATTGTCAGTAAGTGTCAACTACATGTCAAATATTATTTTTCTCAGTCAATAGTTTTTTAAATATAGCACCAACAGACTAACAGGTAGGCAGTCTGAATGACTGACTTGAAAGAACCTAATTTTCATAATCTAGATAATTTGAAATATAAAAATCCTAAGTAAGCTAGGATGGTAATTTTTTTTCACAATTACAATACGTCCCTTCGGTAAGCAAGCGATGTAGAGAATCTGTGGAATTATTTGCCCTTTTTCCCTTTTCTATTTGACACTTTTTACTTATTAATTATTTTTTCTCTTCGGTGACCACTCTGTATATTTTTTTACCAACAGTGTATTAGATTTTCTTCATTAGCAACAGTGTGACCTATAACCCAAATATTATGTTCCTGTTGTTTTATTTTTTAGGATGGAAGGCTCTCTAAAGCCCTTGGTAACACCCTAACCATCTTCCAGGCAGAAATCTATGCTACAGATTTGAGTGCCCAGGAATGCCTTATCAGAGACACTCGAAGGGCATATATCTATATACTTTCAGATAGCCAGGCAGCACTGGAGGCTATCAGGTCCTATACTTTCTAGTCTAAAATTACCTGGAAATGCAGACAATTCCTGAAACAACTGGCAATAAACAAGGTTACCTTGATGTGGATGCCAGGGCATCAGTGAATAGAAGACAATGAATTATCTGGCAGCCTCACAAGAAAAGGGTCTGAAGCCCTATTTTTCGGACCCGAAACGTTCTGTGGCTTATCTAAGGGACACATAACGCAGGAGGTCCAAAAATGGGAAAACGAACAAAAGAAGTCCTATTGGAGGAATATTCCAGGTCGAAGACAAGCGAAAATGTTTATAACCTATTCGACAAAGAATGCCACAAGACTTCTCAAACTCGAAAAGTCCAACCTAAGGTTGATCACAGGCCTCCTAACTGGCCATTGCCACTTGAGATATCATCTCAAAAACATGGGCATGGCAGAAGACGACAAATGCAGATACTGTGAATCTACATTTAAGATTGCGGAACATATACTTTGTGAATGCAAGGTACTAATCCACATTAGGCTAAAGTACCCAGAGCAGGTGGAATTAATGCTTGAAGACATAGGGAAATTAGCTCCCAGAAAAATCACAAACCTTGCAAAAAGTCGTGCAATCCTGGGCAACAACTAGTTGATACTTTTTGTGTTCTTTATTGACTATAAATGATTTCCTGCTACCTTCATTGTTCAAATATGTAATTAAAATAAAGTCAACTGACAGTTTTTTAATTTTTTTTTTTTTAGAGTAGTTTATTACTTGAAATTGCCGGACATTCGGCGGAACATGGCTTTGGCAGGAGCAAAAAAAGTATTGTCAGGCGCTGACCTGCTGGTGCGCCTGCAGAAGTCGATTTTGTAGAAATACAGCCTAAGTATAACACAAAAATAAGAAATTAATTTTAAGCAGATCTTTCAAAAAAAAGTGTCGCTGGCTCCCGTACTAAAATGACATTAGCATTAAACAGACTTGCTGGCAACAGCCTAAGACACTTTGTGAATGTGTCGGTACTATTTAGTTAGTTACAATTTTTTTTAAAGCGAGTTTAAAGTAGATGTCGCTACAAGTACTAATTCGAGATCCAGGAGCAAAGTTCTTCCATTTTCTGTGTTGCATCTACACGTGAAAATACTATTTTTAAAATAAATTATAGTTTAAAAAACTAAAAAACAAGTATTCATGAGTAGTGCACTAAAAAGTTAAAAATAATTATTAGGTAATTCAATTTAAAAAAGTGGGGCGCACTTATATAGGTAAGTAGTTAACTACATTACATTTTGTTCATTATGCCCAGACTTCTATGCGAATTAGCCCCACGCTTTTATAGTACAGTAAACGAAGCTCAAAATTGCGGCCAAATGAGAAAATTTTGGAGAATTTGGGATATTTGGACCCTTCATGTAAAAACATGCGCTGATCACGAAAAAAATGCTAAAAGAATGTCGCAACATGTTCTTATATATATTTTTTAGCAAAAAATGCAAATATATCATAAAATAAGCATTTTTTGAAAAAAATACAAGAATAAAAAGTGTTTAAAATCGCATTTTCCATATGACCATGGCACTAGATTTGCAATTTTCCCTTTAGTTTTCCGGAAAAACGGAACAACTAACATATATGTATAATTATCTAGTTTTCCTCATAGTTTTCCGCTATCTATGCGTTTTTTAAAAAAATGTATGAGAACAAAATGTGTTTAGAATTGCATTTTCCATATGGCTATGCTATTAGATTTGCGATTTTATCTTTAGTTTTATATGCTAGTTTTTCCGTTTTACCGGAAAACTGAAGGGAAAATTGCAAATCTATGGTCATATGGAAAATACGATTTTAAACACTTTTGATTCTTGTATTTTTTTTCAAAGAAATGATTATTTTATGATATATTTGCATTTTTTGCTAAAAAATATATACAGTGTGTCCCACTTTTCACGGTAACACTTACGTAGCTCAGTTATTGGTTATCCAATTTCAGCCAAATTTGGGTCTTTATCAAAGATCTTTAATATTTCTTTTTTGAGTAAGACAAAACTTATTTCAGCCACTGGCGTGCATTTTTATTAAGAAAAAAAAGGGTAAATTTTTCGAGAAATCATATTAGGCATTTTTTTGCTGAAGAACTAATGCAATATTATTGATCAGTATGCTATAGAACCTCTATATCCGGAATTTAACAACATTTTGATTTTTGGTTTTCGAATTACGATCCACTTAAAATTACTTATTTTAAACATTAAATAATCAATAAATTGGTAACGAAATTTTTTTCGAAAAAAAGTCATTCTTCATTTTCTCTTTAAATTCACTTTTTCCACTATCCCATATTATCGAAACTTACAAATTTCAAAGGCCACGAATTTTCATTGAAAAATGTTGGGTAAGTAATCAGACCTATAAATTATTCGGACTATAAGGGTTACCGAATTTGAAGGTATTGATGACACAGGGTGGTAGAAAAAATGAATTTAAAGAGAAAATAAGGAATGACTTTCTTTCGAAAAAAGATTCGTTACCAATTTATTGATTATTTAATGTTTAAAATAGGCAAAATTAAGTGGGCTGTAATTCGAAAACTAAAAAATCAAAATGTTCTTAAATTCTGAATATAGGGGTTCCACAGCATGCCGATCAATAATATTGCATTAGTTTTTCAACAAAAAAATTCCTAGTATGATTTCTCAAAAAATCGACTATTTCTTTCTTAATAAAAATCCACGCCAATGACTGAAATAAGTTTTGTCTTACTCAAAAAGGATATAGTAATGGTCTTTGATACAGATCCAAATTTGGTTGAAATTGGATAACTAATAACTGAGCTACGTAGGTGTTACCGTGAAAAGTGTATAAGAACATGTTATGACATGTTTGGAATTTTTTTAGTATTTTTTTTTCCTGATCAGCGCATGCTTTTACATAAAGAGTCCAAATATCCCAAACTCTTCAAAATTTTCCCTGCCATTTCCTTCGTTTACTGTACTATTAAATTTAATACCCAATAATTATTTTTAACTTTTTAGTCCGGTAATCATGAAAGCGTGGTTGTTAGTTTCTTACTCAATTTATTTTCTCTCCTGTCGCGGAAAATTCCAGTTTATAGCGGAGTCGCCGGTGATACATCCTTTCTATCATCATTGTACCACATTATTGTATTTTCATCAGAATCGCACAAGTTTGCAAAGTTTCAAATCGATACGACAATTGAAAATTGGTGAAAATTGAGTTGTAAGATTTGCTTACAATGTTACAGGTCAAGCTAATAGGAGCACGTTAAAAATAAAAATTAGCGATGTCAAAGTTTTAATTTAAAAAAGATCATCGAAATCGGTCATGTAGGAGCTGCTGAATAATTAGGAGGAGGAAATGCCTTGTGTTTTACATATACAGATTATTTAAATCTGTGGATAAATCGCATTAGTATATGACCTATTTGTGAAGGGCCAATATGTGAAGATATCACTACGTCTGTTATTAAAATCAACATGAAGCACCCTTTTAATTAAGGGACCGGCGAAAATACATTTTAAGCAATGTTATACACCCCGTAGTGCGTATAGTAATATTGTCGGGTGTTATTACGGAAATTAAGTAATTTGTTTAAGTTACAATACGAAGTTCCGACAGTTAGTAGAGTAGAACGACCCTAATTGTTAATTACAGAGGACACCACTAACCTTGGGCCGAGACACAGTTGCCTTTCCAGCCTGCTTTGTTTAAACAAGTGCGTTTTAACTCGACTAAATTAATTTTGTTTACAAACATTTGAAGACGGAGTTTATTAAGTTATCGGGGATTTGTTAAGCTTACTTAATTTAATTAAATATGTGATTACCAATCTAAGCATTTCCATTAGTGGTGTTTCAAACACATGTAGATTGACGGATCACCAATAAATACCTAATTTTAACAACTTAACGAGTAGGTTGTGGCCGACTGTGAATACCTATTTAATTATCATATTGCAGGAACACGGTACAATTCACTTCTAAAGGATGCCATTGAGATTAAGTACAGGGTGGACCTAATTAGGTGGGTTTTGAGGTTTTCTCTAAAACTATGGCAGATAGACAAAAGCCAATATAGGTATCCTGAGCTCGATTTTCGAGAAACAAACAATGTTTGGTCTATCTATCTGGTGTAAATGTCAACCTCCGAATCTTAAGGTCCGAGGTTCGATCCTGAGCGTTCTCAGCTTTTTTTTTTAACAAATATTAACTTATGATGTCGATTACCAAGAAACATACACCTTACATCATTTAGTTAGCGTGTTACTTGTAAAATAATCCAGCTATCATACTTTAACGTGCGGAGTAAAATTTTTATATACCTTTTTTACCTGTTTTCTGCAAGAGGGCCCCGCTTTCAAACTAGCAAATACGCATACGTTCTTAACTAGATATTACACTATTTGTTGTCAAAATATTAGCTTTGCTAAAATGACGTAGGTCTGGCAGCTCTGGGATCTCACACTATTAGAACGTTCTCTATATATAATATTTTTTAAAAGCCAAAAGTCGGCAGGGGTTATATAGGGATATCTAGCTAGCATCAAAATAGGAACGTTATTTAGTAAAAATTAAACAATATCTAAACTACTTTGTTATTAAATAATGTCCAGTTAGCTAAATTAATTGTTAGTTATCAATTTGGTTAACTTAGCTAACTAGATATTGATAAACTAGTCCCGAGTGATATATATATTTCTATCCAATTCTCCCCAAATTGAGCATTTAAATAATTTCGTGTTTCATTTGACGTATGACCTGGGGCATCATCGTGTTGGTAAACTAATCTTTGAAATTATCTTGCAGGCATATTGTCTACAAACGGCTTCAAGTTACAGTGAAAAAAATGAGAATCTATTATTTGGTATCCAATAAAGTCACACCATACATCACTGCTTATATGGGCCTCGTCTGTCCATATAATTGTTCCTTCAAATCCTGGCACCGCATTGCACCGACGCAAAAACCATTGGCAAAAATAGAAACAACTTTGAAAGTCGTTTGAATTTATTTTTTTTAAGCATCGCAACGCAGTTGTTTTTGGGGTTCCTAAATTCTCCTCTATTTCGCGAGACGATATATTAGGATTTTCTCTTAGAGTTTCTAAAACAATATTTTCTACAGCTTCTCTACCTGCTTTATTACATATTTTTGCTCGAGGTTTTACAAATGATCCAAACTTTTTTAAACTTTGTTGTAGCCTATTTCCAGTCTTCACACTATATACTAGTTAGATTTATTGGTCACTATGTACACCGAATAATATGTTATAAATCGGTACTCCATTTACGATAAACCGGAAAGCCTTGAGAATATATCATCAAAATACTACCATCGGGCACTATTTGCATGAATAAATTTGTAAGGATAATAGCTATTTACTATTATTACTCTGGTATCTCTATAATTGTCTGGCAAAGCTATCCGGACCCCTAATGGATTTGAACAACGTAAATTTAGTAATTTTCAAGCTGGATAAGGCAACCACCTTGATATAATTATTAGATAATATTTTTCATTAAATCTAAATATCATAATTAAAACATTAGATATAGCGTATGTTAAGATTTTTATTTTATTTTATTTTTAAATGAACGTAAATTCTTAATCCAGTCAGAAACATAAAAAAATATATTTTCATTTTCAGAAAATAGATAGGTAATCTAATAAAAAAAAAATAATTTGAGGTCATCCTTAAGAATATATTTTTATGTACAAAGAAATGTTTAAATGTTAAGACAATTATTATTATAATCTATTACTATAGAAAGAACTTTTTGCGACACTGATTTTGAGTTTTTAATTATAATGCCAAAATTTAACAGTTCTCAATTAAATAAAACGGAGATTTTTGATATTAAATACTATACACAAACTCGAATATCTAAAATTACGCAAATTATCTAGTTCTAATAAATTGTATCTCAAAAACTGTCCATTTTTGAAGCTCATGTCTGTCCAGTCAGACTTTTCATCAGGAACATAAGCACTAGAGCGTGTCAAAGTTTCAGTACGTTTTTATTTAAAGTGTGCAGGGTTCTTTGTTTAAAAACTGTTACATATATAATTTAATATAATAAGTTCAAAAAATACCATATATATACACGGTAGTCCAAAATTGTCACCCGATATTTCTGTAGTTGAGAGTACATCAAAAAACCGCTGCCCAAGGAATCACTACTTCCACATCCAGGTTTTCTATCCAAGTCACTCACAACGAAAAAATTTTGTATGTGAAAATAATTATTTATGGAATTTTAATAATATAACATTTGAAATCCTCTACCCCAAAACCCATATAAAAAACCCATAAAACGATACCCCACATTGGTAGTAGGGTGGGGGTGGCGATAGAGGGTGGTAGTGAGGGTGGATGAAGTAAAAAAGTATTTTGAGGTTTCTGGTTCTTGTACACACACTCAATCACAATTTTTTTTCATCCCCTTTAATAATGGACTTTTACTTGCTTGATTTACCTATTTACTCCAAATTTACCCCAATTTACCCCAATTTACCCCCCAACCCTCCGACGGAACAAGATGAAAATATAATCTAGTTCTAGATCTCGTTAAAGTACATATGTGTACCAAATTTCAAGTCAATATCTCAAACGGTTCCTGAGTAAACGTGCGCACAAAAAAAAGTTACAGACAGACAGACAGACCGACAGACAGACAAACAGAATTTTTTTTCGTTCAAACTTAAAATCTCGACGTTTCATGACATTCTAAGCCTATTTAAACAATAAAATTTTTAAAAAAATTTTTTTGTCGTTACTCTACTTCCACTGGATGTGGAAGTAAAATAAATGTACTCATTTATATAAAAATTTTTCCAATATCCCCCTTCCGGGGGATAATAAATAACAATACCGATTATCTTCAAACATAAAAATCATATTTTAAATTTAGATACAGCTCATCTGGACACAAGTTTGTATACTATCATTCAAACCCTTTCTACTGCTTAAAGGGTAGTTTTAGAGCTGGCTGTCAGTATTTTACCCCTAACTTTTTTATTATTTAAAAAATAATTTCCAAATCATTAAATATAAAAATGGTATACTTATTGCCTATCGATAAACTGAGCCATTGACAAGTAATTTATGTTTACTAATCAGCGTGAATTTACATTTTATTAAGAAATCCTTTTAGACAAAGAATGCTTTGAAATATTGATTTGCTATTTCTCGAAACAGTCAACTTTATTATAATCAACTAAGAATATTTCGGTATAGCTACTGCAGCTGTGAGAGGTCATAAGGAAAAATTCATGAATGGAAAAATTCCTGATGCCAAAACTGTTTTAAGTACAGATAGGCGACTTACAGAAACAAGAAGCCTTCGAGTGAAAAACAGAGATGTTGGCCATCCAAGAACCGCAAGAAGTGTTAACGTTGAAGACGAAATATTAGATAATGTAATGGAAGATCCTACTATAAGTACTAACAGATTATACTTAAGAAAGAGTGTACCTCATCACAGCACTGAACAGCAATTGCACCCGTGCCATTATCGAAAAACTGATCTGAACAATAACAGCTAATTTTTGTGAATTTTTGCATGAACGAACGCAAAATACTCCTTTTTTTTACGTAAAATTCTGTTTGCCGACGAGACTACATTCACACGACAAGCCATGTTTAATTATTGGAATATGCATTTATGGGCTGAGGACATTCTAATACAACAATGTTAACCCATTTTCAACATACTTTGAAAATAAATGTATGGGCAACAGTTCTAGAGAATCAGTTTGGTTGGTACCATATTTTTCCTGGAAATTTAAATAGTGATGTGAACTGTGGTTTTTTGAAAAACGCCTTGCATGAATTATTATGAGGTAATATTTCATTGCGTGGAAGAAGAAACATGATTTTTATGCCTAACTTCGCATCATCACATTCTAATAGAATGCGTAAAATATGGTTAAACAACCACTATCCTATTCTAACAGATGGATGCAGATGCACCGATTAAGTAGCATGTTAGGTCTTCTGACCTTGTTCCTCTTGATGATTTTACTAAGTGGAGTTATTTGAAATCAAGAGTTTAGAATACCCAAATTAACTTCAATAATCAAATGCGATACAATCTATGCTAAGAAGCTGAATAATTACCACAAATATGAGGGACAAATCAGCCACCGCAACTGCAGGTAGGGGCTGTCCACAAGGTGGAGTCTTATCGCCCTTGCTGTGGCCACTGGTTGTCGACGATCTTCACCATAAGTCGAGTAATTCTGGATTCAACGTTCAGGGGCATGCTGATTAGTGTGAGAGACAGGCATGAGGTTATGATCTCAAACCTCATGCAGATTGTTTTAAACATAATATCTAAATGGTGTTCGTCAGAGGACCTTAGTGTCAATCCATTCACTAAAAGGAAAAACTAAAGAGAGCTCCTATGTTAAATGGAACAGTACTGAATCTTTCCAATGAAGTCAAGTATCTAGGAGTAATCATGGATCAAAATCTTGTGGTAACTCGCATTTAGAAAGCAACCACCTATTTGGAGATGCCGAAAATTATACATTGGTCCTACCTTTCATTTGTCAAACTCATGGTGACCTACGCGTCATATCTATGGTGGCCAAAAACAGCAGAAAACCGAGTACAAGGAAAGTTGCAGAAATTGTCTAGGGACTACAGGAGCAATGTCCACCTGGCTCACTGCAGCTAGACATAGGAAAATTAGCTTCCAGGAAAATCACCAGCTTAGTAAAATCTCTTGGAAGATTGGGCAATAATTAGTTGTAGGGTAATTCACAAAATATCTTTTAGGTCGAAGTGAAGAAAGGTAATTTAAGGCCAAGCGATCCCTTAAACAATCTACAATCTCTAACTCCATTTTACAGTTGAGAGAAAAAATCAACCACGAGTCACAGAATTATAGGATAACTTTCAATAAAATGAAGACTTAGATTGTGCATTAGGGAAAATAATAGAGGAAATTTCGAACAATTTTTATAATTGATAATAATTAACAATTTTCTTTGTTTAATTTAAATATTTTACGTACTTAATATTTCAAAACATTCTTTGTGTAAAAGAATTTCTTAACAAAATGTTGTAAATGTATGTTGATTCGTAAACATAAATTATTTGAGCACGGCTCGGTTTATCGAAATAACAATAATACCATTTTTATTTGAAAAATATTTCTCTATAAGAATCTTTAGAAATAAGTAAAAAGAAAAAAATGGGGGTAAAACACTGACAGTACACTCTAAAACTACCCCTTTAGCAGAAGTGACAGTTTGGACTGATACTATGTATCTAAAGGAGACTACTAGACTGGGATGTATTTAAAGGAGACTACAAAGATTGACCTGTAAAGAGAGAGTGAGGGAGAAAGTGCACGAATGACAACAACAAAGTGAATATCTTAGGGAGGCAAGAGGGAGCATAGTCTAGTCAGTAAGTGACTGCAGCGGATCCACATGTTAAGCAACCTCGAGTCGAGTTAGTACTTTGTCGATTCTTCGGAGGGAATGGGTTACCGCCCTACGTTGAGAATAATACTTTGCGAAACTAACGTTTCCCCACAGATTGCTTTAATCCCTTGAAAGCTCACATGATGATCCATCTAAAACCATCAGTGGTTTTAACATTGTAATTTACCTTCAACCTGCTTCGATTTAAAAAGTCGTCAGTACATAGATTCTCATTGAAATTTGGACCCAATATCGACCAAGTTCCCGTCATCCTATGGAACTCAAATTAAGTGCATAATAATCAGTTCAAAGTCTAGTTCAATTCAGCAAAATTTGGCGCTTATCCTCCTACAGGCCATTCCCTATAGAAATCTTTGTAGTCTCCTTTAAAATATAAATGTTATATTTTAATATATTGCAGAAAAACTGACATTTATTATCCCATTTCAATGGGGATTATCACAATTCATTTTCGGCAATAATATTATAGTTTTATATAAAAGGGTACATCAGCCACAGAAATATCGGGATTTAATATTGGACCACCATGTATACATAAGTTTCTCCGTTAACTAATATTCAATAATTTTGTTGTTAGATACAATAACGTAGTTAATAACGCAGGAAACAATTTGTCCTTTTTCCCGAAACATAAGTTTCTTTTCGTGTTTAAAAATTTATATTTAAATTGGTTTTCCTTGTATTTTCCCCGGCTAGGCGTACCAACTGCAGTTGCCGAGAATATTTCGATAATGAAAGTCTGCAACCGTATAATCAGGTTATGTTCGTATTATACTACAGAGAAGGGATTTACATCCCAGCTTAAATTTTCTAAATGCGCAGATAGAAATTGCTTCTTTCATGGATATCTACCCGATACTTCGTATTTTTATGGTATTTTGTTGTCAGCCGCGTCAGCTTATTCGCATTGAAAATTGGGTTGGCTTTCGACTAAAAATACGAATTTATAGCAATTTAATATACGCTCCCCGGTTACGTGATATTTGATCGACATGTTTCAAACACTAGGTGGAAAAATCAACATCGGCTTGTTGTCAAATACAGCAAATTAATAGCTGAATTTACTAAATTAGTAACACTGATTTTTACCGTCAGGTTCGAATATCTGGGGAGCATTAAACAACTAAACAACACGTTTTTAACAAACTGAGTTTAAACCCATAAACGAATCTCGTTCATAGTGAAATAGATTTCAAAGTTAGCTTTACTGCAGTCTACCGCACTTGTATACGTGTTTATTTTGGGAGATTAATGATTATAGCTATAATAACTCTTTCAGTTTGCTATCTAGCTCAGACTATTGCACCCAGGAGTTGTCCATAATAAAAAGGGGTTGCTTAGTTTTCATTTTCGTCAGAAAAGTTAAAAGCAGTAATGTTAACGGACAGGGTACGATCTCTCATGTGTATTATTCATTATTTTCATGTAATATGCTAATTCACATTATTGACTGGACATTCTCATTGTTGACTTCTGATAGTAGAGAAATGTTGATAAAACAGGGTGCGGCAGAGAAATGGGCAATTATATATATAAATATAAATAGTTTATTATTCCTTTAAGTTTAAAGTGCATACTACATAATGTATGTATATAAAAAATTATTTTCATGGGACACGCTGAGGTGCAACCTGCTTGTATTGTGTCCCATACAAGGAAAAACATATTCTGATAATAATATATAAATATATGAATTAATTTAATAGTTAATGAAGAAAACACGAAAAAAAAAAAGATTAAAAAAGACCACCGCCCATATCTATATAATACTAAAGCTTTTTGTAGGTTATACTTATTACAATAAAATAAATTAAAAAGGACGAGATGATCAATGGCAATTGGAGAGTACATAAAATTATAGATGAGGGTACAAAAGAGCGTTACAGTGTTTTTTAATATAAATTCAGTTACGGTCTTTATAAAAAATTTTATTTTTGTAATTTTTTTAATTGTAAGAGGCTAAATATTATAAAATTTAGATCCAAAAAAATTGATAAACCTTTGAGATTGGTTTAAAATTTTTGCGTTACTAAGTTTTTGTACGCATTATTTAGTGTATTATATATGTGAGAAATTTCACGAAATTTGACTTTCTGTTTATGAGCAAAAATTATCGATGATTTAACATATAATAAACGAACATTTAAAGTTTCAAAATCTTGGTATAACTGACTAGTGGAGTACCTTTTGTTTTTTCTATATATTATTTTTTAAATTGTATTTTGAGTTATAGTTAATCTAATTAATGTATTATCATATAGACCACCCCAAACCACTATCCCGTACTGTATTACTGACTCGACCAAGGTCCTGTATACCGTCTTCAATACAGATGTACTAAGATATTCTCTAAGTTGATAGAAGAGATATATATATATATATATTTTTTTTTTTTCTAACTCTGGCATTGAGGTATTCTATGTGCGCTTTCCATTTCAAGCTCCTATCGAGTACAATACCGAGATATTTTATATTTTCAGTGGTATTGATGGTTTGAATACAACTGCAGTTATATATATCATTCGCAAGACATTCAGCGGTATGGATAATTAATTCTTCTTTATTGCACTGGGTAGGAGCTTGAAATAGAAAAGTCATGAATTTGTTTTTTTTGTATTAAGTGTTAATAAGCTATTATTTAACCAACAGTTCAGGGTGCTTAGTCCAATGGATGCTAATGTATGTATTTCATCCCAACTGCTTGCTCTGAAGAGTAATACTGTATCATCTGCATAAGATATAATTTTGCAATTTATATTTATTCTAGTTATTTCATCGATGTATATTAGAAACAATATTGGACCAAGCACCGTGCCCTGTTTGTATAATTTTTGATTCACTCAATATGTCATTAATTTTTACATATTGTTTTCTGTCTAGCTTTTTAAAATTTCCAATATAATACCTCTTATTCCCATTTGTTCTATCCTGTTTAATAATATTTTATGAGAAACGGTATCAAAGGCCTTGGCCAAGTCTAGAAATACAGCTAGGCATTTCTCACTTCTATCTAAGGATTGATTTATATTATTTACAAGGTCGTAAATTGCTAATTCTATACTTCTATTATTTCTAAAACCATACTGATTCGGTGACAGTAGTTCAAATTTTTCTAAGTATTAAAGTAATCTACCTTTTAAGCATTTTTCAAAGATCTTTGCTATGTTAGAAATGAGAGAAATTGTTCTATAATTTGCAATTTCAAGAGGATCGCCGTCTTTGTATATTGATATAACAATACTTTCTTTAAAAGCTTTTGGAATAATTCCTGTAGTGTAAGCAAGGGGAGCAATGATATACTTATGTATATATTTGAGTACATTTGTTGATATCCCATCATTTCCCGAAGAGCAGTTGTTTTTAAGTTCGGCAATTTTAAGCGTTATTTCATTAGTTGAAACTTTTCTTACGTACTATTTTCTTGAGTTTTTATACTAATTTTTAATTTATTTGAGTTTATTTTACTTGCCATTTGCGCACCAATATTTATATAAAATTCATTTGCTGCATCAGCTATTTTTTTATGTTCTTTGAGTATAGTACCATCGCCATTTCTAATGCTAATCTCCCTTCTTTCTCAATTTGTATTTCCTATGTCCTTAACTATTTCCCAGATTTTTTTAAATATTCTTACCTGCTTCTCCAACGTTTTTTGAATAATAATTAAATTTAATTTTTTTTAATAATGTGTCAGTTAAATTTCTATATCTTTTGTATCTATTTTCTAACTCAATATCATTTTTGTTTTTACACCATTCTTTTTTTAGTTTATTTCTGTTATTTACAGATTTTATCAACCCTATAGTGATCTATGGCTTTAATTTGTTTGATTTATTACTTATTTTTTTAAATTTTACTAGAATTGTCTATGTGCATTGATAATGTTTTTATAAAATAGTCTGTCATATCTTCTGTTTTGTTAGTTTTATAAATATCTTCACATGTTTTTTTTTTAATTTATCATAGTCTATTTCTTTTTTGTTAAATTGTTTGTTACATACATTAGTTTTTTCAATTACATCTTTAATTCCAATTTTTAATAATGTAGTAAAATGGTCAGTTATAGTGCTATGATAAATTGCAGATGAAATATTACTAATATTATTATGTTCAATTCCTTTTATAAATATATGGTCAAGGCAGGTTGCTGATGTTTTACCAAATCTAGAGAGGTTATTAATGCAGGGTATAAAACCAAGAGAAGCAAGTATATTGAGATAGTTATTAGATATATCAACTTTGTTAATAATATTGATGTTTATATCCCCTACAATTATTTCCAATATTTCAGAGGAATTATTTTCTACGAATTCTTTGAAATCGCCAAGAAATTGCAACTTATCTGTAGAAGGTGATCTATATAAACCAGTTATACCAAAATTAACTTTTTTGTAATGAAAAAGTGTTCTTGAAAAAGTGACATTATGTATTGTGAAATGCTTGGTTGTACATGGAATTTTGTTATTTACATGTATCATTAAGCCATCGTTCTGATTATATGTTGCGTTATTATAAAATAAATTAAATTGGGGAATATTAAATCTGTCAATGTATTTTTGTTGCCAACATTCTGATAAAATTATAATATCAATATTTTTTGTACCTAAAGATTCAAGTAGTGTGAGTAATTCCTCAAAGTTTTTATTTATACTGCAAATATTTAAATGCAATAAGGTAATACCTACTTTTTTTAATAGAAATTATAAAAGAAATATTAACTCGTCGAAATGCTGTATTTAAGAAATTATAAATAAACCACCTTAAAATACTAGCTAGGGAGCTGGTGGCAACACGGGTATATGATTTCATTGTAATTAAGAATAATTTGGATTGAAGGTAACAGATCTATAGGGCAGCTACCGAGCTTGATTGCTGTGCTGCTGATTTTTAATTAATGAATTTCAAATTTGCAAAAAAAAACGCCCCTATATTAGCTGAAATCGATGACACTGATTTTTTTATAAAACTGATTGTTAATTTGTAAAAAAAGCGCTATTAAGTCATTTCATTGTATTGGTTTTAATTAGTTAGTTTTTATATCTATAAGTAGAGAAAAACATTGGCTGAGGTGTACGTTGCTGATTTTCAGAAATATTCCCAATTTACTCCAAAAAATATCACAGTACGAAAATAATATAATCAATGGGGGATTTTGCTCTGGAAAAGATGCAGTAGTAATGATTTGGATATTATGCTGTTTAAGTCAACGCCTTGATAAAAAATGCGGGACGGGGGGGGGGGGGGGGCGATCCGCCATCTTGTAAAGGTGCAAACAGTTGGTTATTTCAAAATAATTCGGCAATGCTCGATCCTAAGAGGACAAAATTTCCTACATTTTTTATTTTTTGTATATGCATTTGTATTGTAAGTCTAATGTTTAAAGAGATACAGCGTCAGAAAGATGGATTTAAGAAAAAAAAAATTTTATTAAATAATGTACGTTTACAGCACAACATATTACGGGACACCTTGTATACACATACAAGCAAGGGAAAAAGAAAATAATTGTAAAAAAAGAAAAGGGGCTGTTATTTTGATCAAAACCATCTTATCCTATGTTTTTTAACATGCTGAAACCAATTCTGATATTAAAAAAAATCTACCGCATCAATTCTACCTTGTCAGTTTCCCTTTACCACCCCCAAGAGAAAAAAGGGGGTTGTAGAGGGTAACTGACACGATAGAAACATTTCTTTTGTCCAAAATTGGCATCAGCGCGTCAAAATACTTCAGAAAAGTTAGATCAGAACCTTAGAACAAAACCTTTTTTTTTGCCTTTTTAGGGGATACTGAAACTGATGCGGTAGATTGTTTTTTAATATCGGAATCGGTTTCAGCATGTCAAAAAGCATGGGATAAGATGGTTCTGACCAAATTTTTGTCGGTCTGTGTAATTTAAGAAACGTCAGCCAACGAAAAATCAGCATAGCAGATTTCAGCCACTATTTTTTTATGTTCTTTACAAACAAACGAAGCATCCTGCAAAGTGTCTGTCGGTAAAATCATATAGAAACGTTTTTTTACCCCATTTTTGAAAATTCACCCCCTTTAAACACAATAGTACACAGGTGACTGAAGTCTGTTTTATTATTTCTTATCACTAACTGTTAATTAAAAAATCGGCAACGCCGTAATGACTGAAATGGTTTTTCTGGCTTTTTATTATAACGTCTTTACACTTTTCAACTTCAGTCACACAATAAGATCATACAAAAATTTCTGCCACCAGCTCCCTAGCTAAACAGGAAAAAGCATTTTATTTTTTGAAGATGTCATCTTGAACGTAACCTCCGCCTCTGCGCAGACACTTCTCCAATCTTGAGAGTGGCAGACAAACGGGCATTTGTAAAAATCGGTTTCCTGCCAATTCAACGTCAACCGTAATAATGCAGTGCCATCTGGTTATGCCACTAAGACATCAAATAAGAGTTTTGAAAAAACTGGTTCTACACTGAAAAACAAGCCCCCTCCCGGGTAAAAAAGAAGTGCACTTTCGCTAGAAAACATAGCGAATGTCAGAACTGCAGTTCGAAATAGGCCATGGCGCACATTGGCGAAGAACCACATTATGCCACCAATTTCAACTTTTAGTTCGTCATTTTTGAGTTCAGGGAATATTTTTTATAAATCTTCCTTTTTTAATTATCTACAAATCTGTGTGACCAGATTTTTGTTTTTCATCCCTAATTTTTCCGAATTTTCATTCAAATATGAGATTTTTCCAGAATATCACTTTTTTAACGCATTACTTTAGCTCGTCATTTTTGAGTTTAGGGAATTTTTTTTTAAATCTTTGTTGTTTAATTTATACCTAGTACATTTAGTACATTTACACTACAAATTTGTGCGGCAAGATTTTTGTTTTTCAGCCCTTGTTTTTCCTAATTTTCAGTTCAGAAAGTAGGCCAGTAGGCTTAAAATCCAAATCGGAAATAATTGCTACAAAAGGTTTTATTGTTTTAATGGCTTCATTTGTTGTCTAATATGGCTATCCTAGGTTTTCCCCCCCGGCGGAGTTGTGGGGGGTAAAAATGTACCCCCAAAAGGGGTATTTTTGTGGTTTTACGGTTATATCTCGTAAAGGACTCACAATATCGAAAACATAGTCCTATTAAAAGTTTTAGGGCATTAAATTCTGCATTGAATGAGACTAGACGCATATTTTTTGGACCACGCGTTCCCATACTAGTGCTCACAAATTTTACATATTTATGAAAAATGTGTTTATTTACACTATATTAAACATAGTACTATAGCACTCCATGGTACTAGTCTTGTACTTAGTAAATATATAAAATATTAAAATTGTAGAATATTTAAAAAGATAATATTAAAAAATAGCTTCATATAGAATAAATATTATGAGATCCATTCAACTGATATAAATATGGAGGCAGGATAAGATACACAATTCTTGAAATCAATTAGTAATGATTATATTTCATAATAACAAAAATTGTTGTTAAAAATCGTAGGCCAGCTTCGGCAACAGCTTCAGCTTGAGTGTTATGTCCGAAGAAAGGTTTGATTTCTTCGAGAAGACATTTATTTTCGACCAACAGCTTGACCACCTTCTTCTTATCCTGCCTGAAGAGTGCTGAAGTTGTGTCACATCCACTTAAGGCGTGGAGAAATATAAGTGGCCTTCTGATGTCTGCCAGTTTCAAGCTGTTGAGACCAAATACTTTTGATGGGGTCGTTCCTCTTCCAGGTTTTGAGAAATATATGTTTGCTGATGGTGTGGCTAGGGAACTGAGCATGGTGAGGAGAGCCGTTTCCTCACCAACTTTCACAACCTTCTCATGCGCCTGTGATACCTCAAGGGTCGTGGCAACAATCAGGTGGTCTGCGTCTTCATTAGCTTGCTTTACTGAGAAGCCTTCACCTTCATGCCTCTTAGTAAGCAAGCTAATAAGACGTGCTTTATTTCTGTCGTTGAAGAGGAATTGCTCCTGAGTCATGATCACCACTATTAACTCGGTAAAGATGACCTCAGAGTGGTGTATCTTTTGCTCCGATTTCAAGAATTGTGTATCTTATCCTGCCTCCATCTTTATATCAGTTGAATGGATCTCATAATACTACTATGTTTAATATATCTGGCTTTATTCAATGCAGAATTTAACGCCCTACAACTTTTAATAGAACTATGTTTTCGATATTGTGAGTCCTCTACGAGATATAACCGTAAAACCCTTTTGGGAGTACATTTTTACCCCCCACCACTTAAGCACAACTCCGCGGGGGAGGGGGAACTTAAGATAGTCATATTAGGCAACAAATGAAGCCTTTAAAACAATAAAACCTTTTGTAGCAATTATTTCCGATTCGTCTAATTTTTTGGTTTTACACTACTGTCCTAAAGATTATTCCGAAGAGACGCTTTTTTACGCATTAAAGTTAGACTGTGTCGTAAAGAGAGCAATTTCGTTTTAGAAACCTTTGTTTTTGAATTATCTATCATTTGGTCTTGCTAATTTATTGATTTTCGACCATATTTCTCGGAATTTTCATATAAATGTTTTTCTCAAATTTATCACGCATTAAACTTTTTCTTTCACGCTTTGACTAATACTGCTTACAAATGATTTGTTTCGCTGGACTTCTTACTTTCCAGGTAATTTTTTTTAATCTTCATTTTTATATTACCTATTGTTCTTTCTATCTGCATTTTAGATTTTCTGTTTTCGATCTTCAAACTTTAGCTCATATCTACAAATATCTTTCATTTAACTGAAAATTCGGAAAAAATGAGTATGAAAAACAAAAATCTGGCCACACAGATTTGTAGGTAATTAATATTGTTCAACGCGTTCCGTGACTAGAAGACGATCCAAGACGAAGACGAAGACAAACAAGCTTTTCTGTCTCTGTCCAACAGTGACGATATTTCTTGTTTCTCTGCGCGGCTACTTGCCAACTTAGGATGGTTGACTAGTAGTTATATTACTTAACCTGACAGTAAAAGATGTTAGAGGATTTATGACATTATTGATAAATTATCGATTTCTAACGTTTTGATTGACTGGCTTAACTAACATTACAGTTATTTGTACCAGAACAAGCTCAGAGTCTCTAGAGGCATTTTCAATGATATCTCATACATTTTCAATAAATTCACGAGTGTGTTCTTTGGCCAATCACTACCTTTTCATTTCACTTTGTCTGTTTCAAAGAAAACCGAAGTTCATCGCAATATATTGTAGTCATAAACAGCATTAGGAAATCATTCCTAAATTCTTTTAAATAGTCTGCTATCAAATATTGCCATTGTCTATTAGGCTAAAATACAGCACGAGCAAAATGTTCCTGAGAAAACTTCATTACAGAATTCTAAACATATTATCTGACAATAACTAACAGCGACAGTGACGTAAATAGTACATGTTAAGCTCTACATATTAATTTGTATATCATTGTCGTCGTTTTTTTAACGCTGGATACACCCCTTGCAAGCAAAAGTTTTTAAACTAATTGTCATAAAATAACCGCTTTATTTTAGGAACATCCTATTATATATCGTGATATAAAATCATTTATATGTTAATATACGGGTTAATATCTAATCTACATTTACAGACACGTTAGATGTAAATTACGATTGTGTTAAGTCTAGACTAACTTTACCTAAGATATTAAGTGGAATATGGTGAGGAACACATAATACTGCTTTGAGGTATTTTGGCTGGAATTTAATAGAATTACCCAATATTTACCCATTTTCCGTTAAATTAATATATTGTTATATGGAATCTGTCAAGGAATTTTAATGTTAATAATACACGCTTTTATACCCAAATATTATACTTAATTACAAATAATAATAATATTTATACCATATTGGTTTAACCTTTCGAAAACAAGTTTTAAATGTTCTAAATGTTGAAGATTTGAATTACGTCGGGGGTCACCAATTTATAGTAATGTTTGTTGTATTTACTATAATAATAAGTAATTCATTTCGAATATTGTATATTAGTTAAACAGTTAACATTTAAAGGAGAAAATATATTTCATTTCAAAAAGTAAAAATGTTTCTTGATCTTGTTTATATACAGGGTGAGCCACTTCAAACTCTCCAGGCTTGTAACTTTCTTATTTTTTAAGCGACGACCATGTTGGGCACATCAAATTGTAGATATTTTTAAGACATTTAAACATATGTACAGAGTGATTTAAAAAAAAAATTTTGAAAAAATTGTTAAGAAAGAAAACTTAATTTCCTTGAATATTTTTTTACCTCACCCTGTACATGAACTGCGTTAACGTTTCTTATAAAGGTTTTAATTAGCTTCAATTTAAGTTATTACGTCATATTCGAAATTCTTTTTAGTTTTAGAGTAACAAATTAGAAACACTCTTTCCGATTCCAAACTGATTTTTTTAAAATAACTTTGAAAATAATGAAAATAATAATTAAAAAACATATCCCAAACAATATCCAACGTAACAAAACAGCAACAAGAAACAAAAGAAATAAATATTTTTGAAAACAAACTTATATTAAAATATACTAAATAGGAAATTGCAAAATTTTTATTTTTAAAATTTTTTATTTTAATAACATAAATTGAAGCTAATTAAAACTTTTATAAGAAAACATTAACACAGTTCATGTACAGGGTGAGGTAAAAAAATATTCAAAGAAATTAAATTTCATTTCTTAACAATTTTTTCAAAAAAAATTTTTTAATCACTCTGTATGCATGTTTAAAGGCTTTAAAAATGTCTACAATTTGATGTGCCTAACATGGTCATCGGTTCAAAAATAAAAAAGTTACAAGTCTGGGGAGTTTTAAGTGGCGCACCATGTATATATTGATGTTCTTCCAGCTCTTCCGTAGTTACAGTATCTTATTGAGGTAAGTCAGCTGCTACACACGGCTTACATTAGGGCCCTTACAGGGTAGAGAGAGAGAACAGGTTCGACGATAATTTTTTTGTTTTTTAATGTTGTATTTATAAAAGCGTGCTTTTTTAGTTTTTTACACTATTAATTTATTTTATCAATTGTTTTACATTTACTGATCGATTTTTTACTGGCCTATGTTTTTAAGATTTTCTCTCAATATGTGTTGTTTTAGTAGTTTAGTTTTTTTTAAATATGTTTTTGATGGTGAGAAAATTTCTCACAAAATTCTTTTGCCTAGTCCTCTATCACATTTTGTGGTCATTTAGTTACTGTAAAGATAAAGATAAAATAAAATTTATAGATTATTTATTATCACTGTTCAAATTTCTATACAATCAGTCTTTTCTGTCTGAGTTACCTTGCTTATAAGAAACGCGATGGACAGGCGGACCGACATTTTGAAAGTTGTTCAGAATAGGATAACTAATGCAAGGAAATTATTTTTTTTTAAGAGCGACATTTTCGGTTTTAGAAATGTGTCAATCAAATACAATATACTCTTTGCTTTCCTATTTCCGAAGATTATAAGGATCGAGTAAATAAACGATTATTTCTTTGAAATATTCTTTATACAATACGGGCCTGTTTGACCAACCGCAGAATCATGGTCAGTGCTGATAACAGCCAGGTAGTCGTTATGTAATATTATATCTATGCATAGACTATATCCAATATACTTTGAATTATAATCTTCACAGCTAATTTCATGAACATTAGAGACAAGGATGATGCACCCCGTGCTTTCAACATGTCCGTGAAACTAGAAGAAAGAAGCCGCACGTTAGGTGGCGCAGTTCTCACTATCATTGGAACGCGGAAAAATATGAATTTTATATGCAATCGCGTTATATAATTATATCGTTACTCGTAACTATTATAAAGAGTCTTTGCGATGAAAGATGATTTTATTGTTGGCAGCGCTATACATTATTTAAAGTAATAAACGCAAACGTTTCTGTTTTTGCAATAATAATGTTTGTCCAGAACCTTATTAAGTTTTTCAAAAATTATATAGCCTGTATTATTGCGTGAATATTAGAACAAAATAAAATAGAGAAAATAACAAAGAAAAATGGGCTTAGGAAACAACTGGAAACGAAACATTTCTTTACTGAAAAACCGAGTGAAAAACACTTGTGAGGAAAAATCTTACAATAAAAATATACTTCGCAGTAATAGAGAATAATCTTGTCCCTGTAATGTTGAACTTGAAGTTTGTACGTAATTTTTAAACACTACTAAATTATTTTAATAGTCACTTACATTGGGTATTTGAAACATAGACATCTTTCTAACGTTGTGAAGAATTTTTTCAGTATAATCACTCTTACACCCTGCAATTGCGCATGTTTTTCCCATTTTTTCACTTCTGAATATATATATACTGATATAAAGACATTTATATTATTTATAGACATTATATAAACAACCCAATTGACAATATCGGTAAACTTAGTAGGTGCGTTTTTTTTGGTCCACGACCTTTAGCATTAGAATCACCAGAATGATATTTACCAATAAAACGACAAAACCGAAATTGCTAGGTGGGAGGTGACAAATTTCTTAGGATTCTTAGGTTATATTAAATATTAAATAACGAATAATAGCATCGACATTCATGTGTATGAATACAATTTTCTACTATAAGCAAACATAAAAAGATACATATCTATTTATATTAGCAATGTAAATTATACCCGATAGACTGTCAGCATACTTTGTTTTACCAGCTTTGTTGAATTTGCTGCGTATTAAGGGCATTTTACTCTATATCCATATAATGCGATCGATCTTTGCAAGATACACGTGCCAGAAGATCGGAAATTGCCGTATTACAGCTTTAAAAGGTACACGTTTTTCCTAAACGTCTTTATTATAACAGAGGCATCTTCATCCGATGTTTTTCCTAATTTTCCTCGGTTAAAGCAATATTCCGGCTATGCAGTATAGCCATTAAAGCGTTAATATTTCCTAATTTCCTTAGATCCTTTTCGGGATAGGTAAAAGGATCCTTAACACAGGTGAGGGTATGCCATAAAAGGACTTTTGTAGTTGCTTTAATATTAAATACCTAGCATCGCGTTGCGGATGAAGTTTAAAGGTTTTGCGACAGAAAAGAGAAATATTTCGAAGATTGGATATTAAAACGTTAATATATAAATTTCGTGTAGTGTGTATTCAACGTGAACGTACATGATAAATTGTGGAAAGGATTAAGTTAAAAATTTAATATGTAAGTACAAAAATATCGTAACAGTGACAATGTTTGCTCACTGACTTTTATATTAACTTCAACAACACTCTGTAATCTAGGGGCAGAGTTTATAGGGGAATCCGTATTTGTAGAAATACATAATAGTGGAAATATAGTAACGGTGAAAGAAAATTTGATTTTTTTTTGTTCAAGTAGGCTTAGAATGTCATGAAAAGACAAGGTATTAAGTTTGCGCAAAAAATCTGTCTGTTAGTTTGTTTGTCTACCTGTCTGTCTGACGGTGTGTATATAACTTTTTTTGTACAGCTATGTATTATAATGAGATATGGAACTAGATTATATAGTGATCTTATTCAGATGAAGAGTTGGGCGTAAATGGGAGTAAATAAGTAAAGTACGCAAGTAAGAGTCCACAAAGTTGAAATTTAGCGTATGTACGAGAAGCCAAGGTCTCAAACTTTTTTGGCATCTGCCACCCTCACTCTCCCCTCCATTATTAACCTCAACTCATTAATAAAGGGGGTAAAAAAATAAAATTGTGATTTAATGTGTATGTTCAAGCACCAAAGGCCTCAGAATTTTTCTTGGCATCAAAAACCCTCACTACCACTTACCACCACTACTATCGATGTATCATATCATTTTATGGTTTTTTGGAGTAGACCATTTCAAATATTATATTATTAAAGTACTATGAACAACTAATTTCACAAAGTGGAGGTGTGCAAATATAGTATAAACATTTTTATCATTGTAAGAAACCTGGATAGGAAATCTGGATGTATAAGACGTGATTCCTTAGACAGCAGTTTTTGTAATATATTTTTTTTAAGCCAGTCGGTAATACTTCTGAACAAGCTGAAAGCAATTTTATTTAATTTAGATTGGTGTAAAAAAACACATTTTAATTTTATACTTCCTAACAAGATCGGCTTTGGCTGTTATTTCGAAAGAATTTTCTGAAAATATACTTTTTTAGTCACTCAAAGATTTTTAAATGATGAATGTTGGTATGTCTCCCAAAACAAGCGAATAATAATCAAGTAATTAATAACTAACATTTTTTGAAAGTCAGTATTGTATTGCACCTTACTTACTGACCACAAATGTAGCACAGTTGATTGAAGTTCGTTATGTTGCAAACACTACTAATCACTGCCCTTTACGCCTTGGGTTCGAGTCTCCGTTTTAGCAGATGATAATGATGGTTGCGTGTCTACGTTTTTTTTAACGTAACACTCTATTTTACAAGTGTTCTTTATTATTTTTTATTAATGAATCGATTTTTTAAAATTTGGTATAATAGACATTAAATTAATATTTACTATTTGACATAATAATTTATCTTTTTCGGAAAATAACTTCGACTTCCTTGTTCAAATATAACATCTATATTTACATCTGCAACATTGTCAGTATTAAAATACTGACAACGTAATGCAATGTACACATGAACGTTGATGACTCGTAAATTTATTAATATTTTTATTTTTCGGAAAAATCGAGCTACAGTTAAAAGTGATATTAGCATTATTATAAACGATAATAATATTAATACCCATTAATAGCGAAAAAATCTAGGTGTAAAATTTGGAGTAGACTTACACTTTAAAAGACATATCAAAATGTACGCAAAGTGTCTAAATAAGGTGCATGCAAACAGAATTAAAAAAATACAAAAATCGTGTCTTAAGTATATATATGGAATACAAAATATGAAGATATATCACACAAAATAAAAGATACAAATTAACTAACTATGGCTAATAGAGGAATGTTACTGCTAATAAAAGTCCTCCATATCTACATAATAAAATAAGATGTTCAGATGTTCACACTCTGATGTTAAGATATAAAGGACAACTCTCACCACCTCCTCACAAAACTGCTATATATCGTAGATCTTTCTCATACAACATTTACTGCTTATATAATCGGTTATCTCCAGTCTATAAACATCTATCTACTGAAGTTTTAAAATTCAAATAAAAAATACTGACGAATACCATCTGGTAATTAATTAAATAACTAGCTATAATTAATATCTATCTTGGGTATGCAACTTTTTCATTTTATATGGCTGGTAGACAAAAAATTTTCATATTGTGTCAGTGAACGAATTCTGAATAACTTCCAAAATGTCCGTCTCTTCGTCTGTCAGTCCGTCTGGCCGCCTGTCTGTCTATCCGTCACGTTTCTTGTAAGCACGATAATTTAAGAAAGAAAAGTTCGATTGTATTAAAAATTTGACAGTAAGTTAGTGTTAGATAGAGGAAGAACCCCATTTTGAACAAAATCGATAAATAAATAAAAAAGTTATTAATCATTTTGAAATTTTTATTTTCTTTAGTTTTATGTTTTTGTAATTGAATAGAAATCTGGATTTTGAATGATTCTTAATATCTTTTTATATATTTTTATTTATGCCTATTTTCCTGAAACTCCCTTAGCCACACTTTCCTCTGCCATAATCTACTAGTTACTATCCCAAACTTTATCTTTCCTCAACTTTACTCCTTCAATCCTTTTTATTCTCTCCCTTTTGTTCAATTTGTTCTTATTTTTCCTTTTTGTTCTTTCGTTCTTTTGTTCTTTTGTCCTTTTTGTCTCTAAATTCCATCTGGATCAAAATTTCCAAAAATTAAAACATTTTAAATCTTAATTTTTCTTTCCGACCACACTTTCATGGAGGAAGGGAGACCACCAGGGGGGCAGCTCTCAAACGGTTCTTTTCGTTTACTTTTTCCCGAACCAACAACAAAATTTATTCAGTGCGTGTGTGCTACACTAATTTATAATGTAATTTTTAATTATTTTTAAGCATTTTTGTATATTATTTCCAAACCAAATTGTTAATTTTAAGATCTTTACCTTAGACAGGAGTTTTAACTTTTTTTCGTCAATTGTTGTTTTAGCCGAACCGGACCTGCCCTGCCCAGTGCCCAGCCCTGCATTCACCACGGCACTGCGCGCGGCTCCAGGCCAGGTTCCGGAAAGGTGCATGTACCTAGTAATTAAAAATAAAATTCTTCTTCTTCTTGTAACCCAAAGATCTCGGGTTCGAAATCCAAGTAGGTTTTGAATGCAGCTTTTTTTTACTTTATTTTATGCTGAGTGTTTCACCAACTGAGTTCGTATGATAAAATAAAAATGTCTAAAACCAACATTAACAAAAAACTGCAAAGAATATCCTATACAACGTGTAACAGTTATACAAGTCCAGTAAGTCGACGAAGAGCATAATGCTTCCTCTAGTTATATATGTATCTTTATTCGCTGAACCACGGCATTAACTCAATATTAATATAGAACAAAATGTCAGTTTTACTTTAGTTTAAATCATCTCCATATTATGCCAACATGGTTGGCGAAATGCGCTACATCACAATTTTACTTATTACTATAATTATTACAAACAGTGCTTATAAGCTGCACTCGACACAATTATTCTTAACTTTTCGATATGTGGTGTCGCCACCCCACTCCAATATAATTTCTAGAAACAGTAATACTTCCCAATAATAGAGTAACTTAACTTCTCAGCAAAGTTTCTTTGAGAAGGCACAGATGTGAAAATACCACACCTTAGTAGCTGTCAGTATCATTTATTAGAAAAGAGTGGCTAGGACGAGAGTGACAAGGGAAACGTCTCAAAGTGTTAGAAGGATCATTAACTTCATTTCTGAAATCGGTTCAAATCGTTACAATTGAACGCCTTCCCTTATCTAACTTGACCAAATACATTCGATGAAATATTTTATTGCAGACGCTAAATAAAAATGAAAGTCTTTCGGAAGGCGAAAAGGGGAGAATGCGGATGGGAATATCTTTACTTTATCTTCAGGAAATTAAACTCAATTAATAAAATGATTTCTTTCTGAAGTGTATTTTTTTCTGAAAGAACCTACGCTTGGATTTTAGAAATAATATTTACCAGAACTTCACGCATTTTTAAACGATTTAACTCTTCTTTAAGGAATTACAAAATATTAATTTTGATTGAATAAATATTATATCAAATGGCTACAACGTTGCCGTTACTTATTAACTGACAACGCTAGCAGCTGGTATGATATACAGCGTGTTCATTTCAAAATTACACACTGAATATCTGTTTTTTTTTTTTATGTCTTCACTTTTTAAATTGTATATCGATCTGTGAAGCCAGATTTTCGATTTTTATCCCTGATTTTTCAAAAACTTCCAAAGAAGTTTAATACCTATTTCATCAAAAATTTTGAAAAACTAGGAACTAAAATCAAAAATGTGACTTGGCATATCGGTAGGGAATTAAAAAACGAAGATTCAAAAAACAAAAATCCGATAGCTTAAGTGTTAAGATCTGCAGACTGATTTGAAAAAAAATTAGTTTGGGGCCACTGCGCAGCGCTACGGATACGGAATTGAATCTTGACCTCTTCATAAGGCTTAAAAGAAAATCGGGAGACAGAAGAGGCGCTGTATGCGTCGCTAGGCAGAAAATAATTTGATGTAATAGAGAGGATCAAAGAGAATAACACCTTCTCCACAGACCTATCCAAACTTTTCAGCAAAAGAGAATAGACTGGTAATCCCATCAAAAGTAAAAGAAGAGGAGATATTTTGGAAGGAAATATACGGGAATGCTGCTACATTACAGGACACTCCAATGCTAAATTCTTTTGAGAGATATTGTGATCAGCAGTTAACACCCGACAAGGACTGACGCCCTGTGCAACTGTTTATGAGGTTGGCCATGGCTTGAAAGGTAAATGCAATTTCTCCGCACGAGGCATCGACGGATTACATAAAATCTCGTGGAAAGCCTTTCCCTCTATCCATCGACATACCGCTAGAGCATTCGCCCAGCTTCTTAATGGCCGACTCTACAATGGCTCTTAGAGGGAAGAAAAAAAAAGATGGTGGCTTGTTTGAGCCAAAAAATTATTGGGCTCTGACTTGTCTCAATACGTTGAACAAGATCTACACTAGTGTAATCAATAAGCCTGTATTAAGCCCAATGGGCCCTGTGTATATGAATAGATGTGTGCAAGAAGGAAAGTATGAGATTGCAAACACAACTTGCTTGCAGATAAGTGTATTTGTCAGGATACCACCAGCGTAATCTTTCTGTTACTTTGGTGGATTATCTTATGGCATTTGATACTACCTCCCATACCTCTTATATGATTGATGTAATGCCTAAAGCCTAATTTACGGAGATGCACTGAAGATTAATTCTCAGTCTGGAGAACAGAGTTTTTCAAACAATCTGAAAGAAAAAAATATATCTACAGAGTAGGTCAACTACAGCAGATGACTCTTCCAAAGAGATCAGTTAAGTGCTCTTTTATTGCACCTAACTCTTACCACTATCAATAATTGAGCTTAGAAAAGGAAATGAATATAAATCCGAATCACAATATATAAGAGAACATTAAACACTCGCCTCTTATATATGGACGATCTTAAGTTGTACGCATTCAGTAAAAATAATCTACAAGGTATCCCTTGTAACGCCTCCTAGCTGAGTTGTTCCAATTCATAATAAATTCGGTAGTATGGACGGAACTATTTAGTCGTTTTCTGTAAATTTATACTAGAAGTAGAATTTCTCGGGTAGTTAGTTGCGAGGTCGACGCAGCGCTGGAATCGCCCTGCGGTGATGCGAATGAGACGACACGTGAGCCGGTCTCTTTGGTTCTCGCGGTGATAGAGCAAGCAGCAAATGGCTCGCCGTTAAATTAAAAAATAAGTGTTCAATATCTTTAGTGGAGATGGGATGTAAGTTAATTATTTTCCAAAGCTAATTACGTTTTCATTTATTTTAGGTTTCTCAAATTGAATACTTGTACGATACTTGAATAATACTTGCCAATACTCGTATGATACTTGAATAATACGTGCATACTACTTGCATAATATTGGTATAGTGCTTGCATACTGCTTGCATACTACTTGTATAATACTAGCATATTACTTGCGTAATATCGAGTAACACTTTATGATGTTCTAAAACACAAGTACCGTTTAGCTATTTCAATATGGTTACTAAATATTACTGATTTCATCGCTAACTTGCTGAACAACCATGTCGCTTCCACATAAACTGTAGTCAATACGGCCAAACTCGAAAGAGATTGTATAATCACTATTACTGGGAGGCAGTTGCGACGTTCGATTAATAATTATTGGGAACTACGTCATAAATGGTTTTTTTGCTGTTTAATTTTACATGGGTGGATCACGAAGAATTTTTCTTTAAACGTAGGAGCCAAGATCTTATTGCAGCCATTTTCTCGTTACGGGCGTGGAAGCCACGAGGTGTATTGACATCAATCGACCGATTCCAGCTAGAGGGATTTCTCGGAATGTATGGTCAAATCAGCTGTTCACGAAGTTAAGTGCATATTAGTAATTTATATGTTTCTGAATATCACCCCTCTAACAACTTATGAAATTTAATTGGCCTATGCCAGATTTTATTATTCATTTAATTAAAATCGTGCGAGCTATGCAATCGCTGCATTAACCTAAGAGCAAAAATTTTAGAGTGCCCTATGCATCTGCTAATCTTATTGATGTTAAATTTTGTGTATTTTAAGATACAGGGTGTTTATAATCATGTGGTAATGGATGTTTCCAGTTAATTTACCGGTGATTGAAGGTTTGTGTTAGACGTCGACACAAAGCCTACAAGGGATGGAATCTGTCGCCTTTTGCGCCCACTTCCTTTTTTTGTAACTTTTGGTTATTACCAATTTCACCGTGTGTACGTATTTTTGTTACGTTTTATAATTCTGCCGTGAGGTATTTCTTTATGTAGAGTCATTCAATGTTTATCCTTCATTGGTTATTACCAAATTTTATCTTGTGTAAAGATATTGTTGTTACATTTTTGTAACTTTGCCGTGTGGCGTACTTTAGAGATTTTTTTGGTCGTTACCAAATTTTACCTTGTGTAGATATTTTTATTCCATTTCATAATTCTGCCCTGTGGTATATTTTTATAGTAGAGTAAATTAATGTTATCACTTGTAGATTTTACTAGTTATTACGGTTAAGTCAGTGATAAGTTTTTGCTATCGATTTATAAAGGTTGCGTAATTAATCACAAATTTGTGATCATTATATTGTCTAATATAGATTTCTGATTATTACGTAGTGTTTATGGGTTCACTAGTTATTGCTAAAATTGTTGGGTATCAAGCAATAGACTGTGGAATTAAATTGACTACTAAATTGTTACTTTTTATAGTTCGCCCTGTATTTAGCTGCAGTATCTAAGTGCAGATTGTAAATTCTTTCGTCAGTAACTATACGGTAGTAGATTTCTTTATAAAATATCATTTCATAACCTCGGTTAAGCATTCTGCCTAGCTTAAGATAATTTTATGGATAAAAATTCTGATTATATCTTAACCATATTTTATTACTACAAATTCTAGGATAGATCGAGTCACATTTTAGCATTATCGCGTTCTCATTATCATTTTTGATCCCATTTTTTTGCTTGAACCCCCTTACTAACCCACCCTGTACATAGTAGAATGGTAATTTGAATCTCTAACCAATTTTATTTCGATTTTACATCGAGTCTGTACAATTGTCCCAAAAATCGATATTAAATCGATACTATCATTACTACTTGTTTTATTTGTGTTGTGTAGTATTTTCTTTATTTCACGGCTTTACTAATAAGCCTGGCGCCCATAAAGTTTTGAGTTTTTTGTGTACCAAAATTTGTTTTTTTACTAAAATAATTAGTCAGTTCCTAACCCTAACTCACGCCCTTGCCTCCAACAACACTGACTAGCCTGGGCCTAGTCTGACTTGAGGCTGGCCTTAGTTTATTTGGTAACAAACGGCCACCCCAATTAGATTAGTTTTTGTCTTTCTTATAGGTCCAAGTAGCTTGATTAAACTTTATTATTAGAGTCACGAGAGTGCTATAATTTTTCTTATGTTGTAGTTGACTTACATTATATACTAGAGTGTAATCTTTTGAACATTTTGATTTTTGTCGAGTGTTAAGCTACGAGGACATTTTACTTAATTCTAGGAGCCATTTTTATAAAATGGCGCCTTAATGCTAGGGTAGCAGGTTACACCCTAGACAATGTGTCAATATATAAGCAGAGCTGGGTAAAGTACTCTGATAAAGTGCTTCAAGCACCAAGTACCAAGCACTTAGCTAGAGTACTTCAAAGCATCAGGTATCAAGTACTTTTATTTACAAAAGTACTTCAATTACCAAGTACAGTACTTGAAAAAGTAAAGCACCAAGTACCAAGCCCTCAGAAATACAAATGTCAAGCGGTAATATGAGATTAAAAAATAAAAGCAAGATTATTGTCACGCCAATCACACCTTTATGATGTGACGATCATGAAAAATTCAAATTTCTCTAAGAGAAAATTATTTATGTATTTATTTGTAAGAAGCGTAGGTCCATAATAATGTTAATAATAAACATAGTACGTATTAAAATTAAAATAAACATTTCATATAAAAAGATATTTAAAAAAGTAAAACTTATACTATACTATTACAATAGGGAGTAAAAATAAACTTCTTAAAAAGTGTTTGAGGAGGAACTTTTTTGTTGGAATCTGGCATGTAACAAAGTATGACTATACATTTTTGGCTTGTGGGGCGAGGTTGACAAACAATTGAAATTACAAAATATCATTTTTTCCCGCATTTTTATGAATATCTCCTGCCGTATTGGTCGTATTGCAAAAAAATATAAAATGGAGATTGTTCACAACAAAAATTCAAGGGGATATACGAGAGCTCTATAAAATATGTACTAACCTCAAAAAAAATGAGCAAGCCAATATATAGCTTTTTTAAATAATTTAATATAGCTTCAATAATAATCTCTCCATTTACATAAAATTTTGAAAAACATACTCTTTATGAATGTTAACAACCACAGAAAGTTTCTCGACAAATTTTAAACAGCCAAAAGCCATAAACTATTTAAAAGTTTGCGGGCTCATAATAATTAATTATGTCATTAAGCCGTACAAAAACAATACTGTTTTAAACTGTAGGTAGGTTTTTAAAGATACTTTTGAATTGTTTTAACGTAATAATTTTTGAGTTTATTTTAACAATTTTTTAGAAAATTATTTTTTTTAATTTAATGCAAAAAGTATGGTATCGGCGTCCAATTAAAGTAGGTATAAGAGGATATTTATTTTTTAATTATTTTTTGTACGTACCTACTTTTTAAACCCAAAGTTTTAACACTTTTCAGTTTTATAAAAATAATCGCAAAAATATAAAAATTAAACGAATTACAAAAAATTAAAATTACAAAACATGGTCAAACACAAAAAAAAATTACCGTTATCTGGCGGATAAAAGCACCAAATTTGGTATGAAGGTACCTTAGAGTATACTAATAAATATTAGCCTAGGAGCCCTCTGGAATTTCTAAAAATTTTCATATACAGCACTAAAATCCAAAATGGCCGACAAATACGACAAAATATCTGAAAGCAGAAAATTTCCAGGATTGTAGTTTTGGCCCAGGATAACACGTACCAAAAAGTCCTCTACTCTGCCTCATCGGCTTCCCTGTTTTTGCGGAGCAACAAGGGCCTAAGTCGCAGAAATTGCAGAGCTGGCTATAGAGTGCAGCAGAATTGTTGTTACTGATCCGATTTGAGTCGAAATGATCATAAAATCTTCGGAGAAGCATATCCGTTCATATTTCAAATGTTTCCATGCATATTTTGTTCATAATTTTCCGTTCTTTAGCAGCGAAACTAGCAGCAATAAAAAAAATTTTTTGACTGCATTTTGAATACATATATTCGTAGGTGATGATAATATCAACATGTTTACCTGCAAATTATGACCAAAGAGCTAATAAGAAGGCTATTAGCCTCAAATTCTCAAAATAATTTTGACGACCAACTCGTATTTTTCAGGTAAAACTCGTATTAAAAAAAAATAGTAACCTGGACCTTTTCATTTGATTTTAATCGAGCTTTAATTTAAAAAAAAGAGTCCCTAGTACATTTAACATAGAAGTTAGCCGCGAAACAGACGACAGCGTTTTCGCTGCTGGAGCGTAATTTCTCAAATAATATGTTAATAAACAAAAATTGAATAGCCTGGCCCATTTCAGACCACTTTTAATCGGAGGGTGGGTTCTTTAACTTTAATTTAAAAAAAAATCAAGTCCCTAGTAGTCTAGTACATCTAACATAAGATCTATTAACCTGGCCCTTTTCGGACTGATTTTAATCGGAAGGTTGGCTCTTTACCTCTAATTTAAAAAAGAAATAAGTCCCTAGTACATCTAACATAGAAGTTGACCACGAAATCGTCGTTGACAACGTTTCCACTGCTAGCGCATTTTTTATGTTAAACTAAAATAAAATAAGATCAATTAACGTGGTCCTTTTCGGACCCATTTTAATCGAAAGCTTTAATTTAAACATTAAATAAATAAAGTCCCCGGCACATCTAACATAAAAGTTAATCGCGAAATAAACGTTCACACCGTTTTCGCCGCTAGCACATTTTTTAAGATACACTAAAATAATTTGAGAACTATTAACCTATTAACTATTAATCGATGTAATTGACAAGAAAACCAAATTTTTAAAAGGGACAATCTCTATTTTTTTTGCATATTTGGATCCTGCTGACTAAAATGCATATATGATCTGACCCTCAAATATTACTACTTATCTAGAGGCGCCTTGCACGTATTTTAGAAATACTTCAAGCACTTCAAAAGGAATTCAATTACTTTCTAAAGTATTTGAAGTACTAAAAAGGACTTCAATTACTTTAAAAGTAATTGAAGCACTTTCGAAAGTAATTGAAGCCCTCTGAAAGGCCTTTAAAGCCCCAAGTACTTATGCAAAGTAATTCAAATATCAAGTACCAAGTACTCTCTTTTAAAAGTAATTGAAGCACAGTGCTTGAAGCCCTAAAAGTGCTTCAAGTACTACTACAAAGCACTTTACCAGAGTACTTTACCCAGCTCTGTATATAAGTCATCGATCGGGATGATCTTTCACATAGTCGGGGCAGATCGGTTGGTGTATGCGAAGCACCGAACTGGTCAACGATAGCATTATATAGAATAGTAATTTGTAGGACTCTCCTACAAATTCGTGGATGTCTACTAAATAGGCCTTCAGGACACAACTCTAGAAAAGAGATAGATACAAAGCGCTAATTAGACGTATGTAAAAGTCGCATCTCTCCGGGTAGAACAAATATGCTGACCATCCCCATTCTCTTCCACTTATATGGAACTCTTTGTTGGACGATGAATGAGAAACCAGGAAAATATGTGACGAAACTTCCGCTCAAAATGTTTCGTTGAAGGTATCTACCACTTAATCTTGATCTTGATCTGAACGAATAAAAATAATTAAAATTGTACAAACGATTTAGGAAAAAATCAATTTAAATTTCCGGTGGTGTGTTAATTTTGATCGTCACTGTACAAACAGAATGTCATTCTCGTGTGAAAAATGCGTTAAAAGCTCTAGCATGAATTGCAGATCTCGGCTGCACGTCGTTTCGCAAACTTTCATATGCATTCATTTAAAATACATTTTTCATTCTTACTATTTTGAATTAAAACATCGAGTAAAATATTAATTAGTTACAAATTATATGATGTATTGTATACCAGTGCTATCTTTTTGACATTAATGATAACTTCCTAGCGCAACACTGCGACTGTTTTATGTCGTTTTGTACACCCACATCGCTTTCAGGTCCCTTATCGAACACCTAATGGCAAGCATGAATATGAATGATGAAAGAAGAAGATATACAATACTCCTTCACGTTGACCTAATTTCACACAGATGCGTCGACTACGGAACGGCCTAAAAACAAAGCGCACATTCGAATATAAAATGTTTAAAGTTTTGTTTGAGTTGTTTTTCACATATTCGTAAACTTGATTTGTATTATGAATACAAAATTGAAAATCAGTGTATGTTAACTGGTAGATATTTTTCTGATCTATCAATTGATTCATTTAGAAACGCATTAGTTTCGTTAATTTCACTTTTGTATAATATTTTTTTATCTGTTGGGCATTTATGATAGGAGGCATGTAGTCGACAAGTTCTAAAAATAGAAAATTATAGCGCAGATAAATAAAAAAACAAATCCAGTCAAATAGGGAAAATTTGAGAAAAAAGACTGATACAATCTTGAAACTTAGCAAAGATGTTTATTAAGGCCTACTGCTTAACATACTATAATTCTCCAAGTCTACCTCTTGCGCTCGAGCTGCCATATTGGAAAAATGATGCTACGGTTCGAATTTTTGCTTGTTTCTCACTAATCATTAGCGATATCGAAATAATGTTTCCTACAAAAAATAAAGCTTATAAAATTCTCTACCAAAAATGCAATAGGTATACATTTTCCGTATTTATTATTGTGACAAAATGGTATATCATATTTGATCGACACGTTTCTAAAATCGCAAATATCACTCGTAAAGAAAATAAAAAGCATTGTAGAATTATAAATAACTCTAAAATGTCCGTCGTATGTCCCTCTGTCAGTCATGTTTTTGAGAGCACGATAAATTAAGATAGAAAACTTCATTTTTATTGAAATTTTTACAGTAAGTGAGTGTCAGCTAGAGGAAGAACTCCATCAATCAGTAAGTGTAAAAGTTATGAAGCATTTTAAGAAAAAAGTGCACGTGAAGAGTGTCGTTATCTTGATAAGATAGTAGGTTTAAATGCTATATTAGCAATGTTAACCATCATATCATATCATATCATTTATTTCACCAATTAAAATACAAAACATATATATATATATATATATATATATATATATATATATATATATATATATATATATATATATATATATATATATATATATATATATATATATATATATATATATATATATATATATATATATATATATGGCACGTCAATTAAAAAAATATAAAAAATAATATATAAAATAAAGGCATAAACCCATTAGTGAACAAACATTAACAAAGTAAAAAACATCAAGACATTATGTTATGCTTTCGTATCCTATACAATACAAAACAAAATAATAAAAGAGAACAGAGAAATACGTAACGAAATACAAAATAAAAATAAGTGGCCGTGCAACATTATTGTTGCATGTTCAAACAAGAACAAGAAACTGAAGGAGCAAGGAAGTGCGTACCACGTCAAATGGATGCCACCAAACCAGTAATGTTTTCGGGGTTTGTCAAAAACGCCACGAACTCGTCAGTAGAGTAAAAACCGTGGATTAAAAATAATGTTTTCAATATGCCCTTAAAATGGTTATAGGTCAATAATTTTAATAGATCTGGAAGAAAATTATATAGCCTGAGGTGCGGCGAATTTTTAGACGATCTTGTCAGTCGATGCCTAGCTGGCCTTAGTAAATCTGCTTGTCTAGTGCTGTAATTATGAAAATTTTAATTCCTTTCAAAAGAATTTAAGTTTTTGTGTATATCCAGTAAACTAAGATAAATATATAAAGAAGGTACCGGCATAATGCCCAGTGAAATAAATAGAGGCCTACAATGGTCTCTATACCCTTCATTGGCAATGATTCTAATTGCTCTTTTTTGTAGATGAAATATTTTTATAGTATGACAAGAATTACCCCATAAAGTGATGCCATAACTAATGTGTGAATGAAAGAGAGAAAAATAGCTCCAAACCCAAATGCCTTCTTAGCTGGCGGAGCAAAAATAATGTGCTGGCAAATTTGTGGCTTAGCTGAAGCTGATCAATATGTCTATACCAGTTTAGTTTATCGTCCAGTGTGACACCTAGGAGTTTCACACTGTCACCCTTTGTCACTGTGTTACTCGTGGAAAAGACAAGATTCTGAGTTTTTTCCTCATTCATTTTCATTTTATTAGTGATGAACCAGGTTTTGGCTTGATCAGAAATTAAAGAACGTGAAGGTTACTATGGGAAGTTAGCAATGTGGTGTCATCAGCGTAACCAATACACCTATGGGGCGACATAAAATGAAATATATCATTGACATATATAATAAAGAGGAGTGGCCCCAATACAGAGCCCCGGGGCACTCCGTGCATGACTGGATTAAGATCCGAATTTATATCCCGATGATACTATTTTGATTGTCGAAGTGTTAGTTAGTACGCCATGCAGTATCTTTGTTTTTGTAGACTCTTATCGAAGGTGTTGTAACACTCCTCATGTGAATTTTTTCCTCAAAATGTTTCATAACCTTTATATTCATTGATTTTTTTTTTAAATCGGTAGGGTTCTTTCTCTCTTATTGTCTCAATACAATAAAATCGGACTATTCCTTCTTAAGTTATAGCGTTTACATGAAACGTAACGGACGGAGAGACAGACAGACTGACATACGACGAACATTTTTAATCTTATTCAGAATTTTATGACTAACCCGATATGAGAGATAAGGGTGGTCATTTTGCAAAATTGGATATTTTTTTGGTCTCACCCCCTAAAATTTTTTAAATTATTTTAAAAATGAAGTATACAAAATTTTAACTCGATCGGATAACGCTAATCCGTGCCTCAAGGCCATTTGAAGTCACTGAAATACACAATTTTCATCGATTGTTTTTTTACAATTTTCTAAAAAAATAAATAAATAAAAGGAAGCTAATTCGATTAATTCATAGGACACAAAACGTGTATCTTGGCACTTCAACGAGAACATGGATGTTCTGGTGCCTGTTTATGCCAACCGAAGCTTTATTATTCCAATTCAACTATTAAATGTATGAGAAAAATGCAAAGAAATGACATTTTATAAAAATAAATTTTCGTCCAATTACACAGCCCCACAAAAAAAAAAGTTTTTGATTTGGATGACTGACTATAGTATTCCTATATATTTTTCGACGCTGAATCCGAATCCGAGCTCAAAAAAATTCGTATACCTCAAACTTTTGCGCTACAGCCAAAAACAACCCCCATTTTCGGGGTTGTTTTTCCTATACATCCTATATATCCTATACATCAGGATTCAATGAATGGATGTAAATGAATGGTGAAAAACATGGGAAGGGAAAATGTTTTATATTCAGTAGTCACTTACTTGAATATTGACTGGAAAACTACCCTTATAATATGCTGAAAACTCCCCCTGTACAAGCATAGAGTATATAAATGTCAATAAATCGCGAGAAATGTTAAAGTTTTTATAGTTTGAAATACAGTACATGAATCTTACGCATGTCTCAAAACCACCCATATAACAGGGTGGAAGCCACCCTTATATAAAAATAGACTGCGTGAATACCAATAGATTGTGGGAAATGGAGGAGTTTTCGATGTTTTAATTCCAGAATAGAATCTTGGGTGACGCTGTTCTACCTTATTCTTAGTCGGTACAAAAACTACCCCTATAATTTTGGAAACCATCCTTATTACAGAATAAAGCACAAATGCTAACAAATCACGGGAAATAACTTTTTTTATAGTTTAAGTACAGAATATCTCTTCTATAAAGGGTGGTAGCCACCCTTATATAAGAATAAATTGCATGAATACCAATAAATCGTGGGAAATGTTGGAGTTTTCATTGTTTCAGTTCCAGAATAGATTCTTGAGTGACGTTGATCTACTCTATTCTCACTTGGTACCCAAAATCATCCCTCAAAAACCACCCTTACATAATAAAATGTACATATGCCAGTTTTTCAATTTTTCTTCTCAGAATACCTTTTCTTCTCATTTTCAAATGATCTCCTCACTGGCTCTCTTTTGTGTTCTTCGTGAGTGTCTCTTTTTATAGACCAACAGTAGTCGGCCATCATGTGGACATCCCACCTTCCTTGATACCGCTTCCCCATCTCCGAAATATCCTGGTGAAAGCGTTCACCTTGCTCTTCATTGTATTCACCCAAATTTTCTGGATGGCGAATAACTGTTGGTCCATAAAAAGAGACACACACGAAGAACACAATAGGGAGCTAATGAGAAGATCATTTGAAAATAATAAAAAAAGTATTCTAGGAAAAAAATATTAAAAAAATGTTCATATTCCTCAGTCAAGCTGCATTTATTGCACGAAAAGGTTAATGCAGCTTGACTGAAGAATATGAACATTTTTTTAATCTTTTTTTCCTAGAATACCTTTTTTCTTATTTTCAAATGATCTTCTCATTGGCTCCCTATTATGTTCTTCGTGTGTGTCTCTTTTTATGGACCAACAGTTGTCCGCCATCCAGAAAATTTGGGTGAATACAATTAAGAGCAAGGCGAACGCTTTCGCCAGGATATTTCGGAGATGGAGAACGGTATCAAGGAAGGTGGGATGTCCACATGATGGCCGACTACTGTTGGTCTATGAAAAGAGACACGCACGAAGAACACAAAAGAGAGCCAGTGAGGAGATCATTTGAAAATGAGAAGAAAAGGTATTCTAAGAAGAAAAATTGAAAAACTGGCATATGTACATTTTGTTATGTAGGGGTGATTTTTTAGGGATGATTTTGGGTACCAAGTGAGAATAGAGTAGAACAACGTCACTCAAGAATCTATTCTGGAACTGAAACAATGAAAAGTCCAACATTTCCCACGATTTATTGGTATTCATGCAATTTATTCTTATCTAAGGGTGGCTACCACCCTTTATAGAAGAGATTTGGGTCACGAGTAAGCGAGGTGCCCTGGGAGTCACTCCAGATTCATGTTCTGTACTTAAACTGTAAAAAAATTATTTCCCATGATTTATTGGCATTTGTGCTTTATTCTGTAATAAGGATGGTTTTCACCCTATTATAGGGGTAGTTTTTGTACCGACTAAGAATAAAGTAGAACAGGTTCACCCAGGATTCTATTCTGGAATTAAAACATCGAAAACTCCTCCATTTCCCACAATCTGTTGGTATTCACGCAGTCTATTTTTATATAAGGGTGGTTTCCTCCCTGTTATATGGGTGGTTTTGAGACACGCGTAAGATTCATGTACTGTATTCCAAATTATAAAAACTTTAACATTTCTCGCGATTCATTGGCATTTATATACTCTATGCTTGTACAGGGGGAGTTTTCAGCATATTATAAGGGTAGTTTTACAGTCAATACTCAAATAAGTGACTGCTGAATATAAAACGTTTTCCCTTCCCATGTTTTTCACCATTCATTTACATCTATTCATTGATTCCTGATGTATGGGACGGTTTTACCCCATTTTTGCAGTTGTTTTTGGCTGTAGCGCAGAAGTTTGGGGGTATACGAATTTTTGATTTGACCTCGAATTCGGATTCAGCGTCGAAAAACATAGCAATACTATGTTCAGTCATCCAGATCAAAAACTTTTTTTTTTTGTGGGGCTGTGTTAAGTATGTATAACATTTCGATGTAATCAACAGTTCACGAGATACTATTGAAAAATAGATGAAAAGAAATGGCGTATTTCAGTGACTTTTAATGGCCTTGTGGCGCGAGTAAGCGCTATCCGATCGAGTTAAAATATTATGTACTTAATTTTTTAAATAATTGGAAAAACTTTAGGGGGTGAAACCGAAAAAAAATTTCCAATTTCGCAAAATAAGGACCACCCTAGAGAGATATTTACGATTTTACAAACACGCTGATCAAATGCAATATGCACTTCGTTTTCGTATTTACGAATATACGGAAAAATGCATTTAACATTTTTTGTAGAGAATTTTATAAGCTCCATATTTTTTATGAGGGATACTTTCGATCTTGGTAATGGTTAACGAGATATCAGCAAAAAATTCAATCGAAGCACCATTTTCTCAAGATGGCTGCTCGAACGCGATAGAGTTGAGGACTTTCAGTATGTTCAATAGTAGGCCTTTATAAACATCCTTGTCAAGTTTCAAAACTGCATCAGTTTTTTCCGCCAAACGTCAAAATTTGTTTCTATTTGACTGAGGCAACAGTATTTTTTTAAAAATCAGGAAAATGAAATTTTCGGTCACCGGATTGTAAAAATTAATGTTAAAGCGTTTCATAATTCTCATCCGGAAAAACACTTTTTAGCGATATCCTGAAATTGTTTAAAAAGAAAGCAATATTTATTGATAAAATATTCTCCCAATGTTCCCACATATTTTCTTTTTATCAGCCCTGTATTAGAGCCCTAATTACAATTCTGCATTTGGCAGGAGCACGCTCGCGCATAGGTAAAGGCTTCTTAGTAATTGCATTCATATCTGATCAACGCCGTTTAATATTCACTCTCACAAAGGTTGTTCGAAGAAATGGAATCGAAATTTACAACCAATTTTCGTTCTTTGTACCCATCGTTCTTTAACTTTTATTGTGAAAAGTTGGGAACTCATTATTATGATTACTTATTAGAATTCATCGGACGTAAATTATTTCGCAAATATAATGAAAGTTAATTTCGAGTTAAAATGTTCGTTGAACCCTGGTAACAGGAAGAAATTTGTTACTGAGACATTTTGGCAAACACGATATAGCATATTATAGTACAGGGTGAATTTAAAGCAACGCTGCACTTTTATTTGCTACAGTAAATTGATATTCAAATCACTGGACCTATACAGGGTCCGCCACTTAAAAGTCCCCGTGCTTGTAACTTTTTTATTTTTGAAGTGATGACCTTGTTGGGCACATCAAATTGTAGACATTTTTAAAGCCTTTAAACATGCATACAGAGTGATTCAATAAAAAAATTTTTGAAAAAATTGTTAAGAAAGGGAACTTAATTCCTTTGAATATTTTTTTACCTCACTTTGTACATGAAATGTGTTAAATGTTTTCTTACAAAAGTTTTAAATAGCTTCAATTTATGTTATTTCGTCATATTCGAAATTCTTTTTGGTTTTAGAGAACACTCCTTTAGATTCCAAACTGATTTTTTTTTTAAATAACTGAAAAAATGTAAATAGTAATTTTATGCTTTATTTGTAAAAGACATATCACAAACAATCCTCAACGTAACAAAACAGCAACAAGAAACAAAAGAAATAAATATTTTATTTTATTTATTTATTAAAATGTATAATAATAGGAAATTGAAAAATTAAAAAAAAAAAATTTTATAATAACATAAATTGAAGCAAATTAAAACCTTTATAAGAAAACATTAATACATTTCATGTAAAAGGTGAGGTAAAAAAATATTCAAAGAAATTAAGATTCCCTTCTTAACAATTTTAAAACATTGTTATTTTTTTCAAAGAAAAGGTTCTGTGAACATAGACGTCTTAAAAGTACGAGATATTCTAGACAATATAGAATAGACGTCCTGGCGTAGTTTAGCTATAGCTATTCCACTTCTCAACCGGGACACACATAGACAGAGACTCAAACTCGGAACAGGAGAGCGACTAGCCGTGTTATCTCTCATACAACCGCTGTCTAGCCCATTGCTACTGTCTATGCAGCACGTGAAAAACGCCACTAAACATCCATACCTTAGCCAGGATTCGAACCCAGGACCCCGTGATCGCAAGCCTACCACCGTAAAGACTGCGCCACTGAGTCTAATAAATCTCCTTTTAATTCTGAAAATTAGTGCATTTTAAAAATGAAATAAAATAATATACGTTCAGGGTGTCACAATAGCCCGTAAAGCATATGATAAAGAAGATATTGAAGTATTGTAAAAGCTTCGGAAAACAACTTACTTTGTTATAGTTACTTCACGTTAAAAAGTTTGATAAAAAGTGTCATGGCGAAAAGTAGATTGATATCATTAAAACTCACTTCACACATTCACCAACTCGTCTAATTCCCAAACTTTGTAAAAATGAAATACCCATAATATGATTAGATATCATCTTAATTAGTTTGTTTTGTAGTCTACAACATTTATCGAACTATATTTTAAAAATTAGTTGCATTTGAAAAGTTCTGAAAATTATAAAACTTTTCAAAATATGCAATAATATAGTATGTAAGTATGGAATATAATAAGATAAAAGTTCTAAATAATTGATGTTCTAAAATGATAAACAGAAAAGTTACAGAAGTTTTCAAAATTTACAGAGACAAAAAAATGGAGAAAAAAATTCATGTAGCTCCAAAACGGCTGGTATTTACAAAATTTTTTACATAGTCAAAATTATTCACAATTTATTCATTAATCCTATGAATCATGTTTCAAGGTTCCAGCAATCGAAAAATAAATTCTCACCGCAGCGCCATCTCTGTGCACTGCGAAGGAACAAGTCTAACTGCAGTTATTTAAGACCTTTTTTGGTGTCAATTATCCGCGATTTACAAATTTTAAATATGTTTATTATTTTACAAGATAATGACCCAGGGACTTTTAGCTGAAACACCCTGTTTACTGAAATGTCAAAAGTAAGAGAAAAGTTAACATCTTTACTTATTTATAGATTCTATTCAAATAATTTTTTACTATACATAAAAAACTATATTCATTTTATATTAAAATTAATTAATTCCTTCTCTCAATTTTAAAATTAAGTGCCAGTGTTTTCTATCCTGATCAGTTTATTTATTGCTGTTTCGATTATGCGACAAGAGTTTAATTGATTAGCACTATTAATTAATTTAGTTTTTAAGTGCATGTTAGCATGTTAAATATTTTTTTTCCTATTTTGCTGAATTGTCTGTGCAACTAGATATACTTGTAAAAACTTAGCTAGTGATCTAATTGCTGATATACTTTTAGACTTGCAAATTAAATTTATTCAGATTAAATTAAGTTTCCTTTAAAATAAATTAAAACGAAACTTGGAATATTCAGAAAATAACACACTTTAAAAATGGTTGAATATTGAAGGAAAAGCACATCAAAATATAATGATATAGAATCACAAAATCAAACATCGTGGACAAAAAAGACGTATACGTAGGTAAATGGATAAAAAATATGAAATAAGCATATGACGATGAAAATTTAATTTTAATGCTTTATACTTCCATATATCAGGTAATAAGCTGATTAACTTGGATACTTTATGTTAAGCATTTATTTACAAAATAAAGTAATAGCCCGAAAAGTGTGTGTGAGTGTATGTGTGTACGGGTTTCATAGAGAATACTTTATGAAAGACCGCTGCCTAAGGAATTGCTACTATATTTGCACTCTACTGTGTGGAATGTATTGTTAATAGAAATTTAATAATATAATATTTAAAATCGTCTACCCCAAAAAATGATATACTACATCAGTAGTAGGGATGGCTGATGTGAAAAAATTCGAGGCCACTGCTTCTTGTGCACACACAAAATCACAATATTATTTTTTATCTCCTTTGATAATGGGGTGGCAAAAAAATTTTGTGACCTCGTGCATATACCAAATTCCAATTTTATGGACTCTCACTTGATTGATTTACGTATTTACCACCATTTACCACCAACTTTTCAATGAAATAAGATCAAAATATAATCTAGTTTCAGTTCTTGTTACAATAAATACTTGTACCACAAATCAATATTATAAACCGTTCCAATGTAATCGTGGGCACAAAAAAAATTACAGACAGATCGACATGTCTTTTTGCTTAAACTTAAAATCTCGAAGTTCATGATGTTTTAAGCCTAATTGAAGAAAAAACATTTTTAATTTTTTTTATTATTGCTCTATTTTTCACGTGGAAGTATTTGAAGTTATGGCGGAGGAGCCGGTGATAGATCACCGCTCATAACATATTTATATTAGAACTGCCCTGATTGACATATCGTTTGTAGCGTGAGGTAGATAATGCAGAATGCGCTGGATAAACAATGACTGTGTATGAAAACTTTTTTCTTTATGATGCACATTGGGCCAGAAAATTTTGAAAGCGGTCAAAAAATCGATTTACCTAAGAGGTAATATAATGGAATCGGATAACAAAAATATTTTAGTGCTGGCGGCGAACATGCCCAAAAATTTTGGACTCCCCCACCACCAGAAATGACGTCATCAAATTAAGGGTTAAAAAATTATGCATAGACATAGACTAACTTACTTAAGGACCATATTTTTTTGTAAAATTCAATATTAAATATGTTTTATATACTTAAATATATACCGGGATATCTGTTGTAGTGTTTATAGCGTGTTTACGTATACATACAGAGCTGCAAAGTTTTTAGTCTAGCGTGGAATTGCAGCGTTTTAGTGTTTAGCAGTAAAAACAGAATACCAAAGTATTTGTCAGTATTTATTTGTGTTTCATGTTGTACACCGTGAAGTCTCCGCAAAAGTTGGTACTGGACGGTGCGTTTATTGTCCATTTACTAGTTCCAAGAAATGTGAAAACGTTTTTGGAATATCATAACAATATGTTTAAGCTCGGTTATTCCAAAATTTACAACGAATTGATTTAGTATTTGATAGGTATAGCTCTGAATCTTGAAAGCTGACACACGCCAATCAAGAGGAGTAGGAGTGCACATACGAGTTACACCTTCCACAATAATTCCACAAAAATATAACCAATTTTTACGAGTGATGAAAACAAAAAACAGTTGTTTACTTTCTTAACAGAACAGCTAATAAACGAACATTTTGAAGGAAAAACAATAATCTGTACGCTAGAGGAAAGAGCAATATCGTCTTCAGCAGAGTTAGATCTATCAGCTATTTCACCCTCATGGCATGAAGAAGCGGACGGACGCCTTCTTCTTCATGCTAAGCATGCAGCTGATAATGGCTACAACTGTGTTAGCATTCGAACGGTAGATTCGGATGTTGTGGTCATTGCAGTATCTGCCTTTTCAAATTTTGAAAATATTCAACAACTTTGGATTCATTTTGGAACTGGGAATAATCGTAGGTATCCATGACCTATGTTCTCATTTATCACAGGAGATCTGTAGCTTTTTGCCGATATTTCATTTTGCAACAGGTTGCGATACCGTGTCTTCATTTTGTGGAGTAGGCAAGAAAGGAGCTTGGATGATGTGGATGGCAGATCCTAATATTAATTCAGCTTTTGAGCAGCTGCTAATGGGAAGACACCCAGATGAATATATCATGCGTACCTACCGTGCAAAGATTTGTGATTCTTTTGTACGATGTAACATCTCCCTTAAGCACACTTAATGAGTGTAGACGATTCCTTTCATTAAAAAAAGTAGACCAATTGAGAACATACCTCCAACGTAAAATGCTTTACTTCAACATATCAAGCGAGCCACTCTTCAAGCCTTTATATGGAAGCACTGTCTGGAAAAATACTATCAAACTCCTTCGCCCGATACTTGGGGATGGGAGAAAACTAATGACGGGTTTCAGCCCTTGTGGTCTACTATTCCCGATGTCGCAAATAGTTGTGAAGAACTAATTGCCTGTAGCTGCAAACAATGGTGTTCTGTGTGCAAATGCATCAGAAACGGTCTTCAGTGTAAGCAATTGTGCGCATGTGAAGGACATTGTTCACAAAATTATTAGTTGAAAATATTTTCTTTTTTAGATGTAAAACAATTTTTTATTAAACTTTTTTGTTTTTTTTCTTGACTCAAAGGAAGGAAAACTTAAGGGGAAGGGTCAACTATCTCTTTACAGATCCATCTCAAGGAAATTTGACTACAACCACTGAATTTATTGACCACAAGAACAAAAATTGATACCAAACACGAATATGAAGATAAAATGTCAAATTTTTGCCATCATATTAAAAAAAATAATAAAAACATTACAGACATCATGTTTTAGTATACAACACTTATTTAAAAGTGGGTTTTATTAAAAAATATGGCGTTTAAGTGGATCAGTCTATGCTTAAAACCAGTTTCTTGGCCTCTCATTTCATGACGTGGGGAGTCCGAAATTTTTCATCTTGGTATATATAGTAGCTATATCCAAAAGGGCACGTTCGCCGCCAGAACTGAAATATTTTTATAGTTTTTAATGCTATCCGATCACACTAATAAATTGGTTCTAGTGCACACACGGATTGTTAAATAGAATGTCAAAGCATCTTTTCCTATAATATCAAAGGCCTTCAATTAAATATACACTATACGTAGTAATTGTGACTTTTCACAATACGTTAGGTGCACAGAGTTTCTTCCACATTTTATCATCAACTGTTGAACTTTGATTGTGGCTGAAATAAGATTCTGTTTCCAATGAAATTTACGAGAAGTATTGTTTAAAGTAAGTTCTTTAATACCAATATAATATACATTTTTATATCGTAAAATAAATTTTAATGTTTAAGGCGTTATATTGGGTTACTTTTATCGCATGAAATATGTTGTACTTATATACAAAAAAACAATTTAGGATTTACACAAAATACTAAAATACACTTAAATATTTTTTGATAATATACTGGGTGTCTCAGTCTTGCGTTGTCCAAATATTCCGTCTCTCCTATAAAGACATCGAAAATTTCCAGGTGTATAGTTTCAAAATATTTCGAAATATACAGGATGATCCATTTACGCGTGGCCCCATAAACTTATGCTTCTTTAAATGGAACACTTGGTATGTTATTTAATACTTGGATTCTCCTTTTAAAGACCATTTGATGGGTCGTTACCATGATATGGGTGAATTTGTATAAAAAATATGTCAACTTTGTGAGCTCTCGGAATGTAAGGGAACAACATATTGATATCTGGTTTGTGGCAAAAATTGTCAAAAAGTCTCTAGCTTACGCTACTCTTATCAGATGTTATTTAGATTATACATACCGACTGTTTTTTTTTAATTAAGAAACCCGTTAGAAATGTTCGTATTTTTATAAATAATCCACCTCCAAAGTACACTCTGTTTTATATATTTTTTATGTAATTTTGAAAACGTTTAATGGCAAAAATCTGTGAACTGCTGCCTTTGACAAAGAAAAAACCTAAAAACCATATTTAACGCTTGTAATATTTTTCACTATTTTTCCCCTATTAAGTATTCTAGAATCATTGAATGCAAAATAAAATTTCTGGCCACTTCTGGCCAAGTGGGATAATCCTTTGTTAATATACGTAGACGTTTCTAAATCTTCCAATATCTCCTTTAGCATCAAAACCAACTCTATTATTCTAAAAATAAAGAATATGCTTTGCAACATTTTAGCTATGGAAAAAGAGGTTCATTTTGTATGGGAAAAATCGCATATTGGCAAAAAAATAATTATACTGTCGAGTCTTTTGCCAAGGAAGACATTAACTCGGAATTTCTATTAAAAGAAAAATCTGCGTGATTTCTTCAACATTTTAAAATTTAAATTTAGAATTAGATGGTTATAGTTATAGCGAAAGCTCTGCCATTCCAAGCCAATAAGACATTCACATATTCATCCTGACTTTCCATATAAGTTTTGGCACGAAAATGATACACACCCCAAGAAAATATATCACAACAATAACACAGCTCCACAAAAAAAAAGGTAGTGATCTGGATGACCGACCATGGTATCCTATGTATTTTTCGACGCTGAATCTGAATCCGAGGTCAAAAAATTCGTATACCTTAAATTTTTGTGCAGAGCCAGAAACATCCCTTAAATGGGGGTAAAGTTAGGAATATCAGTATCATTAGGGAAAGGAGTATGAATAGGTACTTTGCAGGGGCTTCCTCTTACACTCTATATACTCACTTTCTTACAAACTTACTAATGTTCGAAGGTTGGAGAAGGGATATCAGAAGGTGTATGAGAGCTCGATAAATTCCGCACTGAAAAAAATTAATCTTCCCACATCCTTTTGGGCCTTCCTCTTTCCCACTCATCGAGGGATGTTCTTTACCTGCTTTAAGGGTTGGTTTTGCTGTGAACTCAATAACCGTTGGCAGATTTCTCTTCTCTCAGATTGAAAAACTCCAGAGTGCATTTTTCCGGTCTTAAAAGTTTTTTGAATACTTCTTGTGACTTTGGGGGTGGTTTCCACCTCTTAGACGGATACGGGCAAAGCAGTTGAGGGCTGTTCTGCACTGTGCACTGCGACCATTGCGCAGTAAAAACAAGAAAAATTTGCTCTCCCACATCTTCTTTCACACCCGTCCAGCAGAGGGTAGTTTTGACTCCTCGAGGGGGTTGGTTCCTCGGCTGTGTTCACCCTCCACCGTGTCTGCCTTGCATTCTCAAGATCTTGTAAGCTAGAAGCTTTCATGCCGCAGATCTATGTTCGGAAGGGTATAGAAGGGGTGTAGAAGGCGTACCAACCCCTTCGGAGGGGGGTGTTACGCCCTTGGCAATAATAACTGGGAGCACGAGGGTTGCAAACTACCCATTCATAGTCCTTTCCGTAATGATACTGATATTCATAACTTTACCTCTATTTAAGGGATATTTTTGGCTCTGCACAAAAATTTAAGGGTTATACGAATTTTTTTACCTCGGGATCGGATTCAGCGTCGAAAAATACATAGGAATACCAAGGTCAGTCATCCAGATCACGACCTTTTTTTGAGGGGCTGTGTAATACGCCTTAAATTTGGACACGTCTGTTATCCAGCACATTTGCATAAAATAAATGTTCTGCCTTCACAGAATTGTGATATTTGTAACGTTAAAGGCAACCTGGATCATGTTCTTTCCATTGTTCTAAATACAGATCAGCCATTGACAGATTATATAACAATCTTATTCATTGTAACATTCAATCTCTTTTGAATATATTTCCTCTCCTCATCCAATAAAGAAATTTTTGATTGTATTTGAATGTGTTGAAGAAACTAAAATTTTATTATAAATTTTGTGAGTGAATGTTTGAAAATTTTGAATAGGTTAGCTTCGTATCCTATGTTGTTTTTCCCTTGTTGGATTCTATAATCTATAGTGGTCCTCTAATTTTGTTTGTTACAAAAGTAAGTGTCCTGATAGACCCCAGGACGAGAAGCGTGTGATCCTGCTTTTTCTCATTTACTTGTCTTCAAAATTTATTTTCCCTTTGTCTATATATAAATAATACGTATCTTTTAAGACTTGTCAAAAACATTTGACAGTATCGATCATGTTCACTTGCTTAAAAGATTGGAAAAGTATTTTCGAGACACCAGTCATATGCTAATTAAATCCTGCTCACAAACAGAAGGCAGTGTATGCATGTAAAAGACGAATGTACTGGAAAAACCATAACATCAAACTGGGAGTAAGTGAAGAGGATGGTTCTACTATTTTTATTATACATTAATAACCTCCCATAAAATCTCAATAAAAAGTAGTCATGTTTGCTGTCGATGGCACTCTTTCTAGGTAAAATACTTTCAAAGAAACGACCAGACAAAATCTCGAATAATCTGTAAAAAATACAGTGAATGTTGTGCAATCTTATTACGATCAAAACTATTTAAAGCTAAATGTAGACAAAACAAAAATGGTAAAATTTTCCAACACCTCAGAAGAAGGGATCATAAAAATTCATTTACATAATGGGGAAACTGCCTCATTTCTTTACACAAAATTCTTAGGTATAATGATTGATAGTAGAATTAATTTTAAAGAGCACATAAATTATTCGGCCCCAAAAGTAGCTCCTTTTGCTATGCTCTGAAAGTGTTGTCACAGTCAACTGATAAAGGCACATGTTTGATTGCTTATCATGTGAACTCTACAATAGGATATAGTATTATCTTTTGGGGTAACACATCTGATGCGTTCGTATTTAAATCCTTCAAGAAAGATGCATAAGAAGTAAATACACTTTCAAGCAAACTGACTCATGCAAATCCATTTTAACCTGTTTAACCCTTATTTACTTACTTACTGATTTACTTACTATAGGCTAGTTAGAATAAATAATTTATAGGGTAGCGGTTGGCTGCATGACTAGTGGACAAATGCTAAAAAAAAAAACGCTGTGAACGAAACTCATACTGTTTTCCAAATAATATTAAGCTATTTTCAAATATACAAATATCTGATCATATACCACACAGTCACCAATTTTGTGCATTATGAATGAAACGTTTAAGGGTCCATATTGAATGCATACAAGTCCTGGCTGTTCCTAGCAAACATCCACGTTTTAATCCAGAAATAATTTATTTGCGCCCTTTCGTGAAATGTTTTCAAACAGCATAAATACAACCAGATCTACATAGATATTGTAAATATTGACTCGACCCCTGGTTATGCGAACACATTTTTCACCGTCAAGTTGTAAAAGTTATGCGTAGGTGTTGGTAATGTAAAAATATGCACAAACCTGCCCCGGCTATGATGTATGGCGACCCATGTAAATTGACGTAATCGCCGTATACATGCCGGCACTCAATCACTATGATGCATGATAGTAATCTGATTAGGAATTACGTATACTGAAAGCCTTGTCCATTAGCACTCAACGACAATTAGAGATGTATCATTTTTTATTATTACGATCGGTCCACAGAGATATGCATTGGAAATAGTAAGACTTGCTAATAAATTAGCATTTATTTATTTAGAGTATAGTGGCCGAATATATGGGACATAAGGTTGCACAATGGACAATATAACTAGATGTAAACATTATATTTTTCAATGGAGCTTTTATATAGTAGTAGTGTGCAAAGTATTTTAGGATATGCAATAATGTTCTGGGGTTTTCCCTATATTGGCAGAAAGTATTTATTAACCAAAAACGCATAATTAGATGCATGATGAATGCTTCTTACAGAGATTCTTGTAAATCTTTATTTAAAAAATTGAAAATACTTACCACCACTTCCCTGTATATAAACAAATTAGTTTTGTTCGTTAAACATAATCCAACTGAGTTTAGAAGAAATAACGATATACCGGATGCCACAGGCTAGTGGCTCCCCGCTATATTTCCTTTACTTTTTAACTTACCCATTTGAAACTTGGGGTGCATAATCTACCTGTAAAAATGTATTTTTGGAGATAAAAAAACGATATGAGACTATTTCCGGTTTACCTGGAAATGACTGCAACTTTCGATTTTTTAAATGGAACACCCTGCATATTTTTACATATTTGGATTCAAGACAATTAGTCTTGGGGCATAATGTAGTCCGTGGGATTTTTTGTGAAAGGAAGGTGCGACTATGTGGAATCTGTAGTACCGGATGTTTACCTTAGAATTGCGCTGTTTGGCATGCGGGACATTTATTCTTTACATCAAAAATAAATCCTTCCATAGTGCTCATACGCAAAATCTGCATAAAACATTTTCTGTTCTACATGAGCCGAAGAACAAATTTAGTTCTTATTAATTTTTTCTTATCTTTTACCATTTAAGAGTTACACGCCAGTTTTACTACATAACACAAATTTATTAGTATACATTTATTGCCTAGCCTATCCGACTTTCAACAGATTATAAACTGTGTATTTTGTGTCAAGGTAAAAGTAAATTACCTCTTGTTAATCCATTGAAGGTTGAAAAACTTCTACACTGTTTGAAACAAAGAGAAGAATGGTTGTATCCAGAGTATATGCATACTAGAATCGGGAATTTAAGTGTACAACAGTTACGAGACTCCAATGCAAAATGGCATAAAGAATGTTACAAAAAACTGACTCACATGACAAACATGGATAGAAGCAAAAAACTTTTCGAAAACGTTGTGAGCCTACTGATGATTTAGAAGCGAGTACCAGCAGAGACAAGGCAACATACACACTACGATCTAAAACACCCGCATATAACAAAAAAAACTGTTTTTTGTGATGAAGGAGAGAAAAACAAAAAGAGACTGTATTGCTTAGCAACAGACCAAAGTGGCGAGCGTCTTAAGTTAGTTGTCCAACGCTCTAATAGTGAAATATTGAAAGTGCGCTTAAGTGACTGCACAGATCCTGGAGATGCCCATGCAAGAGACATACATACACTATCACGTTATGATGAAACCTACATACAGAGACAATTCACTAAAATCTTCTATGCGTAAGAAAAGAACTGGCAACACACAACCAGTCCACTACAAGATCAGTGATACAACGTACATTGGGAACACATCTATGAAGTCATTGTTATCTCATATCAAGACTAAAGATGAGTTAACAGCTCACTTGTCCGACAAAGCAATACAATATACAACTGGAAGAAACAAGTGTTTATTTGTGTCTTGGAGGGAAACAGCAAAGTGTTCAATGGGGATTGAAACAGATGAACTGGAAAGCAATCATGAGGAGGCAGATACAAAAATAATTTTGCATTCCATGTTCGCCTGTCGTCGCGGTGATACACAGCTTCATATTTACTCACCTGATACAGATATCTTCATACTTACTTTATGGTGATATAAGTTCCTTCCACTGAACACTATGTTTGTAACTGGAGTTGGCTAAAATCAAAGAATGATCAATCTCAGCAAAGTAACCGATTCCCCGGGCTTCACAGGGACTTTGGCGAAAACCTCCTTTTGGAAAGTCTTCAGTAAAGCAGATGATGACATTCTCGAAGCTGTATGCAAACTTGGAAGCTTGGAAAATTTTCTTGATACAGATAGACTATTAATAGAAAAGTTCATATGTCAAGTCTATGTTCCTGGCACAAATATATCAGACATTGGAGAACTGAGGTGGTGGATGTTCACAAAGAAAGAAACTCAAGGAGAAAACTTGCCACCAACAAGAGCATCACTGATACCATATGTTGATAGAGTTCGTTAACAAACCATAGAATGGTGCCGTGCTGACCAGCCCTACTCTAATCTGCCTTCACCATTAAACTTCGGCTGGGAACTGAAAAACGACCATTATGCTCCTGTTATGTGTATGCTACCATGTGCTCCAGAGATAGTTCTTCAACTTATTCGGTGCTCTTGTGTTAAGAGAAAATGTGCTCCACCATGTAAATGTCTTTCCCATGATCTGAAGTGCACAGAACTGTCTTTGTGTGGAGGAGACGAAGATATGTGAGACAATTGTGATGAGCATACAAGGCATGAAGATTCATCGGATGATACATTGTTTTGAAGAGAATAATAATATAGTATCATTAAATATTGTTTTTCGTCAATACATAATTTATTTTAAGAACCAATTTTATAATACAACTACTACGTCCTACTACAAATTGTATGTATTAATACTAATTATTAAAGTTTTTGTGAGTAAATAGCAGCAGAATCATTATTTTTCTTCGCTTAATGAATAACTGATGGCTAAATTATGTTTTAAACCGATAGTGACATGTATAATGAATCATAACTCTTAAATGGTAAAATATACGAAAAAATTGATAAGAACTAAATTTGTTCTTTGGCTCATGTAGAATAGAAAATATTATATGCAGATTTTGCGTGTGAGTACTCTGGAAGGAGTTATTCTTGATATAAAGAAAAATGTCTCGCATGGCGGCCATCTTGGATGTATAACGCCATAAAAACCAAACAGAGCAATTCTACGGTAAACACCCGGTACTACACCATTATCTAGCATATAATAAAGAGATTCCACATAGTCGCACCTTCCCTTCACAAAAAATCCCACGGAGTAGTTAAATGCGTATTATGCTCCTCAACTAAATATTCTGAGTATACTATGAGATTTTCGACAATTTTTGAGTCGGTGTTCACTACTTTTAAGCATTTTAAGACATTCGTCTAGAATGCTTTGGAATACCAAAAGTTCTAAGGCAGGTAAAGTCCAAGGGAAAATATAATTTTTCGTTTAATTTCATTAATAACTATTTACGAAGCCTCCAAAATTGAACAAATCACTTTTTATCGAAAACTTTTTTTTTCAAATGGAAAGGTGGTGGCTCTTACTGTTCAATATATTATAGGTTTTTTCTGAATTTATTGATATCCATTTCAAATCTGCTATGTGTTTTTCTATTTTATTGTATTTATTTAAAAATAAAAAATCACTTTCATTATATTTTTTCTTGAACTTCAACATAGTTGCCATATGTCTAATATTGAAATATGAATAACTACCTTTTTGTGAATAAAAGCCTTTTGGTTCTCTCTTTTGTTTCTTAATAGGTATAAGTATTAGTGTAAACTATAAGGATTAATAAAAATTATTTTGAAAGTGATTTTATATTTTTAAATAAAAATAAAATAGAGAAACAAATAGCATAGATTTGAAATGGATATCAATGAATTCAGAAAAATATCTATAATTTACTGAACAGTAGGAGCCACCACCTTCCCATTTAAAAAAAAAGTTTTCGATTAAAATTTTTGAGGTTTCGTAAATAGTTATTAATGAAATTAAACAAAAAATTATATTTTTCCCTTGGACTTTACCTGCCATAGAACAAATTTTGGTATTCCAAAGCACTCTAGACGAATGTCTTAAAATGCTTAAAAAAGAAACTGAACATCGACTCAAAAATTCGCGAAAATCTCATGGTATACTCAGAATGTTGACCTGAATCCAAAAATGCAAAAATATACAGGGTGTTCCATTTAAAAGTCGAAAGTTGCGGTCATTTCCGAGTAAACCGGAAATGGTCTCATACCGTTTTTTATGTCCAAAAATGCATTTTTACAGGTAGTTTATGCACTTCAAATTTCAAAGGGATAAACTAAAAAATAAAGGAAATATAGAGGGGGGGCACTAGCCTGTGGCACCCGGTGTATCAAGTAATGACAACAAGGCATGGGCCTGATCTCAGAATACCAATTCATCTCCATAATTTTTATGAAAAAGATCCATATTACAACGCTATTAAGGCTTACAATGCCCTGCCAAGTGAATTAAAATCGATAAATAATATTAATTTATTTAAAAAACAACTTAAATTGTATTTATTTGAAAATGCATTTTATTCTTTTAGTGATTTTTTAAATACATAAAAAAGTGTATTATTTGTTAATTATATTATAGACAATAGTTTAATGTATCTACACTTTTACATTTTTAGTTTTAGTCAAATTTTAGTTGTATGTTGTTTTTTCCCTCGCTGCTCTCATTTTTTATATATTTCACATATTTTAATGCTTCGTACATATTACTTTATTTTATGTTTTAAATATTTGATTATTTTGACAATGCTAATGTCTTTCTTTTTGCAAGATTTGCAGCAATAAAGTTCATTCTATTCTATTCTATTTTATACTTTTTGAACATTTTATAGGACGTCCTTCGTATATTTGTGAAAAAATTCTTGGTCTTAAGTGAAACTGCGGTAATTTTAAATTTAAACAGCTCCCTATGATTGGCGAAATGTTCGTCAGTATACTATGAAGTTTTGTATAATCTTATCAAAAATTGAAACCTCTTTAAATGTACATTTTTTTATTTAAATGTTTAATAACTTTTACATTCGCTTTTACATTTACCGATCGATTTCTTTAAAAAAAAACAGGGTTTTTCCACTCACTTACTGTTCAAATTTGAACGTTATCAGACTTTCCCTTCTTAATTTACTGTAATTACACGAACATAATTAATGTATACACAGGCGGCTGGACAACCTGACAGACAAATTGATAATTGTTAGAATTGGATGACTAACATATATGAACAAAATTTCTTTACGATATTTAAGTCTTGAGAATGCTAATAAAATTTAACGTCTTTTAGTGTCATATTCATATGACAAACTATTAATGCAAAATACTTGAACTTTAAAACTTAATATGTATTCCTAATGTCCCACGGAAGATTAGTAATTTCGAGATTTATTAGTATTAGTCCCTAGTAGGCGAGTCGTCGGGTAAATTAACATATTTTTAAATCGGGAAAAAGATTTTACTGTTGGAACCAGTTCATTATAGGCCCCTTTTAGACATACTAATTTTTCCTCCTCGCCTGCCTCCCGGAACACCCCCAATATTGGGGAAATATCGCTCAAAAATCATTTTTTTGCCAATATCTCGGTTCTGAACGGTCCTACCAAAAAAAAATGGTTATCAGATTTGGTAGTAATAGGAAACAAACCAATTTTTCCCTTCATCCAACCTCAATCTTGGGGACTTTTGGTATTTCCGTACCACTTTTGATAGTACGTTCTAAAAGAATAGGTGGTATCGATGCAACGTTACATGTACTTTTTGCCACTGACAATGAAACATTTGTACCTGAATTCATTCAAAGAACGCTGATCGAGTTCTGCCCCGTAAAGTGCTCAGATAACTTTTTGACCTGCTATATCTATAACATGAGAGTGAGAATTAGGGTCTTTAAAACATTAGACGTTTCTTTTGTAATCCTGCAGATTTTTGTAATAATTTAACGAATTTTGCTTTGCCTTGCCTAAAAAATGCAGAAGTTGTGTCACATCCACTGAATGTGTGGAGGGTTAATATGGTATCCCCAACTTCTTTTGGGTATTTAAAACAGTTCGATGAATAAATTCGTTCGTCCGTTTTCCCCTTGCCTGGTTTCATAAAATACATGTTAAAGTAATAATAATAATCAAACGAACTAACGTACGTGAAATTTTTAAGCGATGTTGCCCCAACTTTGGGGTGTTTCCTAGGAAAAATTAGTATGTCTAGAAGAGGCCTACAATTAACTGGTTCCAATGGTAAAATATTTTGCCTGATTTAAACCGGTATTTAAACAACTCCCTGACGACTGGCCTATAGACTATAATTCAGTGTTCAATAAAGTACGTAAAGTATGATAACTTTGGTGGAAATTATAGAAAATGATCCCCACATCAAGAATATCTTGATTATTTTTCCAAAAACAGGCGGATTAAAAAAAGATTGTTTAATTTTGTGCTGTTTTTGCTTTCGATGCGAGACATATTAAAACTTCAAGAATAGTAGATTGTAATACAAGTGTGGCAAGGGCTTCATTGCAAAACGATGTATGCAGCGAGTGTTCCTATCATACGAGTTATGCAATGAAGCTTGCCGCATGTGTCTTACATACTATTTTTTCTACAGTTGTGCAGTTATTTCCCTTTTTTAAAGTCTTTTCAAAACTTTAAATTTGCTGCCTGTCAGATTTTATTTAAAGTGACAGTCATTCTGAAGTTAGAAAATTTGACTTTGTAATTGCAATTCATGTGTAATTAATGTACATTTATAGAAGTTAATTGTTATTACCAGTAAGTAATATAAAATTCTTTACGGTAAACACACTATTTTATTCTGGTGTGTGAAGATGTATTCAAGGCGTGTGGCAAATTCTTTGCCGCACGGCGTGCGGCAAAGTGATATTTTCTGCAGTCATTTTGAAGTTAGAAAATTTGACTTTCAACACAATCGTAGAAAAAACAATTTTCCATGTCCATAAAATTTCTTAAAATATAGGGATAAAGTCAGGTTTCTACAGCCATCCCGTTTAGTAGAAAGTGTGCTCGAAGTTACGGCTCGTACCGGAACCCGATACTTTCATGCGGATTTTTGAAAATCTACAAATTCTGTGTCACTGGGTTTTTTCAGCTTAAATTCTGCATCAAAATAAACACTACTGGGAGTAATTTCCGGCATTTAAAAAATTTGTTTGTCCTGGTTTAACAAACTGGCGACCGGTTGTAGAATATCCAAAAATGTTCACACAATTTTAGCTCATATTGCATTTGTGTAAATTCATTGCAAAATTTAAAAATTACTTTAATACCTTTATTTTCAAGAATAATATATTTTTTTACCAAGCGTTTATTTATTGAAGGAAATGTATATAAAACGTTAATACATTCTTATAACAAGATTATTACATATCGAATGAATTTTAGTACTGCGGTATATCCGCAAATAACAGCATGATATTCTAATGAGGGTACACGGGCATGACTCTCGTGTGCATTTTTTATATACCGATAATATTGGCAAAACCAATAAAACTTTTAAAAGGATGCAGTTTACAACGTCGCAACAGAAGAGCGTTACAATAAAACCAATCTTCTTGAAGTATAGTAATATTGACAGCAGCAACTGGCATTTTAAGTAATTTTTCTTAACGAGTAAGAAAAGTAATCACTTAGTAGCTTCCCTATTAGATCTGGGTATCTGATAATCGTAAATATTAGGCTCTATATGTACGAAAGACACCAAGATTACTTATTATTCCACCTTTGATTTAACCCACTTTATATTCAGATATCATGAGGCCGTTATAAGTGCAGAGGTACAGAGAAACCAAACGCCTAGTTGCCAAACCGCTGGGTCACGTTCGCTTCTAACTGCTGGTTGTGTTTATGAGCAGTTAACTAACCGGTAATGTGCATGTTATCACTTATGTCTATCTTAATGGAGGTTCCCAGTTCGAGGCTGGAATTGGATAAATCCGAATAAATATGATGAATACGATTTATTTCATAGTTTAAGTGTCACGTTTTATTTGAATAATTGACGGAATCATGCATGGCTTACTGCTATGTGGATATCAAATACTGATAGGTTTATTAGGCATGCCTTTTTTGTGAGTTATCGCCCTTGATAACAAAATAAATATACTACAAATATGTTTAGCTTTACCACGAATTAATGGGTTTTGGTTTTTTCTAGGTGTAGTTTATTCGGATTAATTAATTACTTTTTGATAAAGTCTATGTACAGGGTGATTAACGACTGTAGATACTAGAATTGTGTACTCTAACTAGACAGATTAAGTTGTCTTATTAGTTTGAATCTGCTGGATGGTTGGGATGTGTAGTTTCATGGGTATACAGTGTAGATGTAAATACTCCCTTTACCTCATAAATTTTGAACCAGGTATAGTATCGAGTTTATTCAGAGTTCAGATTTTACGTAACTGAAATAATTTTCTGAATTTTCCAGGTTTCTCATGACAAAAAAAGTGTTTCTCAATTTTAATAACACAGGCCTACAAAAAAATTCTTGATCTAAATTTCGGATCTAACTTTCCTGAAGTATTTTGAACCACTAAAGCCTATCTTGGAGACCAAAAAATTTCCTCTCTTGTCAATTTTCCTCTACCTTCCCCTTTTATGCCCTAAAAATGAGATTTTCCTTCATATATCGCCAGTTAATAGGCAATTTTTTTTGTACTTTGTAAAGTTGTGAGTACAAAGTTTGAATCTTCCATTCCGTACTATCTCTCACTACCCCCTTAAGGAGGTAAAAATTGCATTCTCCTATATCAATCGACATTTAAAAGCCAACAAATTTATTTTACTTATGTGGTAAAGTTATGAGTGTATGATGTCGACACGCAAATTAGACATTTTAGAAGAAATAATTTATAAAGTAATAATATTTGAGATGCGTACTCTAAATAGGGTTAGAAATAGATAAGGATAAGGAAATAAAAAATTTGTCGTTAAATTCTGCATAAAAAATGTCCTATTAACCTTGTAGCTTATCCTCACCTATTTCGCACTAATAGCCTCCGAACAGAGCACACAGGTGAAAATCGATCCTATTCGAAGTTTCACAGCGAATATCTTAAAATCGGTTACTTTAACGAGAAAAATGCTCAGGAACGAATTTATTTTTTATTTTTGTTTATTGAAAATATCATACAGAGATAAAATATTCGCTGTGAAACTTCGAATAGGATTGCTTTTTACCTGTGCGTTCCTCTGTTCGGACGCTGTTAGCCCGAAATAGGTGAGCTACAAGATTAATAGAAGATTAATAGAATATTTTTTATACAGAATTTAAGGACAAATTCTTTATTTCCTATGTTTTTTTCTCTTCCGGCGAACAGTTTACAAGATAAAAGTGAAAAATCAGCTTTAAGTCCCAGTTTGGGGTGGTTTTTTGCAAAAAAAGGGACGTTCCACCCCAAAATGGACGGGGAACTTTAGGGCTATCTATTTCTAACCCTATCTAAAGTACGCATCTCAAATATTATTAATTTATAAATTATTTCTTCTATTCACTGTTTTTTAATCTAATTTGCGTGTACTAATTACCGAGGGTTGAATCATCCAGTCTCTCTCAACTCTCACTACCCCTTCAGTGAGGTAAAACTGCAATATCCTATATAAACCAAAATTTAATGGCAACCGAGAATTTAAAAAAAAATTGGTTCATATAGGATAATCTGGGTGCTACTTGGCTCGGATAACCTTACACGCAAGGAGATTCATTTTCGATCAGGACGACCATTATGATTGATATGCATTGCACAGTTAACGTTAACATTACTTGTAAAATTGATAAAGTGTGAAATAAATTTGATTTGATTTAAATTTAACAATTGAAAAATGTATGTGACCAACATTGCACTGTTAATGGAAAGGGGTATATTTACATAGTCATAAGGAAGTATAATATAAATTCCTAAAGCTCACTTTAAATTCCTGAGCAAAATATCAACGTCATTAAAAGTATACATCAGAAGTTCTAACGGCTTGAGCCATCTTCCCTCTGTAGTTTGGTAGTTTCTTAATCCGGAATGCTTGTAATTAGGTTTTAGAATGTCGGCAAAGTTAAGTTGGGCCGTTAACAGGTTAAAGTTTGGATAGTGACTGGAAATTGGCAATGCCATTAGACGCGGCCGGTGGGAGCACCGCTGCACTGCCTTTCTAAGTACAGTCAGTTATGAACTTGCCGGACTGCCGTGCCGTGCCAATTATTGTTCATAATATTAATGGTACTTCAGCATTATGTTTTATGTAGGATCGTTATAGATGAACACGAATTGGAAATAGTCAGCAATATGAAGCGGCAGCCACTACACGTTTGTGGTTGCGCCAAAATTAACTTCGCGCTGTATTTGAGTTTTATTAACTGTTCTGTGGTCACCATTAATTATGTTGGACGGAGGTACGTAATTCGCGTTGAACAATTATTTTGGATGAGTTTATTAGTTGATAGATTAATAAAATGCTATTTTTTAAAGCTGTTTTATTTAATTCCGTTATTTATGACAATACTGGTTAATTATGGAACACAGCGTATTTAGGTTCATTTACAATAATTTTATATTTCAGTCAGTTTTACAAAAATTAATATTTATGGGTACCAATAACAATGAAAACAGGTATTTTCACTAAATGCACAAAAAAAGGATGCTGCCGCGGACAAGTTTTTCGAGTTTATTGCTCCTCATCAGCGTAGCATAGCTTAGGAAGCTTTTTTATAGATTAGAATAAAAACAAAAAAAAGGTTAGAAAGTATAGCATATGGCACGCCATTTGCACTTTCATATCTCATGTAACACATTCAGAGCCTCAAATGAGAGTAGTCAGTATATAAAGTCCAATGTTTACTGCTCTATTGCTACTTGGCAAAATGTAAACCAAAGAATGAAAAACATTATGAGGTCCAATAAGAACAATATAAGTACTTTCGTTTAAGCCAATCCTGATAGTTTAAGAATTTTAAAAATCATCATCAAATATAGAAAGTAGAGCCTTTGGTAGAAATTCGCTTAATATCGTCATGATTTTTCTATGATGTTGTTTTTTTTTACTATTTATTACACTCTTCGTATATTGCATGTGATCGGCACATTTCTAAAACAGTAAATATCACTCGCAGACAAAAAATTTTCATATCATCGTATTAGTGAACGAATTTTGAGCAACTTTCAAAATGTCCGTCTGTCTGTCTATCCGTCCGTTATGTTTATTTTAAGCACGATAACTTAAGAAAAACTAGTCCGATTGTACTGAAATTTTGGTAGTAAGTTAGTGTTAGCTAGAGGAAGAATCCTATTACCTTTAAAGAAAATCAGTCTGTAAATAAGAAAGCTATTAATCGTTTAAAAAAATAGTAATCTATGCAACAAATGAATAAAGTGTTACTTTTTTTCACGAATGGGAAGTTTGACAGGTGAGTGCGGCAATCCCATGAGTGAAAAAAAGGAACTTTATGCATATGTTTCATACAATGTGTTTCCTACGAGTGCTTAATTTCCATATTTATATAAATAAATTTCAAAATTAACTTAGAACGTCAAAACAAATTCATAAATTTAATGTTTCTAAATCGAAGATTGTGAGACAAAAAACTTCAATTGTTTTCAATGCACTCATGGATCCAGCAATACAAAAGAGTGAAATAATGTTACTTTTTTAATGCTTTTTACTTTTTCACTATTACCATAAACATATGTTTTAGGCACTAAAAATTATGAAGAAAAGCTTAGTTTTTTTAACAGTCGCAGAAAACAGATGTTTTCTTAATCTTTGTCGCTTGTACTTAAATAGAAATCTTGCGAAATATTATTTCATATCATCAGTTTTTTCGTTTTTTTTACATTTCACTAATTTTCAGAATAATATATCTAATCATTGAAATATGATACCCGAATGATATAAATCTTACAGACATTCAATTTTTGTAGAAATGTATGATGAACCAGTGGCTAAAGTTTTGATTTTGGAGAGGCGCATGATTGTAAACTCTTTTAATTTAAATACAGTGAAGCAAACCTTGCAATCCAAGAGTCGTGTGTTCGAACTCCAGACAGGTCGGATGTTTTTTTTTAACTTTTTCTTATATATTTTTTTGTACTAACGAGTGTTTCACCAACAAAGCTGTTATCACAAAATTTTGAATGTCCAAAAACTAACATTATTTACAAAAAACTGCTAAGAGTATATTTTCAGCTTGTTTAGAATATGTTGAATGAGATACCTATTTTCTTATTGAGCGGAAACAGGCATACGTTTAGTTACTCGTCCTACTGACTTCATTTACTCAAAATCCATGAGTACTGAGTATATTACCTACTTTCAATTAATTTTTTAACTTCAAAATCATGAAGTCTCAAATCAAGCAATTTCTTTTAAATAATGTTTTTTGTGGCATCGGATTTTATGCACATGTATATTGTAGAGTGGTAGAATAGCAAATTAAATAAAGGAAACTGTATTTGTTTTCCATAATAAAGACGATTTATTATTTTTTTTCTTTGTTAAAAACCAGTCACCCTTCTCTGCCCTGTGGCTCCGATCCTCACAGAGGGGAGCTGGTAGTACCGGTAGCCACTCCCCACTCCGTGGGATAAGTGACTACTAGGTCCGAGAATCGTGTGTCCTGAGTAGACGTAACGAACCGAGGATGACGGCCTTCTGCATTCTGCCGAGTTTCGGCATGCCAGTATGATCTTCAGTTTCGAAAGCACCTCGCTCCTATGATCAGTAACACTATCTTAACAGTATGGCCTGGATAGAGTCTGCGGGAGCCGAGAACTTCACGACAAACATTATGGTCGAGAAGGACTACGTCAGGCTTGTTGGCTTGTATTTGCCTGACGGTGGGAAACGAGCAGTTCCAATAAATTAGACACTTCTCATTTACTACAACGGACTCAATATCCCTCGGAGCGTAAGGCAGCACTGATATCTCGTCTATCCCATACGAGTGCATTAAATGGTAATAAAGCACTCGTAATGCTGCGTCGTGTCTTTGGATATAGGCCGAGACTGCATATGTCGGGCAAGCCGACAGCAAGTGACGCCCTGCGGCAGGCCCTGCAGCTGACAACAGGGACCTCTATACCCATGACACGACTACGATAAACGAGGGTATTTAATACACCATCCTGGTAAGCCGTTATGAATCCCTCGGTCTCAGTCTTCAGCCCGGCTGACCTTAAGAAGGCAAAGGTCAGCCTTTCGGAAAAGCCAAGGTTTTCTATATTTTTATAGAAAACTCCATGCATTGGCTCATCCGTGTGAAGCTGCAGAAAGATATTGTGTTCTGCAGTTTTAATTTGGGCTTTTCACCGAGCAGGTTCCAACTCGCTGACAGAGTCGCGATTTACCCGCTCGGCGTCGAAGGAGAGACCAAGTTCATCGGCTGCTCTTTGTGCTGCCTTAAACAAAAAGACTCCTGTTATGGAGACTCTCCAAACCCGATGTCGCGGTAGGTATAGCCGTGGAACGGACGATTTAGGGCAAACTCCTATTGAGATGCGTCTTCTTGTGGGTTCCTACGTCGAGTTGACGCAATTCCTCTCGACTCCATTTCACTACTCCAAAGGAGTAGAGTAGGATACTTGCCGCGGAGAGCGTTTTTTACTACACTCACTTCTTGGGTGGAGCGTTGCTCGACACCCAAGTATGGACTTCTATCGTTATCCGATGTTATGGCAAAGCGAGTCCTCCAGAGCGGCATCAGTTCTCCGATGCATCTCACTACCGGACCGTGTACCGCAAGATATCGGAGTCCGGCGTTATTATTATTGTTATTATTATTGCCTAATTCATTCACTAAATTAATCCAACACCACTATATAAAATATATAATATAGTTCATGGCTAAACTCTTTTATCTGCTAGGGGCCTGTTAGGACTTTTTTATTGTAACAATATACGGGTAGATCACGAAAATTATGTAATTAAATACAGGTGGCAGTCAAGGAAACAATTTAATAATGTTTAGAAAATGAATAGTTAATACGTTATATAGATTTGTGCACTTTTAAGGCAGGTGAATAGTTTATTGATTGAAAGAGAGAAATTAATGCCAACTAAGATTTGTAACATAACATTATAGCCATTTGGTGATTCTGACAACTAAAGAAAAAATATTTGAGTTAAGTACTCCAATTTTGTTTAGATGTTTTGGATAGCAAGCGTTGCCAAACCTTCTAGAGACTACATTTGACACATTTTCTAGGGGTATTAATGCTCGTAAACCATGACGATTTGTGAATATAGTTTACAATTTGGATGTACTACCTTCATATGATTATGTAATTGATAATTTCCATAAAATTTTCATCAACTGTTGTATGTTTTATGTATGATGATGTCTATACTATCGAATATTTATAACCATTGTTTCATATAAAATTGATGAATAGCTATTTTTACATCTTACGAAAATAAAAAATCAAATTCATCCCCAGTTATTATATAAATTTTTTTTTGAGATATACTGCTCGATGAGCTTTATTTGACTGTTTTGAAAAATCTGCAATTTTCATATTTTTAAGGCCTACTAAACTCCTCTAAATGGGTCGAAATTTCGAGATCCACTATTAGGCAATTTTTTATCGACAAATTGGATAGAGTTTTAGATTCGCAGTTGTCTCAAATATCTCTATACAAAATTTTAGCTCGATACCTCATATAGGGTATTTGTTATTCAATGACAAAATTTAAAATTTCTCACATTCGACTGGCCCTGTATAAAAATTGGTTAGATTTACTAAAAAGGTAAGATAATCATTTGACTTAAAGAACATCAGACACCAAATAAGGAAGGAAAAAAAATTATTCTTTAAATAAATAGTGATTCTATACATTATTCGGTTGCTCTACGTAGGTGCCTTGATGAAAATTTTTCAGATAAATGGATCAGACGGAATAGCTTTTCTTTTTTCTTCCTCATTTAGTGTCTGATGTTCCTTAAGTCGAATGAATACTTTACCTTCTTATTAAACCTAACCAACTTTTTATACAGGGCCAGTCGAAATGTGAAAAATATTAAATTTTGTCATTGAATAATATGAGGTATCAAGCTAAAATTTTGTATAGTGATATTTGAAAGAACTGCGAATCGAATACACTCCCCAATTTACCGATAAAAAATTGCCCAATAGTCGATCTCGAAATTTAGATCCATTTAGAAGAGCTTAATAGGCCTTGAAAATATGAAAATTACAAATTTTTCAAAACAGAAGATGAAGCTCATCGAGCACTATATCTCAAAAAAAAAAAAATTAAATCTGTCAACGCGTTTCAAAATAAGGAGGGTTAAATAGCACACACTGTATTATGATAATTTGGTTTAGTATTTTTTTTGCTAAATGTGATACTTTTTGAGTCATTTAACAAAAACCGTTTTGTGATAGCTATATCTGTTTTCTGTACAAATACATTACTTCTGTTTCATGAAGTGAAGAGAAACAACACAACTAATAAAAAATGGCCTTAAACTGTAATATTATCGTTACCTAGGCTGCTTAAAGCCTCATACCGACCCTGCATCGAACCTCGGAAATACATCATTACCTTTTTTAGTTGATTCGATAGTTCCTTTCTGCTGAATTGCTCTTTCTCTCATCTCCTATATTCCTGCAGTATACTAAAGTCAATTTATTTTGTTTTGTATGCCCTCTGTGTAAACTCATTCAATCTCAGTAAAAGATAAACACAAATCTGCTCGGGGTATAAACTTACGGTTGTTTTATGAAAAATGTCCACGGAATTGAAGAAACAGCCAAAGTAGCTGTACACAAAGAATCCTAATGTTTGTCTTGTAGTTGTGGGGCGGTGAAATTTATCTGATTATCACAACTAACAAAGAACAGAGTAATTAATCTGCCGCAAACTCCTGGAGGTATTATGACGACGGAATGGTCTGGTAGTTTTAGTTAATAGTCCCATGTTGTCTACTCCTGCATTTACCAAATTTGATTAACATACAGTTTTGGTCGTTTAAGTTAATTAGTTCACTAAAAATTAGCTGATATCTCGAAAAATATATAATAAATAAAATTTAATTTATTACAGGCCATATGTGAAATCAGCTTACTATGATCAGCTGTTGGTCAGATGATCATGTTTAAACAACATGTATTATATCTAGTGAATAAGTTTCTGAATGATTGAAGAATGCACTATTTTTGGTAGGTATTTACTACAAAAAAATTATGATATGATTTAAGAAACTCGAACGATCGTGTAGGGTGTACATTTGCATGTTTCGTATGATGAAGGCTCATAGTCAGAAACCACTTCATGGATGGCGTTGTCCACCTACCCGACACAGAAGTTCATTAAATTCAAAATAATAAATCCCTTACTGTTGGTTTACTGCGCCAATCAATGAAATATTAACGTATACAGTTTGTATCGACAACACAGGTTATAGCGTGATCGCTATAAATAAAATTAAAATCGAAGTTAATATACGTATATTTGTTTTTAATACATGTTCATATTTTATGTGATTTTGGTATTTTTAAGTATATTGATATTATATTTTATATCGAATGTTTTTTATTTTTCTTAGCAACTCCATGGAAACTTCTCCATTATGGATCGAGTTTTCCTTTTTGTTTCTTAGTAGGGATTGCAATTTATCGGAAGTTTTAATAACCGGTAAATCGGTAAATAAAAATGTAAATAACCGGTTAACCGGTATTTACCGGTAATATTTAGAATGGATGATTAGGGTGGCGAAAATGGAAATTGTCTTTTTCCATGTACAAAATGATCTAAATTTACCAAAAAACATTTTTTTATACGTATATTTAATATAATGAACAAACAAAAGGTTTTTTTATCAACAGTAAGATGACAAGAGCTTTTTTTTATCGGATAAATTTCTCTTTGTAACGAAATAATTTTGCCAAATCAGTGATTTTATAAGAAAAACTGACATGAAAAAATCGCGAGACCGGAGGTCGAGCGATTTTGTCAAATGTCAATTTTTCGAGCAAAATTACTGATTGGCAAAATTTTGAGTTAAAAAGAAAGGACCCCCCCCCCGCACACCATATAGGGGGATTTCTGCCTCCAGTCAAATTTAATCTAACCCACGTAAAAATGTTCTTTTGGACCCCCTGAACAAATGTTCAAATGCAGCCAAGTCCGAAAAGATTTTCGTTTTCGAGATGGAGCCCTAAAGATCGTTCCAAATCCAAAATCGCCTAAAGTTACCTTGTCTTAATGACTAAATTCTATTGCTGTTTCCATAGAAATCAATAGTAAAACAATATTGTCTTGATTCATTGAATTTCCTACTATCCAAGAACGAGTGTGTTATTTATTAAAAAATATCGGCATTTTTTGAGTACGTGGACACGAATTACTGATCGAAATTGTTTAGGTAAGATTACCACAGAAAATTCCATAATCATAGTTCAAATAAAAATCAATGGACCTGATTAAATTGCCCATTTAATGGGCATTTAAAATAAAAAACATGGTACGCTCTGAAAGTTCAGATAAAAAAGAACAATTCCAATCCTAGGAAGCTCGGAGAACAATAATTCATCATAAGATTTTGAGTCACAGAACTTAACAGAAGTTTTTTATTTAAAAAAAAAGTATCACAACTTTATTCTTGAATTGAAAAAACTGCAGCGAAGCCTTTGAAGATCCACGGTGTCATTAACATGAGTAAGAAATATGGTATTATTTAAGAATTAATTATGCAGTTCTGAATTTCCATAAAATCAAAGCCAACTTTAATTTAATTTTTTCAATTTTAAAACGTATTTGGAACGATCTTTAGGGCTCCATATCTCGAAACGAAGACCTTTTCGGACCTGACCGCATTTGAACATTTGTTCAGGGGGTTCAAGAGAACATTTTTACGTGGGTTAGATTAAATTTGACTGGAGGCAGAAATCCCCCTATATGGTGTGCGGGGTCCTTTATCCATAAAAGAAAAGCTCGAATGTTTTTTGGCAAGATAAATTAACGACAGAATATGATAACGAACAACAACAATAATTTATTAAAAATAATTATAATTTTCCCAAAACGACTCGTATTGTACGGTATAGTTTCCACAATACTTAAAAATTATAGCTCACAGTACAGATTTCAAAGTGACGTGCGACTACTATATGTACTCTGCTTTTGAGGAACAGGCATTTTTATCGGTGATTAAAAAATATGCATCTTTTTTATCGCTGTCAAAGCGACAAAAATGTGACTGTCAAACAGACTTTTTTATATAGGAGTTAATTTATCAAAAGGAAAAAATATAAATGAAACAAATTTAAATAAATAATTATTCTGTAAATAACAAAAATATCCACTTAAATAACAAAAATTATAAACATAAACTCAAATATGGCATTTACTGAATATCTAATCTAAAAATACAATATATTTTTTTAAAATAGCCTGTTAAAAGGGTTAGTTTTTCAAAGCTATATCTGTTAGTCGTCTGATATTTGTGCATAGAATACCGCAGCTGAAGATTCCCTTCTTCAATCGGTGGGTCAATAAGTTAATAAGAATTGGTAATAACATAATTCTAAATGTATTCCAAGATATTTGCGGCAGTGAAATATTCAGTTTTCTGTCGTAAGATATTGTCAATGTCTCTCTTGTATTTCTTTGGGCTTGGTGTTTGGAGTTTACTTTTTATAATATTATTTATTTATTGTTAAAAGTGCTCGGTGTTGGAACAATCACTCTGTCTTTAGTGAATACTAGTCAGTGACATAAATAGAAACGTTGAATAAGTGACATATCGTAAGTTCAGAATTTACCGAAATAACCGGTAAAAAATTAAAATAACCGGTAATTATCGTCATGTGTTTTTTGTCCTAATAACCGGTTAACCGGTTAACCGGTTAACCGGTAATGCAATCCCTATTTCTTAGCGACTCCATGAAAACTTCTCGCTTTTGGAACTTCTCGATTTCCAGTGAGTGAGTCGCTATAGTCGCTATATACACCCCCTCGTTAAAAAAGAAAATAGTCAATCAATCAACGTGTCGATTGCAAAACGTACTTTTTTAATCGGGGTAGGCAAAGTGTCACATCTGTCAACTAATACAAAAGCCGGTTTAACCCTATCAATATTGACAGTTATGACTTTGGCTCCTTTCTTAAAGGTAAATAACTTATCTGAACGAGATAAAACTTTAAACGGTCCTTCATATAAAGGAGTAAATGAACGTTTTAAACGTTCAATGCGAACGAAAATAAAATCGCAAGAGGCAAGATCTGAACTAACAAAAGTTTTGTAATTGCCATGCGAAGTTGGAGGAACAAATTTTAAATTATTAAAATAAATGCGTAATTTGTCAATGAAATAAGGAATATCTGGGGAATTATACGAATCAACGAAAAATTCGCCAGGTAAACGAAGGGTTTGACCATATATGAGTTCAGCAGGTGAACATTGCAGATCTTCCTTGGGAGTTGTCCTAAATGCTAATAAAATGATGGGTAATTCATCTGTCCAATGTGATGTATTGGCTCTAGCTAACAAGGAAGTTTTAAGTGAGCGATGAAATCTTTCAATTAAAGAGTTGCCCTGAGGGTGATATGCAGTTGTACGTATTCTATGAAAACCTAAAAACTTTGCAAATTCATTAAATAATCTTGACTCGAATTGTACTCCTTGATCAGTCGTTACTGACAAGGGAACACCGAATCGACAAACAAAGTTTTGAAATAAAGTACGCGCAACTGTTTCTGCTGTGATGTCGCGAAGAGGGTACGCTTCCGGCCACCTAGTGAATCGTTCAATCACCGTAAGGATGTAAGAGTTACCTTTGGATGGAGATAATGGTCCTACCAAATCTATGTGGATGTGGTCGAATCTGATTTTCGGGATGGTGAAGTTCCTGAGAGCACTTCGCGTATGTCGACTGACTTTGACAGCTTGAGAGTTAATGCACGATTTTGACCATAAATTGCAATCTGTGTTCATTTTCGGACAAAAATAGTTATTTGAAATCAACAGTCTAGTGGCTTTAATACCAGGATGAGATAAGTTGTGAAAAATATCGAATATCGTTCGTCTGTAAACAAGTGGGACAAAAGGTCTGACTTTTGCACGAGAAACATCACACCAAATAAAATCATTTGAATCTGGAATTTGTATCTTTTTTAAAATGAAATTGGTTTTAGTTAGTGATGATTTATCTGACAATAAATAGTTGAGATTTGAATCTTTCTCCTGAGCTTCACTAAGCAACTTTAGGTCAAAGTTAACATTAAGGAATGGAGAATTTTTAAGTTGAAGTGGTAAAATATCTTGTTTTAAGGAAGAAGTGTCGTAAATACGTGATAAGCTGTCAGCTATTACATTATGTTTTCCTTTAACATGTTGTATTTCATAAGAAAATTGAGCTATGTATTCTAAATGACGTATTTGACGAGGAAATCTTTCTGCTTTTGTGAATAAAGCGTTGATTAAAGGTTTGTGATCTGTAAAACAATTAAACTTTCGACCTTCAAGTATAAACTTAAAATGTTTAATTGCAGTATATAATGCTAAAAGTTCTTTGTCAAAAACCGAATAATTGGTTTGTGCTGTGGTTAATTTACGGGAAAAGAATGCTAAAGGAGCAAGAAATCCCTTATTATCTTTTTGCTCTAAAACTGCACCCATGGCAAGGTTAGAACAATCGACTGAGAGAGATAAGATAGTATCGTCATTATTGCAAGGATGAGCTAAAACTACTGCATTACTTATTGCGTCTTTGGCTTTCGAAAATTCGCCAGGTAAACGAAGGGTTTGACCATATATGAGTTCAGCAGGTGAACATTGCAGATCTTCCTTGGGAGTTGTCCTAAATGCTAATAAAATGATGGGTAATTCATCTGTCCAATGTGATGTATTGGCTCTAGCTAACAAGGAAGTTTTAAGTGAGCGATGAAATCTTTCAATTAAAGAGTTGCCCTGGGGGTGATATGCAGTTGTACGTATTCTATGAAAACCTAAAAACTTTGCAAATTCATTAAATAATCTTGACTCGAATTGTACTCCTTGATCAGTCGTTACTGACAAGGGAACACCGAATCGACAAACAAAGTTTTGAAATAAAGTACGCGCAACTGTTTCTGCTATGATGTCGCGAAGAGGGTACGCTTCCGGCCACCTAGTGAATCGTTCAATCACCGTAAGAATGTAAGAGTTACCTTTGGATGGAGATAATGGTCCTACCAAATCTATGTGGATGTGGTCGAATCTGATTTTCGGGATGGTGAGATTCCCGAGAGCACTTCGCGTATGTCGACTGACTTTGACAGCTTGACAGTTAATGCACGATTTTGACCATAAATTGCAATCTGTGTTCATTTTCGGCCAAAAATAGTTATTTGAAATCAACAGTCTAGTGGCTTTAATACCAGGATGAGATAAGTTGCGAAAAATATCGAATATTCGGGGTCACCAAATTTATAGCGTTATCGCTATAAATAAAATTAAAATCGAAGTTAATATACGTATATTTGTTTTTAATACATGTTCATATTTTATGTGATATTGGTATTTTTTTAGTATCTTGATATTATATTTTTATATCGAATGTTTTTTATTTTTCTTAGCAACTCCATGGAAACTTCTCCATTATGGATCGAGTTTTCCTTTTTGTTTCTTAGCGACTCCATGGAAACTTCTCGCTTTTGGAACTTCTCGATTTCCAGTGAGTGAGTCGCTATAGTCGCTATACAGGTCTACAAAAAAAAAAGTCTTGTGATAAGATGGTTCTCATCTAACTTTTCTGATATATTTTGACGCACTGAAGGCAATTTTAGACAGAAAAAAAATTCTATCATGACAGTTTCCCTCTGCCACCACAAGAAGATGAAAGGGGGTGGTAGACGGGAACTGACACGATAGAAAAAATTTTTAGTCCAATATTGGCTTCAGCGCGTGAAAATACTTCAAAATAGTTAGATTAGAACCTTAGGACAAGACCTTTTTTTTTTTTGGAAATTTATGTGATTATAAAATATTTTTCGGTACGCATATGCCCAATTCTGAAAGAAAAATATTAAGTTATGGATTACACTAGGCTCCTATTCTCTTTAGGTATGTAAATATTTGCCTCCATTTTTGGAAATTCGCTCTCTAGCGAGAAACAACACATGAGGTACCCCAAGGAATATTTCTTACACCGGTCATATTCTTAATATGAATAAAGACTATGACAAGCCATGTTAAAATTGTAAAATATGTATGCTTGTTGATTACTTCATGTTGCTAATGTTGATAAAAATATGGTGCGATACTGAGTGTTTCGTGAGTGACGCACGCTAGTGAGGAGTACAGTACCTTGAGATGATTTCAAAATGACCTGTATTATATCCCTAGTGCCCTTCGTTTCTGATATACAGCGTGTTTTCTATTTTTTGCCAAAATTTTAATCGGCCAAATTTTTTTATTGGTTTCGCCAAATCGAACTAATAGCCCGTCGGGCAGAGCGCAAAAAGACTTCTCTTTCTTGACCCACCCAATACTGAAGTATAACCAGATGGGACCTTCACTACTTATTAAAGCATGTTATTTTACATAGGAAATCAAAATTGACGACACTCTCCATTGGTCGAGCCCGAAGATATAAGAAAAAAATAAAAAAATAAAGAAATTCAGAAATTTAAGTTTCAATCAAATATAACTTTAGAACTAAAACATTGCTTTTTGATTTGAAGTGCAATAATAAAAAAAATTCACATAAAAAACTGACAAAATTCAAAAGGATACACAAGTCAGCAACGTTTTTCTAATTCTTAACTCGCCATAACTCGCTTATATAATGAGCTATTTAATTTTTTCTTTCACCAAAAACTGCCAAATTTAATAGGCTTCATTTTGTCTCGATTAATGCTAGGTCCAGTTTTTTAACTAAAAGCGCTACAGCCCTTTAAACACAACGAAGCACACTACGGCCTCGAAGACGCGAGGCTTCCTCTCTCGCCCCCGCTACTCTCTCGGCTCATTAAGAAACGTCTCGGCTGCTGGCCTCGTTATTGTCTGGATAAATATTAATAAGTATATACAATTTTTCTTACATGTAGGCTATTACAGTTTATGTACATTGTAGATTCATTTTTATCAATACGAAACCGCTCGAAGCAGCGAAAATCTAATGGTAAAATCCAACTGTTACTGGCATCAGGTCTATTAGAAATTCTACAAAAGAAAGAAAATTTGCTATTTCATTAAAATTTTTATAAAACAAAGTGGTGGAACTTATTTGCGATATCGATTTTGATTTCATTATTCTTGTCGGACATCTTTTTGTAATAATAATAATATTAGCAGAGATAATACGCATTATCTCTGATGTTAGTAACGCGATCAAAAATGCGTGAGCCTTCATGTAGTTATAATAAAGAAGAAAGAAATCAGTTTGAAATAAAATGGCATTATCTGATTTGTGGAAAATCTAGAAAAATTAAGGATAAATTAAGAATATTTTTTAAGTAGCAATTTGTACAGAAGCGGATGCGGAAACTAAAAAAATATATATATCATAGCTGCAGTGTCGCATTGTCATACAGAAATACAAGGCAGGTTATACATTTATTCAGATGTATTTGGGCTGATGGAAATTATCATAAAATTTGTTATGCAAAATATATTAGCAAAAAAAAATTAAATGTGTACAAAATAAACAACTGAAAGAAAAAAATGTAGCGTTAAATATTTTAATTGGGGTTTTGCAAAAAAAGAATTCCTAACTCTAACATTTCTAAAAACACGCCTTAATGATATATTTGAAGAAATGATGGAAGAAAAATTAGATTACTATAGCAGCGAAAATATTATAAAGTGTTTTGCGAATACAAAGAAAATACAACAGTTCATTCAAGTGATAAAGCTAAAAGGATTTTTGTTGTCAGTCACAAGTGAATCAGGCGAAGAAAACTTGGTTCATGAGAATGAATTGACAATGCTTGATAAAGCTGCCGGTATGTTAAGTGAAGCTATCGCTAGATATTTTAAAACTATAAAAAAACACGACTACTAATCTGAATGAATATAAGTGTAAACAAGAAGTTTCAGATTTATTATAAACATGTATATCGTGGATACTAAATATGTCAGGATAGACAAATTTGATTTAAACGTTATTTCTCTAGTAATGCAATTTATATTAATAATTATGAAAAAAAAACATCATTTACATATCACTACATGTGTATTGTGCCGTCAGAAGAAAAAACCTAATGATATGCTTTATTCTTTTGGCTATGGTTATTCCTACGCTGAAATACGGATATTTTTAACGTCTTTAGCTAGTCACCTATTAGTAAAAACTAATGACGACATTTTTATACCACCTGGAGTTCCTCCAGTAAGTTCTGAAAAAAACAATTACATTCATCGCATCGATAATTTTGATCAAAACGAAGACAGGCTAGATGGTGGAAATCCCACTTGGAATAGTATTATTTAAGAAAAAGAACAGCCTATTTACACTGGCATAGTTAGATCGTCTATCTAATTTTAACCGATTTTAACCCTCCCTTCCAGTTTACATGAAATCAAAAACATAGTTATGTACAAAAATTCATCTAATCGTTCAGAGCCTCTACGAGTTAGTGAAAGCATGGCAAATAATTGTTTTGATTATGTGGTTACCTCTGACACTTTATTGGAAATATTAAAATACACGAAGCAAAGTAAAAACTTTACTAGCTGGCATGAGTTTAACAATGAGATATCTGAAAATCGTTTATTTCTGTCTATTATTTTCCATTTATTAATGCACTATCCGCGTTGTACGACACCATATATAGCGGATTATTACAACTAATATCATGTTATTCAATTTTATTTGTTAATTTTATCATATTACAATAAAGGAAGATTATTCTAAAGCTTTTGTTACGGCCGCTGATTGTAGCCTAGCACGATTTATGGCGAACGCGGAATGTACCGGGAACCAGAGGGGAAGCCTCGCGACTCCGTCGCCATAGCGCACTTCGTTGTGTTTAAAAGGTTGTACCGTTTTTATTTACAGAGCTAGACCCAGCATTAATTGAGACAAAATGAAGTCTATGAAATTTGTCAGTTTTTGGTGAAAAAAAAACATTCGAATAGATCAATACATAAGCGAGTTACGAGTTACAGCTTTCAGAAAAATTGACAATTTGTGTACCATCTAAATTAACGTCAATTTTCTAATGTTAAAGTTATTATTTTTGTAACAAATTATACTATAAAACTAAAAAAATATATAATTTTAACTTTTTTCGATTGAAAGTTATTCGTTGTTGAATATGAATTTTGTTATTTTCATTTTTTTTTGTTTTTTTCTTGTAACTTCAGTCTCGACCAATGGAGAGTGTCGTCAAAGGTGATTTCCTATGTAAAAAAACCTGCTGAATAAAATGAAATAGGTTCTATTTGATTATACCTCTGTACTGGGTTAGTGAACGATAGAGCCAGCCATCCGACGCACGTACTATAAATTCTGTAGGAATGTTTCACTAACACAGGTCTACAAGAAAAAAAAATCTTCTCCAAGGACTAAACCTATCATACCTTAAGTATTATTGTGTGGTGAATCCGAATGTTCAATTTAAAAAATTTTCTACCGCGTAGATTTCGAGTAAATTCCGGTTTTTCTTGTCAAAAAACCGTATTTTGACGATAAAAACCGAGATTTGCTGGAAATCTACGCGGTAGAAAATTTTTTAAATTGAAAATTCAGATTTAGCACACAAAAATACTTAAGGCATGATAGCTTTAGTCCTTGAAATAGAATTTTTTTTGTAGACCTGTGCACAGGTCTACAAAAAAAATTGTGTTCCAAGGACTGATAGGTTTTCATGCCTTAACCCTTTCACTGCGCACGGCCTAAATGCCGTGGCTGTTGCAGTGCGCAATTAATTTGCTGCTAGCGAGTATAGTCGTCTGCAGCAGTTTGGTTCGAAGGAGTATTTTTTTTTATTTCTTTTTTTCAGTTAAAAAAAAAATTGTCACAATAAAGCATGTAATTTTGAAAAAATCATAAATCATAACGTATACAAACTAAAAAAAGAATAATTTTGATATGGTACTATGGTAAAAAAAATTTGAAGCGCGATTGCAATCAGCCGATTCTCACCCATAAACCTGAACACCGCGAGAAAATCCGGCTAGGGCAGTCAGATCCTATTTAATTTTGAACCGCGAGTTATCTCGTCTGGAGCAGTTAACCCGTTGGCGAGTATACTCGTCTTGAGCAATGAAAGGGTTAAGTATTTTTGTGTGCTGAGTCCGAATTTGTAATTAAAAAAAAATTCTACCGCGTAGATTTCGAGTAAATCCTGGGTTTTATCATCAAAATACAGTTTTTTGACAATTTTGACATTTCGAAATCTGCGCGGTAGAAATTTTTTTTAATTGAAAATTCGGATTCAGCACACAAAAATACTTAAGGCATGATAGGTTTAGTCCTTGGAGCAGATTTTTTTTTCTAGACCCGTGTAATAGAGGTCTTCACAATTCAGTACCGCAAACTAAAAAAATATCAGGAACGAGTTCATTTTTTTTCTTTTGGCATTTGCCCAAAAATATCACCCTGTATATGGATTTTTGAAATTTTCAATACCTAATTTAAAAATACTCTAATAACGTACTTAAACCATGTTAATTAGTTTGTTTCGCACACTTTTAATGCTTCGAGAATCAACAACTGGTTTTCATAATAAATCAATTAAAAAATATTCGGGAACCTTCCGGCAATAAAAACATCAGTAATTACAGAGGTGACATTAATTTTGCGGTAAAAAATTGAATTTTACTCTCTGTTAAAATTTGTCACATATCGTTTTCCAAAATAGTAAAAAGGTAAAAATATCAGCAAACATTAAAAACAAATAAATTTATTAGAACAAATACAAAAGAGTAACAGTTATAAAGCACCTAATATTTAGTTTAATTAATTGAAGGCAGCCATTTAAAAAAAAATGTAATTACCTTTTTTTTCGTATTATTTCTGTCCATTACATTTTAGGTGTATTATCTTAATTTTGTGTAAAAATTCGTATACGGATACGATTCGATTGTTCAAGAATGAGCATATATTAAAACTGTAGTTGCCTAGTTACGTATATGAATAAATTAGAGAATTGTACCCCACATTATGAAAATCATGCAAAGGTTAACTGCAGTTTTCTATTTCCAATTTCAAATAAAGCCAATTAACATGCTAACGTTTAATGAAGAGTGTGATTATAAAGAACAAAGAAAACAACAATTAAGTTAACGTGAAGGAATCTTACTCTACTTACACAGTAGGACTACTAAATGAATGCTGCTGCACCACAATTTACGAGCCATAACTCTCTTCTTTAAAATGTTTTAGTGTGCTATTTTATTTGCCTTCTTTAATTCCTTCAGTTCCTCGCACCCTTTGCAGCCGTCTGCTTTAGTAATGAATCAAAATTTCAAAACGCTGCAGTGCAAATATATGAACAGACTTTAAAGAGTGCTTTGAAACTGCACACATCTATAGACGCCTAAGGTTTTAAATGGAATTTTAGCAGAGTGATTTTTTAAATCTACTATTTTTATTAGCATTGCCAGGTGGATATAAATGCTGCCAAATGAAAGTATCATTCTTATTTTCGTTAGTAAAAGTAACTGCTTTGAGTATAATATATGATCTTTGAGCGAAATCTACAGTCAGATTGGAAAATTGACAATTAACATAATTAGGACTGCCCATTGGGGTGGGCCGAGAATTTTTTTTTCATTCATTTTTCTATCGCTGTACCCCAGAAAAGTTGCCTATCGTCTAGCTAAGCAAAATTAAAAAAAAAAATCAAATCAAAAAATATCTTCCGGTGGCGCATCGTACTTAAAGTTTTGAATAATGGCGAAATTTTGCTGTTTTTCATCAATTTTTTATAATTACCAAACTCACTACTATTGAAACGTCCTAATGTGAAATTTGGGGCATGAGAGACATGAAAAAAAAATTACAACCTCTAATTTCAAAATATTTATTGTTCGCGCAAAAAGTTCAAAAAACACAATTTTTAGTAGAAATGGCAATATTTCCTAATTTCTGCTAATTTTACTTTTTCATTTTTAGTAAATAAACGGAGAATATATTTATCATTTCTAATTTTGTTATTCAAAAGAGTGCACTTTAAAGTTAGATTTTTGGGAAAATCCTGGCATAATAGATCTTGATAGGAGGGTCGTCCTAATGAAGCTGCCTCTTGCGTCAGCGCCACGCACTTCTTTAGATGTTTATGTCACAAGTTTGACACACCGTTCTACAGCCTGGGTGTGACAAAGCAAGCTTTGGAACTCCGGTTGCGATGGTGTGCCTGTATTAGATTTTTTATGTCCTCATACGTGATGTTCCTTAATAGTGGATGATGAGAGACAGTATCCCACCAAATCATGTTGACGTACTCTGTTGCTTCGAAGTTGAGTTTTGGCGTGGTGAAGTTTCGAATAGTCTTTCCCTTGGAAAGTTATCGAGCTTTCAACACTCGACGCAGCCCCAGTTCTCTGATATGTCTTTTTTCACCCACAATCATTGCAAGGATCAAATTTTCTGGGTGAGCAAAGAAATCGTTTCGCTCAATTACTGCGTTGATGACTGTAAATGTTGAGTTAGGTATTGTAATGTTCTGATGGCTTCAAAACTATCTTTGGACCATCTGTGAAATTTTTGCTGGTTTTAGTTTTGAACCAGGAGAAACATAAAACATTTCGAAATAAAATGTATCAATTGCCTAATTTCATCAGTAGGTTTTTCTAAGCTCATGTGTTTAGTCTGAGACCTCTGTTTGCTGTCATCAACCGTCTCGAATGTGAAAGGTGACCAGGATCACAAGCTGTTAAATCTTTTAAAATTGAACTTTATGGCAGCAGAATTATTAGGTAGGTATAATTGATACTTGCTCAGCACTTTTCTGTCAACTTGAGAAATGGGAATCTAATACAGAATGGCACACCACTGCTAACGGATTTCCAAAGCATCCCTTGTCACACGCAGGTTGTAGAACGGTGTATCAAACTTGTGAACGAAATATTTAAAGAAGTGTATGGCGCTGACGAAAGAGACAACTTCATTAGGACGACTCTTCTATCAAGATCTATTGTGCTAGAATTTTTCCAAAAATCTAACTTTAAAGTGCAGTCTTTTGAATAACAAAATTAGAAGTGATAAATATATTCACTGTTTGTTTACTAAAAATGAAAAAGTAAAATTAGCAGAAATGACGAAATATTGCCATTTCTACTAAAAGTTGTGTTTTTTGAGCTTTTTGCGCGAACAATAAATATTTTGAAATTAAGAGTTTTAATATTTTTTTTCGTATTCCTCATGCCCCAAACTTCATATTAGGACATACAGCATTTCAATAGTAGCAAGTTTAGTGATTATAAAAAACTGACGAAAAACCGCAAAATTTCATTTTTTAAAACTTTGATTGCGATGCGCGAGCGGAAGATATTTTTTATTTGAATTTTTTTTATTTTGCTTAGCTAGACCATAGGCAACTTTTCCACGGTATAGCGATAGAAAAATAAAAAAAAGTACTTCCTCGACCCACCCTACAGCCCATTAGTGTGAGGAAGTTCAATATCTGTATTATAAGAAATAAGAAAAAAAGTGTAACAAAGTTGACTATTTCAAAAATATCGTGAAATATACAGTCCCTTTACAGCGGGAAAGCTTAAAGTTGGATTATTAGTACAATTTTTTTTGAAGTGCTGCAGCATTGCCAAGTTATTGCGAAAAATATGGAAATTCACCTCTAGATTTCAAAAATATAAAAATATAAAGAGTGTTCCAGTTAAAAATCAATAGTAGAAAGTAGTTAAAAAAAGTAGAAATAATAAATAGTGGAATAGTAGAAAGTTCCGGTGAAACCGGAAGTTATGGGAACTTGTCAGATGGATAAAAGAATGTCGTTTTGGTAACATGCCCAGTTTCATCTCAATCTATTAAAAAATTTTAAAAAATGGCAGCGGGAAAGTGAACTAGTTGACACTCGGTATAATTGAAAAAAACAGCAAAATCTTTTCCAGGTTATACATGTACGTCAAAAATCTTCTTCCTTTTAGGGTTGGATTATTCAGTAGGTTAACTAGGCTACAGCGAAGGGGAAACAACGCGCGAAGGGGTGCTCCAGCAGTTCAAAAACTAATTTTATCTTCCGAAGCCGGCGAGCGACGTTTACCGTTTACCACTGAAATAAAATGTGTAAGGAAATTATTTATTCGTTATTTCATTATTATTTTATTTTGATGGAATTATCGAATTTATTATCTCTGTACTGTAGCAACATTTTATAGAATCATTTATAGGATTATATTACAACAGAGTTCGTAAGCAAGTTACGTATTGTTCTGAAGTATTTTGATGTGCTGAAGTCAATTTTGGACAAACAAAAAATATCCATTGAGTCAGTTTCCCTCTACCACCAGACGAAGATAAGATGGTGGGGTAGAGGGTCACTGACACAATAGATTTTTTTTTTGTCCAAAATTGGCTTCAGTGCGTCAAAATACTTCAGAAAAGTTAGATGTGAATCTTAGGACAAGACCTGTGATATTATACAATATCGGACTATGGTCTATATATTGCACTATAGTTTATTTTTGTATACTATCGATAGTTGACGTTACGCCTATAATTACAAATGATCCTGTACAATACCTAAAATTTTTTAGAGGTATTAAGAAAATATATATATTTATAATTCCCTGTAATTCATAAATGATAGGTTTCTAACTAAGAATTTGATTCCACCACCATGTTGTTAGGAATATTTCAGAATTGATGTCCGATGTTTAAAACCGAGCATATTGAATATAACATTTTGATAAATATTTCACATATTTATTCCCTTTTTGGTTATTGTACGTTGTAGTTATAGTAAAAGACATTAGTCCATTAAGTCGCATCGAATTAAAGTCTACACTAACCATTTAGAATTTTTATTTGCGAGGATTCCCCAGGTAGTCCCTAAAGGATCTCCTGTACTTCCTGGTGAAATTAGCTGGAAGCTAAGGATTAGGCACTAGTTACATAATCCCAGAGGCAAAATACTCTAAGGGGCAGTTTTTTCTTCCACCATTAACTCCTACATAAATTTATATAAAGGTATTCTGTGCAAAATTTTAAAATTGTAAAACTTGACATAGTTATTGTCTTATTTGAATTTTATTTTGAGGCAAAATAAAAGCGTTATATGTTAATTAGGGAATAGAAATACCAGCCTATTTATGCAATCATATACCAAGATAAAAATAGTTTTAATTATATGATGCACAATCAGGTATTTTGAAAAAACATGCTCAAAATATAAACGAGAATTTCTTTGTACCTTAAATGGTTATGTTTTTGCATACATTAGTATGTCTTTTGATTGAGTCCGTAAGAGGTACAAGGAATCATAAATACTTGAATTTTACTTTCCTCGTTTACTGCAAGGAAATATTGTATTCATCAAAAATCACTCTCCGCGAATTTTTAACGTTTGAAAGTACGTAAGTTACGAAAATTAATCATTAATTTCTTCAGTCTGTTTATCTGTTATCGCTAGTTATATGTACAAGACTATTTGACAGGGAAAAATAATATTCGGTAAGTAGTTGACGCTATTGTCAGAGAAGAAATGGTACGTACCTTTAGTGAAGAATATACACCCCAAAAAAATTAATGAAAGCAATGTGAAGAAGGCATATTTGACATATAGTTAACACAACAGCCGGTGGCTTCCTAAAACATTATTAAGAAACGATGGTGGAAAATAATATTTGGACTGTGGTCGACACTATAGCCAGGGACAAAATCTAATGTACTTTTAGCTAAAAAATATAGAGGGTGTCCCACCGAAAACTGTAGAATTTCTAAGAAAATTGGTAATAATTCAAAAAGTCGCAAGTTAAACCTATGTACAAAAAGAGGAATTCAGTTTTACATAGTTTAATGCAAAAAAATACAGGGTGTTCTATTTGACTTGAAAAAAGTTTTCGCGCCCAAAATTTTGTACACCAGATTTCCTCTTTGACGAAGATTACAGAGATTTCCTCCAAATTTCTTCAAATTTTTTTCCAAAACATTTTTGAACAGCGGAGGGAGAAATCCGAAAAGCAAAAGATTTCCTGGGATTTCCTCCGATTTTTTTAGGATTTCCTTGAATTTTAAAGAACGGGGGGGAGAAATCCGAAAAGCTAAAGATTTCCTGGGATTACCTAAGATTTCTTCGAATTTTCTAAAATTTCCTCGGATTTCCTTCGCTTCTTACCTCTCGTTATCGCGGTTTGAAGTTGACAAAATGTATTTGCATCTGCTTCCGGCAGCCCAAATATTCTTGCGACTCCTTCATTCTTTCCTAGTTTGTTCATGATACCTTCCTTTGTTGTTATCTCTATGTATTTTTATTTTTAGTCTTTTACTATTTTAATAGTAGCACTCTTTTTAGTAGATGTTTTATGTCTCCTATTTGGACATGTCCCCAGTTTTTCTTCTTCTTTTAGTTTTTCGTATATGTTCTGCATCTATTCTGTGGTCCTCATCTTTTTTAGCTCTTCGTATTTGTTATTTTTTTCTTTCCTTGTGGGGCCATGTAGGTGACTTTTCTCTTTTTAACATTTTGCCGCATTTCAATTTTTGAACTCAATGCTGTTTAGCATATATTTCTTCGTACTGTATTAGGGGATGTCCCGAGTATTGTTTGGTGTTTTGTTATTTCTCTTGCGTCTTTTCTGTTATTGTATTTCTAATTTCTCATATAGTACAATCTATATAACATAACATAACATAATATAAACATATAGGTAGTTCTCGTCGCCATCGATTTTTTGTATTTGTTGTTTCCTTTATTACTTTCTGAAAGATCCATTGCATTGGTGTCTTCTGACAAAATATTAGTAGCCTGAGAGAAATTTGTATCATGTGTATTTCCACTGAAGGCCTGGAAAAATTCAGTTTTGGCAAAATATACTATGAGTTATTGTTTAGTTCGGGTTTAAAATAGTTTCAATTCGACTGATTGTTGCTAATAATTGTAGCGGAGCGTTTATTTTTTTATGAATGAAAGATTTAGTTGAAGAATGTATTGTCTATGACCTGGTCATGGGATGACAAATTTGTGATCTAGCAGATCTCTAGGAATATCGTACACCCACAGCCAATATAAACAAATCAGAGTTTATTTATTTATGATATGTATTACGCCCTATTTCTATTGGAACTTACTATTTTAATATTATGCAGCAAAAAATTATTACATGCAATGTTGAAAGATATACGCTTTTAATTAAGCAAAAATTTGCTTACTGAATTTGGTAGCAATCAGAAAATCTCCTATGTATCAATAACGAAGACCTCCATGCCGGTACATACGGGGATGTTTCAACTCCCAATAAATCATGTATAGCTACGAAACAAACTGTATATGCAACTGTAATTCAGTATTTTTGTCTACTTATTGATTTATCACAGGTCTTATCCCGAGAGCTCTGAATTTTATCGGATAAACTGCGGGTAGCTTTTTATTGTAAAATTTTGCTTAGAAAATGTTCGAGATTTAATAATTTATCTTAAAAGCCCGAGACCGACGATCGAGGGCTTTGTGCGCATTTTGCGTTGGTACACAGTAATTATAAAGAAAAATAATAATTCTTGAATTTGTAATATGTTTTATTTTGTTTTTAGTTCAATTAAGAGTAAATTAAATCAGTTAGTTATGTGCATTTAAAAGCTAGAGGTAATTCAATCGCTGTTAAATTTTAGCAAAAGCTAGCTTGTTAAAATATAAAACTGTTGTCATTGGTTGAAATTTAAAAATTCACGAAATATCATTGGTCTATAATTTATGAGGGAAATAGTCACACTTAAAACATTATTTGGGTCACGTTTTAATTCGCAGCCGTCTTCTCTTTTTCATACACGTGTTACTTCCACTTCATCAAATGAACTCATCTGCGAAATTACCCATTCAAAATGTCAATTGTCAATCAGCGTGTATAATTTTAATTAATTTTGACGTAGAAATTAATTATTATCTTTCATATAAATGCGCGGCTCAACGATCCTGGTTTAGTCATGTCAAACTCAGATACAAAGCTTGAAATTCGAGAAGAATAAGGGAAAAGGGGATAAGACCGAACATTTCGTATATAATATAAAATGGGGCGCGGTAGGTCAGAATAGGCCAATTCCGATGTTGATTGAGATGAGGGTATTTTAACTAAACATCCCCTGAGTGTTTTCGATTAATTTCAATTTATTTGCTTAATAAATATTTAACTCTGTTTATTTACTTTCAATTATTCGAGTTCTATACAAAATTGAATAAAATATACAAGAGCGTAATCAAATCGATCTTTTTCAATTTAGTTATTGTTTACTTGTTAAATGTTAATTATCAAGGGTATTTTTAAAATGTGGCGTCGAGTAGATGTAAACATTCTATTTTTTTAATACTGTTACAAAATGACAACTTTTGAATACCAATTCAGTTTTGAAAAGTTTTTCTTTCTATTTTATCTTTCATACATATTTGCAACGTAATGTTTTATTTTTATTTTGATGCAATTACTTTCTAAATTCAAGGCCGATAGCAATTATGAATTCAGTTCAACAGGAATTGTTAATAACGGTGTAGATATTATATACTTTAAATGCCAAAATTAGATGTTAACACGATCCAGCAGCAGGGACCCGACATTGTCGGTACGCTTTGAAGATAATTGGAATTCCAGCGGACCAGTTCACTTTTACGAATGAGTTCAAAGCATACCGACATGGCTGGCTCCCTGCCGCTGGATCGTGTGTAGACAAGTCATTGAATTTTCTATATAATTGTTGAACACTTATAGTATACACTCCGCAGTTTTTTGAAAATAAGTTAATTTTTTAGGAATAATTGCTATATTTGCAATCTTAATCATCTCCCGATGATGTGGTCTTGATTGACGAAACGTTCACACTACAGGGTGAACCCGAATCGACAAATGCAACAAATAGATCTAAATTTTTTGACAAAAAGGTCACTATAAAAAATTTTGCTACCGGCGCTCAAGGCGTATTGAGTGATGAATATGTTGACCAACTATCTATCGCGCTCTGGGTTCGAGCCTCAGCCCCGGTACGAATAAAACCGGAGTTATGGATGTATGTCTGCGTTTTTCCAAATGTGCAACCCCCTTCCGGACAGCCTTGGCTTTGGATTTGGATCTTATATGTGGTGTTTTATGTTTTATGTTTATGCTTAAAATATACTATTTATGTTAAGAAAATTTATTTTCCTATACAAAGCGCTCAAGAACTCTAAAAATATGAATTTTGCATAATTATAAATTACTTTATTTTATCAAATCTGAAATTATGAGTTTTAAAAGAAAATCAGTTTCAAGTTTACAAACTTAAAAAAATCATACTATGGAAGAAAAAGATGATATACGTCTTTAGACTTCTGTTTGGACACTGGTGAAAGAATTGTGGGACACAAACAGTTTTATAAAAATATTATTTTTTCGCACGAGTCTACCTTCAACACGAAAGGCGTATTATTATCCCAAAATTGTCGCTTTTGGGCGTAAGACAATCTAAATTTTACAGTAACTACAAGTAGTCAAAAATCAAAAGATAAGTATATGGTGTATGGTGGTGGTGTTGGTGGTTTCCCAATTAAGTGTACAACAGGATTTAACTAATAAATATTGGTCGAAGAAAAACACCCCACTCTTTGCTCCGGTTTCCGCGAAACAAGTGGACAATCCCCCCCCTCGCTCATCAAAAAATATGAAACTGAGGTAACAAAAATCTATCCAGATTTCTTCGCCCCCGTCATCAACATTTTTTCGGATTTCTTCTCTCCCCCCCTGCCCCTTATCAATTTTCATCTTTACAAAAAAGAGGCATTTCATAGATTTTGAGGGGCCCGTCAAGCTTAGCAATTACAGGGCCCGCAATTTGATGCGGGGACATGGATAAACTTGCCAAGGAAGGCGCTGTATCTGGCGAATATATTCATTTGAAAATAAGTTTGTCGGACTGGATGAATTTTTCTAAAAAACATATTATTAAGTAGAGGGAGTATTACAATCAGTACAAAAATAACAACCCAAATAATCGATATACCCAAATTGAAAACGATTTAAATAAAAACCTTTGGTTCCAACACTTAGAAGAAAGTAGAAAACTCATCACCACTGTTACTAGATTGAGATTTGGTCATGCTTGCTTTCCACAACACCCGAAAAGGATAGAAGTTATTGACACAGACAGATGTGCGTTCATGCGGAGTCATTTGTGATTTAAATCACATCTTTTTTGGCTGTTCATAAAGAAATATTGCGTTTCCTGAGTAATGTAAACCAGCTATTATAAGGCATTATAGGTTTAGATTTGTTCAATAATGTGTTTATATCCCTGTGTATAATTTACCTCCTATCTGTGGTCTTAATCCTGTGTGTCTTTATAAATGCCCTGATTTACACCTGGATGAGAAAAGGGTGTCCTTGTTTACGTCCTTGTTATTAGTCATCAAGTAATTTTTCCACTAAGTCGTTTAGGTTAGCTCTTAATACATGCAACTGGATAATTAATTATGTCCAATGCCATTAAAAGAAAATGTATGGTGTGCAATTACAAAAGATAGAAGTATTGGTTCAGGAAAAGTCTTCATTATAATTCATACTGTATGTTTATTGAGTACTTACTTTGGCCAGAATTTGAAGAAGAAAATTTAGAGAACGGGCCTATTTTTAATAAGACAGATGTCCCGCGTATTCGTCACTACAGGTTAGAAATTGGCTTCATACTCATTTTAATAAAAAATGGATAGGTAGATTTGGTCTCATTCATTAGCTGGCTCGGTCCCTTGATCTAACGACATGCAATTTATTTCATTGAGGATGTGTAAAAGAAAAAAAATTATAAAAATCGTTTAATCCAGGATGTTGAAACTTTAGAAAAAAAATAATTGAAGCTATAACAGAAGTAAATTAAGAGATGATTCGCTCTGTTTTTGATTAATTTAAAAAGCGATTACAAAAGTGCGTGGAAGTTAGTGGTTTTCATAAAAACCTAGTTAACTGAAACATTTAGTTGGTAATTAAAATATTTTTTATTTAAACATTTAGAATTTGTTGTTCTTAAAATAATGTTTTTTTTCCTAAAATTTTGGATTATGACTAAAAAATATATCATAAGCAAATTTTTCAAATTTAATTTTTATTAAAAATGAAGAATAAAGGTAGTTTACTCCTGGTAAAATTCATATTTTTGAATTTTTTTTTAACCGTATATAATAAAATAATTTTTTTAACACAAAGCTTTTTCATAAAGAGTGACTTTTTTTCAGAAAATTAAAATTTAGGTCCATTTGCGGTATCCGGGGACACTATATACTCTAGAGTATTATTGTGTTTGTAGAATAGTTACAATACTCTTCATGTGCATTTTTTCCTTAAAATATTTCATTACTTTTATATTTACTTATCGATTTTTGAACACAATAGGATTCCTCCTCTAGCTAACACTAACTTACACTTATTGTTAAAATTTTAATACAGTCGGTCTTTTAAGTCTTTAGTTACTATGCTTACAAGAAACGTGACGGACATACGTGCAGACTCATGGACAGACAGACGAACATTTTGAAACTTCCATACGTTCCATAACACTATGATATGACATTTTTTTTACAAGTGATACTTACGGCCTTGAAAATATGCTGGATTCACTTCGTTTTCGTATTTGTGAAAAGTGTAATAATGGTAAAGAAGTAATATATATTAAACTTAAAAATTTCGTTTTATTTACTTAGATCGTTGCATCTAAGAAATCGACAAGTAGTCTATATCAAAAATCGATTGATTTATTGAATTATATAAAATATTTGTTATATTAAATGTAGTACCAACATATTTAAATAAATAATTTGTGAGTAAAACATTATTGGAAATCTCGTCATTCTGTATCTATTTTTACACATTCAATATTTACCGTATAAATATTTACACAGAATCGTACATAAATGTAGAGATCTCATAAAATCTGGTTAAATCTTACCCAATATTCGCTGGTTTTATTCTCCGCTGCCCTGTCACGCACTGAATAAAATTGATAAAGCATATTTTTCTAACCGGTCGTGACGAATACAGAAGACGAAAGGAGTCTCACGATCTTAGGAAGAAATAGAACGTTTTATGTTCAATTTAAATTTAAAACTCCTCGTCTAAAATATTTACATCATCTCTATGTAAAAGTTTGTAGTGAGTTTTAAAATTTAGATACCTGTCATGCACGTATATGGATTCAAAATGATAACTGGAAAATTTTATATTTGGGAATAAGAGATGTTTATTACATGACCAGAGTTCTAAATAATAATATTAATAATAAAAGTGCTTTATTGACAACACCAAAAGGCAATCGACCGAAGTTCTCCCGCCTGTTACTAAAGTCATTTATACAACGTGATCTACCACGACATACGGAAAATTTAACAGTAGGTTGTCCCCACCGAAAGAAGTTAAAAAAATGAAAAATTAAAAAAAATGTCCAAAAAAATTACCTTATTTTTTTGTAGAAAAGCGCCGTCAATGACGTTAACCAATCTGACGTAACACGGTACAACCATATCACTATCAGACTTGGGATTGACACTACTGACAGCAAGGCTGGATAAGATAGAAGTGACTTTTTGGTTTTAATCAAATTACACTACAAAAATAGCGAAATAAATTGAAGACATTGACCCCATGCTGAAATATCAAGCAGATATACGACGGCGGTTACATTGGAACCACTTCCATAAAAAGTTTATTTACGTCCGATTTAGACTGTTTTTGTTAAACGTAGATCTCTGAAAAGTTCATTCTTGTGATATATTAAATATAAAACGCTTTTATTCTTGTGGGCGGAAAATGGAATCTTATTAGCGATTTTTCAATTTCAAATCTGAGGACTCTACTGAATTTGACAATCTCTCAAATGGGGTTGTACCAAATTTTGTGAAGAAATTCCTGTTTTTGGATTTTCCCGTAAGAAATTAAATTCCCAAATTGCCAGTGAAAATCCACTCTTGCACGGGATTGTGTGTTTAAAAGAGTGCCTTGATTCGAACAACTGACAAAGGAATGTCTAATTGTTAATTTGTGTAGATTTTACTTGTTTAAACTCCTGCTTGTAATAATAATTATCGCTGCTTTTAGTTGATAGTCCAGGGAAAACCAAATGGCAAGAATCGAAGAGGATGCCCTTCAAAACATTAAGCTGATGTCACCAAGACATCATTGGTGAGGCTGTGCGCCTAACAGGTAACCGTGATGCCGTCAGACGTTCCATACAGCAACGGGAGACCAATTAGAGTAATGCAGGTCATAAAATATCTGTCAAGTTGTTGTGAATAATAAGAAGAAATGCGTTATTCTTATGTATATTTACCGTCGCCAAATCTAAATATACAAGAATAAGAATCTCGAGGAAAAAACGTAATAAAATGTAACCAAATACACTTATAACAATCCTCTTTATGTAATCTAAGACCCACTTTTTCAACAGCTTTATTACGCATCCTCAAACATTGCCTTCGGATAGTTTATAGTACATATTTGACCAATATGACATTTCATTTTCCCTTTTCGTAAACATTCTAGGATACATGAAGTGGTTTTTGAACAGCTTTCGTCAACTTCGGAACTTCCCAATTCCTTTATTTAGTGGCGACATCTCAAGCTGGAGTGCATGCAGTCAGATGTAAGGCGGATGCAATTTAGTGTATCATATTTCATTTTACCAGGAGTATATTTTGGTTTATAAAATTATTTATGATATGCATATATGAAAATGTATTACGAAATTTTGTATTAGGACAATTTTTTAACAATTGTACCAAACATACATTCAATATTTTTTTAAGTCGTGATTAGAAAAATGTGTTATAGTGGGTGCGGTATGACTCTTTTTGCGGCATTTCAACTCCACGCGATGCGGTTGTTTCTTACTCCAATTGGATATATTTTCAATTAGAACGCGTCAATATTTTCCCTTAGGAACCAAGATGGCGGCCATAAAAAAAATTAATTACAGTCACTCATATTGGCGCACAACATACGTTTGGTTAAATTATAACTGGTGAATACGGCGTCTATTTTCAACTAGAAAGCAATATGGGCGCTATAATTTGATCAAATACACCGTACAACTTTCTAAAAAATTTTATATTTTCAAATTGAATATGTTGGGTATGGTGTCTGGCTGTTTTCTGCATCCTGAAAGCAAATATTAATTTTTTTTCTCATAGGAAGCTACAAAAACCTACCAACTGTTTTATTTCATATCAAGTAAGTTTAAGTTCCACAAGATTCTACAATATGAATATAAAAAATATCTTGTATTATTTATATTTCACTTTTATTTCCGTTTTTCGATTATTAATATTAGCTGTTTAAATACTGTAATATATAAAACAAAACCTATTAACTTGATCTAACAGAAAATAAGAACTCCAAATTAGTGATCAGGGAATAAAAAGTCGGAAATCATACCCAATATTTTCAATTGCGAAATATTGGATTATTTTATATTTCCAGCATCTTAATATAAAATACGTTGCCATATTGATTTCTAAACAGTATTTTCGTGTTCAGGAGGTCAAGACTAACTAAAAATCATACCCTACATGAAAAATTTTGGCAAGGTAATTTTTCTTAAAAAAAATGTCCGCCATCCTGGTTTCTAAGGGAAAATGTCAACGCGTCCTAATCTAAAAAGAATAACTTTGGTGTAAGGACCACCCGTGCCAAATAGCACCCTGTGGGGTTGAAGTGCAGTATTCGTCCTATTTATGCGGCACCCACTATTATTATTGATATTAAAATAAAAACCTATCACAATTTTTATATAGATAGAATTACCTATGTTGATCCTAATGATAATAGATGATATATTTAATCAAAGAGAGCAACACAGTGTTATACAATAGTCTAAAGTTGATTGATTTTATCGGGAAAATCAATTACAGTTTTAATTTTGATAGTTACCTAATTAAGTATTTAAAAGCAACATAAATTTCGAAGATGTGAATAAAAATATACTATACTAATTTTTTGTCTGTTAAAATGTTGGACGCGCTAAATTGTGAGTATTATATATTTTTTGATTAATTTTTAAAAATCACATCTGACAACGTTGGACCAATATAGCTCTCAAGAGCTTTAGTAATATACGCCCAATTGTTCCATTTCCTTTGATTGATTGATTGATTTACCAGCGTGCGGTAGGCATTGCTGTCACTTCCAGGGTTATACAGCTGGACCTGCTACGTCCACGCCGAGTTGGACTAAGATCATGCTTGTTGCCAGCAGCGAGAGCCACATGGCGCATGGTAGAGGAATTTGGGATGGGAGGTGTAGGTATTTGTGAGATGCGTTACCGCACTGTGTCGTGAGGGAGCGTTTAAGTTCCATTTTTTGTGTTTTTGGTTCTGGGTATCTGCCTCTTCTGAATCTTCGTGTGAAATATGTGTTGTGTCTTGATATGGAGTGTTTATTACTGTTTATGCTCCTCTTTTTGTGTTTCTGCTTCTTCAAATCTTCTTTTTCTGAGTCTTCTAATTCCTCGATTTCCGATGCTGGGTTGGATTTGGGTCATGCTTGTTGTCAGCAGCGAGAGCCACATGACGATGGTTTTTCATTTTTCCCCTCGCATTTCTTTCTCAGTTTGTTTATGATCCTCTCGATTGTTGTTTTCCACGTGTGACATGGTCTCCCTATTTTTAGTTTGCTGCTGTTCAGTGTTAGCGTTTTCTTGAGTAGGTTTTCTGCTGTCCTTTTTGCTTTAACCTTCTTGATCCTTTCCCTTATCTCTCTGCTTACCAGGATATGGTCGAAACCGGTCTATGGTTAAGAACAGACAAATGATAGTTGGTTACTGATCACGATTTGAAGGTGTAATTTAATGCAGGTCGGGGGTATTTGCTCGCTGAGTAGTTGTTTTCTTCAAATCTTATTTCATAAATAGTGAGTATAGCCCACTAAGGCTAGAGGTCGCCGCTCTTGGTACTCGCAAAAAAAGCGGTACTTGCAAAAAAAGCAAGTCGCTATACGCCAGTGACATTTGTCCGACGTATAGTAGCATCTGACCATATGAGAGTTTACCTCTCACCGTCACTTCATTTGATTCAGTTTGTATAAGACTAGCAAGTTGACCACTATCATTTGTCTGTTCCATGACCTATGGCATACTGAGCCGAAAAAGCTGACGTCATCGCCGGGTACTTGCAAAGTACCAATACAACTCCCCCAAACTCAACACCATTCCAAGAAGAAGTTACATCTCACGTTCGTAACCTACATCCCAAATACCGCTCCTAATAAACTCCGTAAACTACTCACCACACCAATCTCAGGAGGCAATAATCCGGGAAATTCCCACAAAACATCCCTCCCCAGTATCATCCTTTCCCTAGAAAATACCCCCTTTGAGGAATCCTGTACCAGGACAGCAGAAAATATAAAAGTTTTAGAAACCAAACCATATCCTCTTAAATGATATTCATAAATATCCAAACATTTTGCCGTAAAAACTACAGTTTGCTATAAAAACGGTTTTATCTACAAACGATAAGCAAATTATCTGAAGCAGGTTTTTATGACAAACTTTTCCTGCACTACTGACCGTATATTTACAAACCTCCTGTACTCCCATTATTGGCCTTGGCATACATAAATAAAATGCATATAAACACTAGAAAATATGCATATCTAATTTTATTATAAAGAATTCAATGAGCATTATCTCCTGGCTACCACCAGCCATTGTTCAGACGTTTCACGTCAACGCGCGTTTGTAACGTTTGAGCAAAATCTATAATATGTAATATACATACTCTTTGAGATAATGAAATATATATATAGAATTCCCATATCACTCTACATATAATATTTGAATAAAGAGCTTTAATTGGTAATTGGTAATTGGAGAACATAATACGTTCGAAACCGGTCTATGTCTGGTTAAGAAGAGACAAATGATAGTTGGTTACTAATCACGATTTGAAGGTGTAATTCAATGCAGGTCGGGATATTTGCCCGCTGAGTAGTTGTTTCCTTCAAATCCCATTTCATATATATATCACATGGTAAAATTATGGCCAACATACTCTAACACCATGTATAATATGAAAAAATATTACCTAATTCTGTTCTGTATATTGATGTCCTAACTCACTAGAATATATTTATAGCTAAGCCAAGAAGTGTAGTTTGTAGATAAATGCTAAAAGTGAAGCGGCACGTGTTTAGAATACGTATAACATGGCAGTGTGCGCCGGCTGAGAGCGTGCCGCTCCACTTTTAGGAGCCCGTACTAGCATTTATCTACTGACTACAATTCTTGGCTTACGTATACTTCCTCATTTGCCGAAGGGAAGTATCGTAATCGGAAAAAAAAATCACTCTCCGAGATTTATTCGAATTTTTATGTTTCAGACTATGTAGATTACAAAAACCGCTGCCCAAGGAATCACTACTTCCACGTCCAGATTCTCTATCCAAGTCACTCACAACGAAAAAACTTTGTATGTGGAAATGTGGAAATAATTGTTTATGGAACTTTAATAATATAATATTTAAAATCCTCTACCCCAAAAACCCATAAAACGATACCCCACATCGGTAGTGGGGTGGGGGGTAGTGGGGGTGGATGAAGTAAAAAATATTTTGAGGTTTCTGATTCTTGTACATACACTAAATCACAATTTTTTTTCATCCCCTTTAATAAGAAGGTGGGGGTGGTAATGGGGGTGGCTAATGCCAAACATTTTTTTGAGACCCTAGCTTCTCTTGTATATACTAAATACCAATTTTATCGACTATTACCTGCTTGATTTACCCATTTACCCCAAATTTACCCCAATTTACCCCAAATTTACCCCTAACCCTCCGTCAGAACAACATGAAAATATAATCTAGTTCCAGATCTCGTTAAAATACATACGTGTACCAAATTTCAAGCCAATATCTTAAACGGTTCCAGAGTAAACGTGCGCACAAAAAAAAGTTACAGAGACAGAAATTTTTTTTCGCTCAAACTTAAAATCTCGACATTTCATGACATTTTAAGCCTATTTGAGCAATAAAAAATTTTAAAAATTTTTTTGTCGTTACTATACTTCCACTGGATGTGGGTTTGTCAACCTTTTATCTGTCTATCTGGCGCTGTAACTGCAAAACGAAGAAAAATCATCAATAATAGATGTTTATGTAACCAGTTACGAAAGACTTTATTTTGTGTAACCAGTGGATGTTTGCGGGACGAGCGAAGCGAGATCCTGCAAAATAACACGAGTTACACAAAATTGTCTCGCGAAACGTGTCACCTACAATATTTTTTCTAATTTTAAACGTCTGAAAACCCTTTAAACATAAATGAAATAGGTGTATTTAAAGATCTTAAAAATTAAGTAGTGTTTTTCATAGTTACCTTTGCCGCTATTATTACACATTATAATTTTAATGTCAAAATTGACAAACGTCATTTAGCCAAGTTATATATTATTTGAAATCGTAATTGATAGCATAAGGTAAATCGTGTTAATGAAAAAGTTTAGTTAACATATTTTGAAGGAACGAAGAATTTAAAAGCTTCCACTTTATGGACTCAGTATTCAATTTTGTGTTGAATAAACATTGTTTCTTTTTCATAATTGATGACATAACGAACTTTTCTTCACCAGTTAGGTAAAATTTTACTTTTCATAACTATGAAAAGTTGGACGTTTTGACACTTACGTCAGTTTTGAAAAGTGTCATTTTATATGTCAAATTAGAAAAAAGGTGTTTATATATAACAGAAACTATTAAAAACTTCCACCAACTACGTTTCCAGAAGGTATATTATATAGCACTTGACATGTATAGTTTTACCTATCAATGATTTCAATGTATTTTAATCTTGATGTTAACTATAGCTGTTTTTTATTTTCTGTTTGTATAAGAATTATAACGCTCCATAAGTTTTCTGAAAATTTGCAATTTTGCATATACGAATGAAATCAAATAACCATAACTTCTTTGACTAATCATTTTATTTGTTTTTTAATTTCGGAACTTCAGGTTGAAAGTCATAAAATAGATTTATTTTTAATTACGAAACTATGATATTTATACGTATCATATCTAGCACAAATGAACTAATAACGAACTAATCGTTTTCAGTTCTCCATGCATTCTACTGAAAATAAATTCCACAGCCTTCGTGGTTTGCCTGTATTGCGACAACATATGGATCGGTCAGAAATTGCCTCTGATGATTGGAAAAAAGAAACAAGCTACAAGATTAAATACTAAACTGATATCATGGTTCATTGGCTATTTACGCTGATTCACTGAATTTTCACGCCTCGAGATTTCGTTGGCAGCTGGTGCTTATTTGGAAATTTCCGCGTTGCTTCGCTTCCACTATTTTATTGTATTAACCTTGGAGTTGCCTAATTGTTGTATTATTCTTCTATAATGTTCAAAATAAAATATAATAGATGACAACGGACAAATATTGTAAATAAACAAGATGGAGACTCGCAGAAGTACCAGGTACCTAAATGCAAGATAGGTATTAAATTAATAAATATTTAACACAAAAGAGATATAGAGAATTAAAAAAGTGATATACATACATATTGGATAACATGGATCGAAAATAACTTAATATTCAGATTACTCCGTAAAAGTACTAAGTACTTGACGGTGGAGCATTTACCAAATATAACTGGTCAAGATTAATCAGTTGTAGTAGAAAGTAAAAAATGGCGTTTTTTACTTTAATAAAAGGATATGGAAAAAAAAGCCAGATGAAAAATCGCATATAGTATATATACAATATGAATATGTATCTATTCCCATATAAATATATTTGCTTTCTTCTGCCTTATTTTGTTTTTTTTTTTGACTAATTAGTCTACTAATATGTATGTTTAAGGTCTATTACTTGATGTATTACTAACCTAGGAGTATTTTGATTCCATAATTTTACTTTTTTCCTGTATAATGATAATGATGTTATTCTTTTTATTTCGGGTGGTAGGGTGCCATAAATTTTCAAGCCAATGAATTTGTGGTTTCTTTGACCAATTGCTTTGTTAATTTTGGGTTTAGTTGTCAATATATTTTTATTTCGTGTATTGTAAGTATGGTCTGTATATGTGACATGATCTTTGTTTTTATATAGTTGCATTAGTATTTTTTCACAAAAAATTTTCCTTAAACATCCATTTTCTTTTGTTACTTGGTATAGTTTATCGATATTGTAAGTAATATCCTTTCCGTAAATAATTTTAAGCAGCCATTTTTGAATTATATTCAGGTTTTTTAGGAAATTATTACTTACACCTCCTAACCAATTATACCATATATTAGCTGTGACTGCACTAGGGAATAGTATAGTATGTTAAGTTTTTTTAGGTTTAGAAATTGTTTAAGATATTTAAATGTAGAGAGCAGAGTTCTTAACTTTTTTACAATATAATTCACCTGTAAATTCCATCTAAGATGTTTGTCTATAATTATTCCTAAATATTTAACAAAATCAGCCTCCTCAATCATCACACTGCTACTATCACTATCTAATTTTATATTTAGTGAATCAAGATTGGGTAGTTTATTCTGATAGGATATAAAAGGGAGATATTTAGTTTTGCCTTTATTTATGGTGAGTTGTAGTCGAACCTCTGTTTGATTAATTTAAAGTCTGTCTCTGTCATAGTTTTTAATTTATTCTAAGTATCGGTTACTTAGATAATTACGGTATTGTCAGAAAAACTCAATATCTTCCCTTTAGATGGTAATTTTAAGAGATCGTCTACATAAATATTAAATAATAATGGACCCAGGACCGTACCTTGGGTAACGCCATATAACCTCTCTCGGGTCGCTTATAGTAAAATCTATTTTTACTGCTGCCTTCGAGTCATTAAGTAACTTTCCATTAGTTTAAATGTATTACCTCTAATACCGATATTTTTTAGTTTTTATAATAATAGCTCGCGACTAACGGAATCGAAGGCTTTTTCCAAGTCAATAAAGATACACAGAGTAGATTGACAGTTATCTAATGATTGATAGATATTGTTTGTTAAGTAAACTATAGCATCTCCTGTTGACATTTTATTTTTAAATCCGAATTGTATGTTAGATAATATTTTATATTTGTCGAGGAAACTATTGAATCTTATTTTAATAATTTTCTCGAAGACTTTTGCTACTGTAGAAATCAACGATATGAGTCTATAGTTTATTACTTTAGTCTTATTACCATTTTTAAAGAGATGTGTTATTAATCCTATTTTAAATGCATTGGGACATTCTCCTTTTTCTATTATCAAATTAATTAAGTGAGGGTTCAGATATCACATATCCGATTTCTTGAGCGTGTCTGCAGTGATTCCATCATTACCTGGTGCACCCAAATGCATAATGATTTCCTTAATTTCAAATGGGTTGGTCGGAGATAAATAAATTGACTTACCACATTCAAATTTGGGTTTGTTGTATTTTTATTTTCTTCGCTAAATCTCTGCCTACATTAGTATAGTGCTTCACAAAGTTATTTACTATTTTAACCTTATCTGATATTATGGTGCCATCTTCTAGTTTGATTTTGTTTATGTAGTGTAATTTTCTATTTTCATTGCATATATTTTTAATTGACGCCCACAATTTTTTTGAGGAATTTTTATTTTAGTTCTTATTTGGTTTTTATACTAATCTATGTTAGGGTTTTTTATGATTAAATTTAATTTATTACACCTTTTGTAGTCATTCTCTAGTTCTTTATTATCCGGATTTAATTTCAAGCTTTTTACAAAGGCTGTTTTTTGTTTCAACTGATTTCATTATTGCTGTAGTAACCCACGGTTCTTTTTTATTTTCGATTTTTTAATTTTAATTATTTTACAGTGTGAAGTAAAGCTTAATATTCAACACACTAATATTGGTTTCTATGCAAACAGCAACAGAATTTAGTCATTACGACAAGGTAACTTTGTCAATTTGCCGTATTTTTACAGAATTATATTGTTTTCTAATGTCGAATGGCGATAAAAAAATTGTATATAACTCGATACTAAAATGTGTTCTCGCCTTCGGCTCGTACTATGAACGCCCCACTTGTGAAAAAAAACACTTAGCCACGTGTTATATAAAATACTATTATTACACAACTTATACAAAGCAAATAACTATACGTATCCACATCTACACATATACTCTCTTTAATATTTGTAATATATTGTAATTAAAAAATTTTTATACTGAACAGTTCTTGTTATAGGCTATTGTCTATGTACAAAAAAGAGGGTTGAAAGGAACTAAAACGTAAAAAGGTTTTTATTGTTTATTATGTTCAATTGACCCCATGATATGAAAAAACCGCGGAGTGCTACCATTTAAAGTGGTGCGTTTTTGAGATCGAAGTAAAAAGGTCCACTTTTCATATTTTTTTTGCTCGAAAACTATGAATTTTTTCTATAAACACGTCAATAGAAAAGTGTGTAGAGAATTAAATTTCCAATCGAAATGGCACCTTTTTTACAAAAATACGTCCAAAAAGCAAACAAAAAAAAAAACGAAAAAATGCAATTTTTTATTTTTTTTTTTTATTTTAGCCTGTAACTATTTTTCGGGTACATTTATTTTTAAAAATTTTTATTGTCCAAATAGGCTTAGAATGTCATGAAACGTCAGATTTCAAGGTTGAGCGAAAAAAAAAATTTCTGTCTGTCGGTCTGTAACTTTTTTTGTGCGCACGTTTACTCTGGAACCGTTTGATATATTGACTTGAAATTTGGTACACATATGTCCTTTAACGAGATCTAGAACTAGATTATATTTTCATCTTGTTCCGTCGAAGGGTTGGGGGGTAAATTGGGATAAATTTGGAGTAACTTGGTAAATCAAGCAGGTAAGAGTTCATGAAATTGATATTTAGTATAGACAAGAGAAGCTAAGGTCTCAAAAAAAATTTTGGCATTAGCCACCCCCATTACCACCCCCATTACCACCCCCACCCCATTATTAAAGGGGATGAAAAAAAAAATGTGATTTAGTGTGTGTACAAGAACCAGAAACCTCAAAATATTTTTTTACTTTATCCACCCCCCACTCCCACCCCCTGTCACCACCCCCACCCCACTACCGATGTGGGGTATCGTTTTATTGGTTTTTGGGGTAGAGGATTTCAAATATTATATAGTTCCATAAACAATTATTTCCAGATACAAAATTTTTTCGTTTGTGTGACTTGGATGGAAAATCCGGATGTGGAAGTAGTGATTCCTTGGGCAGCGGTTTTTTTACTATTTTTTTTTTTCAAATTTCGTCCTGTAACTTTTTTCTGGTGTAGACATTATTATATTAAAGTGAAAGCTGACTTTACGCCCGTTGAAATGGCGGCTGGTAAAAGTCTCTACGACAAATAGAAACCTAGATACAGCGTTTCGAAGAGTGTTACTTTTATTAACTTTCTTCCAATTTTTACGTTCTTTTTTAAATTTCGGCCTATAACTTATTTGTCAAATGCAAGTCCAGTAGCCATCGGTTCTGCTTCTGAATGTATTGTAACATTACTATACCGTATGAAAATTGATGGCCAAAGCACCTGTCGCTATAAGTTATTTCAGAAGTACTCAACAGGTGCGAAATTCTCATTGTCCCGATTGCCTCCAACAACTGATGCTGCTAAACCTCATGGTTTAAGAACTTACTTGCAAATGCAACATTGGCAAGGAAATATTGTAAATCCTCTCATCTGGGGTTGGAAAAGTTCAGAAAATGGACTAGTACCAATTTTGACAAATAAACCTCCCACACCACAAGTTTTGCTGGAAAAAATAGCCTGTAAATGCACCAAAGGATGCAGAGGAAACTGTGGTTGCAGGAAATTGGGAATGAATTGCTCCATTTTTTGCAAAGAATGTGTATCTGGGTTTCTATTTGTCGTAGAGACTTTTACCAGCCACCATTTTAACGGGCGTAAAGTCAGCTTTCACTTTAATATAATAATGTCTACACCTAAATTCACTCAGAAAAAAGTTACAGGACGAAATTTGAAAAAAAATAGTAAAAATTAGCAAAAAAAGTTAAAAGTTGCAAATTTTGAAACGCTATATCTCGGTCACTATTAATCGTAAAACTGTTTACAAAATCTCATTTTAACGTTTCTTTTTTTGTTATGCAGCAATGTCTATGCCTATTTGTACCCGAAAAATAGTTACAGGCTAAAAATAAAAAAAAAATAAAAAATTGCATTTTTTCGTTTTTTTTTATTTTGTTTCTTGGACGTATTTTTGTAAAAAAAATTTTGACTTCTGAAGGTGCCATTTCGGTTGGAAATTTAATTCTCTACACACTTCTCTATTGACGTGTTTATAGAAAAAAATCATAGTTTTCGAGCAAAAACAATTATGAAAAGTGGACCTTTTTACTTCGATCTCAAAAACGCACCACTTTAAATGGTAGCACTCCGCGGTTTTTTCATACCTTGGGGTCAATTGAACATAAGAAACAATAAAAACCCTTTAACGTTTTAGTTCCTTTCTACAGTACATGGACAATAGACTATTAACCCAGTTGATAGATACGAACGACAGCGACTTCAGTATGAGAATCCACGTGCTTATGTTAGTCGTCTTAAAGGTGTATTTGTTACAGTATCATAGACTAAATGGCAATTAGTTAGTACTAAGTGTTATTAATTTATTATTTGTATCTACTAGCGTCTGTCTGGTGAAAGTGTTACAGTTTTGAAAAAATTATCGTACAAATGTTTAAGTTAATTTAGATCCACTAAATGTAAAGTTACGACAAAATATTCTAGAATTCCTGTTTGTATCTTTACTCTTATATTTAAATTTCATTTTACTCTGAAAAACATTTAAGCCTAGCCATAACGAAGAGAGTTAACCCAAATAAATCAGACTGTATATCCATCCATTCCATATTTTGCTTACACCGCCTCGTTTAAGAACTCCTTGAACGCCAGTTTATAACGAATATGAGAGATATTTGAAGGGACATTGGAACTTTATGTGGGAGCGTTATCAGGCGGAGGCATTGTGTGCGAGTTCTATCTGTGACAACTGCCCCACCGAGGCGATAACTGCTAACGAGCTATCCTGCCATCCTGTTATCCTGCTATCTGCGGCAAAGGAGTGCCAACGGCGCTGCCTGTAGTTAGTCTGATTAGACACATGAGTCTATATTAAACTTATTCTTCGTGGATGTACTGTACAATTTTCTTTGTTCTCACACTTCTCACAGGAATAATATTAGAGCAGAGTTGATAATTGGAGTTAGTTAGAGGGTTTTGGGGCCTGTCTGGATTGCGAGAGGTTATTTCCACAGAGTAATTTAGTCCAGGGTGCCCCTCTCGATGTATTAGACATGGAAGTAGGTTAATTTTTTAACGAAGTTTGCCAATAGAGCTTCTGGAATAGTTGTGTGATATTTGTGAAAAAAAAATGCTAATTGTGAAATTCTCTTTGTACATATTAATTGAAAAGGAACTGTTTTTTTTGTAAAGAATTTGACTTTTATTTGAAGTCGTTAATTGGTCAATGGGATACAATTTTTATAGATTTTTGATTAAATCAAATAGGTATATTATAACCCAACAACATATTTTAATAATTCTCGTAAAAAGAATTGGACAGAAATTCATTTATTAACACGTTGAATTCAATAATATAAAAAATAGCTTTTTCTATTATCGTGCCAAAAGTTTAGTACTAGTGCAAAAAATAACTACTCACATAAGTTACTTTTTGGACTACTTTGACGTTTGACAGTGACAATTTCTGGAATTAATTTTCAGTTGTCAGTTTGAAATCTGAATATTTAGTTGTAAACTATTGAAAATGAGAAAAACTGTTTAATTCGACCGTAGAAAAAATGTTGTGTGTAACACGTGCAAAAAGTATATTTTTGCACTTAGCATGATTGCGGCTTTTGAATTCGTCTCGAGCTGCAAACTTCATGTTTTCGTACAAAAAATACGCACTTTATGCACTTGTTTTTCTACGATCATACAAAAAGTTAATACTTTTTACACTATTTACAGTGCCAAAAGTTTTTACTTTTTGCACTAGTGCAAAAAGTAACTACTTAAATACTTAAGTAAGTTTCTTTTTGCACTACTTTGACGTTTGAGAATGACAATTTCTGGAAATAATTTTCAGTTGTCAGTTTGAAACTGAATATTTAGGTATAAAACTGTTGAAAATGAGAAAAACTGTCTAATTCGATCATAGAAAAAGTATTGTGTGCAACATGAGCAAAAAGTATATTTGTTGCACTTAGCATGATTGCACCTCTCGTTTTCGTCTGGAGCTGCAAATTTCATGCTTTTGTGCAACAAATACACTTCTTGCACTTGTTTCACAAATAACTATTTGTTACCTCTTATCCCATACACAACGGCGATTGTTTATTTTAATATCATAATTTTAAGGACACTATTAAGAAGTTTTCGTGTTATTTTTTATTAATGTTATTACTAATTTCTTGTTCTTCTGATGTAAGACGAGATACTAGACCATGTAATTAATAACTATAGATAGGACTTAGCACAATATATCCAAATGCTATAAGAACCCCATTAAAATGGGAGAACCCTTATAATTTTTTTTTTTTTTTGGTCTGTCCAGCGGACCATACCAGTACATCCTTACGTATTTGGTAAGGATACACAGGTCTGGTCTGCAGGTCAGACCATTTTTCTTTGTTTAAGGGGTGTTTTTTGGGGTTGGGGGTGAAAAACGAGCGATTCTGACAATTCTGACTTGGGATTCGGTTTCAGAGGGTCAAAATACAAGGATACACTGTAGGCCAGACCACTTTTTTGGTGTTACTCGATTTCCGATTCGACACTTGGTAATTGAGATATAGAGGTCATTCAAAAATGCCAATTTTCCAAAAACGCTCTATAGATTGTAGTCGAAAAAGATAGACGTTCGCGGTTTATGCCATTGTTTGTTTCTCGAAAATCGAGCTCAGGACACCTATATTGGTTTTTGTCTATCTGCCATAGTTTTAGAGAAAACTCCAAATCCCATCTAATTTGGTCCACCCTGTACATACAAATGTTAGAAAATGTACAGAAAAAAATTATAAAACAGATTAATATCATTTTGCATATACTAGTAACTTTTCTTAATTAGATGAACTTTCTAAGTATAATTTAATGACACTAAATAGCAGAAGAACTTACTTTGACATTGTTTATTTGTAGAAACTTCTACAGAATCTTTCGTATGGCGTAACTACCTTAAATAAAATATTCAAAGAACCTCTTCATACATTATACCAACTAGAAACTTTGAACTAAAATCACCTCCTGTCAGGCCCGTCGAGAGGGGGGGACAGCCGGTACAAATTACCGGGGCCCAAGCGCAGCCAAGGGGCCCCTAGCCGTGTTAAAAAATTGCCATCTCAAGTATGTTAAAAAAATACCAACTTTTGCACAACATGTAATTAATAATTAAAATTAACATAACTTTGAGTATAATTTTGAATATACCAGCTAATTCCAGTCGTCCTGACTTCTTTTTAAGGCGTTTCCGGCTGTTATCTAAAAATTTCAAATCATTTTATGATTTTTATGAACCGTAACTAATTACACGAAGTTTAGTAATCAATCCCGCTATTTATTTGTTACTGGGTATGTACCTTTCTAAACGGGTCTACAGACGACTCAACCAACCAACCAGCCGGCCTTCTCGGTACACTTTGAAAATTGGCATGACAACTCGTAAAAGTGAACTGGTCTGCTGGAATTCCAACGTCTTCAAAGCGTTCCGACACTGTTGGGTCCAGCTATTTTACGAGTTCGCATGGCAAGCTTCAAAGTGTACCGAGAAGATCGGTTATTAGTTGGACCGTAGACCTCTTAAAGTGTCTGTCTCGAGGAACAGATGAATTCTCATGGTCTTCGTTAGTCTGTAAACGTGTTGACGTGTTGTGTCCCGTAGCGACCATAGCGTAATAAATCGCTAAGGACAAAAAATTTATTTAGTCGTCTTGTGCTGGTAGATTGTAAAGTCTGTGCGTTACAAACTACAAATTCAACTAAGTATTTTCACCGTTTGTTACAAATCCTCCAAAATTCAATTCAATGTTGAAATTTTCTATTGCTAAATAGTATTAAAGGATATTTTACACTATACCCATTACTGTAGCTCAAACAGAACGATCTTTTAGTTTCTTAGCGCGTATTAAGAATGTATTAAGATCAACAATGGCTCAAGATCGTTTGTCAGACTTAGGTTTATTAGCTGTTGAAATTGTGATTTTAGTGCAATAATAGAATCATTTGCAAGTTACGAGGCCCGAAAAGCCCCATTATATTAAGTAAGTCGAAAGTAGGTACATACTTTTCCAAAAACTGTTTAGGGGTTTGTTTAGTGTTTGTTTAATTAATATTTTATTTTTTAGATATTTTTTGATAAATAATAGTATTAAAGTATTTGTTATATGTTTTCCTGTATTAAGCTATTTAATCAATTAAGTCCAAATAAATATTTAGTTGTCGTTATGTGTGCTTCCCTATGTTCAGTCTCGACAAAATTGATACCAGATACCACAAATCATCAATATTTTAATGCCGTTACGTAGCCTTACATGGATTTAAAGGGCTAGAAAAATACCATGACCCTGAAATTCCTGAAAAATTTTCACTTGCGGCGTTTTATACGACCTACTGCCCTCCGGACCCCCCGTAGCTCGCCACCTATACTGACAGTGTTGGAGCCCGGAAAAACCTTTTGTCCCGGGGCCTGCTCTGGCTCTCGACGACTCTGCCTCCTGTGAGAATGGCAAAGGGCTATAATTCATTTCAACGATATCTCTATCTAAACATATTCAGAGATACACATGGAATGTTTACAAACAAATTAAAAAATAGACCACTTAATATATGCAGAATAAAATAAAAATTTGGTAAGCATTTAATCTCACATTTCTATAATTTATTCTCTGGCTCTAATACATGTTATATGTCTTGTTTTAGATATTTTAATTTATATTAAGTTAGGTTAGGTTAAGTATAGGGTGACAATCGGGAACCGGATGTTTTTGGAACGCATAGTACGGAGAACAGAGCAGTTAGAGAAGGGCAAATGCGATGTTACTACCTTTGTAATGTTGTGCCATTTCAGTAGTGTACGATAAACATCGATAGTCTGAACCATCGAGAGTTATCGATATTTTTACAAAAACGATCGATAACTATCGATAGTTTCGATAGTTTAAAGTGACCATATTTGAATCTTGCTAATTCAGGACATAATGGAAAAAAAAAATCAAATTTTAAAATTGTTGAGCTAGAGGGTGGAAACCTGAAATGTTTCGTTGTTTCAAAACTATTGAGCGGGGCGCAGAAATCTAAAAAATATATTTTTTTGTCCAGATTTTAAAATTGATGAGCGGTGGGATAAGCGGGGGGGAGAAATGATAACGCTGTAAACTATCGATGTATCGTCAAATACTATCGATAGCTTCCGATAGTAAATGACCATCGATACTATCGATAGACTATCTATGTTTAACGTACACTACATTTCAGTAACAATGGTGCAGAGGACAGTAGAGCATCGAATATTTGCATACGACACGTTTATCCGAAATGGCGAGTCACTAATAATTACACAGTGGCCTTTTCGCATTCGCTTTAATATTGGTCGACACCATTATAAGATGGGTCAATAATTTGAGAACAACTGGTAGTATAATGAAGAAAATGTCACAAGGTCCACAACGTACCGTAAGAACCCCTGAAAACATAGAGAGAGTGAGAGAGGCGCTCACCAGAAGTCCTTCGCGGTCCGCACGAAAACATGCAATTGAGTTAACCATGAATCGGTAATCGGTTACGAAAATCTTGCATAAGAATTTAAAATTCCACCCCTACAAACTACAGATTGTTCAGAAATTAAAGGAAAGAGATTCTGAAACTCGTGAGGATTTCGCTGCGAGAACGCAAGTGATTTTGGAAGATAATTTAGGTTTGCAGCTTCAAATGAGCGACGAAGCTCATTTTCATTTAGATGGAGCAATTAATAAACAGAACTTCAGATACTGGGCTCTTGAAAAAGTCACAGTGTGGTGTGCCATTGGCTCTACTTGCATTATTGGTCCCTATTTTTTTGAAGAGGCCAAGCGTACCGGCATCGTTAATTCTAACCGCTACGTTCAGGTGATCTACTTTTCTTTTTATGCCAGAACTACGCAGAAAACGAATAAATCCAAGGAATGTGTGGTTTCAGCAAGATGGTGCCACGGCACATACTGCCTACGCATCAATGAATGTTGTCCTCAACATGTTCCCAGCAATTCATTTCACGTTTTGGAGATGTGCCGTGGCCTCCAAGGTCTCCAGACTTGCCAATTTGTGTTTTTTCTGTGGGGGTATTTGAAGTGTATATGCTCACAGGCCCCGTAATTTGGCCGACTTGAAGAATGCATTCGTCAGAAAATCATGACTATTGATGAAGAGGGTCGAAAACTGCATCCAACGCGACGAACACCATCTCTATGACATTATTTTTCATACTTGATACACATCATAAATGGCATTGTGTAAGCTTCATTCTGGTGTTAATAAAACCTTATTATCTAGCAAATTATTTGTGTAACACTTATTTCAAAATCATCCGGTTTCCGAATAAACAAATAAATAAATAAATAACTGCAATATTCTTGCAGATTTACACGAAATTTGACCATATTGATTTCAGGATTCTCTGATAATGAGCCTAACGTTAAAACTTAATAATTCAATGACAATATTAGGTAATAAGGACAAACTAACTGGGCGATCCGATGGTGAAATTTTACTTATTGAAGGTAAGAATCAATATTAAACTATGATATGACTTGTGTTTGGAAGTGGAACAAAAATACGCAGAAATTCGGTTACTGCTAAACCTATTTTGAACATGTATTGTATATCGTTTCCAATTTCTGACAAACACGATGGATTGAAGCGAACAATTGGTATTTTGATATCAGTATATCATGTTTGGATGAATGTCCATTACACAATCGGAAAAGATCGAGAAAGTTTTAGTGCGCTCTCAGCAGCTATCATTATATAGATGAGATTCCGTAGCAACACGATTTTCTCTGTTGCACACCTAAGAAGTGGTAGTGTGGGTAAATGGGTAATAGCGGGAAATGGGAGGAAGTACTTTAATTTTCAGTTTCATTATAAAGTTTGTACAGTCTAAATGTGCTATAGCATTTTTCCTAATTATGTATATGAAATTATAAGCGCTAGAGTTAGATATTATTATTACTAGATACTCCAGAAAGCACAATTAATTATGCAAACGAATGTCATCATATTCCGTGGCTGATATACAGTAAATAGGACGATACATAACTAGATGCAGTGACGGATTAAAGTATTTGCCGCTTTACGCATACCTAAAACGTTTTTTATGCATATAATATCACCCAGGACTGAGGAGAACGATACACTTCTTAAAACTTATTACTTATTATTGTCAAATCCTAAAAATAATGTTAGGGAAACCGGAAACAAGCAGGTATCTAACAATTGAGTCAAAACAACTTACCGCGACACCGCGCCAATGATAGACGGCACCCGACAACCGATAGCGGCATAATGAATTATGTCCATTCATATGTTAAACAAAGTTACAAGTGCAAGATTTGCAGTCGAGCGAATTTTTATTATTCTGATTTTGCCTGGCCGCCCCTAAAAATCTGCGGCTATACGCACGTGCGTAATTAGCGTATAAGGTAACCCAGCACTGACTAGATGTAAACATTAAACTCTAAAAGATTTTTGGATTTTCTATATAACTATTGAACATTCTATAGCATTTCTTTCGCAGTTTTTTTTTTGAAAATTAGTGAATTTGTTAATTATAATTGATTTATTACAATATTAATAATCTCTCGTATTGGCGAAAGACTCGACAATAGAGTATTTTTGTGTTTCTAGAATCAAATGTTACAACACTATTCATATATATTTTTTCTTAAAATTTTGCATAACTTTCATATTTACTGACCGATTTTTACTTCCCTTGCATGTCATCAAAAATCGCTTTCCCATTACTACTGGAGCCCACCCTAACTGTACATGCCCCCCCGATCCTTGGGACAATATTTTTCATAAAGATTAAGGCCTAAGGAACAATTCTAGACATGTCTCCGAAAAAAAACTGGCTGTATTTTCAAAATGGCGGCTATATGTTAAATAAAGCCGGTGCAAATGTTGTTTTTATCATTTAACACAAGAACTAAAAACCGCTGCCCAAGGAATCACTACTTCCACATCCAGATTTTCTATCCAAGTCACTCACAACGAAAAAATTTTGTATGTGGAAATAATTCTTTATGGAACTTTAATAATATAATATTTGAAATCCTCTACCCCAAAAACCCATAAAACATACCTCACACCGGTAGTGGGGTGGGGGTGGTGATAGGGGGATGGTAGTGGGAGTGGATGAAGTAAAAAAATATTTTGAGGTTTCTGGTTCTCGTACACACACTAAATCACAATTTTCTGTCATCCCCTTTAATAATGGGGTGGGGGTGGTAATGGGGGTGGCTAATGCCAATTTTTTTTTTGAGATCTTAGCTTTTCTTGTATATACTAAATACCAATTTTATGGACTCTTAAAATATAATCTAGTTCTAGATCTCGTTAAAGTACATATGTGCACCAAATTTCAAGTCAATATCTCAAACGATTCCAGAGTAAACGTGCGCACAAAAAAAGACAGACAGACAGAAATTTTTTTCGCTCGAACTTAAAATCTCGACGTTTCATGACATTCTAAGCCTATTTGAACAATACAAATTTTTAAACATTTTTTTGTCGTTACTATACTTCCATTGGATGTAGAAGTAAAAATATGGAGAAAAACTTTCTGCTCAAAAAACAAAGTGTATAAAATTTTCCACAATTTTGTTTCTATACAATATTTGGATAGGAGTTGCCATTGTCCGACTACATATTTTTTAGGATTCTCACGTTTCAGGCTATGTAGGTTACGAAAATTAAAGTCTTTCAATTCCATCCTGCCTGTAACTTGGAAAATTAGCAAGTTACAAAAAAATCCTGAGAAATAAGGTTTAGAAGGCCTCAATGCATACGTCTGAATTATTTCAAATTTTTAAATTACCTACGTATTTTTAAAACGCTACAATTCCAAAAAAGGGGTAGTTTTTCATGTTTTTCAGGAAAAACTCGGTGAAAACGCACTTTACAGAAAAGTTGCAAGTAAAGAAAAGTCTTGTATTTCGATGATACATTCACCTGATTTTTTTAAGATTTCTTTTTTAATTTTTACATTTCCCCTCCCCCGCTTTTAGGAATTTTCGAGTGGTCATATCTCGAAAAATATGCATTTTTCGAAAAAATTCATAATAAAAACATCTTATTTTGACCCAAAAAAGGTAAAATATTGTTCTTTTTCATTTTTGACCTAATTCTACAAGTTACGGAACCCGTGATCATTTCCTACTTTAATCTTTTTTCAGCTTTTTTATTAACGTCATTACAAACACATTGCACAAGGTTTCATCAAAATCCATTCATTAGCACTCAAATTCGGTGAAACCCTCCGTTGACTGGACTAACAGTTATCGAGGAGTAATAATCGAGCAAAGTTGGAATCATATTTTTCTAGATATCCCCAGAACCACTGAATCAAGTAGATCTCTCAAATTTAAAGTGCGATAATAGCATTATAAGAGTGTATGAAACGATAATATTGCATTAGTGTTTATTTTTTTGCCAGTTTAACTCATTAGTTCTGTATTCGTACGGCCACCCAATATTAATTGTTGAAGCAGAGCCATTATATCTGTTATTTAAAAAAGTAATAAGTGAGTAATAATAAGTTTTTTGAGTTATCTTTGAGAAAGATATAGACATAGGACCACATGTCACGTACCAAGTAGTAATAAATAATAAAATTTTATGATAAATCAACATTAAAACAGTTAAAGCCAAACATGATCCTAAAATTTTGACGAGTGCCCGTATGAAACGGGCACTCGTCGTTGGATTTTCTTAGCGAACTGCATATATTTGTTTTCATACGAGTTGCAGTGCTTAGAATTCGATCTACTGAGGCTTAGCTTATTAATTGTGTCCCATGTCTCGATACGATAACTTATTAGACACATTTCTCGCAAGAACGTGAGTGTACGTACGGTCGTTGGCATTTCTCGCTATTTCTTGGGGAGCTGCAAGTAGTCTCCGATGTGTGAAAACCGTTTGACCATCAAAACTTTCACCGCACATCATACATCTTCATCGCACATCATACATTTTGGATTTTCCCTCACCCTCATGTTGGTTATGTGTTTGTTTAGTGTGCAGTAACCTATTAAGAACGTCTTACTGGACATCTTAGCTGTTTTTTGCTCAGCTTTAGCAATTTTTTTATCTCTGTTTTCTACCAGCAACGAACGAACGTGACTGTCTCATTGCTGGTGGCCCCGTCTAACAGAAATTGTTTCAGACTTAGTTCCTCCTGCAGTACCATATGCTATCTCATAAGTTGGCTGGTATACCATCAAGGTTGTTTTTGCGCTTTCTTTAACCTGCTTGACTTCTTTCTCATTGCCTGCATTCCCCTGGTGTACTCATATTCACTCCATTTGACGTTGTTGTGTTCCGCTAGTTTTGTCAGGGAATCATAGGCATCTTTCGTTGCTTTGCAACGTATCTCTACTGCACCCAGAGCTTTCAGAGCTGGTTGGCTGCCAGTGATGTTACAAATTCTCTTATCAGTAGATAACTTCCATGCCATTCTCATGCAGATTTCTATAGCTATAGCTGCTTGGAATACTGTTGAGGTGTTACCCAGGCTCAGGTAATATCTGTTCCTGATTAAGCGCTGCACTAGACCGTGTGCTCCATTATACTAATGCTACAAAATCAGCAAATTTATCCATTCAGGCCGAATTCTAGAGTCCTTCCGGCGGGGCATTTCTTATTTAGTCCAGCAAAGGAAAAATAATCCTGAAGTCAAGGTCATAAGATCCGGAGAGGAGGATAAAATTAGATGGAAGTTTCCTCCATTACCCAAAGCACTTGAAGTCTGGATTATCAGCTACCCCGATAGCGTGCAGGTGCATTCTGAAAGGGTCATGTCTAGTGAAAAAACCTACCACGATTCCTATTTTGCTCCCAATTTAATCGTAGGATTTAGTCTGCGCGCTTCAGCAAGGGCCTTGAAATAAAAAGATTTGCTTACTAAAACCCACCAAAATGCTGGGTGACAGGCCCAGAAATCAACAAACTGACAACGAGTTCAGTTCTCTATTGCTTTGGAATTTGATCTAGAGTAACCAAGAGCCAGCTCCGGACACAGTAAGGGCTGCTGAGTGCTCTCCCTGACCAGAACATTCGCTTACTTAGTTGATTGATCCCCCATAACTCATACTCCGGTACTTGGCACTTTCGGTCAGTCCTCATCAGCCATACCATATGTTACGATTTTTGATTTGGATGTCTTCACAGCTGCCTTACATTTTTAAATTCTATTTTAATAGCAGGAGGAATTACCTCAATTTAGAGTTATTCCTCCTAATTGACTCTTCTTAAGGCTATTCTGCCGACTTAGTTTTTCAGCTGTGTCTCCTCTTGAAACTAATACGGATGTTAGAAAGACATACATATCGGCTGTGATCAACAGAATTTCATAAAAAATTGCGTTAGAGAAATGTCTCCATAAAGGTGATATTACCCCTTATCTATGTTATCATTTTATTTTTGTCAAATGACTTTAAATGCATAGCAGGTTTTAAAAACAACTAGTAGTAAAAAAAAAGATACTTCCCATTTATCTCGAATGAAGCCTCCTGAATACTGAAAGAAGTATCCTGTAAACCTCTTTAGAAACAAAGATGTCACGCATCTCGTTTTATATTAGAGCAACGTTAAAGCAGTAAAACGAGTTTCATTTAGCAAGTAGAAATAGGGAAAACTTAATTTTACTTTTAGGTGTATAGAAGCAGTATTGAAAGGAGATAATGCGGGCAAACTGATAATGTCGACATTTTACTTGAAGTTAAGAGAAAATAAACAGCCTAACGACTAAATGACTGCTAGAAGCTAGGGCTGTAGTAATAAACTTTTGCCTTAGTCATCAGAGCATTTCGAATAAAAAAAATATAAAGCATTTTTATGTCTCACGACTTTTGTTTGTTTTCTTTGTTTATGGCTGTGTCCTACTACAAGAAGTAAAAACACATACAGAGAATATGATAGACGAATGAAGTTATGTAAGACTTTTCAATACTGTTGTTAAAGTATTACTGATTATTTTTACAATTAATTATTTTTATTTATTTGCTTCCATCATGATTAGAAAATATTATTTAGGTATTAAGCAAATCACAACTTACACACTTTTTTATTGAATATGGTACGACCTACTTTCTGTATATGGTGCCTAAAATATCATATCACTGTGTTATTTAACGAATTCTGAACAACTTTCAAAATGTCCGTCTGTCTGTCTATCCGTTCTCACGTTTCTTACAAGCACGATAATTTAAGAAATAAAAGTCCGATTGCATTGAAAATTGGACAGTAACTTAGTGCCAACTAGAGGAGGAACCCTGTTGAACCCCTGTTTTTGAACAAAATTGATCAGCATTTAAAAAAATTATTAATTATTTAAATTTGATTTTTTTTGAATAGAAATCTGGTGAAATGATATTTTGAATTATTTTGATACCTATTTATATATTTTACTAGTATATATATTTCATGATATAATATCCAACTGTGGAAATATGGTTTCAACTCGTCGCTTACAATGTAAAAATTTACATTTTTTCACGTGAAAGGTGGTGATGTAGTTCTTACGTTTTTGACTCGAAACCCGAAGGTCTTGGGTTCAAAACCCACATAGGTTTCGGATGTAGTTTGTATTTTTGTTTACTTTATTTTATAGTGAGTGTTTCATCAACTAAGCTTGTACGATAAAATTAAAAATATCTAAAACTAACATTTACAGAGAGTATCCTATAGAATGTGTGACAATTACATAAAAAGACCAGTAAATCGGCGAAGAGTATAATGCTTCCTATAGTTTTACACTGTTATTAAATTTTGTAGCTGTTTTGTTAATTAGCTTAAAAAAATTCCGTTGAATATGAACACATTTTGTTACCGAACTTCTACAATTTGCCAGTTAATTTTCATATTTGAATACTTTTTATTTCAAAGCAATTTTTTATTTCCTAGTTTAATCTAATTGTAAAATTGGGGATAGTTTTCTTTTAAGCTAGTTTTCGTAATTTTAGTGTACTCTGTATATTGCTATTTTCTATTTCTATTTTCTTCACCAAAAAAAAAAAAAATATCGCTCAGTAAATTTTGTCATTACAAGTAGTATTTTATATGTAGAATAGGACAAAAATAAGTTTGGAGGGGTAGAGTCCCAGCCTTGTCCTAAAAATAGCTAATTATGGAGATAATTTATGAATTCCGTAGTGGAGTGGAAGTATACCAACGACCAAAAAAATGATAAAATTTGTTTTGTTCAAATATGCTTAGAATAACATGAAACGTCGAGATTTTAAGTTTGTGCAAAAAAATCTTTCTACCTGTCGGTCTGTCTGTCTAATTTTTTTGTGCGCACGATTCTTCTGGGACTGTTTATGAAATTGACTTGAAATTTGGTACAACTATGGTATTGTAATGAGATCTGGAACAAAATTATACTTTTGGTCTGGTTCCGTTAAAGGGTAAATAGGTAAAGCAAGCAAGTAAGAGTCTATAACATTAGGATTTAGTGTATGTACGAGAAGTCAAGGTCTATTTTTTTGGCATTAGCCACCCCCACTCTCACCTCCTCCCATTATTAAAGGGAGTAAAAAATTAAATATTATATCATTACAGTTCTATAGTAAAAATATAGACATTTTATTTGCTGTAAGAGATTCGCAGACTTCTTAAATTTACCCAATATGTATTTTGAGTAAAATGCCACGAAAAAAATTCTCGTAAGTTTAATTAGTTATACATTTTACTTATGAAATAACACAAAGTAAACACATTTTACATTTCACGACATAAATGGCCCAGTAGTTAATTTTTAGCAGTGTTTTTTCTCCATATACTTCGTGTGATTTGTATAAATAATTAAAAATCTTGTAACTCTGGGAAAATAAAGATAAATGTACGAACAAAATATATGATAAGCGTCTTATACCTAATTCTTTCGGTATAAAAGAAACTGGTTTTGAATAGAGGCAAAAATTTTGAGGAGAGCATCCCTCGTTTACCTACTCCGATCTTGATATTTGTGACGCTGAGCACGTCTCACGTGCGTGTTATCATTTTGCTTGGATGCGTGTAAGATAGTGTGAATTGTGGATTTTGCTTGTAGTCTTTCAGTTTTGAGTTTCTTTAATATCATTGTTATTTTAATGAAAAGGTTGTGCTTAAAAATTTAGTACACGGTATTTCGTATATAATTAAATGTGTGCAATAAATGAGCCTTTCCCACGTTTTTTTTTATTGAATATTTGAAAGTTCTCTTCAAAAAAACTCACCAGTATTTTAAATTTTCTTCTTTCCTACAGAAAAAATTATTTCTGCACTGATGACGAAATGGGGGGGGGATGACCAATCAGTATACTCTAGCACCCTTGGTAGAGGCTACATATGAGCAGATTGTATGTATAAGTGTTTGCCTCTTTCTATCTTTACCGAATTGACAGACACGTCATCAAGCTTTGTTAGTTCTAGTCTAGTGACGTGTGAAACTACAGAAACTTTTCTTTGATGTATTTTCTATTAAGTTGCCAAAAATGAATGAAATTTAAATCATATGACATTATTCCAAAGTTAAAACCTCTAGTTACTGTACTAATATATAATAATACATTTACAGTTACAGGTATTTCATACCTGCTGAATTTATAAAACTAAATAGGTATATACAAAAACTGAATAAAAACGTTAAAATATGATTCATTTCACTTCTGTAGTATACAAATTACAGTTAATAAATATAAACAACTAGGTTTAAGTGTTTTATTTTCTTTTACATTTATTGAATAATTTTTAAAATCATTATTAAATCTAAAGATTTATCAGTAACAGTTATTTTATTTAAGTAAACAGGAATTGTCATTCACCATTTCACTGTCAATAATAGGGAGATTATCACTTGCTGCCTTCTCAAAATCTGTCTCCATTTTTTTTATGTCTACACAGTACACACACACACACAGACTTTAAATAATTAAGAAACACAGTTATGAAGTCAAAATACTAAATCCGTGCGATCACAACGTAAATCGTAAATAAGAGAACATAACCTATCTATTTATTTTATTTCCATCATTGTTGCCAAGTGTCAGTTATTTGTTGAGAGCCAACATGTCGAAAGTGTGTTTCTTCTGTTAACTCTTATTATTTTTATTATAGGAAGTGGTATATTTCAATGGAAATTCATTATTTTCAAAAGCGGAGATAAAAAGTAGACATTCTTTAGTGAAATAATTAAAGCATTTCCTCTAATGTTAAAAGATTCATATACATTAGGCAACATGGAAATAGTCTCATCGGCAGATTTCCAGACGAGATGTAAAATTCAGAAACATCAAGAGGTTCGGTTAATGTTCGTATACGGCATCTGCATCATAACCTTAAATTTTAAGTTTTTCAAGTTTATTCTCATTTTAAATGTTTGTATACGCATTTTTAGCTTGAAGCCGTACTGGCTCCAAGCAAATATTTAAAAATTCACGTAAATAATTTTTCAATATTATTGATTAATAAAAATAGACTGCTAATTACATGTTAGACTTCCAACCTACAAAAAGAGTCCTATTTTATTAGAACAAGGTATTTAGACCTTCATAAACATTACACTGAACTAGACTTTAGTTGAAAATACGGGAACCAAGCAGAAATTTTAATAATAGCTGGGTAATACTTTTAAATCTTAAGAAACACATATTTTTGAGGTTAGCTGTGACGTCACGTGCAAATGCCCTATGAATCCAGAAATTGTTTAATTTTGATTGGAGTTCCCCACATGACGTAATCTGAGCGCGTTTATTTGTTCGAAATATGGAGTGAATTAGACAATATTTTTGTTTTTAAAATATTAATTTAAAATTAAAATATTATACTATATGACGTGTATATACAATATATATTAGGTGTTAATAAATGATTTATGACAAAATAATCAAGTTCATTACATGGGAAAGGCCCTTTGCTGCTTGAAAATCAACTGAATATAAACTGTACAATGTACTTGCGTGTTGAAGGTTATATTTTTATTTTAGAAAGATAGCTATTTAATTTGATAATGATAAAGGATATGATTACTTCTTCTTAATATAGTATTGTTCAAACTAATTTATTATTACAATATACAAATATATTTACAATTTATTTACAACTTTTATTATTATTTTCAATGATAAGTTAATTTTTTTCCCAAAATATTCTTCAAAAGTTAGTTACGAAAACGCCGTTTTGACGATATTACCCCGCAAACTTTTTTATTTCATACATCACAACAAAATAATAGTTAAAAACAAACAAGAATAATTTGGTTCGCTAATGAACTTTTTGATAAATATACTCTGGAAAATGTACTAACATCGGACATCGTATATCTCTTTGCCAATCTTATTTTCTAGGAAGATAATATTTTTTATTATGATTACCTAATTTTTTCACAAAAGTAAAAAGTAACGAAGTTCCTCCTTACAGTAATACAGGAACACACTAAACAGAGTGCTCTTTAATGACGTGCTCATATTTTACGTTGATTCCTTAGGTCAATTTATGAAGAAAAGTTCATATGAACATACATCCGCAACGGTTCTAATTTTTTGCTACATTGTGTTGAAGTTTTTTTTAAACGGTTATTTTTTAATATACTTCATTAATAAATGACGTTTTTACAAACATTTTCAAAACAGTATTTGTTGACATAAAGTAAGTTGTTGGCGTTCAAAACCAACTCATTGTACTATTTCTTCGATTGTTAGTGTTTCATTGAATTTGTTTTATTTTTTTCGCTCTTTTTATTCGAATATCTCAGTAAATCTGGTGAATTATACGAATATGGAAATGGTGACAATGCATTACGTTTATGGTCTCGCAGACGGCAATGCAACAAAATCCAGAAATATGTAGCAGGAAAGATATCCTAATCGTGCTTTGCTAGATAGCCGATTCTTTTCAACTATTCATCGTCATCTTTGTGAAACTGGTAGTTTCCAAAAAGGTACTTCGGAAGGTAGACCTCGAACTGTCAGAACACCCGAAATTGAGGAAGCGGTGCTGCAGGAAATCGACAAACATTCTAAGATGAGTATGGGGAAGATTGCTAGAACTCTGAATATTTGTCATCAAATTGTTTGGCGAATTTTGGTTGATTTTTTGTTGAATCCGTACTATATTCTGAGAGTACAGGCATCACTTCCCAGGAATTTTCCACAGCGTGTGAACTTCTGTCAGTGGTACCTTCAGAAAGATACACTAAATCCGCAGCCAAGACGCCTTAATGGACAATCTTACCTGCATTTTCTTACCTGTGTTGCTTAAGTACCAATTGCGTTAAGGAATCAAATGTGGTACATGCACGACGGATCTCCTGTTCATTTTAGTGTAATTGTTTACGACTATTTACATGTGGTTTATCCTAATCGCTGGGTAGGTCGCGGAAGACCTCAGCAATGGCCAGGAAGATCCCCAGATCTCAATAGTTTGGGTTTGTTTTTGTGGGGTCATCTTAAAATCCTTTTGTATAAAACTCCCGTTAACAGTTTAGAAGATTTAAGACAGAGAATAGTTGCTTCGTGTTAAATTATACGGAATACGCCCGGAATATTTAAACGAGTGCGCAATTCGATGCGAAGATGGGCGGAAAATATAAATCAAAACAGAGCTAACCACGATATTAATAAGTGAAGGTGGCCATTTCCAGTGGCGGCTGGTGAAATTTCAAAATTTTTTTTCTCGTCTATGGCGCATGGGACCCATACGAAATTTGGGAAATAACATCTAGAGAAGCACTTCTCTAATGACCCCTAAAAAATTTTGAAAAAGCAGTTTGCGAAAAAATTTTTGAAAATTCGTTAGCCTCCCCTGGGTCTAGGAGCTCTTGTTTATTTTTATTTTTTTTTGTCATATGCATTTGACTTTTCATAAAAATACAACAACAGATTTTGGAGTTTATGAAAATATTTTCATTACTAACTGAAATACAATGAACTGAAATTTTGTAATTTACAATTTAACAAATTACAATATTTCAATTCGTTGTATCTCAGTTAATAATGAAAATATTTTCATAAACTCCAAAATCTGTTGTTGTATTTTTATGAAAAGTCAAATGCATATGACAAAAAATAAATAAATAAACAGGAGCTCCTAGACCCAGGGGAGGCTAACGAATTTTCAAAATTTTTTTCGCAAACTGCTTTTTCAAAATTTTTTAGGGGTCATTAGAGAAGTGCTTCTCTAGATGTTATTTCCCAAATTTCGTATGGGTCCCATGCGCCATAGACGAGAAAAAAAATATTGAAATTTCACCAGCCGCCGCTGGCCATTTCCAACAATTATAAAACAAAATTTATCATTATCAATGTCATTAAGATTTAGTTTTAATTTTAATTTAATTATTTTAATCATGAACTGTGCATCTGACGAGAAAAACCAAGAGACCGTTTTCATTTAGAATTAACCAGACTAATCAAAAAGAAATATCCACATGGAAAAATGGCAAAAAATATCAGAAAACATGTTTGCAGGAACGCCACTGGTGGAGCGATAAAATAACTTTTCTAACTAAAATATGTGGTTTTATATCCGATTAATGCATACCAAAATTGAAAATAATATCTAAAATACTTACCGAGATATTAAAAAACAACTATTTAAAAAAAAATTCATATTTACTTATGAACTTTTATCATAAAATGACCTAAGGATCACACCCTGAAGTATTGCCACGTCATTAAGGAACATATATAAAGCAAACTCATTCATTTTTATTACTTATTATACCAAATCGTAGCCATTATATAAAATGTTCTTGCAGTCATAAATCTTAACGTGAGCCAACAAAATTTGATCCAACCACAATGCATTTATTGATCAAATATGTTGATTGTAAACATGAATTAGTCGAGAGTTACAAAAATATATTGGTTAGGGATAAGGGCCTGATAAAATGTCACGCTTAATAGTTCTCTCCCCTTGTATATACAACTTTTATTGGTAGTGTCAGCATTCCTCTCCCTAAGATAGTCCTTTTCAAGAGTATACTATAAACAATTTCATTAGAACGTTGTTTATGCTTTATTTCAAATTCAGGACATATAAAATAGCATTATTAAAAGTATTATAAATACCACCCCAGAGAAAAAATTATTAGTACAGCGACAAATTTTCTGGGGTTATAAGTTCAAAAATCGAGTTAGGCATTACAATACGAGCTGAGAATAAGCTTTCTCAGATATTTCTAACAAAATATAACGGGCTCAAACGATCTGTGGAAATTTCATAAATGCCTAAATAAGACATGCTTTTTAGGAACATAATCTGGAAGCATCAAACCGGAGCTGGCAGAAAAATATTTCAGGCTTTGCACGCTTAAAAGGGCGGAAAGATAAAGTATATAAAGTAATCGGGGTTTTGTATAACTAATATTTTTAGTCCGGTTGTCGCCCAAAATATAAAAAATATACGTCTATTTTATAGTACTGGGACAGTGTCTTTTTATTTAATCTAATGATGTCTTCATCGTTTTAATTATCGAACCTGTTCGATATAGCGTTCGAAAAACGCCCCACGCTTTTATACTCAAATATTATACTTATTTACAAACACGGCTTACACTTAAGGCCCTTACGGGGTAGACAGAGAGAATAGGTTAGATGATTATTTTTTGCTTTTTAGTTCAGTATTTATAAAAGCGTGACTTTTTAGTTTTTTTAAACTATTGATTTATTTCCGTTTAACTCGCTCTAACCTCTAATTCAAAAACGGCGCAATAGATTACTCTCAAATTTTTATCGTGTTATCACTATGTATTTGTTAACAAAATATGTTAATATGAAAGTCAAAGTATAATTTCTTTTTCTAAGCCCATGTCGAAAATTTGCATTCTCAAATGTAACATGCGGAAAACTTTTTTATCTTTTGAAATAGATACCAAGTATATCGAGAAGAAACGAAGATGGACGTAACTTTTCGATTTGAAACTTTTTTTCTAGCATTAGCAGTTTTTGGGAAAATTGCAAATGAGTGATTGTTGTCCCGACATTGCAATTATACTTTCCTTCTGCATTTAAAATCGCCTGTGTTAAGCCTATATATAAAGCTGGTGATAACCTACAGTGTTCCAACTATCGACCAATTTCATTAATATCGTCTTTAGCCAAAGTTGTAGAGAAAGCCATACATACAAGATTAATCAAATATCTAGATAAGCATCATATCTTGAGTGATAAACAGTTTGGCTTCAGAGAAACTAAGTCTACTCAAGATGCCATAGCATATTTGGTTTCGAAAATTTATAAAGACCTTGATGACAGTAAACCAATGCTCTGCATCTTTGTTGACTTGGCTAAGGCCTTTGACTGTGTCTGTCATACGGAATTGCTAAAAACGCTCGAAGAAATTGGTATAAGAGGAAAAAGTTATGATCTCTTTAAATCTTATTTAACTGACAGAATGCAAAATGTGAAAATTAATGATATATTCAGTCAAATGAAAGCAGTTCAATTTGGAGTGCCACAAGGTACTCTACTCGGACCAGTATTATTCAGCATATATATAAATAATCTACTTAAAATTAGTACTTGCGGAGAAATTGTTTGCTTTGCTGACGGCACGGCTATCCTGTACACTGCCGACTCATGGGATGATGTTATACACATGGCTGAAAAGGATTTCAAAAACATTAAATTATGGTTTCACTCGCGTTTACTAACACTGGACGTATCAAAAACCAAGTTCCTGCCATTTGCTACGAGTACTATGTCTCTACCAACTCTAAGGCCACTTAAAATAGAAATAGACAACTCAATGTTTGAAATACCCCCTACAAATGATATTACATATCTAGGACTTCATATAGATGCATATCTAAAATGGGAACTACACATAAACCACGTCGTAAAAAGAATTCGCTGTTTGCTATCTAAATTTGAATACCTTGCAAGGTTTATGGATACAAAAAGTTTAATGACAGCATATTACGGCTTAGTGGAGAGTCAACTTAGATATGGAATAATTGCTTGGGGTGGGGCGTATGACAATCATATAAAAAATTTAGAAACCTTACAAAAATGGATGTTAAAAATAATATTTCAAAAAGAGTATACTTACCCCACAGAATCACTTTTTCAATTGGCTGAAGCGTTAGATATAAGACAATTATATAGTGCTGCTGTTATAAATCACATAAAAACTAACAAACTAAAAAATACTGTTCAACACAGGCACGACACGCGCCACAAAGCAAATCAAATCAAATCAAATAAACTTTATTTCAAATTAAATAATAAATAAAAATTTCCTCCCCAAGCACACGCATCGAAGCCAGCCAGACATCCACGGTGCGAGGCGCCGTGAAATTGAAAGGCTGGACGGGACGAGGCTAGTTCAGATTATAGTAAAACGAATTAAAATGTGTATAAGATTAATTGGGTGTAAAGAAAAACTACTTAAGATAATTAATGTATGCAAAAGACGCTATTGTAAAATATGTATAGAAGCATAATTGACGGCAAGGGAAAAATCGTTAGTCAAAAAAACCCTTTTTTGTAATGCGAAAAAACGTGCGGTTAAATTTTGCCACATAATTTTCTATTAAAAATATTCTGTTTATTAAAAAATTGTTATTAATAATTTAAAATTGTTGCAGTGAAAAGGAATTTAAAAGAACAAAAAACAGTGAATAACAAAAAATGACAAAAATAAAAAAAAAAGAGCAGGAAAAAGTTAAAGTTGAAAGTTGTGTGAGTATGGAAGAGAGATTATTGGCTAATTAAGTTGCCGGAAGATGGGCAACGCCTGATATGGTAATTTGTGTTTTATCCTAAATGGTGCATTATGCTCTCTGATGCGCGTGATGTTGTTTGTTAGCGGGCTATCACCAAGTTTGAATTGATAAAATTTCTCAGATGTAATCTTGATGTAGTCTGCTAGTGGTGTTATATCATTGCAACGTTCATAGAGATCTCTGAGGGAGGTGTATCTAGATGAATTTGATATGAGGCGCATAAATTTGTGTTCCAAGACTCTTAGTTTTTTAATTGTCGTCATCGATGCGCTGCACCATACTGGTGCTGCATATGTAAGGGCCGGCCTCACTATAACGGTGTAAATTAATTTTTTGTTCTGTCTGCTTAGTCTGCTATTCTTGGCCAGGAGCGGGTACAGACTCCTAGACATAAAATAGACTGTTCGTACAGTTTCGTTAATGTGTTTGGAGAATGTCAGTCTTTTGTCAAGGTGAACCCCCAAGTACTTCACGCACTCCCTGGTTGGAATTTGATTTCCCCTGATCGAAATAGGTGTAATAATTTTATTTTTAGTAAAGTTGTGCGTGAAGACCATTGCTTCCGACTTCTCCACATTTACTCGAATCTTCCACTTGCTATAATACGCCATGGCACGAGCCATATATGCCTTGAGAAGCATGTTGGCTGCTTGTGCACTATGGCTATGAGCGTACATGACCGTGTCATCAGCGTACTTCGCAAGTTTGGTATTTGGGAATGTGGGGAAGTCTGAAACATACAAATTATATAATTTGGGTGCAAGGACCGACCCTTGCGGGACGCCCGCTCGAATGTCCCGCTGTGTAGATAGTTTGTTACTCACTCGAACCTGCAGCGTTCTGCCAGTCAGGTACGAGTGAATAAGTTTGACGAGGTGCCGCGGAAAGCGATATCCTATCATTTTTGATATTAGGCCCGGGATCCAGACGGTATCAAAGGCTTTTTCGACATCCAAAAGTACCATTGTGGTACTTTTTCCCAGGTTGCATTGTATAGCCACATCATTAACGATTCTCACGATTTGTTGTACTGTGCTCCTTCCCTTCCTAAAGCCGAATTGTTGTTCATCATCAATGTGAAGTCCATCCTGCGCAGCACAAAGCAAAATCTTCAATAATAATACCTAAACCACAAAAAACCTTAATGAAGAGATCATTTCTGTTTATTGGACCTCACTTATATAATGAAGTACCTTTAGATCTAAAAATTCTAAATTCCACAAAATTATTTAAAAATAAGTTAAAAAAATGCCTACTGAGAATCATGAATTTCAACAATGTGTAATACACCCTATCAATTTTCACAGGGAATTATCTCCCACGTTTACATATAATATTTAAAAACACAACGAATAAATATACAGATCGTTCTTTTTTGCATTTTCTTATTTTAATATAGCGAGCTTAAAAGTAATTAAACTCCAGGCTTGGATAACTTAAGGGCTGAAACACTAAAACAAATATCTGAATATTTAATACATCCCATAGTTTTTATTATAAATAATTGCATGGAACTGGGTCATTGGCCACAGGATTTTAAAGACTCCTTAGTAATACCAATTTACAAAAAAGGCGATATCAATATAGTCAGCAATTATAGACCAATTTCTCTAATAACAAATTTCGCCAAAATTTTTGAAAAAGTCATAAAAACTAGATTGACGTCTTACTTAAATAAATATGAAATACTATCCAACAAACAGTACGGTTTTAAAGAAAAGAAGTCTACCTAAGATGCTATATTAGACCTAATATCAAATATAAACGCCTCTCTAGACAAAGGTACACCATGTTTATGTACTTTTATTGATCTATCCAAAGCTTTTGATACAGTCAGCCACCCCTTGCTCTTACAGGCCTTGGAAGATATTGGAATAAGAGGTAAGTGTTTAAAATTATTTAAAAATTATATATCTAATAGACACCAATGCGTAAGAGTAGGAGGCGTCTGTAGCAATAATTTAAAAATAGAATATGGTGTACCACAAGGTACAGTATTGGGGCCGGTACTCTTCCTTATTTATTTAAATGATTTATTCACTTTACCTAGCGCAGGAAATATTATAGGATTCGCAGATGACACCGCAATTGTTTATAAAGCCAAAACTTGGGATGATTTGCAGAATATAGTAGAAAATGATTTATCATATATAAAAAGCTGGTTCGATAAAAAATTGCTAACACTAAATCTAGATAAAACAACCTACCTAACCTTCAGTTGCAATAAATTAAATATGCCATCTTTTAAGTCTCTGAATATTGAAATCCATGGAAAAAACCACATTATACTACCCGAAACTAAAGTCAAATATTTAGGAATAATCATTGACCAGCACTTAAGATGGGATTTACATATACAATTTGTCGTTAAAAAACTTCAATTTATTCTATATAAATTTCGACAATTATGCAATGTTCTTGAACAGAAACAAATGCAATCTGTATATTATGCGTTAGTTGAAACACATTTGACTTATGGCATTTTAGCCTGGGGGGAACGTCCAAAAATCATATAAAGCCTCTCGAAATTTTACAAAAAAGATTTTTAAAACTAATGTTGCATCAAAAATTGTCCTACCCGAGCAATCTGGTTTACAGTGACGCTAGGGTTCTTGACATAAGACAATTATTTTATTTTAATAGCAATATAAAGTACTATGCACATAAAAAGCCATTCATCCTAAATCGTCATGATTATGATACTCGAAATAAACATCAACATATATCTCCATTTATGACAAAATCTATAGGACAGAGATCTTTTGCATTCTTAGGCCCAAAATTATACAACACTGTTCCTGAATTTCTGAAAGAGAGGACATTTTCTTATTTTAAAACTATATTACAAACCATTATTTATAGATTCAAATACTTAAAAAATATCCTAGAATTTAACCAATTGAAAATACTTTACCATTCCCTCGTAGAGAGTCACTTGAATTATTGCATACTTGGCTGGGGTGGCGTTGCTAAAACGCACCTAACTTCTCTGGAAACCATACAAAAAAGATTTATAAAAATAATGTTGTCAAAGGACCCAAGATATCCCACAGACCTGCTGTACGCAGAGGCAAAGCTATTCGACATCAGGCAATTATACTATTACAACATAAATATAAAATATCAAATTACAAAAAACATAAAATCATTGCCTGCACACGAACACAACACCAGACAGAGAAGCCAATTCATTGTACCATTTATGACAAAGACAATCGGCCAAAGATCTTATACTTTCTTAGCCCCAAGGGCTTACAACACCTTACCCAAGGACTTACAAAAAGTAACAAAAATATATCAGTTCAAGAAACTATTAAAACAGCATATATTAGAAATCCCTAGAATATTAGTAAATGACGTCATTGACCTAAATAAAGAATAATTAGACCGTATGACTTTGTTCCGTTTTTGGCTCTCCGACTGACCGGGACTACGCAGTTGCGTGTACCTACTAAAATAACCGTATTCTCACAACTACACATGAGTAGTTCAGCTCAGGGCTGACGGGACCATCGAGAGGAAACATCCTAACATTGCATTAAAACAATGATAGAATTCACTTTAGCCAACGGACTCGCCGACCACAACATATATTCCTAGCAACTATCAATAGTGCAAGTTTTGCCCCTCATTGTCTGTTTACTCTTAATACTAGTTTTTATATAAAAATAGTTTGTAGTATTAGTCTAGCTTAGTCTTTTTTAGTTTCTTATATGATAAGTTCGATATGATAAGTTCGTAATTTGACATACAATATCCAAAAGTTTTTACCCCGCTTTATACCCAATCTACTCAATACTAATTAACAATCATTAAAAATTACATTTTGTCACTCACCATACCAAAACAAGTGTTAAGTCACTTATTGGGAAAAAATGTTTATTTACAACTATTGCACCAATATTACCATTACACACAACTCGTAACTACTTCTTGTAACTCACTGTTATTTTCTCCTTTTTCGTAAATAAACTTTATTATTATATTATTATTAAAACTAAATTGAAAGCTTTTATATTATCTTTACCAAGAGATATAATTCATAACTATATTGACATTACGAATAATTAACTAAAAATAGAATTTCTGATTATAATTATTATTACTCTAAGGTTTTGTTGTATGTGAAATTGGTATATTGAAGTCACGCCAAATGTTTCTATTGCTCCAAGACTGTAAATTTTGCTTCCAATTGTTGATTGTGCAATTGTGCATACTGCACATGTATGATTTTCATATTATGTAATTTTATGTGGTTCCTGTTTATAAACGTGTTCCTTCTCGAAACAAGTATATATTATATACTTATCGAGTAACTTTATTTATTTATCATTATCATTATTTTTTATTATTTACATTGTATATTTGATACTTGTAAAGTTGTAAATAAATAAATATTATTATTATTATTAATATGTTTAAGCTTAAGTTTTATATATTTATATTTTATATTAACTTTTATTTTATATTATATTTTATGTTTACATTTAGATATAGATATATTTTAGATGTATATAGTCATAAACATATACTTACCTTATAACTCATATATCTACACCTACGCTCCTAAAATTAATATATAAAAAAATGTAACGAATAGATGCTGGGGAGATGGTATAAGAAAACACAGATAAGATTTCTTTTGTGTCGTACCATCTCTGCTACTCACCATTTATTTACCACATTTGCATATTTAATTTTTTCTGCATTATAGTATTAAAATTTTTATTTCTTTTACATAAATAACTTTTATATTTTAGTATGTACTGTATTTTCTTTTGGTAAATAAATTATTATTATTATTATTATTATTGCTATTAAATTTACACATTCTTTATAATTTCTTTATCATTAAATGTGTTTTGCATATATTCCTTCTTCAATCTCCAAAAAGTGCCACTCCCTCACGGTTGGTAAATTACAAACTTAAAAAACTAGAGTAAACATCATCTTCTTTCTTTGATTTGTTGAACATTTCATATAATTGTTGCACATTCTTTAGAATAATCTTCGCAGTTTTTTGTAACTGTTAATTTTTGGACATTTTAAATATTATAATGCCGACTTTGTTGGTGAAACACTTGTCAGCATAAAAAAAATTAAAAAAAGGGCAACTATACCTACAATAATAACCTGTCTGTGTTTCGAACTCGTGACCTGGATTTCAAGTCAACAACAATAACAATTTACTGTTACAAAATGTCAGATACATATAGTATACAAATTGAAAGGCTGGAAGGGTTGGCAGAGTTTAACTTAATAATATAAATAAAATCTAAACTCCTTTCGCAGGACCAGAAATAAAATGACTGTTTCTTTAAAATGTTCCAAACGGAAGGATAAATGCTAATAAAAGAATTTTTGTACCGATAAATTTTAGTCGCTGAGACAGGAAAAACTGAACGAAAAACCTGCTTTCAATAATTCCAGGATTTCAAGTCAAAATACTCACTCGATGTGCGTTTTACCAACCATGTTGGTATCATCTGGAGATGATTGGAGGATGAAGACATCCGGTGGTGACTGGTTGTTTTGTTCACTAAAGCTTTGACTGGCCCTGCTTCTCAACATGACACTCATAGATATTAGTTGTTCTACTATACCACGCCTTTTCGCTGCTTGACGGATAGATTCAAATAACGTATTGTCATATGTCTAAAAGCATTCCAAGTTTTATGTCCTTGATTTCTAGTGCACTTTCTACGCTGTTAGTTAGCTGGCCTATTGCCATGTCTCAGAAATTTCCGGATAGGAAGGCATATTGCCCTTTGTGGTTTTGGAATGAAGACAACTCTTGTGTGTCTTTAAGTTTTCAGAACGTGTCCCAGGGCTAGACTAATCCTAGGAAATGTACAAAGTAACCATTGAAGTTCTTTGAATTCCTGCTGTAGTAGAGCATGGAATACATGATATTATTCCACTGACTGACATGCTTCCGAGGTACTGATAGCCCATTCAAGTCTGTTTTTACTGATTATCTTTGTCGACAATTTCCATTCTTCTTAGACGCCTGTTTCAACGATTCGCGTTTTTCTGACATTTATGTCATCCGATATAATTTGCGATTCCTGAAAGTGAGTCCGTATTATCACTTCCAGTGTCTCTTTCTCGATTTCTGTACTGGTTTTAATAATACTGATAATGTTTATGATATAAAAAATATTTCATGAGATTTCTATGCCTTCTTTGTATACCATTCATTGTAAATGAATGTCTTATCTTTGTTGACTCGAGTATAATGTACTATTGAAATGAAGCACATCTTTCTCAACAAAACTAAAATTAACATTTATGACCTTCTCTTTAACGCACATAAAGACTGTTGTGGATGCTGTGAAAATTCAAATAAACCAAATCATATATTCTAATTCGAACTTTTATGGAAGTTCGTGGATAACCTAGACTCATGTAATATGGATCATCCCACAAAGTGTATAAATATAATATATTCTGTAATTCAAGTAATAGGGTACAGAAAATCACATGTTATATATAATGTAGTGCAAAATTTATGTACAATTTAATTTACATAATAATGCTATTATTGTGAGTTACAATATCTCGTGAAAACATACAATCTTCTTTCATGCCGTCGTAAAATTTGTATGTCCTTTATTTTATGTTCATATACAAAACAATCGTTATTAATAACCGGGCTTTTATTTGATTCGGTCAATATAGTATATAAGTCCAAAAATATATACATATAATCTTGCTACATATCTGTTATTTCTACCAAATATACAAAAATCGTGTACAGATTCTCAAATTTGAGCAGCCTTATTTTATGATAAAAATAAGAATTAATTAAATAACTATTGCTTGTATTTCTTGAGATCACATTTAAATAATGATACGTTATTGCAAAATGATAATGAAATCACACAAAATTACAAATGGCAACCAAGTGGGGGGGGGGGGGCAAGAAAATGCCAGCAGAGGAGTTGCATGAGTAACCAGACAAGAGAGCCCCATCGAAATAAGGACGGAAAATATAAACGAAAACATAGCCACGCCATTGATACAAAATGGAAAGGACAACTTGATAGGAGTCCACGTACCCTCAGACAAGAGAGCAGGAAGGGTATTCAGGCAGCTGACTGAAGAAACCAGAAGAAACGAGAAAAGAAAAATGCCCATCATACTATTAGGAGACTTCACCGAACATATAGGAAAAGACGATCCGACGGAGGAGGATAAAAGAATAATAGGAAAAACTTTACTCCGCACATGGTCTAACAAAAACGGAAACGCGCTGAAAAATCTAGCACACCTGTTTGACCTAACAATAAGAAACACATAGAGCAAAAGCTAAACCTACATTGACACCTGGAATAATGGAAGCTCAATCTCACAAATAGATCCTATCCTGGTAAGCAGAGAGATAAGAGAAAGGATTAACAACGTTAAAGCAAAAAGGGCAGCAGAAATCAATACAGACCAAAAAATCCTATACGGAAAATAGGAAATAAAAGAAGAAAAAAGAAGTCAAGGAAATAACAAAACACCACACAGTACCTGGAATAGTTCTCTACTACAGCACGAAGACTTTCAGAAGAAATGCGGTGAAGAAATAGAAAACCAACTGACAGGAGAAGAATTAAACTGGACATTATTGGGCGCAAAAATAAAAATTGCAGCAAGAAAAACGTTAAAAAGGGACAGATCATCTATGAGCCCGACAAGAGAGGAAAAAAATAATAATTACGAATAGCTACAAAAAAAATAAAGGCAACAGGCAAACAACAACTGACGGGGAACTTAAACGAAAAGCTAAAAGAAGCACTGAAGGAAAAAGAGATGCGAAGAGAAACCACGACGAGGAAAAATGCAGATAATTCTTCGAAAACATAGAAACACTCCCAACAGGACAACGAATAAACCAAACCTTCAGATATCTAAAAAAATATAGAAGAAACAACAGTACCCACAAGAGAAAATCCATATCAATGCAACATTGCACTAAGAAGCTGGAGGAAGAAAAGAAGGCAATTAAAGAACGAACAAAACTAATAAAAGAAACGGACCACTGGCCCTTGGACAAGCCACCATCAAAAGACCAACTGCTAGAAATAATAGCCAGAGCTAAAAGGAACACCGCACCTGGAGTAGACAAAATAAACAACGAGCTAATACACTACGGTACGGAAAGGCTAAAGGAGCATTACCAGAGTATGGACAGAAACCACACCTCTGCCTACGACTATACAAATACCCCTCCCAAAAACCAACTCGCCACAGAATATAAATGACTACAGAAGAATAACACTCTGCAGCACAGGATAAAAATACTTCGCACAATTCCTGCTCGAGCAACTAGAGAAGTACATTGGAAGACCGCCAGACTACCAGACAGCATTCATCAAAGGCAGATCAACGGACGACCACATGTACACCACCAGAAGAATACAGGAAAAAAAATGGAGGAAAGGGACAAAACTGCACATAGTCGCTATAGATCTCCGACTATTCACCATGGTCCTAGACCAAGTAATACAAAACACAATACGGGAAACACCAAATTTCAACGCGGAAACACTGAGAACCCCAATCGTACTAGCATACGACGATGATCTCCTAATTGGCGCAGAAGAAGAGCAATAATTTCTTAACTTCCTAGAAAACATGAAACCGCATCTGGACACATCTGTACTGAAAATAAACTTCAAGAAAATTCTAATAATGGAGTGAGACCCATCAACAAGAGAGAGTCGGACCAATGGAGAAGAATACCAAATAAGTGACTACTCCCTAAGAACAACGAACAAACTGAAGTACCTAGGAATATATCCAACTAACCAACTGAAAAGGAGAGAAACAGTAAAGGAGAGAATAAAAACAGCATACAGAGTCACAAGGGCAATTATACCGTTCATCGAGAAAAACAAACTATCATGGGGCCTGACCAAACGAATGAACATAGCCATCATACTGCCAACGATGACATATAGAGTTAAAAACGCGGCAACAACAAAAGCCAACAGAAGGAAGTTTGAGAAGAGCTGAAAGAGACATCATCCAACTACTCAGAAAAACAACAGGACAAAAACAGCGACATAAAACATCAACACTACTAGAAGGGAAGATAATCGCAAAAAGGATAGAAATATATGCAAGTACTGGGGACACGTCCAAAGAAGGGAACCAACACATCTACTGAAGAAAGCACTAACACTGAACAGCAGCGAACTAAAAATAGGGAGACCATGTTACACGTGGAAAACAACAATCGAGAGGATCATGAACAAACTGGGAAAGAAAAGCGAGGGGAAAAAATGAATTCCACAAAGAAATCGGAGCGATATATACTCTACCAGAATCAGAAACGGAGGAATCAGAAGAAGAAGATTTATAGAAGCAGAAAAACAAAAATAGAAGCAGAAAAACAAAAATAGGAGCACAAACAGCAGCGACACAACGCGGCAACATATATCACAAGAAGACCCGGAAGAGGCAGAAGTCCAGAACCAAAAATACAAAAAAAAGGAAGCTTAAACGCTCCCTCACGACACAATGGGTAACGCGTCTCACAAATACCTACACCTTTCATCCCACATTCCTTTACCATGCGCCATGTGGCACTCGCTACTGGCAACAAGCATGACCCTAGTCCAACCCAGCGTGGACGTAGCAGGCCCAGCTGTATAATCCTTGGGAGTAGCAGAAATGCCTACCGCACGCTGGTAAATCAATCAAATCAATCAATCAATCAATTATTGCAAAATGATAATGAACAAGTGCATTTCAAAACGCTGAGTACAATAATTGATTTCAATAAACTCTAGCAGAAAATATCTACTGTCTGTGGTGAATATTTTATCATCTGTATACTGCAGTTTCTGGCTTATTGATCATCGTCAGTACAGACTAAGTAAGTAACGTCACACAAGTAATTTCGTCTTCCTCAGGTTTGAAAGAATAACACATATTTTAATTTTATTCTTCATAGCCCAAAATAGCACTTGTATCTTGACAAATCAATAGTAGAAAAATGAGAGTAAATCGTCAATTCCAAATTTCGATTGCGAATACAAATTATTGTTAGCCCAATTGGCGACGGCGGGTGAACGTAACTAACCGTTGGACCGACTCAAGTGGACTGGATTGTCAGAGGAACGTCGCAACTATGAATCTTTACGAAAAAACAGATCAAATATGAATCTGAAAATGAAATCCTTTCGATTATTCCCTTAACAATAAATTTTACCAATTAAGAAACACGAAAGCACCACGTGATTTATTTAAATAAGTGATAATTTTGCAAGAATAATCGGTTATATTTTACCTATCTTCATTTCTATGCAATACTCATCGACTAAACAGTCATGATAGTTTCAATTTTCAGTGTCAAATATTTAAAATTTGTACCTACATCTTTAAAATGAGACATGATGTTTAAATATTTATGAAACAAATAAATATTAGTCAAATAAAAACTGTGCGTTTTATTGTATCTATCCATTTCTCTTCTGGAAATAATCTTTACATATATCCCTCGTCCATCAATTTTAATTACCCAAACTGTATACTTCCACATAATTTATAACATTTTGCTTTAGAGCACGTTTTCGTGCATAAAAAAGTAGATAAAATTTCTCCATCTACGGTTTTGTAATTTTATAAAATTATTATACATTCAAGTCATTTGCTAAACAAAATTTTTAAAATTATGAGACGTATTCAGTTTAACCTTGATGCACTCAGGATACAAGTCCCGATAAAATATGCATTTCGATTCTCTCCTTTCATCAGTGGCTTTACCGAACTCCATCCGCCTAATATTGTCGTTGGAAATTAGTTCTTTGTGCGTTCATCTTGAAAGCTTTATATTTTGTAGAATTATTCAACATTCTATAAAATACTCTTCTCAGATGTTTTCAAATAAGTTAAGTTTATTTAATTTCAATCGTTTCCCCTTGGTTTTGAGTGTTCCATAATAATCCAGTAAATAAGCCGGAAAAAAGTGTAAAATGTGGAAAAGTGGTGGAACAGCATCGATTTGAAAAATTCCTTTTTTCACGTGTTTCCTAGACCCCCAGGAACATTCATCAGCATTGATCCCTGCATTACCTCCGAAAATGAGAAAGTTAGGGGGGGGTTTGAAGTGCCTCAAAAAGTAGCCGTCATAAAAAAATTTATAAAATTAATATTTCGCCTCGGAAATGGGCTCTAGGAGGTTTCTTGGGTCGCTGATCACGAATCCGAGGCCCAAGTTGAGGAAGTCCATATTCCAGTATGGAATTCGTGCCATTTTTTTATGAAAATTTCACTTTCTCGGGTGGAAATTTAAATATGAATATTGTGTTGCGGAAGTGTGCTCCAGGAGGGTTTTTGGGTCGCTGATCACGATTCTGAGATTTAAATTGAGCAATTCCATATTCCAGACTGGAATACGTGCCATGGAAAATTTCATTGTTTCAGAAAAAATTTAAATATTAACGTTTTTCCACGAAAATATGCTCTTAATCACTTATTACCTGACTTGAAAGAAGAAAAAATTTGCATGCATTCCTGCAGTGTTTATAAAATTGCCATGTATATTAATTTGAAATGCTCGTAATATTCATACATAACTTTTTTTTCTTCAAAGTAAAATTGACTTGAAAAATTATTTTAAAATACTCGTAATATTCATACATAATTTTTTTCTTCAAAGTAAAATTCGACACGAAAAATGGCATAAATTCCAATACAGAATATGAAATTCCTGAATTCGGACTTCAAAATCATGATCAGCGACCCAAAAATCCTCCTAGAGCACACTTTCGCAGCACAATATTCATATTTAAATTTCCGCCCGAAAAAGTGGAATATTCATCAAAAAATGGCACGAATTCCATCCTGGAATATGGAATTCGTCAATTTGGACTTCGGATTCGTGATCAGCGATCCAAAAAACCTCCTAGTACTCCAGGCAATAGAGAATATTACCTGGAAAAAATAGGAGGATTTAGTTTTATTAGCTTACCTTATGTTTTTTGGGTCGCTAATTCCGAATTTTTCACTTCCCACCAAAAATTCCCTCCGAAACCCTCTCAAATTTAGAAAAAAAAAACAAAAAAAATTGGTATTTTATTTTTTTTATCTTTTTTTTTTCGTTTTGGATAAAAAATACCCAGATATTCAGAAAGCAAGCAAAATTTACAACAAAAAAGGTCCTTTGACATTTTGTCGGACGAACGGGACGGGAGCGAGTGGGTTCCGAAACATGTGCAGAGGCTCATGTTTCGAGGCGTGGCTAGCGCTTCCCCGTTCGTTCAACGTTAAAATGTCAAAGGATATTTTTTGTTGTAAATTCTGTTTGCTTTCAGAATTTTTCCTAAAACGAAGAATAAAAAAAGGAATAAAAAAAACGATTTTCTTTTTGTCTATAAATTTGAGGGGGTTCCGGAGGGAATTTTTGGTGGGAAGTTAAAAATTCGGATTCAGCGCTCCAAAAAACGTAAAGTAATCCTATCTCCAGGACTACTATGAATTTTTACAGGTAAGGGGGCCTTATATGATCTCTGTGGAGTACTCCAGGCATTAGAGAATTTTACCTAGAAAAATTCATGGTAGTTCTGGAAGTAGGCTTATTTTGTGTTGTTTTGCTCGCTGAATCCGAATTTTTAACTTCCCACCAAAAATTTCCTCCAAATTTATAGTAAAATAGCAAAAAAAATCGATTTTTTTTTATTCTTTTTTTTCTTCGTTTTAGGAAAAATTCGGAAAGTAGACAAAATTTGCAACAAAAAAGGTCCTTTGACATTTTAACGTTGAACGAAAGGACCTTTTTTTGTTGTAAATTTTGTTTTCTTTCTGAATATCTGAGTATTCTTTATCTAAAATGAAAAAAAATAGATAAAAAAAATAAAAAACCAATTTTTTGTTTTTTTTTTCTAAATTTGAGGAAATTTTTGGTGGGAAGTTAAAAATTTGGATTCAGCGAGCCAAAAAACAAAGTAAGCCTATCTCCAGGACTACCATGATTTTTTCAGGTAAGGGATCTATTTGATCTCTAATACCTGGAGTATAGAGTCCATTTCCTAGGCGAAATATTAGTTTTATAATTTTTTTTATGACAGCTACTGTTTGGGGCACTTCAAACCCCCCTAACTTTCTCATTTTCGGAGGTAATGCATGATGAATGTTCCTGGGGGTCTAGGGAATACGCCAGAAAAGGAAATTTTCAAATTAGTGTTGTTCCACCACTTTTACACATTTTCCGGCATATTTATTGGACTATAAGTAAGGTATTTTAATACAATTTTAATTATTTGCAAGGATTACATTTATGAGATTTCTCAGACTACAAAAATTTTAAATAATGTTAATGAATAAAACTGTACAAGGTCATCACTCAAAAAATATATTATTTATTTGCATAAATTGTTCATGTCACTTTTTAAGACCAATTTGGGGTGAACTTTTTTACAATTAGGATAAAGCGTTACACACTTTCTGTGTAGTATTAGGTTGGACCATAATAAAGTTACATAAAACATTGCCATAAAGAACCTTTTTACATTAATTTCATCCGGGTTTAACAATTTAAAAACATTTTACACAAATCATTGCTCTTTCACTCTTTCAACGACCTTACAATGAAAATATGAAATTTCCCTAAATATCTTAAATTATAACGATTTCCTTACACAAACTGGCGAAACGAGGTCGTAAACCTTTTTTCCCTTAGATAATCCGTCGATTAAAATGCAGGACACAAGTGGCCAGGCCCATAGCATTTCTTGTATGTGCCTCTAAAAACGTCATATCCCTCGGTCCTTACAAAAGCCGTTCTAAATCCCTGTATTGGCCATATCCTGATGTGATGACCTTAGATCCTAACCCACGTACTTCATGACCTTCACGTACATAGTATTGTTAACAAGGTAATAGGGAAACGTCAGTCCCCCTGATGCTTTTGTACTTGAGATGGGACGACAAGGAGCCTATCTTATTTATTTTATTGGGGATCGTTGCGTTTGCAGCACTCAGTTTTGATATGCTATATATTTGAGGAAGACATGATTTACAGTATGTAGGATACAGCACTACGAAAATTTATTTCGATAAATAATATAATATACAGTGTTTCCCAGGATAGATGTAACAAAAGGTGTAATGGACCAATAATTTTAGAATTTTGGAATGGTATTTGGGGATTGAGTCCTGCTTGTTGTAAAACTAAAGTATACCAAAAATGACTTGATTTGGTGTGCTACAGGGTGTTTTATTAGCAAAGTTGTAAAAATCACCACTAATAAAGTACCTTCATTTTTCAAAATATGAAAAAATTCCACTAAGAAAAGTTATTTAGAATGCAATTTTGTACCTCTATACCAAGTTTCAGGAATATAAAATTATTTTTTTGAAACTTCCCATTTTTTGCGAATTAAGAGTTGAATTCATATTTAAAGTTGTGTAGGAGCAAATGTTAATCATCTCAAAAAGTAGGCTAATGGTAAATAAAAAATTGAATATACGAGATGTAAAAAGGTATAATGTTAATCGAACTAATTGTAAAACAAGAAACAATTACTAACAGAAGATTAATGAGGTTTAAAAATTATAACAAGTAATAAATGTCAAAAACATAACAGATTCACAAACAAATTAATTATCGACCAATACAAAACAATGTTTACAATTTTTTTATTATTCGACGTAGCTACCATCTACATCCACGCACATTTCGATCCTTCGCCTGAAGTCCTTAAAACTGTTTCGAATATGATCTAACGGTATGGAGTTTACGGCATTTGTAATTCTCTGCTTCAATACTGTTACATCGTTAGGAAGTGGTTCAGCGTAAACCAACTGCTAGAGGCGACACGATAAAAAGAAATCCAATATTGATAGGTCTGGGGATCTCGCCGGCCACTTGATCGGTCCATTTCTGGCAATCCAATTTTTTCCAAAATTTAAATTCAACCACCGATTAACCATTTCAGTGGAATGGCCAGGGCAACCACCATGTTTAAAATGAACTAAAGGCATATCTCTTAAAATATTTAAATGTTCTTCAGAAAATCTTTCAAGAAGCTGTAAATAAGTGTGCTGGTTTAACCTTCCCTCAATGAAGTAAGGTCCAATAACTCCAACGTGATAAGAAACGGCACACCACACATTCACTTTTTTATAATATTGTCTTCTACAATGAATTCTAAAATTTGGATTTTCAGAAGCCCAAAACCGACAATTCTGAGATGAAACAACACCATTGGTTGTGAACGTGGATTCATCTGAGAAAATTATGAAATGATGAAAAAATCTCTCTTCCATGATTTTTTCTCCAATGGTCAAACAAAAATCCAACCTACGGCCGTCATCTCCTTCTTCAAGCGTATGTTTATAATTTGCTTTATATGCCCTAATTTTCTTTGCCTTGTAAATTCTTTGGAGTTCAGACTTGCTAATATTAATAAGAGCTGATCTCTCTCTTAGTGGCATCCTAGGATTTTCCATACCAGAGGCATGAGCTATAACAGCCCCAACATTGTCTTCATCATATGTTTTTATTTTTCTTTTCATGTTAAGAACACTACCAGTAGCCAGAAACTTTTTAATTATTCTCATAGCCTGAGTACGTGACAAAGCAGTGTTTGGAAATTTCAAATTAAATTGGCTTTCCACTTCTCTTAGCGAGTTTTCACCGCCAATTCCGCAGCATTGCACAATATAAATTTTTTCACGCACTGTGAGTACCATTTTTACTTAATTTTCTAGCTTGGTTCGTTAATTTGAAACAAAAATTAAGGATAATATTGACTACGTTTGACAGATATGTCAATAATAAATGATAAATGTGTATCCACTGCTTTTCTCATAGCCTACTTTTAGCTTCTACATAACTTTAAATATTAATTCACAAAAAATAATTTCTATGCAGTTTTAATTGAATGCTTCAAAATAAAATACTAATTTCTTGAAAAAAATGGGAAGTTTCAAAAAAATAATTTTATATTCCTGAAATTTGGTATAGATGTATAGAATTGCATTCTTAGTGGAATTTTTTCATATTTTGAAAAATAAAGGTACTTTATTAGTGGTGATTTTTACAACTTTGCTTATAAAACACCCTGTAGAACACCAAATCAAGTCATTTTTGGTATACTTTAGTTTTACAATAAGCAGGACTCAATCCCCAAATACCATTCCAAAATTCCAAAATTTTTGGTCCATTACACCTCTCGTTACATCTATCCTGGGACACACTGTATAACGGAATACACAATATGGTCCAAAAAGTTTGGAAAATAATTGCTGTTTAACGCAAATCTTAATTAGTCCGCCTGCTTTTGCAAAAAAATTATTTATTTGAAATTGAATCTATGGTACTGTAACTAGAGGTTTTAATTTAGAAACATTGTCATATGAATTAAATTTAATTTTTTTTTTTTTTGATAATTTAATAGTAACTGCATCAAAGAAACGTTTCTATATTTATAGGGAATGGATGCAATTCCTTTTCAGGAGGATTTCGAAAAAAAATTGCGATTTAACTTGTGAAAATGTTAAAGAACCCTAAAAAATCAATCTGAGTCGATACAGGCAAAATTTTAACTTATTCTTCACCTTATAGTCAAATCAAATCAAATCAAATCAAATCAAATCAGATTTATTGCATTTTTGTTCACAAATAATAATAATTACACATACCATAAATATTGTACAATCACTTTAAAAATTAAAACGATATAAATTCGTACCTAACTCATATGAATATGTTATTATTCCTCTCTTTAAAGTACACCTAGACTATCTAGCCTGTGTGTGTACCAATGATGGTGTTGTTAAATATTATTATATATTTATGCACACATATGCAGGGTGATTCTTTTAAGGCGGACAATTAGAATATTTCCCACTTGCAGATAAGATAGACATTTGAGATTTGGTATCCTACCATAGTCGATCATTGCGAGTCTGAAAATAGTTATTTCAAAATGGCGGCACTTCCGGAAATACCGGAAGTCAATACCAACTTGCTTATTTTAAATGGAACACCCTATATATTTTCGACTTTTCGAAATGATCATAAAATTCTGAGTCAAAGCATGTAACACACCCTATACCTAAACCCAGCAATTTCAGCAGAGATATTTGAAATTTTATAAAAAGTTTGACAGGTGCAACGGTTTGCAAGAACCGTTGTAACTTTCTTCGTATAGGAGATCCTTATTTACTCTTTGGTACATAGAAAGAACACAAGATGAGCTACTCTCTACAAAAATAGTAGGTTCCATAGCAGTATACCAAGTGTTTTATTTTTCATGTTACATTTTGTCAAATTCAAACCTCAAAAACTTTTTTACATCAAATTATGTTAAATTAAATTCCCTTTTTTCTAGTGTAAGTATTGTAGGGGTTAAATTTACAACTTTTCGAAATATTGGCGATTTTCTTAAATGTCCAAAAATTTTTAATAAAAATTGTCATCAACCCATGATTAGAAACATCATTAATGTCAGTCACTCTTTTATGTTAAAAAACGCCAGCACGTTTAAATTACGCCCACGAAGACTTTTAGGTTTGTTTATTATTTATGGAGAATGTGATAAAGTAATACCAAGAACATGTAACACATTTGCTACTCGATACCCACAAGAGTAGAAACCATGAGCAGAAACCATCCACCATACACTGTAAAACGCATATTGGATAATTTTAGAATATTTGGCTCTGTCAAATGGCACGTGCCAAATTTTATTATGGCAATCGATGTAGAATTAAATTTGAGGTGGACTTATATCAGCATGTCCTATATCTACCACATGTACTTTTTGAATTATTCGCAAGTTTTTGTTGAAAATTTTAATTTATCCAAAAAAACGTAGAAGCCTGTGAAACAATTGAAACAATAAAGTGAGTATCGAGTAGCAAATGTGTTACATGTTCTTCATCACATTCTCCATAAAAAATAAATCTAAAAATCTTCGTGGGTGTAATTTAAACGTGCTGGCATTTTTTAACAAAAGGGAATGACTGACGTTAATGATTGTTTCTAATCATGGCAAAAGTTGCAACTTTAACCCCTACAATGCTTATAAAAGAAAAGAGGGAATTTAATTTAACATAATTTGATGTAAAAAAATACAGGGCGTTCTATTTGATATAAAAAAGGCTTTGAGGTTTGAATTTGACAAAATGTAACGTGAAAAATAAAACACTTTGTATACTATTTTGGAATATATTTTTTTAGTAGAAAGTAGCCCCTCTTGTGTTCTTTCTACGTACCAAAGAGCAAATAAGGATTTCCTACACGAAGAAAGTTATAACGGTTCTTGCAAACCGTTGCACCTGTCAAATTTTTTATAAAATGTCAAATATCTCAGAAACTGCTGGGTTTAGATATAGGGTGTGTACATGTTTTGATTCAGAATTTTATGATTATTTCGAAAAGTCGAAAATATATAGGGTGTTCCATTTAAAATAAGCAAGTTGATATCGACTTCCGGTATTTCCGGAAGTGCCGCCATTTTGAAATTATTATTTTCGGACTCGCAATGGTCGACTAGGGTAGGGTACCAAATCTCAAATGGCTATCTCATCTGCAAGTGGGAAATAATCTAATGGCCGCCTTAAAAGAATCACCCTGTATACATATGCACGAATACACATGTATAGACATATTCATATATATCTACAAGTATAATAGCATGTGAATAAGACGCGAAAGAAAAAGTTTTATATTTTGTAAGATAGTTTATTTTTTTCTTTAACTTTAACCACCTGCCAATAATCTCACAAAGCCAAATTTATTATTTTTTAAATGTTCAGATACTTTACGAGAGAATAAATTTATATTGTTTTACAATTTAAAATAGGCTGGTAAAAAATTATAAAATTTAGCGCCTTAGTAAGTCACAAACCTTTGGGTTTTTGTATAACTGATTTGAGGTATTATCACACTTAAATTATGTTTTTGTCTTGTATTGTGACCATGTTGTATGATGTTTAATAAATTTTTGTGTTTATGGGTAAATATAAGAACAGACTTAGTATATAAGAGTTGTAGATTAAATACATTGAATTGTTTAAATACCAGTTCAGAAGAGTATTGTTTTTATTATATATTTTTGTGATATATTTAAGGGTTCTAAGTTTGTTGAATGTGCACTTCTCCATATTATTATTCCATATATAAGAATTCGGTGTTTTCACAAATTTTATAATCTCATTGACTGTGAAGGTAATACTTAATTATAACTAAAAACATTTGAATTTCCACAACCAGTTAAGTAATATCCAAAAAGATGTATTTTTCAATTTGAATTAAAACTCTACCGCCCAAAACACTAAGCTATATTGTTGACGTCATCGGTCATAAACACCTAACCTCAAAAATCTTTTAAAAATTTCCGAGTAATATGTCACTAAAATCTTGTTCATTGTAATGTTCATAAAGTTTTAAATATCTTCTCCAAATAAAATAAGACGATTTTTGTAGGTTAGAAATCCAACCTATAATTAGCAGCCCATTTTTGGTAATCAACAATATTGAGACATCATATGCGTCAATTTTTATATGTTTGCTTGGAGCCATTCTGGTTTCAAATGAAAAGTGCGGATATAATCATTAAAAATGACAATAAACTTAAAAAACCTAAAAGTTGAGGTTATGTTAATGCAACCGATGATGTCACAGCCCGTTTTGTATAATACCCTTTCAGTTATTAAGTTTTGTTATTTATTTGTTGAAATTTTAAATTGGTAGATGAAAGAATGGTGTTTAAATATTGGTAAGTGCTTTAATGTATGGAGTACTTCATTTTAATAATATCAAAAAAGCAAATTTGCATACAGTGAAAACACTTAATTGATTCGACTAAGGCATGATACGATGTCTTCAAGGTATTGACAGGCAGTGTATTTTTTAGATGGTAGAATTTCCAAACTAGCTTATGCATTTTATTATTTAATTGTTGGATATGATCTGTCCACTTTAAGGTTTGATCTATTATCACTCCAAGATATTTAGTGGTTTTTGTTGCAATAACTTCATATTACATTTACAGTTATATTTTTGTTTATTTAAGCAAGTATATGTAACTGCAGTATATGTATATTTGGTACATTTTTATCATAGATGTTAAAGCACATAAATTTAGTTTTATCCAGATTAACTGTTAAAAGGTGTTCAGCTAGCCATTGTTGTAGTTTAGAAAATTCTACCGCCGCTTTGTTGTTTACATTTTCCCAGGAGTCATCTTCAACTAAGAGAACAGTGTCATTGTGGTAAGCCATATTTTATCTTTTTTAATTTACTTCTACTTTCCCCAATTTTTACACGCTGTTCTGTTTTGAAGATAACTACTGAACAAGTTACTGACAATACCTTTTATACCATATTCATTGAGTTGAGTAATTAGTATTTCGTGGGTAGTGTCAAAGGACCTTTTGAAAATTGTTTATTTTTGAATAATTTAATAATCAAAATTTGGTAAATAAATAATTAATAAATTCCATTCACAAAATATTAGCCGTCACAAAATTTTTTAAATATTCTATTTTCAAGTCAGAAATAAAAATCTACAGCTACGGAAGGCGGCTGGAACCTCCCCACTCGGTGGATCTTTGAGGCCAAAAAGAGCACTAAAAAATATGAACGATCTTATTTGATTATATTTTATTATTTATTTTTAAAAACCATCTAATTCTTTGTGGGCAGCTTCCCTGCCAGCTGTGGCCGGTGAAGTGTTAATAGTGGACCGTTTCAATTTGAGCTGATAAATATTATTTTTATCTTCTGGCCTCGACCGATTTTTCACTAAATCGGTCGAGGAAGGTTGTTTTTAGTTGCTTGTCACTAATGTCAGATGTCAAACTGACAGATGCCAAAATATTTCAGTAGAAGAAGATTTTTTGACAGCTGTCAAATTTTTTGTCGCTAAACTTTGTTAGTTCTAAATCTGTCAAACTGACATCTGTCAAAAATTCTGGTTCTAAACTTTACTAGGGGATTTTTTGTTGACAGTTGTCGAAAATTTTTAAGTTGGTATTGCACTCGGTTTGGTCTTTAGGTTATGTTAATGTTTTTTAGGTTGTGATTGGCGGAAATTGTTCCGGCGTTGTGCCGGAAATGGATTCAAGTTTCTCAGACTTTTAATGTCATTGTCACTTTTAATAGTTTTGGGAAAAAAATTTAGTTTGGGCCCAGTTATATAATTTTTTTCACGGAAACCAAATCGAAAGGGTGCAAGTGTGATATATCGTTGAAATCGGAATTTTTACTGCTTTTCAATAGTTCGATTACAAATTGTAAGTAATCATACAATAAACAATTTGTTGTGTCGAAACGGCACTAAACGTAATCCGATCTCAACCAAAACCTTTTCAGATCTTCTAGAGCACTAATGAAATCCTCATGCAAAGTTTAATAATAATAATAATAATAATAATAATAGCGTCTTTATTTTCCATTTGAATGAATATAATCAGTTACAAAACTATTAAATAAGTAAGTACATGGAATAATAGGCGAAGTTCAGCAATAATTTCAGAAATATTAACAGCAGTAATGAAAATATAAGATTTTTAAAAGTTTAGCTGCTCTTCCACTTAACCTAAATCGCGCGTTACATTCAATGAAAGTAAACTAAATTACATCTAATATAAACAAGCAAACAAACAAAAAATACATTCAACTTAAATTAAGGGGCTAATGACATTAAATGTGTTGATTATAAATTAATATTTTTAATTTTTTCCTGAAACAGTTTACATTCATTCCTTTCAAGTTTTCGGGTAGAGAGTTATATACATTGCAAATCTGATAGCTAAAAGAACGTTTAAATTGCTCTGTTCGGTGGACAGGTGGGGTTAATAAGCCCTTGAACCTTAAATTAAGGTTGTGTACATCGGTACGAAATTTTATTTTATTGTATAAATATTCGGGAGATTTATTTACTAAAATTTTATGATATATACATGCTGAATGAAATAGTCTGCGATTCTCCATGTTCAGCCAACCCGTATCTATTAACTTGTGCGATATTCTCTCTCGCCTGCGTATACCATAAATTAATCTAAGGCAAGAATTTTGAATTTTTTGTATTTTATTTTTGTATACAGTAGTTAAATTGACGCCATATAGGCAATCAGCAAAATCTAACAAAGACAAAACCAGGCTCTCACATAACATCACTTTTACTTTTTGAGATAAATAGTGCCTATTCCCGTAGATTACTTTGATGGAATTGTATGCTTTTTGTGTAAGTTTATTTAGATGTTTTTCAAATCGGAGATCGCTGTCAATAATAACACCTAAGTTCTTAGCATAGTCAACTATTTCAAGATTTTCTTGATCTACATTTATTTGAACCTGGTTTTTAATAAGTTGTCGAGATTTTTTAGGACCAAAAATTAAAGCATTAGATTTGCTGGTATTAATAATAAGAGAGTGGTCTTTTGATACATTTAGAAAAGATTTTAAATCTTCATTAATACGCTGACAGGCACCATCAACTTCAGAAGTTTTAAATGAATGATAAAGCCGGGTATCGTCAGCGTATAAATGAATTTGACAATGTTTTAAACATGAAATAAACTGACTGGTATATAGGGTAAAAAGTAATGGTCCTAGAATAGAACCTTGTGGTACACCTGACCTCAGCACTAAGTTTTCTGAGCAGTTTTGTTCAATACAGACTTTCTGCTGCCTATTTTTTAAATAATCTTTAAATAAATTAACTGCTTCCTTTGTGAGACCTATATGTAACAAAAGAGATAGAAGTATTTCGTGATTAAGAGTATCAAACGCTCGACTAAAATCTAGTAAAATTAAAATTGTACATAAACCCTGATCTGATGCTGCCATTATATCATCAACCACGCGCAAAAGTGCTGTAGTACAACTGTATCCAGTTCTAAAGCCCGATTGTATTTTGGGTAGTATTTTTTTCTCCAGTAAATATTCTCTAAGTTGATATTCCATGATTTTTTCAAGTATTTTAGATAAAGTAGGTAACACACTGATGGCACGTAGGTCTTTAAAATCTTCAGGATTATTTTTTTTCGGTAATACAGTGATTACAGCACTTTTCCAGGTAGATGGAAAAACATTTTCTTGTAAACAATAATTAATTATGTGGGTCAAATAAGGAATAATATGAGGGCAGCATAACTTAATCATTTTTAAATTTATCTTATCACACCCTGTAGCATCTGTATTTATTTCCATGATTTTTTTTAATACTGTGGTTTCATCAACAAGCGTAAAATTGAAAACTGAATCGAATAATAAATTATTTTTGTAATAGTTAAGGATGTTATCAGAAGCATTTGTGAATGGCAAAGAATTTACAAAAAAATTATTTATATCATTTACGTTCTTTAAATTTTCAGGTATATTTTTATTTCTATTTTGAAAGACAATGTCATTATTTTTTATAATTTTCCAACATTCATGAGCACTAGAATTTTGCAACTGATGACTTAAAAATGCTTTTTTTTCTCTTTTAATGGCTTGAGATGTGAAATTACGCAGCTGTTTGTAATATAAAAAATCATTGTTATTACTTGTTTTTTTTAAATCTGGCAAGCGCTCTATCTCTAATGTTTATCATTGTTTTTATTATGTCAGTTAACCAGGGTGCGGGAGGCTTAGTAAATCTTTTTGTCACAATAGGTGCATGTTGATCAAATAAACTAATCAGGTTATCGGCAAGAAATGATACTTTTTCGTCAATATTGTTTATATCAAAAATATTATAAAATGGTATAGCATATAAATCTTGCTCAAAGGAAGTATAATTAAATTTTTTATAATCACGATATGTTATCATTCTGGGTTCAGCTTTTTTGCCGTGCACCTTTATCACACAATATACCAGTTTATGATCTGAGAGGTCATAGTCAACAACACCTTTTTCTAAAACAGCATTTTCATTTAAGACTATTATAAGATCTATTAATGTAGAAGTGATGTTAGTGATCCTGGTAGGAGAGTCAATGATTTGTTGTAGGCCGAACTCGTCTAAAACTGCAAAAAGATTTTGTACATTTAAATTATTGAAACTGTACACATTAAAATTAAAATCCCCGGAACATATAATATTTTCAGCACAAGGTACTATTAAGCTTAAGGTATCCTCAAACTCTGAGAGAAAGAATGCTGGATCTTGGGACGGTGGTCTATATACAACGCCAATAGCAATATTTTCATTTTTATTTTTTAAATTAATCCAAAGTTGTTCAATGGAATTATTTTTAAGAGAAATTAGTGATGTAGTAAAACAGTTTTTTACGAAAATACATACACCACCACCCCTAGATCCCCGATCCTTCCTATAGAGCTTATAACCATCTATACTGATTACATTATCTAGTATTTCTTTATGGAGCCAGGTTTCAGTTATACACAGAACATCAAATGAATCTACCAAAGCAATATGTCGTATTTCATGTATTGATGGAAGGATAGACCTTATATTTATATTTCCAATTTTTACTGATCTCAAAGACATTTACCAACTAATAACTATTTAAATCTTGAAAGGAATATATTATGTAATTTAAATTAAGTGGCACCTATTTCAAATGGTTTTATTATAATTTTATTGGATAAATACTAATTTATAAAAAGACAAACAATAAAAAATAATACGTAATTAAGTAGTAGATTAGCCCCAACAGATATTTAGAAATACAAAACAAAAAATAAAAAATTATTTGAAGTATAAAAGAAAAGTAAATCTTTATCAATGTACAAAAACAAACAGTATGATTAGTAAATGCTCTCTTCTTTTTTGTTACTTAGAATTTTTATCTATATAATTAATGACAACTTAATAATTTCACTATACTATTCAACCTAAAACATTTTACTATTACTGTGAAAAATGAACTTTTATTTTACCAATTTTTCTAAGTCATTTTTGGAATTTATACGAATTACAAGTTCTCCAACTTTTCCGAAAACGTTTCCACCATCTGTCCAGACATCTCCTTCATTTCCTATCTGATTTAGTGCCGCTTTAACAATTTCTAATTTTTCCTTGGTCAGCTCTTCTCTAATTACTATACCGGTTCCTTTTAGTTTCTTTTTATTTTTATATATTTCACGCTTAATATCCAGACGTACAAACTTGACATAAATAGGACGTACCTTATTAGGATCATATTTTCCTACCCTATAACAACTTTCAATACTGTTGTTTTCAATTTTAAGGTCCATTTTTTTTGTTATAAGGTCCATAGCTATTTTACTGCAATTTTCATTTCTTGTTTCCTTGAGGCCATATATTCTCAAGGATTTTCTTTTCAGCGTACTATCAAGTCTTTCATATTTTGCCATAATATTTTTGTTCATTTCTTCTAATTTCTGTAGCTTTAACTTGGTACTAATATTTTCATCTTCTAAAGTTTTTATTCTAATTTCATAATTTTCACTAAGTGTACTTACAATTGTTTGTGTTATTTGGTTTATAAAATCTTCTGAAGTACATAGTTTTAGAACTGATGTTTTCACTAATGCCTGTATATCATCTTCTGGTTTATTTTTACCTCTGCCTGACATTATTTAAGTGATGAATAACAGGAACAAACCTTAATTTATGCACAATTTGATTTAACAAACTTGTGGAGAATGCTATTAGCTTCACTTTGATAATATTTTATATAATTAATTCGTATTTGTTATAAAGTTATTTTAATTTTAAGGAGAGAGCACACTAGACTACATCTACTCCATTGCAGTAGCACGCGAATCAATCAAAATCGGTTTAGTAGTTTCGCCTCTATCGTGCTAGGCATTTTTCAAAAACCACTTTTTTGGGTTTCTGGGATCTCAAAACGTAAAGATTTAATTTATCTCTGTTTTCAATTTTGGACCAATTTCAGTAACCTCCCACAATTTTATTGTGGGAGGTTAATATTAAAATATTTAAAGTTTTCTTATGTTCGAAAGTAAACGAAGATAAAGTATTTTTCTTCCAAATTTAATTCCTTCAACTAAACGTGAGTGGTTCAGTCCCAAATCCTAGAAAAATAATATACAAAAATCGAGTGGCACTTCTGTCACAAAGCCGGGAACGTTGTGCGTGGTTTTTCAAGCGCACGATTGCCCTATCAACGAAAAAGACTCGTATTCAATCAGGTCACAATCAGGGACCGAAACCGAAATTAATTTCGGGTAATTTCGGTTAGGGTTAAATAACGTATACCATTTTCAGTTTTCATAGCAGCGACAATTTGGTTTTCATTTACTGTTTCGGTTGTCAAGGCAGCGACAATTTGGTTCTCGGTTATGGTTTCGGTTTACAGATCCGCGGCAATTCGGTTTCTGTTAGAAAAAATTAGTAATTGCGGTGCGGTTTTCCGTTTCGATTTCGGTTTCTGGCTTTTTACTTGCCTTTTACCTTATATAATCTTTATAGTGGACGAATCGACTTAGATAATGGTTTTCACAATACAATTTGGTATTTCTATATCATGGTTTAAAGATTTGAATCTTTGATTTCAACTATATTTTTTGAACTTTAAATTCGTAATTTCGGTTTCTGTCCTTGGTCACAATAGATTTTTTTTGAGAACTACGCCAAGAACTGACTTAATTTTTTTTTTAAATCTCCGAGGACGTATGGCACTGAAAGTAAAAAAGTCGAAAGTGAGCCAAATATTTTTTTACATATTTGACAATGTATGACACTAAAGGCAGAAATGTCGAAGGTACTCCGAAATTTTAAAATTCGAAACTGCGCCGAATTTGGAGGCGGTTTGATCTTAGGGCAGAAACACCGGATGGTTATCAGAAAGATATAGGTACTCTCATAGAGGAAGGTACATTTTGAATTTCGGAGAAGTTATTAGAAAAAGTTTCTTAGCACATTAAAATTCTTATATGGATATTTACATGGGGGTAGTACGAAAGCACATTCTTGGCACTCTACCAGTACTGGGTTGTATGCCATCGGTAAGTTTGCGAAAGATGGCATGGAAGTCTCATACAACTCATATAAAGCTGTAACAAGCACAATTATCAAATGCCTAGTTCTGTAAATGATAAAATAATATATTTGTCAGCTTCATGTCAAATAGCCATTAACTCACAAGCGAGGGGGCAACCGCTGGCGAAATTTTGTACACCTAATACCTATTCTAGAAAAATACCCTTTATTTCCCCATTAATTCCTTGTAATTCCCCTAATTCCTCAAATACCTTTATTTCCTCTTAATACCTTAATATTTTCTAGATTATCTCGGGAACGGTGCACTTTTTGATAAAAATACCTATATACAAAATTGTTCCTTATAAAATTCTCTATCAAAAATGTCTCTACACTTTTTTCCTAAAATTAATAGTACCGTGGGAAATAAGGCGCACACATAAGGATTGGTTCCGGTCAACACAATAAATTGTAATCTTTACTATAATCTATTTTAAAGTTCAATACTTAACGCTAAAGCAGTAGCTACTAAAGTCCGCCTAAAGTTATAATAAATTCCTCTCACCTATAAAATAACGCGATTTTTGATGAAGCGAGAATATTGTATACCGGGTCGCTCAGCCGATAGGGACACAGTTGTAACTTTTGAATGGGAGAATGGATTTTGTTCAAATTTGGTGTAGTGATATGGGATATAATTTCCAATTATATAATGTAAAGAACCAAAATGGCCGACTTCCGGTTTCGATTTTACCCGAAAGTGGGTTTAAAATACCCGGTTTTTGCGTAAAATCCCGCACATTGGCAGCCCCGAACAATAACAGCGTTTACAGCAAGCTCTAAAATAAGGCAGTGACCTTGGGGTCGTCTGAGATGTAGTGGAAGACATTGAAATTTTTTACATAGTGGTGGTGTATAGATATTTATACTTTTTTCGCGTAAAGACAGCTTTGGAAATAGCCATACGGATATTCAGCGAATTATATGACCTGTGCTGATTACATTTGCGTCTCATTTACCAAAGTACTATTAATTAAGGAAAAAAGTTTAGAGAAGTTTTTTATAAAGAATTTTATAAGGAATAATTAATTCTGTTGTATAGGTTTTTTTATGGAAAAATGTATCGTTCCAGAAATAATCTAGAAAACCTCAAAATGGGGGTGGACGTCCTCTAGGGGATGAAGCACGCAATTTTTGAAACTTTATGAATTTTGTCCAATATATTACAATTTTAACTGTTATATTACTGAAGTATTACAAGACATCGTGCAAAGTTTTAATAATGAAAAAGCTAGTCATGGAGAAATTGTAGACGTAGGAGAGCGATTTGCTCTAACTTTATACAACTCTACCTCCGCAGAAAAAAGTCTAAATGTATACAGATTCATGACTTTTAACAAACTTGTTGGTAAAGCGAACAATACTGTAATATTATCAAATCTACCAACAACTTCTGCTGCTGCTCGGCAACACTTATATCGCGTTTTTTACCAAATTCAAACATGGAAAAACGTTGCGCTAGAAGCTACTGACTGGGGATGGAAAAAAGTTGGCGGTATATTAACCCGAACTATGACAACAAAAGAATCGGCTCCCGAATCTGTTATATCACTAATTTCTTGTTCATGCAAATTAGGGTGCGAAAACAGGTGCAGTTGCAGAAGAGCAGGCTTACGTTGCTCCACAATGTGTTACCATTATTACGGACAAGCATGCATGAATGTCGAATTTATGGAAGACGATGAAGATTAATTAACGTAGGTAACCTTTTGATAATTAGTGGATTCGGCCTACAGGGGACACCACACGCTAAGTACTTTATCTCTAGGGTGGCGTGAAAACAAGTACCTACAATATACAATATTCTCACTTATTTAAAAATCGCGTTATTTTATAGATATGTGAGGGTGGAAGTGGTACATTTATTATAATTTTAGGTGGAGTTTAGTAGCTACTGCTTTAGCGTTAAGCATTGAACTTTAAAGTAGATTATAATAAAGATTACAATTTATTGTGTTGACCAGAACCAACCCTTATGTGTGCGCCTTATTTCCCACGGTACTATTAATTTTAGGAAAAAAGTGTAGAGACGTTTTTTATAGAGAATTTTATAAGGAATAATTGATCAAAAAGTGCACTGTTCCCGAGATAATCTAGAAAACCTCAAAATGGGGGGTGGAAACGGCGTCCTAGGGGATGAAGCACACTATTTAGGGGTGGGAACTTTTCGGTTTAGTAATTCTTATGCTATCCTTAACATTTCTACCAATTTTCAAAATTTTATGAATTTTGTCCGATATAAATCGTTATATTACTGAACTAGAAGTCCATAGTATCATCGGTAGTTTAATTAAATTAAATATTTTTTCTTTACTAGATATTTTTAGTACTAATCTCGGCGCTAATGTTTTTACAACACTGACGTCCTTTATATAAGAATTGGTATGTAATTCTTCAAGATAAACATTCCATTTCAATATTTTTACGCTCTAATTCCCTCCTAATACCTTTTATTTCCGCTTAATTCCGTTCTAATACCTCGTAATAATATTTATTTCCTCCAAATTCCCCTGTAATTCCCTTAATACCTAATAATTCCTTCCGAAATACCTTCAATTCCTTCCTAATTCCTTCCTAATGCCTCCGATTTGTACACTATTTCCCCTCAGCGGTTGCCCCCTCGCTCGCAAGCTTCCAAGAAAGTGTGAATCTTTTTGTGTCAGTCGGTTGATACTGTCATTATCAATTGCATATAGTTGCGATAACGTCCTTTGAGGAGGCGTCTGTCGTTGCCGTGTTTGATAGGCAGATAATACGATATAACACAGGCCGACAAAAAAAAAAAGTGAACAGTCATCTTATACTATAGTTTTTGACATGATGCTGAAACTGATTCTGATATTTAAAAAAATCTACCGCTTCAGTTTTTGTCTACTCCCCTTTCATCTCTTAAAAAGGGCAAAGAAAAGTCTTGTCCTAAGGTGTTCATGAAACTTTTCTGAAGTATTTTGACGCGCAATTTTAGACGAAAAAATTATACTAATACCACCCCTTCTATTCCCCAATAGTGGCAAAAAAGGTCTTGTTCTAAGGTTCTGATCTAACTGTTGGTTCGAATAAGATGGGTGTTCCGTCCACAATGGTATTTAAGTTCAGAAATACCGGACACGATTTATTAAGTGGACGGGGAACCATCTTGTGGCTAGCTAGATCTCCCCATCTGACTCCAAATGACTCTTTTTTATGGTAACACTTAAAATCTCAGATTTATGGCTTCCAGGAACAGGGCTAATAATTTCGAGGAGTTGCAGTTGAAAACCGTAAACGCTATCGAACAAATTAGCTCTAATATAGTATTCTGATGTGCTGAAGCTAATTTTGGGAAAAACAAAATCTTATTGTGTCAGTTTCCCTCTGCCACCTCTAGGAGGGGATTGTAGAGGGAAACTGACACGATAGAAATTTGTTTTTTCCCAAAATTAGCTTCAGCACATCAGAATACTATACTTCACAAAAGTTAGATCAGAACCTTAGAAGGAGACCTTTTTTGCCCTTTTACGGGATAAAAATTAATGCGGCAGATTTTTTTATATCAGAATCGGTTTCAGCATGTCAAAAAACATAGAATAAGACGGCTCTGATCAAAAGAACGTGATTTTTTTTGTCTGTCTGTGTAATTTATTAGCTATATAGACTTTTATTTGTGTATATTTTTGAACTTTTTTTACAATACATGGTATTACTAAACTATCGAATTCTTCTTGATTGAATGAATTGAATTTTGGCGTATTCTAACAAAATGTCGATTAAATAGATTGGCATTACCTTGCCATTGGGTGTTACAACCGTGATTAGGTGGCTGCTCTTCCCCAATTAAAAAGTTATAGCATCAGTTTTTCAATTTACTGATAATTAGTTTCGTTTTATACCATAAACAATGAAAATATATCAGTTGATAACAGAAAATCGATGAGGATAACAATGCCGATATTAATATTGGCACCAATAAAGCAGATAATGATATTAGACTGTCAATGAAAATTATGAAAATCCCGGGATCCATTTTAATAATCTCCCGCGTCCTATTTAACCAAATTTAACGTATACTATCTGTTTTATCCAATAATAATTTTATTGAAGATCACTAATTAATATGATTAACGCCATGAGGGCTGAGCTAATTACATTAATGAGAAAAAGCCCCGTATGAAATTTAATATTTTGCTATAGTGGAAGGCATGAGCAAAATGAGCATTAACATATTTCAAAACGTTTCAGTGTCAGTTTAATTGAAAATGTTACCTGTGTTTAACAGTGTGTAAAATAATTATACATGGAGATAGACGTGTTTACACTTTGAGCTGTACGCGTACGTTTAATTAAAATTATTTCATTATTACAGTATATACACAACGTTACTTGTAAAAAAAACAGTTATAGGCGAGAGGTATATCCTCACACAGTGTGTTTCTAAAATAAGGATCCTAACTTCTGCAGGCTGTAGAATTCATCAAAATCAGTAAAAAGCTCTTAAAGTTACCTACAAGAAAATGCACTTTCAGGGAGTTACATTTCCTTAAATGGTTTTGGATCATTTTTTTGTCCGTTATTCGAAAGGCGGAAAAAGATAAATAGAAAATATTTTGGGAACGCACTTACTTTTTCATGCTGAGTAAGATGCGCTAGTTTATTTTTGGTTATTAAAATCATAGGCGTTCCTTTTAGGGGGTGAGTCAAGGGTGTTTCTTCTTGTATTTTTTTCCGTGCAACTTAATTTTTTCCAGAAATATGTCTTTGTCTAAATGGATAGCTCCATCCTTACCAATAAATTGAGTTTAAAAATGTATATGCAACTTTGACAAATAAATACGACGAATGATTTGAATGTCAATCTATATCTACTGTTTACTGTTTTCCAATAAACTGAGTTTCAACATATGCAAATTTGACAAATAAATAGGACGAATGATTTGAATGTCAATCTATATCTACTGTTTAGCAAACAGAAAAATTTTAAAAAAAATCAACAGACTTCAAAAAAGTCTAAGAATTGTAAAATAAAATTTAATCGACGGCGTTGCCCAGTTAATATGGAACATTATTATCTAATATCGATACAGAGGTCAGTTAAAAATACATTTGAATTCGTTATTATTTCATTTTTACAGCGAACTGTAACTCCGTAGTTTTGTTTTCATGCCAGATATTTATAAGAACTTTATGACTTTTTGATGAATTCTACACCCTTTATATACCACTAATCGACTAAAAGATTAACCGCGGCTCTAATGGCGGAACCTGGTTTTATTCAATTCCATGTGTTATTTTAAATACATCCATATAAGTATAATAATCAATTATACTGGATTGTAAATTATCTACCGTTTATTTCTAAAACCGTACGTGATTGTTGTAATAAATTTATTACTAACTAACTAACCGCCGCTCTAGTGGCGAAAACTGGTTTTATTCGATTCCTTGTATTATTTTGAATACATCCATATAAAAATTAATTTTTTTGGAGTTCAAATTGTGCTTTCCACAGCGAGCGGACGCGTCCGAAAAACGATACCATTAAAACGCGAAAACACCAAAGTCCGCTAAATTTGATAGAACTTAGGTGAATTTGTAGCTCGAAGAATTCCACGTAAATCGATATGTCATAACAAAAGAACAAAAGTGAAATAGAATTAATATTTGAAAATAACTAATACAGAGTTATTTAGTGGCAGAACCGACCAATGCAGTGCTATACATAAAGAAACAAGTTTAAAGGACCAGGCAATAATAAATAACAGAAATATGAATAAGCTAAGTATCTTCTCATTTTTGAAGTACCTATTTGCCACCCAAGTTTATTTATCCAAGTTTATTTATGTCTTAATGAGTAACAAGTGCCGCATAAAGCCATTGCAGTGCTTTTTTAGCTAAATACAAAGTGTAAAAGACATAATTTTAAGGTGTCAAGTGAGTGATAGGTTTGAGGAATAAATACATAATAAGGAATAATACATATCTTGGGATGTGCGATTCTGTGAGCAGTTCAATGGAAATGCACAGATTTTCCCAGGAAATGATATCTATACACACGAATGATAGATCGAATACAAAACGTAGGAACGAAAAATCACATCCTGGTAGGCACAGAAACGGGAAGACGAGTCAGGGGTGTTAATTAGGAGGGGGGGGTGGGGGGGGGTACGGAAGAAATGATAACACATATACGAGAAGAGGCATCCCACGGCAAAAATGGACCAAATACTGAATCTAGAAACGAAAGATCAGATCACATCCTAGTAGGCAGAGAAGCGGGGAAGCGGGACAGGGGCATTAAAGCGCGGGGGGCAGAGGTAACTGGGAAACAAGAGCGAGGGGAAAATGAATTCCACAAAGAAATCGCAGTGATATAGCTCTACCAGAATCAGAAACGGAGGAATCAGAAGAAGAAGATTTGTAGATGCAGAAATACAAAAAGAGGAACATAAACACTCCATATCATGACACAACATATATTTCACAAGAACACTCAGAAGAGGCAGAAGTCCAGAACCAAAAACATAAAAAAGGGAGCTTAAACGCTCCCTCACTTCACAATGAGGTAACGCATCTCACAAATACCTGCACCTCCCATCCCACATACCTTTATCATGCGCTATGTGGCTCTCGCTACTGACAACAAGCATGACCTTAGTCCAACCGAGCGTGGACGTAGCAGGTCTAGCTGTATAATCTGGGAGTGGCTGCAATGCCTACCGCACGCTGGTAAATCAGTCAAATCAATCAATCCACATAAAAATTGAATTTTTGAAAGTGAATCTCCAAGTATTATAATCAACTAGCTGATTCCCGCGACTTCGTCCGCGTGGAACTTCATCCACGTGGAACATTGGAACATTGACATACTAACCCACTGCACATTCATTGCATTTAAGAAAACCCACTGCGTATCCATAGTGCTCGGGAAAATCAACCGCGCATCCATAGTACTCGAGGAAACCCACTGCGCATCCATAGTACTCGAGGAAACTCACTGTGCATCCATAGTACCAGAGGAAACTTCCCCCTCCCCGTTCATCCTTTCGGGGGTTTCTTTTTGAAAACCGTCGAGTACGTATCTTCTTATTTCTTCAGAAGAGTCCATCGCTCGAATGATCACGTTTCTGATTTAAGCGATTTAAAAAATACGGGTGCGCTTTAAACCATCTACCACCCCCGTTTTCACCCCTTCAAAAAATGAAAATCGAAATTTTGTTTTACACGTATACGAATCCAATAGATTTCAACAAAAAATGTTTTTGCCAAATTTTATGCATCTAGATCTAACGAAAAAGCCTAAAATTCCAACCCCCTTTTTCACCCTCTAGCTGATGCCCGTGACTTCGCCCGCATTGAGCTTCGTTCGGACGGAACTTCGTCTGCGTGGAATTAAGTAGATATATATAATATAACAAATAAAATATTAAAGTAGGTCTCTATTGATTATGAATGTCAAAAATTAAAAATCCTACTGATTAAAACTACAAATGCACGCTAAATATTTAATGAAAAATTTATTTTTCTCTAGGATATCAACATATTTATATGAAACTAAAAATCAAACAAAAATGGGTTGTTAAAAATATTTAAATTCTCTCTATCTCTTGCTTATTTCTTTTTTAAGCAAAACGTATTTTAAAGAAATCAGAAAGCCTGCATTTGTTTAAACAATTTGAATTTTTGAAATTGTTAAACTTACAATACTACATTTACTCTATTATTAGGATGGAAATTAATTATAGTTGAACCAAGAGCTTAACACTTTCAAGCTGACCCTTGTACCAGCCTTCAAACAATGAATTTTTGTACTCAGTGGAGATTCTTACTACAAATTCTATTCATAAACTCATGATTTTCTTTAACCGACTTTTTTACAAAATGTCCCCGGTACCAAGTTTTACAAATTCTGACCATATTCCTGTATCAAAGGAGGGGCTGGAATGGGTATTTCTGTGCTCTAGGATCACAAATTAACAACATTATTTGGCGTAAATGTATTATACACAATTAGTGGTCGGTGTATGGGCTTCTGATCTATTATAGCTAAGGTCACTCGAAAATAAAAAATATTGATTGTACAAAACCAGCCGGATTTAAATTGACGAAATCTGGCGGTTTGAAAAATAAAGTGCTATCACGACCCCATTATTTTCAGTTTTATTTTCTTAGAAAATGTATTAGATTTGTCCAGCCGAAAGATAAATACCAATTACTCTGCTCCAGGAGAACCTTTCCACTTGTCCTTTAAAGCTAACAAAGATCAAGTGTTTTTCATCTAAACATTTAGATTGATAGGAAAATCGTTTTTATTGCTGTTCTGAGAGTATCCAAGTACAATTTAGTATTGAAATAAATTTTACAGTGAGCGCTTCGACAAACACAAAATGGCAACATATTCTTGATAGATAAACAAAAAAGAAATTTAACAGGGTAGCGTATTAACAATAAAGAAATTTAATTTTAAAAATTCTAAAATATAGTGAGTTTACCTAAAGAAAAAGTTCTTATAAATTACTGAAGAAACGACAAATAGAAAGAAATATTAAAACAGTGTCCAAAGTTCAACTACTTGCAAATAAATTTCAGCTTATAGGCAAACTAAAGAAGGTCGAACATAATACTGACTGGACGCTGATTGAGTCAAATAGATGCATTAAAATCGCAAGAATATAAAAAAATATCAAATCTATATTATATCTTGTTATTTCTATTGTCAATATTGTACATCATAATGAAAAACATTATTTTTAAAATATTGGAAAATTCATATTTATCTAATATTGGTCAGTAGTCCACTGGAATTAGCAAAAATGCTTATTGCAATTCGATTCAGGATGCCACGTGGATTAAATGATAGTTTTATTGATTACGAACATCACTCTGAATTTGGTCCACTTTTTGACCTCCGGAACATTGTTTATTTAACGACATATTGTTGAAAAATTCCAAGAAATCAACTTTTTAAAAGATAACTCAAAGACCTTTAACGATAGGTTTTTCAATTTGCAGATACTGTTAGAACTTTGAAAAACGGTTAATTTGAGAGATGTTTCATTTAAAACGCTTGAAAATTTGTTTAAATAATTGCAAAAAACCGCGAAAATTTTCGCAATTTGCACATATTTTTCATTTTTTAACAAAATATGTCTTTTATTACCTCTAAAATTTCAGAAAAAAATTTTAATTAGTTTAAGAGATATTTAATTTGTTTATTAAAAACATAAATAATGTAAAATAAAAATTCACCCAGTTCTCGTTGTCGTAGAGGTTTGATCCGGACATCACTTTTTTTGTTGAGACTTAAATTTTATGTTCTTATTAATGGTAAATCAAATTTGCATTATTTTGAACTTCAAAATGGCGTTTAAAAAAGTTTCACATTTTGAGGGTACGTTTTTTGCTAATAACTTTTAAACAAATGAAGATATTGCAATATCGTTCTCATATCTTTGTTGCTGGGTTTTTTTCACACATTTTTAAAAAAAGTTACTCTGTAGCCTTACTAGAAGCCGAGATGATTTTTTTTTTAATAAATTCGTAATTTGTTTATTAATAAACAATAACAGCTGAAACTTTGCGAACAACTAGTTTAATAGTCTATCTTCGTAATAGACCTGAGTTTGGGGGGAAAATGCATTTTGCAACGATAACAATTAATTTTAAATCGGCGTCAGAATAGGAGAGAAAAGCATGAGTCATATCTGTAACACGTCCATAAAATGATCTAGACTAGTTCAAATTCGTGCGTCAACAAAAAATTTACCGTTTCTCCGTCAATTATGGACCGATCTTGACTTTTTTTTTTTAATCTACGGTAGCGTTATGAAATAATAATATCTGTCATGTCGATTTTTTTCTAATTAAACAATAATTTGTTATGAACAATTATTTTTGTTAAAATTTTTTTTTTTTCAAATCAGTTTTAGTTTCAAAGTTCTAACAGTATCTACAAATAGAAAAAACCTATCGTTAAAGGTATTTGAGTTATCTTTAAAAAAGTCGATTTTTTGAAATTTTTCAACAATGAATCATTAAATAAACAATGTTCCGGGGGTCAAAAAATGGACCAAATTCAGGGTCATGTTCGTAATCAATAAAACTATCCTTTAATCCACGTGGCATCCTGAATCGAATTACAATAAATTTCAGTTTTTTTTACTAATTCCACGCTTACAGAGAATTGGCCATATTGCTTGAGTAATATTTTCCAGTGCAAATAAATATTAATTTTACAATATTGAAAAATTAATATTTTATCATGTTATGATTACGTCTGTTTTACAATATCGCGCAACAAATATTGATTGGCAATCACGATTTTAAGATATTGAAAAATTGTATTTAGCCCATCTTGCTAATAATCATTTATAAAATCGCGCTGTTTAAGTATTATTTTCTAATACAAATAAACATTGATTTTACAACATTGAAAGGCATATATTTACGACGCGTTGTTATTTCAGCAAAAATTCATAACAAATATTGATTGGTGATAGTAAATATTAATTTTGTTTAACCAGTATTTTCCAATGTAAATAAACATTGATTTATATTGAAAAATATTTATTTACACCACATTGTTATTTCATTTAATGGGAAATTGCACCACAAAATTGATTGAGTTTAAGAAAGATAGTTTATCAAAATAATCTCAATATGGATTTTCCAATATTTGTCACTAAAAATATTGGAGAATTCATATTGGTATTATATTGGCAATCTCCCTTTTAAATCATATTACCTAACCGATATTTATCATTTATTAGTCGTTCTAAGTCTAAACGCTGACTGGCATAAGTCTCGACAATGGCTCTCCTTACAAGTTATTTGAGTAATGGCATTCAATAAGGACACATGAGAAATTTACTAGTCTGGTGGCACTCATCTAGTCTGTGCTGACATGAAAAACACCTTTTGCCTTTTGAAATGATACTCGTTATGAAATATGCTTCTAAAAACTACAAAAAGTAGTGATTTGATATCCTGATATTAATCAAATTATTTTGAAACTAAAAAATATTTAAATTTAATATTACAAAATACTGTTTTATTGATATGTTGTCAGTATATGTAATTTATTTATTTTTATTTATTTATTTGGTACACTATTCAACAGGCGAAACCCAATTACAGAATAGGAAAATACAAAATAATTCAATACTTATCTAAATTATGAACAAAAAGATATATACATATTATTTATATATCTGAATTAAACTAATAAACTAAACTAAATTAAACTAATACAATGCATTTGTCATATATAAAACAAAGTGAACATCAGATGTACACTCTAAATTGAGTCTAATAGTCCGCAAGTCAACAAGAAAGAACAAAAATATATTTAAGCTAGAGACAATTTTTTTATGTTTACAGCACTGCAGGTGAAAATATCTAAATAAGTATCCAAATTATTATATATATTACACATTTGCTGAATACAAGAGAATTTCTTTATATTTGTTCTTGAAAATGGCAAGTAAAATAAATTGTTGTGCCTAGAGGCCGCCCTAGGAATTTGGAAATTAAGCATACTTAAAATTTCTCCACAGTCGATGTTACCATGTAAAATTTTATATAAGAAATTTAATTGTGATCGGTGTCTACGGTTTTCTAGACTGTCTAGGGAAAATTTAGAGAGTAATTCTTGATGTGGGTAACCAATAGCAGGATAGGTCCCATCAGTCTTAAAAGACGCATATTTCAAAAATCGACGTTGAAGCCTTTCCAAATTTTGTATATGTACATTATAAACAGGACACCATACTATTGAAGGATACTCAAGATGTGGTCTAACAAGAGTAGTGTATAGTTGTTTCAATGTATTTATGTTATTAAAATGTGCGGAGTTTCTAATGACAAAACCCAGCGTTCTATAACTTTTATTGACAGTAAATTGGATGTGGTTTACAAACGTTAATTTTCTATCAAATGTCACACCCAAGTCACAAAAAGTGTCAGGACGGGAAAGTGTGTGATTGTTCAATTGGTAATCAAAAACAATAACATTATGTTTTGTTGTAAATGTCATAGTGTTACATTTTGCTTCATTTAAAGGTAATTTATTTATTATACACCATGTATTAATACGATCAATATTATTTTGCAATTCAAGGCAATCATATTCACACGCGACATTGCAAAATAGTTTTAGATCATCCGCATATAGAAGGCAGTTAACAGTGATATTATCTACTATGTCGTTAATAAACAAATTAAAGAAAAGTGGCCCTAAATTTGAACCTTGGGGGACCCCCAAAGTATCTAGATCTAGATCTAACACCATGATATACAACATATTGTCTTCTATCAGTTAGGTAGGATTTAAAAAGTGTAATAAGGTTATCCGAAAATCCAAAAATTTCAAATTTTTCTAAGAGGATATCATGGTCCAGTCTATCAAATGCCTTTGAAAAGTCAGTATATATAACGTCTGTTTGTATACCCTTATCAATAGTCAGAAATAAACTCTGTAATATTAATTAAATTCGTAACTGTTGAACGGCCTTTGAAGAATCCGTGTTGAGCTGTTGATATTTGATGCCTTACATGATTAAAAATAAAATGATGTAATCAAATGCTTTAGCAAAATTATTTATTATTACTATCGGACGGTAGTTACAAATATCAGATCTATCACCCTTCTTAAAGACTGGAATTATTTTCGATAATTTCCACTGTAGTGGAAATTTAGAGGACTTTAGTGACAAGTTAAATAATATAGTAAGGGGGCTAGCAAAAATAGCAGCACAGTCACGTAATATGAATGCGGGGATCCCATCAGGCCCAGAGGTTAATTTAGGTTTAATTTTCTTTAATGCTGTAAATACTTCGTCTTCCGTAAAACAGGTTATATTTAAATATGAGCTACTCTCAACAAATTTTTTAGGATTATGCGTGATATTTTCAGATTCAGAATAAGATTGCTGAAAAAAATTAGCAAAAGAATTAGTAATCTGTTGAGGGTCAGATAGATATTCATTATTGTAATTCATAAAGTTTGGTAGGTCAGATGAACTACGTTTATAATTAATAAATTGCCAAAACGAGGACGGATCATTAATTATATTTTCCTCAACATGATTACAATACATTTTATAAGAATTATCAGAATCAATTTTTACTTTTCGCCTTAATCTTTTAAATTCGTTCTGATAAGTTACATCACCTGTTTGCTTGTATTTATTTAACGCATTATGCTTTTCTTTGATAGATTTAATTAACGAATAGTCAAACCAGGGTGGATATGTTCTTTTTGAAGTTTTAGATTGAGGTACAGTATTAATAAATATTGAGTTTAATTTGGAATAGAACCGATCACTAGCTTCGTCTACAGTTTCAGAATTATTTAAAAATTCCCAATCTGTATCAGCTAATGTTTGATAAAGGATGTGGAAGTTAGCTCTCTTAAAGTTAAATTTATAATTAGAATTAGATTTAATTTTATGATTTTCGTGATTTTTTATGATACTAAATGTCGAAATAAGAGCAGGATGATGGTCGTCCTCTGCAATGAGAATATCAATAGCCCTCTCGAGTTGACAGGTTTTATTAGATAAAACTAGGTCTAGTAATCGGTTATTTGTATTTTTTACTCCATTAAATTGCTTTAGGTTAATAAAGTTTTGAAAGATTACTAGCGCCTGAAGAGTCAATGAGGAAGGTCTATTAGATGTAAGGGTGCAGTACTCCGGTATATTGAAATCACCTAGTATTAAAATATCAGAATTATAAATAAAGTTTAGAGAGCAAAAAGCATCAAACAGAGCATGATACATCTCAACAGAGGTTCTGGGAGGAATATAAATAGTAAATATATAAAAAGAGTAGTGATTTATAACTATTTTAACTCCAACGATATCAATAGAGTGTAAATTTTTAAACAAAGTGTCACCTAATTTCAGATCAACAACCATTAGTGCAGAGCTAACCGCCAACATAACTCCACCTCCCCCTTCACGATGGGTTTCTAACAAATTTCGATCCGCTCTAAAAATTCTAAACTGCTGTTCATTTAATATCTCTGTATTTTGTATGTTTGATTGTAAATTAGTTTCGGTAAGAGCTAATACACTGTAATTGGTGATTGATGCATTGTTATAAAGGACACCAAGCTTTGTATTCAAACCACGCACCAATGCTCCCACAATACAGCCAATTTATTAGGACAACCCAGATATTACCAAATATTTCAAATTAATTTAATTTTAACCTCTCCGCCCATAAAAATGGGGAGGTTACTGCAAAATAAAAAATTGTTCAGTTATTTCGGGAACATGAAAAAAAAACAAAACAAAATTGCGTGTATGTATGTATGAATGTAAACACGATAGTTAGGCCAGTCGGAATAAATGGAAAAATGATCATTTTACGAAATGTCGTTTACCCGCAATTTAATTTTTTTTAAGTATAGTTTGGGATGTCCCAACTATCCGCACGCGTAACAGGTAGGGCAACACTTTAAAATTCAAAAATCGTCCATTTTTTTGCCATTTTTCGCTTTATTTGCAATATAACTTGTAAATGAAGCATTGTTCGAAAATATATCAAGAGATAGAAAAGTTGAGAAAATTGATTTTGAACATTTTGTTATTTTTGGCATTTTCCCAGAAAATTCTTCGTTTAAGAGCTACAGACGAAAGAACAATTAACTTTTCATCTTTTGATTTTTTTAATTTTTAGTGAACATAATAAATATTAATATGAAATATGTCATCGGTATAGTGTAAATTATGTTTAAATGTCCAATTTACAGTTGAAATAAAATATATTTACAGACCTATATACAATTTACATGTTAAACAGAAAAAAAAAATAAAACTTCTCAGGTATTGAGGTATTAAAGTGATGGGAAAATAAATAAACATATATATATATTTTCACAAACAGACTATTTATTTTCTGCATAGTACAGTGTACATGCGTTTCATGTATAACTTAATAGAATAGAATAGAATAAGTTTATTTAACAAATTGTTCTGCTACAATCTAATTGTTAAAACTGAAACACTATGATAAATGAACTAAGCCCCCACATTAAGTGCTATTTAGAGCACTTGAGCGTGCACTGGGCACACAAAAAAATTAATATGCACTTAATATGGAGGCTTTGTTCATTTATCATAATGTTTCAGTTTTTAACAATTACATTGTAGTAGAACAATTTGTTAAATAAACTTATTCTATTCTATTAAGTTATACATTGTGACGTAAACAGTCACGACCAAATTTAAATGGTCCAAAGTGATCATTAAAAATTCGGCTACTCGGCAGCTCATATGTCGACAGCGGGTCGTGGGCAAGGTCTCTTATGTCAATTATAAAGTTTCAAAAGATAACTTGTGTATATTAAATGAACAGATGGAAATTTATTGTAAACTTCGGGCGCCAGCCAAGGTTAATTGGCAGAGGTAGGGAAAGACCAGACAAAACACAAACTTCAAAGAAAAAGTATAATAGAAATATATGGTAGTATAAACAAAAGTATCATGATGCAAGTGGAGGTTATCACAGATAATAATAGCAGAAAATATACTTATGTGTATAGGTAAGTAATTATATAAATTATATAGAATATGATATAATTAGTATAAAAATTATTTGCAGAATATATCATCTAGCCATATGTCGATAGCTTTCAGGACCGCAAACAGCTGTTTTTGGTTTACATGCGATGACAAAATAAAAAAAATAGGAAGTTATATCAGGATTAAGTATAAGAAACATAAAATGGCATAAGTATACACTAGATAAAATAACGAATAGTAAACGATGACCAATATACAGGCAATTGCACAAATATATGATGGCTCACGCCTTTGTGTCACTGAAGACTACTGGCTTCTTTCGAAAGTAATGGCACTGCGATCAGGCAGGTTCAAAAAGAAGAAAAACACTCACCCGTCTGTGGTGAAATAATAGCCAGCATTCCGCTTACCACATGCAGACCCTCTACGAGTGATTGCGATTCTAATAAAAAAATAAGCTCCGCACCAAAAGCAAGGAATTCTCATCAGGCCTCCTGGCACCAGTTAATCATTAATTTGCTATGTATATATTTGGTTGGAAGTTTTAAACGGCTCCTATGTCCAGTAGGCACAACATAAGAGCAGATAGAGGCTGAAGGGTAGTATTTAAGGGCATACAAAAAAAACCTAAAAAGTATTACACCTATTACAACTACCAAGGTATGTATATTTATTTAAAATTTAAAATATTATTAAAAAAGAAACTACTGACCTTAGCTCTTATTAGGTTGATTTATTTTAATAGGGAATTTAAATTCACATCTGGAGAACACCTCCCTGTTCAGCAACCAGCCAAATCAAAAATGTCTCCTCCTTTTTTGTCTTTTTGAAAGCAAAAAAGGGTGATTTTGCGCCAATGCAAATCAGGCTGTCCATTGATACCAATATTAAAATCCCTAACTTAAATTTTGACATTTTCCAATCAAAATCAAAACAAATCTGAATAACATTTACGAATTTAATTTATTAAATATTTATTATACCTTATAATATCCAGGTAATCTATTACTCCTTTATTTAGTTAATTACTTGATAATGTGATTACAACATAACTTTGCATTTGTTATAGGCAGTAATGTAAACAATTGGGCCCCAGAGATTTTATAAGGTGTCAGTGGAGATAACATTTAATTTAATGTAATGCATGGAGTTGCAAGAGGTAACCAGACGTAGTGGGCCTGACAAATGGTGAGGCAAGTGTGTTCGGAGGGCTACTGCTACTGTGCCGAGATCTGTATGCTGTATGTCAATGAAACTAAGCAACGATAATATTGTTCACCTGCTGTATTCTTATTGAAATATATCTGCATTTATACTATATTTTTAATTGCTAATTCTGAACTGTTACAACATGAAACGCATGTACACTGTACTATGCATAAAATAAATAGTCTGTTTGTGAAAATATATATTTGTTTATTTATTTTCCCATCATTTTAATACCTCAATAATTGAAAAGTTTTTTTTATTTTTTTTCTGTTTAGCATGTAAATTATATATAGGTCTGCAAATATATTTTATTTCAACTGTAAATTGGACATTTAAAAATAATTTACATTATACTGATGATATATTTCGTATTAATATTTATTTTACTCACTTAAAAAAAAAATTAAATGATAAAGAAGTAGCATTGTTCTTTCGACTGTAGCTCCTAAACGAAGAATTTTATGGGATAATGTCAAGAATAATAAAATGTTCATAACTAATTTTTTCTTAATATATTTCCGAACAATACTTCATTTACGAGTTATATTGCAAATAAAGTGAAAAATGACAAAAAATGGACGATTTTTTAATTTTAAAGTGTGTAACACACTTTAACACGCGGGCGTATAGTTGGCATATGTTTGTGAACATCCCAAACTATACTTTAAAAAAATAAAATTGCGGGTGAACGACATTTCGCACAAAAAACTATTCCCACTGGTCTAAGCGCCGAAATTAGTGAAATAAGTTTGTAACACGAGGATAATATTGATACTGTACTTGAGCTGAAAAGGTTCTGGTGGAGATCGAATGACGTTTAATGCCATTTTGGCCCGTAGAACTCTCTTATTTTTTAACATAATATTCATTTTTTATTACACTATTCAAAAATAGATATTAGTCTGATTTCAGCGATGTACCACGCTTGACATTTTTCCGTTCATTTTCTGCCAAATAAGAATGGTCCACATCCCTCGACGGTGGGTCGCAAAGAATAAATTCTAGGACCCACAATACCCACATGCCAAAACTGATAGCAACATTTTTAAATTTACCCGATTCCGCGAGTTACACTGGCCATTATTTTTTAAGTTCTTCTGCTGCATTACTGACTGATGCAAAACATTACTAGTTTGAAAGCGTCATGGAGAGTGGATATCAATCTCCATAGCCGAAGATTACATAGAAAAATCACTCGAAAATATGGTGGAATTATTCATAAGATTTCACGAACAAAACTTCAATTCGGAATTGAAGTTATTAAATACAACTACTTGCAGCAACATATTATTTTTTGAGAATTATTTAGTTTTATATAGTAATCAATTTGGTTTTTCATAAATAACTTTTTTTTAAATTTTCCATCAATTTGAGCCCAGAGGAAATTACTTACTTTCCACACATGCTCAGAAATAGTGATGGAACGATAACGATTAAGATTAACCCTAATAAAAATATAATATAACCTTTCCTTGCTAAAAATGCATGGCACATAAATACTTTTTTTTTATTGGAAGCTTCTAGTGTTCCATCAGAGTTTTCCACTGTTGGTCTCATACAAACAACTATGAGAAATAGGTTGGGCCGAACAAACCTACAATCGTGTATTTTAAATAAAAATTGGCCTACGATAGATTTTTACCACTAGGCGGATCACTTTATTTAATTTTAAGAACATTGATTTTAATTCCACATCCAGTGGAAGTATAGTAACGCAAAAAGAAAATTGAAAAGTTTGATTGTTCAAATAGGCTAAGAATGTCATGAAACGTCGAGAGTTTGAGCAACAAAAAAATTCTGTCGGTCGGATCTGTCTGCCAAATTTTTTTTTGTGCGTACGATTACCCTGAAACCGTTTAAGGTATTGACTTGAATTTTTGGTACATGTATGTACTTTAATGAGATCTGGAACTCGACTATATTTTGATTTTACTCCATTGAAGGGTTGGTAAATCGGGGTAAATGTGGGTAAATCAAGCAAGTAAGGGTACATAAAACTGGTATTTAGTATATATATATAAGAAGCTAAGGTCTCTGTATTACCTATCGAAAATTTACAACATACTACCAAATGAACTTAGACTATTAGACTTAGACTAAACAAATTAAAATGTGGATTAAAGACTCAAATGTAAATCTTGATTATATATTTATCTAACGTCCTATGTTTTGTCATTATAGAATACTCTAACTTGTATAAGCAGTAACTTAACACTTCGTATTATTTTATTGTAAGAATGTACTTTGTATTATTTTATTTTACTTTAGTATTAAGTACTATTTTATTGTGTTTTACACTCAAAGAAAATGATAGGTAAATTCAACCAAAAAGAGCATATGAAATCGCGCCTATCTAGTTTCATAGTTAAATCAATCAGAAAAGAATAGTCATACAACTTTATTTGTTTTCGTAAACAAGTTTAATAATCATATCTTCTTGTAACAAATTAAATAATACAATGACATTTTTTTCGGTTCACTAACCATTTTCAATTTGGTCTACAATTAAATAGTACGATTTTTTTTTGTTCACCAACTAATTTTTAGGTTGATCTACACTTTATTGTATGATGAAGTTTTTTTTTGGTTAGCCAAAATCTCAGTATTGAGACATCAGACCACCCAAACCAAAGATTAGAGATCGTTTACAAGATCCATCCAAATATATCGATGATCCCTGAGAGAATTTGAACATTGCAATTATGTTATTAATTTTCTATAAATTCATAAGAGTATAAGATAATGCATGATTGATTATTATCAATGATTTGTATATGGCGTCATCTGGGAATAATTTATGTAATAGACTACTTGGTAAGCAAGCAAATTTTATGGTAATTCTTTTAGAACTTCTAGAAGACGACAATAATATTGGTTTGTCTACCAAGTACAATAATACAGCGAACTAATACTGGGTTAGAATTACAATTCGATAATAGTTAAAAATAAAATATTATCTAGTTTAATTTGACAGAATTCAACAAAATAATAGTCAGACGAAAAAAATAATAGACTTATTCATCTATTTTTTAAGTTAATGTTTGTTTTGTACAACAACTTTTTATTAATTAAAATAACAATCACCTCTTGTTTAAAAATACCATCAATATAGTTTACTTTAACAAAATTAACGATATTGTTAGTTAACCATTTTTTTTTGTTGAATTTACCCATACTATACTATTTCTTTTAGTGTAGAAACTTTTTGCATGTAATTTTTTTACTGCTTTATTAACAAATTGTAAATATGACAGGAGTCACGAACACATATTTTTCTAGGTTTCTGTGACCAAACTGTTTATTTGTGTACAAGTTTATACATTTTTAGCACAAATGAAATCTTATTCAATTCTATTCTGTTGTATTCTATACCGCAGTTTTCGAGGTATTTTCTTATATTGATAATGCCAACTTGATTAGTGAAACACGCATCGTGTTTCATGTTTGAAACACACATCGTGTTTCATGTTCAACATTTTGCAGTCAGTGAAAAGAATTTGAGTGCCAAGTTTACAACCATTCCTCAGGATTAAATTTCCCGCCTCTTAAGCGGCTTTCCAGAAACTAATCCTATCTTTGATCGCCAACATCTTTGATCTTCGATCGCTCTGTAAATTACGAATTATTGTCAATATGTCTGCAGTCCTCATTTCTCCTGAGTAATTTAGCACTTTCGGTTCAGCGAGTTGTACCGAAATAAGTAATTCAATAAAACGAAATCAATAAAGCAATTGGCAAGGCATTGCTATCATAAAATTAACCTTGTCACGTTCAAGTGTTACGTGTGCGAATTTCAAAGTCTGACTTGAGTTTCGAACAGTTAGCGCGAAAAAATATCGGCTGTTAAAGCAACTAAAACTTGATGGAATTATAAGGTTTGTTTTGGACTTTTTGTTCGAGTACCACGCACCCTTTCGAGTTCTTAACAAAGGGCTAATTCCGTTGATTGAATCGACTGGTAGAACTTTGAATAGATTGTTTACTAATTAGTGTGTTTACTAATGTGTAAAGGTGCATATAACGGTATAATTTTGGGATTTTAGAAGTCTTAACAGATAGATGATATCATTGATTTTATTTATCATATTTTCGGTTGTAACGTCCCTAGAGCTTGAACTGTATCCAAAATTTTTTTCATATATAATATCATAAGTGATATAATTTTGTCGGTAAAATTTACTGATTATTAAGAGAGTTTGTTGCTTGGCAATTTCGCGATTGACATTGAGAGATAAAAACAAGTGAAAAACGTTCTCTTGGCCGGTTTGTTAAACTTTTTATATAATTGTTACGCATTCTATAGGATACTCTTCGCAGTTTTTTGTAAATAATGTTAGTTTTAGACATTTTCGATTTTATAGTACGAACTTAGTTGGTGAAAGACTGGTGTAAAATAAAGTAAATATTAAAAAAAAAACTATCCCATAACCCATGTGGGATTTCGAACCTGGGACCCTTGGATTCCGAGTCAAAAGCGTAAGAACTACCTAACACGTAAAAAAAATGTAAAAAATGTAAATTTTTACAAAAACATAAAAATCAAAAAAAAATTCTCAAATTTAAATCATTAATAACATTTTTATTTACTGATCGATTTTATTCAAAAACAATAGGGTTGTCGCTAACTCACTGTCCAAATTGCAGTACAATCCAATTTTTCGTTCTTGAGTTATCGTGCTTACAAGAAATGTGGTGGACGGACAGAGAGACGGACGGACGGACGAACAGACGGACGGACGGACGAACAGACGGACGGACGGACGAACAGACGGACATTTTGAAAGTTGTTCAGAATTCGTTCACTAACACAATGATATGAACATTTTTTGTCTGCTAGTGATATTTACGGTTTTAGAAATGTGCCGATCAAATACAATACACTCTTCGTTTTTGTATTTGTGAAGAGTATAATTAGTACAGTAACTAGAGGTTTTAACTTCGGAACAATGTCATATTGAACGGATTTCGTTCATTTTTGGCAGTATAATAAATGCTTCACAGAACAGTTTCTATATTGTACGGGGGTTTGCTAATTATAGGGGGTGGATGCCACCTCCTCTCAGGGGGTGGCACTTAAAAAATATATATTTATTGGAGCTGAAATAGAATTAAATTTTAAGAAGAAAAGATTCTATAGAGTTTTTCACATAAATTGATAGTTTTTAAGTTATAATGACTTTAAAATTGCGATTTTAGATTAAAAAAAGGTATTTCCAAACGGCTTTCGTCAAGTGTCTCGAAAAGTATTACTTTATCAAAAAATATTACAGACCAATTATAGAAAGTACAAATTGGGAATTAATTGTATTTTTTGTTTATTGATGTAGAATTAATAATTCCGGAGATATTTAAGTTTATATTTGATATGCAAGTGTTTCGAAATTACCTTTAAAGTTTAAAATGCATTTTTTTCTAAAGCAAATGCTTTAAATCAGCAAAAAAATTGAGCATCCAGGTAATGTTACATCTTAACGAGAAACTGGATTTAAGATAATTTTTTTTAAATTACTGGCTAATTAAAGTAACAAAATGGCGACCTTTTTATATAAAAAAATATAAATTCGCACATTTTTCCGTCATAACATCTTTATTTCTTATGCTACAGGAACGAGAAAAAAATAATTTGAAAGCACAATTAATTGCCTTTGATTTCATTTCTTAGCATGTGTGACGTAGGTGTCACAATTTCTGAGATATTTAACATTTAAACTGCATTTTTCGTCTTATAAACGTTCGGACGGCATTTGTAAACTTTCATACCTCCAAAACTATTATTTCTATGTAAATAAATAAACAATAGTATATTACATACCGAGGTGGAAAGTGTTTCATTGTTGTCGAGAGATGAGATAGTTGACCGAGGTGCGCAGCAGCGAGATCAACTAATTCTCGAGACAGCAATGAAACTTTTCACCAAGGTTAGTATACTATTTTATTCACAATCATCTCCCTTAGAGAAAAAGAAACAAAAAGAGTCGTTTACTAAATTTTTAAATAGCATTTTATGTTTTTTTTTTTTCAGGTTGGCAAAAGCTCACTTTCCAACCCGAAAACTGGTAAGAAAGTGGCTACTTTCCAACCTGAAATGTCACATGTCATTTTCCAACCTAAAATGTCACATTTCAGTTCATTTGTCGAATGAAGTAGAAAAGTCATACTTTCTAACTTTTGACATATAAGACAATTTGATTATTTTTGTATGATTGTGAATAAACGAAATTCATTATCAGTTTGTGAGCTTTACTTTTGGTCTCTACCCGTTTTTCAATAAATCTAATATTTATTGAGATATTTGGAAAAGGAAAAAAAATTACGTTTTATCGAAAATACCTTTATAGTTTAAACTGTTTCTTTCTAAAGCAAGTGCGGTATACAAACCAAAAAATTTGAGCATCTACGTCAGGCTATATATTAATGAGAAACAGTGTTTGCAATTCATTTTTTTTAATTACTGGCTAATTGCAGTAACAAAAGGACGACGTTGTTATTAAAAAAATATGTAGACGCACATTGCTTCGGGAATAACTTCTTTGTTTTTCATGCTACAGTAACAAATAAAAAACAGTTGAAAGCTTAATTAATAACCTATTATTCTAGCTATTAGCACCTTTGACGTAGGTGTCACAGTTTCTGAGAAATTTAACTCTCACTCTAAATAATTATCTTATGAACACTTGGATGCCAAATGTAAACTTAAATATCTCCAAAATTATTAATCCTACATCAATAAACAAAAAATATAATTAATTCCCAGTTTGTACTTTCTGTAATTGGTCTGTAACATTTTTTCGATAAAGTAATACTTTTCGAGACACTTGACGAAATCCGTTTGGAAATACCTTTTTTTTTTAAGCTAATATCGCAATTTTGAAGTCATTATAACTTAAAAACTATGAATTTATGTGACAAAATGCATAGAACTTTTCTTCTTAAAATTTGATTCTACTTCAGCTCCAATAAATATATATATTTTTTAAGATCCACCCCCTATAAATTAGCAAGCCCTCGCACAATATAGAAACTTTTCTGAGAAGCATTTACTAGTATACTGCCAAAAGTGAACGAAATCCGTTCAATATGACATTATTCCGATGTTTTGCATTTGTTTAAGTACTGTACTAAATAACGAGCCGTCAGGTGAGTTATTTTACTTCCACGTCCAGTGGAAGTATAGTAACGACAAAAAAATTAAAAAAAATTTTTATTGTCCAAATAGGCTTAAAATGTCATGAAACGTCGAGATTTCAAGTTTGAGCGAAAAAAAATTTCTGTCTGTCTGTCGGTCTGTCTGTCGGTCTGTCTGTCGGTCCGTCTGTCTGTCTGTAACTTTCTTTTGTGCGCACGTTTACTCTGGAACCCTTTAAGATATTGACTTGAAATTTGGTACACATATGTACTTTAACGAGATCTAGAACTAAATTATATTTTCATCTTGTTCCGTCGAAGGGTTGGGGGGTAAATTGGGGTAAATTTGGGGTAAATGGGTAAATCAAGCAGGTAAGAGTCCATGAAATTGGTATTTAGTATATACAAGAGAAGCCAAGATCTCAAAAAAATTTTTGGCCACCCCCACCACCTTATTAAAGGGGATGAAAAAAAAATTGTGATTTAGTGTATGTACAGGAACCAGAAACCTCAAAATATATTTTTTTTCATCCACCCCCCACTACCACCCCCCTATCACCACCCCCACCCCACTACCGATGTAGGGTATCGTTTTATGGGTTTTTGGGGTAGAGGATTTCAAATATTATATTATTAAAGTTCCATAAACAATTATTTTCACATACAACGTTTTTTCGTTGTGAGTGACTTGGATAGAGAATCTGGATGTGGAAGTAGTGATTCCTTGGGCAGCGGTTTTTGTCAATGTAAAAAGCGGAATTGCCAAAGCAACAAACTAGAGTAGAATAATCATTAAATTTTTCCAGACGAAATCATGTCACGAATGGTATTCGTCATGACTATTTCATGAATAAAAATTTAGGCAAAGGAAAACAAATTTATTAGATATAGGAAGTAAATTTTGACATATCAAACAAACTATTTAGCATTATTATTCTCGCACATTTTTTACAACTGACGTGAACTGACGTTTGCAAAAATTATTGTAATGACGCTGACTTGTTGAATCGGTCACTATGTTTTCAAAAAACAAAGGAAAATTTGCCGCTGACAGACAGGTTGGTTGCTTCATTCTGGCTTTCTGTTGGTTGAGCAACCCTTGCAAAATTTTAAAAGTTAAATTTTGTCGATGCGAAACAATTTTTTTGATTAAAATGGTCGATTTTGATTGGATGAAATTTATAGGAATGAAATACTCTAACAAAAATATGAGTGAAACTAAGAAATATTTTCGGTTACTAATTCAAGCACATGTGAGTGGTAAGAAAATTCCACGCGTAATTATGACAAAAAAGATCTACCTACGTCAGTCTGATATTTTTGTTTTAATCAAGTAAGTATTGATGTTTTTTAAATGCAAGTGAATTTAGTAAAAATATAAGGTTATTGAAGATTTTAAGACACTATTTTATTGTTTACTATTAATAGTTGGGAATGGAAGTGCCAAATTCGATCGTAGGATGTGCACTCGAAGATATGTTTTTGGAAAAAATCGTACATTATCTGGAATGACATTGCGGATCTAAACGTGGACGTAGATTTATTAAAGCAAATATTGTATATTGTATATTGCATAAATTGTGGATGCTGTTGCAACCATAAATAAAAATATGATCTTGTTATAGAACATCCCAAAATTGACCTAAGTCGAAGACTAAATAAGTTTTGACTTAGGGAAAATTTGTTAAAAAGACTGTTGGAGCATAACTAAACAAAGACAAAGTTGGACTAATATTTTTATGGACAAGGAAAAGGAAATACAGTAATATACTTTTTAAAATGTACATTAAAATTGAACTTAGAAAATATTTTTGAATATTTTTAACTTTTTAATCTCTTCACGAAACGCGACGAGACTGGAGATACAGTCATTGTGGATATCATTCAAAAGTAATGTAAAATTTTAACGATGCGACGTAGTGAAAGGGCCAGGCCGAAAAATGCGGCACAAGCGCGCAGCGTCTAAAAGCAATTATTAGGCTAAAATTAGCAAAAATGGACAAGGCCGGTTTCTCGAATAAAACAAATTTGGATTCATCCAGCGGCTCGTAGTTGGACGACTACGTTGGAGAATCGGTAGAAAGCGATAGTAGGAAAACCAAATGCAGGTCTTTCCAAACGGCAAAGTTATAGAGAATACCATCCCTTATATTGAATCTATATGAGGACCGGTACGTCGAGAGACAGAAAGTTGTAATAACTCATATATAGTTGAGCTCAAATGGAACTTTTTTCTTGTGAATGATATAATCACGATAAAGAACTTTAAAGTTAAAGTTAAATTAAAATTCCAACTAATATATTTTAATATTATTTCAAAACCCAAAATGTTTTCATCATTTTCTAGGGAAGTTGTGTGAATCTTTTCTACCAAATCGATTACTAGCTCACGATTTTCATTGTATGGTAGCATCAAAAGCTCTCTAGAAGAGGTGGTCGACCTTGCCCTACTTAGGGGAGGCGATTCTATTCAAATTATATAATTTATTGCATAATTTTAATTGTTACTTATTTAAAACCTAATCAATAAATGGTATTATTTGAACTATTGCATTTTATTGATTGAATGACTTGTAAGTCTTATCCCTCGAAGGCTTTCGTTTGATTTGCCGAAATTGAGTAGATTGGGTGTCTCAGTCCCCACAAGTTGGCATCTCAATATCCCGGTTTCATTACGGAAGCTCGAGAGGGATTTTTTTATGAAGACAATAGGGTTTTCTCAGAAAAAAAAAATTATTGCTGGAGTACTTAATTCACGTAAAAAAATGATTTATGGCATATTTATTATCTTTTTAATTTTACTAATAGTGACAAAAAAAAAACTTAAAGTTTGAAAAATATTGAGTTCATTTTAAACAGCCATAAATTAGCGCGTTGTGACGTCAGCGCCCTGAAATCCAATAAAAAGTAGGTTACATTGTTGCATAAGATAGCCGTGAAAAATGTAAAACATAGCCTCTATTTATTGACGGCACTTTTTAATTATTATGAGTTGTAATGGATTATCAAAATGCATTAAAATAGTTTGTTTTGTACCTTTGTGTAATAATACTAGTGAAAATGCTCCCTCAATATTATTTTTGACAGTACCACTTAATATTGAAAGACGAAAACAGTGGTTTTCTACTATAAAATCTAAACAAATATTTCATCAAAATATAAATAAAGTTTTAGGTTAGTCATCTGTCATCTGATGTGTACCGTCAGTGCAGAAGCGGGTGAAGGTTAATCCCAAACTACAAAATATCAACGTCCGACGCTTTTACGAATAATTTGTGTGGCATTTTTTATCTGGATTCTGATTGGCCAATATTTATGAGTCCACTGCTTTAGACCAATCACAGTACAAGCAATAAAAGAGGAAAATCTGAGAATTTTAGAGGAAAGCTTCCTTTAACACAAAGTTATATCCATAATCTCATTGGTTTTCCGGGTAGATACGTCATTCTGGCGCGTAAAAATGCTCGTTTTAAAAAGCCCTGAAATATCAGCAAGTTGTTTTAACGATATTTTCTTAGAAATAATTCTTATTAGAAAAGTAAATTGTTGTAAATTAATAGAATGTTTCATTATATCATTTTCACGACATAAAATGCTAAAATAAAATTAGTGGGAAAACCCTATTTAGGAATCTCTAAGGATAAAATCCATTAAAACGTTAGGTAAATAAGAAAAAGTGCATCGAGATTTTTGGAGAGAGCGTCGTTAGTAATCTACGGTAAGTGTAGCCTTGACCCATTTCTCAGCTATCAAATATCTCATACATCTTATTGAATCCACCTGAGAGTGGAAGACAATACACGAACAAGGGAGAACGCGACTGGTACCCTTAATAGATAAATTGGTGTCGCGTCACTCCGATGCTGTGTGGTAGGTTCTTCTACAATCTCATCTGTCTATGAAGAATTTAGAAAAAGATTAGAAAAACGTTTACTAGTAGGAGGTCTACATGTGGAATTGTTTTCGACTTAGTTGAGTAAAATGTTTTTTTTAATTGTTATTTCCTTATTTTGCATTCTTCATAATTGAAAAAAAATTTCAATAAAAATATAAAAAAAAGTAGTTAGCTTAAAAAGTCGATTTCATATTTTCTAATTTTTAAAATACCCTGTATAATTTATTTTAAGTTTGAGAACTGTTTATGACTTCCTAACATAAGCAAAACTTGTTATAAATAATGACTTTTTCTCGGAAAATCAAAAATAAGAAAGTTTACAAGATTGCGGTACCCCACCCGGGACACACTGATTAAACGTGACTTTAAAAAATCTTCCTCAAATTCGAATTTAAACCAACGACTCAGTTTAAAACTTAAAACGAGCTTAATACATATTTGTTTAAAATGTACACAACTGTTTGCAATACTTTTACAAATTTCATAAAATGTGTTCCCCATTAAAATTTAATAAAATCCCAACTTTTGGTTCTGATTTGTTTCATTTAAGTGCTGTTGACCTAATTTCCAACTTCCAATTAAACTACTAAAAATGTATCTCTTTAGACTTGGGTTTTTATTTAAAAAGTATTAAAGCACACAAATTGAAATATCTTTCAGAAATAACGCAAGTAGAAGAATTTCTTTTACTTTTTTTAATTCGGAATTATTACAGTGCCTTTAATAATAATTGGAAACGAAGAAATAACAGATTACAAAATACGAACTGCAAAATGAATTCTCATTAAATCTCTTTTCGGCGTAATTATAATTACAGTACTCATTGGTTACGAGATGGATCTCTAGTTATTGAAATAACTTTTAGTGTTTTAAATGCAATTAAAATAAGTATTGGTGCATATATATATATAGAAGGGGATATCCGAGGGGATATCAATATTGACATTTTAAATGACAAAGATGATGCTCACCAATATCTTAATATCGTTATGGCATATGGTTTTATATCACCAATAAATAATTTTAGGAAATAGTAAAAGTTGTATTGATCATTTATTAATTATTTGTAGGATAAAAGATTACAAATTCATTCCACTAGTATTTCAAACAAACTTATTTTTTCACAAATCGGTAAGCTTATATTTCCTGAATACCAGAAACAAAAACATTTATAGATAAGCTAAAACTTAATGAAAAATTAAATGAAGAGAGGTGGAAGGATGTATATGAATGTTTTGATGTAGAAACTGCCACTTTGTAAATTTCAAAAATTATATCGAAATTTGCAAAAAAACTATAAAATAAAAAAAGATCTAATTGGATAAAAAATGGTCTAATAAAATCGGTAAATAAAAAATAGTACTATTTCAATTATCAAAAAAATATCCTAGCAAATGTAATATAAATAAATTCAAAGAATATCGAAATAAACTTAACGAATTGTTAAAAACTGCTAAGAGATTATTATCACCAAGAAATCAATGAAAATTTAAGTAACTCCAAAAAATGTTGGCACTGTGTCAAATAATTGAGGGTAAAAAAGGGTAAAGATGAAGTATCGGAAATCAGAACCCATGAGGGTATATTAATAAATGATAAATTGGAAATGTCTAATCTTTCTGTCAATTATTTTACAGAGGTAAAAAACTTGTGGATAAAATTGATCAAACAAAAAACAACAACTCGCGTAACATAAAGAATAACTCCAACTCGATGTACCTGTCAAATACGACTGAAAAAGAAATAATTGAAACAATTTTTGAATTAAAGTCAAATAAGGCACCTGGAATTGATAATATACCATCAGAGATATTGAAGGAAACTGCTACTAAAATATCGGCACCTTTAAAGTACATTATAAATAAAGTAGTTGCCCATCGGCATTTCAAATAGCTGTAATAAAACCAATTCATAAGAGTAGCGACAGACTGGATGTAACTAACTACTGGCCTATTTCCCTTACCCCCATTGCTAAAATATTAAAAAATAGAATTACTAGCTTTAATACCTTGTAGTTATTTATCAAATAGGCGACAATGTGTTAATATTGGCAACACGTTCATTAATAAAAAAAAAACGGTAGAGTGTGGTGTTCCCCAAGGAACAGTTTTAGGCCCAATTCTTTTTAATATTTATTTGATTTACCTTTGTGTTGGGATATAATACGCTTTACTGACGACACTGCCATAATATAATCATAATTGGAATAGTCTTAAAGAAAAGCTGAATATGATTTTAAAAATATAGTTCATTACTTCAACAACAAATTATTGACAGTTTATTCAAAAACTTACTACGTCCCTTTTACGTTATATAGTAACAAGTTACCGGATTTTGACAAACTATATATAAAGTTAGATAATAATGAAATAAATACACAAAGCTCACAAAAAACGTTAAATATTTAGGAATCTACAATATTTAAGATGATATTCACACAAATTATGTAACTAATAAGGCAAGGTAATTATTTCATAAATTCAAATATTTGTCCCAAATATTAAATATAGCACAATTAAAAACCTTATGTTTTGCTCTTATGGAAACTCACTTAATATACGGGATAATAGCATGGGGAAGTGCAACCAACAACCATTTAACTCAATTAGAAAAAACACAAAAATATGTATTAAAAATAATTTTTATATTTACCCATCGGATGAATTATTTATTAAAAGTTAATTATTGGATATTCGACAGTTATGTTATTTGACAAATAATTTAATTAGACAACAGAACAATAAAAATGATCTGGAAGAAATTGATCACGCATATCAAACTCGTTAAAGAAACCATGCAGCACGAGTAACTAAAGTAGAAGAACGATTGCTCCTAGTTATTTGTGTGCCAAGAGTCGTAGGTGCACTTTTTTGGTCGAGAATACAGTTTGCAATCCAAATCCACTGTTTTTTTTTTAAATTAGCTTACTAGCTTACTATTATTTATATTCATTATAAAACATTGCGAGCTTAATACTTGTTATGAGAAAATTCTCCCAAATTTACTTCTTCCCTAGGTAGTATAAAAAATAACGCCCCGTTACTAATGACAACAATAATATATATAAGTATATTTTTCCCATCCGTCCTTTGCTTGTATTGTTTAAAACAAAAAAGCATCAGAAAGCTACAATTCCCATCTTTTAAATGAACCAACATTCATATAGATTGAACAAATGCTAATTTAGTGACATGTAATTCAGTGCGTCGGTGTCACAGTCATGAAAATTCAAGCGCGTGCACGCATGGATCTCGCTCAGAGTTATAACGTTACACTTGACTATTTTTTTCCGGGAAAACCGTGGCTTTAACGATAAATTCTGTTAGGATATTTTTTGTTCATAAATACGTGATCTATCCATCTGTATTTTTATTTTTTTCTAGCTTGATTTAATTTAAAAATTTTGAAAAAATGGATGAAAATTTTTTTTTTCAATTTTTTTTTATGTTCTGCATCCGAGCGAAATGTAAACTTTTCAGGATATTATTCTACATACTTTCACGAACTCGTTAAAAAAAAGTTAATACGGTTTGCAAAATTTTGTGGGTAAATACCTTCATCGACTGGGCTATAGGGATAGTGAACCACCTTGGATGGGGGTGGCTAGGTCCAGGAGACCCGGGAACCTCGGGCTATTGCGCCGCCATGAAAGGTGGTGGGTGGACTAGGGTGGGTCGAGGACCGTGGTTTGTAGTCCACGCTAAACTGTAGATCCCTAGGGCAAAATGGGCCATTCCGGCCTGATTGTCTAATAAAATAGTAGCACTAATACAATACAATACAATATGTAGTATTTAACTTTTGATATGATTATGATTATTAGTAGAGTACGTCTTTATGTTTTGTTATGTTATTGTTGTTTTGTTATCTTATTGCTCTTTTATTTTTATTTTATTTTTATTTGTAAGCTATGAACGATGCATCTGCAATCAAGTTTTCTTTCGCAGATGGTATTTTATTCTAACTTAACAACGAATGCATAATATATCTAAGATAGGTGAGGTACGGTACCGGTTTCAGTGACTGGGCTCGATCGGCGAAGTTAAGCACGGTCGGGCGAGTCCATCACTTGGATGGGTTACCGTAACTGGTTAAGTGGTAAAGTAGCATTAGCTAAACTTCGCCAGGACGTTAATATAAATAAGGCATTTAAAAAAAAAATAAAAATAAGATTTTGAGTAAATATCATACCTATCTACAACAAATTTCTGACTTTATAGATCACATATTTATTTGTCGGCAAATTTTTTTATGTTATTTGTAATTGTATTTTTACGTAAATAAATATTATTATAATTATATACGTCCACGTAGTGGCGTGGAAGTATAATAATTATGAAAAAATTTGAATTTTTTTTCCAATAGGCTCAGAATGTCATGAATCGTCGGGATTTTAAGTTTGATAAAAAATAATTTCTGTCGGTCTGTCAGTCTGTGTCGGTCTATCTGTAACTTTTTTGTGCGCATGATTACTCTGGAACGATTTACGATATTGACTCGAAATTTGATACACACATTTATTGTAACGAGATTTGGAGATCTCAATTTGTTGTAGAGTTGGGGGGTAAATGGAGGGTAAATATGTAAAGCAAGCAAGTAAGTGTCCATAAAATTGGGATTAAGTATGTATACGAGAAGAAAGAGGTCTCAATTTTTTTTTTTGTATCAGCCACCTCCACTATAACCTCCAAAATCACTCGCATCTCATTGTTAAAAGCAAAAAAAAGTTGCGTTTTAGTGTGTACAAGAACCAAAAACGTCCCAAGAATTTTTTTAGTATAATAAAAATGAGAATGGATTTTAAACATCTTATACGGATTTGCCAAAAAAATTTTTGAAGCCTGGGCCTCATTTTCATAAAAATTGCTCTGTTTGGACTACATAATGAAAGCATCTTACAAGGGTGCAGACTTTTCTTCATAAATGTAGGTTGTTCGCAGTAATTTTTTTTATTGAAGCTGCTAACCACATATTTTTCCACTATTTCAACATTGGTTGAACAACACCAAAAAAAAAAACAAGGATATACATTGTACACTGTTGAACTAGAACTATACTTTGTGATATTTACACATTAAGCACTGAATATACAGGGTGGACCATTAATAATAAATAGGCCATAGTTCAAGGGTAGATTCTTTGGACCAAAATATGAGGATTTAATCAAACATGCTTCAGTAAATTGTTTTTGTGGAAAAAGATACAGTGTGTCGAAATTGTAATTTTTAAGGGAACATTTTTTAAGCTAAAAAATAGTAATTTGTGTATTACATTACGCCTGCCCGTGGAGGGCGCCTTATGAGGTATACCTGATGATGAATATTTTTCTCTCTTTTTATTACGAAACGTAGTGGCACCTTTGACTATAAAATCTCATGCAGGAGTCATTTCTACGTAAAAAAAGGTAAAGATAGAACTTGATAATTCCAACCGTTTTCGAGAAAACTGCCGTATAGATCTCAAAAATTCTTTGAAAACAAACCCAATTTGAAAAGGAAAAATTGTATTTATTGAAAAGTGTGCTTTGGTGACGTCTTAGTTCTGTCAAAATATCAAACTAATGAAATTGTACGTAAATGACGTCACCAAAGCACATTTTTCAATAAAAACAATTTTTCCTTTTCAAATTGGGTTTGTTTTCAAAGAATTTTTGAGACCTATGCGGTAGTTTTCTCGAAAACGGTTGTAATTATCAAGTTCCATCAAGTGTACCTTCTTTACGTAGAAATGACTCCTGCATGAGATTTTCTAGTCAAAAGTGCCACTACGTTTCGTAATAAAAAAAGAGAAAAAATAATCATCATCAGTTATAGCTCATGAGGTGCCCTCCACAGGCTGGCGTAATGTAATACACAAATTATTGTTTCTTAGCTTAAAAAATGTTTCCTTACCAAATTGGGAGAAGATCGATTAAGAGGTAGTTGAGATATTGCAAAAGAAGAAAAATAAATTACAATTTTAACACCCTGTATCTTTTTCCACAGCAACAATTTACTAAAGCATGTTTGGTTATATCCTCATATTTTGGTCCAAAGAATCTGCCTATTATTAACGGTCCACCCTGTATAACATAATACTACATTTTATTTTATGAACTACTATGTATGTATTTATAATTTTGATACAGAATAACTTTTTGTTTTATGTACGGCAGCGTATACATATATAATACGCTCAGCTAGTTAAATATAAAGTTGTTTTACGTCTGACAGAAGAAATATCGTACCAGTTACACATATTAATTTTAAGATTTTCTCTATCAAAATTCTACTAGTGATTATACAGCGTGTCGCACTTTTCATGGAGCCACCCCTTATATCTAGCTTATCTGGTATCCGAATTTTTTGAAATTTTGGTGGTGAATATATACCTATAGAGTGAGTCTTTAGACGTAACAGCATTTGATTTTAGTCAGAGGCGTCCGATTCTAGGATGTAGAAAGGGGGTCGATTTTCAAAAAAAAAGTATTAGCGATTTTTTTAGAAAAAAACTAGTAAGATATTCTTAATCACCACCTTTAGAAACCCATTTGTACAAGATTACATCGTAGTGGGTTCAAAGGCGTTTGAGATAGGGGCCGCCAAAAAAGCAATTTTTTGAACTAAAAACTATTCTTCATTTTTTGTTCAGAATAATGAATTGTACTAGTCTGAGTTGATTTTACAACAAAATAATTATTTATTTAAATAAGGCAAGAATTAAAAAATAAAATAAATGAAACAAAAATAAATAAATAAATAAGTAAATAAAACCAATTGACACTCGCAATAACTTTTGTTTTCATGGCTTACTTAGGTCTTTATTGAAGATTATTTGTTAGAAAAATGTTAAGCATGTACTAATTAGAATTCTTTCCTTATTAAATAAATAATTATTTTATTGTAAAATCAATTCAGACTAGTACAAAACATTATTCTGAACAAAAAATTAAGAATACATTTTTTCATTTGAGAATCCGTTTTACAGGTAAAAATTATTTTTAGTTGAAAAAATTGTTTTTTTGACGGCCCCTATCTCAAACACTTTTGAACCCACTATGGTGTAATCTTGTACAAAGGGGTTTCTAAAGGTGCCGATTAAGAATATCTCACTAGTTTTTTACTGAAAAAATCGCTAATATATTTTTTCGAAAATCGACCCCCTTTTTCCATTCTAGAATCGAACGCCTCTGACTAAAATCAAATGTGGTTACGTATAAAGACTCATTTTATAGGTATATATTCACCACCAAAATTTCAAAATATTCGGATATCAGATGAGCGAGATATGAGGGTGGCTCCATGAAAAGTGCGACACGCTGTATATATAATAATCTCAAAGATTTTAAATTTTTTGTTTTACTTTCATAAGATCAATATTTTACAGGGAGGCCCACCAAAACCGTCTAACCCGATTTTGTTCCTTTTTAAATGGTGGTCTTTTCATGGTGACAGTTTATCTGATTTTTATATACTGTTGTAAAGGAAAATTTCCATCCATACATATAATGATTAAATTCACTTACCACTTTCCAAAAATTGTTGATGTTCAAAATCTGAAACAAAATGAAAAACTAATTATGTTCTAAACACAGATTTTTCGTCTTGAACTAAAAGCTCTAATCAAGTTTGCGTACTTGTCTGTTTATATATATGCTATTGTAAGTACGGTATATTGGTGAATTTTTCAACTGCACTTAACAAATCTATTAATTATATTTTAAATTATAGTGACAGAATTTTAAAAATATGAATAATTTACGTATTTCTACAACAAGTGTGAATGAAACAAGTTTACTAAGAAGTTAATAATAAAGAAAAAATAAATAAACTGATGTATATGAAATTAAATGTAAGAATTGTAATGCTGTCTCCATTGGTCAGACTGGTTGAAGCATAGACATCAGGGTAAAAGAACATAAAAACTCAATTTAACAAAAATTAGGGAAATAATATAACAAAAATATGGAAATCTCAGCACATTGCATTGAAAATCACCATTTTATAGACCCAGCTAATAAAAATTTAATTCATTCAGAAAATAATCTTTAAATTGGAAATTAAGCAATCCGTTAAAGACAATTCTTGTACCACTATTGAACAAGAAAATTTCTCTAGCTCACCTATTATAGATAAAGTATTAAAAATTCTTCAAATTACATAATCACGTTGGGACTAACAGTCTGAAAAGTCGCGGAAGACTTAGGTATTGTTATAAATTATAGGCATAAGTATTAGTACAAATACTTTATAACTTTAGCATTTATCTTGTAATGCTCTTCATAAAGGCCTAACAACCCGAAGCATAATAATAATAAGAATAATTATTTCCAAGATGTTTCACAAATTCCAAGTTCAGTTCAGTGTAATATTTTGCCTAAATCTCTAAAATTGAAAATATTCCAAATATTTCTTTGTAATAATTTGTATATTGTATATCTAGGTTTTTATAAACAGTGTATTGTAAAAGTTATGTTATCTTGCCGGTACATATAATCCTTAAGACCCTATCCAATTAGCATTATTTCTTTTACACAATTCGATATCGCAATAGTACTTTACATTTGTCACTGCGAGCATTGTTCATTTGTAATAAATTAACCGTCTGGTCCGCCCCTGTCTCCTGAGGGGAAAGAAAATGCGTACGTCGGTTCTTGTTTGCGATATATGTTAGAATAAGCACCCTCTCTAGGCACATTGGGAATAACAAGCACGAACGTTCTGCAAAAGGTTGGTACATCCTTGGTATTTCCTTTTTTTCCACTTCAGAGGAAAATGCAACTGAGCGAAAAATTGATGTACACCGATGGCTATTGTCCATATTCGTTTAGTGCTTCCATCTCAGGCATACAAAACACGTTTGCAAGTACAGGCGAGCGCGAGCGTAATAAAACTATTATTTTCACTTTGTTGTTGATTGTTACTAAATGTAAGCAGCGAAATATGATATTAGTCCAATAATTATAAAAATTTCCATAAAAAAAAATGTTATCTGAGATTTTCCTTCAGTAACTGTTAGTGGATAGGTTATACATCACAAAACCACAGAAATCTGTTCTGGTGTGTGCCGCAACCCCCCAAAAACCACCCCTTCGGTGAAATAAGCCTTATTTTACTGATAACTCGTTAACCGTTGAAGATATAAAAAAATTACTCATTATAAAAAAGAAAGCTTGACTAATTTCCTAAAAAAATTATAATTTTGTTGTATATGCCATGGTTTTCGAGAAAATCGATATTGAAAAAATTCCAAAATTTGTATTTTTAATGCGCGCGAATTATCGTTTATTTGAAATGTTTTGCGCGCGGCCTATAGAAAAAACTGAATTGTTCGAAAACCATACAAGCTAGGAATAAAAATCAAAATGGGCTTTAAAGGAGATATAAAATACTCTCTTGTGTTACTATTTTTGATGGCTATTGATATTTATTAGTATATAAAAATAACAATATAATATAGTTATCTCTTAATTTTTTGTGTCTCTAACTATTCACAGGCTCATAAAAAATAACTAATTTTAATATAATTTATAAATGCACTATCTTTTAGTTCAAGGTAGTACTTCAATGCAGAAAAGTTAGGAATGAAAATATTCACATTTACAAATTTACCAGCATGTTGAAGTTAGCCAAATTTTGGACAATTTTTGATTGCTTCCTAAAAATAAAAAAAGACCCAAACATCTTGAAAATTTATCTCAAAACATTTTTTTTTGAGTTTATATATCATATAGATATTGTTTCTAATCATTTAATAGTTAAAAAATTGCATAAAGAAAAATATCATCAAAAAATTGAATATGCAGCCTTTTTTTGGATTTTTTTTTAAATTAATGTAGCGCCCTTGTATTTTAATATTTTTGAATGTACCCAGTCTAAAAATAAAGGTAAGACTTCCTATTAATTGATCATACCATTTAAAATTATACTATATTTCTCAGGAAAAAAAATGCTATTGAAAGGGAAAGAATTTTAACGCACAGTGACGCTCCGTTTAGAATGGATGGAAAAGGCGCGCCCCTGTTAAGTATACTACAACCTACAACAAACAACTCAAATACAACAGTTTGAAAGAAATATTCTTCTACTATCTGCATCGTTTTACAGCCACGTGTTTTTTCGATATATTATTCTAATAAATTTTATTAAATTAAATTAACTATTAAACAAATAAAATTAGTGAAATTTCAAGTGAAAAATAACTTGATTTGTTTAATCATAAAAATTTAACTACGTATTTTGTCTATCTGTGTGTCGTCGGTTTGTAACTTTTTTTTGTGCACGTTTTCTCAGTAAAGGTTTGAGATATTGATTTGAAATTTGTTACACATATGTACATGACGAGATATGGAAGTAGATTATATTTTGCATTAATTCCGGTGAAGGGTGGGGGTTAAATGGGGGTAAATATGAGAAAATAAGTAAAGCAAGCTGGTAAGAGTATAGTAACTTGGGATTTGGTGTATATACTAGAAGCCAAGACCTTGATTTTTTTAAATATTTTCAACCCCCTACCACCTCGAAAAAAAAAATTACTTACACAATCTCCAAATTACAAAACACATAGGGAATTTTATTATTTTTTATAGTTACAAAATAAAGTTATTAAATGAATGTATTTCATATTTGATTCTATTTTTTACTCGATTTTTTATATGTTAACATTTGGCAAATATATATTCAAAAAAATAGGGTAAAAAAAAATTTTTACTAACGCGACCTTAAAAACCCTAGAAATCTAGTTACTTTTATAATTTTCTATGGTAAAAAATTGAAGGTTATAAAAATATCTTTCATTTGCTTACTTATTTTCTTAGATATGTCGACAATTGGCGAATATATTAACGATTAAATGACGCATTTTATAAAAATTCAATTTTTCTTATATTTTCAATATCGATTTTCTCGAAAACTATGGCATATACAGAAAAATTACAGAAGGACTTTTTTTTAGAAAATCCAATCATTCTTTTTTATAACAAAACATTTTTTTATATCTTCAATGGTTAACGAGTTATCAGTAAAATAAGGCTTTATTCACCGAAGGGGTGGTTTTTTGGGAGGTTGCGGCACCTCCCAGAACGGATTTTTGTGGTTTTATGATGTATAACCTCTCCACTAACAGTTACTGAAGGAAAATCTCAGATAACATTTTTGCGAGCTTCTGGTGTAATTTTTACTTTACCGACTGAAGTATATCTTCAGATTGTTTAGATGTTTAGCCATGAAGTAGTTTTCACAAACACCAAAATAATACATTCGATACGTGTTTCGTCAACTATGTTGGCATTAGCTGGAGATGAATAAAAGTAAACTAAGTCTTGTAATGTATCTATATTTTTAAAGTAACGTAGGCGGATGGTAATCATGAAGTAAAAATTTTGAACAATTTAAGAAATCAACGTTTTGTGTGTATGTAAAGAAATCTGTTAAATAAGTAAATTTACCTTAGATAAAACATACATGGAAACATTATGCGGAAAATTAGTTATAAACCACGAAACCTCACCATTCGCCAAAATAAATCAGATATTAATTTGTATACAAAGAGAAAAGCGCGGAAATTCAAAAATAGAAGAAAAACTTTGAGCCCCAGGTATGATGTTTAATACGTCGCGTCTGCAGTCTAACCGCTAAAATATTTTCATTAAAAAATATGATTGAAAATGGTTCATTTGAAAAGCGGCATGACGTATCTAAAGAATTGATTGACCAAAAAATGAAGTATGCATTGGTACAGTACAGTATTACGATGATAACTCTAGAGTAATAGAGAAACAGCATTGCAGATCTGGATGTGTTGTCTAGTCTCACTTAGCACGCCCGCGCTCAGTTTCGCTGATAAAAGTCGTTTTTAATAGGTTAATTCTACAAGGAATCGATTTTAATTACAGCTTCTTGAAAACGAAAGATTCTACTCTAAAAAATTGCATCATGTTTAGATTCATGTGAACTACTGATTCTAAAATTGTCATTAAATATTGCTATACGTCTCTATCAGTTGGTCTGTGAGTACCATACCTCACTCTAATCGCTAAAGCCCCTAAAAAGGCAAGATTTGTAGAGTATAAGGTTCTCTCGTATTCAGCTTTTAGGCGAGAAGTGAGTGCGGGGATGAAAAGTCAGACTATCCTTGTTCTTCGAACGCGCAGTAGCGGTGCAGTTATCTCTTTCTAGAAGGGTGGTCCGTACTGGCCCGAAATATAGCCAGAAGTATACCATGGCCTGCAGTGTTATATTCTACAACTTATCCTGATTACCACCATGTAAAACGATGACTCAAAATACGAGGTAATTACTCCCTACCTCAGGCGGGTCATTGCGAGCTCGTTCCAGTTACGAGTTCTTTGCTTAATTATTAACATTACACAAATTCTTACAATATTTTGAATCAGGCTCTGCATCTGGTGTGATTTCACACCAGCTGCTCATTGGCTAATGACATTTTTTGTTGGGGATTGTGAGTTACGAGGCCACCTTATACTCTACCAATCTTGCTAAAAAGGGACAACAAATATATCCCGGCTATTTTATAACAAACTTTATCTTAAAGGTAAGGTCGGAACAAAAGTGAATCTACTAAGTAATTAAATAAAAAATCTAGCTTATTACTTCAAAGAAAGAGAATAAATCCATATCCGGGATATACAAAGGTAAAATTCTTAAATAAATTAAGGGATTTTTGGTAGAGCAAAGAGAGCAAAGAGATATCTACAGGGTGTAGGCAAATAAAATGTGCTAACAATAAAAATATTCAACATACAAGATAAATACAATAAATAATTCTCGGCAGAAGGTCACAACATATAAAAAACTACTGTATATACTCTAAAAAAGATACATAACTAAATTAATAGTTGGCCAACGTAGTATTACTTGATGAAAAGATTAAATGACATTTTACTAATAGACAAATTTTGATATTTTATATCATAGACAAAACTCTAAACGTAAATAAAAGTAATAACATAAAAAATGAAATACATAGTAGCATTTTAAGCTATAAGAAATATACAAAAAAACATACTGTGCTCTGCACTTACAGGTATTAAATAAGCAATTTTATTAAGCCTTTAAGAGACGATACGTACACTCGCGAAAATGATGTAGTTTGTCAAAATAAACAATGAAATATCCACACAAAACACAATAAGTCGCACCATATAGGCATCTTTGGTCACGATGTAAAAGGAAAGTTACAAGAACATCGCCAGGGGCTGTTACCAGTTGCCGGTAAACACAAGGTAGAAATGTAAATGTTTCTGTACTTACGAAACTGCAGCAAAAGCGAGAAAGGCACTGTTATGGGTTACAAACTCAAATTACAGGTCGGTACCAGCTTTTTAGCCATAACAAACTACATAACTATACCATTATATGTATATTAAACACTTACTTTTAATGCTACTTTAACTCAGGAACGTCTAAACTAGACATGTATTAGTCTTAACTTTTAAACTAATCGGTAAAATTCACCAATGAAGTGAAATCTCAAAACTAATAAACACTTAAATGGCTCAAATTCCAGCATTAATTTAAGGACATCCAGGCCTGCAACCTGTATGGAGTGTGTCTTTAAAATCAGAAAGGCAACTGGGCATTATCTCATATTCATGCTCTCCTATTGGAGAAAATCCTCCAGCACCGGCACCTTTCTCGCGCTATTCTGGAATGTTAAGAATGCCGAATCGTAAACAACACGTCGTCAGACAGGGCCGGCGTTAAATCTTTTTTTGGTAAAACTAACAAAATAGTTAACTTTTGTAAAGATATAAAATAATGTGTTTTAACGAATTTTTATAAAGATTTACGAATACTTAAAAAGTTGACCGTTACATCGTCTACTATCAGAATAGAACCCCACTACATTTCACAATGATCAGTGAGTAGCTTAACTATTGTAAAAAATTATAAAATCGCCACGAATGTTTGCAGACCATTTGTCTCCTTCATGGCGTCAGTTGGATATATAATTAAAAATAAAGTAAAATATTTTTCATTTAATTTGTTTTAACTCAAAAACCAGTGAATTGGTCTCAAGTTTTTGCAATATTATAACTACATATTTATTAACCAAATGTGTCAAAATTTTAATAACTGTAGAAAATACGATTTTTCTTCTAAGGCTATGTCGATAAAATATAATAATTTGGAAGGGTAAGTAATAGTAAGAATAGCAAGCGAGAAACTTTTTCGAAATAGATACCAAGTATATTAAGAAGAAATAAAGATGAAGGATGAAGGCAACTTTTTTTTGAAACTTTCCTCCAGGATTAGCAGTTTTCAAGAAAATTTTAAGTGAAAATATGGAACGCCCTCGTAGATGAAATGATGCAGAGAATGGTGTACAATTAGAGACATTGTACGTAAAGTTGGACTCGCTTTAACATCGAAAAGCGAATTTGATAGCATCACTGTAAAGGTGTAATGATTTAATGTATCAGTAGATTATTAATTTGTGTTTAATTTGTCTTACATATGTGAATGTAATAGCAGATCATTCATGTTTAAATTTGATTGTACATAATTTATATTTATGTAATATATTAATATTAATTTGTCATCAAGTTTTTTATTATTATCTACTTTTCTAATAACATCAATCTCTAATAGTGCCACTCCTTCACCGTGATAGACTGATTGTAACAAAAAATTAATCATTTTAAAAATAGTAACAATTTGATCAATAAACTAATGTCATACGCTTAGCACTTATTGAATAAAACAACTTGGTGTGTGTACTTTTGGTTTGGTTGGGAGTCGTACAATATGTAAGGAATAGTCAACAGAATTTTAATTTTGTGACCTACTAGCAAAGATATATTTAAAACAATGTACCTGAAGTTTCGAACGTTCACTTGAACGAATTTCATATGAAAAGGAATAATTAATAAAAACTAAAAGTCGACTTAGTCGTAAAATTTTTTTAGCCACATTTGCTGGAAACAATATATAAAATACTCTTTCAAAGCCTCATTCGCATCAAAGGTCTCCAACGCACCCTTAACCACCCCCGAGTTAAAAAAATTACCAAAAATTAAATCTGGCTTACACAAAAAATTTTCTTGTCCACATTTGCTTAGAATAATGTCCTAAACATACCCTCAAAATCTCGTTCTCACGTAACCTCCGGAACACACCCTTAATCATCCCCTCATTTAAAAAAAAATGACCAAAAATTAAAACGGGCTTACACAAAAAATTTTCTTGGCCACATTTGCTAAGAATAATGTGCTAAACGTACTCTCAAAACGTCATTCTCATGTCACTTCCGGAACACACCCTTAACCAACCCTTGACTTTAGAAAATCACCAATAATTACATCTTTCTTACACCAAAAATTTTCTTGGCCACATTTGCCTAGAATAATGTCCTAAACATACTCTCAAAATCTCGTTCTCACGTAACCTCCGGAACACACCCTTAATCAACCCCTCATTTTAAAAAAATTGACCAAAAATTAAAACTGGCTTACACAAAAAATTTTCTAGGCCACATTTGCTTAGAATAATGTCCTAAACATACCCTCAAAACGTCATTCTCATGTCACTTCCGGAACACACCCTTAACCAACCCTTGATTTCAGAAAATTACCAATAATTATATCTTTCTTACACCAAAAATTTTCTTGTCCACATTTGCTTAGAATAATGTCCTAAACATACCTTCAAAATCTCGTTCTCACGTAACCTCCGGAACACACCCTTAATCATCCCCTCATTTTAAAAAAGTTGACAAAAAATTAAAACTGGCTTACACAAAAAATTTTCTTGGCCACATTTGCTTAGAATAATGTCTTAAACATATCCTCAAAACGTCATTCTCATGTCACTTCCGGAACACACTCTTAACCAACCCTTGATTTTAGAAAATTACAAATAATTATATCTTTCTTACACCAAACATTTTCTTGATCACATTTGCCTAGAATAATGTCCTAAACATACTCTCAAAATCTCGTTCATACGTAACCTCAACCCCCAATTTTAAAAAAATTGACCAAAAATTAAAACTGGCTTACACAAAAAATTTTCTTGGCCACATTTGTTTAGAATAATGTCCTAAACATACCCTCAAAACGTCATTCTCATGTCACTTCCGGAACACACCCTTAACCAACCTTTGACTTCAGAAAATTACCAATAATTATATCTTTCTTACACAAAAAATTTTCTTGGCCACATTTGCTTAGAATAATGTCTTAAATATATACTCAAAACGTCATTCTCATGTCACTTCCGGAACACACCCTTAACCAACCCTTGACTTTAGAAAATTACAAATAATTATATCTTTCTTACACCAAACATTTTCTTGGCCACATTTGCCTAGAATAATGTCCTAAACATACTCTCAAAATCTCGTTCTCACGTCACCTCCGGAACACACCCTTAATCAACCCCCAATTTTAAAAAAATTGACCAAAAATTAAAACTGGCTTACACAAAAAATTTTCTTGGCCACATTTGCTTAGAATAATGTCCTAAACATACCCTCAAAACGTCATTCTCATGTCACTTCCGGAACACACCCTTGACTTCAGAAAATTACCAATAATTATATCTTTCTTACACAAAAAATTTTCTTGGCCACATTTGTTTAGAATAATGTCTTAAACATATCCTCAAAACGTCATTTTCATGTCACTTCCGGAACACACCCTTAACCAACCCTTGACTTCAGAAAATTACCAATAATTATATCTTTCTTACACCAAAAATTTTCTTGGCCACATTTGCCTAAAATAATGTCCTAAACATACTCTCAAAATCTCGTTCTCACGTAACTTCCGGAGCACACCCTTAATCAACCCCCAATTTTAAAAAAATTGACCAAAAATTAAAACTGGCTTACACAAAAAATTTTCTTAGCCGCATTTGCTTAGAATAATGTCCTAAACATACCCTCAAAACGTCATTCTCATGTCACTTCCGGAACACACCCTTAACCAACCCTTGCCTTCAGAAAATTACCAATAATTAAACAGCCCCACAAAAAGAAAAGTTCAAAGCAGCGAACCCATGTATTCCTATGTATTTTCGGTCGCTGAATCCGAATCCGGGGTCAAAAAAAATCGTCCACCCCCAAAATCATTAGCTAGAGCCAAAAAACACCCCTGAAATGGGGTAAAAAGAATATTAAGCTGCGAGAATAGTTGTTATATCTTAATCAATCGAATTATACAAATCACGGTTAAACAGCAGCGTACATACAATAGATAAACTGACACACCCCCAGGGAGGGGCGAAAACTAGCCCCCATATATAAAAAAATCTATCCAAAACAACAATGACTGCTGAAAAGCTCAAAATGTTTAAGTTTTGATAATGTCATAAGAAACTGCATCAGGTCCGACGTAATCTTCATAAACTGCCCCTATAGAGTTGAAAACAACCAACCCCCAAGTTTAAAGGATACGAGAAAATCAAGAAAAAACGTGAAATGCAACAGGATTTCTATTTTCATGGATGCTATGATTGGCTGAAATTGCGTAGTACTCTAAAATAGAATTAGAAACTTACGTACCATCAACATTCTACAGTGTCAACCCTCAGAGGGTGTGAAAAGTACCCTCTGTGTAAGGTTTGACTATAAAAAGTTACAGTGACTTCTATAAAAATTCGAAACACCTGCGTTGTGTGGAAGAGGGAAGAAACTAGACTATGTTCGACGATGTGCTTGATGTGCTTGAACACCACCCCCACGGGGTTGAGAGACGAAAAACTATGAAAATGAAACGAATAAGCAACAGTATAGCTTTTTCGTTACATCTTGAATTACGGTGGTTTACATCCTTTCTGGGGGTGTTACTTAATAACATTTAGAGGACATGAGTTTAAAACTCTAAATGTGCAATGCGTTTTTTGCCAATCATAGCATCCATAAAAATGTAAATCCGGTTAGTTTCTCTCTGTTTTTCCAGCATCCTACAGATATAGGGGTAGTATCTCGCAACCCCGTGGGGGGTGGTTTTCAAGCACATCGTCGAACATAGTTTAGTTTCTTCTCTCTACCACAGAACGCAGGTGTTTCGAATTTTTATAGAAGTCACTGTAACTTTTTATGGTTCAATCTTGCATAGGGGGTAGTTTTCACACACTCTGATTGTTGACAGTGTAGGATGTTGATGGTACGTAAGTTTCTGGTTCTATTTTAGAGTACTACGCAATTTCAGCCAATCATAGCATCCATGAAAATAGAAATACTGTTGGATTTTACGTTTTTTCTTGTGTGTTCTTGTTTTTCTCGTGTCCTTTGAACTTAAAAGTGGTTGTTCTCAACCCTATAGGGGTAGTTTATGTCGGACCTGGTGTAGTTTCTTAACACTTTAACAAAACTTAGACATTTCGAGCTTTTTCAGCAGTCATTGCTGTTTTGGATCGATTTTTTTATATATGGGGGCTAGTTTTCGCCCCTCCCTGGGGGTGTGCTTCATATCTATTGTATGTACGCTGCTGTTTAACCTTAATTTGTATAATTCGATTGATTAAGAAATAACTATTCTGGTAGCTTAATCTTCATTTTATCCCATTTCAGGGGTGTTCTGTTGGCTCTAGCTAATGATTTTGGGGGGTGTACGATTTTTTTTGACCCCGGATTCGGATTCAGCGACCGAAAATACATAAGGATACATGGGTCTGGTTCGCTGCTTTGAACTTTTATTTTTTTTGTGGGGCTGTGTAATTATTGGTAATTTTCTGAAGTCAAGGGTTGGTTAAGGGTGTTCCGGAAGTAACATGAGAATGACGTTTTGAGGATATGTTTAAGACATTATTCTAAGCAAATGTGGCCAAGAAAATTTTTTGTGTAAGCCAGTTTTAATTTTTTGTCAACTTTTTTAAAGTAAGTGGATGATAAAGGGTTTGTTGCGGAGGTTACGTGAGGACGAGATTTTGAAGGTATGTTTAGGCCATTATTCTAAGCAAATGTGGACAAGAAAATTTTTGGTGTAAGAATATAATTATTGGTAATTTTCTGAAGTCAAGGGTTGGTTAAGGGTGTGTTCCGGAAGTGACATGAGAATGGCGTTTTGAGGGTATGTTTAGGACATTATTCTAAACAAATGTGGCCCAGAAAATTTTTTGTGTAAGCCAGTTTTAATTTTTGGTCAATATTTTTAAAATTGGGGGTTGATTAAGGGTGTGTTCCGGAGGTTACGTGAGAACGAGATTTTGAGAGTATGTTTAGGACATTATTTTAGGCAAATGTGGCCAAGAAAATGTTTGGTGTAAGAAAGATATATTTATTGGTAATTTTCGGAAGTCAAGGGTTGGTTAAGGGTGTGTTCCGGAAGTGACATGAGAATGACGTTTTGAGGATATATTTAGGACATTATTCTAAGCAAATGTGGCCAAGAAATTTTTTTGTGTAAGAAAGATATAATTATTGGTAATTTTCTGAAGTCAAGGGTTGGTTAAGGGTGTGTTCCGGAAGTGACATGAGAATGACGTTTTGAGGGTATGTTTAGGACATTATTCTAAGTAAATGTGGCCAAGAAAATTTTTTGTGTAAGCCAGTTTTAATTTTTGGTCAATTTTTTTAAAATTGGGGTTGATTAAGGGTGTGTTCCGGAGGTTACGTGAGAACGAGATTTTGAGAGTATGTTTAGGACATTATTCTAGGCAAATGTGGCCAAGAAAATGTTTGGTGTAAGAAAGATATAATTATTGGTAATTTTCTAAAGTCAAGGGTTGGTTAAGGGTGTGTTCCGGAAGTGACATGAGAATGACGTTTTGAGTATATATTTAAGACATTATTCTAAGCAAATGTGGCCAAGAAAATTTTTTGTGTAAGAAGGATATAATTATTGGTAATTTTCTGAAGTCAAAGGTTGGTTAAGGGTGTGTTCCGGAAGTGACATGAGAATGGCGTTTTGAGGGTATGTTTAGGACATTATTCTAAGCAAATGTGGCCAAGAAAATTTTTTGTGTAAGCCAGTTTTAATTTTTGGTCAATTTTTTTAAAATTGGGGGTTGATTAAGGGTGTGTTCCGGAGGTTACGTGTGAACGAGATTTTGAGAGTATGTTTAGGACATTATTCTAGGCAAATGTGATCAAGAAAATGTTTGGTGTAAGAAAGATATAATTATTTGTAATTTTCTAAAATCAAGGGTTGGTTAAGGGTGTGTTCCGGAAGTGACATGAGAATGACGTTTTGAGGATATGTTTAAGACATTATTCTAAGCAAATGTGGCCAAGAAAATTTTTTGTGTAAGCCAGTTTTAATTTTTTGTCAACTTTTTTAAAATGAGGGGATGATTAAGGGTGTGTTCCGGAGGTTACGTGAGAACGAGATTTTGAAGGTATGTTTAGGACATTATTCTAAGCAAATGTGGACAAGAAAATTTTTGGTGTAAGAAAGATATAATTATTGGTAATTTTCTGAAATCGAGGGTTGGTTAAGGGTGTGTTCCGGAAGTGACATGAGAATGACGTTTTGAGGGTATGTTTAGGACATTATTCTAAGCAAATGTGGCCTAGAAAATTTTTTGTGTAAGCCAGTTTTAATTTTTGGTCAATTTTTTTAAAATGAGGGGTTGATTAAGGGTGTGTTCCGGAGGTTACGTGAGAACGAGATTTTGAGAGTATGTTTAGGACATTATTCTAGGCAAATGTGGCCAAGAAAATTTTTGGTGTAAGAAAGATGTAATTATTGGTGATTTTCTAAAGTCAAGGGTTGGTTAAGGGTGTGTTCCGGAAGTGACATGAGAATGACGTTTTGAGAGTACGTTTAGCACATTATTCTTAGTAAATGTGGCCAAGAAAATTTTTTGTGTAAGCCAGTTTTAATTTTTGGTCATTTCTTTTTAAATGAGGGGATGATTAAGGGTGTGTTCCGGAGGTTACGTGAGAACGAGATTTTGAGGGTATGTTTAGGACATTATTCTAAGCAAATGTGGACAAGAAAATTTTTGGTGTAAGAAAGATATAATTATTGGTAATTTTCTGAAATCAAGGGTTGGTTAAGGGTGTGTTCCGGAAGTGACATGAGAATGACGTTTTGAGAGTACGTTTAGCACATTATTCTTAGCAAATGTGGCCAAGAAAATTTTTTGTGTAAGCCCGTTTTAATTTTTGGTCATTTTTTTTTAAATGAGGGGATGATTAAGGGTGTGTTCCGGAGGTTACGTGAGAACGAGATTTTGAGGGTATGTTTAGGACATTATTCTAAGCAAATGTGGCCAAGAAAATTTTTTGTGTAAGCCAGTTTTAATTTTTGGTCAATTTTTTTAAAATTGGGGGTTGATTAAGGGTGTGTTCCGGAGGTTACGTGTGAACGAGATTTTGAGAGTATGTTTAGGACATTATTCTAGGCAAATGTGACCAAGAAAATGTTTGGTGTAAGAAAGATATAATTATTTGTAATTTTCTAAATTCAAGGGTTGGTTAAGGGTGTGTTCCGGAAGTGACATGAGAATGACGTTTTGAGGATATGTTTAAGACATTATCCTAAGCAAATGTGGCCAAGAAAATTTTTTGTGTAAGCCAGTTTTAATTTTTTGTCAATATTTTTAAAATGAGGGGATGATTAAGGGTGTGTTCCGGAGGTTACGTGAGAACGAGATTTTGAAGGTATGTTTAGGACATTATTCTAAGCAAATGTGGACAGGAAAATTTTTGGTGTAAAAAAGATATAATTATTGGTAATTTTCTGAAATCAAGGGTTGGTTAAGGGTGTGTTCCGGAAGTGACATGAGAATGACGTTTTGAGGGTATGTTTAGGACATCATTGTAAGCAAATGTGGCCTAGAAAATTTTTTGTGTAAGCCAGTTTTAATTTTTGGTCAATTTTTTTAAAATGAGGGGTTGATTAAGGGTGTGTTCCGGAGGTTACGTGAGAACGAGATTTTGAGAGTATGTTTAGGACATTATTCTAGGCAAATGTGGCCAAGAAAATTTTTGGTGTAAGAAAGATGTAATTATTGGTAATTTTCTAAAGTCAAGGGTTGGTTAAGGGTGTGTTCCGGAAGTGACATGAAAATGACGTTTTGAGAGTACGTTTAGCACATTATTCTTAGTAAATGTGGCCAAGAAAATTTTTTGTGTAAGCCAGTTTTAATTTTTGGTCATTTCTTTTTAAATGAGGGGATGATTAAGGGTGTGTTCCGGAGGTTACGTGAGAACGAGATTTTGAGGGTATGTTTAGGACATTATTCTAAGCAAATGTGGACAAGAAAATTTTTTGTGTAAGCCAGATTTAATTTTTGGTAATTTTTTTAACTTAGGGGTGGTTAAGGGTGCGTTGGAGACCTTTGATGCGAAGGAGGCTTTGAAAGAGTATTTTATATACTGTTTCCAGCAAATGTGGCTAAAAAAAATTTACGACTAAGTCGACTTTTAGTTTTTATTAATTATTGCTTTTCATATGAAATTCGTTCAAGTGAACGTTCGAAACTTCAGGTACATTTAAAACATCCCAACAGTATATTAAAATTTTAAACCTGAAGGCCCGGGCAAAATATTTGTTTTTGTATCTTATCTCAGTACCACTGTTTATAGGTACTCTTTAATTTTTCTACCAAGATATCTATATATAATGAAATTTTTAAAAATAATATCCATATGTAAGACAAGCGGGGAAGAAACAAACAGAAAATTATAGACCTTTATTCTATCATCAATAATTTTGTGTTGTGAAATGTCACTCCATTGTTTTCTCTTTTTACGTCTAAAATATAAAATCACATGAAAATAGTACGTGAAGAGAAGATTTACAGCCACTAATTGTTCTGTATAACGTAATATCTAGCAAATACATTGGATCCTGCATCATATCATATACACTATACACACTTCTTGAAAGCAGATGTTAGACTGAATAATGGTATTTTATAACTAGCTGTAACATTGTTTTCCACTCAATATATAACTTTTACGTTATTCTTCGCATTTTTCCCTATGGAGGATAAGTTCTACTAACTTTTTTGAGTACAATAAATATGAAAAGGTGAAGCTATTGCCAACGCAATGTTATATCCACCATAACGTTATGTTAGAATTCTATTATTAGGTTAAATTTCTACATTCTATTGAATTTTCCTTTTGGACTCTGCTGAAACGCACTTTCATGTATTTCCGACTATTCCGCTATGATTAAGGAAGTAAATTTATCCCAGGATATTACATTTTCTGGAGAGATAGCATGTGTATTCCCTTCTTATTAAATAAAAAATCAGACCTTGTATGAAAAGTTTACCCCAAAGGATCGAAATGACTATATTGAATGATCCGCGCTATCAGGTGTTGCTATGAATTTTTTCTGGATTTTGATTAATTTTATTATAATTCTTAGTAAATCGATAGGAAATATTTCACAAATGAAAGTTTGTGACTGTAATTACACAAGAGGTTTCTATTTTGCCAAATACATTTTTGTTTTCCACGAAGGCTTGTTATCTAGAAGAAAAAATTACCCGATGGCAGTCAAATTGCTCTAAGACAACAAGCTTAGTTATTTGAAATAAAAAAATATACCAATAAAATATAAAATACAAGTATAATTCGACGACACAATTTTGTAATTATAAAGAAATTAGTTCTAAATGACAGGCAAATGACGCTATGACCCACTTAGGAATAGTAGATTATCCAACGAGCGTGTAATGATAAATAAATAAATAAATAAATAAATAGTGTCTTTATTCAATTAAATTGATTGGTTCTATTATTCATCGCCATCCACGCATTCATCATAGAACAAAAATAAATTAAGTATGACAACAAGAAAAGAAAATAAGAAAAAATAATACAGTAAACATTTTGTTTATAATATTAAGTCATCATTAAAATATGTAATGTAGCAACATGCTTCTATGGTAAGAAAACTGACAAATAAGAAAAAGAGATGAAAAACAGAGACAATATAGAAAACTACAAAGCAAACAAAGCAACACAACAAAACCACAAAAAATAACAAGTACTTCTTCAAGCTCTCTTAGCGAGAATATATCTTTTGGCATGTTTCCTGAAAGAAGAAATGCTAGTTTGAAGTTTGACCACAGAAGACCTATAGGTCTTCTGTGGTTTGACATTCTATGGTAAGCTGTTGAATATTATCGCGACATTATAACTAAAGGATCTCTGGAATTGTGCACTTTTATGCTTGAGAACATTGTGCAACCCACAATTGCGTATAGGACAGATGTGAATTTATCTCTTAACTAGATTATTGAACAAATAATCAGGTGTTTCTAATTTATTAATCTTATATATTAAACAAGCAAAGTGTAGTTCAAAACGTTCATTTAAGTTCAGCCATTTAGATTCGAGGAATTTTGATGATATATGGCCAAATTTTCTTAAATTATAGCAGTATCTTATGCAGGTATTCTGAATTTTTTATGTTTTTTTTATCTCTTTGTATCAATGCAGGCCCAATAAAATAGGTACATCGCAATACACTAACAGAGGCAGTATTAAAAAATCACACAGTTTAAGCTTAATGTTCGGACTCAGTATAGCTTTGTGTATATACAGTATTTTTACCACACGATTTTTGTCCTATATGGTTCACATGTTTGTCAAACCTTAGTTTGACGTTCATATGTATACTTAGATTTTTACACTCCACCTCAAGTTCTATTTTTTTTAATTTCAAACTCGGGGTTTTCAATAATTACCTTGCTATCTTTACCGAAAACAAGTAGCTTCGTTTTTCCTTCATTTAGTACCAAATTGTGCTTTGGAAATTAGTGACAAAGGAATTGAGTTTTTTATAGAGAATTGCGTGGTTTAGGGTATCAAAGGCCTTACTAAAGTCTAGGATAATTAAACATATTTTTACCATCATCATTTGCTCTAAAAATATCGTCAGTGACATTCAGAAGCGCAGTAGTCGTACTGTGGTTAGTTCTATAGCCTGTATAGGAGATGTAATTCCTTTTTCAGATAAATATGAATGCGTTAATGATAAATGTAAAGTGAATGGTCAGATGTGAGAAAACTGAATATCTTTAAATTTATAATATCCGCACAAGTTGCATTGGATTTTAACTTACGTAGAACTATTTCAACTTATTCTGCAGAAACCGTAGTAAAATTAAAGACACTGAAAACATTAGAGTGTCTCTGGTTTTCATATTTGTCAATTGTTAAAGTTGCTTCATTATTCTTAGGTGGTGCTGATTTAAGTAGGTTATTAATAAAGCAATTATTTATTTCATTGGGATCAGTGAATTCAGTGAGATTTTCATAATTCCTTGAATTCATTAGGTATTTTAGAGTTTTCCAGAAATTTCTTAGATCAGTTCTAGCTTTAGTATCGAGATATTCCTTTTTTTCAGCTGTACGGAACGGTTAACCAAGATCGCTAAAGGATAGGTTGAACGGATAATTGTTCCTCTGACCTTGTGACGTCACGTGTTGGTATCAAATACGCGGCAATATATGAAACTAGACATATCTTCTAATTATTTGAATATATATTGCGTTTTCCACGATGAAATAAACCACTTATGACGTTATAGTTATAAAATATATTATTCATTATTCATTTGCCATTAAATTATATATTTTTGAATAAACATAAAGTTTGAATAGGCAGACCTAAAAATCTTAAAAACGAATATGTACCTTATTTGAAGTATGAAAAAACTTTATTGCTTTGCCTTAAAAAAATGTAAACATTCAAAATCCATATTTTATTGTGATAGGTTAGTTATTGGCTATGATTATTGCATGCAAACTTCCTATTTTGTCTATGATGCGAACACCAAACAGAGCTCTCTAAACAAAGGAATTTTTATGTCATAATAGATAGAAATCGTTTAAAATAGGAATATTTAATAACTGAAAAGGTAAGTATCTACTTATTCAGTACTATTTTATGTCGTGGTATAAATATTCACTTCAGGATAGTCTAAAAAAGATGAATTTTAAAAAGTTTGTTTTTATGACATAACCTTATTTTTAGAGTTAACGATGCTTAAATAAAAATAATATATCACTGGGAAAAAGTATACTACTATTGTATAAACTATAACAAGAACAACTATATTACAATGGCCATTACATGTTGGGGTCCTAATTGCAATCATAATAACATAAGGGATTTGTGCAATTTTTTCGACTTCCCAGAGAAAAAAGAATTATTGAAGAAATGGCTGACTCTCTTAAGGTAAATACATATATTTCTTAGTCAGGTCTCTGTATTATATATATATTATAACATCAATAATTGTAGACGAGATGATACACCCGGATCAGGTTCACGAGTAAGCAGTTGCCAGTTTCGAGAAGGAAAGAAAGAAAATTTACCGAAGATATTCAAACACAGTGAAGGAAAATTATTTCATATCAAGAACATTATCTTACTCCAGAGAAAAAAAGGGAAAAGGAAACGTCTCTCATTTTCTGAAGCAGAAGGGTGCGTAGATATCTTACTATGTTTTAATATTGTATGAAGAATTGTATGAGATTGTGTTATTTGGTACAATAAATGATGTAGAAAGTATGTATAATTTTACTGTGTATTTTAGTGAGCCAGGCACTTCTGCATCAGGAGATGTTACAGAGCAGCAAGTAGAAGACGTGGTGTTAGTGGATGTTGCTACAAGTTCATCGCATGTTGAAAAACCAATAGATTTGGAACGTTCTGCAGCAGCATTGGAAGCAGAATATTAATTTTTAAAAATGGAGATGAGAGGAAAGATACAATTTTGGGAAGTTTACAGATACAAATGAGCTACTTACATAATATATGTGAATCTGATAAATTAATTCTAGAGTATACTGGATTGCCTTCTAGAAATATATGTGAGAGCCTTTTTAAATGAATAGAGGATGTGGAAAAAAAATATTATTCAAAGTGGAAGAATTAAGTAGAATTGATCAGTTACTTATAGTATTGATGAAATTGCGGCATAAATTCTCTCATACTGATCTAGCATTCCGATTTAAAGTGCCCGAAGCAACAGTAACCAACATAGTGGACTCGTGAAAGATATACCAACGAGATTTAAAAACAAGTCTTGTTTAACAAATTGTGCAAGCACTTTTACAAATTTGTAGTATTATTACTGATTGCACTGATATGTATGTACTGCACAATTTACACCAAAACAAGTTGAGTAAACTAAATGTATTGCTGGAGCAAGGATCTATGTTGAAAGAGGAATTAGGAGAATGAAAGTCTTAAAATATTAAGTTTTATTCCTGAGCGTTTGTTTCATTACATCTCTGTAATATTTAAAACAGTTGGGGCTTTGACAAATTTACAATATCATTTAATAAAGGAAATTTCCCAGTTCTATGTAGATAGAAGAGGCCCATGACTGCAGCTAGTTGTTATGTTGTGAAATATAGAGTGGTGTTTATAACGAGTATTAGGAAAAATGTGCCTATGCAAATGAAAATGCGGGATTTACGTGATTAAGCACACTATTTGACTATAACAGAGATGGTTTAAATAATATATGTATTCATTTGTATTGTATTATATAGTTCAAAAACTATAGTAATGATGCGGGAGCTACGTGGCTTTTTCGGAAACTCATCGTAACAAACATTTTCTATGTGTTGATTAATTCTATCGAACTTAAATAATGACAAAATAGACTTCTGGCATATGTCAGTTTGTCGAGTTGGCCATGGTTCAAGATATAAAAATCAGTGAAATTATATTATCGTTGCAAGGCTAATTTTTTTTGTGTGTACACATTTTATGTTTAGAATGAATAAAATAATATCTCCAGAAAGTATGGGCCGTCAGGGGCGCAACCAGAAAGGTCAAAGATGTAAAAAAACGGAGTTATATAACATGATCGTTACAAGTTTTTTTTAGGCTGAGCATGTTATTTAAATGTTTTGAACACAGAAAAAAATTCCCAGAAAGAAACTCCCGTTAGTAAGGCTAGCCAGAAAGAAAATGTTTAGGAATTTTGAAGAAAATTGAATTTTTTTTCGCATATTTCATCTCAGAACTCTAAACTCATCGTTACGAGTTCTGGCTCCTTTTTAAAACGTAAATATAAGCTTCAACAATACTATACCCTCCCCAGAAAGTTCTTAGTGTCAACAAAAGTACCATAGGCTCTTAAATATACAGGAATTTAACACTTTCGGCTAATTTGACTTCCTACCGTGCCTCAGATGTATTGTATCATTATTACCTTTCTGGCTTCCCGACTTCCCACACACTTTCTGGCGATCTTATTTTATTCATTCTAAACATATAATGTGTACACACAAAAAAAAACGAGCCTTGTAACGATGACATAATTTTACTGATTTTCAGACAGTGTTCGTGACACATCTGACAGGAGGTGCCCCGCCAGAAGTCGATTTTATGAATCGTTATCATTCGTTAAACCATAAAAATATCTCAATGTTCATAAAACGATGATGTGCCGAAAAAGCCACCTAGCTCCCGCTCTATAATAAAACATTTATTTTTATACAGTGTATTTATTTCAAAAGCAGTTTTATACAGCCATATTTGTTAACATCACTACTAAAATGGTATAACAAAATATTCTACTTTAATGGCTAATATTATAAATAAGAGTAAAAAGACGATTTCAACAGTAAATTATATCATAATATTCATATGTAGTAAATATAAATATCTGAATTGTAAGTGGTTTTTTGGTTCTCCATTGATCATTTTGAATGCTTGACTTTTCGACCTAAGATTGCTAAAGGATAGGTTGAACGGATAATGTCCCTTCGACATTGTAACGTCACGTGTTGGTAGGAAATACGCGGCAATATGTGAAATTAGACATATCTTCTAATTATTTGAATATATATTGCATTTACCATGATTAAATAAACCACTTATGACGAATAGACGTTATAAAATATAAAGCTTTTTTCTCATTATTCATTTGCCATAAAATTATATATTCCTGAATGAACACAGTTTGAATAGGCAGACCTAAAAATTTTAAAAACGAATGTACCTTATCTGAAGGATGAAAAAACTTTATTGCTTTGCCTTAAAAAAATGTAGGCATTAAAAAATCCATATTTTGCAAACCATTAAGTAAAAATGAGATTTAATTTTTTTTTTTAATTACCTTATTTATATTAACGTCCTGGCGAAGTTTAGCTAATGCTACTCTACCACTTAATCAGGATGGCGAGATGAGTTACGGTCACCCATCCAAGTGATTGACTCGCCTGGCCGTGCTTAACTTCGCCGATCGAGTCGTCACTGAAACCGGTACCGTACCTCACCTCACATAACTATTTTTAATTACAACGTAAGAGTTTCCCATTGTTTAATATCAATAAATTTATTTTATTTTTCTTGATAATGAATTATAAATATATATACAGTGTGTCCAACTAAGTCGGCACCATATGGGAAACTTTTTTATTATTGGTTTTATGAAAAAAAGTTATTCTTGATAAAAAGTTTTTCATGGCCTAAAACCCAAAATGAAATAATCAGATATCAATTTTTTGCAGTGGTATACGGGGTTTGTCGAAAAATGTAAATTTTGCTCAAGAGTAAAGTACCTTTATTTATTACAATATCGACAATCGTTATTAAGAAAAGTTGATCCTAATTGAAAACTACGGTCAGATATCCAATATTATCCATCTACCATGAAAAAACGATTTTTAATAATTTTTGGGTTTAATATCTATTTTTTCATGGCAGATGGATAATACTGGATATCTGACCGATCAACTTTTCTTAATAACGATTGTCGATATTAAGAAAAGTTGATCCTAATTGAAAACTTCGGTCAGATATCCAGTATTATCCATCTGCCATGAAAAAATATATATTATACCCAAAAATTATTAAAAATCGTTTTTTCATGGTAGATGGATAATATTGGATATCTGACCGTAGTTTTCAATTAGGATCAACTTTTCTTAATAACGATTGTCGATATTGTAATAAATAAAGGTACTTTACTCTTGAGCAAAATTTACATTTTTCGACAAACCCCGTATACCACTGCAAGAAATTGATATCTGATTATTTCATTTTGGGTTTTAGGCCATGCAAAACTTTTTATCAAGAATAACTTTTTTTCATAAAACCAATAATAAAAAAGTTTCCCATATGGTGCCGACTTAGTTGGACACACTGTATATATATATTTTACTTCCACATCAAGTGGAAGTATAGTAACGACAAAAAAAACTTGAAAATTTGTATTGTCCAAATAGGCTTAAAATGTCATGTAACGTGGAGATTTTGTTTGAGCGAAAAAAAAATGGACCGAGACTTTATGGACCCTGTATTTGCAAGTATAGTTAACATACATTAGGGTGGGCCGAAAAAAATGAAAATTTGAATTTGCAAATGATATAGTTTATAATTTGTTGCTATGTATCTAAAACTAATTTGGCTAAACTTTTAGCAAAATCGGTTAATATCTAGCCGGCCCCCCACGGCCTTAAAAATGAAGGAAAAAGCAAATTTTTCGATTTTTAACATTTTTCAAATTGACGTGAAATTTTTTTATGACTATTAATGTCTAAATGCAAGTAGCAAAAGTTTTCTGAATAAAATATTTTTCAGTTCCAGGGAAATTAGAAATTTGTCACTAAAAAGTAGAATTTGACGAAAATAAGGTTTTTTGTACATTTCTAATTTCCCTGGAACTGAAAAATATTTTATTCGGAAAACTTTTGCCATGCATTTAGATATTAATAAAGTCATAAAAAAATTTCAAATGTCAATGGGCTCATTTAACACTTTTTTTTTAATTTAATTATCGGAAGGATCTTATAATTTTAAGACCCTGTGCAAAAAACTAGAATTTTGTGAGACCTATAAATCGTCTAAAAAAAATCATAAAAATGGACCGCACCCGCCTTGTCGAGTATGCCGTGACGTCACTTGATAGGAACCCGCCAGCCGAAGCGGCTAGCTGCAGTGCGTTATTATAGTTTCATAATATTACAAATCGTTAACTCAAGCAGTGTGTTTTGAAACTTATGCGTGTTTGTGAAGAATTTCAGTTTATCAACTATTTTCACTGATTTATATTACTATTCTCTGACGTTACGTTGTTGGTCGCACCCCGCTTCCAATTCCCAATTCATATATTTCGAAGACCACATATCGGATTCTTCATCTGAAATTTTCAATATCGTCTATTTTAAGTAATACTTTATCCACAAGAAGTAACTACTAAATGAAATTCATTAAATGAGCCTATTTGAAAAATGTTAAAAATCGAAAGATTGGCTTTTTCCCTCATTTTCAAGGCCGTGGGGGGCCGGATAGATATTTTAACCGATTTGGCTAAAAATTTATCCAAATTAGTTTTAGATACATAGCAACAAATTATAAACTATATCATTTGCAAATTCAAATTTTCATTTTTTTCAGCCCACTCTAATATACCTACAAACTCTTACATACTAAGTGGATGTTTTTAACATTTTCCTATATTTTTTTCTTCCAGAATCATCCTGAACTTCTGATTTTCTTTTTAATGATTTCATTTTGGCAGATTTATTTAAGTACTTAATTCGCACAAAAATCCTTTGCCGCACAAATCCTCTTATTAAAGCTAGCGGCACGTCAACTTTTTTTGATACATAAGCGACTGTTTTCTTAACAATTTTTTTTTACATCTGAAATGGTCCTTATGGTATTTCATAAAATATGTATTCATCTTAGTCACATTATTTGTCCATGAGGCGGTAGGTTCGGTTAAACCACCAAACGATAAGCTCCTAATCCATGATGGCATAGCATAGGTATGCATTTCTTTGTCAGCATTTTCGTAAGTGTATTGCCCTAGGTCAGGATATTGGACTTTGAATTTTCTTGCCAAATACCCAGCAATATAAATCAGACCATCATTTTCAGAATCAGGCATATTTGTGTTGCTGTGTGAAGCTTCCAATGAACTGCTGGTACTTGAACTGCTGGATTGACTGAAAGATTTTTTATTTTCTTGGTCAATGGACATAGGAGGCGTTACTTTAAACCTTGTAAGGCATGCCTTTTCAAATGCAGTTGCCAGTACATAATCACTGTCAGTTTCTACACAAACATTAGTATTTTTTTGTATTATTCCAGGGTTTTTTCCCAAAAGTATCATCCTAATTCTATACAAGGCATTCAAAGGCGAAGGATGGTCATGCAGGCCTCCTCTTGTTCTTAGCTGAAACAGAAAAATTATATATTAGTGACTTTTAAAAGTAATTTTTCCAAAATATTACCTGAGAAAAAAAATTCTCCAGGCAGTCTTGGTTTAATCGATGTGTTAAAATGTATTTAATTTTATGTTTGGAAACCAAATCTTCATAAAGGTTTTGAAGAGATATTGTGGATATTATGACTCCCTTTTGAAAAATTTGAATGGAATTTTTTGAGAGACATCTCATTCCAGAAAAGGTGTTCTTTACTTTTTCTAAAATTTTATTCTGTTCTTCTAAATGTATCCCTCCATACGGACGTTTGCTTGGAACTGATGCCTTTGGTGAATATGAATTAAATATATCAAACCATAGTCCTATCATCTCTATAAAATCTGCTACATCCTGGGCTAATTTTTTATCTTCTCCAGGTAAATATCCTTTTAGGGCAGTGGCAGTGGTATTGGAGAGTAGTTGGGCAGCTAAAGCAACATTTTGTCTCTGAGCCTTTGTACATGTAATGTGGAGAGATGACAATTTGTGACATGAACTTATTTCTGTGTTAGTTAATTCTGTCAATGTTTTTACTGGATGTTTTAATTTCAATGTTCCATTTTCTAATATAAAACCTGTGTCCAAGAACCAGTTTCTTATTAATTTTAAGAGATGTGGAACATCGGCAAAAAAATATATTTTTAAATTTAATGGGTGTTCATAATATGTTTTTTTGGTAGTTATACCAAGTTCTTGCCACAATCCCACATTTCCTCCACCACAATCAGATACACATGCTACAACTTTGTACTCAATGCTAAATAGGGCACTAATTATTTCATCTAGGATCTGCTTTGTCATTTTTTTATCAAAAATTATATATACGGGTTGCTTCCAACTGTCAAATAACCCCCTTGCCATTACTGTTTGCATATAATTGTGTCTGCCAACAACTTCATCTTCTCTTTCATCATATTCATACGTGGATGATATTTTTATCTCATCAAATGAGAGTACAACAAGCTTGTCCACTTCATTTTTACTTTGCCCATGAATGCTCATTATTTTAATAACATCTTTTAGTAATCCGTTTTTTAGATCAATACCTCTTGCCCAATCCTGCAGTGTGGATATACCAGGTAAAGGGTATTTTAAGGTATTTCTTACATATATATAGGCACGTTTACTAAAATAACGGAGTGTGAAAGCTGTAGAAATTTCTTCACGTGTCCAGTTTGTCCTTTTCTTCTTTTTTGTGAGAATATCAATTTGATTTGGAGTTAAAAAATCTTTCAGAAGATTTCTTACATTTGTTTTCAAATGTTCAAGTAATTCGTTACTTAAAGAATTTTTTTCCATAATTAATTCAGAATTTTCTGCTCTTAAGTTAGAAATTTCTACTTCTTTGTCTTTTAATTCATTTTTTAATGAATTGTTTTCCATCATTGCTGAATTAAATTTACGTAACAATTTTTCATATTCATTTTCAGAACTTGTTCCCGGTAAATTTTGTGATATTTCTGCTAAAGTTTCCGATGTAGACCATGATGACTGAGAGGCTAAAACTTGTTCAACAGTTTCACTGCGCTCTTTCTTTTGGGCTTTAAGCTCCCTTCTTGACTGATGTTCGATAGGGAGATCATCTTTTCCAGGTCGTAAAAATAATGTGGGTAGAACTAAAAAAATAAAAGTATTTTACAGGACTATAATACAATTTAACTATAAAATATATGTTCATAACATACCATCTGGTTTAAGCCTTTTAGGTAAAACACCCTTTATAGATGCTTCAATAGCATCTTCATAGTCATCTTTTACGAAATGTTTACTACAAATACGTTTGTTATCTGCATTGAAGTTGTCCTTCCTATAACATCTTCTAATCCATTCTTTCCTCATTTGTCCAGTAGGAAATGAATGAAAGACTAATTTTTGCCCACATTTTTTTACGTTTTCACTATTATTACGACACACAGCTACGCTGCAGGTAAGACCACCTCTAGGCATCTAAATTAATGAAATAACATTACATAACCAGTACTCAATAAGCGTAAATATTACTTACCTTGTATAATTAATACTGATTTAGGCTTATACTATAATAATTAATACTGCAGTAGTCTTTCTAACACACTAAACAGGAATTTACAGAATGTAAACAAATAAAAAGTGTCTCAAATGCACGTATTATAGTAGTCTTTAAAAACTAGCACTACACTAGATATATAAAACACTAAAAATAATAAAATATTAATCTAAGAAAGAGTTCAAAATTTACAACAGTTCAATAAAAACGAAATTAAAACACAACGTGCGATGACACTGTATGGACACTGCTACCAACAAATGACGTCAGAGCATTCCCCTTGCGTCTGTCGCACCTAAGTTTCCGGGCAACCTATCCTTTAGCGATCTTGCGGTTAACGAGGTTTCTTAGTTGCTTATGTTCATTAAATGACACTTCGGATTTGGTCCTTTTATATAAAGTACGAGCTTTATCTCTCAGTTCATCATTAGCTTTATATTATCAGTCAACCAAGGAGCAGGGGGTTTAGTTATTCGTTTTATATGGAGAGTGTTTATCAAATAATTTAGTGATATTTTCATTCCAGAAATTAACCATATCATCAACATCTTCTAGTAGTGAGGTCGGTTAGAGTTTTATTTCAAGATTACCGTTACTTAGCGGATAAAAGCACCACATTTGGTATGGTATGGTAGCTTAGAGTATACTAATAAATGTTAGCCTAGGAGCCCTCTGGAATTTCTAAAAATTTTCATGTACCGCACTAAAATTTAAAATATTAAAAAATATATATCAAAACATTTTTCTCTTCTAATTATAAATTTAGTAATATCTAAATCACGGCCTTCTATTATTAAAACTAAAAATTAAAAAATCAATTTTTTGAAAATCAAAATAATATTTGAGGGTCAGATCATATGCATTTTAGCCAGCAGGATCCGAATATGCAAAAAAATACAGGTTGTTCCATTTAAAAATTTGATGACGATAGCAGCGAAAACGCCGTGAACATCTATTTCGGATGAACTTCTATATTAGATGTACTGGGGACACTTTTCAGTTAAAATAGGTCCGAAAAGGGCCACTTTAATAGATCAAATGTCATTTTAGTTTAACATAAAAAATGCGCTAGCAGCGGAAACGCTGTCAACGACTATTTCGCGGCCAACTTCTATGTTAGATGTTCTAGGGACTTATTTCTTTTTTAAATTAAAGGTAAAGAGCCAACTTTTCAATTAAAATGAGTCCCAAAAGGGCAGGTTAAAAAGAGGGGCCAGATTAAAAATACGCATTGGTCGTCGGTGGTGAGGCTAATAGCCTTCTTATTAGCTCTTTTGCCATAATTTGTAGGTAAAAATGTTGATATTATCATCACCTACGTTATATGTATTCAAAAATTCAATAAAAAAAATTTTTTTTTACTGCTAGTTCGCTGCTAAAGAACGGAAAATTTTTAACAAAATATGCATGGAAACATCTGAAATAAGAACGGATATACTTCTTCGAAGTTTTTATGGTCATTTCGACCCAAATCGGATCAGTAAAAACATTTCTGCTGCACTTTATAACCAGCTCTGCAATTTCTCTTGTTGCTCTGCAAAAACAGGGAAGCCGACAGGGCAGAGTAGGCGACTTTTTGGTACGTATTATCCTGGACCAAAACTAAATTCCTGCAAATTTTCAGTTTTACAATTATCAATTCCGGGTCAAAAACTAAAAATTCCTGGGCTACTTGTGGTATTTTGTCGTATTTGTCGGCCATTTTGAATTCTAGTGTTGTACATGAAAATTTTTAGAAATTCCAGAGGGCTCCTAGGCTAATATTTATTAGTGTACCCTAAGTTACCTCCATACCAAGTTTGGTGCTTTTATCCGCCAGGTAACGGTAATTTAAATAAGCCACCTCACTATAGGGAGTATATAAGATTCCAGTTAATTAAGTTAAGATCATGGACAAAGTTATTATAATCAAAATTTGCAAAAGTTCTAAATAAAGGCGGACGTTTTTCCTTCTTGATTTTAAATTTGCTATTAACTAGTGAATGATCAGAAATATCATCCATTTTGAACACATCGCTATCAACAACAATATCCCTGTCAATGGTAACAATAATATCTATCAGAGTAGAACTGGTATGATGGCTATTATTCAAGAAAATGACGTCATGTCACCAAGTTCGCTACATGAAGTACCTATGTGAAGTCAAATTAGGAAAGTGTTAATTTTTGAGCATCAACTGTTAATCCTAAATGAAAATTTAACCTTCTCTGCACTACATAGGATCTCGTCGTACTCAACTCAGTTTAATCATTATATTTCAGATTAACTGAACAGTGAACATGCTGCATTTTATTTGGAATCAGATGAAAATTAAAATTGAGAATTCCTAAGTTGCAAATATTGAAAACCATACTGTCCGAATTTTGTAATTAATATATTCTCGGATGAGTGAGATCGAGCAAATATTTCATAATTGGAGAAATATAACTCCATAATATTCACTTCATTTGCATTTATTTTTCGGCTGAAGCACTTTCATAAACGAAGCAGTATTCTATGAAATAGTGGGTAGTTCTAATTATTTGTTTTAATAAATAACCGGGAAAGCTATTTATTAACCTAAATGAAATTTATTTCTGGTTTGCTTGATATTTATTTCCTTGCTGGGTTATTTACATTAAGACAAATTGACGATTTGCACGAAAGAAAGTTTGGTAAAAAATGTCTAAATTGGTATCACTGTAATTCACTGCACATGTTGACCAACTCGTCTAATTTCCAAACTTTGCAACAATTAAATACCTATAATATAATAATCATAACATTGTCTTCATTATCTTTAATGTTAAACCTACTTCCATTGAATATAAAATAAATCATCTTTATTAGGTTGTTTCGTAGTCTACAATATTTAAAAAATGTCGAATTATGCAATTTGTCAATCACTGCTGCCAACTCTTCTAATAAATTGAGAGTTGGAAACAGTGTTTGACAAATTGCATAATTTGGCATTTTTTAAATATTATAGACTAAGAAACAACCTAATAAAGACTATTTATATTCAATGGAAGCAGGTTTAACATTAAAGATAATGAAAACGATGTTATGATTATTATATTATAGGTATTTAATTGTTGTAAAGTTTGGAAATTAGACGAGTTGGTCAACATGTGCAGTGAATTACAGTGATACCAATCTAGACACTTTTTACCAAACTTTCTTTCATACAAATCGTCAATTAATGGATTGCTATTCAATTTTACTTCCACGTCCAGTGGAAGTATATTAACGACAAAAAAATTTTTAAAAATTTTTATTGTCCAAATAGGCTTAAAATGTCATGAAACGTCGAGATTTTAAGTTTGAGCAAAAAAAAAAATTCTGTCTGTCTGTCGGTCTGTCTGTAACTTTTTTTGTGCGCACGTTTACTCTGGAACCGTTTAAGATATTGACTTGAAATTAGGTACACATATGTACTTTAACGAGATTTAGAACTAGATTATATTTTCATCTTGTTCCGTCGAAGGGTTGGGGGGTAAATTGGGGAAAATTTGGGGTACATAGGTCAATCGCAGGTAAGAGTCCATAAAATTGGTATTTAGTATATACAAGAGAAGCTAAGGTCTCAAAAAAAATTTTGGCATTAGCCACCCCCCATTACCACCCCCACCCCCTTATTAAAAAGGGGGATGAAAAAAATTGTGATTTAGTGTATGTACAGGAACCAGAAACCCCACAATATTTTTTTACTTCATCCACCCCCACTATCACCCCCCCTATCATCACCCCTTCCCCACTACCGATGTGGGGTATCGTTTTATGGGTTTTTGGGGTAGAGGATTTCAAATATTATATTATTAAAGATCCATAAACATTTATTTTCACATACAAAGTTTTTTCGTTGTGAGTGGCTTGGATAGAGAATCTGGATGTGGAAGTAGTGATTCCTTGGGCAGCGGTTTTTATTCCTAAGAAAACCTTCTGAAATTTTGAGATGCTTTTAAAAGTAAAAGAATAGTACATTGTGTATCAAGTAGTAAAAGTAATATATTCCCGGACGACGATGTAAATTGTTGGCCGAGACGTTAGCCGAGGCACATACTTTTACATACACATACTATTTTTTCTGAAATTACAATCGATATTATTATAAATATATAAACATAAAAAGAATATATACATATAGAAAACAGTTCGGGAAAGTTAACTTTAACGGACTGTTTTCTGATAATTGCTTGGCAACGGATTAAAACATTCTTGATCGATTTCATAAAAAAAGAGTTTGTATTGTCAACCCATTTGCTTCATTTGTTTATTTAACAAATAATCCGCAAACATGTTTATTTTCAAATATTTCAAAAAATATTTCTTTCAACGAAAAACGCTAAGGGCGAGTTATAAGTTCAAGCCCAGTTCAGCTTTGAATGGCTAACTGAATCAAACGCCTTAGTAAGATCTAAAAATATGCATAATGCTGGTTAACTTGCATCTAAGGCTTCATAAATCTTAGTTGTTAAGCATGATATAGCATCTTGAATGGAATGTTTTTCTTTAAACCCGAAATGCATTTGCGACACAAGATTAAACTTTTTGATATATACGTCAATTCCCAGTTTTAAAACCTTTTAGAATATTTTTGTTAGGTTAGTTATAAGGAACACCGGTCGATAATTTGTTATTTCTGTTTCATCGCCATTCTTAAAAAGCGGCTCGACAATACTATACTAGTTTTAAATGCTATTGAACAGATACTTTTTCAAATATTTTATTAACTAAATAGGCTATTGGTTCTGTCAGAAGCGAAGCACGAAGTATAAAATACGGGGTCCCTCAAGGCACAGTTTTAGGCCCTTTACTTTTTAGTATCTACGTCAATAATCTTTTTAGCCTTAAAATCGATGGAAATATAATTGGTTTCGCCGACGAAACCGCAATTGTTTATCAAAATAATTCCTGAGACCTAATAAAAGAAATTGCCGAGAAAGATTTCATCGTTCTAAAAGAGTGGTTTGATCATAAACTTCTGACAATAAATTTGAAGAAAAGTAAATATTTACCATTTTTTGTGATAAAAGAGGCTTACCGAATGATATATTATGCACTGTTAGAATCTAGGCTATTGTATGGAATCGTTGCATGGTGTAGTGCTGGGTACTGCCACCTAAGAAAGCTAGAAATATTACAAAAGAAAATACTAAAAATAATGTTACATAAAAGTAGTACTTATTGGTCCGATGAACTATATATAACCACGAAACTGTTAGTTTTAAGACAATTGTTTTTTCTATATGTAACTATCTTTCAATATAAAAAAAATATATACACTAAAAAGAATTGATCGTATGCATGATACAAGATACAAGATTAACTTAATTGTGCAAATGTAAGTACAAATGGATTAATTATCCCACGGGTAGTCGTAAACTTTGTGTGTTTTTCAATTTATTTGCAATTTCATTAGCAATTATTGTTATTTTCTTCATTGTTTGGTATATGGGAACTGTGAAATTTAGTTCCACTGATATTGTGAATTTTTATCATGCAAAATAAACTACTATTATTATTATTATTATTATTATTCTAACTACTAGTTGAAAAAAAAAGTGAATCGAATAATTCATTAATTTAGGTATTGATGAATTTTATTGCTTGGAAAATGTACTACTAATTGAATAACAAATTTTAATACCAATTTAAGCAAGGCATAGAAATGTTTTACGACTGCCCATGAAAGAGATCTTGCTGAAGTATATCGGGAACAAAAGAGGACAGTACACTAAACAGCGATAAAGTTTACAGAGAAAGAAAATCCTAAACCTACACTTTCATAGTTTCATGGTCTCTAAACCCTTGTGTATGGATTTAGACAACTCTTTTATGACTTCCCAAGATAACTGTTAAAATGCTATTAGCGAATAAGATTAAAGCAATTTTAATCGCTACTAGACTAGTTTATTAGGATGTTTCTCAATAACATTTGTTATATTACGTTGAGGAATAAAACTAACATATATCTAACTAGAAAAACAAAACGCTTCCATAACTGAAACGCAAGGACGGATTTAGCTTTCCGTCATGGGGGGGGGGGGGTAAACTCCCAGACGAGTATGATTTTTTAATAAATGCAGCATTCAAATTAAGCAATAAATAAAATTTAAAACATTTTCTTTTTATTAAGCGTTTATTTTATTATTTTTTTAAGCAGTTGGAGTAGACGAGTAGATATATTTTTTTCTAGTTTGTTTTCTGTAAACATAGGTATTTTAGACATTTCTAAGTTGCGAGATATTGGGAAAATAGTTTTCAATGCATTGTTTAAAATGAGAGAAACTATAAATTTATTACGAAAAGTAAATACAGTTTATACATATAAAATATAAAAACAAACATATTTGGAAAACAACTAATTAAAAACAGTAAAACTTTTAATTCATACTTATTAAAATATATTAATTAAGTAACAAAATCCGTTACTCTTCTTTTGTTATTAGCAAAACATAATTTTTTTATATCTTTATAATTCATGTGGGGGTAATTACTCCCATTACCCCCCCCCCACCGTTCTATGCAACTTTTCATAAAAATTGATAGTTTTTAAGTTATAACGACTTTAAAATTGGGATTTTAGCTTAAAAAAGGTATTTCAAAACAATATTCGTCAAATAACTCGAAAAGTATTACATTGAGCGAAAACATGCTAGAGACAAATAAGAAAACTTCTAAGTTGAGGACGAATTTTGTTTTTTCTAATTTCTGTAGTGTTAATGGTTTTCGGAGATCTGGAAGTATAAAGGTGGCGTCGCGTCCGAACGTCTATAAGACGAAGTATTTACTTTAAATGTTAAATATCTCAGAAACTATGGCACTTAGTCAAAAGCGGTAAGAACAAAAATGAAAAACTATTAATTAGGCTTTCAAATGGTTCTTTCTCTATTTCTATAGCATAAAAAACAAAGAAGTTATAACAGAAACAATGTACTTTTTAAATTTTTGTTTATGCAAAATGACGTCATGAATCGGCGAAGCGCTTTGTACTGAAACCTAATCTTTAACATTGAATATCTAAGAATTGGATATAAATATGAAGCTTTTACAGCTTATCTAGATGATCGAATTCTACTGAATACCATAAAACAAATAATGAAAAAAAAAATTATTAGTAACAAGCCCATTCCGTTACTTAATTTAATTCAATTGTAGCAGATAAAGTTAGGAGGTTGGCTTTCAGATTAGCACCTACGCAGTCACCATAAACAACTCCGAACTGATGCGCAATAATTTTAAAAAATGGTTTATCGGATTTTTTATAATTAACAAGAAAATATTTACAATTTTATGAGAACACAAGACGTAATTTTTGCGTTTTTTTTAATAACTCGAAAAGTAGGGATTATTGGATAAACAAACGCAGTTACCATTATTATCGAACGTAATATCACTACGGCCGTTGAGTGAAAATAGACTCTTCAATCAACGCTACGGCTTAGAACTTTATCGAAAAAATCAAGTTACCTATAGTAATATAAAGTTTGAAAATTGATAGTCTATTATCTGATTCAATCCCGAGCGTTTTAGCGCGAAGAATTTAATCTTGAACGAATTATATTACATTTGGCAACTTAGGTCGACAGAGAAATTGTAGATAAAGTTCAAAAACACGAGTGGTATTAGGAAGGAATATTTCATGAGTAAGTTAATTAAAAACACGAAATATATCTGTACTAATAGTTTTATGTTAATTGCTAGCAGATGCTTTCTTGGCACTTTTTGGTGTTTACTGACCTTTTCTTCATTTATGTGACATAAAGATGTATTTCCAAAGCGACTCGTAATAAAAACTTTTGGTTTTAAATATTTATTATACCCAACTTAGAGTCCGCGGAATTCGCTATATCTTAAACGTAAGGACAACTTGGAAACAAAATAGCACGATGAAATCACAGATATTATAATACGTATAGTACACCAAAGCTGCTGTGGTGTCTTTAATGCAAAGAATTCTTGTGCACGCTTCAACCAACTACATGATAAATAGGAATAGAAAGGACACTACTATAATGAAGAATGTCCCGCCAATTGATATTATGTAACAATGGATCCCCTCATCAGAAATATCAATAGAATATAGTGCTAGTAAAGTCTTCTAGTAGCGCTACTAGAACTATGTGCCAAGTAGATGTATGCCAGTGAACGGGCAAGAATTATTATTATACTAAAGCATTTATTGACACATAATTACATATTTAACCCTGATTTTTATTTAAAAAAGTTATCGTTGTTTAGTTATGTAGAGAGCACTCTTAGAGCGTTTTAATAAGTACTACTGTGCGTGGTTTTGATTTTCCGAATATAACTTATTAATTTGTGCTGAATTACTACCGAGATTACTAGGTACTGTAAGTACGATTTTACCTTCCTAGAGCGAGTGTGTATATTATTCCTTTTGAGTAATATGTAAAATTATTGAAAGCAACGTTGACATTTAAATTTAATTTGACAAGTCGTTCTTTTGACACATAATGGCCTACTCAATAAAATTTACAAACGAAATTGTATGATAAAAAGGTCTGTTTCTGAAACATTAAATAAAGTTATACTACGGGAGCCCACCCTAACTGTCCGTGCACCCCCGCCCCCCCGATTCTTGGGGACAATGTTTTTCGTAAAGATTAAAGCCCAAGGAACAATTTAAGACATGTCCTAAAAAAAAACTAGCTGTACTTTCGAAATAGCGTCCGTAAAAAAAAATTGCAAATATTGTTTTTGTCATTTAACACAAAAACTAAAAAAGATGGAGAGAGACTTTCTGGACAAAAAACAAAGTGCATAAAATTTTCTACAATTTTGTTCCTATACAATATTTGTATAGGAGTTACCATTTTCCAGATAAATGATTCAGATCTTAAAATAACTTATAAAATTCAGTAGAAAACGTAAGTAACCTCATTCGCTTTCAGATTCACTATACCTGTCTCTCGATGCATCAAATATTTCTTTTCAAGTCTTCTTCCTCTATTGCTTCATTATTTATGATATCGTTATCATCCTCACTTTTGTCTATTATGATTTGATTTGGGATCATCTCCTGAAGAATTTCAGGAAGCGATTGAGGCAGTATTTTATCTGCTGAACACCAAAGATTTTCTTGCCATTCATAATCATTCCAAGGCTTTGGAATATTGTGAATGCCTCTGTCGGCTAATCGCCAAATACGCGTTTGGTAAACACTCCTTTTAAAATGCTCGATAAGAAAAGCTCTGCATGGTGGAATCGAAGAAAAATCAACTTTAGTGTCAATTGATAAAGACAAATCTTTGTCACCACATTTTTGCCTAATAGTCGGAAATCAATCTTCTCAAAAGACGCTCCTAAAATGCCAGGGTGTGCACTCAAATATATACTTTATAAAAATTATGAACATTATCTGGAATGACCTTGCGCATCTAAATCCAGAGGGCGCTATTCTGTCCGCGATTGCAAAAAAGCATAAAAAAATTTTTCCGAAAATTTTTGTGTCACTGAAAATTGATTAATTTTATGTTCCCATCTCATTTACAGGGTTATTTTTTAATATTTCTTAATGATTTTTAAACTAATGGAAAGCTTATTCCTTCTAGATTCTGGTACTGCTAAATAATTTTCGAAATTATTGTTAACAAATGCTACAGAAATTGTTTAAACAAAGCATGCCCGAAGACTGCACGGTAAATTTCAGTATCGAGACATTTTAAAAACTATTATAGATAGATGCATACTTCTAGGATATGAAATTTGCGGAATAGAATGGATCAGTTTTTGGTGAAAGAATGATCTGCATTGTTTTATTGTTGTAAAAGATATGACTATTTTTGTACAGCGCTCCGTTATTTCCGCTATCGTTTTGGCTGACACGTTCGCGCGCTGTGGCCGATCGGTAACTTGCTGACAATATACTGTGATTGCAAAAAATTTACTATGCGTATTACTTATACGTAAATATTATCATTTGTCATTATGAAAAAAAACGAAGGTATTTAAAGATTAGTTTACCTGAGAACCAAAATTATTATATTTTAACTTAACCTATTGATTAGAGACAGAAATCCATATAACTAAATAAATGAACTTAAATTTACCTTTTGTGCTTGAGAAATAGAAATACAAAAATAATGATATACATACATACATTATACTTAAACTAAATTAACAGCTAATACATTTACCCTCTCAGTGACAATCTATTATGCATTCCAACCCAGCTTTGCTACGACTGCAGTTTCCGATAAATTTTTTAAATTTACATTTACAAAATACATTTTGAGAAGTTATATTGGGACAAACATAGTATTATAGTTATTAATTTAGGAATAAGTACGTTATTTTTCAAATCCCAACCAAAATCAATTGGATCGGGAATTTCTGGGTTTATCTCAGTTGCACTCTTTCACAGAATAATTTGATACGCAGCTCTCAACATACGTTGATAAAAAGAATCTTCGGTAGGCGATAAATTCCTTATATTAGACGTCGACCATATAACATTTACTTCCACATCTAGTGGAAATATAGTAACGACAAGAAAAAATTTGAACAGTTTTATTGTTCAAATAGGGTTAGAATTTCATAAAACGTCGAGATTTTAAGTTTGAGTGTCGATCTGTCTGTCTGTCTGTAACGTTTTTTGTGCGCACGATTACTCTGGAACCGTTTTAAGTTATTGACTTGAAATTTGGTACGCGTATGTATTTTAAGGTGATCTGGAACTAGATTATATTTTCATCTTATTTCGTTGAAGGGATGGGGGGTAAACTGGAATAAATAGATAAATCAAGCAGGTAAGAGTTCATAAAATTGGTATTTAGTATTTACAAGAGAAGCTATAAGGTCTCAAAAGTTTTTTTGGCATTCGTTCTGAGAGACTTGGATGGAAAATCTGGATGTGGAAGTAGTTATTCCTTGGGCAGCGGTTTTTAAAAAAATACCGGGCCAGATTTTGAAAAGTAATGAAATCATTGAAGCCACTTTGAGGGTAATGAAGTAATCTTTGTAGTTCCTTATCTTCTGTACGTCTTAAACATTTTTTTACAGCGTTTGTTTTTCCTTTTTTAAATAGAAAACTGACTATATTACAGTCAGTCAAAGCATAAATGCACAAAAATAAATTACCCAAATTCATTTGAGCACTCATTGTCTTCTCTATAGTTAATTCTCGCATTGTATGATAAATCGGTATAAATACATCAAATCTACGACACTATAATTCTAGACACAAAATACAGGGATAAGACAAAAATATCTGTTGTAGCTTCAGCTTTTCAAACTTTTTTCATAAATTTATTCTACCATACTCCAGATTTGATAAATATAGGATGATCGCAAATATTTTAGTGTCGGCTTCATTATGATTATGATGAGAAAAATGCAATTGCGCTATTATTTTTGTAATTTCATCGGATACTCAGCAATAATAATGGAAATATACATGCTATTAAACTAATACAAAAATTATTTTAAATATATTTTACATGAATTTATAAACAACACACAACACAGTTACTGTATACGCTACTCATAAGATTTTTTGTTATTACACTACACCTCAGCAGGTAGTCAACAAGCCTAAAGAGAACGAGGCAATGCGAGACATACATGTACACTATATATCTACCAAAAGACGAGCCGGATCACAACGCGTGCTGTACAAAAATAATCGTATCTTTTACAACAATAAAGCAATGTAGATAATTTTTTCTCTAAAAACCATTATATTTTGCAGATTTCATGTCATAGAAGTATGCATCTATCGATAATAGTTTTAAAAATGTCTCGATGCTGAAATTTACCGTGCACTATTTGGTCTCTCTTTGTTTAAACAATTTCTGTAGCATTTGTTAACAACAATTATGAGAAGTATTTAGCAGCACCTGAATCTAGAAAGAATAAGCTTTCCGTTGGTTGGAAAATAATTAAGAAATGTTAAAAAATAAGCCTGCAAATGCGGTGGGAATATAAAATTAATCAATAGTTAGTGACATAAAAATTTTCGAAAAAATTTTTTTTACGCTTTTTTGCAATGGCGGACAGAATGACGCCCTCTGGATTCAGATCCGCAAGGTCATTTCGGATAATGTATGTATTTTTTAAAAACTATATCTTCGAGTGCACACCCTATGATGGATTTAGTGGCGCCTGATTCCTGACTATAATGGCAATCAGTAAATGGATGAAGGCCCAGTAATACCGAACATTTTTGAGGTCCATATTCTTCTCTTAATGCGGATATGTTAATAAGCCTTCTTTTATTGCCAAATCCGGTGTCAAAGAGTAATTTACTTTTAATTTTATTGAAATGAGCCAGTATGCCATACTTCTATATTTACTATAATGTAACTTATTAAAATTACCTAAATTCCCTAACTGTAAGTTTTACAAAATATTTACATAAGATAAAGAAATAATATAATATTATTGATAAAGCACTATTTGTTAGGTTCTTTTGTTCATTTTAGTTACTTTTCGTTCTTATCCTGATGTATTTTTCTTATGAGGGTTTTGTTTAATTTTGATAATTCATGTTTAATCCAATTTTTATAAAATAAAATAAATGTTGGTAGTGATTTTTATAACAGATGTTAATGAACATACTAAATACAAGCAATGAGTATTGACAAATACCAATAAGTATCAACGAACATTTAGAATAAGTAAATACAGCAAGCATGCTCCACGTGACGTATCAATATCAAAACTTGTTAATCTCCGTATTCCTTTACACTATAAAAACAGAACTTTAATGTTGTTAAAACTTGACAGGGATAAACTCTACTGTTAAGTCTTACCAACCCAATATACAGAAACTTAATAAAACATAATAATGTAGAATCACAAATGACTTAAACAACTGGGCATTTAAAGTTAGAGGCTCTGTACAGTGTCCCTGGCAAATTAAAAACACTTAAAAGCAATTTCAGTCATGACTAGATTTCTTTAGACGTTGCATTTGAGATTGTTGTTCACATTATACAAAAAAGTAACGAAATATCTGTCAGGCAATAGAAATCATTGAAATTAAACCATTTGAAGTGGAAAATATAGTTGCTATCCACCGAGCGGAAAAATGTCTCGTTTGAAAGCTCTATAAGCAGCGAAATAGCTTAAAAACAGGCACATTTGCCAAGAGCCGTACGAGGTGGTAAAATTAAAGCAAACTTGGTGTAATCAGTGAACTGTCTGCAATTGTAGTTCTCTCTCAATGTATTATCCTGGCGATACAATCTAAGTTCCGTACCGTAACTGGTTGTGTTAGCAGAGAATTCAGACTAGGAAACAGAATAGTACTTGATAAATGATGTGGCTATTTATTTAACCACCTCGTGTATTGCTTCTTGTTATTCTTGGTGCACTCTTTGGCTCCGTAAGATTTAGTCGACATTTTAGCTATTAATATAGCAAAACTTTGGAATAAACAATAGCGTCAGACTTTCTGAAAGTAATGTATACCGCCTCCGGTTCTATTTTAGTCTTAATCATTAATTTAAATAACTGCTTTTTTCTCGACGGATGAATCTGATGAAGATCAATTTAGTGTTTTTATATGCATAAATATACAGGGTGATTCTTTTAAGGCGGCCATTAGAATATTTCCTACTTTCAGATGAGATAGCCATTTGAGATTTGGTACCCTACCATAGTCGACCACTGCGGGTCCGAAAATGATAATTTCAAAATGGCGGCACCTCTGGAAATACCGGAAGTCGATACCAACTTGCTTATTTGAAATGGAACATCCTAATTATTTTCCACTTTTCGAAATGATAAAAAAATTCTGAGTCAAAACATGTAGCACACCCTATACTTAAATCGAGTAGTTTCGGAGATATTTGACATTTTATAAAAAATTTGACAGGTGCAACGGTTTGCAAGAACCGTTATAACTTTCTTCGTGTAGGAGATCCTTATTTGCTCTTTGGTACATAGAAAGAACACAAGATAAGCTACTCTCTACGAAAAAAATAGATTCCAAAATAGTATACCAAGTGTTTTATTTTTCACGTTACATTTTGTCAAATTCAAAACTCAAAAACTTTTTTATTTCAAATACCAACTTGCTTATTTTAAATGGAACACCCTAATTATTTTCCACTTTTCGAAATGATCAAAAAATTCTGAGTCAAAACATGTAGCACACCCTATACCTAAATCGAGTAGTTTCGGAGATATTTGACATTTTATAAAAAATTTGACAGGTGCAACGGTTTGCAAGAACCGTTATAACTTTCTTCGTGTAGGAGATCCTTATTTGCTCTTTGGTACATAGAAAGAACACAAGATAAGCTACTCTCTACGAAAAAAATAGATTCCAAAATAGTATACCAAGTGTTTTATTTTCCACGTTATATTTTGTCAAATTCAAAACTCAAAAACTTTTTTATTTCAAATGGAACACCCTTATTTTTTTATATCAAATTATGTAAAATGAAATTCCCTTTTTGCTAGTATAGCATTGTAGGGGTTAAAGTTACAACTTTTCGAAATATTCGCGATTTTCTTAAATATACAAGAATTTTTAGTAAAAATTGCCATCAACTTACCCATGATTAGAAACAATCATTAATGTCAGTCATTCTCTTTTGTTAAAAAATGCCAGCACGTTTACATTACAACCACCAAGACTTTTAGATGTGTTTATTATTTATGGAGAATGTGATAAAGTAATAATACCAAGAACATGTAACACATTTGCTAATCGATACCCACTTTATTGTTTCAATTGTTTCATAGGCGTCTACGTTTTTTTGGATAAATTATAATTTTCAACAAAAACTTGCGAATAATTAAAAAAGTACATGTGTTAGATATAGGACATGCTGATATATGTCCACCTCAAATTTAATTCTACATCGATTGCCATAATAAAATTTAGGACGTGCCATTTGACAGATCCAAATATTCTAAAATTATCCAATATGCGTTTTACAGTGGATGGTGGATGGTTTCTGTTCTTGTGGGTATCGAGTAGCAAATGTGTTACATGTTCTTGGTATAACTTTACCACATTCTCGATAAATAATAAACAAACCTAAAAGTCTTCATGGGTGTAATTTAAACGTGCTGGCGTTTTTTAACATAAAATAATGACTGACATTAATGATTGTTTCTAATCATGGGTAAGTTGAAGGCAATTTTTTTAAAAAATTTTGGACATTTAAGAAAATCACCAACATTTCGAAAAGTTGTAACTTTAACCTCTACAATGCTTATACTAGGAAAAAGGGAATTTAATTTAACATCACTTGATGTAAAAAAAATACAGGGTGTTCCATTTGAAATAAAAAAGTTTTTGAGATTTGAATTTGACAAAATGTAACGTGAAAAATAAAACACTTGGTATACTATTCTAGAATCTATATTTTTTTGTAAAGAGTAGCTCATCTTGTGTTCTTTCTACGTGCCAAAGAGCAAATGAGGATCTCCTACACGAATAAAGTTATAGCGGTTCTTGCAAACCGTTGCAGCTATCAAATTTTTTATAAAATGTCAAATATTTCCGAAATTGCTCGGTTTAGGTATAGGGTGTGCTACATGTCTTGACTCAGAATTTTGTGATAATTTTGAAAAGTCGAAAATATATAGGGTGTTCTATTTAAAATAAGCAAGTTGATATCGACTTCTGGTATTTCCGGAAGTGCCGCCATTTTGAAATTATTATTTTCGGACCCGCAATGATCGACTATGGTAGGGTATCAAATCTCAAATGGCTATCTCATCTGCAAGTGGGAGATATTCTAATGGCCGCCTTAAAGGAATAATAATAATAATAATAATAGGTTTATTATTTACCCAAAAAATATATAAATAACATTAAATAATACACAATATGGGGAGGGTAAACAAAAGGCCATATGTTAGGTATAATACCAATTCCGCCACGAATCACCCTGTATATTTTTTTATTATTTTCTGTACAATAAAAAAGAATTATTCAAATGTGAAAACTATGCATATCTCTTTTTTTTTGGCTATTCAACAATTATTTTTTTTACAGTAATTTTTCCACTTTTTCATAAATTTTTCATATAAGTCATGATATTTTTGAATTAGACAAACAATTAAACATTAAAAATAATATTACATTAGAATTATAAAGAAATTTTTTCGGTCTTGTAGTCAAACATTTAATAAAATATATAAAAGTGCATGAAAAACTCAAAAATTTGCAACGAATGTAGCAAATTGTTTTTTAATAATCTGAATATATATGCAAAATTTGGTAGATATCAGATTTCGCTCAAGTAATAAAGGCATATTAATTTACCAAAACCGTAATTAGGTATAAAATAATTCGTTATTTAAAATAATTTTTGTCGGACTAGCGTTACATACCAATTTTTTTGTAGGACACTATTTTATTTGGGCAGAGAATACACTAACCTATCACGTATTATCTTTGTCCTACAGTTACTAATGAGAAAAGTGTTACCGTGGAACTGACAATTTCCGAGCGTAGAACTGGAAAAACCTACCATTCAATTAGCTGGTTAGTAATCATTTTTTGTGACCTCGTTATCTGAACATGTTGGGGGTAGGGGACGCTTCGATCAAACCATTGATTTTGTAGGACAAACGTTTTCTTGTGTTTTTTATCAAATTATCTCAAGATTTAACTAAAAAACTAACTGTTAGTAATAAAATTTGAACAATTACCTAATCGACATATATACCCAAGCGCAGTTAATAGAGCCGAGAATTTTCGCAGAGAGAAAAGCTGGGCGTCTCGTCAAAACGAAGCTACTCATGAAACTTCAGCCTATTAGTAATCATTAAAAAAAAGGGCGCTATACTCTCGACTATAAAGGACACACAATAAGTGGTGAAAAAGTAATTTAAAGCTTGTAATTGACCTATTTGACGATTAGTAAAAAGTGACATGGAGAAAATTAAATTGGTATCACTAAATTATGGCAAAAAACAGAATTTTTCATAATTTATGAACATGGTAAGTGTGAGTAACATTGTTAACAGATTGGCCAACTTCCAAACTGACCGCTGGTAGCAGTGCCTTTTTAAGTGACAAATTATATAATTAGAATTTTTTTAAAATAATGCAGATTACAAGACAAATCAATAAAAATGATCTCTAATCAATCGTTTAAAATTAAAGACAATGGAAACAATGATATGATTATTACTTTATAGGTATTTCAAATTTGCAAAGTTTGTGAATTAGACGGGTTGGTCAACATGCAGTGATTTTTTATTACTTTTGGTGATATCAATCTAGTTTCCGCCAAGACACCAGTTTCTAACGTGAAACAGGTCAATTAAAAACAAAAATACAGTAATTTATTATTGCACTACGTATACTTTAAAGTATGTATTAACATATATTTTTATGTACATATCATGCCTTAAAAATTCACTATTCATTTTAGACTTATTTAATTTCTAGTCTAACCAGAATGTAGGTTATCAAAAGAGTAAAAAGATTGTAAATTAATATTTTTATATAGATATTGATTTCTCACGGATTATTTTTGTGTTTGCAAAATCATATTTTTCGCAGTTTTTTATTATACCTTAACCGTAAAAGAAGAATAGTTATGAATTGAACTGCGAAGAGTGTCGAGCGGCATATGTAAGAGAGCGACGTTGATTTGTACAACTTATTTCGAATTACATCCCCACCAAATTCAGAGGCTAATAGGATCCGCACGCGCTAATCACGTGCATTTATTACTATCCGCTTTTTACGATTTTAAACTATATAACTGTAAGTAAAAACAAATCTTCTTTAAATATTCGCTATTGGTTCAAGGAATACATCAATTCAAGTTGTTTTTTGTGATATTGGCCATTAAAAAAAGTAAAAAATAAAAGAAAAGCTCGGAGAAAAGTTAAAATAAGAAAAAATGGTTCATCTTAAGAAATGTATTAAAGGCAAAATGAATATTAGGTTAAAACTGAAAGCTAAATTATAGCTGCAATAGATCAAAAGTTGACAGAAGTTTCATTTGTATTAAAATTATTCTAATTAATCTCAAGTAACTTCATTAAACAAGATTCAAACACCATTTCCAAGTCAAAATGCTCTAGAACACCCAAGTTGAGAAAGGTATACATTGAAAAATACATAGAATTTACTAGATTCGTTCAGTATTAAGATCTAGTCAATTTAGTTTTAAAATATATAAACATTATAGTAGGGATTGAGGGATATAACCAAGAACGGTTATAACTTAACGTAGCAAAACATGACGCTCAGAAATGTTCCTGGGAATATGGCGATGAAGTTTGTAACGGTCATTTTTCGTATGGCCTTTAAATATAGTCTCTTTAAGTTAATTTGTACCATTCTCATTTGGTAACTAAATTAATTAAATTTATTTTTGCTGAATTACAGTCTTCCCGCGACGTAAATAAATTCTGCCGTGGAAGGGGATATGCCCCATATTAGGCCATGTGAAAAATAAGTGAATTTGATTGGTCATGCGAAACGGCTTTGCGTTGCTTGGTTACCTTTGTGGGGGGACATATATAGTCTAGTCGACGAGAACCATTTTGTATTTCGGAGTTGGGGGCCGTTAGGCTAGAGTTGGGCGATTCGACTCTTTCGACCAAATAAATCCGTATCAAGAAAAGATTCGTATCGAGAGATTCGTACGATTCGTACCACTTCGTATCACTGATTTCATGATACTAAACAGTATCATGTACTGATTCATACCATTCATACTATTCGTATGTTTCGTACCACTGATTCCATGATACGAAACAGTATCATGTACTGATTCGTACCATTCGTACTATTCGTACCCACACTTCCACTCCACAGTGTTCAGCATAGATTATAGAATATTATATGTGGTGTTAGTTAGGGCCAGAGTATTATAATGTTATATTAACCGTACAGTTTAAACTTTTAGGACTTCGAGCACCTTCTATTACATTAATAATTTCGTCGTCGTCATTAGACATCAGTAAAAAGATAGATAGATAGCGTTTATTTAACTATATTATATACATATTTGTACATTTGTAGCAAGTCAACTAAACAAAAAACAATAACAAAAAAGTAAAAAAAGGGTAATATATTACAGATTTTGTAATCAGTACGTTGTATAAAATGAATGCCATCTTGCACTAGGTACATTGATAATAATCATACAGTAATAATCAAATATTTCAAATATATCCATCATATTACATATAAAAACAGGGAATTTTTTCAATTATGAGATTAGGAGTATTTTAAAATCTGAAATCTCCAGTTTAAACGCGCGGTCCCCATCTACCGTTTAAAGTTTAACCTTATACAGCTGGCCCAGTATCGCATCGCAATACCGGTACCGAAATTCCATATTCGTACCAATCGTATCGGTGATACGAAATGTATCAATCGTATCGGCGATACGAAATATACGAATCTTTTATTTTTGTGGGATTCGTATTATTCGTACCACCGCAAGGATTCGTATCAATGATACGAATCATACGATTAGTACCCACTTCTACGTTAGGCCTAGTTGCCCCTTCGGCGGTTCTGCGCCAAAGTGAGAAAAGTAGTAGTTATTTCACCTTAAAGTAATTAAATAATAGAATCTGGCTTTTTGGTTAAAATTGAGTATCCATCGGGAGTCCCTAAGACACAGGCAAATAGGCAGTACGCCTAAGTGAATTTTACAACTTGCATCAAACTATGTTGGGTTTCCGTTTAAATAGTTGTTCCTGATTTCTGCTTGTCTTAACAATTTGTCTTATTTATATAAGAAGAAGATAAGTAGTGCGGTTTGGTGTTCCCTATGTTTTGCAGATCTGTAAGTAGAAACTTTATTTAAAGCTTTGTTGGTCCTGTGCAGATTTGCCATAACTTTCCGTGAAATATCAAGAGGTGATATCGTGTTCAAGAACCTCCGTTTGTTTGTGTAAAGTGCGCGATGTCGCTAGAATTTACGTTCACTTTGTTGATTATACAGACTACCTAAAGTCCGGGAGATATTTGTACCTTATTGTAAAATTAGATTTTAAAGTTGTGTAGATATTTGTCTCCAAACAGTTCATAACTGTTTTTGTTATCTTAGAATTATGTATTTTATATATGCACAAGCAAGAACTAAATTCTGAAGAAGTTGACAAAATATGTTTACTGGTTTAAAATGACATGTTGTCTATTTTTGTATTAGTACTTGAATATGTTTTTACTTTGAATATAAATACTCAAAACAATATACTTGTCAGTTAATCATTAGCGTGTCATTTTGGTCTTTAGCGTGGATATGAATTTTTGAAAAACTCAAAAATTCAATGTTGAGCTTTACAAATCATCACATCCTACTTGACATTTAAATTTTTTTCAAAATTTTTCAAAATCTTTTCTTTTCTTTTAAATTGTGTTACCTCCAAATTGCTCCTATTGTAAGAATAACCCACACGTCTCCGTTAGTTGATCTGTATGTACGATGATTATAATATAAATGCTATAAACAAATTACAGATACGCGTAAGTGTATTGAGATTGGAGGGAGACATTTTGAAATTTTTTTATAGTTCTTTTTACTATTTTTGTTCATTGTGTTATCTTAATTTTGTGTAAGAAATTATTTTTGATATAATCATTTTTAAATAATTAAACTAAATATCAGGTACGTTATTTCCTCAGTTACTTCACTTCTGAATAATTGTTACTCTTCTGTATGTGTTGTAATTTTAATTTTTTTTTTAAATGCTTGTTGACATTTTTACATTTTTACTGTTTTCGCAAACGATACAATATCATTGTGACAAATTCCAATAGAGAGCAAAATCCATTTTTTACGGCAAAATTAAAGTCACCTATGTAATTACTGAAGTTTTTGTAGCCGGAAGACTCCGAAATACTTTTGAAACTGATTTATTATGAAACTCAGTTGTTAATTCTCAATGCATTAAAAGTGTGCCAAATAAACTAATTACATGGTTTAAATACGTTATTAAGGTATTTTTAAATTCGGTATTGAAAATTGCAAAAATCCATATATAGGATGATATTTTTAGTCAAATGCCAAAAGAAAAAAAAGTGATGTTTTCCGTTTGCGGCACTGACTTGTGAAGACCTGTGTTAGCGAAACATGCCTAATAAATTTGGTTCGATTTGGTGAAGCCAATAAAAAAATATGGCCGATCGAACTTTTGGAAAAAAATAAAAAACACGTTGAATATCACAAACGAAAGGCACTAAGGATATAATAAAGACCACTTTGAAATCGTCTCAGGGTACTGTACTCCTTACTACCGTATGGCCAGTCACTCACGAGATACTCTGTCTAGTGCAGGTATATCTTTTTATTTGAATGTAGAAGCCATCTTATCTCAATGCCCACCATTTTATGTGCAAAATTGTATAGTATTAATTTAAATAAACATTAACTACAACGTAAAGTTTGTTCGCTGATAGAGTCCCGGTGTGACGTCACGAACGTCTGAACTAAGATGCCTTAGGCTAGCTGGTGTTTTCGAATGCACAGTTGCGTCGCTTTGTTTTATATTTTACTTGATGTATTTAATCAGATTTATAAAAAGGAAATTGAATTATAAGCATATATAATACATCTATGGTAAATTTATAGTAATTTAAGTTAGATAAATGAATTATGATATTGAATTGTTTTGGTTTCAAGTAAAAAATATGATAAAGCAAATATACAAAATAAATACACTTAAATAGTTGCAGCTAAATCTTTTTTATTCATTAATAGAATTTTGTCAAATAAGTATTGTATGTAATCTTAAAATAAATAAATATACTTAATACTAATTATGCAATATAAAACAAATAGGGCAGTAAAATACAAATACCTAGTATAAGATAAATAAATAAATTTAGTTTTCTTCGTCAATGTCTAATTCTTCAGAGTCCTCATCGTAGTATTCATTATTAACACTTATAATGAGTGGGATAACTACTTCAGTATGAACCTCTCGATCATATGTATCATCAATTTATTTATGTGACTCACAGACTTGTACCAAATTGAGCCCGACACTTGAGAGAAAGCCTCATTCCATATAGCAAGAACGGCTTCGTTTCCGATGTGTTTGTCGTAATACTCCCTACAAATTTCCCAAACAACTTCTACTGGAAACTGACAGTGATATGGTGGAAGACGCAGTACTTCATGTCCATGTTTTCTAATTAAATTGTCGACAACATAGTTAGTGTTGCTCTGTTCTGTTAGCTCCAGCTATTTGGAGAAATTCGGCTTTAAATGCGGTATCACTGAAATCTATGTTTTTGGTCCTTAACAGATTTGTATTTTTTCTTTCGTCCTAGATCGAGTTGGTTGCTTTTCTTTAACCCGAGAGTGGTACTTAGCATTATCTAAAACAATAATGCTTGGATTTTGTAACCCCGGCAATAGTCTCTCTGTCAGCCACTTTTCAAAATTTTCAGAGTTCTTGTTGTCATGGTAATCTGCTGACTTATTCTTGGTGGAGAAAATTAAACACGCATCTTCAGCAAAGCTATGAATAGATCCTGCATGTACAACTATAAATTTTTTACCTTCTGTAGCCTTTTCGATTTACTGGAATCATCTTGCCAAGAACGATCTTCCTCTGCTAAAAATCCAAGTTTCGTCTAAGAACACTACGAGGGGTAAACCGCTGGTGCATTTTGGTGTACAAGACCTATGCATTGCAATGAATTGCAATGCATAGTTGGTGCATTTAAATGCCGAAGGTGAATTTAAATGCATTGTTAGTGAATTGTGGAGCATTGCGATGCATTGCAATGCTTAGCAGTGCATTTCGATGCATTTACGTGCATTTTTGTGTATTGTGGGGGAATTGTGCTTCATTTTATTACGATTTAGGAGGACGGCGCATGCGCGTGAATTGGTTTCCCAGTAAGCAACAGGTGTATTGGTCGGGTTACAGTCTCATAGTGATAGTGTAGGTTGTGAAAAAACTTTGTTTACAATTGAGAAGTTGTTAAATAAAATACAAATGTAAGTAGATGTAGATTATATTGAAAATTATATGATTACTTGTAAGAAATAAGTTTATTATTTACATTCAAGGAAGACTAATTCCTATTAGTCATTATTCTGAATAATTAAAGTATAGACTGATTATAAATTGCCGGCACTTTGGAAATTTGAAAAAAAAATTTGTTAAAATCTCTGGCGGGCCCCAACTACGGGCCCCTCGGAAGCTCGGCTCAGTACCCAATAGACCCCCCACAAGGGGGGCCTGCATCACATACATACAATTTAGCATACACCTTACAACAATATTTATTTCGGCGTTTATTAAATAGATATTTTCGAGTTATATATGAAATTATTTAACGATATTATTTAACTTAAAACTCATACAAATTATACATGAATTAGGAAACAGGCACTTTAAGTAAAATATTTGGATTTATTAAAATTGAGGGAAAATAATTGAAATATCTTGTTTATGACAATGCACATCGATGCATTGTGAAATGTGAAGAGTGCATTTTAGTACATTGCAACGCACAGTAGCTGCATTTCGAAGCATTGTAATGCTTCGCGGATGAATTTTAGTGAATTTCAATGCTTCGCAGACGTATTTTTGTGCATTGCCATGTCTCAGCGATGAATTGCAATGTTTAATAAGACATGGTATATTTAAATACTTCAGCACGTATTTGCGTAAAAACTCTAGCCGTTTTAGATAAATTTGTGGTCTTTCACACAGTACTTTTCTATTGTCATCTTTTTTAATGGAAAGGCCTATTTTTTTAATCACATTATATAAACTGATATGGCCAATATCAACTATTGCTCTAGATTTTCGCTCTTCGAAAAGGGTAGCCAAGGAAATGTGTTTATGATCAGTAAATAATATTTTACTTCCACATCCAGTGGAAGTATAGTAACGACAAAAAAATTTTTAAAAATTTTTATTGTTCAAATAGGCTTAGAATGTCATGAAACGTCGAGATTTCAAGTTTGAGCGAAAAAAAAATTTCTGTCTGTCGGTCTGTAACTTTTTTTGTGCGCACGTTTACTCTGAAACCGTTTGAGATATTGACTTGAAATTTGGTACACCTATGTACTTTAACGAGATCTAGAACTAGATTATATTTTCATCTTGTTCCGTCGGGGGGTAAATTGGGGTAAATTTGGAGTAAATAGGTAAATCAGGCAGGTAAGAGTTCATAAAATTGATATTTAGTATAGACAAGAGAAGCTAGGGTCTCAAAAAAAATTTTGGCATTCGCCACCCCCATTACCACCCCTACCCCATTATTAAAGGGGATGAAAAAAAAAATGTGATTTAGTGTGTGTACAAGAACCAGAAACCTCAAAATATTTTTTTACTTTATCCAACCCCCCACTCCCACCCCCTGTCACCACCCCCACCCCACTACCGATGTGGGGTATCGTTTTATGGGTTTTTGGGGTAGAGGATTTCAAATATTATATTATTAAAGTTCCATAAACAATTATTTCCAGATACAAAATTTTTTCGTTGTGTGACTTGGATAGAAAATCCGGATGTGGAAGTAGTGATTCTTTGGGCAGCGGTTTTTTATCTCAAATTTTACAGCATCGAGTAACTCTGTTTTGGACTTTTTACGATTCCGCTTGAGGTTCCACATTTTCTTTGTCGTTTTTAGCTATTTTTCTTACAATCTCTTCATCGATTTTTAAAGCCTCACCCACTCGCCTTTGAACAGATTTTATTGACAATAAAGGTCCACCATTTTCATTTTCCTTTAAAATATTCCAACAAATTCAAAACTAACTGCTGTGATTGCGGATTTAAAAATTCACCAGGACGCATGTTTGCTATTTTAACAATAGAACAAGACTAAAATTGTCCTTTTAGCCACTAATTGAAATAAGTGCACTGTACCTGCTATCCCCGACTTCCGAGAAAAGCGACTCGCCTCTGAAATCGCCAGCCGCATTCGACGACGACACGCGTTACGCAAATTGGTTTGCTGTCGAACAACAGAAATGCCGCACGTCAGTCATAACTTAACCACAAAGATTAAAACTTGCGTTACAGATTAGGTTACAAACAGTATTTCAATAAAGACAAGGAAGGATAGAGCTCCGGACGATATTCCTTACACTATACAATTGGGATTCTATCAAAGAACAGACTTTATTATATAAATACATACTGAATACTGAACAAATATAGTAATGTTTCTCTTTGCCTAACACAAAATCCTGGATTATCAAATAGTTACCTCGGCGACTTGAGAGGCGGTTAATAAAACATTTATTGTAGTCTACGTAAATTAATCTTGAATTAAATAATTCATAGTAATGAAATATGTTACCGGAATAAGAACTAAAATGAATTTAGAGCAACTGTACTACTATTTTTATCGCCTCCCTTTCTATGTCCTAAATAACTATTCGATGACACAAGGAAAATCCGAGGGAATGCATTCGAAGCCCTAAAATAAGTGAAACTACACACAGATAAATGAATTTCCTTGTTCGGTTAAACTTTTTCTCAAAAGTTTTCGTCAAGTTGTTTATGTAAATGCGAGTTTTCTGTTCTGTTGCTGGCAAACAGTGGCACACAGAGGCGCTCTTATCGCTTTAAAGAACTTTAAAAACTCTGGAGATGTTTGTTGTTAGCTCAGTTGAGCAATTGTTCCAAACTTATATTACCTAATCTCGTAAAGTCTAAAGAATATACCTAGAATAACAAGGAGCAATGCATGAGGTGGTTAAATAAAGAGCTACTACTTCTATTTCACTAGCCTAGAGGATAGTTCGAGAGTCTCTCGTGGCAAATGTCTAAATTAAATTAAATATACTTTCAGCTGGGTTCTACTTTTAGTTGGAGGTATGGCTAGGTTTATCCTTTCAAATAAATGATTTTACCTGAGCAGGTAATATGTATACATAGAATGTTGAATAAGATAATGAATATTGTTACCTAGAAGTAATATTTTGTATAGTGATATGCCATTTGCGTGAACTTATTATATTAATATTTTACAGGGATATATCATATATCACAATTTACGTAAAACGTATAGAGCTATTCAAAGGCCATGGCAGGTTAAGATATGTATCCGTGCCTTTGCAACCTTTTTGCGTGTGGTTTCTTCCAGTGATTTTTTATCTTTACGTAAAATACTACCACATAAAGTTTTGATCTCAAAAACTTCATAATATCTGGAAACATTTTTTCCCGAAAATACGAAAAAAATTTTTTTTTCTTACTCAAGTGTTTGTATTTCACATATATTGTAATTCTACTGGTGACAATTTATTATTGATATTTTCAGGACATCTTTTCAAAAATTCGAATACGTACTTACACGTTAGAGACACACCATTTTTTTTATTAATTATACACCATACAGTAAGCTACAACTTATATTTTTTACCTACGATCACTACTGTAAATAGTAAAAAACACACCACCTGCCATCTATGTAAGTTGAATTTTACATATTGTAAACAAAACGCACTGTAAACAAATCGCACGGTAAACAAAACGCACGGGACACACAATTATAGGTGGCTTATATCGCTGACGCGGTGTTTAAAAAAACAAATGCGCCTACTTAATTTTCAAACGCTGTCAAAACTGACATAATATTTGTTGAATAATATTGTTGACTAGTAAACTAAATCCAGATTTTACTAAATAACTAAATAAATATGATCCGTAGGTAAAGTATAGTACATAATTCGAGTTGTAAGGCAATTACGCACTCATGGAAATATGTTCTCGCCGCTACGCGGCATCGTGCGTAACTTTTCCATTCGTGCGTAATATGCTTCTTACATCACTCATTACGTAATATACTATTACAAAGCTGTATCGAAGTGGTAACGTAGTCAAATCGGAAAAGATAAATGTCAGGAACATAAAAAGGATTTTAATGCCATGGGTGTATGAAGAAGAACTATATGAAGTTTTTAGCTTTAATTAAATTTCTAAGGCCTTAAAAGATATTTTGTAGTTTTTTTTTCAATTTTTCGCTTTGAATAATTTTTTTAATATTGCACAAAATGAGTTTATGGAACTGATAAATCGAAGTTATGCCGGAGGAGCCACGTGTAACATGTCTTTAATTTTCATACTTTGAAGTTCATGATATATTATGGGGCTATTCAAAAAATACGTTCGCTTTCAGAGGGGAGGGGAAAATGTGACCAAATGAACGATAGGAGGGTATATGAAAGTTTTCAGAAAAAAATGAAAAATAACTTATATTTAATGTTTCAATTTCGTTCTCTCGTGGTAATCTATTCAACAGAACTTATTTTTAAATTTAACCGGAGAGACAGGGTTTGCAGACGAACGTCCATTTAATGGGGTGTTTCATAAATATTACAAGCGTAAGTAAAAGTAATAGTAATAAGGTTCTTAATTGACCGATTTTAAAATTGTTTTTAAACTTTAAAATGAAAAATCATATATAACGTGCCTTTTATTTAATCATATTTTTTATTTGAGCTACCGGTGCGGTAGCTCAATCGGTTAAAGCGTATTGAGTGGCGAATATGCTGATCGAATGCCTACCGCGCTCTGGGTTCGACTCCCAGCCCCGGTATTGACAACACTGGTGGGTGTGGATGTATGTCTGCGTTTTTCCAAATGTGTAACCCCCTTCCGCACAGTCTCGGCTATGGATTTGGGGGTTGTCTACTATCTGTGGTGTGTTTATGTTCATGTTTCTGTTCATATATTGTAATTATTTAACGACAGTGGCGTTAAAGCCAATGCCATTTGATTAAAACCAATTTTACGCTGTTTTTGAGTAGTTTTTAGTTTTTTAGTTTTTTTTCTTAATCAAGTGAACCAATTTGTTTGTATTTCACATATATTGTAAATATACTCGTGACAATACATTAATGATATTTTAAGGAAATCTTTTCTTGAAGCTTTTGAATTTTTTGAAAAAATACATACTTAAAGTTGACTACACATTGTTAAAAATTATTATACTGGGTTTTCAGCAGATAATTTTCGTTCGAAAGAAATATTCGTTTCTTTCATATACCATTGGTGCAAGTCTGACCAAGATAGAAGATCAACAAGAGTTCCCTCTACGACTGCACATTTATAGTTCGTGTAAAAAATGTCGGCGTCTTTATCGGTGCAGTAAAGATCAAAGGAGCCGACATTTTTTGAGCGCGTAGTACACGTTATTTTTTTAGTTATTTTTCATTTTTTTGTAAGAACCTTTCATATACCCTCCTATCGTTCATTTTGTCACATTTTCCCCTCTCCTCTGAAAGCGAACGTATTTCTTGAATCGCTCCATAATATATCATGAACTTTAAAATATGAAAATTAAAGACATATTAAACGCGGCGCCTCCGGCAAAACCTCGAATTATCAGTTAAATAAATTCCTTTTGTGCAATATTCAAAAAATAAATTCAGAGAGGAAAATTGAACAAAATAAAATGTCAAAATATCTTTAAAGAGCTTAGAAACTGAATTAAAGCTAAAGCTTCATAAAGTTCTTCATACGCCTATGGCATTAAAATCCTTTTAAGTTCCTGACATTATCTTTTCCAATTTGACTACGTTACCTCTTCGATAGAGTTTTGTGAAAAAATATATGTTGTAGTTTATTGTATGGTTTATTAATAATTAAAAAATGGTGGGTGTCTCTAACGTGTAAGTACGTATTTAAATTTTTTATAAAGTTCAAAATCATCAATTTTTTTTTCTCCGTGAAAAAATGTCCTGAAAATATCATTAATAAATTATCATGAGTAGATTTACAATATATGTGAAATACAAACAAATTGATTCACTTGGTTAAGAAAAAAATTTTTTTTTTCGGATTTTCGAAAAAAAAACAAATTCCCAGATATTATGAAGTTTTTGACGTCAAAACTTTTTTAGTAATATCTTACGCAAGGATACGTTACTGGAAGGAACCACAACCAAAAAGGTTGCAAATTCACGGACACTTATCTTAACCTACCATGGCCTTTGTTAATGTCTACAAGATGTTTGAAATTCTACCTCACCATTGTTACTTATCCTACTTGAGGGGCTAATTCAAAGTTGTCAAAAAATTTTCTTGTTTAAAGTTTTTCAATTAAATTAACAACCAACATCTCCGGAGTTTTTAAAGTTCTTTAAAGCAATAAGAGCGTCTCTGAGTGCCACTGTTTGCCCGCAATAAAACAGAAAACTCGCATTTACATAAACAACATGAAGAAAAACTTTTGAGAAAAGGTAAATTTAACCGAACCTACTTTTTGTATTTGGGAGTATTTAAAGAAAATACAGTTTTTCTTCTTTCTTCTCAATAAAATGTTGAAGAATATTAATTTCAATAATATTATATTATTCAACGAGCGGTAATGTAGGTAATAACTCACGCAGATGATGAAGAACTCATCAAGTGAGTTATTACCATTACCACAAGTTGAATACTATACTTCTATGATTATAACAATAAATATTAAATTGAGAACATTTTGTTTAAATTACTCAGTTTGCTTATTAATAAAATTAACTGTAAAATTTAATTTTTGTACACACTTTTATATTTGTTCTGCGATTTTTTGGGTAATAAATTATGTATTGTATCATTAGCTATTTGTTTTCATTCTAGTGGTGTACATATCAGTTCATCTTCACTAACCGAATTCATCATTTTTGGCTCAATTATTACTTACTTTGATTTGAAAACGTCGAAACTATTCAAATATGATAAGTCACCTTCCTTTTCTCAATAATAATTGACCGTTCTATGTCACCATATCGGAAAAGAATTTTTCTCGGACAGAGCTAACTTCGTGTCGCGCGTTACGTCGATTGGACAGGCCAGGCATGAAGATAAAAGTGATGTACCTAGTGATTTATAATAACTCACTCATTATAACTCACGCTATTTTTTTATGGATACTATTAATTGTTCAAAAGCAGTTTATTAATTAGTATATAACCTAATAAGAGTAGATAAATATAATATTTTGATGCAAGAGCAGATCTTTTCACGATTACAAAAGTTAAAACGTTTCCCTTTTTTCATTGTCAACTTTTTATTTAAAGATAAAAATAATAAAGAGCATAACTATTACTGTTTAAATAGTGTTAAGTAAACTTGAGGTTGGATAAACCGTCTATATCTTCTTATTTTCAATTATTTGAAGATGATGTATAAAAATGTTCGTTTGACGATTTAAACAATGTCTATAAAATAAAACCTTTCTAATAATTTTACATGAACATTAAATGTAGTTTATCTGCATATCAGAAAAATTTTCCTCTTTAGTAAATAGTACAATTTTCAAATCGTTCTGGCAGGCATATATCAAGTTTTTATTAATTAATTAATTAATTTATAATTTCTTTAATATGAATGCTGTTCACATCTATCAAACAATTCAGGTAAAATTTTTAAAGCGCAATACTTACACAGGTAGAAACAAAAAATAAATATGAAATCAAAATACAGCAGAATTGGCGTCCCTGTTAATATAATTGTCATATAACTATACCAAAGTTATATCACTATCGAAAGATTCGCCCAAATGATAAAATGCCTTTTCAGTTATAAAATCTTTTATAGAATTTTTGTACTCTTTAAATGGCATTTTCTTCATTTCATTAAGCAGTTTGTTATATAATATGGGAGCATAATTCGTAACAAATTTACTTTTCTCAACTCGATCGCAATCGATGCCTCGATTCATGTTGTATTTTGTGTAGCGGTTTTAATTTTGAAAATTTGCTGTAAATATTTGTAATTTGGTTAAAGATACTTTTGTAAAGATTTATTTTAAATAAGGAAAACGTCATAACTGTGGTTATATTGACGATTATTTCTTATTTAAGCAAATTATAATTGTTGTGTTTCATTTCCCCATTTTGGCAAATTTAATCGCTTGTAAAAAAATACGTAAAAAAATGTACCCAAACCATCCGTCTCTATTTACCACCTTTCATTTATTCAATATCTTTTCTGTTAGATGATTATCCTGTATATATTTTTTTAACTAAAAGTACGGAAATTAATACTGACAACTATAAATACAGATATTATTTTCGTCTGCCATATTTAGTTATTTTTTTGGGGTGATCACCCTGTATACTTTTCACTACAAGTATGTCAGGTTCCATCCTCGGTAATTGTATCAACTACAGATCATATATTATTTCTACTACTATTATTTCTTCTAGTGACTACCCTGTATATTTTCCATATTTTTCTTCCTTGACAGTTGTGTAAACTACATGCTAAATATCATCGTTCTCCATCGCATTTTTTTCCTTATGTTTTTAGTATTTTCGTCATTGGCAGTTGTGTTAACTGCATGCGAAATATTATCATTCTCGGTCATATTTTTTATTTTTTATTTTTTTCATATCCTTTCTTGAAAATTCTTACTAATTTCAAGTTTTAGAGATACAGTTGCATTTGAAGAATTATTGAAAATCCTAAAAACTATGAACATTTTCAAAATATGTAATAATAATAATATAGGAAGTATTGTATTTAATAAGATAACATTTCTAAATTACCGATTTCTAAATTTATTAACAAAAAAGTTACAGGAGTTTTCAAAATTTACATTGACAAGAAAGATTAAGAAAAAATTCACGTAGCCCCAGAACGGCTGATTTTTACAAAATTTTCACTTATAATATCCCTAGAGCTTAAATTATTTCCGGAAATTTTTTCGAGGTCATGAATATTTTGAAAATTATCACGAGCTGCAGGCGAGGGATAATTTTCTTAAAATATTCATGAACGAGTAAAAATTTCCGGATATTAATTTAAGCTCGTGGGATATTCGGTAAGAAAATTTCACACCATTATTTTATAAATATTATGCCAAAATTGAACATTTTCATTACGAATGTCAAAAATTCATTCATTATAGTGAGCCATGGAATAACAACTAGTGGTTAATAAAATACGAAATTTTTTAGTGAAATAATATACCATTCTCCAAGTTTAGTTACATGAACTTTTTATAAATAACTTAAAAACATAATATATTTCCGTTTTTTTATTAACTTTGGTCTACTAAAATTGGTGGAACATCATTTATTTTTGATAATTATTCTGAAGTACCCACCTACTTCAAGATTTATATGTTTAATAAAATATGAAATTTCTTAGTGCAATAACATACCATTCTCCAAGTTTAGTTACATGAACTTTTTATAAATAACTTAAAAACATATTATATTTCCGTTTTTTATTAACTGTGATCTACTAAAATTGGTGAAACATCATTTATTTCTGATATTACCTAAATGCGAGCACAGGGAATGTATTCATTCTTGTCGCCGAGACAATAATTAACAACTTCTAGGCGGCCATGGAATAATAAAAGGTAACAAGGTAGTAATGGCTGTCGCACTTACAGACGTCAATTAGATTAATTTTTACATTCTAATCATAACAAAATTTGATTATCAGCCAAAAGAATAAAGTGCATGGGCATATAGTACAAAAATGCCTCCAGGTTCTAAAACATTAACATATTAATTTGTGTACTTTATAATATCCTCGTGAATATCCTCCTTTGCGTCGCCAAATAAATTTAATTCTAAAAGCAGTTCAACTCCCGCGTCTTTACTTTGACATTTTAAATGACAGAAAAATTTCCACTTATTAATTTGACAGAATGTAAAAAATTTCCGGAAAGTTTTTGGGTTGCCAGGGTAACTTAACAAAAAACAAGTCTCTGATTGGTCAAAAAATGTGGTGTGAAATTTTCTATATAATATAATTATGTTTAAAGGTTTCAGCCATCGAAAAATAATTTACCATTGCACTGTCGAAGAAAAATTGTAACTGCAGTTATTTAATGTCTTTTTTATATCAATTCTGCGTCATTCACGAATTTCAAAATTAGTAAAAATCTGAATTTTTGCACAGACGTTTTTTGAGGTGTCCCAAACCCAAATCCACAAAAATCACAAAAATCCCAGCATATTGAAGGTCAAATTTTATTGCAAATATCTCGCGTCCTGTGCATCAGATTCCCATGGGGTCAATGTGAAAGTTTTTTCCATTTTTCCCTCCTTTTCTGATATTCAAGGTGAAAGTTTCAAAAACATGAATATCTCGCGCCAAAAAAATCGGACAGCAGTAAAGTTAACATGAAAGTTGTAGAGAATTCAACTATATACAGGATTGGTATTTTGTATTTTTTCTCAAAACCATCGCCCTTTTCCAGATATTCAAGTTTAAAAAAGTTTAGAAGAAGTTAAAAAGCAGAAGAAGTAGAAGTTTAAAAGAAGTTTAAAAAAACGGTTTTCCGCCAATATCTCGCTCCCTATGCATTGGACCGCGACGAAGTCTACATACAAGCAGTAGAGAACTTGATTATCTGCAAGATTGGTAAACTTATAGTTTCTAAAAAATATTTTTTAAGTTGGATTCGTTTCCACAACACCTATGAGGTAGAATGCATGGCGTGTTTTTTTTACATGGTTTCCCCTGTGTATGTAGGCCTAATCCATGAAAATTGCGTCGATTATTACATAAGGTACTCTATATACATTAATCCTACCATATATACATTAATCCTACTCTTATTACATTAATCCTATTCTGACTCATACTCAACTTCATTGAGTTCCAACTCATTCTTTAAACTATCATCGCTAACATTATAATCATTACTATCATAAGAATCAGAATCCTCATCATCTGCATTGCTAATTTCATTGTCATTCATTGTTACAATGTCTGAGCATTCGAAATCATCTATTTCAGCAGTAAGATCTTCCAGTTCAAATATTTTTTTTTTTTTTATAATAGTGAGTTATCAAATCAAAAACGTTTGTGTTACATTTTTGAATTATTTAGGAGGTTTTAATTTTATTCGACTAATCGGCATTATTACCATTTTAGCTGACATAGATACTGATATTATTTGATATTATTTTCCAACGGAAAGTAATAAGAATGGTACATTCAAAAAGAATTAAACAATTTTTGCCCTCAGTTTGGCGCCCCGGGCAGTCGCCCGGATTGCCCGGCCTTTAAGCCGCCCCTGATTGTCTGTTATTCCTTTCACCGCCACCTCGCTTCGGAGAATGTTGTCGATAATAATAATAATGATTCATGTACGTCCGATGTCTAGGAAGCGAGGTATTTGCAAAAAACGAGGTGTTGGGAAAAAATGCAAAATACCAATCTTGTAGATAGTTGAATTCTCTATAACTTTCATGTTAACTTGATTGCTGTCCGATTTTTTTGGCGTGAAATATTCGCGAAAAACCATGTTTTTGAAACTTTGACCTTGAATTTCTTGAAGGGGGGGTAAAAAATAAACAAGACAACTTGTGGATAATTTAATTCTCTACAACTCTCACATTGACCTCATGAGCATCCGATGCATAGGACGCGAGATATTTGCAAAACACTTTGACCTTCCATGTTGGGATTTTTGTGATGTTTATTAGTTTTGTCCAGGTTTCCTCCTTTTTTTGGATAATTTCCCTGTAGTAAATATCTTTATTAGTTTTCGAGATAATGACCCGGGGACTTTTAACTAAAACACCCTATATATTGACTGGGTAATACCAATTTTATATATATATATATATAGCAATAGTTTCTTTTCAATAAATTTAATAACCTTTTTTCTCTTAATGTATAAACCTGCCTTTAAGATACGAGACAGTCCCATAATATTGGAGCATATACAATATTTAAGGCATAATTTTATATGCTAAAAAATGTCCCTTTTATAGAAACAACCCCAACCTCAGATTTTTTAATCCGACAGCCCTAAAATATCGTCAAATATTCACCTCATATTTCCTTATTTCGCAATTATAGTAAATCATGTAAACGCCTGTTTCGCTCTCCCCTAAACAAAATTTTATCAGCGCCACTGACATACACCTTAAGTTTGCAGCAGTGGCAGCTAATATCTCAGTGCCTCTTGTGTATTATCGGGGGACTCCCCAGCCCAAGGATAAGTGGCTCCGACTGTCCCTGTCCGTTTGGTTTTTGCCCTTGTGGTTAGGAAGAAGTTAGACGTAACTTGTAATAAGCTGAATGTTGTGTTACAAGAAGGGGGACTATTTACGACATATATTTTTCCTTGATTGATGTGCTGTAGGGGATAAATCGGTATACTTACGTAATTGAAATAGCACAACGTGGCACTTCCTTCCAAAGTGTTTTATTACACCTTGTTGTTTTAATAGTCGACATGTTATCAACCATTATTATAACTCGGTACTAGATAATTAAATCAGTGAAAGCTCTCTATCTATGAGATATAATCTGTAATTGTTCTTAGACTAGTTTGCTTTTCTGTCTAAACATTGCATAAATTACTCTAAAAAAATTTTTCTGGCAAGCATTTGGCGATATATCGTCAGTGTAACTTTTCTTGCAGATATGTACATGTTACAAAACTTAGCAAACTCCATGGATTTAAATAAAATAAAAATTTTTCAATCTGCAATAAAATACGAAGAAATGTTTCTAATTTTAGTCACAAAAGATGTTTTGTCGCCCAACGATGTAAAATTTTGGAAAATACCCAGAAATTGGGCAAATGATTACTGTTTGTTTGTTGTTCAGTTAAGATTTTTTTCACTTTTATAGCTCAAATAGAAATGACAAATGGGAATAAATAATAAAGGAAAATTAAGCGATCTCACTTGTTAGATACTAAATTGAATGAATAGAATATTTCTTCCCAACAGCTTGCCCTTGCCTCGTATAGTGGCCTGCTCATATATAATATCGGTTAACTTTTCTACCTGAGTTGCAGAACTCTCTAGTGGCCAATTGACAAGGTTTTAAAAATGCAGACGGTCCTTTGTTTTCAACTATTTTCCACACAGAATGGTTACCTTCATCCAACTCGAAGTACCATGTTTACTTGTTAAATAATATAATTGTATGCACTTATTTGGTATCAAAATGAAGCTAGCAACATCACGAATCAGATTTCACCATAAAATAGACTATCAATATACCCAATGGAAAGTTAGGCTTTTTGGCTAGGGATGGTCTTTCTTAGAGGTTGTCGCAAAAAAAAACAAAAAATACACATAATCTGATAGAGAATCAAATTATAAGAAAGAAAGGACTTATACACTTTTTTGCGAAAATGCATATTTTTCGAGATATTGCGAACTGAAAATCGCAATTTTCACCCCCTTAAAATCAGTATTCCTAGACGTTTTTTTTAAATTACTCGAAAAATGTGGACTTTCATAAAAAAAATGCAAGGGTACAAAATTAAAGCTTTTATGAAAACAAATCGAATGATTTTTTCTTTTTTTTCTCTCCGAAATATGGCATTTTCAAAATGGCGCCAAATCGTTCAGAAAAAATATACGACGTTAAAATCTAAAATTACTCAATCTACACTATGAGAAAAATTGGAAAATTTTAAAAATTAAAGGCATTAAATTTTTTTTTCGATTAAGACGTATTACGATCTTTTATAATGAAAACTAAAAAAGCTACAAACAAAAAAGTAGCGCATTTAAAAATGTATGCGCCATTTTCTTCTTGTTGCGTCTTATTGCTCTGATTTCTTATTAATTCAATTTTTTTTTTAAATCCTTCCAGATATTGTTAATGCATATTGTTACTAACATGCGCGAAACCGCTAGTTTTTTAAAGTGCTAATTTCAATTATTTTTAAGTATTTTTGTGTACTATTATTGATCGAAATTGTTAATTTTAAGCTTTATTCTTAGGCAGGAGTTTTAACCTTTTACATTTAGCTTTAGCCAAACCGGACCTGCCCTGTCCAGCCCGACACCCACCACGACCTACGCGTCGTGGTTGTCTGGCTGGCTCCGGGACAGATTCCGGGTAGGCATTCATGTAATTTTAATAAACTTGTTATTGCTTGCTTGCTCAAATTTGTAGAATTTCTAAAATAATTGTTTTTCATTCTGTACCCATTTTCAATAATGAAAATTTATTTTCATAATATTTTGAAAAAAATCGGATTTTTGGAAATTGCTCAGAAAATATTTTTTTTTATAAAATGGTAAGAGTACGAAAATGAAGCTTATACACAGTGTGTATCACTTCTCGTGAGGACACCCCTGTATCTTTTTTATTTGAGGCCGAATTCATTTCAAATTTTTATCAGCCATACAACTCCATAAGACGACATTCAACACAAAAATGCCGCCTAGATCTAAAACGCCGGCCTACTGCGATAAAAAGAAAATACCAATTTTCGAGAAATCATATTAGGCTTAGAGATAGACAAAAATTTTGTTAATAAAAGTTGTTCGGAATCACTTGATATGCCACCTGTAAAATTTTGTGAAAATCGGACTATTTTCAAAAAATAATTTTTGTTTCACTTCTCTGTATCTTTTCTATTTGTGGCCGAATTCATTTCAAATTTTTATCAGCCATACAACTCCATAGGGCGATTTTATCTAACACCTAAAGAGAACTATTTCCAACAAATGAAAGTTGTGAACAAAATCGGCATTCAATAAAACGCTAAAAGGGACACTTTATTATTACACGTCAACTTAAATGTAATATCGTTTTCTTTTTTTCAATCGTCTTATAATACTTGGAAATCTATATGTAAGTATGTATTATGTATGAATGAATCAAATTTACCCACCTTCCGTTATCCAATCGAGCTGAAATTTTGCATACACGTGTAATTAAATAATAAATAATTTCAATAATAATTGTGTATGACTTTCATTCGCTGTAAAAAGTTGTCTTTATGTGTTAGATGGAATCATCTCATGGAGTTCTATAGCTTCACGAGAAGTGAAACAAGCGAGGCATATCAAGTGATTCCGAACAACTTTTATTAACAAAATCTAAGCCTACTATAATTTCTCGAAAATTGCTATTTTCTTTTTATCGCAGTAGGCCGGCGTTTTGGATCTAGGCGGCATTTATGTGTTCAATAAAGTCGTCTTATGGAGTTGTATTGCTAATAAAAATTTGAAATGAATTCGGTCACAAATAAAAAAGATACAGGAGTGTCTTCACGAGAAGTGAAACAAGAACATTTTTTTTTTTAAATATTCAGATTTTCACAAAAGTTTACAGGGGGGCATATCAAGTGATTCTGAACAACTTTTATTAACAAAATTTTTGTCTATCTCTAAGCCTACTATGATTTCTTGAAAATTGCTATTTTCTTTTTACCGCAGTAGGCCGTCGTTTTAGATCTAGGCGGCATTTATGTGTTCAATAAAGTCGCCTTATGGAGCTGTATGGCTAATAAAAATATGAAATGAATTCGGTAACAAATAAAAAAGAACAGGAGTGTCTTCACGAGAAGTGAAACAAAAACATTTTTTTTTTTAAATATTCAGATTTTCACAAAATTTTACAGGGGGGCATATCAAGTGATTCTGAACAACTTTTATTAACAAAATTTTTGTCTATCTCTAAGCCTACTATGATTTCTTGAAAATTGCTATTTTCTTTTTATCGCAGTAGGCCGTTGTTTTAGATCTAGGCGGCATTTATGTGTTGAATAAAGTCGTCTTATGGAATTGTATGGCTGATAAAAATTTGAAATGAATTCGGCCACAAATAAAATAGATACAGAGGTGTCTTCAAGAGAAGTGAAACACACTGTATAAAACAGAAAAGTTTGTTTTTTTTTATTTTCCTACGACAAACTGTTCCAGAGATATAAAGGTTTAAAGATGGCGCTTGAGCGCATACGCAAGAAAATTATGTATTTAAAATTGAAATATCTCAAAAACTAGAAGATTGATAAAAACATAAAATATAAGAATGAAATGAAGCTTATATAAAAAACGAAGAGTTTGGGTTTTTATTTTTTTCCTACGACAAAATGTTGACAGTTTGAAATAATGTTGGAACTTTTCAGTTTGAACGCGCATATTATATCTATAGTAGGTAGAGAAACGAGCAATAGTCGTCTATTTTTTCAAAGAGTACGCAGAAAAAGCGGGTTGAATTTTAGCATATTTAGAGTGCAGATTAAAAATATTATTTAATTAGTTTACTTAATTGTATTAATTTGATTTATTTATAACAATCTGTATTTTTAATAAAATTAGACATATTGCTATACTTTTTTGTGACCATATTTAATCCACCATTTTTTTTACAAATCTAGATCATAAACAAAAAACATAAATATATGAATTTTCGTTAATTTATTTGTAACATTAGAAGAATTATTAATTTTTCAGTACCTTAATATTTTCGTCTTTCCTATGTTTTGACCTCATAATCAAATTCAGCGACCTCAAAAACATAAGTATATGGATTTTCGTGATTTTATTCGTAAAATTAGAAGACATTAATTTTTCAGTATTTAAGGGTGATTTCAGCCCTTAATATTTCCGTCTCATAAGTATCTCATATTCAGCGACATCAAGAACACAACTATATGAATTTTTGTTAATTTATTCGTAAAATTAGAAGAGTTATTAATTTTTCAGTTTCCACCCTTAAAAATAAAAAGCAGGTAATGCGACAATATAGATTTTGATGTACGTATTTTATAAAGCATATTGCAAAAAAAATAAGGAAATTGTCCAACTATAGTCCAGTCAACCTCACTAATTTTGAGACGACTTCAATTCCAATCCAATCTAATCTAGTAGAGTTCAGTCCAGTTAGTACAAGTAAATTTATTACGGTAAAATAGTCAAGTTCAAGTAACAGCAACACTTATAATGTTATCCAGGTGTTCCAGAGTGGCCAATATACGTCATACCGACATATTGCACTTTCCTGAGCCATGTGAAATGATATCATAGGAGCTGAGGAACCTCACCAGAACTTACCCCAATGCGTCCTTGCTTATGAAGTAAGTATGCCGTGGAAATTGAATAAAAGATTCAAAATATTCATTTGGTCAACAAAACAACGTTGCAAATAAAAGAAGTGTGCTGTCCGAAATGATTTATTTTAATAATAAAAAACATTAAAAGATTAATTAAATGGTAGCAAATGTTCAAAGTACATCGCCCCCTTCTTCTTGACATTTTCTAGCTCGGTCAATGGTGTTTCGCATAACATTTCGCAACATAGCAGGAGTTATACTTGCAAAAACTTCGCGGCTTGATTTTGTAAAATTTGAGCTGTTTGAAGGGGTGTATAAAAAAACTTCTTTCATATAACCCCACAACAACATCTAAAATACTTAGATCTGGTGAGCGGGCCGGCCAATGTACAGGACCATATATTGCAATTACTCACCCATTATACCGGTTCACTTAATTGGCCATAACTCGAGCGGCATTATGTGGTAGAGCCCCATCTTGTTAGAAATACATTTGTTCAGAAACTACAAGTGGTAAGTCCATCAACATTCCTTCAATATTGTTTTGTAGGAATTCTAAATATGCCTCCCCCGTCAAAGGTCCTTGAAAGAAATTAGGTCTAATAATTCTTGTTCCAATCATTAAATGTTGATTTTTTTCTGCGCCCAATATCTATTGTTTTGTTTATTGAACATTCCATTATTGGCGAATCTCGACTCATCAGAAAACAACATCAAAGAAACAAAATTCGGGTAAGCGGTATTGTTCTGAAGTAACCAGTAACAATAATCTAATCTGTTGCCATCATCATTGTATAAATGCTGGTGCACTTGATATTTAAACGAGCGGTAACCATATTTTTTTAGAATCTTTATTGCTGATTCATGCCTCGTGGCCAATTTCTCTAGTAGAAGCAGTAGAAATCACTTCTACAAAAGCAAACACGTTAATTTCTGTCGCTTCATCAAGATAAAAGCTGCAAGATGTTTTTTCGGGCATACAAATTTGCGGCGTTTATGAAATTTTTGTGGCATTCTACAAAAATTAATAACATGTCCACTTTTTCATTCCATCTATACATGTTAAACAATAATGACAATAATTAACAAACAACAACAAATTTGAAGATAAAAAGCAACTTATCAAGTTAACAATACACACGTATCTGTCAAACTTTTTTTTGTTTCTACAGTACACTTCTTTTATTTCCAGCGTTGTTTTGCTGACAAAAAGAATGTTTTTGAATCTGGTTTTATTCAATTTCCAGGGCATACTTACTTAATAAGCGTATTTTCTCGATATTTTAATTATTATCCATCAAAGTACTTGTGTATTTGGGTTAATATCAAACCGATTTTCGATTTTCGATGAATGGATTTTTCGTGAAAATTAATACATAACTACTTTCGAGCTTTTTGACTATCTTCAGCGTGAAGCAGACCTGGTTTCCAAGTTTTCTACAGCACCCTGTATAACCTCAACTTTCAACTCGTTGATTTATGAACAACATATTTTCTTTTAGTTTGCCTTATAAATAATGCTACACTGTCAAATATATATACTCTGTTGCTTCATGTGATGATACGGTCCCAATTAATTATTTTAATGCATCTGCCTGAAATTTGCCAACGGAATATCACACACGTGCTATTCTATTCTAAATCGTATCTATCCTGCCCTAATGGATTTCATAATTTCCCTTTAGGGATAGTAAGGACCGGTGATTTGTACTGAAATGGTAATACCTATTTCATGTAGCTAAGGATCGTGCAGACAATTGAAATCCTACCATAATTACTGAAATGTCAGACATTGCCGTCTAATTTGACTAATTTTATGTTGGCTGGTTGCAAATTTAATTTCGCTAAATGCATATTATTTTACTGTATTTATTGTGTATTGTATAAAATCAATAATCCTGACTTATTTCTTTCTACTTAATATATGAAAAATTTATAATGCGAGTCAAATGTGTCTCTAGTTAACACAAGCAAGGGAAACACGCTTAATATACATATAATAAATTGTAATAATATATTATTTTACTTACTAACAACGTATACACCTTCATAATTAATCAGTGGCACTTATACAATTAGTCTTAGTCATAGTTATTGCATGGAAGATTAAAAATGTCTCACTAACATGAAAGATAAGTAAATTGCAATATAATGTGTCTGCCCAAAACGCTACCACATATTCCTGAATACAAAATAAGACGATTTAATCAAACTTAACTCTATCTAAAAGTACTCGGTTTAAAAAATATGTATATATTTTAATAACAAAATATGGCTTGTAGCGATGGGGATTTTTGGGGTGCGAATCTGTAATGGAAAATGTCGTTTTTTAATATATCTTTTTGTTCGTAGGTGTTAAGTAAGTGGTAAAAAGTTGATCACGCACATTTAAAGTAGCTTATATTTTTTAACGGCTTGGTCAATAACTTTAAATCTTTTTACAGACAAACATGCTCATAAACATTTTTTATCTCTTTCTCGATTTAGCTATAGTCGAGTAAATTTTAACATGGCAGGTCCAAAGGTCGTTTTACATATAATCTAAGAGAATCAGACATACGCGACTGCGTCACTGCAATGGCTCTATGCCCATGGCATATCAAATCGTACGTCGTGTTACCAACTCATACACACGCCAAGTTATAGTTATAGTTATGGTTTACTAGACTATATCTGCCATAATCTGACTACAGCCGTAATGTACCTAATTTGTTGGCGTTCAAAAAAGGTAATAAAAAAAAGTTAATAGGTAAATTTAATGTACAGGAACACCTACAGCAATTATTCAAAATGACCACCGTTTACACACAAACAAAGATTGAGGCGACGCGACGTAATAAAATTAAAGATTCTATTTGTATGAATTCATTCTTGCAATTCCACTTCAATATTTATGGATCTGGAGTACACCGTGGCTTCTTTGAGAGTTACTTACCGGCTCTTCATTCAAAGTGCAGCCATTCACCCTCGTCACCGCCTGAAGAGTTATCATTTAAGATGTGTCAGAAGAATTGGGATGTTATAAATAACATTTATTCTACATATGTCATCAGCTTCCAGTACTGTAAAGAAGAATGATTTTGCTAAACACCGGCTTGTGAGACAACATATGAAATGATTACCGTGGTGAATTACCAGAACTGTCAATTATCTTTCTGGGTGGCACTCCACCAAGTGGAATTCATTTTCAAGTCATGCACCATGAACACTGGTTATCCAAGCTGATTTACTCCTTCAAGATTTTTGTTCCGACCACAATCTAAACTCATATCCTCAGTGAAAAAGGAGGATGTGTAAGATTATGGTTACCCTGTATTTTAAATCCCAGCTTACAGCATCATTAGCAACAAACATATCATGTAATAATCTTCGTCTTGTTAATAATCCCCAAAACACTACAAAAATATTAAAAAAAGAATGGAAAATCATCTGTGATATTTGTGCTCGCACATGATTGGCCTACAAATCAATCTCAACCAAAATGGCCAATGCTTTAGATTTAAAACAAAAGAACATCCTTCTTACAACAGCAGCAGCACAGCCTAATATTTGCAGATTTTGTTAAACCCAAGACAATTGGATTCTTCACAATAATGAATTCTCTATCAAATTTCTATAATTCGATCTGCAGGCTTGCAGAGACAATATATAAGGCAGAAATTTATATTATAGGGAAGATCATAAAAAAATGTGGCGTCACACTTGTACAGGAATTAAACAAGATCAATATTTTACAATAAAGACAAATTTCAGTTTTTTGTGCAAGTTGTGGCTCTTCACTGTAATCCTACTCAATAGAAGATCCGCTACAGTGTTTGTTATCCTTAGGTGCTCCGAATTGCCTCCGAAAGGAGTCAAGTTCTGAGAGTTTTGTAGCCTGTAAGCTCCCATTTTGCCCCCCCCCCCCCCCCGAATTACAAAACTAAGTGGAGGTAGGTCTAATAGGGTCTCCATGGCTGCAGGGGTGCTTTTCATTACACCTGTAATTCCCAGGCAGGCTATTCTCTGTACCCGGCTAAGCCTGTTAGCTGCTGTTGTTTGAGTAACCTTGGGCCACTAAACTAAGGCAGCGTATGCCATTAGGGATTGCAATACCGCTTAACCGGTTATCCGGTTATCAGGACAAAAAAAACACATGACAATAATTACCGGTTATTTCGGTAGATTCTGAACTTACGATATGTCACGTATTCAACGTTTCTATTTATGTCAGTGACTAGTATTCACTAAATACAGAGTGGCTGTCCCAACAATGAGCACTTTTAACAATAAATAAATAATATTATAAAAAGTAAAATCCAAACACCAATCCCTAAAAAATACAAGAGAGACATTGACAATATCTTGCGACCGGAAATCGAATATTTCACTGCCGGAAATATCCGTGGAATACATTTAGAAGTATGTTAATTATTACCAATTCTTAATAACTTATCGACCCACCAATATCGATTGAGGAAGGGCATCTTCAGCTGGTGTTATTCTATGCACAAATATCAGACGACTAACAGATATAGCTTAGAAAAACTAACTAACTTAACGGGCTATTTTAAAAAATATATTGTATTTTTAGATTAGGTATTTAGTAAATGCCCTATTTGAGTTTATGTTTATAATTTTTGTTATTTAAGTTGATATTTTTGTTATTTACAGAATAATTATTTATTTAAATTTATTTCATTTATATTTTTTGCTTTTGATAAAAAACTTTGTTTGTTCATTATATTAAATATATGTATATAAAAATGTTTTTTGTTAAATTTAGATAATTTTGTACATGGAAAAAAACAATTGCCATTTTCGCCACCTTAATCATTCATTCTAAAAATTACCGGTAAATACCCGTTAATCAGTTATTTACATTTTTATTTACCGACTTACTTACTATTAAAACTTCCGGTAAAATGCAGTCCCTATATTCGATGGTGTGTCTTATTACACTGGTATAGAGCCAGTGCACCATACCAGGCTTGAGCCCCCATATCTTGCCATTCAATCGTCTGCATGTTGGCCATTGTACCACTTAGTCGCGATCTAACCTGCTGCGCTGCCACCTACTTCAGTTTGATTTGTCATAAAATTGAAGACCTCTCTGTAAGTTTTACTGTGACGAGAACCTTTGACTGTTCCTCATTCTAAATTACTTTTAATTTAAACTGTTGTAAACGATCCGACATTGTTTTTTGGCCATTCATAAGAAATGCCCTCCCCGATTTACTTATTTCGGTAATATTCTAAGGTTCCTAGTTTACCTCGAACCTCTAAAATCTGATATGTTAAATTTCAAGATTTTAGGTTGAGTATGTTTGGAAATTAGAATATATTTTACACATATTCGGCTACTTCTGTAAAACCTCAGAAACTAAATTTTTCTATTTTTAATTGTAAAATAAATCAGTTTTCAGTATATTTAAAAAAATAATAGTTGAAGGCACTGTATATATTTACGGTAAGTGAATTATTTTAGCAACAACAGATGCAGCGAAATAAATCTCCTCTATTCTTTCTTGAAATTATCAAAAATAATAAATGACCCAATTCTGCCAGCTCATTTTCTCGCTGCCCCGGCACTTACTTAGGCCGCAATATGGCCGCAACTTTTAAGATAAGAACAAACAAAAAGGGGCATAAGGTGCTCATAAATTCAGAGACAATAAGATGATTGTGAGAGGGAGTCATAAATGGGAACTCTAACAACTCCAGACATCTCGATAGACTGGATCATGGGACTTAATGTTGCTATAAAGTAGCCGTGGCAGTACATACCAGGAATATAAGAGTTTTATTTCACACTGATTCAATGTAAAAAAGTAACATTAAACTTCCTTTTTCTGTTATTTTAAGTGGATAAATCGAATAAATATACAACATGTATTATTCATTATATATTATTGCAACTACACATAGTCCGACAGAAATAATGATTTGAGGTCGATTTTCGAGAAGTTTTTTCTCCATCAGATTTTATTACATAGAATGATAGATTTGGGTGTAAATAACAATAAAATCATAGTGCGTACGCACAGTTTTGACTGGAAGACATATTGAAATTCACTTTTATGCAAAATGGTAGTTTGTAATACAGTGGCAAGGGCTTCACAACCATAGAAAAAATAGTATGTAACACACATGTGGCAAGCTTCATTGCAAAACTCGTATGATACAAACACTCGCTGCGCTCGTGTTCCTACTTTCACACATCGTTTTGCAATGAAGCTTGCCACATGTGTGTTACGTACTATTTTTTCTGCGGTTGTGAAGTTATTTCCCTTTATTAAAGTATCTCCAAAATTTTAAATTTGCTGCCTGTCAGATTTTATTTAAAGTGACATTTTCCGCAGTCATTCTGAAGTTAGAAAATTTGACTTTGTAATTGCAATTCATGTGTAATTAATGTACATTTATAGAATTTAATTGTTATTGCCAGTAAGTAATATAAAATTCTTTAAGGTAAACACACTATTTTATTCCGGTGTGTGGAAATGTAATCAAGGCGTGTGGCAAATTCTTTGCCGAACGGCGTGTGTCAAAGTGATATTTTCTGCAGTCATTTTGAAGTTAGAAAATTTGACTTTCAGCACAATCGTAGAAAAAAGTGCATTTTTTGCTAGTTTTTCGGATTTTTCGATAGTTTTTCAAATATAATCGTTTAAAAATAATTAATATTGACCAGAAACTTTTTATTTTATTATCACATAAACTGTATTGTACATATAGAGTTATTTTTGATCCTCCAGATGCAATTTTTGGCCCTTGATTGCATCCAAAAGTGCATTTTATGCATGCATAAAAGACAATAATTTTACTAATGCATTAATATTAAATATATCTCGGAAAAAAATTATACTCGGAGGTTTTCATGGTCGCTGATTACGAATCTGACATGAAAATTGGAAAATTCAAAATGGCTGAGCGGAAATGGCGCGAAATTTAAATAAAAAAGTGCTCTTTTCGCGTTTTTAAAAAGTAAATATTTATAGGATATCAAATAAGATACACAGTATTTTATAGATAAAAAAATGTAAAAGAAATGTTTTATTTTTTGTTAAGAATACAATTTATTATATTTACAATGCATGTACATATTATTTATTAAAATTTTACAAGTGTTGATGGAGGTTCACCATCTGAAGACTCACTTCTGTCTTCACGTACATCATTGTTGTCAATGGACTCTGGTTCATCTTCTTCTTCATTTTCTTCTATATCTCTAAAACAAGATGGTTGTACTTGAACTTCTATTATTTCAGGTTCAGCTGATTCTAGAGGTGTGAAGTCATCAATTAGTTCGCGATTTAAGCAATCATTCCCCTTACATTTTTTGCAATGTTTATTGCACTTTAATCCAAGCTTCAAGCTTCCTGCAGCCACATCTGTTTGTGCAATTGTTTTTGCACGAACATATGAAATTTTTCAGTAAACTTTCAGGAATCATGGGCCGGTCAGAGAATACTGATTCTAAAATATTTTTAACAACGTTTCTTCACCAACCCCAGCAGCAAGCAGCATATTGGTCCTATACCAAAGTTGGCATTATAAGTAGGCACGTTCAGCATGTTTTTTAAGCGCTCCCACAAGTTATATTATAATTTTGTTGGTTATGGTTCGTCTTTGCTGACTTCTTCTTCTTCGTCTCCGTCTATCTCTTCTTTTCCACTTCTTCAATATTTTCATCTTCGTCAACAACCATCTCATCTCACCGGAAAATAATAAAATGAGTTTGTCTTCATCATCGTTGAACTCAGATTCAACGGTTGTATCCTCGGATATCGTATTGCATCCACAATTGGTGCCACAACCTTTTGTGCAATTGCAGAAAATGGAATTGAGAAGTTTATCTGGTACAGGAGGAATCAGAGTAGTTGTTGGCTCTAATAAATTATTGTTTGCTCAGGGTTTAAATATTTTCCCAGTCAAGTTTGAACCTGATAATATACCCTGAATAGATGTTGAGGAGCTGCTGCTGTGGGTGGACCTGACGACAATTACACAGGCTTATTTAATCTAGTGCATTTTGCAAAACTAAAATATCTATATTTATCAATTGAAGTCACTTTTTTGGAGCTCCGTACATAGTTAAAATAAACAATGTGCCACTATTTATTAGCAAATTTGGAATGTTAGAAAACTACTACTAAAAGACCATACTATTATTATTATGAAGAAGTGTCCATCTCAAGGACATATCAGACAGAAATTATGCTGGTATATGTGCATAAACGATGTTCCTCTGTATTCACAGGTCTTGTTATCTATATACAACTCTCTACGTATATAATAGTGGCGTATGCACTTTGCTCCGAAGTTTCTCAGATCAATATCTCAAAAACTATTGGTTATACGTAAATTTTGTATAGAACCTTTTATGCATATTTATCTCACGAACAAATTCTATAATAGCCAAAATGAACGTAAAACCGATAATTTACGAGATATTTGAGAAAAACCGATTTTCTTGACATTTGACCTGCGGTAACTATTGTAGCCGTCCAGTTGGCTTTATGGACTTTTGAGAAATTATTTGTGACGCCAAAATAAAGAGAATTCCGTTGAAAAATCTTAGGTTGGATTTTTTTAGAGGTTTGGCCTTTTTTATGTATAAATGTTTCTCTCTCTACTTATTTCAAAGGGACGGTAGTTCAGTGTAGCTTACATTCTGGAATAATTAGCAGAGTGGGTTCGAACACTGCGAAATAATTGTAATTATAAAATTATTTCCAAGAAATGGTTCGGACTCAATTATAAACTATAGTGCCCCATTTTTCTTTACCTAATACAAAATCTTGGATTTTCAAGTTACCTCGATGAGGCGGTTCGGGGAACATTTGTTTAAGAAAGCATCTCTGCGATTATGACCTATTTCCTCTCTAGCATTACGTTGAAAATATATGATACACTACAGGGATCAATTTCTGGGCCTATACTTTTTTTCAGATACACAAATGCTACCAACTTTATCCAGTAGAGAAAATATAGGCTTTGCAGATGATAATGCATTTTATAAACCCAGTAAGTACATGACTTGAATTAAAGGAAATTGTAGAAAATGACATGGCTGTTAAGAATTATTGGCTATACACAGAAACGTATTAAGCAAGTTATCGTTAAGTGAAAATGGTCTAACTTATCATTTTTAGTTCTCTAAGTATTAAGATCCTAGGTAATATTCGCATTTTAAAAACTGAAATAAACGTTAAATATTTAATAGTTGTTGAAGTATGGCATCCTATCTTGATTTGTACTGCACGAAAAATTGACTTACCGAAGTAGCTGGTCTACACTCTACATACTAGGATTTTTGACGATGCAACAATCATTTTGTTTTGCCAACAGTTGTTAAATATCACATTTTTAAAAAGCACTCCCTTTTAAATACTGATGATTACATTGCAAAGAACAAATAAAAATAGTATTGCCCCATTAACTGGCTTCAAAAAAGAGATACCCTGTGTGGTTGTATGTTCGTCCGCATGTTTTCATGCATGAATGTCTCAGATGGGTACGCCTCATACCTCCAAAACTGCTGATCCGATTTGACTCCTGTTAGGAGCTATAAAAAACATAGGGTTGCCATATCCTAGTCTGAAAGGTACCCTGATTTGGATAATAAGATAATCGAGAGAAATTTCTATGTAGCGGTAAAAGCAGTTGGACGAATAAAAAAATATGGTTTCTTAGACATTTGCAAAGATTGCTGAGCATTTTTTAACGTAAACTCTGATTTCATGTGGCGCGAAAACGTTGAAGCCGGATGCGAAAACGCTGTAGCGGGTTGGGAAAAAATTCTTTTAATTCAATTGTAGATCGTCAACCCTTTCCCAATCTTTTGCAAATGTCTAAGACTCTGTCTTTTATTCATCTAGTTGTCTTTTATTGATACGTACAAATTTCATCCAACGGGCCCGCATTACACACAGGCCGGCGTTCTTGCAAGCCTCTACCTTGAGAACTTCTTAGCATCGCTGAGTTAGAGTGATATCTGCTACGAATAACTGATGGCAAAATAAAAATATTTATTGATAAAAAAATGTTTGATTTTGGTAGGTACTAGGGGCTCTAATGTGTGGTTTTAACTAATATTAATGAATATTTTTTTTTTGTTGACATGCCTATTGGTGGTTAATAGTATCAAAGGTCTTAAAGAAATCGATCAGATGATGTAATGGGATAATCAATGATTGTGGTAATATATTAAAGTGCTAAAATTTTGACCGATAAATTATTAGACTAACAAGTGGGCATTATGTTATTTCTCGACACAAATTCATAAAGTTTTCTAACATCTTGGAAATGCAGTGTAAAATGCTGATGATCCTAAAATACGAATATTCGGCTAGATTAGAAATTCTTGGTAGAAGTAAACTGCCATTTTCCATAAATATGGATAACATTTTTTTTTACAGAAATTGTATATCAAATGTATATTTAAAAAAATGACTACAGTGTTTAAGCATAATGAAAGATGTTATCGGTTATGTTATAAGCTAATGTTTTAATTTGAAAAAGTGAAATGTACAACATTTCACATTTGAAAATTTATAATATTTTGTTTATTTTGTAGTATCATCGCCTTCTGAATTCTTTGTTACTCTCTTACATTTTCTGCTGTATTTAATAAATAATGTATCCTTAGAATTGCTTATTTTTGAATATAACATTTCAGCAAACGTTGTGTATCTGTTTAATCAATGAGATATACCGTTATTTTTTTACATTAATTTCCTTTTGCCTCTAACACACATTCCTTAATCGCAAAATCGAATCTCCACTTTGTATTTTTTCTTGGTGCCTCGTCCCAGATACAAATGATTTCAGTCGTTAGGAAAATCGTTTATCTATTCTGAAATAACCCTTATTTACGGGTTTGCAAATGTACAAAGGCAGTGATATATCATCGTTTATTAGAATCGCATGCTTAAACATCGACTCCATTCAGCAACCAGTCATTTATCATATATAAAACAGATATAGCAGTATAACGGACTTCTTGCCTTTATTACTCTTCGCGATAATCGGTGTTATTTCAGCGGCAAATATGAGAACCATTAAAAGCTTTTGTTGGAATTAACACTGCCTATAAAATATATACGTAATTATTATACTTATTTGACAACTCAATTAATTGCAAGAAAATGGTTTACTTAAGTGGTCGAAAAAAAAGAACATCGTGCTTTTTGTCAGTTAGTTTTTTTCTAAACATTACATACATATGAAATTAAATATGATAATAACTAATTAATTTGTATACGCCTTTTAAAGGAATAGCAATGATTTTGTTCCTCCAGGATTTGTTATGGTTTTTGTTGCAAGGAATTTATTAAGTAATTCTATAGCCTTAGTTTATTATGTTTTTCTCGAACATTTTCCAGTTGGTTTTCTTGGGCCGGTGGGCTCCCGTAGTATATTAACAATTGTTTAAATAAAAGTCATATATTTTAATTCCATCGCTTACCGGAGGGAAGAGTTCTAATCGTGAAAAAATCACACTCCGAGATTTGTTCTATATTTACAAAACTGCTTGTCGGAAAGGAAACCTGATATACTTTTAGTGAAAAATATGCAGGGTGGTCACTTTAAAAAGTAATTAAGACAGAGGATAATAATATGTTGTTTCCACTATTAATGATATAATATTTGTGAGTGGTCACTTTAAAAAAGGTGCTAAATAGAGTGGGAAGTTTTGCGAAAATACCTCTACAGATTTTCTAATTTTCTGTAATATTGGTAATAACTATTTTCAGGAAATGAGATAATAGGGTAAAACATTTGTATTTTCTTTCCAATATGACGGCAATGATGTTTTTGTGGAATGATTGTAACAAATTTCCAATTATAAAACAAACTCTTGTAGGAATTATTTACTGGTCAAATGACAGATTGACTGCATTATTTGGCAATTACTTTCAGTTTTTTTTTCAAATTATTTTAATTCTTAACTTTATTCTATAACTGCAATTATCTCGTTGCCACTAGACAAACTAATTAATTAGTTAATTAATATAAAATAATTTGCGCTAAAATTTGATCCTAATATAGCGCAAAATATATTTCATCTATTCTGCAATGTAATTTTCAGATACTTTCCTTAATAAAATAGTGCGCAAAAAACATAATAATTTTCTGTCTGCGAAACTAAATCATACGAAAGGAAATATAAACAGAAGTAGGAAATAGAGCAGGCTGCAATATAAACATCGGACAATTATTGGCTGGGTCTCCGAAGACCAAACGAAGGTGTTTTCAGTATTACAGAGAGAGGCCATATTTTGTCAGCAGAGGTCGTTTGTGAACCCAATTTCCTCGTGTTGTATCCCTGTGCGATTTCTCCAAGAAAAATAAAACTACACAAACTCTAATAACCTATGATTTGATATTAGCTTAACACATGTAGAGTTCTCAGCCAACGACATTTATATTTATGAAGTTACTCGTGGAAATTCTTTCTGGAATTTATAGGTATGAAACGACGTAATAAAATCCATCAAAAGCTCACTTCTTATGTCAGTGGTGGAGTTTTGGTTAAATATTAGTTACATACCTTAATTTTATTTCAGTTGGTGACATTCGAATAGATCATACGTACTTTGTATTACTCTTACGCGCAAGGTCATCATATTTGGTCAACGCGAACGATATGTCATCAAGCTATAGACTGACTGACTGACTAACTTAGAACCTTACGTACAAGGTATATTTGAAATCATGGAGGATGGCGCTTCAGTATGAGCTGTGTACACCGATTTTTCAAAAGCATTTGATAAAGTTAATCATCCAACACTAATTATAAAACTTAGAAATTTCGGTGTGCACGGCCAATTGATGATGCTACTTTCCTCCTATATTAATAAAAGATCACAATATGTTGCTATAAACAATTTTTAAGTCTGATTGCATTAATGTGACATCCGGTGTTCCTCAGGTTTCTCACCTGCTTTTCAATATTTTCATCAATGACGTTCATAAATGCTTCACAACTTCTAAAAATGTTGTTTACGCAGATGACTTAAAAATTTATAAAATAATAAATTCAGTGGCGGATTATAACGACCTTCAGTCGGATTTACATCATTTTTACGATTATTATAAACTGAACAAATTTTTTATAAATCTAGGGAAATGTTTCTGTATTTTATTTTCAAGGTGTTTGAATCCTCCATTTTTTACTTTATGCTTAAACAACAATCAAATTAAGTCAGCTAATGTAGGGGATATTGCTAAATTCGAAATTATCATTTGAAAATCATATCGATCACATCGTAAAATAGGCATTGCGTTATCTAGGATTTATGTTCAGAGCAATAAGGGGCTTCAAAAAGACATCATCCATAATTCTTTTATTTAGGGCACAGATTCTACCAATCATAGAATATGCTTCAACCATGTGGAATCCAATGTACCACAAATACGTTCCTAGAATAGAAAAAGTTCAAGAGAAACTTGTTAATTATAGGTTTAACAGACACAGGTACTATTTCTCGTATGAAAATAATTTAACTTTTTATAATTTACATCCCTTGTCATCTAGAAGAGTTTACTTTGATATTTGTTTTGTTTATAAAATTTTTAATAATATGATTGATTCTCCATTTTGTGTAAACTATTTTAACTTAAATTGCAATCCATATTTATGTAGAATTAGAAACATGTTAATAACTAAGCGTTCTAATAAAAATTCCCTATCAAATTCTCCACTTATACGATGTTCCTGTGCTTACAATAATATGTCTTCTTATAATAATTACGATTTAGATATATACCACCTAAGTTTTAGATCTTTTAAATCACATCTGAAAAGTACTCAAGTCCATAGTGTCGTAGTTGTTTAATTTCATAATTGCATTCATTAAAATTTCTTCTTTTCAAATGTAATATGTTTTGATTACTATGATTTTACTTATTTAGTTTTTTTTTTAGTTTTAGATCAAATGTGATGTATAGGAACGGTATAGGTTAGGGTTTAGGTACCATATTTAGGCTTTATAGAACATACATTCTGCAATTCGTAATTATTTTCTTTTTTTGTACTTTGTGTCAGCCTGTCATTGAGCAGCTCGGCTGCCTTTCTTAACTAAATAAATAAAATAAATCAATATCACATAGTGACGTACTTTACTCAAAAATATGAACATCTGAGATATTTCACCTATGATCATAAAACCGCATAATATATACTTTCACAAAGTGAAGATATCAACTCCCTATAGATTTCATTTTGACAAATAAATAATACATAGTTATCAACGTATGCCATATTCCTTAAATGTACAATTCCACGAGCTGGCGTACCTGGAGTTACGTCAGTTCGTGAAATTTCTTTACTGATAAATTCATGCACTCTGGGAGACGTCTCAGTTTAACTCGTGGCTTTCGTAAAATCTCACTATGTATCTTTACGTAAGTCAAATTGGTTAAAATTAGTATTCATGTGTAAAGTAAGTGGAGTATGTCGGTATTGTTAATATTTTTAAATTTTAAAATATAAAACTAAATTAAATATGGATGTGTTAGTAATGTAGCAAGATGTGGAAGAAAAGTGTTGTGTGCTGCAATGAACAAGAATGTTAAGAATAATACACCAATTAAAAATTGGGAGTGAGGTAAAAATGTTATTTAAGAAAATCGGCAGCTACTGGAAGCGGCTAGATTCTCCCCACACGTTGGGATCAAATCAGCTGTGTTTGGATATTCCATCGGAAATCAGAGCAATGAGCAAACAGATAAATTACATGGGACTTTGGAGCCATTTATTTCATGAACAAATATCGAACGAACTGAAGTGGACTACAAGCAATGCGTTAAAACATAACCTCTCATGTTTGTTTATGTTGCATGTTAATCAATTTCCGGATATTATAAGGGTATGATAACGTTTCGAAGATTTTGTAGAACATTGAATAGCGAATAAAAATAATAATACAGAATTTAGCCCAAATGACACTCTAACCTCAACAAGTCAATAACATTATGGACAGTTGAAGCAGACTACGCATGCGTCAAATTAAAATCTTCCTGCTCGATCAAAAAGGTCCGAGCAAGTCGAGCTTCGTCCGAGTCCTTTATAGTGGAACGGATAGAGCTCTGAAACTCGCATATTTAAGGAGATAAATTTTTCGGAGTAGAATGATATGGGATAAAAACTATCTTGTTCAGAAATGTTTAACGCATCAGAATCTCTTTTTACGAAAATTTTGGGTGGTACTGAAAAAAAATATGAGCGTTTGAATCTTGAAAATGTCTAAGTTCGTACGGGCCTTCTCCGCAAACTGATGGCTTTTTTTCTCCATAGCCAAGTAACGTAAATTACTAATTTTTTGTTTCACTGATGTACTATTGGGTATGGAACGAGTATATAATTTTTAATGTAGAAAGCACCTTCAATTTTAGTTGTAGTTATTTTTTTTCCCAGCGGAACACGGCAGAATTGAGAAAGTTACGAATTCAGTAGTGCTTAACTTTTTTTTCACGATATGGATTTCAATTTTTTTACCATGTTCGGCTGAATTGAACCAATACCAACATATGCCCTTGCATAACATATGGTCGCGTTTCAAAAATAAAATTTTTAGAGCCATTTTTATAACGCCGTGTCTGGCGAGCTGTTCTCCTCACTGGGAGTGCGAGTACCACCCAAAATTTTCGTAAAAAGAGATTCTGATGCGTTAATCATTTCTGAACAAGATGGTTTTTATCCCATATCTTTCTACTCCGAAAATATTTTTTAATGAGCTACGACGTTCTATCCGTTCCACTATTATTTTGTAATATTCGAACGTTTCAGATTTAGCTTGGTTAGCTCGATTTGCATTAAATGAACGATTGTGATGCGTCCCATCAATCAGACGCAATATCCAAACACGGCTATATACAATTATTACCTTTAAAAAAAACAACTAAAATAAGTTTTGACATTGTCAAAAATATTTGGGTTGGTAACCTTTACGATGTTCATTTTTAGGTTATGAAATATATGTTTAAGTTTTTCAAGTTTATTCTCATTTTTAATATTTGCATACGCATTTTTAGCTATAAGCCATAGTGGCTAAAAGCAAATATTTAAAAATTCACCCAAATAATTTTTCTGTATTTTTGATTAATAAGAATAGACTGCTAATTACAGGTTAGATTTCCAACCTACAAAAAAAGTCCTATTTTATTAGGACAAAATATTTAGAACTTCATAAACATTACACTGTACTAGATTTTAGTTGAAAGTACGAGAATCAGGTAGAAATTTTAATAATAGATACGTAATATTCTTAAATCTTAAGAAATATATATTTTTCAGGTTAGCTGTGACGTCACGTACCATAACCTATAAATCAACATTCACAAAGGTTACCAATCCAAATATTTTTGACAGATGGCAAAATATATTTTCCCCTAACAATAATACCAATAATATTTTTTGGATGCTGTCATGTGTGCACATATAACGAATTCTTTAATTTTATTAACGGAAACGAAATCGAAAGGATGCAAGTGTGATATATCGTTGAAATTTGAATTTTTACTGCTTCTCAATGGTTCGATTACAAGTTGTAGGTAAGTAATCATAAAATAAACAACTTGTCGTGCCAAAACGGTACTACACGTAATCCGATCTCAACCAAAACCATTTCAGATCTTCTGGAGCACTAAAGAAACCCTCATGCAAAGTTTCATCCAAATCCGTTTAGTAGCTTCGCCGCTATCGTGCTAACTTACATACACACACACAGACATTTTTCAAAAACCACTTTTTTGGGTTTCTGGGACCTCAAAGCGTAAAGATTTGATGTTATCTCGATTTTCGATTTTGGACTAAATGTAGTAACCTCCAACAATTTTATTGTGGCTAGGTTAAAAGGCGGTACAAAGGAAGATTTATAGGCATAGAGCCAACTTTAACTTGGGTGGTTGTTAGTCATAATAATAAATAGTATTATGTCATGTTTTTTTTATCATAGATTCGATAAGATCTCGTCATTGTCGAGTATGTTATTACAATTTATTGATTATTAATGAGAAAAAGTAAAATACGTCAAATCTACCCAGGGAAAATATACTGTAAATAATGTAGATAATGAATTATCTTGAAACGTATAATATTCTTACAGACAGGCAATTTGGATTTAGGAAAGGTAAAAATACCTCACAAGCTTAATGGGAGCTAGTTAATTCTATAACCGAGGGCTTTGAAAATGTTAATTCAACACTAGTACTTTTTCTAGACTAAAGCGAAGTATTTGATTGCGTCTCCAATGAAATATTACTAAATAAGTTGGAATGTTATGATTTTAGAGGCATAGTATTTGAATTAATGTCATCATCAATATGTGTGTTACAAAGATAAGTTTAGCAGCATTCTGGCAGTGAAACACGATATTTCACAGGGTAATGTACTGTGACCACTGCTATTTTTAATATACCTAAATGATTTACCCGATGTTCATTCAGCCTTAACGGTCCTATTTGCAGATGACTCTACTTTTGCGAAGCACTTGAAAGACACTGGCAGCAATACTGCTGATTTGAAAATAAACATTTTAAGGAAGTCTTTCGATTTGTTTAATGCGAATAAATTATGTTTGAATGTTTGAATACTAAGAAAACACATGCATTACTTTTTTCCACCAAGACGAGCAACTCTCAAACCGTAAAATTCTTAGGACTTATATTGGATAGTAAATTAAGTTAGCACCCTCATATAAACAAGTTATCAACTAAATTCTCTAAAAAAGTATATGCCATCAGGCAAATAAAAAAGAGAGTTAATATCGAGGTTAATATAGATGCGTTGCTTATAACATGCCATGCTTTGTTTCATAGCGTAATGATATATGGTTTGTTGAACCGGGGCACATCAAACCATATACAAACTATCTTCACTATTCAAAAAAGAGCGATTAGGGCTTTGGCGGCAGCATGAAATTTGTAAATCATTATAAAACTTAACACAATTACGTTGTCATCAGAAATTATTTTCTGTAATTTAGTAAACATAAGGGAACATTAAGGTGAATATGCAAGGAATGGTATAAATCATGACTACAACACTCGAAATCGTAACGATATACAGACACCACATTAGAGCTGAGAGTCGACAAAAAGAAATAACTTAGGTATTGCTTTGTTCAATTCTCTCCCAAATCGTTTTAAATCTTTGCCAAATAAACCATTTAAAGTATAATTAAAAAAACATCTTTTGACCAACGCTTACTACAGTATATCAGATTTTAAATTCTGTAATTTTAGATTAATGTTTGTTTTTTCCTGATGTTTGACTTCTTCTATATTGTTGACCATACTAGGACCATTTCGTAGTGTTTCATACATTTTTTATGTTTTGTTTGCTATTTACATCCTCTGTTTCCATGACGTGTCAAAACACTAAGGTGTATTTTTTATGGCCAATAAAATTATTATTATTATTATTATTAAATTATATTTCGAGCTGATGTTGCTTATTTTTAAAACATATCAATTTGAACGACTGGGATACGTTGTAAGTAACTCTTTGCCTTCTTTTATGCGATGCTGATACTAAAGGAATTGATTATAACTGTAAAACGTATTTTTAGAATAAGTTTGGTATTAATTATCTTGAAATAAAGAGCTTTTCTTGGCAACTGAGAAGAATATGATATTGCGGCAATCCTTTCGACGTTCTTAGAAAAGTATAATATGATATAATTACTGTAAAAAAAAACCTGAAATACTTAACAATAATTTTGCTTTTAACGAAAAGAATTTCTTAATCGCTGTAATAAACTTCTCTAAAGTTTCACAGTACTTCCCTCAAAATACCATTAATGTCTTAAAGCAAGACTGCTTAAAAAACGAAGGTAATTTTTAGATGTTTATGAATAATAAAAACACATCCCCTAAAATTTACAAAGATAATGGGTTAAATAAATAACACGGATGTTGCATTAAGCATTATATATTTACGGAAACGAGGTTCCAAGCAACATTTTCTCATAATAGGACAGCGCGGAAGCGTAAAGCAAAATGTTACATCGTGATAAATAGCGATGAATACGAGAATAATATAATTTTAAAAACAACTAATTAGCGGCGTCATCTAGTGGGTTCATTTCACAACTAACGAATATTCACTGTTATTAGGATCTAGGTGACAAATGACTATAAAGGCGTTACTTTTTTTTACCAACGATTAAAAACAGAGTTCTGTTGGAAACTTCGAAAAATGGTATAAAAATATTTTTGAATCGGAATTGATCTGGATCTCTCCACTGAAAGTGTTCTCACACCAGGACCTTTTGGAATGTGTATAATATGTATTTTTAGACGAAAATTCATATGTGGCAAAAAAACCCTGAAAGAAAAACTAAAAAACATATAATAGATTTTCCACTAACTTTTAAAACGAACATTATTAGACAGAATATTTCTTTAAGAATTAAACACACATTTTTTATTAAAAACTTTAACTTCACTAATTTTATTACGCAGGTATAGAGCCAGCGCAACATACTATCCCCATGTTTTTCTATGTGATCGTATACATGTTTCCCGTATGACTACCGATTTATATATCCTGTCTAGATCTTGATTCCAGAAGTCCATATTAACTCTCTAGACATAATATATGTAGCTACGTACCTTGAAGAACTAAAAGGCCTACTCTTGGCTCTTCGTCATTGGTCCATTTTTAAACCATATTCAGGGTCTTTCGTAAACGATGAGCTGACTATGAGGACGTTAATTAATAGAAACTTCAACTTAGGTGAGTTGTCAATGTAGAATTAGAGTAGTTCGATGGTTGAATCATCGCTTTCCTTTAAGGTTGACAGGTAACAAATTGAGTGGTTGATCTGATCTTATTTATATTTTACTATTTTATATTTTTTATTTTTGGAGAAGGGTTAAATTAAAACTTTGCCGACAAGTAGTGACTGTATGTGCAACAGAATCTAAAAAGCTTACCAAGAAGTAAATCGGGTGGACGTAAAAGGGTTCATCCGAATAGTGTCCCTTCACTTAATTAACGAACACCCATTTGAAAAATAAAAAACTTAATACTAAATGGTTTATTTTAAATTAATTATTTCTGGGTAGAATTATTTGGTAAACAAAAAGTAAAACATTTCCACAAAATTTTCATATCTAATAAAATAGTTCAAATTATTTCAATTATGTCTTTGTTGACCTGCGGAGTCATAAAAGTCAATGATTTTCAATAATACTGGTGATTTAGGTATATTTCTTGTCATGGAAGTATTTCTTTTTTTAATATGAAAAAAAAAGTGTTTTTGATTTTCTCATGATTTATCACAGCAGACCTTTGCTATTAAAAATATCTCAAATTGAGAAGACGAAAAGTGAGACACTGCATATTCCATATTATACTACATGTAAATACAACCTTGTTTTATTTTTATCTGAAATCTAATATATCAAACCGTTATTTTACTACGAGCCATATATAGAAATCTTTCTAGCTTGCAACGTATATATTAGATGTAAGAGAGTTTTCTATTTTATATAGCAAAAAGGATGTCAGCCTAGCAGACTAGCAGGAATTTTAAATGACGTGCCTGCAGGACAATTTAAAGCAGCTAGGATATGTCCAACTTGGAACGCAGAAGGAATTTTACCGGAATTTTGCCAGGAGCGAGGAGTTTTCGCGACGCTATCTTAAAATTCATCATAAAGTATTTTATTGCTTCTTAGAGTTTTTAATTAACCTGGTTTTTATGGCACTACAAATATGTAGTGGGTGCGTATTTTCAACAAAAAATATCTGTGTAAATAATTGGAGAAATAATAATTAAAATATTCTGTGTACTCTGTGCTCTGTGTACAAGATTTAGGAACTACCAAGAGATATATATTTTTATTTTTTTCCATAATCTTTAGTAATAACAGTATAGGTAACAAGTTAATATCAATAATATAGTAACTGATATAATATCAGCGGATAAACATTTTTAATATAATAGTAGCAAAAAATATTTGTACAAAAATCAGTTTCTAGACACACTGCACAAATATAAAATAAAAAATGTGGGCATGTATGTAAGTATGTATGTGTTTTCTTATGTTTGTTGGGCATTTTGCCACTGTTAAAATATTTAAAAATTCTGATGAAATAAACCTCTGCGCCAAAAGGATCAGACAGAGGCTGGTGTTAATACTTCTACAAAATGTCTCACACCTAAAAATATATAAACTGAAACAAGAATGTTAAACGATAAATACAAAAATTAAATCAAAGGCAGTTAAAATTCTAGAAAATATTTCTTTTTTCGTTATCAAAACTTGCACTTTTAAGCATGTCAAACAAGACAGCTTGTTAATTATATATTTCCATAGTCACGTGAGAATTATATTTATCTTATTTTTACTTACTTCGTCTCTGAGGATCGGCAACCAGCTAGTACAGAAATCTATAGAATAATTATTAGAAACACATTTATTCTTATTTAACAAAATAATAGCGGACTCCTTAAGTTTTTTTTTAGTTGAGTAGCTTTCTTGTCCAAAATTTTCGCGGTGTCCCACTGGATCCTATGATTGTTATCCCACGCGCGTTCACAAATTTTTGATTTCTGAAATTCTCCCTTTCCAGCATAATAATCTCTGTGTTCACCAAGACAAAAGTTTGGAAAAAGAAAACTTAAGGAATCCGCCATTATTTTGTTAAATGAGGATAAATGTGTTTCTAATTATTCTACAGATTTCTGTACCAGCTGGTTGCCGATCCTCAGAGACGAATTAAGTAAAAATAAAATAAATATAATTTAATGTCTCACGTGACAACAAACTGTCTTGTCTGACTTGCTTAAAAGTGAAAGTTTTGATAACGGAAAAAGAAATATTTTCCGAAACGTCAACTGCCTTCGATTTAATTTTTGTATTTATCATTTAACATTTTTGTTTCAGTTCATACATTTTTAGGTGTGAGACATTTTGTAATAGAAGTAAAAAAGCCTCTGTCTAATCTTTTTGGCGCAGAAGTTTATTTCATCAAGATTTTTAAATATTTTTACGTGCCAAAATACTCAACAAACATAAGAAATCATTAATTTGCCACAAATAATAAATCATAAACAATATATGTATGTGTGTGCAGATCGCTCCTTGTTAAAACGATAACTTTTAAGGCTTTTTTTTATTTCAAAGGAAAGGAAATAAAATAACATAAGGGGCAAGTAGAGGCGACTTCAATGTGAATGTCAGTCGATATTCCGTTGAAGCAACGTCGAGCGCGGTTAGTACTTGGATGGGTGATCCATCTTGGGAAATACAGCGTTCTCGTCCCACCTTCTAGCGGCTTATATATCAGTGTATACGCGGAAGCTACGTAATTTCAGACGAGGATTACGTAGTGGATATACCATCCTTCGGAGGGGATGTAAAGCGTCCCTTGTCTATTAAATGTTAGGCAAGTAAAAGATCCCTACTCTTCTTAAGGGAAGAGGTTCGGCAAAATTTCCAGGTTGGGGGTAGCTCGTCTCCTGGCGTCGGTGATAGGCCCTGGTAGCGGAAATAGGCCGACGTTAAATAAATAGATAAAAAAAAATAACATAAATTAACATGGTGAAATATTCTCTATTGAACTTGGACCATATTACTCATACAGAATGTTCGCCAGAGGCATCTAAGCTGTCATTATTTATATAAACTATGTTTTATTTTAATTTTGTAGCAACATGTTACTAATAATTTGGATTAACCTAAAAATACAAAGATGTGTAAAATATATAGTGTGTCTCACAGCTTCGAATAATCTGTAATTATTTTAGAATATTCTTAAAGATTTTGATTAAGCGCATAAAAATACGAAGCTGTTACATTTATTCATCCAGTAAATCACATACATGATATAAGACAAGTCAAAAACAATACAGATATGAAATTAAAAAAAATATAGAAGCTGTAAAATAGTATTAAAAATAAAAGTGTGTTTTAGCATTTTGTATAAATTAATATATTAGAAACTCCACTAAATAAAATGCAATTAAGGTGTGTATTTAATTAACTAAAGTTAAAAAACGTTAAAAAAATTTAAGCGATGTCATTTGTTGAATTAATTAACAGGATAAAACTATAAAACAAAAGTTTTACTTTAATTCATCGCAAGTATTTTATTTTTAAAATAATCCGAAATGGAGAGTAAGTTAGTGTTTAACAAGTTCAAGGGATCTACCGCTAGCTATGATTGATATAATTTACAATAGCACAAAAAAATGTAGACAGTTAGTTATCCATGTCATTTGTGCATAAAATAAACAAAAGAGGGAACAGCACATTCCCTTGGGGAACTTCAATGTCCTCCTCCAGTTCTTTAGATTTTTCACCAAAATAATCAACAAATTGTTTGCGGTTACCTAAAATGTTTGCTTTTGAGAAATATTTAAAAGTATATGGGTTCATACTATGTGAGATATCTACATTAAAGACAAATTTTTTGAGCAGTGTGATCTGACACACCGATTTCTAAGATACTTTTGTCTATCAAATTATTGAATGTATAAGATATTGAAACTGCTGATATGTATAAGATATTGAAACTGCAGTGTATTGTGGCGTTCCCATTAGCCGATGACAATGCTAAATATTAAAATGTTTAGGGGCCACGGTTGCTTCGGCTTTCTCAGGGTCGTGAAACTTTTATTTACATTAAAAATTATATTTAAACAATACCGGTAAATTAGAACTTGTGAAGTAAACTATTATATGGGCGCCAACCGATTAAATCGACAGAGGGGGGAAAATAAAATAGACAGATTAATTAATAACAAATTATTAAAGCCTTTAATAATTTAAAATTCGTAAAAATTACAACAAAATTGAAAATATATATATACACGAGCAACAAATGATTAAACTAAGGATATCACTGCAATCAGTGAAAAAGTAATTTAAATAATTAAATTATTTACTTTAATAACAATTTAAAAATGTATACCAAACGAACACACTTTAAAGTAACAACAATAATACGGAAAAACTCGTCAGTCTCTCTAGAGCATATAATTTGGTAAATCTATGGTGTCTTAGTGCAAATACTTATTTAACGTCAAAATTCAATAAATAATAAAAAAGTAGAGCATCCCCCACTAAACAGCTGTTTTATGGTTCACAACAAAATAATGTTTTTTGCAATTTCCTCTTACATAAAATCGTGTAAAATCAATAAGAAAATTGTAATGACTGTATTTCAAGAGAATTAATTTTTACACTTATGACGACTTCTTTATCCGATTGGGGTAGTTCCACGCTTAGCAAATATGGTCCCCTCAATTTGATTAAAGATTAAATAAATACCTGGCCATCTCAGATGAAGGTTGCCTTACTTTCACTATACTTCCCGGGCTATTACCAAATGAGAAGTTGTAAAGCGTTGTAACGCCACGTGAATACGAAAATTCTCCCAGGGATATTTAATAATTTTCCAGTAATCAATATTATGCAATCGTTATCCAATAACTACTCAACAAGTTTTCTCATAGGTGTCTAAGAGTTGTTTAAGAGTTATCTAAGGTGTATATAAAGGCCTAAAATAATAATTTGACGTTCAATACCCGAAATATCACTATAAATAATAATTGAGATATTTTTAATTATAACAATTAACTGTATAAAATAAATTGATTTAGGTTAGTTCTTATTAGGCCTAGTTTCAAAACTACTTTTATTATTGAATTTGAACTTTCCAGAACACACAATAAGTTGTTATTATTTACCAAACTTAATTAATAGATGGTCTCTGCAGATCTCTCTTATCTTTCTGCCTGCCCGCGGCCGTCGCGTTAATATCGCTTTTTTCTTGTTCTCTTTTTGTCACAAAAAACAGCACGGTTCTTTATATATGCTAAAAACTAGCAGCATTAGGAAATGCTATATTTATTCCGTTTATACAGGGTGAGGCAAAATCAAAGTGTTACAGTATAATATGTTTGTTTATGAAATTTCGTGAGTCTGGTCGTGTTCATTTTCAACAAAAGTTCACCAAGATACAGTGTTTTAAAGTTACGGTTTTTCCTCCTTGAAAAAGAAAATCTGTAAAAGTATTTACATAAAACTTTCTTCTCTATTTAGCACCTTTCATTTATCCATTATCTTTTCTGTAGAACGATTACTTTGTATATTTTTTTCACTGCAGGTATATTAGGTTTTCTTCCTGGCAATAGTAACAACTGCATTCCAAATACGAATTCCCTCTGTCGTTTCTTAATTAGTTATTTTTTAGAGTAACCACCATGTATATTTTCCACCAAAAGTATGTCTTTAATGGTGTCAACTACACTCCAAATATTATTTCCATCAAAATCATTTTTTATAGTGACCACCCTGTATAATTTTCATATTGTCTTCGTTGTGTTAACTACATGCGAAATATTACTATCCGTCACATTTTTTCATTCACTTTTATAATTGTTGTATCTATATAATTGTTGTATCTTTTTGTTTAACAGTTATGTTAACTGCATGCGAAATATTTATCGTTCTCCGCTATATTTGGTTAATTATTATTATTTGTTTTCTGGGTGACTTCCATGTATATTTTTCATATTTTTTTTCGTTGACAGTTGCGTTAACTGCATGCGAAATATTAAAAAGTTCTGAAATAATGCCTATAAAATTGTTTAATAAGTTGCTATCAGATATAAAGAGTATAAATGTTATTCATTCGTTTAAGAAAGAAGTGAATTCTTTATAACTAAAATATTTCTTTTACTCAGATGAAGAATACTTACAGGCTAATTTTATTTCATAACTGTAATGAACATTCTATATGAGAATATTATTTTCAACTGTCGGCTTCTCCTGTAGTTGTATCTTACTCTATTTAAATTTTTTAAATTTAAATTTTATTTTGTAAGTGTTTGAAAGTTATTATTCTGTTTGTCTCTGTTTTATACTAGTCTAGTCGTTGTAATTGTATACTTTTGACTGTATTCCAATGCTTTTTTTAACGTCGAGTGAAATAAAGTTATTTTTATTATTATTATTTTTTTTTTTTTTTTTTTTTTTTTTTTTCGTAAAAGCCAGTCACCCTTTATACTCTGTGGCTCCGACACTCACAGAGGGGAGCTGGTAGTACCGGCAGCCACTCCCCACGTCCGTGGGGTGAGTGACTACTGGGTCCGAGAATCGTGTGCCCTGAGTAGACGTAATGAGCCCAGGATAATGGCCTTCTGCATCCTGCCGGCTAAGATCTCTGCCGAATTTCGGCATGCCGGTATGATCTTTAGGTCTGAAAGCAGCGTGTGTCTCGTTCCACCGAGGGCTCCTATGATCAGGACCACTAGCTTAACAGTATGGCCAGGGTAAAGCCTGCGGAGCTCGAAGAGCAAATCTCGATATTTCGTTATTATTATTATTATTATTATTATTATTATTATTATTATTATTATTATTATTATTAGATAGATAGACTGATAATTGTAGTTGTAGTTGTATACTTTTGACTGTATTCCAATGCTTTTTTTTTAACGTCGAGTGTGAAATAAAGTTATTATTATTAGATAGACTGATAATTTTATTTACCAGAAGTATGCATAAGTACAAGGTATCGCCATAGATGCTTTATAATATTCCAGAATGAGAATATAATTAACTAAAAACTAATATATTTTTTTAATAACCAAATAAGCTTTTTAATTTCAAAATAGCTATAAACTGTCATATCATCCATATTACTCTAAAACCAACAAACAAGCAGACAACATTATACATAATAATATAAAAATATTAAAATATATCTAGGAAGAGTAAAACAATTGTTAAGAACTACTACTATAATATAGAATAAATATCACAGGTATTGATAAGATATACATATAAATACTAGCTGACCCAGCAAACGTTGTTTTGCCATATAAATTATAACTAAATTTTTGTCAAAAAAATAAAAATAAAATTTCTGGATAAGGGTGGCCCCCTTATCACCTAGGGGTATAAAAATAGCCTACGACCTAGAGTTCGATATCAAACACTGTGACACGAGATTTTTATATTTATTAGATTTAGTTTAGTCAGTTTCCAGTAGATTTATTGAAATCTTTCACGAACTCATAACAACAATTTTTTGTTCGGTGTTCTCTTAATCAGTTTTTAAATACAGATAAACTTCTTGCGTTCATAATTTCTTTTGGTAGCATGTTATAAACATAGCTTCCTGCATCTTGTGGTGATTTTTTATGTTTATTTAAAATTTTTTTATATAAATATCATTAGCCTTTATTATTATTACTATTTACGATAAATTCACCTGTCTAACTCGAGAAAGAATACAAATATGCTTTTGTAGTCTCATATCCTGCCATCATTCTCTGCCGTTACGCTCAAGCAACGTTATAGCGTCTAATAAAATTTCACAAAGTGAAAATAATAAAAAAAAAATCTAGAACTTCGAGGCGCATCACTCAAAACTTGAAAGTGCAGCGGCTGGAGATAACGTTGTAATCGCTTTTGAGCTTTTACGTGCTTACTATATAAAACATAACTACTGTAGTTAAATAAAATCCAAGAAGTGCATACCAAATTAACTACTCCTGGGAAGTGCAGAGTAAAGAGCAAAATTGTAGAAAATCGCGAATGACTTCGGAATTGTTAAAGCTTCTAGATGCATGTAATGAGTCAAAATTTATCTAAAAGTTTGCAAACCTTTTTAGAGAGAATCTCATAATATTTGCGAATATAGAAAAAAGCTTTATTGATAGTCTCATGTTAGCTAGATCAAAGGCATAATTTTGTGAATTATAACAACGACATTTATGTCTCATATGGAAACCATCAACTGTCTATTGTATTTTTAGATTCTCTTTCTTGCGCACGATATGTTAACTTAAGTGTTTCTGTCCTTATAGGGGGTAAGTAAATTTTCTCAATAATAGCCATGCCATTATTAACAGAAGTTAAAAAAATGTATCAAATAGTAGTATATTATTCAACGAGTGTGTAAAATACTTTTTCTATGACTACTCATCGCTCTTAATCATTTTTCACAACAAACTTGGGCAAATAACTTGTTCAAAAATGTATGTATGGCATAACCGAATTATATAATAGTCGTAGAAAAAAGTTTTTGTAAATCAACGGTCACTCATGTGACTAACATTTTTCATTAAGACACAACTCTTGATTTTTTATTTACCCAACGGATTTCGACACTCTAATGTTAGGGTAATTGAGAAATAAATAACATGTAAAATATACGGCAACATTATCAAATCTAAGAAAAAAAATACAAAAAAATCACAAAAAGCAAAATAGGCTACGGACGAAAAATACAACTGCAGAAAATGTAAGGTTAATTTGGTGTTTAATTGCTTCTACATGCATAAGTCCTGTTTTAAAATCTGCCTAGGTATCAAAAAACTAAATTGCGATAATCGATAATTATGCACTAAATTAAATAAAAATTATACAGCAAAACCAGTATCTGCTCAAGACTACTGAAATTGAATTTACTTAGTAATAAATTATAATTCGTACTTCTCTCAGGATAACAATCATATAATTTAAGTGTAAGATATTTTTAAAATTTTCCTTGTGCAATCTCAATATATGTAACTATAATATAATGAATTTAAAGCGTTGACATTATTAAAAGTTTTGCAATTTCTTATTATAAAGCCAAGTGACTTTTCAATTGATTAAGTCATGTTGCTTATATGACCTGTAAAAGGTAATTTAGTATCGAATTCAACACCTAGGCCCCTGATACTGTCTACTCTTCCTAGGGCTAGAGCTGAAGCTTTCTAGAGCTCATTTTCTCGCCTTATCCTTTGTATCACTCTTCACAGCCTTGATAAGGGACCTGTAGGGTACATAATACATATATATATATATATATATATATATATATATATATATATATATATATATATATATATATAATCGTCATGGATATGAGTAACAAAAATTTGTTAAATTATTACATTTTTATATTTTTGAAAGTAAAATCTTTTATAACTTATTATACTCTTCGCAAAAACGAAGAGTATATTGTATTTGATCGGCACATTTCTAAAATCGTAAATATCGCTCGTAGAGGAAAAATTTTCATATCATTGTGTTAGTGAACGAATTCTGAACAACATTCAAAATGTCCGTCCGTCTGTCCGTCCGTCACGTTTCTTGTAAGCACGATATCTTAAGAACGAAAAGTCCGATTGTATTGAAATTTAGAAAGTAAGTTAGTGTTAGCTAGAGGAAGAACCCTATTGTTTTTGAAGAAAATCGATCGGTATATAAAAGAGTTATTAACTATTCAATTTAAAAAAAAATATTCTCTTAATTTTCTTCGCCTGTACTAAAATGGAAATCTTGCGAAATATTATTTCCATAATATATTTTTTTTTGCTTATGAATTTCACTAATACATATTTCATAGAACGAGTTGAAATATGTATGATTGTCGAAAGATATATATCACAGACAATCAATTTTCGTAGCAATATGTGGTGGCGCAGCGGCTAAATCTTTCCGTTCAATCCAAAGGTCCCGTGGTCGAATCCCACACAGGTTGGATATTTTTTTTTTCATATAATTTTTTTCACAACAAAAATGGTATCACGAAATTTAGGATGTCCAAAAACTAACATTATTTACAAGAAAACTGCGAAGAGTATCCTATAGAATGTGTAACAATTATATATAAAAAGCTGAGTAAATTGGCGAAGAGTACGTTTTTAGCTTGTTTATATATTTATTAATAGCATTATATGCATGCTATAATTGGTGACCCCGAACTTCACACGTTATATGCCTTCTGAGAGTCCATAAGAGTTAAAGGCAGTTGTCAGAAATTGGTGATAAAGACTAAAGTTTAATAATTTTTGACAGTATTATTGAATAATGTTTTTATGTGAGCAACATAAAAATAAGATTTGCACTTTGTTAAGGCACTTTGACAGCTAATTGACAGCTGTCAAGTGTCAATTTGGATAATTTGACATCGGATTTGAATTCAGAAACCTCAAACACATAAACCTAGGCATTAAAATCGAAAAAATAAGTTATTTAAAAATCTATAAAGACTGCACGAATAAATAAATCTGTGGTGGAGCTTTGGAGCTTTCAAGCTCCGTAGCAGCCAAAGTATTGATTTTCGAGCTTTGTGCCCATTGAGACTTTTGCTTGGGATGACGAAATCTAAAACATATCGAAAATTCAGACGATTTGACCGAAACCCAATTTCCATAAGATTATTGCGGGGTCCTTTACAACAAAAAATATATATAGTTGTATTCGTTAGAACAATAGCAATTAGTTAAAACAGTTTTAAATATTTTACTATGTTTGGTTTTTTAAATATTTATGATAAACCGAAAATAAACGCATATTTCCCTCTCACTCTGCAAAATCCTATCCTTAAGGATGCTACTCACATTAGAAGAAGTGAAGGTAAAAGCTCCTCTAACGTTTTATTTTCTATGGACATGAATCTGACAATGAAGAAGGATATTTTTCTGTAAAACGAAACGAATAAGCAGCGTTTTTTGATGATGGTTAGTGAAAGATTTGAAACTGTTGGATGTCAGACAATACATGCACGTATAAATGCAGACCTTCTGATCACCCAGACAGCAGTTGGTGCGTCTGAACAAAGAGATGTTGTTGTCATTGCAGACGACACTGATGTCCTGATACTTCTGTGTTTCTATGTTAAAATAGAAAATAAAAAAATAAAAAAGTAATATTCAAACCAGAACCAAAGCGTGGTGCAACCAACATCCGACAATGGAACATTCAAACTACAAAATATCTGTAACGGCTTGCTATTTGATCACGCCATTTTGGGATGTGACACCACGTCACAGTTGTTTGGGATTGGCTAAGGCAAAGGTCTTACGAAGATGAAAAATACATCATTTATGGAGTATGCTGAAGTATTCAACAATGCAAACAGTCTGAAAGAACACATAATTACTGCCGGGGAAAATGCTATTGTTACCATGTATGGAGAAGAGACATCTGATACTTTGGATGAACTACGATACAGATGTTTCAGTACAAAAGTGGCTAACAAAAATATGGCTCAAACTGTTCAAGCCCAGTCACTTCCACCGACTTCAGCTGCTGCTAAATTCCGTAATTTACGGGTCTACTACCAAGTTCAGGATTGAAAAGAAAATACATCTCTTCTACCTGAGGATTGGGGTTGGCAATTATAGGGTGGTCAACTCCTACTAGTACTCACTGACTTTCAACCAGCACCACCAGTTCTGCTCGATATCATAAGATGTAAATGCAAGACAGATTGTAGTACTTCAAGGTGCTCATGCGGAAAACCTGGTTTGGAATGTTCATCAGCTTGCAGTGAATGTCAAGGTATACTCTGCAGTAACTCAAATATAGAAGATGTATACGACGATGGTGTTTCTGATGGAGAGTGATACATGCCGGAAATGACAGTAGTGTTTTAATTGTGTTAGTAGTTTTTTCAAAAAGTGTACAGTAATTTAAACGATTTTGTACAAATTTAATAAAGTTTATTTAAAAACCTATACCGTATCATTATAACGTTCATAAATTACCTTCCTTGATTATTAACATTTTGTAATAAATGGAACATGATAGAAACAAAATTAGATAAAGTCTTTATATGATTCCTGGTTCAAAAAACTTTCTATTTGGTACATATTTGAAGTCAATCGGAGCAATATATGCATTTTATAGATTTAGAGAGTAAATCCAAGATGTCGGCCAGTATGGCGGCTTTCCCATACTTATATTTTTCTAGACTATTGATATGTTGTTGGGGATATTATTCCAAGTCTAAAAAACCTTATTTCTTTTACAATTAGTTTGATGTTTAACCTTTTGTTCACCTAAAATGTCTCGCCTAATACCTAACGTTACCAGCGCTAAAACGCACGTAACAACTAACACAGTCAGACATAGATCCATCGTATATAAAAGGTTTCTTTGAAAGTTGTCTGGTGAATACCCAAAACAATATTTTTTAATAATAATGCAAGCAGAAATACAAGATATTCATTTTTAATACGTATGAAATGATAAAAAAAATATTATGGTCATAAAGATATTCATCGGCCAACAATTTTGAGAGTCTTTAGAACTGACTGACTATATAGCTTCATGCAAAACTTTTTACGCACCTGATATAACCTTCGCTGCTTTTATAGCGGCACCTCTCCTAGATGTGCCGCTCACAAAATAGTCTTGTATATAATAGAGTTTATCTGTCCAACAACAGCAATCTAGAAACTTTTCTCGTTTTCAATTAACTTCCGCCATTAATTATAAATTACATCCCTATATTTTTAGTCTGCTTCGAGAATTATCATACCCTTAATACATTACTCAGGGAAATGGCAAGAAAGTTCAAGTTCAAATCTCATTTACAACTTGTAAATTCTCCTTCCTATTTATATACTGATTCAGTACCTGGAATATTGAGCTATATACATCTCATTAGCTTCCAGAAAAGGAGGATTTAGAAGGTAGAAAATATGATTTCAATTCAGACGAATTTCCCGAAGTCATTACTAAAACTCAATTATTATTCAAAATCATTATTATTTGAATAACAGCATTATTACAACCTTCCTCATATCTCTTTCTTTCTCTCGTTAAATCAATTTTAATTAAATTTACGGCATTATCTTTTAAGGCGGCTATGGATCAGCTGATCGACACTAAGCCGTCAATACTCAATGCACCATTGTTTCATATTCATCATCGCAGAATTACGCGAGTTTCGTATTATTTTCCATTCGAATACAAAGAATGCAGCACATAGTGGTATTGTCAGTTACAATCTGTGGTAGATTGGTTTTAGATTTTTAAAGGATATGAGTTTTAGTTTAATACTTCTACGGACTACGTAAATTAATTATATTTAGGTGAAAATGGTCTTTAAGTTTTAGATTAAAAAAGAAATAGATGATACGGAAATATAAATAATAAACAAATAAATCTGTGTTTGTTTATCAACAATAGATATTTTATTTTAATTGCCTCTTTTATATTAACGTCCTGTCGAAGTTTAGCTAATGCTACTTCTTAACTAGGACGGCGAGATGAGATACGACCACCCATCCAAGTGCTGGTCTCAACTGGCGTGCCTTAACTCCGCAGATCCCATTTACCAAATTATCAAATTACATACCTCTTAATTTATTTAACTATTTTTGGGCATGTCATTTTTGCGGTCATATATTTCATTTTACATCATAATATAAATGTAATACCAACTACTTCACAAACACGCGATTAAAACCACGCAGAGGGACGTAGCGGTCGGATGTTATGGCCAGCGACCTCCAGGCTATGTCATTTCTTAGATTTAATGCTGGTCTTCTAACAAAGCTTAACCAAGGTTGTTTATTTAATGCTGTCATTTCAGATAAATTTGCTGTTTTTTTGTCATATAGTGGGATATGCAAGAAAAAGAAATTGTAAAAAAACCCTGCTTAAGTTGTCACAAAATAAAAACACGTTCTGCGCAGATGCAGATTTTTCGACGAGGGGTCAACGGAGGTAGAGGGGATATTGGTAGGCTGCGGTGTTTTAGAAGGGGACCATTTACCGTTTAAATCTCTTTATTTATATTACTCCACCGATCGATGTCTCGATACTGATACCGTACCTCACCTCCCGGAATGAAAAATATTCTCTTAAGATGACGACATTCCTTTATTAATTACTCTTCCACGTAAATACTATAATAAAGATGCAAGCTAAGATAAACATAAATTAAAGGATAATTAAATAAAATAATACAAACAAAGGAAAAAACCGCTGCCTAATGAATCACTACTTCCGCATCCAGATTTCCTGTCTTTTACAAGAAAAAAAATTCTAATAACATATTTGCACTCCACTATTATATGGAAATAATTGTTCATAGAACTTTAATAATATAATATTTGAGATCATCTACCCTAAAAGCACATAAAAACATATGCCACATCAGTAGTGGTAGTGGGGGGGGGAGGCTGATCCCAAAAACAATTTTGAGGCCTTTGGTTCTTGTTCACATACTAAATTACAATCAATTTTTTTACCCCTTTTAATAATGGCGTGGGGGTGGTAATGGGGGTGATAGTGGGGGTGACTGATGTCAAAAAAATTGATACCTTCGCGTCTAGTACGTACACCAAATCCCAACTTTTAGTCCAGTCAACGGAGCGCTAAAATTACCAAAATCTCTAACTTGAGTGCTAATGAATGGATTTTGATGAAACCTTGTACAATATGTTCGCAATGACGTTAATAAAAAAGTTTAAAAAAGATTAGAGTAGGAAATGATCGGAAGGGGTTCCGTAACTGGTGGAATTAGGTCAAAAATGGAAAAAAAAAACAATACATTTACCTTTTTGGGCCCAAAATATGTTTTCACTTTTGTGAATTTTTTCGAAAAATGCATATTTTTCGAGATATGGCCACTCTAAAATTCCTAAAAGTGGAGGAGGGGAAATGTAAAAGTTGAAAATAAATCTGAGAAAATTCAGGTGAATGTATCATCGAAACACAAGACCTTTTTTATTTGCAACTTTTCTGTAAAGTGCGTTTTCACAGAGTTTTTCCGGAAAAACATGAAAAACTTCCCCTCTCTTTGAAATTGTAGCGTTTTAAAAATATGTAATTTAAAAATTTTAAATAATTCAGACGTATGCACTGAGGCCTTTTAAATATTTTTTGCCTCTTGAAATTTTTTCTGTAACTTGCTAATTTTCTGAGTTACAGGTAGTTTTCCACGATAATGTACTACATTTTTTTAAATTTTCAATTTAAAAATTATATTGAATCTTTAAAAATGGTATAATAGGTTTCATATTTTTTTATAATAATATATAGGGTGTCCCATAAGTAATGGTACATAGGGCAATGGATTCCTTACATAAATATATTACGATTTAACCAAACTTACCTTAGTCCGAAAGTTGATATTAACAGAGATACAGGGTGTCAAAGTTAAATTTTTGTCTTGGTTTTTTTTTTAAATAATTTCTTTAAAAATTGAAATATTTTAACAAAATTTGGTAATTGAAGATTTCTTGAGACGGGAGATTCAAATCTATTCATACTTTTGGGGTTATTTGTAGAGGGCGCCACCTACGGTAGTTTACGTGTCATTTATATAACATATATTTTTAGCGCATTTTTTAAAATTATTTTAAAATGGAAATTCATATTTTCCTACCTTTTTTTTACGTCAACAAGGTATACCTTCTAAATGTCGCTACGAGTAACAGTTTTCAAGATATTTGGTTTTAAAGTATTCAATGCAACGAGTAAAAAACTTTCTCTTTTAGTTTATTTATTTGAAAGTCATTGTTCTTCATACTTTTTTTGCTAGTTTTGGAATGTAATAAATTTCAAAAATCTGAAAAAACAGAATTTAATTTTGTACTGTTCGCTTCACTATCAATTATTCTGCAAATCAAACAATAATACGATATTTTATTTAATTTAAATTGGTTGCATTGAATAATTTAAAACTAAATATCTCGAAAACGGTTAGTCGTAGCAACATTTAGAAGGTATACCTTTTTTACGTAAAAAAGACAGAAAAACATGACCTTTTATTTTTCAAAAATTTTAAAAAATTAGCCAAAAATATATGACATATAAACGACACGCAAACTACCATAGGTGGCGCCCTCTACAAATTACAGCAAAAGCATGAATAGATTTGAAACTCTCGCCTCAAACAATCCCCAATCACCAAATTTTGTTAAAATATTTTTAAAGAAATTATTTAAAAAAAACGAACACAAAAATTTAACTTTGACACCCTATTTCTGTCAATATCAACTTTTGGACTAAGGTAAGTTTGGTTAAATCGTATTATTTTTACGTAAGGAATCTGCCATTGTTCTATTTACATTACTTATGGGACACTCTGTATATAAATCACGCTCATTTTTCGAATTTTCATGTATTTTTTAATGTGCAAAAATGTAGTACATTATTTATCGTGAGAAACTGCCTGTAACTCGGAAAAGTAGCAAGTTACAAAAAAATTCCAAGAGACAAAAGAGGTTTGAATTTTTAAATTACATATTTTTAAAGTGCTACAATTTCAAAGAAAGAGCTAGTTTTTCATGTTTCTTGGGAAAAACTGGGTGAAAACGCACTTTACAAAAAAGTTACGAGTAAAAAAAGTCTTGTATTTCGATGATCCATTCACCTGAATTTTTTCAGATTTTTCTTTTCAATTTTTACATTTTCCCTCCCCCCACTTTTAGGAATTTTAGAGTGGCCATATCTCGAAAAATATGCATTTTTTGAAAAAATTCGCAAGAGTAAAAAAGGAAAATACATTGTTTTTTTATTTTTGACCTAATTCTACAAGTTACGGAAAACCCCTTCCGATCATTTCCGGCTTTAATCTTTTTTCAACTTTTTTATTAACGTTATTACAAGCACATTGCACAAGGTTTCATCAAAATCCATTCATTAGCACTCAAATTGTAGAAAATTGAACCGCCTTTTATCTGTATCATAAACTTTTTTTGTAGAAGGGTTAATTTTTTTAGTTAATCACGAAATCTGACTTTTAGAAAAGAGCGAAAAAACTCTAAACTTTAAAAAAATCATACGTTTATAATTTCTGATCAAGTTAGATGGGGTTAGTCTCTTTCATGATAATTTCATACGTTTCCAGTTGTCTAACACTTTTTGACAAAATTTGTAGTTTTCAAGGTGTTTGCAATAAATATTTTTTTATAAAACTGTATTTAGTCTAGCCAATTTTGGTCAACATTTTTTTTATATGTTCGTGAGAGCCCAAACAACAGCTTTCTGCTATAAAATGTCAGGTTACTTCGATTTTTAAATCAAAATTTAAATGCGTTAAATTGGGCAAGGAAGGTTTGACGACATTCATCAGGTCGTACTAAGGAATACATTTTACATTTATTTTTAATAAGATTCTCACAGCTTTCAAACTTCATTAAGTACCCTGTCGCCAGTTTAGTATTACAAGGTTGCATGTTACATTTTTTGAGATTTTGCTTCTTCAGAATGAAAAGGTTGGATGTTACCGTAGGTACCTTCAGCTACTCTCTTTATAGGCAGGTAAACAAAAGTGTATGTCAAATTTCAATCACAAGTTCATTAACAAAATGGATTAAAACAGATTTGTCAAATTTAAATTATATGCACATACAACCTTGTAATACCAAGCCGACGCTGTATAGTCACAAGCTTTGACAAGACACGGGAATTCATTTTAAAATAATTTTATCAGACTTTTCATTCGAAATGAACGATTCAATAGCACCTCCCCTTTCCCTCTAGATATAATCGCTATGGATTTGCTAACCCCAGAGGGGAAAAACTTTGCATCGGAGCTTTACTTTAGGAGATTGCATATTTCCTGAATTAGCCGGAATAATAGCAGAACAATCCACATAACACATATTTAAGAGTCAATTAATAATAAACCAACTGTTCCGTGGTTTGCTAGAATAGAGAAGCTGTTCTAATGCATGTTTTGCCACAGGGACTCTCTTAGTTTGCGAAGTTTTACTATTAGATAAATAACTCTTGCTGACAGAACTTTGGCTTCAGCGAGATTTTGCTCTGTTCCTTTTTGTGCGAAAACGAGCATTCGCGTCAGAGGCAATATACTAAAAATGGCTCATTAAAGGAGACAACCTGGGCTTTAAAATAAATAAGCTTTAAAAAGTTGAACTAATGGTTTTCAGCGTTTTTACTATCGACAAGAATTTTACCACTACCAGTATACAGGAGTCCTAGAAGAAAGATAAACAATAAAGAATTAATTATTTTTTATTTATTTGCTTTTATCATGATTAGAGAATATTATTTAGGTATTATGCAAATCACAACTTACACACTTTTTTATTTATTATGAAAATACCTACTTTCTGTGAATGACTAAATGTAAATAAATGATTCAAGTATTTTCAATATATTTTTTTCTTTAAAATGCTAAGAATCCTATCATGTAATTCAATACTTCGTCAGTATTAGCTAGGAGAGTAGTTGTTTTGATTGGTTCTCCAATAATAAGTGTTTTAAAGTATTTACCTAACTAGTATATTAGCGTGCCCAGATTAGGGCAACAATATACAGAAAGTAGGTATTTTCATAATAAATAAAAAAGTGTGTAAGTTGTGATTTGCATAATACCTAAATAATATTCTCTAAACAATAAAGTTCCTATGAGCATAGCCTCTAAAATTCTTCTTAAGAGCGATATTGCCTTTTAAATGTGAAATAAAATAAATCTTTTCTTTTATTAATGTTCTTATAGCCTAGGAGATAGCTACACTACATATATGGGGTCTGGGATATAACATGTTGGCATTGCTGTTGTGTTCTAGCAAATATTTTTTCTGAGTATTTTATCTTATGTGAGTCAGACCTCCCCCCCTGGCCGTTTTGGCACTAGACGACCCAGAAAATATTCAACTGTGGAACGGAGTATAACACTTTGGGGCTTGATGATAGTTGAAGAGGGTATCTTGGTGATCAACATTCGATATATGTCAACATTTTTTCTCCGTGCAATTGGCGGCACTGGCGACATCAATTATGGCCAAAATTGGAACGTAGTATAACACTTTCTGACCAGGCGGAAAATTTTCATTGTCAATGCTCATTGCTGAAAAAACATATGCCAACATTTTCTGCTTGCCCATTTTCCATATTTTTGGCCAAAAACTGGTGCTTTTCAAAAAGAAAATGTTGGCACCTTCTCAAACTTGTAGTTTTTGTACCAAGGAATAGTCTTTGTGAGTGCCAACATTTTTTCTCAATGTAACCCCCCCAAACCACCCCCAAACATTCCAATACTTTGTTATGTTAAAAAGGATAATTCTCGGTCATTACTCGCTAAATGTGTCATTTTTGTATCCTGTTTGGCATAATAATCGGTATTTGAATGTTTGGGGGTGGTTTGGAGGGTTACATTGAGAAAAAAATGTTGGCGCTCACAGAAACTATTCTATGGTACAAAAACCACAAGTTTGAGAAGGTGCCAACATTTCTTTACTGAAAAGCACTAGTTTTAGCCCGTTTTAGGTTAAAATTACAATTTTCGGCCAAAAAATCTGGAAAATGGGCAAGCAGAAAATGTTGGAATATGGTTTTCCAGCAATGAGCATTGACAACGAAAATTTTCCGCCTGGTCAGAAAGTGTTATACTACGTTCCAATTTTGGCCATAATTGATGTCGCCAGTGCTGCCAATTGCACGGAGAAAAAATGTTGGCATATATCGAATATTGATCGCCAAGATACCTTTTTCAAGTAACACCAAGCCTCAAAGTGTTATACTCTGTTCCAAAATTGAATATTATCTGGGGCGGCTAGCGCCAAAACGGTCGGAGGGGAGGTCTGACTCATAAGATAAAATATTCAAAAAACTATTTGCTAAAACATAACAGATATGCCAACATGTTATATCTCAGGCCCCATATATGTAGCTATCTCCCAGACTATTAAATGGGGTGGTGTTTTTCGTCCTATTTTTGTTATTCGATTTCATTCGGCATCTTCTGAACTTTTTCATCAAAATTTTGAAATTTTTTATGAAGTTTTTGTGTAAAAAAATTTCGAAAACTGCAATAGTTATAGTTTTCGCGGTTGAAGTAAGGTTAAAACTTTTTTTTAGAAAATAACAGTAAAATAATAAATAGCAATAAAAACTGTCATTTCAATTTAAATATCTGAACAGTCTGATCAATCTGTCTGCTTTTAATTTAAATTTAGCACAAGCCACTTTTGTTCCTTTTTCTAAATATAGTTAGTAGAAAAAAATAGTTAAAATTTCCAAAATTTATATACAGTGTGTCCCAGGATAGATGTAACAAGAGGTGTAATGGACCAAAAATTTTGGAATTTTGGAATGGTATTTGGGGATTGAGTTCCGCTTGTTGCAAAAACTAAAGTATACCAAAAATGACTTGATTTGGTGTTCTACAGGGTGTTTTATAAGCAAAGTTGTAAAAATCACCACTAATAAAGTACCTTTATTTTTCAAAATATGAAAAAATTGCACTAAGGAAAGTTATTTAGAATGCAATTTTATACCTCTAAGAATATAAAATTATTTTTTTAAACTTCCCATTTTTTGCGAATTAAGAGTTGAATTCATATTTAAAGTTGTGTAGGAGCAAATGTTAATCATCTCAAAAAGTAGGCTATTGGTAAATGAAAAATTGAATATACGAGATGTAAGAAGGTATAATGTTAATCGAACTAATTGTAAAACAAGAAACAATTACTAACAGAAGATTAATGAGGTTTAAAAATTATAACAAGTAATAAATGTCAAAAACAACAGATTCACAAAAAAATTAATTATTGGCCAATACAAAACAATGTTTACAATTTTTTTATTATTCGACGTAGCTACCACCCACATCCACACGCATTTCGATTCTTCGCCTGAAGTCCTTAAAACTGTTTCGAATATGATCTAACGGTATGGAGTTTACGGCATTTGTAATTCTCTGCTTCAATACTGCTACATCGTTAGGAAGTGGTTCAGCGTAAACCAACTGCTTGAGGCGATCCCATAAAAAGAAATCCAATATTGATAGGTCTGGGGATCTCGCCGGCCACTTGATCGGTCCATTCCTGGCAATCCAATTTTCTCCAACATTTCAATTCAACCACCGATGAACCATTTCTGTGGAGTGGCCAGGGCAACCATCATGTTGAAAATGAACTAAAGGCATATCTCTTAAAATATTTAAATGTTCTTCAGAAAATCTTTCAAGAAGCTGTAAATAAGTGTGCTGGTTTAACCTTCCCTCAATGAAATAAGATCCAATAACTCCAACGTGATAAGAAACGGCACACCACATATTCACTTTTTTGTAATATTGTCTTCTACAATGAATTCTAAAATTTGGATTTTCAGAAGCCCAAAACCGACAATTCTGAGATGAAACAACACCATTGGTTGTGAATGTGGATTCATCTGAAAAAATTATGAAATGATGAAAAAATCTCTCTTCCATGATTTTTTCTCCAATGGTCAAACAAAAATCCAACCTACGGCCGTCATCTCCCTCTTCAAGCATATGTTTATAATTTGCTTTATATGCCCTGATTTTCTTTGCCTTGTAAATTTTTTGGAGTTCAGACTTGCTAATATTCATAAGAGCTGATCTCTCTCTTAGTGGCATCCTAGGATTTTCTATAACAGAGGCATGAGCTATAATAGCCCCAACATTGTCTTCATCATATGCTTTTATTTTTCTTTTCATGTTAAAAACACTACCAGTAGCCAGAAACTTTTGAATTATTCTCATAGTCTGAGTACGTGACAAAGCAGTGTTTGGAAATTTCAAATTAAATTGGCTCACCACTTCTCTTAGCGAGTTTTCACCGCAAATTCCGTAGCATTGCACAATATACATTTTTTTCACGCACTGTGAGTACCATTTTCACTTAATTTTTTATGCTTGGTTCGTTAATTTGAAACAGAAATTAAGGATAATATTGACTACGTTTGACAGATATGTCAATAATAAATGCTAAATGTGTATCCACTGCTTTTCTCATAGCCTACTTTTAGCTTCTACATAACTTTAAATATTAATTCACAAAAAATAATTTCTATGCAGTTGTAATTGAATGGTTCAAAATAAAATACTAATTTATTGAAAAAGTGGGAAGTTTCAAAAAAATTATTTTATATTCCTGAAATTTGGTATAGAGGTATAAAATTGCATTCTAAATAACTTTTCTTAATGGATTTTTTTCATATTTTGAAAAATAAAGGTACTTTATTAGTGGTGATTTTTACAACTTTGCTTATAAAACACCCTGTAGAACACCAAATCAAGTCATTTTTTGTATGCTTTAGTTTTACAGCAAGCAGGACTCAATCCCCAAATACCATGCCAAAATTCCAAAATTTTTGGTCCATTACACCTCTTGTTACATCTATCCTGGGACACACTGTATATTTAAACCAAAAGCTGTTTTCGTTTCCAGCTTCGCCAGTGGCTATCACTGGACCGATTTTGATGATTCTTTTTTTAAAATAAAACCCTTTACCCACAAATGCGTCATCACTAGCTTTTATTCTCTTAAATTTGTATTTTCACATATAGAAACGAAATAGAATTGAAATAAATAAATAAATGAATCTCGGTGCTCGAATTATAACGTACTGATGTCACCTATTACATCAAACTGCGCATATAAATGCTGCAATTGACCTGATAGATGGAGAGCTGGGCACGAAATTTTGATATGACTCGGGTTATGAAAAGTTTTCATAACAATACGTCGTACACTAAGGGAGGACCCTGATTTAGAAATCCGCTGACAGCACTAGCGGGGAGGGGCGCCGCCTTATTGAAAAAATGGCGCACAAAAACAGTCTCTTTGAAATATCTCGCTTCGGGTGCCTCATACGGCAAAAAATGTTCTTATGAAAATAAAAGAGCATTAAATTTCCTACAAAATATATTCTATAGATTTTTTCGTTAAACTGAATAGTTTCGGTGCAGCAGCTGAAATTATAATTTTCTGTAATTTCTCAATTTAGTGCGACTTTTATAAAGAAGTATTTTTGTGTTGTTTGTTTTCAATCTTCAAATATAGATGGTTTTACTTGTCCGCTATGCATAGCTCAATGTTCAATACTCGTTACCACTTTGAGGTAGAGTATATGGTGCGTTCTCTTTTACGTGGTTGTCCCCTATAGGCCAAATCCACGACTAGTCTGCTTCTTGAGGCGTTTTAGGTGCCTGATGTTGTAGGTCCAGGTTCGTTGTAGTCTTCAACAATACTTTCTTCCGAAAAAAGATTTTTTGAAGGCGGTTTGATTAAAAAAAATGCTATCTTTTTAGTAGCTTCTTTTATTTATTTAACTTCTACATAATGAAGGAAACTATTGAGATATTCTCTTTATGTTGAGCAACATGTGAATGTTACTACAAAAATAATACCTTCTTTGTGAGTTAATTGATATTACCGGCGACTCCTTCAAATCGATAAATATTCTCGTAACATGAAGTCGGTTGAATAAAATTGTTCTTAATTTTTAAAAAAATCCTGACGTGATGGGGCAATATAACTTTCGGATTCGGTTTCAGCGACTCCAAAAACATATGCTACACCGGGTGATATTTATTTAGGGAATATGGAGACGATAACATCGAAGAAAGTTTTGACTAGGGTTTGAAAAATATTATTTGTAGCTAATTATAATCGTGAAAAAATCGGGATGTAAAATAATATTTGACAGGTAGTTCACGCTTTTGCCAAGAAGGAAACCGGACAGCTTTTAATAAAACATATACAGGTTGGATACTTAAGAAAAATAAAACGACGGGACAATAATATCTGGAATGTGGTTGACAAGGATGAAAATCTGATACAATTTTGGTAAAAAAAAATATACAAAGTGATCACTAAAAGGAATAAGATAATTAATGAATAGAAGGTGCCAAATAGAGATGAGAGATTTTTACAAATTCTTTATATTCCTCACTTACCGAAGAGAAGTATTGTAATCGTAAAGAAATCACTATTCCAGATTACTTAGGATTTTCTCATTTCAGATTTAGATTATGAAAATTTAGGTATTTCAATTCAGTCATCCGCTGTATTCTCTTAAAAAGACAGAATTTTTACTCTCAAAAAAAAGCACCTAAATTTGGTTGCTCAAGTATAAGCAGTTCAAAAATTAAATGGGGGAAGAGGCTATTAACGCGCACTGTATGATTGAGTTCAGAAATAAAAATTTTGTATACCTCTCTTTTTTCCTTCACAAAATTGAGAAAACGATTCTCATCAGGCCATTGATCCTCTACCTTGAAAATATGTCACAATATTTTAGTCTCGATTATAGTTGAAATTGAAATACACCCGCTCATAACCTCGTACACCTATTTTTCCAATTTCCTAGTTCTCCATTCAAATCATGACAATGCGACCTGCCTCATTGTGAAAACTGTCGTACAACAATTGGTTTTTAAAGTAATCAAACATGGTACAATGTAATTCTATTTGTGACTATGGCAGCTCCATGGATAAAAATGGTGTCTACCGCTTTCGAATAATACGTGACAAACCATGACGTTGCAGCACTGATTATCCATTAGCCTGTGGTGAATTTAACAAGGCGCATATGCCAGTCTAATGCATATTGTTATATTACCAGCGTTGTACTGAAGCTATGTGAAGAGAACATTTAAAGGGTAAATGTTTAATATCCCTATTCATTTAATGACATTAGGAAATAGGACAATTATGTGTGTAGTTTTGCCTGTTGTCCTGTTTTCATTATTTTTATTTCTTTTAGAATTCGCAAACATCCCGAATGGGAATTTTAAAAATACTGGCTTATTGGAAATAACATTCTTAAAAAATATAGACCTGTCCGATATGTATAGGTCAATCAGCCATCTTGAAAAAAAAATACAAAACACCAAAAATTGCCGAAAAAAATCAAAATTGAATATCCTCCCGACAAGAATCTGTAATTTCATCAATGTTGGCAAAAATAAAACCTATCTCTGATTAAATATAATGCACACAACCCGAACACTGTAAGTCAAATACAACGGTCAAAGATGGCGGATGAAATAAAAATTTATTATTCTTCGTCAAGCATTAAGGCGTCACTTTTTTGGATAAAGTTCAGTTTTTTTTATTTTCAGAAAAGCGCATTTTTTTACAATTTTCAAAAATGCATTTTACTGAATACTGGCCATATTAATGAAGTTTCATTTTGTATTAAATTTTTGAAGTTAAATGAGACTTTCTATAGCATATTTCGTTTTGCCTCGATGAAAATTGGGTGAAAAAAAGGAGGGTCACGGAAAATGCATATTTGAAAATTGCAAGAAATGCACTTTTTGAAAATAAAAAAATGAATTTCATCCCCTTAAATTATCTAAAATAACAATAATCACAATAATAATAATAATATTTATTTATAACCAATTAGGATACAATAATATAATGGCATTAACAGTTTAGTAGGTATACATGTAAATAAATATTCGGAAAACCCACAAGGAAAATTCCGCGCGTGGGTAACTCTTTACTTTAAGACATGTAATAAAATTATAATGAAATACAATTTTATACAATTCATACCTTAAGAATAAATAAGTAGTAAATTAATTTATATACAGTTTGTATATAGTTAGAATTTTTTGTTACGAGTTATTCAATAGATAGGTAGGTAAAGTTATTAACTATGAATGAATATATTATCTTAGGAACTAACTTACTAGCTTAGTTTATTAATATATTTGAGTTTTGATTTTTTGATAGTTTGAAGTAAAATATTTTTAATCTATATAGCAATCTAATATGTAGTAGTTTCATATGTAGCTGTTTTTATATCAATCATACTTTTAATGTATTTCCTTGTCTGTCGTTTTATCCACAATTTAATTTCTAATTTAAAATGTTTACAATTAGATATGTGCTTTATTTTCATTGGGAGAATGTTGAATAGTTTTGTAGAGAGATAGCTATAACTTCTCTGTCTAATAGTTTTAAAAATCCTGGGTAATTCTAATGCACCTTCCTTGTATCTTGTATTGTGAATGTGTTTAATTATATTTTTTTTGTGTTTATTTTTGAAACAGTGTAATAGAAGGGCTTGGCAAAATAGTTGCCTAATGTCAAATATTTTGGTTTCATGGTATAGTTGATCTGATGAGTAAGTTCTGCATTTGTTAAATATGATTTTTAATATCCATTTTTAAATAACTTCAAGTTTTTTGCAATAATTATTGGTTATGCCACCCCATGCTATTATTCCGTATGAGAGATGTGATTGGACTAATGCATAATATACTGAGACTAATTGTTTTTCATCTAACAAAGTTTTTAATAGTTTGATTTTTGGTAACACGCACCTCAGTTGTTTGACTAATTTGTCTGTGTGAGCATCCCATCTCATATGACAGTCCAATATTACCCCTAAATATTTGATATTTTGCTTTGACTGAATCAGAATCTCTGTGTTTGCGTCACGAATTGCTAGTGAATTAAAATTTGGTAAACTATTTTCATAGCTGACGAATGGTAGATAAAATGTTTTTTGAAAGTTTATGGATAATAGTTTCCTATTAAAAAAGTCTATCACCGCAGGCAGATTTAGTTATACTTTTTTAATGCTTCCCATGATTCATCCTCAAAGAAAATTGCCGTATCGTCGGCAAAACTTATGATTTTACCAGCACAGGGTATTTCAAATAATTTAGTTACATAAATAGTGAAGAGTAGTGGACCAAGCACAGTTCCTTGAGGTACCCCACACTGGACAGTTTGAAAGTTACTGCGTATATTCTCCAATTCTACACAATGTTGTCTCTCCGTGAGATAACTAGTCAGAAGTTGTTTGAGTACACCACGCATACCAATATCACTTAAGGTATCCAACAAATCTACATGACTAACTGTATCGAATGCTTTTGCCAGATCTACAAAGATGCAAAGCGACTTTTTTTATTATCCAAAGCATTATAAATTCTTTCTGTTAAATCTGCAATAGCATCCTGTATAGATCTCCCCTCTCGAAATCCATACTGCCCATCAGAAAGTAGGTTATATTTCTTTAAAAATGTTATTACTCTCGATTTTAAAATCTTTTCGTATATTTTCGCAAAATTAGATATCAGCGATATTGGTCTATAGTTATTGGCTTTCAGTTTGTCTCCAGATTTGTATACAGGTTTTATCACAGCAATTTTAAGCTTTCTTGGAAAAATACCACATTGAATAGACAAGTTTACAATATATGCAAAGGGTTCCGACACTTGATCCACTATTTGTTTCAACGTTTCACTTGTTATGTTATCAAACCCGGGGGATTTTTTATCTTTTAGTGATAGGATTAAGTTATTAACTTCGCCAGACGTAGTTTCTTCTAAATATAGAGTATTTTGTATACACTGTTCGTTTCGTCTCTGACAATATGGTACTTCTTGCTTAGCTCTCATCTTATTTATCAAATTTATTCCCACACTATTGAAAAAATTGTTAAATTCATTTGTTATTTGCTGTTTATCAGATATCTCCTCATCATTTTCACTAATTATTTGTTTGATGTCTGGTTTGCTTATCTTTCTGTTGCTAATTTCGTTTACACATGCCCACATATTTTTTGCACACGATTCATTTTCTTCTAGTTTCTTTTTATAATACTTTTCTTTTGCACTTGTTATTAAAATTTTTAATCTATCCCGGTATTGTTTAAACTCGTTCAACATATGCCTATTTTCTGGGTTTCTTTTCACTAATTTATACAGTGAATTTTTTTTATTAATTGATTGAATTAACCCATGGAGTTCTTTTAATATTATTTCTTTTGATTTTTGCAGTACTTGTACATTCATTTATAGATTCTGTAATGATATTTATAAAATTATCTGTAGCTTCTTCGACATCATTTAATCTGTATATATTTCCCCATTTTTCGGCTTTTAGTTTATTTTTTAACTTTTTATAATTTATAAATTTCATGTATCTATTTTCTAAATTTGATTTTTGTTTTTCTGGGTCCCCTAAAAAAATAATAGTTGCAAAATGATCACTGATATGTGTTTCGTAAATTACAGATGATATATTCTCAAGATCTTTATGAGTTTTAACAAAAATATAATCGATACAAGTTTTCGTTTGTCCTTGCACTCGTGTAGGACTGTATATAGCTGGTACGTAGCCATTCTCCGCTAATATATTGAGATATTCCTCAGAATAGTCAGTACTATTTATGATATCTATATTAATGTCGCCTATAAATAAACTAACTTCGTTACCTTTCTTTTTCTGTTTTAGATAGTTAATTAACCCTGCATTAAACAAGAAAGGGCATGTTGAAGGAGGTCTACAGAACCTTCAATCGAAAAGGAAAAAAAGTGATACAGAAGAATTAAACAAATTTATTTCATCCGCCATCTTTGACCGTTTGACCCTTTTGATTTACAGTTTCCGAGTTTGGTGCATTATATTCGACCATATATGAGTTTTATTTTTGCCAACTTTGGTGAAATTGCTCCTTCTTATCGAAAAAATTGAATATACTTATATAACCTACGTACTACCTTAGTTGTAGCAAAGAGGAGAGAGAGAGTTCAAACACCTATTGGATAACCATCGAACAATAAATTTTGAGTACCGTTTACGACGCACAGTGGGGCAAATAGCTCATTTTTTGGACAAAGGATAATTCTCAAGCCTGGAATTAATGAAACTCAAATTTTTTTTTTTTTAACTATTCGTTATAAAATTGCCTTTAATTCTATCGATCCCGAATTTTGAAATTTCAAAATTAAAGATGGCTAATCCAATATCGCGGATATAAATTTTGAAAGTAAAATAAAACTTTATCAAAAGATTGTTTAAAATTATAAAAAATTGTTACTTGGGGGGTTTTTTTGGTTTCTAATCTCATTTCTGATCCCCGAATTTTTGAATTCAAAAAACCAAGATGGCGGCCATAATATTTTTTAAATGAAATGTACATGCACAAACTGTTAAAAATTGTTACTTAGGACTTTTAAGGGTTTCTGATCGAGAATCTGAAATCTAAATTACGTAAAATCGTAATCCAAAATGGCGAATCCAATACGGCGGCCATAATATTTTTTTAATTGACATGTAAACGCGCAAATTGTTAAAAATTGTTACTTAGGGCTGATCATGAATCTGAAGTCCAAATTACGTAATATCGAAATACAAGATGACGGATCCAATATGGTGTCCGTAAGTTAAAAAAGAATAACAAATCAAGAAGGAAACTGTTAAAATTTGTTTTTCGGGGGTTTCGCAGTATGCTAATCTCGTTTCGGATATTAAAATTTCGAAATTTTGCAAACCAGAAAATTAAATTCAATATGGCTGCCATAAATTTTTTAAAAATTATGATGTACACGCGAAAATAGTTAAAAATTTTTACTTGCAGGTTTTTGCGATTGCTGACTACGCACTCGTAATTTCGAATTCTAAGATGGCAGATTCGAATATGCTATCTTATAAAAAAATGAGATAACCAATCAAAAATGTTGACATCTTTAAACCTAATTTTTAATAATTTGCGTATGCACATTTCATTTAAAAAAATATTATGGCCGCCATATTGAATCCGCCATCTTGGATTACGATATTACATAATTTAGACTTCATATTCATAGTCAGAAACCCTTAAAAGTTCTAAGTAACAATTTTTATCAATTTGCGCATATACATCTCATTTAAAAAAATATTATGGTCGCCATATTGGATCCGACATCTTGGATTTCGATATTACATAATTTGGACATTACGTAATTTGCACTTCACATTCATGATCAGCAATCCCTAAAACCCCCAAGTAACAATTTTTAACAATTTGCGCATTTACATGTCAATTAAAAAAATATTATGGAAGCCATATTGGATTCGCCATTTTGGATTACGATATTACGTAATTTAGATTTCAGATTCTCGATCAGAAACCCTTAAAAGTCCTAAGTAACAATTTTAACAGTTTGTGCATGTATATTTAATTTAAAAAAATATTATGGCCGCCATATTGGATCCGCTATCTTGGTTTTTTGAATCGCAAAATTCGGGGATCAGAAATGAGATTAGAAACCAAAAAAAAACAACCCCAAGTAACAATTTTTTATAATATTAAACAATCTTTTGATAAAATTTTAATTTACTTTCAAAATTTATGTCCGCGATATTGGATTAGCCGTCTTATGGTTGTAGACAGAGCAAATGAAAACCACCCAGACATGCGCAGATGACTGCGGGGTATTAACCAAGATGTTATAACTTGAAGCCCTTGTACCGGTAACAGCTAATATGAAATTCAACGAAGAATACAAATGGCCAGATCAGTAACTTACCAGTTGAGCAAAATTTAAGAGGAATATCATGAAGTGCACAAAGCTCATTCGCCATACTTTTCTCCATTTTTCATTGCGCCTCTGAGATATGCACCGTTAGGAAGGTAGACAGATGATTCGCGACGTATTGACGCTTTCGAGATGTGCATCTGGAGGCGTTGTGACAAATTCCCTGGACTCATATCACCAAAATCAAAGAGCTTGACGAGGTTGTGGGATTCACAGGTAACCGAGACAGGTCGCGTGATGCTGTTGGATGTGCCATACAGCAAATATAGGTCAACTAAAATAATTTGTGGATCAGAAAATGACCGTCACGACATTGTGAATAAGAAGAATCTATGTATTTGTATTACGGCAAAATAAATTGAAACGAGAAAAAGGCGCTTAACCAGTTTTTTTGTCTTGAAAGGAACATCATCATGTGTACCAAATTATATGTCAGAAGGAGGTATTTCTGAAATTTCACCATAATTGACAACCTTCTACACAAACTACGACAGTAAAGTGCCCCAAAGTACGTATTATAATTAAACAAGCAATAGAACTGCACAGGATTATGGAGACATTAGTGTGGGTGCATAATACGTAATATATTAGGACATTAAAGTTCTAATGGCCATTATTTCAACAGAATACGTGTTTGAAACTTTGATTAAAGGGTTATATTACTTAACCGAACTTTATATGCTTTAGACTTCCTTTGAGTTGTTTTATTCCTCTAATGCTCATCCCAAGAATGCATGTGAATTTTTCTAAAAGCAATAATAGTCTGGCGAATATATAGTTCCACCTCCGGGGCATAGACAATGTCTTAAAACTGCTATGGCGGTTTGCTGATAAAATATGTTGAAGAAATTGGCCATTACCTTAAAGACCATTGCATGTTTCAGTAGAAATTGTTTCAGGAAGGGATATAACATATTACCAATAAATTTCCTTTTTCTGTAACTACTACTATAGTCAAGTTATGGATACTGCTGCATAAAAATTCACATTTTCTTTTAAGCACAGTTTTATATTCAACGATATCTTCCGACTGATAGTTATGTACTAGCTTGAAATTACGTTTTATTGATATTTTGTAGTTTGTTGTTAAAACCGGAGATTACTCCAATAGAGAGCATCTGTTACTGACGTTAAATTTAATTTTCTGTTGATTTTAAAACTGCTGAGACTGGAACTCGGAAGAGTTTCAAATTGTTTTAACATTACAAAGTTTTAAAAGTCGATAATTTTGGGTTATGTGATTTACTTTCTTTTAACACATAATGGTAATATTATAAAATTATGTGAAATAATCAGAATAGGTAAGTTTTAATTTAATTTATTATGAAAATATCTATTTTTCAATAATTCTCAAAAAATTTTAATCCTAAATCTTGAATTCATCAGATATAATTTTTTACCAAAAACAATTAAAACACTGCAAAAAATATTTATTACAATAGACAAAGCACTTGATCCTACGAATAAATAAAAGGTTTTTCACGCGAAATCTAGTTAAATGCGAGTTACTTGTGCTGTATCAAATATACCCATGATTGAAAAATTTTTTCACTAATATCTCAATTGGAGAGACCAAAATGGGTTGAATCCCATGTAGGAACCCACATAACGAACACGTTGATCATCTTGCTAAAGAATCTGCCTTATCTAACGAACACTCAAACTTTAAGATATGTTTATCCAGACATAAAACATACAATTCATATAGAAATTATAGTTTAGATAACACGAGCCAATACACCCAAGTTATGGACTATATTCCCAAATCATCATAGTTTAAGAGCATTAACGTACCTAGAAAATTTATTACCACAGTTTGTAGAATAAGGTTCGGCCACGCTTGCTACCCAAAACATCTATATAGAATTGGAGTAGTTAACTCAGACATTTTTAGTACATGCGGCACGACGGGCAATCTAGACCATATTCTCTTTAGTTATCAGAATCACCAAACGGCTACTAATGTTATGTTAAAATATTTAGTTGATATTACTGTTCCTCTTCCAACAAATGCTATTCATCTATTGTTAAAAACATAAAAATCTACAATGTGTTAGTTAATTTTTGAACACTATTAAACTGTTGCTTTGATTATGTTAGCTTGGTATTCCTTAATTGTCTTTCCTATTGTGAAATATACACCCTTCCCGTGGTCTACCTGTATAATATTATAATAAAACCTGGACGAGAAGAGAGTGTCCTTTTGATATTCTTTTTGTGTCTTTTCTACTATCGTGTTAGGTTAATTTAGGGAATTAATTAGGCAACAAATACATATTACGTAATTGGCTAATGGAGAAAATCCAATGCCACAAGAAAAGACTCTACAATAAATACACACACCGACAAATTTAAAGGAACGGAGACAAATTAGCATTTTTCTAATTCATAATTTGTTTTTCTCATAACAAATTTAAAGGTCTAGACAGTCATGAATTTCTTACTACAATTTTTGTTTATTTTGTAAATTTTTATCAAGTTAGTCAATGTCAAATTTGATGTCAACGTGTAAAGATCTGTTAGTAGTTGCATTAAATTTGAAACGCACATTTTCTCCACATTCAAACTCGTATTTCATAAGTAATTGTTTGTTTTGTTTTTATTTACTATCGTCATCTAGATTAAGAAACAGTCCACAATGGATATAATTTATCACCGGCGTTAGGGCTGCAGTAATGATCGAAAATGATCGATCTTTCCAGTGATGTTGCCGATATGTTTGGTAAATGAAAATAGACGATTCATCGTAATGGTACATGTTGGAAGCAAACTGCGGAGATGTGAGAAGATAACGTCAAGGCAGAAAACGCTCAACAACGGCTATAGATAATCGATTTATAAGGTTTCAAACACTTCGAAATAGGCCTTGAATGGCAGTTCAAACAAGAAACCAACAAGACGTTCGTGGAACCAGAATAAGTAAACGTAGAGTTAAAAGAATACTCAAGGAAGTTGGTTTGAAATCGTATGGATCAAAAAAGCTCCAAAACTCTGGAGACGCCATTGAGTAGTGCAACTAGCCTTTGCTCGAGAATACCAAAATTGGAATGACGATCAATGGGGTCAAGTTTTATTCATGGATGAGAGCCGTTTCTGCGTAAATTCGATTGATGATAGGGGAAGAGGGTATCGACGTCCAGGAGGAAAAAATGAAGAATTCAATTTTACCCTCACTGTCTCTTTCGGTGGAAGCTCAATTATGGTGTGAGGTGGCATATGTTCAAGGGCACGCACAGAGTTGGTGGTGATTGATGGCGGCACTTTAACTGCAGATAGGTATATAAGGGATGTTCTGCAAGATCATGTGGTACTTTTCGCTTCACATATCGGAGATAATTTCCTCTTCATTCAAAATAATGCTCGCCGGCACACCGCTCGTTGTGTAATTTACTTTTTAAATCGAGTGGAAACACGAACATGATTTGGCCTGCACGTTCCTCGAACTTGAATACAATTAAATATGGATGGGATATGCTAAACAGATGACTTAGGTCAAAAATTCCTACTGTCCAAAACACAGAAGAAGCTGCTCTAATTGAAATATGGTATAATTTGCCTCAATAAATGATCTATAACGTCATCATAAGTATGAGAAGTAGGGGACACACGTTATTAAAAAAATAGTCCATGTAATTTTCCTTGAAATATTTAAAACAAATGTACTATTAATTTTTTGCAACAATGCTATTGTTGTATTGTTTTTCAAACAGGCCTCAGAAGGGCATGCAGTTTTGGAAAACAAATTGCAATTAGCTAGCTATTAGTTGGCTTAATCTTTTAGGCGATTCCATTCTTGGTTACGAGAAAAATATGTAAGAAAGAATGTCAATTAATCTAAATTCCTTTAAATTTGCCGGTATGTTTATATTTTCTCTAATTTTTGTGCGAAAAAAATTGACAAAAATTACAATAATGGTCTTAACAGAAAATTTTAGGATAGTTCCGAAGTAGATACAAATTTTGACTACAGTATTAATTTTTATGATGTATATATGATGATAAGATATTTTAAAAAACAAGTTTCAAGAAATCAAAATTTTAAAATTGGGAACATAAAGCATGTAAAACGTGATCAAGTCTATCAAATACTTTGTCGACTTGTGAGTTAACGTCTACAGCATCAGATATATAGATATACAGTGTGTCATCGGATTACCGCCCGGAAAGGAAAATTTGCCTGTTTTTTAATTTTCGGAAAGAGTTACCTTTCGTAAAAAGTTTCACGTGTTTAAACAATGAAATTCGTATACCGGGTGTCAATGAAATCATTAGACAAGCTAAAATTCAGAATGTGAAAGCTGAAAGGGGTAATATGTATGGAAAATTGACAATTTCTCATTTATACTTTTCCATCATTTCCGATTCTCTCAGATACGATTACAACTTTGAAATATTTTATGGTAATTTTAAGGTTTGCATCTAAAGTGCAGTGAATTCACTCAATTAATCTATCAAAATGATAAGGGAAAATTCATGAGTTTTTTCGACTTATTTTAGTATTTAGTTTAGTATCTACAACTATCCCAAATTTCCGAAATCGAATTTTTAAGTAAGTTAAATTTTTTTAGATATCAGAATCTTTTAGATATCCAGTATTCAATAATACTTTCGCAACGAATTAGTTGATAACTTCAACTTGAAAATGGGTTTTAGCTCAGTCATAGGGATTCCGCCTCGGAATGAAAGATAATAAACTGTAAACTTGTATAAATATTTGTTTTAGCATTTTATAAGTTGGCTCAAAAGTCTCATAGAATCTCGTGTACGCGAGTCAAGATATTCAAGGTCAAAGGTCACAAGAATCGGTTTTTGTAAATATCTCGTTTCCTATGCTCTAAATGACATTTTGATCTATTATAAAAGTTGTAGAGAACAAAATTCTCTACAAATTTTGTATCAAGCAATATTTTATACATTCAACCGTTTTTGAGATAGAGCGCGAAGAGTGGGGAACGCTTAGCCGTATATGTCATAATGTAAGGTCAACTGTGGAATCCTCCGATTAAAGAATTTATATCTAGATACATAACAGGCTATTTTTTCACTATATACCTTGTTTGCTCCTAACATAGTCACATTATATGTCCATTAAAAAGAATAAATGAACATCACATCCCATAGGCAACAGTGGCGTTGGGTGTGTAGAAAATATGTAGAATGGTAAATATTTTCATTAAAATGAATTATTGCAATTCCTGCATTACCGGCTCTTTATATAACGTGATGTAGGCATACGATATTACAGTGAGATAAAACAGTAAGATAAATATGTATTGAAAGGATATTAACATTTAATTGCTATTTACTTTATAACTGTAAACTGAACTTCATCATGTTACGATTATGGAACGATCGATTTTCTTCTTTTCTAAACTGCTTTCTGCAAACGGCACAGCACTTCACTATTTATTTGCACTAAATATATTGTCACTAAACTGTGTAAATATGAATAGAGAATATTATTTAGGTATTAAGCAAATCACAATTTGAAATAAAAAAGACTTCTTCACCACATTTTGATCGAAAAACACGAAAAACGCTTATTAACATTAATGGCGGATATACTGTCAAAAGTGTCAAACTGAGATTATGATAATACAAACTGAACCGATGGTGCCCGAATTGATCGCGAATAGATCGACTAGCCAATCAAGAACTTATGGGAAGAAGTGCCTTAGATTGTGAATCTTTCAGGATCACACAAAGTAATGCCATTATGTATCTAGATATAAGTTCTTTAATCGGAGGTGGAATCCAATAAATAATACGATTTATAAAGTTAATTATTTATTAACAATATTATAAGGATGAAAAACCTTGATTATTTACTATTTAACATGTTATGTTTGAAAATATATATACTTGGGACAAAATGTAACCCTGGAAAAGCAAAATAGAGATATGCAAATAGAGAGAAGGCGTCGATTGGGATGGGTAGCCTTCGGAAAATTAGCTATCATTTTGAAAAATAAAAAGATACCTCAGCACTTGCGATCCAAAGTATTTGACCAGTATATTTTCCCTGCCATAACCTATGGCTCAAACTTGGACCCTCACAAAACAAACAATAACGAAACTGGAAGTGACACAAAGGGCTATGGAAAGGACAATGATCGGTATCTAATTAAGACAAAGGAGAAGAAACGAATGGATCAGGCAGATAACTAAAGTAACTGACATAACAAAAAGAATAACACAGTTGAAATGGGACTATGCCGGATACATAGCTCGCATCAAGGACTTTTGTGCCAACTTATAAAATGACAAAACAAAGATTTATACAAGTTTACAGCTTATTATCTTTCATTCTGAGGTTTACCATTTTTTTTACCTTATATGATTGGATTATTGATATTAACCCAAATACATAAATACTTTGCATAATAATAAAAAACTCGAGTAAATACGCTTATCAAATATGCCGTGGATAGAAAATGGAATAAAATTAGATTTATCCACGCTTAATTTGCAATCCAAATTGAGACAACCTGTATATTGAGCCTTTGTAAAAAATATTTTGAATTACACCCTCTAAATTTAAACGCCAATAGGATTTGTTGCAAGCACTGATCACATTCATTCATTACTATCCCCATTTCCCAGCTAAGGTGTAGTTAAATTCTAAAATTTGACGGTCAATTTTAATATTTGGGTCAATTATTTAATGATGAACCATTTTTTACTTCATATTTTCCTCTAAAGTTAAAACTGAGTAAGTGTCAGTCTTAAGCTACTTTTTTTTTCCAAAATTTTTGTGTGTCCTGTATATCGGACATAGAATATCTCGACGTGAATTGGATTTTTGCGCAAGGAAAACTTTTTATAAACTAACTATTTCAGTAAAATAAGGACATACTGTATTTTGCGTTATACAAAAAAATTCTTTGAAAGAGATCTTCCTTGAAAATCCATGCTGGTATTCCGTAATGTGATTTTCAGCTTAAGAAACTTTTAATAGACACTTACATATTTGATAGGTAACAAATTATATTCATTCATGTGTTTGATTATAAAAATGTTCAGCTCATTTTACGTGAGCACTCTTGAAAATAGTAAAAAGTTTTTTATTGTCAAAGGATAAAAGTTCTGAAAGAGCTACAGTGTCCTAATAAAAACGTTAAAGTTGAAAGCTTGCGGTCGGATGTAGTGGGGCGATGTAAAATCGAAATTAAAAGAGCCGTAACTTTTCAAGTAACTTTAGGCCAATATTCACTGACGCATAGGTAATGGGCCGATAAATCATCAAGTCTATCGGTCATGGGCAGCTCTTAAAGCTCAGGAGCTTTCCCTCATTCACAAACTTTAAGAGCAATAATAAATCTTGAAGCTTACACGAACTTGAAGACTTTCGTTAAATAATGCAAATGCAGTCTTTAACATGCATATTAGTGAGGAATAAAATTGATGACGGTGTCTAAAATTCTATTTGTTTTCCACTAGAATTCACCATTTATTGCGGTATGCCTCGAAATTTGAATTTTATTTTAGGTCGAGAGGCGACGTCAGAAGACTCTATGTCGTCGAACGTCTGATTAATTCACGATAAATTCGAAAGGATCCAAAAAAATACTAAACCGTTGGTCTGCCTAAGCTTATCTTCGCTGGATGCATTTAATTAATAATAATAATCTTTATTTGCCCCAGAGGATAAACTCAATTACAGGAAAAACCATAAAAATAATCGTAAAGTGCTGAGTAGTAAAAATATTAAATAGGCAATAATACACGAATTCCAAAAACTACAACATTTCGAAATCTTGATTTACAATTGACTCCTGTCTAGATACCAGAAAAATAAACTCCCTGACTTTTCCCATATTTCAGAATTAAAACCTAATTCCCTGACTTTTTCAGTAAGTATACACCCTGATGATAGGAAATAACATTTCACAGGATTTTTATTAATTCCTCTAGCTAATATTAACTTAGTGTAACATTTTCGTACTTACAAAAAAACATGATGCATGGGCAGACCGACAGATAAACGGAAAGTTGTTCATAATTCAACACTATGGTGTAAAAAAAATTACATTTACGGTTTTAGAAATGTGCAGATCAAATGCAATATACTTACTCTTTCTTTTCGTATTTGCGAACAGTATAATAATAATTTGACCAATAAATTAATGTTATACGCATAGCATTTATTGGATAAAACAACTTGCGGAGTGCGCACTTTTGGTATGAATTTGGACAGACAATATATAATTTGAAACAACTTTTTTATTTCACATTTTGTTCCAAAATACAAAATATAATCAGTTTACTCTTACGTAATTTTAAGTTTTTGTAATTTTTGAGCGCCCCGTATAAAAAATATAATTTTTCTCAACGTCATTACTATTTTTCACGTAAGAAAAACTTTTACAAAGAATAACATTTTCTCAAAAAGTTAAAAATTTTAGCCATTACACCTATTGTAAACACCATCCGCGAACATACTGTATATGTCGATCATTAGTATATAATAAATTTGATACAACACATTGTGTTGTTACTGAATTGTTGAAAAACATAACCGTTTCCATATAGCACTCTATTAAAAAAATTCTTTTCTCAACAGTTAACATTTTAAAAATATTTTTTAATGCAGATATGTCATAATATGTAGACGTAACTAGGTAACAACGGATTTAACAGCCAAATAGAACAGTACAGAAATTATACAGGATGTACCTAAAATAGGATCCCATATTTCTACAGCTTGTAGTATTTGTCAAAATAAAATAAAAGTAAAAAAAAAATGACAGAACCCGACAAGTATTTTACTAAAAATTCACTTATTTCGGATCATTGCAATATTCAAATGAAATTTTGAATTTGGACAGACCATATAATTTGAAACAACTTTTTTATTTCACATTTTGTTCCAAAATACAAAATATAATCAGTTTACTCTTACGTAATTTTAAGTTTTTGTAATTTTTGAGCGCCCCGTATAAAAAATGTAATTTTTTTCAACGTCGTTACTATTTTTCACGTACGCAAAAACTTTTACAAAGAATAGCATTTTCTCAAAAAGTTAAAAATTTTAGCCATTACACCTATTGTAAACCCCATCCGCGGACATACTGTGTATGTCGATCATTAGTATATAATAAATTTGATACAACACATTGTGTTTTTCTACGACTTTCAAAAGAACTTAACTCATTTTCATTACATTTTGTGCGTAAAACATAAGTTTACGGGAATGGTGAAAAAAAAAGTAACATTATTTCACTCTGGCATATAGCTGAATCATAAGAGTGCATTGAAAACAATTGAAGTTGTCCGGTAATCTTCGATTTAGAAACGTCAAATTATAGACATTTATTTTTCCGTTTTTGATTCTGAAATTTATTTATTTTAATATGGAAATTGGGACAGTCATAGAAAAAATATTGTATAACACTCTTTATGCACTTGTTATAAATAACCACTTCTTGTCCGTTATATTCAACATTGCCGTTAATAACCTCTATTGATATCATCGCATGGTAAACTATATATTATGACATTGAACGGAGTTTGTGGTCGGTTCCTTGTGAAATATCTTGTAAATAATTCTGTTTTTTCTTATAATTAAATTCAGTTGCAGACTGGGGTGCCCCAGAGATGAAGATTTTCCTAATAAAATGTTTTCCTACCGCGCCTCCCAACCGAGTTACAGCCTCTTAAAGTGGGTACCTGGCAACCAGTTTTCTCCTAATAACCTTCAAGCAAGTTGACGTACGATGATCAAATTGTAGATCCAGCTCTTTATTTTGATGAGCTACATGATCATTAGAGCAAGTTCGTATTGATATGAAAGTCCTAAACAGGGTAGTCCGGTAGTGTTCAAGGTCAAATATTTTGTGTCTTGTGTCAAATTAAGAATATTGATTATTTATTGAAAATCTTATTAAAGGGTATAGCCGGAAAAGTTAGGGAAATGTGCCCCCGCACTTACTTAGTTAAAATGGCTTCCAGATGATGCAGTTTATAGAGTATATTACACGGTAAAAATTTTAACCCGCTACTGCCCCTACGAAGGTGGAGAAAAATAATATATCTTTAATTATTATACTTTTTTTTTCAGTTTCTATGCAACCGATCGATTTGAAATTTGGCACGAGTATTGCCTGCGTGGAGATAACTTACTCCAAAAAATCCATCGGAAAAAAAATATAAATTTTTTTTAGAGGACAAAAGGGTGGCTACCCTTCGTGGTACGATCACCATTCTATGATATATTATGTGTTGACACTTCGTGATTATCATACTAAATTGTCAGATTTTTGCTGTGGTGGAACAATATGGAAAAAAATAAAATTGGGTTAAATACAATATTTACACATGCCTCTTAGTTGTAACAGTTAATACTTATAGCCTTGTATTGTTGCATACCTACAACCGACCGCGGGTGCCAGTGCGATTTTGCCAAGTCTACTTTTTCCCCAGACGTACGGAAATTCGGCACAATCTGGCAATACCACTTCTGGAGGTTCCAGGGTTCACCCCCCAGGGGCGAAGTATTAACTCTCTAAGAGCTTGGAGAAATGTTTAGCAACGAATGATGTTCTTTGTAATTACTTTCGCATTACGACATCTAAAAAACGACGTACTGAATCAGATGAAGAAAGTGAGGGAACGATCGAAGAAGACCAGCCTTTTGTGCCTTCGACATTTTCTAGCACTACGATTAGTGACTGATGAAATAATGGAACTACCATTGCAAAGACTCGTAGTGAAACAAATACTGTTGCATATGTGGTGATGGTAAAGAACTGACCGTAATGCCTACTACTGCGAGACTACAGTGCTATCAAAACAAACAAATATACATCCCCCGAGGCAATCGTTGCTGTAAAATACATTTGATTTTTTCCCTCATTTTTGGCCTTGGATGGGTTCCATCAGCCAGCTACGCAGATGGATAATTTTTTATTTCAATATGGTACAGTTGTTTAACATTAGTTGTCGTTTGTCAATACTTATTGACTTGTGATATTGATTCCTAATATGCCTTTGTTCTTATAACCTTTGTGGTTTAACCTACTATCCGTGGTCCAGTCTATGTGTAAACTTAAGTCGCCCTGATGGATCCCTGGGCGCGAGATGTGTCTACATTTGATTAAACATCGTTTCTATAAAGACGTTGCACATCTGGAACCATATGCCAATTGTAGCTCGATTCCTAGATCGGATTTATGCATTCTATTAAATTCCTTAACCCCAATAACATAACAACTCTAAAAAGCTCTACAGACCACCGCGGTTTATCAGACTATCTTATTAGGGTTATGGTCATTAATTACAACCTTAATAATATACCAATGATACCATTCTGAGAATGATCAATTTGTTCAGCTTCCTAGCAAGTGCGCTGCACGCTGGCACCATATCGAACAATTTAGTAATAGGTCATTCTGTTATCATTATTACTACCTGTTTTCAGTTTTAATAGAAAAACAAGGACAGAAGAAGTTCTTGTACTGGAATTTTCCAACAGTGACTTTAATTCGTAAATGGCATCTACCGTTAAGCCTGTAAACGTTAATAATTGCTTCTCTGATAAACCGCAGTGGTCTGTAGAGCCTTTTACATTTGTTATTGGGGTTAAGGAATTTAATAGAATGCATAAATCTGATCTAGGAATCGAGCTAAAATTGGCATATGGTTCCAGATGTCTTCATAAAAGCGATGTTTAATCAACTGTATTTTACAGCAACGATTGCCTCGGGGATGTATATTTGTTTGTTTCAATAGCACTGTAGTCTCACATTAGTGAGTATTACGGTCAGTTCTTTATCATCACCACATATGCAACAGTATTTATGTGTAGCAACGAGTCTTTGCAATGGTAGTTCCATTATTTCGTCAGAGTCACTAGTCGTAGTGCTAGAAGGCACAAAAGACTGGTCTTCTTCGATCGTTCCCTCACTTTCTTCATCTGGTACAGTACGTCGTTTTTTAGATGTCGTAATGCGACAGTAATAACAATGAACATAATTCGTTGCTAAAATTTTCCCCAAGGTCCTAGAGAGTTAATATTTCGCCCGTGGGACCTCCAGAAGTGGTATTGCCAGATTGTGCCGTATTTCCGTACGTCTGTGGAAAAAGTAGACTTGGCAACATCGCGCTGGCACCCGCGGTCGGTTGTAGATATGCAACAATACCTTGTAAGTATTAACTGTTACAACTAAGAGGCATGTGTAAATATTTTATTTTACCTAATCTTATTTTTTTCCATATTGTTCCACCACAGCAAAAATCTAACAATTTAGTATGATAATTACGAAGAGTCAAGACATAATATATCATAGAATGGTGATTGTACCAGGAAGGGTAGCCACCCTTTTGTCCTCTAAAAAATATTTATATATTTTTTTCGATGGTTAAAATGGTCATAAAATTACTTTATTTTTTGGAGCAAGTTATCTCAACGCGAGCAATACTCGTGCTAAATTTCAAATCGATCGGTTGCATAGAAAGCGAAAAATAAATATAATAATTAGACATATTATTTTTTTTTTCCACCTTCGTAGGGGTAGTAGCGGGTTAAAATTTTTACCGTGTAATATACTCTAGAAACTGCATCATCTGGAAGCCATTTTAACTACGTAAGTGCGGGGGTACATTTCCCTAACTTTTTCGGCTATACCTTTTAGAAACTTTCTTTGCTCTTGTGATTTTTCATCCAGTTAGACCGGTTTCAAGCAAATTGCAAAAAACCAGAGGCATGCTGAAGTAACTTTATTGACAATTTTATTAAAAAACAAAGGCAACGTTTGTCAGATTCTGAGTTGTCAGATTTTGAATTATCTAATTAAAGTAGTGCAATTTCTTGAGAGTTATTGATATGAAAATGGTGCGCTACACTGCCGAAGATTATACCAATATGCTTTTTATCTTGACATCACGTCAAGGGAATGCAGCAGGTGCAGTAAGAGAGTATCGTATGGGGTACCTCAATCTACAGTTGAATTTAATGTACTTTCTTTTGAATAACCCTGTATATTTCTTTAAATTTCCATTTGAAAAGATTTTTATAAAAATTTAGTATGCCACATATGTGCGACAGTCTCTGCTCGTACAGAATGTAGTTTAAGATTTAAGGTATAAAAAAAATAACGATGGTTTTCGATAACATGGATGAAATACTGAAAATGCGTCCTTGAGGGGTGGTTTGCCGGGCATTTCCACCTAGGTGAGGTGGGGCAGACCAAGGTAATTTAGAACAATTAATATATCTCTATAATCCATATAAATTTTAGCGAAATTTTTGTAACGTGGGAAAGTTACGTCCTTATGTTCCGTAATTAGCTTAACTAAAAGCCTCTCGCCAGGATATGCTTACGCAGACCAACGGTTTAGTGTTATTTAGTATAAACATATTCTTTCGAATTTATTATGGATTAATCAGACGTAGGGTTTCCTACGTTCGTCTCCTGGACTATAACTTTGTGAACTCTAGCGTCGACAAGTGTATTTTAAAATTTAATACAGTTTTTCATAGCAGACTGAAGGCCATTTCTTTGATGAATATTTAAGGGGTGATATTCTTTCTCTTCTTTTCTCTTCTCCTCTGTTAAACACGTTTGCTGTTGAAAGACAAATAAAGAGTCATCCATATAAAAAAATGAATGCAGCAAATTCCACAAGACACATTTAGCACACCTGACAAAACACGTATCTTCTCTAGGGTGGAACACAGAAAACCAGAATTCATTTTGTCGGAAGTTTTATCAATCCATTTTTATTAGGAAGATGGCTTTTGACCAGAAGGACATATATTCCATCATACGACGGCAGAAATGAACCTCACTTCATTTGTCAGTTAGTGCAGGGGGAGGTGGTGAATAGGGGGTTAGAACTATGAACGATCGGAGCAGTCATGTAACTTGTATCAGATTTTTCATGAAATTTTTTGCTGTTCATTTGATATATTTCTTAAGATGCCCTAAAAAATCCAAAAGCACCGTTGACAGCATTTTTCGTGGTCAGATCTGGCGTCCAGGCCCAACTTCCCAAAATGCCGAAAAAACGCCTCCAAGTGCCATGATGGAACGTGGCGATTTTTTTTTAAATCGAAATATTCCTTAAACGTTGTTTTCATGAAGCTAAGGTACTATTGACAGCATTTTTTGTCACAGAAATGGATAACATGCAAGAATGGGTTTTAACAGATCGTCCAAATGATGCTGTTGTTTGCAGAGGATTTAATATCAGAACCAATCACAGCGGTCCCAAATTGAGTTTTTTTGGTTCAAAAATGGCTAGAGAGCTCAAATATTGTCGGAAATGAACAATTTTTGTTTAAAATTAAAGTTTACCGAAATTACAACAAATCCTCGGAGCCCGAATTTTGAAAAAAAAATTCCTTTTTTATTATATTAAGTTAAAGGCAAAAAAAATGGCTAGAGAGCACAAATCTTGTCGGAAATGAACTTTTTTTTAAAATTAAATCTTACCGAATTTCCAACAAATCTTCAAAATTCGGGCTCCGAGGATTTGTTGGAATTTCGGTAAGCTTTAACTAAAAAAAATATATTAATTTCCGACAAGATTTGCGCTCTCTAGCCATTTTGGAACCAAAAAAGTCAATTTGGGACCACTGTGGCAGCGGTCTAAAAAAGCTTTCCTCTAAAAATGTTTGTATGACTGTTTTAAAACAAATTTTTTGGAGATAACCAAATTCATGACCGCAGTTAGCTGAAATTAAGTAAATAAAACATACCACGATATAGAAAAATGCTGTCGAGTGTAAAAATTTTTAGTCAACAGCCATACAAATACTATTAGAGTAAGAAAACCTTTTTTAGAGCATTGGTTATGATATTACATCCTCTGTAAACAACAGCTTCCTTTGGACGCCTGGTAAAACCCATTTTTGCATATTAACCCTTCCTGTGACACAAAAAGCACGTTTAAGCAATATCTCGATTAAAAAAAAATCGTCACATTCCATCACGGCACTTGGAGCCATTTTTTCGGAATTTCCGGAAGTTGAACCTGGACGCCAGACCCGATCACGAAAAATGCTGTAATAGTTATTTATGTACCATGGCTTGTAAGTGCATTCTACAGGTCGAGAACATAGTGCAAACCGAAGCCCGAAAGACTGAGGTTTGCAATGTTCGAGACCTGTAAATACACCATACAAGCCGAGGTGCATACGACATTTTTTTAAGAAAAATTCATTCAAAATTATTATATTTCAAGATTTGTCGAATTCATTTATTAGTTGGCTTAGACTCTAATTGGAGTGTGTTTGCTTGCTGCTATGGTTACTGTCAATAAGTTGTCAAATTGATAACTTCATAATAATTTCCGCCATTCAAGTTATTTACGTGAGTTTTTGCAATAAAAATATGGATTATGATGAAAGTATCGGCATTGAGGAAGCAGCCAAAAAGGCGTGTGCTTCGTTGGTGCCAGAATTTCATTATTATTTAACTTCCTTATTTTACTTTTTTGCCCTAGGGCATAAAAGTAAATGTTGTGCTTTTTTGCCTATGGGCTGTGAGTGACACTTTCATAACACTGACAGACATAAAAAAATTACACTTACAGAGCTAGTAGTACCTTTTCCTGCACCTACTGACAAATATACAGCAAAAAAATAGAGTGAGGTACATTTCTGCTGTAGTATGATGGACTAATAGTATGAAGTCACCGATAGAAAAATCATTTTTTGTTTATGTATGGTATTCGTAAAAACAAGTAAAAAGCGCGAAAGGAGTGCCATTATTATACTCTTCGCAAAAACGAAGAGTATACTGTATTTGATCGGCACATTTCTAAAATCGTACATATCGCTCGTAGAGAAAAAAATTTCATATCATTGTGTTAGTGAACGAATTCTGAACAACTTTCAAAATGTCCGTCTGTCCGTCCGTCCGTCACGTTTCTTGTAAGCACGATAACTTAAGAAAGAAAAGTCCGATTGTATTGAAATTTGGAAAGTAAGTTAGTGTTAGATAGAGGAAGAACTCTATTATTTTTAAAGAAAATCGATCAGTAAATAAAAAAGTTATTAATTATTTAATATTAAAAAAACTATTCTCATTATTTTTGTCACTTGTCCTTAAATAGAAATCTTGCGAAGTGTTATCTCCAGAAACTTTTGCCTTGCTATCCAAAGATCGTGTGTTCGAATCCCACACAGGTTGGATTTTTTTTTTCATATAATTTTTTTCACAACAAAGATGGTATCACAAAATTTAGGATGTCCAAAAACTAACATTATTTACAAAAAAACTGCGAAGAGTATCCTATAGAATGTGTAACAATTACATAAAAAAGTCAGTAAATTGGCGAAGAGTACGTTTTTAGCTTGTTTCACTCTGGCATTTATAATAGCCGAATCATACGAGTGCATTAAAAACAATTGAAGTTGTCTCGCCATCTTCACTTTAGAAACATAAAAATTAGTTATTTCTTTGTCTTCCATTTGCAAATACATTTTATGAAAACCATATTAAAGTGTACTTATTCACTCTTGGGATTGACTTCCTTAAATAAGTACTACTTTATGCACTTGTTGCATAAATACCTATTTTTAACTTTGGCAACAGCAACGTTAAAAAAGTAAATTTGTGACAAGAAAATTTTAAATTTCGATGTTGTAGAAGAAATGATAAACTGGAAATGGAAAAACTGGACAATGAAGGAGTACGTCGAAAAGTGTTACTTATTTACTAAAATAATTTTACTTACCTCTGGTCCTTTTTAGTTCGTATCTGAAAAAAAGAATTTCCATATTAATTACTTTTAATATTTATATAATATTTAAGAAATTGCTTAACAATGCTTACTTATAATATTGAAAATCAGTACGTTCGGTTCGATCATTTGGCTGTTATATTTTTGCAATAATTTTTTAAATTAAATAGTTTTCATTAACAAAAATATATCAAATATGTATGTAATAATTATCGCAAAATGTACAGTTTGCGTGGTATGTGACCTATTTTCATTGGTAATATAATAAGTGGTACGCCTATTGTCAACATTTTTTTTCATGAATTTCGTCCCAACGACGAAAATATAACGAATGCAAGCACAAGTCATATTTTCCAAGGATTGGGACTGAGATGTGTTAAAGAAGATGTCGATTTTTGAGCGCATGATGAATTGTATTTAGAAAGGAAATATGAGTAAATAAAATATGTCCCCGGATGGGGTACCCCACTCTTGTAAACTTTCTTGTTTTTGATTTACCCAGAAAATGTCATTCTTTATAATAAGTTTTGCTTGTCTTAGGAAGTCATAATCAGATGCAAACTTAAGATAAATTTTATATATTCTAGAAATTAGAAAATAGGAAACCGACTTTAAGCAAACCACCTTTTTTTACATTTCTATTGAAAATTTTAGCGGATATAGTACAGTAACTAGAGGTTTTGACTTCGGAATAATGTCATATTGAACAGATTTCATTCATTTTTGGCAGTATAATAGTAAATGCTTCACAGAATAGTTTCTATATTGTGCGGGGTCTTGCTAATTTATAGGGGGGGCACTTAAAAAATATATATATTCATTGGAGCTGAAACGAAATCAAATTTTAAGAAGAAAAAGTTCTATGCAATTTTTCACATAAATTGATAGTTTTTAGACTTCAAAATTGCAATTTTAGCTTAAAAAAATGGTATTTCCAAACAGCTTTCGTCAAGACCTCGAAAAGTATTACTTTATGGAAAAAATGTTACAGATCAATTACAGAGAGTACAAACTGGGAATTAATTATATTTTTTGTTTGTTGATATAGGATTAATAATTTCGGAGATATTTAAGTTTATATTTGGTATCCAAGTGTTTCGATATTACCTTTCAAGTTTAAAATGCATTTTTTTCTAAAGCAAGTGCTTTAAATGAGCAAAAAAATTTGAGCAACTAGGTCATGGCTACATCTTAACGAAAAACTGTGTTTGAGATAATTTTTTTAAATTACTGGCTAATTAGAGCAACAAAATGCCGACGTTTTTATATAAAAAAATATAAATACGCACATTTTTCCGTCATAACTTCTTTATTTCTTATGCTACAGGAACGAGTAAAAATTTGAAAGCGCAATAAATTGTCTTTAATTTCATGTCTTAGGATGCGTGACGTAATTTCTGAGATATTTAATGTTTAAACTACATTTTTCGTCTTGCAAACGTTCGGACTCCATTTGTAAACTTTCATATTTCCGAAACTATTAAATCTATGTAAATAAATAAACAAGCAAAATTCATTATCAGTTTATGAGATTTATTTTTGGTCTCTACCCATCTTTCAATAAAACTAATATTTATTCAGATATTTGGAAAAGGAAAAAAAATTAAGTTTTATCGAAAATACCTTTAGAGTTTAAACTGTATTTTATTCTAAAGCAAGTGCTGTATACAAACCAAAAAATTTGAGCATCTACGACATGCTATATATTAATGTGAAACAGTGTTTGAAATTCCTTTTTTTTAATTACTGGCTAATTACAGTAACAAAATGGCGACGTTGTTATTAAAACAATGTGTAGACGCACATTGCTTCGGTCATAACTTCTTTGTTTTTTATGCTACAGAAACAAATAAAAAATCAGTTGAAAGCTTAATTAATAACCTATTATTCTACCTATTAGCGTCCTTGACGTAGGTGTCACAGTTTCTGAGATATTTAACTCTCACTCTAAATAATTATTTTATGAACACTTGGATGCCAAATGTAAACTTAAATATCTCCGAAATTATTAATCCTACATTAATTAACAAAAAATATAATTAATTCCCAGTTTGTACTTTCTGTAATTGGTCAGTAACTTTTTTCGATAAAGTAATACTTTTCGAGATACTTGACGAAAGCCGTTTGGAAATACCTTTTTTTAAAAGCTAAAATCGCAATTTTCAAGTCGTTATAACATAAAAAAACCGCTGCCCAAGGAATCACTACTTCCACATCCAGATTCTCTATCCAAGTCACTCACAACGAAAAAACTTTACATGTGAAAATAATTATTTATGGAACTTTAATAATATAATATTTGAAATCCTCTACCCCAAAAACCCATAAAACGATACCCCACATCGGTAGTGGGGTGGGGGTGGTGGTAGGGGGGTGGTAGTGGGGGTTGGATGAAGTGAAAAAATATTTTGAGGTTTCTGGTTCCTGTACATATACTAAATCACAATTTTTTTTCATCCCCTTTAATAAGGAGGTGGGGGTGGTAATGGGGGTGGCTAATGCCAAAATTTTTTTTGAGACCTTAGCTTCTCTTGTATATACTAAATACCAATTTCATGAACTCTTACCTGCTTGATTTACCCATTTACCCCAAATTTATCCCAATTTACCCCCCAACCCTTCGACGGAACAAGATGAAAATATAATCTAGTTCTAGATCTCGTTAAAGTACATATGTGTACCAAATTTCAAGTCAATATCTTAAACGGTTCCAGGGTAAACGTGCGCACAAAAAAAAGTTACAGACAGACAGACCGACGACAGACAGACCGACAGACAGACAGAAATTTTTTTTCGCTCAAACTTAAAATCTCGACGTTTCATGACATTTTAAGCCTATTTGGACAATAAAATTTTTTAAAAATTATTTTGTCGTTACTATACTTCCACTGGACGTGGAAGTGATTATCAATTTATGTGAAAAATTGCATAGAACCTTTTCTTCTTAAAATTTGATTCTATTTCAGCTCCAATAAATATATATATTTTTAAGTGCCACCCCCTATAAATTAGCAAGCCCCCGCACAATATAGAAACTTTTCTGAGAATTTTGAATAATTTTGTTTTGGGCGAACTGGACAATAAAAATTTAGAATTTAGAAGAAAAATAATTTTTCAGCAAGATTGATGCCCAGAACATTCTAGTTAGACAATGGTTAGACAATCACTTCCACGACAGGTGGATTGGCACCAACAGCATGGCCGGCCCATTCGTTAGATCTAACTCCTTTGGATTACTTTTTATGGGGGTATTTAAAGCAAACAATATATGCAAACGATTTCGAAGGCGACGTAGATTTTTTAAAGCAAAAAATTGTGGATGTTGTTGCAACCATAAATGAAGATGTGATGTCATATGTCTGTGAATAATTAATAGGAGGTTTACATGTGGAAGAAGAAGAAGGAAATTTAATTTTGTTTGAAAATTGTCATGTTCTTATTTTGCTACTAAACTCCGTATTTAAGCTTTTGTTCATAATTGAAAAAACTTTGTTAAATACATTTTCAAGTCAACATATTATTTGAAAAACCCCACTAGAGAAAACTGAAATAAATTAAGCAATCTAAAAGGTTACATGATGTTTTAAATATATCTCGAACGCTGTAAGAGATATACGTTCTTCAACCGTCATTTAAATTTCTCAAAATTGTCGTATTCTAATATCATTCTCACAACTGATACGAACTTTTCAGAATTGTCTATAAGGTGACACGTGACTATCACATGAAAATATTATGCAAAACGTGAAATTAATTACCCCCCTTTTGGTTTCCTAATAGCCAGAGAAAGAGGCACTTTTACTTTGTGTTTCATATAAAACCTTTTCTATAAAATTTTTACTTTATCTTAACCTTATTGACATTTACTTTATATCAGACCTTTACCAATATTAATATTAATATTAATATAATTTACATGAAAATCATCATTGCAATCTACGTTGAATTTAGAAAAAAATCGTATCAGAATGAAGTTAGATCACTCAGTGACATTCATTTTATAACTAGTTATAAAAAGAAAATATTGTCAGAATTAAAATGATACCTATTCAAAAAGTTGTCATATCCGCACAAAAAATAGTTACAAGTTGCTGTACACATATTTTTTTTAGTTTCCTACAGGTTGCAAACAAGTACAAAATGTTCCTTACTACTCAACCATCCTAAGTTGGCACTTAGCCGCGCAGAGAAAGAAGAAATATCATCACTGTTGGATAGAGACAAACAAGCTTTTTTAAGCTAGCTAGCTTAAGAAGCTTAAAAACTTGTTTGTTTATGTCCAACAGTGACGATATTTCTTCTCTCTCTGCGCGGCTATGTGCCAACTCAGGTTGGTTGACTAGTACTAATAATAATAATTGTTATTCGGTTCTTTTGCTGTAAACACGCACTGATTGATTAATAAACTTGTAATATTACAACTAATTCAAATACCATAATTACAAAACTATGAAACGATATATCAGAAAGTAATTACTTTGTATCTTTTTTCTTTGTTTTCGTTTTAAATTATAGCCTGTGCAAAATATTTCTAGGTAAGAGAGAGGATATCGGAGTTAAAAAAGGTAATCGAGCAGCGTACGTCGGCATGAGATGGTGATATCGCTTTCTTGCGCATCATTTTACATTTACTATTCATACTAGTTTATTATTAATAATAAAAACCGCTGTCCAAGGAATCACTACTTCCACATCCAGATTCTCTATCCAGATCACTCACAACGAAAAAACTTTATATGTGGAAATAATTGTTTATGGAACTTTATTAATATAATATTTGAAATCCTCTACCCCAAAAACCCATAAAACGATACCCCACATCGGTAGTGGGGTGGGGGGTGGTGATAGGGGGGGTGGTAGTGGGGGTGGATGAAGTAAAAAATATTTTGATGTTTCTGATTCTTGTACATACACTAAATCATAATATTTTTTCATCCCCTTTAATAATGGGGTAAGGGGTGTAATGGGGGTGGCTAATGCCAAAAATTTTTTTGAGACCTTAGCTTCTCTTGTATATACTAAATGCCAATTTTATGGACTCTTACCCGCTTGATTTACCCATTTACCCCAAATTTACCTCAATATACCCCCCCCCCCCAACCCTTCGACGGAACAAGATGAAAATATAATCTAGTTCCAGATCTCGTTAAAGTACATATGTGTACCAAATTTCAAGTCAATATCTTAAACGGTTCCAGAGTTAAAAAAAGTTACAGACGGACTGACAGACAGACAGACAGAATTTTTTTTCGCTCAAACTTAAAATTTCGACTTTCCATGACATTTTAAGCCTATTTGAATAATAAAAATTTTTAAAAATTTTTTTGTCGTTACAACACTTCCACTGGATGTGGAAGTAAAATATAAAAATGGCATTACAGGACTCACGAATAATGAGGCAAAACTTTACAAGATTAATAATTATTGTAACAATTACATGAGCGAACACATTGACATATCCCGTGCTATTGAATTAAGTGATACTGCGATAACGCTACTTGTATTGTATGCAAAATGTATTTTCGGATTAAATTTCTTATTAGAAATAATAAAGAATCCCGCAAAGAGTAAAAGGAAAAGTTGTTAAAATTATCAAATGATAAAATAAATTTATTTCTTTGTTGATTTTTCATCTATTTCCTCGATCCCTAAATAACGTTCGATAAGTGCCAGTAATAATATTAATATTCGAATCTTCTAACCACTGCTCCGCCTATCTAAGAATATTTTTATATTGTCTAAGTCCTATTTGCATATTTACAATAGAAGAAAGTTGCGTGTAATATGATGACACGCATCTATATCAATTTCACCTATTTAGCATGACTACAAAACCACCACATGAATACAAATAAGTCAAAATACGGCAATATCAACAATAATGATCCATTTTACAATCCATCCATCAGGCCTAAATATGTTTCGTGATTCATTACGGTTAGGAAGTTGGTATTAAAATTGCAAAGGTGTTAAAATATAGACTGACGTTTCCGGGTGTTCCTTCACAGCTCATTTCCTGCCAAGTATTCAGCAGAAACGGAGAGGAGAATAGGGATAGCAGGATAGTTTTATCAATAACATTAAGTAATTGCTTATGCGTATCACATTGCCCTATACATTATTCCGAATATACTCCATTTCCAGTCCTAAAGATCCTTGTATAGTCACAGGAGGCGAATCGAAATTTACCTTAAGAGTTGATTTGAATTTAGGCGTAGTTGATGCGCAAATAATTAGGACGTTCATGTTATTTGATTTGATTTTCGGACAATTTAATTAATTCAGATGCACTATAAGTGGACAGTAATTTTTTAATATAAATAATTTAGTATTGTAAGTACAAAAAGCTGCCTCCAAAACCAGTAGCACTTTGGAAGAGAAAAATCTATAGAATGAAACAAAATAGAGTTAGTGGAGTTGCTAAGCATAACAATCGTTCACTTTGTGATACTAACATGAAATTTGGCACAGAGGTAAAGTTTTTCTTGGCGAATAAAATGTGATATAGTGCCAAGCGGAAAAATTTTTTCTTCGGCGGCCATCTTGAAAAAAATAAGTTTGCGGACAGTTTTTTGGGATTATCTTGAAAACCGTCTACTTATGACAAAAAACTGAAAAATTGAAGAACACAAAATTCACTACAAAATAACATGTATACTTTTTTGTCATAGACCAAACGGTTTTCCTACAATTAGGCCAAATGATCAGCGGTACGATTGTCAAGCATTATTTAATATGACGCGCACAGATCGTTTAGTATGTTACCGACAGTATTATTGTTATGGGTAATATCATACATAAGAATAATATATTAGTAACAGTAATGATAATATTAATAATAATAATAGTCATCCAGATCCTGATTCTTGGGGGTGGAGATTACCACCCTCTTTGGACCACATCTCCAGAAGTTACTTCAGCTTGTCAAGAGCTGGTTTCTTGTAAATGTCGAGTTATATGTAGCAAAAAATGTTCATGCGCTCGTGCAGAGTTAACATGTACGGTACTGTGTTTATGTGATGGAGACTGCTGTGAAGTCGACAGTGACTGAAAATTCGTTTCTTTGCAATTTTATAAAAAACCACTAGAGTAGAAATATTTAGTTAAAATAAAGCTTACAAAAAAATGTATTTAGGTACTTTTTATTAAAAATAGAATTATATTACAGCTATACTTAAATATATAATCTCTCCGCCACTGAGAAAACTAATGGAGTCACAAAAAAACTCACTACATAATTTTTGTAGAAAATTTAGTTTACTTTAATTTGCGTAATCACAAAAATACTGATACAATTCGCCGTTTTCGAGATAATGTCGAAGTACTGATTTTTCTGACGATTTTGAGGTTATAACGGCTGAACCAATTTTTTTTCTGAGTGGCAGTATATCCCATTTTGTTCGTCTCAAAAAACTGTCTAATTTCAGGTTAGAATCACAATCTGAACGATTCTTAAGAAAATTCGAATTAAGCAACTCCACTAAGTAAGTTATGTGCATATTAAATATTTAAAAAAAAAAATGACAAGAATAGACAATTTATTTTCAAAAATCAAAAAAAAATGTATGTGACTGTCTCATATTCACAAATTTATACAATAAAATAGTAGCAATAAAACTTACAAATAAAACAATACAAGGTACTATTTCATAATGAAAAAAGTATTAATTTACCAATTACACCAGTGGAATATACAATGACGAGAGAAATTTTCAGTAGAATGTTTATTAGATTAACACAATTCGCTTTTAGGTGGTGCCACTGAGAGATTAAGTAGACAGCCATTATCTCTCTAATTTTTATTGTTTAAGCAGGTATTGGTAGTCGGCAACATCTCACTGCAACTTTCAATAGTTTCGAAATATTCTTATAAAAAATGTATTAATAACATATTAAAATATAATTGACATATACTTCAGTCTACGTGAAATTTATTGGAATCTAAAAACACACTATATATTGAAATTTCGATATTTACACCTCCGTATTTATGTGTGCTTGAATAAACCCTAGTAATATTTTGCTCTAAAATTATCATAAAACATAGTTTATATACAACATGATAATTTAACGCCTCTGGCGATCACCCTATATGACTGATATGGCCTAATTTCAATAGGAAGTATTTTACCTTGCTATTTGACATGTGTTCCATATTTGGAATAAAAGTACAATGTCTAAGGAGAAGTTATCGTGTTTAATAAGCATTCGCAGTCGGCGACGCCCAGCTTCAGCTTTCATTCTTTGTTTTACAAAAAAAAAATACCTTAATAATATTTAAATATATAAATTAATATATTACATCACTGTGCATTGCTGTTTCGATATTTTTGAAGCTTCGTATTCTTATAGGTGTATATAAAAGCCTTAGTAACATTTTGACCTAAAATTATATTAATACATTTAACTAACACATGAAAGTTTACACATCTCGGCATAAAATTATGGCACCATTAAACAATCTAAACTTACTTGATGATATGTGGTATAAATTTTATAGATCATACACGGAATATTTTTGAGTTGTTGTTTTATGAGAGATATTGAGTATAAATTTATGATATTTTTGTAGCTCTATAAATATTATCATTGAGAGTTTTCATCTCGATGTATTTAGTTTACCAAATTAATACTCAATCATATTCTTATAAGTTGTAAAACGTGCTCAAATTTTGATCAGACGTCATCTCAGGAATCTATGCTAACCTTGAATCACTCTTTCATCGGCATAAGCAAAGATACTAATACCATCAGTAACAGTATTTATGAACAGATCATTTACTAATTTATGAAAAGTACTGGACCAAGGACTGTTCCTTGAGGTACGTCACACATTACTGACGATTCTCTTCTCCTTTCATTTTTTATTACAACATATTGTTGCCTATCACTTCTCGGATGAAAATAAGTATAAAAAATGTTAAAACACATTTTAACCATATTGTACCAAAAAAGAAAAAAGGTATTTTTGATTCTGATATCACAGCATTTTTAGGCATCCATGACTAAAAACAAGAGAGTGGGGCGTGCTAATTAAAAGTTATAGGTATATTATACGTATATATTCATTATGAGAGACACGTAAGCCTGAAAAACTGTGATAACAGAAAGAATAATAATTTTTCTACTTTACTTTATCCTTTTTTGTCATGATATCGAAATCAAATCTCAGTCTCTTCTGATCCCCGGATATGCAGCCTTAAGCTATGTTTATGAAAAAAGCACGTCATAGATAATGTAAAGTCGTGGAAAGCAAGAAGTCAGAATATTAAGTGAAGGAAAAGTGTCTGCAAAGTCGATTACAACATTTGATTCACACAAACACAGAAAGCGAATTAGAAAAAAGCGTGTAAAATATGAAAATATTGCAGCCAATGGCCTCATTTAGTATATTTTTTTCCAAAAAATGTCTTAATTTTTGACAGAATATTCTAGGATCTCTATCGGCTTTAAAATTAATCAAAAACATCGACGCTGGGTAACGTTATTCACTTCCTAGTTGTATTTTCATTCCCCTCTTTTCGGCACTTATATACTGCATACTTTTGTGTTAAAATACTTCAATAGTCTCCAAATCACCTGGCAGATTAGACAAATTGCCGGTTTCTAAGAAAGCAAACGCACCTTCTTAACAGACCTTCGTATACAGTGACGTCAGCACTTTGAGGGCATCGGTTCGTTTTTAAAGCAGTATATTTCTGAAATTACTTATCGGATCGACCTCAAATTTTCAGTGTTATAATTATTCGACGATTACTTCGCATAAACATACTAAAGAGTGAAATATGAAATTTGACTAAATTACCCCCATTGGAATATTTTTCTTATGACAAAATCATGCAGATATACTTCATAAATAAGACAGGAAAATAATAATTTCTGTTATATTCGTTTGCGACTCTGATGCTCAAAATGTAAAAATTTCCGACTACCAAAAATTTATCAGAGGTCGTTCATAAATTATATACATGGACAAGTACGCTGGTGAGCAACTACATGTAACTCTCATATACAACAAAGTGTAAACGTGCCGAAGAGAATGAAAAAAGGAAACGCGGAATATTATAAATATTTAGAATAAATAAAAACGAACATAAATTGCGTTATATAATTTTATTTACGATTCTGCGGAAAACTTAAATAAATGATATGAATACGGTAGATATGCTTGTATACGAATAAAAGACATTAACTGCAGCGCACTTTCATAGATAATATATTTGACAAGCATTTAAGAAAAAAACGTCTTACATGTCAATTACACGCACATTTTTTTTTACAAAAGGTGCTGACTCCGTCGATTTTCTCTGCAATACTGGTTTGAAAGAAATCATAGAAAGTAGGTAATGTATCATATATCTGTATTGATTGTTTCGGCTGCTGTTTATATACTCATACTCCATCTTGTTGAAGGAGGCTTCAGCGCTCCAAATTCTTATATTACACGAATTAACATAATCACTGACATGAAACCAGACTCGTCGGAAAAAATTTTGCTGTCAAAATTGTTTATAAATGCATTCTACGTAGATAGTCGACTTCATGGAGTACATGGACGTAGGTAAAGGTAAGGTTATTTGAAATTAAGTGCGGGCCTTTCTTCAAAGCAGTATGGCACGTGCCAACTGACAATAGAGTTACAAGCTAGAACAGGCACATAAATTTTAGGTATATTTTTCGTGATTTTTCTTATATTTTCACTAAAAATCACTTGTCAATATATCTAGGATCTACTAACCTTCTCAATTATAATCAATATGGCTTTCGAAAATTTTTTTCATACTCGCTTTTAACAAATTAATATCGATGACAAACGGTGGATGATTTGAGTTTGTCTGTCTATCTGTCTATCTGTGTAGGAAATGTACCTCTTCTCAGTTTTTAGATGCTAAAGAATTTGATTGCGTATCCTATGACACATTCATCCATAAATTAAGCTATTACAGCTTTACTGAGGCAAGTAGAAATATTTTAAATTCTTATTTGAATAACAGGTAACAATTTGTTGTGCATAACGGTATTAAATCTCAATCGGAGAAATTAAAACATGGTGTTCCCCAAGGATCCACCCTGGGATCTATACTTTATCTCGTTTATATTAATGATTTCCTCAAGGCTCTTAATAATATTCTAGCCATAATATTTGCTGATGACATCAATCTAATTATTTCCAATAATGATACTGATATCATCGATTTGCTAAATGAAATGCTAATAATTTATGCTTAAATGATTTTTCTGTCTTCGCATTTTACATTTTACTGTAATCTTATTTTTATATATTTTACTGCTTTTATATCATGACTACGCACTCGAGAGACAAGCACACTTAGGCTATTATCTTGCAATCCTGGATCTGATTCCTGGTCGTGGCAATTGAATATTTTCAGAAAAGGATGAAGTATGAAAGATTTGAAAGAGAGAGAAAATACCATCACAAAATTAAATACCTAGCGTTTTTATTTACATGAGCTATTTGACGTAATTTCTTTTCTAACGCTCATTATATTATCTTTACTAACACGTTTCTGATGATTGGAAAATAAATAAGCAATAAAGCAATAACACTTAGGGACTAATCTATTATTTCTTTAAACGAAGATAGATGTGTAAATATCCAACAACTCGATCGATTTCTGTACTAGCTAGTTGCCAATTCAAGTAAGAAAACAAATATGGTTAATTTTGAAATTCCTTTGTTATAATTAACATTAAAAAAAGCTTCTTCGTATGCGATGTACTTTCTCATGTTATCAATAACTGCCTCCGAAAGAAATACTTGAGTTTTTTAGATAAAATTCATTATATTTGCTATAATAAAAAGAACTTCCATTTTCTCTTGGGTGTCGTAATATAACAAAAAAATATATATAAATCAATTCTTATCAGAAACTTGTGAAGCAAATATAACGCCACTGCCGTCAAACCTACGCGGATCTACAGGCATTTATTTATAACTTAGGTTCAGTAAGTCGGAAAATACGACTGTCAGAAATTATATCCGGTTTTAGCGATCGTTTAGACACGAGCAACAAATGCAGAGGGTTGAGTAGATAGAACAGTCTACGTCGTTCTATGATACGATGATTTCATAAAACTAGGAAATTTCGATCGTAATGCAGACATTTGTCAAACATCTTTACTAAACATTTTTGTACTATTAAAAAATTTAATTGACTGTACAGGGACGTCTCATTAATAAATAAATAAGGTCTTTATTTGTATTCTCACAATGACGTTCAGCTCTCTGGATCTGCTCTTACAGACATTTATAGAAATAATTAAACATAATATAATTTATAATTAAAGAGACGTACTTACACATTTTTAACACCCGACCCCAAAAGAAGGGTGTTATAAGTTTGACGCGTATGTTTGTTTGTCTGTCTATCTGTGGCTTCATATCTCTTCAACGGGTGATCCAATTTTGATGTAGTTTTTTTATTTGAAAGAGTATTTTGTCGAGAAGATTATAGGCCATATTAGATTTCGATGTTTGGTCGCCATCTTGAATTCGCCATGTTGAACTTCTCTAGAAATTGTCCGATTGAAGTAAAATTGAAAATGTGCAGACAATTATGGTAGCCGAATATGATTTAGGCCTCATTTTGATTCGGTCATATGAAACTGGTACGATTAGATACATTGATCGGGGATTTTTAAAAATTTTCAATTTTACTTGTTTGTGAGATGTCAGCTATTCACTGGTTTGATAATTTCTTTTTTGTAGTTGAGGTTTAACAACAGAACAGAAGCAATGAGCTATATTACATACTGGAGTGAGCCCTAACAATAGGAAACGATTGTTTTCTATAAAGAGAGAAGCGTATATAAGGAAGGTACTCTGTCTTCCTCGCACATGTAAAATTATGGGATCATGCTCTCTCTATTGCTTCCGTGAGCCCCCTCTATCAGCGCATACTCCAATATGTTATTCAGCTCAGTGGACAGAGGGCTTCTTTATGCCAGCAGAGATAGAATTGTAGAAAGATACACTCAAAGAAATAGTATGGGTAAATTCAACAAAAAAAAAATGGTTAACTAACAATATCGTTAATTTTGTTAAACCAAACTATATTGATGGTATTTTTAAACAAGAGGTGATTGTTATTTTAATTAATAAAAAGTTGTCGTACAACAAAACAAACATTAACTTAAAAAATAGATGAATAAGACTATTATTTTGTTCGTCTGACTATTATTTTGTTGAATTCTGTCAAATTAAACTAGATAATAGTATATTTTATTTTTAACTATTATCGAATTGTAATTCTAACCCAGTATTAGTGCGCTGTACTATTGTACTTAGTAGACAAACCAATATTATTGTCGTCTTCTAGAAGTTCTAAAAGAATTACCCTAAAATTTGCTTGCTTACCAAGTAGTCTATTACAGAAATTATTCCCAGATGACGCCACATACAAAACACTAACAATAATCCATCATGCATTATCTTGCACTCTTATGAATTTATAGAAAATTAATAACATTATTGCAGTGTTCAAATTCTCTCAGGGATCATCGATATATTTGGATGGATCTTATAAACGATCTCTAATCTTTGGTTTGGGTGGTCTGATGTCTCAATACTGAGATTCTGGCTAACCAAAAAAAACTTCATCATACAATAAAGTGTAGATCAACCTAAAAATTAGTTGGTGAACAAAAAACAAAGTCGTTGTACTATTTAATTGTAGACCAAATTGAAAATGGTTAGTGAACATAAAAAAATGTCATTGTACTATTTAATTTGTTACAAGAAGATATGATTATTAAACTACTATTTGTTTACGGAACCAAATAAAGTTGTATGACTATTCTTCACTGATTGATTTAACTATGAAACTAGATAGGCGCGATTTCATAAGCTCTTTTTGGTTGAATTTACCTATCATTTTCTTTGAGTGTACTGCTGAATAAATAAAAGATCTAGGGAAGAGAGTAAGTCGATATCGGGGAATTAACAAGTGAATATACCTCAGATTTATTAAGTGAAACAAAGGTCGTAAAGATAGTGGAGTTAGAAGTTTATAAAGGTATTGAGGGATATGATAGAACGCACTGAACGAATTTTGTTATCCCTACCTAAACTCTGCCTCGGTATTTGGAATAGGCCCTTTGTCACTATTCATACTATTTTTACATTTCGCAATTTTTAAGCTTTCAAAAACATCTAACTGTCTGTTGTTTGTTACATTTCTAATTAACCTGAAATCGCCGGGCTATCTTAAAAAAGAACTATATTTTAAAGATAAAAATGAGCAAAAATGAATTTATCAATTTAAATCAAAATCCTAGCTTATTACTTCAAAGGAAAATAAATAATACAAAAAAAAAATGTTCTCTTCACCAGACTAGACCAACATATCTATACGTTTTTGGGGTCGCTGAATCCGAATCCAGGGTCTCTTTGACCCCATCAGGTCAGGGTCAAGGTTAATCCAAGGTTAAATTGGGAAAAACCGATTAAGCGAAGAAAACAACGATTTCTGTACGTTTTTGGGGTCACTGAACCCGAATTCGGGATATGCTTGACCCATCAGCTCAGGGTGATGGTCAATCCAAGGTCAAATTGGGAAGATACCTTTTAAGCGCAGAAAGCCACCATTTTTATACGTTTTTGAATCCCAACTCCTGGTCTGTTTGACCTATCAGGTAGGGGTCAAGGTCATTCCAAGATCAAATTGGGGAAAACATTTAAGCTAGAAAACCACAAAAATATATTTACAAGTATTAAACAAGAAATTTTATTAACAGTCTTTAGGAGACGCGACGAGCACTCTCGAAAAGGATATAACGAAATGACCTCATATAACACTGAAAGTTTGGCGTTCTAGGCCACAATGTAAAACAAAGTTACCGGAATTTACCCAGGGACTATTCTCAGTTGCCGGTACACACAAGGGAGAAATGTTTCTGTACTTACGGAACTGCAGCAAAATGGACGAAGACACTGAAATTGGTTACCAAATCAAATTTATAGGTCGGTATTAGTTGCAACCTCAACAAACTGCATAACTATATCCATTATAGGTATAATAAGACTGACTTTAAACTTAACTTTCTCATTAACTCATTTAAAGCACACCCCCCACAAATGCTACTTTAATTTGGAAACGTCTATACTGAACAGATTTTGGTGTTAAATTCTCAACTACTCGGTAAAATTCACCAAAGAAGTTAAGTAAGTTAAGTAAGTATGTAAATCTCAAAACTAACTAAACACTTAAATGGCTCAAATTCCAGCCATAATTTTAAAGACCGCCCAGCTTGCAGCCGATACAGATAGTGTCTATATAACATTAATTTGCGGTTTTATATTCTCCCCGCTTGCACCCTACTTTCTAGGCCAAGCGTCCAGATTATGTCATATCTGTGCGTTCTTATCGGAGGAAAACTTCCACGTTGGTGCTTGTACCCGTTATTTACCGTGAAAGTCTGGAATGTTTAGAATGTCGCCTCGTAAACAACTGCCATGTACCGTGTGCGTCACAAATGTACACAACGTGTTAAATATTTTTTTGGTAAAACTAACAAAATAGGTAATTTTTTGTAATAAAGATATAAAATAATGGATTTTAATAAAAATTTATGAATACTTAAAAAGTTGACCGTTACAAGTTATTGACTATTCTGTGATTGTTATTAAAGTCATGTTGGACAACACTAGATTTTTCAGTTTTTCCACTTTTGAAACTTGGATCTAATTTCAGTCATTTTTAAAGCGATGCCATAGGTGCAAGCTGAATGAATGATAAGTGATAGGTGGTTATCGCACACAACCAAAATGAAAATAAGAAAAATATCTCTTTGAATAATTAAGTAAAGTATATAGGAAAAGATGGCCAGCCTCTGCCAGAATAACGGTAAAAGAGATGCTAGAAGGCTTTAATGGGCCTACCCCCGTGCCAAAACTTGTTTAAATAAGTTTCCTATAATGTCAACAACGCTACATTAAATGTGTCAGAAATTTTCCGAGGGTACGAAGAATTGTTTATCAATTTTTAGCAAAAAATGACTATTTTTTACCATATCTCACATTTGATGAAGTGATTTAATGACTTTGTACTATATTTTACAACTGATGGGTAAAAATTTGGGTAGAAGCAAGCATTTTCTAAAATTCACGAAATATCTTGTTTACACCGCTGTTGAACTTAGAAAAAGTGTTGGACGAAGGTTGTGGAGAATTATCTTCTCTTCTGTAATATAACTATCTTGGTCCTAGGACAAACCAGGGAATAAATTGCTAAAGAACTGATTTTTCACCATCACTTTAAGATGGTGGCGCGAGCGGCGGTTAGCTGACTTTTAAAATAGGATGTTATTTAGGATCCTTACCTACGTGACCCTTCCAGGTTGGAAACTCCTAGATCTGATACAATCCCAAGACTACCTGATGATTAAACTAAACCGCCCTTCCTCGAAACCGCTTTGTCTTGGGTCTAATTGGCAAGGGAATCATTTTTATGCTACAATAGCCAGGAGGCCAAGATCAAACTTTAAATTACTGATGACGTAAAATAAAGGGAGGGACGAGCGCAGATGGCTACTCTCTTTCATAATACGAAATGTCAAACAACATGAGTGGCGATTATTATTTGGTTTCAGCGAAATCAGCGATATCGCTCTAAGATTTGCTTATATACTAGCTTTCACGCAAAAGCTACGCAATCTTAGGCGATGATTGCGTGGTGAATATTACATCCTATGGGAAGGTTGTACAGTAGTCGGACCTTTGTCTATTAGATGTTAGGTAAGTAAAGAATCCGTACTCTTCAACAGAGAAGAGATTAGGCAAAATTTTCAGGTTTGAGCCTGTTGGCGTTGGCGATTTACCTTAGTCGCAAAAGTAGGCCAAAATTAATGAAATGAAACAAGAAAAGAGTCTGATAGAGTTTCACACCGTGTTTCCGAAATAATAAAAAAAAAACTGGCTGTACTTTCAAAATGGCGGCCATATGTTTAAAAAAACTGTTGCCAATGTTGTTTTTGTCAATTAACACAAAAACTAAAGAAGATGGACAAAAACTTTTTTTCGCAAAAAACAACGTGCATAAAATTTTCTACAATTTTGTTCCTATACAATATATTGATAGGAATTACCATTTTCCGGAGCATTTTCCAGATAAATGAGTCCAAAATTAAGAAAACATGGAAATTCATATATCGGTGAATTATTTGGAGGAAATAATTTTAACAATTATTGTAATGCGTATAATATAACTTTATATTATTAACATAACAAAACATAAAATAAGCTGAAAAAAATTAATAATAATAATAATAATAATAGTGATATTATAATTTGCAGACATTTATCTCGAAAACGTTAACAATGGGTAATGAACAGATTAGGGTTAAAAGTGTTGATAGTGACGTCTTTTAAATTCTGCTGGCTTATTCCAATAAAATTAAATGTAAATTACTCTTTGATACCGGATTTGGCAATAAAAGAAGGCTTATTAACATATTCGCATTAGCATAAGAATACGGATCTCAAAAATGTTCGGCATTACTGAGCCTTTATTCATTTACTGGATGCGACTCAGTCAGGACCTTTAAGGGAAAAGAAAAGATATAAAAATGAAAATGTTACTTTCTCCCAAATATATTCGAACATTTCAAGATTTGGGGAGCAGCTGGAATATTGATGGTAAATTAGTCGCATCATTAAAGCAGTTTACATGCGCCATATATGGATCAAAGAAATGAGCTAGAGTGGACGAGCTTCGCCTAATTGCCATTAGACAGAAATGTGGTGACAAAGATCTTTATCAATTTACATTCAAGTTGATTTTTCTTCGATTCCACCAACAAGAGCTTGCCTTATCGAGCGTATTAAAAGGAGTGTTTGCCAAACGTGTATTTGGCGATTAGCCGATGAAAGTATTCACAATATTCTAAAGCATTGGAATGATTATGGACGTTCAGCAGATAAAATATGCCTCAATCGCTTACTGAAATTCCTCAAGAGATAATTCCAAATCAAATCATAATTGATGAAAATGAGGATGACAACGATATCATAAATGAAGCAATAGAGGAAGAAGACTTGGAAGAAATATTCGATGTATCGGGAATCTGAAAGCGAATGAGGTGTTACTTACGTTTTATATTGAATTTTATATTCTATTTTAAGAGCTAAATCATTCATCTGGAAAATGGTAACTCCTATCCTAATTACTTCCACGTCCAGTGGAAGTATAGTAACGACAAAAAAATTTTTAAAAATTTTTATTGTCCAAATAGGCTTAAAATGTCATGAAACGTCGAGATTTTAAGTTTGAGCGAAAAAAAAAATTTCTTGCTGTCGGTCTGTCTGTCTGGCGGTCTGTCTGTCTGTAACTTTTTTTGTGCGCACGTTTACTCTGGAACCGTTTGAGATATTGACTTGAAATTTAGTACACATATGTACTTTTACGAAATCTAGAACTAGATTATATTTTCATCTTGTTCCGTCGAAGGGTTGGGGGGTAAATTGGTGTAAATTTGGGGTAAATGGGTAAATCAAGCAGGTAAGAGTCCATGAAATTGGTATTTAGTATATACAAGAGAAGCTGAGGTCTCAAAAAAATTTTTGGCATTAGCCACCCGAATTACCTTATTAAAGGGGATGAAAAAAAAATGTGATTTAGTGCATGTACAGGAACCAGAAACCTCAAAATATTTTTTTACTTCATCCACCCCCCACTACCACCCCCCTATACCCACCCCCACCCCACTAACGATATGGGGTATCGTTTTATGGGTTTTTGGGGTAGAGGATTTCAAATATTATATTATTAAAGTTCCATAAACAATTATTTTCACATACAAAGTTTTTTCGTTGTGAGTGACTTGGATAGAGAATCTGGATGTGGAAATAGTGATTCCTTGGGCAGCGGTTTTTTGTATAGAAACAAATTTGTAGAAAATTTTATGCACTTTGATTTTTGTGCAGAAAGTTTTTCTCCATCTTTCTTAGTTTTTGTGTTGAATGACAAAAAACAATATTAGCCAATTTTTTTTTATAAACGGCCGCCAGTTTGAAAGTACAGCCAGTTTTTTTGGGACATGTCTAAAATTGTTGTTCCTTAGGCTTTAATTTTTATGAAAAACATCGTCCTTAAGGATCGGGGGGAGGGGGGAGTGCATGTACAGTTAGGGTGGGCTCCCGTAATACACTCTTTCAGGGTTCATAGTAATTTTTTAAACTTAAATTTCCTCACTTTTCCAAGTTTTCCAGGACTCTTGGAAGTTTTTCCCAGGTCTAATAAAGAAACACTATTTACTGTTTAATGAAATGTTGGAACGTGTAATTCGTGGTTTTATATTATGAGCGTTAACAATTTTCACGTTCATATTAAAAGCTTCAATATTTTTACTATATGCAATAAAATTTATGTTTTATTACTATTTTAATTAAAAGAATATAAAGTCATCTGCACATCCTCAGTTACTGAGGTTTAATGTGAGAGGGCATTTTCGAAGCTAAAGATCATAAAGACAAGGCTAATAAATTCTCTGTCTAAGAAGTTGGAATCATACATGTTTGTTATTCACTGAAAAGGAATTATTAGATGAATTAAATGCAGAAGCAATTATTGACAGATACGCACAATTATCTAGCGAATTCAAACGATTATTCTTAATATATTAGACTGTATGAAATATGTTTTTGAACTATCTCTTAATTCGTGAAATGTTCAGTATAACTAATATATTAAAAAAATCCACCATTTATTTAAAATTGAAAAAAACAAATAAAAATTTAATACAACAATCGGTATGTACATTTATTATCTACTGTATACTACCAGTAATATGTACACTGTAATTACTAAAAACATACTTTTATTTTAAAAAAATTTAATGTTTTTGAAAATTTTGTTTATTTCTTTTAAAAATAAATGATATATCCATATACTTATGTAAAATTAGATTTAGTGTACATTTCACACATATAAATTTAATATAACGTTTTAAATAAAGACTGCTGAAAACAACATTATCCTAATGTAGGTATTTAATTAATTTATATTAAATTTTGAATTAAAAATAATTGCCGCAATTTATTGTGGTAATGGCACTTGATTGATTATACAGGGTGTAATCAGTTTCATGTCATTAAAAAAAACTGGTGGTGGGGAACGACTAAACGAACAAAAAAACCTTATATAACATGGGGTCAAAAACCCATAGTTTTTGAGAAAAAAATAAACAAAAATTTCGAAAATTTTCAGTAAAATTGTTCGAGAACTGCTGGAATGTTGAGATAGGCTTTTATATTCGTGTATGTCGGGGCCTCTAACCAGCAAATATGCTAATACGGCTCAATCGCGTTCCTTTGTTAGAGGCCGCGCGTCGAGAAGGACACAAGTTGATAGTCACACTTTTATGTCTTTTTAAAATTAGGTAAGGTAAGGTCTCTAGTGGTGCGGTATTGTAGTTTCTGTGAACATTTCGTTAAGTACACACGTGGAAGCCGTTCCTTGTTTTGTATGTTACTCTGTTCTTCTGAATTTTGGACCACGTATTTACAGTTAAAATTTATTTTATTGACTTACCGTTCAACTCGTTAAGTTCTTGATTACGTACAGACTCTACTTGTTCGTTATTTTTCTGTTTGTTGTGGATTTTGGACCAAGTTTTTATTTTTATTTTCTTTATTGCCAACGTTAGTTAATAGTTTAGTGTGGTATTTTAATATGCATAGAAACCATAAAAAATGATCCTAATTTACCAAATGTGTTGAACGTGGTGCGTATGTGCCGAAAAATGTATTGATGTAGACGGAAGCCATTTCGAACAATTTATGTAAATCAACAAATTTATTGGTAAGTTCTAAATTTACCAAATATTCTTAGTTTCCGATACCTGATCGGCAATTCGTTAAATAAATCAGATTTTTTCCTAACTTAAAATACACATAATTGTTTTCTGTTATCGTGTACCTCATACGTTTCTGGATGGACATATCAGGGGAAACATCCTGAGCACCTATCCTCTGAATGTTCACCAGTATGCCTATCAACCTGGCAAATCAACAGAACTAGCACTAAATAACCTGGTCGGGAAAATCACATAATCTCTTGAGGAAAAAGAGATTGTGGTGGCAGCATTCCTTGACATCGAAGGAGCATTCAACAATGCATTGCCCAACTCCTTATATACAGCTGCGGCTGCTAGAGGGGTTGAGCTAACTATAACTGGCTGGATTCAAGCTATGCTTGAAAACAGAATCATAACGACTTCTCTACAGGGAGAAACGGTCAGATTCAGGGCCGCAAGAGGATGTCCACAAGGCGGGGTTCTTCCCCCCCTTTTATGGTCACTGCTTGTGGATGATCTGCTGGCCATTCTCTCTCTGTGGGAAGCAGAGATTCAAGCATATGCGGACGATCTAGTCATTATGGTTAGAGGAAAATCTGAAGAGGTACTCTCTAATACCCTTCAAGAGATGCTAAATACAGTCCATATTTGGTGTGAGAGGGAGCAGATGACTGTGAACCCCCACAAAACTGTAATAGTACCCTTCACCGGAAAAAGGAGGCTGAACAATTTAGTGCCGCCCTCCTTAGCAGGTGAAACTATTCCATTTTCGGGGGAAGTGAAATACCTAGGGGTTACACTAGATAAATCACTCAACTGGAACTCCCATCTGGTAATCCACAAGGCGTGACTCTCCTTGTGGACATGTCCCAGAATTTGTGGAAAAACCTGGGGGTATAGGTCCCCAACAAATATACTGGCTATACGTTACGGTCATAAGACCAATGATAGCGTATGCCTCCATAGTTTGGTGGTCGAAAGGGCTACAACAAACGACCAAAGCCAAACTCTCTGGTCTACAGAGACAAGCGTGTCTGGCAGTAACTGGTGCGATAAGTACCACACCGTCAGTAGCTCTGGAAATCCTCCTGGATCTACTCCCTTTCCACATCTACTTGGAGAGAGAGGCCAGGTGGGCAACATACAGACTTCAACAAGCGGTAAATAATATGCCGCAGGCTAGCATCATGGAACGCAACAGGCTGTCAGATGACATGGAGTGTCATGGCATCCTGGGAATGCTTTCAGATGTGATGCCTACCGCGACCAACTATGAACTGCCCTTTACCGTCCTTTTTCCTGGAAGAGACGAATGGGATCGGAACAAAACTGACCTACAAAGAGCAGACATCTGTTGGTTTACAGACGGATCCAAAACCCCTGAGGGAGTTGGAGCTGGAGCATACAGTCGCAACCCAAAGGTAAGAATCACTTCGAGAATGGGTAATTATGCGACTGTCTTTCAGGCAGAAGTTCATGCCATTGAACTGTGTACAAGGAGGCTTGAGCAGATGCATCCTAGACACAGATCAATAAAAATCTTTTCAGACAGCCAAGCAGCTCTTAAAGCTCTTGGCTCACATCGCTGTAATTCTAAATTGGTCTGGAATTGCCAAAAGGCCCTAGCCCCATTGGGCAGATACAACAAATTAACTCTGGTCTGGATACCGGGCCATTCTGGCTTGGAGGGCAACGAAGTAGCCGACTCCTTAGCCAGGGATGGTGCGGTATCAAAATTTATCGGACCGGAGCCAGTGCTTGGCATATCGGCAAGCACTGCGAAAACAACCATCTTGGCCTGGACTGAGGGGAAAATCCTCCAGTACTGGCAAGAACTACCAGGATTAGTTCATTCAAAGGAGTTCATCACATACCCTTTGAAATCAAGAACTAAAAAACTATTAGAGTTAAATAGGTTACACCTAAGAACTCTAGTTGGCCTATACACTGGGCACTGCAGACTTAACCATCACCTACACAGACTCGGAATAGCGGACAATGCTGAATGCCGACTGTGTCTGGAGGAGGATGAAACGGCAACGCACATTTTATGTACCTGTCCTGCTGCAGAAAGAACCAGATTCTCACTTTTTGGCAAAGGGCAACTGCTGCCAGAGGATCTGGACAACCTCTCACCCAATAAGGTAGTCGACTTTATCAAAAAGCTGAACCTATTGGGTGAAATATAATTAGGAGTGAGCCACAATAGACCAGATGGTCGCGATGGAGGATCTGTTACTAGCCCACTCACATATCAACCTAACCTAACCTAACCTCATACGTCTAGCTCTTTATTTCCCAATGTCATGCAATAATTATCCATTTTTTAAGCTTTTAACCCAGAACACTCATTCAGGTTACAAATGTTAATAAACCACATTTAAATCTGATAAATTATAAACAACAATAAAATATTTTGTTCTAAATTAAAAAAACACACATGTTAAGAAATGCTGTATTTAACTTCTACGCCCACCATTTGCTTTTGCAGTTCTGCAAAAAGAGATAACGAATTATTTACATTTTTATTTGAGGCACTCATCAAAGGTGCCGCCTTCCTCTGCTTTGAACCGCCGCGCCGCGACGGCCGGCGGAACGAGTCGGTGGGTAATTTTTGCACATTTTTATGACAATTTAAAAGTTGTATAATTGGGAACTACTACACGTCCATTGATTCAGAAAGGCAGTGGTTCTCAAATGCTTCCTACCCTAATATTCAAATTGTTGACCTAGGTCAGTTTTTTTCAAAGTGCCCCTAGGGGGAAAAGTCATAAAGGTTTTTTGTTTGTCTAGTCGGTCCCCATTATCAGGTTTTTTTAATGACATGAAACTGATTACACCCTGTATAAACGATTTACTTTCTCCACTACCACAGTTATTCAAAGTAGATTATAAATTTACTTTAGGAGCATATTTAAATATGAAATTAGATGATTCCTAAATTAATTAAGTTACTTTCCATTCTCGCGCTCTCTAATTACTATTCATCTAGGATAAATTTGCTTTATCATCAATGGCAAATGCAATTTTCTCGTAAACTGGTCTTTATCACCTAGAATGAACACTGCGTTCTGGTTGTGGCTATTAAAACGTTTGTCGCCCATTCCCCCAGCAAACATTCTGATGCTTTTAAGATAGTAATTTACTAAAATGAGAGATTTATAGTGCTATTCACTTAAAGGACACTGCACGTTTCTTATGTAAATTGGCTTACAGTTAAATTGGCTGAATTTTAATATGTTGTAAATTTCGACTTTCTGATCAAAAGCACTCAAGGGCCCAACTCGATCCTATTTCTAGTTTCTGAGATACAACTATAAATTCTTGTAAAATTCGGTACCTTGTTGAACTTTTAATTTATTGATGGTTTATTAGAGGCCAAAGGTACAATTTCCGAAAGTTTGACCGAATATTTCTTTCCCGGCGCCTTCGCCACATTTTAAAAAAAATTATACGCTATTTTCATTTAAACAACAAAGGTTTTTAGTGCAAAATATTATAAAGGGCTATTAGAACATACCACAATATGTATGGAAAAAATTATGAATTCGAAATTTTTTTAATTGTACAAGAGGTCATTCTTGTACATTTCTTGAGCTGTATCTCGGAACCTAGACATATTATAGCTTTTGATCAGAAAGAAGAAAGTCGAGATCTACAACATATTAAAAATTCAGCCAATTTGACTGTAAGCCAATTTAGATAAGAAATGTGCGGGGTCCTTTAAACAGGATATTTTCATACCTAACTAATTATAATGTACATTTTAATGTTCTAAATATTCTCGCTTATTTCGACGTGAATTTCGCTAACAATGTTGTATCATGTAAATTTAATGACAAGCCAAATTGTTGAAATTTTAAACATAAAATAATTAGATTATATATTTTATGTATATTATATATTTAAGAACTTTCTTATCAACATATTTGGGTGTGGAACAAATCTAAATTAACCTAGTAAAAACTTAGTCAGTAAAAATCAAAATCATTCTTTTAATAACATTTTTCTGAATTCTTTTACTGCAATCGATATTCTAAAGGAAAACAAATATGTGTCACATGTATTTGTACCGGTAATGCAGCAGTCTTTACCGTAGCGCCTTAAGTGAAATTCATGGACTGCTGGAACAGTAGGATTCCACTCCGACTTGAAATAAAAAATAAAATTGGAAAGGTCCATTGGCGCACGGATAATTTTACTTTTCACCCATTTAAACGATATTTTCGTAACAAATTTTGTAGGCAGAACTTCAATATTCTAAAGAAACATTGGTGAAAAGATGAGATTAACACAAATTTTAAACTGACCCTTTACTTGACTCATTTCCCATTTTACTGAACATGTTAAATTCTAAAGTTTACTTTCATTATACAGTTTTTTTCTAAAAAGAAACGATTTTTCCATGATGATCATACGAAAAAGTGGTCAAAAATTGAGTAAAAGGACACTTGTTGTTTCTAAATCTAAATAAAAATATTAAAACATGGGAGTCTGGAAGTCTAACTAAAGACACGATGAAATTAAAAAATGTTAATAAACTATTTTCAGTTTTCCGTATCCTAAACATACCACATCAAAAGCCAAGGCTGTACAGAAGGGGGTTACACATTTGGAAAAACGCAGACACACATCCACACCCATCGGTGTTGTCAATACCGGGGCTGGGGGTCGAACCCAGAGCGCGGTAGACAGTCGATCAGCATATTCGTCACTGAATGCGCCTTAACCGATTGAGCTACCGCGCCGGCTAATCCTAATTAGGTGTTTTCACTTTATGCCAATTTGCTTTTTTGATATAATTAAAATGAACTAATTGATGCATGCAAGTAACAATTTAAATTCCTTTTAGGTTTATTTAGGTTTTATCAGTGCTTAATGACCTCTTCATAAATCAGTGATTTATGCCAGATATAATAAATGACAAATGCACTTAAAGATAGTCTTGTCTTAAATAAAGTTTTAAAAATGCTTTCAAGAATTTACATAAAACTAAATTATCTTGTAGTCTTTATTGATTTATGATTAGCTTATCAAGGTATTTGTCAAGCCTTCAAAACTCTCTAGTTGTTAGGAGGATGAGTTTTATTGAAGAATTTAGGAAGTGTTGAGGTTTTATAATCGCTTTATAAAATTATCTTGGGGTGGTTATTAATGCTGGCCTGTAAATCTAATATGTTATGAGATCACTTAGTTTCGAGTCAAACCTTCATAAATACAACTTGTTAGAGTTTTAATGAAATTGGCAAAAACCTATAATAAGTCAGGCTTAATCATAAAAGGATTTGGTATCTCTTTGTCTAGACTATAGTGTTTTAAAATAGGCAGTTTTAAAGCTGTATTAAGAAATATTCGCGTTGGCATTTCATGCATGTATAGATGCCGTGTGTATGTGGATGAATAAACACAATACACATAGTAGACAATCTCCAAATCCAAAGACAAGGTTGCCTAGAAGAGAGCAGGCAATATCCATTACCGACCGACATTGCGACATGGCAAGCGGTACTACCAATAACTTTTTACAAATGTGACAAAATCTTAAAATCAAACCGAATTTTTAGGTTAGGTTTTACAGGCGCCATAAATTCTGATAGGTCTTAAAGCTTGCGTTAATTACTTAAAGGGTTTAGAATAGGTTTGAAAATAGTTTTAAAGAATATATTAAAACCAATGAGACTTAAAATATATTTCCACAGGAACAAATTGGCGTACTTAAAGAGCAATTGGTAATTTAATAGACACTTTAAGACAAAACACGTTAGAAGTAGAATTATTCACTACTTTATGCTTACAGCCACCATTTCTAGCAACCAAGCAATGTATAGGGGTCAGCCATATTTGGAGGTTCCAAGTTTTGGTTTTGTGAAGGTTTTAAGTCAACGAAAAGAAAAATTAATTATCCATATACATTTTTTTATTTATGTTAGAGAGTGCGCGAATTTTTAAGAATTATCTGACCATGTGTTACAGTAGACTTAGTCTCGTTGAAGGTTTTAAACCCAATACTTTATTTGTAAATACTCTCTTCTCAGTATTCGCCACATGTTCATTTTATAACTATTCCTGGTGGCCCATATATTGTGTGGATGATGTGAGTGTGGCAATAGATTTATTTGCTTTTATATTTACTTCATTAAATAAAACGTTTTCGCAAAGCATTTGTGTGTGCCTTTTAAATTTTAATATAGTGTTTATCCTAAACCAAATATAGTTTTATAATACTCTTCAAATATTCTACAAGTAAACATTTAGATGATTCATTAAAACTTGAAAGCTTTAATAGTAGTTTTAAAAAGAGGCATGTGGGTCTTTCTCTAGGTGGGCACCTGTACTCTTATAAGGGTTTTAAGTCAGTTTATAGAGTCCTTCCAGACCATTTAAATCTATAAGTGGTCTTCGAAATAAGCTTTAATAATATCTTATAGAGTATATTGAAACTAAAATTGTTACTCGCGGTGACGTCATTGGTTGCATTAATTTAACTAACTTAACCTCAAATTTTAATTTTGTAAAGTTCTCTTTTTAATGCTTGTATCCGAACATTTAAAAATTCACGCATATGATGTCTCAACATTGTTGAATAATAAAAATAGGCTGCTAATTATTAGTATACTGACAGCATCACATGCTATATACGTATATACGACATATATCTTGTGTGCTCCTCAAGGCATTTTTTCACATTTCGACTAGTTTATCTATATACCATTACAGTGAACTTAATTTCTATTGTATTAAAAATAAACAAGCATCGTCATAATAATTGTTTGCTTTACATCTTGCATGTTTTGAATAATTCTGATACGAATTGCAGTCTAAATAAAAATATATATCATCATAGGTTAGTATTCGTTCCGCAGTATTACCTTGTGAATAACGAAATACATTGCATCGAAATATTTGGAAGGAATAGTGGGATTTACATATACATTTTCTGTGTCCTATTTAGGCGAATACGGGGAACCGCGCTTCATCATTCATATGCGCGCCAATGGTCTGGCGGTGTGGTGTAAAATACGTACAAGTAAAAATAGTAAAAGAAAAACCCAATACATTACATTTGATATTCGCGGCGTCACCTCCGGGATGTGAGCAGTGGAAGACGTCCACATATTTTAGTTTGAGTGTACACAGTTGGATATTTTATAAAATTCCAGGTGAGTATCGCGGCTAATGCGATAAATGGAAACGTGCTGAACCAACGGGGCCGTTAGTATCAATATACCCTAATGAACCAATTTACTGGGTCAGTTACTTTCGATTTCAGAGGTTAAACTGCAAAAAAAAGTTAGACTTTTTATACTGTAGAGCGCACGTTACTTAGAGCCTATAAACACAGAAATACTAATCCAATTTTGATGTAATATTAAGAAAGTAATATACAGGGTGTTTACCGATGACTTGGAGAAGAGGCAATTTGTTTTTATTTATTTATTTTTACTTCCACATCCAGTGGAAGTATAGTAACGACAAAAAAATTTTTAAAAATTTTTATTGTTCAAATAGGCTTAAAATGTCATGAAACGTCGAGATTTTAAGTTTGAGCAAAAAAAAATTTCTGTCTGTCGGTCTGTCTGTATCTTTTTTTTTGTGCGCACGTTTACTCTGGAACCGTTTAAGATATTGACTTGAAATTTGGTACGCGTATGTACTTTAACGAGATCTGGAAATAGATTATATTTTCATGTCCCTCCGACGAGGGGTTGGGGGGTAAATTGGGGTAAATTTGGCGAAAATGGGTAAATCAAGCAGGTAAGAGTCCATAAAATTGGTATTTAATATATACAAGAGAAGCTAAGGTCTCAAAAAATGTTTTGGCATTAGCCACCCCCATTACCACCCCCACCCCCATATTAAAGGGGATGAAAAAAAAATTGTGATTTAGTGTATGTACAAGAACCAGAAACCTCAAAATATTTTTTTAACTTCATACACCCCCACTACCATCCCCCTATCACCACCCCCACCCCACTACCGATGTGAGGTATCGTTTTATGGGTTTTTGGGGTAGAGGATTTCAAATATTATATTATTAAAGTTCCATAAACAATTATTTCCACATACAAAGTTTTTTCGTTGTAAGTGATAGAGAATCTGGATGTGGAAGTACTGATTCCTTAGGCAGCGGTTTTTATTTATTTATTTAACGCCGGCCTATTTCGCTACCAAGGCCTAACACTGACGCACAGTGTGGCATTTACGAGTTTTTTATGTTAAAATTAGACTCCTCCTTTGTAATTCAACCAAAATCAATCTATTTGGACTCAAAATTTTCGTAATACTGAGCACTTTAATGAAGAATTGCGAAAATTGCAATCCAGCTTATTATTTTTGACACATGACAGCTGTAAAAAGCTTGTAAAAAATGTGAAAACCCCATAAAGGTAAAATATAGACACTGTTATTTCCTATATAACTCCTTGGAAGTCCATCAATTATCATGATTTTTGACTTGCAGAATTTGAATTTCAAGGGTCCAAAACTTATACCTAAATAATTTTTGAAATGACCGTTTTGGGCCATTTTATGTATGTAACAAAATCTAAAGTACCAAATACCCTTTTGTTTTAAGTTTTTTTATTCGCAGAATTTGTATATAAGTATCACAAATGAAAAGGTCAAAGGGCTACGAACTACGACCATTTTTTTGGTTGTTTTTGTTCATTTTTTAGTCATTTATCTGCTTGTAAACAGTTAATTGTGCGCGAACTAAATAAGTATCCATATAATAATGTTTTTTCACAATTTCACAATTAACCGTTCACAAAGATAAATGACTAAAAAATGACCAAAAATAACCAAAAAACGGTCTCGGTTCGTAGCTCTTTGACGTTTTCGCTTGTGATACTTATATACAAATTCTGCGAATAAAAGAACTTAAAGTAAAAGGATATTTGATACTTACTTTAGATTTTGTTACATACATAAAAGGGTCCAAAAATTACCAATTTCGGCCAAAGATGGTCATTTCTAAAATTATTTGGGTATATGGTTTCGGACCCTTGAAATTCAGATTCTGAAAGTCAAAAATCATGATAAAATATTATATTGATGGACTTCCAAGAAGTTATACAGGGTGTTTCGAAAATATTGGGACAACGCTTAGCCGTAGATACTTGACATCAAAACAAGTCGATTTAACTCAAAAAGTAGTGGTCTAACTCTTTTCGTTTTCAAGATACAGGGTGGCAAAGTAAAAAAATTGTATTCGTGATTTGTCTCTATCTTGGAGACTATTATACGTATCTACTTCAAAGTTGGTAACGACATGTTTTTCAGGTCGCTAATTACAATGGTGATATTGCCGATGTCATATTTCATTGATGTCGCTAGTTACAGGACTTTTACGTGACACTTTAAGCCATAACTTTTTTGAGGTTAGGTTTTGGACATCGTCTTCTACTATAATCGAAACGCAATTTGGTTTCCTAAAGATAAGGTGTACTTGTTTAAACGCGATAAAATGCACCGTTTCAGAGAAATACGCGATTTACAACTTTGTCACACACCAGTTCGAAGAAATTCAACACCCCGGGTGTTTTAAAAAGATTGGGACAACGCTTTGCGTAGACTCTTGACATCAAAACAAGTTGATTTAACCCAAAAAGTAGCGGTCTAACTCTTTTCGTTTTCAAGATACAGAGTTGTATAGTAAAAAAATTGTTTTCATATTTTGTCTCTATCTTGGAGAATATTATACGTATCTACAACAAGCACTATTGACGACTTCAAGACATCATACTTGACGTACACCTACTAGATAAGAAAATCGCTTTTAGGTATAATTGAATTTCCTCGAACTGGTGTGTGATAAAGTTGTAAATCGCGTATTTCTCTGAAAGGGTGCATTTTATCGCGTTTAAACAAGTACACCTTTTCTTTAGGAAACCAAATTGCATTTTGATTATAGTAGAAGACGATGTCTAAAACATAACCTCAAAAAAGTTATGACTTAAAGTGTCACGTAAAAGTACTGTAACTAGCGCCATCTACAAAATATGGCATCGGCAATATCACCATTGTAATTAGCGACCTGAAAAACATGTCGTTACCGACTTTGAAGTAAATACGTATAATAGTCTCCAAGATAGAAACAAATTACGAATACCAATTTTTTACTTTGCCACCCTGTATCTTGAAAACGAAAAGAGTTAGACCACTACTTTTTAAGCTAAATCGACTTGTTTTGATGTCAAGTATCTACGGCTAAGCGTTGTCCCAATCTTTTCGAAACACCCTGTATAGGAAATAACAGTATCTAGATTCTGCCTTTATAGCGTTTTCAGATTTTTTAACAGACTTTTGACAGCTGTCATGTGTCAAAAATAAGCTGGATTGCAATTTTCGCAGTTCTTCATTAAAGTGCTCAGTATTACGAAAATTTTGAACCCAAATAGATTGATATTGGTCGAATTACAAAGGAGTCGAATTTTGACCTAAAAAACTCTTAAATTCCACACTGTGCGACGCCAGGAGACGAGATACCCCCAGCCTTGGAATATTGCCGTACCGCTTTTCTGTCGAAGAAGGGTATTTTACTTAATCCTCGTCTTGAAATTACATAGCTTCAGTGTATACGCTGATATATAAGTCGCTAGAAGGTGGGACGAGATCGCTGTGTTTCCCAAGTACTAACCATGCTAAACGCTGCTTCACTGTATGTACCAAAATATGTGCACAATGTATCTTTTCAATGTAGTTTCTGTATCTTCTCAAACACTTATATCCATGATCAAATTGTACCGTCCTCAAATGCCTAGTGATTTCGAAGAGGAAAAAAAGTGATTACACAAAACTTCTCTCTCTCTCTCTCTCCATTTCTCTCTCCTTCTCTTTCTCTCTGATAAGTTTTAACTATTAATTATTTAATTCTTTTATCGCAGGAACTAAAGATGGTTTCTTCCTTGGCAGTTATGTTATAAGGCAAATATCGTTGTCCGCAACATTTTTTCTTTAATTATTTTTTTGGGGTGTTGACTCAAAATAGGTTTCTTTCTTGGCAATAAGCAGCAACTATACCTGCCACATATTATTTTTTTCGGAGAAAAATACATTCGCCTCCTACAAATGCAAAGCCACCGTCAATACCATATCATATCATTATTTGTTTAATGGAACATTTTATGAACAGTTAATGAAAGTTATTCATAATTATCCAAGAATCGTCAAAATTAAAAAATATTGAAATTTAGTGTAAAATAATGCTCAAGTTATACAATCATTTTAATGAGTTTTTTTATTTATTTAGAAAAGTGTGTTATGACAAATTTATGTGAAGCTAAACGCAAGGGTAGTTGTCAAGTAATTTGTAAAAATGTATTTTATTTTATTTTTCATTTTTTTTATCTTTGATAAAATTTTCGACTTAAGATTTTTGGATAATTCTGAACTTTCATTAATAAAATATCGGAAAATTTTAAAATGCCTAATATTTTTTTATTTTTAAAAGCTTTTATTTAACTTGCAATGTTTGTTTGTATGTTTGTTTGTTGGTTTAGGTCAAATCTTGCAAGCTGAATTTCGACTAGTTCTAAAGCTTTAAAATTTGGCACACGTGTATAAGTCCGGTGACAATGCAACATAGTATAGTCATTATCGGTCTAAATCCAATATGGCGGACGTCCCAAGATGGCGGATCGACTTTTTAGTCACAATCCCCCTGATATGGGTATCAAATGAAAGGGTTTGACGAGTAAAATACGGTAAACAATGTGACGTCATTCTAAATCCAATATGGCGGACGTCCCAAAATGGCGGATCGGCTTTTTAGTCACAACCCCCCTGATATGGGTATCAAATGAAAGGGTTTGACGAGTAAAATACGATAAGTAATGTGACGTCATTCTAAATCCAATATGGCGGACGTCCCAAGATGGCGGGTCGGCTTTTTAGTCACAACCCCCCCGATATGGTATCAAATGAAAGGGTTTGACGAGTATAGTACGATAAACAATGTGACATCATTCTACATCCAATATGGCGGACGTCCCAAGATGGCGGATCTGCTTTTTAGTCACAATCCCGTTGATATGGGTGTCAAATGAAAGGGTTTGACGAGTAAAATACGATAAAGTGTGTGACGTCATTCTAAATTCAATATGGCGGACGTGGGAGAGGTGGGGAAGAGGTGGGAAGAAGTGGGGAAAGGGTGGGAAGAGGTAGGAAAGGGGTGGGAAGAGGTGGGTAAGGGGTGGGAAGAGGTCGGGAAGGGGTGGGAAGAGGTGGGAAGAGGTGGGAAGAGGTGGGAAGAGGTGGGAAGAGGTGGGAAGGGGTGGGAAAGAGGTGGGAAAGGGGTGGGACGAGGTAGGGAATAGGGTGGAAAGAGGTGGAGCGAGATGGGAAAGGGCAGTGGAAGAGGTGGGAAAGGGGGGGGGGAAGAGGTGGGAATAGGGAGGGACGAAGTGGGAATAGGGTGGGACGAGGTGGGGAAGCGGTGGGAATAGGGTGGAAAGAGGTGGGGAGAGGTGGGAAAGGGTGGGAAGAAGTGGGAAGTAGTGTTAGAGGGGAGAGGGAAGGGGTGGATGGCGGTGGCAAATGAAAGGGTTTTGTCTGTCTGTTTGTAAAATAAGTAGACTAAAAAGTAAAAAATAAAATTATATAAAAAAAATATTTTTAAGGAAAAGCTTTTATTTGAAAAAACTACTAAAAAGTAAAAATAATTTTGTTTAAATTCATACACATGGAAACCAAAAGCTTTGGGGGCGGTCAATTGAGCAAAGTAACTATGCAATAGCGCTATATGACCGCCCCCAAAGCTTTTGGTTTCCATGTGTATGAATTTAAACAAAATTATTTTTATGTTTTAGTAGTTTTTTCAAATAAAAGCTTTTCCTTAAAAATATTTTTTTATATAATTTTATTTCTATTTATTTTGGTATCGCAGGTGGCTTTGCATTCGTAGCAAGTGAATCTTCTTTTGGCTACAAGTAGACCCTATTGTGTTGAATAAAATTTGGTTATAATTGAAAAAATAAATAAATAAAGTTATAAGTGCGATACTTTGTAGATAATCTGAATAGTGATTTTTCACGATTACTATACTACCCTTTAGTAATCGAGGGATGTAAAGAATCTATAAAATTATTTCCAAAAATTTTTTCTCCCTATTTGACACCTTTTATTTATTAATAATTTTTTTTCTTTTCGATGACCACCATATAATATTTTTTCATCAAAGGTGTATCGTATCTTCTTTTTAGCCACAGTGTCAAGCACATTCAAAATATATTTTGTTTAGAGAAACCACTAAAAGTATAACCACTTTCTTCCTTGTGTTAACTATATGCAAAATATGATTTTCCTCCATGACATATTTTTCGTTATTAATTTTTTCAGGTTATCCAACCAATACAGTGAAGTCAAATTAAGCATCAAAATGGGTGAATAAGGAATTCTCTGGCCGCAGCAATTTTATTGTTTTAATTTGTTTTATGTATAATAACTGCTATGAGCAGTTTTGGATTAAATTGTTCCATTACTTCTTGTCAAATTTTAACAATTTTTTTCAACACTTGAATTTTTGAATTTGTTTATAACTATAATTTTGAAAATTATAAACAATTCCAAAGAGACGGTTTAAATGAAAATATAATTTTTTTCTTAATACAATTGTAAAATACATTTAAAAAGCTACATTTTGTAAAAATAATTATCTTCCTACGAGTCAATGCACATGAACAAGAAGCCATGGAAATTTCGATATTATTATTGGTTTTTGGCCGTTTGAATATATATTTTGCGCTGTAATTCGGTACAAAGGTTTACTTCAATAAAGGGCATACTTTCACCAAGTTTCGTCAAAATTGATGCATTATTATTACGTTATATTTCTAAAATTGTCAAAAAGGCATTTTGTGGTGGTTTTTATTTTTTTACAAATTATCAAATTGTCAAAAGTTTTTTCATAGGTCCAGTTTTATTCGAAATTTTATTGAGATAAGATTACTAGGACCCGAGATAATACGGGAAATAACAAAAAATTTCAGTGCTGAAAAATAAATTGTTTAAATTTTATAAGAAGCAATCCAAAACTGCTTATAGCAATTATCATTGCATAAAACAAATGAAAACAAAATTTATTTTGACTCCACTAGTATGTTTTTCATTAAAAGTGTAGTAGATTTCTTTTTTGGCAATAGTGTCTACAAACCTGTCAAATATTATTGTTAATCATCAAGTAGGTTTTTAGCCAATAGACAGACACCCGATAGGCATACAATCAAACTGATGAAACTGAAAGACCTTAATTTTCGTAATCTAACCATAATCTAAAACATGAAAATATGAAGAAATCTTGGTGAGTAATTTTTTCATGATTATAATACGTCCCTTCGTTAAGCAAAGAAAGTAATATTCTTGAAAATTCCATAAACCAGCTTATTATACATAATTAAACAACTTTAAAGTAACTTCAAGCAATAACGCCTCTCCACCTGCTCTCTTGGAAGTTTAGTTGTCACTGCAACGCAGGACTGATTTCAAAGCGAAATGAGCATTGAACACATGCGCTGGCCACAAAATAAGAAATTTATAGTGTACTCTAGCACGTTGTTTGACATAGATGTCGCTAGAATTAATGTATCGAAAGTCAGGGACAAATTATCTCGTTCTTTTTTTGTTTTGCAGTTGAAATTCCATTGTTTGGCGGTTTATGAGAAAATACAGTAACAATTATTTTGAGAGCTGAATTTAGCAGCTTACTATGGTTATTGAAAAGCAAAAAAACTTATTCGGTATGGATATTTTTGCTTTTTGCATTTTGTTGATATGTCGTTTTTTTTTCGTAAACCATTATAGTCTAGGAGATAGATACTTCCCCCCTGATGGATTATTATGCCAAAAAGGATTAAAAAATGACACATTTAGCGAGTAATAACTGAGAATTTATCCTTTTTAAAATAACAAAGTATTTGAATGTTTGGGAGTTTTGGGGGTGGTTTGGGGAGGTTACATTGAGAAAAAATGTTGGCACTCGCAGAGACTATTCTTTGGTACAAAAATTACAAGTTTGAGGGGCCAACATTTTGTTTTGAAAAGCACCAGTTTTAGCCCGTTTTAGGCCAAAAGTCCAATTTTTGGCCAAAAATCTGGAAAATGGGCAAGCAGAAAATGTTGGCATATAGTTTTCCAGCAATGAGCATTGACAACGAAAATTGTCCGCCTGGTCAGAAAGTGTTATATAACGTTCCAATTTCGGTCATAATTGATGTCTCCAGTGCTGCCAATTGGACAGAAAAAATGTTGGCATATATCGAATGTTGATCCCCAAGATACCCTCTTCAACTAACTCCTAACGTGTTCCACAATTGAATATTTTCGGGGGCGGGTAGCGCCAAAACCGTCAGGGGGGAGGTCTGACTCACATAGGATAAAATATTCAGAAAAATATTTGCTAAAACCTAACAGCAATGCCAACATGTTATATTCCAGGCCCCATATATGTAGTTATCTCCTAGACTATTAAACAAATAATTTTTAATACCTCCGTAAACACCCGCAATAACAAACTAAAAACTGAATGCGAATTTGGGGGGAGGGGAGGTTAAAAATGCAGTCTTTTTCTATTAAAATAGAAAGTTTATAAATTACCAAACAAACAAACTTTGACTTTATACGGGGACACCTTCTAAGCAAATTAAAATTTCATTAGGTATTTAAGGGTTTTAGAAGAAGCAGCATTTACTGTAAAGATACACCTTTTTTTTCAGAAATATAGTAAATAAAAAAGTTTTTTGAAAATAATTAAGGACGTGTGGGAATCTGGAAGTATTAACATAAACATCGTTTTTTTAAAAGAACGGTAGTGGCTCCTGAAAAATGGTAAATTACAATTTGTTCTGTATCTATTTGTACATTTAACCATTTTCAAATTGTGATTTATTATATTCGTAGGTAATGATTTTGCTTAAATTGATGGAAAATAGTTGCCTTAACAGCAAAGCAGAGTATTGAAATTCCGATAGGATCTGGAAATCGAATTAGGAATCAGCAGGAAGTGTGTGAATTATTCAGAGAAAAAGACCCGATAGGCCGATTGCATTGTCCATTGTTAGCAATATACTGAGTAAAAAAGAAAAGGATTTGGATTCTTAAAGGCGCAAAACTTTCTTTCTATAAAGTTTGTACAGGACTTGCGGAAGGAAATGCGTTGAGAAGGCTTCAATTCTGTTAGTAAATGATGAAAACCTGCAGTCAAAATCAAAATTTCTTTAATTACTTATTCACTGGCTTCTTCTTGCCTTGTTATATAAAATTATCGTTATTCGACACAAGAAAATCCGCTCTGGATATTACATAATAACTATCGTCAAAGTGTAAATTATAGTGTGCTTTAATTGATAATAGTCTAGTGAAACCAATTTTTTTGCGAAAATTTAACAATGTTTGGGAGCTGATCTCGTTCCTTTCTTAGACAGCTGTTTCCTAATGAAAATGATCAAACTTTTTCTAATGAATGTTTGTAGCATCGCCTTATTTTGGAATTATCCTGAATAGTTAAATCAAACTACTACTACTACTACAACAACAGTGGCCACAAAGATCTCCAGACCTAATCGCGTTAAATTACTTTTGTGCTATCTTACTGCATCTATTTCCTGACTTTCGTTATATCTATTAACAAGAAATATCTGAAAGTTTTTTTTAATTTTTCCTGATTACCTGGACATTAGAAATTCGCTACAGGTATTCTTTGTGTGGTGTACGAATACCGTCTACTAGATACCAATTCTAATGGATTAAAATATATTAGCAAAGAATTATTATTATGACAACCAATTTGTAATTTCAGACATTCAATAAAATGCTTCCCAAATAACTTGTTATACTTATATTCAGTTGGGTTCATTGATTTATTATCCACAAGTCGTAATTGGCGATGAGTATTGGTTTAATAGAAAATAAAATTATATCTTTCATTATTTCTTTATGGGGTGGAAAATTTTGGAAATGGGTGAAACTCATCAACAGTTGAACAAAATGGGATATAGTGCCACTCAGAAAAAAATAACCTCAAAATCTTCAGAAAAATTAGTACTTCGACATTATCTCAAAAACGGCGAATTGTATCAATATTTTTGTAATTACACAAATTAAAGTAAACTAAATTTTCTACAAAAATCGAGTAATGAGTTTTTTGTGACTCCATTTGTTTTCTCAGTGGGGGAGAAATTATATATTTAAGTGTAGCTGTAATATAATTTTATTTTTAATAAAAAGTACCTAAATAAATTCTCTTGTAAGATTTATTTTAACTAAATATTTCCACTCTAGTGATTTTTTTATAAAATCGCAAAGAAACGAATGCCTAAAAGTTAAAATTTTCAGTCACTGTCGGCTTCACAGCAGTCTCCATCACATAAACACAGTAGCGTACATTTTAACTCTGCACGAGCGCATGAACAATTTTTATTACATATAACTCGACATTTACAAGAAACCAGCTCCTGACAAGCTGAAGTAGCTTCTGGAGATGTGGTTCAAAGAGGGTGGTAAACTCCACCCCCAAGAATCAGGATCGAGATGATTATTATTATTATTAATATTATTATTATTGTTACTAATGTATTATTCTTATGTATGATATTACTCATAACAATAATACTGTCGGTAACATGCCACGTTAAGTGAAAAGGCAGGGGCTGCGAGATAATTAAAAAAATAAATAAATAACGCTTGGGCTGCTGTGTGTAGCAGATCGTAGACACTCCTTAGTCCAGATAAGTAATGTATCGTGCCCACGACAAAAAAATTCACTAGCTCAGATATCTCAGGGCGTCAAACCCAAGCTTAACATAACTACAAAAGTTATCAACCTAAAATCATGGAGGTTTACATTTTTGGTAGTCGCCGGTGAAATAATGACACTCTCTCAACAGTCAAAATGTACTATATTGTGTTTTCGTTACAGTTTATGATCCTCCAGTTTACACCTGGCAGCATGTACTATGACTATATTTTAATAAAAGCGTCAGGGAAAGATAAAGAAAATTTACCTTGTGTAACTACACTCGACTTACAGGTGTGATTAGCAAAACTTAATATGTAGCCGACATGGTCTCAGTAGAGATCGGTTTTAATAGTACGTAGATAAAATTAAAGCTTAAATGAAATCTAAATATATCCAAAATAGTTTTTAAAATAGTAACGTAGAACCCACTGAAGGTGGTGTCCAAGTAGCGAAAATAAAATACTAATCTAAACACTTAACTAGGAGGTACGATACCAGACGTTCACTACTAATCGAGCTGCAGCCTTACGGTGGTAACTTCTAGGTGGTAGGAAAGTGTCTGGAAAGTTCCAGTCCTTGCAAGTGGACAATTTCAGCCTAGCACGGGCACGCCCAGTCCTTGGACAATACCACCCTAGTCTTTGGACAATACCAACCCAGTCCTTGGACCCCACATTAAGTGGCACATTCGGCAATGCAAGTGAAGCGTGCCTGATGAGATCGATACACTCTGCAATACTTGTAAAATAAATAATTTATCTCTGTCTCTCGAGGGTACAATTGGAATGAAATTTCAGTAAAAGGTCACAGCTCCCTGAACGAATAGGATCGACTCCTTGGCTCTCAAATATGAACCACTTCCAAGAGAAAGTTGTTAACCAGCCTATAAATTTACGAAACGCAGATAAGATGGCCATGAAGAGGTTTAGCTTACCTTTACACATAAATCCTACACAACGTAGCAAAACTCCTTCGTAAACACAAAAATACCCAAACCAAGAGGGTAAAAGAGAAGTGCGTTTTTATAATTGCCGATTATTCCAAAATCCCAAAGATGGCTTGAATAAATCAAGAAATAGAAATAATTGCGTGAGTGTCGCTGACACTTTCTCATCTGTCAACTGAAACGAAAAGCTGACCCAGACGCCCCGAGCGGCGGTAGCCGAAACCCCAATAGTGTCATCAATGGCCTGCCCCGCGACGGTATGTGACCCGTAAGATACTGGTGTGTTGCTAATTGTAGGAAAACTGTTTGGTCTATGACAAAAAAGTATAAATGTTATTTTGTGGTGGATTCTGTGTTCTTCAATTTTACTTACGAGTCTTTTTGTCATAAGTACACGGTTTTCAAGATAATCCAAAGAAACTGCCGCAAACTTATTTTTTTCAAGATGGCCGCCGAAAAAAAAAATTTCCGCTTGGCACTATATCACATTTTGTTCGCCAAGAAAAACTTTACCTCTATGCCAAATTTCATATTAGTATCACAAAGTGAACGATTGTTATGCTTAGCAAGTCCACTATAAAGTAATATTTGAAAGATAAAAAAATGTATATTTATTTACACACCTATACGTATGTCCAGGCATCATTATTAGATTGCTTTTTTATTCTCAATGTAAAACAAATCTGAATAAATAACAGCTTTTTGTAATAAACCTTTTATTAAACACGATTTGAGGACAAATGCTGAAAGAAATTTGCAACTTATTTGCATAGCGTGAACATTTTGAATAGATCCAATATTGTCACGTAAAAGCGTCGGGCAATGTAAAACTTTCTTAAAATTTTTCGCTGCATAGTCATTTCCTTCAAAACTTTAGTGCATGCAGACAAGGTAAGTGCAGTTTTTATGCAGCTCTGACGCTATTTTTCTTTTAAAAAATTCACGTGCTGCAATCTTAGAAGTTTAAATGAATTCTTCGTACCTCGTGTATTGTCAGCAATATTAAGGACAAGAAAAATGCAAATATTATACAAATAATTTTTTAAATAATCAATTTGTATTCAGACTATATAAATATACTCAGGATGCCATTACGGCCTTGAAATGAATGATATATAGTTATGTATATAAAACTATACCGACAGCTGCCATCTCTTTAGATATAGCAAAGGCATTTGACACTATTGGCCGTGTAAAATTTCTGAAAAAATGCACGAGGTCCGAAACTGTAATACAGAACAATATGTAGTAACAAATAATGAAAGGGGCAGAGAATCCAGAGTAGCGTGTGGCGTACCACAAAGCACAGTTCTTAGCCCGGTCCTTTTCATAATTTATGTCAATTAACTGTTTATATATACTAACACAGATGGTGTGAGTATCTTTGCCGGTGATACAGTTATTCACATTAGTGGTGATTCTTAGGTGGCTGTTCGATCAAAATATGAGCAGGCATTGCAACTTATAACAATATGGACGAATAGTAGTTTGCTAAAATTAAATATTTCAAAATAAAAAGTCATATGTTTTTCATTTTCTAGTGAAATCGATTAGGATATGTGCAGCAGAATTACATGTATATAATTATAGCTCGTATATACAACTAACTAATGAAATCTAATACCTCCACATAATTATTGATCAGTCCCTTAGATGGCATGAACATATTAATTGTTTAATAAAACGATTCAAATTACACGTTCGTTCTTAAAAACTTAAGTTACATTTTAGTACCAAACTGCTCAATTACCATGCCCTTGTACTGCCATTGTTAACATATGCGTTACCCAACTAGAAATATTATTATAAGCATGGAAATTCCACAAATCCTTTGGAACATGAGTGTTATGACACTACAGCAATAAAGAATCATAAATGTATACTTCCTATCTCGCATAAAACGACAACTCAATAATAACTACTGTATTACCTATTCAAAATTTATAGTGTTCTACCGAATGAACTCAGACTATTTAATAGCAGCATCATTTATACAGTAAAAAACTCAAAATATGGCTTAAAAATTCAAACACAAATAGCAGAAATAGAACGAATTCTAGTGCAAATAATATTCAATTCTATTATAATCACCAAGTATCGTTTTGGTGTCAAATATAATGCAAACTGGAATGCAGACAAACATTTGTATCACAAATTTTAATGCTAAGTGGTCTCATTAGGATGCACTTTTTATCTAGGACTTATTAGCAAAATTGGTATAGTTTAGAAACGACCTTTCTATGCGAAGTCCTTTTCTTCTCACATCCCCTGTATATAATTAACTTTTTATCACAAAATGCACAGCCCACGATTGTGACCAGTCGCGGTGTAGGCCCTGATTTATATTCGGTAAGTAGAACTGCAGCTACAAAGATAAATTTTGAACATGAGAATAAATTACTGGATAAACAATGCATATATAACGACTATTAAGAGGAGAGTGCCCTGCAGCTCGAAACTGTCAAAATAATTTTATTTTTAAGTGTTTTCCTGCAGAGAAAGTCGCGCTGAATGTGTTTTTTATTCACTGTGACGAATTTTAGGGAAACAACTAGATAAAAACAAACCCGATTTCTTATTCGCATCTCTGATAAGCATTTTGTAAACAGATAAGATATACGAACGTTGTTTTACTCTCGTCAACCTAAATTTTAAGGATATATCCTGTTCGAAGATTTATGTAATGTACAGGGTTCCCTCAGTTTGTATGCAATGACCAAATAAAATATAATAATTATCTCATTCTTTAGTTTCCAATTCCTGCACGGATAATGTTACAATCATGCTCAAAATTAAAGTTCTGATGCCTTTTACTTTTTTATCTAATATAATGTATAAAGTTGGTAAAGGCGTCAGGCATTCTGTTACTAATCTTCTGTAACATCTATAGTTATCTATATATACTTCAATTTTCTGGCCACACAAACAGGAGACAACTATAGAGAACGGTTGATAGTTCATGGAAAACCAGATGATAAGAGCCGAAGAGTCACCTTCCAAAATATTGGGCTAGTATCAAGAAGCAGATGGGCAGGAGCTTTGATAAGGCTTTGAGCTTAACAGACAACCTCAACAGATGATGCGTTGATGTCAAGCATGTTATATAGCAAGCGGAGGCCAACTAGAATGATGCATAAATAACGAAACGTCTGATAAGTCATTGTAAATAAGAATAAGAATGGTATACTCAAGCATATTTACGTACATAAGTATTTATCTAAATAAAACTTGGGGTATAAATTGTCATGGTTTGGCGGAGAACGAGTAGAAAAACTGCATTTTCGGAATAAATTCTAAACCTTCGATAAATAAGTATAATATCTCGAGGATGCCACACCATCGGAATCGTAGCGTATTCAATTTAGATCTCGCAAAATATTTTAATAATGTTCAGATTCGTAAAGCCGTCGGGCCGTAAGCCTATTTTTGTATGTTTCATATACAGGGTGTTCCTTAATGACGTGCTAATATTTCAGGGTGTGATTCTTTGGTCATTTTAGGAAGAAAAGTTCATATGAACATATTGTCTGCAACAGCTTAAATTTTTTGCTACAGGAGGGTGAATTTTTTTTTTAACTCGTTATTTTTTAATATCTCAGAAAGTAATTTAAATATTATCTTCAATTTTGGGTATGTCTTAATAGGATATAAAACGACATATTCTAGTTAGAAAAGTTATCTTATCGCTTCACCAGTGGCGTCCATGCAAACATGTCCCCTGATACTTTTTATCTAAAAAGTGGTACCCCACTGGCATTTTTTCCATGTGGATATTTTTTCTAATTAGCCTGGTCAATTCTACATGAAAACGATCTCTTGCATTTGTCTCGTCAGACGCACAGTTCTTGATTAAAAAAATAAATAAAAATTCAACACCCTGTAGCAAAAAATTGAAGCCGTTGCGGACATATGTTCATATAAACTTTTCTTCATAAAATGACTTAAGGAATCATATCCTGAAGTATTAACACGTCATTAAGGAACACCCAGTATATGGTCTCAATATGATTACTGAATGAAACTTTTCTATAAAAATTGTACCGATAGCGAAACATTTTTGGGGAGTCTACTGTTATATCTTCAATATTAGAGTTAAAAGCCAGAGTAGAAGATTTTAATGTGCAAGAAGTTAGATACCATGCGTGTAGCGGGGCGCTAGGCATAGGGAGTAAAATTACAACATCGCGCGTGCCAGCTGGCTGAAATGAAATAACAGAGCTCTAGGATGCTCCGAAATTACACGCACGGTATATTACACTTGGAGATTAATTTGCAATTATTTAATAAAGTAGTTGAAAAACTACAATACTTTCAGCCATATCAAATAGTTTTAAATTATCCACATGAACGAATCTTCGACGATATCGGTTATGACTGCAAAATAACAGGTGCCCAATATTAAATCCCTGCGGAACTTCCAATGGAACGTACGCACAGACTGTTGGTTATTCAATACACTGCTTTCTGTAAAATAGATATGATACTAATGACATTATAACTGAGGTTTGAGCTTTGTCAGATGTCTTGCTTGTCAGTGATTTTAGCAATGAATTTCCTGCTGCAGACTAAACTAGTTATGGTACACCAACGTTTCACGAAGCCTCGCTGAGAGAGTCAACTAAAATTTCACTTGAAACGAGGAGGGTCGATTTGGACGGTTTTTGCCCCCAATTATTTTTGAATGAAAACATCAGAAAACATTTTTTTTAATGTCTACTAACAATAATAAGTCGATTTTATCCTAAACGGACGATCCCCCACCTCCCTAGCCCCCATCAATCCTGAATATGCCATCACTTGCTAACAGCGTTCTTGGGGAGATATATCGCTTTCAAACTTATACTTGCTTGATAAGATACCACACTACCACACTAACTCCCTTTTAACTGTATCCTCTCTCATTTACCAGATGTTCCCTTTTTACTATTTATTCGTTTGTGGGAAATATAAACGCAAAATATCCAAGCTTGCTCACCAGACTTGACCAGGTTATTCTGGGGTTTTTGGGGTCGCTGATTCCGAACTCGAAGTCCGTTAACCTGTATCACATCAAGTTTAAGGTCATTTGAAGGTCAAATTGAAAAAAGATGAAAAAGAAATCCAGAAAAATAGATAAATATGTTTTTGGTGTCTGAACTCTATTTCATTCTTTCCTGAATCGCTCGCTGTCAATTAGAGGTCATTTTAAGGTCAAATAAATATGCTAGAGTGAAAACAATCTACTACTGATCTTACAATGACCTCTATCAAACGTTACAAGGTTAAACGGGTTCTTTGTTTCAATTCAACAACCTCAAAAACTAACAAATCACATCTGGTTGAACTTGAGACCCCTGATTTAAATCAACGATTCCAGATGCCTGCATCTACTGTATGAAAATACAAACCGTTTTTTAGCTCAATCTTGAGGTGTTAAGTTCACCTTGAAACTACCTCTAGCTGATCCCCAGATTTATCTACCTCAAAAACCTATTACATAAAGTGATTCAAATTCATTACACGGCATTTTATTTAGCTTCACTCTAGCATAATATTGATTTGACCTTGAAATGACCTCTAATTGACAGCGAGGGATTCAAGAGAGCCTGAAATCGAATTCAGAGACGCCAAAAACGTATTTATCTATTTTCTGGATGTCTTTGTCATCTTTTTTTAATTTGACCTTCAAATGACCTTAAACTTGATGTGATACAGGTTAACGGAATTTGGGTTCAGAATCAGCGACCCCAAGAACCCCAGGATACCCTGGTCAAGTCTGGTGAGCAAGCTTGGATATTTTGCATTTATATTTCCCGCAAACGAATAAATAGTAAAACCACCCTCCCGTAAAAAGGGAAAAAATGGTAAATGAGTGCAGATACAGTTAAAAGGGAGTTAGTGTGGTAGTGTGGTATTTTATCAAGCAAATATAAGTTTGAAAGCGATATATCTCCCCAAGAACGCTGTTAGCAAGTGATGGTATATTCAGGATTGGGGGGGCTAGGGGGGTGGGGGATCGTCCGTTTAGGGTAAAATCTACTTATTATTGTTAGAAGTCATTAAAAAAAATGTTTTCTGATTTTTCCATCCAAAAATAATTTGGGGCAAAAACCGTCCAAATCGACCCTCCTCCTTTATGAATATACGTACAATTTAATATGCGTCGCACATGAAGTTATTGCAATAATGTGGAACAGCTATCTGCGTATGTCTATCGAGCTTCTTTCTCTACTGCTAAGAGAGAGAAACAGAATACGCTCTAACAAAAGAGATAAATAATATATTAATCTTTTAGCCTAATTCAGCGATTCTAAACAGTCGAATGTCCGACTTGATAGAATTGATTAACCAGTATACGGTAGACATTGCTGCCACGCCCGGGCCGGCTATATTTATATTGGTTTGGATTTGTGTCACGCTTGTTGTCAGCAGCGAGAGATACATGGTACAGGAATGCAAGAGGGGAAGTGTAGGTGTTTGTGAGAAGCGTTACCGCATTGTGTTGTGATATAAAGTATTTCTACTCCTTTTCTATTTTCGCTTTCAGAGTTCTTTTTCTTCTTCTGAGTCTTCTGTTTTCCCTGTTTCTGATTCCGACAGAGCATCATATGTATCCTAGTACTTCAATGGGTACGTTTCTGCTATTTTTATAATTGTTTTTCCTGTTGTTTATTTTAACATTTTATATATTTGCTTTATTCTTGTTGTTTTTGCCAGTTGTTGGATGGATCCTCTTGATCAGGCTCTATGGTGGTTTATTTTTTTCGACGAAAGGTAAATTGTTTTATAACTCTGCAAGTTGTTTTAATTCCTTCCTTCACAGTTTCTCTCTTTTTCAGTTGGTTCGTCAGATAAGTTCACGTATTTCAACTTGTTTGTCTTTCTTAGGGAGTAGTCGTTATTCTTCCCCAATGAACGCGCTCTTTTGTTAATCGGTCTGGTTTTAGACTATTCTTGAAATTTATTTTTAGTCCAGATGCGGCTTCTTGTTTTCTATAAAGTTGATAATACCTTCTCTCTTCTTTCGTGACGATTAGAAGATCAACGTCGTATGATAATTATCGAGGCTCTGAATGTTTCTGCGTCTTCACTATTTGGAGTTTCCTTTATTATGCCTTGCATAACTTGATTTAGGACCGCGGTGAATAGTGGGAGGTATAGAGAGCATCCTTGGTTGACTGCTGCAGTGTTCTAATTGATTTACGTTGTCTGTCCCTTCAAATTGCTGTGCTTTCGAGAATATAGGCTGTTTATTAGGTAGTGTGGTACTGCTTTGCTTCGTTTACTATGACCTCGTGACTGACAGTATCAAATGTCTTCTGGAGATCTAATACGACCATGTGTAGTTTGGCCTTTTCTCTCAATTTTTCCTCCAGGATACTTCTGTTGGTGTGCATATGGTCATCTGTTGACGTTTCAGAAATTGCGGATATAATTTGTATCCTATGCTGCAGAGTGTTATTCTTCTGTAATCATCTATACCCAATGGCGAGTTGATTTTGGGGAGGAATATCTGTATAGTTGTGTTCCATTCTGTAGGAAAAGGCGGGATTTCCAGGCACGGTGTGGTGATAACTTCTAAGGTTTGCTCCTTTACTCTTTCCGTTCCATAGTGCATTAACTCGTTTATTTCGTCTACACCAAAAAGCACTATTTCTTGTAGATCTAACCAATATTACTAGCAGTTGGACCTTTGATGGTGGCTTATACATAGGAGAGTGGTTCGTTTCTAGTATTAATTTTGTTCGCTTTTTTCTCTTTAGTTTATAGAGTTGTTTTTAAGTTTGTCAACAAAAGCATTTTAATTTGGTTGTGAACTTCTGGCATCGGCTGAAATCTTAGTTCAGACAACGACGCTACCATTGAACCGCTCAAGTTAAATTTCAGTTAACTCCACGGAAAAAATCTATTAACATAGGTATATTATTAGTATTGCTACTTCTTCGCTGACCTGTTAATATTTACGTGTTTATAATTATTTATTTAATAATCAAATACGTAGAATATTTTAATAACATTTTAATACATTATTTTAATTGTCATGAGATACCCTGTTTTAAATATTCATAAAAGTAAGTTCGCTTTGCATAAATTAATTAAACGTGGGAAGACTATCGTCCAACAAAATAAGTTAAAATAGTTCGCCTTCTGAATTATGTAAATTAGTTCACTTTAACTCCAAAACTAATTTTTATTTTCAAGAAGAGTAATACTTTAAAATATCCGTTTCAAGCGCGGCAAAAATTCATTATAATACATTAAACTGTTCGTACGCTTCTTTTATTTAACAATTTCTGCATATCTTTCCAAAATGGCTTATAAATGTTCGAAATTTAAATGAATTTCCAGTTTGTATTCGAGTGCAATAGAAGGAAGTTCTCGCTCGTGTACAGATCCGCGATTTCAAATGCGATAACAATATTACTGGAGCTTTTCATGACTCTAAGCTATTTTATGGATTGTATTTTTGTATGTTTATATCGATATTATATCGCTCTTGTGTTTAAAAAGATGAGATTGTACGAACAACTGCCGAGATGTGAATATATTTTTAAAATTTACATAAACAATGAACTCGTATAAAATTCGTATGAAATATCTTCGTATTGCTTCCCAATATATATATTTACAAAGATTGGAATAGGTAGTGTATGTAGAGCCGTTGCATTTATAGGACAAAGTTGACTATTAAGCGAAGTTTTCAGATTGTGCAGTATCTGATATGCAGGATATCACATAAAAAGTACAAGATTTCAGTTGAGGTATTAGCTGCCATTTTTAATTACAATTATTTGTATTTTTCTACATCTCCCTCTTACCCTTAATCAATTGAGTTTAAAAGAAATCCGGACCACCCAATACAAGAGAACACAAAACCACTCATTCATCTTTAAGTTATGCGCATCCAGAAAAGGATCTACAACTAGCCCTAGACGAGCCCTCCTCGAGATTTTTTATATTTTCTTCTTACCATCATTCAGTACCTTGAACTATTTGTAACTTATGTACCGAAAGTTGTAACTCATCCCATCAGTAGAAATATAAAAAAATATATTTTTGTTGTAAACTTCCCGAGGGCCGCACAGTTATTATACTCTTCGCAAAAACGAAGAGTATATTGTATTTGATAGGCACATTTCTAAAATCGTAAATATCGCTCGTAGAGAAAAAATTTCATCATTGTGTTAGTGAACGAATTCTGAACAACTTTCAAAATGTCCGTCTGTCCGTCCGTCCGTCTGTCCGTCACGTTTCTTGCAAGCACGATAACTTAAGAAAGAAAAGTCCCATTGTATTGGAATTTAGAAAGTAAGTTAGTGTTAGCTAGAGGAAGAACCCTACTGTTTTTGAAGAAAATCGATCGGTAAATAAAAAAGTTATTAATTATTTAATTAAAAAAAATATATTCTCTTAATTTTTGTCGCTTGTACTAAAATGGAAATCTTGCGAAATATTATTTCCATAATATATTTTTTTTTGTTTATGAATTTTACTAATATATATTTCATAGAAGTACGAGTTGAAATATGTATGATTGTAGAAAGATATAGGTATATCACAGACAATCAATTTTCGTAGTAATATGTGGTATCGCAGCGGCTAAAGCTTTGCAACAATGAGAAAACTTGAACATAAATATATGCGCCTCATCTTGACAGGTACACCTCCCTCAGAGATCTATACGCAAATTTCCACTACATAACCCCACTAGCGGACTACGTCCAAGAAATTTCACAAAAATTCTATCAATTCAAACTGGGCGATATATAAAATTTTGAAAGATCACAAACCTGAATATTTGGAAGCAAAATTAGTAAAAAATAGTAATTTGCATTCTTGTTCTACTCGTCAACGAGATCAGTTTAGTGTTCCTAAACATAGAACAGCCCTGTTTCAGCATTCTTTTAGTTATAATGCTGTAAAAATGTTTAATGCGTTACCCAATAGTGTCATCTTCTGTCAACTCTATCAAAAAACGTACAAAAGATCTGATAATTACTATGAGAGAATTGTGTATAACCTATTATGGTGTGATCTATGATAATATTGTTATTTTTTACATTTATGTTATTTATTTATCGTATAGTTTAATTATTTTGCGTATGATCTAGATGACTCTTATTTAATATTTTTGTATTTGTATTTTATTTTAAATTATTCTCTTGATATATTTTCTGTAAGCGGATTGTTGTATGGAAGATCATATAACATATGAATACCGCCATCTTTCTCTAATTTGTATTTTTCTCTTATCGCAATAAAGACATATTATTATTATTATTATTTACTTTTTACCCAGTCAGTTTTACTGACTTGCAACTATTTGTAATCCAAAAATTAGAATTTCTAAATTAAATTTAATTGAAAACGGAATGCATGGTATTGATTCTCCTTGTCCAGCAGAGAGAATTACAACGAAAAAAATCTACAAACGAGATAAATTCAGACTTGTTCGAATTTAGTAAAATGTATTTAGTAAATATTTTGTAATTAAATTGGTTGCCTTGATAATTGGCAATTTTGGAGGTATGAAATCGTCTTTTTCTAAAGAACTCAACACTATTCCTATCTATAGACCTGTATTCATGCCCCTGGTGACCAAAATTCAAAAGTCAGCTCTTCTTGGTTCACCCCGTGTTATAAAATCGTACGTTTTAGAAGGCGCGAACACCGCGCTAAGAAGCCATTATCTTATATCGCTATTGCTTGGAATGAGATTGAAATGCTAACTACTTCAGACTGATTATCGTAATAATGATTAATGTTAATAAAAGCAATAACTATCGCTCGAACCATCGGAGTACACTCACCGAAACGACAGAGTGGCCAGATATCGCCACTGGGTCATGTGCGAGCATTTTGATGTAGAAAAGTATTATGAATATATCCTGAGAATCTTGTAAATACCAATGACAATTATGTGGAACCTGCCGATAAAAACAGACAGAGAAATTCGCGCAAATCGACCAGACATCGTCGTATACAATAATAAAAAGGAGAAGTCCTGTTTGCTGATCGATGTATCCATTCCGAATGACACAAATATAATTCTCAAGGAAACAGAGAAGTTGAGCAAGTACAAACACTACCAAATTAGCAGAATGTGAAATGCAAAGATACAGTCGTGCCTTGGAACTGCCAAGAAGGGCCATGACCGGAGGCTACGACAACTGTCTGGTCAGCCGAGCTCACAAGAAGTGTAGAAGTTCTCATAATTGAGAATAGCGCATATTTAATGAATCTATAAAGTTGACATATTGTACATTGAAATTATTTTCAAAAAATGATCTGAGGGGATGTAAGATTGGTAATAAAATACATTAAGATAGTTTTTGGAATTTTTGTCTGCTTGTCTGCTTGCTTGAAAGCTCATCACGCAGAAACCATGAACCAATTTGAATAGGGTTTTCAAAGATAAATTTATCTAAGCTTGGAGTAATATTTAGTTTTTGTTTCATCGAAATCGGCCTATTCTAAGCCGTTTTATGAAAGTAGAAGTGGATATACAGCTTGATTTCTACAATAAGCATATTTGCACGACATAAACTCTTATGATTAAACTTCTGTAATATTCCAGAAAATTCGAGAGTATTCTGGAACATTTCGGAAAATTTTTGAGCCTTCTGAAACATTTCAGAATGGTGATTCTACTTCAAACGTCGTATACAAAGAAGCTTTCAGTTAATTTCGACATTCTACGCGAACGTAGTCGCGTGCACAGCTAGTATTAACAATAACACAGCCACACACAAAAAAGTGGTCTGGCCTGCGGACCAGATCAGTGTATTTATGCATTTTTACTCGCTGAAACCGAATTCGAAGTCGGAATAGTCCGATTGGCTCGTTTTTCACCCGTAACCACAAAGAAACACTCCCCCTCCAAAAAGCGGTCTGGCCTGCGGACTACACCAGTGTATCCTTATATATTTGAACTCTCTGAAACCGAATCTGAAGTTGGAATTGTCAGATTCGCTCGTTTTCCACCCCCAATCCCAAAAAACACCCCCAAAACAAAAAAAAGTGGTCTGGCCTGTGGGCCAGATCAGTGTATCCTTATGTATTTGGATCCGCTGAAATCGAATCCGAAGTTAGAATTATCAGATTCGCTCGTTTTTCACCCCCAACCCCAAGGAACCCCCAAAACAAAAAAGTGGACCAAACTAGTGTATCCTTACCAAATACATAAGGATACTCTATGGTCCTCCGGACAGACCATTTTCGGGGTGGGTGTTTTTTAGTTAGGGGTGAAAATCGAACCGATCTGACAATTCTGACTTCGGATTCGGTTTCAGCGGCTCCAAATACATAAGGATACACTAGTCTGGTCCGCAGGCCAGACCACTTTTTTTTTGTGTTCGGATAATTTATTAATAATGTAATCAATGCATTATTATATTATATATTATTTTTTTTTTTTTTTTTTTTTTTTTTTTGTTAAAAACCAGTCACCCTTCTCTGTGGCTCCGACCCTCACAGAGGGGAGCTGGTAGTACCGGCAGCCACTCCCCACACCCGTGGGGTAAGTGACTACTGGGTCCGGGAATCGTGTGCCCTGAGCAGACGTAATGAACCGAGGATGACGGCCTTCTGCATTCTGCCGGCTAAGACCTCTGCCGAATTTCGGCATGCCGGTATGATCTTAAGTTCTGAAAGCAGTGTGTGTCTCGTTCCACCGAGGGCTCCTATAATCAGTACCACTATCTTAACAGTATGGTCTGGATACAGTCTGCGGAGTTCGAAGAGCAGATCTCGATATTTTGTCCGTTTTTCCTCCTCCTTCAAGACAATGTTGTTCTCCGCGGGAGCCGAGAACTCCACGACAAACATTGTCTTGAGTTGATGGTCGAGGAGTACTACGTCAGGCTTGTTGGCTTGTATTTGCCTGACGGTGGGAAAAGAGTAGTTCCAATAAATTAGACACTTCTCATTTCCCACAACGGACTCAATATCCCCCGGAGCGTAAGGCAGCATTGGTGTCTCGTCTATCCCATACGAGTGCCTTAGGTGATAATAAAGCACTCGTAATGCTCCGTCGTGCCTCTGGATATAGGCCGAGACTGCATATGTCGGACAAGCCGACAACAGGTGCATTAAAGTCTCTGGCGCCCTGCGGCAGGCCGCGGCAGGCCCTGCAGCTGACATCAGGGACCTCTATACCCATGACACGACTACGATAGACGAGGGTATTAAATACACCATCCTGGCAAGCCATTATGAATCCCTCTGTCTCAGACTTCAGCCCGGCTGACCTTAAGAAGGCAAAGGTCAGCCTTTCGGATAAGCCAAGGTTCTCTATATTTTTATAGAAAACTCCATGCATTGGCTTATCCGTGTGAAGCTGCAGAAAGATGTTGTGTTCTGCAGCTTTAATTTGGGCTTTTCGTCGAGCAGGTTCCAACTCGGTGACAGAGTCGGGATTTACCCGCTCGACGTCGAAGGAGAGACCAAGTTCATCGGCTGCTCTTTGTGCTGCCTTAAACAAAAAGGCTCCTATTCCTGCACTTTCATGGTCTCGGACCATGCAGAGGAGGGGATCCGAACTCCTGATGACCTTACAGGCTCCATCCAGAACCATCCTATTATGGAGACTCTCCAAACTCAAGAGTCCACGGCCTCCCCGATGTCGTGGGAGGTATAGCCGTGGAACGGACGATTTAGGATGCAAACTTCTATTGAGATGCATCTTCTTGCGGGTTCCTACGTCGAGTTGACGCAACTCCTCTCGAGTCCATTTCACTACTCCAAAGGAGTAGAGTAGGATCGGAACGGCAAGCATGTTGGTAGCAGACACCTTGTTCTTCCCCGACAGTTCTGAGGACCAGATCTGTCGGAGTCGGTGCTGATACTTGCCGCGGAGAGCGTTTTTCACTACACCCACTTCTTGGGTGGAGCGTTGCTCGACACCCAAGTAAGTGTACGACTCTCCGGCATCTAGATGATGTAAGATGCTTCCGTCAACGAGTTGCGCGTCCTCTCCGTAGTTCCCGCATCGTCCTCTCTTGAGATGGACCAGTGCACATTTGTCCAACCCGAACTCCATACCGACAGCCTGCGTGTACTCCTGTACCACCCTGAGGGACTGGTGTAGGTCCCTCTCTCCGGAGGCATAAAGTTTAAGGTCATCCATGTAAAACAGATGGGTGACCTTATGCCTCCTATCGCCGGGGGTACCGCAGTTGTATCCACGGGTTTTCCGGAGCGAAACGGATAATGGCAGTAGTGAGATGCAAAACAGAAGGGGGCTGAGGGAGTCTCCCTGAAACACTCCCCTTCTGAATGTTACCGACTCCGTCTGGACTCTATCGTTACCCGATGTAATGGTAAAGCGAGTCCTCCAGAGCGGCATCAGTTCTTCGATGCATCTCACTACGGGACCGGGTACCGCAAGACATCGGAGCAAGTGAACAATAAGCTCATGTGATGTCATATCAAATGCCTTGCGGTAGTCGATCCAGGCCATGGAGAGGTTCCGCTTATACTGCACGGAGTCCTGCGTGACACATCTGTCAATCAGCAGGTTCTCCTTGCAGCCAGCGACACCTCTCTTCGACCCTCGTTGCTCATATATCCGTTCGTAAACCGGTTCAACTGCGTGGAGCACTCGCATGTACAAGATGCGCGTAAACACCTTGTAACATGCGTTTAAACAGGTTATCGGTCGGTAGTTCCTTGGGTTGGACAAATCTCCGTTCTTAGGGATCAGCACTGTCCGCCCTTCAACCACCCAAGAAGGAATTTGCTGCTCCCCATTTAGCCAGGCATTAAAAATTCTGGCCAAATGGTGGTGGGTGCTCGGTAACTTTTTCCACCAAAAGTTATTTATCCCATCGGGACCTGGAGCAGCAAAGTTATATATTATTATTATATATTATTATTATTATTATTATTATTATTATTATTATTATTATTATTATTATTATTATTATTATTATTATTATTATTATTATTATTATTACATTATGGTACGTTAAAGCTGGAAAAAATAAATTTGTACGCAGGCAACTTTTTTTGTATCTACTTCTCCGCCTATATAACTAGACACCCAAATTCCAACATCAGATGTGAACTTAAAAATATTTTTTTAAGAATTCCTACAATATAGAAAGTCATCATGCGGATTCAAATCCTGATTGCACAAATTTAAAAAGGCACAGAAATGTTTTCCAATATTTTTGTCATATGTCTAATTTCACCTACATAATATGCTAATAGTTGCATTACAACTAATTATTTCGATAACTATTACTCTTGTTAATTCATTGTTTTCAATCTTTGAGTGAACTGGAAATGATATTATCTAGTGCCAAAATTAAAGACAATTTAATATTCTGAATGTTTATGCTTCTTTTACTCAATAACTTGGAGAAGACCATGCCCTTCAAAATGTTTGACTAATGTCATCAACAAGATCACGGGAAAGACTTTTAGTCAGACTATGCGCCCAGCAGGCAAACGCGACGGATGGCCACCAATACATAGATCACAAAACGTTCGGTAAGATGTTGTGAATAAGAAGAAGAGAAACAATTCGTTAAAGAACGAGATGTCATTCGGCCTTTCTATCCGGTGACAGATTTTTCCCATGTCTACAAACAGGAACAAAAAATAAATGGCAAACTATTTGGGAAGCGTACGTGGCCAGCTCAAAAGAATCACTACGCAAAAATTACAGATTAAAATTAAATCATGGCCGTTTTCCACAACACCTGAATCGGATCGGAGTCCTTGAAAGTCCTTTTTGTAGTTGTGATAGTGAATCCACTGCAGATCTGAACCATATTATTTTTAACTGTAAACGCAACACTGAGGCTACAACATAACTTTCTTCACTTAACATTCAACTTCCCACTAATTTTACTATTTTATTGCTCACAACAACTTTTTAACACAATTGTAACTTTTCTGAAAAATATCAAACTGGATCTATGAATCGATCTAAAAAACTTCTATCACATTGTTTTAGGTTTTGCTTTGTCTCACCTTTGTTTTTATTCATGCAGTTTTTCATCCTATTTCCACCAACCGTGGTCCACCTTTCTGTGAAAAATGTCCTGATAGACCCCTGGACGAGAAATGCGTCTTATACCTTCCTTTTTCCTGGCGTTTATTTTTATTTTGTTCGTGTTAGGTTAATTTTGTCGCGCTGGGTTAATTCACGGTAAATTTTTATTTGTTTATTTACCTTATTTTTTTTTTCTGCTATTTTATTTTTAAAACAGTGGCGCATGAGTTTTCACAAACTCGTAGCCAAAAAAAAAAACTTGGTGAATAATTTTTGACAAATAGTTTTTTTATTTATTTTTGCTATTTCGGGTAGTATTGCTCCTTCGCATTCAAATCGGCAAGATCCTTCTGGGTAATATACAGTGTCGGAAAGTGTTTGTTTTGATATGTCAATAAGAGTAAGCGAGAGCGAAGCAAGCAATCTCTTGAGGGGGCGTGTCACTGTTTATCTCTGCTAGTGTACTGGTAGACGTCTTTATTGTGGGCGGTCGGTTAATAGCGCAATGCCAAACGCACGACTTTCCGATTCTGCATTTATTTTTTTTTAAACCATATCTTCCTGTTCATAACAATAGCAATATTTACGAGCGTTTCTTATTGTTAAATTCCAAACTAGATTTTTTTCTATTTGACATCCTTTGAGAAATTCTATTAATCGCTTCACATTTCTACCTGCTATTATTAATCAGTCATTTGCAAAATATAATTCTCCGTTCATCACCACCATTAAGTATATAGTTCCGCACTAATTCAATTTTGTATGATGTCATTTTGTTTCCATTTATGACAGAAAATACTTGTATAAAAGGTGCACTCTAGTTCATTAACTGATTCTTGTATACAACTTCAGATGCTCTAAAGTAAGTCAAAATTAAATTATCTTCATATACTATGATAGGCTCCACTTTATTCCTTCTTTGTAGATGAAAATTGAAACAATCATGCATCGTGATTTTACTTGTAGTCTAGCAAAGTTACGTTTATTTGGCTCTCTTCTCTCATGATATAAATTCTTGTACATAACACTCGCTTCTCTGTATTTATTATTGCACAAAATGAAATTCTCAACATGTCATGTTTTCGCCGTTAGTAACATTATTTTTCAAACTTCATTATATTTTGACACACTTCATAATAAAGTACAACAAAAGAAGTAACATTAGTAAGTATACTATTTATAATTAACCCCACGTCGTAAAAGCTCTATAAAATAGAATAATTATGTTATTATTATTAAATATGTTACCAGAAAATACTAGTAATTATTGTAACTTTTACATAGTTATTTTTTATTTCATTGAACAGAATAGTTTAAATTAAAACATAACATTATTGTGACACTTGACTGTACATAATGTGCATGTTCCTTTTCTCTTAATAGAAGGATATACGTTTATACTTATCTGTTATGTGATAAGATTTATGTAAAAGTTAGAATAATTACTAGTATTTGCTGGTAAAATATTTAATTATTCTATACTATTTATCCTGACAGTCTGTGAAACTTCGTTTTTTTTTATAATTTCTTAGTATGTGCACCAAAGAAATGTTTCTATATTATGGGGGGGCTTCTCATTTTATAGAGGATTGAAGTTAAGAAAATCCACAACCATCCTACAGGAAACAACTTTAAAATGTATTTAAATAACTGTTCATACATGAGCTATAAGAAATCACCGGATTTTGCCGGTGGGACACTTATTATACAGTGTGTCCCGGGATAGAGTTGACAAGAGGAAAAACATATCTATTATTGATTTTACGACGAAAAATTATTCTTTATAAAAAAATATGCTTGTCGAAAAAAGGAACTTACCATATAAAAATCTTATATCACATGTACAGGGTGTTAATAAATTAAGAAAACATCAAAATGTCTCAAGAGCGAAGTTATTTATTATTTTGGACAAAATGTTTATAAAACAAAGTTGTTTATAATCCAAAATAAAGTCTAAATACAAATTATGAAGTCTAAATTATTTTTACATTTATGTCAACTTACATATTTTTTCAAGCATTAACATCAACTTCAACGATTGTGGAAAAACAATTTATTCTACACAGCCTCCTCCTCCTCCTCCTCCTACTGTGGGGTGGTTTAAAACAGAAAGTTTATGCAAATGACCTGCCGCATGATCGAGAAACACTAAAAGCAAGAATACAAGACGCGGTGAATGAAGTGAATGTACCCTCAACCATTCGTAAGGTCTATGGTTAATTTATTAAAAGGATTGAGAAATGTGTTGAGGTTGGAGGAGGCTATGAAGAATAAACTTTTCCACAATCGTCGAAGTTAATGTTATTATGTTATGTTAATGTTTGAAAAAAAAATGTAAGTTGTCATAAATGTAAAAGTCAAAATTTATACTTCATAATTTGTATTTGGGTTTTATTTTGGATTATAAACAACTTTGTTTTATAAACATTTTGTCCAAAATAATAAATAAAGGTACTTCGCTCTTGAGGCATTTTGATGTTTTCTTAATTTATTAACACAATGTACATCTGATCTAAGATTTTTATATGGTAAATTCATTTTTTCGACAAGCAGAATTTTTTATAAAGAATGACTTTTCGTCGTAAAATCAATAATAGAAATGTTTTTCCTCTTATCAACTCCATCTTGGGACACACTGTATTTTACCGAACAAATGAAAATAAGAAAAATCAATGTTTTTAAAAATAACTTGAAAAATATGTTAAATGGGTTATTTTACTATATAAAATAATACGGAAATTATGTAAAAAATCTTACTTACTTATATCTATTTGGCTCAACTTAAACTGTTACATTTTCTTGTACTCTTCGCAGAAACAGAGAGTATATTGCATTTTATCGGCATATTTCTAAAATCGTAAATATGGCTTACAGTAGAAAAAATGTCTCATCATTGTGTTAGTGAACGAATTCTGAACAACTTTCAAAATGTCCGTCTGTCCGTCCGTCCGTTCATCACGTTCCTTGTAAGCACGAGAACTTAAGAAAGAAAAGTCCGATTTTATTGAAATTTGGAAAGTAAGTTAATGTTAGCTAGGGAACGAAAACTATTATTTTTGAAGAAAATAAAAAATCAATTAGTAAATAAAAAGTTATTAATAACTTAAAATTAAAACAGTTGTTTTCTTAATTCTGATTGCTTGTACTTAAATAGAAATCTTGCGAAGTGTTATTTCCTATAATTATTATTTGCTTATACATTTTACTAATATACATTTTATAATAATAAAGGGTCTACACACGATCCAGCGGCAGGGACCCAGCCATGTCGGCATGCTTTGAACTCATTCGTAAAGGCGCAGTTACACGGCGCGTGATTAGGCGAGCCTGGCTCGGCGAGTCACGAAACAAGCGCCGTGTGACATAGGCAACTTGGCATGGCTTGCGACTCGGGAGACGTTGCTCGCGTCGGCTCGCGTCTTCCATCTAGTTGTCGGTTACTGCGCCTGAAGATCAGTCATCAGTCGATCCATGCAGTTTTGACGAGCCTACAATCCACAACCCCACACGAAATCTGCATTGGTCACGCGCCGTATTGATACATCTGGCTCGCTATCCGTTACACGGCGCGTGGTTTGCCGAACCACGCACTAGGTTCGTGGATCGGCGAACCACGCGCCGGGTAACTGCGCCTTAAAAGTGAACTGGTCCGCTGGAATTCCAATTATCTTCAAAGCGTACCGACAATGTCGGGTCCCTGCCGCTGGATCGTGTGTAGACCCTTTATAATATCTAATCACTGAAATATGATATTGGAATAATATATATTAGACAATAAAATTTCCCGTGATGGCTAAAGTTTTGCAATGCAAGGGCAGTGTGTTTGAAACTCAGATAGATTGGATGTAGCTGTTTTTTTTATAAATTTTTTTTAAACTAACAAATGTTTCTCCAAAAATGATATCACCAAATTGTATCCAAAAATTAACATTATTTATATATAATGTGCAACAATTATATAAAAATTTCAACAAACCAACCAACAGTATAATATTTGCTATAGTTTTATTTAAAATTTTATGTTTGTTTGTCAACAGTACCATATTTAGTGTTTATTATTTTTTTTGTTTGTGCTCTATCAGCACTAATGTGAAATTCTCTAAAGTTTAAATCAACTACCATTATTATGTGACTTCTATGGTCTTTTAAAATAAAAATAGAAATGTATTTATAGCTATGTTTCTTCTGATTCAACATTGACAATAAATAAATTCTGAATTATGGATTTAGTATTTCTCTCATCAAAATATACGTGTTTTGAGGACCAAAACTCTAAAGAGTTTTATACCAGTTGTACAGTAATTATTTGATTGGTGATAAATTATTATTTTTTATTTAAATATGATAGTAAGTGCATCAAAGGGGCGTTTCTATATTATGCTGGGGTTAGCTATTTTATAGGGGATACATGCCTCCCTTTCAAGAAGTGTTACCAAAAAAAAATTAAAAAATAACTGGAAGAAAATCAGAGAATTTGAGAAACAATGGTACTGTACAATTTTTCATATAAATTGTTAGTTTTGAAGTTATCAGGACTTATAAATTGGGAGAAAACTGGTATCTCAAAAGAGTTTTTCCAATTCTGAAATTGTAAAGACAAAGAAGTAGACTTTTATACCAGGCGTCAATAGGGCGACTTTAAAAATTTTGACATATTTTAAGTATACCCCGGTGATATTTGTTGACGTTAAGCGGTCTTTTTCATTATAAATTAATTTTTAATGACATGCAGTGAAGTTTAACTTCAGAACATTTAGAAAAAATATTAATAACATACTTCTATATTCGTTATAGGTCCTGAAAAATTACATATGTCTGTGTTACCTTAGGGTAGTGAAAAATGCATGTGAGTGTGTGTGTTAGTTCAATGTTACGTCCTCCAATACCTCCTCTTCAAATGAGTGTTTATAATAAACTGACTATATTAACTTCGGATATTACGAAATTCTCTAGAAAAAGTAAGTAAGATATATTATGTTATACTTGCATACAAATCTTTCCATATTGACCTAGAGCCCTGATTTTGACGTCACAGATGTAAAATTCTCGTTGTATTTACCAAATAGGGTATAAACAAATTATCTCAGAAATTTAAACAAAACTTAAAATTTCTGCCGTTAAATACTATATCTTTCACGGTATTGCAGCCTGCCTTCATATCTATTAATTCTAATTTGTATAACGGCCTATGAAAAATTTCAAATTAAATAGTGTTTACGACCATGTATTTCAACATTACTAAGCTCCCGGGCCGGGGTGTCATTAAGATAAATAAGAGTAGAATAAAGGGTACTTAAGTTTACTGTGCTAATTATGTTGAGGCCTTTTAATTAACATCGAAAAAGTTTTAGAGCCATGATGTGCATTTCAGGAAATAAAATGTACACTCTCATGTGATTCTAAATGTTAAATTAATTTATTAGTGCTGCTAGTGGCCTTTATGGGTTATTGGAAATCGCTTTCAGGTACTGACAGTTTGATTTACTTTTAAGTTTAAATAGTTGGGTCATTGCAATATATGGCCAGAGGGTTTACTTCTGTCACAGTTCTGGTTATTAATTAAAATAATATTTATACACGAGATTTAACTTTGTGTATAAATCAATCAGTAACAGAGAAATTATTATATTGCTGTAATTTCAGGTCTAAACGTGGAAAATATATTGTATGTGAGAAAAAATATATATATAATCGCATATTGAAACATGAAATAAAACTTTTGTTGATTAATGAATGGATAAATTTCTATGAAATTTTAGGCGATCAATTCTCAAAATATAACTCATAGTACTTCAATTAACGTCAACTTAGTATGGGTTGAAGTTTGTAAAGTATCTGAATTGGTACTCAATTGAAACTTTGTAAATCAAAGCGTTTAAAATTATCTGACAAGTAGTAAATGCAAAACCATCACGAAGTAAGGAGAACGATTACCTCCTCTACAACAGTGTCAGTGAACACTTAAAAATTAATAAAGTATTTTGTGATTATTACAACATCAGTTACTAAGTGAAAACCTAATTCGATTGTTCATTCTATTTTATTGAAGAATTAGCGATCATCCCGCGGAGCATTCCTTATTTTCGCCAGCACATTAGAACCAATACAAAAGTGTTTAGGCCTCACGGTCATAAGACATAAGAGGTTAGAATTTGGACAGGCGCGGATTTATGGGGGGGTAACGGGGTAATTATCCCTCCCAAGATTCTGTAAATTATCAACTTTTGTTAAAAAATGTTATGATTTTTTTTAATTTTGGGAAGAAAAAAATTTTTAACAGGGTAATTACCCCTCCCAAGAAACTTTTATTGTAAAATTTTATTTTTTAGGATGAAAAAATTTTTTTGGATTTTTGCCTCCCGCTCTTCAAAAAAATTTTGGGACGAAAAATTTTTTTTTTTGGATTTCACCGCCCGGCCCTTTAAAAATTTTTTTTTCGGATTTCTCCCCCCCCCCCGCGCTCATCAAAAAATTTTGGGTTCAGTGTTACCCCCAAGCTCAAGGTCCAGATCCACCCTTGAATTTGGATGGAAATTTCTTCCACTTTCTGCAGTCGGGATTATCAACTAACCCGATAGTGTGTAGGTGTTTCCTGAAAGAGTCATGTCCAGTTGAAAGACCTACTACGATTTTCACTTGCTTCCTGCTTACACCCAGGATTTTGTTCGCCTCGACAAGGACCCTGAAATAAGAAGCTTCGCTTACCGAAGTCCTGGGAACGACATCTACTGTCACAAGAGCTAGATATCTTTAATATTTCACTTATTGTATTGATCATTAAGGTTTTTTTCCTCAAAACAAAAGCACTAAATTAAAAAAATGTATTAAAATAAATAAATAAAATGATAAAATATTAATTATAATATTTCTTGTACATTTCAAATAGTCCTCAATATCCTCAAAAATTCTTGAGAGTGTTGCATTTTCTTCTGGGATACTGCAAGCAAACTTTTATAGTTTAAGCAGACCATAATGGAAAAAAATGGTTTTATAAAGATGTCGCCAAATTGTAACATTGTAATACACCTTAATTATCAATAAATTGAATTGAATTGAATTAAGCTGACTTGAATTAAGCCCAGTTCTCTATTGCCTCCTTGGCATTTGACCTAGAGTAACCAAAAGCTAGCCTCGAACCCAATAAGAGTCGCTAACAGCCTTTTCTGGAAAGAACGTCTACCCTCGTTGCTCTCGATATTACTGAGAGACCAGGTATTCAGAAAAGTTTGATTCAGTCAGTGGAGCCAAGTTCGCAGAGAGCTTGTTTACATCCCCGAACTAATACCAATTTGGTTCTAACTGATGCAAGGGCCTCGAAGGCCCCTTGAATTCCACTACATATATACACATATTTATTAGAATATTTTCTGCAGATATTCTCCTGTGCTCAGAATAAAATGGAAAAGATCTCGATCTAGAATAACGTGACAAGTATACCCCAGTTATAAGAGAACCTGACAATATCGGTCTGAGTATGTCTTGGAGTGGGTTTCAATTATCTCTTTTATGAATGAAAACCTCATAGAGTTCAGAGAAGGAGAACGAAGGTACCATGCTATAACTTATGGACTTCAGAAGTAAATCTGTCTCTATCACGCCAGATTTGGCCTTTGTATAACCATTCTCCTCCTTCCTTATTACAGTCATACTTTAGCCTATAAGGTGCCTTCCTTGGCCTCCTCAATCACTAGGCTAAAATCCATCTCTAGAACTGCTGTAGCGGTTGTGTGTATAGCCTCTGTGACTCACAAAGAAGCAAGTCTTTGAAACTGCGCTAGCTTCTGTTGAATGTATAGCTTGGCTACGGCAGGCTACCAAACATGGATGCACAAACAATCATACTATATCAGTATAGAACTATTTTTTTTTCTACTCCCTTATGTAAATTTGTTGTTTTCTGTACAGTCTGTAGAATGGATAAGTAGGTTAACTGAACGGATATATTTCATATCAGTTCTAAGATGGATATGAAATGAAACCGACCAATCACAGTTCGTGTATTAAGTACATAGACAACTATTCGTTTTAAAATCAAATTAGTGCGTAAGTTGTCAAAGTAACTGCCAGTGTGTACTGTCAGTGTGTATTTGTGTAATATATTAATGTTTAACAAATTTTGTAGTATTTTTAAGCTAGTCGTAGAAAAAGTATACTGTACAACTCGAAGTGGATTATCCATATCGCACTCAAAAGATTTGAAGTACTCCGCCTACGGCGTCGTGCTCAAACTTCTTTATCGTGCGATATGGATATCATATCCACTCTTGTTGCACAAACTACTGTACCTACTCTGGGCCTCCATGTTTTACCAAATGTGTTTGTGCACACCCAGAGGTAGTAGTATCCTTTGTATTGGTCTCTTTACATGATCTTTCCCGGTCAGTTTAGAGTCCAGAATTACTCCCAGATACTTCATTCTTAACTTAAGTAGGTCATCAAGAACGAGACAACATAGTAGAGGGGAAAGGACACTTCCTTGTGGGTAGCCTTTCCTAACTGATACCTTCAGTGTCAGCTATAACTTGTCTTTCCACTAATATGGACCTAACAATGGTCATGTCACAATTAAAAAACAAATATGCATGTAGCAGTTTGAATGATATATACCGATTTACGCCCGCCCTGGCTTTTATCTCGGATTATATCAAATTTCCCGTCTGTGTTTTATTGCTAACATAACATCTTAATGGTGTTTTTGATGCACAAAAAAAATAGTACACAACATATTTTCCATTTGCCAACTCGAATTCCATTTTCAAAATGTATTATTGTAACGGTCATTTTTATTTCCAGGCATAAAAGCCCTTAAATTACATTATTTCGTATTTTCCGTACATAAATTACCTATTTTGTTACCTCTTAAAAAATAAATTATCGCCGCTACTGTAAGGTTCTAAAAGGTAACGTAACCGTCACCTAGTTCTCGGCTTTACTGTTAAAGATTTGAAAATAATGCCTTTCTTCCAATGAGAAACCATAGTTTAAATTCGCGGGTTTAAGGAGTGAGGTATTTCGACTACTAGTGGGGGAAGAGATAAATACCGAGCCGAGCAGTAGCCATGACACTTTTCCACGGCCGCTTTAAGCGAGCCCACAGTCAATCTTTTAACCAAATTTGAGTGAAGATATTAAAAGTTCCAGAATTTAAATGGTTTAGTTAAACCATAAAAATTATAAATAAATTATTTATTTAGTCTCTTTCCTTCGTTTAAGCTGGTTAAGAAATTTGACAGCCAGATTATGTGTGCTTTTGCAAGCTGTACATTTCTAAATAAGTATTGTTAGGTGTAATATCTACCTAAAAGTGGCTAAATAATAGTGCGTTCAATCTACGTTTTCCACTTTAAATAGGATTGCAGTTTTATGGGTAATGTCCAAAGGGAACTTATGTAAGTACCTATCTGAACTTTATATTTTCCTGTTTATGCACGAGTCATCAATTTGGGAAGATTTGAGCCAGTAGTTTATCAAGTTGATCACAGTGTAGTGCGTGTTCGTTACCTTTACGTTTTCGTGAACACTTCAAGCAAGCTTAATTTGTACTTGCTAATTTTTTATCTCGACTAAACACTCAAATTTACTTTTGGAGTGCTATATGTTTAACATTAAAATTTATCTTTACGTATTTCGTTCGAGGAATTATGTAAATTTTTGTGGGTGTATAAATACTCCCATTTGTACCTTTTAGTTAAGTCTTCTAGCTTGTTTTTGCCTTTAAACTTAAATAAATATTTAATTGCTCATTCTTGGATAATTTGCTCGGAAAATAATTCTGATAAATGAATGAACAATCATTTATTTATTATTAATAGCTTTTTCCTTGCGGAATTGGCCAATCTCCCTTTATTACGTTTTACCTATTTATCTTTTGTATTTTATACCATTATGTCTGTCTCTCCGTATATCTATGCATTTGTTTGATTATTTATTTGTACTTCTTTATTCGTTAGCACAAATTTATTCGCCCATACCCTGTAGTGTTATTCTCATTTGCTCTACCACTTTGTTAATAAATTAGTTTATTGTTAATTTCGTATTTTTATTTATTTAGAATTCATTTTAAATAACCCCAAGAGAGACAGGGCGTTATAACTGGCGGTGCCAACGTTGGGGCTAGGTCTAATTAAAAATTTTAATTAGAGAATATAATTTGTGCTTTCGAAAAATATATAATTTTTTTCAGGTTACCTATTTGTGATTTTTGTGTATGTACCTATGTAAATTTTATGTTCCGTTTTTGTGTAAAGAAATTGTATTGCTCACAGTTAAAAAAGCAGACATAACCTTGTCGAAAAATTTTTTAAGGACTTATTTGTTTTTGAGTACGTTATTTGTGAAATTTTAAATTTGCCTTAACTTTAAAATTTTTTATTCCTTTACCTACATTTTTGTTAGTTGCCTTACAAACTTTTAAAGTAGAATTTTTTGACTTTCGAAGCAGATTTAAGCGTATATGTGAGTGGCTCAATGGTTTCGCCGTTAGCTAAGGAATTTTTAGGTTTTAATGCTTAACTATTTGGTCGCTTGTAAGTATTTATTTAGTGAGTATGGGTCAATAAAATCGTACAGTTTCTATTTTCCGTTACATTTTAGTAATTTTCAGTTCAACTTTTGCACTTAGTACATTTTTCTTGTTTTTTCGTTTGATGCTACCGTACCGATTTTATTTTTTAGTGATTTTGGTGTCATATGTTTATCGATTTTAAGTATTTTTCCAGTATGACTATTTGTCATTTTTTTGTTTTACGTATCCATTTTATGTCTCCCTTGCATTTTTTGGATTCCCTTATATTTTTTTCGTGTTTTGCATTTCTTTGGTGTTTCTGTGATTTAGTAGTACTTTTCCGGTTTTCCTTTTTTGTTTATATTTGACGAGATATTTGAGTCTACGGTTTTTGCTACGTGCTTTGGCGCACATTGTTTACATTCATTATTGGAGTACAGTAGCTTACGTCTTGTCTTATGTTAAAAATATTTTGGTAAAATATTTATTTTTCGTATTAAATTTAAAATGAAAATAGAACTAAATTTTAAATTCATTTCGTGCGTTATGTTCGGTTTAACGATTTCGTTTTTTGTGCTTATGCATTTTAGTAATTTTGTTGAAGATTCACTTTTTACAATTTAAATTTTGTTAGAAATTAAATTATATCTTTTGGCTATATCAGTAAAATTAGTAGTAGAAGTTCGGTTGGATTTAATATCTTTTGAGTTTAGTCTCAGTTTATGTGAACTTTATGGAATTTGATAATTTTTATGTGGACAGAGACGGCTTGGGGATTTTTGAATTAAATCATTAATATTTTTGACTGTAGATTTTGTTTAATTTTTGTTATTGTGCCGTGTTACTGTACCGATTTTGTTTAAAGATTTTGGCATAACCTTACATTTTCAATCTATTGCATTTTTAAATTTATTTCCTTTTTTTGATGTCCTTTATATTTTCTTTAGTACCCTACATTTCTTGATACCTTTTACATTGTCTACATTGCTTTTTTGTTTTTTGGTGTATCTGTGAATAAGCAGTGCATTTTATGTTTTACCTTTTCTTAAAGTATGAGTCTATGTTTTTGGTATCTTGTAATGTGTTTTAGTGTACATTAATAAATGTTTAGCTTCAGTGAGTAGTGTGTGACGTCATGTTACATATTTCTTTTTGTTCAGTTTATTACCTTACCTTTTTGGGTAATTTGAAATTTGTTTCAGTCTCGTTCGTACATTTTTTAGTATCTTGTTAGTTGCCAAATTGTTTGTTTCCTTTCTTCGTTCAGTTTTAGTAAGTAAAGGTTTAGTACCTTACTTTGGTTTTTGCCGTACATCTATGTTGAATTAAATAAGCACATTTTGTAACTTATATGCGTTTTGAATTTAGATCTGGATTTGGCCAGTGTATACATTTTTACGTATTTCGTTTTGCTTTGGTGTTTTTACCATTTTGTTGTGTTCAGTCTAGTAATTAAATTTTTACTATTTTATTACGTTTCAGTATACATATTTTGCGTTTGGCCTGGCAATACATTTTTGCTGTATTTCGGTTATATTGCGTTATCTTATGATAATATGGATGTAAGTAGCAAATTTTTGTTAGTGTTTGGGTCTTGTTGGCTTGGGTACTAGTTTGGATATAATTTGGTCCTCTCTTAGTGCTTGAGGCAGTTTTAGATTTTTACATTTGCTTAAAGTTCGAGATTCCATATGTCATATAATTTTTGAGCATTTTTTTAGTAGAGTTTCTTTTAGTAAATTTCTTGGAGTACATTTTTGAAATTAAGTCTTGAGTCTTTTACGTTACCTTTCGGTTGGTGTTTCCCCTTAAAATACCTGGCGCCCTTCATTTTCTTTTTGCATTTTACCTTTTCATTTGTTTACCTTCACATGTGTTTACCTTTCTAGTTTGTATTTTTCTGCCCTTTTGTATATTTTCTATTTTGCTTTTTAAGTACATTTTATAGTTTTGGTAACCTGAAATAATTATTATGGTTTTCTTCGTTATGTTTTATGTATATACCTTTTCTGCTTAAACTTATATTTGAGCAGGGCTGCGTTTAGTATTTTTGTATATAGCTTACGTTTTGTACCTTTTTGTTTAGCGTTTTTCCTGGATGGCTAAAATTAGCACAGGATGCTTTTATCTTTTTGTATAATTATGCGTTGTACGTTTTGTCGTACATTTATCTGTATAGAGTACCTTTCCCGCTTGCTGTGTGCAAATGTGGATTTTATTTTGTTCTATCTTTTGATGTACGTTAGCTTATCGTACATTTTGTTACGTATCTTATGTTACCTTTCTGGTTTTCTGTGTGTAAGTACAGAGTGATGTTTTATATTTGTTACATTACGTTACCTTTTCTGGCTAATCTAAGCATTAGTTCAGATTTACTTTTTTCCGTACGAATTCTTCATGGGATACGTTACCTTTACCTTTTGCTGGCTAAGTTTTGCTTAGTGCAGGATAATATATGTTTTACCTTTACCTTCTTACTGGCTAAGTTTTACTTAGTTTTACTTATCTTGTCGTGCATACGATATGTGCGATTACCTTTGTCGTACGTTTTGTTTTCGTGCGTCATATTTACGTTTACCTTTACCTTTTCTTGGCTAAGATAATAATTAGCACAAGAATATACGTTTACCTTTACCTTTTCCTGGCTCAAAGAGTTGAGTGCAGAGGTCCATGTAAGTCTTGGCTGACCAAAAGGGTTAGTTGCAAGCTGGGTCTGGCTAGTTTTATACTAGTTTACGTTTCGCTTCCTTGGCTAAAATATATTAGCAGAGGATATTTCCGTTCTTTCTTGTCTAGCTAAGTCTAGTATGGGATTTTTTAGTGATGTTATTGGTTAAAGGCTAATGTTTCAAATGCGTTTTATCTTGACTAGTCTTGCCTAGTTTGGGATAGTTATGATTTTTTAGTTAGTTAAAAACTAACAAGTTGCTTTCTGCATATAGTGTTATTTTCCTGATTGGAAAAATTTTGTTACTTAGCAGACTGAGTGAATTTGTCTTGGTTTATCTTTGCACCGCTTTGTTTTTGTATATTTGCTTTAATGGTCTTAGTTAAGAAATTTTAAGGCCAAATATTTTTATTGTTGCTCTACCTATGAGTATATAGGACTCTTTTCTTTGTTTATGGAAATTATTTAGTGTTGACCTAGGTCATTGTTTTGTTTTATAAGTTTAGTCTTTGGAGGTCTTCAAATGACTTGGTTCTTTTCTATAAATCCAGTTCCCTTGTCATTTGGAAACCAACGTTGCTTTGCATTATTTTGTGTTCAAGTATTTAAGTGTTACGTTTATGTTATTACTCAGTGTGATATGACTTATGTAAATAAGCTTATCTTCCCGATTTTGGAAACTTTTGTGTCTGGTAAGCTAAATGAATTTGTTTAGTTTATTCTAATACTATTTTGTCCCGATTTAGTCCCTTTATTGGTTTTTATCAATAAACTTTAAAGTTAAAATTTTATATTTCCTCGTGGGTTCGACTTTGTCCATATGTTCGTTTTCATTTTGATGTGGTTCATTTTTATTCAGCTTTGTTTTTTTAAATTTAATACAGTTAATTACATTCTTCCTCTTACTACGTTACCTTCTACTATATTACCTTATGTTTCCCTTACCCTTCCTGTGTGAAGTATGTGTGAAATCCGAACGTCGAGTATTTAGTTGTGTTGTTCCTCTTTTTAGCTTGAGATGTATTGATGTATGTGACGCGAATGTAGTATGTTTGAAATGCTAAAGAGATATTCCCTATTATTTTCCTATACCTCAGTTATTCCGGTCTCCATCCTTTTGGGAAGGATCCCGCTAGTAAGGAGAGGGAGAGTGTAACGGTCATTTTTATTTCCAGGCATAAAAGCCCTTAAATTACATTATTTCGTATTTTCCGTACATAAATTACCTATTTTGTTACCTCTTAAAAAATAAATTATCGCCGCTACTGTAAGGTTCTAAAAGGTAACGTAACCGTCACCTAGTTCTCGGCTTTACTGTTAAAGATTTGAAAATAATGCCTTTCTTCCAATGAGAAACCATAGTTTAAATTCGCGGGTTTAAGGAGTGAGGTATTTCGACTACTAGTGGGGGAAGAGATAAATACCGAGCCGAGCAGTAGCCATGACACTTTTCCACGGCCGCTTTAAGCGAGCCCACAGTCAATCTTTTAACCAAATTTGAGTGAAGATATTAAAAGTTCCAGAATTTAAATGGTTTAGTTAAACCATAAAAATTATAAATAAATTATTTATTTAGTCTCTTTCCTTCGTTTAAGCTGGTTAAGAAATTTGACAGCCAGATTATGTGTGCTTTTGCAAGCTGTACATTTCTAAATAAGTATTGTTAGGTGTAATATCTACCTAAAAGTGGCTAAATAATAGTGCGTTCAATCTACGTTTTCCACTTTAAATAGGATTGCAGTTTTATGGGTAATGTCCAAAGGGAACTTATGTAAGTACCTATCTGAACTTTATATTTTCCTGTTTATGCACGAGTCATCAATTTGGGAAGATTTGAGCCAGTAGTTTATCAAGTTGATCACAGTGTAGTGCGTGTTCGTTACCTTTACGTTTTCGTGAACACTTCAAGCAAGCTTAATTTGTACTTGCTAATTTTTTATCTCGACTAAACACTCAAATTTACTTTTGGAGTGCTATATGTTTAACATTAAAATTTATCTTTACGTATTTCGTTCGAGGAATTATGTAAATTTTTGTGGGTGTATAAATACTCCCATTTGTACCTTTTAGTTAAGTCTTCTAGCTTGTTTTTGCCTTTAAACTTAAATAAATATTTAATTGCTCATTCTTGGATAATTTGCTCGGAAAATAATTCTGATAAATGAATGAACAATCATTTATTTATTATTAATAGCTTTTTCCTTGCGGAATTGGCCAATCTCCCTTTATTACGTTTTACCTATTTATCTTTTGTATTTTATACCATTATGTCTGTCTCTCCGTATATCTGTGCATTTGTTTGATTATTTATTTGTACTTCTTTATTCGTTAGCACAAATTTATTCGCCCATACCCTGTAGTGTTATTCTCATTTGCTCTACCACTTTGTTAATAAATTAGTTTATTGTTAATTTCGTATTTTTGTTTATTTAGAATTCATTTTAAATAACCCCAAGAGAGACAGGGCGTTATATTATATCTTAACCCTTCCTTGTATATTCATCTAGTAAGTGATAATTTTTGTAAAAAGGAACGAAGGAAAGTTTCCACGAAATAATTCAATGCATGCTCATGACACTAGATCAAACACTAATATTTATGTTTTAAATTTTCATTTGTCAATCTAATAATAAAAATCGCTAGGACTGTTTCCACTCCTACGACTACAGTTGCAGAAATCATTAAAGTTAATCTTGCAAAAATGAAAGGATGCTTGCGTCAGTGTTCGCATTTTAGGGTTGCCCTCGACCCATGTTGACCCTTTAAGTCGGCACCTTGTATTCCGGACGCCCACACAAAAGATGAAACTCATGAATGATTGAATTAGGTCGGTCACATTTTATGCTGTTATTGCAAAATATTTGTTTCATAAAACGGTCAGGATGAAGGATATCCCCAAAATATTATGTGAAAACATCTGCACGTATTTTGCTCTGTTGGAATCATTATTCATGAGCATCTAACATTTTCCGTTATTACAATTTTAGATATACTATATAGTCCATCCGTCAGGTAGTTTTAGGTGGAATTAACTCGGGAAGTTTTGATATTTGGTATAATTCTAGAGATAGATGTCTAGTATTAAGATTCACATTTTGCACAAAGCAAGCACTGCTGCTCGCGAGGCCATATTGGCAAGATGGCCTCCAAAAACGTTTTTTTTTTTTCAAATATCTCCGTTGCTGTACGCAGTCAAAATAACCAAAATTAAAGAGTAGGAAATTTTCTATAAAACATGTTATATGTATATTTTCTCTAAAATCAATAGTTTAGGTACAGCAGTCGAGTGAAGTTGAAACTGTTCGTTTAGTTTATTTGTTTTTTTTTTTCGTTTCCTTTTCCTGGCTTCAGTAGTAGTAGGTACATATTTTCATATGAGTTTCCCAATGCTGTCAAAAGAACGAGAAGATCTACGTCTTCTCCAACAATAATGACATATTCATATGAAGATGATTTTCGATGGCTGTATTTACTATTAATGTATCTGCATCTTCTGTAGCCTGGATAACAGTGAACTGCGCGTCTTCGAAATCTTTTTTCAAGATGACCTTTGTTTGTGTCATTTGATAAGAAATTCGTCTGTGGAACGGTGGGGGTCATAAAGGACCCCGCTCAGATCTTATGGGAAGTGGCCCCCGGTGAAATTGGCTCAATTTTTAATATGTTGTAGATTTCGACTTTCTGATTAAAAGTCAACTCGATCCTATGGCTATTTTCCGAGATACATCTCAAGAAATGTACAAGGATGACCTCTTGTACAATAAAAAAAATTTCGAATTCATGATTTTTTCATGTATTTTATATTGTGATACGTTCTAATAGCCCTTTATAATATTTTGCACTAAAATCATTTGTTGTTTTAATAAAAATAGCGTAGAAAAAATTTTGAGTTTGAAAAATGTTGGCAAAGGCGCCGGGAAATCTATATAAAAAAGTGAAAAAAATATTCGGTCAAATTGGCTAAAACATTTTTTACATAAAGTATGCGTCTTCCTGATCAAAAAACTTTAATTGAAAAACTTTCGGACATTGCTTCTTTGACCTCTAATACCCCATAAATAAATTAAAAGTTCTACAAGATACAGGATTTTAGAAGAATCTATAGCAGTTTTTCTCATTCCGTCTTCAGAGAACAAGGACAAGGGATACGGAACCAATTCATACTGCAGATGCTGTTCAAGCTCCTCGTCTCTTTGTTTTGTAATGCAAAGTCTCTGGAAAATAAGTAATGGGTCAATTGGCACTACAGTTTTATAAATTTTGATGCTTGAATTCATTGCACCTAGAGGTAGTACTTTCTCTTTGCGTCTCAATATCACATCGCCAAGGTTTTTCTCAATCATATTATTTATCCCAACTTTATGAATTTCTTGAGCCTTAAAACACTTGTTTGTTTCATCTCCAATGACACCTGAGGAAATAGACATTATTTCGTTTACGTCTGGGAAAGCCAAGCCAATAGCTTTTGCACATCATCATTGTCTCGAATAATATGTGAACTTTTCATATCCACATATTCTGTAGATGCAAAAGAAACGTTGCAAAATCTTTCAATTTCACTGCATATACGTTGTGCAAATACACCATTCCCAATGTCCAACTTGTTAACATGCTATCCGTGATTCCTCGTCCATAAGTAAGCCCTCCAATAGCAATAAACACTAAGCATATCTTTCGGCTACAGTAAATGCCGTTAGGGAAAGTAAAATGAATATGTTTACCTTTAATCGACCGTTATGTCTAAACTATTGACTTTACAAAGAACATGTACATAACGTAATTAGTAGGAAATTTGACCCTCTTTCATTTTTGTAATAATTTTAACTCTAAAACCCAAGGTAAAAGATATTTCAAAAAAACTATATTTTGCGGCCATATTGGCAATATGGCTACGCCGGCGGCAGATATTGCTTTGTGCAAAATGTGGATTTTAGCTGTAGATATCTGAATGCCAAATTTCAAAACTTCCCGACTTAATTCCTGGTAAGGCCTTTTTATATGACCTGACGGGTGGACTAATAATAAATTTTTAAAAATAGCTACAATACATTCTAAGGCCGAGATAAAGCAAAAAATTATTATTAATGAACCAAACGTTTTTTTATTCAGAATATACAACGGAACAGCAAATTTTTGATATAATACAATACATAAAAGTAAAAAATAAGAACGCATACTCTGAACAATTTTGAAACGAAAAATTGTCATAATCGTATATCGATTATGATTAAACTGGTTATCAGATATTCAATGTTTTTTTGGTAAAAGTTTTTTTTTTTCAATGCTTTGTTACTGATTATACTTGAGGACTACTTCAGTAACTCAAATAACAAAAATTAACATTTTCGGTCTAGTCAATTTGGAGTACTACAGGGTACTGTCCTTGGACCCCTACTATTTATAATTTATGTAAATGAATTTACATTTAAACATAAATTCTGTTTCAGTTTTTGAGATAACTGACTCTATTAAGAAACTTTGAAACGACGTCTGGTTTTGACATGATTTTATCTTTTATAATTAAAGATTATAAATAATATTCAAAAGCGGCGATTACTCTTGTGTGTCAAACTACCCGGCTATTTGCTTACTCCAATGTGAGCAAAAATACTTTTAAAATTGAATAGTGGAAGCCGTTACTTTGTGATAATTAATGATAACGAAACAGATGAAAACATTTTTTTTTATCATTATCTTATTATAACTAAACGTTACTGCAATTTCGACAACTTAGCATGTCATTCTCAAATGGTTGATTCACAAATACTGCAAAATCAGTTTTTCTATAGTATCTGTTTCTTCTCAATTTGATAGTTTCTAATCTTTATCTTATTGAAATGTTTTTTCTGATAACGCAATATCCTACAAAAAACAAGGTTGGTACAAAAACCCACCATTAGAAAAACCGATGGATAGTATGAGTAAGTCAATGTGTGCTTTTGATTTAGAAAAGCCCGCGAGGGTTTTTGTTTGGCTTTCGATTTTTTCTGTTTTCATATGAAAGAAAGAACAAATTGTTGTAAAGATTTACCGCTTCACAAACTCTTAAACAATAATCAAAATATTACATGTGTCAACATATTTAGTTATTATTATATTCTTCGCAAAAGTACGAAAACGAAGACTATTTCATCAAGCACATTTCTAAAACCGTAAATGTCGCTCGTAGAGGAAAAAACCATATCGTTGTGATAGTTATCGAATACTGAACAACCTTTAAATTGTCCACCTGTCTGTCCGTACTTTTAACTGTTTAACTGTCCGTCCATCTATCTGTTCGTGCGTCGAGGGCCGTACTCAGACCGGTTTTCTCGGGTCATTTGTCCGGGGCCCTGCCCTATAAGGGGCCCCGCCCGGGACTACACAAAAATTAAAAATCCTGACGAGCCCCTGTCAGGACGTTTATTTTGTGTGTAAAAAATTTTAATAATTTACTTTGCCTGGGGTCCGCCAAAGCTGGATACGCCCCTCTGTGCGTCACGTTTTTGATCATGATAACTAAAGACAAAGAAGTCCGAGTGTATAGAAACTGGAACAGTAATTTAATGTTAGCTAGAAGCAAAACCATATTGTTTTTGAAAGAAAGTATAATGTTTACTGCTCGTTTTGGTATAATATAAATAAATAATAACTTCCATAAAAATAAAAAATATGATGAAATTAGAAATGTTCGTCAAAGTGGGGATGTAAAAGAAAATAGTATATTATATGACTAGGAGTAGAACGCACTCTTTTTTTGTGTTGAGTCCAGGATTTGCGGCGAAGCCGAAGCCGCAAACTGGGCGAAACACAAAAAAAAGGCGTTCCACTCCGTGTAATATATACTATTTTTTCTTCAAGCGTATTAAAATGCAAAAATTCATTTATTTATCATAAATGTACAAATATTCAAACTACAGTCTTACATGTTGACACAATATGACAAGTGGCTAGTGGATAGCGCGCCACCGGTGGCTTTCGGTATTAACATTATGTTATTAGTAAAACAATACCCACTGCGGCGGCGCTTTCGGAACTAACATTATGTTACTAGTAAAACAATGTCCACTACGGTGGCGTTCGGTACTAACATTTTGTTACTAGTAAAACAATGTCCTACTTCTACTTCTGTTTTTGGTGACATAATTTAAACATTTTAATACGCTTGAAGAAAAAAGATATTTATTTACGATTGAAGTATAATGTTTACTGCTCGTTTTGGTATAAAATAAATAAATAATAACTTCCATAAAAATAAAAAATATGATGAAATTAGAAATGTTCGTCAAAGTGGGGATGTAAAAGAAAAAAGATATTTATTTACGATTGATTCCAATGCCAATAAATATTGATTAGTTTTGATAGTTTAGATAGTTTTCTAATGCTGCACTAGATGCGGGACAGGTACACTATTAAAAAAAAAACCACAGGTACCTAGATGTTGCCACATGCCATATTGTCGAAACACCACCGGACACCAGGTGAAAAATTTATATTCCACAAAACACCATATGAGCCACAATTACTCATAATTTCCCAGAGAAAAAAAACACCAAAAACCCAGTCAGTGGTCTTTTTTCTAAAGAAGATGGGTTTCACCACAACCGTGACAAAAAACGACAAAGCTTTCAAGAAAGAGAACATTAACTCTTACTAATATATTTTGTGAGGAGTGGGTGAAAGATGCAGGCGAAAAATTTTTAAACAAAAATGCAATGTTTATAAAACTTATTTTTAAATTTTGCATTTTTAACGGTGTTAGGGGGTGGAAGGGATTAACGGAACATTCCAAAAATAAATATGGCTACTTTTCTCGTATTAAAACCCATTAGCTCCCACGAATATTTTTTCATTATTCTTATGAGTTTTTTGCTTTAGTTGGCCACTCCTATGCACAGTTATACTAGAAAAACTATTACAAAAATTTGTTTTACAAGTTTTTGAAAAAAAATAGTGTATTCAAATGGATACAACGGAATAATGTATAAGAAAATAATGCTAAATTTTAAAAGTTATAAAAAGTTTTTATTTGTTTTAGAAACACATTACATTATTTATTTCTTTGAATGAAATGCTATGAAACAATCAATCCCATCACATAAAGTTACGTTTAGACAACTCCATCTTGCTCGTAAGTGACATTGACGGCACCTTGGCTGTTTTTTGATTTTTTTCGCCAATTCCCCATTGAAGAAAATTTGTATTTAGCAAGTCCATCAGTGGGCGTAGCTTATATAGAGCAACGAAAAAGAGGTAAAATTGTGTCGTTTTTTTTTATCAGCTTAGAACAAGATCAGACACAGTGGGTATTACCGACAACATCATTTTACACATAAAAATACGAAATACGACATTTTTTAGTGGTCACAGATATTCTTATTTAAAAAAAAGTGTAAAACTTAATTTTTTTTTAAATCATGTTTTTTTGTACATCTATTGCCATATCTCAAAAATTAATTGAGCTATCGATGTGAACTTTTTTTTGTTATAGAACACACACTCATGCGCTTCTTTGTATACATAGGATTGCTAATAAAAAAAATCTGAACGTGCCAAAAACGTAGATGACTGAAAGTTTAGAGAATACGCCATCAAATTTTCACTAAGCGAGGAACTTTTTTGTTTTTGAAAATTGTGTAACATGCTATGAAGAAAATGAAGTCAATAGATTAAAAAAGTTTTAAGAAAAAAAATATTTTCATTATTAGCAATGCTAGTTACGAATTTTTTAGTATGGAGGAATTGTCGAAGCGTACGCGCGCGGCACTTAAGAATAATAATGATTATGTATTGTGTGTAACGGAACTTTTCATTATTATTTTTTTATGTTTAGGACTGTTTTATCACGTTTTAGGATCTGAAAGGATACCTTATTTTTTCCAGTGGCGCATTAAGGACTAAGGTTGGAGGCAAAAAGGAATTAAAAATCTTAAATAGAGTATCTGGAATAAAAATGCATTGCATTGGGATCTCGGAAATGGTAAAAAAATAATATTATAGTAAATGGAAAAAAAAGTTGCGCAACTAGGGGGCTAATAAAATTCCATAAACAAATGTTTAGGAAAACTAATAATTTCGGAGTGTTTTGATAAAAAGTAAACTATCGAGTTTTCCTTTTTTTGCGTTATTACTGGAGCTAAATAGAAAAGACAGTTTCTTAAAGCACTTTTTTTTTTAACGTGGCAATCTTAATATGCATTGCATTGCATTTTTACCCTAGATCCACACAATAATTGAGTAAACGTGTTATTTTCGCCTAAATTAGGTAACAAAAAAGAAAAAAAATATCCTAAATTAAGTCTCTTTTAATTTCCGTAGCCCTATATTATAGAAAGCCTGTTTCCTTGGCTTGTGCACAAGTTTATCGTTCTCCTCTATTACTACGCCACATAAAATCCACTCCATTTTACATTGAAACTTAGAGTGCTTTTTTATCTTAAATATTTTTTTAGCAGATAATCCACGCACAATCCGCACAATGGCCATACGTTCTAGAATATTATACAAGTGGTAATAAGGGATAGAATATCGTTACACATTTTACTTCCACATCCAGTGTAAGTATAGTATCGACAAAAATATGTTTGAAAATTTTTATTGTCCAAATAGGCTTAGAATGTCATGAAACGTCGAGATTTTAGGTTTGAGCAAAAAAAATTCTGTCTGTCGGTCTGTCTGTAACTTTATTTGTGCGCACAATTACTCCGGAACCGTTTAAGATATTGACTTGAAATTTGGTACACATACCTATGTATTTTAACGAGATCTGGAACTAGATTATTCCGTTGAAGGGTTGGGCGGTAAATGAGGGTAAATAGGCAAATCAAGCAAGAGTCCATAAAATTGGTATTTAGTATATATAAGAGAAGCTAAGGTGTCAAAATTTTTTTGGCATTAACCACTCCCATTACCAACTCCCACCCCATTACTCAAGGGAGCGAAAAAAATAAAATTGTCATTTAGTGTGTGTACAAGAACCAAAGGCCTCAATTTTTTTTTCACTTTATCCACCACTACTACCACCCCCCTTCCACCACTACTACCACCCCTCTTCCACCACCCTCGGCCCCACTACCGATGTGGCATATCGTTTCATAGGTTTTTGAGGTAGACGATTTCAAATATTTTATTATTAAAGTTCCATAAACAATTATTTCGACATTCAAATTTTTTCGTTGTGAGAGACTAGGATAGAAGATCTGGATGTGGAAGTAGTGATTTCTTGGGCAGCGGTTTTATAATTTGACCTTCGACGAAAACGAATAACGTTGATTGTACACCGCCCTGAGACTAGTTAGTTTTAGTGGACGCGGGCGTATTAATACTCAATTTCTGCAATTCGCGCGCTCCAAAAAAAATCACTGTACCTAAACTATCAAAGACACAATAAGAATTGAAGACCTAAGTGGATAAAGGTGTTATGTCACACTTTTAAAGTTTTTACTCAAAATTAAATAAAACGGTTTTGAGTTGGAACTTATTTATTTTGTCCTTGTTTATTATGTTCTATGTAACTTATTTATTTATGTTCTTTTGTTTACACTAACATTAAAGGACAATATCAAGCTGTTATGAAACTAGATTTTTCTGTCCAAAACTGTTTACATCCACTAAAATTACTGGTTGTATGATATGACATGGCGCCTTTATAATTAAAAAGTTTCTATAAAATATTACAAATTTAGAATTCACCGTTTATTGGGTGTTAAATCTATATCAGGGGTGTTCAAAAATTGCATAAAGTAATTTTTTTTTAAAATGCGACATAACACCTTTATCCACTTAAGTCTTCAATTATGCTATCAAAAACTTTTTTGGTCTTTTGGCTTTATTTTCTTCGCAGCATGTTATACAAAATTTCCAAAAACAAAAAAGTTTGTAGCTTAGTGAAAATTTGACTGCATATTTTCTGAACTTTCAAGGTTATCTAAGTTTTTAACATGCTTAAAAATGTTTTAATTAACAATACTATACACAGATAGAAGCACTTAAGTGTGTGTTTTATAACAAAAAAAAGTTCATGTGGATATCTCTATTCGTTTTTGAGATATGGCATTAGATGTTCAAAAAAACATGATTAAAAAAAAACAAAATTTCATATCTTTTTAAAAATAACAATGTCCGTGACCACTAAAAAATGTCGTATTTCATGATTTTATCACACTTATCAAGTTTAGTATTGTCAGGAAAGTGTATGTACCTCTTGACTTCTTGAAATTTATTTTGAGACATACTAATATCTTCAAAATCTTCTTCTTTGTCCACTTAGGCTCCTCCTTTTTACCATTACTTTTTGAACTTCTAATTTTCTTGCTAAATAGTACCTATAACTGTACGTCGTCATCGCTGTCGTAGTAGCTTTCTGCAGGTTCCCTATTTCTAACAGCTACTTCAGATAAGGGAATTTCGTCATCTGACGGATAGTGCAGTTGTACTTCTCCAGGAATATCGCTGGGAAAGTTGAAAATACCCATATCGTTGTCGTCTAATTCTTCTTCATCTGTTTGTATATTTACCTCAGGTGGGATAATAATTATTTCTGGCTCGTGCTTTGCAGAAGAAACTTCTTCCATTGCTTCTCCCAATGTTTTGAAATGTTTGCCGTAAGAACTTTTTGAAGCGATTATGTGGAATTCTGAATCCATGTCGAAGCACCTTATGAAAACATATTCCGAATTTACTTATACGTATCTTCCCATTGTACTCAAATGGGTGCACTGCCGTTTTCTCATTTTTTTTTTTTTTTTTAGAAATAATGCAAAATGGTGTTTCGATATTATAAACAACTAAAATATATACCTCAAAACATAATTTACCACCTCAAATGGAATATTTTTTCAACTTTCACGTTATAAAAACTAATTCTTGAAAGCACGGGATTTAACACACAGTTTGTAGAAATATTTCAATTGATGTCACCGGGAGGCAAAAATTCACACTACTCAAATAAGTACAGTGGGAGCTAATGGGTTAAGACGCTACTTTTACGCATACAGACTTTTTTTTTGCAAAAAAATTTCATCCACCTATACCGACGTACCACGTTTATTCAGATTCTCATGTCTGTCTCTCAGAATTTCCGAAGAATTAATTAAAAAAAAAATTGTATATTATAGCAAACATCGCGTCTAAATTAAGAATTGAAATAATACACCCTAAGGCTCGTCGCTCGACTAACTTTTTCCAAGCATCTAAATTGCTTTGTAAACCCCTAATATTGCGAATTATAATCCCCGCTGTGGTAGTACAAATCAATTTAAATCAGAAACCGCTGCCGGGCACACCGCATCAGCCCAACCTAAATCTGTGTGTGTTGTCTCCAACAAGCTAAACATTTAATTCATCGTGATAATCCAAACCACACGTAATTTGGAGGAGACGGCGAGTTTCAGTGGCGGTTTTCGAAGTAGGAAATATGCAGCAATACGTGTAAAGTGCACTAAAATATCATCATAAGACTTTTACTTATTAATTTTTAGAAAAATAATGTAAAATACACCGCACGGGCTTATTTGTAGTATCTTATATAGGTATCTTATACACCAGAGCTGCGCTAAATACAAAAAAGTAGTTAAATACAATTAAAGTTACTTTATGAAAAATGCATTTAAGTACAGCTACAATTACAATTACTCTCCCTTTTAAAAAGTGCAAACTGCTCTTCTTGTATGTCAGTAAATGCTTATTGCTATATATGTATGTATCATTCACTTCTGAGAAAGAATTCAACCAATTCCATGTCTTCAAGTTGCACAAAAAGCAGTTCGTATAATTGCAAATGTGGGTTTTACCATGAACCTCTTGTGACATTATACCAGTATCGTCAATATTTATTATTCACTATTAGAAATTCACAAAATGTATCTACTTTTAATGAAAACTCAAACATATACAATCAGCAAACTAGATCTCCCAACCAGCTCTGAGCTCCTAAACATGGGTTTCAGAAATAGAAGAATAATTCTTTATCTTCATTAATGTATCATTCGAAAGAAAAGAAAATTGAAAAACCCTATAAAAGATCTTATGATAAAACATTATTTTTACTACATGGATGCTCCTCCAGTGTATTCGATATAAAATTATTGTTAATTATTTTTTTACTTATACAAGTTTTCCTGCTTTTTTACAGATTCTAATAGTAAAACATTGTATTTAAGATTTATATAAAGCTGTGTAGTGGTCGTATAGACTAGTTATGCATAATTTTATTATTTATTAAAAAAGTTTCAGGCAAAATTACTACTATGTATGTTTAAGCTCATCACTAGAAAAGTCTCACTGGAAAGATAAAGTTGATTTAATGACTTTTTGTTTCGATTGATATAAAGATTGATATATCAGAAATAATCAAATTGTTATTTATATACATTGGGCTTCCTAACATCATAGCTATAAAACCGAAAATACTCTACTGGGGACAAAATTGCGGTGAAATAGGCATTTCATTTATTCCTTATCTCTGTCGTTAGGCAGTTAAGAATGAACGATGGTCCAAAAGATTAAAAGGAAACGTATTATCCTTTAGTGTCCTGTAAGGTGATTTCATCTTAAATTAAGTGATGTATTTTTATTTCTCAAACTTTCACACTAATCGCAGTGAAGCAAACTACATAAAATTACTTAACACGTTTATCATTATTTTCAACAAAAAATTACACAACCAAAAGTTATAATTAAATTAAATGAAAAATTGTATTTTTCCCTTGGACTTTACCTGCCGTAGAACAAATTTTGGTATTTCAAAGCACTCTAGACGAATGCCTTAAAATGCTTTAAAAAACTGAACATCGACTCAAAAATTCGCGAAAATCTCAGGTTATGCTCAGAATGTTGTCTTGAATCCAAATATGTAAAAATATACAGGGTGTTCCATTTAAAAATCAAAAGTTACGGTCATTTCCGGGTAAACGGATTTTCATGTCCAAAAATCCCTTTTTACAGGTAGTTTATGCACCCCAAATTTTAAATGGATAAGTTAAAAAATAAAGGAAATATAGGGGGAGCCACTGGCATGTGGCACCCGGTATAGCCATTGAACTAAGTAAAGTGACGAACAGGAAAGATAACGATAACAGACTTAGCGTTCCAGTTTATCATTTAGTTCAAAGTTCAATGAATATAGTTGAAAAACTTTCGTATTATCTATTATAGTATAAGTATAGAGGGGCGCACCAATTACTTTGCTTAACCCAATAGTGCCTATTGTATGATTTATCATACAGAGGTTAGGTTGTCTCTAATGAAGTGTAAACAAACTGAGTGTGATAAATTCAGTGATTTTACTCATCTAAAGTGTTATTTGCATATATAGACAATAAGCTTAGGACAAAAATTCGATTGTTTTATACTTAAATAAGTTATAACCGAGCGTTCTATAACCAGTAAATTTCTACGCAGCAGAAAATGAGCTCACGGTAAGCTTATGTTTCACAATTTTCATTTGAATGTAATTTATTTGACTTTTATTCATGTAATAATTCTTTATACATATTATAGGATGTACTTATACCATTTCATAGTCATAACAATTCTTTCTGTAACTGCAGCAGCGGAAAAAACTTTCCGTATGATATATCATACGGTAGGCAAATGGCGGTATGAATGTTAGTTTTGTTTCAGAACTTCTTTTTCATTGGATAAGGCTATAGAACCTTATTTTGGCCCTAAAAATATGGAGCAATTTATAAAGGGAAAGTCAATTCGCTATGGCTTTAAATTTTGGTGCCTCACAACCCCCCAGGGGTACTTATTGAAATTCAACCCTTACACGGGCAGTGGGGATAAAATCAAAGGTAAAACTTTGGGATCCAGTGTCACCGACAAACTTTGTATGAGATATATTCGCATTCGACCATATATTTGGATAATTTTTTCAACTCCTTACCATTACTTGAACTTCTGCAAAATAATGAAATTCAATGTATTGGTATCATCCGCTCTGAACGTATACAGAAAGCTCCTTTAGAGGAGCTGCAAAAAGAAAAACGAGGGACTTCTCATACTCTGATTGACTGTAATAGTGGTATTCAACTCACCAGATGGCATGACAATAGTCAAGTGAATATGGCAACCAACATCAAAAACAAAGACATTTGTTTGACGAAAGGCACGTGCAAAAGATGGTCTAAACAACAAAGGAAGCAAGTTGATGTGGATCAATCGACACTTATAAGTCTCTATGACCAAGGAATGGGAGGTGTGGATATGTTCGATAAAATGAGAGGACTCTATCGTATACGAATCAGATCTTGCAAATGGTATTGGGCAATGATTCGCTTTTGCTTGAATGGATCGGTAGTGAACATGCGGCTTCTTTTTCGTTTTGTCTATCCAAAAGTGTCCCTTCTGCAGTTTTTGAGGAGAATTGTTCTCACAACTTTAACTGCCCCTGAACATTTAGATGGCCCCAAACCAAAATGTAGTAGGAATATATTGAAAGGTAAGATGTGACAAAACTGATCATCTTATTGACAAAATTGCTACACAAAGACGTTGTGGATATTGTGGCAAATGTACAAAATTTTCTTGTGTCAAATGTAACATAGGATTACATCCAGACGTATGCTTTCGAAGATATCATGTCCCTTCTATGTGATATATTCTGCTATTTCTGTTAAATTTATAGAATATTTTGTATTATAATAAATACATTTTTTTAATAATATTCTACATGCATATTCCTATGGTATGATATATCATACGTCAAAAAAATTGGTGAAAATGCACAGGAATAAATAAAATGTGGTTTGGGGGGTACTGACAAGCCCTAAATGAAGGTCAATCGATATTTTTTCAAAAGTTTTCCAAAAAAAATTACTCGGGCACTATTGGGTTAAGGGCGCCAGTAGGTCTCGCAACGCCACTGTATATTCTTTCTATATTTATACTAGATATTATCTATTAACATACAGTCTCCAAATGACATTGATTTGAATAAGATTTGCCCAAACAGATTGACCATAAAATGTCTCTAAGAAAGCTATAATAGTGGATGTGAGGAGTCGGGATTTTCTCGAAAAAAAAAGCAAAATCGTGCTAAAGTTATGAAACCTGTTTCCCCCTCCCCCGTTTTCGAGGGAGCTGAACATGAATAACAGGGTGAAAAAGCAACCCCTCAAACGACCAACACCATTATTTCTTTCTTATTTCTCATATGACAGCTTAGCATTGACTATTTTTGCAGAGATTCTTTGTTTTTTCATGGGGATATAACAGACGGTGAACAGGTGATGTGCCGCAACCGCCCTTGGGAGTGGAATCTACCCTGTCAAGGGTGTAAAATTGTTTTCTTTGTTGTTTCTTGTTAAAGACGTTTTCGTTTTCGTTTTTTCGAGGATGCTGATAAAAAAAAATGATTTTACGTCAGTTCAAACCTCCCTTCATCCTTAAACGGACGGAAAGCACCTCTTTTATATGGTTCACGATATCAATGCTCGTCAGGGCGTTCTAGGAGGAGAATGGCAGAAAATTTAGGCGCTCATATCACCCCTAAATATAAAAAATCCCTGCAAAAATAGTCGAAGCCAAGCTGTCATACGAGAAATAAGCAATAAAGGGAGGTTTTTGGCCATTTGAGTTAGTGCGTATGACTAAAAACTTTTTTCGCCCTGTTATCCCTGTTCAGCACACTCGAAAACGGGGAAGAAATGGGTCTCATAATTTTAGCATGATTTTGCCTACTCTTTCGACTCCTTACATCTACTATAAGTACGACGATCCTATTTGATTATAGGTGAGATAGGAACCATATACCGTGCGTGTAATTTCCCATTAGGCATGTACATTCACGTAGCGCGAGAGATTTGACAACACCGGCAGCCATAAATTCGTCCGTCGATGGAGCATTCCAGCTCTGTTATTTCATTTCAGCCAGCTGGCACGCGCGATGTTGTAATTCTTCTCCCCATGCCTAGCCCGCGACTACACACACGGTATCTATTCCAAAGAATACTATATATTATGGCCTCAGGTCCGTTGAGAACAATATTTGGAGCATCACAGGGATCTGTTCTTGGGGTCTTGTTATTTAAATATCGTCTATGATTTAGATATGAATTGCACCCGTTATGCAGTTGACTTAAACACGTTTAATGTAGTTAGAAATGTCAGGGACAGTGAAAGAATAAGACCAGGTAATTTTGGTGGTGTCATTTTAGACAGGATGAACCCCAAACGTCGTTCTATAATTAACCAATAAAGTTGAGAAAATGTCATAATTTGTGTACAGTGGTTTTTGATACGAAAAATTGCTGAATGAAGCCAGAAAAAATGCTCAAGGCATTTTTGTAGAGTTTTAAAATTTCCTATGAAAAACAATATAAAGCACATAACCCTACATTACACTGAAATTTTGACTGATTTTGGTTTCAGTTGCCTTACTAGCGTGTGCAAAATTTGAACAAACCCCAATAGGTATTTATTAAAGAAATAGCCGTGTGATCTACAAAAAGGCAACGTAATGTCACAGTCATAAAATCTGCTATCCCAGCTTATAATTATAAGCTTGAAGGCATAAGCTTACAGCTTCCAGATATCTTTTGTGATATTTTTAAAATAACGCTACTTGCCCTGCCCTGCAATTTTGTATACCACAATGTAAATATCGAAAATATCGAAGCTACTCAAAGTAAATATTAAAGAATTGTGTTCCAAAATTGACAGTCTTGCTTGGATAGATGTGAGTATTAATCGCAAGTGATTTTATTTAATATTCTCCACATTAAAACATACGTGGGACAACTAAATTTTTATATTCCTAGTTTCCATTCGTGACAACAAAACTTTCTATTTTTCCACAGTGCATACAAATATAGTACAGTAAATCGCTTACAAATAAAATAATCATGAATGGTGACCTAGATGGAACTAGGTTAGATAAATTTCCTTGGATTGTCAATTACATATGGCCTTCAAATAAACGTTTAGTTTCTCTTTTGATGAATTATTACTATTATATAATTTTTGTCTATTTCTTTGTTGGATTATCTTTCAAATGGGATGATCAACCGCTTTCATTTTTGTGTTAATTAGCGGCTTCTATAACCACGAGGATCTGGTAGAAATTATGGAAAAAAAAACAAAATATTATAATTATTGTTAAAAAAGACATTTTAAGTCGTACAAACAAATTAATGGAGTTTCTTTAAGTATACTTCGAAGGATACTATACAGCTAAATTATTACTGATGGATTTTACTTTTTACTATTTAGTTTTTTTGCCACATGTATTTAAAAACCACCTTTTTTAAAAAATACTCATTTTCTTTCAAATACCTTGAAAAATACGCATTTTAGGAATGCAAGTCACTAAACCATCTTAATTAAATCCGACAAAATTATTTTGAAACTTCTCGGTACGTCTCGCTTGTATACTTTTAAACGAAATTACATCCATTTAAAAATTATCAGGTGATGACATCTTCTTCCCCAAAAATAGCCTATTTTAAACATCAGTATATATACTTTGTAGTCTAGATATCGATACAAAAATCACTGAAGATCAGATGGGTAAAGGAAACTCTCCTCTTGAAAGTTCCCGGAACTAATTTTTGATAAAAATGAAAGTTTTCAATACAAGATTGAAATATTTGAATATTTGAACATTTCCAAAATTCCGGGAAAGTTTCCTTTGGGAACTTTAGGAATGTTCAAATATTTTACTCAAAACCTTTCATTCCGGAAACTGACGAAAATTTTCTCGAAAGGTTTATTGGAAAGTTTCCTTTACCCGTCTCTGCTGGACGTGTTAGGTACAACATTTATCCTGAATACACTTGTTTTTTTTTACTTGATTCAAAATTACCAAAATCAAATCAAATGAGATTTATTCCACATTAAAAAATGCAATTTATTCTCAACACTCGTTTCCGTATCCAGCCGGATATCTGCTAGCCAAAGCTCCGCGGCAATTGATGGACTGGACAGGAACGAGGTCGAGGTAGAATAAAATAAATTGTCACAATTACCATACTCCTACCTACCTATTAGGTTCATTAGAGAAGTAAGATAGTCTTATGTCTTACGACTTAACACAACTGAAAAATTTAACAAATTACAACTCGTTGTAGAAAAAGCACTTGCATTATTTTAAATTTGGATTGTTGAGATAGGAAATCATCCCCTTGAAAATGTCTGCTGAAGACAATGAAACGCAAAGAAAGAAAGGCTATGCCAAGCCGAAAAACTTTTTGTAATTATTATAGTCCAGTAGAATTAGTAAAAAAAAAGACTGAAATCTATTGTAATTCGTTTCAGGATGCCACGTGGATTAAACGATAGTTTTATTGATTACGAACATGACCCTGAATTTGGTCCACTTTTTGACCGCCGGAACATTGTTTATTTAACGATTTATTGTTGAAAAATTCAAAAAAATCGACTTTTTTAAAGAAAACTCAAAGACCTTTGACGATAGGTTTTTCAATTTGTAGATACTGTTAGAACTTTGAAAAACGGTTAATTTGAGAGATGTTTCGTTTGAAACGCTTGAAAATTTGTTTAAATAATTGCAAAAAACCGCGAAAATTTTAGCAATTTGCAAATATTTTTCATTCTTTAACAAAAGCACTTTAGTGCTTGAAACTATGAAGAAATATGTCTTTTATTACCCCAAAGTTATCCCTAAAATTTCATCAAAAAATTTTAATTAGTTTAAGAGATATTCAATTCGTTTATTAAAAACATAAATAATGTAAAATGCAAATTCACCCAGTTCCCGTTGTCGTAGAGGGTTAATCTGGACATATTTTTTTGCTGAGACTTTGAATTTATGTTTTCATTAATAGCAAATCAAATTTGCATTATTTTCAACTTCAAAATGGCGTTTGAAAAAGTGTCACATTTTGAGGTTAGGTCTTTTGCTAATAACTTTTAAACAAATGAAGATTTTGCAATATCGTTCTCATATCTTTGTTGCTGGGGTCTTTTCACACATTTTCAGAAAAAATGACTCTGTAGCCTTATTAGAAGCCGAGATGATTTTTTTTTAATAAATTCATAAAAAAAATTTTAACAAAAAATAATTGTTTTTGTAACAAATTATTGTTTAATTAGGAAAAAATCGACATGACAGATATTATTATTTCATCACGCTACCCCAAATTAAAAAAAAAGTAAAAATCGGAGAAACGGTAAATTTTTGGTTGACGGATTTGAACTCGTCTCGATCATTTTATGAACGTGTTACAGATATGACTCATGCTTCTCACTCCTGTTCTGACGCTGATTTAAAATTAATTATTGTTATCGTTGCAAATTGAATTTTTTCCCCCAAACTCAGCTCTATTACAAAGATAGACTATTAAACTAGTTGTTCGCCAAGTTTCAGCTGTTAATGTTTATTAATAAACAAATTACGAATTTATTAAAAAGAAATCATCTCGGCTTCTAATAAGGCTACAGAGTCATTTTTTCTTTTGAAAATATGTGAAAAACCCCAGCAACAAAGATATCAGTATGATATTGCAAAATCTTCATTCGTTTAAAAGTTATTAGCAAAAAACCTAACCTCAAAATGTGACACTTTTTCAAACGCCATTTTGAAGTTGAAAATAATGCAAATTTGATTTACCATTAATGCAAACATAAAGTATAAGTCTCAACAAAAAAAAAATGATGTCCAGATCAACCCTCTACAACAACGGGAACTAGGTGAATTTGCATTTTACATTATTCAAGCTTTTAATAAACAAATTGAATATCTCTTAAACTAATTAAAATTATTTGATGAAATTTTAGAGGTAACTTTGGGGTGGTAAAAGACATATTTTGTCAAAGTTTCAAGTACTAAAGTGCTTTTGTTAAAGAATGAAAAATATTTGCAAATTGCGAAAATTTTCGCGGTTTTTTGCAATCATTTAAACAAATTTTCAAGTGTTTTAAACGAAACACCTCTCAAATTAACCGTTTTTTACAGTTCTAACAGTATCTACAAATTGAAAAACCTATCGTCAAAGGTCTTTGAGTTATCTTTATAAAAGTCGATTTTTTGGGATTTTTCAACAATAAATCGTTAAATAAACAATGTTCCGGCGGTCAAAAAGTGAACCAAATTCAGGGTCATGTTCGTAATCAATAAAACTCTCGTTTAATCCACGTGGCATCCTGAAACGAATTACAATATGCATATTTGCTAATTCCACTGGCCTATTAAGTTTTGGTACCAAATGTTTTTGAATTTTTAAATAATTATAATTGTTTTAAAATTTAGAATAATAATTTATTCATAATTACCCGAGGAATTTTAAGAACACTGAGGGAACTTTCAAACACCATAAATCTTGACCCTAGTCAAACTCACACGAGCGTTCAGAAAACTCGATTTACATGGAAATGGCGCAAAAATACCTATTGCAAAACATGTAGCATATATAATTTTATTTTTTCGGTTTCAAAGTACAGACAATAGAAAACCGTCGTTTTTAGACATTTTAGATCCATTATTTTTTAACGTCACTTTAGTTATTAACAGTATTAAAAACTCATATGCTATAATATTTGACCTTTGATAAAAAATATTTATTAATGCTTATTATGACACGATTTTGGTCTTAAATTAACCCATGTTGAAGATGCAATTTTCTTCTTCTTGTTCAAAACGCCTTGCCAGACGTTTTGTGACTCAAAACGTTCGGAAAGAATAATAATTTTTTAAACATCAGATTCGTAATCAGTGGCCTTGAAAACCTTTAGTGGATTATTTCAGATCAAAACAACCGAAATTTTTACAGTTTTCAAAATAATTTTCCATAAAAAGACGAGTGTTTTGAAAAATCACCGGCAAAAAAGCAGTAGAAGGCATCACTTATGATTATGAAAAGCCATTAAAAAGTTTTTAGTAGGTAACATCTTCAGGTCCAACCAATTTCTTAATAATTGACTTTTTTCGTCCAAATGCACCTCACATGTTAAAAAACATTAAGAAACAAAAATCATCACCATTTCATAAATCAATTACGTAATTGTTTGTTTTCTACAACTATTTCTATTAAATATTACTGTTGTTAGTAGGTACCTACTTTCTTTTTTATTTTTAATATGTATGTGGTTGGATGCCTCTCTATATGCATTCGAGGACTCTATACAAATTTATTTCCCATTGACTTGCCAAAAATATTATAATGTATAACTTGGTCAAATAAATTTCTACTGCTCTTTCTATCTCTATAAGGTATTATTAAGAAGTTAATTATAATTTAAAGTATAAAACAAGATCATCTACATGTTAGCGTTGTTAATGTTAGGGGTAGTGCGTCGAGTTACTTTTAAAGGTAATGCATAATGGTAAGCATAATATTTTTAAAACCATATTTGTAATTTTTATTTTGAAACGGAAGTTGATGCACTAATGTAACTTTGAGAGGGGGTTTACCCTTTACCGCTCCCCCGTATATCCGCTCTTTTTACCTGCAGAACTATGTAAAACAAATTAAGAAATTAAACGAAATAATTTAATATATTTAGTTTTCTGCACTGATAGACGCATTATCTGATACTGTGTAACAGTACACCACTGACTGACTCTACTAACAGTGCGTTCTTATGCCCTCCCGGGCACCAGCATAACGCAGAGATTCGAATTCAAACCCAATCTATACGAGAGACGAACCACAAAAACGACCGCAGGCAAATCGGCTCAATGGCCAGGGTCAGGACCAGCTCAAACTTTTAAGTGCCACGGATATTTCCATCATGCTTCGTTTGCCTTCTGAAATGTTCATAGGAGTTGACTTCATGGCTTTATTAGAGGAAACGTATATGGATAATTTAGATAAACCTAGCGGATGTTTTATTTGCCCGTTTTTTAATTATAAAGGGACGGTGGACGGATGATGGATATGCCTTTGTTTGATTTATGTTACATTTTTAAGTGATTAATTAAAAATACAACAATCGTTATTTCCCGCGGTCTGCTCGTTAACTTGTTTTTACTTCCGCGGAAATATTTAATGAGATATACACAAATTATTATGTTGCTTTCAAAATACTCAAATACCCAGATCTTCTCCAACTTTTACCTTTGGAATAAAATGTATGTATACATTGTATTCCAGGAATAGAGGCAACACTTCGGGAGAGCGTAATTCGGGTAAAAAAAAAAACACTAAAAGATATTGTAAATGTTTTCCTAGAGCAGTCTCCTTCAGCCATTCGCCCTTAAAGGTATATCTTGAATAGAATATAAAAGAGCACAACAGAAAGATAGAACAGAATAGAACATAAAAAAAGACATACATACGGGTCGAATTGACGTCCTCCGATAAATTTGACGAAGTCGGTTAAAAATAGACCAAAATTGAATTTTTATTTGTCTTAAAAAGTTTAGAAGAGGGTAGCAAATCTTTTCATAATCCTTCTTATATTTACATTTTTTTTAATGCCTTACTTATATTAACGTCCTGGCGAAGTATAGCTGTTATATAATATTACACGCTATCTTATTGCGACTTAGCCATAATAAACCTTCACAGGTATATCGTATTTCACGATAACAGCTTCTCTTATTAATTGCTTATCTTCAAGATATCATATTACACCTGTGTTTCTCATAACTTGTGCAGACTGCAGAACTGCAATTCCTTTGTTATATATTTTGCTTACTCAGGTTCTGTATGTTATAAATATGACTAAACACGCTTTGTTGAGTCAGTTATTAAACTCACTTAGAATGAAACACTTCTAATTATTGTATTATTCCTTCTCCAAGAGCCAACGTTGGCTCCATGTAACTAAATAAAAGTTTTTAAAAAGTCATTCATGTGAACCGTGATCTAACATTGGCGCAGTCGGTAGGATCCGTAAACATCATCAGAACAAGAAGCCTAACTGGTAGTGAAGCGTAAGAGAACAAGGAGAACTTCTGCAGAAGGTGCCTAACTAGTGCGTGTACATCTACGAGAACAAGGAGACCTTCCTCACTGGTGGTGGCGGATCCCAATCCCTTGACGGACGAAGAACCTACTCATGGAGATGAAATTAATGTAAGTCATTTTTAAGAATCATCTCGTTATTTTATTTCATTTTTACAAATATTATTTATCACAATTATTTACGTGTATTATACCGCTAATACACTCGGCAGACAAAGCCAATTCTGTTATCAAACAAATCCTATACAAGCTAGAACGCAACAATTTTAATTTTAAGTTATTTATTTTCGTATTCACGAAACGACTGTGTATTATACAGTTAATACACAATTTATTAACGTACGCAACATAACAAACAATTTTAATTTAATTCTCGTATCATACTGCTGATACGCAGACAATTATTTTAGTTCAAAAATCTCTAAATAAAAAAGCAAAATGCCTGATAGAGCTCAACCAGAGACTGTTCAACCAGTGCCACTGGCACCAGCCGAACAACAACAACAACAACAACAACAACAACAACAACAACAACAACAACCACAACAAATTGAGCCTTACAAGCTCTCTGAAATTTTTTCACTAATACCAGAATTCGATGGCAACGCCATAAATTTACAGACATTCCTAAACTCGTGCTCCTGTGCACAAAGTATGGCAATTCATGACCAAAAAATTCTATTAACCATGCACATCAAAAATAAATTAAAAGGCAGAGCCGCCGAACTTATAAATTCACGCAACCCTAGCACATGGCCAGAAATAAAGGCACTACTAGAAACTCACTTCGGAGACTCCCGAGATTTAACGTCCCTAATTCAGGACCTACAACGAATTCACCAATTACCTAGTGAATCCGCCTTAACTAACATTCGTTTCGCGTTTACAAACGCACAATGCGAAAATGCACGCTGCCGTGCAAAAACAAAATTTAACTTCAGAGCAAAGAACCGCGCAAACAAACTTGATCGAAACTATGACATTAAATAATTTGTTAACGGGTCTAGAACCAAATCTAGGCAGAATAATACGTGCCAGTAACCCTCCTTCTATAATGAACGCGATTATTAGAATTCGTAGAGAGCTACAACTCTCTTATTTTGAACAGCAAAAATTCCCAAAAAATAGTCCAGTCAAAAATCCAGTAATCCAACAAAAGCGACCACAAGGTCCCAATTTGCAACAAAAGTTTTGTTCCTTCTGTAAACGGAATGGACATGTAATAAGCGAATGCCGCACAAGGCAACAGTCTCAAAACTTCCAGAGACCAAGTTTCCAAGGAAACCCAAACTCACAAAATTTTTCTCATCAAAACTTCGCACAACCTAGTAATAATCAATTTAGTCAGAGGACATTCCCTCAAAATAATCAGCCAAATCAATCACAGCAAAACAGGCCCTCAGCCATAAGGCCGAACCCTAATTTTATGCAACAGCGACCATCAGCTATCCAACCTAACCCAAATTTTAATCGCTTTAACCAGCAAAAAGCTCATCATTTGAATTACGAACCTTATGACAATTATGACAATCAATGTAACTATAATCAATGTAACGACTACTCTTTCGACGATTATCAAAGTTACCAAAGTCAAAATGAATCGTACGAAAATTTCCAGGAGAATTATACTGCTAATTCTCAGAACGAGCAATACGAGGATTATACTGCTAATCCTCGGGATTTTCGTTTAGATCCGGAGTACCCCACGGATACTCCGACACAACAAATACACCAATTCGACCAAATATCGAACCAAATACAAACAATGAATCTCAACGACAGTTTCGATCCAATGCTGAACTTCCCAGAACAAACGTTCATGTAAATACGCTTTCTCACACCTTATTAACCGTAAATTCAAAAAATCTTTATTACATCAAAGATGCAACCGGCAAATTTAAAATTCTTATTGATACAGGCGCAGGTATATCAATTTTTAAACCTAAAACAGCTGAAAATTATAGACGTAGATCTCCCGAAAATGTAATTATACAGGGTATTACTGATCAAAAAATTTATATCAACGAATCTGTTCTAATCCCATTCTCAGACGAGTCACACAAGGTTTATATCTATAATCTAGATATAGATTTTGATGGACTACTAGGCGCAGACTTTTTAGAACATTACGAATGCCGAGTAGATTTTAAAAATAAACAACTAGTCACAAATTTTAAAACCGTACCATTATTTAAGGTTACGGAAGAAACTACGGTAAATTTACCTTTACAACCAACTATCAATTCCGATACAAAAAATTCAAATTTAAGCAACATCAAAAATTTAATTTCTATTGAACCTCGCATGGAAAAAATTTGTAAATTAAAATGCAATCTGCAAAATACCGAGGCTATACTGTTAGCCCAAGAAATTGAAAAGGTACGCCTACCAAACGCCCTCGTAAAAATCGACAGCAACGGAGAATTTCTAACTTCGATCGTGAACGCTAACGCAATACCGAAAACTATAAATTTCTCTAACCTTAAACTAGAACCAGTACAAAAATTCAAATCAATTTTCAATTTAAACACTCAAAATTCTGACTCACACCTACAGACGGACAGATCCTTCGAAATTAGGAACGAATTGCGCTTGGATCATCTAAACGAAGAAGAGGCCGAAATAGTAACGCAGCTTTGTTTAGACTTTCAAGATATATTCTATTTGGAAGGAGACAATTTAACTTTTACTAACGAAATTAAGCATTCCATTGACACGAACGATTCAAAACCGGTTTTTACAAAATCATATCGCTACCCTCATATTCATAAAGAGGAAGTCAAAACACAAGTCTCTAATATGCTTGATCAAGGCATCATTAGACCTTCGATTTCTCCCTGGTCCTCTCCGGTTTGGGTTGTACCTAAAAAACTCGACGCCTCCGGTAAACAAAAATGGCGAGTTGTAGTGGACTACAGAAAACTCAACGAACTGACTATTGACGATAAATACCCGCTACCCAATATTTCCGACCTCCTCGATCAATTAGGCAAATGTCAATATTTTACAACTTTGGACTTAGCCTCCGGATTTCACCAAATCGAGATTGATGCGAAAGATATTCAGAAAACTGCTTTCACAGTTGAAAATGGTCATTTTGAATTCGTAAGAATGCCTTTTGGACTTAAGAATGCTCCATCAACATTTCAAAGAGTGATGGATAACATTTTATTAGGTATCCAAAATGAACGATGTCTCGTCTATATGGACGATATTATTGTTTACTCCCCTACTATTCACGAGCATATTTCTCGATTAACGGAAGTTTTCAAACGATTACAGAAAGCCAATCTCAAAATTCAACCCGACAAATGCGAGTTTCTCCGCAAAGAAGTCGCTTATTTAGGACATCTCATTACAAAAGACGGCGTAAAACCGAATCCTTCGAAAGTTGACGCTATTCTAAATTTCCCTCAACCAAAAAATCAAAAAGAAATTAAATCATTTCTAGGCTTAGCCGGATACTATAGGCGCTTTATCCCCAATTTCTCCAAGATTACCAAGCCTTTAACAAAACTCTTACAGAAAGACATACCATTTCTCTTCGACAATGATTGTATAAAATCTTTTCAAGATTTGAAACAAACATTAACGACAACTCCGATATTAATCTACCCTAATTTTGATGAACCTTTCGTTCTAACCACTGATGCGAGCGCATTTGCCGTCGGCTCAGTGCTGAGCCAGGGGCCCATTGGCAAAGATTTACCCATTGCCTATGCTTCTAGAACCTTGTGCAGTGCAGAAACTAAGTATTCAACGATTGAACGCGAGCTTTTATCGATAGTATGGAGTGTAAAGCACTTTAGACCATATCTGTATGGTAGAAAGTTCAAACTTGTCACCGACCACAGACCACTCACCTGGCTGTTCTCTATAAAGGATCCAGGAAGTAGACTTGCTCGTTGGCGACTCAAACTAGAAGAGTACGATTACGAAATAATTTATAAACCCGGCAAAATCAATAAGAACGCGGATGCACTTTCCAGAATCAAAATTAATCATTTTTCTGAATGTTCCAAATTCTATTCAAAGGTTCTAGCCGCGAACGACGAAGAGTCAGACGACGACGAAAACCCAGACAATAACGAGATCACTGACGAACAAATTTCCCAAGAATTCGAAACTTTCGCCAACTTATATAAGACAACATCTTTAATTGACTATTCGAAAATCAAAGCCTCGAACAAACAACTTTTGTATCGAGAACACAAAGATATTATAACTTTCTTCCAACAAAATAACCTACAAGACCTCCATCATAAAATTATCGAAGACATATTCGAAGAAAACCCTGAATTTCATAACGATCAAATCAATATTGTATCGAGCAAAACAGTCAGACATAGGAGATATTTTATCATCCCTCTACCTTTTGATATCGAATCTGTAATTGAACATCTATTTTCGGTATTATTTAAAAATCAAGACGACCTAGATTTCTCTAAGACATACTTTGTCGAAAATAACTTAGACCTCCCCATTCTTGAAATCCTATCATTCATTTTTGCGGAAAAAGACTTAAAAGTAGTAATTTGTCAAGATATCGTCAGAACTGCCGACGAAGATGAAATTCCAATTATATTGGAGCAAAATCATTTTGGTAAAAATAATCTACACCGCGGAATAAATGAAACGATTCGAAGAATAAGAGAAAAATACACTTGGCAAGGTCTAACTAAAGACGTTGAAAATTTTATAAAAAATTGCGAAACTTGCCAAAAGACTAAAGTATGCCGGAAAAACCTTAATAACCCTCTGGTAGTCACAGAAACCCCAAGAACACCATTCGAAAGAATCAATATCGATTTATTTGAATTCCCAACTCGAAATTACGCTTTAACTATTCGAGACGAGTTAACTAAATTTACACAAGCTTATGCAGTCCCGGACAAATCCGCAAAATCCGTCGTAAATACCTTGTTGTTATACTTTCAACATTACGGTACCCCGCTAAGAATCCATTGCGATTACGGTGGCGAATTTGACAACCGTTTGCTCAAAGATCTCTGCACCCTCTACGACATAAAATTAACTTATTCAAGCGTAGGACATCCCTAATCGAACGGATCCATAGAAAGATTTCATGCTACTTTAGCCGAAATGATAAGAATCCACAAAACTGAAAACCCAAACGAACATCCTTTCACGATTTTACCATATGCAGTAATATGCTATAACAATTCGGTAAATAAAACACACGGTTTTACCCCATATGAACTTATCTTTGGTCATACATCTAACAGACCACCCGAAACCTTGTACAACCAAAAAGAATTAATAACTAAATACGTTAGAGATTTAAACAATAGAATATCCCACTACTATAAAATAGCCCGTAGTCGAACACAATCTCAAAAAGAGAAAGCAAAAGTTCGCTTCGACAGAAATATTCCCCAAAAACGACCTGAATACAAAATAGGTGACTTAGTTTATGTAAAAGAATCACAAATTAAGAACAAACTACAAAACAAATTTAACGGTCCCTTTAAAATAAAAGAAATTTTTCAAAATTCTGCTACCCTATTAAATCTCGAAACAAAACAAGAAACTAAAGTAAATTTTGATAGAATGAAACCATATACTGAAAATTAAATTTATTTTCAGGTTTCTCCTGCTGTTCGGATCAGCACTCTGTCAATACAAAATTACCCCGATCAATAACACTGTTGGTGTATACTATCACCAAGACACGGACATCGTGGTGACAAATGACAAATGGACTCTGCTAGTGCATAAAAATATTTCATCCCTCAAACTAGCTTTTGACAAAAACCAAAATAATTTAGACAGAATCTTGAACACCCTTGATGGTGCTGACCAAAAATCAATCCTGTTTAGAAGCGAAGTCAAAACAGAGTTTAACCTTTTAATGCAAATAGCTAGTTCGATAAAAACGAAATTTGACGAAGTCTTTTCAGACACAAAGAGATATAAACGCGGAATACTTAACGGTTTCGGAACAATATTCAAATCAATTACCGGAAACTTAGACGCCGAAGATGGCGAGTACTACACTAACTGTATAAATAAATTAAATAATGACGAACATCAATTAGAAAACTTAATCAAAAATCAAATCTCAGTTACGACTTCTGTTATCAAAAATTTCAACTCAACTATACAAAAATTACAAATTGATGAGGAAACATTTAACAAAGATATCAAAGAAATTGAGCACACAATTCAAACTATGACTCAAACGATCCAAGCTGCCGAAATAAAACTAAAATTTCTATACATTTCCGAACAACTAATGGCCAGCTATTTGTATATCGAAGACAATCTAAACGATATTTTAAATTCAATAACATTCGCCAGATTAGGAATTATTCATTCATCAATCATAACACCTGATCACTTAGTAACGGCGTTACAAGAGATTTCACAGAGTTTGCGAAGGAACAATTTACCTCTTCCAATTAAACTATCAGCAGTTGCTCAATATCTGGATATTATTGAACTAAAAGCTTTTCAACTAGATTCTAATTTAATATTTGTTTTAACAATACCTCTCATTGAACCTCAAAATTACAACACCTTTCGTCTGTACCCTATACCCATACTTGATAACAGAACTGGTCTACATCACTTTTTATCTATTTCACAAAAGTTTATCGCGAGAGACGATGATTCTTTAATGTACATACCTATACAAAATTTGAAAGAATGCAAACCACTTTATTTTGGAACCAAACTATGTTCGAACCTGTTTGCATATCCTATCGACCAAAATGCCATTTGTGAAGCTAGAATATTAAAACCATTGCCGAAACTCCCAGAAAATTGTCAAACTTCCTTCATCATTAGTCAAGGATACAACGTCCAAGAACTTGAAGACAACACATGGCTAGTGATTAATTCCGAACCACTTCACATTACCATCAACTGCCCGAAGAGAGAATCCATAACAGAGCTAATTAACAAAAATTCCATCATAAAACTACAACCAGGATGTTACGCCTATGCAGGCATTACTCGAATACAAGCCAGTGCTAAAGACTTTTCCGAAATTAAGGACAATTCACATCCAATCCAAATTCCTTTTGAATGCTGCAATCACATGCCCGACAAAATCGAAATTCCAAAATTAAAACCGCTTAAATTAAACAGTCTCGACGTAGAAGATTTAGATATTGCTAAAAACAAACTAGAGCAATATTCCAAAGACCTAGACGACCTTATAAACGAACCTTTTGTGACCAAACATGTATCTTGGTTCACATACTTCATAATCACTCTCATCATCCTATTAGTTCTACTTTACATAACTTGTAAAAGAAGAAGATGTGGAGCATTGCGAATCCAACCCTCAACGGATAACCCTCCTTCACCTCCTTCAGAGCGAAGCAGAGTATTTACCAAATTTCCTAGACTGATCCCTCCAAGAAAGCGACCCGGTATTAGACCTCAAGAAGAAGAGGACATCGAGTTAACATAGACTTTCATGTGGAGTTTTACCCTTGTCTATTAATTTAGACTATTGTATTTTATCCTTATTACGTTATGTAATGTTTTATTATCGCTTACCAATTTTAACTTTTACATTATTTTATTATTTTGCTTTGTATTCATTCAACATTGTTTCAATTTATTTTTGCATTATATTCATTTAACGTTTTAACAATTTTCAAAAGTTGCTGCATAACATCAACTTTTTTATTAAGGGGGAAGTTGTTATATAATATTACACGCTATCTTATTGCGACTTAGCCATAATAAACCTTCACAGGTATATCGTATTTCACGATAACAGCTTCTCTTATTAATTGCTTATCTTCAAGATATCATATTACACCTTTGTTTCTCATAACTTGTGCAGACTGCAGAACTGCAATTCCTTTGTTATATATTTTGCTTACTCAGGTTCTGTATGTTATAAATATGACTAAACACGCTTTGTTGAGTCAGTTATTAAACTCACTTAGAATGAAACACTTCTAATTATTGTATTATTCCTTCTCCAAGAGCCAACGTTGGCTCCATGTAACTAAATAAAAGTTTTTAAAAAGTCATTCATGTGAACCGTGATCTAACATAGCTAATGTTACTTCTACCACTTAAGCTTAAGTGATGGACTCGCTCCGGCGTGCTTAACTTCGCCGATCGAGTCCAGTCACTGAAAACTGATACCGTACCTCACCTCACCTCACAATTTATTGATAAACATAGTAATAAATCAGATGCAAAAGGTTTCTTATAATCACTGATCGGAATTTTGGGTTTAATTTCAGGTGCGTCGTTACAAGGATTTATTAAAATATCCATACATTTTTAGTTGTATCTATCTATACATGTATTTATCTACTCTTATTAGGTTATATACTAATTAATGAACTGGTTTTGATCAATTAATAGTATCCATAAACAAGCAACGTGAGTTATAATGCGTGAGTTATTATAACTCACGCTAGGTACAGAGCCAATCACCTTTATCTTCATGCCTAGCCTGTCCAATCGACTTAACACGCGACACACGAAGGTGGAGCCAGGGAGGTAGTAACAGATTATTCGGGTTAATATCTATAAAGATTTTTTGAAATGTCATAAAGTGCTACTTTTGATTCGTTCGTGCCGAGCCGAATTTTCGAATTTCGCCGTGCAATTTATGATCAGGTTTATCTGGAAGACTTCCTCTTTACGTCGCGACATTGTACGGCTGTCCCAATGGTGTTTTTCGAAAAATATGAACGTGTCAAGATTGCATGTTTTTGCTATTTTTTCGGCTCCGAAATGTAAGCTGTTTTTGCTATTTTTCGCAGATATCTCCGAAACGGTGGGAGTTAGCTCGAAATAAAAAATAAGGTCAAACGAGTATTTTCCACTACGAATCTTTTGCTTCCATAAGAATTTTGATTTTTTTTTTTTTTTCGTTTCTGAGATAACTACTGAAATGTTGGCCATGTACGGCAAAAAATCGCAAATTTTGAGCTTCTACAGTTGGCAACTTTTTAATCTTTCCTCCTACGCCAAAAGACTACTCTAGTTAACTGAAACAGAATTAAATTTGCTAAAACTGTTTTTTTTATTTTTTGAATTCCGATAAAAATAAAGGAATTAGAGGGGGCGGGATTTGGGACTTTTTTTTTTCGGTAAATTTTCTCCATTTTGTCACCGTAATTAATCGGTAATTAACTGAAATCGATCTCATATACGATGTTCACTTAATATCATGTACTACTTTGACGCTCCGTTAATCTTGGCCCTTCGAAACAAAGGTTTCTGAGAAAAATTATTTTTTTAAGTTTTGGTTACGCTCTATAGGAAAACGTGTAATTTCTTACATTTCCTCGAATATTTCGATAACTATCGTTTTTTTCGAACAATTTGTAGACAGCTTATGTAAAGAGAATTGAATGAGCATTCCAACGCTTTTTTAATTTTTTCTCTAACATAAAAAACAAGACTTTTGACCGAATATCCGGGCTATTGCAGTTCGCGGAGAAGTTTTGCATTTTCCGCCTCGTAATATTAATCTACATAGCCGATTTTTTGTCTACAAGCAATTTGTGCACTATTTCGATTAAAAATCACATTCTACCTCCGCTTAAAGGTGGCTAAATCTTTGAAGACAACAAATATAAAAGGGTCAACAAAAATTAAATTTTACGGTTAGTTTTATTAATAAACAAACTCAGTAATTTAAACAAAATTTTCTCAATTTAATATTTATCGTTATAATCGTAGATAAAGTATAGTATTCAACTTGCGGTAATGGTAATAACTCACTTGATGAATTACAGCACTCGCCTACGGCTCGTGCAGTAAACTTTCATCTGCGTGAGTTATTACCTACATTACCGCTCGTTGAATAATATACTATTAATTATGCCAAAATAAATGAGAAACTCGTAAGTTAAGTTCGTATTACATTTAACTTTGATATATTTTGTAAGAAAGAACAAACATACATTTAATTTTTTTATGTAAAATTTTATATACCTATGTGCGCCACTGGAATTAAATTCCGATCATTGCTTAAAATATAATGAAATAGTACCAAATTTAAATTAAATAAAACAATGCAAAGTATAATTTTACAATAAAATAGTACAGTATTAATTTACTATTCTGCAAGTTGGAGCATTCAATACTATTGGATGCTAGATAAATATAAATATAAATTCAAATATAAATATAAAATTATATATAAATATAAAATTATATATAAATATAAAATTAAGATTACTATTTGAATTTTCACTGCATAAAAGGACACTGCAGTCTAAGCTCATTCGGAAGCTTATAGTAAATTTTAAATAGGTTTTATGGATTTTTTTTTGCTTATTTTAATAAACATATACAATCCTCTAAAATGAGAAAATTAAAATTCGAATAAAAAATTCTAGTTAGGTAACACATTGATTTGCTGAGGATGTTCCTAATAATTATTGTCTGACAGACAAACGCTTCATCTAGATCAGCGGTTTTCAACCTTTTTCGAACCACGACCCCCTTATAAAAAGAAAAAACAAGTTTACTCTCTCGCGATCCCCCAACGTCGATCTCTATTAATGACATCTAAAAGCAATCAAATATTAAAATTTCTTGTTATAGTTTTTGGTAGGATTTCTCATTAAAAATTGGTTTCATTAAAATTGTATGTGTGTGATATTTAGATTTTAGAATTAATGATTTAACTTTATTGGTTTTTTTCTCAGTAGCTCGGGACCCCCTTGGAATTGGTTGAAAACCGCTGATCTAGATAACTTTTATAACTTTCGCCTCAGAACAAAATACCATGCGTTAACAACGGCTATATTATATACATGAAGAGTAAAGTGATAGATACTCAAATATTGATCGAGAATCCTCCCAAGAATCACCTCTAACTTGAATCTCTGTATCATCGGTATAAGCAAAGATACTTATACAATCAGTATCAGTATTCATAAGAAGATCGTTTACATAAATTATGAAAAGTACCGGGCCCAGAACTGTGCCTCATGGAATACCGCATACGTTACTGCAAATTTCTGTCATTATTGGTTACAAGGCATCGTTGTCTCTTACTAAATAGATTTTTATTAAGTTATAGGAACAGCTTCGGACTCCGTATATTTCTAATTTCTCTACAACCTTTACATGGCTGATTGTGGCAACTGTCTTTGCTAGATCTAGAAAGATGACAACCAGGGCTGGCTCTAGGGGGGGGGCGAAGCGGGCGGCAAAATTCTAGGGGTGGCAAATGCTTCAAATCCACAGTTACCAAAAAGTACAAAAAAGCTAGGAAACAATTGTTTCACTAATATAGTAACAGTAATGTTAACTTCATATAAATATATTGTTTTTTTTTTGTATATAGGGTAGGTTAAATACATACATTATGTTTCTTATATGTGATTTTATTTATTGTCTAATTTCTGGGGTGTGGTATTTTTTTAAGTTTCAATACGGTTAATTTTTTCAATTATTTTATTTTACCTTTTAAATACAGTAATCATATTTCTGAAAATTCAAAAATTGTGTAAACCTTATAACTAAAAAAACAAACCATCAAGAATATTCAGTAGGTGACTCTTAAAATGTTATAAAAAATAACGGACTGAAAAGATAGGGTCAGGCGGGGTAAAAATGAGACAGATTGAAATAAATTAAACTTAATTTTTATTCAGGTTTGTTTTGTACATTCAGAACTGTTTTATGTTATCTAATCAGGTCCTATGCCTACTGTTAATGCGAGCAAAAATATTATTCAGTAATCTCTTTAATTCACTTTTAAAAAAATTTTGAACGCACCTTAGTACTTTTTGGGGGATTCTATAGTTTCTCTATTTGCATTGTTCGTATTTGGCAGACGTCAACTAGAAGTGACATACTTCACATTTTGTGATTAAGTTTATTAATCTGCTAGTTTTAAATAATCAAAAACTTTTTAACGAAAAAAATTAAAAGCTGGGTAAAAAAGAGACTAAAGAGACCAAATGGGCAGACTGAAGCAGGCACATTTCAGCTTCCTAATTTAGGAGAAGCTAGCCCTTCTGCTAGCCCCTTCTTGTTTAGTAAAAATTCTGAATAAATTACATATAAAAGAAAAAACCCTCCTCTGTCTTATTCTTGCACTTCCACTTGTAGGACGTCAATAAGAACGGGAATAAATCATGTATCTTTCATTTGCACTCCACTGTCTTTTTTTACCCCACTTGGAGGGTGAAAATGAAACACTGCTTATTTTTGTTTATCAATTAACGGTACTTTTTAGTAAAAAAATACATAGAAATTAGTTTTTTCTGTCATTTTTACATATGATACCAATCTTTCATTAAATATGAGTCGATTCTAAGCAACCTAAAAATTGAAAGATGTCATTTTGTCTCATTTTTATCCCACCTGACCCTAATATTATTTATATAAGAGAGGGCGGCAAAATGAAACTGTGCCGGGGGCGGCAAAATACCTGGAGCCAGCCCTGATGACAACTATCAATATAATTTTATTTATATCACCATATAGTTTTATTGTCAATATCGTAATTGCATCCTGGGTACATTTATTTGGTCTGAATCCGAACTGATTATTTATCAAAATATTTATATAATCATTCGGTTATCGTTTTCTCAAAAATGTTTGCTATATTTTTTCTTAAATAGAATGACTATGTTTTTTTGAAGGTTTCTTATTAAGCATAAAATTCTAAGTACAACCCGATTTAAGAAATTCCAAAAAATAAGAGAGATAACATTTTTTTATTTTTTTCAAAATGGCCGCGTCAGACGAACGCGGCGTAAGAAAGTTACTAAATAGGTTATGGAAATTATTACTAAGGTTGTAGACTTGTCTGTAAAAAATAAAATAGTTATTTGAATTACTGATAGGTATGCAAGTTAAAAAAAAATTAAATGACTATGTTTCACATGGTGAAATTCATAAACATGATACTAGGCAGAGAAATGAGGTTCGTTTAGATTTTACTAGGTTAGAAAAAAGTCGAAATGCAACAAATTATTATGGCCCAAAATTCTTTAACAAGTTGCCACTCAATATCAGGATGTTGCCGGAAAATAAGTTCCATTATAATATTAAACAAATTCTGCTGAAGGGAGCATACTATTCATTTGATGAGTATTTATGTGATGTTACTATGTGTCAAATTATTTTCAATGTTTGTTTACCATTGTATGTTGTAATATACAATATTTGTACTTCTGTGTGATGTTATATACAATATTTGTAATTTTGACTTATGTAAAACCATTGGTTCTGAACATGAATAAATTATTTATTTATTTATTTATTTATTAATGAATATTTTTAGGTTTTTCTCTAAAGACAGAATTTCATTTTCATTTCCGTAGAGGTCCTATAGAAAATTTCCTAATACGACCGTGCTATTTTCTTTTATTAATCAGATATAATGATTTATAAACTTTACTATCTATATAATTGTTTTCGCCATTAATATTTTTTATAATAATAAAAGAATTTTTAAAAGGTAAGAGCCGACAGATAATGTTAATAAGGTACATATCTACATTTAAATCCAAAATTGCAGATAGCCATGAAAATGACACACATTCGCGACAACTGAATTTTTCTTGACATTACTCACTGATTATCTGAAGTAAGTGTATTGAATTTGTTGTCGAGGGGGCGTAACACATCCCGTGGGAATTTTTATGATGAAATTGTGGGACCAATTTTAATACATTCCTTATGCCCTCCATAATCATGCCTTACCAGGTGCTTTGCTTGATTGTGTGGCAGACGACCTATATGACGTCATATATCCAAGGTGGCGTCCACTCCATATATCATCAGAAGTTCTCGATTAAAACTCTTGATAGAGCCATCCTATCAATATAAAGAAGGTTCTTAGGAATTTATCGATATCTTTTATTTAGGCCATCTTGAATTTATGACGCCATATAGGCCGTCTGCCACAAATTCAAGCAAAGCACCTGGTATGGTATGATTATGAAGGGCATAAGGAATGTGTTAAACTTACTCCCACAATTTCATCATGAAATTTCCCACGGGGTGTACATTTCATCAAGTATGCCCCCCCGACTATTGTTATAAACAAGTAAATTAATATAAAATGGCTGAAAAAGAAAGGAGATGAAAAAGTTGACATATTGATTATTTATAGAGAGATTCAACGCAATGCAACTAGAGTATAAACTCTGTATGGACAGAGATATCCAGAAAGAAGACAACCTCCGAGAAACTATCTTGCATGGTTGAAGCATCAATTTAGAACTGAACGTGATATTGAAATTGAAGAAATATTTATTGTGGATGAGGAAACGGAAATTAATGTATTAGTTTTACTGCATGTTGACCCAACAATTCGATAGAACAAATTGAAGACGAATGACCAGTTTCCAAAGAATCAGCCAGGAAAGTTTAAAAAAACACGGCTATCGTTTCTATAAATATCAATTGCATTAATTACTTCCACGTCCAGTGGAAGTATAGTAACGACAAAAAAATTTTTAAAAATTTTTATTGTCCAAATAGGCTTAAAATGTCATGAAACGTCGAGATTTCAAGTTTGAGCGAAAAAAAAATTTCTGTCTGTCTGTCGGTCTGTCTGTCTGTCTGTAACTTTTTTTTGTGCGCACGTTTACTCTGAAACCGTTTAAGATATTGACTTGAAATTTGGTACACATATGTACTTTAATGAGATCTAGAACTAGATTATATTTTCATCTTGTTCCGTCGAAGGGTTAGGGGGTAAATTGGGGTAAATTTGGGGTAAATGGGTAAATGAAGCAGGTAAGAGTCCATGAAATTGGTATTTAGTATATACAAGAGAAGCTGAGGTCTCAAAAAAAATTTTGGCATTATCCACCCCCATTACCACCTCCACCTCCTTACTAAAGGGGATGAAAAAAAAATGTAATTTAGTGCATGTACAGGAACCAGAAACCTCAAAATATTTTTTTACTTCATCCACCCCCACTACCACCCCCTATCACCACCCCCACTACCACCCCCTATCACCACCCCCACCCCACTACCTATGTGGGGTGTCGTTTTATGGGTTTTTGGGGTAGAGGATTTCAAATATTATATTATTAAAGTTCCATAAATAATTATTTTCACATACAAAGTTTTTTCGTTGTGAGTGACTTGGACAGAGAATCTGGATGTGGAAGTAGTGATTCCTTGGGCAGCGGTTTTTTGTATTACAGTTCCGATAACTAAGAGATGAGAATTTTATCACAAATATTTTGTTCTCTGATGAATCGAGATTTACAAACCTTGGGTGATTTAATCGCAACATCGTTCGATATTGGGCAATTTAAATTCCTCATATCATGAGACGAGGGTGGTTTCAGGAGCGGTTTGGCTTCAATGTTTGGTTGGGTATACTGGGCGACCATATAGGTCCAATAATATTTGACGAAAGTGTAATTGGACTAGAATTATCTATAATTTCTCCAAATATAATAATTCCACATATTATTCAAATTCCCAATACCAATATTGACGAGGTTTACTTCTGGACGGGGCTGTAGCACACAATGATATTATCGTTAGTGATTACCTAAATGAATTGTTTCCAGTTCGTTGGATATGAACTCATGGTCTAGTCAGATGGCTTGCAAGGTCTCCTGACTTAACCCCAGTCGATTTTTTTTATTATTTTTAGAGTGTAATTTCTCATATTCCCTTTTGGAAGTTTTAGGTTATATTACCTTATTTAATCTGCCCCTATGGTCAAAGAAGCGTAAAATATTAGCAGTGAAGTAATGCGAGTTGATGATCCTAAAAGTGGAGTGGCACGTGCTTTAAGATGCGTATGGCACTGTGCATGGTTATCAGACGGGCGCGCCGCTGCACTTTTGGTAGCCCCAACTCGCAATATTTCACTGTCAATACTTTATGCCCGAGGTTATAGAGGGTTATCATTTTTGTTTATATATTTTGTTGAGTTGATCTGACCCCACTCGTCCATTAGTTGCTACAGCGCTGCGTGTCTGGCAGAGTTCGGACCAATGAACCATTACAATTTTCAAGAGAAATAAATATATTTTGAATTAAATTTAATTGTATCTACCTTGCTCTCTTCCCATACCCAGCAATGTGGGCTCGAGCTCCATCAACTGCGAATTTTATTTTGTTATAAATGATCAACAAGAACTCGCTCAATTGTTCTAGAGCCTGTAGGGCCCTTTCTCCCTTATTTAGACAAATATAGATTCCCTAGGCTTAAGAGGGTCATTGAGGTCACCTGGAATATGATTAAAAATATTTTGAACAAACATTTTGAACATATCCACATTTATACTAACTACTACGCCTCCTTCCTTGAATACGAACTTTCTAAATGTAACTAACAATTTCAATACCATTTTGTTAATTTTCAGTTGCAGACCCAAACGTTTCAGTATTATATGCAAAGTTTCTGGACTATATTCAGTTAGAGACTTGTAGAGCTATCTAAGCCAGGGGTGGGAAAATCATGGACCATTAATGTCCTTATATCCCCATCAACATTATTATAACCCCCTTTAGGCCATCTTGGAGTGATGTGCGGTTATGCGGTAAATACTTGAAAGTGGAGGATTTGCCTGAATCACCACTGGAATAAGGAGGAAATGTATATTATTGAGTCCATTGCTTTACATTTTACAGACTATTCCGTTAATGCCTGGCATCATATTCTACTAGGATAAACATCAAAGGTCTATTTTCTTCACTCAATAGAAATCATAAATTAAATTTAAGGTAATTAAACTCAAGGTCATTTAAAACTATTATTTTTCCGTTTTCGATGTATTTACTCTTTTTTAATTAATAAAAGTATTCCAATTCTTCAGTATCTACTAGTTTTTAAAATGTTTTTTTATATATTTATATAGAGTATTTTAATGATATCACGACAAACTTGGAGTGCCTACTCTCGACAAAAAAAAAACAGACAAATACAAGAATAATTTTTTTTCCTACAATCCTCCCTAAGCACTCCATTACTCTTGGAAGTATATGACGTTAAAGGTGTTTTTTAAATTACTCAGTGATGATTGAAAGTACTGAATTTGGCAGGGAAAGGTGTTTTCACGTACACAAAATGTTTCATCAAAAATTAACTAGCAGCGTCGAAGTTGGGAAGAGTTGGGGCGATTAAATCTAATAGCTGAATATGTCTAAATGAGTCCACAAAATTAAAATTTTAAAAGTATTTTTTTGCAAAATAACTGATTTAATATTTAACGTTAAAATAATGTCATATTTTATCACTATGGCAAGATAAATTCTAATATTAAATATGGAGTCCGCATTTTAGATATTTAATACCTGAAGGCAATATATTTTCCTAATACATTCTAAAGTGTACTTGCAATTTCGTCATTTTTCAGTATTGGTAATTTTTTTTGTTTTTTTCTTTAACTGTTTAACGTCGGCCTATTTCCGCTACCAGGGCCTATCACCGACGCCAGGAGACGAGCTACCCCCAACCTGGAAATTTTGCCGAACCTCTTCCCTTAAGAAGAGTAGGGATCTTTTACTTGCCTAACATTTAATAGACAAGGGACCGCCTGCTTTACATCCCCTCCGAAGGATGGTATATCCACTACGTAATCCTCGTCTGAAATTACGTAACTTCCGAGTATACACTGATATACAAGCCTCTAGAGGGTGGGACGAGAACGCTGTATTTCCCAAAATGGGAGCCCATTCAAGTACTAACCGCGCTCGACGTTGCTTCAACGGAATATCGACTGATATTCACATTGAAGTCGCCTCTACTCTCGCCCCATTGGTAAATTTTACTTCCACATCCAGTGGAAGTATAGTAACAACAAAAATTTTTTTTTTAATTTTTATTGTTCAAATAGGCTTAGAATGTCATGAAACGTCGAGATTTTAAGTTTGAGCGAAAAAAAAAAATTTCTGTCTGTCGGTCTGTAACTTTTTTTTGTGCGCACGTTTACTCTGGAACCGTTTGAGATATTGACTTGAAATTTGGTACTTCAACGAGATCTAGAACTAGAGATTATATTTTCATCTTGTTCCGTCGAAGGGTTGGGGGGTAAATTGGGGTAAATTTGGGGTAAATAGGTAAATCAAGCAGGTAAGAGTTCATAAAATTGGTATTTAGTATATACAAGAGAAGCTAAGGTCTCAAAAAAAAATTTGGGATTAGCCACCCCCATTACTACCCCCACCCCAATATTAAAGGGGATGGAAAAAAATGGGATTTAGTGTGTCTACAAGAATCAGAACCCTCAAAATATTTTTTTTATTTTATCCATCCCCACCCCACTACCGATGTGGGGTATCGTTTTATGGGTTTTTGGGGTAGAGGATTTCAAATATTATATTATTAAAGTTCCATAAACAATTATTTCCACATACAAAATGTTTTCGTTGTGAGTGACTTGGATAGAAAAGCTGGATGTGGAAGTAGTGATTCCTTGGGGAGCGGTTTTTTCTTTGCAAATAACTCCAACAATTCTATAGACCTTGAAGATATTTTTTCAAGTAACAGTTTGGTCAATTCGGCCTTGGAACATGTCTATGCTATCTCAAGGCATTTTTGAGAGTAGTTTTAGGTAATTTTTAGCATGGCTTAGTAACGTACCAGACCATTTGTACTTTGTCTAAAAAATAAGTGCTTTATAACATACTTTTTTATTGGTTTTTTAATTTTACAGTACAGACCTTCGTTGAGACCGGATGCAGAGCAGAGTGCTCTAACCAGCATTTTGAATAATAAATACTCTTATTGCCATTTGATATTAAATTTAGCATCATGAGCCTATACGGGAGATTGTACTACTCCAAGATGCCGTTGTGTGAAAGCTGAAGTAAAATATTCGTCTGTATGTAAAATTTCCCAAGGCTGTAACTGCTTAAACGGCGAGTAGGATCAAGCACTCAATATGATTGAAGCAGATAATTTCGATAGTTCTAATGAATGAGTTTATGAAAAGCAATATGAAATTGAGAATGGACATAACACTGATGCTGAGACTACCGACGCTGATAGTGAAGAATGCAATTATTTATATTATTGAACTATGTCAAATCCAATAAATCAAATAAAATAATAAATAATAATAACAAAATAAATAAATATTTTTAAAATAATTATAATAAAATTTTATAAGTACAAATATGTCCTCCTTTTCTGATATATCATACAGTAGCTGATGCCTGCGACTTCTTTCGCGTGGAATTAAGGACATTGACATATTAACTTGTGCCTATAAGGAAGTATTACATACTCACTGAGTACTCAGGAAGTACACTCAACTCAAGGGAACCCACTGCGCATTCATTTCTCTCAGAAAGACTTCTTTGCATCCATAGTACTCGGGGAAACTCACTGCACATCCATTGCATTCAAGGAAACCCACTGCGCATTGCAATTTGATACAATTCATTATTCTATTTTTGTGTCAGAGTAAGTTAAAAGAAAAAATAATGATTTTAATCGACAATAGAGCACATGGGCGGGTATATGTCAAATTTCATTCTTAAAAACATCCCTCACCCTGTTCCTGTTCTTCCATCGAATACGTGTCTCCTTATTTCCTCAGAAGAGCCGTCGCTGTAATATCACGTTTCTGACTTAGGCGATTTTAGAGATACGGATACTCTTTAGACCATCCGTTTTCACCCCTTTATAAAGTGAAAATCGAAATTTCGTCTTACACGTATCTGATAGATTTCAACAAAAAATAGTTCTGTCAAATTCTACGTATCTAAATCTAACCGTTTCCGAGAAAGCCTAAAATTTCAACGCTCTCTTACAGGTCGAATTTTGAAAAACCTTCTTAGTGGTTTACGTCATTTGAGGAACCTCTACGCAAAATTTGAAGTTCCCAGACCCAGCGCGGCGATTTGATCTGTGAGTTGATAGATGAGTCAGTGAGTCAGTCAGTCAGGGTATTTTTCAATAGATATAGATAGAAGATAGATTAATATTTTATAAAAGACGTACAGACAGACACGCGCGCACACATGCGCAATCACGTACCACACTCTCAACTCACTAAAAAACGTAGTTTTTAATGGGGATGTAGAAGTACCCCACCTTCAACTCTCTGTATCTCAGAGGTCGGTAAAAAATCAAATTGAACGTCTTTGGCTCATCTATCAGCAGGAAAGAGATTTTTTTAGTAATAGTTTCCTAGACATGTTTAGAAGACGCATTTTCCCCCCTTTCCACCCCCATTGGTGTTAGGGACTCCCTAATATTTTCTCTTTTAAAATGTATTTTTTCCGTACTGATTGTTTCAAAAGTTTTATGCGCTCGCAAGGTCCAATTTAATGGTTCGATTTTTATTGGTTCCTTTCAGTTGACAAACTAGAGCTTGGCATGAAAGTATATTCGTTATTGCTAACGGTATTTGTAATCATAAAAGTCGAAGTTCATCCTGGAAATAAAGGAGACTATTCTGTTAAAATTACGAAATCGACATTCCTTTATGGCAAAGATATAATATAGCATCTGGCATTTCTCCAAATAACCATAAATTAGTTCATTGCAGTTGTCTTTTATCAACTAAATATACGACACAGAACAACATTCAATTTAAAATACTTCGAAGTACGTTTAAAATAAGTGAAGTAAAGTTCATCGTTTTATATACTATATGGAATTAAAAGAAGCAACTTTTATAGTTATAGATAGTTATACGGGTCTCAGCTTAAGGAAATTGGGGAAAGAGGAAACGCTAGGACATGAAAACTTCTATTTCGACATATCAATAAAATAAAGAAACGTAACATTATGCCTTACTTCAATAATTTTCCATAATTATGTGTATAATAACCATGTTTTATTGACGGTGTAACATACAATTTTCTTGAATGGAATGATCGCAATCTTAAGAATACAATGAATATTCCGAATGCAAATTATTTTTCCTTCAGACATTTTACACAAAATGCTATAATGCCATGTTCATGGATTGGAGTCGTCAAGGGTAAAAAACATTAATTGGTATAAAACATTAGTTGTGGTATAGACTTACAATTAATTAATAGTATAAAACAAGTAGAATTACAGACACAATATATTATAGTATTACAATATAACAATAAAACAATACAAATGGTGCTAAGTTAAGATACTGTATTTAAGTACACTTGTATACTATAGAAGCAATTTTGCTGCTTAAAGCGACTTAAAGCTATTGAAGTTATCGATATCTACAAGTGGTTTAGGAAGTTTGTTATATAAAGTGATACCTGCGTAGGTCGGTGAGCTTTCCAGAAGTGTGGTATTATAAAGGTTATTTCGAAGTAGGTGTCCATGTCTAGTGGGATAGGTGTGATGTTTTGAAGTTGCTGGGATATTAGCTAGATATTAGATAGATATTAGTTTTATGGATAAGATCGTCTTAAGGTTATAAATACAGGGTACCGGCATTAATCTATGCTTGATAAAATATGTACGGCAGGATCCCCTACGTGCCACATTGAACATTAGCTTTATGATTATTTTTTGCAAGATTAATACGTGATTTGCATTGGGAGCTTTTTCCCATAATACGATGTTATAGGAAATGTGTTGGTAACAAAGGCTGTAGTAACTATTGATGACTGTTTGCTCATCAAAGCAATCTTTTAAATTTAAGATGGAAAAATAAGACGATCTGAGTTTACCACATAGGTTGTCAATTCAGGTAGTCCAAGACAGGTTTGAATCAATTGTTGTACCTAAGTACTGAACGCTGTCAGAGAGGGAAATGGTAATATTACCAGTAGTGATGTTAATAGCAGTTAGAGGGCGCCTATTATGAAAGCTGATACCTACAGTTTGTTGGGTGTTTAATAAAAGTTTTTTACATTGACACCACATAATAAAATCTTTCATAACTGTGTTGAGTTGGCGCTGCAGGTGTGTTGAGTTCGGTGTAGATATTAATATTGCTATGCCGTCGGCAAACATTAAAATTTTACCCGAGGTAAGAGTGGACCTATAACTGATCCCTGTACAACTCCGAAATCGGTGTTGTAGGAGTCGGACCTTACGCCATTTACTATTTACTATAATTTAATATTAGTAACATAGGATAATATCAGGCGTGAAATATTTCCTCTAATACCAGCTTCCTCAATAGCTTGGAGAAGCAGAGTGGGGTCTACACTATCAAATGCAATACTCAAGTCGAAAAGTAGACCTACAACAAAATTTCCACCGTCAATTTCCTTGTAAATAAAATCTAGACTATCAATGCAAGCAGATTTGGTTGATTTCTTTGACCTAAAGCCTTATTGCGCAGAAGTGATAATATTATATTTGTCAGTGAATGTTAGTATACGTTTACTAATAATTTCTTCAAAAATATTAGAAAATACGCTCAATATGGCTATGGATCCGTAGTTTTCTGTATTATCCGAATCGTTGCGTTTATAGATAGGGTATATAGAGAGTTTCATTGTGGGAGGTCCTGCCGGGCGCACGGTAATAGAGAACATCATTAAGCATCGATTTGACTCCCATTATTTGGATTTTCGTGTCTTTTTAGGATTTTGCCCACAAATTTTGTCATTCTGGCTTAACTATTAGTACTAGCGTCATAATTTTCTGGACAAAAAAAATGTAGTTTTCAAATTTTATTAAAACAGGTCTCCTTAACTTTATAACATTCTAACGAAAAATAAAAGAATAGAAAAAAAATTTACTACCCATCTTAAAAACTGCTCTACTTTACTGATAAACAACCCGACAAATTTCATTTAGCTAGCCCCATGGCTTCACATCGACAATTTTGTGCAAAATGTAGAATGCGAAAATCCCACTTTTAATTTCAATCTAAAATATGACTAGGAAGGTGAGATAAGTTATTGTGCTATAAGCACTCGCAGTACAAATAATAAGATTGGTTATCGTTAAAAAGCGACAATATTCATTTTACCAATTTACTTTAGCGACCTCTAGCGGCAATGCACATATAACATCTTCCCAAAACATTTCTCTTTCAGTTTTGGAATGCCTAGGCATGCCTCCTCGTTTTCTAGAATTTTTTTATTCGCTTTAGGTAATTTTCTTTATAATTCTATGAATATTCTATGTGGTACACCAATTCTTTATAATGACCCAAAATGAAGAAATCAACTGGATTTTAGCCAGGGGACTTGGGAGATCCCCGCGTCCAATTTACCTGTCTGGAAAATGTTGGTTCAGATGGCACCATCAATTCAATTCAATTCAAAAAGTATTTATTTATAATTAGGTTTACAAATATGCGCCAGAGTCGGATCCCGGTTCAGAGCCAACCGCACAAGCACGCCGCGCAGCGTCGTGGTGAATGTGCAGTCGGATGAAGCAGATTCGACTCGGGCTTGAACGACAATTAATGGGTGGGTTAGGGCTCCTGTCTAGGAAAATAGACTTAAACCTAACAATTTGGATATTTATAACTAAAGGAAGTTTAAAAACACTTATAACTAATTAAAGCTAAATTAAAAACTGTGGTTGGGGGCGCGCGCACAAACACACACGCACTGTTTTTAAAGGTTTGGTTGGTGATATGGGAAAAACTCAATGGAAAAAAAACCCGTTTGAACAAGTCACAATATTCATCCGATGGTCTGCCTGCCTTCGGAAAGGTAGGGTGAATGGGAAATTATGATTTAAAAAGTTTGGGTTTTCGAGAAGTTATTGGTCGAAAGGGGATTTGGAAGAAGGTCAAAAAGGGACAAAAGAACAAAATTGACGAAAATAACAAAAACGAGATTATTAGAGAGAATAGAAAAGGGGTTTTAGAGTAAAAAGGTGGTGAAACGGAAATTGTAGCGGCAATGCACATACAACATCTTCCCAATACATTTATCTTTCAGTTTTGGAATGCCTAGGCATGCCTCCTCGTTTTCTAGAATTTTTTTATTCGCTTTAGATAATTTTCTTTATAATTCTATGAATATTCTATGTGGCACACCAGTTCTTTATAATGACCTGAAATGAAGAATTCAACTGGATTTTAGCCAGGGGACCTGGGAAATCCTCCGCGTCCAATTTACCTGTCTTCAAAATGTTGGTTCAGATGGAACCATGGGGCTCCAGGTTGCCTCATGCATAACCGCAATAGTAAAAAATACACACAAAAATTTACAAGAATACTACAGAACACTTAAGGTATAGTAAACTACATAGAGGTAAAAAATATGTAAAATTTAGGACTAATCTCATATATAATGATATATTATTTTGGACAATTATTGTCTGTCTCATCAAAAAACTTAAAAACTTATTGAAAACCTTTCGGAATATAATAGAGTATGCATGTAAACAAAGAGATTGGCAACGTTGGGTAAGATGCTATGTAGCTATAGACGTATAAATTACAGTAAGTAAATATACAGGGTGTCCAGTTAGTGTTCCTTCAGAAGATTGCTCAAAAACTTTACATTATAAAAAAACTTTCTTAACAAAATTTCAATGTTTTATCTCTATTATAACGTAAAATCATTTTTAATTATGCAAGGTGTCACAAGAAAGTATAATTTTTTTAAATATAACACCCTATATTTTTGACGCCAGTTAAGCCTACAAGGGTTCTGTATTACACCCTAAAATATTTTGCCAATCGCCAAGTTATGATTTTTTTCTTATTTTTTTTTGCAATTTACAAACATTTTTTTGACTGCCATAATATCTCCGTTATTCATTAATTGTTTTTTCTAAAAACGTAGGATGTTATTTGGTAACGATATGATGTATTTACTGGAAAACATTTTTGAAATAAATTATTGTTATACCGGATGTCCAAAATATTTGTTTACATTTCTTGATATTTAATTATTATTTTTCTCAATTTTTCAAAATTATACTTTCTTGTGTAACTCATTTTTGTGACACCTTGTATAATTGAAAATAATTTTACGTTGTAGTAGAAGATGAAATATTGAAAGTTTTGTTAAGGAAGTTTTTTATAAAGTGAGCCGTTTTTACATAATCTTCCGAGCGAACACTAACTAGATTCCCTGTATAGAATTTTTTTAATTCAATCTCAGATTTAGTACTTTGATGGGGTATCAGAGGTCAAAGGAGCCATTCTCGAAAGTTTTTCAATAAGAGATTTTTGATCAGGAAGACACAAACTTTATGCTAAAGGTAATATGACCGAATATTTTTTTCACTTGTTATTTTTAGGTAGAATTTCCGGCACCCTCATCAACATTTTTCAAACTTAATTTTTTTCTACTCTGTTTTTATTGAAACAACAAATCTTTTTAGTGCAAAATATTATATAAGGCTATTAGAAAGTATTACAATATAAAATGTATAAAAAAAATCATGAATTCGGAAATTTTTTAAATTCACCTGTTGTACATTTCTTGAACTGTGTCTCAGTAAAGTAGAGAAGTGTTTGTGATGGGTACTCTTTATTTTTCGTTACAGTGTTGTGAAGTAGAGGAATAATCTTTGTTTCAATATTTTTTTTTAAAACTATATATTTCGCCCAGATATATAGTTTCGGTATATGAAAACCCAAATAACTCCTAAACTAACTTTCGCATAACACACATGGAGGCCAAATCGATACAAATTGAGGTTCTTTATCACCCTGAATCGGCTAGTCCGTCCTCAATGAAACACTGTTTATAATTAAATTTATACCACCCCTGTCAAAAAATCCTATTTCAAACTTATAGATAATTATAAATTTTTTATGGGTAATCATAAGAGCCTATCTGGTTTATAAGGTTTTATACAGTATATTAATTTTGCCATATAGAAATTATATTGGGATGAATAAGTATCTAAAGGGGTCTTAATTGAGTTGGAATGCCCATGTTGTTATTGGTATGTTTCCATAAGTGTTTATACTAAAAACAGTTTTTATGTGGCATTGCAACTTTTAATTTGATAAGTTCTCATGGGATCTGAATAGTGTTGAAACTGAAAAGTATGAAAAGGTTTCATCAGTAAAATCAAATATGAGTTCTGTAATCTTTTATAAGAAACAATTAGTATATGGTTTTTGTAAGATCTGAGAGGTTGTTATCAGTTTAGTTTATATATTAATTTAATGAGGATTTATAGGGATACATATTAAAAAGTGTTAATAAGGTATTACATCGAATATTCTTGCGGCTTTTTATGGGATTTTTATAAGACTTCATGGGTATATATCAGTTTAGTTTATATAAGAATTTAATGGAAACGTGTAAGGATGCATGTTAAAAAGTATGAATAAGGTATTATCGAATACTTTTGTGAGTTTTTTGGAATCTGAAGAGTAATGAAATTGAAAAGATATACCAGGGGTTCCTATAGTAGGCATTTTATACATTTTTATACTTATTTTTATAAGACTTCGTGGGTCCATATCAGTTTAGTTTATATAAGAATTTAATAAGGATTTATAGGGACATCTATTAAAAAGTATTAATAATGATTTACAACTATTAATTTGATAAGTGTTCGTGGGGTTCCAATAGTAGTAAAACTAATAATGTTTCATCAGGAAACCAGGGATGAATTTTATAACATTTAATAAGAAATAATTAGCATATATAAGATTTGAAGGGTTACTATTAGTTTAGTTTTATATAAGAATTTAATAAGGATTTCTCAGTGCACTCATTGAAAAGTATTATTTACAACTATTAATTTGAAAAGTTTTCATGGGATTTCAATAGTAGTCAACCTAAAAAAGTTACAATACTTACTAAACTAAACTTACTAATACAATAGATTTCATATAATTTACATTAAAATCCGTTGTAAGTGTACACATTGTATTTTAGAAAACCCTTTTATTCCCATAAAAGCATAAAAGTCTTACAATAGACCTCAAGCGAGGAATATACATTAAAAACTCACAGAATCTATAAAATTTTCGTGTTTCAAATGCCATAAATACTTATAGGCCTCGTACTGAGAGTTTACATTAATATCTTTCAAATTCATATAAAAACATATAAAACTTCGCAATTTAATTACCATAAATACTTATAAATATTCTGATAGACTTCATTCAGAGAATTTACTTTAAAACCCCATTGCATATCCTCATAGAATTTTATAAAAACTTCGTGTTTATTATTAAAACGTGCAAGTGTTGATAGACTTCAGGCAAGGAATTTACATTCAAAACACATTTCAAATACTTCAAGAACTTAGACACATCTGAACCTTTAAAATCTTCGTATTTCAAACACCGTATAAGAACTTACAAATACTGATAGGCCTCGTATGGAGAATTTTCATTAAAAATACTTTTCAAATACATATAAAATATCTATAACACTTCATATTTCAATTACCGTGAAAACGTATAACTACTGATAGACTCCATATAGGGAATTTACATTAAAAACCCATTGTATGCAGCAAATCTTATAAAAACTTCGTATTTCCTATTAATATATGCAAATGCTGATAGACCTCAGGTAAGGAATTTACATTAAAAACACATCTCAAATAGCCACATCAAACCATATTTAGAACTTATAAAAAACTTTGTGTTTAAAATACTATAAAAACTTAATTATACTAATACATATAACTACTGATAGACTCCATATAGGTAATTTACATTAAAAACCCATTGTACGCAGCAAATATTATAAAAATTTCGCATTTCCTATTAATATATGCAAATGCTGATAGACCTCAGGCAAGGAATTCACATTAAACACACATTTCAAATAGCCGCACATCAGACCACATTTAGAACTTATAAAAAAACTTTGTATTTCAAATACTATAAAAACTTACGTATACTAATAGGTTTCATACGAGGAATGTACATTTAAAACACACACACACATAATTAAAACTTATGAAAGTTTAGTGTTACATACTCCAGCCTCCAGTAGAGGGAGCTGTTATACACGTCGCTAATTCATATCTAATCTAATGTGACCTAAGAAACTAGCGTGGGCTTGTTAAATTAAAAGTAAAGCAGTCTCTTTTACTGCTAACTTATTAACTGCGTTTAGGCTAGAACGCTAGAGCAAACAAGAGAACTTCTGCAGTATTTAGTGTTTACCACTATATTACTATTGATATTTGAAATATTAATAGCAAGTAAATAATAAATATTTACTTACCTATGTAAGTTTATGGGATTTGGCATTAAAAATATATTTCAAATCACAACCAAAATCTGTAAAAAATCCTATTAATACTAATAGAATTTCTATGGGAAATTTACATTCACAACACTATACAAACCTATAAAAACCTATAGAAACTTTTAATTACATGTACTATAAAAACTCATCAATACTAATAGATATCATATGGGAATTTATATTCAAAACACTATAAAAATCTATAAAAACTTTTAATTAAATATACTATAACAACTCATCAATACTGGTAGATACCATATGAGAATTTACAGTTAAAACACATTTCAAATACACACATCAAAAATTATAAAAACTTATACATTTTTTTAAAGTTTTTATTTGGATTTTTTGACAGGGACAAGATATCAAATAAAAATAATGTTCTTGGCTGGGATCCAAGAAAATTGCGTAGAAATGGTGCGGGAGCTAAATGGCTTTTTCGGACGCTCATCGTTACAAGCATTTTCTATGCGCTGATTAATTCTATCGAACTTAAATAACGACAAAATAGACTTCTGGCATATGTCAGCCCGTCGAGTTGGCCATGGTTCAAGATATAAAAATCAGTGAAATTATATCATCGTTACAAAGCCATTTTTTTTGTGTGTACACATTTTATGTTTAGAATGAATAAAATAAAATAGCCAGAAAGTGTGGGCCATCAGGGGCGCAACCAGAAAGGTCAAAGAGGTAAAAAAGCGGAGTTATATCAAGTGATCGTTACAAGCTTTTTTTAGGCTGAGCATGTTTATTTAGATGTTTTGAACACAGAAAAAAATTCCCAGAAAGAAACTCCCATCAGTAAGGCTAGCCAGAAAGAAAATGTTTAGGATTTTTGAAGAAAATTGGATTTTTTTCTCGCATATTTCATCTCAGAACTCTAAACTCATCGTTACAAGTTCTGGCTCCTTTTTAAAACGTAAATATAAGCTCCTTCAACAATAGAATAGCCTCCCCGTAAAGTTCTTAGTGTCACACTTTCTGGCGATCTTATTTTATTCATTCTAAACATAAAAGGTGTACACACAAAAATAATGAGCCTTGTAACGATGACATGATTTCACTGATTTTAAAACAGTGTTCGTGGCGCTCCTGACAGGAGGTGCCCCGCGTGAAGTCGATTTTATGAATAGTTATCATCCATTAAACCATAAAAATATCTCAAAGTTCATAAAACGATGAGCTGCCGAAAAAGCCACCTAGCTCCCGCTCTAAAAATTGTGTCAGTCAATTATAAAATAGATAGATAGATATTTTATTTGACCACGTTACAAAACACGTTTTTGGCAAGTCAAAAATAGAAAATATGAAAATATAGAAATATGAAAAATGTATACACATCACTACATACTTCAAACATTATAGAGTGAGATCCCAGAGCTGCCAGACCTACGTCATTTTAGCAAAGCTAATATTTTGACCACAAATAGTGTAATATCTAGTTAAGAACGTATGCGTATTTGCTAGTTTGAAAGCGGGGCCCTTTTGCAGAAAACAGGTATAAAAGGTACATAAAAATTTTATTCAGTACGTTAAAGTATGATAGCTGGATTATTTTACACGTGACACGCTAACTACATGGTGTAAGCGTCAACCTCCGGAACTTAAAGTTCGAGGTTCGATCCCTGAGCGTTCTCAGTTTTTTTTTTTCAAATATACGTACTAAGAAAAAAAGTTATGGCCAAAAATAATAAATATTTCCCTATCGGTTGTCTTTTTCTTGGTAATCGCCACTTTAAGTTAATATTTGTTGAAAAAAAAAGCTGAGAACGCTCAGGATCGAACCTTGGACCTTAAGATTCGGAGGTTGACGCTTACACCACGTCGTTAGTGTGTCAACCTCCCTAGCCACACCTTTCCTATACCACAATTTCACATTCACCACCCTTTACTTTAACCACCTTTTACTTCAAACCCCTTTCTATTCCCTTTATTCGCCTCATTTTTGTCGTTTTTGTCAATTTTTGTTCTTTTGTCCCTCTTTGTTTCTCTTCCAAATCCCCTTTTGACCGATAATCCCTTATAAATCCCAACCCTTTAAAATCACAAATTCCTCTTCACCCTACCTTTCCGAAGGCGGGCAGACCACCGGATGAAGACTGTGACTTGTTCGAACGGGTTTTTTCATTCAGCTTTTCCCGTATATACCAACCAAAAGCTCTAAAACTGTGCGCGTGTGTAGTGCGCGCGTTCTAAACCAACGTTTTTAAACCTAGCTTTAAGTAGTTGTAAGTGTTTTTAAACTATCTTTAGTTATTTTTATTCAAATTGTTAGGCTTAAGTTTTCCACCCATTAAACAGGAGGCCTAACCAACCCGTATTAGTTATAGCGTTATAGCCAAAGCCGAGCCCTTTCACCCGACCACCCATCTACCACGGCGTTGCGCGCCGTGGTGGTGCGGTCGGCTCTAAATCGGACCTCGACCGAGGCGCACTGTTGTAAACAATAATTGTTAATAAATTTGTTTTGAATTTTGAAAATTGTTAGTGTGTCACGTGGAAAATACACCAACTATCATACTTTAACGTACTGAGTAAAATTTGTATGTACCTTTTGTACCTGTTTTCTGCAAAAGGGCCCCGCTTTCAAACTAGAAAATACGCATACGTTCTTAATTAGATATTACACTATCTGTTGTCAAAATATTAGCTTTGCTAAAATGTAGGTCTGGCAGCTCTGGGATCTTGGACTATTATAAAAAATATAAAAAAAAGAAAGAAGAGGCAAGCTCCCACGAAATGGACAGGGCATACCAAACAAGAAGAGGCTGAACTAAAAGATATCAACAAATTTGTGTGTTTACAAATTCATCAATTGAATAGGAAGAATATTTTTAAATGTGTTCATTAATTTCTTGAAACTAGTAAAATTAAGAGATTTTACGTCATTAGGAACTTGACGGTATAACTGAAGCATTAGACAGTTTTTTTGTGATTTTGTTAATCTAAGACGAGGCTGCCTAAGTGAATTGGCAGACCTAGTGTCATATGAATGAAAATCAGTAGAAAAAGAATTTACGTTCTTGTGAATTTCAAGTAAAGTAACATAAATATGAAGAGAAGGAATCAGCATTATACCAAAACTCTTAAATATTGGTAAACAGTGATCTTTCTAACCTGCATTAACAATTAACCTGACTACTTTCTTCTGCAGACGAAAGGTTATAGCGGCCCGAGATGATCCACCCCATAGCAGGATAGTGTAACGGTTTGTTGTCGGGTAGCTGGTTCGGAGATTAATCAGGGTCCAGATTAGTTAATAAAAATATAAACAATTTATTTTCTTCTTCAAACAGGCAGTGTTACATAACATACAGGTACAGGTTCTATATCCGTATCTTTTACGGTTCTTAAGACAACATTTTCTATTATCTGAGAGAGAGAGAGAGTAACGATTGCGATGCGACGTTTGTTGTTGCTACTGGAATGGCATCGGGCGTCGGGTGAATATCGTCGACTCAAAAAGTTTCCCAGCTCATCACGCTGTAGGAGGTCTCCAGATCAGGCTCATTCGTTCTGGTTTTGGCGGCGAAATGGCGTCGGGAAATAACTAACAACTCGAGGGGTCCCAGCTCAACACGCTGCAGGATTCCCAGGGTCAGATTGCATTCGTTCCGTCGTGTTTGCGTCGGGAGATGTACAAAACTGTAATATGTCCAGCTCAGCACGCTGTAGATAGATTGTCAGAGTTGCTCACACTCTGAATTATGTTGATTTGGGGCTGGGCTTTTATATCCGCGAATCCTCGCTTACTGGTGACGTAGAACTGCGTATAGCTTAGTGTCGTGTGCAAATCCTTGCCTCTAGACGGGAGCTGGGTAGATTTGCGTGCCGTGTGCACATTGGTATCGTGTGTAAATCCGGAATCTTAGTAATGGAGCAGGAATTTAAAGAATGCTTCATTACAATAGCATAATTAATATGAACATGAAATAATGAAAAATAGCATATTCTTAAGGTTTTACAACAGAGTTGATTTTTTAGCCTACGTAGCATGAATGTCGAGCTTGATAATTTACGTGACAGTTTCTTCACATGTTTGGACCAGTTAAAAGTGTCATCTAAAACAACGCCAAGAATTTTAACACTTGATTAGCGAATTATTTGTTGAGGAAACGATTTATTGGGTTTTTTCTTCGTTTAATTTAAGATTATTCGAAGAGAACCAAGCACCAGCTTGTTTGATAGAACTAAACTTAAGTCAGGAATATTCAAATTAAAATCAATAACGACGGCATAAGCGATGTATTTTTTTGGTGACATAAAGTAAACAAAATCATTGACGTATAATATAAAGAGTAGGGGGGCCCAAAACAGAGCCTTGAGGAACCCCATGTTTAACCGGAAGAAATTCTAAGTTTAAATTATCACACACTGAAGGAATAGAAAATATTCGATGGCAAACCTCGAATACCATAAAAACTCATCTTTTCCAGAAGTATTTCATGTAAGACATAGTCAAAGGCCTTGGAGAGGTCGCATAAGCTAATAGCTACATGTTCGCCCTTTTGAAGGCCCTCAACTATGTCGAACACTAATTTAAATACTGCCATAGTGGTGGAACATTTATATCTAAAACGAAATTGACGACAATTTAAAACATTATTACGGTCTAAGAAAGTAAGTCTTTCTTTGAGAATAATTTCAATGATTTTGGTAAATATGGGGATGATGGAGATATGACGGTAGTTGTCGATGACTTTCTTTAAAAAAGGTAAAACTGGTAACTTTTAATACAAGGAAGTGCCCCTCGTAAATACAGGCATTAATGAGAAGAGTAAGTTGGTGTATAGTAATATACTCTGCTTATATCAGCAGCTCAGCTAAAGTATATTCCAACCCTACTCAACCCTATATACGTGTTCTATACAAAATTAAACAGTGCGTGACGGGACTTATCGACATACAAATCAATTAAAATTTACGACTATAATCTGATGTTCGTCTAGACATATTGCGGATAATATTTTTTCAATTTCAAAATAAAACATTTATCAACAACAAAATGCAACCGATGAAATACTATGATGTGGTCAGAGCTAATAAAAAGTGGCCAATATATTTATATAGATCGTTTATATCAGAAGTTATTTGTATGTGTATCCATTTGGGACATCGGAAGTCAATAAACGGGGTGGAAAGTAGAATAGATATTGAAAACGGCTGTCGTCCGCCATTTTATATGTGGTTGCCATTTCACGTATCCATTTAATGTAGCACACAAATTTGAGAGAACGATATATGCGACTGATTCGATTATATACTTCCGACTTCACGGACGATTGAAGATAATACCGAAACGGGTGGATCCTTAACTTGTGAGCCAAATCCTGAATGCAAAATCTATTTGTCGAATAACTTACTTGCGTAACAAATACAATTTGGGATAAGTAGGCAGTATGCAATGTAGATATTTTCAACTGTTCGACAAATTCATAATTAAAAGTGGTCTTTTTCTGGTACTGTCGTGAGCAAAAAAAATAGGACAACTATTTTTTTCTAATGTAAATCTGTCCCTATTTGAATATGTAATGAGTAGCCAAAATAAAATAGTTAGCACTTTTATTTTATTTTTTATTGTAATGCTGTAGTTATTGCTATAGCAAATGATGGATGGTCAATGAGCACTGCGTTATAACATGAACAAAAATTTGGTGTTTAACATTTTAAAAAAGTGGAGAATAAATGGTACAATAAGTATAAATCCTGAATCGGGGGACAAAGGATATCCAACTTAACAAGATACTAACTACTAATATTTCGTTATTGCACCATTTCTATTTATAACTTCTATAAATCTGTTTGGTATAGAATTAAATAACCTTATACAATAGTCACCAGTAATAATATTTTCCCATGCATTATTTATTATTTCCAGTAATTCTTGGGCATTTCGTGGTCTCACATTTAGTTTTCGGATACTTCTTACGAGTGTCTCCATACGTCTTTCATGGGGTTAAGATCTGGATTATGACTGGGCCAGTTAAGAACATTAATGTTATCATCTTGAAACTAGTTAGTTACGGTATGAGCAGTATGAATGAAACAATTATCTTGTTGAAATATGAATTCATTATTAGGAAATAATTGTGACACAGAAGGGAGCATAATATTGTCTAAAATCCTAATATACGTTTCGCTATTAAATAGTTCCTCTGCCACAAAACACCAGGACCACGTGCAGATATCCAAGCACATATATTAACGGAAAATCTACTATTTTTGTCATTGTTACATATATATTTCTCATCGAATCGACCGCTGTATGTTGACTGGAAAGTTTTTTCGTCTGTAAAAACTACATTGTTCCAAAAATTTACATCATGCACTAAAAATTCAAGCGCAAATCCTAGTCGAGCTTCTTTATGCTCAGCTTTAAGTAAGTATTTCTGTGCTGCTGGATGACAGCGTAGCTCCGATTCTCCTACTCGCCGGCGACCAGTACTACTCAATCCAGGAAAATTCGTTTCTTCAGCAGCCTGAATAACTGAGTAAAATGGATTTTCTACTAATGTATTTACCAATTGCAAATCTTGTTGTTGAGTTGATATCCTTCGTCGCCCTGATCCAGGATTTCTACTAATCGTACAGTTTATTCTCCACTTTTTTAAAATCTTACACACAGAATTTTTGTTAATATTATAACGCAGTGCAATTTGTCTCATTGACCATCTATCTTCTGCTTTAGCAATAACTCCAGCTTTAACGAAATCGCTTATATGGGGCATATTAGTTTTTGCACCCTTACAATGAATTTTGACAAATAACTGACAATGTCACAAAAATTAAAATTAAATGTACACAACTAGATTTTAGCAAAAATACGTTATAAGACTTGTCCCATTTTTTATGCGCACGACAGTACTCCATTGGGTAACCCATATGTAATTCGACGTACTAAACACAAATTAGGTGTCTGTTTAGCTCCATTGGCCACCATGTTTTTGTAAAATAACCTAAAAAAAACCTCATAATTTAGGTTATTTTTGTGATTTACTAAAAATTGGTAGGCAACAGAGCTAAACGGATACATGATATAGAAGTTACTCAATGGACTCCCAGAAACACATCACTTTTCACTTTTTTTGTGTATGTGTAATATATTTGCATACGCGGTTTTCTAGAAAATGGCCGAGGATCCGGTGATATATTACAGACACACACAAAAAAAGTCTGTTTCTGGGGGTCAAAGGGGTCACGGTGGCCAAGGCCAAGCGGCCAGCTCCTTCCTTCAAACTAATCTAATCTACCTGTATAAATATTGAAAATAAATGTTGAAGTAAATAATTTGACTGCAACATTCTGCGCATTAATTTTGTACATTTAAATTAAAAAAAAAAAAAATTGCACTTTGGTCCACAAATTTTACATTTCTCATTTTTGGAGGTGGTCCACAGCGACACTCGTTTATCGTTGTTCATAACCCATCCCCATTTGGATGGACATGGGAGTTTTATTATATACAAAAAAAAAGGACGAACACTTGAAAAATATCTAACGAATTAACTGAAAAGGATAAAGACTGTAAATAAGAGAATTAAAATGGTATTCAGACTTACAAGGGCAATTATATCATTTACCGATAAAAATAAACCCCTACGGACCTGATCAACATGATATACATAGCCATCATTCTGTCAACATGACGTATGGAGTTGAAAACGGGGAAATGACAAAAGCCAACAGAAAAAAACCGAGAAGAGCTGAAAGGAACACCATCCAACTACTCGCGAAAACAATAAAACTAAAGCAACGACATAACACATCAAAATTACTAGGAGGGAAAACATGACAAAAAGGATAAAAATGAACGCAGTGAAGTACTGGGAACATGTTCAAAGAAGGAACCCACTGAGGAACTGGCTAATACTGAACAGCAACAAATTAAAAATAGAGAAAACATACTACACGTGAAGAACAGCAATCGAGAGAATCAAGATATGGTAACCTAAAGAGGTTACCTCCTGTTCCAAGGTTCACTTAAATGTTACCTCTCCATCCTCCATATCAATAGAAACATTAGGCGGGGTCCTCACTAATTTTCATCTCACTTATCCATGTGAAAATGCACGCAAGCCATGCCATGCTGTTCTGTTAGATATAAGAAAAATGTAGGTTTCCACTTATAGACTGGCGGTACATGACCAGTCAGGTGCAACGTTTTTAAAATGCATACCGATCATATATATTAATGAAATTACCATGAATATGCCAGAAATGCAAATTTTAGGCAGTCGTCGCGTGCACAAGGGGGTGCAAATCGGTTTTTTTTGTGTCTTTTTTTTGGGTTTTATTTTTTTATTTTTTTTAATGGATGCCAATAGTGCCAAACGAAAAGCCGTGAAAAAAAATCCAGCAGAAATTCATTGGCATGCAGTTTCCGCGCTCAAAACAACTGTTAATGTGCACATTAAATCGTAAAATTTTTTGGTGTTCTTGATTTTGGATGATTTTGATTTTGGATTTTTTTTGAAGGCTTTTCGTTTGGCACTATTGGCATCCATTAAAAAAAATAAAAAAATAAAACCCAAAAAAAAGACACAAAAAAACCGATTTGCACCCCCTTGTGCATGCGACGACTGCCTAAAATTTGCATTTCTGGCATATTCATGGTAATTTCATTCATATATATGATTGGCATGCATTTTAAAAACGTTGCACCTGACTGGTCATGTACCGCCAGTCTATTAATAAATTAAACTTGAAGTTTAATAAACAATTGGTTTAAGCCATTTATTGAGAAACAATAGCAATTTACTTAACTCTGCGAAAATGCTTCGCTCATAAATTAAAGTATTTTCCAGCTGTGTGCGCTTGATAATAACAATGCATTTCAAACTGAAATGCAATACGTGGGAATATGCATTTGTAATCCAATCATATGGTAAAACGGAACTGTTGTTATTCAATTGAAATAAAAACCACAGGATTGATTTAAACGTGATTACGCTGGACTTGAATATATATGATTATAATTGGATGGTCAAATAAATGTTATTCATCGTATGCATGCTCGTGTAAATTTGAATAAACATTGCAAAATGTTCTTTTTGCGAGATGATATGTTTGACCACCACGAAATAAAATAAATATTGTTAATTTATAAGACGAATTATTTTACAGATGAATCGCCCATTGAAAGTAAGATAAATAAGCAATAAAGAATTCTTGACGACTCGCGTTTTAAAGTGCGTGTTAGCAACACACCATTAACTATAAAAATAATCTGGAAAATGGTTTCCACAAGGTTCCACCCTCAGTGCACTTCCGTTCGCTGTCGTTGTTAACGATATTTCAATCAACACCCAGCCCTGGCAAACAAATGTTTATATCTTGATGACTGAATGCGTGTCCTGGTTGAGTGGTGGAACAGCTGTGGCTAAACTCCGCCAAGACGGTAATAAAAATAAGATGTTAGAAAAAAAAATTAGTCATCAAGTAGGTACAACTTTTCCGTCAAGTTCAGCGTTGATAAAGTAGTAGAAAACGTTGAAAGAATTAGTCATACAATGTTAGCCAAAAATCAATTTCCTCGTTTCATATGAAGTCAGTAATTGCTAAATGCAAGAAGCTCATTCAATGGTGCACAAGTTAATGTGAGGTTCAACGCCAATAAGACAACAGCACGGAGCAGAACGCCGAAAATTTTACTCAGAGTTGAAGGCATATCCTATGTTAGGAATGCCCACAGATACTACAGTTCCAAAGAATAACTTCAATAAGAATTTTCAAATCAAAATACCAGTCCGAAAGATTGTAAAAACGCCATCCAATGTTAGCACAAATAGTCTGGTGTACGAACGACTCCAAGGCAAAACTGAGAGTCGCAGCTGGGATTTACGGGATAAGGTCAGAAATAGAAGTCTGAGTCTATGAAGGTACGCCACAGCATTTCGGACTGAAGTGATCGCAATATAATGGTATGTAAAGTAAATAATAATAAGACAAGGGACTGTCAATCAGTCGGCTGCCATTTTTTCCAATAGCGCCAAAGGCAATATGTTCCACACAGGTCAATTGTATGGAATTGCTCGAATGCTTGGACCTAGGGAATCATAATAGACGATCACAACAGATACAGTGGAAATAAATAAGCTGATGAACTGACCAGGGAAGGAGCGTTTAAGGATCTTATAAAATCCAAACCTTTTGGTGGCAAAGTGGCAATATTTGAAAAGGTGGCTATAGAGACAGACAGGCCAATGATTTTATTCAAGACCGACCAAATAGAAATATCATTAGGATAGTGGAGAGCTTTCTAACTGAACACTGTCTGATTAATAGGCGCAACATGTAGATTCTGTTAAAAGGAAGACGAAATTTCAGTCCATGTACTACGAAGGTGTAGCTAGACTGAGATTCCAACTACTTGGCGAAGAAAAACCAAGCGTCCCTTAGCATAAACCAAAGGCCCCTTATCAAGGCTGTGCAGTCTGATACAAAGAACAAAGCTGGATAAGAAACTCAAACGAAAACTAGAACAGGACCGCCACAATAGATCCATATGTTGTCAGTCAGGCTGGTCAAGATCAATCAGTCACCTCCTTTTTTCTAATCTAATTTAACCAAAATGCAAGAAAACACTAGATGTTATAAAATGCCTCTCCGGCACAAAATAGGGTGCAGATATAAGAGGTAAATTATACAAAATATAGGTTCTAATAGGTATAGTTTGTAACGGTCACATATTCATAAATTTCTATTAAAATCATCAAAATTACAATATTTTATATCTTCATTACCAAAATTACCTAATTTGTTATTTTTACCAAAGATATTTAACGCTGACCCTGTTGGACGTTTAATTGTTTACAAGTTAGCATTCCAGAAATTTCATCGAATGTGCGGGTAAATACATATTAGTAAATCTGCCACGTTGGAACCTTTCCTCCAATCGGCTCGTATGAACATGACATAGTTCCTTGGTTACAGCCCCCGAAAATAGTTCGTTAAGGCGCGAATATAAATTGCAACTTTCTGTTTTTAAGAACACTCCATACAGGCCGCAGGCCTGGAGGTCGGTAAATTATGGCTGGAATTTGAGCCATTTAAGTGTTTATTAGTTTTGAGATGTATCTTCTTTGGCGACTTGTACCGATTAGTTGAAAAGTTAACATCAAAATATGTCTATTATAAACATTTTTGAATTAAAGTAGTATTTGTTGGTGTAATATTAGCTACTTTATAAGAGAGTTTTACTAAGATAGTTTAAAGTCAGCGTTTTATAAAACCATAATTGTATAGTTATGCAGTTTGTTATGGTTAAAAAGCTGGTGCCGACCTATAATTTGAGTTTGTAACCAATAATAGTGTCTCCGTACGTCTTGCAGCAGTTCCTGTAAGTACATTTATCTTTCTACTTTGTGTATACTGACAATGAATAATAGCTCCGAGCTACATTCCAGTAACTTTCGTTTTACTTTGTGGCCAAATACGACAATTCGGTATGACTTTCAGTGTTTTGTGCGGGCATTTCATTGTTTGACTAAACAAACAGGCTGCATCATTTTCCTTCTCTTAAAGACTACTAATACAATTTCTTATTCAATACCTATAAATAATTTTTTGTGCAGAGCACATGGAAATGTGCTCTGCACAAATGAACGGATATGAAATATCAAAATTTGTATAGTAGTAAAATGTAATTACATCTTTTTATTCAGTAATATTACGTTGGCCAACTAATAATTTAGTTATCCTATATTTTTGCAGTATTTACAGTAGTTTTCATGTATTGTGGCCCTCTGCCAATAATTCTAGATTCATCTGTGTAAGTTACTATGTATATTTACGTTTTTTTTTTAGTGTATAATAAATGTAACCGTAATCCAAGCACATTTTTTTTCACTCACTCCTAATTTGTGGATTGCTCTGCCACTACCTTTTATATTTGCAATAAACTTTGTTATTGTTAAATAGTTGATTTTTAATTTAAATATTCTCTTTCGTAAAAATAACAGCGTTATAAGTTTTTCTGCACATTTATTTCATATAACTTTTTAGAGCTTTAATGGCCCTAGATATATACTAAATGTTAATTATATTGTTAATTGAATTTTAGTTAATGTTTTGGACGTATTTTCAACCCACCGTAAACCTTACAATTTTGTAAATTGTATAGCATAAACTGTGGCAGTTTGAACTAAATAAAGTTGTCTGTGTATTTATATTATCTATGCCAAAATGACTTCGGTTTTTAATTACCTAAAGCCGAGTAAAATCTTTTTATCTAAAACTCGTTTATTCTTTACTTGATTATTTATGGCCCCATCGTCTACAACTTAGTATTACTTTTAACTTCGGTACACGATTGCTAATTATATTTGGACTGGTTTGAATGCCACTTATTGATTATGGAATACGATATATTAGATTTAAGTAATTATATCTTAGATTTTAACAAAAAATATTACATTCTCTACTGTAATTTGGAATACAGACGTTGCATGTTAATCTTGTGATATTCATCGGTTTGCCTCACATTTGCATAATCCAAGAAATTGCTAAAATTACATTTTATATTAAGTACAGAAATTATTCCAAGCGGAAAAATGTAAAGGAACGGACTTATTTCCATTTTAATTCCAGGCTAGCCGGTATTTATCGCGCTGTTCTAAGTAAGGCTAAAATTTTGATCGATAAGATAATTTTTTTTTGTTTTCGCTTGTTATCACTTTAGCATTAAATTAATAAATACGAATTGATATTTCTCACCCATATTGAATTCTAGATATATGTTTTGTTTTAACATATTGTCGCCTAATTTTTCATTTAATTTTTCTGGCACGTGAATAAAATAATCTGTAAAATACTAGACATATCGCCAGTAGCTCTTGAAGTTTCACGGCTTTTATGTATATATTTAATTGAAATTGTAAGATCATTATTTATTGATGTATTAAAAACTATATAACAATACACATAATATACTCTGTGTTTTCTTTAATTCCTCCAATTATTTTTCTCTATCTATTATAAAAACTATTTACGAATATGATCTTACCATGTCCCTCCTAGCTAATATCCTACGCCTACAGCTACAACAGTATAGTATATCATCTTTTCGCTTAAAAGTGGGATACTCACACACAAACTGGATCTACAGTTTAGGTGAGGTTCCTTCTTTTATCATAAGTAACTGTATATATGTGCATGCATTATCTATACACTTAAATATACTGTAAATTTTATTAACATAAATGTTGAATGTATTTTGTCTATGTAAATTTGTAATTTATAAATCAGAGAATAAAGCTGTATTGTATTGTATTGTATTGTATTGTAAAAAGTAGTATAATATTATAATGCAACATATCATTGCAAAATCGTTGCCTAAGGAATCGCTACTTCCACATTCAGATTTTCTATACAAGTCACTCACAACGAAAAAAATTATTTTGATACTATATTTGCATCCCACTATGTGGAAATAATTTTTATGGAACTTTAATAATATAATATTTGAAATCGTCGACATATAACAATATGCCACATCGGAAGTGGGAATAGGGGTGGAGGTAGGGCGGTAGTAGAAGGGTGGATGAAGTAAAAAAAATGTTGAGGCCTTTGGTTCTTGTACACACACTAAACTACAATTTTATTTTTTTCACCCCCTTTAATAATGGAATGGGGATGGTAATGAGGGTGGCTAATACCAAACAAATTTATGAGACCTTAGCTTCTCTTATATATAGTAAATAACAATTTTATGGACTCTTACTTGCTTGATTTACTTATTTACCCCCATTTACCTCAATTTACCCTCCAACCCTTCATCGGAATAAGATAAAAATATAATCTAGTCCCACATCCCTTTAAAACACATATGTGTACTAAATTTCGAGTCAATATCTTAAACGGTTCCAGAGTATTGTGCGCACAAAAAAGTCACAGGCAGAACCTCACGGATAGACATTTTTCTTTGCTCAAATTTAGAATCCCGACGTTTCATGATATTTTAAGCCTATTTAAGAAACAGATATTTCCAAAATTTTTTTTTCGTAACTACCACTGGACGTGGAAGTAAAATTGAATAAAAAATATAATGATAATAAAATTATAACAAATACAAATATAAAAAGAAGAAAATTAAAATAATTAACAGTAGTGAAATATCTACCTTCTGCCTTCCCCCACTCTTCCGACACAAAAAAGAAAGTTTGCCTCTGATTAGTCGGCAAGTAAATTTCCACAATTGTGTAACCGAAAAATATCTAATTATAGATAGATATAAGATCTCATCATGAGATTTTATTTTAATTTTAATTTTCCCATATGTTTCCCCTATAAATAATTACGGTAAGTACGGTAAGTTTTAATTAATTTCTAGCGTATTCCTGAATATTGTCAAAAATAATTTTTTCAATAATTTTAGAAAAATAAATTATAAATATTTGTTTTTTTAATAAAGGCTCATTAATCTTTATTTAAAAAATGTAATCCAGCCTGTAAAGTAAACTTACTTTAAGGGCCGAATAAATTGTGAAAGCAAATTCTCGATGATCTGCAAATGGACTTACTTTATTGCATTTTGTGAAATTCATTCTTCTTTTCTTCCGACAATCCATCCAATTTCATTGCAAAGATCACCGTATTGTCATAATATATCACAGAAATACGCACCAGACGTATCAAAATATACTGGTTTGAACAAAAAACGTAGTCCGATAAATTCATGGATTTTTTTTTAACTTTCCTGCAGTAATACAGTAAATGATGACCTGGGTCAGTTGGAAATTTTACAAAATCATCGCTTGGTCACAACTATGCTATATCCGTAATACGATGATAGTAATAAATGCACTTGATCAATGCGTACAACGAAATCAACGATATTTGCATTTTAATGGCGTCTAAAATAATATTTAGGAAGGCTTTTCCAATCAATGTCGCTCTGTTACATGTGCCATTTGATACTCTTGACAGTTTGGTTTATCACTATCCTCCTCTCCTCCACGGATTTCGTATAGAAGTTATAAAAAATGATCCTCAAGTAGAAATTCTTGTGGTACCGATTAACTTTCTCCTATTATAAAAAATGCGTAATCTATTTAGCTAAACTATTATGTCATATTATCCACATTTGTAGTTCGCAAGGTTGCTTCCCATATATGTTAAAAATTTTTAAAAGAGGGATAAAAAATTGTTTTGTAATTATAGTGCTTCATCCAGACATAAGACATATAATAATCGGTCAAATCCATATGGAAATTATCGTTTAGACAATCCTCCAGTATACCTAAGTTACAGACTATATTCCCAAATCATCATGGTTTAAATTAACGGACCTAGAAAATTTATTACCACAGTTTGTAGAATAAGTTTCACCCACGCTCGCTACCAAAAACATCTAAATAGAATTGGAGTACCTAACTCAGATATTTGTAGTACATGCGGCACCACGGGCGATCTGTACCATATTTTCTTTAGTTGTCAGAATCTCCAAATGGCTACTAATGTTATGTTAAAAAACTTAGATGATATTAATGTTCCTCTTCCAACAAATTTTATTCATCTATTGGCCCTTAAAAACATGCAAATCTACAACGTATTAATTAATTCTTTTGAATGCTACTAAACTGTTGCTTTAATTAGGTTAGCTTGGTATTCCTTATTTGTCCTTCCTATTGTGAGATATCAGTGGACTACCTGTGTAATGTTATAATAAAAAAATATCCTGACAGGCCCCTGGACGAGAAGGGAGTGACCTTGTGATATATCCTTTGTGTATTTTCTACTGACGTGTTAAGTTAATTTAGGGAATTAATTAAACAACAAATATACATCACGTAATTGGCTAATGGAGAAAATCCAATACTATAAAAAAATGATAGTCCTATTTTTATTTTGCCAGTGTTTTCAAAAATAATTGAAAATATTATTGCAAAAAGAATAATATTTTCAGCAAGCAATCATTAATCTGTTCTCCAAATTTTAGGCATACGAAATCAACGATATCGAATAGACAATTGGAAAAAGGGACTTATTAAAACCGATTGATTGTGTTTACTATGCCATTTTGTTGAAGAAATTTAAATATTACGGTTTGTGTGAAAAATATATTGGTAATATTAAAATAATATTTTATCGATACAAAATAATTTCTGAACTATTTTGATGAATATTCTGAAGATCTGAGAGTTGACATAGGTATACTACAAACGAGTGTTCTGGGTCTTTATTATTTCTAATTTACAGCAAAGATGCAAACAAATTTCTCAGTTTCTTATTGAAAATTTCAAAATGACATGACATTAGTTGCTTTTAATAAAAATCAGTATGATGCAATTAGGTGGTTAAATAACTATGCATGAGAAATACACAACTACTTAGCTAATATTCAATTAAAAATTAGTCAAGACAAACTTTACATTTTACAATTTCTTCCACATGTGCCATCCATATATCAGTAGCCCTCTAATACGTTTAAATGGAAAATCAGTTGAGCAAGTGGCAACTTTCAAACTACTCGGTATATACACAGACTTGCCATTAATGTAGCACGATCAGGCAAAGTTGTCTGTAAAAAAGGCTCAAGTATATGTTTTTCATAAAAAAAGATTTATGCAATTACTAGTAATAAAGAATTACAAAATATTTTTACTACTCGAATTTCGTCTGTTCTAAGGTATGGAATAATTTGTTATGGGTATTCTTCAGCAGTCAGTGAATTATCATAATGCAAGAAACGCCACATTATGTATGTGTGATTTAATATATACTCCCTTTCCCATGTATATACTTAGACATTTTGAAATCGTTTAGCATAAAAACTACTAGCCTGGACTAATTTATTTAGAATGTTAAAATCACTTTACTATCCAACGCATTTTATTCTGTATATAAATTTCAGTCTCATGTATTTTAATGACCAACTTATTCAATAATATTTTAGTTTAATTTAGAGAGTAAACACTTATTCAACCTGTTCTATGTCTTATATGTGATCACCTGAACCAATAAATGTATTATCATTGTCCTCTAATGTGTGGAGTTTAGAAAATGTCTCCCATTGAACTTGTCTGGAAAATAATCGGCAGAAGCATTTACCTCACCCACAGATAATTTGTCATCGCATTCAAGTAACTTAACATCATAAGTAGGATACTGTTATAGAACTTAATAAAATTGATAAAAAATGATTTTTTTACAAATTATCATAAAATCTGGTTGCAACATATTGATGTTATAATCCCAAAAGACGACAGTCGCCCGACGACATGAAATTTTAGAATGTTTGTGGAAATCTGATTTAGAAAAAATGATATGTTCATTTAGGAAGTACGCTCAAAACAGATTTTTATTAATAAAAATCAGATTATGAATTGGGACCAGGGACCGAAACCGAAATTTATTCCGGTTCGGTTTCGTTTACGGTTAACTGACGTACACCATTTTCGGTTTTTGATTACGGTTTCGGTTTTCAGAGCAGCGTTATTTCGGTTTTCGGTTTCGATTTCGGTTTTCAAAGCAGCGTCAATTCGGTTTTCGGTTACGGTTTCGGTTAGAAAAAATTCGTAATTACGGTGCGGTTTTCGGTTAAAATTAAATTAATGCTTGCATGGACCGAAAACGAAATTTATTTTGGCTCGGTTTCTTTTACGGTTTCCTAACGTACACCATTTTCGGTTATCGGTTACGGTTTCGGTTCGGTTACGGTCCCAATTTGGGACGTTTTAACAGTTACGACGAGTAGTTTTCATCCGGCACCAAGGGGAAAGACTGGAGAACGACTTAGTCAAGTTTGATTCATGCCAAATTAGTCTGTTATCATGGGGTTCAAAAACGACCGCTCGCTTCGATGTCTTGCTAAGTTTGAAAACTCTTTATTTTATGATTATTTATGTCTACTGGATCACCGAATGGCATGTTGGCATTTCTGAAAATGGATGATTCTCCAGTAATATACAAAACAAGATGGCGGATATGACGATTTAAAAGAAATTCGTATCTCCGGTAATAGTTGTCCGATCTTTTATTTAAAAAAAAGTAAATACTTCAAAAAGTATATATTTTACTATAAAAAATACAAAATATAAAAATAAAAAATACCTAACTGAAAATTTGGCAAAAAATATAAAATTCTGGTTTTAAAAATTTCTTTGATATTTTTTACTTGAAAAACAATGAGTTATATGAAATAAAAGTTTAAACAAAAAATGTGCAGATTTCAATTCTGAATCCAGCCATATATAATTTATTGAGTATTGGTTAAACAATAATGCTCTAAAATTTAAAAATCATGGTGCGCTACAGATATTGTGGAAGAATCTTGCCGTGCGCATCGCGACTTTGGTCGGGCACACAATTAATTAATGCCATATTTATATGATAACATAGCTTCTCTAGGTAAAAAAAAATACATTCAGGCCGTATCAGAAATGTTTTTAATTTTTTAGTAGCAAATAATTTTAACTTCTTCAAAATGGCGGATTAAATAAACGTGTTTTTATTATTAACATCATAAGGTATATTTGACTTAAACAAAAAAAATGATCTAATAAAACAAATTAAATATTTTTAATAATAGCAAACAAATCTTATACTCTGTCGTAAACATAAACTTATATAACGTAAACTTAATTTAAATTGTCTTTTTAATTGTTTTTGACTTAAAATAGTTCTTAAGTAATCTCATGTCATCATCTTCCAAAAAAATATTTTTGGTTATTGGTAATATGTTTAAAGTAAAAATACCACAATTTATCTGAATATTCTTCATATTCTTCCATAATCAATGGTGTTACTAAATCTGGCGTATTTACACAAAAGAAGTTTCCTACAGAACACTGACAGGCTCCAGTGCAAACTATCTCATTTTTTTTGCAGGAACATATACTGGTTCCGCATCCCTTCTTTCAGCTACATTTCACAAGGTTAATTATAGCACTTGGTGGATTAAGCGTGATAACTGGTTCTAAGTATTCGTGACTTTTTCTCCACCCACAGAGACTGGCAAATTCTGGATATTTTCATTCGCACTCCTTCATACTGTTGCAATATAATTAATTATATATAAAATAAAAAAATAACAACAATGAAATCTTTCTTATTTTTATATGTCATGTACGTTAGCTTAAAATATGTTGCTTCATAGCTGTGGGTGGTTGATTTTCTCCTTCTTAATTTTTGGTGGAAAACAAATACCAACGTAAGTCAGTTAGGTTTTTTATTGATTTACTTTTATAAAGCAAACATACAAATTCGTGGAGATTGTCTTCAAGTTCTGTGTTCAGTTCAGTTGCAAAAATACTTTAGTACAAAATTATTTGCCAATTCTTGAGAATCTGCAGGTTATATCCGTCCCAGTAAAGTAAATATGAGAATCAATTAATGATTGTCTGTGTCCGATACTTAATGATTTGACGACTTTTCCTATATCAATTTCTTTTTTAGTTTTTCCTCGACTAGTTACTTTCTTCGGTAATTGCTCATAAAAACTAATTAGAAGTACCAACACATCTGTATCAGGACTGTGAACAATAATTTATATGTTTTTTCCATGTTGTAGAGTTACACGAACACCATGAAGTATTAAAATAGTATCAGCTTCTTTGTGATTGTTGACTTGTATATTTAACGGTGGAATATTTGAAATTGTTTTGTTATTATATGAAATTACAACTGTTTAAATCTTTTATAATCCCGAACCTTATTTGCGAGGTATTCAGTGAGTTCCTTTTTGGTTTTTATGTTGGATAAAAAATATTTAAGGGAAATATTATTTATTAATGATCCATCTGAGACATGGTAAGATGCGCCAGAGTATTTTTGACTTCTTTTCGACATTGTGCTGTTTTTTAGCGAGTCTTCCTTGTAGTTACGTTCTACTGTCCTAATACTTTATGGTTTTCGTGTAACTCAACAATATGGAAAAGACATACATATTACTGTTCACAGTCCTGATACAGATGTGTACTTCTGATTAGTTTTTATGAGCAACTACCGAAGAAAGTCGTAATGGTAACTAATCGAGGAAAAACTAAAAAAGAAATAGATACAGGAAAAGTCGTCAAATCATTAAATATCGAACACAGACAATCATTAATTCATTTTCATACTTACTTTACTGGGACGGATATAACCGGCAGATTTTCAAGAATTAGCAAAGAATTTTGCACTAAAGTACTTTTGCCACTGAAGGAATCATCAGCAATACTGAAATCACTTGCATTGTTAGGAACTTTGAACACAAGTACCACAGAACTTGAAGACAATCTCCACAAATTTGTATGTTTGATCTATAAACATAAATTAATAAAAAAGCTAACTGACTTGGGTTGGTATTTGTTTTCGACCAAAAATTAAGGAGAAAACCTACCACCTACAGTTGATGCTATGAAAAAACATATTTTAAGGTAACGTACATGACATAAAATATAAACAGATTTCATTGTTATTTTATTTTATATATAATTATATTGCAACAGTATGGAGGAATGCGAATAAAAATATCCAAAATTTGCCAGATGCCAGTCTCTGCGGGTGGAGAAAGTTACGAATGTTTAGAACCAATTCTCACGTTTAATCCACCAAGAGCTATAATTAACCTTGTGAAATGTAGCTGCCAGAAGGGACGCGGAACCAATATATGTTCCTGTAAAAAAAAATGGGATAGTTTGCAGTGTTCTGTAGGAAACTTCTTTTGTGTAAATACGCCAGATTTAGTAACTCCATCGATTATGGAAGAATATGAAGGATATTCAGATGAATTGTGGTATTTTTACTTTAAACATTTTGCCAATAACCAAAAATATTTTTTTGGAAGATGATGACATGAGATCATTTAAGAACTATTTTAAGTCGAAAAAAAAAAACAATTAAAAGACAATTTAAGTTAAGTTTAGTTATATAAGTTTATGTTTACGAGAGTATAAAATTTGTTTCGTATTATTAAAAATATTTAATTTGTTTTATTAGATTATCTTTCTTGTTTAAGTCAAGTATATCTTATGATGTTAATAATAAAACAGGTTTATTTAATCCTCCATTTTGAAAAAGTTAAAATTCTTTGCTACTAAAAAAAATTAAAAACATTTCTGATACGGCCTGAATGCATTTTTTTTACCTAGAGAAGCCATGTCATCATATAAATATGACATTAATTAACTGTGTGCCCGACCAAAGTCGCGATGCGCACCGCAAGATTCTTCCACGATATCTGTAGCGCATCATGATTTTTAAATTTTAGAGCATTATTGTTTAACCAATACTCAATAAATTATATATGGCTGGATTCAGAATTGAAATCTGCACATTTTTTGTTTAAACTTTTTTTTCATATAACTTATTATTTTTCAAGTAAAAAATATTAAAAAAAATTTTAAAACCAAAATTTTAAATTTTTTGCCAAATTCAGTTAGGTATTTTTAATTCTTACATCTTGTATTTTTTATAGTAAAATATATACTTTTTGAAGTATTTCCTTTTTTTGAATTAAAAGATCGAACAACTATTACCGGAGATACGAATTTCTTTTAAATCGCCATATCCGCCATCTTGTTTTGTATATTATTGGAGAATGATCCATTTTCAGAAATGCCAACATGCCATTCGGTGATCCAGTAGACCTAAATAATCATAAACTAAAGAGTTTTCAAACTTAGCACGACATCGAAGCGAACCAGACTAAATGGTGAATTCTTAATTTTTACCAAAATTCTAACAAAATAAAATAAGCATTAAAATGAGGAGACGGACGTCTCCATAGTTGTAATTCGAAAGCGAATCGAAATCAAATTATTCTTGTCAGATTATACGCCGCCGCTACTACGCTTGAAAAGGCAGGCAGGCCTCATATAATTTATATATTGCCCTCAAAAGCATTTCGAAGTGCTTAGTCCTGACCAACGATATAGTCCCCCTTAGGAACTTTTAAATCTAGCCACAAGCAATCTAAAGTTTTCATAAATATTACCGTCAATTCCTATTCTTATAACCACAAAACCAGAATTATTAAACTTGTCTTTTAATGAAGTACTTGAATTTCTTTTACCAGCCGATTGATAACATCACTCTAGATTCAGATTAAACACCTTTTGAGGGAGGTGTACCTAACTTGCCATGCGTGGCACGCATAAATAATTTATGTTATACATATTTAGTTAGGCAACGTCTTATTTGAAATTAAGCCTTTCTCATTGAACTATCTATAATAGAATGCAAGCTTTCACGGCCACTGTTTAATGAAGTAGTTTCTTCTGGATGCTGCCATGATTGTCGAATTTGACTTGACGTTTCGCTGATCATGCCGTCAACTTTCTGAAAAGGATTCTAAAGACTGAAGTTATTGTATTCTGCTCCTCGTTATATACATTGGCACTGCATCGCTTCGCTGAGTTTCAATGACATAAAAATAATTATTTTCATATTAATCGCGGTTTTAGATTATCAAATAATTTTTAGTGATGTAGCCGACTTTATATAATATATATTTTTAGAAATCTAAAGCCGTAATTTAAAAATAATTTAATATAACAATGGTAGCTTGGAAATCTGTTCATTGTTTTCCATATTGTAACCCTTGAATTTTCCAGTGTTTGAACTTCACGTCCAACATCAGTTTTTGGCGATTTTATATAGTTATATATAGAGAGACTGAGTAGTCTTACCTTTGTTTTCTCGTTCGGGCCGGATGGTTTTTAGATCGGATGTTCTTGATCTGGCCAGATTACTCTACTCGTAGTCCCATCAAATAAATAACACACAACACATAAAAAATAGCGAAAGTAGCGAATTGCTTAGTATATAATAGCGAAAAAAGCGAAACGAAATGTATGTATCGAAAGCCTCCATGCGAATCCCCTTGGCGGGTTATTTTCTGTTTCTCGCGCAGGAAGGCTGACTTACTAGCGCTCTCTATATATTTCACGCGAAATCTTAGAATACAATACAATGACACCTATTTATTATTGCTAATCAAAGAAAATTAATAAAACAATTACTATAATATAAACAAACAAAAAAAAAACTATATTAAGGACGAAACGTCCAGGTTCTTCAGGTTTTCCATAAGAGTCCGAACCTTGTAAGACACATATCCGAAAAAAGTACATCAACGAAGGTAAACACATCGAAGTAATCTAAGACAAGCAGAGATTTTTCTTTTCTCATCTTCCTACTCAGGTCATTTTTTAGGAGTTAATACGAATGGTCCGAAAATGCAAAGGAACCGCCAAACATTACAGAAGGCAAATTAGCAGCCTTAGCATTTAAATTCTCGCTGTGTCCTTCAGATGCAAAGTGGGTAAAATTGTCCACAAGTCGAATATTGATCATCAGATTGATAGCATGCCTAACAAAATGATACTAATGATACATATTAAGACCTGGATGAGATTGGAGCCTTTGGTGTAACACTTATGATTCAGTAGTTTCCACAAATATCGAAACACTTGAATACTGCTCTCGAATACTATTAGTGGGATTCGGGATTCTCTTGAAAAAAAGCAAAATCATGCTAAAGTTATGAAACCTACCCCTACAATTCACTCTTACTATTATCCTTGATCAGCATCATCAAAAACAGGAGTAAATGCCTTTAACAATAAACAAAATAAACAATTTTACACCCCCTGATAGGATAGATTCCACCCTTAAGGGCGGTTGCTGTTTACTACCTGACATCACCTTTCACCATCTGTTATATCTCCATGAAAAAACAAAGAATCCCTGCAAAAATAGTCGATACCAAGCTGTCATATGAGAAATAAGCAAAAACCGGTGGCTTTTAGAAGTTTCAGGGGGTGCGCATGAGTAAAAACTTTTTCACCCTATTATTCGTATTCAGCATGATTTTGCTTACTCTTCCGACTCCTTAATTCCACTATATCACTCTACGATGACTAAAACTGAGAGACAACTTTGGTGAAAAATTGTTCAACGAAATGTTGCATTCTTTATTTAAGACAGTATATATCGCCACTAACACCACCACCGCCTCGAGAATGGATCCTAAATAATTGATTGCTCTTCTAACACATTTCATGGATACGGCGTTTTGTATTTTTGCTTCGCAATTTCTGGTTTTGTTGTTTTTCTCCTCAAGATTTATGATTCTGTTGCACATTGCTTTTTATAACAAGTGTAAAAAAGATATGAGATTGCCGGCGTAATAAAGAGTTCTTATACAGAAGCTGCATTGGCAGTTGGTTAAATCTGAAGCCTTCATAATAACTGAAGGGGTGTCTTTTTCTACCGCAATAAAACTGTTATGTACAAAGTGCTCTCGTGAGAGACTGGTAAACAGGAAGGGTGTCTTTGACGCACTTGAATTAAACGACAAACACTGTCACATCTACTAATTAATGTCAGTTACATAAATATGTATATGATGTGTTCTAATGAAAACTGTTTATGGAAATAAAAATTAAGAACAAGTCAGCAATGGTTTAAAGGGGAAATTTTTATAAGTGCTAATGTTAGCAGAGAACAATATGAACAAAATCAGACTGAGTAATTTTTTTTAAATTGCAATGAAAATTTTTTGCTCAAATAGAAATCCTATTAAATTCGCCCATTTCTAATTACGTGTGTGGACACAACCAATCAGAACAACATTACACTGATAATCTCCCTAAGTCAATTATCAGCTATAATGTCCCAAGGACGTTGATAATTCGAAATAATTTTATCACAGTTTCCGATAGCACGTTGCTTGGTAATATCCCAACGCCGCGGCGTCGGGATATTACCAAGCAATGTGCTTTCAGAAACTGTGATAACATTATTTCGTATTATCAACGTCCTTGGGACATTATAGCTAAAAATTTCACAACTATATTTTCTAGCTAATCTAATGCTATAAGCATTTGATTCGTTTACCATTGGCAATTGGAAAATTTTTGGAAATTTTTTAGGTCCTGTCTACCCTAGGTAGGTTTACATTACAAATTTTTCTGTCAAATTTGAACACAAAATTTAGAAAATGACATTTCATTTTATTATTAATATTAATTTTTTTAAATTTGCATTTAATTGAAACAACACAATCTTCAAATTCTCTCAACAAGAAGTACATTTAAATTTTAAATACCTTTTGGATTTAACGTTAACAAGCGCCACTTGATGAGTCTGTGTTGCCACAAAATAAGGTCTACTGTTAAAACGAATATTCAATGATGTTGACGTACACTCATCTACGTCTTTTTAAAATGTCACCCACCATTACCAGAAACGAAATACATGTCATTTTTTTATAAAAAAAAATACGCCTTCTGGTGTTTTAGTAACCCAAATTCAATTGAAATTAATTTTAATCTACCTGTTATTATTTCATATAACTAAAATCCCACGAAGATATTTTATTTTGCTACCACATCTAATAAAATCTATGGAACATGACAAAATGGCTTTATCAGACATTTTTGTAAAAAATAAAACCATATATTTTAGTAACCAAAGTTCAAGCAAAATAAATGGAATAGACTATCCTTTTAATCCACCTGCGATTATTAGAGGTAACTGAAATTATAGAAAGACACTTAATTCATAATAATCGTTAAATTATCTAAAGTAAAACATCATACCACTATTTTCTTAATTTTATTTCGGTGTGAAATTTTCTTACCGAATAAAGTGCTTGAATTATTAACAGTAATTTTTTTCTCGGTCTCAAATATTGCGTGAAAAAAATGTTTGAATATAATTCGAGCACTAGGGAGATTAATAGTGAAAACTGTTTATGGAAAGAAAATTAGAAAATAAGTCAGCAGCGGTGTAAAAGGCGACACTTTTATAAGTGTTAATTTAGAAGTGAACAAAGTGAACAAAATCAGATTGAGTACAATTTTTTAAAATTGCAAAGAGAAATAACTTTATGAATAAACTTTTAACCCAAATAAAATGCAACATTTTCGAAACTTCAATGAATTTCGACGAAAGATTTTCTTTGTCCATTTAGAAAGTATGCTCAAATTTGATTTTTGATAACAAGTATTACTTGGGATTAGGCATTTTTTTGTTGAAAAACTAACGCAATATGATTAATCAGCAGGCTCTAGATTCCCTATATCTAAAATTGAACAATATTTTGAATTATGGTTTTCAAATTACGGCCCCCTTTAAATGACATCTTTTAAATATTTAATAATCAATAACTTGGAAAGAATTGTTTTTCGAAACAAAGTTATTCCTCATTTTCTATTTAAATTCACTTTTTATATTACTCAGTGCTATCGATACTTTCAAATTTCGTAGGCCAAGAATGTTCATTGAAAAATTTCCAAAACTTTTGAACCAATAGCCCTGTAAATTATTCAGGCATTAAGGATTGCAAAGCAGTTGGTCCCTTGTCTATTAAATGTTAGACAAGTAAAAGATCCCTACTCTATGACACAGAAGAGGTTCGGCAAGATTTCCAGGTCGGAGGCAGATTGTCTCCTGGCGTCGGTGATAGGCTTTGGTAGCGCAAATAGACCGACGTTAAATAAATAAATGTATAAAAAAAATTTATTACGCATTGCGTTTTTATTACATATATTGCATTCCCGACAAAACTAAGTTATGCATTGACATTGTAAAATTAAATAAAATTCACTTAATATATTGCATGACTTTCTGTTTTTGTAGTTTGGGAATGTTTCAGTTTACAATATACTATATCTGTAAAAGCCATCCCTGGAATCCGATCGGTAATTCTGAACCTTACTAATTGTACACAGAGAACAGATCTTCGGTATTAAATAATATCTTTGGTATATTTCAAAATTTCTGGAAAATATCCTTTAATAAAACATGTGTTAATTAAAAAGGTCAATGGAGTAGTTATTATATCAATAATTGATTTTATTACTTTACTATTCAAGTTATTAAAATAAGTACAATTTGAGTTGTTCAAAATCTTTATGGCTTTCATAAGTACCAACTGGGCTAGGAAAAAAAGAGTAGGAATAAATTATTATATTATCATCTGCATTTAGTTCATAGACCAGTCTAATTTTATCAGGATGGTACTTACAGTTATTTTATAAGCGCAATACTTACAGTTTCCAAGGATTCACTCACACACACTCACACCTACGACATAGATAAAATAAAATAAACTGTAAAATGTACATTATATTGCAAACTATATTTAGTTACTATGATCGATTCGCAATTTTTTATGAAAAATTCGTGGCTTAAATCAATAACTCACTCTGAATAAGAGCCAGGTACGAATCGTTATGATGGTGAAAAAGTTGGTAAACGTAAAAATATAATGTAATATTATGATTAATAATATCATGAACCCTCTAAAATGCCAAATTCATGAATTTTATGTGAAAGATATATATAAAGTCGTTATCTCACACAGTAAGAGTAGTAGAAACTGACGGTATATACTCCTTTGTTTTTTATAAGTTTATTCTTGATATTTATTTTTTTTTTTAAATATATATACAGGGTGTCCTTAAAAATTACGTAAATCACTTTACCACAGACTCAGCACCTCAAAAGAAATTGTTTGAACATAATTTATCTCTATCCAAAATCACACCCCCTTTAAAATAAATATTGCACAAATAGCTAAAGATATTTTTTTCAACACTGGTACGCTGTAACATATCTCTACCTGAGAATCAGACTATTCTATGTCCACCTTTTTCAGATTTTCTGATTTTTACATGAAGTTATTCTATATCCACAGAGCTACTTAACAATCCAACTGATTTTCTACTATCTGTGATTCTGACGTGTCTAGAATGTCGAACCATTTTATTCTATGTCCTTTATATTCACATCGCAACGAGTCATTGTATACTATGTCCCTGCAACCAATAGGAGTCGAGGCCTCTGGGACATAGAAATATGTAATTAAAAAGACATATGCATTGGGGTCTTCTAAACATTTTTTGTCTCTTGGAATTTTTTTGTAACTTGCTAATTTTTCGAGTTACAAGCAGTTCTTCAAGATAAATAATGTACTACATTTTTGCACATTAAAAAGGAAAACTTTTTCACATTTTCAATTTAAAAATTATACTGAACCTTTAAAAATGGTATAACATATAGGTTTCATATATTTTTTATAATATATATATAAATCACGTTTCAGTTTTCGAATTTTCATGTATTTTTTAATGTGCAAATATGTAGTACATTATTTATCGTGACAAACTGCCTATAACTCGAAAAATTAGCAAGTTACAAAAAAATCCCAAGAGACAAAAAATATTTAGAAAGCTTCAATGCATACGTCTGAATTCAATCAAATTTTTAAATTAGTTATTGATTAAAAATAGTCATGTTTTTCCAGAAAAACTCGGCAAAAACGCACTTTACAGAAAAGTTGCAAATAAAAAAAGTCTTGTACTTCGATGATACATTGATCTGAATCTTTCAGATTTTTTTTTTCAACTTTTACATTTCCCCTCCCCCATTTTCAGGAATTTTCGAATGGCCATATTAGACCAGGCAAATCTCAGTGTAAAATGGGTTTGGCGTGAACTATTTGGGGACAGTTATTTGTTTATTGCAATGGATAGCTCTATTAATGAAGGATAAGTACATACAGTCGGAAAAAATCCCGACGTGAGCTAAAGCCGCCATTTAGAAAAAATGACCGCCAGAGACATTTTCTTTAAAATCATATATCTTAGTAACCGTTGCTCCGATTTTAGATTTCTTTTTTTTGTTCCATTGCTCACTTCACATTTTACAGAAAGTATGATTACATATTTTACGATAAATTAAACGATAAACTTAGGAAATTTAAAAATACTTTAAATATTACGGAAATTTAAACTTTTGTAAACTCGAGACGTTTGTACTGAAATTTCTAGTCAATTTTTGAAAAAATAATTTTAATAAAAGTTCTAGAGCACACAATTAGCTTTCATTTGTTTTTTGGCCGATGATATTAACTTAAATATTAACGAAGTAATAGTTATTTATATATAAAATTGTAATCATTTTTAATAATGTACATTAAGGTATAAAGGGTGTCCAGTCAGTGTTCTCTCGGAAGATTGTGCAAAACGGCTAACTTTCTTAACAAAACTTTCAATGTTTCGTCTCTACTACAACTTAAAATTATTTTCAATTATACAAGGTGTCACAAACACGAGTCACACAAGAAAGTATAATTTTTTTAAATAGAACAGCCATTTCCTTAACGCCGGTTAAGCCTCCAAGGGCGGCCATGTAATGAGACCTAACATAATTTAATAAAATAATAAATTAGTTATTATTTAACAGTTCATTAAAATATTGGACCTCCTCCTCCTATCCACCTTTTAGGAAACTGATTACTAATGGCTTGATGAACATTTCTACTAAAATGTGGTGGTGCACCTTCAAGTTGTAATCACATATTATTTGTAATGTAATCAGGAATATGCTCGATTATTTGTGGAAACGTATTTTGCGTAAATCTAAGAAGACTGCTCCATTCACATTTCCCTCAAAAAAGCGAGGATGAATAACATAATCATGTACAATTCCTTCCCTTACATTTAAACTCTGGTTCTGATTTTTCTGTTCAACATCAGGGTTTTCTCTGGCATAATAATGAAAATTGTGCCTATTCACAAATACGTTACGATGAAACGTTGATTCATCCGTGAACAATACAAATTTGAAGAAATTCATTTTCTCCAATTTGGTTTTGAGCCCACTGGCAAAAATTTAATCTACGATTTAAATCCACATTCCAAAGCTCTTGATGCAGCTGAACTCGATAGGGGTGAAACATATTTTTACAAAGACATAGGGAAACACTAGATTCACAGACCTCTAAATCCCTACTTAACTCCCGAACACTTGCCGTAGGATTTTCGATTACCGCTAAAGTTATAGCCAGCTCATTTTCTTCATTACAATACATTTCGTCGTCTCGCCTTCTTTTCATATGCAAAATTTCCAGTACGTTCAAAACGTTCTTTCAAATTTTCCTCACATCAGGACATCTTCTATAGGGATATTTTTTTATCATACATTCTTGATGCCAATAAACAATTTCCACCATATTCACCAATAACATAACATTTACCATAGATATTAAATCTTATTGACAATAATTATAATTCGTATTTTTAAATATTAACAATATTAATTCAACTTAATCACGATAATCTTAAGCACATTAGAGAAATGTCATAGAATAGAGTGAAAAACAAGCGCAAAACAAAAGACCAAAGCCATACTAGATTTTAATGCTAAAATAAAAAGCACCTCAATTTACGCAAAACTTATTTGAAATAATCATATCTCAAAAACGGTTTGAAATAAAAATTGTATAATATTAGAATGTGGGGAATTTTATGCTTTATTCATCTATGTAAAAAAATATAGGCATTCCATTTAAAAAATTTGAGAAAAATAATAATTAAATAGCAAGAAATGTAAACAAATATTTTGGACACCAGGTATAATAATAATTTATTTCAAAAATGTCTTTCAGTAAATGCATCATTATCGAATAACAACCTATATTTTTAGAAAAAACAATTAATAAATCGCGGAGATATGGTAGTCAAAAAAATGTTTGTAATTTGCCAAAAAAACAGGAAAAAAATTATAACTTGGCAACGCTGCATCCGATTGGCAAAAAATTTCAGGGTGTAATTCAGGACCCTTAGACGCTTAACTGGCGCCAAAAAATTAAAGAGTATATCATTAAAAAAATTATACATTCTTGTGTAACTCCTTTTTGTGACACCTTGTATAATTGAAAATAATTTCACGTTATAGTAGAGATGAAACATTGAAAGTTTTGTTAAAAAAGTTTTTTTATAAAGTTTTTGCACAATCTTCCGAGGAAGCACTAACTGGACACCTTGTATATTTCCAAGAAATCAAGTCTTATTTTCTTCAGTTATCTTCTATTTTATGCCCAAAGATGTAATAACACTTTCGATTGTACATAAAAAGGGGAAGAGAACAAAAAAAAGAAATCTAAAATCGGAGCACTGGTTACTGAGATATGTCCTTCTAAAAGAAACGGTTCTGGCGGCCATTTTTTCTAAATGGTGGCTTTAGCTCACATTGGGATTTTTCGGGACTTTTATATCCTCATTCTACATGAATAGAGCTATCCATTTCGATAAAGAAATAGCTGTCCTCAGATAGTTCATACTCAAAACTGGATTTGCCTGCACTATATCTCGAAAAATATGCATTTTTCGAAAAAAATCACAAGAGTAAAAATATCTTGTTTTGGGCCAAAAAAGGTAAATAGATTGTTTTTTTTTTCATTTTTGACCCAATTCTACAAGTTAGGGAACCCGTAATAAAAGAGTTGTTTTCTACCCCTTCCGATCATTTCCTACTCTAATCTTTATTTTAATCAACATCATTGCAAACACATTGCACAAGGTTTCATCAAAATCCATTCATTAGCACTCAAGTTAGAGATTTTGGTCATTTTAGCGCTCCGTTGACTGGACTAATATGATTCGATGTTAATTTACATGATATTTTGTGTTTTTATATGAATTTTTAAATGTTTATTTTTTACCTTTGTCCGTTTCACAATAAAACTGAAGTAATCCAGATACTGGTGCATCTTTGTATAAATAATAACAGTGACTACAAACTGCCTCAGTTCCTATTCCTCGAGGACATAGAATAAGTTTACACTCAACTGTAAGGTAAACGTTATTCCAATTTTTTTGAAAAACTGTTGGAAGTAGTGAAGAATCAATACATATATTAGAATCTACTATTGACAATTACTTACATAAATAAACAATTAAATGTAAAAATTGCACCCTTCACTGTGTACCAATTGCTTGAAGTTTCAAATCGCTCTCCTACATAATTACTGAAAATGGACATAGAATAGTCTGATCCTCATGTAGCGATATGTCAAAAGGTAAAAGTTTAAACTAAAATATTTTAAAATAAAGTTTTATAAATGGCTGATTTAGGGTTAAAAACCCTTCTCTAATGCCCCCTTTTTTAGTGGCACGCCTATGACATTTTTGGTATTTTCTATTTTATAGAAAATTTAATTTTACAACTTTTTTGCATCTTGTTTTTTTTCATTTCAGTGATCATTTTTAAATGAGTCAAAATATTAAAAACAGTGTAATATGTTTTAAAGGGTGAAATGTTGGAAACTAGAGAAAAATATTGAATTTTTATATTTTAATTTTTTTATTTTTTTGTTTTGTTTTTTAATTTTATTTTGTTTTTTTTTTTCTCATACTAGGTACATGTAGAACTGAAATTAAGAGGTGGCTGATAAAATAAATGGTTTTTCTAGAGTTATTAACATTTCACCTTTCAAAACAAATGACAAAGATTAATTTAGAAATGATCAATTAACCGAAAAAAACACAAGATATAAAAGGGTTGTAGAGTTAAATTTTCTATAAAATAGAACGTACCAAAAAAGTTATAGGTTTACCATTAAAAAAAGGAGGGAAGGGTTGTTTAACCCTAAATCAGCCATTTATAAAACTTTATTTTAAAATATTATTACTTTAAACTATTACCCTTTGACATATGTTACAGCGTACTAGTATTGAAAAAAATATCTCCAGCCATTTGTACAATATTTAAAGAATACGTTTTCCTTATTTCCAACTTTATTTCCAACTTCATTGGGGTGCGATTTTTGATATAGATGAACTAGGTTCAATCAACTTCCTTTGAGGCACTGAGTCTGTGGTTAAGTGATTAACATTATTTTTAAAAAACACCCTGTATATATACCGGGTGGCTCAGCCGATAGGGACATTATAACTTGTGAATGGGCGAATGGATTTTTTTCAAATTTGGTGTAGTGGTATGGGATGAAATTATCACCTATATGATGAAAAGAACCAAAATGGCCTACTTCCGGTTTTGATGTAATTGACATGAAAATCAAATTTTTAAATACGACAACCTGTATATTTTTACATATTTGGATCCTGCTGGACACAATACATATGATCTGACCCTCAAATACTATTTTTATTTTCAATAAATGTAGATTTTTTTAATTTAGTTTTAATAATAGAAGGCCGCGATTACGCCAAAATTGTTAAAAATCGGTCTGCAAACACCTTTGAAATATTATCTCTTCAGATACTACTACTACTACTAAACACGATTTATTCTTCATTAAGTTCAACAATATTGGATTTTCAACGAAAACAATTTTTTTTTAAATGGAACCCCTATGGGACAACCTGTTATTTAATTAGATCTTTAAATTACGAAGAAAATGGTATGTATAATGTCTACCTTCTCTTTGTACTAACTTTATAATTAAAAAAAAAATGGGTTTTTTTTGAAAAATAAAATAATATTTGAGGGTCAGATCATATGTATTTTGGGTAGCAGTATCCAAATATGCAAAATAAGCAGGTTGTCTCATTTAAAAATTTTATTTTTATGTAAATTACATCGAAACCGGAAGTCGGCCATTTTCGTTCTCTACATCATATAATTGGAAATTTCACCCCATATCACTGAACCAAATTTTAAAAAAATATATTCGCCCATTCAAAAGTTACAAGAGTGTCCCTATCAGCTGAGCCACCCGGTATGGGGCATTTCATGTCAATGGTCTTACCCCCAAAAATAAGGGCGTCGGAAAAAATGTTTCGGGTTTCATTAGGAGTGTTCTCGAAAGTAATCTGGCGATTCCGAAAATTCAATATAACGGCAAGAATGGGGACAATCACAAAAAAAATAAAATGAAATAACTACGAAGCGAATATATTCACAAAATCTTAAACTGGTCACAAAATTTGATTTTGCATAATAACTTTTGAATTCCATACTTGGCTTAAAGAAATTTAATATAATAGTTCTAAATTGCCACGATCTGAAGATGAGTTTTAATCAAATCATAAAAAATAATCTTTCTAGAATGTATAGCAATATACCCAAGCTTTTTAGTAGTATAGTATTTCGTTTTTTGCTGAAATTGTCCGTACATTCAATGCACGATATACAACTTACTAATCGCTCATGTTCACGTATGTCACGATAGTGAATGATGAATAAAAAATAAATAAATACACATTACGACTTCCGCACGAAAGTTAGGATCGATTACCTGCATTAAAAGAACACTAAAACATGTTGAGCAAAGATTTGTTTTATTTTCAAGAGTTCTGCAAAAGTTTCTAATAATTCATTTTTAAAAATAATAACCCTTTTAAGTTTAAAACTTTACTACAGGATCTAGAAATCTGTGTTTTTTTTAAGTTTTGTAATAGTGCACGTGATGTTCTAAAATTATAAGTTATATTTGTTCCATTTATCTAGTTATGTTGAGTATTAAGACGTCACTACTTTACTAAACTAATAAACCTATCAGGTAGGTAAGGTTAGAGTTGTTAATATTTATTTAATTCTGCCTAGACATCGCCTCGTTTAGCCCTTCAACTGTCGCGGAGTATTAGCCAGAGAATGAAGGATATAGGAAGGAGTGTCAAAAAGAAAACATACTTTAATTTTTAATTCGGTATGCAATAAAGTTTGGTTTGATTTGATATGTCTCGGCGACTGTGGCAGATTTAGCTTACATTGTAACAATAGTGAAAGAACCCCGTCAAATCCTTATGCAAAATGGGTTTCGGCGAATTTGGCTTAAACTTTGTGAACAGGTGATCAAAAGTTCACATGGGCCAAATCCTTTAAAATCTAGTCTGCGACCTTTACAGGACAGGGAAGGTCAACATATACGTCTATTAGCTTCGCTCCTATCTTTAAGCATATAAATCAAACTACAAGTATGTATGTACATACGAGTGTGTGTGTTTGCGTGTCTATATATAAATTATGTGGGTAAAAGCGCATTGCGATTTGGAGTATAACGAAAGGTAAGGCTATTCGGCTAAAAAATCGATTGTGAATAGTATGAGAGTAAATAGCGAATTCCTTATAGTGATCTAATCTTTTCTTTTTCCTGTTGACTATTTTGTCTACAGGGCAGATCGCAATTTCGACCGAACAAATAAAAACAGGAGAGGGGGGAGTACTACTTGCTTTAAGGAAATTGTTTAATGCAACGTTAATACATCTTACTGATGTCTCTGATTTGTTTGCAGATATAGATTTAATTGGAATTAGAATTAGTTTTCCTTGTTTTTCTGTTATTTTTCTGGTCTGTCAATGCTGAAACCTATGAGGCTTTTTTAGACACACTTGCCACATATTTTCTGACTGAAGAGAAGTTAGTTATATTGAGTGATTTTAATATTCCAACCTACGTAAGTTACAAGTCCACTAACGTTATATGGATCGGTATATTGCCCCAATAACTAATTTTTGCGAGTTCTTGGATCTTAAACAGTATAATGAAATTTTAAATTACAACAACAGACTCTTAGACTTAGTCCTTAGTAGATTCAATATTTATGTTCGGAAATCTGATAACTACTTACTTTCAGAGGATTCGCATCATCCACCTTTAGATCTGTGCTTTAAACCTAAATTCTGGCTATAAGACACGTAACAATAATAATTACTCATCGTTTAACTTCAAAACAGCGGATTTTAATAAACTACCAAGATTTGAGTAGCAATTGACAAGTCTTTTTTAACTAATTATAAAGATGTAAACGATGCCTGTTTACAGTTTTATGAGGCATTAAATGCTGTTTTTGCAGAAAGTGTTCCCAAAACAACACCGAAAAACGCTTCATATCCACCTTGGTTCAGCAAAAGTATCATTAGAGAGATTACAGAAAAATCTCGTTTATGACACTTATATAAAGAAAAGGGGGAAGTACATTATCTGAATCAATTTAAGTTATTACGCTCCAAAATCAAACGAGATGTTGACTCTGCACATAAAAAATATATCGAAAATGAAATCTAATCCTGCTTTTGGTCTTTTCTTAATAACATGCGTAATTCATCTACAATTCCTCAATCAATGTCCTACGCTAACAGCCAGCTTAATGATCCTCAAAGCATAGTCAATGCGTTTGCTAGTTACTTTCAGTCTGCTTTTATATCATCATCTAATTACGTTAAAGCAGATCAGGATGACACTTTCGATATCCCACAACTTAATACTCCAATTATCAAAATGGAAGAAGTTCTTATAGCCTTAAAGAAATGTAAAAACAAATTAACTACTGGCCCTGATGGAATTCCATATTTTCTACTAAGAGACTGCGCCATTATCTTTGCTTTACCGCTGACTATTATCTTTAATCTAGCTCTTCAAACAGAAACATTTCCTCAAGTTTGGTGCAAGTCAAAAAATTGTCCTATATTCAAAAAAGGTGACAAGAATGCAATTGAGAACTACAGACCTATATTATTCTCTGTAACTTTGGCAAGCTTTTTGAGGTTATCTTATATGATATCTTATCTTTTCATACGAAATCTCAAATATCAGTTCATCAGCATGGTTTCTTAGCTGGTAGGTCAACAACCACTAATCCTGTAAGTATTACCAATTATCTTGCTACATTACTTGATCAAGGTGGTCAGGTTGATGTAATTTATACTGACCTCTCCAAAGCTTTCGCTAGGCTAGATCATGGTATCTTATTGAAAAAATTATCAACCTTTGGGCTAACCACGCACTTTATCAATTTTCTCTGTTCATATCTGTCTAATAGGCTATTAAATGTACATTGTCGTGGCTTCACATCTGTTCAAGTGTCGGCAACATCGGGAGTACCGCAGGGCTCAGTTCTTGGACCCTTACTCCTCATATTATTCATTAATGATATTTGTCAGGACATTGAGACATGTAATGCTCTCCTATATGCCGATGACCTCAAGCTATTTACCTCGATTAAGTCAATAAGCGATTGTGATAAATTACAGCAAGATCTCACCAAAATTAATAATTGGTGTAATACTAATAAGTTACCGTTAAATATATCGAAATGCAATGCTATGCCCTTCACAAGGAAAACTAATTCAATAACCTTTTCGTATAATATAGGTAATGAAGCCATTACCAGATGTTCCGAATTCAAGGACTTGGGTGTTATCTTTGATTCCACACAAACTTTTATTTCTCATATTAATTACGTAATAGCTAATTTCAATAAGAATCTGGTTTTATTATGAAAAACTCAAGGCACTTTAAAGATATTTCAACAATTACTTTACTGTTTAATGCCTTTGTCAAGTCTAAAGTAGAATACGGTTCAGTTGTCTGGAGCTCGAACTATGAAACTCATATTTCTAACTTAGAAAAAGTTCAGAGGAAGCATGTTACCTTTCTTATAAGTCTGATGGTGTTTATCCAGCTGTTGGTACACTGCAATCTGAATTGTTGGCTAAATTTAACTTAAATGAATTAGTGTTACGACGAGCATCCTTTGCTGTACTCTTTTTACATAAACTTTTAACCAACAAAATTGACTGTCCTGAGCTATTAAATGAAATTCACTTCAATATACCCTCTTTTCAAACTCGATCGTATTCTTTATTTTATTTACCGACTCCTCGTACTAATTTATTAAAATTCTCACTTATTTACTCTATGTGCTCACAGTTTACCCAATATTAGGCGGACTTAGATCTTTTTAACTATAGTATTTGTAATATTAGGAAATGCATTTTAGGTAATTAAGTTATATAATAGAATTGTATTTAAGATTGTCTTTATATAGAGATACATACTTTTGCTTTTATTATTTGTATCTTCCTGCCCTTTAATTGGATTCTTTCTGTCTGGGCAGTTGTATCTTTAAATAAATAAATAAATAATCCTGATTTTGTTTATACACAAACATTGGTACAATAATTCACACATAAGCAGACAATTTTATACTATCACAAGGCTTAAGTTTAATCATGGACGATTCGCGTCACACCTTTTTAAAATTAGAATACGTACCGATAAATCTTTGTATATGCGGACAAATTGGAGATATAAACCATGCAATTTTTAGTTGTACATAAATCGGCACATATAAGTCTATAGCTAAATAATTTTTGCCTTAGTGTTAATTGTTCCTGTGTGGTCGCCCTACCTTGCTATGTCTCCGTAAGTCGTCAAGATGAACCCCTTGACGTGAAATGAGTGTCCCCGTTATAAATCCCTACGATAACTAGGTGTATATATTTGGTTTGTATATGTACTTTACACTGTCATATAGCTTTGTTTAGGTTAATGCATAGTAGATATTAATAGGAAAATCAGATCACGCTGGAACAGTTTTGTTTGCATATGCGACAACTGAGTTATAAATCAAGAGCTACTGGTTGATGGTTGATCCAAAGCCAAGAAGAAAGAGAGAAAAAAAGATATCGTTCGTATTTCTACGTGGAATGGAATGGAATTTTGTCCGCTAGTTTACTGCACTAAAGCCATGCGCTCATTATTAATTTATAATGCCTTGAATCATGCGACTAGACGTTGGAGCCAGAACAATTTAATATCCACTTAAGTCTTGCATAACTTAATGAGTAAATCGATATTTTAGCTGTAAGAATGTTTCAGATTCCATTAATTATCGGATAACAAGGACAAAAAGTGGAGTAGGACAAAATGACAAGAGTAATTATCTTCATATAGCAATCTCGTCTGGAAAATGTCTTTTAAACCTGAGTTTGAAAAATGAAAGCACATAAAGATAATCGTTTTACGGAGTGGAAGGAAATTTAATTCGAAATTCCAACAGGATGTTTGGGCATCCACTCTGCCTTAAAACATTTTCATAAAAGTGTTGCTATTATAGGCCAGGAGCCCGCGTATAAAATGACTGACTATCCGGCGAACTTTGAAAATATGAAAAATGGATTGTTCTCATATAAGTTAGCAATGAATGGACCGTCAGCTGGTTGGGTAGGGGTGGGGGTGGTTGTCAAGGGGTTGAAAACGCGTAAAAAAAATTAAGAAAAAAAACTATCCGGCGAACGCTGAAACTTATATGAGGGGAAGATTATGTTGTATAATGAAAGTAGAATATAGTCAGCTGGACGGAGGGCGGTGGATTTACCGTCAGCTGATCGATCGAACAAGTCCAAAAACACAAAAAATTTAAATTATTCGGCGAACTTTAAAATTTGGGTATAAGATAATATTTACACTGAGATTCACGAAAAACATAGTCAGCTGCAAGCATATGGGTGGAAAAGTCGTCAGCTGGTACATAACAGTGCTGAGTGTTGATCACCTGCGAGGCAGCTGACGACTTTTCCACCCACATACTTGCAGCTGACTGTGTTTATCGTTAATCTTACTATGAAATTATCATATACCCGAATTTCAAAGTTCGCCATAAAGATTTAATTAGTAATATCAATGTTGATAACTTAATGTTAGAAAACGTGCGTGCGGCACTCTTGAGTTTCTTTTTTAAATTTGAATAAATATTCACTTTATTATTAATATACATTATTTTATGAGAATACAAATTAATGCATTCGTAAATTTCAAAATTATACAGGATGATCTGCTCAGAAAATTTATTTAGTTTAGTGAAAATAAAAATAAATTTATTCGGCTTCCGATAACAGATCTTCCTCATTCTCATTTTCATCCAACTCATCACTCTCTTGGTGCTCAGTGGGTGAAAGATCATTTTTGTCTTTGTCACTCGCATCTAAAAAAAATAATTATTTATAAAAAATTCATTAAGATTATAATAGGATGAAAAGTGAAAAGCACAAAAAATGATATAATACCTTCAGTATTCTCGGCATCTCGGATAATCATTTCCACTTATGGGCGTAATTGATCTCCATCAAACCACTTGCAAGTTAAATTTGTTTTCCTCGAGCTGTCACCCATAACCAAGAGATCTAATGTAGATGGCACTTGTTTGTGTGCGTTGTTCCAAATCGTATACATACATACACAGTTCTTAAAACGTGCTGTACAAGTTCCGAATTCGACGAAGGCGAGAGAGATGCATCAAAATTTTTGTGTGGTAACCGAAATTCGTTATCACTTTCGCTAAATTTATACACCTTAGTGAAGATAACTACACGAGCATCATTGACGTTTTTTATAGCTTTAAACCCATACATCGTGCAAATAAACTTCTCTATTATATTAACGACATTATTTAGATTCTCCTCTGGTAAATTATTCAAACTTTTAAATGCTTCAATAACCTCTTGATCTCTTCTTAATATAGTAAAAGGCTTCTTTTTCCTTTCTTGGAAAATACGGGATTATAACCACATCTCGCGAATCCGTGGAAAGCGGGCAATGCGTTACACAAGTCGTTGCCAAGTGCTGAATACAAATCGTTTAGATATAAAAATCGTTCTTTATTTCCTACGTTTCTTTATTTCCATTTTTATCCAAATTTTCACATTATTATGTACATTTTTCATGTTTCCCAGCATGATGATAGGAATGTCAGTATCTGAACTTATGACCACACTGGTGTTCTCATTTATACGTGAAAAATCATTTTAGTGTCCGCCTCCTCGTGACTAGAACACGATAGGGCTTCTTAGGTGATACTAGATTGAATATAGTCGTTTCGAACTCAATAACTACAGCAGTTTTCACTATTTAGGTATAGGGTTTTATTACCTACGAACGGAGCCATTTCATCACTTGTCCAATACATTGAAAGAAACTTGATTAGAGCTTCTAAAAGAAGTTATTGAAGCATGCATTAATTTGTATTCTCATAAAATAATGTATATTAATAATAAATTGAATATTTAATCAAATTAAAAAAAGAAACTCGGGAATGCCGCACGCACGTTTTCTAACATTAAGTTATCGATATCGATATTACTAATTAAATCTTTATGGCGAACTTTGAAATTCGGGTATATGATAATATTCATACTAAGATTAACGATAAACACAGTCAGCTGCAAGTATGTGGGTGGAAAAGTCGTCAGCTGATGCAAGAAAGGTGATAGGCGCTGCCTCTCAGGTGATCAACACTCAGCACTGTTCTGTACCAGCTGACGACTTTTCCACCCACATACTTGCAGCTGACTATGTTTTTCGTGAATCTCAGTGTAAATATTATCTTATACCCAAATTTTAAAGTTCGTTGAATAATTTAAATTTTTCGAATTTTTGGACCTGTTTGATCGATCAGCTGACGGTAAATCCACCGCCCCCCGTCCAGCTGACTATATTCTACTTTCATTATACAACATAATCTTCCCCTCATATAAGTTTCAGCGTTCGCCGGATAGTTTTTTTTCTCAATTTTTTTTTACGTGTTTTCAACCCTTTGACAGCCACCCCCACCGCTACCCAACCAGCTGACGGTCCATTCATTGCTAACTTATATAAGAACAATCCATTTTTCATATTTTCAAAGTTCGCCGGATAGTCAGCCATTTTATACGCGGGCTCCCGGCCTATTATGGTTTGCTTCTGTTTTTTGTTTTAATATGGCTTTCATGTCGGCGCTTTAGCGTTATCTACACTTTATTTTTCAAACGAACTAAGCAGTTAAGTGAATTTGTATTTTTATTATCTTCTATTTGTTAATTTCATTCCAGGGTAGCGTTTGTCTTCCCATGAAAATTTAATTTAATTAAAAGATATGAAAATAGAAGCCGGAAGTCGTGGTAATATAAAGGGTTTTTAACCATTTCATAATGGTTACTTCTAAACAAAGCGGCAATAATGTACACAAGATATTTCTGAAACTAGGCTACGTACTTCCTTATTAAAACGTATAACTAAAACTAGGTTGACGCCGAGTACAATTGAATTCTAAGCGCAAGTTACCGCTGCATCATGAAAATCTTACAATGCCACATACTCGTGAGGGTATAATAAGTTTACGTTTTAACAAGTGAACTGAATTTTCAAAATGTTTTTCTGATATCTACTATAATAGTCCTGAGAGAGAGAGTCAAACTTTTGACAGGCTATCGACCCAAGTTCTGCCAACAAATTTGGCATCATCAGGTGACGCAAAAATTTTGCAAAAATCATTTGTAGATTATAACAACTTAGTAGAAAAGACGTAGTAATTAACGCTTGGGAAAACTATTTCATTATCTATATAATAACTAGAGCGCGGGAATTTTATCTCTGTGACGTCAAAATCAGGGTTCTAAGTCGGAAAGATTTTTATGCAAGTATGACACAATATATCTTACCTTGTACTTTTTTTGGGAACTCCGTAATATCCAAAGTAAATGTGTTTATTAAAATTTGTTTTAGATGTCCAAGAAATTGTTTGTTGCAACTACTAAAATAAAAATCTGTTCTATCAAATTGCAGTTCTGGAAAATTACAAATCCTCAAGAATATTGCAGCCTGAGAAGCACGAGACATTTTTATAATTGTCGACCCTGTATAATTCCACGCTGGGTTTGTAGATACACACATACATGGCTAGATTTGTACTACGTACTGCGAAACTGCGACCTCGGATAGTTTACCCTTTCCCTTTGTTAAATGTTGACGTAAATCACCAGAATTGCTACAATGAGGTTATAGTATAGTTGTATTCAGATTTACACTGCGCGACATTTTTCATTTGCAGAATAAATCCGAAGTCAAATATAAAAGAGATTTTGTCAAATCGATGTTTCACAATTTCGGCGGCGATGATTAATTAAAGGAGATAACAACACCGCATTAGTAAGAAACATATAAAAGTACCGCCGTACTGGAATCTAATGTTGACACTCGGTCTAATGTTTTCAATACTGCAGTTGTAAAAAAATCAACTACGTCTTTAGGTAATTGTCAGTACGTTTCACAAATGTAGATTTCCGATAAAAGTAGGTTACGTATTAACATTTTATAATGAAATAAAATTCACTTTCTCACGTTGTGTACATTTGTGATGCACACGGTACAAGGCAGTTTTATGCCATTAATCTTTAAATTTGTTATTATGTATAATTTAATATTATATAAAAATCGGCAGCAACTGGAAGCGGCTGGAACCTCCCCAACCGGTGGATCTTTAAAGCCGATCTCAATGTTTTTGAATAGGAATGCACGTGACGTGACGAGTTTCACGGCGCAACGGCTCCACGCATCGACTGTGTCACGCGAAAAGCGATCTCATGCTTCACATTTGGTTTGCTTTTTAATTTTTTTCACGGAAATCGAAACGGTGCAAGTATGATATATCGTTGAAATCGAAATTTTTACTGCTTTTCCAATGGTTCGATTACAAATTGTAAGTAATCATGAAATAAATAACTTGTTATGCCAAAACGGCACTAAATGTATCCGATCTCAACAAAAACTTTTTCAGGTAGTAGACCTGAAAAGGTCCAGTAGGGAGCATTAAAGAAGCAATAAAGAAACCTTCCCGCAAAGTTTCATCGACACATACGCACATAAGCACACACAGACTTTTTCAAAAACCACTTTTTTGTGTTCCTGGCACCTGAAAACTTAAAGATTTAATGTTATCTCAATTTTCGATTTTTGACCAATTTTAGTAACGTCCCACAATTTTTTGGGGAGGTTAAAATGATTTATTTTATTGGGAAAAAATGTTTTATGTTGCCAGCAGCTTATTGGGGTTTTATATTTAATTATTATGAAAATAAACATAATAAATACATTAAACATAGTAAACGGAACAGGAAAGTATATGTTCGATTCAAAATTGTTTTTTTATTTACTACATACAGTGCGACCCTGGAAACACCTTTATAACTTTTTTATTTTTTATCCGACTTGAACCGAATTTCACCAAAATATAGAACAAATTAGGATCTACTTATAGCCAAAAAAAACATTCGCCTCCTACAAATGCAAAGCCACCTGCGGTACCAAAATAAATGGAAAAAATGCAGAAATCATATTAGGCATTTTTTTTATCGGAAAACTTTATTAATGAAAGTTGTTCAGAATTGTTCAAAAATTCAGAAATATTAAAAAATATTGAATATTGTTTTTCAAGTCCAAAATTTCTACAAAATTTAAAAAAATACAAATCACTTGACAACTACCTGACAAAATTGTCAACGAAGAATTCTCTAAAGAAAAAAGCAACTAAAATGATATTTTCGGACTCTGACATTGTTTTAAACAAAATTTCAATATTTTTTAATATTGCTGAAATTTTGGATACTAGGTTTTTGGACAATTCTGAACAACTTTCATTAATAAAGTTTTTCGATAAAAAAATGCCTAATATGATTTCTTTATTTTTTCCATTTATTTTGGTACCGCAGATGGCTTTGAATTTGTAAGATGCGAATGATTCCTTGGCCATAACTAGATCCCAATTTGTTCTATCTTTTGGTAAAATTTGGTTCAAGTCAGACAAAAAATAAAAAAGTTATAAAGGTGTTTCCATTTTAAATAGGTCACACTGTATTATTACATATTTCTGTAAGAACCGTTAAGTACCGTTTTTAGGTTAAATTTATTACCAAAAATACATTGTAGCTGGCAATGATGAATATTTCACCAATTAATGTTTCAGAAGGTTTTTGGCATATAATATTATGTCTATATGACAGCCGTCTCTGGCGCCGAGATAAAATTCCCGAGCTCTGATATCAACATACTAAAAAATCCGAGGAAGTGATAATGATCGCCATATTCAAACTATGGCATCCACTAATGGGTAATAAAAATTGATTTCTTACTTAGAAATAAAAAGTGACTGTTTCTTCATATTGCTAGCTTTTTTCTACAGATTAAAATTCATATATAAACTACCTATGATTTTGCAAATTGGCACCCAAATCTAGGTTTAGCGGAAATTGTTTTCTGTTCACAATATAGTCAAAATGGTGGTATACAAAATCGAAGTAAATTTTCTACAACTACTCTATGCATATTTTTTCTCAGACCAGTACTTTACGAGCAATAGCTACATGAAGTCAAAAATTCTCGGCTATCGCCATGAGCACAATTCTGCACTTAATTAGTGTTCTTCAGTAATGGTAATAATTTATTTTATAAATAACACAGGTCGGACAAAAAAAATTGTTGTTTTAGAGATGTGACCCTACCTATCTTTAGTAAAATTTTCCGCTGAATCTGAAAATGATAAATAAAAATGTTCTGATGTATGGATACATCAGAAAATTTTTTTTCTTTGTCGAAAACCGAATAATTGGTTTGTGCTATGGTTAATTTACGGGAAAAGAATGCTAACGGAGCAAGAAATCCCTTATTATCTTTTTGCTCTAAAACTGCACCCATAGCAAGGTTAGAACAATCGACTGAGAGAGATAAGATAGTATCGTCATTATTGCAGGGATGAGCTAAAACTACTGCATTACTTATAGCGTCTTTGGCTTTCGAAAATCCATCTAAACATTCATCAGGCCAACTATTTATCTTTGTAATTTTATCATGAGATAAACTGTTACAAAGAGAATATAGGGGAAGTAAAATTTCGGCAAAATGAGGTATGAAACGATGACAAAAATTTACCATACCTGTAAAACGTTGTAGTTGTTTGAGAGTTGTCGGCAAAGGGAAGTTATTAATGACTTCGACTCTCTCAGTTGATGGTAAAATATCTGATGAAGAGATGTGATGACTTAAAAAGGTTAAATTGTCAACTCCTAAGATACATTTAGATGGTTTAATGTCTATTCCGTATGTGTCTAATCTTTTGAAAACTATTTCCAAATGTTCCAAATGTTGTACATCTGATTGACTTGCGATTAAAATATCATTCAAATAGACGAAAACGAAAGGTAAGTTGACAAGTACTACATTCATAAAACGTTGGAAAGTTTGACCGGCATTGCGTAGGCCAAAAGGCATGTGGGAAAATTCAAACAGTCCGAAAGGAGTTGTTATGGCTGTCTTATAAACGTCATTTTCAGCGACAGGTATCTGATGGTACGCTCGCACTAAATCAATCTTGGAGAAAATAGTGCAGCCGTACTGAGAGCTAAAGTCGTGAATATGAGGTAACGGATATCTGTCTCGAATAGTAATTGTATTTAGTTGTCGATAATCTCCACAAGGCCTCCAATCGTTTTTCTCTTTTTTGGCTACTAAATGAAGTGGTGAAGAAACTTGAGAAGATGATGGTTTACAGATACCCAATTCCACCATGTTGTTAAATTCTATTTGAGCTATTTTAAATTTAAGATTGTCTAATCTACGAGGTCGTGAAAAGGTAAATAACCTTCAGTAACTATATGATGTACAACAGAATGTTTTATAGGTAAATTGTAATCTAGTGAACTGATTAAATTAGGAAACTGTAAAAGTAATTTGTTATATTTATCTGTTAAAGGAAATAATTTAAGTGTGTCTAATCTATAATTGTCTAAAGGACTATTTTTAATACAATAATTAATTGACAAATTAGTCTTGTTATCAATTATTCGAGCTCGACAACTAAACCAAAATGAGACAAAAAATCTGCTCCGATAATCGGAATGTCAATGTCTGCAATATTGAAAACGAAAGGAAATAATCTGCGTAAGTTTAGATTGACTTTTAACAATTTCTTACCGTACGTATAAATAGTTGAACCGTTAGCCGCGGTTAATATCGTATCAAAATTCTTTTTTAAATCTGTGAAAACATTACGTGGCACCACAGATAAATCGGCGCCGGTGTCGATTAGGAAGTTCAAGTTGTTAGATCTGTCATAAATAAAATGACGACATTTGCTGCCAGAAAAGTCAAAGTCAGACGTCATAAAATTATCAAATTGTTTACTACTTTTATTGAATTTGCACCATTCACCGCCACAACGATAAGCTTTGGTACCGTAAAGTTGATGGTAGTAACAAATAGTATTATTAGTACGATCAAATTTATTGGAAACATTATTACGGCTGGGTGAACGATTGCGATTAGTGGTACGAGTTTGTGAACTGTTTGTACTCCTACAATTATTACAGAAAGAAGTAGAAGGTTTAGGCTCGAAAGATTGATTAGAGTTTAAGTTTAAGAGTTTAATCGAGAATTAAAAAGTTCTTCTCTTTGTAAGACTTGGTTTATTGAATCTTGGAAATTGAAAAATTTTTGACAGTCGTAACTAAATCTGATAACGGGGTTGGCATAATTAGTTGATTGATGATTTTCTCAGATAAAAAGGGAAATGTACGTTAACTCACTCACCAGCAAATGACAGTACTTGTAATGTTCAACTTCAATTGGGAGTAGGAAATGTCCATAAATTAGAGGAACATCAATTCAAAATTTATCAGTAAGTTTTCTGTGTATCCTTCTCTTCGTTAAAAGATAAGCATCATCTGGATTCAATTTATAGTGGTTTGTAGTATATGGAATCTCTTCTTGAAGTCGTTGATAAAAGTGGTTCTAAATCAGGAATGTGGATGTGTGCCAAATTATATCAATCAATTTAATAAAATTTTAGGTGTTTATATAATAAAAGTTTTAAGCATTTCTTTTGCTTTTAAACTTCATTCAATGAGTTTGTTTAGTCCTTATATTCTTGAAGTTGGTTTATATTTTATATTCTTGGAGTTGATTTATATTTTATATTCTTAGAGATGGTCTTCGGGTAATTACGTCTGAATATTCTTCTAGTTTCGAGAGTAGAAATAATTTTGCTTTTTCTTTAATTAATTTGATTACATAGATCCCATCACGGTTATGTGTATGTCGGGGTCACCAAATTTATAGCAATAATGCTATAATAAAATAAGTTTAATGTAAATATACGTATATTCGAATTATTAAATACATCTTTTTTAAATATTTGATTTTTGTGTATCTAAGGTATATTATTATTTTTGTTATCGATTGTTTCTTCTTTTGTTTTTTCTCGCCTCCATAGGAACTTCTCGTTTGGGAGTGAATGAGTCCCTATACGTGACCCTACCTATCTTTATTAAAATTTTCCGCCGAATCCGAATATGATAAAAAACATTTTTCTGACATATGGACCCCCCCCCATACACCCTCAATTACCCCCTAAGTTCAAAAAATCCAAACTCTCCATCCAACCCACCTATCTTTAGTAAAATTCGCTGAATCCGAAAATGGCACAAAAATTATTTGGACGTGAGGGATCCCCTACTCATCCGTATCTCTCACTTGCTTCTTTCAAAAATAAAAATAAATACAAATCAGACGTGGCAACCGTTTTAACTTTTGTAATGTCTGTCGGTAAAACCAAAACTAAAAAATATTTTTGAACTACAAGTTCCCTTTGCTCATACACTTAACCTCGCCCCCAGCTAGTATTTGCAAATTACGGTTTCTAGCATTGATGAAATTTTTCAGTGAAAGCTTATTGTTTTCCAAAATGTTTTAAGCTCTTAAGTAACTTTAAGCTAGGTAGCATACGGAAGGTATTTTCTAAATCCAGGTTATAACTTACCTTGGGTTGGTAGATACCTTGACGTGGCCCCAGGGCTTGAACTCGCATTTTGATTGATTGCGGAATTAAAATGCTTTAGAATTTTAATTTAATGAAAGTTATAACGGTTGCCACGTCTGATTTGTATTTATTTTTATTTTAGAAAGAAGCAAGTGAGAGACATGTCCAAAAAAATTTTTTGCCATTTTCGGATTCAGCGAATTTTACTAAAGATAGGTGGGGTTGGATGACCAGTTTGGATTTTTTTAACGTCTCTAAAACAACAAATTTTTTGAGGGGGGGGGAATTGAGGGTGTATTGGGGAGAATCCACACGTCAGAAATTTTACTAAAGATAGGTAGGTTGGATGGCCAGTTTGAATTTTTTTAATTTTTGGGGAAATTGTGGGTGGATGGGGGGAATCCATACGTCAGAAATTTTTTTTATCATTTTCGGATTCAGCGGAAAATTTTACTAAAGATAGATAGGGTCACGTCTCTAAAACAACAATTTTGGGGATAGAGGGTATATAGGGGGGGGTCCACACGTCAGAATTTTTTTTTTATCATTTTCGGATTCAGCGGACAATTTTACTAAAGATAGGTGGGTTGGAAGGCCAGTTTGGATTTTTCGAATTTTTGGGGGAATTGAGGGTGTATGAGGGGGAAATCCATACGTCAGAAAAATTCTTTTTACTATTTTTGGATTCAGCGGAAAATTTTACTAAGGTAAGTCTGTAATTATTGTGTTTTATCACTTAAACAATTTCTTATACTACAGATTGAATTTGATGCTTATAACAATTGTAATTCGAATGCAAAATTAGTGTACCTTCACAGTATTCATAAATTATGCACCTACAAGGAAACAATGTAGGTAATTTTAATATAAAATTTACTATAACTGAACGGTTTCACAAGATTTTAGAAACGGAGGTAAAATCTACACCCCTATCCAATAGCTAACTGTCTGAGATTTGGTACGCTTCTATGAGGTGTATCAAATCTCAAATGTAAAACAGTGATAAAAACTTTATGTCCATTGTCAACAGTGCTACGCATTTTTCCACCATCATTAAATTCAGTAAAATTTTACGTTCTAAACATTTTAAAATTTTAAACCATGGCCTAAGCGGTATATCAGCCCTATAGGAATTACTTTCTATTTCAACTACCTATTCTGGAAAAACTTGGAAATAAAGACATATTTAAGTGCAAAGTTAAAATGGCTTTCATGCCAAACCATTACATTGTAAGATTTGTCATTTGTTTAGGCTTCCCACCAACAGAAAGGTTTCAAAACAATCAACTTTGTTTATCTTTAAAAAAAATTATTCTATGGGAATGCACATATAGAAAAGTGTAAGAATTATGAAATGAAGTGGTTATAATAAATGTTTTATTGCGCTTTCATATCTAACAAAAGGTAACAGAAATTCAACGAGCATTTTTCGTAAAAATACAGACATAACATATGTTCCACCTTTAAACCCTTATAGATAGTTTCATCTTCGAAAAAAATCCATCAATCAAAGCAAAATTCTATAAAACAATTTATCAGCACGCCACCTCGGGGTCCTTCAAGTTTATATAACTTCGACCTAGCCCAGACCTCTTTTGAAAAAACTGCCATTTTCAATGAATATTTATTTCAATATGAACCGCTTCTATTGAAGCTGAGTTAGGAACTGCCTCAGGATCAGAGACCCTTTTTCCGGTTGACCTCTCTCACCCACCCACGTCCCCTACAGCCCTGACCTGCCCTCTTGACCCCTCTTACGGCGTCGCGACGCATGTTAAGTCCGTGATGTATGAGCGCCGCCTATTTGCATGCCGATGGTTTACGATCATTTTTCTTTTCCTTTGCCCGTTTATACTACCCAACACACCGTTTGTTAAGCAAAGAAAAAAAAAACGTTTCACACATTTACCGAGAATTGTATAAGGGTGCATAAAACGAGAATAAGGTTTTCTAATTTAAAAATGAATGAAAAACTATGCAGAGATGTGGAATATGCGCAAGATTAATTGGATGTGATGTTGAAATATGTGTTAAGTTTATTCAAGGGATTATAACTTGATGCGGTCTTGATTTATACACACAAACGAGTCATTTAAAAATGTGGGTTTTACAGAATTGTACTTCTTACGTCATTAGTATTCATGTTTAGTGTTTGCTAAGAACATTTCATTTAAAATTCAGGTCTGATCACAAAATGAAAGGTTATACAGAAGTTCTATTTCAATATTTAAATACTTTTATTTCGAAATACACTGCAATAATAAGTAAATAAGTTGAAATGAGGAAATGAGTTGTAAAATATTCAATTCGTATTAAAAATGTAATAATGAGCATGTTTTTAAACTGTGATAATAGTCTTTAGGCATGTTAACTAAAAGGTGCATTTGCGAAAATTTATGTTCATGAGTCGTCGTCATCAAAAATACAATTGTTTTAGAGTACCATACTTAATGTAAGGTCAAAATTGGCACAAAATGAAGGCCTTTTCTCCTTCCATATCATGAATTCTAAGCGAAATCTGGCCAAACGTTATATAAACCTTTTCAGTTGAGCACACAATTATCTAAAATATTTGTTGCAACAAAAAAAAATGGTGCAGCTGATAGTTAAGTTTGTACTGGCCGTCAAAGTCTTAAAAATGGAGTTTCAAAGACCAAAGCCTTTGTCTCTCGTTATTATTTTATGGCAACCTTACGATTTTTCTCGGTTATTTAGGATGCAACATAAACAAAGAAGGTCTCAAAAATCTGCTGTGTCTTGACAGATGCTTTCTGGAATCCACAGATGAAGTATTAGATTTATCATATTTTTAATTGCGTACTAAATGCCCGAAAAAAAAAAAAGGTTACCATCAGAAAATCCCAAAAACAAACGCTTAGGAAATCTATTTCTGAGACCCTGGATTCCGGTTCAAACTTAAATATCAACTGAGCTAATTTTATGTTCAACTAAAAAGGTTTGTATAGTGTTTCGCTCTATCTCGTTTAGCTTTAAAGATATTGACGAAAAACCACAAAGAGTCCCCTTATCTTGTTGATATGGTCAACAATTTTTTAACTCGAAAAAAAGGAGGGAACATACCTCGCAATGCCACTGAGTAAAATATTCTAAAACAATTCTATTTTTTATGTTGACGACCTGTGAATACCTCATGTCAGACACAAATATTCTATATGCTTGCCATATAAGGCATTACAATTGACGGGTGCATTGGACCAAGATTTGTTAGGAAGTAGGGTGCATCGACTAATAGAAAAACGGCGTAAAATGTATTCAATATGTCTGTCGTTTCCGGAACTGACCACAACTTAAGAAAGAGAAGTCCAATCTGATTGTAATTTATATAATGGGTTATTGACGTTTTTTTAAGAAATTTTTAAGAAATCGGCCATTAAATGTAAACGTTATTATAACAACTAATTTAAAAAATTGTATATGAAGACGGTGGCTACTTCGATTTTACAGAAACAAAAATACTGCATAGTATGCTGATGACAGTTTCGCCAACGAAGATGGCATCATCGAGTGACAATTAAAGTTAATAATTTAGTCATTACACCTAAAAATTTAAGTCATTTTCAAAAACTACGTAGAGTATTCTACAGGGTGATTTTGAAATACATCCATATATTTTAATCTGGGAATCCTCATGTAATTCAAAAGCAAAAAAAAATAATTTTAGACTCACCTTTATCCCTCCAATTTCGACGCCCACAACGTAAGTTGCTCACTTTTATTACAACGTTGCCAAGACTGCACAAAATGATCAAATTTTAAAGAAAACTGAAAACTAACATACACACAAGTTGATATTTTATTTAGTTAAAGTAAGTGATAGCCCTCGGTGGAGAATATTCATAGGCCTTTAAATGTTGCACTGCCGACACAAAAGTTCGTTCGACAGGAATACCTATTATTAGGAAACTGTCCCCCGTAAAGTACCTGAACGAGCCTGATGCATTTTGCCTCACCGCGCTATAACAAAGCATAATGTTTCTCCACTCAATGTTTGTAAAATTCGTTATTATTAAAAACGTAAAATAAAATAATTCATTATTACCACGTACACGTAACGATCAGTACGTATTTTGACAGCGGTAAACACTACACTATTGCCACTTCCTGCTATTGTATGTAACTGTTGAATTCATTTTTGTGGTTTAAGATCTGCGGTGAGACATAGTTCAAGGTTAGACTAGTCGCGTAAAGATCACCACATCATGAGCGTACTCGATATTTCTTTGCAGTTTTGAAAGTTTATTTCCTCGGTCATTCTTGGGCATTTTACATGAATTTTTTGCGGATATCAGGAAGATGTGAGTGTGAGCATGTATTTCAAAATACGTTCATCAATTATAAAAAAAAAAACTCAATAAAACCGTCGAAGTATTACGTTTATACCTAGTATTTTTATACATTATACTTTCGCAAAAATGAGTAGTATATTTGTTCTCTTATCTTTTAGAATTTATGAGTTGCAAGATTGTTCTCTTGGAGTGTCAGGATATCTCGCACTTTTTTCGAGATACTGGCATTGAAAATAAAAAAATGCAATATTTTTTAGTTTTTTTGAAAACTTGCTATTTTTATAAAATTACCAATGAATATCTTGATTATGTGGAGATAATTTTCTATCATTTCTACCACAGTTATCTCGGAAACCTACTGTTGGATACTGAACTAATATGGAGCTCAGAATAAAGAGATTTACTTATCACAAAAACGAGGAGTATATTGTTAACATAATTTTCGTTTTGTATATGTATAACATATAAAAACACTGGACATAAACATTCCACTTTTTAATTCGTTTGCCAGGCACTTTTCTTACTTCACTCTATTTATTCACGCCATCTTGACAGGTTTTTGGGATATATTATTCAACATTCAATATTTTAGATTGGTTTAGATCATTGTATGGCACACCTGACAGCATGACAGCATGTATTCTGTGTGCCTGCTAAGCACATTGTCTCATCGATGTTCTTTCTTAACAGCTTTTTGATGACATCTGCTTAGGGCTTTGCAGGGCGTTGCTTCCACCTCTTTCTATCTGGTTTTCTCTGAACTATCAACTGCTCTATATTATCCTAGCTTCGGTTGATGTGGCCGAAAATGAGAGGGTTTGGGGGAACACGCCGTTGAAGAATCACTTTGGGGGAAGTATCTCGTTGAAAATTGAGCTATTGTGTGAAGGGATGTCCAGAGAAACTGCCCCCGATAGGAACCTATATCGTAACCTATGTTATATTGTAGAGGGCGCTAATAGTAGTTGATAGAGTAGATATTAGCTCTATATCTTAGTTAATTGAGGAGCTATTCGAAAAAAAGTGCCTGGAGACGACTTTTTTCAAAGCGATATATCTTAGTTAATTTTAAAGCTAGAAAAATAAAACTAAATGGCAGTCTTATGGTACACTTTACAGTATATTTCCTATGGGCCAAGCCTAAATAAAAGTATTTAAAAAATGCAAGGAAAAATTTTTTCAATCGATTTCTATTAGATCTAATTGAATTACCACTTTGAAAAAAATATATAATAATTGCCTATGTCTTGCCTAACAGCATGCCAAGTTTCATTAAAATCCAAGAGGTGCAACATGTCGAAAAAAATTTTTAAGTAAGTGGACCACCTTACACGACCACTATGTTGTCGCTTCTAATTTGCATTACATTTCATTAATCATTAATCTAAGTATATCAATGGTTGGTGGTGTCAACTAGAATATTACAATGTTTTTTTGATCTACTTTTATAGTGACTATAGTCGGTCTCAGTTAAGAATGCAGTTGTTTACGTTATGAGCGGAGCACGAATAGATTACACATATGGGAATTCCCAAGTAAATGGAATCCCCCCATGGCCGACTCAAGCCAGTTGGTACATAAAATAAAAATTAACGGTTTAAATCGGCTTTTATTTGGCATTTTTCTTTTATAAATACATTGAAATTATTTAATTCATATTGCAACATATTTTATTTAGAGTAATGAAAGCTCATTATAGACGTAAATCCTCTAAAAATGTCAAAGCGTTATAAGAAATGGGTAAACCTACTACTTGCTTGTGCTCGATATCAGGCGAGCTGTTCTTGTCTCTGCCGTTCTGAATTGCATCTTTGATCTCTCTCATATACCTGCCTAAAAAGTGTACACAAATATCATAACCTCCGTGTAAGCACAGTAGAGAAAAGACCAGTAGTCCGACTCAGCCGGAACAGTTGTATAAGATTTTTCAGTGCGCATGCGATGCGCGTGGGCTTAAACTATTCGATGCGCAGTGGACGGCACGACGACAGTGGACGGCAGTGATGATATAGGGTGGGGCGGATGTTTATTTTTGTTTACGTTGACGTTTCTGAACAGACGCCAATGTCGACGAAATGCGCGTGGGATACAAACAGTAGATGCGCAATGGATTAAAAAAATAAAATCGAGTACAACAAATATCAAAGGGACCGCTGCGAGTGAAACTACTGGTATTTTCTCCACTGTGGTGTAAGTGCATGACCACGCACAGCGCACATCGCACACTGAAATTAAATAAACCATTATTTTAAATGAGAGTGGCCATATCGACGCCCCTCGCACATCGCACAATAAAATGAAATAGAACCATGCTCTTAAATGAGAGTGATGAAATCAACAACTTGAGTTTCGCACATCGCACACCGTTTAGCACAGGCGATACCGTGTTTGTGAATCCTTATTTGTAACAAAAGAGATAAATATAACTATAGCAGTCTGATTTTAATAAAAATGGAAGGAAATAGCCGTACAATATATGAACAATTAGTACAATTTCTTTTGTATTAATATTCATAAATATCATAAAACAATAAAATAAACTTCGATGTGCGATGTGCGCCGCGCGAGAGAGATCAAAGATACAGTTCAGAATGGCAGAGACAAGAACAGCTCGCCTGATATCGAGCACAAGCAAGTAGTAGGTGAGGATTTACGTCTATAATGAGCTTTCATTAATCTAAATAAAATATGCTGAAACATGAATTAAATAATTTTAATGTATTTATAAATGCCAAATAAATACCAATTTAAACTAGGGTGACCAGATTTTTGTTAAGTGAATGCTGGACACTTCTCTGTCAAGGGCGGATCCAGAAAGGTTACGGGGGGGGGGGGGGCTCAAGGGCGGATCTGGGCCTTGAGCTTGGGCTGAAAATAACAAAAATATTTTTCCTCGAAAATTGAAATTGATGAGCGGGAGGGAGAAATCCGGAAAAAAATTTTTTGATGAGCGGGAGGGAGAAATCCGAAAAAAAATTTTTCACTATAACCTGAATGCTGAACTTATGCTATATTGTACTTGTAAGACTTTCCAGCGAAATTCCGGACAATTTAAACCGTTAATTTTTATTTTATGTACCAACTGGCTTGAGTCGGTCATGGAGGGATTCCACTTACTTGGGAATTCCCATATCCTGTGTAAACTGTGCTCCGCTCATAATGAAAACAACTGCATTCTTAACTGAGACCGACTACAGTCACTATAAAAGTAGATCAAAAAAACGTTGTAATAGACTAGTTGACACCACCAACCGTTGATATACTTTTTATGAGCTGTCAAAACGCAACTAATGCAAATTAAAAGCGTCAACATGGGGGTCGTAAGGTAGTCAGTCCACTTACTTTAAATTTTTTTTCGGCATGTTGCACCTTTTGGATTTTAATGAAACTTGGCATGCTGTTAGGCAAGACATAGACTATTATTATATATTTTTTTCAAAGTGGTAATTCAATTAGATCTGATAGAAATCAATTGACAAAATTTTCCTTTGCATTTTTTAAATACTTTTATTTAGGCTTGGCCCATAGGAAATGCTATAAAATAAACTGTAAAGTGTACCATAACACTGCCATTTAGCTTTATTTTCCTAGCTTTAAAATTAACTAAGATATATCGCTTTGAAAAAAAGTCGTCTCCGGACACTTTTTTTTAAATAGCTCCTTAATTAACTAAGATATAGAGCTAATATCTACTCGATCAACTATTATTAGCGCCCTCTTCAATATAACGTAGGTTATGATATAGGTTCCTATCGGGGGCAGTTTCGCCATGGAAGTACGGCTAGACCCTTTGGAGCGTTAACAAGTGTGACTCCGTCAGTACCGGTTCTAAGGATTTTTTACGGAGAGATCCTTTGATGCGCCCCTTCTCTGAAAAGTTGGTCAGTCAGTTTTATTTCGTTAAATAAATACACACAGGTAGCCCAAAGCAATTTTTTCCCAAGTAAGTATGTTTATTTTTTACCATTTTTTTTCCATTGATGTTCAATTTTGTATCCTCCAGCGCCTCCATAGATGCTTATCTCAGCCTGTTTGATGTGTATTCGTAAGAGTGACTTGCTCTGAAGCTAACAGTAGTTTTTAGGGTTAATATATTTTAGGAATTTAGTGCTGAGTTTTCAATTAGATCTTTCTTTAATTTTGAAGAAAATGATATGCATAATGTCTACCTTCTCTTTGTACTTTTATAATAAAAAAAAATGTTTTGATTTTTTTTAATATTTTCTTGAAAATCAAAATAATATTTGAGTTTCAGATCATATAAATTTTGGTCAGTAGGATCCAAATATGCAAAAATATACCGGCTATCCCGTTTAAAAATTTGATTCTCATGTAAATTGCATTGAAACTGAAAGTAGCCCATTTTGGTTTAACATCATATAATTGGAAATATTATCCCTATCACTGCACCAAATTTGAAAAAAATCCAGTCAACCATTCAAAAGTTACAAGAGTGTCCCTATCAGCTGAACCACTCCGTATGAGCAAAAGCGGTAAAAAACGACAACAAACTTTGAACGGCAATATATCAGCCAATTTTCATCGTAGAATTTTACAGCTCATTTTAACGGTTGGAATCTTAACTTTCTTTTCTCTGAAGCAATTCCTATACCTATCTCTGCTCAAAAAAAAGTTCCAAGCGAAAATGTAAAAAAGTAAACTTCGCGATTTTTCGCATTTTTTTGCAGATTTGTTTATGTTTACATTTAATAACACTATATGCCCCATCCACGGGACAATTTTCTACAAAAAAGTAGTCTTGTAATTTTTTTGAATTCCGCTTAGTTTTTGAGTTATATTGAAAAAACTAAAAAACCACCCCTTTCACTCAGTTCTCAAAAATACACCTCTAAATTGAATAGCATTTTGTGATTTTATCATATTTGGGTGACCAATACATAAACGGATGAAGCAATAAAAACCCTTTAATGCAATTGTTCCTTACTAAATCACATAGTCAGTACAGTAGCCTATAGTATTAGCTAGAGAAACTGTTTTTGTCCCATCTAATACTATTTGAAAAAATTCGATAAGTAAATATAAAAGTTATTAAATATTTGAATAATAATATTGTATACAACGAGAGTTCTTTTATAAGATTCTGTAAAAAGAAAATTACTCCGTAGTACACTGTCAAGTATTTCACCAAACAAGCGATGATTAAAACTAAAAATGCGGCAATCATAGGTAAAAAAATTAACTTTTTAATCGACTTCATAAAATTTTCAAAATGACTAATCCAATGTGGTTGCGATAATTGCGATTTAAAATCGATCGAGGTCGATGTAAAAATAAACAAAAACCGAATTCAAATGTATTTTTAACAAACTGGGCTACGGTGAAATTTTATTTCATGATTTTAGCGATCTTTTTTAATATTCCTTTAAATTTTCAAAAAACAATATATGGAATGTTTGTAACGAAATTTCTGTCGAAATAACGTTACAGCTCCCTTTAATATTGTATTTCATTAATATTTAGAATTTGTTTTCACTGTTTTGTGATTAATTTAAACATTTTATGAAGTTTTACGTTATAAAGTGATATGTTATAGTGTGCGTCAACCTTTAACCAATATCTCGCAGGTAATTATATCTAAGACATTCAGCGCCACTGTGGGGAATTTTGATAATTTGACGGTAACGGGTAGAATCTTCATCTTTAACCCAACGCTTGTAACGAGCGGGTATGTTTTAGATCCTGGCTGGCTTGATAACATGGAGAAGGTATGACTTGTGAATTTATCTACTTTTATTTAGTTAATCCTTTCAGTTTTTGATTATTTTATGTAGACATTTTAATTGAATGTATATTTTAGGCTTGTGTGAGGACACATTTTTAAGAATAATTTTATTAAATCGTGTGGTTTGTTTAAAGGTTAAACATAGGTTTATCTGTTTTCGTATCAATAATTATTTGACGCAGGGGTTAATTAATTATTATTATTATTGGCCCATTTGGCAACTTATCTTTATGTACCTTTGATTATTTAACAGAGATTAAATAATTATTATCGGCCCACTTGTCAACCTATCTTTTTATCTCTAATTGTATAACGTAAGGGTTAAACAATTATAGAGTGACCCGTGGTGCTCACCTATATTCTCTTTTGTGGTTCCTAGATATTTTTCTGTTGTTTGATGCGTTTTTCTAGGTGAACTACATACTGGTGTGGATGCACTAGAGAATATATTGTGCTAAGCACATAATGTTGGTTCAGGAATTCGTAGTGGAATTTTCTGGAGTTCTATGGTACCTAGAATGGAACTAGGCTTAAAGCTGAATCTGTCCAGACTTTCTGCTGCTGCGACAACTTTGGAAAACGTAAGATGAGTTTTTCTTTCTTTTATTTCGTTATCTTTTGATTCAATCTGTAGAGATTTAAAGCACTCACCGAACGTACGTCCAGAGAGTCCCAGAATTTGGAGTTTCTGAACTAACAAACCATTTTCCTTTTCTTCTTGTCTTTTGTGTAGCTTCATTAATAGATGAATTATATTGCTGTCTTTTTCTTATCTCAATTAATCATTAATGTAAGTATCGGTTTCTTATCTTATTCCGGTTAATTACTGGTAAATAAAAAATATATATATTTTAAAAAATTATACTTAGTATAATATAATTGTCTAGTGATCTACATATCACAAAAATGCACAAGTTACCATTACTCCACATGTTATAATTTTTTGTCTCATTTCTTGGAGTCAAATCTAAGGAAATATCGTAATTTTTTTAACAAGCCACCAGGAAAAATTATTATCTTTTTGGCATTATTTTAAAGTAGATTGATTACCTTTTGGCCTTACCTTATTTTAAATTAACTTTTCTTGGCCTTCAGCTTAACGAATGTCATATATCAGTTTTTTCCTTATTTTTCTTATGAAATTATGCTAATTACATAATACTTAATATTTAGTACAGACTTACCTTATTCTGATATTTGATTAATATTTTCCTTACCTATTTTCAGGTAAATTTCATGTTTAAATTTTCTTTGCCGCAGAAATTAATATTTTCTAACAGTAATTTTTTTTTTGTAGTCAAATTTTTATCTTACTTAAAATACCGTTTATTTTTATGTAATATTATCTAAGTAATTTTGCGGAGTAACTTTTATCTAAATTTTGGTCATTAACTTTTCTTTGATGTAATCTCTTGCTATTTAAATTTTATCGTAACTTCTACTTTATAGAGTACTAGTTTTTTTTTTATTTCACCACATTGAGAATTTTTTTTTTGCTTAGAAATTTTATATCTTTGGTCAAGTTTAATTTCATTTATTGATTTTTAAACATATTTTTTTCCCTTTTATAGGTTAAATCCTTGGACGAAGAGAAGAGGAGGCACCACAGTACAAGTCAACGTCTATCACCTGATCTTTTGTGATGAATTTGGTTGTCTGGACAGCATCCACGTTGAGAGAGGACAGAGCTTTAACTCTACGGAGATTTGTATATGGATCCTGACTCAGCCATAAGTCCCTCAATACCTACCGAGTTTTCGGCAGCGTCCAACCCCATTGGCCAAAACAGAAGTTAAGTAAGATGTTGTACTGCTACTGTCAAAAATTTTGATCAGAAGATTTTTGTTGTAAAAAAACAGTAATTTTGTCAAATTTGTATTCATTAGTTTCTATTCAAGTTTTTTAGGTTTTCTTAACTTAACCAAATTAAATTGTGATATTAATATTTCATTTAATAACTTTGCTTATCTCTAATTATTTTTTAATGTTAAATGTTTATTATTGTGTAAAGGAATTGTAAACCTTTTTAGATTTGTTTAATATATTGTTAAAATTTTCTTCTTTGTTTTATTATTCTTAACTCACAACAATATTCAAGAATATCAATTTTTCCTATTTTTATATTTTTTTCATAAGTGTTTGTTTAAAAATACGCTGGCGCCCCTATGGCCTAATACAATTCGAGAATTAAGTTCACAAAAAAATATAAAGGACCTTCGTTGAACTAGCAGGAGCTAAGTTAATGTTTGGGAAGGTGCCACAAACCAACGAAGTATCGTTATATGTTCGACATTTATACACAAAAATCGAGAATAATGTTCTTAGTAACAAATTTAACACATTGTTGCCATTTGGTTTTTAATTATGAAGTTTCCTCATTTCTCGAGCAACTTGTTTTAAAAAGAAAGTAATAAATTAACTGCGTGCTTTATTTACCCGACAAACGTTCTCTCCCTGATTATCACGTATATCTGCACTGTATACAAATATAAATTATCCTTATATACATATAAATGCAGTCCTTAATTTACACCATTCAAATCCGCCTTCTACAAACAGCGTAAAACGTGACTAGGATTAAAAGCAAATATTCCCATTAGTTCACATACAAGTTTTTGTTTTCGGTTTGGTCGAAAGTCGCACTTTGCTAATTTATCAAAAAGCCTGTGGTCATGTGTTTAGTTGGTTTAAAATACTGCGGCACCATGCATTAATAGGTGACTATACTCTTCGCCGGTTTATTAAAGTAATAATTAAATGACACTCTTCGCAAGTTTCAGAAAATAACTTAGTTTTCTAGGTATTGCTGCCACAGTTTTAACTTTAACTATCTCCTGATGTTGCCAGCTTGGTTGTAGAAACTCTCGACAATACACTATGTAATGTATTTTTTTGTTGAGTCTTATCAAAATTGTCAACGATATCTACGTATATTTGTTAAATTAAAATGTTTAATAACTTTTATAATTACTGATAGAATTTTACAAAAACAATAGGGAAGGGGACATATGGAAGAGTTGGTATCATGGGTGAATTGGGACTGTGACTTTTTATACCGATTGGTTGGTAGTTTGATATTGTGTGTTCAATAAGTTATGTATATTTGTGAGACCCAAGTAGCATTTTTAGACACAGTTTAGGAACAAATTTAGTGTAGTGGGAAACAGTTTCATAACTGTTTCGATACTTATGGGAGATACAAAGGTTTCCATACATTTCCAACATTTTTTCTGAAGTTTTTACCATTTTTTTACCTTTTACAGATAGCACAACAATATTATGGAACAGTTTAGCAACGGTTTCCACTTTTATATATAATTTTTTTCCAAAACAAGTGTTTGAAGATATTTTCGAAACATACTGCAGCATCTGTTAATCATTTCTAAATTATAAACTTGTGTCGATACATTATTGAAATTGTATGAAACATTCTTATGTCTCCAAATGTTTCCAAATTGTTTCCATTATTTTCCATGAATGTAATGAGAACATGTCACCACAAAATAGATTATTAATCAAGACCGTGAACTATTTTAATAGAGTTAGGTCACATTTTACTATTATTCTATCTATCTATCTATGCCGGTAGAGAAAAGAATAGAGAAATTTAGAGATGCAAAATGGGAAAAACCAAACAATTTAAACATTCTTCCAGGTATTACAACCTGTTAAAGTATACAAGAATTGTGAAACCAAGAGTGACTTTTAAAAAAGTTGCTGTCAAATGTCAAAAGACAAATAACCAATTAACCATTAACCGAATACTGAGCCGAAATTGCCAGAATGCACGCGCAACACAGCCGGCTACCGGCCATTGTTCATGTGTTACCAACCTTTCCGAAACCAGACCGAAACAAAGAGAAAACTGTTTCTGTAAGAAAATGATTGTTAACATTTCCAAAAAAATTTCGAAACAAGTTTCTTTCAGAGGTAATATGCTACAGTAATCGGAACCGAGTGGATATATTAGAGAATCAAGTTTCTTTTCATAAAATATGATCTAAATTTTCGAAACATTTGCAGAACTGCTTCTGTAGCCATTTTGGTTATACGTGTTGACGTTTTGCTATTTTAGTCTTTAAAAGAAAACATAGGCAAATGCTTAATATTAAATATCAGTAATTATGATAATTGCGAAAAAAATCTATATAATTTTGTAAAATCATTATTACCACATTATTCGAGAGAAATATATTTTATAACCTATAAATTTTTATATTTAATAAAGAAATATATTCGAAATGGTTATATTTGTGGGGCCCATTGAAAATATCGAAGTATCTTTGCCAAATAACGATAAAATTCTTCCCGCGCATCTCTTCAGGTCAGACATGGCTAAAAATGACGGCAAAGTTTTCACATTATAGGTATTATATCACCATGTTACTTTTATTATCCTATGTGTGCCTTAAATCGTTTCCATATTGAAAAGTAATAAGAAATATACACAATATTGAAACACATTCTTATTAGGTGAAAGATAATAATATTTTCCGAAACTGACTGCACACATTTGTTCCCATTGTAAAAACGTGTGTATGGAAATGAATCAAAATACGAAATATAATAAAATATCGATACATTTGTGAAACTGTGTATAAATCGGTGAGCTACAAATTTGAAATATGTTTCTCTTTATTTTCGAAACCATCAAAGAAACGCCTAGTGCCACCACAATAGAAACATGTACTGTATAACCATAAGAAATTATACATGTGTCAGAAATGTATGGGAACATGTTGGAAACAGCTCCCATTTTAGAGATGGTAACAGACACAATTTGTTAGAAACATTTTCCAAAATGTTGCTTAAAATGCTACTTGGGGAGAAGTAAATAAACTGCCGCATTTCGCCCCTGTATTGTGTACTTCAAATCTCAGTTGATTTAAATTTTTTATGTACTGAAAAATAACTTTTTTTTTGTTTAAATTATCCCATTCATTGCTATGTGGGTGCAAGTGTTGCTGGAGAGTTATTTACATGTAACTAACGATCGACGTTTTAGCTATTAAATGTTGAGGTCATGGATAATTTTTCTCTATGACCAGTTCCCTATGATTTTGTAAAATAAATATTCTTATCAGAAATGCTGCCTTCCTTAAGCCTACGGCAGACAACAATTAATTGTAACAGAATAATTATTTAAATTTATTTAATACAAATGGCAAATAGCAATAAATCAAACCTAAATGAATAAATATTCAAGTATATAGTTATTTCAACTTATCTTCGCTCCAAAATTTCATGAATTCTATCATGTCATAAAATACTTCTTAATATTAGCCAGAAGAATATTTTTTTTGTCTGATCCTCCAATAATAGATTTTAAAGTATTTTTAACCGATTTCGAAAAAAACAAATGCGCGCATAAGTCGAGAATAGGTAAACCGATTTTAATTATACTTTTCAAAATTATGGTTTAACAATCTCTAAAATAAGGTACTTAATAACACACTACACATACTTAATACAAAACTTTCAAATCCGAAGCCAAGGCTATTCAGAAGGTGTTACACATTTGAAGAGATGCCGACAACATCTATTACCCACCAACATTGCTTGTGTCGAAGCTGGAGATCGAACGTACTACACGACAGATGGTAAACGCACTCGCCCCACAGTACTCGCGTTGGAAGCACAATAAAACGACTTTTGTGCTACACTGCAAAGAAAATGTGAAATAAACTGATTCTCCCCGGCGACTCCGCCATATCATTAAATTTTACTCGTAGTCGCGTTAGGTACATTTCTGTGCAATAAAATCCCGTACACTCGAAAAATCAAGTAATTCAGTTTTTACTAATATTAAGTGATGTGAATCAGTCATTTTGGAATTTAGATTTTTTATTATCATATAGGTCATAAAAAAGTGACATTGATTGTGAAATGTCATAAGTAAGGTATTTGGAAAAATGTTAATGATTTAACGATTTCGACTTATAACAAATGTAAAAATTGACGTTGAAAAATTGGGTCCGAGATAAGGTCAGATTCTGAAAGTTCAAAACATTAAAAAGCGGTTTTCTGCATGGCTGTTCTGCACGTGTCTGCCTATGATAATTTTACTTCCACATCCAGTGGAAATATATTAATCTACCATTACCTATGATACGCCACGCTACACCAGGGCCATACACGCTTATCCATGCCCAAACATTAACAGAAAATCGCCCGGACCTGTTCCGCGGAAACACGTAGCGTTCGTGAAACCTGGTATTTGCAGGACGGTACACCCGAATATGTCCGTCATTACAAGACTGAAAAACTTTTTCATATCGGTAAACACAACATTGTTCCAAAACTCCAACGGGCGATAGTCATAATTTAAACAAAACAGAATGCGGGCTTGCTTATGTTCTTCTGTTAATATGGTCTTCTTGGCACTTACACACTTTTTTAATTCCGATTTTCCTATCCTTCGGCTAGCTGTTGACCTCAATGTTGGAAAATTTGTCATGCATAAAGCGTCTACTGCTATTTGAAACGGATTTCCCTCAAATAGCCAAGGAGCGCATAATCTTGAGCGAGATTTGAATTTCTCGGTCGGCCTGAACCGTCTTTTCTCTTTATGATACCTTCCTCCTCCCACCTTCTCTTCACACTCATAACGGTACTTTTATTTCAGAAAGAATTAGAATTTTTTCATGTTCAGTTAATTTCGGCATTGGAAAATATGACACTGACACTGATAAATAAATAAAGAATGATTTAATATAGCGAAAAATAGGTGTAACGGGACTTTATTGCACAGAAGTGTACTTTTCAATATTCACCGGTGAGTACACTAGCGGACTTCGTCCAGGTAATATCACAGAAATTTTATCAATTCAAGCTGGGCGACAGTCCGCTTACCCCGCGATATAACACGAATCAGACAGCATAATGCCATACTTTTCGAGCTGAAACACACATTACCATACCAGGCGTTGCTTATCTTTCGGCAACCTCCCTAGCCACACTTTCCTATACCACAGTTCTTCCATTCTTTACCACCCTTTCCCTAATTTAACCCCCCTTTTCTATTCCCTTTATTCTCTCTCTTTTTTTTTTCCAGTTTGTTAATTTTTGTTCTTTTGTCCCTTTCTGTTTCTTCTTCAAAATCCCCTCCAAGCCAATAACCTCTTGAATAAATCCAAACATTTTAAATGATAACCTTCTCTTCATCCCACCATCCTGGAAGCAGTACGACTACCAGGACGAAGGTCTTCATTAGCTCGAACGGGTTTTTTCATTGAGTTTTCCCCGTATCAGCAATCAAATGTCAAACGTGTAATTTTAAGTTTATAAAAAGTTCTTTATGTTCTATATATATAACCAATTTGTTAACTTTAAGTTTTACCTTTTTAAACAGGAGTGCTAACTCATAAATATCCGCCGTTCTAGCCGAGCCAGACCCACTCCGCCCAGCCGCGCATTCACCACGACGCTGCGCGCTGTGGTTGTGTAGAAGAACGCACTACCGGGCGTCAAAATGACGCGACACCAATTTATTTCTCAGGGGCGCCAGTTGCGTGCTACTCCGTTCTTCTACTCCCAGACGGGTTCGAGATAAGATGCACTTCGATAGCCTAGTAATGGATCAAGGCTGCACTACCTCAGATCATTAACGGTGCGCTCTCTGGCCATGAATTCCTCCATTTAGGTTTTGGTTACCTTTTGAAAACCTAAATTCTTGCATAAAAAAAATCCCGATCGAAGAATTTCTCTCCGGTGGGATTGACTTTTGTCGTGCGGATCACGCTTTTGTTTGCTAATAACGGACTCTACACCTGAGGATTTCTGAGAGAAACTCGTAAAAAAATCCCTCCGTATAGCAACTAGAAGGTCGAGTGTGGTGCAGTAATTCGACACATCCGGTTTTCGGTATGAAAGTTCCAGGGATTATAGACTAGCAACAAGTCTCAGGATCAATTAAGATGCAATAGTTCAAAGAATTCATTTATTTAACAGATATGGTTATACAAGAAAGGGGTTATAGCAAAATTCTTATTGTAAGAATCGCGCCTTCCCCAACTAAGACAAACGGCTTTCAGACCATACAAGCGAGAACGCTTACGCTAACGATCGATTAGGTAGAGATTCATGCATACCTTCTCAGAATCAAAATGCGAGCTTTTTAGAGAAGTCTCAGACTCATTGTAATTTTAATAATTACAGCTGACTGATTTTAACTTAAAAAAGTTTTAATAAATAAATTTAGTTTCGCTAGAGACTACTTATCGTGGCGGTTCACGTACTCAAACACATTCATGAGGACTTATGACTGCATAAGTTTGTTTGGCGTTCGATTAGTCCACTTACTTGCCCCTATGCAGTTGTTCAATATTAGCAAAATTACAACGATCCACCTCCGAGTGACTTTTAAGCAAAACTGAATTTTTGGTTTTTTATGCACAAGGCGTTTTCCTCTATAACTTTATTATCTGGAAAGCCCTGCTATTGGCTTTCCTACCATCTCTTTGTATGGACTAGTCAACGCGCTCGACCAAATTGCGCGCCGTTGAGTGAATCCAAACTCTTTATATGCGAGAAACCGGCTTTGTGCATGTGCATTGATTTTTATCAAATTTTTGCTTATCGGCGCTACGCCGTCTTTGTCAAAATCGTCGGTTTCGCCTCTTAGACGCATTGCATCGTTAAAATTTTATGCCCATACTTTAGAACAGGACATTCAATGACCGTACCTCAATGGTCAATGTCTTTGGTGGAAGAATAAAAATGGAAAATATTTTAATATTTTTCAAAGCGCATTTTTGGGGTACTTTTTAAACTAGCCACCTTTGAAAAATTAAACTTCAAGTCCAATTTTGGCGTACTTTTAAAAATATTATTTTCTTCAAAGTCCAACTTTGTTGCACCTTTGAAAAAGTATATTATTCTTAAATCCTTGCCACTATATACTTTCGCTCTCATATCCTGAACCAAAACATATTTTCCTAAGTGAAAATTCGGTGTTTATTCGAATTTTCACCTGGTCATTTCTAATGCCTTATAGAACTTATAACGGTCCTTATGGACTGGTCTGTGGCTCTGTAGTCCCTCAGACTCTTAAAAATGTCATTGAATGAAATTTTTGCTTAAGTCGAATTTTGATTCTGTCTTCGACTTAGGTCGATTCTGGAGGGTTCTACAATAGTTGCACGGCTGGCTCCGGCTAGGCGCATTCTTGTAAAATTGTTATTGAACTGAATTGAATTGGTGAGTACACCGATCTCAACCGTTTCCTCCCCGAGAAGTTTCAAAATTAACCGGTCACCAAAATAGTTATTAAGGTACCAAGGGTGTTATAAGGATAATAACGCACCGAGGTCGGCAGTGTACTTCTCGAGGGCCTCTGGCCCGAGGGAATGTACGTCGACCGAGGGCGTCATTATCCTATAACACCCGAGGTGCCTTCAACGTTTAATGTCCTACAAGTCTGTTATTTAATTCGAATTTTTTTTGACATTTACGATTTATTAATTTGACATCTATTATGTTCAGAACGATTTTATTTAAAAGAGAGTAAAAATCAAAATTGTTTGTAAACGCCGCCGTTGCATAGCAACGCATTTTGTATGTCAATAAAGCTATCATAATTTACTTGTTTTGGGCTGTGTTATAATTTTATAATGCCCCAGGGCGTTATAGATATTCATAACGCCCTAGGGCATTATTTTTCATTTAATGTATCTCAAAATAACAGACTTGTAGGACATTAATAAGTTAAATAGTTTAAATTTGTCAACAAATATCCAAGTTGTCAAAAAAACTGGGAAACTCAACCGAAGTGTTTCATAATAATTCTTAATAACAGATAGCCTGGACAGCAACTAGAAAAAAAATTCTTTCTAACCGGTTCCTTCTACCGGTGAATATAGGGGTGAATATTGAAAAGTGGCCGTTGTCAACGAGATTCTCTGTTCTTTGTATTATTAACTTATAAAAAAGGAGGTTCTCAATTTCATCTAATGGGAGAATATAGAGGTGGCAACTGTTCTCATTTTGAAGCGCTTTACCAAAATACCACCAAATGGCATTTTTTCAACGGTAGGTGGTACTTTCATAATAAAACACGAACCACTTGAGCGGAAATCTATAAAGATGCTTGCTAGGTTGTTCGCTAAGAGCTATTACGTTATTTACAATAATTTTACATATTACTCAAAATATAATGAATTGATTAATTAATTTCTTCAGTAAACAACTTAGTCAAAAATATTTAACAGTCATGAACAAAGTATAGTGTTCTACTCGCATATAATGGGTACTATTCACTCCGGTCAATAAGACACTCGCCTGCGGCTCGTCTCTTAAACTTCACCCTCGTGAATAATAGCCATCATTATATGCTCGTTGAATAAATAATATACTATTATCTACGATCGAAGTAGGGTTTTTTACTAGCATTTTGAAAGCGGATAGTTGACGTTTTCCAAGCAGCTGTGGATAATGGCATTTTGGCGTGCATGTCTCCCATGACAACGTTCAGCAAAGTACTTTAGAACCTGCTTCAGTGCATCTGCACTTAAACAAGCGTGGTCAAAGCATTGACAATGTGTTATTAAATAGTAATTCCCCAGAACTGTTGTTAATATAATGAGAGTTGATTTAAGAGTAACAATTAATTATCTAACTTACGAAGAATACGAGCTTAATAATAATTAATATAACTTAAATAAATTGACAGCGATTGTGTCTCGTCTATTTACTTTGATCACATATGCAAGGCATACTCATATACAGTGTGTCTCAGGATAGATGTAACAAAAGGTGTAATGGACCAAAAATTTTGGAATTTTGGAATGGTATTTGGGGAATGAGTCCTGGTTATTGTAAAACTAAAGTATACCAAAAATGACTTGATTTGGTGTTCTACAGGGTGTTTTATAAGCAAAGCTGTAAAAATCACCACTAATAAAGTACCTTTATTTTTCAAAATATATAAAAATTCCACTAAGAAAAGTTATTTAGAATGCAATTTTATACCTCTATACCAAATTTCAGGAATATAAAATTATTTTTTTGAAACTTCCCATTTTTTGCGAATTAAGAGTTGAATTCATATTTAAAGATGTGTAGGAGCAAATGTTAATCATCTCAAAAAGTAGGCTATTGGTAAATAAAAAATTGAATATACGAGATGTAAGAAGGTGTAATGTTAATCGAACTAATTGTAAAACAAGAAACAATTACTAACAGGTTTAAAAATTATAACAAGTAATAAATGTCAAAAACATAACAGATTCACAAACAAATTAATTATTGACCAATACAAAACAATGTTTACAATTTTTTTATTATTCGACGTAGCTACCACCCACATCCACACACATTTCGATCCTTCGCCTGAAGTCCTTAAAACTGTTTCGAATATGATCTAACGGTATGGAGTTTACGGCATTTGTAATTCTCTGCTTCAATACTGCTACATCGTTAGGAAGTGGTTCAGCATAAACCCACCGCTTGAGCGACCCCTTAAAAAGAAATCCAATATTGATAGTTCTGGGGATCTCGCCGGCCACTTGATCTGTCAATTCCTGGCAATCCAATTTTCTCCAAAATTTAAATTCAACCACCGATTAACCATTTCTGTGGAACGGCCAGGACAACCATCATGTTGAAAATGAACTAAAGTTCTTCAGAAAATCTTTCAAAAAGCTGTAAATAAGTGTGCTGGTTTAACCTTCCCACAATGAAATAAGGTCCAATAACTCCAACGTGATAAGAAACGGCACACCACACATTCACTTTTTTATAATATTGTCTTCTACAATGAATTCTAAAATTTGGATTTTCAGAAGCCCAAAACCGATAATTCTGAGATGAAACAACACCATTGGTTGTGAATGTGGATTCATCTGAGAACATTATGAAATGATGAGAAAATCTCTCTTCCATGATTTTTTCTCCAATGGTCAAACAGAAATCCAACCTACGGCCGTCATCTCCCTCTTCAAGCGTATGTTTATAATTTGCTTTGTTTGCCCTAATTTTCTTTGCCTTGTAAATTCTTTGGAGTTGAGACTTGCTAATATTAATAAGAGCTGATCCCTCTCTTAGTGGCATCCTAGGATTTCCGATAACAGAGGCATGAGCTATAATAGCCCCAACATTGTCTTCATCATATGCTTTTATTTTTCTTTTCGTGTTAAGAACACTACCAGTAGCCAGACACTTTTTAATTATTCTCATAGCCTGAGTACGTGACAAAGTAGTGTTTGGAAATTTCAAATTAAATTGACTTACCACTTCTCTTAGCGAGTTTTCACCGCCAATTCCGTAGCATTGCACAATATAAATTTTTTCACGCACTGTGAGTACCATTTTCACTTAATTTTTTTATGCTTGGTTCGTTAATTTGAAACAGAAATTAAGGATAATATTGACTACGTTTGACAGATATGTCAATAATAAATGATAAATGTGTATCCACTGCTTTTCTCATAGCCTACTTTTAGCTTCTACATAACTTTAAATAATAATTCACAAAAAATAATTTCTATGCAGTTTTAATTGAATGGTTCAAAATAAAATACTAATTTATTGAAAAAATGGGAAGTTTCAAAACAATAATTTTGTATTCCTGAAATTTGGTATAGAGGTATAAAATTGCATTCTAAATAACTTTTCTTAGTGGAATTTTTTCATATTTTGAAAAATAAAGGTAGGTACTTTAATAGTGGTGATTTTCACAACTTTGCTTATAAAACACCCTGTAGAACACCAAATCAAGTCATTTTTGGTATACTTTAGTTTTACAACAAGCAGGACTCAATCCCCAAATACCATTCCAAAATTCCAAAAAAATTTTGGTCCATTACACCTCTTGTTACATCTATCCTGGGACACACTGTAGATATGTTGATTAATCGCCGCTTCCAGCCAAGATTCAACTTAATTATTACTTTTCAAACGATCGTAAATAAATGTATGTGTGCATTTCGAGCGCAGTGTCATTGCCGCTCTCAAGTAAGTATTTGACTTACACTATCGTGTGGCAATGTGGCACTTTGCGCTCTTAATACACAAATAACTATAATTTACTTTCGATAACTAAACAGCAAACTTGTAATGAAACAATAAAGTAAAGACAGACTATTTATAACTCCTTGTACTGTCTGTATTACACGAGATTTAAGAAATATTAAACCAACTCACAATGATACAAGTGTTCGGGCTTCATTATTATAATTATTTTTGTTTATAGTCAAGATTTATTTTTATATCATAGCTCGTCCTGATCAGTCAACATCCCTACCATTTAAATGATCTTTTTTGTGATAACCCCGCGTAAGAGCAAAAAAGAGACAGATTCAGAGATTCGATTAGTATCTGCTGCCAACAGTTTTCAATTAGAATTTGTATTAAATGAATTTAATTTTCGTTTTGTGTTTTTTCGTTTATTACTATTCATGGTGAATATTTCACGGGCTTCTTATTGCCGTTATTCGAGTGTATGAAGTTAAAAGAAGTCTGGACCAGGAGCTCCGAGAAGTACCAGAATTACCGGAAGATCATAGAAGATTCCGCCGGGACAAGTCATTCATGTTTTCAGTTCAGTTTCAGTTCTAAATTTTGTATTATAATACAGTCTGCTTTTTCAAACCACGCGATCGGAACCTCAACACAATTGTGATAGCTTTTCCTGGATAAACTAGACAAGAATTACTACTGATGCAATTGCATGCAAGTTTAGGTGTAATTAAACGCTATCCTTCACTTCTAGTTATTTATCGCGGTATTTATTAATAAGCGTTCGCGTTGTTTCAGAATATAATTTAATTTTCGCCAATGTGCTAGACTCCAGAGATGGTCTGGGCTTTATGCAGCGATACGTAAATGAATATCCTTTTATTGTTTAATTTTATTTTTCACCGGCGCGAATTCTAATGAATGCTAATCCACCATTGTATGAGCCGCTGGTCAACAATGGATCGTACCGAGATGGGGATTAGTGGTGTAACCTTTTGCTATTTTCGGATGACCTCGTTAACTAATCGGGATGTATTTTACATGCCCTTAATTGAACCGGCTTTTTCTGTGTCCGAATTTATCTCTTACGGCGCGGCGGCAATTTAAAATGAAATAATCCAATGTATTATTCTGTTAATGAATTTTTGCACAAAGCCCTTAGGAATTGACAACGGATTATGCATTCGAAATTATTTCATTAGGTAATAATAGCTAAAAACGTGACAATGCAGGTTAAATGTGACTTAACTAAATTAGTGGACCGTTACGGAAAAATCGCGTTATTTGGAAATAGGTCAGTCACGGATTTGGCTGAATTTTTTTTTACAGATTCCTAATATAAAACCAAAACCCCTACAATTAAAAATTGCCGCTATTGGCCAGAAAACTGTAGGACAATTCTGAAAAATCCATTAAATCGAAAAAACAAAATGCGAAAATCTTGATTCTTTTAAAAATATATCAAAATAAACTGATTCTAAGATTTCTGAGGCTTCAAAAACTATAATATTTATTAGAAAAACTACAATATTTTGAAAAAAAAAAGTAATAATTGATAATTTTAAAGATAAAATTCATAAAAAGTAACAAAAATGAATTAAATATAATATGTCGGAAAATGAAATTTTTAATATAATAATGTCTCCTGTGGGATTGACATTAGTACGAACATGTTAAAATCAATAGTTCAATACATAGCTTTTCCCCTAACATATTTGATCAATAAGTCTTTACAAGAAGCTGTATTTCCAGACAGCAAAAATTACACCTGTATATAAAATAGGAGATAAATCATTGCTTAACAATTACAGGTCTATCTCATTGCTCTCATCTAATCAAAAATACTGGAAAGAGTTATTTATAATAGAATGTTGAAGTTATGTGACAAATATAATATACTGAGCAACGAGCAACATGGGTTTCGGATAGGGAGGTCGACTCAGTCCGCTATACTTTGTCTTCTATTTAGATAATAATAAAAAATGTTTTGGAGTTTTTATGGATCTGAGTAAAGCATTTGATTTGGTAGATCATGCTTTACTCTTACGAAAATTAAATAAATATGGATTTCGAGGAAAACTTGGTGAGTGGTTTGGGTCTCTAATCGTTCTCAGTTAACAGAAATTGGAAACATAAAATCCGGAAGATTACCTGTATCCCGCGGCGTCCCTCAAGGCTCGATCCTGGGACCCTTACTTTTTATACTTTTTATAAATGACTTGCCGGATGTAATAAACTCATGTCTCCTAGTAATGTATGCAAATGACAACTCATTTTTAAATGTAAATAAGAATATAAATAATCTCACAATTGACACACAGAATAAAATTAACCTATTTGTCTCTAAATTTGAAAATGAAAAATTAATTCTAAATAGCGATAAAACGGTGTTCATTCATTTTACTCCTAGACTAATTAATTACAATGAGAGTTATCTACTAAAAATCCATGGAAAATCTTTAGAACAAGTTTCATCTACAAAATTCTTAGGTGTACACATAGACAATGCTCTAAATTGGGAAACTCATACAAATATATTGTGTAAAAAATTGTCTTCAGTCTGTTTTGCCTTGTACAGGTTGAGAAATATTACAAATAGGACTGTTATGTTATCCTACTACTATGCGCAATTTTACTCAAGAATTTCGTATGGCATTGTATTTTGGGGCTCCTCTCACCACTTTGAGAGAGTTTTTAAATTACAAAACAAGGCAATAAGAAATATAATGGGAGTCGGTATGCGTACTTCGTGTAAAACTTATTTTAAGGAACTTAACTTACTACCGTTAGTTTGCATTTATGTCTTAGAAATAGTTGTGTTTTTAAAGACCAATTTAAAAACATTTTTAAGAAACAATCACAGCCATGAATATAATACTAGAAGACAGAATAATCTATTGACTCCTAGCCACTACCTATCATTGTACGAGAGAAGTCCCACATACACTGGAGTAAAATTATACAATAAGCTTCCAGAATGTATTAAACAAGTTAGTGGTATAAAAATATTTCGCAGACAAGTAAAAAAATTGTTACTGAAATATGATCTTTTGCAACACTCGTCTGAATAATAATTCTCACATATTTGTACATTATATTAATATAAGTATGTAAACATCTTTTTGTAAATTCTATTTTATCTGAGCTCGACATGCGACTTATTATAATTCATTTTGAATGTTATTTTATTTTATTGAGTTGTAAATATTCTAAATGTATATGTTAGTATTTGTTTCTGTTTGCCTTCGTTTTTTATATTTACTGATGTGTTTATAGTTTGTTTTATTACTTATTGTACTTTGACGACTCCAATACCTTATTGTATTTTGGCCTGATGGATAATAAATCATTATTATTATTATTATTATTCAGGTTATTTTCTCGGTTTATTTTTACCGGTGTGTGATGGTTCTTTTATGCAAGACAGAAAAGAAATTCATCTTGTTCTGTCATGCATTTAGGAACTTGCGCACAATATGGCAAGTTTGTAGAATAGCCGCTTTCTGAATGATTTTGATGAGACCTTTCGGAATATCCAATTGGTCCAGATGTTTACCGAGTTGCTTCGTAACTACCCCAGTAACTGATATTATGATAGGTGTTATCCGAACGTGGTTTAACTCCCAGATATGTTGGATTTCTATTGCCAAGTTCTGATATTTATCAATCTTTTCTCTTTCTATCTTTTGAAGGTTGTTTGTCAATGGGCAACCAATGTCAATTAGGGTAGCTCTTTTGTTTGATTTGTCGATGATTACTATATCTGGGCGGTTGTAGTCCACGGATCGGTCTGTAGTTATTGGTCTGTCCCAATATAATACGGTGTCTTCTGATTCCAGAACTACAGAGGGTAAGTATTTATAGAAAGGGGGTGGGTTTTCTACTAGGTTGTGTTTCAGAGCCAGCTGTTTATGGATAATCTTGGCGATCTGGTTACGCCTTCCTAAATATGCGGTGTTGGATAATGATGGGCATCCCTCTGTTATGTGTTCAATGGTTTCACCAGGTAAATTACACCTTCTACACATATCATTTATTTTTTTTTTTTTTTTTAGCGAGCTAAAAACCAGTCACCCTTCTCTGTGGCTCCGACCCTCACAGAGGGGAGCTGGTAGTACCGGTAGCCACTCCCCACGCCCGTGGGGTAAGTGACTACTGGGTCCGGGAATCGTGTGCCCTGAGCAGACGTAATGAACCAAGAATGACGGCCTTCTGCATTCTGCCGGCTAAGATCTCTGCCGAATTTCGGCATGCCGGTATGATCTTGAGTTCCGAAAGCAGTGTGTGTCTCGTTCCACCGAGGGCTCTTATAATCAGTACCACTATCTTAACAGTATGGTCTGGATACAGTCTGCGGAGTTCGAAGAGCAGAACTCGATATTTTGTCCGTTTTTCCTCCTCCTTCAAGACAATGTTGTTCTCCGCGGGAGCCGAGAACTCCACGACGAACATTGTCTTGAGTTGATGGTCGAGGAGTACTACGTCAGGCTTGTTGGCTTGTATTTGCCTGACGGTGGGAAAAGAGTAGTTCCAATAAATTAGACACTTCTCATTTCCCACAACGGACTCAATATCCCCCGCAGCGTAAGGCAGCACTGGTGTTTCGTCTATCCCATACGAGTGCCTTAAATGGTAATAAAGCACTCGTAATACTCCGTCGTGCCTTTGGATATAGGCCGAGACTGCATATGTCGGGCAAGCAGACAGCAAGTGCATAAGAGTCTCTGGCGCCCTGCGGCAGGCCCTGCAGCTGACATCAGGGACCTCTATACCCATGACACGACTACGATAGACGAGGGTGTTGAATACACCATCCTGGCAAGCCATTATGAATCCCTCGGTCTCAGACTTCAGCCCGGCTGACCTTAAGAAGGCAAAGGTCAGCCTTTCGGATAAGCCAAGGTTTTCTATATTTTTATAGAAAACTCCATGCATTGGCTTATCCGTGTGAAGCTGCAGAAAGATGTTGTGTTCTGCAGCTTTAATTTGGGCTTTTCGTCGAACAGGTTCCAACTCGGTGACAGAGTCGGGATTTACCCGCTCGACGTCGAAGGAGAGACCGAGTTCATCGGCTGCTCCTCTGTGCTGCCTTAAACAAAAAGGCTCCTATTCCTGCACTTTCATGGTCTCGGACCATGCAGAGGAGGGGATCCGAACTCCTGATGACCTTACAGGCTCCATCCAGAACCATCCTATTATGGAGACTCTCCAAACTCAAGAGTCCACGGCCTCCCCGATGTCGTGGGAGGTATAGCCGAGGAACGGACGATTTAGGATGCAAACTCCTATTGAGATGCATCTTCTTGCGGGTTCCTACGTCGAGTTGACGCAACTCTTCTTGAGTCCATTTCACTACTCCAAAGGAGTAGAGAAGGATCGGAACGGCAAGCATGTTGGTAGCAGACACCTTGTTCTTCCCCGGCAGCTCTGAAGACCAGATCTGTCGGAGTCGGTGCTGATACTTGCCGCGGAGAGCGTTTTTCACTACACTCACTTCTTGGGTGGAGCGTTGCTCGACACCCAAGTAAGTGTACGACTCTCCGGCATCTAGATGATGTAAGATGCTTCCGTCCACGAGCTGCGCGTCCTCTCCGTAGTCCCCGCATCGTCCTCTCTTGAGATGGACCAGTGCACATTTGTCCAGCCCGAACTCCATACCGACAGCCTGCGTGTACTCCTGTACCACCCTGAGGGACTGGTGTAGGTCCCTCTCTCCGGAGGCATAAAGTTTAAGGTCATCCATGTAAAACAGATGGGTGACCTTATTCCTCCTATCGCCGGGGGTACCGCAGTTGTATCCACGGGTTTTCCGGAGCGAAACGGATAATGGCAGTAGTGAGATGCAAAAGAGAAGGGGGCTGAGGGAGTCTCCCTGAAATACTCCCCTTCTGAATGTTACCGACTCCGTCTGGACTCTATCGTTACCCGATGTAATAGTAAAGCGAGTCCTCCAGAGCGGCATCAGTTCTTCGATGCATCTCACTACGGGACCGGGTACCGCAAGACATCGGAGCAAGTGAACAATAAGCTCATGTGATGTCATATCAAATGCCTTGCGGTAGTCGATCCAGGCCATGGAGAGGTTCCGCTTATACTGCACGGAGTCCTGCGTGACACATCTGTCAATCAACAGGTTCTCCTTGCAGCCAGCGACACCTCTCTTCGACCCTCGTTGCTCATATATCCGTTCGTAAACCGGTTCAACTGCGTGGAGCACTCGCATGTGCAGGATGCGCGTAAACACCTTGTAACATGCGTTTAAATAGGTTATCGGCCGGTAGTTCTTTGGGTCAGACAAATCTCCGTTCTTCGGGATCAGCACTGTCCGCCCCTCGACAACCCAAGAAGGAATTTGCTGCTCCCCATTTAGCCATGAATTGAAAATTCTGGCCAAATGGTGGTGGGTACTGGGTAACTTTTTCCCCCAGTAGTTGTTTATCCCATCGGGACCTGGAGCAGCAAAGTTCTTAGAGCCCTCAAGAGCTCTTCGAACCTCTTCTGGAGTTATCGGTTGGCACACCTCGTCTGGTTGTTGAAGCCTTTGACAGAAGGCTTCAAAGTGTGCCAGGGCTGGAGAGTCTCGGTTGAGTGGAAGCTTCTGTTCGTACAACGTTATTATTATTAATATTATTATTATTATTATTATTATTATTATTTGACTCTTCGTCTTCATCAATTAGAACAGTAGGTGCACAGTTATCACACGCTTCCCGCTGCACCCCGTGCAGACTAAGCTGGTTTTCTCCATTCGCAACTTTGACCGCAACCTGTTTTATCATTTGTAAAATATTATTTTTAATAAATTTTCAGGCGCTGGTTGTTGATTCATTGGGTTTGGAAAAATTTGGTAGTTTTCAGCCCCAATAATTTGATACCAAATCGATACCCAGCCATATTTGCATGTATATGTATATGTACTTTTTTTGGTACAGCTGTACCAGTTGTGCTGGGCAAATTTGCAGATTTACACTACTATGTCTGGTGTTTGTAAGACATTATACTTATATTTATTTAAATCAAACGCCGACTTAGGAGCGTCATATAAAGCTAGAATACATTTTAAACCAGCCTTTAAATTATAAAGAGTGTTGGTTTTGTTTCGCAAAAACTCGCGTAGTGTCCTGTAAATCAGTCAAAAATTTTAGCAAACATTATTTCATACAATAAATGTGTAACTAACATATTTAAATAATACAAGACTGAAAATTTTTTCAGTTTTTCAGGAGTTTTACACCTAAAAATCATCGGGAAAACCGTTTTTCAATCGCATTGATTTGAAATTTTAATTTTCTCTTTCAGCAATTTAAGTTGCATGAAACACCACCATAACAAAATATTACCATCAAAAGTACTATAAAATAGTCTAAAAAAAATGTACACCCATTCAATACATCTACGGTTACGCCTGGAACGTGAGAAATTGTAACACTGTTTTTCAGGGAAATTTTCTCAGCTTTCTCGTGGTGTTATATTCATCTATTTTTAAAATTTGCAAATACGTTTTATTTCCGATTGAAGTTACACTATTCGCAGTCGTGTGAATTTTTGAAATAATTACATGTTCGCGCTTCGATGATGATATTGGAAAAACATAATAAATTAGTTTGAAACACACGTCTGTATAAAAAAATTTATCAGCTTCGGTTTAAGTTCCATGAAATTTTGTCGTACGATACACTGTTTTTAAGATAATTTGAAGAAACTAAGTAACTGTACGTTATCTGGAAAATTTTTGAAAAAGAACAATTTTCAAAGTAATTTTTTTTTATGTTACAATTGCAATAAAAATTTGAAATAATTTTAAGGTGGGGCAGGACACATTTAAAAGAAATATAGTGATTAAAAAATATATATAAATTATAGAAACTAACAATAATTATATTTTTCATGCTATTTTCATTAAAGTCCTTAATTGTTTAAGTGTCCTTTAGGGCAGCATTTTGAAGTTATTAGTATGTGTTTTCATTCCTAATTGACAAATATTGATATTTCATTATTCAAACAATATTATGGCCATAAAACAGCTAAAAATAACAAAAAATTGCCAAAATCGCTGTTTTAGCTAAGAAATGGCCAATTTGAAACGGATTTTAAAAAATTTTAATTGACCAACAATATCTTTTAATGCAAAATAAAAAAAGTCATATAAATTATTTTATTGACAGAGACTACTCCAAGTATTTAATGTTTACCGATTTTCACGCATCCGACTTTCTATAAATAATTCATCATAACTTCCTTATCTTTAAAGATAAAGATAATGAACCGACTGATCTCGCAAACGACTTATCTGTGTACCCAAGGTAGTGGAGTAAAAAACAGAGGAAAAGTCGCTTCCTTCTCGATTTTTTTTTTTAATCTTAGAACAAACCTAGATATATACCATTTCGTTAAGTAGGTCGATGTTCATTAGAAATCATGAAATACGACATTTTTTAGTGGTCACGGACATTGTTATTTTTAAAAAGGTGTGAATTTTTTTTTTAATCATGTTTCTTTGAACATCATAAACATAAACGTAAACGTAAACGTAAACGTAAACGTAAACGTAAACGTAAACGTAAACGTAAACGTAAACGTAAACGTAAACGTAAACGTAAACGTAAACGTAAACGTAAACGTAAACGTAAACGTAAACGTAAACGTAAACGTAAACGTAAACGTAAACGTAAACGTAAACGTAAACGTAAACGTAAACGTAAACGTAAACGTAAACGTAAACGTAAACGTAAACGTAAACTTAAACGTAAACGTAAACGTAAACGTAAACGTAAACGTAAACGTAAACGTAAACGTAAACGTAAACGTAAACGTAAACGTAAACGTAAACGTAAACGTAAACGTAAACGTAAACGTAAACGTAAACGTAAACGTAAACGTAAACGTAAACGTAAACGTAAACGTAAACGTAAACGTAAACGTAAACGTAAACGTAAACGTAAACGTAAACGTAAACGTAAACGTAAACGTAAACGTAAACGTAAACATAAACATAAACATAAACATAAACATAAACATAAACATAAACATAAACATAAACACACCACAGATAGTGGACAACCCCCAAATCCAAAGCCAAGGCTGTCCGGAAGGGGGTTACACATTCGGAAAAACGCAGACATACATCCACACCCACCGGTGTTGTCAATACCGGGGCTGGGGGTCGAACCCAGAGCGCGGTAGCGTGTCGATCAGCGTATTCGCCACTCAATACGCCTTAACCGATTGAGCTACCGTGCCGGTAGCCATATCTCAAAAACGAATGGAGATATCCACATGAACTTTTTTTTGTTATAAAACACACACTTAGGCGCTTCTATCTGTGTATAGTATTGTTAACTTAAGCATTTTTAAGCTTGTTAAAAACTTAGATAACCTTGAAAGTTCAGAAAATACGCAGTCAAATTTTCACTAAGCTACAAACTTTTTTGTTTTTGGAAATTTTGTATAACATGCTGCGAAGAAAATAAAGCCAAAAGACCAAAAAAATTTTTGATAGCATAATTTTTATTGTGTCTTTTATAGTTTAGGTACAGTGATTTTTTTTAGAGCGCGCGAATTGCAGAAATTGAGTATTAATACGCCCGCGTCCACTAAAACTAACTAGTCTCGGGGCGGTGCACTATCAACGTTATTCGTTTTCGTCGAAGGTCAAATTATAAAACCACTGCCCAAGGAGTCATTACTTCCACATTCAGATCTTCTATCCAAGTCTCTCAGAACGAAAAAAATTTGAATGTGGAAATCATTTTTTATGGAACTTTAATAATATAATATTTGAAATCGTCTACCTATAAAACGATATGCCACATCGGTAGTGAGGCTGAGGGTGGTGGAAAGGGGGTGGTAGTAGTGGTGGATAAAGTAAAAAAAAATTTGAAGCCTTTGGTTCTTGTACACACACTAAATGACAATTTTATTGTTTTCGCCCCCTTGAATAATGGGGTGGGAGTTGGTAATAGGGGTGGTTAATGCCAAAAAAAATTTTGAGAGCTTAGCTTCTCTTATATATACTAACTACCAGTTTTATGGACTCTTACTTACTTGATTTGCCTATTTACCTCCATTTACCCCCAACGGAATAATCTAGTTCCAGATCTCGTTAAAATACATTGTACGTGTACCAAATTTCAAGTCAATCTCTTAAACGGTTCCAGAGTAATCGTGCGCACAAAAAAGTTACAGACAGACCGACAGACAGAATTTTTTTTGCTAAAACTTAAAATCTCGACGTTTCATGACATTCTAAGCCTATTTGGGCAATAAAAATTTTCAAAAATATTTTTGTCCATACTATATTTCCACTGAATGTGGAAGTAAAATGTGTAACGATATTCTTGCTCTTATTACCACTTGTATTATATTGTAGAACGTATGGTCATTGTGCGAATTGTGCGTGGATTATCTACTTAAAAAATATTTAATATAAATAAGCAATCTAAGTTTCATTGTAAAATGGTGTGAATTTTATGTGGCGTAGTAATAGAGGAAAACGATAAACTTGCGCACAAGCCATGGAAACAGAGTTTAGAGACTATAATTAGGAAATTAAAAAAGACTTAATTTAGGATGTTTTTTTCTTTTTTGTTACTTACCTAATTTAGGCGAAAATAACACGTTTACTCAATTCACAGGTCTACAAAAAAAAAAAAAAAAAAATTCTGCTCCAAGGACTAAACATATCATGCCTTAAGTATTTTTGTGTGTTGAGTCCGAATTTTCAATTAAAAAAATTTTCTACCGCGTAGATTTCGAGTAAATTCCAGTTTTTATTGTCTTTTGACGATAAAAACCGGGATTTACTCGAAATCTACGCGGTAAAATTTTTTTTTAATTGAAAATTGGGATTCAGCATACAAAAATACATAAGGAATGATAGATTTAGTCTGGAACAGAACTGGAACAGAATTTCCTTTTTTGTAGACCTGCGTGTACAAAGTGCACCTGTGCCACAGATCTACAAGAAAAAAAGTTCTGTTCCAAGGACTAAACTTATCATTCCTTATGTATTTTTGTGTGCTGAATCCGAATTTTCAATTTAAAATTTTTTTTACCGCGTAGATTTCGAGTAAATCCCGGTTTTTATCGTCAAAATACGATTTTTTGACAATGTTTGACGTTTGCTCGAAATCTAAGTGGAAAATTCGGATTCAGCACACAAAAATACTTAAGGCATGATAGGTTTTTTTTGTCGACCTGTGTTATTGTGTGGATCTAGGGTAAAAATTCAATGCATGGGAGTTTCGGATAGGGACTCTGACACAAGAAATGTCGGATACAAATATTAAGATTGCCACGTGCTTTAAGAAACTGTATTTTTTATTTAGCTCCAATAATAACGCAAAAAGGGAAAACTCGATAGTTTACTTTTTATCAAAACACTCCAAAATTATTACTTTTCCTAAACTTCTGTTTATGGGATTTTATTAGCCCCCCCTAGTTGCGCAACATTTTTTCCATTTTACTATAATATTATTTTTCACCGTTTCTGTTTCGCTCCTCTAAGGCGTGTTTCTCTGGTGTTCAATGATTGTGCACTTGATACTATCTGTTTTTGAGGGTTTAGAAGTAAAAACATTCATTGCCTCTGCTATAGCAATTAGAACCATTTTTTATGAGGTATAAACCCTACAAAAGAGATAATTATAGATTTTTACCCTCCTGCTTACTGATTGGGGTACTTAAAAAACTGGAAATCTCGTTTTTATTTATAATGCAAAACGTACACTAATTTTTTCAATTTTTTTGCACCATGTTTTTCATAGCGATTGGGACTAGTTGGAGGCTCGGATGTCTAAGATTGGACTAATATACTACTTTCTTAGATTTTTAGTTTAAATCCTGTCTTGATGATGTCGACTTGGTTATCGAATCTAACGATAAGTTTAGTGTTCAGTATTTTAGTATTTGTTAAAAGTACTTAAAATAAACAAAGGATTGAAGCATGTTTCGTTTGATCCATCAAGACCATAGCTTTATTTGCACATCGTCTTTATGTTTGCATTTGCCATGTAAGAAGACCTAATATTCAGCATTTGCGTTTTGTTTGTACCATCAAAGTTGTCCTAAATAAAGAAACCACGCCACTTGGCGCTTGTACCACATAAACACAAGCCATCATTAATTATTTTCACTAGGTTGTTTACATGTTATACATAATTTGTCACACGTCAGTTAACCCCCACTAGTCTCTGTTATTTAAAATGTACATGTGTACAAATATTGGTGTCGTAATTGATTATGATTATATAAATATGCATAATCTAGATATGACATTTTCTACTAATTAAATTGGATTAATACGTATGAACTGAATTATTGTTGTAGCTGTGGTAGATTATAGAAAATAAAAGACATTAAGTACAATGAGTTATTATTAAAAATGATTAATTGCTTTTCAATTTTTTTCTTTAAAAATTCGCAGTTTTCTTCTCTAGGATTGAGGCTGAGATGCAGGCTTCGAAAGTTTAATATAAAAATATTATTTAAAAAATAATAATTCTAATAATTTTTTCAAACAAAATATATGATACAGTTTCTATTTTCCGTATAAATTACAGAACGATCGAAATAAAAAAAAACTAAAAAAAGTTTAGCATCCTGAAACTGCAATTTGCAACATTATCAATGTGTGCCTTTTGATCATATTAAGAATAAAGTAGCCATAGCGGTGGTAGACGAAAACATATATGGAATAAGATTCCTTTCACCAGTACAGACGTCGTCCATTTAATTCTGTGCTTTCCGAAATATTTAATATTTTTCTCTAATGTTTATCTTAACTTTAACTTTAACATAAATGATTCTCGAGTTATAAAGATTAAAATAAGTCTCCGTTATTTAAAATAAGGCAAAAAAATGCGGTATTTTTTCACCAGACCACAGTGGGCAGAAAGAAGAAAAAAGTGGCCAATATTCAGATATTTACAAAACTGGTCCAATATAATCTCATGATTACAGGAAAATAATGAAAAAATTCTATTGTAAATTGGGGACATAATTGAGTAAAATTCTGAAACATTGAATTTGTAGAGAATTCAGAATATAAATTAACGGAAAAATATTTTAAAAAATCCTTTTGATGAAATAGGATAGTTTTTAGGGGATGGAAAACGAAAAACTGAGTAACATATCCCAAAACTTCAGATATGTATAGAATTCGACCTCCAAATTAACAGAGTAGAGTGAAGAAATGTCTTTGATAAAATAGGGTGGTTTTTAGGGATAGTGGCAAAAACTGAATAAAATCCTAAAACATTGAATTCTTGTAGAATTTAACCTGCAAATTAACAGAAAAATTGTAAAGAAAATCCCATGGATGAAATAGGGTGGTTTTTAGAGGGTTGAAACTGAATAACTGCGTTTCTATAAAAACAGAAAACAAATTCGGAAATATGGTGAGACCAAAACGGATTTATTAATTGAGAGTGTATTAAGCAGGAGAGATTAAAAACATTAGATTAATAACAAAAATCTGGATTTATGTCAATTGTGACACTTTAATAATTTTAGGTTAAGTGTTTGGTTACCCTCAGTGCACATAATCTCAAAACAAACAGCTGTCATATCTGCCACCAACTTTGACATCATTAAAATAAAATAATAATTAACACACCAGCCGAATGTTGTCACACGGTGAGGAAGCCCTGATATCTAAATTGGCAGCGGATTTTTAATTTTTATTTTGGCCCTAGTATTTTTTTTATACTTCCTTGCATGCCTATAACTAATAACAAAAAGTAGATTTCTAGGAAATAAGTGCATAAGTTCTGTTAAAATTCAGAAATTATCCAAAAAGCTCGCTTTTCAATTTTAGGTACATACGCATAAATCTTTCAAAATTTCGTGTTTCTTGGACCACCCTAACGTGTACTAAATTGCTATATAAATCAATAATACAAAATTCAATTCAACATTTTTGTAATTGGAGAAATTGTGAATTTATTTATTTTGGAAATAGCGGAACGCCCTTGGAATCTGACTACATGCACACGCGGCTCTAAAATAATTAACAATATCTTGTAAATTGGGCTGAATGGGTCTACAGTCTTTGAGTACGGTATTCAGCATTATACAAGGTATTTTTTTATGCCTTATTTATATTAACGTCCTGGCGAAGTTTAGCTAATGTTACTCTACCACTTAACCAGGACGGCGAGATGAGTTACGGTCACCCATCCAAGTGATGGACTCGCTTCGCCGATCAAGATCCAGTCACTGAAACCGGTACCGTACCTCACCACGTTTTTCTAATATTTTTTTGGAGCAGGACCTCGTAGGACTTTTTTTTGTTTCTGAATGCAAACTTGAGTAACACGCAAAAAAAACAAATTCAGCAGCAGCATGATTTAGGTAAATAATTGCCATATATACAAGAATAATTGGCATATCAATATATGTAAAATAAGACTTACAAAAGATACTTGAAAAAATTGCATTTTAAACACAAACGTCTTCTAAACACAATCACTAGTCAAAGTCTGGTTATAGAATGTGGTAGCGGCGCAATGAGTCAGTCTACAATAAAGTGTCTTGTTTGGAGGGCTCTAGCCGGTAGACATTTCTATTAATGAGGATGAGTTTCCAGGAAGGATGTATTAGTTATCTATTTAAGTACCAATAGGAATGTGAAATAAATATTTGCACTTTCATAAAAATCGACTTTTGGCCACTTTCTTTCATTTTGGCCCATTGTGCAGGCACCCCGTACAGAACGACATTTTGACGACCATCAGATTTGCATGTCCCAGAAGGCAAATAAATTTTAGCTTTTAACCTCGAAGTGCAAGCAGAAATTAAAATTTATCCTGATATCCTGAGAACTCCATTATTGCTTTTGGCTCTCCTTACATAAAAATTGCTATTTTTCTAACTGTATTCTGCAATAAAACAGATATAGTCATAGAACTGTCCTGTAATTACCGCATTGCCATTTAATTTTACATCACAGTGTAATAAATCACAGCCACCGTCTACGTACACAAATTGTTTGCAAGTTACTTATCTGGGTCGATGAAACATATTTTACCATCTCAACCCCTTTTATCTTGTCTAGCCAACAGAGATTAGTTTTGTAGAAGTTTTAAAGTACCTACCCAACTTTGATATTCAGTTTGCTAATATTTCTGAAACGTTTGCCAAAGAAATTAAGAGTTATCCTCCCAGTTATTCTTGTTTATGTAACTAGGGGAGATCTTTCATTTTATGTTTGTTTACCTCTGTAACGTGAAATTAAAAACTGTATTACTGTTGGAATAATTTAAAAATCATCTTTACTGGATGTGGTTTAGGGTGGACCTAGAAGATGAAAGCGCGTTTTAAGCAACATATTTCGAAAAGTTATGGATTGATACACTTAATTAACAATACAAAATCCGAGAAAATCAAATTCTTCTCTCTACCTTCTGCCATATATTTTTTTTATCTATTTATTTAACGTCGGCCTATTTCCGCTACGAGGGCCTATTACCGGCGCTAGGAGACGAGCACCCCCCAACGTGGAAATTTTGCCGAACCTCTTCTCGTGAGAAGAGTGGGGATCTTTTACTTGCCTAACATTTTATAGACAAGGGACCGCCTGCTTTACATCCACTCCGAAGGATGGTATATCCACTACGTAATCCTCGTCTTGAAATTACATAGCTTCCGCGTATACACTGATATACAAGCCGCTAGAAGGTGGAACGAGATCGCTGTGTTTCCCATCTAAGTACTAACCGCGCTGCACGTTGCTTTACTGGAGTATCGAGATACATACATTAACCATTAACCATTAAATACACAGTGAAGACGCATCTACGCTCGCCCCCGACTCTGTATATTCAAAATTTGTAAAATAAGATTCATTAATATGTTAAATACTTTATTGTCATCCTTACGAAATGTTCAACTTATACAATTACTTCCACGTCCAGTGGAAGTATAGTAACGACAAAAAAATTTTCTTAAATTTTTATTGTCCAAATAGGCTTAAAATGTCATGAAACGTCGAGATTTTAAGTTTGAGCGAAAACAAAATTTCTGTCTGTCTGTCGGTCTGTCGGTCTGTATGTCTAACTTTTTTTTGTGCGCACGTTTACTCTGGAACCGTTTGAGATATTGACTTGAAATTTGGTACACATATGTACTTTAACGAGATCTAGAACTAGATTATATTTTCATCTTGTTCCGTCGAAGGGTTGGGGGGTAAATTGGGGTAAATTTGGGGTAAATGGGTAAATCAAGCAGGTAAGAGTCCATGAAATTGGTATTTAGTATATATAAGAGAAGCTAAGGTCTCAAAAAAATTTTTGGCATTAGCCACCCCCATTACCACCCCCACCTCCTTATTAAAGGGGATGAAAAAAAATTGTGATTTAGTGTATGTACAGGACCCAGAAACCTCAAAATATTTTTTTTACTTCATCCACCCCCCATTGCCACCCCCCTATCACCACCCCCACCCCACTACCGATGTGGGGTATCGTTTTATGGGTTTTTGGGGTAGAGGATTTCAAATATTATATTATTAAAGTTCCATAAAGAATTATTTTCACATACAAAGTTTTTTCGCTGTGAGTGACTTGGATAGAGAATCTGGATGTGGAAGTAGTGATTCCTTGGGCAGCGGTTTTTTTTAGTTGTAACTGATCTGCAAATTATTTGTTGTGGAATTACCAACTTTTGAAGATACTTTGATGTGTTACTTGTTCGTCAGATATAACACAACAAGATATAATTTTAAAGATCAGAAAACATGATTATTAAAAAGAAATTCAAATTAAAAGGGACTAAACGTTAGCACAAATATAACAAGGTTTCAAAAATATCTTAAAATCCGTAAGAGATCTGCATTGGCTAGTTTGCTATCAAGATTTTGTACAGTGCGTGTAATTGCGGACTGGGCATGTAGTTCCACGTAGCGCGAGAGATATGACAACCCAGCTAACAGCAAACTGGCTAATCGGCGGCATAGATAAAAGAGTGGGCGCTAGACCACTGAAGTATCCCCGTTCTCTGTTACTTCATTTCAGCCAGCTGGTACACGCGATGTTGCAATTCTAACTCCCTATGCCCAGCCCGCCACTACACACAGTGTATAAATGCAAAGATTTTATTGTAAAACCTCAATTAATATAGTGGCACAGCATCGTATTTTGCAAGTGTCAATTAGTTATTATGAGTGTTTCAAATTAATATTTTCCAAAGGACAAACGCAATATCAACTATTATCTCGTTAATGTATTTAGAGAATAACTCCGTCCTGGTTATTCGATATTGTCGCTTGAAACTGCAATATGTTATTTACTTCCTTGAGCGGAAAGTTCTGAAAAGTTATTGTCAAATAAGAAATATTCATACTAAGAGATCAATCAGATGAAAGTAACGATTTACTGTTACAGTAACAAATTTTAGCTGCCAGCATCTGCTAAAATATGCGGTCAGTAGATGGATATTTTCTTTATAATGAATCTGCAAAAGAATTTGCTTCGTCAGTCTTATAGGATATTGGAATGATGACGGAACGGAGTTTTAAGAATGTTCTTGACAAAAACGAGGTTCGAAGAATGCGAAAAAAGCACGAAGAAATTGACATCAATTTAAAAAGTATTTACTTTGACATGAGAAAAGACGACTAAGAAACAGACGGCATCATCTCACCTAGGGCATGTTCAAAGATTGGCATGGCTCTATATTACCGGTGCAATGATAACGATGCATGCAACTGCAATGAACATTTTTCTCTACGTTCCCCCTCGAACCGATTCGTAAAGGAGGTGTCGTTGAGGACTGCTCTGAGATTGCAATCTATATGCCAATGGTAAATAAAGAGCACATTCTAGAAGAAGCTACAAGATAAATGCCTCTTCCATGGATGAAAAATAATTGTACTCCCACTATATATAATTTCCCAAAGTGGTCTGTAGGTCAAGAGCTGGAGTCTACACAGAAGAGCTAGATCTACAGTCGATAATACCACCAGGAATACATATTCCACTATTTTCGGATTCCTTCTATAGTTACCTGTTGAAGAATTATACACTTAAACGCCACGCGGATTGCTGGAGTTCTTTAAGCAGCTGTAGACTAAATAAACATCTTCTTACACTGGGAGTTATAGATCATCCCATGTGTAGAGAATGTAATTTGGAAGACAAGACTGCCTAGCACATGTCACTGTCCTGATCTCTCATCGAAAAGAAGATCCGTACTAGGGGACTTCTGGCCAAATATGGCCAGAATCCCGCCGGGTCTCCTCCTCGAGTACATTACAAGTGTTGGTTGGATTGATGAAGAGGGGGATCGGCGGGTATGTCGCCACCTACGGGGCCCACCGATGAGGCCTGCACGCACGTAAGCGTGAGCTCGCCCTCCTCCAGACAATCCAATCCAATTCAACAGATCTTTATCATGACACTATGATTTTAAATAGTATCATTGCCTGTTATTATAGTAGGGGATTGCAGCAGAACACGTGTCTATTATAGAACTACTAAATTCTGTTTTCGTTGGTTTACACACCAACTTCCTTCCGATACTGTTAAATCGATAGTAAATAGTAAATACCAGCAAGAAATGTTAGTATGATTTAGTCTTAGATGGTATATAAAATTATATCATTTAGAATAATATTTTTACATCATGTCAATACTTAAACAAATAAGATAAACCAATGTTATATTTATATCACAACATCACTAATGTGAATAAATTTTATGAAGATACATGTGAAGTTAGTCCTTTTTACAATGAGTGATTGATACATTAGCACTTTGGTGTATGGCGATTTTTCTTTTTTAATACTTGAAGGATATATGATGGTATTGGTATTACATCTGACAGTACATTTAGAAAATGGCCAATGAGTCTACTGAGGAAAAATGCTAACAATATTGTCTTGCAACTCTCTGAAACTGCGCTAACAGCATTTTCAAATTGTATTAAAATGAACAATTTGTGCCAAGCGCCAAGCGCGATCGTTCTCTCTCTCGTTACAAATCGGAATTGGATCCGTGTTGTATCTCGTGGCGTTGTCGATTGCAACCAGTTGCCGCGAGAACAGTATGGCAAAAAAATAGAACAAAAAAAACTATCCGAAATAATAATATAAGTCCAAATTAAACTAAATTATTTCACTACTATAACCCTTCATCATAATATTAAATATAACTACATTATGTATACATCTATACAGGGTCCGCCACTTAAAACTCCCAGGCTTGTAACTTTTTTATTTTTGAAGCGATGACCATGTTGGGCACATCAAATTTTAGACATTTTTAAAGCCTTTAAGCATGCATATAGAGTGAAAAATTTTGAAAAAATTGTTAAGAAATGAAACTTAATTTCTTTGAATATTTTTTTCACCTCACCATGTATATGAACTATGTTGATGTTTTCTTATAAAGGTATTAATTAGTTTCAATTTACGTTACTAAAAAAAAAAATCTTTTAATAAAAATTTTGCAATTTCCTATTTAGTACATTTTAATATACGTTTGTTTTTTAAAATATTTATTTCTTTTGTTTCTTGTTGCTGTTTTGTTACGTTGAATATTGTTTGTGATATGTCTTTTAAAAATAAACCACAAAATTATTATTTACATTATTTTCAAAGTTATTTTAAAAAATTCAGTTTGGAATCGGAAAGAGTGTTTTTAATTTACTTCTCTAGAATTTCCAATATGACGTAATAACATAAACTGAAGCTAATTAAAACGTTTATAAGAAAACATTAACGCAATTCATGCACAGGGTGAGGTAAAAAAACATTCAAAGAAATTAAATTTCATTTCTTAATAATTTCATCCAAAAAAAATTTTCATAAATCTCTGTATGCATGTTTAAAGGCTTTATAAATGTCTACAATTTGATGTGCCAACATGGTCATCGCTTCAAAAATAAAAAAGTTACAAGCCTGGGGAGTTTTAAGCGGCGGACCCTGTATACAGATTGTGCGGCCGAAATAGTCTGAAAAATGCATCTTCCGCAAATTATTAATTCTCGCTTAAATATAGTAATATGAGATTATTGCCTGTCAATGTTTTTCAGTTCGTATTTTGAAATCTTTAAATCAAAGCATCTGTTCTGTACAAATGGTATTTCGTGTGCTTTGGCAGAAAAGTTTACAAGACGTAAAAGATTATTAAATTAATTTTATTTCATTGTTATGACTTCATCATCTAACCCGATTACTTCTAGTAGGCAGATATGTTTAGTTTAATTTCTGGTAAGGCAGAAGTCATATTTGATTGAAGATTAGAACATATATTTTGATGTATTTTCATTCACTTTTCATGTATCAATGATGTTTTCCATGTTACTATGGTCAAATATTCAAAAGCATTTAAAAATTTCTTATTTCATATCAAATATTAAAAATAAAAAATACTATTTGTTTAATAACTTATTAACAATATAAAGAATCATCGCTATGTATCCTAGTTTCCAAAGTCGAAAGCAATTTGAAAATAAAAACATCATCTGATTTGGTTTAAGGTTTGTCGCTACGTTCGCCATCTTATCAGTGTTTAGCTAAACGATGTTTTGAATATTTTACGCACACTCTTACGCAATTTTCTACATTTAACTTACCGTCGGTTGTCAGCGAGAAGATCCACAATGATGATGGATTAGTTAGGACGAAACCCCACTCTTCTTTCCTGTAACAAAACAAAGCATTTTCTTACTTTCGTATCGCTGTAATGAGGTGAGAACAACCATGAAATATGGACTTATGCATATAAATGAGGCTGCTCCAAATTTTAGAACGGAAAGCGGAAGGGAGAAACGGGATATTAAGTAGAAAAGTGCTTCTTTATTGCAAATTAAAAGTAAGTTCTTGGAGTGTTATAAGAGGAAATATCAGATATTCCTTATTTATAAAAGTTACGTAAATGGGAGAATTCTTTATACTTAAATTAAACCACATCTTAGATATATTAAACATAAAATCTACAACAGGATGATTTTATACGGATATTATGCCAAAAAATTATAAAGGTACAGATTTGGAACAAGGTACAGTGTAAAAAATGCTGATTACTCCACATCGTGGAAGTAGTGTAACGGAAAGAAAGAATTTTATTTATACAAACAGGCTTAGAATGTCATGAAACGTCGAGGTTTTAAGTTTGAGCAAAAAACAATGTATGTCCGTATTTCGGTTACTCTGTCTGTCGGTCTATCTGTAACTTTTTTGTGCGCGTGATTACTCTGCGAGATTTGGAAATAGATTATATTTTGATCTTATTCCGTTGAAGAGACTTCCGAGACATATTAATTCGGTCGGTCCAGAGAAAAATGTCTTCAGTGTCAATTTTAAAACAAGCAGATTTGACAAGCGCTTTTGAGCCGTTATGGAAGCCTTAATATAAGTTTCTTGGCCGATGTGATTATTAAACATCATAAATTTGTTATCAAATCTCAAAGCAGAAAACAAAATACAAATATCTAAAATGTTTACAAACAAATGATTTCCTTAAATAAAATACATGTATTTTCTTATAGAAAACGCAACACTAAAAAAAAAATACAAAAAAAAAAAATGTTATCAGTTTCATAAAAATGAAAATATCTTATATACACATAAATTTACAGTTTACAAAAAATTTCATATGATGAACACTGCCTTCAAAAGATTATAATAATAATAATAATAATAATAATAATAATAATAATAATCCATAATAGGATGGTTCTGGATGGAGCCTGTAAGGTCATCAGGAGTTCGGATCCCCTCCTCTGCATGGTCCGAGACCATGAAAATGCAGGGGTAGGGGCCTTTTTGTTTAAGGCAGCACAGAGAGCAGCCGATGAACTTGGTCTCTCCTTCGACGTCGAGCGGGTAAATCGCGACTCTGTCACCGAGTTGGAACCTGCTCGGCGAAAAGTCCAAATTAAAGCTGCACACAACTTTCTGCAGCTGCACACGGATAAGCCAATGCATGGAGTTTTCTATAAAAATATAGAAAACCTTGGCTTATCCGAAAGGCTGACCTTTGCCTTCTTAAGGTCAGCCGGGCTGAAGTCTGAGACCGAGGGATTCATAATGGTTTGCCAGGATGGTGTATTTAACACCCTCGTCTATCGTAGTCGTGTCATGGGTATAGAGGTCTCTGATGTCAGCTGCAGGGCCTGCCGCAGGGCGCCAGAGACTCTTATGCACTTGCTGTCGGCTTGCCCGACATATGCAGTCTCGACCTATATCCAAAGGCACGACGGAGCATTACGAGTGCTTTATTACCATTTGAGGCACTCGTATGGGATAGACGAAACACCAGTGCTGCCTTACTAGGGATTGCATTACCGGTTAACCGGTTAACCGGTTAACCGGTAAACAGAACAAAAAACACATGGCGATAATTACCGGTTATTTTAATTTTTTACCGGTTATTTCGGTAAATTCTGAACTTACGATATGTCACGTATTCAATGTTTTTATTTATGTCAGTGACTAATATTCACTGAATATAGAGTGACTGTCCCAACACTGAGCACTTTTAGCAATAAATAAATAATATTATAAAAAGTAAAACCCAAACACCAAGCCCCAAGAAATACAAGTAAGAGTGACATTGACAATATCTTGCGACAGGAAATTGAATATTTCACTGCCTCAAATATCCGTGGAAAACATTTAGAAGAATGTTATTACCAATTCTTATTAACTTATCGACCTACCAATATCGATAGAGGAAGGGCATTTTCAGTTGGAGGTATTCTATGTACAAATATCAGACGACTAATAGATACAACTTTGAAAAACTAGCCCTTTTAACGGGCTATTTTTAAAAAATATTGTATTTTTAGATTAGGTATTCAGTAAATGCCCTATTTGAGTTTATGTTTGTTATTATTGTTATTTACAGGATAATTATTTATTTAAATTTGTTTCATTTATATTTTTTCCTTTTGATAAAAAAACCTTTTTCTTGTTCATTATAATAATAATAATAATAATACATTTATTTTACTCAAAGTAAAAATGGTACAAATTGAACTGTAGAGCTCTTCTTCCATTTGCCCAAATACAAATAACCTAAATCTAAGATTATAAAAGATTATAAAAAAATATTAATACATATAAATCTAAAATTTCAAGAAAAAAATAATTATTATTTTATTTGTTAATATTTAGTAATGAATTGTAATAATCTAACAAATGTTATATTTTATAATAATAATAACAATAATAACAACAGCACCACTCAGACATGCGAGCAGACAAGGGGAACGGGCAGACCCCGCGAAGCGAAGCAAAAAGGTTAAAAGTAAATAAAATTATATCGGAAAAAGAAAAAGAAATTTACGCGCATCCACAACGCAGCATCAAGTCTCCTGCTTCTGATCAGCCGAAATGTAATTTTTGACAATTTTAATTAAAAAATTTTTTGATTTATATTGTTTATATTCATTTGGATGTTCATTACAAAGATGAGATGCAAAATACGTAAATGATCTTTGAAAAATCGCAGTTTCATGCTGAGGCATCAAAAAATTTTGAATGTATCTTGTATGTTATGTTATGTTTTTTATGTTTATGTTATTATGCAAGTGATCTCGTGAAATTAACTTATTTCTTAAGTACTGAGGTTCGTCATTATGAATTATTCGCCAAATAAGTGTGAGCATGTGTAAACGTCTGCGGTTTTTCATGTTTAATATGCTGCTTATTTAGATGTGGTGATATATATTGTCTATATGGAATACTGTAAATATAACGCATACATGAATTTTGAAATTTTTGAATTTTCTTTTTTGCTGTCGCCGATAATAACTTTCCATATACAACATCACCATAATCAACTAAAGATAATACGAGTGAATCACAAAATTTTGATTTACACTCTCTAGATATGTCTTTCGCAAAACTGTATAATTTTTTCAATCGACTGTAAGCGAATTTCAATTTGGAAAAAATATGTTTCTCAAAGCCTAATTATATTAATTATATGTATATAAAAATGTTTTTTGTTAAATTTAGATAATTTTGTACATGGAAAACAACAATTGCCATTTTCGCCACCCTAATCATTCATTCTAAAAATTACCGGTAAATACCGGTTAACCGGTTATTTACATTTTTATTTACCGATTTACCGGTTATTAAAACTTCCGGTAAATTGCAATCCCTATGCCTTACGCTCCGGGGGATATTGAGTCCGTTGTGGGAAATGAGAAGTGTCTAATTTATTGGAACTACTATTTTCCCACCGTCAGGCAAATACAAGCCAACAAGCCTGACGTAGTCCTCCTCGACCATCAACTCAAGACAATGTTTGTCGTGGAGTTCTCGGCTCTCGCGGAGAACAACATTGTCTTGAAGGAGGAGAAAAACGGACAAAAGATCGAGATCTGCTCTTCGAACTCCGCAGACTGTATCCAGACCATACTGTTAAGATAGTGGTACTGATTATAGGAGCCCTCGGTGGAACGAGACACACACTGCTTTCGGAACTTAAGATCATACCGGCATGCCGAAATTCGGCAGAGGTTTTAGCCGGCCGAATGCAAAAGGCCGTCATTCTCGGTTCATTACGTCTGCTCAGGGCACACGATTCCCGGAATCAGTAGTCACTCACCCCACGGGCGTGGGGAGTGGCTACCGGTACTACCAGCTCCCCGGAGCCACAGAGAAGGGTGACTGGTTTTTAGCTAGCTGAAAAAAAATAATAATAATAATAATATTATTAGCTCTCAGTCACTTGAGAATATCTTGGCTTAAATAATATAAATTCTGTCTTTGAAATATTCAAAAATAGTTTGTTTTTATTAAACCACTCAACAAATACATTTAAAATATTTTGACTCTGTGAATAACATCATTTTGAGATGGATTTGGACAAACAAAAGAAGTATCGTCAGCGAACAATGTCAAGTTATTTTGATTTACGATATCTGATAAATCATTTATAAAAATAATAAATAATAATGGTCCAAGGACTGAACCTTGTGGTACGCCGCATTCAGTATTGAGCTTATTTGACCTGCATCCATGAATCTCAACTACTTGGCACCTTTGAGAAAGGTATGAACTAATTCAGTCCTTTATTTTACCTCTTAAACCATACATAGGTACACAACTTATTAAGTAGGAGTTCATGGTTAACAAGATCAAACGCTTTACTAGAACATACCAATACATTTATTTTTACTATTCAAATATTCATGAAGACACATTAAGAAATTTACTATTGCAGATTTTGTAGATTTACCTTTTTGAAAACCAAACTGACAAGGTGAAAGTGTGTTAAACTTTGAAAGAAAGTTAGTAAGTCTATTAAAAATAACTTTTCCCAAAATTTTAAATAAAGTGGATAAAAAGGAAATATGCCTATAATTATCCACTTCGTCTCTGGCTCCTTTTTTATGAAGGGAATAACTTTTGCTGTTTTTAAAACTTCAGGAAAAACACCTTCATTAATTGATAGGTTCACTAAATACGTTATTGGCTTTACAAAAAAATTAATATACTTCTTTAATAAATTCGATGAAACATTATATGAAGTAACTAAATAGTCTTCAATTTAATAAAAGGAAATTTCAACAAAAATAACGTCTTTCTCTTACTTTCAATAAAACTGTATACGTCTTTCAAATGTATTGATAACTTGTAAATATTGCAATAAAATTGTAATCGTGCGAATTTTAGAAAAATGTAGTTTTATGTGATGCTATTCATATAGATAGGGAGCTGGTGGCAATACGGGCATATGATTGCATTGTAATTAACAATAATATGAAATGAAGGTATTGATATAACAGATCAATTAGAGCAACTACCGAGCTTGGTTGCTGCTGATTTGTTAAATAAATGAATTTCAAATTCACAAAAAAAGCTCCTATATTATTTTATTGTGTTAGCCATTGCTATAAAATTGTTCATGCATCAAAAATATAAAAAAAAAAATAGTTGGCTGAAATCCATAACTCTGATTTTTGTATAAAACTAATTGTTCGTTTGCAAAAAAAGCGATATTAATTCATTTCATTGTACTTCGCATTGATTTTAATTTGTTAGTTTTTATATCCATAAGTAGAGAAAAACATTGGCTGACGTGTACGTTGCTGATTTTCCGAAATATTCCCTATTTACTCTAAAAATATCAAAGTAAAACATGCCCTGCAAAACGTGGGGTAGTAATGATTTCGATATATGTTGTATAAGTCAAGGTCTTGATAAAAAATTACAAGTTTTCGACCTGGGGGGGGGGGGCAATTGGTTTTTCCAAAATAATTCGGCAACGCTCGATCCTACGAGAAAAATCTTCAAGACAAAATTACCTACATTTTTTGTATATACATTTTTTTTTATTGTAAGTAAAGAGATACAGCATCAGAAGAAAATATTTCTTTTTATTAAATAATGCACGTTTACAACACAATACATTACGGGACACCCTGTATACACATAGAAGCAAAGGAAAAAGAAAATAATTGTAAAAAATATTAGAATATTTCTTGGGACTACCTAGATAGCGATAAAAGCTTTGTAAACATAACACAGGCCGACAAAAAAAGGGGGCTGTTAGTTTGATCAGAATCGTCTTATCCTATATTCTTTGACTTGCTGAAACCGATTCTGATATTAAAAAACTACCGCATCAGTTTTTGTCGACCACCCCTTTCGACCCTAAAAAGGGCAAAAAAAAAAAAGGTCTTGTCCTAAGGTTCTGATCTAACTTTTCTGAAGTATTTTGATGTATTGAAGTTCACCAGATTAGACCAACATATCTATACGTTTTTGGGGTCGCTGAATCCGAATCCGGGGTCTGTTTGACCCCATCAGGTCAGGGCCAAGGTCAATCCAAGGTTAAATTGGGAAAAAAACGATTAAGCGAAGGAAACGACGATTTCTTTACGTTTTTGTGGTTACTGAATCCGAATTCGGGATCTGCTTAACCCCATCAGGTCAGAGTGATGGTCAAGGTCAAATTGGGAAGAAACCTTTTAAGCGCAGAAAACCACAAATTTTAAACGTTTTTGGGGTAACTAAATCCCAACTATTGATCTGTTTGACCCATCAGGTCAGGGTCAAGATCACTCCAAGATCAAATTGGGAAAAGCATTTTTCTGAAATCGATCGGGAATGTCTACATTTTCGGCGCGATTTTAGAGCAAAAAATGCACAATTCCAGTATTTTAGTCCGTTGCTAGGAAACTATCAGAAAACAGACCGGAAAAGATCCGTTGCTAAGCAACGATCAACAAAGCCGTACGGGAATGTTACATTCCCGTACGGTTTTGTATGTATATTTTAATATGTTAATATTTTTGATTTTTATACGTTTAAAATAGTATTGATTGTGATTTCAGAAAATTTTTTTTTTTAAATGTCTATATTTTTGATTTTTAACGTTTAAAATGGTATTTATTGTGATTTCAGAAAAAATAGTATGTGTACTTCAGTGTGAAAGCACATTCCCAGACTTCGATGCTTGTTGGCCTCGGCTAGCGCCTCGGCCAACAATTGCATCGTCGTCCGGGAATGTATCGCTTTCACACCTAGATACACAATATACTATTAAGCTAGAAAACCACGATTCTTATGCGTTTTTGGGGTTGCTGTATCCGAATCCGAGGTTCGACCCCATCAGGTCAAGGTCAGTCCAAGGTCAACTTTTGTTTATCAAATGGAAACGCTTCTTTGATCACGGATTCTGAAGGAGCGGAATATTTTACGTTCGCATATGGTTTGACCTATGATCAAAATGACCTTTGGTCATCAGAAGGTCGAATCACTCTCTAAAATTAATTTATCTAAAATCAAAGATGATTCTTATTCAGAAATCTCAGTTACAAATCTTTATCGAGCATGGTTTGTTTAGCCTCGTGATATTTCTCCGAGGGGGATTGGAGAATCAAGACAGCAGACACCTATATCCACACGCAACCAACGAGTGGCGTCTTCCAATCCTCTGGAAAAACGAAACGTCTGTCATATATTGACTGCCCAAACATTTCGGTGATAGGGACTGATGAAGTTGCTGGAGCATCACTGATGAGGCCAGCATCAGTATCCGAGCGATACGTTTAATTTCTGTGGGAAACCTCTGATCCTGTTATTTAAATAAAAAATCCTGTTTCTCAGAGGATGCTGGAAATGGTGACAACTGCCTAAATTGAGGATGTGTAGAATGATCCATTTTCCGATCCTTCGAGGTAATGAAGCCAGTAAAGGCGTACTGCCTTGCAGGGGCGTTAGAAAAAAAACTGTTGCTGTAGATTTCTTTATTAATATCAGAATCAGTTTCAGTATGTCAAAAAATATGGGATAAGATAGTTCTGATCAAAAGAACAGTCCCCCCCCCCTTTTTTCGTCGCCCTACGTAATTATTAAGAAACGTCAGCCAATGAGAAATCAGCACAGCAGATATCAGCCACTATTTTTTTATATTTTCTTTACAAACAAACAAAGCTTCCCGCAAAGTGGCTGACACGGTAAAATAATATATAAGCGTTCTTCTTACCTCATTTTTGAAAATTCACCCCCTTTAAACGCAGCAGTACAAGGTGACTTAAGTTTATTTTATTGTTTCTTATCACTTTGCAAAACTTTTGATATAAGGTACACCGACAATAAAATCACTTAATTTTTAGTATATCATAAATTAATTAAAAAAATTAAATTGCAAAAAAAACGCATGCACATAGATTTCAGCCTACTGCATTTATATCAATATCATATTAACAAGCAACGTTTAAAACATGTGGCTGACACAATAAAATCATATCGGAGCGTTTTTTTTATTGCATTTTTAATTAACCGTTAATTAACAAATCAGCAACGCCGTAATGGCTGAAATAGTTTTTCCGGCTTTTTATTATGACGTCTTTACACTTTTCAACATCAGTCACACACTAAGATCTTATAAAAATTTCTGCCACTAGCTCCCTAGCTAATAAATAATAGGTTGCCGTCTCTGATTCTATAATTGTGGACTTTTTATAATTTTTTTAAATTTGGATTCGTTGTTAAAAACATCTGAAGCACGTTCGCAGAACAATATTTAGGGAAAAATTAGAACTGTTTAGATTTGAAAATGTCTTCGTAACGCCTCATTAATGGTGTATATAAAAGTCAATCTAATAATATGCTTTTAAATCGATAAATAAACAAATACTTTGTTGCAACAGGTACAACCCAGTTGCAGGAGGGAATTACAAAAAAATAAAACCATTAATTAGCTAAAATAAAAAGAGCTAAACAGAAGAAAAAACATTAAATGTCTTTTTGCAGCAAAAATATTTATATACTAAAAGCCTGTCTTGCACATGTTTGTAAACATGTGTTTTAATCACATAAACTTACTTATTTTATTACAGTAATTAAAATACACCATATAGGTTACTCAACATCACAATTGAAACATTGGAATGTGTATATTCATTTGGGAAAGAATTTTCGGAGAGTCAATATTATTCTGAATTCTTTTATGTAAGAATAGAAAATAATAAGTGGAGAATTTCTAGTTTGAATGTGTTTAATAAATTATTCACTCTTTCAGGATACTGATTAAATAAGAGAGAGAGAGAGAGAGAGAGAGAGAGAGAGAGAGAGAGAGAGAGAAGAAATTTTCTGTAAATGTACTCCTCTTGTGAGCAAGATTATATGAAATCCAAACTATTGAATCATACTGACACTTGGACCTAACATATGAGTAGTATAGTAGTTCTAAGCCTCTAGATTGGTAAATGATTTGCAGTTACATTTACATTTAACTAATATTTTTCTCTATGAGAAATTTGATGAAATCATCTGCAACGTACTTCCCATAATGCCATTAGCAAATAATTTGTGAGTTAAATATTCACCATCGTCTATGTCAAAGGACCGTAAAGGGTCAAATATCAAACATAATACATACTTGCCATCGTCCAAGTTATCTGCATATGAAGTTTAATAACAGATATGGAGGAGCATTTTCTACATACATATTCCCTAAAACTATGTTAACATGAAGTTGTAATTTTTTATGTATTTAAGTATCTGATAAATTATAATTATATACCACTATTTCTCTAAAATACTCATCAAAGAAAGGAGGAGGGTCTCTAAGGCCGGTTTTCGGCCTAATTTCTTTCTTGAGGAAAAAACTCGAAAAACATTTTTTTAGTATCTACTAAAGATATTTAATCGATTCCACCCCAAACGAAACTTTTCCCCACCCGCCATTTTTACCCCCTGTCACCCCCTCCCCCCCCCCCTCCCAGCTCTTCCGAAACAACGAAAATACACGTACAAAATCAAAAATATCTTTTCAGCAACAGTCATGTTAAAATGTTTCAATGACCTGCAAAAAAATCAACTGAATGCTGATTATTTAATAGTTTAGGGGGAGGGGGGGGGGCTATAAATAGGGGAGGTGAGTGAGGGAAAGCTTCATTTGGGGTGGAATCGATTCGATATTAATAGTAAATAATAAAAAAATGTTTTTCAGTTTTTTTTGCTCAAAAATAAATTAGGCCGAACACCGGCCTTATGAACCCTCCTCCTTTGCCGAAAGTTTTCAAAGTTTAATGAATCAATTCATTTTTCATACAAAATAAAACGGGAATATCTAGAAAAATCCCAGCAGCTAGATATTGCTTTATTAGGTCCGTTAAGTTTGGACATATTACATGAGAAATTGATTTTAATAATCTTAGTTAATTCCGTTCAATGCAGTAGAATCCTGACTTTTCAGTTTATATAATTCTCTGCCTACATCGTTGACCTCTATATAAGGAGATACGTTTGTAATTTATCGAAAAATTTATTAATCGGTAAATCGGTAGATTACATAATTCTTTGTTTACATCAATGACTTCAATAATGAGATACGTTTGTAATTTACCTAAAATGTTATTAACAGGTAAATCGGTAAATAAAAATGTAAATAACCGGCTATCCCATAATTTTTAGAATATAAAATATATTCTAAACTTTAGACTACTATATTTCAAACATGTTGTGTGGGAGATCAATGTGAACACTCTTGGATATAACTTTTAGTAACAGATGTTGTACATCTTTTGTGGTAAGAAATTACTGCTGTGAAGCTTCAATATATCAGTACATCCCTAATGAAATGGTCAGCAAGATGTCCAGATTTAAATGTCATTGACCATCTATCAAATCACATGGAAAAACGACTGGAGCTCTGTAAAGATGTGTGGCGGCTAATATTACGTATGGAATGGTTGACTAAAAGGCAACTTGAATGGTTGTGCTAGATTACACCTGGTACATCATAATCTAATTATTGCTATTGAAATTTTATAGTATCTTTGACTTGTGCGTCTGGTTCAGTAGTTACTTACTAAATCGTTTGCAATATGTTGAAGTTATTAGGTCGGACCCCAATGCTGTAAAATATGGCATATTGTTAGATATCATATTATAGGCGAGCGGTGCACCCCTAAAAAGATGAATAAAAAAGTGACATAACCTCCCGAACAAAGTTGCCAGATTGAAACCAATTGGAATCGATTAGTTACGTTTTAGGGAACAAAAAACCTAAATAACATTTTTTTGTCCGAGTGGCAGGTAATTTGTTACTACCAATGAAATTGCAGAGTAAAAAAAATGTAAAAAATCCATTTGAAAACACATTTTATAAGTTAATTGGGCAAAAATAAGCACTTTTTGTCTCTTGTAATGTTTTTGAAAAATGCACTGTTTTTGAGTTATAGGCGATTTAAGGTCCGAAAATGGCCAAAAGTCGACAACTTCAAAAATTCTTATCTCGGCTTCTACTGGACTTTTTTTAATGTTTTGGGTCGTAAAATGATCGTTAATACTTATACTTAAACATACTATTTTTTGTAATAAAGCAACTTTTTATTTTCATTCCACTCGGATGCAGAACATAAAAAAAGTGAAAAAAATTTTTTGTTTTATCAATTTTTTCAAAATTTTTCAATTAAGTCAGGCTAGAAAAAAACAAAAAATAAAAGTAGGTAGACCGCGTGTTTCTGAACAAAAAATGTTTTAATAAAATGCATCGCTAAAGCCACGGTTTTCCCGGAAAAAAAGGAGCAAAGGATGGATGGAAAAATATACTTATATAAATTATCATGCCCGAACTCAATCGTCACAATAAACAATATAGAAAAAAATAAAAGCTCCTTCAAAAAAATTCTTTCTTCATTGAAAACTGTTAAAAAGAATGTACACTTTATGATTATTATGGTTTATTAAGTTGTAGTAACGTGTATTCAAAAATCATTTTAATTTAATTCCTTGATGATTTTCTTGATAAATATATTGGAGGCTCTAACCATGATAAGAAATTGCGATTGTCAAGATCTTATCCGTATAACTATGAGAATATAATTCACGTGTCACATGGTACATTTTTGATTAATTTCATTGGTTAAAATACAAAAACAAAAGAGCAGAATAAGCTATCAAATCGGTGATAATTTTATCACCGCATATTGACTGTCACTTGTTTTTAATCAATAAAATAGTTTACTGTCAAAGTGACAGAAAGTTTCAATAGACGCGTCGAAATCAGAAAATAGTGCTCTTAAGCAGAAAAATGTTTCAACCAGTAGATCACCGTCGATGGGGAGATGCTAGCGAGGAAGAAATTCGAAAGTTAATTGAGAAAAAAACACCAAAAAATACCAAAATTAATAAAGAATCTCAGTGGAACCAGTTCATGGAATTTTGCGCTTGACTTTTTAAAAAAATTATTTTCTGTTAACGTTCATTATATTCTCTCACCAAATATAACACGTGTTATGATTAATAATCGGTGATACCACTCGTTAAAACCTATAGAAAATTGAACTCGTGCTTCGCACTCGGTCAATTTTCATCGGTTTTACCTCGGGCTATCACCGATGATAATCATAACACTAGTTATATTATCCCCGAAAATATCTTTGATTGTTTTGAATATAAATTCTGGAACTTTTCCAATACATTACATTTACATTTCCAATATTTTCCCTCCAGACTCACTATTTATCCTCTTAGTCACTAAGAAAAAATTTAAAAATGTGTAATCAGAAAGAGAAAATAGCTTTATTTTACTTGTTAGAACTGCTAAGAATTTTTAGAGGTTCCGTAGTATGCATTTAACCGTGCGCTTGTCCGAGCAGAGTGACGTTATTTCACTATTTTTTTTCCGGGAAAACTGTGGCTTTAGCGATACATTTTATTAGAATATTCTTTGTTCGGAAACATGTGGTCTACTCACTTTTATTTTTCGTTTTTTTTCTAGCCTGACTTAATTTAAAAATTTTGAAAAAATTGATAAAATAAAAAAAAATTTCACTTTTTTTATGGTCTGCATCCGAGTGGAATGAAAATGAAAAGTTGCTTTATTAGAAAAAATAGTATTGTAATGTGTTACAACCCTTAGAATGAATGTAGTGTATTTGCACCTACTCGAGAAACCTACCAGAAGTTAGTTCTGGTGACATCTGGAATGATCTAGAGAATGGTGGCGTCATCACAGAACAATCGAGATCTGTCATTTTTGGGTATAAAAGACCGACCACATTCTCGGCGAGTAGTTCAGGAGTTCAGAAAGTATAGAAAGTGAGGTTAAGACTTCAAAGATAAACAAAGTGATAAACATTGTGATTTTTAGTCAGTAAAGTGTATTTAAATTATAAAATAGTATTGTGAAGTATCCAGTAAATATTTAATAAAGTGTGTTAGTGGACATCTCTTGTTATAATTTTTGGAACCCACGGAATTTGCAAGGGGTAGTTTCCTAAGGGTGGAAACACGCTACAGTATGTTTAAGTATTAGTATTAACAATCATTTTACGACCCCAAACATTGAAAAAAGTCCAGTAGAAGCCGAGATAAGAATTTTTGAAGTTGTCGACTTTTGGCCATTTTCGGACCTTAAATCGCCTATAACTCAAAAACAGTGCATTTTTCGAAAACATTACAAGAGACAAAAAGTGTTTATTTTTGCCCAATTAACTTATAAAGGGATTTTTTACATTTTTTTTACTCTGCAATTTCATTGGTAGTAACAAATTACCTGCCACTCGGACAAAAAAATGTTATTTAGGTTTTTTGTTCCCTAAAACGTAACTAATCGATTCCAATTGGTTTCAATCTGGCAACTTTGTTCGGGAGGTTATGTCACTTTTTTATTCATGTTTTTAGGGGTGCACCGCTCGCCTATTAGGTTTAGAGTTATTTAATGTTTTCACTACCGATTTACTCATAATAATAGAAGATATAAGTGGATGAAGGGTCCATGTAACAACAAAGTGAGTATGAGATAACTGATCACAAAGTTTTTACCAACTTCAACAGTATATAGATCCTTTATCAATTTATAAATCAGATCTTTTAGCATTAGAATCAAATTTAATGCACCTGGGGGAATTTCGTGCACTTAAAACCTTCGTTCATATAAAAAAACTCGTTTCTTTAAAAAATGTCATCCACTTTTGCCTTCAATACTTAATTGTAATATTTATATGTATACAGATGATAGACATCATTAAAAACATTAGAAACCACAATGGCAAATACTGTTTTAAGTCATGTTCAATTTCACGATAGTAAGTTGTAGTGTTATATATATATATGTACAAAAAAGTTAAATACAGAAGAGTTGAATCCATTATATCAGAGTTTGATTATTGACTAACATTATACTATAAATATTTGATAACAGAATTTAAAAATAAGTTATAGATAGCTCAAAACACATGCTAATGCTTTGAGAAATATGACTATATTGTTACATGTTCTACCCCCAGAAATATCTATGTGAGTTTGCTACAAGTTCTATGCATAAAAGTAACAGAAACTGAATTAGTTAGTTAGTTGGGCAATCGGCCTAGAGATGGTGCGCGGTGTCAGAGTCTGGAAGTTGTAGAGAGCTATAGCGTTATCGCTATAAATAAAATTAAAATGGAAGTAAATATACTTATATTGTTTTTAATACATGTTCATATTTTTATGTGATTTGAGTATTTTTAAGTATATTGATATTATTATATTTATATCGAATGTTTTTATTTTTCTTAGCGACTCCATGGAAACTTCTCCATTATGGATCAAGTTTTCCTTTTTGTTTCTTAGCGACTCCATGGAAACTTCTCGCTTTTGGAAGTGAGTGAGTCGCTATAGTCGCTATATACACCCCCTCGTTAAAAAAGAGAATGACTGGAGACCTTGTGGAGATTATCGACAACTAAATACGATTACCATTCCAGACAGATATCCATTACCTCATATCCACGACTTTAGCTCTCAGTTGCACGGCTGCACTATTTTCTCCAAGGTTGATTTAGTGCGAGCGTACCATCAGATACCTGTCGCTGAAAATGACGTTTATAAGACAGCTATAACAACTCCATTCGGACTGTTTGAATTTTCCCGCATGCCTTTTGGCCTACGCAATGCCGGTCAAACTTTCCAACGTTTTATGAATGAAGTACTTGTCAATTTACCTTTCGTTTTCGTCTATTTGGATGATATATTAATCGCAAGTCAATCAGATGTACAACATTTGGAACATTTGGAAAAGGTTTTCAAGAGATTAGACACATACGGAATTAACATTAAACCATCTAAATGTATCTTGGGAGTTGACAATTTAACCTTTTTAGGTCATCACATCTCTTCATCAGGTATTTTACCATCAACTGAGAGAGTCGAAGTCATTAATAATTTCCCTTTACCGACAACTCTCAAACAACTACAACGTTTCATAGGTATGGTGAATTTTTATCATCGTTTCATACCTCATTTTGCTGAAATATTACTTCCCCTATATTCTCTTTGTAACAGTTTATCTCATGATAAAATTACAAAGATAAATAGTTGGCCTGATCAATGTTTAGACGGATTTTCGAAAGCCAAAGACGCAATAAGTAATGCAGTAGTTTTAGCTCATCCTTGCAATAATGACGATACTATCTTATCTCTCTCAGTAGATTGTTCTAACCTTGCCATGGGTGCAGTTTTAGAGCAAAAAGATAATAAGGGATTTCTTGCTCCTTTAGCATTCTTTTCCCGTAAATTAACCACAGCACAAACCAATTATTCGATTTTTGACAAAGAACTTTTAGCATTATATACTGCAATTAAACATTTTAAGTTTATACTTGAAGGTCGAAAGTTTAATTGTTTTACAGATCACAAACCTTTAATCAACGCTTTATTCACAAAAGCAGAAAGATCTCCTCGTCAAATACGTCATTTAGAATACATAGCTCAATTTTCTTGTAAAATACAACATGTTAAAGGAAAACATAATGTAATAGCTGACAGCTTGTCACGTATTTACGACACGTCTTCCTTAAAACAAGATATTTTACCACTTCAACTTAAAAATTCTCCCTTCCTTAATGTTAACTTTGACCTAAAGTTGCTTAGTGAAGCTCAGGAGAAAGATTCAAATCTCAACTATTTATTGTCAGATAAATCATCACTAACTAAAACCAATTTCATTTTAAAAAAGATACAAATTCCAGATTCAAATGATTTCATTTGGTGTGATGTTTCTCGTGCAAAAGTCAGACCTTTTGTTCCACTTGTTTACAGACGAACGATATTCGATATTTTTCACAACTTATCTCATCCTGGTATTAAAGCCACTAGACTGTTGATTTCAAATAACTATTTTTGGCCGAAAATGAACACAGATTGCAATTTATGGTCAAAATCGTGCATTAACTGTCAAGCTGTCAAAGTCAGTCGACATACGCGAAGTGCTCTCGGGAACTTCACCATTCCGAAAATCAGATTCGACCACATCCACATAGATTTGGTAGGACCATTACCTCCATCCAAAGGTAACTCTTACATTCTTACGGTGGTTGAACGATTCACTAGGTGGCCGGAAGTGTACCCTCTTCGCGACATCACAGCAGAAACAGTTGCGCGTACTTTATTTCAAAACTTTGTTTGTCGTTTCGGTGTTCCCTTGTCAGTAACGACTGATCAAGGAGTACAATTCGAGTCAAGATTATTTAATGAATTTGCAAAGTTTTTAGGTTTTCATAGAATACGTACAACTCCATATCACCCAGAAGGCAACTCTTTAATTGAAAGATTTCATCGCTCACTTAAAACTTCCTTGTTAGCTAGAGCCAATACATCACATTGGACAGATGAATTACCCATCATTTTATTAGCATTTAGGACAACTCCCAAGGAAGATCTGCAATGTTCACCTGCTGAACTCATATATGGTCAAACCCTTCGTTTACCTGGCGAATTTTTCGTTGAATCGTATAATTCCCCAGATATTCCTTATTTCATTGACAAATTACGCATTTATTTTAATAATTTAAAATTTGTTCCTCCAACTTCGCATGGCAATTACAAAACTTTTGTTAGTTCAGATCTTGCCTCTTGCGATTTTATTTTCGTTCGCATTGAACGTTTAAAACGTTCATTTACTCCTTTATATGAAGGACCGTTTAAAGTTTTATCTCGTTCAGATAAGTTATTTACCTTTAAGAAAGGAGCCAAAGTCATAACTGTCAATATTGATAGGGTTAAACCGGCTTTTGTATTAGTTGACAGATGTGACACTTTGCCTACCCCGATTAAAAAAGTACGTTTTGCAATCGACACGTTGATTGGTTGACTATTTTCTTTTTTAACGAGGGGGTGTATATAGCGACTATAACGACTCACTCACTTCCAAAAGCGAGAAGTTTCCATTGAGTCGCTAAGAAACAAAAAGCAAAACTCGATCCATAATGGAGAAGTTTCCATGGAGTCGCTAAGAAAAATAAAAACATTCGATATAAAAATATAATATCAATATACTTAAAAAATACTAATATCACATTCAAAATTCATCGGGAAAATTCTTCTTTTCATAAAATGGTCAATTTATAATGGTAGTTGATATATTGAATCTCTTCTTGTATATATTTATCACGTTGGACATAAAATGATCACTTCTGGCATATATTTATGACGTTGGACATAAAATTTTCACTTCTGGCATATATTTATCACGTTGGACATAAAATGATCACGTCGGGCATAAAATTATCACGTCGGGCATAAAATTATCACGTCGGGGTCACCAAATTTATAGCGTTATCGCTATAAATAAAATTAAAATGGAAGTAAATATACTTATATTGTTTTTAATACATGTTCATGTTTTATGTGATATTAGTATTTTTTAAGTATATTGATATTATATTTTTATATCGAATGTTTTTATTTTTCTTAGCGACTCCATGGAAACTTCTCCATTATGGATCGAGTTTTGCTTTTTGTTTCTTAGCGACTCAATGGAAACTTCTCGCTTTTGGAAGTGAGTGAGTCGCTATAGTCGCTATAAGAGCCTACTCTAAATTCCAAAAGGAGGAGAGAACATTCTGGAGCTCTTATTTTTAGTTATATAAAGGAATGGAGAAGTCCAGTTAGAACAGTTTAGTTCAGATAGTGAATTGGGAAGCATTAAGAACAAGTAAGCAAAGTGATCAAGTGACTGAAGTAGTAAATGATAGTACATAGTGTAATATTAGTAAAGTAATTAATTGTTGTAATTAGTACTTATGTCAATAAATTAGTGTTAAGTGTTACCTTGGTGTTATAATTTCCGAATCCATGATACATGGTGTTTACAAAAACCCGTAACAATATTATCCATATACAGGATGGTCCATTTAAATTGAACCAGTAAAATAGTTTGAAAACAACGAATTTTCGATAATGATGTTTCAAATAAGAGATTTTTGATTTCCATGCACAAACTAAATGACATTATTTCTCTTTGATTTGGTGGGCGTGTCTAAGGTCATTTCAAGGTTTTCAATTTTTTAAATTGATATCTTATTTTTCACTAGATCATCATATTCTATAGAAAAATCATTTTTTCATCCGACTTCGATTTTGTAAAACTAACTAACAGACTAACCAGAGCTCCTTTTACAAGTAATTCTTTGAAAGAAAAATAAAAAATAGCCTATTACAATATTGAAACGGGGTATGTTTGTTTTTTTTTGCGTAGAATAATGTTACTGAATAAATTGAATACCAACAGTTGTAAAAAAATCTGAAATAATTCTTCAAGTTAATCTCTAGCACTTCTAGCACAATTTCGAATTAAACGTCGTGAGTCAAAAAACCTCTAATTATTTTGTTTACAATCTCTTGAAAAATTAGTTAGGTAAAAAAATGTTTCAGACAAAAGTTATTAAGGTTATTTCTTATAAAATCACTGGTTATTTCTTATAGAATAAGATGTCACAATAATAAAAATTACTGCGAAATTCGAAAAAAACAAATTAAAATGACGTTGAAAACGTCCACCAAACTGAAAAAATGTCATTATATTCGTTTCTCGAAACCATGCAACTTTTTTATGAAACTTTTTTTAACAAACGAATTTAAATGATAATGAGTTATTTTACTCTCAATATAAATGAACCACCCAGTATATTAGGAACGTCAATATTTAAAAATAGATTATCGTTTTAAACTTTTCTTTGGGGCTTCTTTGATGTAAGTTTATTCAAGTAGAAATCCAGAATATGTAAAAGAATGTCTAACATCAAGGCAATTGATGTTATATATTAATATTAATCTGACATTTAAATCCGTTTAATATTCATCAACAAAAAACTGCAAAATTTCAATGTTGCTCTGCGTATTTTTCTATAAACTTGAATATTACGAAATGACCATTTATTTACTACATACTATGTAAAATGAACAATTAAAATATACCTCCTTATAGTAGTATAAGTATTTTTGTCGTGAACATTCGTAAAAATGCAAGTTTTTTCTTCCTTTTTAGGGTAGCTTTATTCGTTTCTTGGTGGCGTGAAAGAACGTTTATATGATCTTTACCTTTTGTGCTGTATACAGTATACTGTATATCTGATTTGGTGGATACACAATGACATATCACACAATAATAAATGTTATATTCTGTTATATTCTACGTCGAAGGAAGTTAACAGGGAAGATATCAGAAAGCTTACTTTGAGCGTGGGGCGACGATATCAAGCTGTTTTTAGTGTTAGAGGTGAAAATATGCATGGGAATCATTTATGTTATTTTTCCAGTATGTTAATTTTTCATATTTTCTTTATCTTCGATACACAAAATTGTTTGATGAACAATTTATTTTGATGAAGGTAACTTAAGCATTTTTAACATTTTAACTGCCATGCGCGTCATTTCGGCGCACATAACTTCTGCACTGAACGCCGCGTGCGTCGTATCGACGCACAGATAAAATAATAGTTTCAGTAGAGATTACATATAGATAGGTACCAATTTGGTCCGAATTAGAGAAAAAAAATTTGGCCTGGCAGTTAAAATGTTAAAAAATTAAAAAAGTGTTCTTTCAAAAACTTATTGTTTCACGTTGCACTTATTATAGGTGTCTGTGGAGCATACCATAGAAGCAAATTGTTAAAATTTCAAATTATGACATTGAAGATAAGGAAAGTATCCTTATTGTAAAAGTTACTTACAGCCAGCGAACTTTCATCGTCGATAACAAATATATGCGACATATGTAACATTGTAAGTGACTTGGATCATATATTACTTCCACATCCAGTGGAAGTATAGTAACGACAAAAAAATTTTTAAAAATTTTTATTGTTCAAATAGGCTTAGAATGTCACGAAACGTCGAGATTTTAAGTTTGAGCGAAAAAAAATTTCTGTCTGTCTGTCGGTCTGTCTGTAACTTTTTTTTTTGTGCACACGTTTACTCTGGAACCGTTTGAGATATTGACTTTAAAGAGATCTAGAACTAGATTATATTTTCATCTTGTTCCGTCGAAGGGTGGGGGGTAAATTGGTGGAAATTTCGTAAATAGGTAAATCAAGCAGGTAAGAGCCCATAAAATTGGTATTTACTATATACAAAAGAAGCTAAGGTCTCAAAAAAAATTTTGGCATTAGCCACCCCCATTACCACCCCCACCTCATTATTAAAGGGGATGAAAAAAAATGTGATTTAGTGTGTGTACAAGAACCAGAAACCTCAAAATATTTTTTACTTCATCCACCCCCCCACTACCACCCCCTATCACCATCCCCACCCCACTACCGATGTGAGGTATCGTTTTATGGGGTAGAGGATTTCAAATATTATATTATTAAAGTTCCATAAGCGATTATTTCCACATACAAAATTTTTTCGTAATGAGTGACTTGGATAGAAAATCTGGATGTGGAAGTAGGGATTCCTTGGACAGCGGTTTTTTTAACTGCAATAGACCTACTGATGCGACTAATCAATTGTATAATGATCTATTAAAATTTAACATCTTATATTTGTTATGCCTCCATAAAATCGATATTCTACACTGTCTTATATTATTCCTACACGGCGTAAAAATTTAGGTTAGAGTTGTTATTCCTTTGTTTAAACTTCTGCTACTAATACGTGGCATTACCAGTGTTGTGAAAATATAAAAATGCCTCGAGAGGTCCCTAGGCGAGAAGTGTGTATCTCTGTTACTTCCCCAATTGTGTTCTAATATAATTCACGTTAGAATTAGGTTTAGCTATTTACCGCTATAAGACAGTCTCTGGCAGCATGGGCTATGTCCTAATGCCAAAAAAAAAACAGGAGTTTCCTGAAGCTTTACCGGGAATATGTGGCGCTACGATCAACAAAAGCAACTACTCGTTGTTTGTTTTTGTACTAGAGAAACGTAAAATGCACTTGTCAAGTGAGTATAAATACAATCGGAAAAATGACCCATTAAAATTGCAAAATATATAAAATTATCTGACACAAAATCTTTTACTGATTATTGTTTTCAGAGGTCCTCTGCCACTATTTTGGCAGAACCAGGAGCTTTAAATACCACGGAGGGTGGAGCTCCACCACTGTGGTCTAAGGTTACACTGAGAATTCAGTCAACTGCAAAATCGATATGGCATATTGATTGCAAAGAAAATCTTTTCTGAAATAAGTAACAGAAGCACTAAGCTGCCTTAAAAACGCTCAAAAATAGTAGAATCAGAGCTCGTTTGTGGAGAAACATCAGAACTCCAGGAACCCAGTTCTTGAAATCATAAAAATAGATATTCTTGAAATATTTACGTTATTTTCTCAGGATCTTGTGTTACTAAGTACAAGTGTATTCTTGGAAAAATTTGTAAAATATATTTCTCTTAATATTAATGGCAAAAACTTTCGATTGTTTTTGACGAAAATAAATTTTACTTTTAGGTTATATATACAGTTTGTTACGACACTTGTGAAGAGATACAATTTAGTTAATAATATGTTATTTGTTTTGTTTTGTAGAAAAGATATAATTGGCATTTATTTAAGGATAATTTTCACCTTCAAGCGATAATTTTACAAAATTTATAAGATGTTGAGGTTGCAATGATACATGAAAGGCGGCATTTTATTAGGAATCGAAATCCATTTGATATGAGTGACAAGCTGTTTATTAAATATTTGAGACTCACCCTAGCAAAGTATCTAATAGAAAACCTCGACAGCTTTATGATTGCACCCACTAGGACATCTTCTATTTGAAAAAATACTAAGGTGCTGATAGCATTAATTTATTTGGGAACTGGTAGTCACCAAACTTCTGTTGAAGCAATGTTCATTGGTCTTTAGTTCAAGTATTGAGAGATGCAATGAACTCTTCAAAATAAAACTTCGTTCTGTATTGAAACATAGAGTACTTAATTTTGCCTCCACAAAGTTAATGCATGTGCATTGAAAATAGTGTTTCTGATCCAGAGAGGGAAGAAAGAGATGAGGAATTAGATTTTGAACTATTCGAAGATGATGTTAATGCTATACCAGCCGAACCAGTACCTACAAAGCGAAATCCAGATTTAGTTGCTGGAGAGAGAATACAATTCAGTTACTTATTTTTCCTTTTGATTTTTTTTTATCAGTGTTACCAATGATAGATATACAAAGACTAAAAACTTATAATTTGACTTACGTTCTACCGCCGTTTTCATCGGAATTTGATTCCTACAAGGTTCAAGAATGATAATTTTCTTAACTTGTCGATTTGCATGAGAATTTTATCAAGAGAAAATTTTCTCAGAAGAAATAATACCTACAATTTCAAGCAGTCTGACAAATTGTACCTTAATGTTGTTATTAACAACAAAAATTGAATAAAAAATTAAAACTTAACATTTTTGCTCCTTTTATTTAGAATAAATCGGAAGAAAATCAGATTATCATCCAAGGCAACAAGCGGATTTTTTTCCGATTAATAATAAAAAAACGTTAACTTTGAGTTGAGTTGTCAAAAGAAGTCACAAAACGTCACTTTTTATACACGTAGAAATAATTTATTGCAGACCGACATTATCTGAGTAATTTTAAGGATCATAAGAATATTGATTTTTTCATAATTTGTTAGTTTCGAAGCGAAGCGTTCTTTCTCAGCTTAAAATGTTCTAAAGCCACAAAAGGTTTAACAAACACGTCTTCCATCTGATAACTTATATCCAAGTCTACTTTCGCTCGCCGATTATTTTTTCTTATTTCAGTTTCAGATTTTATTGGCACTCTAACTTATTTTATCAGTAAGGCTGAAACATTATGGATACGCCGCTACTCTTTTACACTGCCACTTGCAAAAAAAAACATCGAATTGGATTTCACTTCTTCAAGTCATCGTTCAGGTTCGACTCGACGAGAACGGGAGAATTCAGATGGGATATATCCATTCCATTTGAGACTAGCCCCATCCAGAAATTCATGCCTGGAGACTATAATCCTACTGAAACTGCCACCGAGACGTGATCCAGTGAAACCCTCGAAAGAAGGCAATGTATTCCTTGTTATAACCATTATTCATGGTATTTCAATAGGCTCTTAGTACAGATTGTAAAATTTAAAAAGGTACACTTTTTGTAAACCAAATAACTACTAATTTCTTGTTAGTGTTTTCAAGTTAAGTTTCTATGGGATTTATCACAATACAATATAAAATGAGTAGATCTTTTACTTTATTTTCAACAGTAGTTATACAGGGATTCCAGAACTAACGACTGTTCTCTCGGTCATCAATTTACTATAACAGTATAAATAAATTAAATGTCCGACATAATGAAGTGAAATTAGGACTAAAGACATTTAAAATGTGAATTGTCTGATTAGGGCAGTTTCTTTGTATTAACATATTCAGGGGGTCAAGTTATGTACTGTGATGATTACTAGGGAAAGATGAGAGAGACACACTAGCAGATAGTGCATTTCCTAGGAAAATTTTGTAGTAGTATTGACAAGTTGTCAATAAAATATATTTAGAAAATTTATAAGTGGTATTATTGATATCTAATACCAACGACAAGAATGATTTTCGGCGGCCTGTACTTCTAGATCCACATCATCCTCTAGTCACCCGATTGTTAAAACATCATAATAATTTACCATTAGCTGGCTGGTGGGAGCGGCTAGTACATTAAGTGAAGGAATTACTGCGTAAAGTACCTAAAAGGTTCTGCCTTTCGTACGAAGAGCTGTGCATCACACTTTGTGATTGGGAATATCAGTAGATGTTACAAAACCGATTACGTTGACACCCAATATATTTCTTCATGAAGAGGAGAGTGGCGTTCCTGATGCCGATCATATTAATACCACTAATTTACGAAAAAGACTCAGATATAATGGCAAAAATTAAGAAATAGCTTACGTCGTCTATTCCGCGTGGAATATTTGGGTCAGTTGTAAAGGTCAATAGAAAGGGCCCTAGACAGTAAAGAAACTGCCAAATTAAACTTCAATACACATCTAGATAAAGTGACTACCTAAGGCTACGAGGGACTTATGGGCCAGCAGAAGAATGGTAGGTAAAAACTGTACCAAAGGGTGCCAATAATAACCTATGCCTCCCTGATCTGATGGCATAAAGCCGGAAAAGGGGAGGCAATGAGAAAACCAAGGAAAGTACAAAGACTGGCATGTCAGACATAATGGGAGCAATGTCAATAACGCCTGGAAGCACTAATTTGCCTGCCTCCACTACATTTAGTTGTGGAGAGTGAGTCACTGTTAGCGGCGTACATGCTGAAAACAAACGGACATGGGACCATTCCAAGAATAGGATACCATACCGAAATATTCCAACAAATAGGAAAAAATCGACTACCAGAAATACAGTCAGATATAATCAGCACAAGCCACAACTTCACAAAGACCAGATTATACATACCCGATAGGGAAGGGGAAGGAACAAGGTAACTGCGAAGACATCCAAATGATTTCATATGGTATACTGACGGTTCAAAAACGTCAAGAAGTACTGGAGCAGGTGTTACGGGGGACCAACCAGGGACAGATATTAGTCTGAACCTAGGCAGTACTATAACGGTGTTCCAAACAGAAGTCGCAGCTATAGAAATCTGTGCATAAGAAATGATTGGAGGTCGTATACTGACAAAAGAATTCGCATCATCACTGAGAGTCAAGCCGCTCTCAAAGCTCTTAATGCAGTAGAGATACGTTTTAAAGCGGTAAGAGACTGCCTTGAATCCTTGGCGAAACTGGCGGAACACAACAGTATACCACTGGAGTGGGACTGGAGAGGACACCAGGGTAATGAAGACACCAAAAAAGCAGGAGAAACAAGAGCCTTGATGGGACCCGATCCATCCTGCGGGATATCATACAATACCGCAAGAGGACTGGTAAAGGAACTATTGAGTCAGAAACATAACTTGCATTGGACCGGGGCGTTGGGGATGAGACAGTCACGGATGTTCATCACTGGCGGGCCATCCAAGACAAAGACCAACTAATTGCTAAAGCTGGGCAGAAAACAGCTGAGATGTGCAGTGGGAATCCTAACAGGACACTGCACACTGAATAGACACCTAACCAACATGGGTATGAAGGACAATCCAGAATGCAGGATGTGTGGTGAGGATGAGGAAACTCCTCACCACATACTATGTGAATGCCCAAGGTAAGATGTTAGGTGGGTATGGGATCGGACCTATACGAGATAACCGAGTGCAGCAACGTAGTGCGCGGTGAGGACTTGGATGGGTGATCGCTCGCTCCAGATCGGACTTTCTAAGGGGGCACCGCGTAGCGAAACAACAGTTGCTAGGGCTATACAGGGTGAGCAACAAGCCGAGGAGGCTGCAGTGCCCCCAGAGTAGTATACAGGCGAGCCCGGGAGGAGGGGGCTTTGGTCAGTAAGAGTCTGACGCTTCATCGGAAGCCCATAGAATGCCCAGTCTTGGTGGCTGGGAGATTTTCATACTTCAGGGGACCAACCGTGACCCAAGAAGAAATAGCCAGAACTCACATTGGCCGTACACTCCTTTTGGAGAGGAACAAGATTAATGGGATAACGAGACTATGGGGTACATTAAGCTTAAGCTTCAGTCGGCGGGGTTTCTGGCACCGCAACCCGTAAGGAAAAATCACTTATAAATAATCTCGCTAAAATTTTGAACAATGACTAAAAACATGGATTGTGGCTTACTTAGAAAGAAACAGATAGCAATAAAAATTTAGGGAAAACTTAAATACTGATAAAGCAATACAAAATTTAATAAGTACTGTGTTGAATCACTCTATTGCAATCCTCTTAGATTTACAAAAAGCCTTCGAAGCGGTTTCTCATAAGAAATTAATCGAGAAACTTGGGCATATTGGTGTTAGAGGAAAACAATTGGAACTTTTTGAAAATTACTCACATAACAGAATGCAAGCCGTTAAAATTGGAAGCAATGTTAGTGATTTTAAAATAATAAATAAACACAGGCGTTCCCCAGGGGACAGTCCTGGGTCCAATATTATTTCTAATTTATTTAAATAATTTATTAAAGCAAATGTCCCCACTATATCATTTGCTGATGATACCATTATTATATGCACAGGAAAACCTGGAAAGAAACATATCGCCAAAGAAACAGTGGTTAGATGAAAATCTATTATCGTATGTAATATCACTAGTGCTTAAAATTTTGTTGAAAATTTTTTCGAAAGCGTTTCTGCCTAGTAATATAAAGAGTGAAAATTGGCAGTTTATTATCTGATTAAATCCCGACCGCTTTTGCGAAAGGGATTTAATCTTTGATAATAAACTGCCAATTTGCACGAGTTATATTAACTTTTTGCAACTTACCTTGAGAAAAAATTTATAGATAAAATTTAAAAGCACGAGTGGTATTTGGGGAGAATATTTCACGAATAAATAATTCATTAAGTATATCTCTAATATTATGTTTTGTAATTAATTGCTTTCAGACGTTTTCTTGTCACTTTTTAGAGTTTACAGGCCTTTATTTTCAATTTCATCATTTACGTCAAAAATGTAGTTCCAAAACGACTCATCTAATAAAAAATAAAGTAGGTATAAATGATGTAATGGCAATGATAATCAAGATACGTTAAACCATAGGTATTGTAACTTATAGACTGGTATTCCTAACAAAGTCCTCTAGTACGCTTGGACCAATCAGAGTACAAGTAAAGCCAGACAATATTGCATTTTACCAATCTCTCGCTTTTACGTTACATGAAATGGTAATGGTAGCGCCATCTAGTAACGCTAGCTTAACTTAACTTAACTTTAGTAAACATTGAATTTTTCGAGAATTATTATATTAAAGTGTTTATTAATATATATATTTATGTATTTAATCCTTATTTAAGAAGTTTAATAATTAAGTTAAGGTATGCTTGTCTAAGTAGAGTGAACTTTAAGTACAACTAATTATAACATATAGTGCTATTAGTGCAGCGTTTTGTGATGAATTACCATACGTAAGTACATTTGTGTATTTAACATGAAATAATTTATTTGTTTGCTTCGTATGCATTTGTATTTAATTTTAGTTGTGAAAATTGTTTTGTAATTACGTTAGGTATTATAAGTCATTGAAAGCTGTGTATCACTTGTATCTGGAACCTACAATAATGGTTCAGAATTCGCTTTGAAATTGAAAGTTGTCAACTTATGTGGTGTTTTTAGTATTGTATTATATTACTACGTATAAAATACAATACTACAATATACGTTAACAATTAGTAATAAGCTAGAGAAGATATTTATAGATAAAATTTAAAAGCCCGAGTTGCCCTATTTGCCGAAAACATTTCACGAAACAAAACGTCAAAAAATTATCGCAATATTTGCCGCTGCAGCTACACAAAAAATTAGAGCGATAATTTTTGCATGTTGGTACTGTCAAAAGCCGATCTAGGTTGGACCACTAATAATGACGTTTGATTGGTGCAATGTGAAAAAACGGGCTCTCATTAGCTATAGCGTTAATGAGTGAAATAATCGCACAAACATGTACAGTTGGTACAGTAATTATTCATGTTTTCTCAATCTGTATATGTATCTGGTGAATATAAAATAGTCAATATAATGTAAGGTAAGCAACAAATAATTACTCAATAAATTGGTACGCTTAACATTCCAAACTATGAATGAATATTTCTAAAACATTTATAGCTCAGTTTTTCTTTCCTAGATAAAAGATCTATACTACTCCAACTACCACCCTGTTTAATGTACTGTAAAATATGACTTATTACTTCTACTCATCATACGATCTAATTCAAGGGAAACTTTAGAGTGCCGTTATTCTCATTTCGACGATTTTCAGCACCAACCACTATGGTCTGATAAGAGACAAAGTTTCGCTGACGCAATTCATTTATACTCAATTCGATTAGCAAGTTTCCAAACTTCATTGTTATTTTACTTAGTTGTCTACGAGATTGACTTGAAATTTAATCTTCATTGTTAATTAGTTAGTAAAATTAATCAAAAGGCAATTCTCGTTATCCTAGAAATTACAAATTCGCATACTCTCATATCTTGATATTTTACATATTTCATAGAAAAGTATTTCACTAAATCTCAAATACATGTTTATTATTTTCCCAGTAAATATATTACTACAGTCTGCAGGCATTTATTTTTTCTAAGAAAATGCATTTCATTCCATGCCGATTTGATGGCTCTTAGAGAGGGAGGAATCTAACCCGAGTGTGTATGTAAATTTCTGATCTCTGTTGTCCAGTGGAAATGCCTCCATCTTGAAAAAATGGTTGGGTTTTATTTTTGAAATATCTCGCTTCCTGTCAGATATATAGTTTTATAGAGCTTGACATTCTGTATAATTTTGATCCTTTTACTTTTTTTTTGTAGGATTAATGTTTTACGATTTAAATGTCGAGAAAGGTAAAAGTGAAGGGGTTGACGTCTTTAGTAAGTCTTACATTAAAAGTAGGTAATAATGAAAAAATGAATAAATGCCAAACACAATTTTTTCAGTGAATATTAATATTGATACTCTTACAGAGCTGCAAAGGTCGTCAGGTAGACGTGGAACTTTAAAAATGTTTCCAGTAATTTACAATTAATTACATCAGGGTGAATAGTATTCCAATAAAACTCTTTTCCACACTACCATAGAGGTGGAGTCCAAGGCGTATTTTTCCCCAAGAGGCATATTCCACACTCTGTCCTCATAATAACATATTAACTCTTTTTTTAATGTTATTATATGCTGTATTTTTTGGATGGTCCTGATTGAATCTCATCCATTTCTTCCTCGACACAATCCTTAATGGCCATTTCTTCATTTTGAATATGCCCAGTGTTCGCTTTATAGGTTTCTTCTATCACTGCAGTGTCTTCTTCGCCGCTTTCGTTTTCCTCAAACACGTTCAGGGTGTAGTAAGAAAATCAATATTATAAAGAATATCAAGCTCTACTAAACTTAAAAAAAAGAAACTCAATCATTTCTTCCAGATGGTGGCGTTTCCACCGGAATAACGGAGATCAAAAATTTGCATACACCCTCGGTATAGACCCTCCTGCAAGCCCTAAAATTGGCATGTAATTAAATTCATTTTCATTACCACTAATTATTTCGGGACATACAGACTGGCATATATGTTATCAATAATAATAGATGTAATAAAGTTTTGCTAAATTTTCTACTACAAACAACTCAATCCGGTGATACAAATTAATAATTTATGAATATCCAAATTGTAAGCAAATAATCCAAATCCAGTAACCTTGTCATCTAAAAGGGGGGGTGGGGTTAGGTATCTATGGCTTTTTAATATGTGGTATAGGATTAAAAATCAATGTTAAATCCAAGTTTACGGCCTCGGCAGACCTCCGGGTCTTGGTCAAAAATCCAAAAACACTGCGAGATTTTTGTTGATTTTGGCACCTAAAGCCTACTTTTTTGTAAAAACAATTCAGTACTTTTAAAAGTAGACTAAACTTGCTACAAATTGGTACCAGTGCGGACTCTGTAGATCAAATAATATCTGTGATACAGCTGTTCAAAGTTTTCATATTTAAAAGCCGCGCCGGTTGAGTGACGTATTCACAGTTTCTCGTTTCGTTAAGATCCAAAAACATAGGATGTCGAATGCCAGATTTTCTGTAAGTTAGATGTGTTTCATATGTAAGGAGAGTTTGAGTGAAGGTGAAGTTGTGATAAGAAAACAAAGAAGAAAAGTCGTCTAGTGTTTCATTGAAAAATCGGGAAAACGAACGTTTATTAAAAATTTTGAGTGAGATTTCCGTGCATCTTGCATGCCAAAAGAGGTACAATAACCCCAAATTGATTACATCAGCTATTAGGAGAAACAGGTATGAAGTCAGTGAGAGCTACAAGAGCTTCCTCTGAATCTTTTAACTTTAAAGAACCCTGTTTTTATGCGGGGAACAAATAACTCAAGAAATTAATGAGGCCCAAAAAAAAATAATAGAGAAAAAGAAATACTGATCATTGTTGAGAAGATGTCTCTGAATACAACCATCTTACCAGCAGCTGAAAATCGAGGTGACGAATGGGTTCTGAAAATTAAAGAGCGTATTTATGAGAACACTGATTTGGTTGCACTCGATGCAAGATATCAGCGGATTTGTCAGTGGAGCTATATGGATAATCTCTCCTGGGCTCAAGAAGAAGAAGAAAAGGAGATAAGAGAGAACAGCGACACAGACGACACGGATGACACTCCCGGACCGTCCAAAAGAGCCCAAAAGTTGGTTAAAAAATATAAGATCTGTTTATACTTAACTGATTTTTTTTTTTTAATTTTTTTTTTTTTAATAATATTCCTTCCTCTTTTCCGATCCATTCAATATTATAGTACTATATATTGGGAGGGGGTATTTTTGGCCCCCCTCTGACCCCCATTTGGGGCTTGGGCTCGGGGTGAAATGAATTTTCTGAACATAGTTATAGTAATAGTACGTATTTCACAGATGTTTAAGTTAAAAATTGTTAAAAATGTCGAAATATGAAAACTTTGCAAAACTTTGAACAGCTGTATCTCGGATACTATTTGATCTACAGAGTGCGCTTTAGTACTAATTTGTAGCAAATTTAGTCTACTTTTAATTAATACTAAATTGTTTTTATCAAAAAAGTAGGCCTTAGGTGCCAAAATCGACAAAAACTGATGTAAGGTATTTAAACATTTCGAAAGAATCAAGTCATCGACTATTGAAAGATAATAAGGTTTCTAATAGGGATTGCAATTTACCGGAAGTTTTAATAACCGGTAAATCGGTAAATAAAAATGTAAATAACCGGTTAACCGGTATTTACCGGTAATTTTTAAAATGAATGATTAGGGTGGCGAAAATAGCAATTACCTTTTTTGATGTACAAAATTATCTAAATTTAACAAAAAACATTTTTATATACGTATATTTAATATAATGAACAAACAAAAGGTTTTTTATCAAAAGGAAAAAATTTAAATTAAATAAATTTAAATAAATAATTATTCTGTAAATAACAAAAATATCAACTTAAATAACAAAAATTATAAACATAAACTCAAATAGCGCATTTACTGAATACCTAATCTAAAAATACAATATTTTTTAAAAATAGCCGGTTAAAAGGGTTAGTTTTTCAAAGCTATATCTGTTAGTCGTCTGATATTTGTGCATAGAATACCATCAGCTGAAGATGCCCTTCCTCGATCGATATTGGTTGGTCGATAAGTTAAAAAAAATTGGTAATAACATACTTCTAAATGTATTCCACGGATATTTGCGGCAGCGAAATATTCAATTTCCTGTCGCAAGATATTGTCAATGTCTCTCTTGTATTTCATAGGGCTTGGTGTGTGGATTTTACTTTTTATAATTTATTTATTTATTTATTTATTTATTTATTTATTTATTTATTTATTTATTTATTTATTTATTTATTTATTTATTTATTTATTTATTTATTTATTTACGTATAAATACATTTACATATTGTGATACTAATCCTAAAAACTTGACAACTAAAATAAACATGAAGAGCAAATGCGAAATACAAAGATAAGATTAAAAACTGATTAACGACAATTACTGCGGTATAGCGCGTTTAGCCTGGTTTTTAAAACCACCAAGAGATTTTCTCAATAAGTCAAGTTCAATGCAGTATTTGTTGTAGTGTTTGGAAAAACCGGGAAAAGAAAAAACCGGTTCGAAACCGGTCTATTTAGAAAAAAAACGGTTTTAAACCGGTTTAAATCGTTTATAAGATTCAATAAAAATCATAGTTTTTGCAGAATTTTAAGCCAGTCGACTTATTTTTACGGATTAAAAATGAGTAATTAATAGATAGCCAGAATCTCTATGTCTATGTGTGTATTTTGGCTTATTAATATCTGAATACTATATGAAAACAATATAATAATATGCACAACATACGTTCAAATATTACGTTATATTGCCCAATCCGTATAAAGTTACAAGATTGCCTAATATAAATAGAAATTCAATCAATCAATTTGCGGTATAATGACGTCAGATATAACTATAAAATGTAATATTTATGTTGATCGGTATAATTTACTAAAAAAACCGGTTTTTTATTGAAAAAATCGGTTCTGTTCGGTTTTCAAAAAAACCGGTTCGAAACCGGTTTAAAACCGGTTTTTTCCTAACACTAATTTGTTGACTGTTGAACTTATTCTATTCACCGGACTGAACATAGCGTAAGTTGTTCGACAATAAGGTACATAAGGTAGACAGAATGGATATATTTCTAGTGTTAAAAGATGATACATTAAAACGCATAGACTCCAAGCAATCAGGAGAACTGATGCAGTTATTGATAATTTTGAAGGCGAAACAAACATCGTAATATTGGCGCCTGCTATATAAGGAAGTAATTCCCAAATATGATTTTGCTTCCTCACAGGTTAAGAATATACCCTCATGCTCAGTTTATAGCACATAAATCGGACAAATTTGTTTTGTACAGATTCAAGTCTGTTGATAATATTATTTATTTATTATTTATTTATTGTTAAAAGTGCTCAGTGTTGGAACAGTCACTATGTATTTAGTGAATACTAGTCACTGACATAAATAGAAACGTTGAATACGTGACATATCGTAAGTTAAGAATTTACCGAAATAACCGGTAAAAAATTAAAATAACCGGTAATTATCATCATGTGTTTTTTGTCCTGATAACCGGTTAACCGGTTATCCGGTTAACCGGTATTGCAATCCCTAGTTTCTAACTTTACCAGATCATATTATAATCCACGCAGATGATAATAAATATGTAAAGGTATTAAATAAAATTTTCTGTTCTTGCATTTTTTAGTTACTTTTTCTGTTGGATGACCACACTGTATATTTGTTTAAACAAATTCTTCCTGGCAATAGTCACAACAACATATCAAATCGTTTCCTAATTAATTCTTGTTAAGAGTTACTAAACCGAATATTTTTCATTAAAAGTATATTCGGTTTCTTCCTCGGTAATATTGTCAATCACATTCCAAATATTATTTTTACCATCGTTTCCTAATTAATTATTTTTTGGAATGACCTGTATATTTTTGCTAAAAGTATAGCAGATATTCTCCTTGAGTTGTGTTAACTTTATGCTATATATTATTGTCCTTCTTCGCGTTATTTTATTAACTGTTTCTTTAAGGGTGTCTACCCTGAATATTTTTATTAAAAGTACAGCAGGTTTTTTCTTTGACAGTTGTGTTAACTACATGCCAAATATTATTGTTCTCCACCACATATATTTTTTTAGGGTGTCCATCCTGAATATTTTCACTAAAAGTATATCCTATTTCATCGTTAGCAATAAGATCTTAATTTTCGAAATTCACATAGTCTGAAACATGAAAATCAGAAAAAATCCTGGAGAGTAATTTTTTCAAGATTACAATACTTCACTTTGGTAAGTAAAAATAGAAAGTTTCTGTAAAAGAATTCTAGCTGGAATTGAATTAGATGATACCATATTAAATACTTTGATGGACTGGTGAATCTGCGAACGGTTGTTCATGGACTAGGAAAAATCAAGAGATTTAATGATCCAACTGTCAAGTGAATTTTTAATGAAAAAGTAATTAGTCTTATATTTATGAACAATAATTCCACCAGAACCGTTATTTACAATTATTAAACAATGATGAAATATTTTTTAAAAATACTTCCACTTCAAACCTATCCAAATATTACTTCGCATCAAGATAGTTATTCGATACATAGTATTGGTGCTGTTCATGAATACTTAAATAACCATTAATTGACCACCAAGGAGTCTAGATCGCAACTGTAGTTTTGCTTGTTTGAATATTTAAAAAGCAAAATGTATAAAAATTGCTCCTTAAATGTAGACGAAATTAAACAGGCTCATAGAAGAAATTGAAAATATATATCAAAATATCTGTGTTTTCAGAAAACTAATGTCATAAAAAGATTCAACTTATGTGTATAGAAATAAATTTACTTCCTTATTTCGTGTTGATTTTAAGAGATTATTTTGTATAAAAAGAAAACTAAAAAAACACTGTTTTATAAATACTGCACTAAAAAGCAAAAAATAATCATCAAACCTGTAAGGGCCTTAGTATAAGCCGTGTTTGAATATAAGTATAATATACAAACGGCTTGACCGATTTTTATGAAATTTTTGTGGTATATTTGGTAGGTCTGAGAATAGGTCGTAGGCTATTTTTTATAGGTGACAAGGGTGGCTCTATCCAGAAATTTTCTTTTTATTTTTTGGACAAAAATTTATAATTTATATGGCAAAACAACGTTTGCTGGGTCAGCTAGTAATATATAAAATATAGCGTTAAATAAAATATGAAATAAATATATAAATAAAATATTATAAAATACAATAATCATAAAAACTGTTTTATGTGGAGATAACAAGGCACAAAATAAAATAGAAAACGGTAATCGTATAATACATTGAAAATCAAAAAGCCTGGTTCTATACAGAGAAACTTTACCCCATGTTAATATCAATTTGTTTGTTTCGATTGGAGTTATTATAAATTCATCTACAGAATAATAACAGCGTTGAATCAGAATATTGTTTACAGTATTTTGAAGTGATTTAAATTTAACAATATTATGTTATTCAACAACATATAATAAATGTTTACTATATTATTACATATTATTAAATATTTAATGTTATAAAAACTCCAAATTGAAATTGATTTCTGATTGTTATTGTTGAGAATAAGTATGAACTTGCAGTATATACATTGCTGGATTGAAGGAAAATTAATAGAAATAAAATAAATATGTGCATATGGAATGTATTTTAGAAAAAGAAGTGAAAAATTTCAATCTAATTAAGGTTTTAATACTGTATAATTCCGAGCTAAAATATACAGAATGTTTATTTTGAAAATAATTTTTTTCCTATATCTTAATATACAGGGTGGCTACTTTTTATATTGAACAGTATTGCTATCTTGCAAACCATAACAGTTACAAACTCGGTTAAATGGGAGAAAAGTTTCATATTTTGAAGGCCAATAAAATGAGTTGTAGAAATTCAAAATATTTCGATTAGTTCCGGAGATATACGACAAAATCCGAAATAGCTCATTTTCTTTTTTTTTTTACCTAGCGCTGTCACTATAAAAAATATTAAAAAATTTCATTGGAATATTTTATTGTAAATTAACTTTGCTATAACTTACCGTAATCAAATTTTAATTATGACGTTTCGTCTGTTCAGGGGCACCATCAGCTTTATTTTTTTAAATGCGGACCTGTCTTTTTTATTTAAAAATTTTAAAGCATTTGAAATTATCAATTCAGAGCTATGTCATATTTGACAGTTTTACTACGTTTCATCAGAAAAATAATCATCATTAATTTTATTGCATTCGCCCTTTGCAAAACATTTTTTTGTTAAGTAATACAAGGTGTGACTCATCATTTAAAAGCTTATTATTTGCAGAGTGAGCACTAAATAAAAAAATGTATTTCAACTTGTCAATTTTATTTCTTTGAACTACGAATAAAATTTACAAAAAAAACATAATTTAGTGAGTAAACAAGTAAATTTACAAAAGTTGTTCAAAATTTCCATCATTCTCCCGAATGCAAAGTCGCGTTCTCTTAGACTACTGGCTTTCGCAATAATATTTGGGGTAATTTGGTTCAAGGCTTCAACAATTCGATTGCGTAATTCATTGACATCTTGGACCTCGTTGTAGTATACTTTGTTTTTTAAAAAATCCCAAACAAAATAATCCATGGGATTCAAGCGCAAGGTGAGCGAGGTGGCCACCTTACTGGTCCATTGGTTCCTAACCACTTTCTTTGAAAATGCCTGTTTAAAAAATCCTGACAGTATTAGTATTATGAGGGTCACAACCATCTTGCATAAACCATTTTATTTTTCTCCAAATCAGTAACGGCATTTCATCGAATACTTCGAGTACCAAATGGATATAATTTTCACCGTTTAAATTGCCCTCAATGAATTTGGGCCCAATTATAATGTTGTCAATTATGCCACACCACAAATTTACTGAAAATCGTGCCTGAGTGCCGTACTTGATGCGTCAGATGGGGGTTAAGAGTTGAGTAGAAGTGTTTATTTTTCCTGATAAACGTTCCAGAATTTGTAAAGATCGTTTCATCAGACCAAAGAAAATCTATTATTAGTTAATTTTCTCTTAAACCAATTACAGAAGTTTAGTCTGCGGTCTGGGTCACCGCGATGTAATTTCTGTACTGTTTGAAATTAATAGTCTGACATATGTACTTCTTTAATATTTTTTTGAAAGCTGCTGCCAACATTCAGCATTCATTTGCAATATTCCTTGATGAATTTTCTGGGTTTATGTATACTTGAGCCAATACATTAATATCATTTACCGTTTCTCTCAATTGGTGCCTCCATTCCAATTTACAAACACTGCCTATTTGGAATAAATTCTTGGACAGTGTAAATAGTATTTCTTGTCGAATGGTTGTCTGTCAGGATATATATTGGCATATTCTTGGACTGTCCTGTCAACATTTCTGTAATTCTTAATGTAAACATCATACATGTCTTTTTTTTCTTCTACAGAATAACGAACCATACTGAGAAATAAGTATTAAATAATAGTTTGAATTAGAACAGCAATAGCTAACGAAAACAAACGTCATGAATACGATAAACTAAAATCAAACGAAATTTGAAAACTTTTGTTTTTCAAGGCACTGTAGTAAAAAAAGGCTTAAAAAAGTAACGTTTTGTAACAGGCGAAGGTAATAAAATTAATGATGATTATTTTTCTGACGAAACGCAGCAAAATTGTCAAGTGTGACATAGCATTGAAATTACAATTTCAAATACTTTAAAAATTTCAAATAAAAAAAACAGGTCCGTATTTAAAAAAATAAAGCTGATGGTGCCCCTGAACAGACGAAACGTCATAACAAAAATTTGATTACGGTAAGTTATAGCAAAGTTAATTTACAATAAAATATTCCAATGAAATTTTTTAATATTTTTTATAGTGCTAGATAAAAAAAAAGTAAATGAGCTATTTCAGATTTTATCGTATATTTCCGGAACTAATCAAAATATTTTTAATTTCTACAACTCATTTTATTGGCCTTCAAAATATGAAACATTTCTTCCATTTATCCGAGTTTGTAATTGTTATGGTTTAAGAGATAGCAATACTGTTCAATATAAAAAGTAGCCACCCTGTATAACTGCTTTTCTGTTTGCAGATTTAAGTTTCCTTGAGAAAATGGAGTATCCATAGCTTTTCAATTTTTGTAACATCTCAAAAACTAACCATGAAATGAAAGTGCGTTCTTAAATGATCAGTTATATATTATATTTACCTCTTACCCATAAGGTCAGAAATTCTAAATATGAAATTCAAATAAATTTAATACGAAAATTTTTGTGGAATAGAAAAGAGCTTTGGGAACATCAATACCTCATTGAGGTATTGATGGATTTCTACATCTTGTAAATTGTGAAAATTGTGAAATTTTTTTGTTAGAAGTATAGACTCTTATTCTTTTCAAATAACTGGTCCAGCAGAATGAAGTATCCATTTTAAATTCAGTTGTATTTATTAACGGCTAAATTTTTATTCAAAAATTAAACACAAGGTTCTTCAAGAAACACGGAAATTTTATTTTTTAAATATTACATCAATCAAATGACCTCCTCACTGCTGACACCCTTGAAGCCTAGCACGAATGTTATTCATCACCCGCTCCAACATTTCAATTGGGATTGCGTTAATCGCTGTCCGAATATTATATTTTAGTTGTTCCAAAGTTTGCGGTCGATCAAAAAATAATTTTGATTTTAAGTAGCCCCATAAAAAGAAATCACAAGCTGAGAGATCCGTACCGGCTTGATGTCCCCATATTTCGAAATGACATGACCAGGAAGCATTCTTCACAAAATTGTCATAGAATTCCCAGTAGTGAGGAGGTGGCTCCATCCTGCTGAAACCATAATCTTCGAATATCCACACCAACATTAGGAGGTTGTTATTAAAAGTTACTCAATACATGTTAATAACGTTGTGATGTAACAGTAACCGTGGACTACAACCAAGAATGGTGCACTGGCTGTACCAAAGGGTTGTAGTACCAATAATAACCTATGCCTCCCTGATCTGGTGGCATACAGCCGGAAAAGGGGAGGCAATGAGAAAACTACGGAAACTACAAAGACTAGCTTGTCTAGTCATAACGGGAGCAATGTCAACAACGTCTACCGCAGCCACGGAAGCGCTACTTTGCCTATCCCCACTGCAATTAGTAGTGGAGAGTGAGGCACTGTTGGCGGCGTACAGGCTGAAAACAAACGGACATGGGACCATTCCAAGAATAGGATACCATACCGAAATATTCCAACAAATAGGAAAAAATCGACTACTAGATATGCAGTCAGATAGAATAAGCACAAACCGCAACTTCACAAAGACCTTCAGGGTATACATACCCAATAGGAAAGAGGAAGGAACAAGGCAAGAGCGAAGACATCCAAATGATACCATATGGTATACTGACGGATCGAAAACGTCAAGAAGTACTGGAGCAGGTGTTACGGGGGACCAACCAGGGACAGACATCAGTCTGAACCTGGGAAGAACCGCAACGGTGTTCCAAGCAGAAGTCACAGCCATAGAAATCTGTGCACAAGAAATGATACGGAGGTCATATAATGACAAAAGAATCAGCATCATCACTGACAGTCAAGCAGCTCTCAAAGCTCTGAATGCAGTAGAGATACGTTCCAAAACGGTAAAAGACTGCCTTGAATCCCTGGCGAAACTGGCGGAACACAACAGTATACAACTGGAGTGGACGCGAGGACACCAGAGCAATCAAGGCAACGAAAAAGCAGATAAACTGGCCAAAGAAGGTGCAAAAACAGCCTTGATGGGACCCGAGCCATCCTGCGGGATATCATACAACACCGCAAGAGGAATGGTAAAGGAACTATTGAGTCAGAAACATAACTTGTATTGGAACCTCGCGCCGGGGATGAGACAGTCACGTATGATCATCACTGGTTAGCCATCCAAGACGAAGACTAACGAATTGCTAAAGCTGAGCAGAAAACAGTTGAGATGTGCAGTGGGAATCCTAATAGGACACTCTACACTGAACAGACACCTAACCAACATAGGCGTGAAGGATAATCCAGAATGCCGGATGTGTGGTGAGGATGAAGAAACTCCCCACCACATACTATGTGAATGCCCAGCTTTGGTGGCTGGGAGGTTTTCATACTTCGGGGGACTAACCGTGACTCCGGAAGAAATAGCCAGAGCTCCCATTGACCGTATACTCTCCTTTTGGAGAGGAACGGGATTAATGGGATAACGAGGCTATGGGGTACAATAAGCTTAAGCTTCAGTACGGCGGGGCAACCCGTAAGGAAAAAAAAACAGTAACCGCCAAGTCACTTTCCTCAAAGAAGAACGGCTCAAAAATTCCAAAGGTGGATGCTGCACACCACATAGTAACCTTTTTGCTATGAAGTGGTACTTCATGCAATTACAGAGGATTTTCCGCTGCCCAGTAGCGAAAGTTCTATTTGTTAACAAATACGGAAAGATGAAAAAGAGCTTTATCTGACATCAGCAAGCAATCAACGATATTCGGATTTTCAGCAAATAGCCCTTCGACACGTTCGCAAAAATCAACGCGTGTTCCAAAATCTCGAGGCAGAAGTGTTTGTAGGACTTGAATTTTGTAGGGATGGATGTAAGTCTTTCATAATGCGGCGGTAACTACGGTTCAAAATATTAAGTGCTAATTGCTTGTCGTATTGCAGATCATTTAGAATTTTGTAGCACAGCTGCTCTTACTCCTTCAGCATTTTCAAATGTGCGTACAGAGCGAGTTCTTCCTTTTGTTTTTGTTTCTTTTTGGCACATGAAGAAGTACTGCGAAACTTGTGTACCCACTTTTAATTGTTATTCGACTAGGAACTGGATCTCGTGGATTTAAATGAAAGTGACAACGAAATAAACGCTGGGTGATTAAAACAGAATAGTTATTTTACTTCCACATCCAGTGGAAGTATAGTAACGACAAAAAAAATTTAAAAAATTTTTATTGTTCAAATAGGCTTAAAATGTTATGAAACGTCGAGATTTTAAGTTTGAGCGAAAAAAAAATTTTCTGTCGGTCTGTCTGTAACTTTTTTTTGTGCGCACGTTTACTCTGGAACCGTTTAAGGTATTGACTTGAAATTTGGTACACATCTGTACTTTAACGAGATCTAGAACTAGATTATATTTTCATGTTGTTCCGACGAAGGGTTGGGGGGTAAATTGTGGTAAATTTGGGGTAAATGGGTAAATAAAGCAGGTAAGAGTCCATAAAATTGGTATTTAGTATACACAAGAGAAGCTAAGGTCTCAAAAAAATATTTGGCATTACCCACCCCCTTATTAAAGGGGATGAAAAAAAATTGTAATTTAGTGTATGTACAAGAACCAGAAACCTCAAAATATATTTTTTTACTTCATCCACCCCCACTACCACCCCCACCCCAGTACCGATGTGGGGTATCGTTTTGTGGGTTTTTGCGGTAAAATATTTCAAATATTATATTATTAAAGTTCCATTGCAATTATTTCCACATACAAAGTTTTTTCGTTGTGAGTGAATTGGATAGAGAATCTGGATGTGGAAGTAGTGATTCCTTGGGCAGCGCTTTTTAAAATAAGATTCAACCGCAAAAGAACGTTGAACATTTGACCAAAATTCCATATTCACAGCTAAACTGACATCGTAAACGCTTAAATTTCCATTTCCATGGAAGCATGGCGACTTGATTTGAATTTATATCTCATTATATTATGATATGAATTAACTTTGCCGGACCCGTTACTTGCAAAATATGCAATTAAATGCTTTTTTATATTTCTTTCCCACATTTTATTTTATGTCACTTCAACTTTAATAATCATATAGTCGGGATATGAAAATTCATGAACTTCCATACTAGAATATTTTTATTCGTAATTTTTATGCTTAAACTTTTTCAGACCATGATTATGCCTGTCCTTCATATTAAAAAACCACTTTACACGCTGAGGCATTACGCTAACAAACGGAAAACTGCAGGGAGCACATTTGTGCGGAGAATAAATAGCAAGCCATTAAGAATCCACGCTGTTTTAAAAAAATTGAACTGTTAGCAAATATTATCAGTGCAAATATTTGAAAGTGTTTGTAAAGAAAGCCCGTAAAATAGTCTCAAATGAAAGTTACTTTCGGAGAAATATAAATGCAAGAATAATATTTATAAAATACACCACAGCACGTACAGGATGATTCTTAAGTCAGCGGCAGACTTGTTTAAAAAAATTTACACCTCTTTAACTATTATTTATGTACAGGTCTTAGTAGTATCCAAATATTTTACATCATTTTCTGTATAATTCTCTTTTGGAGTAGTTGGTTGATTGCAAGGATACGAAAAAATGTATCCTCAATGAGTACCGATTCGAACAGTACGAGGTTTGTTTAAAGAAACGGGAATTGTCATAACCAACATTTGATGCGTCTCATTTCACCTGTGTTTATTACCATATCCAAACGTAGCTTGACAAAAAAACCAACGAGTTTGGAAATGGAATTAAGTAGTGCTTCTGGTTATCACGACCACTATAGAACCAGCTCCAAATATTACAGATGATAGACATTTATTGATCTTTAAGCCAATTTACATCGGATAGATAAGTCATAAGATAAGTCATCATTCATAAAAATTCATAATTCATAAAAATAAGAAAGCTCCTGAGTAACTGTAACCTAAGCATTGGTACCCGATGGAGAGCCACGAAATGCTACGTGCTCTCTACGTTGCCTTATGGTATGGAAGACATTAAAAACAACAACAATGAAAAAAACTAGAAGCTTTTGAAATGTAGCTGTATAGTCGCATACTGAGAATACCTTGAACTGAAAGAGTGACCAATACGGAGGTACTGAGAAGAATGGATAAAGATCTGGAATTACTCAGAACTGTTAAGAAAAAAAAGCATCCTACCTGGGCCATGTATTTCGGAATGGCAAGTTTGGTTTATTACAACTTATCATGGAGGGAAAGATAAAAGGTAGGAAAGGATTGGGCAGAAAGAAACAATACTGAATAAAAAACTTACACGGATGGTTCCAAATACCAGAAGCTTCAACTATAATTCATGCGGCGCAGAACAGAGAAGCATATCACATGATGGTCGCCAACCTTCGGTAGAAGATAAGTCAGAAAAAAGTATATAATTCAAATTTACCTATATAATTACATAAAAATATAAACCACAAACATTTCATATATTACTTAACAAACAAGATAGTAACACTGGTAACAGAGAGGCTAAAGAGATTAAATTATCGAACAGTTGCATAGGCGATTGCACTGGCAAATGTGTCTATCGGAAAGCTGATTTAAATTGTACAGTACTGTGCAAAAACTGCCATAGAGTTCAATGTTTGAATTCAATTGCTGTTATAGATGGTAATAATACTGAAAAATCCGCTGTTGAAAATACACATTAAGCTGATACAAATTTCATACGAAACAAATTGATGAAGAAAGTTCTCTGTCATACATTTTCATATTATTTTTGTAATATAAAATAAAAATAAGATTAATCAAATTTGAATTAATTAGAATTACAATAATTTATAAACTACCTTACTTAGCTATTAGTAATAAAATGATTTTTTTTTCAATTTTCTTACTAGGAACTCGATATTTATTATATAAAATAATAAAGTAAAAAAAAATAGCGTTAGGAACCGTTTCATGACACGGAATATTTTTTTTATTGCCTTATTTATATTAACGTCCTGGCGAAGTTTAGCTAATGCCAAGAATTTTCATTGAAAAATTACCAAAAGTTTTGAAACGACAGTATAAATTATTCGAGCATTAAATATTACAAAATTTGAAATGATGTATCTTATTTTTAAATAAAAGATAATGATAGGAAATAACTTTGCACAAGATTTTTATTTAAGTAGAAGCGATAAAAATTAAGATATGTTTTGTTTTAATTTTAAATGATTAATAACTTTTTTATTTACTGATCTATTTTGTTCAAAAACAATAGACTTCTTCGTCTAGCTAATTCTAATTTACAGTTCAAATTTCAATGCAATCGGACTTTTCTTTCTTAAGTTGTCGTGCATACAAAATACTCTAATGAAATGCAAGACCTCCATCTTCTTCTATGTTCCTGTTCCCAAAGAAAAACGCATTATTTTTAATAATTATGAGCTTTTATTACTGCAGGTATAAAAGTCGGAGGGTAATCAAAATGGAAAAGTAACGATTACTATAATGAGCTGGCTGATGCCAAAAAAAACTTTGGTTCTTTCTCGCACACATATAAAATCCCAATTTTATTTTTTCATCCTTTCTAATAATGGAGTGGGGGGGGGGTAGAAGAAGTGGCTGATGCCATTTTTTTTTTTAGGCTATTGGTTCTTGTACACACACTAAATCTCAATTTAATATCTTTACCTCATTTTATATCGGGCTGATGTCAAAATGTTGGCTTCTAGTACACACACTAAATCCTAATTTTATGAACTCTTACTTTTTTTATCTATTTCCCCTATTCAACCGCCAACTCTTCAACGGAATAAGGGCAAAATATAATTTAGTTTCGGAACTCGTTATGATACATACGTGTACCAAATTTCGAGTCAACCGCTCTAGAGTAATCGAACGCACAAAAAAGTTAGATAGTTAGACAGAGGCAGACAGACAGACAGATTTTTTCTCTGCGCAAACTTCAAATATCGACGTTTCATGACATTTTAAGCATATTTGGGAAAAAAATCTATTTTTTTTACCGTTACAAAGAAGTTATGACAGAAGTAATGTATTTTTTCCATTTTTCTTAATTAAAACGTCGCTATTTTGTTAATGTAGTCAGTAATTAAAAAAATATATTTCCATATACCGTTAACATCGTTAATATACAGTATGACCTACATCCTCTTAAAGCGATTGCTTTACAAAAAAAATGCATTTTAAACTGTAAAGGAATTCTAGAGAAAACGTAACATTTTTGTTTCTCTGCAAATATCTCAATAAATATTAGTTTTAGAGTAAATATAGTGGACATCAAAAATGAAGCTTATAAACTGAGAATGAATATATTTTTTTATATGTTTATGTAGGGTTGATTGTTTCGGGGATATTTAATTTTATAGATGACATCCGAACGTTTTTAAGATGATCCATTTAGTACAAAATGTTGAATATCTTAGTAACTGTGACACTTCCATCAAATATTCTAAGAAACAAAATCAAAGATAATTAATCAATATTTAAACTGATTTTTTGTTTTTCTACATCACAAAAAATAAAGAAGTTATGGCCGTTTTAATGTGCAATTTCACATTTTTTTTTAACAAAATGTCGCCATTTTGTTATTGTAGTTACTCAGTAATTATTTTTTTTTTAATATTGTTTTTCGTTAAAATTACCTAGAGATTCGTAATCACCGATCCCAAACACATAACCGTCCTACTTTTCAAAAATAGATTAGTAACACTTTTTCAAATATTCAATATTCAAATTTAGGGGTGGTTTTCACCCCTCGAGGGTAAGAGCAAGTATCCGGACCATATAGAAACTGAAGACGATCCATTTTACTACAATAATGAAGAAAAATTATCATTACATATGAGATTACTCCGAAATTTTACGTATTTTTTACCTCCAGGTACTGTACCGTTTTTGTGAAAAAAATATATGTATAGGTATACTTAAGTAGTCTCTTTGAAGAGCGAGGTGGGTCTGTTCCATAATCTATTTATTTTAACCTGTTCTATGCATGGTTGAAAAGATTTGCTTTTACCCAAAAGTGAAAGTATCGAGGCATTTTCGCTTAGCAAGTCACTACACTAGTGTGGTAATTGTCGAAAACGCTGTATATCAGATTGCGGTAGGATTGCGGTAAAATGTATTGTCATACTAGTCTACTCTGTACATTTTATGGGGATGTGCAAACTTTATTTTGGAAGCACCTTCCCTTATAATTAGCAGTTGTTGCCTTTTAGAATCATGAATTTTAAATACACACTTATCGATGTTTCTAGTCAATAAATAGAGACTCAAGGTTACAGTACAATGGAAAACTGGGACAAAATTCATTATAAAGGGAACGACGACGACTTATGGGGCTTTAAAACTGTCAACCGAACTTTCGCTCTTAATAACTTATTTAGCTCCTCGGTTATCTTTTTACTAAATCACCAATAATCTTACCCTTTTTAGAAATTACGAGTGGATACTTTATTAGGCTGCGACAACCTGTATATTAACTGTGAATAATGGACGTACTTATATTTTGCGGGAATTAATTTAAATTCTAGGGCTTATATTTAAAGTGGGATTACTTTATACAAAGTAAAGGCATTTCTTGGTGTCGTAAAATTAATCAGACCAGTAGGTCGTATTCCTCCCAAGGCAACGATTCAGAAGACTGACAAAGGAGAGGCATTATATATACAAAAACAGGGACGGTTCGCATAGTTTTTGTGTCTGCTAAAAAATTCAAATGTGATTTATGATCATAGGCTATGACAGGGCAAGCACTCAGGAGGCAAATTATGAAAAAATAATTCATAAACGTATATACTTTTTGCGTGCTTGAACGTTGTGCCTCGTTTTCAACTCTTTGGAAAAGACAAAAACGTTTAAATATTTACTTATATATAATTTTAACGATAGAGAACATGACACCACAAAGTAATTGTGTACAGTTTTGCATTTTTCAGAAAAGTAGGAATAGTGCTAAATTAATAATAAATAATAGTAGACACAAAAGAATGTTTTTTCTACATCTGTCCCTTTTTATCAAAAAATTTTATGCGTAGAACATATAGACGGTAGTAAAAAAACATTATTATATGTTATGTGCCACTCATAGTGTCAGAGAAAGTACTTTTACCTTCGTTGTTAATGACAACGAATAGTCGTCCAAAATGTGAAACTTTAATGTCGTGAGATGAGTAAGAAATGTAATGTGTTTCTGACGTTTGAAGAAAAAGTATAGTTATTTATATTACTACATGCGAAAGTTTACTTGGTGAGAAGTGATTTTTGAATGGTCGAGGCAGAGGGCCGAGACGTTTTAGAAAACACCTAAAAGGGCTTTGGCATCGTGTTTCTACTACCGAAAGATATTATGGGATTAATAATACGTTGACGTTTTTAATAAATTTTATAGTCTAGGAAGCTCTCTGTGAAAATTGTTTCCATGCCAACGAAACATTTACTATCTGTTATCAAGGTTTATGTCAAACATTTTAATTTCTGGTGGTTTCAAACTAAAATAAACAAATATGTTTGATTGCATTGAAAATGGGAAAAAGAGGCAGACAATATTGCTTTTGCTTCGCTTTACAATAAGAAATTCAAAGCAATCTATATGCAAACTTATGAAGCGTTTTTGTTTTTCTTTTTAATTTTTCTGTCCTAGTCACGAAAGTTCTACTTTCATAGCTAGGAACGCCTTAGTAACCAGGTAACTCGAATGTTTACTTTCGTTATCACGCGTGTTGCTAGGTTAACAATAGTATATTGTGTATTTAGGTATGAAAGCAATACATTCCCGGACGACGATGCAAATTGTTGTCGAGGCGCTAGCCGAGGCCAATAAGCATCGAAGTCCGGGAATGTGCTTTCACACCGAAGTACACATACTATTTTTTTGAAGTCATAATCAATATTATTATAAATTAAGGAATTTGTATTAATGCATAATATTTCTTCATTACAATCTAACTGCTTACTAATAAATGCAATTTTAATGTGAGTTGGTTTGTCTGCGTGTATTTATTTTCTGTCTAAAATATACATAAAAGACCGTACGGGAATGTACTTTTTCTGAAATCGATCGGCAATGTCTATATTTTCGGCGCGATTTCAGATCGACAAATGCACGATTCCAGTATTTTAGTCCGTTACCAAGAAACCATCAGAAAACAGACTGGAAAAGATCCGCTGCCAAGCAACGATCAACAAAACCGTACGGGAATGTTACTTTCCCGGCCTAGGCCGGGAAAGTAACATTCCCGTACGGTTTTTTATGTATATTTTAGACAGTAAATAAATACACGCAGACAAACCAACTCACATTAAAATTGCATTTATTAGTAAGCAATTAGGTTGTAATTAAGAAATGTTATGCATTAATACAAATTCCTTAATTTACAATAATATTGATTGTGATTTCAGAAAAAATAGTATGTGTACTTCGGTGTATGTGTACTTCGGTGTGAAAGCACATTCCCCGACGATGCAAATTGCTTTCACACCTAAATACATAATATACTATTTTCTGAAATCGATCGGCAATGTCTACATTTTCGGCGCGATTTCAGATCGAAAAATGCACAATTCCAGTATTTTAGTTCGTTGCTAAGAAACTATCAGAAGACAGACCGAAAAAGATCCGTTGCCAAGCAACGATCGACAAAACCGTACGGGAATGTTACTTTCCCGGCCTAGGCCGGGAAAGTAACATTCCCGTAGGGTTTTTTATGTATACTTTTGGCAGTAAATAAATACACCTAGACAAACCAATTCACATTAAAATTGCATTTATTAGTTAGCAGTTAGATTGTAAAGAAGAAATGTTATGCATTAATACAAATTCCTTAATTTATAATAATATTGATTGTGATTTCAGAAAAAATAGTATGTGTACTTCGGTGTGAAAGCACATTTCCGAACTTCGATGCTTGTTGGCCTCGGCTAGCGCCTCGGCCAACAATTTGCATCGTCGTCCGGGAATGTATTGCTTTCACACCTAAATACACAATATACTATTCCCGGCCTAGGCCGGGAAAGTAACATTCCCGTAAGGTTTTGTTGATCGTTGCTTTGCAACGGATCTTTTTCGGTCTATTTCTGATAGTTTCTTAGCAACGGACTAAAATACTGGAATTGTGCATTTCTCGATCTGAAATCGCGCCGAAAATGTAAACATTGCCGATCGATTTCAGAAAAAGGTCATTTATATAGACGGTAGTAAAAAAACATTATTTCACACTTTTGTATAGGATCTAACAGTGCATTGAAAACAGTTGAAGTTGTCTCGCGATCTTCGCTTTAGAAACGTCAAATTATGGATTTGTGTTTTGACGTTTAAGTTAATTTTGAAATTTTTCAATACATGGGAGATATGGGAGTATATGGCAATTAAGAATAATCGTAGAAAAAAAATTGTACTCGTGCATAAAGTGTCTTTTTTTTCACTCATGAGATTGCCGATTTCCCATTCATGACTAAAAATACCACTTCATGTTGCATAAATTAATTATTACTACTTTCTGACAGATTTCCTAGAATTCAATTTTATAGACATAAAATTAACAATGTAAAATATCTAATACATAAAGTGTTAAAATCATAAGTACCAAAAAAAAAACTACGATCTAGAAAAATATAGAAATCTTAACAAATGCTTCCGTAAATGTAACGAATTTAGCTGCCTGAGGAAAATCTCTTATAATATTAGATAAACATGTATCTTCATTTTACAAAATAATAGCTGATTAATTAAGTTTGTTAGCTTTGTTACCTTATTTTTCCAAAAGTCTCAACTTTTGTCTCTGGCATATTTTTAAAATTTATCGTTGTTCTAGATGACACAGAAAGGAATAAATCCAATAATTTGAACATTTACATAGCTCTTGTGTTACGAAATGATTTTATTTTGTTAAATAGCTTAGAATTAGGTAAAGTAACATATGTACTAGTTTAGTGACTGTACATATTTCCAAATGTGCCAGAGGACCCTTTGCATATTCACTAACGACTATAGAAATTTGTCTATAGCGTATAACTACGAAGATACAGGGCGATAAAGTATTTAAGGCCAACATTTTTATGGCCAGAACTTCCTTCCTATTTATTATTTTGTTTAAATTTTACATAATTTATGTACTTATCACGGTTGACATAGGTACTACCATTATTAATATTTAAAAATTCCAGTGCCGAACTTTTCTTATTTCCGTGAGAAAAATCAAATTCTATATGTTCTAATAACTAATAGATGGGAGATAGTAGAGTATACTGAGGAGGGTGGGTATTTTGTACCAAAACTTAGAAAGTACTGACTGGGAGTTTGTTAACGATCGGGAGGTAGACGTTAATGCAAAATTTGATAAATTTTTAAACATACTAACCTCAAATATTGAGGAAGCTTTTCCGAAAACTGAAAAAACTGTTAATAAAATGACTGGCAAATCTATAAATAAATGGTTTACCTAGGAATTACATGTAATGTATGTTATCTGAACTGAATCAAAATTTTTCTGACTCACAATTAACCAACAACTGAAAGCTTTTAAAAAGGTTTATAAGAGACAAATTAAGATATCAAAAGGCAACTATTATTCTGAATATATTAACAATAAAGGGAATTATCCAAAAACTTATTCGAATAACATAAATAATCATAGACCTAATAAAAAAGTAAATGTTGATATAGAAATTGATCTTGACGTGATGAATGACTTTTTTATAAACATTGCTGATAGGATAACTCAAACTCCCCCCATAACAAACGGCATAGTCATAAACAATCCATTGCAATGAAATCCAATTTTTCATTTCAGAATCATCGACTTTAATGATTTCCGATCGGTAATAAATAATTTGGAAAATAAAAATAGTCTGGATCCTTATTAGGATGTTGGGGTGAAGATTGTAAAAAAAAATGAAAAATATTATTTTAATAGCTCTTGCTAAATTAATAAACCACGCAATATCCAGTGAAATATATCCTGATGTACTAAAAATTTCCAAAGTTGTCCACAAAGGTGGGTAGCTGACAGATTTAAACAACTTCAGACCAATTTCTTTAGTACCAGTTATTTCTAAATTGCTGAAAACTGTTCTAAAAATACGAAAAGCAATCCAACATGAAGAAATAACTTATTTTACTGTAACCAATATGAATTTCTTATCAGAAAAGTACGAATGATGCAATCATGCATCTACTTTGCAACATTGTTGAAGGTCAGGAAAATGGTGACTGGGGTTACGTTTTGTGACCTACAGAAAGCCTTTGACTGTGTGTCATATTCGGTTCTTTTGGAGAAGCTTAACGCCTTAAATTTCGATCCTGTCAGTTGCAATACAATCAAGTCACATTTATTAAATAGATGACAGTTTGCCAAGTTAAGAATAAAAGTTCGCAGCTAATTGAAATAAACTCCGGAGTACCACAAGGCTCTGTGCTGGGTCCAGTATTGTTCTTGATTTATGTAAATGATCTTAGTGCGGCAGTACCATAGCGCCGAACTCTTGTTATTCGCAGATGATACCACACTTATTAATATTAATAAAGTGAATCCTACAATCTATGAATGATTCTTGCGTCCTAGCTACTGACTGGTTTTCAACAAACTGGCTATGACTTAATCGCACAAAAACAGTAAACATGGTTTTTATTCATAGACCGGTACAAGATTTTACAAACCCTGATATGGTAAAGTTTTTAGGTGTCTACATGGATCCAAAATTGAATTGGTGCCACCATGTTCAACATGTAGCCAAAAAAATTTCCAAAAACACGTTTGTTATTAGGAAACTAGTTACGTCAGTGCCTACTATATTATTAACGGCCTATTATTCACTGATGTCTTATGCTTTGATAAATTGGAGTCACGCAGCTAGTGCAAAAAGGGTAGTAAGAATAATTACTAATTTGGGCTATGGAGTCATCTCAGACACAAGTTTATTGAACTCAACGTATTAACTTCTCCGTCATTATGCATATTTACCTGTTTAAAATATACACATGAAAATATTAATCTATTTAATACTCATGAAAGCTTACATTCGCATGACACTAGACATAATTATAATTTAAGAACCAATTTTATTAGAATAAGCCAGAGTAGAAATGGATTCAATTTTTTCAGACCAACATTCTTTAAAAAATTACCTGTACACGTCAGAAGTCTCCCAAAGTACACTTTTAATAATACAATAAGAACTTTCCCATCAAAGAAAGATTTTATGATGCGAACGAATACTTGAATTGCAATCTTGACAATGAACTTTTCTAGCCAAATTTTGGATGTATAGGTAAATGTTTTTAAAATATCTAAATGTAGACGCTTCGCAATGTGGTATGTGATCTTTCATGTTCTGTGTTTCTTATTTTAATGTTTTATTTTTTGCATATTATGATCTTGCTGAATTATTGTAAACTATGTGTTCTTATAAATTATACCTATAAAGCTCCGTGCTATATACTGATCTGTGTAAAACATATAATATGTTAATAACACCAATAAATAATTTGAATTTGAATTTTGTGATAGACTTGACACTTGAATATCTTTAATCACTTCTTCCATTATCAGAATAGAATCATACTGAATTTCACAATGATCCGTCGAGAAGTTTGATTATCATAAATAATTATTTAATACCGTCATGAGCTTTCGCTCACCATTTCTCTCACTCTCGGCGTCTATTCAATAAATATCTAGATTTCAAATTTAATTTTTGACAGGAATTAAATTTAATAATAAACCAATTTGTCGGTGGTATATTTACAAGTTTTGTTAAATAAATACGTACGGAGATAAGTTTAATTCGGAAAGTTATGGGTCCAGATACCTTAACCACGTTCCGCAGATATTAGGACAGCAGAAGTTTTAGTTTTGTGACAGTGTATGTTCCAGGTATCAAAATGGACCCAGTTCATCATATTAAACATTTAAACGCTGAAGAAGACTGGTCGACGTGAGAACAAACACAGGATACGAGATATGCTTCACTACCATGAAAGAGTCTTTGGATGGCATAGAAAGCAAGCTTGTTAAACCTGATGCCTTAAACAACTCTGCTTCAGATGCTCGGCTAAAATAACATAAAGAAAAATTTGATCTGTATCGTAAATCTAAAACTGCTGTACGTAACGGGGTTTATCAGAAGATCATGGATCATGAATTGCCTGATTACATAACTTACGGGAAAATTTTCATGTATGCTGATGACACAACGATATCAGCGAAAACTTTGGAAGACTTATTCTATAGAGTAAATTTCGTATTACAAGAGCTTCACGCAAGCTGTTACAAAAATAGATTGATTAAAAATTACGAAAAGACTAGGTGGATGTATTTTAAAACTAAATTAAGACAGATATATGATAATAATACTAAAATTTCTTTCTATTGGCAGTCATCAATTAAAAATTCAATCAGAAACTTTCCTGGGAATCACTCTAAATGAAAATGTCAATTGGTCAAAGCACACTGATAAACTATGTTTCAAACTGAAACAATCCTGTAAGGTCCGGTACCTTCATCTCCAATTAAGTCTATTCTATAGATAGATCCTATGGAAACAATTATTGACAAAATTGTATCCAAGGAAATTATCTGGAGAATAGATTTAACCAGAGATGAAAGTATCGGGCCTTAAGTGTATTAAAAAGTAGTCTAGACCAAGGCTCTTTGATTCATATTTATTATGCTTTATTTTACTCCAAAGTTTCATATGGTCTCATTGCATGGGGCCAATGTTCAGATGTGCAAAGGGTTTTTGTTCTCCAAAGATCCATTATAAGAACCATTTTTTGCATGAAAGAAACGGAATCTTTTCGCGAGACATTTAAAAAGAATAAAATATTGACAGTAATATCTATTTATTTGTATAAATTACTTTGTTACATACATAATATAAGAAATAAATTAAAAATTAACTCCGACAATTATGCATACCTGACACGAAATCGCCAAAATATATAAATATAGAAAAGCATAACCTTACTTTATATAAAATTCACCAATATGTGCTGGCAGTTATTTATATAATATATTGCCTAGACGTATGAAAGAGGCTACCACAATATGTAAATTTAAAACAAAACAAAAGATTTTTTAAGTGTAAATAATTACTCGCTAGAAGAATTTCTTAACTTCTTATGATACTTATTTGTGTGTGTTATTTAGTGTAGTTTTAACCTGTATGTATTATGTATATGTATGTAATTTTAACTATTGTATTTTACTACATTTTTATTTTATTTTGTTAAGTTATTTATGACATATCTTGTCTACAAATACTGTAGCCATAAAGACAAATAAAGTATTGTATTCTATTCTATTCTATTCTAAAGAAACAGCTGCTTCAAATGAGCAGTTTGAAGCCTCTTCCAAACATCAGTTGTTTAACCTTTGTGCTGATTTCATTTTGTTTAATTGAACTTTCGGTGAAAACGTTTCTACACATATTGCTAAGCTAAACCGTTGAACAATTATTTAAAGGCAAAGGGTAAGGATAATTTGCAAGATTTTGCACATACTTCCTAGCAATTTTCAAAAATTTTCAATCAAGCTATTGCTGATGTTGCTGACAAAAGACAAAGAAAATACACTTAATGAGCTTAATGTTCAGTTGTGCATATTTGAAAGAAACTTCACTAAGCTTGGAGAACAGGAAGGAAGTGCACAAGGAGCCCTAGTAGTAAGAACAGACAAAAACAAGCAGAAGAAAAGCAAAGTAGAGCAGAGGGCAGTAATTTAAAGAGAAATATGGTTTGCAACTATTGTAAGAAGAAAGGTCATTGGGTAAGAGTTTGTAGAAAATGGCCAGCTTATGAAAGGCCACCTAAAGATAAGTAAAATTTAAAAGATGCTGCAGCAAACACTAGCATAGCTCTAATGTTAATTTCTGATGAAGCTTTCATAACTAATACAGATAAAGCAGCATGTTATCACTACTTATTCGTTAACAATATGTGATAATAGGAGGGTCAAATTTTAAATAAGTGTAGAATTTTTTTTTCCTAAGGCAGGGGTAAACATAGCAAGTGGAAAACTTTTTTATCTCTAAAAGTAATACCAAACATATCGAGAAGAAACAAAGATAATTTTTTTTATTTGAAGCTATTGGAAACGGTTGGATATTACACTATTATGAAATGTATAAAAATAATGACATTAAATAGATTTCTATTCAATTAGAAAAATTAAGAAGCCAGTTTTTTTACATTTAAATGATTAATGACTTTTTACTAGAGATGGGCACGTGACGTGAATTTCACCGTGTCACGCCGTGTCACGGCGTGAGCGTGTACATTTAAAGTACCATATCACGGAAGATTTCGTGAGTGTGCGTGAGTCAAAAGATCCCGTGCGTGAGCATGCGTGAGATAATATTCACGCCGTGACACGACGCCCCATCTCTGCTTTAAAACTTCAACCTGTCGTGTCGTGACAAGAATAAGAAGCGAAGCTATAGACGGAAGACGGAACACGAGCGCGAGAAAGGAGGGAAAAGGACAGGAGACAGGATGAATGACGCAACATTCAAATCAAACTGCGTAATTGCAATCTCTCTCTAGTGCATTCGTCAGTCGCCTAGCCCTCCTGGCCTGGTCTGGTCACTCTGGTCCAGAGATGGGCACGTGACGTGAATTTCACCGTGTCACGGCGTGAGCGTGTACATTTAAGGTACCAAATCACGGAAGATTTCGTGAGTGTGCGTGAGTCAAAAGATCCCGTGCGTGAGCGTGCGTGAGTTTGCCTTAACATATATCAGTCGTGTGTGAGTGTGCGTGAGCTAAAGGTTTAAAGTCGTGAGCGTGCGTGAGCGTGAGTCAAAATCGACTCACGCGCCCATCTCTACTTTTTACTTACTGATCGGTTTAGTTCAAAAATAGAATATTTCTTCTGGCCAATATTAACTTACCGTCAACATTTCAATAAAATTGGATTTTTATTTCTTAAGTTATCGTGCTTACAAAAAATGTGACGGACGAACATACGGACTGAGAGCCAAATAGACGTAAAATTTGATAGTTGTTCTCCATGTCCAATATCAAGAACGGTGTTCTTCCATGTGGCAAATTTTGTGACTTGTTACAGAGTTACACAGTGTACTGTCTGGACAACTTCGAATATAATTCTCAAAGAAGTGTTATGAAAAATTAAATGAACAAAATACATTTTACTGCCTTATATATTCCAGCATGCTATCTGTTATGCATTCCTTAATCTGCACTTGTTTTCAACGACTAATTTAAATGTTTCCTCCTTTAGACTTAAAGTATTTTGATCTCGAATACATTTAAATATTCTCTTTAGAAGCCGGGCCTGATGCAAAGGCATTTCATCGTCTCTGCAGCACATAATATATGTAAAAACTATGCCAAGTAGGACGGAGAGGAGACGGATTATTGTGCTTCCAGAAACAGTTCTAAACTCTAAAACTATACCTACTTAACATATTCTTGACTGCAGACTGCCTTATTTCTTTGAGATTAGAAGAGTTTTTCAACGCCTGGATTTTGTCACACAAATAGTGAAATATTGTGTATAAATATATTTCAGGATTTTGTATTTGATTTCAAATAGTTTAATTTATGCAGCGTTCGGCAACTGGTAAAACACATTTATAATCATCATCAACAACAGGTTTATTATAAATATATATTACATAGCAATACCAACCCTCTTCGTTTAAATTGAGCCCTCCTAAATATAAACAAAATTTAGATGAAATTCAAAATTCAAAAATTATACAGCAGTCAAAAATATATCCAAAATCAAATTTATCCAAGATAATTAAAACGGGAAATGAGGTGATTGAACTGTGAATACTGTCAAGCGGCACATATCATTGAGAGACGTTGATTTTGTAGGCCTTTGTAAAAATTACAGAGGTCTATAGAAAAAAAGTCCTAAGGTTCACTTTCTGAAGTATTTTGACGCGCTGAAGCCAATTTTTTTCTGTCCAAAACTGACACAATAGAAAAATGGGCCTTTTCAGTCAGTGATATTTTTTATTGCTTTATGTGATAGTGTTTTATAAAAAAATTTCGCCGTATTTTCTTTTTTTTTTAGCATGATTTCTATCGAAAAAAAATATCAAAAGTGTGGAAGTAAAGCGCGCGCTTTGAAGGTGACGTCACGCACTCACCTTAGTGATGTCGACGAGCCTACGACCTTCGTAAAGTTGGTTCCCTGCTTTTTGACGTTGAAATTGATACTTTGACAGTCGTTTCTCTTTAGTTTGGATTTTTGTGTTTAGAAAATGTTTAAAGAGTGGTTTGTACCAACATGTACAAATAACAACATAAATTGTCCAATCAACTTTGGGCAGAATTTCTGCACTTCCTTTAGAAAATCCTGGCTCCATTTTTTTCCACTATTATATAGAAACAAAGCACAGAACATAACCCCAAAACAAAGCGTAAACAATAAACATGTGTCAGCTGTGGTGTGATATTAGTGGCTATTAGGCGTTCTGGCAAATGGTGCCAACATAAGTCCGAGATGTGTGACATCACTCAGCCTCAAAGTCAAATGAGTGTTCAAATTGCCCTAATAAATGTTTATTTTTTTATTAAACACTGTGAGATTTACATTTGAAACAGAATTGCACAAGGTGAATATCTATAACTTAGCTTTCAAATAAACATATTTGTTTTGAGATTTAAGAATCTAGTGAAAAGGCCCATTGTGCTTGTCCAAAATTGGCTTCAGCGCATCAAAATACTTTAGAAAAGTTAGATGAGAACCTTAATACAAGACTTTTTTAAACCTGTGTTATTTTGGCTCAAGAGGTGATAGGCTTGCGACCATAGAGTCCTGGGTTTGAACTTTGGCTAGGGTATTAATGTTAAGTAGCGTTTTTTACGTTCAAGATAGTAGCAGTGGACTAGACCGCGGTTATCTGAGAGGCAACATGGCTAGTCGCTCTCCTCTCCTGAGTTCAAATCTCAGTTGCGGCAGATGGCAATGTCACAGAGAATGGTTGTTGTGTTATTGCCTATATGTCTGTGTCTTGGTTGAGTAGTTTAATAGCTATAGCTAATCTTGGTCAGGATTTTAGCGCAAATAAGGCGTTAAATTAAAAAAAAATAAAAAAACGGGATCTCCTGCATACACTGATCACGTGAATTTATTACTATCCTCCTTTCCCGGCTAAGGTATACCAATTTTAATGCAATTTCAACAAAGGACAAGGGTAGATAAGCTATATATTTTCGTCCACTAATTTCATAAAAACAAAAAGTTCTCCTTAAAATTATTAAACGTTATTTATTTATAGTTAAACATATGACCTTTATATTTATTTCTATACGTTTTACATTTGAAAAATAACAGTAAGTTGTATAAATAGCATTTCGAAGTAAACATGTTTGCAGTTTTTTAGTAATTTTTGACGTTTTTCCGAACTTTAAATGTATATTTCAGTTAGATGCGCTCGATGAACCAAGAAAATCTATACCTCATTTCTCTGCTGAGTTTTTAAGCTTCTAAATAATGGTCAATTTACATCAAGAGATTCAATGTATAAAAGAACAAAATAATTTCCGCGGGAGTTGTAGTGGTGTCGACGTTGCGTGCGATTTTAAACGTACCAGCGCTCAAAACCACATATTGTCGTGTATATTGAATAAAAATATTTTTTTCTGAAATCGATCAAGAATATCTACTTTCTCGGCGCAATTTCAGATTCCCAACTTCGCTATTCTGATATTTTAGTCCATGCTAAGCAACTATCAGAAAACAGTCCGGGAAAGTTACTTTCTGACTTAGGCAGTAAATAATAAGCACTGAATCTCTGACCCCCAGCCAACAATTTACAGCGTCGTATAGTGGCACCAAAATGACTATTTTTTTCGAATTAGTCTGCAGGTCTTACTTAATACTTAAGCAATCGGAAAGTCTTTTTTTGAAATCTTCGTTTTCTAATTGCCAATCGATCTGTCAAACCAGATTTTTTACTTTTGCCCCTGACTTTTCAAAAATTTCCAAAGTTTGAATTGTCATAAAAAAATTTGAAAAATCAGAGATAAAAATCGAAAATCTCTCTTGATAGATCGATAGGAAATTAAAAAACGAACAAAAAGAAACTTTTCGATTGCTTAAATATTGTGATGTGTTGCAATGAATGAATTCAATTTGCAAGGGTGGTTTCCTAGGGGTGGAAACACGTTACAGTATTAAGACATGCAGACTGATGACAAAGTGACTTTTTTCCAATAATCTGCAGGTCTGAATGCTTAAGCAATCGAAAAGTTTTTTAATATCCTATCGATCTGTCAAGCCAGATTTTCTTCCTGATTTTTCAAAATTTTTTATGAAAATTCAAATTTCTTTGAAAAATTTTGAAAAATAATGGACAAAAATCGAATACGCAATTAAAAAACGATAATTAAAATATATATTCAAATTGCTTAATTATTAAGACTTGCATTGTGCGACGCGTCGCCCGAGAATATATTGTTTTTACTACTAGATACACAATGTACTATTCCAGAAAACTTGTTATTACTTGTCAAGACATACTACTCAGAAAATATAATGACATATGATATGGTCGATGGGCGAAAAAAGGCCTTTACCTACCCTTGTCCTTTGAATTCTGTTGCACCCATCTCTGGTCTGTACTGGTCATAGTTTACGAAAATAAAAAAAATGACATGAGATCACCGCTAAGCAACAACATCATATAGTTTGTTAAAAAAATATTATTATTATTATAAATCGTTTTATATTGTCACCAACGCATTTACCAAAGACGACCCACATGCTTATAGAAATTGGATTTCAGCGAATTTGGCTGAAACTTTGTGAAGAAAAGTTCTCATGAGCCAAATCCTCTAAAATCTAGTCTGCTGTCTCCACGGGAGAAGGAAGTTCAACAGATACGTCCATTAACTTCTCTCCTACCGTCAAGCATATACATATAACTAAGAGTGTGTATACACGTACGCATGCGCGTGTGACAAATGTCAAATTATTGCTCGAACGGAATTTGCACATCATTTGGACCTTTTCGTATAAAATGTTGTATGAAGCTAACTATATTATTGTTCTTCGGTATGCATTTAGCTATTTTATTCATATACACTACCGTGTACATATATCAAAAGATTTATTTCTTCAAAATCTACCTAAAAATGAATGCTAGGAATATTCAATGACGTTAAAGTATGTGTCATGCAGCATATTCGACAATTTTTCAAAAAACTTGGTATTTCATATGACATAAAATTCACCTCAAATTCTTCACAACCCTGTATGTCATTGTTTATTAAATACCCCCTATCAATATAAAGATAGGGGGTGACATTTCATGTGTTACATCGAACCAACTAAACTATTTTTCAAGTTTGCTGAAATATGTCAATCCCAACGTTGCGGGGAAATATTGATACGCTCGTTGACTACTGAATACCCTATATCAATATTAGCTATCCATTATGATATAAAAAATATGGTCGCGGCTCAGGATTGAGCATTCACCGAGGAAATTCATGAAGTGTAGCATATTTATTGGCCATCGAATGAAAAAATCAAAGCAAAGATAAATGAAGCTTGGCATTCTCGACTTTGTGATCAAACATCGGCAAAGTTGTTTCATATAGGATCAAAGTTCAAAGGACAAGGGTTTTACAAGTCACCTATCACTCTTGGTAAAATACCCTCTTCCGTTTTCTTTAAAATTTTCTCCACCCCATTTCACATTTTGGCATATATACAAAGCAACATTAGTCATGAAAGAATATTCAAAGCAAAATGTTTAACGAAGTGGAAATTCATGTGGAGACTATAATATGTTAAAATTTTAGATATTTCCGTTAGAATTCAAATTCGTACAAGGTGGTATGATGTATCCTAGATAGAAAAAAGTATTGTCGGTATTAAGCAAATTAAATATATTTACATTTATTGGATGCTGTAGAATGTGTTCTAAATACGCAGGTATCAATAATATGACATGATTCTTTAAGTCTTTTGATAAATAAAAGTTCGTGTAAACATGTTTGTTTATGGGATATTCCATGTTAACTGAAATTCTTTTACACCCAAAAATGAGAGCATCGGAAAAAACGTGTCATTGTTCAAAATTTTCATTATACTCGAGTTAATACTTCAGAACCCAGAAGACCGAAACAAATTTTGATGAAACTTTTTCAACATGTTTGTTATATTATGTTATTTGAATTCAGAAACATTTCGCCTGGCGGATTGAATAGTCCAATAAATAAACAGGAAAATGTGGAAAAGTGGTGGAACAGCACTGATTTGAAAAATTCCTTTTTTCACGTGTTCCCCAGACCCCCAGGAACATTCATCAGCATTGACCCTTGCATTAACTCCGAAAATGAGAAAGTCATAAAAAAATTTACAAAACTAATATTTTTCCTCGGAAATGGGCTCTGAGTGGTTTTTGGGTCGCTGATTACAAATTATGTATGAATATTATGAGTATTTCAAAATAATTTTTCAAGTCAATTTTACTTTGAAGAAAAAAGTTATATAATATGAATATTACGAGCATTGCAAATTAACATTCATGGCAATTTTATAAACATTGCAGGAATGCATGCAAATTTTTTCTTCTTTCAAGTGAGGTAAGTGATTAAAAGATAACAATTTTTATAAAAATATAGCATTTATTGTGTTGATACAAAAGGTGGTATTCTGTTTGAGAGCAATATACGCCATTCTTGCGACAACCACAAGCTACTCCGCATTCAGTTTGGCAGCCACACATTATAGCATCCATAATTTTTTTGGTTCGGTCATTCTTAGGGGATGCAAGACGCCGTCGATCAATTTCCAACCCCAATCAGTTGGATTCAATGGTGTGGTTCTGTTATGATGAGAATCTGTTAAGAAGCCGATCCAAGATTGCATTTGGTAATACACCCGTTTAAGATGTTCCCTGAAACCATCTACGGCGGGAGGCAACGTGGCTATTTTTACCGTATTCTTCTTCGTTGATTTCATATTTTGCGTATTTGTTCCTCAAAAAATTATTATATCTGCCCTGCGCAGTTTTTGCTTCGCAGTCAAATTCAAATTCGATTTAATTCTTTTCTAATTGTATAACTCTAACAAGCATTCTATTCCACCGTTTAATACTTGATTGATGTCCTCAATGTGCTCTTTAAATGAATCTGGAATGGAATTTTCCATGGCACGTATTTCAGTCTGGAATATGGATTTCCAAAATTTGGACTTCAAAATCATGATCAGCGACCAAAAAAACCTCCTAGAGCACATTTTCGTGGAAAAACGTTAATATTTAATTTTTTTCTGAAAAAGTGGAATTTTTCATGGCACGTAATCCAGTCTGGAATATGGAATTGCTCAATTGCCCAATTTGCTCTGATTCATGATCAGCGACCAAAAAAACCTCCTAGAGCACATTTTCGTGGAAAAACGTTAATATTTAATTTTTTTCTGAAAAAGTGGAATTTTTCATGGCACGTAATCCAGTCTGGAATATGGAATTGCTCAATTGCCCAATTTGCTCTGATTCATGATCAGCGACCCAAAAAAACCTCCTAGAGCCAATTTCCGAGGCGAAATATTAATTTTATAATTTTTTTATGACGGGGGGTTCAAACCTTCCTAACTTTTTCATTTTCGGAGTTAATGCAGGGATCAATGCTGATGAATGTTCTTGGGAACACGTGAAAAAAGGAATTTTTCAAATCGGTGCTGTTCCGCCACTTTTCCACATTTTACACTTTTTTCCGGCTTATTTACTGGATTAGAAGTATTTATATTGTATAAACAATTACAAAAAATTTATATAAACACATTGTTTTTTTTTATGATATTTAGCCAAAAGCGATTTTTTTTTTTTGACAACTTAGTACAGCATAATATTTGAGTAGAATAGCATCAAAATTTGTACTGAAAAAGTTAATTTTCAATTAGGTACTTAAATAATTTCTTAACAAATTTGTGTTGACATTTACCTATAGCTTTTTGAAAAGGACGATGCTATTCTAAAAAAATGTAAGAGTATAATAATAAATTAACCAATATACTATAATGTTATACGCACAGCATTTATTGGAAAATACAACTTTTTTTTACCAATTCCTTTCTTTATTTACTTGTTCCAAACGAAGAAAATTATTTAACTGTTGATATATGTTTTATTTTTTTTTTAACTGTTTGACTGTTTAGAAGTTAATGTCAGAAAAATAATTTTCTCCTTATCTCCAAAGATAACTGAGCAGCCAAAAGAATTGAAAAAACATCCACATAAAAAGGATAGTCCTTCACAAAACTACAAAATTTTATATAAAAATAATAAGAAGTGATTTACGAAAAATTGCAGTTTCAAATTAAATGTGATGAAAATCTCGTTAAAATGGGTACATTTGATGGTATAAATTAAATAATCTTCATAACGTTTTAATCTAAGTTATTAAAACTACAGTAAGTGGTTTACAACAGAAAAGACATGGATATAATCTTTTCAATTTTTGCATTTGTCTATTTTTGAGACACTCGTGGTTAATGTGGGGTTCAAACTTTTGAATCGTGTTTATTTATTAATGCCAAGGATTGAATTACATGATTTCATATAAGTTTCAAGAACTACATATGTAAAAAGCAGTTCGTCTCGTTTCATTTCTATGTAAAAATCCTACAATTTTTTTCAAATTGCAACTTGTAGGTTACACATTGTTGCTAACTGAGACGTGTTGAAATTTTAATTTTCCTCTCCATTGTCATCCACCGTATCCCAGTAGAATGGCACAATGTTCCCATTTTCTGTTAAATTCCTGCTATTCATACGGACTTACAATAAACGAACTTTATTTTACAGGCACTAATATAGAATTTTATATGGTGAAAGCCCGAGGATATTCAACATAAGACGGCATGAGCCTCGGCATGAGCTAATAATGCAATCTCTACATTACAAAAGCTTTACTTTTGGCTCCGCTATAGTGACATTTGGTGAGCTCAGCGCATTTATTTTAGTATACACTATATGTATACTAATATCGTGGGATTTTGTCATCAGACATGCAAATTTGAACTCCAGATTAGAATTGCAATCAGACGCAAAATACGAGTCTCAGTCTGCAGAGTAAATTAGATTTGGGGGTCCGGCTGTTGTTTAAGTTTCAAGTAGAGTTTAATTTATATAATGTACAGAGAAATATGAAAAATTGATGTGCGGATGAATTGTAACATAATGTCTATTGATTTCATGGATTTTATGCAAATAATTCGGTAAGACTGACCGCTGCTCAAGGAATCACATCTTCCACATCCAGATTTTCTATACAAGTTTTTCACAACGAAAAAAACTTTGATACTATATTTGCACTCCACTATGTGGAAATAGTTCTTTATGGAACTTTAATATGTATAATATATAATATTTGAAATTGTCGACTCCAAAAACCCACAAAACGATATGCCACATCGGCACACAGTGGGAAAAATATGCCCTTTTTTGGACAAAAATCTGCCGACGGTAGAGATTTCAATCAAATTAAATTTAAAAAAAATGACAAATACTCTTAAGACATTGTACTATAGAGTAGTGCTGCGCAGAGATGGGTAAACTCCCGGAGTTTTAATTACTCCGAAAGTTTCCAGGAAGCTTTCCTGGAAACTTTCCATTGGGAATATTCAGAGTTTATTTTATGGTGAAATCTGATTCCTGATGATCTAAGCTTCATTTTGATACCAAATAAGTGCATATAAATATATTATTTACATTACTTTTACAGACTTTTACCAAATAACTGATATTATATGACACCCGCTATATGTGCCCTGTGCTATATGAAGAATATGGAGCAATTGGGTGGTTACCCAGTAATTTGTTTTGTTTGAATTATTAAATAATTAAATATAAATAAAATAATTTATAGAATGTGATAAATATGTGGATTATAAAATTAAAAATTTATGTAAATGTCATATGTAAGTCGTAACTCCTATTTTGTGCAGAAACGGAAATGTAGAAGGCAAGACAGAAATAAGATCTAAATATCATATTATAGTTATATTGAATTAAAAGTGTAAAACAAGTAAATAAAATAATAAATAAATGTTTATTTAACTTTAAATTTTAACACTTAAAAACCAGAAGGTGACATGGTGTCGGTTGGAGGGCTGCATATTTTTTAGAATAGAATAATTTGTAAAAAAAAGTGTAAGTATTTCTTTTTAATCATTTTCGTTTTTAATGTAACAGAAAAAAATGCTGGATATTATTCATCGAGAAGCGATAGTGCGGGTAAACAAATAAACGTAACTTATGTATCGTATCCGTATTATATGTCTGTCAACTCATCCTTGATCATAGCCAAGAGCACCAAATTAGAGAAATTCTGTGCCAATAGTAATAATCCGAGTGGTGACCATATGAAACCCTACGTCACCAAACATCCGATTAATTTTTGAAATTTCCAAAGAATATCAACAAATTAAAACTGGATTTCTGGCGTTTGAGGTTATGTTAGATCATCGTGGCGGCAATTTCAAATTTATGAGAACAACTGTAAATATTCGTGAAAAACTTGGAAACTTTCCCGGAGTTTTGGAAACTTTCCCGGAATTTTGGAAACTTTCGGAATATTCAAATATTTTAAAGGAAACTTTCATTTTTATTAAAACTCCGTTCCGGAAACTTCCGAAAATTTCCTGGAAACTTTCCAATGGAAAGTTTCCTTGACCCATCTCTGGTGCTGAGACAAAGTGGCTTTGGATTAACCTAACCTAAAAATCGCAGATATTACTTCCACATCCAGTGGAAGTATAGGAACGACAAACAATTTAAAAAAAAAATTATTGTTCAAATAGGCTTAGAATGTCATGAAACGTCGAGATTTTAGGTTTGAGCAAAAAAAATGTCTGTCGGTCTGTCTGTAACTTTTTGTGCGCACGATTACTCTGGAACCGTTTAAGATATCGACTTGAAATTTGGTACACATATGTATTTTAACGAGATCTGGAACTAGGTTATATTTTTATCTTATTCCGTTGAATGGTTGTGGGGTAAATTGGGGTAAATGGGGGTAAATAGGTAAATCAACCAGGTAAGATTCCATAAAATTGGTATTTAGTATATACAAGAGAAGCTAATATCTCAAAAAAAAATTTTAGCATTAGCCTACCCCCACCCCATTATAAAAGGGGGTGAAAAAAATTATTTCATCGTAGATGACAATTCGAAAGCTTATTTTAAAGAGGAAGATTAAATGATGTATTTATTAGAAATAAATTGAAAATTTTTTTGAATCCTATACATAACCTCAAAATTTGCCAAAAGTCATTTTTTAAGTAACCTAAAATATTTCAAAATCCTGATATGATGGGCCAATTCCGAGGCCAGATTCGGATACAGCGCGAAAAATTACTTCGGAAATTGGATAAAAAAAGTTAGGTCTTTTGTTTTTGTACACATACTAAATCACATTTTTTTTCACCCCCTTTTATAATGGGGTGGGGGTAGTGATGGCCAAATATTTTTTTGAGACATTAGCTTCTCTTATATATACTAACTATTCTGGAATCATTTAAGATATCGACTTGAAATTTGGTACACATAAGTATTTTAACGAGATCTGGAACTAGATTACATTTTCATATTATTGTGAAAGGAAGGTTGGGGGATAAATTGTGATAAATGTGGGTAAATAGGTAAATCAAGCAGGTAAGAATCCATATAATTGGTATTTAGTATATATAAGAGAAGCTAATGCCTCAAAAAAAATTTTGGCATTAGCCACCCCCATTACTACCCCCACCCCATTATAAAAGGGGGTGAAAAAAAATGTGATTTAGTATGTGCACAAGAACCAAAGGCCTCAATTTTTTTTTACTTCATTCAGTTTTAACCATAACATTATCCAATTTCCGAAGTAATTTTTCGCGCTGAATCCGAATCTGGCCTCAGAATTGGCCCATCATGTCAGGATTTTGAAATATTTTAGGTTACTTAAAAAATGACTTTTTTGGCAAATTTTGAGGTTATGTATAGGATTCAAAAAATTTTTTCAATTTATTTCTAATAAATACATTTCTTCCTCTTTAAAATAAGCTTTCGAATGGTCATCTACGATGAAATAATTTTTTTCACCCTTTTATAATGGAGTGGGGGTAGTATTGGGGGTGGCTAATGCTAAACATTTTTTTGAGGCATTAGCTTCTCTTGTATACACTAAATGCCAATTTTATGGACACTTACCTGCTTGATTTACCTATTTACCTCAATTTACCCCAATTTACCCCACAACCATTCAACGGAATAAGATGAAAATATAACCTAGTTCCAGATCTTGTTAAAATACATATGTGTACCAAGTTTCAAGTAAATATCTTAAACGGTTCCAGAGTAATCGTGCGCACAAAAAAGGTACAGACAGACCGACAGACATTTTTTTTGCCAAAATCTCGACGTTTCATGACATTCTAAGCCTATTTGAACAATAAAATTTTTTAAAAATTTTTTGTCGTTTCTATACTTCCACTGGATGTGGAAGTAATATCTGCGATTTTTAGGTTAGGTTAATCCAAAGCCACTTTGCCGCAGCACTACTCTAAAGTACAATGTCTTAAGAGTATTTGCCATTTTTTTTATTTAATTTGTTTTTATATAATTCCTACTGTCGGCGATTTTTGTCCAAAAAAGGGCATATTTTTCCCACTGTGCGGCAGTGGGGGTGAAAAGTAAAAAAAAAATTGTTGAAGCCTTTGGTTCTTGTACACACACTAAGTCATAATCTTTGTTTTTTCACCTCCTTTAATAATGCGGGGGGTGGCTAATGCCAAAAATTTTTTTGACACCTTAGCTTCTCTTAGTTATACTAAATGCCAATTTTATGAACTCTTACTTGCTTGATTTACCTATTTACCCCCATTTACCCCAATTTATACGAACCTTTTAAAATATGATCTAGTTCCATATCTTATTACACACGTGTACCAAACTTCAAGTCGATATCTTAAACGGTTCCAGAGTAATCGTGAGCACAAAAAAAAAGTTACAGACAGAACGACAGCGACAGACAGATAGAAATTTTTTTGCTCAAACTTAAAATCTCGACGTTTCATGACATTCTAAGCCTATTTGGACAATAAAAATTTTCCAATTTTTTTTTTGCGCCACTTCCACTGGATGTACAAGTAATAGATTTTCAAGTCATCTGCATATAAGATCCACTACATAAAAGCAACAAACATAAACGGGCCCAGTAAGGATCTCTGAGAAACACCAGAAGTGGCCCGAATATCAAATCATCTTAAACCACGATATTTCAGATACTGATAAGAAAATCAAACAATTTTTTTTTAATGCCTTATTTATATTAACGTCCTGGTGAAGTTTAGCTAATGCTACTCTACCACTACTTAACCAGGACAGCGAGATGAGATACGGTCACCAATCCAAGTGACGGACTCGCCCAGCGTACTTAACTTCGCCGATCGAGGTCCAGTCACTGAAACCGGTACCGTACCTCACCTCACCTCACAATTGTGCCATTAATAACCCAAATTTACTAAATTTATTTAATTTCCATGATCCAGGCGATCGAATGCCTTGGAAACGGTATCAATTTTCTTGGTTGCATATAGTTTTTTGGAAATTAATTGTGTAATACATGCAGGGTCGGTCTCAGTAGGTTTACCAAAAACATATTCATATGGCCCTGTCCGTGACTGAACAATGTCGTGTGCATAGCAATTTCGTAAGACTTTTGCGAAATTGCGGATGATTGTAATGGGCCTATAATTTTCAACTACGCTCTTGTTGTCTTCTTTAAAACAGGACATACGTGAGAATATTTCCATACATCAGGAAATATACTCATTTTAAATGAACGAACCGAGTATGATCTCATTAATAACACAGCCAGTTTTAAATTAAAATGATCCAGTTTTTTCCGAAGTACATACATGGTTTCAGTAGATGAAGCATCACCTCATTATGGAAATATAGATTTAAACCATAGTTTTCCCAATCACTACATTAGCAGTAGAAAAACCACCAAGGTATCCAGATAAACTCCATTAGATTATTTTCTGTGAGCCGTCTTGATGGAAAAGATACATAAGGATGATAGACCTAACACTATTAAAAATCTGCAAGACATGATAACTACTGAAACGAGAAAATTACCAGCATTCCGTTCAACCTTTCCATAAGAAACTTCGTTACCGTTGATTAGTATTAGGTAACCACAGAGAAGAAGTATTATGGAAACTCATATTTATTATTCTAAGGTGTCTAAGTATTTTGAAAATGTTCGAGGAATGAATTCTCATTAGTTATTTTAGTTATAATAACTGTAATAGACGCAGTTTGTAAAATTTCTCCATATTTCCAAAATTGATGTTTAAAGTACATGCGGCCTTACGCAAGATACAAAAGCTATTTAATATCAGATTATATCCATAAATTCTGCAAAAACTACCAGGGAACACATTCAATACCTGCTATAAGTATTTCCCGATTCACCCTATAACTAATTTAGTTTGTGAACCCCTAATTTGAAGGGTCTATTCCGCATTAAATGTGCATCGCTCATGCAATTCAACGTCGTATCCTAGCAACAACACAACTATCCTGCCCCTAAAAGAATATTAATCGAGAATCGTGCGAGAACGCCATGGCAATTAAATTATAAGTGTGAGGAAATTCAAAATTGATATTAGGGTGGCAATATTGCTAAATTATCCATAATAATTACCATGAGCCCACTAAGCGATTCATATGAATTTCTAAATAATAGTATTTTTGGAAAATCCATTTACTTTATTTAAAAAAGATGCCGTCCTGTAAAGAATATAAGCAGTAAAAATATTTGAATTTATATTGAACAGCATATTTAACTGTTTTTGGGTAATGCATTGAATATAGTTTTGCTTTCAAATATTGCAACTCACTTCCAGTTCCAATTGAAAGTTGTAGCCTCCATTCTTAACCTACTGAGCCTGCCAACGCCTCCTGTGGGGATAAGGAGGAAGACTGCGGCAGAATAACTAAGAATTCATGACTTTATAGCATCTGCATTGGTCCGATTTATGTGTACAAACAAAAAGTAGATAAAACTGTTATCTGTGTTTATATGCCCAAACTTACACGTTCATAATCCGTCTACTTATCCTAGGATTTGTTTATACTTTGTGCTGTAGATGTAGGTATATTTTACCTCTAATTCTAACTAACCATTTTAAAATTAATCGATCTTATAATTTTGGTAGGTATGTATTGTAAAATATGTTCAAATTACGTAGTAAGGTAGCATTGTTAGGAGAAATCCAAATACATAATTGGGAACCAAAAAAAAAAAAATGTTGCAACTGGACCCAAATCCAAACTGACAAACCTGTAAGAATGGGAACCGAATATAAATCATAACAGTTATTTCAGTTTTATTTATGAGCAGCCAGCAAGATCCTGAAACATCTAATCCTGGAGAGGTTGAATGTGGAGATCGACCAAGCGGGAGGATTGCAAAAACCAGCATGGTTTCTGGACTGCTATAAAGTCCTGGACATAGCGAAGTGTGTGCCTATCACTGCAGATGTGAGGAATGCTTTCAACTTTGCGTCTTGGCAAATAATATTGGACGAACTTGCTAGGAGAGTGGCCCCGTACGTCTTTCGGATAATTATAAACTACCTTGATGCCCCGGAAAATCAGATTCATGACATCACTGGCCGCGGTGAACAAAATCGTCAACAGCGGTGTTTTACAAGGCTTGTTTTACTTCAGCAAAAAAGAAGACTCTAAACGCTGTGGTCCACGGTTATTCTTTACATCGTCTGCGCGCCGGTGTGGGAAACGGCTATGTGTATTGAGAGGAACAAGGCCAGACTCACCGCAACCCAAATAAAAATGGCTCTGGGCTGGGAATCTCTTATGCATACAGGACGATTTCCATTGAGACAATACTGGTAGCACCGGGCATTCTCCACTAATCGAACTGATAAACATGGAGCGAATACCAAGAAAATTGTAATGTAGAAGCAAAAAGACGAGCCACGCAACACATCCATAGGTGGCAGGATAAGTGGGACTAGACCATTAAGGGCGAGTGAACAAGGAAACTTATTCCCAGCAACGCACCCTACGTAGACAAAGGACATGGCGAATTGTTCTACCATCTCACCCTAGTGCTCACTGGACAGGATGTTTTGAAAAATACCTCCATGGAACCGGCAAGGCAGTGGACGATGTCTGTATATACTGCGGAGAGCAGATGATGCAGAACACCATATTCATATGTCAAAGATGACAAAGGAGAAGATTTGATGTGGAGTCTAACCTGGAAGTACACTTGGTACTCGCATATATAGTGAGATTGATGATAGAAGGAAGATAGAAGTAGAAGACCATAAAGTTCTTGGCCGAAAACATAGTGAGGAGGAAAGAATCCGATGAAAGGGCATGACAAGATCTAGGCAATAATCTGAACCTCTAATTGTGAAAACGAATGGAGGCGTAGGGTAGAATATAAAAGAAGTAAAAAGAATACGTGGTAAGAAACCACCATATATCCATCCCGCCGAATTAATGCTAAAAGTGGCTCCAGTATGCTGCTGAAGTGACATAGAGGTTTTAGTTTGTAAGTTCTATCTTAGATGATAGAGAATATAATACTTCCTGGTGGCAAGAACAACTGGTGTCTTTTGAAAATTTAGGAGCTTTAAGTTATTTCATTGATTTTATTGCAAATAACTTTCAGCATATTAGTAATGAGTGGAAGTTGGAGTCGGGTGTGACTGACTGCGAATACTTATTTCATTAACATTTTACATAAACATTCCATAATTCAGTTTTACACAGTGTCACTGAGATTAATAACGTTTTCCAGTAGAATTTTTAGTACACTAGTCTTTTCTTTTATAGTGCTGGTTACTATAATTTCGTCCTCACTACTATTCGAAGAACTTCTCAAAAATTCTTCGATTATTGTCAATTCTCTTATTCTTTCTAGATTAATCATATGGGCCATATTGCACTACACGATTGCACGAGCTGCCAGAGCTTGCGTCAAAAATACGCACTCAGTATACACTATACGAAAATAATTTTTAGTGGAACATAAAGAATTGCAAAGTGTGTTTTAATTCCTCACTGGAATGTAAAATTTGCACTCAGTTTCATAAAGTACAGTCACTGGAAAACGCTATAAGTATAAATACTGCAACTTTCAATCGTTTTGTAATTGACTTAATAAACATAACATTTTAAGTAAAAGTAACTAATCTACGTTACGTTTATTGGAACCTGAGAAACACAATGTATGTTGCAGTTTCGATATTTTGTATATCCTCGTTTTTTTGTAAGCTTAATCAAAAACCTTAGTAACATTTTGTTCCAAAAATATAATAAAACATAGTTTATATAAAACATGGCAGTTTACACGCACCTGGTCATCATCCTGCACGATCAATGCAGTTCAATTTCACTAAAAATATTCTACTATATTATTTTACATACGAATTTGAACAAGAAACGGTCTACATATACACACATGAGTTCAGTATAAACTATTGTTCATCAAATATGGCATAATGCCTTTGTCCTACATCCACTCAGACTATCACCATTATGAGACGAGGTCATCAAATAAATTAAAAGCACCTAGATATCGTCTATCCACAAAAAACTCACTAGATTTTAAATTATACAATAAAATACCAGAAAATGTGAGGAAACTGGACTATATCAGAATTAAGACAAGCATTAAAAGTAATGTCTTAAAATACTGTTTTTATTCCGTTGATGAATGTATAAGTTTCTCAATGGAAACTTACATTTGATAGCTATTTCTTTTATGGAATATGCTCACACCTTCTATATTTTATTTATCTCTCTTTTACACTCTATTGTTATAAGTACAATGCAAATTCTGTACTTTCTATTAAACACGTTTAATATTTAAACTCTGGTACACTTTTAATAATAATTTTAATTGTTTCGTCTATACTCAACATTCGATCTAAGTATTCTAGTTTCTGGTCTGTAGATAGGCACTTTTTTTACTAAAGATTAATGAATGCAGTACTGAAGGTAATTGCAGCAACTATGACCTGCTACAAATATAATAATTTTATATAATGTAGGCAATAAATTTCTATTTATCAATCTATCTATCTATCTATGTTATGAAACGAATTTCTGAACAAACATTTTTTTCTACATCGATTATAATACACCTGTTTGATTAAATCAAATAGGTTTAATAAGAATAAGGTAATTTTGGTTAATATTAAGTAATAAATCATTCAGCAAATCCAAATCTGGTTGTAAAATATCTATATACCCAATCTCAACGACGTTTTGATCGTTCTGGTACAAAGTTTCCCGTTTTAATTTTCCTTTTTCATTACACTAAAGGAACATAAAAAGCGTAATAATATGTTTTCCATCGAATTTCAGCAACGAGTAATTCAATAAAAATTCCATTTAAAAACGTCTCTCAGGTGGAGACACACACCTACAAACCTGCATCACGTAATACTTTCATCATCAATCTTGGTTTTATTCTGTTCTCTTATCTGAGCTTTCCTATAAAATATATCACTGTCCTGTTTTCTGACAAACAGCTGACAGATTCTGGGTCTCGCCAGAAAAAATCAATATAGGATGTCTCCAAACAGCCGAAACACCAGCATAAATCTTAAGTAGATAGCCCGATCAAGAGTTCTGAAAAGAGCACAACGTCCATAAAATATAAAACAGGCTCTTGGGACTTTCCTTTGTATTTACAATTTTGTAGAATTTGGTTTTTAATCGTGAAAACAAATCAACAATGATAATGTAAGGTAATTCGTAAAAAATAACAGGACTAAAAGATACTAAAAGAACTTCACACAACATATGCTATAGCGTGTACCTCTCATCACTATTAAAATATAACAATAACAGTTGACGTTCTCTATATGGTTATAAACGGCGAGAACGAATCCAAAGCAATATTTGTAGAAAGATTAAAAATTATTGTTTGAAATTGTTCAACTGATTAAAGTAGATGTGCTCTGGAATGCAATATACAGCAGACTAAGTGGATTATGTCTGCATTATATGGAAAAAATCATAACACATTCCCGCGTACGATTTTTATATTGCCTTAATTGGCCATGGAAAATTGTTCTCTTTATTCTGTTTGAATTTAATTATCAGATGTAACATTAAATAAAACAGCAATCAAACTAATTAAATGCGAATTCAAAATGTGAAGCTGTTAAAACAACCAAGTCCTTATGTCATGGTAAAATAAATTTAACCAATTCGGTTATCCCTACACATAACTGTCTCGACTTGACGAAACATGACCTACGAACCATTCATGTCATTTTCATATAATTTTTTTTAATTTCCAGATTTTGAAAAGCATACAGGTATCTGTCGTTTCTAATTAATCATACTACAGTCTGTAAAGCCAAAAAACGAGGCGAATAATTCCCACAGCGAATTTATTGTTTGGATTATGTAGGGGTGGGATTCCACAAGAATGTTGAAAAAATGACGGTCAAAACAGGCTTATCTCAATCACCACCTTTACTGTTAGTTCTACCCTAAAATTAGGTATTACATTTTCAAAATTACAGCAGATCGAAATTCGAAAAATAATGAATTTTTTTCAAGCTGCTGTAAATTGTAAAAATTGTTCAACCAAAAGTTTTAGGAAATTTTATAGTCCACAATATTGATTAACTAATTACTAAGTAGGAGCAATAGAAACAGAGATAATTGCAAAAATCCGTACACACTTTTGGGCGAGTGTAAATCGTAAAGTATTGGCAATATAGAAAAATTGTGTTAACAGATCAGTGAAAATTCGAAAAATTCGAATAAAATTTATTCTTTTAAATATGGCAGTAAATCAATTTTTTCATCAAGCGTATTAAAATGTTTAAATTATGTCACCAAAAACAGAAGTAGAAGTAGGACATTGTTTTACTAGTAACAAAATGTTAGTACCGAACGCCACCGTAGTGGACATTGTTTTACTAGTAACATAATGTTAGTTCCGAAAGCGCCGCCGTAGTGGGTATTGTTTTACTAGTAACATAATGTTAATACCGAAAGCCACCGGTGGCGCGCTATCCACTAGCCACTTGTCATATTGTGTCAACATGTAAGACGTAGTTTGAATATTTGTACATTTATGATAAATAAATGAATTTTTGCATTTTAATACGCTTGAAGAAAAAATAGTATATATTACACGGAGTAGAACGCCTTTTTTTGTGTTTCGCCCAGTTTGCGGCTTCGGCTTCGCCTCAGCCGCAAATCCTGGGCTCAACACAAAAAAAGAGTGCGTTCTACTCCTAGTAATATAATATACTATTACTTCCACATCCAGTGGAAGTATAGTAACGCAAAAAAAATGAAAATTTTTATTGTTCAAATAGGTTTAGAATGTCATGAAATATCGAGATTTTAAGTTTGAAAAAAAAATCTATCTGTCGATCTGACTGACGTCCGTAACTTTTTTGTGCACACGATTACTCTGGAACCGTTTAAGATATTGACTTGAAATTTGGTACACGTATGTATTTTAACAAGATCTGGAACCAAATTATATTTTGATCTTAATCCGCTGAAATGTTGGGGAGCAAATTGAGGTAAATGGGGGTAAATAGGTAAATCAAGCAAGTAAGAGTCCATAAAATTGGCACTTAATATATATAAGAGAAGATAAGGTATCAAATAAATTTTTGGAATTAGCCACCCCCATTACCACTCCCACCTCACTATTAAAGGGGGCGAAAAAAAATTAAAATTGTGACTTAGTGTGTGTACAAGGACCAAAGGAGTCAATTATTTTTTTACATCATCGACCCACCACCACCCCCAACCAATGTGACATATCGTTTTATGGGTTTTTGAGGTAGACGATTTCAAATATTATATTATTAAACATCCATAAACAATTATTTCCACATACAAATTTTTTTTCGTCGTGAGAGACTTGGACAGAAAATCTAGATGTGGAAGTAGTGATTCCTTGGGCTGCGGATTTGTTGACTGAAAATTAATCATGAGCATTAATAAAGTCGAAACAACGGGGCAGACATTTTTCCAAAATTCAATAAACTTTTTCAAACTTCGAGCTGCTGTAGTTTTTAAGCAATTGACCGTGGCAGAAAATTGTTTAAACAAAAGTTTTGGGAAATTTTATGATCTACAATATTGATTAACTAGTTACTGCGTAAGAGAAACAGGGGCAGAGATAATTGTAAAAATCTGCATCGAAACGCAAATGTTCACCACTGTAAATCATGAAATATGAGCAATGCAGAAAATGCAGTAAAAGTTGCTTTTTGCATTTTCTACAAAATTGGTAATAGCCACTTTTGGAATAGAACTACCAGGAAGGAAGATAATTGAGAAAACCTATTTTGATCGTAATTTGGTCAACATGGCGACCGTAGCGGAAACAACATTTTTATGGAATTCATTAATTAACGATTGTGGCCTGGTATATTGGAACACTTTACTTTGTACTTTGTCATTTGTATCACAAATTGCAAGTTGAACTGAAAATTTAAGACTGGTGATTTACTGCGTTAATAAATAATAGGGCATACACTAGATAAGATGTCATGAAACTATTTTAACGCCATTCCACGGGCACACTCCAGACAGGAAAATATAGATTAGGCAACTACACCGAAGCAGGCACCCTGTCAACCGCCAGAACTTTATATTTACAACCGCAAAAGTTAACTCGCAAGAATTTAAACACGCAATTTAGTAAATACTAGCTTACTTATTTTTAAATGAATCGATCATTACGAGTATAATAAGCACGAATACATATACAATTTGTCGTCTGCAAATACTGTAATAGGAGATTTTTAGAGCGATGTGAAATTAAAAATAATAATGATAGTAATTAGTGGGGATTCTAGCTCTCGCCAGGATATGAGGGGGGGGGGGAGGGGGGCGAACATACAGCTTCGTGATTTTGACTGCCCTTGCCAATTTGTGGCAATATGATTTTGACCGGCATGTAACTACATAGATTTTAAACCAAAGTAAACTGTGATAAATGTTCAAATTAATGTCTGCTTTAATCCATATGTTCTAGTAGAGCGTTAATATTCTATGTAGACTTTAATAAAATATATTACCGAAAATTCGGAGAGCAAGAGTTCTACACGGCGTGAGCAATCAAATGATTTGCTTTGCAAATAATAATAATAGATAAAGCGTTTGTATTCATACAAATAGAAAATGTACATAAACTACAATAAAACATCCAGCGAAATAAGTTGCTGGTTAAAATAACTCGATAGTTGATAAATTTATAGTTTGCCAACGCGACATGTTAAACAAATAAATTATTACAAGTTTACCAAGCATGGAAAACTATACATTAAATATAAATATAAATATACAGAAAACATTAAAATACTAAAACAGTTAAAAACTGTTACAGACATCTTATATGTCTACACAAACGAAAATACAATTTAAAAGAAAACTTTAAATTTACCATTTAATACCGGTAGTCTTTCGTTGTTTTTGGCGAAAATTATACGCGAACAAACGCGCACTAAGACAAAACGTCCAAATATCGGAGAAACAGGAACAAATCACCACCTCCTGGTAGTAAACAGAAATTGTGCATTCCGTACAGCAACGGGACAAGCAAACCTTTAAACGAAGTTTTTACTTACAGTTTGCAGGCACTGGAATGACGAAACACTCACTTATCTTGTTCTTACAATTAAGACAAATTAACTGATAAATGATCTGGGACTATTATTGAAACTAGCAGGATATGAACTATTGATTAGGTTGACGACCTACCACGAAAATCATCCAAACTGGAAGCCCCTGCTAGAATCGTGGACTCTACTTGAATGGACTAAAATCTTCCAGTTGTTAACTAAGTAATCTTACGCTATTTAACGGAAGTGGAATGGAAAACGACGCACAGTGATGGAAAATGGAAACAATTCGACCCTCGGGGCAATTTTAATCGTACAGCCATAATTTTTTTATTCTCTTTGAAATTTGATGTATTTTATTATAGAAGTGCGACAAGTTAGATATTTAATTAGTAGTCCAGTTAACGAATAGCTCAAAGGGTGGTGTAGAGTGCGTGAGCAAGGACTTAAGCGATTTCTTTAGAAAGTTGTTTAGGGTACTTAGGGAGTGAACATACTAAAAGTCCTGACTCCTAGGTGGTGAGCCGGAGGGGTGGGGGGTGAAAGAATGTCCCACTTTTGGTTTTTTCTCTTATATCTCGAAAATGGTGCGTCGTAGGGAAAAATTTTACTTACACCAAATGAAAGCTCATGAAATTCTCTACAACTTTTATTTTATATACTTTTTTCGAATTCGCAACCGTTAGGGTAAATACACCGGATGTGGCCACTATCGTAGTTATTTTGCTCATCCTCCCTTCCCACAAACCAGTGACATTATGTCAATTGCGAATGGGTGGTGGGAGAAGCCACAATAAATTGCTACGATGCTGTTCGAGTTGGTAAAGAGGCAACGAATAAGATAGTGGACTTGCCATTCTCAGACATCAAGTTGTCCCGCAAAGATCGTGCATTCACTCTTTCCTCTGTCAGCTCATCGATAAAAATTCACGATGAAAAGGTTGCAGTTGTTCCAACATGTGGGGGTGGAAACATGTAGGAGACACCCTGGTGCCAATTACAACAGAAGATCCACCAGCACCGGAGGTCCTACTGAAAACGATATTTTGCCGCTGCACCAAGATGTGAATGCCAGAAAGCAATGCTGAACTGTTCTGCGGCATGCCTCCACTGCCAATGGAAATGCCTCAACGTCGTGCCTGTTTACGACGAGGACGACGATGAAGACGACGTAGAGCCCCTTCAGCAAGAACCACCCACCACTGAGGATGAGGATGCCATGGACGAGGAACCCTTGTCAGGAGCCTCACGGCCAAAGAGGATGAAAACGTGAAGGAAAGTAATATGTAACAATAGGAAAAAAACAAAGGAATGGATACCTAGCCTATTCTAAATGTCGATTTTAATGTCTTTGAGCAATTCGAGTATTACGTCATAGATATTTTTTTATTTAGAGCTAATAAATGACAGATATTATTAGGAAGGTAAATATTCAGACTACTTTATTTTTTATGGAATACATCGCTTTCTACTTAAGCAATCAAAAAATATATGATCCAAATCTGCAGTGACATTGCAAGTATCGCACAAGTCTGTGTCCACAACTCCTATCTCCTTGAGGTGTGCCGGGTAGCACCCGTGACCAAATTATAGTCTGTTTATTGCAGTTACTTCTCTTCTTTAGTATTTTAAATCTTTATGCCAATAACAAGTAGGAATATCTGGCTGAATGGTTGTGTAGCGAGTAGAATTTGTTATACTATATTCTTTCCATAAGGTTGACCACGCATTTTCACTTTTTTTTTTCAATATACTTATACACTCTTGGACGTGTAGTTCACTGTTCAAAATTTCTCCATCATTAATCCTTTTTTGTTATGATTGTCTACTTCTTCATTATGTTCCAAGCCTGTATGAGCTTTAACCCACACAAATTTCATTAACCTTCCTCCTTCTTTTAATTTATTTACTAACATTTTAATTTCAGCAATACGCGTATGAATAGTGTAGTTAATGTCTTGACTGTTAGCAAATACTTTGAAGAACAGACTGTGAATCCGATAAAATAGTGTAATGTTCATGTTCATTTCTGACGACGTATTCTAGGCTTTGAGGATAGCCATAGCCTCGGCACTATAGCACTATCTTCGTTAAGCTTGTATGATCTGTGTATAAAATTAAATTAATAAAATTACTTACCTTATATGTGACTTTTTTTATCATCTTTAAAATACAATTTTCTATTTTTCAGGTAAAAATCTGTTTTTCGAAAATTTTTACTTTTCCGGAGCGTGTAGCTCGAAAACGGTTGCGAATTCGAAAAAAATATATAAAATGAAAGTTGTCGAGAATTTCATGAGCTTTCATTCGTATAAGAAAATTTTTCCTACGACGCACCATTTTCGAGATATAAGCGAAAAAACTAAAAGAGGGACATTCTTTCCCCCCTCACCCCTCCGGCTCACCTCCTAGACGTCAGGACTTTTAGTATGTTTACTCCCTAAGAACCCTGAACAACTTTCTGAAGGAATCGCCTAGGTCCCTGCTCACGCACTTTACACCTCCTTTATTGACTGAGCTATAGGTGTTTTCATAAATGGGCAACTTAGCCGACTATTGCAAAACCCCTGAAAGGGGTTTTGCAATAGTGAAAATAGTGAAAGAGGTGGTTTTTCCGAGTTTCGGGGGTTCCGTCCCCCATATTAAAGGAGTTCAAGACCTCAATTTTTGAAATCAACGACCCAATAAACCTACAAAATAATAAATCTGGAGATAAACTTATGGTTCTTATTCAGATAGTTGCAAAAACCCCTTAAAAGGGGTAATTTTCCTAATTTCAGGATGCCATTCGTATTTAAAGGTTCGGGACACCAATTTTTGGAATCAGCAACCCATAAATTCTAATTTAAGAATTTCCAAGGTGTATAATTTTCTAGGCTCTATGCTGCAATAGTCGGCTAATTTTCCAGTTTATGAAAACACCTAATTAAATATCTAACTTTTCGCACTTGTAGGTCGAATTGTTTCCATTTTCCATCACTGCGCGACGGGGTTCGAGATTAAATCTAGAGCAATCGAAAATGTCACAACGGAAATATTAGGTAGTTATGACGCGCGAAATATTTAAAATAATTAAATCTGGTAAATAAATCGCAAATTCAGGTAATTTTTTTATGAAATATATATATAAACCAAGACATGTGGTACCATAATAAGAAAAAACATTCCAAAATGTAATGAGCTACAAACTTTTTTATTATTAAAGATAGAAAGGAACTGTGCAGGTTCCCGACCATGCAGAGAGCTCTCAGATTCCTTGCCGGCTAAAGCTTCCGCTTTCTCGTTAACCTGAATTCCATCGTATCCTTTCACCAAGTGGAACTGGACACTGTTATTTTTTGCAACACATCTAGGGCCTCTTTAATTTGCAGAACCAGCCCAGAGTCTGTTTAGAGCAAGCAGGGCTGTCCGTTGATATGCCCACTGTTTTACCACTGACGACTGCATTCGTGGTTTCTATTACCTGCAGAATTCCTACTAGTTGAGCCTGAAAAATAGTGGCATGTGTGCCTAGCGGTATTGTTGAGTGTAGGCCTAATTTTTTTGGGTGCTTCCCAGCCCCTGATCCACTTTTGAACCATTGGTGTAGATTGATACGTCTGGCTCATCATTTTCGGACGCATCAAATTTACTTCTTTTGAAAATTATATATAGGAGGATACGATGGATCCCCATTCCCAGAAGAGAATTTTGTGCTGTAGCCTTTTCCAGAATACGGTCATGCCACGTAGTCGTGCCCTTTATATATCATTGGCCTACAGATTGCATACAAAGCAGTCCTCAACGCCACTTTCTCTATGAATGGATTCAAAGGAAGCACACAGAGTATAGTTTCTGTCGTCGTTTTCATCGCGCCAGTAACGCAGAGGCATGACAATTTTTGAACATGCTCTAGTTGAGACACTGCTGTTTTTTGCCTTACTCTGGGCAACCAGACTATGGTTGCTTAGTAACGCATGGGTCTTATCACAGCAGTATACAGCGAGAGCGAGATCTTGAGTGAAAAATACCTACCTACCGACTGCCCTGCGGCACTGCCAGGAGGGCGCATGTGCATTGTTTATCTTAACGTCCATATGTCTCTTCCAGTTTAGGGTGAGGTCAAGTATGACTTCCAGGTACTTGACCTCACTCACTAAGTGGAGTTGAGTGCCCGATAATTCGGGCATTTTCATATTAGGTAGTTTCTTTTTCTTGGTGAATAGTACTAGCTCAGTTTTCTAGGATTTAACAGAGAGGGAGTGCTCTATGCACCAATCGTCAACTAACTTGTCCACATAAGTTCGCAAAACTTCCGTTTAGCAAGATGGTAATGTCATCTGCGTAATCTATTGTGAAGAACCTAGCGTCATTGAGGCGGTGCAGGAGGTTGTCGGCAACTATAACCCACAGTAGGAGTGATTGAACGCCACCTTGTGGACAGCCTCTATTGATTATGTCTCTAGTCTCAATGTTGAGAAAGGTCTCAAATTAAAGGACGTCTCAAGTATCTTTGACGTACAGTGCGAAAAAAGTAAAATTTGAAGGGGGTGAAGAAAGGTAATTCAAAATGACTTAGCTCGGTCTACTTGTATTTAAAATTTACGTGATAACCCTCAAATTAACGAAAATTGCATAAAATTCGAAAAAGAACTTCTGACATTTTTCCTAAAACGGCTTATTTTTCTAGAAGTTTACAAGAAACTCGTTTCTCCCCTTCAATTCCAACTAAAAAAAATTAAACTCTTCACTTCCTTAACTAGTAAGCAAAAATGAACGCCTATGTAGTGTCATTCATTCTTTATTTGTCTCCTTTAATTTTCAAGGTTTATCGTACTGAAATATTTGTCTTATAGCGAATTCCCTTAGAGCAATTGGTTTTTTCTCCATCATTATACAAAATATAAATGATTATCATAATTCTCGCTCGTGTGGCCTTAAAACGACGGAAGTTCGCCTGAAAAAGGACCACGCAGCCATTTAACATTTATGATTATATGATGACGTCATAACGTGGAAGATGTTCGGGAAACACATGGATTAAAGTGGATTGTGAGATCATAAAATCTACGTATAATGTATACGGTATGGAGGAAATTTCCATCTAAGGATCACATCAGGATCTAAATAGGCTTTATTTATCTGTATCCCCTACCTTTATTGTCTGCTTTAACTATACATTGTTATTTATGACAGCTATTGTTATTATTGCCTTAAATTGTCAATTACATTACAAAACAGAGTAGAATTACCATAATACTTCTTTTGAATTTAATTCGAGGATTAATTATTTAACACATTTATTACACAAAATATTTGAAATATGTACAACATGATGCGGGATTTGTATTCATGTTTGTCGATGTGAATCTAAGTATGAAAATTTGAAATTTATGACCTAGTGCTTGGCAGTTCAGCGCTATTGAAATAAATAACGAAAAAATATGTGATAATGAAATTCCTTAAAAATGAGGTCACAGAGTCTTGACAGACTGCGGTGTTCCATGTATTACGCTAGGTGATCGCTCTTTGCTGTATGATATGCCTGACAGTATTGCGCCATCTATTGCGGTTGCCTGTACGACCTCCTCTTTCTTCAGCTTATTGATAACATCAACCTAACATTTTAGAGGGCACCTTCTTCACCTCTTGCTGTTTGGTTTTGCCTGAATTATTAATCGTTCCATGTTGTCCGGTTAATGTGCCTCAAAAATTATAATTAAATATTATATTTCTTCCAGAATTGTGTATTTTCTTTTCTGGCATTGGATTTCTTTCATCAGCCAATTAGGTAATGCATATTTGCTGTCTATTTATTCCCTAAGTTAACCTAACACGGCAGCAGAAAATACACACAGGATATGTCATAAGGGCACTCTCTTCTCGTTCACGTACACTACAGGAAAGGGGACATCTCACAATAGGAAAGACAATTAAGAAATACCAAAGTAACCTAAATGAAATCAACAGTTGTTAAAAAAATTTACTAATACTCGTACGTTGTAGATTTGCATGTTTTTAAGAGCCAATAGAGGAATAGCATTTGTTGGAAGAGGAACATTAATATCAACTAAATTTTTTAACGAAACATTGGTAGCCATTTGGTGAGTCTGACGACTATAGAAAATATGGCCTAAGTCGCCCGTGGTGCATCATCTGCTATAATTATCTGAGTTAAGTACTCCAATTCTATTTAGGTGTTTTGGGTAGCAAGCGTGGCCGAAAATTCTACAAACTGTGGTCATGAATTTTCAAGAATTGTGTATATCGTGTGATAGGCGGTTCAAGGAAATCATAACAAACGTTTTTAGAATCATATCTCGAAAGCATCAGTACGCCACGCCATCTACCTACCTCCATAACAGTCCATGTCTCAGAGTTAACAAATCTGATTTTTATTGTTTTCTGATATTTTTATCAGCATGAATTTTGCTAAACTGGCAGTTACCCATCTTGCTATCTGTATTCTTTGATGAATCTTATATTCGCAGTTACCGATATTGTGATTAAGGGCTCCACGATATACCATCTTGTTTACAACCGTACACTCACCACTTCTTAACGTGTTTGGATGGTTTTCATTTGCTTGGTACACATAATTTTCATTTTGCTGTAATTCACACTTAAATTGTACTCAGAGCTTATTGTCCGAAGACTATTGAGCATGAGTACGAGCTCATCTTCAACTCTTGCGGTATTATCTGCAAATATGCAGTAAAAAAACTTGCTTCTGCCTACTAGCCCAGTTGACGAAGTTATTTACCCAGAAAAAGATGCAAACTGTGTGTAAACTTTTTTTTAATGAGTTCGTGAAAGTGTGTAGAATAATATCCTGAAAAGTTTACATTTCGCTCGGGTGCAGAACAAAAAAAAAGTAAAAAAAAAATTTTTTTTCATCAATTTTTTCAAAATTTTGAAATTAAATCAAGCTAGAAAAAATAAAAAATACAGGTGGATAAATCACGTATTTATATCAAAAAATGTCCTAACAGAATTTATCGTTAAAGCCACGGTTTTCCCAGAAAAAAATAGTCAAGTGTAACGTTATAACTCGGAGCGAGATCCATGCGTGCACGCGCTTGAATACGCATGACTGTGATACCGACGCACTGAATTACATGTCACTAAAACAGAATTTGTTCAATCTATATGATTGTTGGTTCATTTAAAAGATGAAAATTGTAGCTTTCTGATGCTTTTTTGTTTCAAACAATACAAGCAAAGGATGGATGGGAAAAATATATATTATTACGCCGGAACTCAATCGTCGTAATAAAAAAATATAGAAAAAAATAAAAGCTCTTCAAAAAAATTCTTTCTTTATTGAGAACTGTTAAAAAGTATATACACTTCATGATTATTATGGTTTATTAAGTTGTAGTAATGTGGATTCAAAAAAAAGTACATCTCAAATCATTTTAATTTAATTGCTTGATGATTTTCTTGATAAACATATATATTTGAGGCCAGGGACGCACCCAAAAAATTGCTGAGGGAGGGGCTACTACAAATAATAATAATATGATTAACAAGGCTTAAGCCCCCAAAGCCCCCCCCTTCAGTGCGCCTCTGTTTGAGGCTGTAACTTGCCGAGAAATTGATCTGCTGGAAAAAATAAAATATCGCTATTTCGGAAAAAATGTACTTTTCGAATGTTCAAACACAAATTCTTTTACTTTTATGCATTTTTTCGAAAATATGATTAATCACATCATGATAAGAAATTGCGATTGTCATGATCTTATCCTTATAACTATGAAAATAACTTTGATTGTTTTGAATATATATTCTGAAACTTTTACAATACATTAACAAATGTATAAGGAATTCAATGGATATAGCTGAAATGTGGATAGGTGTATCTGTAATAAAAACCGCTGCCCAAGGAATCACTGCTTCCACATCCAAATTGTCTAACCAAGTCACTCACAACGAAAACATTTTGTATGTGAAAATAATTGTTTATGGAACTTTAATAATATAATACTTGAAATCTTTTACCCCAAAAACCCATAAAACGATACCCCACGTCTGTAGTGGGGTGGGGGTGGTGACAGGAGGTGGTAGTGGGGGTGGATGAAGTAAAAAATATTTTGAGGTTTCTGGTTCTTGTACATATACTAAATCACAATTTTTTTCATCCTTTAATAATGGGGTGGGGGTGGTAATGGGGGTGGCTAATGCCAAAAATTTTTTTGAGACCTTAGCTTCTCTTGTATATACTAAATACCAATTTTACGGACTCTTAAATGCTTGATTTACCTATTTACTCCAAATTTACCCCAATTTACCCCCCAACCCTTCGACGGAACAAGATGAAAATATAATCTAGTTCCAGATCTCGTTAAAGTACATAAGTGTACCAAATTTCAACTCAATATCTTAAACAGTTCCAGAGTAAACGTGCGCACAAAAAAAGTTACAGACGGACAGACCGACAGACAGAAAATTTTTTTTCACTCAAACTTAAAATCTCGACGTTTTATGACATTCTAAGCCTATCTGAACAATAAAAATTTTAAAAAAATTTTTTGTCGTTACTGTACTTCCACTGGATGTGGAAGTAATACAATAACGAAAAAATTCATGCGAACGATTCAGCAGCTATGTGTGGTGTCTGTGTATGCTTTCATAATTATATAGTTTCCTTCCAGACTCACTATTTAAACACACCACCACAGATAGTAGACAACCCCCAAATCCAAAGCCAAGGCTGTCCGGAAGGGGGTTACACATTCGGAAAAACGCAGACATACATCCACACCCACCGGTGTTGTCAATACCGGGGCTGGGGGTCGAACCCAGAGCACGGTAGCGAGTCGATCAGCGAATTCGCCACTCAATACGCCTTAACCGATTGAGCTACCGTGTCGGGGTAATTTATCCTCTTAGTCACTAAGAAAAATGTGTAATCAGAAAGAGAAAAGGCTTTATTTACTTCCACATCCAGTGGAAGTATAGTAACGACAAAAAATTTTTTTAAAATTTTTATTGTTCAAATAGGCTTAGAATGTCATGAAACGTCGAGATTTCAAGTTTGAGCGGAAAAAAAATTTCTGTCTGTCGGTCTGTAACATTTTTTGTGCGCACGTTTACTCTGGAACCGTTTGAGATATTGACTTGAAATTTGGTACACATATGTACTTTAACGAGATCTAGAACTAGATTACATTTTAATCTTGTTCCGTCGAAGGGTTGGGGGGTAAATTGGGGTAAATTTGGAGTAAATAGGTAAATCAAGCAGGTAAGAGTTCATAAAATTGATATTTAGTATAGACAAGAGAAGCTAAGGTCTCAAAAAAAATTTTAACATTAGCCACCGCCATTACCACCCCCACCATTATTAAAGGGGATGAAAAAAAATGTGATTTAGTGCGTGTACAAGAACCAGAAACCTCAAAATATTTTTTTACTTTATCCACAACCCACTACCGATGTGGGGTATCGTTTTATGGGTTTTTGGGGTAGAGGATTTCAAATATTATATTATTAAAGTTCCGTAAACAATTATTTCCAGATACAAAATTTTTTCGTTGTGTGACTTGGATAGAAAATCCGGATGTGGAAGTAGTGATTCCTTGGGCAGCGGTTTTTACTTGTGAGAACTGCTAAGAATTTTTAGAGGTTCCGTAGTATGCATTTAACCGTGCGCTTGGCCGAGCAGAGTGACAAAGTTATTTCACTTTTTTTCCAGGAAAACCGTGGCTTTAGCGATAAATTCTATTAGGACGTTTTTTGTTCAGAAACACGTGGTCTACCCACCTGTGCTTTTTGTTTTTTCTAGCATGACTTAATTTAAAAATTTTAAAAAAATTTATAAAAAAAAATTTTTTTTCACTTTTTTTTATGTTCTGCATTCAAGTGGAATGTAAACTTTTCAGGGTATTATTCTATACACTTTCACGAACTCATTAAAAAAAAACATATTCAGTTTGCAACTTTTTGTGGGTTTCACTATAAAATGATCTCTGTCGTCTGGGCTATACCGAGAACACGACGTATCTCAGCAATACTCTCTGGAGGTAAAGGACGTGTTGCTGGAGAATAAATACTGAATATAATACATATCAAGAAGGCAGGTGAACATTACATGCCTATGTACCTTTATTTCTGTACGGTTAGGCAACCGACCTTCGTATGAGGAGATACAAAAGAGAAGAAGAAGAAGGTTGACGACAGAGGAGACAGTTTAGTTTAGGTTAAATGTTAATTAACCAGACCAACAGGAGTGCTGTTATTTTGGAGACAAACTCTACAGTTTCATAGACTATGATAAAGCTTTTGGCAATGTGGAATAGGACAAACTGTAGACCGTATTATTAGACATGGGATCAGCTAGATATCTGGTCTTTATTATTCACTGACTATACATGGTGTCCAGAAACTATCCTACCAAACAAAAACCTCAAATATTGTAGATGTTTTTATGCCAGTTCGACATAAATCACCCTATCCAAAATTGCTTACTAACGAAGCTACATTTAAATGGCATCTTGTCATCAAATGTTTTGAAATATCTACAAAACGATCATATCTCAAAAGATAAAACTTGGTACATTTATTAACTTGCCCCGTCGTTGCTGCGAAATGATATTTTAATTGCCTGCCTTTATAAACGTCTCATTTGCGGGAGTTAATAGTCATTTTTACCCTTGATTTTTTGACATTTTTTGTTTCAGGTTTTTTATATAAAAAAAATTACTCTTGTCCTAAGGTACATCATTCTCGAGAAAAATTGGTTTGAAATTTTCCCCAATTATTGCTAAATTCATTATTTACCAATAACTGCTTCTTTCGAATATCAAATTATTCCTGTCAAGAAATTATACAACGACACAGAAAATGCTCTGCTCCAGAAATTAGACCATCATTTTCCTATGTATTTTGACGTGCTAAAAATGACTGTGATATCTAAATAGCTTGGTTTCATATCAATTTGAAGTTTTCAAGATTTTGAAAGAATAACAAACCAATGAGAAAGTTGAGACGAAATCAAGCAATTTGGACATCGGATTGCTTGATCTTGTGCCAGTTTGTCTTAAATTGCAAAAAATGTCGCTTCTTCGTCATTATCGCCCTTGTTATCTTCATCTTTTTTTACGCCTCTAAGACGTAGAAAATTAAGGAAACAAACAGATGGTGTACTGAGATATGGGCCTGAAGGGGTTTGTTACGAGTTCCCTGAACAGTCCATCGCACCAGTAGCTCAATTCTCCAAGAAATGCATCCTCCAGGATAGTATTCTTAAGAATCTACTCATTTCTTGGCGCATCAAACGTAGAGAGGACAATATAAAATAGTTAATAATTCTGAAAAAATCAGATTATCAAAAGCGAAGAGAAGGCCCAAGAAAACGTAGGAGTTGATGAAAAAGAGTTTTGGTGAGATTGTGCGCGCCTAACAGACAACGCGACAAATGTGGTGATGCTGTCACACATGCTATACAGCAAGAGGAGACCATCAAAAGTAATGCATGGATAAAAACCACATGTGTAAACGTTGTGAATAAGAATATATAACAGGATTGATGCCACATAAATCTACGATGTGCTAAAATTCCGCTTAAAAATAATCAGGTTACTGGTGTATCGTACCTTTAAATGATAGAATCTGTAATTAATGGGCTGAAAACTTTTGATTAATGTTTCAAATAATTCACTTGGACTTATTGAGATATAATAAAGTATAAATTCAGATACCCAATTTCCGAAACTTATCAATATTAATTACATTATATTTATCTGATTAGAAAAGTTTTCAAAATCGACACGTTACAAAATTGATGCAAAATAATCAGATACACCTAATGGTGATTAATTATAAACTGTTTATACCTATTTTACTTTTTTTATTAGCCAGTGAACTGAAAGGCGATAATGAATTTAATCTCTCCGAAATTGAATCAGTCCATAAATTGGTGGAGGAAAAGCATCTATATATAAATTCGAATTTATTGGCTCAGAAATTTTCGGCATTTTCTTACAATAAGAGGGCGAATAAAACTTGAAAGGCCATCTACCTTTTATTATGCTTTTAAATTAAATTTTTTATCGATATTTTATTTTACGATCTTCGTGAATTTTAGGAATATGAATTTAAGGCACTCGGTTTTAGTCTCTTCAATATGACTGCACGTATATTTTATACTATTAATAAAATATTGATGCGCGCATAACATTTCGTTTTCTAAACAAAACTTGTAGTAGATAAAATACGGATTTGATAAATTTTACAGTAGTAAATCTTCTTACGCGAGTCCTGTCAGACTTTGGCTAAAATATGTAAAAAAACCGCTGCCCAAGGAATCGCTACTTCCACGTCAGGATTTTCTATCCAAGTCACACAACGAAAAAATTTTGTATCTGGAAATAATTGTTTATGGAACTTTAATAATATAATATTTGAAATCCTCTACCCCAAAAACCCATAAAATACCCCACATCGGTAGTGGGTCGGGGTGGTGACAGGGAGCCGTTGTGGGGTATGGATAAAGTAAAAAAATATTTTGAGGTTTCTGGTTCTTCACTCTAAATCACATGTTTTTTCATCCCCTTTAATAATGGGGTGGGGGTGGTAATGGGGGTGGCTAATGACAGAATTTTTTTTGAGACCTTAGCTTCTCTTGTCTATACTAAATATCAATTTTATGAACTCTTACCTGCTTGATTTACCTATTTACTCCAAATTTACCCCAATTTACCCCCCAACCCTTCGACGGAACAAGATGAAAATATAATCTAGTTCTAGATCTCGTTAAAGTACATATCTATACCAAATTTCAAGTCAATATCTCAAACGGTTCCGTTTCATGGCATTCTAAGCCTATTTGAACAATAAAAATTTTTTAAAATTTTTTTGTCATTACTATACTTCCACTGGACGTGGAAGTAATAATAACTATGGAAGGAAGTGTTTTTTGACAGATAAAACAGCATTAACCCCAAGATTGCTACACGGGCGATACAAACTTTTATATTATACTTCACACGATAGAAGATGGAAGACACAATGTTCTTGATAATACTAACAATAACCCGAGGAAAATTATTTTATGACTTAAGTACATCAACAAAAGGATGAATGTCGACAGCATAAGAAAAATTCCCATGAAAATCAATCAATCGTGCCAACACTTCGTTACTGATATAAGTTGTGTGTTATTAAGAGATTAATAAAATATGTAAATATAAAAGTGTATCACCGTTGCGCTCATTCTTAAAACATGACGAGAATAACTAGAAATCGTCGTTTTCTCGTCGTTTTTATTTATTATCGTCATATTTTAACTATGAGCGTAACGTTGATACACTTTTATATTCACATATTTTATTAATCTCTTAATAACACATAACATATATCAGTAGCAAAGTTTTAACACGTTCAGGGGAATTTTTCTTATGTTGTGGACACTCATCCTTTGTGAAGTTATGTTGAATTAAATAATATGGATATTATCTAAATGTTATTTATAATTTCTCTTTTCTACTTATCAGGTTAATCTATTCCATGTTTTTTAAAACTAACGTCTAGCAAATCTGCAAAATAAGATAATTTCCAAGCATATTACGGAGAAGTAACCTCTACTCCTGTGAGTTTTACGTCAAAAGAACAGTTAGAGGATGTTTTATCATATTTCGCTGATATTTTGGAAAAGCAATTTGTTTCTGTTATCAAAGCTTTAAGAAGTCTATTTGTACATTACTAGTACACAGCATCATTTTTATTGTTGTTTAATAATAATAGAAAACGAACTGCTGTAATCAATAATTAGTCGCGAAGGAATGAAGGAAAAAATAGTGTAAATATTTCGTGCAAAGACGAGATTACCTTCCCCCCCCCGTTTTGAACAGGATGGAAGTGGTGGGAGAAGTCTTTGACCGCCGCAACCCCCTGAAACGGCCAAAAACCACCCCTTTTATGGGGATATCTTTATATTTTCATATATAAACGGGTCTGGGGAGTGATTTATCGACAGATTATATATATTTAAAATAACATGGAAGGGAATGACATGAAGTGGAATCCAGACAGCAGGGGGGGGGGGGGGTTGATTAAACCCTCCCTAGGGGGTGAAAAATCATTTTTTTTCAAATGATTCGGTTCAAACACGTACCCCCTGTTTTCGGGGTCGCTGATCAAGGAAAAAATATTCATTTTTAGCTCCAACCTCTCCTCATCCCTCAAACGGGCAGAAACCACACCTGACCCACCAGAAAGCATGCTATCCGGAATTTACAGGTTTTTCGGCACATGATCGTTATTCCTGTGCATATCCCTTCATTTTTCACGGAAGAGAAGGTGGTAGCGACATCGGGGGTTGCTTCAACCTTTCCAAGGGGTGTAAAATTCATTAATTACAAGTTGGATCGTCAATACGCCCTCGCCCATTTTCGCAGGCGCTGATCACGATAAAAATATTCACCTTCATCTCCGACTCTCCTTAACCTCTATAATGTGGAAGATATGTGTATAGAAGAGAGAGCAGATGACTATGACGATAATGATGATGATTTTTATTTTAAATTAATCCCTGAAATTGGTTTAAGCGATTCCGATTCAGATTCGCTCACTGAAACGGAGGATGAAGAAGAAAAAGAGATCGCGTGTGATGTGCATTTTGAGGAATATGAGGATTGTTATGCTTTTTGTAAATAAACGACCTAGATTTTTTTAATTAATTGTAAGCAAATAATTTATTTTGTCATAAAATATTTTCATGTAATTCTTTGAATAAACAACATTGCCATTGACGACAAAATGTATTATTCATTACTCCCCGATGAAGAAATCATTATACCCTACTCAGCAACCTACACAATCATCGCCCCAGCGATAACTGGTGGATGAGTGTCGCTACGACCTTCTTTTACGTGAAAAATGAAGAGATATGCACAGGAATAACGATCATGTGTCGAAAAACCTGTAAATCCTGGATAGCATGCTTTCTGGTGAGTGTGGGGTGGTTTCTGCCCGTTTGAGGGATGAAGAGGGGTTGGAGCTGAAAATTAATATTTTTTCTGTGATCCGCGACTCAGAAAACGGGAGGATATGCATCTGAACCGAATCATTAAAAAAAAAAAATGATTTTCCACCCCTCGGGAGGGTTTAATCAACTCCCTAGGCCTGCTGTCTGGATTCCACTTACTCTATAACCCCCTTCCATGTTATTTCAAGTATAACCCATCGATGATAAATCACTCCCAGACTCGTTTATATGTGAAAACATAAAGGGAACCCCATAAAAGGGGTGGTTTTTGGCCGTTTCAGGGAGTTGCGGCGGTCAAAACCTTCTCCCATCACTTCCATCATGTTCAGCACCCTCAAAAACGGGGGGAAAGGTAATCTCGTCTTTGCACGAAATATTTACAAAAAACTCGTCAAATAAGACGAAAATATCTAATTTCAAAAATACGTTTTGCACCGATTTCGCTGTCGAAATTGGTCGATTTTCGTCTGGTAGCATATTAAGTTCATCGTAATTAGGTAATGTAGATTTATAACAAGAAAAGGGAATAAATACTGTTTTGTTAAAGTTTATCGTTGGAAGTTTGGAGTTAAACCTGTCAGTTATTTTTTTGAAATCATTCTCTACAACAAATTTTAAAGTTGCCTTTGATAAAGCTCAGGTGAATTATAGCTCAAGAAATTCCGCGTAAATCAAACGAATTTAATTTAAATTAAACCTGAAATAATCAATGAGGCATTGTTGATATATTGCGTCAGAACTGAATTATCACACCACTTCAACGGAGGTATGCGTGGTGCAGGCTTCTTTCAGAAAAATTGTACTTTCTAAGAAAATACACACATACGCCGATGATCTCCTAATCGTCGCAGGACACATCTGAACTGAAAACAAACGTCTAGAAAAGCCTAATAATGGAGCGAGACCCATCAACAAAAGATAGTTGGACTAGCGGAGAGGAATACAAAATAGATGAATACTCCTTAAGAACAACGAACAAATTGAAGTACCTAGGAACAGACATGACGAACCAACTGAACGAAAAGAAACGATAAATGGGAGAATCAGAACGGCATACAGAGTCACAAGAGCAATCATACCGTTCATACCGTTAACTGAGAATAATAAACTATCATGGGGCCTTACTAAATGTATGTACCTAGCTGTCAAACAGCCAACGATGACATATGGAGTCAAGAAACATGGCAACACCAAAAGCCAACAGAAGAAGTTTTTTGAGAGGAGCAGAAAGGGACATCGTCCAACTACTCGCAAAAACAACAAGACGAAAACAGCGACATAAAACATCAATACTATTAGGAGGAAAGACAATTTAATGAAAGATAAAAATGTGCGCAATGAAGTAATGGGGACATAACCAAGGAAGGGATCCAACACATCTACAGAAGAAAGCTCTAGCACCAAACATCAACAAATCAAAAATAGGGAGACCATGCTACAGTGGAGAACAACAACTAAGGGAATCAGGATCAAAAATGAACACCACAAAGAAATCGCAACGATATATACTCTACCACAATCAGAAACCGAGGCATCAGAAGACTCAGAAAAAGAAGATTCGAAGAAGCAGAAACACAAAAAGAGGAGCATAAACACTCCATATTACGATACAACGCGGCAACATATTTCACAAGAAGACTCAGAAGGAGCAGAAGTCCAGAACCAAAAACAAAATGCGGTAACGTATCTCACAAATACCTACACCTCCTCCACCTTCCGTTACCATGCGCCATGTGGCTCTCGCTGCTAGCAATAAGCAAGACCTTAGTCCAACCCAGCATAGACGTAGCAGGTCCAGCTGTATAATCTTGGGAATGGCATCAATCTCTACCGCACGCTGATAAATCAATCAATCAATCAGTGCAGGAACGTCTTTAGTTATACCTTAGTTTTAATCGTCTTCAGATGATGCCAACATAGTTGGCAAAACGCGCGTCGAGTAATACCATTCAAGTGTTTTGGTATTTGTGGAAAACTACTTCGGAGACATGGATCACACTGTAAGTTAAAGTTCAAAATTGGTTTCAAGATATGCGCAATTAGGATCAATGATTGACTAGTCTAGGAATTTTTCAGTAACATTCATTATAAAGGATGTGCAACCATACTTTTTATACTCAATTACAGTAATTACCAATTCAACTTCAACTTTCTATTTTATAAAACAGTAAGTAAGTTAGCTCAGATTATTTCTTATTTCAAAGTTTTACTGTAGTTTAAGACAAAAATAAAAGAACTCTCCCACTACAATGTATCTAGAAACATTTCTCTCAGTTATAGTGCAGAAATTGCCGGCAAGAATCTCGAGCTGTCCTTATCTTTCATAAAACTTTAACACCACTTAATTAAACTTATAATTATAATTCGTTATTGGAAAAGTTGCAAAGCAAAGGACGTGATGCCATAAGAATAATACTATTATAAAATGTGAAGAGCATCAAGTTAGAGTAAATCTACAATGATTACAGACGTAGATATCCAGATGAAGAGCCTAAGGGCTTCGGGGTGTTTTAATGAAGGCAGACTGACGTCACGAGGAGTTCTCTTTACCATGCCTTTGACACGTTCACTTTTGAGAGTTTCAGTGCTTCTCTCCCCTTTGCCTTATTATAGTAATTGTGTTGGTTGTTCGTTGATAATGATTCATTTTGTATTTATATTTTTAACACTGGGAATAAAGTTTACGGCTGGATTCTTCAGTGTTCTTTACTCTACTTTTTAACGTAATTTTCGCTATAAAATGCAATCGCAATGAAAAGTCAAATTAGTCCAGGAAATATCTTCGCACCCGTTGGGGAAAATATTCTCAGTCGGTTTTTTTGCATAATCTTAAGGAAAATGGTCACCTGAAAACAAATCTGCATGTTGCCAGGTCTAAAAATGGGTCAAAAATTGTTTAAACAATTTTTTTAAACAAATTACAAAAATTGTTTATTTTGCTCGGATTTTTGGGCGATTCTCAATATAACAAAACAGTCGAAGTGTCTGCAAGATTGTACCTGTTAGGTTCATATAGTCAAGTAAACTCTAAGCTGGCGCGTCCAAAGGTCGCTTCATCATATAAACTAAGAGAATAAGACATACGCAACTAGTTCATCTCTATGTCACTGCGATAGCTTTATGCGCATCGCATATCAAATCGTACGTCGTGTTACCAACTCATACATACGCCACGTTTACCGGACTATAGTAGCTTTTTGCGGCTGGAGTATCTTTCAGCAGAGATATGTAACATTTTGCCAGCTTTACATGCTTTTACCGGCTGCGACACAACAAGCAAAATCGGTAGAAAGAAAAAAGCATTGGATGTAGTATATGTAGATAAAAAAATACGTAACTGCATTATCTACCTTAGGTACCTATGAATTTGATAAGGAACAATTTAGAATATTAGAAAATATCTATTTACATCTATCTATTAGGAAAAAACGGTGAAACAGCAGATGATGCACGAAGACTAATATTTAATCGTTCCTGCGGTATAGGCATTAATATGGCTAATATACCTTGTACCTCCGATGCACTTTTACTTCCACATCCAGTGGAAGTATATTAACGACAAAAAAAATTTTTTTAAATTTTTATTGTTCAAATAGGCTTAAAATGTCATGAAACGTCGAGATTTTAAGTTTGAGCGAAAAATAAAATTTGTCTGTCTGTCGGTCTGTTGGTTTGTCTAACTTTTTTTGTTCGCACGTTTACTCTGGAACCGTTTAAGATATTGACTTGAAATTTGGTACACATATGTACATTAACGAGATCTGGAACTGGATTATATTTTCATCTTGTTCCGTCGAAGGGTTGGGGGGTAAATTGGTAAACTTGCGGTAAATGGGTAAATCAAGCAGGTAAGAGTCCATAAAATTGGTATTTAGTATATACAAGAGAAGCTAAGGTCTCAAAAAAACGATTGGCATTAGCCACCCCCATTACCACCCCCACCATTATTAAAGGGGATGAAGAAAAATGTGATTTAGTGTATGTACAAGAACCAGAAACCTCAAAATATTTTTTTACTTCATCCATCCCCACTACCACCCCCACCCCACTACCGATGTGGGGTATCGTTTTATGGGTTTTTGGTGTGGAGAATTTCAAATATTATATTATTAAAGTTCCATAAATAATTATTTCCACATACAAAGTTTTCTTGTTACGAGTGACTCGGATAGAGAATCTGGATGTGGAAGTAGTGATTCCTTGGGCAGCGGTTTTTCAACTCACTTTACGAGCTTCTGCTGAAACATATATTGAAGAATGCCTTATATTCTTCCGATAGCCCAATTGACTTACGCAATGGGGATATTATAAGTCAGAAGAGAATATTATATTGCCTAAATTTATGACAAAAAATGCTTTACCAGAGAATGTAGTACTGCCATGTAACTGTAAAAAAACGTGTAAAACTAAAGCATACCACTGTAAAAAAAATGGTTTAAATTGCATAGCTCTGTGTGGCTGTGATTTAGATGTTTGCGAAAACAAATATGTGACATCTGTAAAAGGTGATTATTATTGAAATATATTATTATTTATTATCATTTGATTCTGTATTTTTCAAATAAAAATTATTATGAAATGTAAATGAATGTTCTTAATTTCAAAATCAATTTAAAAATAAATCCTGATGCTTTTTTAATTCGCTGCGGCTAAATCTAGGTTAAATGGCTAATTGAAGTTGTTATGGCGCTTCAGTAATTTTTGAGCTGGATTGGGTTTTTGCGATATTAAACACAGACCCACAATTTTTTTTGCAAAATCCACATCCAAGAATAAGGTACTTACCATTGAAATATGGACGCCAGCATGGTACGTATACTCCGCTTAATGATGCTCGCGCTTAATTATCATTTAAAAAACAAGGGGTTGCAATAACATAATAGCCTAAAACGCTTTGAGACTTTGTTAACGAATATTTAAGGACTTTAGCAACATTAAAATTTTTTGTTTTTCATATTGTTTTTTCAGGGTTGAAAATGGCCATTTTTGGGTTTTTTCGAACTTTAAATAATTAATATCTCGAAAACTATCAACTTTAGAGAAAAGTTGTAACAGGCCTTTTTTGATCAAATCTCCCAAAAAAATTTGTCCGGAGCAAAATAAACAATTTTTGCAATTTGTTTAAAAAAAATTGTTTAAACAATTTTTGACCCATTTTTAGACCTGGAAACATGCAGATTTGTTTTCAGGTGACCATTTTCCATAAGATTATGCAAAGAAAACGACTGAGAATATTTTCTCCAACGGGTGCGAAGATATTTCCTGGACTAAATTAAAGAACTGCGAAAACGCAAATATACGTCATACCCAACCAGCAAATTTGTTTTATAATTTAAATGTTATACGATTATTTTGCTATATTGTTATTTTATTAATGCCTCTAAAATGGTAATTTATTATATTAGAGTTGCAGAAAACACTATCTGGCTGCCTGCAACTGAACGGTTTAGAAATTTACCATCAAAACGGTTTTACAGTAAAATTATAAAATATCTAATAAAGCAGTTAAGAAATTATTTTAGAAACGTTTCCGTAACTAAGCTATAAAACATTTCAGTTTATAAAACTAAATAAATTTATAGCGCTTCCTTAGTAACGTTCGGCAGTATTTTCAGCACCGGTATAAACATATATTAAAGTTATTTTGTAATTGTCTCCTATTATCTTATAAAACAGTTATATTAAAGCAATGTTTGGGACAGTTTTGCTATTGAAAGTAAATTGTTGTTCCAGTGTTTGCTACATAATTATTATATAGCGTTGCAATCTACTGCAATATGGCAACGGCAATAAAGTGGTCAGAAAATAAAATTTTATTAAAGAGTTTTTTTATCAGAGACACAAATTTTACGTAAAAAAAGTTTTAGCCAATTTGACCAAATATTTTTTCACTTGTTATTTTTAGGTCCAAAATGTCTCAAACTTTATTTTTTTCTACGCTATTTTTATTAAAACAAAAAATCTTTTTAGTGCAAAATATTCTGAAGGACTATTAGAAACCATCACAATATAAAGCGTATGAAAAAAGATCATGAATTCGGAAATTTTTTAACTTGACCGCTTGTCAATTTTTTGAGCTGTATCTCAGAAACTAGAAATGGTATCGAATTGGGCCCATGAGAACTTTTAACCACAAAGTCGAAATCAACAATAATTTTAGTAGCTTAAACTGAATTAAGAAAAGAACCCAAGCTATTCTTAACCTCTCGTTAATGATTCAAAAGTTACTAATGTTGATAAATAGTAAATTAAAAACGTATTAAACTAATAAGGTACCAGCACCCCAGGAGAAAAGGTGCGCATATTTATTAAAAAATTGAGAATTTTTCCGGTTTTAATAGCGTCCAGGTGACGGAACCTACTTAAGATGAAGAAACTCTTAAGTTATTTTCAATCTCTAATTACTAATTTTAAGCTGCAAATGTAAATCATAAAGATAGACCTTCCTTAACCCTTCAATAAACAAGACTAACAGATCAACCCAACCTTTCTATGTTGTACACGGCTTACTTACTAACATAACCTAACCTAATCTAGCTGTAATTCTTACATTTATTTTTTCATTTAATTTAGTAGTGAAATTTTTTTACCGTATCCCCACGTGCTTCAATTAATTACCGGACATTTTTCAAGCAGTGAAGATTAATAGTGAAAATTTTCATAAAACATGCAAAGGTCTTATAATGAAAACTTAACAAGCAATTTAACGTTAATAGTTACAATAAATTATAGTCTTTATCAAAATATTTGTGATTCTGGCTACAGTTATTTTTCTTCACTTATAAGTTATAACAAAAATACAAAATAACCCTTTTTTTGAAAAAAAAATTGTTATATCGGTTTATTTAAGATACAGTCCTGTCACAAGTCCGTCACCTCTGAGGCACATTATTTTATATAGATGTTTTATAGGAATCGCCTATAGTCTAATTATTTTAAAATGCTTGTTATTAACACAAAAGTATTTTATAGAGGGAAGTCATTTCATTAGACCAGCGTTCGAGGTGGTAAAATATGACAAGACATAAAAATTGCAGATTGTATGGGTTAACATGTCTCTAAAATAATTATTAAGTAAGTTCTTATTCACTATCCAGTAAAATCACTGAAAGCTTGGTATATACAAAGATCAGCATATTATATTATTATATTTGTAAGTATATGTATACGACTTTTTGAATACATTTAAGAAATCGTTTTATTTTATTGGTGTTTTATAGCAATAATAACAAACAGTGAAGTATGTGCTTTATAACGCAATTAAATGAAGCTTCAATAAAACTGTTTTATAGTGGCGGTACCGAATTTTCTTAGAGCCTGCAGAAATGTTTATACAGTTGTTTTGTAATGGATGCAATAGCCTTTACAAAATATTAACAGTGACTGAATTATTTTATAATATGGTGCCAGTTTTATATTTATAGCTGTCGTAATAACGTTTTTAAAGTATTTTTGAGAGTAATGTTGTTTTATAAAATTTATATCTGAAACATTTCTGCAGCTTTTATAAAATACCAAATTGCTAATAGGGTAGGAATTTTTAGTTTGATGTATTATAGTTTTATTTGTATTAATATAGTATTAAAAATTTGAAATTAAAATTATGTTCAAATGCACTAAGAACCAAGATTAACACACCACTGAAAATTTACCATGATATTGAAGTTGATTATATTCTAAATCGCACGTCCGATTTTAATTATTTTTGTTTTGTTTTGTGCCAGACATGAAAAAAAAAAGGTGGACACATTCAAAAATTGGGGTTTTCTATCCTTGTCCTTTATGGATTTTTTAAAATGACATATTCTGTCATGTTCTGGATTAGGGTTTTAAATACTGTTCATTTCTTCATTATGTTTTGATTCATATAAGTACCTACACATACATGTATACATCTTTTATCTTTACGTTAGTAAATATTCATTTACTATTTTACTTCAATATTTTAAGTAGATATAAGGTTAAGTGTAAGATCTCTTGTGTTATAAATTAGCCACGGCTAATGATAGATTTAGTTATTTTTAGAACTGTTAAAAACTAACGCTTTTGATACTTTTTATTTATGTTGCTCCATTGGCAAACGCCATATGTACTATAATACGTATACGTACCTTTTATGTTTTATGGTTTGAATGAAATCCAACATGTTGGTACTATTTTGTGTGAATTGGTTGTTTTATTTTGAGTGTTTCTTTAGCTTAACATGTTGTTTTTGTATGTAATGCGAATGAAAGTGTTTGTGTTAGGCTGAAGAATAAGTTTTGAGTTTGTGTTGATTTTAAGTTTGTTCCGGTCTCCTTCTTAGGGGAAGAATCCCGCTTGTGAGGAGAGGGGGAGTGTAATGGTTCATTTTAAATTAGAGCAAATAGCCCAATTATTTGTAAATATGTATTATAATTCGTATTTTTATAAATAAGATTAGGCAAGTCCGCCGCTGTGCTGCATTAATGTCGGCTCAAAAGAGGCAAATAGTTCCAAAATACAGTAGGCATATTATTACTTTGACAGATTAACTTGCCAACATGAGCCATTGTCCTTCCTCCCACTTCCGGAGTGGGGACTATAAAAATAACGGTAGAAACAAAATTAGGGGAGGCTAGGCTCTCGTGGTTAATTTGATAGAGCGAGGTGCAGTTCAGATCAGAATTTGGCTCCATTAAATAAGAATTTGTCTCAAGGGCTTAATATACAATATCAGAAAGAATTTCTGCAGCCTAATATTTATTGTTCCAGTTGTAAATATTTATAATTCCCATTTATAAATATTCCTAAAATCAGTGAGTGTTAAGAACGCCACAAGTTTTCGAGACGTTGTAAAACACCAAGACTGTAAGTAAAAACTTTTTACTTAAAGAATTACTATGTTCGTGTGTCCATCCTGGACATTTACTTCCCGTGTTACCAGGAGGTAGTTATTTGGCCACGTTTTCTTACGTTTGAAGAACGTTTGGGGTTAGTGCGGTTTAAACGCTTTTGTTTTCGTATTTGAATTTCGTTAAAACGAAACTAGACTGCCCTATTGTTTTGGGGTAGATATCTTGTATATTTTTATGTATTTAATACTGTCTTATAGATCTATTGAATATCGGTTACTTGTGTAACAATTTTCTTTAAGTCATTTTTGTAATAGAATAAAATATTTTGTTGTAAGTTATTTGTGTAAAGTTTAGTAGTTACTTCTTCGCGTTGGCCAACCAATCGATTTTGTCAAGGGGCGAGCGTAGAGGCGACTTCAATGTGAATGTCAATGTTTTTAATTTTTAATTACTTCTTAAGTTTGCCTGTGGCAGACAGGAGTTTCTAGCAACAATTTAATTACCGTTAAGCCGAATCGGATCCATCACGCCCAGCCCCACATCTACCACGGCGCGTCGTGACGCTGCACGCCGTGATTGTCGGGCTGGCTCCGAGCCGGGATCGCCGACGAGGCGCATTCTTGTACCATTGAATATCAAATAAATTCGTGTTGTTGTTGTTGTTGTTGTTGTTGTTGTTGTTGTTGTTGTTGTTGTTGTTGTTGTTGTTGTTGTTGTTGTTGTTGTTGTTGTTGTTGTTGTTGTTGTTGTTGTTGTTGTTGTTGTTGTTGTTGTTGTTGTTGTTGTTGTTGTTGTTGTTGTTGTTGTTGTTGTTGTTGTTGTTGTTGTTGTTGTTGTTGTTGTTGTTGTTGTTGTTGTTGTTGTTGTTGTTGTTGTTGTTGTTGTTGTTGTTGTTGTTGTTGTTGTTGTTGTTGTTGTTGTTGTTGTTGTTGTTGTTGTTGTTGTTGTTGTTGTTGTTGTTGTTGTTGTTGTTGTTGTTGTTGTTGTTGTTGTTGTTGTTGTTGTTGTTGTTGTTGTTGTTGTTGTTGTTGTTGTTGTTGTTGTTGTTGTTGTTGTTGTTGTTGTTGTTGTTGTTGTTGTTGTTGTTGTTGTTGTTGTTGTTGTTGTTGTTGTTGTTGTTGTTGTTGTTGTTGTTGTTGTTGTTGTTGTTGTTGTTGTTGTTGTTGTTGTTGTTGTTGTTGTTGTTGTTGTTGTTGTTGTTGTTGTTGTTGTTGTTGTTGTTGTTGTTGTTGTTGTTGTTGTTGTTGTTGTTGTTGTTGTTGTTGTTGTTGTTGTTGTTGTTGTTGTTGTTGTTGTTGTTGTTGTTGTTGTTGTTGTTGTTGTTGTTGTTGTTGTTGTTGTTGTTGTTGTTGTTGTTGTTGTTGTTGTTGTTGTTGTTGTTGTTGTTGTTGTTGTTGTTGTTGTTGTTGTTGTTGTTGTTGTTGTTGTTGTTGTTGTTGTTGTTGTTGTTGTTGTTGTTGTTGTTGTTGTTGTTGTTGTTGTTGTTGTTGTTGTTGTTGTTGTTGTTGTTGTTGTTGTTGTTGTTGTTGTTGTTATAAACATTTTTTTGCTTATGTCATTTATTTATTATTTAGTGAAAAGCAACTTGTTGCCCACAACCTGATGTCTCTTTGCTCTGGTTTTGTTGTAGTTTAAATTGGTAATATATTTGTTAGACTTTAAAATCGCTTTTTGTTGCCTAATTCCTTTTTTTTTTTAACTTTCAGAAATATTCATTTGATCTTTGCACTTAAATGCTTCGGTCTAAAGATAAATAATGTTTGGCTTGGCTCTTGGGTAAAAGGTTTGTAGTACATTGCAGCTCCTTAGTGAGGGCTTTCTTGCTTTTGTTTTTTGTTTTTACCCCTGGAAAATGTCATCCATTATACCATTACTGGATTTTCATTATTTTACGGACGTGATATAATGATAATTTTTTCTGTGAAGGAAAAATGGGCTGTTTAGAAAACCATACAGATAATGGCAGCTAAGTACGTACAAGTACGAATTTCTGGGTAACTAGATATTTCATATTCAAGCAGATTGAATACGCAACGATACAAAGAAATTTAAATGGCAGGGGCTCGACCTGCAGTTAGTTGCTTATTTATTTCGCATGTAAACCCGGCCCGATGTATGTACTTGCCTGCCGCTGTATATCCAGAGGTACAAAAGCTTTCGCTTTCATTTCAAATCCCCAACAACACATACCTGATGGAATATTGAATCTATTTCAACACTTTATTGCTCTAATGTTCTGCAATACTTCTGGTTGCATTGAAGTTAATCAAACTCAGAAAGAACTATTTATATCAAAAACTTACAACATTCCGTCATCGAAAGCTGCCTTGGAGCACATTTGGGACAGTCTTTAAAATCTAGATTGGTTTTAACTGATCTTAAAGAATGGGGATAGTTAATGACAGAAGATACTTGGTTACCAAAATAGTCGAAACTTCCAAAGGTATCTAAAGCCTTCAGGCAATTGCAAGAAAGGGTGTACCAAAACCAAATGTGGTTGGAAGAAACCTGATTTGAATTGTACTTTGAAAGAATTTTAAAGCAGCATGGAAACCTGACATAAAAACGTATGTAGAACTAGTTATAAAACTAATCCTTACTTCTATGAAAGTTTTTTATGTTAGATAAATAACGTCAGTAGCTATCTGCATAGTTTTCTAGTGTGACGTAATTCTCCAACAAGCACACAACATTAAATTAAATTATTTAGAAAATGTCAGTAACAACTAATTCTTTTATATATTTCTTCCTAGGTCCTTTATTTTTGGATATAGGTAAACGAAGTTTTCTTGTATTCAAATTTTAATATAGAACACTTTTTTTCCGTACCTAACTTTTTCCCTGAAGTCAATAGTTGAAATAAAATGTTTATTAGAATTTAGAAATTAGCCGCCAAACTGTAAACGGGAAGCCATTTTGATTTGACGCTGCTTGGAAAAATAGTCTCTGTAATAACAGGAATTAGTATGCCAAATTACTAAATTGTTTTACTTTTCTGAGGCTCTGTTATATTACCAGGAGGCTCTCCAAATGCACCTCTATTCCCTCACATAAATCTACTTCAGCATGAATGTGACATGTACATATTATTATTATTTTTATTACTATTATAAAACAACAGAAAAATCCATACCTGTCTATCCTCGTACGATTTTCATAAAAATATCCTTTTCAAAGACTAGATCCTTTTTCAGTTTTCTTATATTGTCAACTTTGTTGTCTCTCGAGCTTAGATTCAATTTACTTTTCAACTTTAAAAGAACAGTGTGGTTGTATTAGCAGAAAACAAACAAATATGTACTGATAGAATTGGAGCCTTATCTTGAGATGTAGCAGGAATTCAGTTTATAAAGCAGATAGAGCTCAGAGCGTAAAGAAAATCGAATAGAAAACAAATAGTTTAGAAAATACTTGACATATATGTCCTCAGCGTAAAACAAATTGAAAGCTGTATCGCATCAGCAATATTAGAAATGTCGAGAGTACGGTAAGGCAGACTTAAATATTATTTTAGTTAACTGGCTTGTGACAGAAGTTTTTAAATGATTATATTAGATCATCGAGCAGAAGTTATTTATTATGACGTAAGAAACAATAATGACGACTCTTGACAGCATGAAGTCGCTGAGTATTCAGATGACATCGCTTCAAACATATGACCACCATTTTCTTTTGATAAAACTATTTATTAAATCATACTATAAACCATAAAAGTACCCGAGGCAGAAGTGCTCAGTTTCGCGTTAATAAGTTTGTATAATTTTGTTAAGAAAAGTTGTAGATAGGCTGTGCACGTAGCACTGTGTCGGTGATTTCGATCAAATATAGCCCATAGACCACCGAAGGTCAAATGGTTACTTTCAGTAATTTCTCAAGCTACGATATCCTGATGAGTTCCAATAATTTCGAAACACTGTTTGCAAGTGTTTTGCAGATAAAGATTGTGACTACTATAAAAAAACCGCTGTCTAAGAAATCACCACTTCCACGTCCAGATATCCTACCCAAGTCTCTTATAACGAAAAAATATATTTGCACTCCACTATATGTAAATAATAGTTCATAGAACTTTAATAATATAATATTTAAAATCCATAAAACGATATGCCACACGGTGGTGGAGGTAGTAAAGGGGAAAGTTAATGCCAAAATTTTCTTTGAGGCCTCTGGTTGTTGTACACACACTAAATCACAATTTTATTTCTTTACCCGCTTTAGTAATGGAATGGGGTTGGTAATGGGGGAGGTAGAGGGTGGCTAATGTCAAAAAAACATTGAAACCTTTGGTTCTTGTACACACACTAAATCACAATTTTATTGTTTTACCTCCTTTAATACTGATATGGGGTGGCAACGGGGGTGATAATGGGGGTCACTGATGTAAAAAAAAAAATTGGGACCTTGTTTTCTCTTATATACACTAATTCCCAATTTTGTGGGCTCTTATTGACTTGCTTCACCTATTTACCCCATTTACCCTCAAACCCTTCAACAAAATGGGACCAAAATATAATCTAGTTCCAAATCTTCATAATATATAGGTATACCAATTTTCAAGTCAAATCATAAACCGTTTCACAGTAACCGTGCGCACAAAGAAAGACAAACAGACAGGCAGACATTTTTTTGGCTCTAACTTACAATCTCGACGTTTCATGACGTTTTAACTCCATTTGAGTAAATACAAATTTTTAAAATACCTTTTGTCGTTACTCTACTCCACTACATAGATGTGGAATTAATTGTATACTTGTTAATTCCACTTTTCGTTTTTTAGCGCAAAATAAAAATATTTAAATTTAACACCACAGGGAATACAATCCCCTAAATTTCATAAGAAACGCTGTGTGAGTGGGGGCTAGATATTTAATGACAACGGGGGGCTCCATAAACCATTAATCATTAAAGTATCTTTATTGTGCTTTTACGTTATGTCATGTAAAAAAGCTTATATATGTTTGATGTACTTTACTTTATATATATATATATATATATATATATGTACATATATATATTCAGCTGTCAATCAAATATATGTATTTCAAGGCATTATATACGTGCGTGGCGTGAAGCACCTTGAGTGCCGCTGACAGGCTTAGAGAATGCGAAAGCTCACTTTAAATAATATTTGTTAATTATTCCTCGTTTCTTTATTAATGTCTTAGCTTTAGGAAATTATTGAGTTATAAGTGATGTTTCATGGATACTCTGTAGTTTTATTTAATTATACAAAAGAAGCGAAAAACCTGTTTAACTAAACTTGTAGAGACATAAAAAATAAATTGGATGTGTTTAGAAAAGTCACAATATATACAGATTTTACGTGTAACTAGTAAAAAATATCCCTCTCACTGCATTTCTCGGGGGGGGGGGGGGGTAGAGACAGGCTTAATGATGAGAGCCAAGTGGGCTAGCCTCTCGACCAAGCGAGCATACTAATTACATCGTTAGAGGAGTTTGTTAAAATTCGATTCATCCCGTAATAATATCAACACTTTTGTTGGGTCCTTTGATAGGTAAACGTGCTTCGATTGAACCAAAACACAAATTTATATGTATTCTTCTTAATTTTGTTTTTAAGAACTAGTTTCGATCACAACATGAATTATTTGCTTTTAACTCGACAGTAATTACAGGCCTTTACCATATTGATCTTATATAAACCATCCCATGTCAATTCCTGCCTCTCCCACACTCATTTCTAATTTAAAACGTCCCTTTTTCTTTATTGGAATCAACAGAGAGGGTGAATTTCAAATAGAAATTGTCGTAGGGGCAACAGCCCACTGCAGGACAGGGAGGTGGATTGTCTAGTCTTGTGCAGATGATTCAACATTGTCGCCCACACTCTGGATAATCTGTGTTGACAATAGACTTGGAAACATAGTGAACATGTTACATGGCGAGATTATATAACGCCTCTGCAGTGTAGTTAGAACGTATATTTGTATATGGCTTCTATAAATAATTAGATGGATTGCTAAAGATGGGTTTGTGACTATTTTATATTTTATAGGCCATTTGCTTGGTGCGTAGAGTAATGGAATGTAGTTTGTGGAGGAATTGATATAAAAAAATTATAAAGGCGTACTCAGTCTAGTTGTTTCGAATAATTTTGTTTTCATTTTATAATCTCATTTACTCTTATTGCGTCCTGAACTTAATCATTCTCACACATTTTTTTTTCCGACACAGATAAGACTTGCAAAAATAAATCAACAGTTAAATTAAGTCGGTAATGTAATGAATTTGTGGTACGATTTTTGAACAAAAATTAGGACCTTTTCGAAGGGTGCTCATAGAAATTATTGAGACAATAATTTTTTTTTATTTTACATAAAATTTTCAGATTTTTATTACTTAGATTACTTATTGTCAATGTAAAATGCGATGGAACCGAACAGTTTACGATTTCATGATTTTTTGCACCTTTTCTTTAAATCTGGACCAACCGAGAATTAATAAACTCACGCTATCTTTTTGGACATTGAAATAACGGGTTTACGCATAAAAATAAAATTATAATTTATATGCAGAGTGTATCCGGGGCGTTTTAGGGCTATTATCGGTACCCTTGTAGGGACTCTTGTATTCAAACGCCTCCTCTTGGTGTCTGGGTGACACTGCCTATTCTCATTTACTTCTATATTTAAATACCTGAGATAAATGGTGCATCAGCGTTTTGTTAAGTGCAAGTGAGGTTAATGTTAATTGACGCTGACCTTGTTTACGTTATAAATATAAACATTTATTAAAGTAGTATTGAGTCAAAATAATAATTTCTATTGATAATATACAGAAAATATCGATATGAAATTTGCTTCTATTTTTACGATAATATATTAGCGAAGTAAATGATGACTTAGTTTAACATTATGACTTTTTTAGGTTTTCAGACTTACATCATTTTTATAATTTTTGTTTAATTTGAGCGACGGCGCTTATTCTATGCCTATGATTCAACTCTAACACAAGTGAATTTGGCCATATCTTTACAGAAAATATATAAAAACCAAAAAAAAATAGACAATTATTAATAAATTTACAATATAGAAATAAAAAAGGGATATAATTCTACTTTCTTATATAACATATAAAAAGTATAATTTATGATCGTGCGAACATTAAGCTTTAAATTTAAAAATCGATAAATAACCCTATTTTATTAACGCACAGGAGAGGCAAGCGTTCACCACGTATTATAAGATCATCACATTCAGATATCGGCCGCATAAATCCGTTAAAAAATAATATTTCTCCGAAGTTTTAGTTAACATTGATTCTGAAGACGGATATAAAAGATCAGAACTTAACTTTGCGAACTTTTACCATTAATAACTTCTTTTATTATTATATAGCGCGTTATTATTCTATAGGCATTGGCGGAATATTTCCTTAAATATTGAAAATAGGAAATCTTTAAATTCAAAGAGAACTTTAACATTTTGAAAAAGTTATACATTATTTATTATACAAGCTGGATATACATATATTCCGGTCATCATTTATTTACTTTTGTAGAGAAATAACTTCGGGAATTGGTTTTTTAACTTTGCTCAAACTTTTCACTCGTGTGTCGCAAAAATACTTGCGAATTCTAATTCGGCCGAGAACCTAAAAAAATGCTTTGAAAATGGTGCAAAAATCACAGTAGTCGATTTGTTGCATCCTACGTTAAAACAGCTCTAGAAGAAAAAACAGATGATAAAACTTACACAACTTTTTTATTTCTAAATTTCAAAAGAGATAGTTTTCAGCTCAAAGGTTCATATTGAATGCCATTTTTGATATAGTTTTCAAATATTTTTGGCAAGTTCTTATACACTACTTTAAGAAAACACTGTATATACTCTTTTCATTGTATATAATATATGATTATATAGTAGTTTGTGCAACAAGAGTGGATATGATATCCATATCGCACGATAAAGAAGTTTGAGCACGACGCTGCAGGCGGAGTGCTTCAAATCTTTTGAGTGCGATATGGATAATCCACTCGAGTTGTACAGAGCTGGGCAAATATGTACTTACAAATACCTCATAAGTATTTAAATACTAGAAAGTATTTAAATACCGAGTATTTAAATACCGAGTATTTAAATACTTCTTGCAACAATTATTTGTATTTATACTTGCAAATACTTTATCTGAAATATTTACTACTTAGTATTTGTGAAAATGATCCTAAAGTATTTATAAATACTTAAACTATTTAAATAACTGGGAAGTACTTAAATACTTCTAAAAAATATTTAAATCCTTTTCTGACAGTATTTAAATACTTTCAGAAGTATTTGAATCTCAAAAGTATTTAAATAAATACAACAAATATAACCAAATACGCCAGCGAGACAGGCAGATACTAGTCAAGAATCAAGACATGTACTATACTATGTAGTTAATAAATAAATATATTGCATCATTCAGTCTTCAGTCAATCACGTCTTAATAATTTCCAGAAAGTTGGTTGAGAGCAGACATAGACAGTAACTGTTAACTGTTAATGTTAACACACATGTTTTGTGATTGTGACAGAGAACAGTTGAACTAGTGCCATAGTCTCTGTGCTTTATTTGGGTATTTGCAGAAGACGCAAAGGTCTAGCTCTACGGATGAGTAAAAGTAAAATACCTAACCAGAACTGATTAAGTATAGAGGTATTTATATAGTGTTGTAGAAATTCATGAAAGTCATGATACCTAAAATTTTGACACCTCAAATAGTCAAATAGTATTTAATATAATAATAAGTCAATAAGTCTTCATTGATTTCTATAAAAATAGAAAATACAATTTGATGAAGTAGCCCAGACGACACAGAACAGTAGTGAAACCCAGAAAAACAAATATATTTTTTTAATGAGTTCGTGAAAGGGTATAGAATAAAATCCTGAAAAGTTTACAATCCGCTCGAATGCAGAACACAAATTTTTTTTCATTTATTTTTTCAAATTTTTTAAATTAAGTCAGGGTAGAAAAAACAAAAAATAGAATGAACCACATATTTCTGAACAAAAACTATTCTAATAAAATTTATCGCTAAAGCCACGGTATTCCTGGAAAAAAAATGAAGTAACTTTGCCACTCTGCGCGGCCAAGCGGACGGTTAAATGCATACTACGGAACCTCTAAAAATTCTTAGCAGTTCTAACGAGTAAAATAAAGCTTTCTTCTCTTTCTGATTACACGTTTTTAACATTTCTCTTAGTGAATAGGAGGATAAATAGTGAGTCTGGACGTGCCTTTACTGTATTGTATTTATTACAGGTACACCTATCCACACTTCAGTTATATCCAATGGATTCCTTATTCATCTGTTAATGTATTGGAAAAGTTCCAGAATTTATATTCAAAACAATCAAAGATATTTTCATAGTTATAAAGATAAGATCGTGAAAATCGCAATTTCTTATCATGATCTGATTGATCATACTTTCGAAAAAATGCATGCAAGTAAACGAATTTGTGTTTGAACATTCGAAAAATATACATTTTTTCCGAAATAGTGATATTTTATTTTTTCCAATGGGTCAAGTTCTCGGCAAGTTACAGCCTTCAATATACATATTTATCAAGAAAATCATCAAGCAAGGAAATTAAAATGATTTGAAATGTACTTTTTTTTTATCCACGTTACTACAATTTAATAAACCATAATAATCAAGAAGTGTACATACTTTTTAACAGATCTCAATGAAGAAAGAATTTTTTTGAAGGGATTTTACTTACCGATCGAAATGTAAACTTTTCAGGATATTATTCTATACACTTTCACGAACTTATTAAAAAAATATATATTCAGTTTGCAAATTTTTGTAGGTAAATACCTACATCGACTAAGCTTTAGTTTAGCCATTAAAGGCTATTTTTACACTTAACTATGCTTCAAAATATTTCAGTATTATCAAAGTATTTAAATATTCAGAAAGTATTTAAATACTAATAAGTTTAAACTATTAAATTACTTTTGTTATTTATTATTTAAATACTTTTATCTTTTGAAAATACTTAATATTTAAGTATTTAAGTATTACTTAAGTATTTAGTATTTAATATTTAAATCCTTTTTCAAAGTATTTGCCCAGCTCTGAGAGTATACTTTTTCTACAACCAGCTTAAAGAAAACTACAAAATTTATTAAACATTAATATATTACACAAATACATACTGACAGTATACACTGACAGTTACTATGTCAGCTTACGCACTAATTTGATTTTAAAACGAATAGTTGTCTATGTACTTAATATACAAACTGTGATTGGTCGGTTTCATTTCATATCCATCCTAGAACTGCTATGAAATATATCCGTTCAGTTAACTGGAATTGCCTACTTATCCATTCTACAGACTACAGAAAACAGCAAATTTACATAAGGGAGTAGAAAAAATATTTACTAATATTGGTTACAATTAGCAAACAATTAACAGAATAGAAGTGCAAAAACAAGAGTAAAGTTTAATCTCACTTCTGTTTAATTATAAGTTTCATTCAAATTTAATTGGCTACTAGAGATTTAAATACAACAACTATACTACATTTGTTAGATGTACAATTAGGGATTACAATGATAAGTATAAATCTAAGTTAAGCCGTAAGGAGTATGTTTTCAGAACAAAACTTAAAACAAGAACAAAGTCTTATTAAAGGAGAAATTACCAGTATCTATTATTTCAAGTTGTATGTAGCAAAATTAATGTTGAATAGTAACTATGCGGAAGAAAATTTGTTACTGCAAAGTTAGCCTAGCTGGAAAATGTGTAATGTATTTGCCATTATTTACAGTGTATAAAAGAACATGATAAATCTCGATTGGTTAAATAATCTATTAGTGTATGTTATTTAAAATTTATTACCTTAATATACTGAATAATAGTGAACACATTGCTGCAAAATAACTAAACAATTAACTTCAACAGGCAGAGCTTGTATACTAATTTCTAAGAAAAATAATTTTCCAGCAAAAAAATGCGAAAATTTACAATAAGATAAGAAATAAAAGTAATAGAATAGAAGAAGAATAGAATATATCTTCGTCCGTCTTGGTTTGGAGAACAAACTAATGACGTTGAACTTACGTAAGTATGCAAATTTCTATAAAATATAACTCGTCGAGATGTCAGATTATATAGATTTTAACTTACCAGAATTACGGTTTGTAGAGATTATTATTTTTCGAGAGCTTAGTTACTGGCTTTCACAACGATTCAAAGCATTTAATTATCCCTGTTTTGGAGTTTTCCAATCATCTTCTAAAGGGCACTTTAAAAATACACACGGCGAGATGAAATTAATGAATCGTAATAATTATTTGGCGGATAACCCATTTGGCGCCCAATGAAACAACTTGTATAATAGAAAAAAATAATTTTTCTACGATTATTGAATAATTCATTATAGATACGTATTTGAACAAGTAATGAGGTTCATTACTCACGATCATGGGTAATAATTCATTAATTAATGAGCTAGTACTAATCATAGGAGTTCATCAACACTTGTGGGGCAGTTACAAGAAACGATTTAAAGTTCAAAAATCACGTGTACGCCATGACTCAATGCAATCTGTCATGCACACGTTGATTTTTTTAAATTACAAAATTACTATCAGATTTTTTTATTTTTATTAATTTGCAGAGATTTATCGTGAAAAAATATTGTAGATCCCTAGGCGCAAAGGGCCCGCCATTGTGGCCTTGTTGCCTAGTAAAAACTAGTACTATCCAACATCCACTCTCAGGTTTTTACTATTTGCACAATTTTTTTATGAAAAAATATACTATTCCATGTTAGTGAGAATAATATTCAAAATTTCATCACACAAGCCTATTGTAATGTTTATAAAAACATTTTTTTCGGGACTGTCCCACATTGAATTTGACTAAACGAAGACTTCAATTTTCAAATGTAATCTTTTGTATCCTTAGCTTATCCACAATCCTCTTTTTATCAATAAGGAACCTTTGCTGAAAAGATTTATGAATACTAGTTCTTATATACATAGCGAAGAAAATAAATTACTTTAATTTTAGAGTAAATTGTTACCAAGGTTCTTGACTAAACATACAAAAATACTTAGATATACAAAACATTGAAACTGTATTAAAAAGTATGTCTTTCAAGTGTTAAAGTAATTTTATATTGATTGGGTGATATATCAATATTACTTTAAAATGTTATTAAGTTATTTCGAGAGTTATTTTTAATAATACTATTACAAAATAAGTAAAAATTGCAGTCGGGAATTGCCAACTTCGAATACCTATATGAACAATAAAACCGCTACCTAAGGAATCACTACTTCCACAACCAGATTCCCCATCCAAATTTAGCCCCCCACTACCACTCCCACCCCATTCTTATAGGGGGCGTTAGTGGTGGTAGCTGCTGACAAAACAACTTTGAGATCTCTGTTTCTTGTAGACAAACTAAACCACAATTTCATTTTTTTACGCCTTTAATAATGGGGTGAAGGTGATAATGGGGCTAGTTTAGGTAATACATCAGAAAAAAATACCTTTAAAATGTCACAAATTAACTTATTAATAGGGCCATGTGACATTTGACTCTCATTTTACTCTTTGTGAAAAACATCCTCAATCTCCAATAACTAAAGTCCAAAGTTCGCCACGCCTCAGAATCTGTAGCACGGCCTTCATGACATAGCATCAGTCGAATTGACGGTGGTTATAAGCAAGAAAGCAAACCGCCTTGCTTCCGGCAATAAGTGTCCACACATACAACTGTACGTTTAAATGTTGACTTCTGAAGTTTCTTCTATTTTTTGCATTTCAATGGTGTCTTTAGTATTAATGGTCATGGAATATTTCAATAAAAACAAATATTATAAGTAAGTTAGACATTATTAGTAATGGGGAATTTGACTAAAAATTTAGATAAGCATATAATTTTTATTCTTTTCTTTGCTCTTCAAAATTCGTTTTTGAAAATTAGTGTATTGTAGACAATTAACTCAAATTATTTTATCTCATCTATCCTCCACAATTTTTATACCATCAAAAATATTTTTTATTTTTTTTAAAACTAGGTATACTACAAAATGAGTACTACTTTGGTATGAACCTAAAACAAATTATATTTATAAACAGATTGGTCAAATTTAATATTTCTGTCAGATAATTTTTTAAAATAGCGCCAACTGACGGACGAGCAGACAGACAGAGAGATTGACGGAATTAAAAGATCTTGATTTTCGTAATCTCCATATACTGACGTGTGAAATCGGAAAACCTGAAGAAATCTTGGAGAGCAATTTTTCCTTTCGATATGCAAGGGAAATTAAAAATTTTGTGATTGTTCTTTATTCCAGAGTAGGTCCATGAATGAACTAAACAGTAAACCATAAATCATGTCTATGTCCGTAATTATTTATTTTAATTAATAAAAATAACACATATTATTTGAAAGATTGTATTAAAATGATTCTCACAGCAGTATTTTTAACCTATTTTAAACAAAATGGGTTCGTCGCGTAGATGCAATAATTTCCTCGCCTTAGCGTCTGATGGCATGGGAATAAAAAGCTTATTAGGAATTTTCACCGATATATTTCCACACCTTGGAACTATGTAATATACTTACAATGTATTTTATTGTCGCTCATTTTGGGTAGGTACGCACAGCACGCACAACGTGTTGTTTTAGCTAGAAAACAAATCCGAATAGTCCATGTAAAACGCTCGGAATGCCCCCTTTATCGGGACTACTTGTATTTTACGTTTCTTGGGTCACTGATCACGAAAATCGGATCCCGCGGCTCTAAAAATAGTGCGTCATTCATAAAAATGCCAAAAACCACCCGCTTTGTTTTTTTTTCGCGGTGATGTGAATAATACTGTTAAATAATGTTATGAATGTGCCATTTGTAATGATATTTTGCCAGTTCAGTATTTTCTTCTAAAATAAGGACAAATTTTATGCTGAGAGTTAACCAGAGGGGGTAAAACTATCCTAAATTGACGTAAAATGGAAAAATCATGGAATTTTCTTTTTTTTTTTCACTTTTTGATTTGAGTTTCGATGAATGGGGATTGTACAATGAAGAATTTTTTTTTCCAATCCTTCAGGGGTGAAAACTACCCCTATATCGCCTTTACATTGAACTAACGCTTAGAAAATAAGTAGAGATATATACTTTTTAGTTTGCTTGTAATTTATGATAAACTTCCGTCGAAAAAAATATAAGAAAATTTTTTCACCGGTTTGGGGAATTGAAAGAGAAGGTAGAAATATTCTTGATAAATGAACACTTCATATTATTTGCAATATTTTTAATAAAAAAATATAAATATGGTAATCTAAATATAAATGGACGCAAAATATTTTTCTTTTACTTTTTGAATCTCAATTTGGATGAATGGGGATTGCAAAATTAGGAGAAATTATTTTCTCGTGTGATGATATTCGAAATGAATAAATCAGGATGCGTGAGAAGATGCACGTGCGAAAAATTAGGCCTCCGTTGCAGTATTTTTTGCAAAGAGTATAAAGGGAAAGATTGCGAAAACAGTGAGAACACTTTAACCACTCAAGACTTTGTTGATAAAGGTGAAGATTTTGATAAAAATTGGGAAATTGAGCCGGAAATTTCTTTTAGAAGATAGAGGGAGAAGCGGATGAATTGAATCTTAGCTATGATTGGTATGAATCGGGAATCAATGCATCAACCGAAGTATATGAAGATAGGCTAATTGATGCTAGCGATAATGAAGAGGGGCTCATTTCCTCCCATAAGAGACCAGGACTGGAGAAAACTTAGTACATATTGTTTACATTTTGATAAAAAAATTTAGTTATTTTAATTTTGCACCATATTTATATATTTTTATTAAAAATATTGCAAACAATTTGAAGTGTTCATTTATCACGAATATTTCTACCTTCTCTTTCAATTCCCTACAAGCTTGGGGGTAGTTTTCACCCCTAAAGGGGTGATTTTTTTAGTATTTTTTTCGACGGAAGTTTATCAGAAATTACAAGCAAACTAAAAAGTATACATCTCTACTTATTTTCTAAGCGTTAGTTCAATTTAAAGGCGATATAGGGGTAGTTTTCACCCCTGAAGGGTTAGAAAAAAGTCTTCTTTATTGTACAATCTCCATTCATCTAAACTCAAATCAAAAAGTGAAAAAAAAATTCCATCATTTTCCCATTTTACGTCAATTTAGGGGTAGTTTTACCTCTCCTTATTTTAGATGAACATACTGAACTGGCAAAATAATATTACAATTAGCATATTCAAAACATTATTTTACAGTAATATTCACATTACCGCTAAATCCCTCCAAAACGAGTGGTTTTTGGCATATTTAGGGGTGACGCACTATTTTTAGAGCCGCGGGATTCCGATTTTCGTAATCAGCGACTCAAAAAATATAAAATACAAGTGGTCCCGATGAGGGGGGCATTCCGAGGGTCAAACCCCGCATTTTACATGGACTATTCCTTAATAGCATTGTTACCATAAAGCGATTTTCAGAACAAAGGTTCATTCCTTTATCAAATATGAAAGCGGTTCTTCGCATAGCTCGTTGTCATAACTTTTGTGCTTTTAAATCACTTGGTAGCGGAATTAAAAAGATGTATGATGTAGTTGCTGCAATATTTTGCATTTAGGAACAATAGAATACCTGTATCATCCTTCTTTATCACCCATATTCACAAATTCCATAAAACTGCCATTCGCTAATAAAACCAAGAGGCAACTTCTACATAGCGGACGTATTACCGACGGTGCTGCCAGCTGCTGAACTGTGGATCGACTGATGTGACGTCACCATTAGCCACGTCCCGTTTCGCGGTGCGCTACATTTGATAATTAATTAGGGTGAGAAGCCGATAAAACTCTAATTATTCACAATGTGAAACTTAAATTTTCAAAATATGCGAAAAATATCTTAAAAGAGTCCATTTCAGATAAAGAACCACGCACAAAAACATAGAAAAAGGCCGTTCAGTCAATTTTTTTTAAATTTTGGTAATAAGTTCTCCTGGTTATACTAAACAAAAGTTTTCATGAGCACAATGCCCAAAATTCAATAGTTCGGCCGCCAGTGGCCTTTGAAGTCCAAAAATATAAAGTTCTTATATAGTCCTTTGAGGTAAAGCTTTGACTCAAAAAGTTCTGTGACTGGACCGCAAGACATCTACTCCCTCCTTTTCGAGTGCGGGGAACACGATGGTGATAATATTTTCCGACCTACCCTTCACCTAAACCGAAAAAAACCACCCCTGTTTCCGATGATTCGGTGCTGAGGTTGCGAGAGCTTGCGAGAGCTTGTCGGATTGATTTTTTTTTGTCAATTCAAATAAAATAAGTAAATATTGACCACAGGTGACCTAACCCCCAATAACGAAAATTAGTTTTAAAACGGTGTCCCCGTTTTCGAAGGTGGGGAACACGATGACAATATTCCCTGACCTACCCTTCACTCACTACCCTACCCTAGCACTTGTTCTCGTCAATTCGAATAAATTAAGTAAACCTAGATCAGACGAAACCCAACCAACCCGGGGGTTCAAGCAGCTTTTACTCAAAGTGAACTTTTCCTTCAGTGACTGTGACGTCCATTTCGACTCGGACGAAGAATGTGATTGTAATAGAAGGCCTTGTAAAAATCTATTAGCATAAAATAAAAATTGTATATAATGAATCAGATGTAATGAATTATTATTATTGAACAAATAAAAACAAGAATATTTTTACATATATAATCAATGAAACAGCAAAAATATTTATATATATATATACCAATGACCCATCTCAATCAATTCCCTACAAACTACTGAAGGGAAAATTCACTTCTTGTAAAGGCTGCTTGAACCCCCGAGTTGGTTGGGTCTCATCTGATCGAGGTTTACTTATTTTAAACCTAGCACCGGAAAATCGGAAAAGAAGGTGATTTTTCTGGTCTAGGGATAGTGGGTGAATAGTGGGTTGGGAAACATTGTCACCATGGTGTTCCCCGCCCTCATTTTTCAGCTTGTTTTTGTTGTTTTCGTGGCATTTCGTTAATGTGGGTGTGAGTAGCTTCAACCCCCGAGGGTGGGTTAGATCACCTGTGGTCAGTCTTTACTTATTTTATTCGAATTGACAAAAAACCCGATCCAACAAGCCCTCGCAAGCCTAGCACCGGAAAATCGGAAACGGGAGTAGTTCTTCCAGTTTAAAGGTAGTGGGTGAAGGGTACGTCGGAAGATATTGCAACCATCGTATTCCTCGCACTCGAAAACGGAGGAGTAGATGTCTTTCGGTCCAGTCACAGAACTTTTAGGGTCAAAGCTTTACATCAAAGGACTATATTAGAACTTTATATCTTTAGACTTCAAAGGCCACTGGCGGTCGATCTATTGAATTTTGAGCATAGTGCCCATGAGAATTTTTGTTCGGTATAACCAGGAGGACTTTTCCCAAAATTTCAAAAATTTTTATTGAACAGCCTTTTCCTATACTTTTGTGTGGGGCAAAGGCAAAGGAGCCCGCTACTATATTGGAAAATAAAATACTCTGATCTATTAGTAGGTCGGTGGGGCGAGCGTAGATGCGTCTTCATTGTGTATGTACACTCGAATCCCCTCTACCCCCCTTGACCCTCCACGGAAATCTATAACACATCAAAAAATTTGTCCATCATGGGCAAATAACCTGTTTTAACAACTGACATCTGAAGTAGGGTTTTTTATTTCATTTTCCCTACACATTCAAATATTACCCACAATAAAATAAAGAATGAATCAGTATTAAGTTTGAAATCGCTTGATATTCATAAACAAATATGGTTTAACTATATAGAGACCAGATATCAATATAAAACATGATCTTGGAAGTCATTCACCGGAATACCTGGTCGCTGGGTCATTCCGCGCGTCTTGGCCGCGATATGTGACACAGTGTGTATATTATTATTGTAAAACTGATATATTAATGACTTATTTATTGACATGTTATGATAGTTAAATATAATAAAGGAATATGTAATTTGGTAACTTGGTCATTTGTATCCTCGATACTCCAAGTGAAGCAACGTGCAGCGCGGTTAGTACTTGGATGGATGACCCACCCATCTTGGGAAACACAGCGATCTCGTCCCACCTTCTAGCGGCTTGTATATCAGTGTATATACGCGGAAGCTATGTAATTTCAAGACGAGGATTACGTAGAGTAAACCATCTTTCGGAGGGGATGTAAAGCAGGTGGTCCCTTGTCTATTAAATGTTAGACTAGTAAAAGATCCCTACTCTTCTTACGAGAAGAAGTTCGGCAAAATTTCTAGGTTGTGGGTAGCTCGTCTCCTGGCGTCGGTGACAGGCCCTGGTAGCGGAAATAGGCCGACGTTAAATAAATAGATAAAAAAAAATTGAATATAAAAGTTAGGTGAGTATGCCTCTATAATCAGGATTTATATGCTCGGATTCCTCTCTAATATCGAGAAAGGCAGGATGGAGCGAGTTAGGCACACGGTGAAATAACTAGGAAGCGAAGCAATTCTTTTAGGACCATACCTGAGCTTTTGTATCAGCTCAAGAAAAATGAGAGAAAATTACATAAAAACGAATCCTACAAACTTAAGGCAAGTGCGCAATTTATTTTTTTGTTCTTCTTAAACAACAAAAAACACTTGTTCAGAGTTGCCGCTACAATATAGTTTCAAGGCTATTATTTTTTTCATAAAGATTGTTTAAATTCCCAAATTGATTATTTATATTATCACAAAAGAAAACGACTAATTACTAAAAACAACCGGAAAATTCGTAATTTTTATTTGATATAACTTTGGCATGCCAAAGTGTAGTTACTTCATTTTTTATATAATAATATTAATAAAACAAATCCGTCGTTACTTTATATGATACACATAAAATAATTATACTAGTCCATAGCACGCTAACTACAATGCATTAAATTTTATAACAAAGTTTGTTGTTTCATTTGATCATCCCCAATTACTAATTAAATAAATCGTTGCTTAATTAATCTATTTATTAAGGTTTTTATTTCAGTGTATTGTAAAAAACTAATGATAGATTACTACACGTTGTTGTTTTAAAAGAGTAATGATAGAAGATTTATCTTCTTAGCTTAAGTTTCAATTTAAAACTCATTAAATGATATACATCGTAATTGCTATTGATTTATGTTTTATTCAAATAACACAGGCACACAAAAAAAAGTGGTCTCTTCCTGGAACTCCCTTGGGTGTACTTTGACGTGCTGAATACGAATCGGGCGTCTTTTTAGCTTCATCACTGACCATTTTTTTGTAAATCGCAAAAATAACCTAAAAAAAATTGATAATTTAGGTTATTTTCACGATTTACTAAAAATTGGTGGATGAGAAACCTCTTCGTTACGCATTATAACTAAAATTCGGCATCAAGTCAACAACCTTCACAATCCGCCTAATAATTTACTATATGAAAAAACTAGGATAACCCCAATCTTGAGCAGACTTCAAATATTAACAACCAAATTTGCAAATCGGCCACATAATATGCAACTGTTACGACCTCTCTGCCGTACAAGAAACCGCAACAGAAGATCAAAATTAAAACACCCAGAGATGTCTTTAATTGAAAAAATATCTTCATTAATTCAAAACTAATTATTAATATAAAAATTTTTTAGATGTATAATACTTGCATAAAAATTTATTTGCCTTTTTTTAAATTTTTTTTTCCATAAAATGTATTCATTTTTAAATATACCACAAAAAATAATGTATCAACAGTAACAATGTAGGAAAAATAGGCTGAAGGACTCCGGTCGATAGCCGTTTGAATATGTATTTTTTATGTATTCAATAAAGAACTTTTGTTATTATTTATTTGGTGGGTGATGGAGCTAAATGGACACCTGATTCGTATTCAGTATGTCGAAATACTTAGGGGCTACCCAGTGGAATCCTAGAAACAGCCCACTTTTCACTTTTTTAGTGTGTGTGTGTGTGTGTGTGTGTGTGTCTTTTTAATATATTTGGATACGCGGTTTTTTAGAAAATGGCGGAGGATCCGGTGGTATATTTACAGAGACACACACAAAAATAAAATGTTCTGTTTTTGGGACTCCATGTATTTCGACGTGCTAAATAAGAATCAGGTATCCATCACCCACCAATTTTTAGCAAATCTTGAGAATAACCTAAATAATGAGTTTTTTTTAGGTTATTCTCGTGATTTCCAAAAAAGTGGTGGGTGGTAGTGTTAAACTAACAAATGATTCGTGTTCAGCAAGTCGAAATACATAAGGTCAGCCAATGGTGTTCCAGGAACAGAACACTTTTTTTATTTTGTATGGCTACGTAATGAGTTATCTTTAAATCAGTTATTAAAACATAACAACACTTGTTTTTAACCGACGGTATTCAACCCATATGTCTTTTTTTTATCTGTCTTATGATTACTCTGGCATAACTTAAGCAATTTCAGTCAGATGTGTCCTAAACTTTATGGTATGTCTCATTGCAGTTTCATTAATATGCGTTTAGCGTAAGGTGCGCAAATTGGGTATGTTTTTAATATTTGGCGGATGCGCGGGGATTTAAATTAAACAATATTTGTATTGTTGCTCGTCGATAGTCCTACGGCCAGGACACAGTGGGCCCAACTCTCAAAAACGGGACAAAACTAACTCATATTTCGTCGAAATTGCTTTAATTAAAATTGGTGGTTATATATTTTCGAAGTAATAAAAAAAATGTCGAAAAAAATAAAACTTAACTTATAGTACGCTACCTAGAGGTAAAAAAATACGCAAAACTTCGGAATAATGTCATATTGAATGGATTTCGTTTATTTTTGACAGTATAATAGTAAATGCTGCACAGAAAAGTTTCTATATTTTGCGGGGGCTTGCTAACTTATAGGGGGTGGATGCCGCCTCTTCTCAGGGGGTGGCACTTAAAAAATATATATATATATTTATTGGAGCTGAAAAAGAATCAAATTTTAAGAAGAAAAGGTTCTATGAAATTTTTCACATAAATTGATAGTTTTTAAGTTATAACGACTTCGAAATTGCGATATTAGCTTAAAAAAATGTACTTCCAAACGGATTTCGTCAAGTATCTCGAAAAGCATTGCTTTATCGAAAAAATGTTACAGACCAATTACAGAAAGTACAAACTGGGAATTAATTACATTTTTTGTTTATTGATATAGGATTAATAATTTTGGAGATATTTAAGTTTATATTTGGCATCCAAGTGTTCATAAGATAATTATTTAGAGTAAGAGTTAAATATCTCAGAAACTGTGACACCCACGTCAAGAATGCTAATAGGTAGAATAATAGGTTATTAATTAAGCTTTCAACTGTTTTTTAATCTGATTCTGTAGCATAAAAAAACAAAGAAGTTATGACCGAAGCAATGTGCGTCTTCACATTTTTTTAATTACAAAGTCGCCATTTTGTTACTGTAATTAGCCAGTAAATAAAAAAAAGGAATTTCAAACAGTGTTTCTCATTAATATATAGCATGACGTAGATGCTCAAATTTCTTAGTTTGTATACAGCACTAGCTTTAGCAAAAATTACAGTTTAAACTATAAAGGTATTTTCGATAAAACATATTTTTTTTCCTTTTCCAAATATCTCAATAAATATTAGTTTTATTGAAAAATGGGTAGAGCTCATAAACTGATAATGAATTTCGATTTTTTATTTATTTTCATAGATTTAATAGTTTCGGAGATATGAAAGTTTACAAATGGCGTCCGAATGTTTATGAGACGAAAAGTGCAGTTTAAATGTTAAATATCTCAGAAATTGTGACACCTACGTCACGCATGCTAAGAAATGAAATTAAATACAATTAATTACGCTTTCAAATTATTTTTTACTCGTTTCTGTAGCATAAGAGATAAAGAAGTTATGACGGAAAAATGGGAGTATTTATATTTTTTTATATAAAAAGGTCGCCATTTTGTTACTCTAATTAGATAGTAATTTAAAAAAAAATAATCTCAAATACGGTTTTTCGTTAAAATATAGTATTACCTAGATGTTCAAATATTTTTGCTCATTTAAAGCGCTTGCTTTAAAAAAAAATGCATTTTAAACTTTAAAGGTAATTTCGAAACACTGGGATGCAAAATACAAACTTAAATATCTCCGAAATTATTAATCCCACATCAATAAACAAAAAATATAATTAATTCCCAGTTTGTACTTTCTATAATTGGTCTCTAATATTTTTTCGATAAAATAATACTTTTCGAGATACTTGACGAAAGCCGTTTGGAAATACCTTTTTTTTTTTTAAGCTAAAATCAAATCGTAATTTTGAAGACGTTATAAATTAAAAACTATCAACTTATGTGAAAAATTGCATAGAACCTTTACTTCTTAAAATCCGATTCTTTTTCAGCTCCAATAAATATATATTTTTTAAGTGCCACCCCAAATGAAGGGGTGGCATCCACCCCCTAGAAATTAGCAAGCCCCCGTACAATACAGAAAATTTTTTGTGAAGCATTTACTATAATACTGCCAAAAATGAACGAAATCCGTTCAATATGACATTATTCCGAAGTTAAAACCTCTAGTTACTATACTATTATTCAAAATAGCTGCCGCAATTGCACATATTTACATCTATGCGAATATCTTGCAATGGCGAAAACTCATAAATACATAAATCTTATGTACATACAGTGTGACCCATTTTAATCCTAAACGCCTTGATAATATTGTATTTATTGCTCGCTTTTGAATGTTTTTTTAAGGTAAAACACCAAAAACTGTAGTTTAGGACAAAACGTCACATTTTATGTATTAATTAGTATTTTGCGTGTTATTTTATGAAGGCCTACTGCGATTTTATTGAGGACTAAAATTCAGGAAAACGAATTAACGATTTGTTTTAAATCTAAGTACACTTCTGTATTCAACTCAGCACCCTCTTAAATTTATAAGTACTAAATTTCATTAAAAAACAAAATACAGAACATTTTACAGTTAAATTAAAATTAACAATATTATTATTAATTTATTATTACAAATAAAGTAGGACATGGAATAAACATGAAAAACAATTGACAAAATTAATTTTATTAATTTCACTCAATCATCATCAATGAAAGTACAAAGATATACTCTAATCCCGCATTATATTTAATTTGTCTCTGCTGCTTTTTGGCCCTATCAGGATTCTCAGAAAATCTATATCGTGAACTTTGGGATGAAACCAGTTGGCTGATGACAAATGAACTTATCACCGAATAAAGTCTTCTTAAAAAAATTGTTTTGTTGACTTTTTCTCCCCAGGCTTGCAAGCAAAGTTCAATTTTTCTTTCTCAGTTTTCTGCAGGTTTGCCATGAAAAAACAATTACTGAAATGATCAAACAGTTGTTAACTGCCAGTCAGTATATATACTTGTGTGATAAATATCTCTAAAAATAATTGGTAATATTTATTAACAGTTATAGAGCAGTTTGAGGAAAAAAATTGAAATAGTTCGTCTTGTTGGTGAGAGAAGCATCTATTGAAGTTAATACTAGACATGATAGACAGTCAGTAGTATCAATGATGTATACAATATAAATACAGTTTTCAGTGAAACAGGTACTGTGTCAAAATATATTATCAGAGATAGAAATAATGGATATCGTACAGCTATAGTAACCAATATTTTCATAATAATTCAATATCCAGCTTAAGAGGAGCTAGTTTGGATTTAAATATACCAAGAGAAAGTATTATAATATGTCTTGTAAAAAGCAATGTAAACCTAAATTTTCGCACACTTGTGTGGAAATGCCAGGAAATGAAGAAATAAGAATAAAATTTTGTATGTGGGCCCACCGAAGCTACTTTTACCACCAACGGAGAGGTTTCATCTCAAAATTCTTGCTATTGTTCAGTCGAAAACTCTAAATGGGTCTTCAGCTGTGGAGGGCAATCTTCACACAAGGAAACGTATTATGTGTGATAGTCAATGAAAATATTGTTCGCTCTTCTTTGAGGGTAATTGAAACAGATTTCCATTTTTGATTTCTTAAGAAATGAAGTTTCAGAAGCAATAGATAGTTCTGTGCATAAAAAGTAGTAGTAAGAGAGTGGTACAATTTTTTAGTTTGAAAAACCAGTGGATCTAGATCCCAACTTAGAGGACTGTTGGGAGTCATCACTGGATTTAACACCTCTTGACCTTTTCCTTCGGAATAAGAAAAAAGTGTATAAATCAGACCTCAGACGATTAAAAAACTCTAGGATAAAATAAGAGACAAGACAAAAATTAATTTACAGAAATTACCAATGCACAATTAAGAAGTGTCAAATAATATTCCAAAACGGTCCAAGAAATGTATTCGAATGAACAGTGGTTTGGCGAGAGTTTCAAAAGTATGAGTAATTTCTTTCTTCTTATAATGTAGTATTTTTATCTTCATTTTTGTTAAGAAAGTTAATTGTTATCAATTGTTAATTTTTGCTTGTACACTGTTATAGGTTTATATTTTCATTGACTAGTAATACTAATAAAATTAATTTTGTTAATTGATTTCATGCTTATTCCACGACTTACTTTGATTGTAATAATAAATTATTAATAATATTTTTATTATTCATTTACCCTCAAAATTTTTGGTATTTTTTTATGAAATTTGGTACATGTCCATTTAAGTACTGATGACGGGGGTGGGTTCAGATTTTTTTTAAATCTCCAATAGCGTTTCTTGAATTTTAGCCCTTGTATATAAAATGTCACGTTTTGTAAGTACATTTTTTGGTAATTCAGTAAATAACAAAAATGTAGGAAATATAGTTTGTCACATGTAAGTAATTATATAAATGTTATGATTTTAAAATTAATGATAATAAAGTTGATAAATTATTTGACTGTTTCTTCTTCTGGAAATTCTTATCTTAAAACTTCACGTATGGCACTAATGCTGTCGTCTCTTCAACATCCGAATCATTCTTTTGAAGCCGTAACTCTTCAGTCTTTAAAAGAGTTGTCAATGTCTCAATACTATGCTTCGATGAATCCATGGAATTCCATATACTATGAAAATAGTTGTATTTCGGAGGTAGAATTGATAATATCTTGGACATCAACATCGAATCTGGTATTGCATCTCCAAGTTCCTTAATTTTGCTCGCTATCTGTTCCAGTTTTGAAAAATGTGCCGCTACTCTCCCATTTGAATTCAAAAAACTGGTTTTGAATTAGTTCTTGACTTTCGTCGGATTTTAGGTCATATATATAATGGTTCACCTTCGAAGCTGATTTTCGTAGTTTTGCTCTGTACTTTGTGGTTTCATCAATGTTCCGTCGCAAATCTCTAGAGGATCTTCACTGTCCAGTAATGTAGTCACTACAAGTTTCCATTGTGACATTTGTCTTTGAAAGCACTACAAAAACTCACTAGTCACACCCAAAAAGCTTCACCGAACTGCCTCAATCACAAAAACAACACTTTAGCTCTAGGCCTATAACCTGTAGAGACATTCTAAAATTAAGTGTGAGTTTGTGAGAGTAAACAACTTCTGTACTTTAGAAAGTTTATTGTTGAACAAGCTATCGAAGCAAAAATACAAAAGTATCAAACAGCTTATATATAGGCACTTACAGCATGAGGTGCCGGCATGACCGTCTTCTAAACTTTATACAAAGCAGATATTATATATGATTCATAAGCATAAATGTTTTATTTCTGAATATTATTATTATTTCATTTTGTCATATTCATAGATAGAATATTCAGTGAGATTTTCAGTCAAATTGGAAACCGAGATATTTAAAATAGACAAACTAACATAGAAAGATGTGATCTTAACAGAAAATTAAATTCTACACATTTCGACGTAACTTATAGATGCAACTTCGGAAATAACTGAAAACCCAGATGGTTGGCTAAAACTGGAGGCAGATTTGTTGGATATGTAAAAACATAAATTACCTATGTCATTACTCAACAAAATAAAATTGCTCAATCTATCGAAGATTGTGTTCGGAGAATATGCATCTTTGCTAGTATACTACCAACCAAACAGACATGCAAAATGTCACGGGTTAAGTATTTTAAACTCTACAACAATTAGTACAGTAACTTGGTAGTCTCACTTCGGACTAATTCTGTTTCAGTTTTAAATTCAAAATTTTGATTTTTTACACAAAAAGTACCTGTTTTTTGGTTCCAGTAAATTTCAAATTGAAAAAATCGCGTTTTTTGTTAGTCCTAAGTAACTATTAAATATACGCTGAAGTTTTTTTGACTGACGGATGCATTATCTAAAAGATTTTACACTTAATGTATTTTGAAAATTTTTGAAAAAATGAATTTTCTTCGCTTAAAGGTTAAATAACTTGGCAGGAAAGCATCTTAGATGATTCAAAATCATAAATAAGTTTCATTAATAAATTCCAAGTACTTCCTTTATACTTATTGTTTAACTTCAGAGGTGGTTTTCACTCTCTTAGGTGTAAGAGCAATTAGTTTTCTTATTAGGGGATGAGTGTTAAGTTTTAAAATGTAAGAAGCTAAGAAAGTCGTAATTTCTCAAAATAAACAAAAAATAATCAATTAATTATTACATTTTTACAAAAATTAATTCGTCTATTTTACATAAAACATAAAATTTTTAATTTCTGACTTCACATTTGTGAACCAAAAACATAAATAATATAAGTTTCGTTAATTCGTTCTCAATACTTCGTTAATTATTAATTTTTTGGGGTGGCTTTCGCCCTCTTAGGAACAAAAACACAATCTATCCCTTTTTAATATTTAAAGTTGATACCTTAAAGTTAACAATCCGCAAAAATAAAAAAATTCCAAGCCGCTATAAAATTAGTCCAAAGTTTGGGTACTTTTTAATACCAAGTGACTGTACTAAATAACAAATGTACGCTACTGAAAGGTCTACTAATTATATTATTTTAATTACAAATATTTTCATAAAATAAACAAAAACTAAATTACTTAGGTCTGCAAAGGGTAAAACTAAAAACTAATTATACGAAGTTTTCAACATGGATTTACATTTGAAGAAACTTTTAAAAGCATTCCGATTTTAAAGTCCTCGGTAGTGTCTAGTTTTCATTTTATTTTTCCGAGTGCAACTCGACACTTCGCTTGAAAATGTGTACGTGACATATTCTCAGTTTTCTGAAGACAGATGTGTTTTCTAGCCACCGAGAGAATTAAAATTGAGTGATTTAAACCATGCGAAATTAAGTTTCTAAAATAGAACCAACTTCACATCAATAAATCTACTTCTGATCACGAAAATAGTTAGATCGAATCTTAATGTTCATTCAGACAGTTGCGAAATGCTGGAAACAAATTTTACAAAAATTCCGCATGAAAAATTTGCATTTAGCAATTAATGAACCTTTCAGCTCTATATTTGTTATGCCTCAATAAAATCGACATTCTACACTCTCATGTTATTCCTACGCAAAATCGGCGTAAAAATTTAGATTAGAGTAAAGTTACTATTCCTTTATTTAAACTTTTGTTACTAATCGGTGGTCTTACCTGTGTTGTGAAAATATAAAAATGTCTTGATAGGCCCCTAGGCGAGAAGTGGTGTGTTATTCTAATATTATTCACGTTAGAATTAGGTTTAGCCATTTACTGCTATATGACAGTGTATGGCTGCATGGACTATGTCCTAATGCCAAAAAATAACCTTTCAGCTCCACATTTTTGCACACAAGCTATAAAACGTGTTGACTTTTATTAAAGTTAGAGGTCACAAAATTAATAGGCTTAAGTGAAAAATTCTATAGTCTATTAAATTAAATTGATATATTCATACTCATTCATACAGTAATTCCAGTATATCAATCGTTGCGCGGCACTCCTGACGTCACAGTCTTACTAAGTTTACAAGGAGGAGTAAATCACGGAATGATTTTTCGTCAGGGCCATCTAAGGGCGATCGGCACAAATTATAATAAGAGAATAGGGGGCGATCCAGGGTAATCCAGAGGCGATTAGAGGTAACCCACGGGCGAGTTGGGATAATACGAGGTAATATACAGACGATCTGAGGGTCGATATTTCGTCCCGCAGTTTTCGGTTACTTGGTTTCAAAGTTATTACATACAATCTTTAATGAAATCGTTCACAATAATATTAGTATTGAAACACACAATACCTAAAGTTTAGCTATTTAAATCAATAAACCATTAAAACCTATTAAATGTACAACAAAATGACAACACGACACAAGCTAATCTCAGTGATCCGAAGCAATGCGTGGCGAGTAAACAAAGTTTTAGGAGTACCAACTTAAGTGCTCGGTATATGTATATGGAAGTAGTACTTTGATTCACTTTTGAGTTGGTACTTTATGATGTCAGCATATTTGTAGTGATGACGTGCAACGTTTTATATATTGGAAGCACTATATACGCCTTCGTCTAAAGATAGAGAAGGACAGACAAGACAACCAGCCATGAAAAAATAATGTCTACCTTAGTTCCAAGGACTAACATGTGGATTTAGACGATACAGAATTTGGACCAATATAAAAAATATACAATATACTAGCTGATGCCCACGACTTCGTTCACGTGGAAGACTTCTAGCACGTGGAATTAAGAATATCGACATAATAATTTATGCATATAAAGAAGTACTACATACTCACTGACTACTCCTACAGTACTCAGGAAGTATATTGCGCATTCATGGTACCAGGGGAAACCCACTGCGCATTCATTGCACTCAAGAAAAACTTCTGCGCACCCACTGTACTCGGGGAAATCTACTGCGCATCCATTGTACTCGAGAAAACTCACTGCGCATCCATGGTACTCGAGGAAACCCATTTCGCATCCATACTACTCGGAAAAACCCACTGCGCATCCATAGTACTAGGGGATGTAACATTATTTCTTCGCTGTTCAATAAAATTTAATTTTCATCAAGTGTTTGAGAGTCTTACTGCACTTTATGTTATTTGAAGAAAAAATATTACTACCCCAGTAGCTCAGAGACTCGGCAGATGAGTCATGGGTAAGAAAATGCTTTACGAATGGTTTTACGTGTTAGGTAGATAAAGATTAATAAATGATAGATGTTTTTATAAATTTATCTTAAAGAGATGTTAATTTCACTTAGATAATGGTAAGTTTTCCAGAATAACGGGGCGCCAATCTTTCTATAATTATAATTTACACTGAAACTGAAGTTTGACTATAAGAAAGATAAACTAATCAAATTTTAGAGAAAGTACTAGTTGTATAAAAAAAAAGATGTAAATTAATAATTCAAATTTAGCACAAGTCAAGATTAGATTGATATCTCTGAATATTACTAAAGGATGTTCAATTTTTTATCAAAGATTAAATAATTAATACAGTAAGTAATATCGGAATATTTAGTTTGTAAAGTTTGGTTTGTATCAAAATACCTGAAATAAGTGGACAATGTGATTATAAAATTGATTTTATTATAAACCAATCAAACTTGGTGTGTTTTTATTATAAAACAACTAAACTGAGGCCTTAAAATTAAGTGAAATTATATACAAAAAAAATATCGACTGGACGATAAAATGTTATGCAGATATTATCTATAATATTGTCTAGAACATGAATCGACAATATGGTGATTAAAAGTCAAATTTTATTATATAACTATACCTAAATGTTTCGTAGAGATTGTGATCACAAAGTCTTTACAGAACCTTTTATATAATTTGTTTTTAATTAGACGTAGCGTCGATAATTTATACCTTAATAAAATAGTATATGTAACTGTTCATTGAAACATGTTAATAATAAAATTGAGAATAGAAATAGTTTTTAAAAAAAATAGAACATGATACTTTAAAAACTCTAAAAATGTTAAAAGGTAAAAATATGAAGTATTTACATAAAAAACGTTAGATAAAAAAACTTATTTGTGACACTTATCTGGAATTTTTCTGTGAATGAAAATGGTGACTTTAGTAGGGGATGATGTTGGTGAAATCCAACCCACAGTGATTTAATTGTTGGTTTCTAGAAGAGCTCGGGATCAGGTTTAGAAGTTTCCAATACCATATTCGACGCTTCCAAAAATTCCATAAGGACAAATCCCAACTATCCTACCATACTATCGTCGCGATCTCCATAAAAATTTGTTTCCAACCCAAAATTTAATATGACGTTAATAAGCAATGCATAACTACAATGTGCATCCCAAGATTGATAAAACTTGCTTCCAATTTTAGAAGATTTGCATTTTTATAAAAAAACTTGCATCTAATACAAAAATTCTTTGTCCAATACTAACATTTTTCGTCCAAAACTATATTATTTGGATTCAATAATAAAATTGTTTATCCAATAGTGAAATTTTTTTATCCAATAGTAAAATATTTTTTTACCCCATAGTAAAATATTTTTTTACCCCATAGTAAAATCGGATTAAACCGGTGAAGATAATTAGGCCTGCTTCATAATTAAGAAGAGGGACTATCAACCCTTTCAATGTTGAAGTCTTCAAGAAAAATTTTAATGAAAATACATCACTATTTAAAGGTTCATCGAGCAATCGAAGTTCTAACCTCGAGTAACGGAAAACGAAATCGTTCCGCTTTCTTTTTCGGTGCGTATAAATCGCATCGTTTCGTTACCCTCTCCACTCATAAAGATAAGCTGATTTTAGGCGTAACTCTGGTTGCATACCGTTGTGTTTAATTAAAAAGCAATTTTAAGAAATATATTTAAATCTACCACGGACATTCACGCTTAAGTTAAAATATTATATGATTTATGGGGCGGCAATATGCCTGCTACACTCCCTCTCTCGTAAAAAAAAAAATTTTTTTTTTTTTTGTTACTCTTTTGTAAAAAAAAATTTTCTACCGAATGACTTAAACTATATTTACAAATTTCAAAAAAAGATATCCTTTATTACTTTAAAATTTAGACAAAGGGTATCTAACGTTCTATCTAGGAATGTACTATACACTATTTACAAATACTAATTTGAATAATTTAATGTTAATGTATTAAATACCAAAAGTTTATTCAAGAAAAGTACTAATTTTAGATCCGGTTATCCAACCGAGACGTCAGAATTCGAACCTAGGTAGGGCTTCAAATCTTTGACATGCCATGTACCTGCATCTGACGAATCCATATTATCTAATTGATAAATAATATTCGAAATTTTCTTTCGAACCGTGCATAAAACATATTTGGGAGCTAGTTTGGCAGAAAACTTGTTTACCGCGTCCGATAAAACTTTGTTTCTACGCCAGAGCTTATCGCCTACCGCAAATTTAACATTATCACGTTTTCTCAAATTATAAGCCTTTTTATTACGCTCATAAGCTTTCTTTAATTTCTCCTTTACCTCAGAGTATACTTCTGATAAACCTGTAAAATCGGAAACATAACCTTGTCGGTCACCCGGAAGTAAATTAATATCCTTTGTGGATTCGACTTTACCATAATAATCTCCTGACAAAGGAACATAGCGCGCAAAATTTAGAAATGATGGAGAATACCCAGTAACTTCATGTTTGGCGGTATTTATAGCCTGCTGAATCTCAGAAAGATGTTTGTCCCATTCTTTGTGTTCAGTTATATAGCTTCGGATAGCCGTACCAACTGTTCGGTTCTGTCTTTCAACGAAATTACATTGTGGGTGGTACAATGCATTAAACCATATTTTCTGGACATGATATTTATCAGCAAAAGCCTTAAAGGTTTTTCCCGCAAATTGAGAACCGTTATCACAAATGATATATTGTGGAACTCCATATACTAAAAATACATTATTTTCCATAAATTTTACTATGTTACCAGCAGTAGCAGTTCTTAAAGGATGAACTAAAGTGTACTTGGAAAACCAGTCGCCTACCACTAATAAGTGAGTAAAACCTCGTGGAGATCTAGGTAATGGACCCATAATATCCACAGCTATGACTTGCCAAGGAAAATTAACATTCTTGTCTGTACCCATTTTGCCTATTCTTGCTTCATTAGAGCTTTTTTGAGAAGCACAAATTTTACAAGAGCGTACATATTTCAATATATCTCTGCGCATCTTAGGCCAGTAATACAAATCTTGAACTCTACTAAAACTCTTATAAAAACCTAGGTGTGAACTAGTAGGTGGGTCATGACAATTTTTAATAATCTCAAGCCTTTGAGACTTAGGAACTAATAACTTCCATTCAGATATATTACTCTTAAAAGGAATTTTTGACGAAATAAATTTATAAACAATACCATCATTGACTTTCCAATCAGGATACCTTTTTGGGGTTTTGAGTATATTTTCCCTCATTTTTACATAAAATTTATCCACATTTTGGGGAGAAATATCTAATAAATCTACGGACGTAGGTATACTCCTAGACAAAGCGTCCGCTACCACGTTATATTTTCCCTTTCTATGTGTTACATCAAACGAATATTGTTGTAATTTTAAAGACCATCTAGCTAATTTTCCAGTAGGATTTTGTAAATTTTTTAACCATTGTAAAGCCGAGTGATCAGTAATTACTGTGAAATGTTGTCCTTCAATGAAATATCGAAAAAATTCTATAGAAAATATCAAACTTAATAATTCTTTTTGACAAGTAGAATAAGCTCTTTCTGTACGGGTTAAGCTTCTACTCGCAAACGCAATAACAGATTCTTTACCGTCTATGTATTGAAAAAGAAGACCGCCGATACCTACATCGCTACCATCGCATTGTATAACAAAAGGTTTACTAAAATCAGGTGCGTTTAGAATAGGTGCAGAGACAAGAGCCTGTTTTAATTGTATAAAAGAATTTTCTGCTTCCTTTGACCACAATATTGACTGTTTTTTTCTTACTTTACCTTTCAAAAGGTCATTCAAAGGTGATACTAAAGTTGAAAAATGCGGTATAAACCGACGATACCACGAAGTCATACCAATAAATCTTTTAATTTCTGTGGTGTTAGTGGGCCTCGGATAATTTACCATTGCAGATATTTTATCCGGATCGGTCCTTAAGCCGCCAGAGTCCACTAAAAATCCAAGATACTTAAGAGATTTTCTAAAAAACTCACACTTTTTTAAGTTAACTGTTAGATTTGCATCCTTTAAAACATTTAATACTTCATTTAAAATTTCTATATGTTTATCAAAGGTTTCAGAAACAATAATTATATCATCAAGATATACAAAAAGATTTGGTTCAAATTTGGGGCCAAAAACAGCATCCATAAGTCTTTGTTGTGTTTGCGCACTATTTATGAGTCCGAAAGGTACTCTATTAAAATGAAATAAACCCCTACCAGGCACAGCGAAAGCAGTTTTTTCCTTCGATTGCGGGGTAAGTGGTATTTGCCAAAAAGCTTTTTTTAAATCGATCGAACTAATATATTTAGCCCCTCGCAACATGCTTAAAATTCTATCCACTCTATTAAAAGGATATGCATCTGGTTTAGTGATTTTATTTAGATGCCTACCATCAAATGTAAAACGATATTCTCCAGTTTTTTTTTTAACTAAAAGTACAGGTGAGCTCCAAGGGCTATGTGAAGGTTCAACAACTCCTAATTTCAACATTTGGTCTAACTCTTTATTTAAAATATTCATCATAAAGGGGGACATAGGGTACTGTCGTATTTTAAACGGTTTAGAATCACCCGTATCTATATCTAACGAAATCTTGTCAGTACACCCTAAAGTATCTTCAGACGAAATACTTTTAAAAGATTCATAAATATTATCAACCTGTCTTTGTTGTTCTTTAGTAAGTTTAGTAATTATACAAGGTGACATTTCTGATACTGTATGCAAAGCACAAATCTCTACATCATTCAAGTTACAATTTACGGACCAAGAATTATTGAAAAAATTTAATTCTGCTGAAAATATTTTACAAAAATCACTGCCTAATATTAATTTATGCTTTAAAGAAGGTACTACTAGAACTTTAAGTATTTTACATATATTGTCAATGCAAATTGGCAAATAAACACATCCTATTACACTTTGAGAATTTCCATCAGCTGTTGTCACTAACGTTTCTACACATTTATCTATTGTTAAGTTAAATTTTTCTAAAATAGCCAAATAATGACCTCCTAGGACACTTAAATTTGCTCCGGAATCTAATAAAGCTGTTATATTTTTATCAAAAATTTTTACTGTGACATAAGGTCTATTATCAAAGGGTTTTGTCAAAAAAAACGGTGCGATATTTACTTCAGAAATCTTACTATTACGATAAAAATTTGAAACCTTGGTTAACCAAGTTTTCCATTCACGATTCTGTTTAATTTTGTCAAAAGAATTTAATTGAAACTTAATTTCACTTACAGGGCTTTTTTTTAAATTTACGTTATTATAAAAAATTTTAGTTTTATTTACATTACCGTACCTGATCACCTTAGATTGGGAGTGGTACGACCTTCCAACCCTCATGCTTCGTTTTTTTGAACACGAACATGTTTTAATAGTTTCACCCTGTTTTCCACATTTAAAACAGAATTTCTTTTTAGGAGCTCTACAATCATAAAAGCTGTGATTTTCAAGACCACAGTTATAGCAAATTATTTTTTTATAAGTACTTGAACCAGAAGGTTGACTATTATTTACTGCAGAAATATTTTGACTATTTTTAGGGTAGTGTCTTCCCTTACTTATTGGTTTTTTACCTTTAAAATTATGTTGAGACTGAGCATTGTTTTGAGAAAATGACTGAGTTGGTTGTTCTAATTTATAAGCAAGTTCAGGCTCTAATAAACAATGATTTGGAGGCGGCCGATAGCTATTTTTTAATGAGTGAGCCTCATCAATTTTTTTACATAAACTGATTAACTGAGATATTGTTTCTATTGATGTTAAAGCTAATTGACTAATATAGTGGGGTAACATGTTCTTTTTTATATATTTTAACCTAGTTTTTTCAGGTACAGATTTATTTAAACGATTAAATAATGTTTCCATTATCGCTACATAGATTGAAATCGATTCATTTCTACCCTGTGTTCTACCTCTAATTTCTGTCCACAATTGATCGTCATAATCTACCGGGAGAAATTCTCTTTTTAATAACGCTACTAAAGCATCCCAATCAGAAACTGAATTTTTAATTGATCTAAACCAAAGTAAAGCATTGTGGCTAAATAAGTCACATGCACTATTAAATAATTCTAATTTTGAAACATTTCTTGAGGCACAAAGTTCATCAACTCGTTCTAAAAAAGATTTTACGCTACTATTTTTATCCCCACTGAATTTTAGGTCCCATTTATACACTGGTACAGTTTTACTAGATGTTGGTAAAATATTCGGAAAAAAGGTCGTCTGGTTGTGCAATACTGTTGAATTTAAATTAGTTGGTGCAATTTCGGCAGCGCTAGGTTGTTGTACCTTTTCAGAGATCAAGGCCTCCAGCTCGAGAGTAGTGGCCCTCATTTCATCCTTATAATTTGAAATATAAACAGACAAATCAGCGTCTTCACTGGTTAATGGAATTCTATTAACCCTATGTATTAAATGAATTAAATAAGTAGTTATTCGAATGTACCCGGAATCTGTCTCCGGACCTTCGAATTGTTCGATAAGAACACGAATTTCCTCTATTGTACTATTAATTGCCGCTTTTTCAACATCAAAATCAAAAAGATTATATTCATACTCTATGTGACGTAATGCCTCCTTATCTAACAGTTTTCTCAACATTTTTCTTTTAGTGCTTAATTCTTTTTTTGTTGTTTTTATGTCTCTAATTAATAGTTCATAGTCAATCTGTTCTTTAGTTAAATAATTTACTCTCATATTAAAGGTCTCCATTGTACAAAAATATATAATACTCTATATGTATTAGAATTAAGTAATCGCAAACAAGTATAATAATAAAGAAATTGTGCGTTTTGTAAAAAAAATAAATGGTCTAGCTAGATTCTCTAATTAAATTACAAACACTTATTAAATTTCCCAAATATCCTGATGGTTATTTCTTGTCAAGTTTTGAAGTTGAAACAAACAACTTTTTATATGCCTATCTGCTCAAGGCAATGTAAATTAAATTCTTTTAATTTACTGGTATTATAAATACACAACTAAATGAATTTTAAATGATTCAATAAACTCAAATATTTCAGTGTCAAGCTGAAACATACAGCAAAAAATGCTAATACCTTTTTAATAAAAAGTGGTTCAACGGCGTCGACCGTCCGAAACCTATAACATTCCACAAATTAGGAAAACACAATTCTGCGTATTCCCTTAATCGTCAACTGACAATAATGGCCCCACGTTGGGCGCCATTTTGTAACATTATTTCTTCGCTGTTCAATAAAATTTAATTTTCATCAAGTGTTTGAGAGTCTTACTGCACTTTATGTTATTTGAAGAAAAAATATTACTACCCCAGTAGCTCAGAGACTCGGCAGATGAGTCATGGGTAAGAAAATGCTTTACGAATGGTTTTACGTGTTAGGTAGATAAAGATTAATAAATGATAGATGTTTTTATAAATTTATCTTAAAGAGATGTTAATTTCACTTAGATAATGGTAAGTTTTCCAGAATAACGGGGCGCCAATCTTTCTATAATTATAATTTACACTGAAACTGAAGTTTGACTATAAGAAAGATAAACTAATCAAATTTTAGAGAAAGTACTAGTTGTATAAAAAAAAAGATGTAAATTAATAATTCAAATTTAGCACAAGTCAAGATTAGATTGATATCTCTGAATATTACTAAAGGATGTTCAATTTTTTATCAAAGATTAAATAATTAATACAGTAAGTAATATCGGAATATTTAGTTTGTAAAGTTTGGTTTGTATCAAAATACCTGAAATAAGTGGACAATGTGATTATAAAATTGATTTTATTATAAACCAATCAAACTTGGTGTGTTTTTATTATAAAACAACTAAACTGAGGCCTTAAAATTAAGTGAAATTATATACAAAAAAAATATCGACTGGACGATAAAATGTTATGCAGATATTATCTATAATATTGTCTAGAACATGAATCGACAATATGGTGATTAAAAGTCAAATTTTATTATATAACTATACCTAAATGTTTCGTAGAGATTGTGATCACAAAGTCTTTACAGAACCTTTTATATAATTTGTTTTTAATTAGACGTAGCGTCGATAATTTATACCTTAATAAAATAGTATATGTAACTGTTCATTGAAACATGTTAATAATAAAATTGAGAATAGAAATAGTTTTTAAAAAAAATAGAACATGATACTTTAAAAACTCTAAAAATGTTAAAAGGTAAAAATATGAAGTATTTACATAAAAAACGTTAGATAAAAAAACTTATTTGTGACACTTATCTGGAATTTTTCTGTGAATGAAAATGGTGACTTTAGTAGGGGATGATGTTGGTGAAATCCAACCCACAGTGATTTAATTGTTGGTTTCTAGAAGAGCTCGGGATCAGGTTTAGAAGTTTCCAATACCATATTCGACGCTTCCAAAAATTCCATAAGGACAAATCCCAACTATCTTACCATACTATCGTCGCGATCTCCATAAAAATTTGTTTCCAACCCAAAATTTAATATGACGTTAATAAGCAATGCATAACTACAATGTGCATCCCAAGATTGATAAAACTTGCTTCCAATTTTAGAAGATTTGCATTTTTATAAAAAAACTTGCATCTAATACAAAAATTCTTTGTCCAATACTAACATTTTTCGTCCAAAACTATATTATTTGGATTCAATAATAAAATTGTTTATCCAATAGTGAAATTTTTTTATCCAATAGTAAAATATTTTTTTACCCCATAGTAAAATATTTTTTTACCCCATAGTAAAATCGGATTAAACCGGTGAAGATAATTAGGCCTGCTTCATAATTAAGAAGAGGGACTATCAACCCTTTCAATGTTGAAGTCTTCAAGAAAAATTTTAATGAAAATACATCACTATTTAAAGGTTCATCGAGCAATCGAAGTTCTAACCTCGAGTAACGGAAAACGAAATCGTTCCGCTTTCTTTTTCGGTGCGTATAAATCGCATCGTTTCGTTACCCTCTCCACTCATAAAGATAAGCTGATTTTAGGCGTAACTCTGGTTGCATACCGTTGTGTTTAATTAAAAAGCAATTTTAAGAAATATATTTAAATCTACCACGGACATTCACGCTTAAGTTAAAATATTATATGATTTATGGGGCGGCAATATGCCTGCTACACTGAAACCCACTGCGCATCGCAATTTGATAACACTTCATTATTCTATTTTTATGTTAGAGTGAGTTAAACGAAATAGTATATTGTGTATTTAGGTGTGAAAGCAATACATTCCCGGACGACGATGCAAATTGTTGGCCGAGGCGCTAGCCGAGGCCAACAAGCATCGAAGTCCGGGAATGAGCTTTCACACCGAAGTACACATACTATTTTTTCTGAAATCACAATCAATAATAGTATAAATTAAGAAATTTGTATTAATGCATAACATTTCTTCATTACAATCTAACTGCTTACCAATAAATTCACTTTTAATGTGAGTTGGTTTGTCTGCGTGTATTTATTTACTGTCTAAAATATACATAAAAAACCGTACGGGAATGTTACTTTCCCGGCCTAGGCCGGGAAAGTAACATTCCCGTACGGTTTTGTTGATCGTTGCTTAGCAACGGATCTTTTCCGGTCTGTTTTCTGATAGTTTCCTAGCAACGGACTAAAATACTGGGATTGTGCATTTTTCGATCTGAAATCGCGCCGAAAATGTAGACATTGCCGATCGATTTCAGAAAAAAATAATTATTTTAATCGACAATGAAACACATGGGCGGGAATGTGTCCTTCATGCTTAAAGACGTCCCTCTCTCCGTTCACCCGTTCGGGGGTCTCTTTTGGAAAACCTCAAATACCTTATTTCCTCAGAAGAGCCCGTCGCTGGAATATCACGTTTCTGACTTTGCGAGTTTAGAACATCTACCTTTTTCGCCCCTTCAAAAAGTGAAAATCGAAATTTCGTCTTACTCGTGTCTAATAAATTCCAATAAGTAGTATTTCTGCAAAATTTCATGCTTTTAGAACTAACCGTTTCCGAAAAGCTTAAAAACCTCCCCCTCCCCGTTCACCCGTTCGGGGAGCCTCTTTTTGAAAACCGTCGAATACGTGTCTCCTTATTTCCTCAGAAGAGCCCGTCGCTGGAATACCACGTTTCTGATTTACGCGATTTCAGAGATACGGGTACACTTTAGACCATCTACCACCCCCGATTTCATTCCGTAAAGAAGTGAAAATCGAAATTTCATCTAACTCGTGTCCAATAAATAAATAAATAAAGAGTATTTCTGCCAAATTTCACCCTTCTAGATCTAACCGTTTCCGAAAAGCTCAAAAATCTCCCCCTCCCCCATTCGCATTTTCAGGGGTCTTTTTTTGAAAATCATCGAATACGTGTCTCCTTATTTCCTCAGAAGAGCCCGTCGCTGGACATCACGTTTCTGACTTACGTGATTTCAGAGATAACGGGTACCCTTTAGACCATCTACCACCCCCGTTTTTACCCCTTTAAAAAATGAAAATCGAAATTTCGTCTTACACGTATCTAATAGATTTCAACAAAACATATTTCCGCCAAATTTCACGCATCTAGATCTAACAGTTTCCGAAAAAGCTTGAAATTTCAACCCCCTTTTTTACCCTCTTGGGGGTCGAATTTCGAAAAATCCCTTCTTAGTGGTTGCCTATGCCATTCGAGGAACCTCTATGCAAAATTTGAAGTTTCTAAACCCAGTAGTTTGAGCTGTGCGTTGATAGATCAGTGAGTCAGTCAGTCAGGGTATTCTTTTATATATATAAATAAATATTAAAAGGTAAATGGTTATCTATAGACCATCTATATATGTTATTAATGCCATGTTGTATTAATATAAAATCGTCGCAATTATGGATGATTTTATACATTTTTATATCATCTGCAAATAGTAAAATTTTACAATTTTTGACTGAATAAACAATATCATTTATAAACAATAGAAATAGTAAAGGACCCAAATGTGACCCCTGAGGGACACCAGAGCTTAATAATTATCTGATTCATAATTATTGATTCTAACATATTGTTCTCGGTTAGACAAATAAGACAGAAAAAAATTGCAATAAGTCGCTAGAAAATCCAAATTGTCTTAACTATCTTATAACCTACATAGTGGTCAACTTTGTCGAATGCCTTGGCAAAATCGGTGTAAATAACATCAACTTGATTATTAATTGCCAAGGCATTCGTTGTGAAATCAACAAAGCTTATTAAATTGCCACAAGTTGATCCTTTTTTTCTGAAGCCGTGCTGAAGATCGGATAACGTTTTATCTACGTGAACATAAATGTGGTCATATAGCACAAGCTCAAACACCTTAACTGGAGGAAGAACTCTATCGTTTTTGAAAAAAACCAATAAATACAACACTTATTAATCATTTTAAAACACAAACTGTGTATTTTAATCTTTAATAAAATTATTCAAGAACAACAATGCTGCTAATATGCTGGCAAGTGTTTTGCTAATTAAGTTCATATCATCAGAAGTTGATTAAAATAAAGTATATAGCAATTATGCATCAAAAATAGAGTTATTTTAGAAAACCTGCATAGAGAATCCTAAAGAATGCTTAACACTTTTGACTTAGTACCAACGAAAGATATAATGATTACATCTAGCGAGTATTTAATTTTTGCAGTATTAACATACTTCAGACATTTTTTTAATGCACTTCTCTTTTCACACCTAAATTTCGAAAGTGATTTCCGACTTTGATCCCCATTAACGGTGCCAAATAGTAATTGTCAAACAATGAAACTAGTGGGGCAGAAAAAAATGCCGATAAACGTTTTTGAAAAACGCGTAATTTAATCCGTCTTACACCCCGCAACATTATAATAATAATAATGAGTACGATAACGTTGATTATAGCGATGACGATGACGATAACGACAATGTCAAAGATAATGATAATGATATTGATAATAATAAAAATAAAATTCCATAAGTACTTTTCTAAGCAAACCTGTAAGTTCTACCAAAGTAACAACTGTTAGAATTAGTACCAAACTACTTGAGCCGCAACGCTTCATACGATCATCTATTGAACTTTTGCTTTGAATGAAAATTTTATTATTGAATTCAAATCCTTAAATACTCCTAGATAATTGTTTCTCTCCATATGATTTATTAATAGAGTCAAACAATTTTGGATCAATGCCAATAGATTGCTTCTTTTATGCTTTGTTGCAAAAAAATTATGTACTTAAAAGTACAGTTGCAGTGAACTGTAATAAATGTGACAATATAATTTTATGGGAAGTAAATTGGGTCAACTTGGTGGATGAATGCAATGTGCGAAAATACGAGGGACCAAACCCAATAAAATTAAGAGTAAGCAGTTTATTTTGACAGGCAATAAAATGGAAATTCCATGAATTATACATATGAGAAAGGTTGGATTTGAAGTGAATTCTTAAACGGGATGTACTTGAGATTTATATAAGGTTTGGGGATACACATTGCCGTAGCAACTAAATTATATTATTTATATGAAATAATTTAAAAATACTTATTTATATAGATGTTTTGCATACATTTACAATAAATTCAAGTTTATCAGAAATTATGCTTTGAATATTGTTGATGTACTTAAATATACGTTCTGCAATAACTTGTTGAAAAATCGGCTGAAAAATTTTAAGCCTCATCATTAACATAAAACTCCTATCCATGAAGTACCTAGCTTACGTAAAAATTACAGAAAAAAATAAAAACATAATCTCACCCTACGTTTCAAAAATACTTATTGATTTTTTACTGAAAGCACGTGGAGAAAAATACAGTATGAAAAACAATTAAAAAAAAATACATTTTTAGATTGTCAGAGTTTATTGCTGTATTCGGATCTTAGATATCATCTTAGATAATTTTGTCTATATTCGGCATAAATTAAAAAACTATGAAAGTATATACTGAAAATCCTAATTTTTTACAAATTTACAAACATTTTAATTCGGTCGTTTTTTATGGTTACAACAATTGAAAGAAAAACATTTTAAAGGGAATTTTAAGAACTTTAATTTATGCCATTACCACTTTTTACGTGAGAGTCAGAAGGTTTCGAGATATTTGAGTTTTAAATACGTTTTCTGATCACTAAAACTTCAAGCGCCACATTTGAACTGTCATTTTTTTTAAACTAAATAAAAAATGAAAATATGTATCGCTTGATACGCTTTATTTTTGGATCTTGTTATTTTTTTTGTTTAATGCGGTAGAATTTTTCCAGTAAAATCAGGAAATTGTTTCTTTAATTTAAAGTATAATATTTTTTAAAATAATTGCTTTAAAAATGCCAAAAATTTAGGGTATGTTAATAATACAAAAACCAATCTAATTTTATTATTTTCATTTTGCGGTCAGTGGCAGCAGGAGAATGCTAAAGTTTGAGCAAAAAATGTCCGTCTGTCGGTCTGTCTAACTTTCTTTTTGCGCACATCTACTCTGGAACTGTTCATGATATTGACTTATTTGGTACACTTATGTATTATAACGAAATCTGGAACTAGATAATATTTTGATCCTATTCCGTTGTAAATAGGTAAAGCAAGCAAGTGTCCATTGGGAATTGGGATTTAATGTATATACGAGAATCCCCAGTCTCAAAATTTTTATAACAACAGCCACTCTCACTATCACCCCCATTACCAGCCCCACCCCATTTACCAAAGAGGGTAAGAAAACAAATTTGTGATTTAGTGTGTGTACAAGAACCAAAGGCCTCAATATTTTTTTGCAACAGCCACCTACTACCGATGTGGCACATCTTTATTAGGTTTTTGGAATAAACGATTTCAAATATTATATTATTAAAGTTCAATCAATAATTATTACCACATAGTGGAGTGCAAATATAGTAACAATATTTTTAACATTGGAAATGTTAATGTTCTCGTATGGGGCCAGATTTTATGAGTTTTCTGCAAGGCCGCCGACCGAAAGTGTCTGAGTCAGATGACGTAATAATGTGATACGTAGATATTGTGTGTGTAGGTGTGAAAGCAATACATTCCCGAAATTTAATATGTTTTAGTGGCCTGAGATTCGATCATTGAATTTTGTAGTGTAGGGACATTCTATAAAGATAAAGCACAGTAGAGCAAGTGATATTTAAGCCAATAGATATAACCGGACAAAAATATTTAATAATCATCGTAGAAAAAAAATGTACAGAAAGAAATTCGTTTTATAGCAAGCTGAAATAAAATATCGAATAAAAAATGTGTTAGTTAAAATATCATTAAGGTATTTTTGATCAAACCATTACGAAATGAATAAAAGTTGCAGTCGGGCGTTGCGAATATTAAATATGATAGAGTTTGTTAGACTTAAAATTTGTATTTCAAATTACGAACATAGATAGCATGGTAAAATACATCTTATTGAAATTTGATGATATCCACATTTTAACAATTATTTATGTTATAAGGATCATAATGGCAGCGTTCGAGTGGCCGTGAATATTTTCAGGCGAGGCGCTAGCCGAGCCTGATAACATGAGGTATGATTGTTTATGATCCAAATTTTATACAAAATTTTATCTTCTGGTACATTCTGACACTGAAAATGATGTCTATAATTAAATCATTTTGACGCGTCAGAAGATAAAATATCATTACGTTTCATATATCGCTACATGAGGATCAGACTATTCTATGTCCATTTTCAGTAATTGTGTAGGAGAGCGATTTGAAACTTCAAGCAATTGGTACACAGTGAGGGGTGCAATTTTTACATTTAATTGTTTATTTATGTCAGTAATTGTCAAAGGTAGATTCTAATATATGTATTGATTCTTCACTACTTCTAACAGTTTTTCAAAAAAATTGGACATAGAATAACGTTAAGTTGTAGTCACTGTATTATTTATACAAAGATGCACCAGTATCTGGATTACTTCAGTTTTATTGTGAAACAGACAAAGGTAAAAAATAAACATTTAAATTCATATAAAAACACAAAATAACATGTAAATTAACATCAATTCATATTAGTCTAGTCAACGGAGCGCTAAAATGACCAAAATCTCTAACTTGAGTGCTAATTAATGGATTTTGATGAAACCTTGTGCAATGTGTTTGTAATGATGTTGATAAAAAAGTTAAAAAAAGATTAGAGTAGGAAATGATCGGAAGAGGTAGAAAACACCTCTTTTATCACGGGTTCCCTAACTTGTAGAATTGGGTCAAAAATGAAAAAAAAAACAATCTACCTTATTACCTTTTTTGGCCCAAAATAAGATATTTTTACTCTTGTGAATTTTTTCGAAAAATGCATATTTTTCGAGATATGGCCATTCGAAAATTCCTAAAAATGTGGGAGGGGAAATGTAAAAGTTGAAAAAAAAATCTGAAAAAATTCAGATGAATGTATCATCGAAGTACAAAACTTTTTTATTTGCAACTTTTCTGTAAAGTGCGTTTTTGCCGAGTTTTTCTGGAAAAACATGAAAAACATGAAAAACTATCCCTGTTTTTAATCAATAACTAATTTAAAAATTTGATTGAATTCAGACGTATGCATTGAGGCTTTCTAAACATTTTTTGTCTTTTGGGATTTTTTTGTAACTTGCTAATTCTTTGAGTTACAGACAGTTTTTCACGATAAATAATGTACTACATGTTTGCACATTAAGAAATACATGAAAATTCGAAAAATGAAATGTGATTTATATATATATTATTATAAAAAAATATGAAACCTATATAGTTATACCATTTTTAAAGGTTCAATATAATTTTTAAATTGAAAATGTGAAAAAGTTTTCCTTTTTATGTGCAAAAAATGTAGTACATTATTTATCTTGAAGAACTGCCTGTAACTCGAAAAATTAGCAAGTTACAAAAAAATTCCAAGAGACAAAAAATGTTTAGAAGGCCCCAATGCATACGTCTATTAAATTACATATTTCTATGTCCCAGAGGCTTCGACTCCTATTGGTTGCAGGGACATAGTATACAATGACTCGTTGCGATGTGAATATAAAGGACATAGAATAAAATGGTTCGACATTCTAGACACGTCAGAATCACAGATAGGAGAAAATCAGTTGGATTGTTAAGTAGCTCTGTGGATATAGAATAACTTGATGTAAAAGTCAGAAAATCTGAAAAAGTGGACATAGAATAGTCTGATTCTCAGGTAGCGATATGGTGTTATCATTTCCAATGTTTCCGATGGTTGCAAGGATTGCGAAATCTGTGAATTTTTTCGTTTCAAGAGACTTGAATAGGAAACCTGAATGTGGAAATAGGTATTCCTTTGGCATCGGTTTTTAGAGCTATGAGAATTAAAAGAAAAAACATTTTAAAGGGAATTTCAAGACATTTAATTTCTATCACAAGCATTTTTAGCGTCTGATTTTTTGTTTTGTTGTTGAGATGTTTGAGATTTAAACATTAGATTCCGAGCGCCATATTTTATAGTATTCATCATATAGAAATAGAAAAAAAAACAAAGTATATATAATTTCAGTCACAATCTTCAAAGTCTTATAACTTGGAAATTTTTATGAAAAACTGTACACCACCTTTTAATTTTTTCCTTATATTTGTACTCATGTCCTAATTTCAATTTTCTATTATCATTTGTTAATTTATAGCATTAGTGGAAGAACCTAACCTGGAATTACATGAGTGTTCTGAACCATTTAGCTCTTTATTTACTTGCACTAAATAATTAATACTCAATTATTATATTATATTAAACAATATTATGTAAAATTTGTAGGAAAGGCAGCAGAAACTGTTATTCTCATTAAATGTAATTCAACTAACCATTTCGAACTTTTTAATTTAAACATGTTGAAATATTCTGCTAGAATCATAAAGTGATTTGTTGGTTTATTGAATATTTCAATCAGTTGCACCTTACAAACGCTGGTGTTATAATTAAAATAAAGTTTCGAAGCATAAAATTGATGGTGGTTATTAAAACTTCTAGTTTTACTATTTATTTACGAGCTACGTTAGGTGAAATTTGATTAATTTTTCTATTTTTTAATTTAAAATAGACTATAATTTAACTCGAATATAACTGTGATACAAGTAAAAAATTTGAAGTCAGAACGTTGTCGATATATATTGCAGTATTTGAAGAATTAGAGGGGTTGCTAGTAGGGAGTGGATTATTATACCATTTTAATCAAATACGTATATTATAACCGGACAATTTGTTTTAATAACATCATGGAAAAAAAATGCAAGTACAAAAATTCGTTTGCGAGTTCGTTTCACATCATGCTGAACTCTAACAATATGTAATAAATATCTAATTAGAAATGTCTGCACGTGTGTATTTGTGTGTAGACAATTTGGTAGACCATTTCTTGTAATCACGAAAACTTCTGTTAGACTTAGTTTTTATTTCAACTTTCAAACATTTGAAATAACAGAGAAATAGATGGCCTACCTGCTATCTACATTCTATATTGAAATTGGACCATATCCACCATATGGGGTGATCGCCAGTGGCATATAAACTGTCATGGTTTATACAAACAATGTTTTATTAGTATTTTAGGGCAATCTGCTACTAAGGTTTTTGATTAAATTAAGAACACAGAAATACGAGGATTTGTAAGATTGGAAACTGCAATATACAGTGTGTCCACAGATGGAGTCTGGAAGAGGAAAAACTTTTTAATTCTTGATTTTACGAGAAAAAGTAATTCTTGATGAAAAAGTCTACTTTACCAGAAATCAAATCTATAGGGTTGGCCAAAAATCTTGATTTGGCAATGGGAAATTTCCAAATATTTTGAAAGTATTTTTAAAATGATTTTAAAATGACGTTTTATATATTATATTACGAAAAAAGTAATTCTGATCTGATATATACAAATTAAAAATGGAGATTCTTCAATTTTAAATAAGAATAATTTTTATGAAAAATAACAAATTTTGTTAAATAGAAATATCAACTCATCGGCAACCATCACGGTAGCTTAGTCGGCCAAAGCATATTGAATGGCAAATACGCTGGCCGTACTGTCTATTATGTAGTGGGTTCGATGCCCAGCCCCGCCACTGACAATGTCGAGGGGTATGGATGTATGTCTGCTTTTTTCCAAATGTGTAACCCCCTTCCGAACGGCCTTGGCTTGGGGGTTGTCTACTATATGTGGTGTATTTACATTTATAAAAAATGATCCAAAAGTATCACCACCAACTTCTGCACTTCCTCTCTCTCTCTCTCTCAACCTCTCAACTCCCGATAACTTTTTCGAATTTAGTTTAGTGGTATATCTTCTGCAATATTTTCTCTTATAAATCTTGCGTGCATACACTTTTTGTTTAAGGTATCCCCACAAATAAAAGTCCATAATCGTGAGAGGTGACCAAAGTGTCGGTCTGTATCTTCCGACCCATTTATTCCCAAAGTGTATATTTAATCATTGACGAACAATGAGAGTAGAATAAGGTGGACATTTATCTTGTTGAAAATAAAATTTAATCGACTTGCTGGGGATAAATTGTTCAAATAATTAAGAAAAAAGATATTGAATATGTGAAGATGTTGATGTACAATGTTGATTTAAATTTTACTAAAAAAATTTTTGTTCAAAGTTTCCTGAGTACGTGAGTGCACACCAAACGTTGACTTTTTTCGAATATTGTCTTCTACACTGTATACGAAAATTTGGATTATCGCTGTTTCAATATCTAAAATTTCGTATACTAACTGATCCATTAGTACAAAAGGTTGCTCCATCGGAAAAATTATGTTTTCAACAAAACGTCTATCTCTAAGAATAATTTCTCCGATCCACAAAAAAAGACCAAACGTTTTGAAACATCGTTATCTTCTATGGTGTGATTGAATGTCGGTTTAAATGAGCAAATCTTATTTTGCTTGGTTAGAGAATATTATTTAGGTATTATGCAAATCACAACTTACACACTTATTTTGTTGTTATCACTAATTAAACGACTGTTATAACAATTTAGTATGTAAAGAAATGTCAGATTTTCTTCACTATCAATGCCTACTAACTTCGAAAATGAAAACTAATTTTACGGAGTCTGTTGCTATGAGACCAATCAACGTAGAAAAAGAAATTATTATTTTTCCCTAATAATATACCGTGCGTGTAACTGCCCATTAGGTATGTACATTCACGTAGCGCGAGAGATATGACAACACTGCGCAGTAAACTCGTCCGTCAGCGAAGTATCCCAGCTCATAGTAATTTCATTTCAGCCAGTTGGCACACGCGATGTTGTAATTCTTACTCCCTATGCCTAGCCCGCCACTACACACACGGTATAAAAACGTCATTTAAAAATATTTGGAAATTATCCATAATCAAATCAAGTCTTGGCTATCCCTGTAGATCTGGCAAGGATCTGTTAACAGAAAAGAGGGTTTCTAGTGAAACAGATTATTTCATCATGAATTACTTTTTTTCGTAAAATCAAGAATTAAAAAGTTTTTCCTCTTCCGGACTCCATCCGTACACACGGTATAGTTTCAGGTTCACGCAACTTTACACAGATTAGGTGATAATATCAATTTTGCTTTAAAACGTTATTAAGGTATTTTTAATAAGGCTATTAGAAAACGACTGAAGGTTGCAGATAAACGTTGCCGACTGCGAATATTTATTGAACTCGATAACTTCAGTTAAACTTACAATTTTTATTTCAAATTTGTAACTTATGTAAAATGGCATGGTGCGTACTCCGCCATTGAAATTGATGCAAGGTGGTCGCCAGAGGAGGGTAAACTGCTTTTTTTCATGTAAAATAAATTTGATTATGATTTGAGAGCAAAATGATACCAACCAAGGTTTCTGATTAAGCATATAAAAAATACGACGATGGAATATACATTTTTCTAAGTATAATGATGGGGAAGGGGGTAGTTTGCAAACAAACGTTTGTTTAAGTTAAAAATAGTCCATTTTTGTCAACGCATTTTTTTATTGGCCCTTGTAATTTTGTCCAGTAGTTGACCCAAGTACATTAATTCTAGTGGAGATATTGTGAAAGATCAAGATCTCTTAACGCCTACCTTTTTTTATTCTGAACCCAATTTACTACGAAAATAGGGAATCCAGTAGACTTAACTTAACCCGTACTGCAGTAACCAATAATTTCAGATTTTAAAAGACATAGTGGAAAAACTTTTCCTTTCTGTGGTAACCATTTATTTTTCCTTTGCAGGGAACAAAGCGGCTTTAACTTAATTGTAAAAAAATATCCTTTCTACAAGTAAGTCGCTCTTGAATCGGAATAACTGAGTTATAAGGATTTATAGTCCAATTTATTTCTAGAGAACTTATACAATATACAATGGTATCTGATAAAATGGGATAATGAGAGTGTTTGACGTGTTATCGGTATAGTATGTTAGAAATACATGACCAAATCGATGACAACATAATTGATGGTCGAATAAAACTGTGTTTTTTTCTACGATTGTTTGGGGGGTGGGGGCAATTTTTTGTGTTATCAGGAAGTTACAGTAAAGTTATGTCCAATCTGAGAGGTGAGCGTTTTTAGGAATTTAAATTTTAATTTTGAAAAACGTCTTTGTTTAGTTTTGATTAATATCTTGGGTTCTGTTTATGGGAGCAGGCTAAACAATGAATCAAAATGTTTGTAAATATATTATGAATAAAAATACTCAGATCAAAATCCAATGTGCCATTTTGTATTTTTCAAAAAAATAATAACAGCGAATTTTTACATAGGTAGGTAAACAGAAATTATTTAAAAAATAATAAATCCGAAAATTTCTTTTTTTCAATGAAAGTTAAAATATGTATATAACTATGATGAAAAATAATGTGTTTCAAAAATCTAAATTTTTTATACCCTTCTACATTAATTAAAAGCTGAAATATCGTAATTTTTGTGTTTCCTGTATTTATGATCAACACAGTGACGCCAACTTAACATACTTTCTTAAATACGTTTGGATATCAACAGAAATAATAACACTGCAAATGTGTATAATAAGTTTTTTTCTTCAAACGTCAGAAAACATGAACTCATATCACGACATTAAAGTTTGACTTTTTAAACGGCTGTGCGTTGCCAATAACCACGGAGGTAATAGTATATTATTCAACGAGCGGTAATGTAGGTAATAACTCACGCAGATGAAAGTTTGCAGCACGAGCCGTAGGCGAGTGCTGTAATTCATCAAGTGAGTTATTACCATTACCGCAAGTTGAATACTATACTTTATCTACGATTATAACAATAAATATTAAATTGAGAAAATTTTGTTTAAATTACTGTTTGTTTATTAATAAAATTAACTGTAAAATTTAATTTTTGTTCACCCTTTTATATTTGTTGTCTTTGTTTTTTATGTTAGAGAAAAAATTAAAAAAGGTCGGAAAGCTCATTCAATTCTCTTTACATAAGCTGTCTACAAATTTTTCGAAAAAAAAGATAATTATCGAGATATTCGAGGAAATGTAAGAAATTACACGTTTTCCTTTAGAGTGTATGTAAATCTTAAAAAAATAATTTTTCTCAGATTCCTTTGTTTCGAAGGGCCAAGATTAACAGAGCGTCAAAGTAGTACATGATATTAAGTGAACATCGTGTATGAGATCGATTTCAGTTAATTACCGATTCATTACGGTGACAAAACAGAGAAATTCTACTGAAAAAGAAAAGTTCCAAATCCCGCTCCCTTTAATTCCTTCATTTTTGTCGGAATTCAAAAAATAAAAAAAAGAGTAATCCTTTGGCGTAGGAGCCAAGATTAAAAAGTTGCCAACTGTAGAAGCTCAAAATTTGCGTTTTTTTTTGCCGTACATGGCCAACATTTCAGTAGTTATCTCCGAAACGAAAAAAAAAAATCAAAATTCTGATAGAAGGGAAAGATTCGTAATGGAAAATACTCGTTGACCTTGTTTTTTATTTCGAGCTAACTCTCACCGTTTCGGAGATATCTGCGAAAAATAACAAAAAACAGCTTACATTTCGGAGTCGAAAAAATTGCAAAAACATGCAATTCTTGACACGTTCATATTTTTCGAAAAACACCATTGGGACGGCCTTACGATGTCGCGACGTAAAGAGGAAGCCTCTCCGATAAACTTGATCGTAAATTGCATGGCGAAATTCGAAAATTCGGCTCGGCACGAACGAATCAAAAGCAGCATTTTGTGAAATTTCAGAAAATATTTATAGACATTAACGGGAATAACCTGTCACTATCTCCCTGGCTCCACCTTCGTGTGTCGCGCGTTACGTCGATTGGACAGGCTAGGCATGAAGATAAAGTTGATTGGCTCTGTACCTAGCGTGAGTTATAATAACTCACGCATTATAACTCACCCTGTTTGTTTATGTACACTATTAATTGTTCAAAAGCAGTTCATTAATTACTATATAAACTAATAAGAGTAGATAATAGTACTTTTTTCTACTACCGTCTTTATAAATGACCTTTGCAACTCTCGCAATACGCGATAACGAAAGCAAATATTCGAGTTACCTGGTTGCTAAGGCGTTGCCAGCTGCGAAAATAGAACTTTCATGGCCAGGACAAAAAAATTTAAAAAAACAAATGTTAACGCTTCATAAGTTTGCATATACCTTGCTTTGGATTTCTTGGGGTAAAGCGAGGCAAAAGCAATATTGGCTGCTTCTTGTATCCCATTTTCATCGCCACCAGACATATTTGTTTATTTTAATTTGAAACCACAAGAAATTAAAATATTTAACGTTAACCTCGATGACAGATTGTAAATGTTTCATTGGCATTGAAACAATTTTCACAGACAGCCTCCTAAACTATAAAATTTATTAAATACGTCAAATAATGTCATGAAATAATTAGTTTCAATTTATTAAAGGCCATAGTAACTTTCGGTAGTAGAAAAAAATTAATACATTACACGATGTGAAAGCCCTTTTAGGTGTTCGGTGTTTTTTGAAAGGTCTCGCGGCTTCACCTCGACCATTCAAAAATCTCCTCGTGCCTAAAAGTAAACTTTCGAATCTAATAATGCAATAGTTATTTAGGTACCAAGGCTTGTAAGTGTATTTTGCAGATCAAGAACACAGTTTGCACACCGAAGCCCGTAGGGCTAAGGTTTGCAAGTGTTCGAGACCTGTAAATACACGATATAAATCGGCTAGTATCGTGTATTTACAGGTGCATACGACGTTTTTATTACTACTACCAATATTACAATTTTTAGGAAAATTCATTCAAAATTATGAATTTGTATTTAAAGATTTGTCTAACTCATTTATTAGTTGGCCTAGGCTTTAATTGGAGTGTGTTTGCTATGAACGCTTTCTAGTTGCTATGGTTACTGTCAGTAAGTTGTCAAATTCATATCTCCATAATAACTTTTTATTTTTTTTAAATGCCTTATTTTATATTAACGTCCTGGCGAAGTTTAGCTAATGCTACTCTACCACTTAACCAGGATGGCGAGATGAGATGCGGTCACCAATCCAAGTAACGGACTCGCCCAGCGTGCTTAACTTCGCCGATCGAGTCCAGTGAGGTAAAACGCTACCGTACCTCACCTCACATTTCTGACATGTGACACAATTTCTGACATTCAATCGACATTCAGGAGGCAGCCAAAAATGCGTGTGCTTCGTTGGTGTCGGAATTTCATTATTGTTTAAATTTCTTATTACATTCCTTTTCTGTCTCAGGTCAAAAAAGTTACTTTTTTGCCCTACGGCACAAAAGTAAATTTTGTTTTGCCAGGGACTGCAAGTGACACTTTCATAATACTGACAGACGTCAAAAAATGGCACTTGCAAAGCTAGTAGTACGAAAATATGTTATTAATGTACCAAGGGTCGTAAGTGCTTTTTTGGTCGAGAATACAGTTTGCAATCCGAGGCCCATATGGTCGAGGTTTGCAAATATTCGAGACCAAAAAATCGCACAGTACGACCCGCGGTGCATATTATATTTTTCGTCATGCCCATGAATCATTAAACTAGAAAAAACTCTAGAAAAACTATAATTATTTGAGTAAGATTTCATATTTGCTAAGCAAATAGTAAAGGTAGCGATGCTTGGAGTATCCATGGCAACCGTCAATAAAATAAATTTAGGACACGGCTTCTATTCAAATGACAACTGTCAAGATAAATTAAATCATATTATTATAATAAGAGCTCTGAACATTTTTGAAAATAATGTCGGATATAGAAAATATAGCAACTAGGGCTTGTCTGGATTTACTTCCAAAAAAATTAAAACATCTAATTTAATACTTATTATATAAAAGAAAAAATATTCCCAAATTCACTTTATTTCCCTAGGGACTTTACGAAAAATAACGACCCGTCGCACAGTGGGGCATTAGCTCATTTTTTGGACAAGCGATAATTCCCAAGCCTGGAATTAATGAAATTTAATTTTTTTTTTTTTAACTCTTCGTTATAAAATTGCCTTTAATTCTATCGAGCCCGAATTTTAAAATTTCAAAATGAAAGGACTTAAATTTTGAAAGTAAATTAAAATTTTATCAAAACATTGTGTAAAATTATAAAAAAATGTTACTTGGGGGGGTTTTTTGGTTTCTAATCTCATTTCTGATCCCCGAATTTTGCGATTCAAAAAACCAAGATAGCGGATCCAACATGGCGGCCATAATATTTTTTTAAATGAAATGTACATGCACAAACTGTTAAAAATCGTTACTTAGGACTTTTAAGGGTTTCTAATCGAGAATTTGAAATCTAAATTACGTAATATCGTAATCCAAAATGGCGAATCCAATATGGAGGCCATAATATTTTTTTAATTGACATGTAAATGCGCAAATTGTTAAAAATTGTTACTTGGTTTTAGAGATTGCTGATCATGAATCTGAAGTCCAAATTACGTAATATCGAAATCCAAGATGTCGGATCCAATATGGCGGCCATAATATATTTTTAAATGAGATGTACATGCGCAAATTGATAAAAAATGTTTTTCAGGGTTTTTAAGGGTTTCTGACGATGAATATGAAGTCTAAATTATGTAATATCGTGATCCAAGATAGCGGATTCAATATGGCGGATCCAATATGGCGGCCACAATATTTTTTTAAATGAAATGCACATACGCAAATTATTAAAAATTGTTATTTAGGAGTTTTAGGATCTGCTGAACATGAATCTGAAGTCTAAATTACGTAATATCGAAATTCAAGATGGCGGATCCAAATGGTGTCCGTAAGTTAAAATAGAATGATAAATCAAGAAAGAAATTGCTAAAATTTTTTAATCAGGGGCTTAATTCGCTAATCTTGTTTCGGATATTTTAGTTTCGTCACTTTGGAAACCATAATATCGGATTCAATATAGCTGTTATAAATTTAAAAAAAAATAAGAAGTAGATGCAAAAATCATTAAAAATTAGTTCCTAGAGGTTTCTGATTCCGCAGTTAAAATTTCGTAATTTTGAATTCTAGGGTTGCATTTCCAGTATGTGCTAAAATGAAATAATTAATATTTCCTCTTTTCTTATGAGATATTTAAATCACTAAAGCACTAAAAATATGTCACATTGCTCACATTTGTAAAGTTACTCTCAGTGTAACTTCAAAACGAAAAACAAATATTAACAGTTTCCTTCTTGATTTGCCATTCTTTTTTAACTTACGGACACCATATTGGATCCGCCATCTTCGATTTCGATATTACGTAATTTGGACTTCAGATTCATGATCAGCAATCTCTAAAACCTCCAAGTAACAATTTTTAACAATTTGCGCATTTACATGTCAATTAAAAAAATATTATGGCCGCCATATTGTATTCGCCATTTTGGATTACGATATTACGTAATTTAGATTTCAGATTCTCGATCAGAAACCCTTAAAAGTCCTAAGTAACAATTTCTAACAGTTTGTGCATGTACATTTCATTTAAAAAAATATTATGGCCACTATATTGTATTCGCCATTTTGGATTACGATATTACGTAATTTAGATTTCAGATTCTCGATCAGAAACCCTTAAAAGTCCCAAGTAACAATGTTTAACAGTTTGTGCATGTACATTTCATTTAAAAAAATATTATGGCCACCATATTGTATTCGCCATTTTGGATTACGATATTACGTAATTTAGATTTCAGATTCTCGATCAGAAACCCTTAAAAGTCCTAAGTAACAATTTTTAACAGTTTGTGCATGTACATTTCATTTAAAAAAATATTATGGCCACCATATTGTATCCGCTATCTTGGTTTTTTGAATCGCAAAATTCGGGGATCAGAAATGAGATTAGAAACCAAAAAAACTCCCCAATTTTTTATAATTTTAAACAATTTTTTGATAAAATTTTAATTTACTTTCAAAATTTAAGTCCTTTAATTTTGAAATTTCAAAATTCGGGCTCGATAGTATTAAAGGCAATTTTATAACGAACAGTTAAAAAAAAAAATTTAAATTTCATTAATTCCAGGCGTGGGAATTATCGCTTGTCCAAAAAATGAGCTATTTGCCCCACTGTGCGTAGCCAATGGCAACAAGTATTTGGTACACAAAGTTTCACTTACGATCGACAAAACAATGGAATTAGAGTATACTTTCGAGGAAGGTATGACGAAAACTAGCTAACTGTGAGCGACAGAGAAAGTAATATCCATAGCAACGCGTATTTTATTTAATACGCCGGCCATGCGACATTAACACAATGCGTTTTTTGTGGTAAAATTCAAGATTTTTCGTCTTTATTTTTTTTATAGCTAATCGACGAAGAAAAAATAGCATGTTTTATTCTTGTTGTGGCCCGTCTGTAATTGCCGGACTCACTTCGCTCGTCCGCTAAACCTGCAAACTCGTCACAAAAGTATCACTTTTACTGCTAATAAAACAATATACTATTTTTGACTTTAATACTCAATGGATTTTGGGTTTGAAGGTACGATTGGATTGGTCTTGCAAAGTTGAGCGTGCTGCAGGGTAGGATGGTGCCGGTGCCATTTGAAGAAAAGTATTTTTGCAAAAAACTAATTTCGAACGATTAGAATGCACCTAGTTATTTAATTTGTTGGTTAAAATTCAAATCTGTATTTTACCATTTTTTTTTATGTCATTTATGACCAGAGCCCGTATTTTGGATGACATTGACGTAAAATGCTGAGTCGGCATGGGAGGGTAGTACAAAATTATAATAATTCTTATATCTTTTTGTAGTTAACTGCTCATCCAATTGGAAACATTAAATCAAACTGTTACATTGCAGATCAATACCACGTAATTAACAATAGATAATTATATATGAGTCTAAATATTCGGCACGAAAAGAACGCAGCGCGCCGTTTCTCTAAGAATATCACTTGTAAATCCCTATTTTCCTGTTGATGGAAGTTAGACGACACATGCCATGTAATTAAAAACTTGCGCGATCATAACGGGGTAATATTGGACCTTTGATAGGTACTTGAGCTTTGCATCATTTAATGTTAACCCGGCGTCTTCACAAATCCACGATTGTACCTTTTGTATTACGGTAATGGACGCGCCATTATTATACTAAACTGCCGAAATAGTCATTGGAAAGTTTCCCTTACCCATGTCTGGAAATAGTATATCAGCGGGTAATCGACGCATACTGAAGCACTGAATTTAATTATTATTGTTTCATGTTAAATTTATAAAGAAATACCAGCATAGAAACACGCCAAACACAGCGTGTGCAATGACAATATTAGAGATGCAGGTAAACGAAAATATACAGTTGGAGAAGAAAATATAAAAGCTCTGAACATATTATGATTTAAAAAACAGCTAAAAGTCAGTACATAAAGTGGATGACTCGAGATTTCTACAAAAATATTTAACTCTGGCAGCCCTTCATTTTTAAACTCGGTGTGCGTTAATCTAAAATATACACACGGAGAAGAAAATCAAAAAGATTTGGATATATTATGATTAAAATAACAACTAAAAAGTGTATACATAAAGCCGATGACTCAAGATACCAACAATAATATTCAACTTCAATAATATATTCAACTACATTAGCGGTTGCGTTGCGATTTCATTACCTACTACTGCTGCTTTCTCAATAACAGTTTAACAGCAGTTAGCAAAAACATTTTTACTACGTCGTGTTTCTTATCTGTTGTTTTCTCACCTGTTATTTTCGAACAGAAATAACAGTCTGTTAATGCTATTTACAAATAACAATTATAAAACAAGCTAAAAACGTACTCTTCGCCGGTTTACTAAACTTTTTATATAATTGTTACACATTCTATAGGATACTCTTCGCAGTTTTTTGTAAATAATGTTAGTTTTAAACATTTTTAATTTTATAGAACAAACTTATTTGGTGAAAGACTCAGCCAAAATAAAGTAAAAACAAAAAAAAAAACATGGCATACCCCATGTGGGTTTCGAACCTGGATTCCGAATCAAAAACGTAAAAACCACCAAACACGTAAAAAAATGTAAAAAATGTAAATTTTTATAAAAACATAAAAATAAAAAAAAAATCTCAAATTTAAACCATTAATAACATTTTTATTTACTGATCGATTTTGTTTAAAAACAATATGGTTCTTCCCCTAGCTAACACTAACTTATTGTCCTAATTTCAGTACAGTCGGATTTTTCTTTCTTAAGTTATCGTGCTTACAAGAATCGTGACGAACGGACGAACGGACGGACGGACAGACGGACATTTTGAAAGTTGTTCAGAATTCGTTCACTAACACAATGATATGAAAAGTTTTTCTCTACGAGTGATATTTACGATTTTAGAAATGTGTCTATCAAATACAATATACTCTTCGTTTTTGCGAAGAGTATAATAACAGGTTGTTAAATAGCAACTCATCTCTAGTTTGGCTTTGGCAGTGTGCGTTGGGTTTCAGCCCCAACACTTCTACTCATACCTTACTGTTAGTGCTTTATGACCGATGAGTTAATGTTTATGCATGTAAAATGAATTTGACAAATTTATTTTAAATACTTTCGAGTCTGTTATAGTTATTAAGGTACCAAGGGTGTTATAAGGATAATAACGCACCGAGGTCGGCAGTGTACAATCCCGAGGGCCTCTGGCCCGAGGGAGTGTACGTCGACCGACGGCGTCATTATCCTATAACACCCGTGGTGCCTTCAACGTTTAATGTCCTGCAAGTCTGTTATTTAATTTGAATTTTTTTTTTTGACATTTACGATTTATTAATTTGACATTTATTATGTTCAGAACGATTTGATTTAAAAGAGGGTAAAAATCAAAATTGTTTGTAAACGCCGCCGTTGCGTAGCAACGCATTTTGTTTGTCAATAACGCTATCATAATTTGCTTGTTTTGGGTTTTATAATAATTTTATAATGCCCTAGGGCGTTATAGATATTCATAACGACCTAGGGCGTTATTTTTCATTTAATGTATCTCAAAATAGGGTGGTTATTGTAAAATAACAGACTTGTAGGACATTAACATAATTATGATTCTTCGGGCTCCATATAATTGAACAATATTCAATACAATTATAACTAGTAATGTTTTATATAATAATATTAAAATCCAATTTATATCTTTAAAATCTAGATATTGTCTAGGTCGACCAAAAAATAATATTTAGAATAATTACTTTACTGTGTAGTGACACCATATAATACGACTAATAATTTTTTACCTGTCTGGAGTCAGGGACTCTTTTTATCTGTAGAGAAATGTAAACATCTCAATAAGCGTTCGCCTGGACTTTCACTAAGGTTTATAAAATACAAATTTTTTTATTTAAAGATTTTTTGGTTTGTGTGGCAATAATGCTTATTGTTAGCGACCGATGTTTCTGATTGTAACTTTACAAAAGTATTAGATAGTATCGTGTAATTCAGAGTCCGTCTCTGGAATGTCATCCGAAATACGGGCTATGTTTATGACGATTTAAGGTTAATCGCACTCTAGATTCTAAACAAAACTTGGCTCAAACCGAATCAAGTCGGCATAAAAACTCACTAAAATAGTTCAAACCCATTCAGAATTTTCCCAGGATCCTGAAAATATAATAATATACAGGGTGTTTCATTCAAAAATCAAGAATTTGTGTCACTTCCGGCTAAACAGGTAATCCGAAAAAATCTTCAAATACATCAAGATGTAACATAACTAACTGTGACGAGTTTTATTTTGATATCTTGAAAAATAAGGAACAAAGGAGGGGTGCTAGCGTTATCGTTGTCACCCGGTATACATCTTTTCTGATTATTATTTATTCTATGTCCCGAATATTCGGGAGCTCATCATCCAGCTTAAAATTGTACTAGCGCATGAGTATACTTACACACGAAATTTGCAATGTTTGATCAAGACACTGTACCACCTGATTCTCCTTTCAGAATTTTTTCATCGTAACGTCGATGCACATGTCTAAGGTTTCCGTTACGCTCGTTAGAGATGTTTTGTAGTTTTTACTACATACAAACCTTTTATATTAGCTTGATTTAGTGTACGTTTGCAGACGTGGATACAATTTATAGAGCTATAAAAGGAGCTGGAAACGATACGAAAAACTCTAATTAGAAAGTTGCTGAATTAGTTTTTTGGGAAGCAACGAAGATGGGTGTTTAAATCCCCGGATAAATCCTGGATACACCGTGCATCAAATAGAAACTTTTTTTATTATCAATCCGTCATGAAGTTTTATTCTTGATTTAATTTTTCGGACTCATTTTTATTCGTTTCAATAACAAAAATTAGATTCCCATATGGTGAAAATTATTTTAAAAATTAAGTTAGAAATGTAATAGTTCATTATCCAATCAGTTATTCAAGTTACAGTATCATTTCAGAAAACATGATAGTACCAACTCTTTTTAGTAATAAAGGTTTATAAAAGTAATTAATGTAAATTTCACTTAAAACTTGGTGCAGGCAGTGGAATAAAAGGATAAAATATAAATAATTTTATCAAACGATAATAGAAGTTTTTATTACTGAGGATGATTTAGACAGTTTGACAGAATAATTTGATTTATATGGTAATTAATAATATCTTCATAAATTGGAATATCCGAATCAACATGTTGCCTTTCCTTAATGTGAAATAATTCAGCTTTTCAGCGTGAGAATCTATGTCTTGTCTATGACAAGAATCTGCTTAGAAGCGCCTGACGCTGGTGTTTTTTTTGGCCAGCAAAATCACTTTACCTTTCCCTGATCGAACATGTTTGGAAAATAGTAGGTCGGCAATTCGGAATCTGATCAAAGTGTAAAAGAAAATTTCATTTCGTAGAAATATTTATGAAATCACTTTTTTGTGAAAGTCGGAAATTTCGATAAGCCGCCTATTGCACAGTGGCACGAATCGTGATTTTTTTCGTTCAAAACTATTTAGAGCACTTGTTTTGCAACCGATTGGGATAATTTGTTTTTTAAATACTCGTTATTATACTCTTCGCAAAAACGAAGAGTATATTGTATTTGATCGGCACATTTCTAAATCAGTAAATATCGCTCGTAGAGAAAACAATTTTTATATCGTTATGTTAGTGAACGAATTTTGAACAACTTTCAAAATGTCCGTCTGTCCGTCCGTCACGTTTCTTGTAAGCACGATAACTCAAGAAAGAAAAATCCGATTCTATTGAAATTTGGAGAGTAACTTAGTGTTAGATAGAAATAGATTGGTAAATAAAAAATTTATTAGTAATTTAAAATTTAAAAAAATATTTTTTACATTTTTTTATGTTTTTTGTAATAAATAGAAACCTTGCGAAATATTATTTCCTATCACTATTTTTTTTTAATACATTTTACTAATGTGTGTTTCCTAATAATCACAATAAATTTTCTAATGGTATATATTACACTCATTAACAATTTTAGTAATAAGAAATGGTGGTGTAGCGGCAAGAGTTTCGTTATGACAAAAATAATGTGACTCTACATTTTTTAAATAAAATCATCGCCATTATGTTAATGTAAGTAGTCAGTAATTAAAAAAATATATTCTCATATAGGTACTGTTTTTCGTTAACATATAGTATGACCTAGATGCTCAATTTTTTTCATTCGTTTGCAATACTACCTTCAGCAAAAAATTGTACTTTAAACTATATAGCAATTTTCCACAAAACGTAAAATTTTTGGTTCTTTGCAAATATATCAATAAATATTAGTTTTAGTGAAAACATGGTAGAAAATGAAGCTGATAAACTAAGAATAAGTTTGTTTTCTTTCGATATTTCGGTAGGAATAATAGTTTCGAAGATATTTCAGTTTGGGGAATGTCGTTCGAACGGTCATAGGATGAAGTATTTAATTTATATGTTGAGTATCTTAGAAACTATGACACATCTATCATCTATGAAATGTTCTAAGGAACGGAATTAAAGAAAATATCTTTAAAATGATTTTTGTTTATTTCTGTATCATAAAAAATAAAGGAGTTATGGCCGAAACAATGTACGTTTCCACGTTATCTTTAACAAAATGTGGTCATTTTGTTATTGTAATTGTTCAGTTATTCTTTTTTCAGCATGCTACTTTTTGTTAATATATAGCATCACCCAGACACTCAATTTTTTTAGTCCATTTAAAACACTTGCTTTAGAAAAAATTCTATCCGCCATATTGGAGCCGTCATTATGAATTTTTTCATTTTGACTTCAAATTCGTAATCAGCGATCCCAAAACATAAATATCCCATGTTCCAAAAATAATCAGTAATATGTTTGCAAATGTTAAATATCTGAATTTAGAAGTGGTTTTCACCCATTAAAGGTAAGAGCGAGTGTCCGGACCATACAGAAACTGATGAAGATACCTTTTACTTCAATAATAACTCATAAAGAAAGTTTTAGATATTTTTAACTTCTAGGCACTATACTATAGGGTTTTCACTTTAAAAAATATATGAAAAAAAAACTTGACAGAGCGCAATATTTTGCATGTAGTTAACACAACTGTCAATGTCAAAGGAGAAAAATTAATAAAAAATATGACCGAGGACCATGATATTTCATATGTAGTTAACTATCAAAGAAGAAAAATATGAAAAATATACAGAGTGGTCACTACAAAAAAGAATTCAGGAATTATGGTGGAAGTAGTATTTGGACCGTAGTTTACAGAACTACCGGGAAGGAAACCTGACATAATTTTAGTGAAAAATATACAGGATGGATGATATTTAAACTGTATTTATAGAAACATTCATTATGAACAATATTAATCTATTTTCTCCCGAGTTATAACTCACTAAATCATAAGAACCTTTTTATGTAGTTTATAACATTGATGTTTTTGGTCGTTTCAAATATCTAAGAGAAAGTTAGATAAAAAATGTATGGCAAAAATATACCTCCGCCACGCCCCTTCATAAATATCAAGTCAAGATGTGGCAAAATATGTATCGTCAGAATAATACAGTGGCAGCTCGTCAGGGGAGGCAGGGGAGGCTGAGCCTCCCTTTGGAGGAAGCAGCATATCTTCCAATTTTCCAAATTAATATCTTTTACTTGTAGAAATTTGTCTAATTGTCTTTCAAAATATCAAGCCTCCTCTGCAGACAATATCACGAACCGTCACTGGAATAATTCATTCTAGTTGTTATTTTGTTATTCAAATTTAATTTTTCCAGATGTTTGAAATTAATTAGGAAAGAAATATGTTTTACATTTTTCCTTTAGAAGGAAAGTAAATATTTAAATTCAAAACTTAGCTTCTTTTTCTATTTCTATCCTAGAAGGGAGGTACTTAATTATGAAATACCCTGTATATTAATTTTATAGGCATGAAGGTTTCCCACAAATTTTGAGTGTTAATTAATTCACCAAAACCGACCCTTGTTATTCTTTAAATATTAACCATTCGTTACCGAACACCTCGTATATCGTGTGCAACCACCGGTTCATAATTGTTTTATTTAATTATTCAAATGACTTTTACTGATGCGATTCTAAAATTGGTTCACCCCGGCGCGGCGTAATTAGATTTTGGATACTGACTACACTTCAGTGTTTTGATGATGAGTTGGATGTAGGATGGGGAGGACTGAATAATATGAATATCTTTATTGTGTTTTGGGAAATTTAGAGCTTTTCTAATAACAGAGTTTTATATAATATAATTAAGGATTGTTTTTAATAACACCGTCCCATATTTTCAATTTTATGTTTACCTAATGAAACAAAATCTCAATCTACAGGGTGTACATCCGAGAATTTTTCCATAATTCCCTTATTCACTGTATAAAAAAATAATAGGCAAATTAGTACATCTACACAAAAAACGGTGATCAAAACTTGTTAGAGAATTACAGAGCAATAATAATAGCCCAGACGACAGAGAAAATTTTAAAGTGAAATCTCCAAAAACTTGCAAAATGAATAATTTTCTTTTAATGAGTTCGTAAAAGTGTATAGAATAATATCCTGAAAAGTTCACATTCCGCTCGGATGCAGAACATAAAAAAAAGTGAAAAAACAAATTTTTTCATCCATTTTTTTCAAAATTTTTAAATTAACTCAGGGTAGGAAAAATAAAAATGCAGGTGGAGAGATCACGTGTTTCTGAACAAAAAATGTCGTGATAAAATTTAGCGGTATTTCTGGAAAAAGATAGTGAAGTAACTTTGTCACTCTGCGCGGCCAAGCGCACGATTAAATGCATACTATGTAAGCTCTAAAAATTCTTAGCAGTTCTAACGAGTAAAATAAAGCTTTTTTCTCTTTCTGATTACACATTTTTAACATTTTTCTTGATGAATAGAAGGATAAGTAGTGAATATGGAGGGAAAATATATAATTATGAATGCATACGCAGATACCACACATAGCCGCTGGATCGAAGAAGATCTGCCGCGCCATCATCGCATGAATTATTACTTGCCTCTATAGTATTGTATTTATTACAAGTATACCTATCCACATTTCAACTATATCCAATGAATTCCTTATACCGTGTGTGTAATCGCAGGCTAGGCATGGGGAGTAGAATTACAACATCGCGTGTGCCAGCTGGCTTAAATGAAATAACCAAGCTGGGATACTCCATCGACGGACGAATTTACGGCTGCCGGTGTTGTCAGATCTCTCGCGCTACGTGAATGTACATGCCTAATGGGAAATTACACGCACGGTATATTTGTTAATGTATTGGAAAAGTTCCAGAATTTATATTCAAAACTATAGAGAGTTATAAGGATAAGATCGTGAAAGTCGCTATTACTGATCATGATGGGACTGATCATATTTTCGAAAAAATGCATACAAGTAAACGAATCTGTGTTTGAACACTCGAAAAGTAGGTATACATTTTTTCCGAAATAGTGATATTTTATTTTTTCCAATGGGTTAAGTTCTCGGCAAGCTACAGCCTCCAATATATACATTTATCAAAAAAATCATCAAGCAAGGAAATTAACATGATTTGAGATGTACTTTTTTTGAACCCACGTTACTACAACTTAATAAAACATAATAATCATGAAGTGTACATACGTTTTAAGAGTTCTCAATGAAGAAAGAATTTTTTTGAATGGCTTTTATTTTTTCTATATTTTTTTATTGCGGAAAGCTACAATTTCCATCTTATAAATGAACCGACACTCATATAGATTGAACAAATTCTGATTTAGTGACATGTAATTCAGTGCGTCGGTGTCACAGTCATGCGTATTCAAGCGCGCGCACGCATGGATCTCGCTCCGAGTAATAACGTTACTTGACTATTTTTTTCCGGGAATACCGTGGCTTTAGCAATAAATTTTGTTAGCACGTTTTTTGTTCATAAACACGTATCCGTTTGTATTTTTTATTTTTTCCTACCTTGACTTAATTTCAAAATTTTGAAAAAATGGATGAAAAAAATTGTTTTTCCTCTCTTTTTTTATGTTCTGCATCCGAACTAAATGTAAACTTCTCGGGATATTATTCTATACACTTTCACGAACGCATTAAAAAAAATTGCAAGTTTTTGGAGGTAAATGCCTTCAATCACTGGTCTATAATCCAAAGTTATATTTCCAGAATTTCAGAAAAATCAGTAGCCAATCGACTATGCAATTACTTAGAAAAAAATTAACTATTTACTTTGACAAAAAACAAATGGTTAGATAGATCTGACAAATCCACGGAACTGACCAGCCTCGAATTCATTCAAAAATATATGGTTACATAGACAAAGGCAAAAAAGAATATTTTTTGACTTCTGCTTTTGGCCGCGTGAATTAGAATTTTCTAAATTTAAAATTGTCTTCTTTAGGAATAAGAGGCAATTTATTGGGTTGTATAATGTTATATCTAGATAGAACAATTTTAGTTTCTGTATATTCTGTAATTTCCGATATATAGTGTGTTCCACTTTTCACGGTAACACCTTCATAGCTCAGTTATTAGTCATCCAGTTTCAACCAAATTTGGATTGGTATCAAAGACCTTTACTATATATTTTTTGAGCAAAACAAAACTTACTTAGTCATTGGCGTACATCTATATTAAGAAAAATATGTAGATTTTTCGATAAGTCATCATATTAGGCATTTTTTTGCTAAAATCATTTATTCTACCACCCACTGTCATCCATACTTTCAAATTTGGGATTTTGCAGAGTGAGAGGGAAATATGAGTTTATTTTCGATTTATTATAAATATTTAAAAAACCAAACACAGTATTTTCTTTAAAACTATTTTAGGTACTTGCTATTGTTCTAACAATTGCAACCATATATACAGGGTGTGCCACTTCAAACTCCCGGTGCCCTTTTCTCGACAACTAAAAGCGATATTTGAATTCTGTAGAAGGTGTTTTATAGAATATATAAAATAATATCAGTTTTGAGTAAAAAAAAAAGGTCATTTTACAAATTGAGGTATAGGTAGCTAGATAGCGTTGCGACGCAAAGAAATTATTTGATCCTAGGAACGTTGAAATGAGGTGCAAGTGATGGGGCATTACATTCTAAGCAACTTTTATGATAGGAACAATTTTCGAAAAATCACTGGTTATCGACATATTTGAACTTCATAATTATAATTTTTTTAAATATAAAAATCGTCATAACTTTTTTAAAATTAATTTTAGACGATAAGTCCTTTGGGACATTTTTCATAGTGAATCAGGCTGATTTAGATAGTAATGAAACATATTTATTTCAAAACATAAAATTACTTTTCTTTTCAAGTAATACAAAGGTGGAACTCCAACGCCTATTTGGAAATTAAAGATGTTGACATTTCTGTTTATTGTGTATTGTCTAACTTTTACGTCGTTATTTATGTTGTATTTTCTACTGAATTTTAGACTCTAAGTTATAGACATATGAAAAAAAATGCGATTTTTATTACTTGAAAAATTACACTGAAGTCAAATATCTCGAAAACCAGTGATTTTTCGAAAATTGTTCATATTAAAAAAGTTGCTTAGAATATAATTTTCCATCTCATGCACCGATGCACCTCACTGCAACGTTCCTAGGATGGAATAATTTCTTTGCATCACAACGCCATCTATACCTCAAAATAACCATTTTTACTCAAAACTGAAGTAATTGATATATTCTAGTGGATGCCTCTTACAGAATTCAAATATCGCTTAGTTATCAAGAGAATGACGGCTGGGAGTTTTAAGTGAGACACCCTGTATATTTTTGTTATTGTAAATTTCTGTTGTACTTGAATAGTGTAGCTTGTCGATGAAAATAGTTCCTAATTTCATTATTGGAGCACAAGCCTGTAGCTAGAAAGTGCTTTAAGGGCGGGCAAATAGTTTTTCAGGGGGGCCCGTGGTTCAAAAATTTTTTGATGAGCGGGGGGAATGCAAAAAAAACTTTTTTTGACGAGCGGGGGGGAATCCAAAGAAAACTTTTTTTGACGAGCAGGAGGGGAGAAATCCAAAAAAAAAATTTTTAGTCGAAGTTGAAATTGCCTCCTTTGCGGTCGCCGTAGGCCGGGCGTAGCCCGTCCTGGCCCACCCCTAGCTAAAGGCTTGTTGGAGCATGAGATTTAACTATATACAAAATGTATTATAAAACAAAAATTTTTTCGAAAACTGCTTTTTCAAAATTTTTTAGTGGTCATTAGAGAAGTGCTTCTCTAGATGTTACTTCCCATATTTCATATAGGTCCCATGCGCCACAGACGAGAAAAAAAAAATTGAAATTTCACCAGCCGCCACTGCCTTAGAGTAATGGGGAGTATCTGAAACTATTTTAAAGATTATACCATTTATGATTTCTTAAATATTTATAATAAATTGAAAATAAACGCATATTTCCCTCTTACTCTGCAAAATACTGTCCTTAATGCGCGAATAATTTACAAGGCTGCTGGTTCAAAATTTTTACTACTATTTTTATTATTAATTAAGTAATAATCTTCCCGTATTAATAACAGAGTGAAATATAATCATGTACGCTGATGATACGTCCGTGGTCATAAAATAGTACTACCAATAGTTAGAATCCAAGGCATACTTAATCTTTGATGAATTTTAGGAATAGTGAGATAATAATTCACTTATTGTCAATAGACTATCTTCTTTCAATTTCCCATTTCAGTACCAAAATCTAGTCCTTATATTGGCTAATAGCAATGTAGAAACAAGCAGGAAAACGAAGTTTCTAGACACTTTCATGCAGGGATCGAAAATATCATGATATTTATATAAATATCAGACAAACTGATACATATCACAAAAAACGTGATATATATCACTTTTTGATATTTATGATATTTATTTTTATTTTTTTAATTCATGTAACGTTTAATAAAACCACGATTGAATTTAAAAGAGTGCATATCATATTTTAAATCGTTTTTATTCAATGTTTTTTAAACTTATTATGTCTTGGCTCTGAAAATGTAACAAACAAAACATACATTCTAACAATTTAAAATAAAGTTAAATTCTGTTCAGCTGCCTCGGGTGCCCAAGGCACCCGCCCGAAAGTTCTTCTCACGGCTCAATGATGTATCACTTTACCCGGGTTACCTCCTCTATCCTCCCAGCTGCATTTGGGTATCATTGAGTTCATACAAGTGGGAAGCAAATCATGAGTTTTGTTACATCAAAATTAAAATGACGATCTTGCCCCGTCCAACTGCAAAGCTAAGCAGCTGAAAAGAATTTGGCTTAAAAAAACATAACAAAATTGCTCTCATAGATGTTCAATATTAGTATTATAAGGACAATAAAGAAGTACCTATAAGTATTAAAATGAAACTAATTTAAAAATATATATATATATATATATATTTTTCACCAATGGCATAGGTGTTTAATCGCGCACCATAGGCGTAGGCGTTTTATTTTTATATTTGCGATACATATCATGATATTTATGGTGATATTTATGGTGTGATATTTTCCATAAATATCATGATATATATCATGATATGTATCAAGTGATATATATCCTCGATCCCTGCTTTCATGCAATCAACACTTGATTTTTCCAGTCATTAAGTAGATAGTTGTTGCTCAAAATTAAAAGTACATTTGCTAGTATTAAAAAGTAAATAAATTAGAAGAAGTTAAAATGGGCGGTGCCGAGAACGTAATTCGACAATTTCTCCTACATCCCTGAACCGATTGAAAAAATTTTTTGACAAGCTTTTAGAGAAATTTACAGTGTAGGGTGTAGGTACCTCTCATCTATAGTTCGATTATTTTTATTAAGTCTTAAAATTTTTTGTTTGGACCCCCCAACGCATTTTGTACCCCAAACAAAATTTTTGCTACGCCACTGTCACTCAGATATTCACATTACTAACTATATAAGCAAATTATAAAAATCCCCGTGTTGTGCTGGTGTCTATCTTTTTAATATACTTCCCGACAGTATAGAGACATTGATGCGTGATGATTGATACAATCATTCAAGATATCTAGTATTAAAAAACTATTTAATAGAAAGTTTTTTGTATTCTATTGACGCATTTTGTACAACAAAAAATAATGTACAATAGAGCAGTAACAACTGATGATGGTTAGTTTGATGATTAGGTGAACTTATTTTAATTTACTATTTTATTGGCGTATTTTTCGATCTTGTTTACAAGTCTGAAGTTTCTTTTCGAAATGGTAATTTCAGCGAGTCGGATTGTTAGTTTATTAAACAGTTTTCACTGAAAAAAATATGCCGTGATATTACAGGTATATCTAATTTAAAACCAACACTCAAAAAAAAAACCGCTGCCCAAGGAATCACACTAATTCCACATCCAAATTTTCTATCCAAGTCTCTCACAACGAAAAAATTTTTTATGTGGAAATTGTTGTTTATAGAACTTTAATAATATAATATTTGAAATCCTCTACCCCAAAAACCCATAAATCGATAGTGGGGTGGGGGTGGTGATAGGGAGTAGTGGGGGGTGGATGAAGTAAAAAAATAATTTTGAGGTTCTTGGTTCTTGTACACAGTACACCCACTAAATCACAATCATTTCTCATGCCCTTTTAATGGGGTGGCTAATGCCAAAAAATTTTTTGAGATCTTAGCTTCTCTTGTATATACTAAATACCAATTTTATGGACTCTTACCTGCTTCATTTACCTATTTACCCCCATTTACCCTAATTTACCCCCCAACCCTTCGACGGAACAAGATGAAAATATAATCTAGTTCCAGATCTCGTTAAAATACCTAAGTGTACCAAATTTCAAGTCAATATCTTAAACGGTTCCAGAGTAAACGTTCGCACAAAAAAAGTTAGACAGACCGACAGACAGAATTTTTTTTCACTCAAACTTAAAATCTCGAGGTTTCATGGCATTCTAAGCCTATTTGAACAATTTTTAAAAATTGTTTTTTGTCGCTACTATACTTCCAATGGACGTGGAAGTAATAATTAATAGGTATAGATTTCGTTTTTACTATTTTATGTTATGAGGAAAACCTCAGCTTGCCCCGGATCAGCTGATCAGGCGTGACGTCACTGATACGGCTCTATTAGTCTTTCGGTTTATTTTATGTATGAATGCATGTGGTATTTCATGTTTTTATATATAACTTTTTATGTTTGTTATCTGTTTTGTACTTTAATATTTTTTTATGTAGGTATTTCTGAATAATTGACGAAAGCTTTTCAATCCTCATACAGTTTTCATGGTATTTTTTTTCTGTTTCAATGTGTATCTAAGTTCTTTCTCTCGTTCTTTCTATAAAAGGTATTTAGTGGTCTGATAAATATACCTACAATGAAAAATTTCATCCAAAGCTAGATGTCGCATAAATTTTCAATAAAAATGGGCCTCACTCTTCAATAAAAAAATAGGTACCAAGTGACCTATTTATACAATTAAAAGTGTAAGGCTTTACCAGCAACTCGAATAGGGCGCCAAGGTCACAAGTAAACGCTAAAGAATCATCCGTAAAAGTGTAAATAAAATTTTAATCACTTACATTGAGTCAACACAATCAACACAGCACACCACTCATGATATTACGCGATATTACACTTACACACTAAACTACTATTTAAAATATCCAAAACCGTTAAATATTCACGACAACAAACACACTCACGCGTCAAAAGGTTCGCAATACTGGTAAACGAACGCATTTTGTTTTGATTCCAAACAGAGAGCTCTAGTAACAAGCCTACTAGGTTTTGCTGCTCTCATGTAACGCTTTGTTACTTTTATTTTAGGTGGTAAACACTGAACATTATTTAGTTTTTTTGAGAATACATTTCGAATGGAAATCATATATTTCTATTTCCACAAAGAATCACTTGAATTTTAGTTCGTTAACCGATCAAAACAAAATTTTATTAAACAATTGATATTTTAGGTTATTTATGACATGACACTGACACTTCTATTATATCAATTGCTTGAAAAATATTCACGAGAAAATTAGTATTGCAGATTGACATACATACGTCGGCGCTAGTGCGGAAAGTGTGAGTTTTGTTAAATAATTAATTATATTACAGTAAGCGAAGCAGTAAATAAAAATGGTAAAATTCCCGGCCCGAAAACGATAAAAGGAATTTCCTTAATTTTTTTGCAATATGCTTTATAAAATACGTAGGTACATCAAAATCTATATTATCGCATTACCTGCTTTTTATTTTTAAGGATGGAAACCACTCCTAAAATCTGAAAAATTAATAACTTCTAATTTTACGAATAAATTAACGAAAAATATATACTTATGTTTTTGAGGTCGCTGAATATGACTGAAAGGTCAAAACGTATGAGACGAAAATATTAAGGGTTGAAATTTCCCTTAAATACTGAAAAATTAATGCCTTCTAATTTTACGAATAAAATCACGAAAATTCATACACTCATGATTTTGGGGTTGCTGAATATGATTATGAGGTCAAAACATAGGAAAGACGAAAATATTAATGGTTCAAACCACTCTTACATACCGAAAAATTAATAATCCTTCTAATGTTACAAATAAATTTACGAAAATCCATTTGCTTATGTTTTTAAGGTCGCTGATCGCTGAATATGATCATGGGGTCTAAAGGGCATAGCAGGATAAGCATGTGTTAGGTGCCCCCGCACCAATCGGGTCGAAATTTTTAGCACAAGTTGATAGTAGTGTTAGATGAAATTTCCCAAAATATTATTTTTGGAAAATCATTTTTACGGGAGTTATGGGGGTAAAAAGAAAAATGAAAAAAAATTTTTTTCTCGAGAACGGATAAACCGATTTTCATGAAAAAAATATATGTTATGGCTTTTGATGGTGCAAATGTGGGAAAAAATTATTGAACCCATTTGTCGAAAAAAAGTGGTAAAAAAATTTTTTCAAAATAAAAAAAAATTTTTTTTTAGGGGATGTTCCAGAGGCACACCCACCATTTTCTTCCAAATAAATGCTTATATGCCCCTTTAAAACATATCCAATTTTCAAAGCGGTCGGAAGGGTACAACATACTCAAAATTGATCATCATTGGCAGACTGCGGGCGGCGCGCAGTCTATGTAATGAAGCACGACTTTTTTGTAAATATTTCGTGCAAAGACGAGATTACCTTCTCCCCCTCATTTTCGAGGGTGCTGAACACGATGCAAGTGGTGGGAGAAGCTTTTGACCGCCGCAACCCCCTGCAACTTTTTTGAAAAATTTTTTCAAAATAAAATTTTTTTTATGGGATGTTCTTGAAGAATGAAGACTAAGAAAAGTCTCATCAATATAGAGTAACCTGATTCGTGAGAGGCAGGAGGACTCACGCAAAAAAGTCAACCCGAATTGTGAGAGGCAAGGGGACTCATAATAACCAAGCACCTCGACTAATGAGGGGCAGGGGAACTTACAATAAACAAACGGCTATTTAGAGGCAAGGAGACTCACGATAAATAAACACCCCGACTCATGAGAGGCAAGAGGACTCACAATAAACAGGCACCTTCACTAGTGAAAGGCACTGTAACCTCCTCGTAGTGGACTTTGAAAACTAGTTCTTTCGTAGGCTGACTGCGGACGTCATCCTTGCAAAATCTTCAGATTTTCAAACTAGATTTTGTTTGACCCCACAGTTGACGTCAGAGAATTTTTGCACCACACTTCTTGAAGTTTGATACTGATTTAAATGGTAGGGTTGTAATGGCCGCCAGTGACCGTTGTAGTAAGATATAGTAAGATGTAGTAATGAACCGCTAGTCTATGTAATAAAGGCAGAAATAGTGTAAATATTTCTTGCAAAGACGAAATTACCTTCCTCCGTCCGTTTTCGAGGGTGTTGAACACGATGCAAGTAGTGGGAGAAGTTTTTGACCGCCGAAAACCTCCTTATGGATCTCTTTGTTTTCTATACGGGTCTGGAGAGTCATTTATCAACGGGTTATACTTGAAATAACATGGAAGATGATTATAGAGTAAGTTGAGTCCAGACAGCAGGTCTAGGGGGTTAATTAAACCCTTCCGAGGAGTGGAAAATCATTTTTTATCAAATAATTCGGGTTCAAACGCGTTTCCCCCGTTTTTGGGCTGATCATGGGAAAAATATTCATTTTTAGCTCCAACCCCTCTTCACCTCTCAAACGGTGAGTGAGAGGTGATTTCTGTCCGTTTGAGGGGGTTGGAGCTAAAAATAAATATTTTTCCCATGATCAGCCCAAAAACGGGGAAAACGCGTTTGAACTCGAATTATTTGATAAAAAATGATTTTCCACTCCTCGGAAGGGTTTAATTAACCCCTTAGACCTGCTGTCTGGACTCAACTTACTCTATAATCATCTTCCATGTTATTTCAAGTATAACCCGTTGATAAATCACTCCCCAAATCCGTTTATATATGAAAACATAAAGGGATCCATAAGAGGGATGGCCGTTTCAGGGGGTTGCGGCGGTCAAAAACTTCTCCCACCACCTGCATCGTGTTCAGCACCCTCGAAAACGAAGGGGGGGAGGTAATCTCGTCTTTGCACGAAATATTTACAAAAGAGTCGTCTTATAATGCTTCATTACATAGACTACACGCCGCCCGCAGTCTGCCAATGATTATCAATTTTGAGTATGTTGTACCCTTCCGATCGCTTTGAAAATTGGATATCTTTTAAAGGGGCATATATGCATTTATTTGGAAGAAAATGGTGGGTGTGCCTCTGGAACATCCCCTAAAAAAATTTTTTTTTTTATTTTGAAAAAATTTTTTCACCACTTTTTTTTGACGAATGGGTCCAATAATTTTTTCCCATATTTGCACCATCAAAAGCCATAACATATATTTTTTTCATGAAAATTGGTTTACCCGTTCTCGAGAAAAAATTTTTTTTTCATTTTTCTTTTTACCCCCATAACTCCCGTAAAAATGATTTTCCAAAAATAATATTTTGGGAAATTTCATCTAACACTACTATCAACTTGTGCTAAAAATTTCGACCCGATTGGTGCGGGGGCACCTAACACATGCTTATCCTGCTATGCCCTTTATAAAAAAAAATGGTGGATTAAAAATGATCAAAAAAGAGTATAGTATATGTCTAATTTTAATAAAAATACAGATTGTGATAAATAAATCAAATTAATACAATTAATAGTCAAATCAATGAATGCCCAAAAGGGGATTGTAGAGAACATTTAGGGGGGTAGAATTTTCCTCTTCATGGATGTGTTGGGGGTAGTTAGTAGGTAAAAATACTAAAAGTCCACGCCCCTAGTCTCGCCGCTTCAGGGGTGGGAGGTTTTTTCGATTCTTCGCTTGTAACTCGGAAACGATGCGTCATATGGAAAAAGAAATCGATGCAAAATTAAACGTAATTAAATTTTCTACAAGAATATTTATATTCATTTTCTTCCTATGTGTTATAGTTTACGAGATACTCGCCAGCGAAAGTCGATGATTAATAAAATACCCTTATAACTTTTTTATTTTGTTTCCGATTTGAATCAAATTTCACTCAAGTATAGCACAAATTAGAATCTACTTATGACTGGAAAAACATTCGGCTGCTACAAAGGTAAAACCACCTGCGGTACCAAAATATGCTGTAAAAAATAAAACATTTTGAATGTTAGAAATTCTAAAAAATGCATGCGATCGGCGCCACAAACGTACATTCACCAAAGTTTGATTTGGTTATTGATGGCGGATTTCTCATACATAAGCTCATCTAGGGGATCCTCAGTTTCCGCAATTTGTGGTGGTTACGTGAAATTCGTCAAGATCCATCAATATGAATGTTAATCTTTTTCTTCACATTTTGGTACCGCAGGTGGCTTTGCCTTTATAGCAGGTGAATGATTCCCTGGTCATAAGTTGATCCTGATTTGTTCTATATTTGAGTAAAATTTGATTCCAATCGGAAACAAAATGAAAAAGTTATAAGGGTATCTTCATTTTAAGTGAGTCACACTGTATATTTAAGGAAATGTATAGATTTCTACAAAATATTACGTTAGTAAATACGTCCAGTGTTGTAAAATAAAGATTGTTTTGTGACTGTGATTTATTAGCAGACCACGGTAAACCGCTTTGATAGAAATATTCAAGGTATATAATTGATTTTTTTTATTAATTATCTATTTTCGCTGGCGAATATCTCGTAAACTATAACACATAGGAAGAAAATGAATATAAATATTCTTGTGGGAAATTTAATTACGTTTAATTTTGCATAGATTACCTTTTTCCATACGACGCATCGTTTCCGAGTTTTAAGCGAAGAATCGAAAAAAGGAACTTTTCCACACCCCCTCTCCCCCTGAATCAGCGGGGCTAGGGGCGGGGACTTTTAGTATGTTTACCTCCTAAGGACCCCCAACACATTCCTGGAGAGAAAAATTCTCCCCTCCTCAATGTTCTCTACAACTCTTCCATTGACTGGACTATAAGTAAACTAATTAAAAAGTAATTCTAATCTGCACTCTAAAACATGCCAAAGTGCAATACAACCCGCTTTCTCTGAGTCATGAATCTTCTGTGCATATATTTGATTGTGCAGACACAGAATATCTCATTTTTATCTACTTTCTGTTTATAATCATAAAAATGACCCAATCTGGTGCTATGATAGTATATATTATTCCACTTTTACTCAACAGGAACTTCATCATCGCTCGATATAATTTTATCACAACAAATGTGCAAATCAGGCCCGTAGCTACAAAATGCTTTAAGGGTGGGCAAACAATTTTTCAGAGGGGGCCTGTGGGCCAAAAATTCGTTTTTTCCATTTAAAAATAGCTACCTCATTATTTTCTGCGGTCGCCGTAGGTCGGGCGAAAATTATTCCAGGACGAGCTAGGCCCGACAAAAAAAATATTGTTCAAATAGGGTTAGAATGTCATGGAAAGTCGAAATTTTAAGTTTGAGCAAAAAAAATTCTGTCTGTCGGTCTGTCTGTAATTTTTTTTGTGCGCACAATTACTCTGGAACCGTTTAAGATATTAACTTGAAATTTGGTACACGTATGTATTTTAACGAGATCTGAAATTAGATTATTTGGGGTAAATGGGGGTAAGTAGGTAAATCAAGCAGGTATTTGTGATTGCTCCACGTAAACTGTTGAGTATTGAATACGAACACTTGTGATTGGTGCTAGCCATGAATTATTACTCACGGTCGTGGGTAACAAGCTGCATTACTTGTTCAAAAAATATCTATAATAAATGAATTATTCAATAGTTGTAGAAAAGTTCGGTTTTATTAGAGGAAATACACAAGCCTTTTGTGCTCTTATTCTCGTCTTTTTTGTGAATTTACTATTAACAAAAATTATGTTTCAAAATTTCGGATATGATGGCATTGCTCGTGGCTGCTTTCAGTCTGGTGGAAATGGATTTATATACACTGTGTCCCACTTTTCACGGTAACACTTTCACAGCTCAGCTATTGCGTTGATCACTAATATTGTATTAGTATTTTTTTTTCTTAATAAAAATTCACGCCAATTACAAATAAGTTTTGTTTTACTCAAGAAATATACAGTAAAGGTCGTTGACATCGATCCAAATTTGGTTGAAATTGAATGACTAATAACTGAGCTACTTTGTGTTTTAAGTGAACTAAAAATTGTTAATTATGAAGGCGCCACTTAGACAATTTACGAAAAAGTGTTATGGCTGTTCATTGTGTTGCCTAAGTACTTTGATATCCATTTCTATCATTTTTTATAATTATATGGTCAAGCGGTGGTATGACAGGAATACTTGGTAAAAGGTACGTATTGTGTTTTTTTCATATTGATAAAGTTAGTAGTTTACTACGCCCTTTTAATGGCTGAAAACGTGTATTTTTCATATGTGATGTGATGTGATGTGATGTTAAACTATATGAAATAAAAGAAACATTAAATACCTGGGTGGGTTAAGAATGTATACAAGATTGTTACTTTTAAGAAAGTAATAATCGGTGACGGAGACCAAAAGTCAATCTTATACAGCCTGATTTACCATGATATGCGGAAAATAAAATGGTGTACTAGTTTTGGGAAAGCCCCTGCAAAATTTTAGAGAGTTCTAAGGTAATTTAGTACATTAAATTATTCGAACAATGAGGACACCGGCGTGTTATTGTAAATATCTCTTGTTATTGCAGAGTTGACTGGCCTAGGGTCATTGTCTTTTCGATTTATTTCTTTATTTATCTATATTTGTAGTGTGATTTGATTATAACCAAAAAGTCATTTCTATCCTCTCCAACTTTACTGTCAATAGTGTCATTCCCAAGTCTGATAAAGTGATATGGTTGTACCGCGTTACGTCAGATTAGTTAAAGTAATTGGCGGCGCTTTTCTACAAAAAAATAAGGTCATTTGTTTTGGTATTTTTTTTTATATTTCATTTTTTTAACTCCTTTCGGTGGGAATGTAGAAGAACGCACTACCGGGCGTCAAAATGACGCGACACCAATTTATTTCTCAGGGGGCGCCAGTCGCGTGCTACCCCGTTCTTCTACCTCCCAGGCGGGTTCGAGATAAGATGCACTTCGATAGCCGAATAATGGACCAAGGCTGCACTACCACAGATCGGTAACGACGCTCTCTCTGGACATGAATTCTCTCGTGAAGGGTTTAGGTACCTTTTGAAATTCTGGACTTTTACATACAAAAATCCCAACCGAAGAATTTCTCTGCGGAGTACATGGTATTCACATTTTTGGCTGTTAGTAACGGACTCTACACCTAGGGGTTTTCTCAAAAAACGCATAAAGAAATCCCTATCGAACCTCCGTAAGGCAACCAGAAGGTCAAGTGTTAATGTGAGTTAACTCGACACATCCGGTTTTCGATACGAAAGTTCCAGGGATTATAGACCGTCAACAGGCCTCAAGATCAATTAGGAAACAATAGTTCAAAGATTCCGTTTATTTAACAGAAATGGTTACACAAAATTCTCTCAAGATAAGAATCGTGCCTTCCCCAATCAAGGCAATGGCTTTCAGACCATACAAGCGAGAGCGCTTACGCTAACGATCGATTAGGCAGAAAAGATTCATGCATACCTTCTCAGTAACAAAATGCGAGCTTTTTAGAGAAGTCTGAGACTATTTGTAATTTCATAATTACGACTGACTGATTTTAACTTAAAAAAGTTTTACTAAATGAATTTAGTTTCGCTAGAGACTACTTAGCTTTAAAGTTCTTGTGTCGTGGCGGTTCACGTACTCAAACACATTCGTGAGGACTTATGACTGCATAAGTTTGATGGCGTTCAATCAGTCCACAATTTACTTGCCCCTATGCAGTTGTTCAATATTATCGTTATGGCAGCAACCCAGCTTCGAGCGACTTTTAGGCAAAATTGAATTTTTGGTTTTTTATGCACGAGGCGTTTTCCTCTATAACTTTGTTATTTGGAAAGCCCCGCTATTGGCTTTCCTACCATCACTTTGTCGGGACCACTCAACGCGCTCGACCAAATTGCGAGAAACCGGCCTTGTGCATGTGCATTGATTTTTATCAATTTTTGCTTATCGGCACTACGCCGGCTTTGTCAAAATCGTCTATTTTGCCTTTTAGATGCAATGCATCGCTAAAATTTTATGCTCATACTTTAGAACGGGGCATTCAATGACCGTACTTCAAAGGTCAATGTCTTTGGTGGAGGAATAAAAATGAAAAATATTTCAAAGTATATTTTCGTGGTACTTTTTAAACTAACTTTGGCGTACTTTTGAAAAATCAATTTTCAGGCCAAATTTCGACGCAGTTTTGAAAAATTATTTGCAAGTGAAATTTCGGCGTAGTTTTGATAAATTAATTTTCAAGCCAAATTTCGACACACTTTTTAAAAGTATAATTTTTCTAAGTCCAATTTGTGATACTTTTGAAATGTATATTATTCATAAATCTTTGTCATTATATACTTTTGCTCTCATATCCTGAACCAAAAACATATTTTCCTAAGTGAAAATTCGGTGTTTCTTCGAATTTTCACCTGGTCATTTCTAACGCCTTATAGAACCCAAAACGGTCCTTATGGACTGATCTGTGCCTCTGCAGACTCTTAAAAATGTCCTTAAATGAAATTTTTGTCTAAGTCGAATTTTGATTCTGTCTTCAACTTAGGACGATTTTGGAGAGTTCTACAACAGGAACAACCTACTGTTAAATTTTCCGCATGTCAAGGGTAGATCACGTTGTATATAAAAAATTATTTTATGTGCGAATTTATTTATTTCTGGAAAGCCATCTTGTAGTTATCTTACAGTAAAAAATATATTTTTTATATGTATGTTGTAAGTCCACACACATATATTCATGTTTTTTAAGAAGTGTGAAAAATATGGAAAATACACGTTTTCGGTCATTAAAAGGACCATAGCTCCCAAACAACGGGTTTTCGAGGGTAGTCACCATTTGAACATTTAATTAGCATTAAATAAACTACCAAAATCCAAAGTTTCAAATAAAAATTAATCAAAAGCAAAAATCAATGCATTTTGTGCGAAGTCCTTCTGACTTTTCATTTTAAAGCGTTTAACCTTGGAAAATAGCAAATTTTCACTTGCGGCGCAGGTTAAAAATTCGATGTCTACAAAAATTTTATCAAAATATTACCCTTATTTAAGGTATCGTTATTACAGCTGCTTCAACATCAATTCATATATAATATCCGTTTAATTACATACCTATTCTTTTGAATAAATAAGGCCGTGGGCAGGAGCGCAGCCAGGGGGGAGGCATGCCCCCCCCCCAAGCCGTCTTCCATGAACCAAAAAATAAAAAAGCATAATCACTATTAGTACAAATAGTCCCTTCAAATTAAGAAATATTTAAGAATATTTTCCCACAGTTATGAGACCTGTAAAAGTTAAGTATTTGGGTTGTCTGAACATGATTTTTACCCCGCGCAGTTCTAAAAAAGGGTGGTTTTTGAGAAATATATACATAGATATATATGAATTTTAGCGTTTTTTCGTCTTTTTCTCTTTATTGAGGAAAAACTATGCATTTTGGAGAAAAATATCAAGAGAGCAAAGTAGTAGAGCATAAAATTTCCTATAAATTTTGGCTCTACTTTGATCTCACGTAATTTTTCATAAAAATGCATAATTTTGGCTCAAAATCTAAAAAAAGGCGCAAAAGTACATATGTATATTTATTTCTTTCGTGCCATCTAGCGGCGAAACTAAGCGAAATTCGAAAAAAAATGGTAGAGGCAGAATTTGTAGGAAATTTTATGCCCTAAAACTTTGTTCTCTTGATATTTTTCACCAAAATGCATAGTTTTTCCTCGAAATAGAGAATAAGACGAAAAAACGCTAAAATTCATACATATGGATATATTTCTCAAAAACCATCCTTTTTAGAACTGCGGGGGGGGGGGGGTGATAATCATGAGTAGACAACCCAAATACTACACTTCTTACAGGTCTCATAACTGTGGGAAGATTTTCCATAAAACAGCAATTTTTTAACTAATAGGGACTTAAAGCAGTATCCAAATATTTTTTAATTAATGCCAATATTTCTAGTAGAGGAATCTATACACATCCGTGTTCAACCATTTTCTGAAAAGTTTTCCTCAACCTCTGGGGAGGTCGGTTATATTGCCCCCCCCCCCCCCAGATGAATTTTCTGGCTGCGCCACTGAGGGTGGGGTTCTTTAAATAATGCATGCGAAATGGCAAATCTAAAACTGTTAAACATGGAAGGACGTACATGCAGATTTCTTATACGACGTACTTACTGCTTTAATGAACTTGCCTATTACTAATTTATACTCACTAATTAGTAGCTAACGTACACTGTAATAATTTATTATACAGATATTAAATTTACGGCGGTAAAATTTAAAAGTTTCCAGACGTCTCAAATTCATCCACCTGGCTCTAAGGATTACCTTTGTTATGAAGTTCACGTATTTGAGGTAGCGAACTATTTTATTTTTAAACTTAAAAGAATTCTTGATGGAGAAAAATAGAATCGTTTTTTAGTGGCGAACTGATAGGGGTGATGAGGAGAAATCGCGGAAATGTCGTCATTATTTATTCCACAATGTTCATGTTTAATGCGACATATTCTTACCTTCGTACAACGAAATGTAACGAAAAGGACGAAGGACGACACACTATACTCGACATTTAGATTCAGTCTGTCATTGTTCGATTCTGCTAGTTTTCGCTTGGAACGGGCATAGAACATTTGTTTACAAAAATTTTTTAAGTGTTTGGTCTCCCACAGTTTTTAAGTAGGATCAATAATATTTTTAAAATGCGAAAAAAACCCAATGGGTAGTTCGTAGAGTTGAATGGTATAGGGTGGGAACTCTTTTATTACCACTGAGCGAGTGCCAAAATTTCAAAACATTTACATTTTTCTTTCTACAACTAATTTATATGGTCTTTTCCCATGGATCGCAACAATGGTCCCCAGTAGTATGAGAAAAATAGAGAAAAAAACTGATACATCAAAACTATTTAGGATCATTCTATACTAAGTTAAAGAAATAGTAATTTTAGTTTTTAATAATAATCGTTGTGAAATACACTTTAAGGTTAGTTGAGAAAGGGTTCGTCAAGGACTCATCTGTCCAGCATACCTTCCATATAACTCTTCAACCCCACCTCCATCGGAGGAGTTCAGGAAATCAGCACAATTTTCAGAGGAAAAGCAGATGCCATTGATTCTCAGGTGTGATGCCAATACCCATCATATAGTGTGGGACAGCTCTGATGTCAACCCAAGAGGCACGGCACTACTGTGTGTGTGTGTTTGGTCTGATGGCACTGGTTTAAACCAACTAGCCAATCTCTTTGTACATGAATACATACAACTTTTGTCCTTATTTAATATTTAAATATCATTTTCATGATTCAAAATTCCCCTACCCATTTATATACTATACACAATGTTATTTTCTTATCACTACTATTAGGTGCTACATTGTTTATCATCATTATAATTTTTTTTTTAATTTATTTATTTTGTATATTTTTAATTATCTTTATCTGCACGTATGTACCATATTCTTTAAAATTGTTATCTTTTTTTTCTTTTTTTTTTATTTATTTATATATATATACTTTCGTCTTTAATATTGTCTCTTTTCTTTTGCTTATCATTATCATTATTATTATTATTATTTATTAATGCTATTATTTTTGTTTTTTTTTAAATATGTATTTTTTTTCTCAATGAATATCTTAACCTACCTTAATAAAATTACAATTCTGTCTTATATCTAAATTCCTATACCTATTCTATGTACAGAGCGATCTACCATGATATGGTACACTAGTCTTCAATGTGGGAAAGCCCCTGCAAAATTTTAGAGTATTCTGAGGTAATTTAGTATATTAAATTATTAGTAAATGTGCGAAGATACACTACTGTTATTGACTAGATCAGTATTAGGGCGACGAACTTACTTGTGAAAGAACATATTGGAATTGTTTATATTTAATCAGGACACCGGCGCACAGTGGGAAAAATATGCCCTTTTTTTGGACAAAAATCTGCCGACAGTAGAGATTTCAATCACATTAAATTAAAAAAATGACAAATACTCTTAAGACATTGTACTTTAGAGTAGTGCTGCGGCAAAGTGGCTTTGGATTAACCTAACCTAAAAATCGCAGTGGAAGTATAGAAACGACAAAAAATGTTTAAAAAATTGTATTGTTCAAATAGGCTTAGAATGTCATGAAACGTCGAGATTTTAAGTTTGGGCAAAAAAATAGTCTGTCTGTCGGTCTGTCTGTAACTTTTTTGCGCGCACGATTACTCTGGAACCGGTTAAGATCGACTTGAAATTTGGTACACATATGTATTTTAACGAGATCTGGAACTAGATTAAATTTTCATCTTATTTCGTTGAAGGTAAATGAGAGTAAATAGGTAAATCAAGCAGGTAAGAGTCCACAAAGTTGGTATTTAATATATACAAGAGAAGCTAATGTCTCAAAAAAAAATTTGGCATTAGCCACCACCATTACTAATCCCATTATAAAAGGGGGTGAAAAAAAATTGTGATTTAGTATGTGTACAACTGTACAAGACCCAAAGGCCTCAATTTTTTTTTACTTCATCGACACTTTATGCCTATGCATTCAGCCTAACCTAGTTAATAGTTTTAAACCTAATATAACTTATAAGTGAAAAATTGTATGTATTAAGTAACGGTCATAAACCTAAAAGTTTTAACATTATTTTAACAAGATAACATTATCCAATTTCGTAAGTAATTTTTCGATCTGAATCCGAATCTTGCCTCAGAATTGGCCCATCATGTCAGAATTTTGAAATATTTTAGGTTTAAGTACTAAAAAAATGACTTTATTGGCAACTTTTGAGGTTAGGTATAAGATTCAAAAAAATTTTCATTCTAATAAATACATCATTTAATCTTTCTCCTTAAAATAAGCTATCAAATGGTCATCTACGATGAGGTAATTCTTTTTCACCCCTTTTATAAGGTGGTGGAAGTAGTAATGGGGGTGGCTAATGCCAAATTTTTTTTTGAGACATTAGCTTCTTTTGTATAAATACCAATTTTATGGACTCTTACCTGCTTGATTTACCTATTTACCCCTATTTACCCCAATTTACCCCAACCCTTCAACGGATCAAGATGAATAATCTATTTCGAGATCTCGTTAAAATACATACGTGTACCAAATTTCAAGTCGACATCTTAAACGGTTCCAGAGTCATCGTGCGCACAAAGAAGTTACAGACTGACCGACAGACTGGTAGACTATTTTTTCTCAAACTTAAAATCTCTATGTTTCATGAAATTCTAAGCCTATTTGAACAATAAAATTGTTTTTAAATTTTTTGTCGTTCCTATACTTCCACTGGATGTGGAAGTAATATCTGCGATTTTTAGGTTACATTAACCCAAAGCCACTTTGCCGCAGCACTACTCTAAAGTACAATGTCTTAAGGGTATTTGCCATTTTTTTATATTTAACTTGATTGAAATTTCTACTGTCGGCAGATTTTTGTCCAATAAAGGGCATATTTTTCCCACTGTGCGGCATGTTATTGACGGGTTTAACTAAATATCTCTTGGATCTACTTGTTGTTTCAGAATTCAATAGCATAAGGTCTTTTCGATTTATTCCACTATTTTTGTAATGTGATTTGATTAAAACCAAAAAGTCACTTCTACCCTCTCCAGCTTTGCTGTCAATAGTGTCAATCCCATGTCTGATAAAGTGATCTAAAAAAAGCTGTCAATAAATTAGGCCCCAAGAATGTATGGACACTAAATGGAAATATTTACATTATACACGAAAATCAGAAAAAAATTGTAAAGTGTACTGATGATTTGCCGAAGTAAGTACTTTATCCATGTGGTAGACATATGTGTGCAAGTGCCGTCAACCATTCTTTCGATGATCTGTTTTTATTCAATCTAAAATTTTTTGTTAAATTTCTTTAATAGATATATTTTTATTTCCTATCTCTATAAAACATTCTATTATAACAATTACGATATAGTTAATTAAAAATGAATAATTTTAGTTTTATAATTTTAGCATATAGGTATTTAAAATTTGTATTTTTCCTACAATAAAAAGTTGATTTTACTTAATACACGCGGAGCAGTAACTGCTGTTTATTCTTTTTTGAATTTATTTCCTTTTTGTGAAGTTTACCACTTACTTTAAATAAAGTGAGAATATTTTTTGTTGCTATTTTTATATATATTGTAATATAGATTTATTTCTTGTTGCATATTATTGTAAAATTAGGATAAGCTAATAATGAGAGATTTAAAAGTTTGTTTTTTGAATGTAAGGTCTTTAACTCATAATTTTGCAGATTTTAAAGCTTTTGTGGAAAAAGAAAATTATGATATCATAGGAATTTCTGAAACTTGGTTATCAGGCAACATACCCAGTAATATAGTGCAAATTAATGGATATAACTTTTTAAGAAATGATAGAGACTCAAGGGGTGGAGGTGTAGGAGTTTATCTGAGGGCAGGTTTAAAGTATGAAATTTTAAATAATAAATCCCATGAGGCATTAGAGCAGCTATGGATAAAAGTTAATTTATTTAATAAAATATATATTATTGGTACATTATATAGACCCCCAAATAAAAACTTCTTGGATTTTATTAATATATTTGAGGATGCTTTATCTGATTTTATACCCATTTGTAATGATATAATTTGCGGAGGGGATATAAATATAGACCTACTAGATTCTGAAAATCGTAAATCTATAATTTTTAATGACTGTATAGAATCCTTCAATTTAAAACAGATAATTAATAGGCCTACCCGTATTACAAAAAGTTCTTCTACTTTATTAGATGTGATTCTAATTTTAAATGATAAGGACAACTACATATGTGGTACAAATGATGTGTACAATATATCAGATCATTCTTTGGTATTTTGCTCTTTCAAAATTTGTTCGCCTAAAAATAATCAGCAAACTTTCAGAACTAGGAATTTAAAGCGCATTGATCTAGATTTGTTACAAGAATTTTTAATGTTAGCACCCTTTGAAACTGTAATAGATATACGAAATATTAATGATAAAATTGAGTTTTTTAATACATTAATATTAAATATTTTTGACACCCTTGCTCCTGTTAAGGATATTGTAATAAAAAAACACAAACCAGCTTGGCTAACCGATAACATAAAAAAAATGATATTATTAAAAGACAAAGCGTTAAAAAGGTTTAATAAAACCAAAAATGTCGAACACTGGAACTATTATAAAAGTTTACGAAACCAAACAAATATTGCTATAGCTAACGAAAAAAAAGTTACCTTGAATTTTGTATAAACAATAATGCAAATAATGCCAAAACTCTTTGGAAGAGACTTAAGGATCTTAATATTTATAATAAAGCCGCAGTGAACACACTTCCTGACATTTTAAATAAACCTGATGAAATTAACTTACATTTTTTGCAACGTTCTACTAATTTATCTCCCCCGGACAATGAACTACTACAATATTATAATCTAAATCTAAAAACAAATTTTAATGATTTATTTTCATTTGTACCCGTATCAGATGAGATCACTTATAAATATTTAGTGGAAATAAAATCTAAATCTACAGGGTCTGATCAAATTAACATTGATATGTTACTTTTATGTTGTCCACGTATTCTACCTTGTATTACTAATATAGTAAACACATGCCTTCTAGAAAGTATTTTCCCAGATTCTTGGAAAATATCACGTGTAGTTCCGCTACCTAAAAAAAGTGACATTTCTAATTTTAGTGAGCTTCGACCTATAAGCATTCTTCCAGTGTTATCCAAAGTGGTGGAAAAAATTATGAATTTTCAAATCCGTAATCACATTAATGAATATAATATTTTACCAGTATATCAATCTGGATTTCACACAGGTCACAGCTGTGCCACCGCATTACTAAGTGTCATGGATGATATTATTGAGGATATAGACGCGGGAAAAACTACAGCTCTAATTTTATTAGATTATTCAAAGGCCTTCGACACGATTAGTCACGAAATTTTATTTGCTATTTTACATTATATTGGCTTTTCGGAGAGTGCTATCATTTTTATCAGGAGTTATTTAAATAATAGGTCTCAATTTGTAGAAACAAATAATGGCAGATCAAACTATGGTAATATATTGTGTGGAGTACCACAAGGATCAATCCTTGGCCCTCTGTTGTTTTCTATATATACATGTAATATAACAAACTGTCTAACTCATTGTAAAGTACATTTATATGCGGACGACACTCAAATATATTATTCTTTTTTTCACAACGATTTGAATCAGGCAAATGACATTATCAATAATGATTTACAAAGACTTATAGAAATGTCTACACGTCATAAATTAGCTATAAATCCAATAAAGTCGTCAGTTCTTATATTTGGCAAACTTAAAGCTCAGGTGGAGGCAGATATGAGAGTCGCAGTAAGTGATACTGATTTAGTATGTACTAAGGTGGCAAGAAATCTTGGTGTAGAAATGGATACAGATTTGCGGTTTAAAAAACATATAAATAAATGTATGCAAAAAGCTTATGCTAATTTAAAATGTTTATACCCTCACCGTCATTTACTTTCACCATCTCTGAAAATTAAACTCACTGACACGCTAGTGCTAAGTCATCTCAACTACTGTGATGTTGTATATGGTCCCTGCCTGGATAAAATGGACACTAATAAAATAGAGAAAATCCAAAAGGCGTGCTTAAGGTATATTTATGGCATCAGGAAATATGAGCACGTGTCACATAAATTAAAAGACGCAAAATGGTTGAACATGGAATCTAGACGACAGTTTCATTGTGCCACATTGTACCATAGTATAATCGTAAATAAATGTCCCCCATATTTAAATAACAAAATTAAATACCGTAGTGATGTTCATACCTTGAATTTGCGGTTCAGAGGAATGATATCACCTCCACCTCATAAAACTGCTTTATATCGTAGAAGCTTCTCATATAATATATTTCATTTATATAATAATGTACCTACTGCTTATAAAAATGCTGGGTTATCTAAATTCAAGCTATTATACAAACAGTTTCTTTTATCCTCGTAAATAAAATAAATATGTTCCTTACATTCAGTGTTATATTTAAATGTGCATATCCTAATTTTAATTTAATTAAGTTTAAATTTGCAACTTTATTTCGTTCTCACTTCATTATGTAGTACTGTCATACTTTTATTCATATTTTGTTTTATTTTTTTATTATGAACACGTGATATAATAGTTTTGCTAATGGGGCTGAAACTTTGATCAATAATTGTATTGTTTTTCAGTCCCCTTGTAGCCATATTTAAGTTTAAATATTGATTTATTATCATTAATATGCATGTATTTATATGGACTACAATAAACGTTATTATTATTATTATTATTATTATTATATGGTTGTACCGCGTTACGTCAGATTGGTTAACGTCATTGACGGCGCATTTCTACAAAAAAGTAATGTCAAATTTTTGGTCCTTTTTTTTAAATTCTTCATTTTTTTAACTACTTTGGGTGGGGACAATCTACTGTTAAATTTTCCACATGTCGTAGATCACGTTGTATATACAGGGTATCTCACAGGGAACTGAATCGATCGATATAGAGAAAAGTACGCATCAGAAATTTTTGAAATTTTTGGGAGTTACTAAACTCAGTGTGGCCAATCCAACTAAAATAATCACAAGCAGCTGGCACTTCCGCTTATACCGGAAGTCGATACCAACTTGCTTATTTTAAATGGAGCACCCTATATATTTCAGGGTTTTCGAAAAGAGCGTAAAATTCTGAGTCAAAAACTTGTAGAATACCCTCTGCCTAAATCCATCCGGTTCAGAGATATTTGACATTTTATAGACAATTTGACAGGTGCAACGATTTGCAAGAACCGTTATAACTTTCTTCGTGTAAGAGATCCTCATTTGCTTCTTGGCACATAAAAAGAACACAAGGAGAACTACGTTCTACAACTAAAATAAATTCAATAATATCATACCAAGTGTTCCGTTTTTCGCGTTACATGTTGTCAACTTCAAACCGCGAAAACTTGTTTAGGTCAAATGGAACACCCTGTATTTTTTTTACGTCAAGTTGTGTAAAATTGAATTCCCTTTTTTCTGTTGTTTCAACTTTTTGAAATATTTGCGATTTTATTAGAAATTCATGAATTGTTGTAATCATTTCATCAAAATAGCCATGATTAGAAACAATCAGTCATTATCTTAAGTCAAAAAATGCCAGCACGTTTAAATTACACCCACGAAGACTTTTTAAATTTGTTTATTATTTATGGAAAATGTGATAAGGTAATATCAAGAACTTGCAGCACATTTGCTAATCTATATCCAGAAAAACGGAAAATAACACTGTAACATGCGTATTAATCGAATTGAAGATACAGCATGAACTAAAATAGCAGAGATAAGATCAATTTAAAACATGATTCCATTTTAATTTAATAATTGCTCAAAGTTCCGCCCTCGAACCTCGACACATTTTTCCACCTTCGAATTAGTTCCTCATGGGTAGCTCTTCTAATTGAATCCTGTGATATGTTTTGAAATGCATTTCTTACTCTCTGCATACAATCTTCAATGGTTGTTAATGGGCTCTCATTAACTTTATTTTTAATAGTTCCCCAAATAAAATAATCCAGAACTGATAAGTCGGGCGAGCGAGGAGGCCATAAGAAAGGTCCATTATTTGCAATCCATTGATCATAAAAAGTTTCTTGTAAATAATTATTAATTAAATATGCGTTATGTGGGGGGGCACAGTCGTGCTGATAAAAAATGTTTCTATGTTCGGCGAGAAGTAAATTTTCTAAATAGTCATTATTCAACTCGTTATTCAAATTTTGTAAGATATTCAGATATCTTTCACCTAAAAAAAAAAACAAAAATTTACCTATACATATTAGTAGAAGAGTAAATTTAATTTACCGTTTAAATTTTCCTGATAAAATTGTAATGCCACCACTCTATCGTTTCTTATGGCACAGTAAACATTGAGCTGCCTGAAAGTTTCGCTCTCTGAACATATGAGGATTTGAGTCACTCCAATAATGCGAATTGTGTCTATTAAAAAGTCCATTTTTAGTAAATTTTGCTTCATCTGTCCATATAATATTTCCCAAATAAGAATCGTCACCCTCAGACCTTATTTTATTATTTATTTTTTTATTTAAAATTTTGTCTTAGGAAATCTGTTTCTTTTAATCCTTGAACCATATTGAATGAAAACGGGTGAAACTTATGTTTCAATAAGATTCTGTGAATTGAATCCTTGCATAGTCCCGATTCCAGAGCAGCTTGTCTTAATGACATCCTTGGAAATGCATGAAAATATCCCAGAATGACTATTTCAATGTTTTCGTCATCAACAATAGGCTTTCTTCTTTGCATTTTTGCCTTGAGAGAGTCATAATTTTTAAAATTTTCCAGTATGCGTTTTACAGAGTTTGGTGACGGTTTCCGTTTTTCTGGATATCGATTAGCAAATGTGCTGCAAGTTCTTGATATTACCTTATCACATTCTCCATAAATAATAAACAAATTTAAAAAGTCTTCGTGGGTGTAATTTAAACGTGCTGGTATTTTTTGACATAAAATAATGACTGATTGTTTCTAATCATGGCTATTTTGATGAAATGATTACAACAATTCATGAATTTCTAATAAAATCGCAAATATTTCAAAAGTTGAAAACTTTAACCCCACAATGCTAATATCGGAAAAAAGGGAATTCAATTTTACACAACTTGACGTAAAAAAATACAGGGTGTTCCATTTGACCTAAACAAGTTTTCGCGGTTTGAAGTTGACAAAATGTAACGCGAAAAACGTAACACTTGGTATGATATTATTGAATTTATTTCAGTTGAAGAACGTAGTTCTCCTTGTGTTCTTTTTATGTGCCAAGAAGCAAATGAGGATCTTCTACACGAAGAAAGTTATAACGGTTCTTGCAAACCGTTGCACCTGTCAAATTTTCTATAAAATGTCAAATATCTCTGAAACGGATGGATTTAGGCATAGGATATCATGTTTTTGACTCAGAATTTTACTCTCTTTTCGAAAACCCTGAAATATATACGGTGTTCCATTTAAAATAAGCAAGTTGGTATCGACTTCCGGTATAAGCGGAAGTGCCAGCTGCTTGTAATTATTTTTGTTGGATTGGCCACACTGACTTTAGTAACTCCCAAAAATTTTCAAAAATTTCTGATGCGTACTTTTCTCTATATCGATCGATTCAGTTCCCGGTGAGACACCCTGTATACACTTATGTACACATGTACATACATACACACATCTATAGCACGGCACTACTGAAATCTCTATACACTTCAGATCTGGAGATTATAAACAGAGGTAGTGCTTCTACCTTTGTAATCCAGTAATTCAAGGAAGACAAGAAGTAATCGACCTAACTAGGACCACTAACACAAAGTGAAACTATTGAGTCTGTAAGCATTACACTATGAAAATAAGTACCTTAAAAGCTGAAACTACGAGTGCTGTGATCGAACGAATAAGTCAGCTAACTGTTGTTTGTTTTATTCGTGTTAGTTGTTTTTGTGAGTTGTTTCAAGAAAAGTTTTGTTTGAGGACTACATAACTCATTAATCCACTACGCCATCGTGATAAAGACGAATGTAAACAAATATAGATATATGAATAGATATTTCTTGTCTCATTGTTGAAGTATATTTCTGTACATATGGTATGTAGCAATGTTTTGCATTAAAACATAAAAATAAAATATATAGGCAGACATAAGCATATTTGTATTTGTCTGTCTGTGTGTCTGAAAGAATGATCTGGTAGAATACTCCCTATTAAAATTGGGCCATATTCGTCATACAGGTTGATCGTCAAAGACGTGTATACTATTTTGTTATTTTATAAACTATAATTTATTATAATTTTCAAGCTAAACATTATTAAGGTTTTTAATAAGCACACAAAAATACGAAGATGTATAAGATATATGAAAACTACAATATACAGTGATTCCCTCGGGATAGAATAAATTTTACATAGATTAGGTGATGTATTAATTTTATTTTAAAATATTTTAATAATATTTTTACGCGCTTACACCATTTTTGTAAACACCCTGTATCGTGGATCCGCAAATTGTAACACCAAGGTAACACCAAACACTAATTTATTAACTTACCTACTAATTACAACAAACAACTAATATTACACTGAGTACTATAATTCAATAATTCACTTGATCACTTTGCTTACTTCTTCAAACTTCCTGAACTTAGTATCTGAACTGAACTGTCTACTGAACTGTACTATCTAATCGACTTCTCCATTACATTATATACCCAAAGATAAGAGTTCCAGAATATTCTCAACTAATCTGTAATTTTCTAGTTTATGACACCGTGCGCCATCTCTGGGATGATTGCCAAACTCACCAACCAGCTTAATTGTTTTCTGTTACTTATTCATGGAACTTAGAGGGAATTCCTACAGATGTCTGTTGGGGTAAAAATATGTAACAATATTATGAAACAAATTAGCATTGTCCGACTGCGAATACCTGTGTCAATAGTGAAAATTAAAATTAGTGAAAATTAAAAATATATTAACTTATTCTCAGTACCTCTGAAGTAGTTTTCACAAACATCAATCGCTTGAGCACTACACTCGAATACTGTCGCTCGACGCGTATTTTAGAAACCATGTGGATATCATCTAGAGATAATTATAACTTTAATCATCTTCTTAATCGCTTAATTTTCTTCTAATTTCATCATTTCTTCCATTAGAAAACTGCCAAGAGTCAGGTAAAACAAAAATTTATTCTGACGCTTTGGAATTCATAGCTCCTCAAGACCCTAACGAAGAGGAAGTTAACCTGTTACTACCACTACCTATTGCTATTGTTAATGTTAGATCGAATAACAGTTGCCGACCCTTTCTCAAATCATGTTGAATAATGATCCTATCAGAATATAATCGATGTAAAAAATATGCCAGAGATTTTTATTTTTATCGGAGATATGGGTCTCATCAAAGAAGACAACTTTACACCACTACAATAGAGAAAACCGCTGCCCAAGGAATCACTACTTCCACATCCAGATTTTCTATCCAAGTCACTCACAACGAAAAAACTTTGTATGTGGAATTAATTGTTTATGGAACTTTAATAATATAATATTTGAAATCCTCTACCCCAAAAACTCATAAAACGATACCCCACATCGGTAGTGGGGTGGGGGTGGTGACAGGGGGTGGTAGTGGGGTGGATAAAGTAAAAAAATATTTTGTGGCTTCTGGTTCTTGTACACACACTAAATCACAATTTGTTTTCATCCCCTTTAATAATGGGGTGGGGGTGGTAATGGGGGTGGCTAATGCCAACAGTTTTTTCGAGACCTTAGCTTCTCTTGTATATACTAAATACCAATTTTATGAACTCTTACCTGCTTGATTTACCTATTTACCCCAAACTTACCCCAATTTACCCCCAACCCTTCTATGGAACAAGATGAAAATATAATCTAGTTCTAGATCTCGTTAAAGTACATATGTGTACCAAATTTCAACTCAATATCTCAAACGGTTCCAGAGTAAACGTGCGCACAAAAAAAAGTTACAGACAGACAGACCGACAGACAGACAGAAAATTTTTTTTCGCTCAAACTTAAAATCTCGACGTTTCATGACCTTCTAAGCCTATTTGAACAATAAAAATTTTAAAAAATTTTTTTGTCGTTACTATACTTCCACTGGATGTGGAAGTAATAGCACGAGTTGTGGAAGTTCATCGAGGAAAGGACAACTTAGTGAAGGTAGCTACTGTTCGATCTTCTTCGGGGTTACTGAAAAGACCAATCACAAAACTGTGTCTCTTGCCTACGTGTAATATTATAACGTTGTTTCAAGGTGGCCGTCATGTTTAATACTGAATCAAGACCGTTGATTTTGACATTGATATGTAAAAAAAATAATTTAATTTGAATGTATATACCTCGTCAACATATGTCAGCTTAATGTAAAGTTACTTATTAAATAAATCTATTTAAAATCAGCGTCACATTTTCACAAAAAACATTAGGAAGATTAGAAAAACCGTACGAACAAAAACATCGTACAATACTATCACCAAAACATATTTTTACCAAACTTCTCGGAAAAAATGAACACGTCAAACTTTGCCATGCAGAATCTCAGGCAATTTTAAATAGTCTTAGACAAAAATATTAACCAATTAATGTCAGAAATATAATCAATCATCTGCAATAATATACAGAAAGTAGCTAATTTCATAATAAATAAAAAAATGTGTAAGTTGCGATTTTCTTAATACCTAAATAATATCCTCTAATCTATGCCACAGATTATTATAAATTATTATACTACGGGAGCCCACCCTGAGTGCCCGTGTACCCCTCCGGATCCTAAGGAACAATTTAAGACATGTCCTAAAAAAAAAAAATTGGCTGCACTTTCAAAATGGCGTCCGTTTAAAAAAGAAAATTTGCAAATATTGTTTTTGTCATTTAACACAAAAACTAAAAAAGATGAGAAAAAACAAAGTGCATAAAATTTCCTACAATTTTGTTCCTATACAATATTTGCATAGGAGTTACCATTTTCCAGATAAATGATTCATCTCTTAAAATAAAATATAAAATTCAATATAAAACGTAACACTACGGAAGCCCACCCTAACTGTCCGTGCACTCCCCCGATCCTTGGGGACAATGTTTTTCATAAAGATTAAAGCCTAAGGAACAATTTAAGACATGTCCTAAAGAAAAAAAAACTGGCTGTACTTTCAAAATGGCGTCCGTTTAAAAAAAATGCAAATATTGTTTTTGTCATTTAACACAAAAACTAAAAAAGATGGACAAAAACTTTCTGCACAAAAAACAAAGTGCATAAAACTTTCTACAATTTTGTTCCTATACAATATTTGGATAGGAGTTACCGTTTTCCAGATACCACTGTTACCGTTTTCGAGATAAATATCTGCAAATTATAATATTGTTATTAATTTTTTTCAGTTTATTTTATTTTATTTTTATATTAATAATATAAAGTTATATTATACGCTTTACAATAATTGTCACAGTTATTTCTTCTAAGTGATTTACCGATATATGAATTTCCATGTTTTCTTAATTTTGGACTCATTTATCTGGAAAATGGTAACTCCTATCAAAATATTGTATAGGTACAAGATTGTAGAAAATGTTATGCACATGGTTTTTTGTTAAAAAAGTTTTTGTCCATCTTTTTTAGTTTTTGCGTTAAATGACAAAAACAACATTGGCAACAGTTTTTTTTTAACATATGGCCGCCATTTTGAAAGTACAGCCCGTTTTTTTTTAGGACATGTCTTAAATTGTTCCTTAGACATTAATCTTTATGAAAAACATTGTCCCCAAGGATCGGGCGGGGGGTGCACGTACAGCTAGGGAGGGCTCCCCGACTATTAGGAACGGTGAACATATTTATTAGCAGAATAAAAAAGGAATACAGTTTGGATTCCATGCATTTAAGAATTAATTTAACATTTTTAATGTCTTACTATAAACTTGTTTATATTTACAGAATTTTCTGTATCACTTCATTTTCGTTTAAAGTTCTTGCTATATGTTTTTTCACGATGTCTATGTTATACCAGACGTTTTCCAACTATTTTAATCAAATATTTTATCCTTATTTCTAGCACTTCTTGTTGTCGAGTTGGACGAGGACAGTGGGTATTGGTTAACTATATTGGTGTTCTCGAAACTAACAAATTCCGTTCTTTCAAGTGATCGATTCCTTAATTACGTGAAGAGACTGCAGAGTTCCTTTTTTGCCATTTAATAGTTCCAAGCAAATTGGGTTTTATTAAAATTGCTTTGCGGCCATAGAGGATCTATCGCCCACATAATTTCATATATTGATAAAATTGATTATACTATATGATGGTATAATCCATTACGTATTAAAAATTAAATTAAGAAAATTGGAATTTAAAAAACGTTGACTTCTATATTTTTTAGTCAGTGATGAAATTGCTAAAGTATGGAGAGCCGGAAACTGTACAATGTGAACAAATACGATTTGTTAGTTATTAATAGTAAAAAATACGCCGTAAAATAGTCTCCAGAAAAAATGATCGAACTAAGAAGAAAGGTTCGGTTCGACAGTTTTAAGCTCATAACAAATATTTTTCGTGGTAAATACAAAAAAAACTGTAAGCTAAAAGTAGAAAAAGTGTTCCAAACTTGTAGAATACTTTTACAGTTTGCCCAGTTACGGAAATTTTCAACCGTATGTGTTGCACACAACGTACGTTAATTTATACAGGGTGCCCCAGAAGTGGAAGATCAAATGAAGAGAGGTGATGTGGGAGGTCATTTTCAATCAAAATTACCTTATTTGGGGTTGCCCAATTGTTGATGGATCAAAAGCTATTTCAATTTTTGTTTTCTTCCCTAAAATTACCTAGTGCGAACAGTTGTCAAACTCCAGATAAATTATACAGGGATTTCTGCAAATTAGAAAATATTAGCAAACCACCTTTTTACATTTTTATTAAAAAATCCGTTGCCCAAAGAATCACTACTTCCACATCCAGATTTTCTATCCAAGTCCCTCACAACGAAAAAATTTGTATGTGGAAATAATTATTTATGGAACTTTAATAATATAATATTTGAAATCCCATAAAACGATACCCCACATCGGTAGTGGGGTGGGGGTGGTAATAGGGGGTGGTAGTGGGGATGGATGAAGTAAAAACATATTTCGACGTTTCTGGTTCTTGTACACATACTAAATCACAATTTTTTTTCATCCCCTTTAATAATGGGGTAGGGGTGGTAATGGGGGTGGCTAATGCCAAAATTCTTTTTGAGACCTTAGCTTCTCTTGTATATACTAAATACCAATTTTATGGACTCTTACCTGCTTAATTTACCTATTTACCCCAAATTTACCCCAAATTTACCCCAATTTACCCCCCAACTCTTCGACGGAACAAGATGAAAATATAATCTAGTTCCAGATCTCGTTAAAATATATACGTGTACCAAATTTCAAGTCAATATCTTAAACGATTCCAGAGTAAACGTGCGCACAAAAAAGTTACAGACAGACCAACAGAAAGACAGAAAATTTTTTTTGCTCAAACTTAAAATCTCGACGTTTGATGGCATTTTAAGCCTATTTGAACAATAAAAATTTTAATTAAAAATTTTTTTTGTCGTTACTATACTATTTCATTCTTACTAGATGTAGAAGTAATTGTTCTTAACAAAGTTTTTTCAATTATGAAGATGAGCTTAAATACGGAATTTAGTTGCAAAATAAGGTAACAAGAATTTAAAAAAAAAAAAATTTATTCAATTAAGTTGAATACCGTTCAATATGTAGACCTTCTACTGGTACACATTTTACTTCCACATCCAGTGGAAGTATAGTAACGACAAAAAAATTTAAAAAAAAATTTATTGTTCAAATAGGCTTAGAATGTCACGAAACGTCGAGATTTTAAATTTGACGAAAAAAAATTTTCTGTCTGTCGGTCTCTCTGTAACATTTTTGTGCGCACGTTTACTCTGGAACCGTTAGAGATATTGACTTGAAATTTGGTACACATATGTAGTTTAACGAGATCTAGAACTAGATTATATTTTCATCTTGTTCCGTCGAAGGATTGGGGGGTAAATTGGGATAAATTTGGGGTAAATAGGTAAATCAAGCAGGTAAGAGTCCATAAAATTGGTATTTAGTATATACAAGAGAAGCTAAGGTCTCAAAAAAAATGTTGGTATTAGCCACCCCCATTATCACCCCCACCTCATTATTAAAGGGGATGAAATGAAATTGTGATTTAGTGTGTGTACAAGAACCAGAAACCCCAAAACATTTTTTTACTTAATCCACCTCCACTACCACCCCCTATAACCACCCCCACCACGCTACCGATGTGGGGTATCGTTTTATGGGTTTTTGGGGTAGAGGAGTTCAAATATTATAATTAAAGTTTCATAAACAATTATTTCCACATACAAAATTTTTTCGTTGTGAGTAACTTGGATAAAAAATCTGGATGTGGAAGTAGTGATTCCTTGGGCAGCGGTTTTCTAATATTTTTCTAAATTCTTCATAGACAGGTGAGATTACTTGAAGTAATGCGATGAATTAATGTCAGTGTCAGTGTAATAGATATTTATTCGTTTTTGTATTTTCTATAAAAATATTACTTACTGAGTATTGAATTATGTTAATCCTGGGAAAACGAATTTACTTGGTTAAATGTTATGGAACAGGAAATGTTTCTTATAAATACGCAATAGATGTTGTTAGTGGCAAGCGCCGAGATGTTAAAGTGGCTCACAAAGCAATACGTCAATTAATTTACAAATTTGACTCAACTGGGGATGTAAAAAATATGAAAAAAAACAAAATACAATTAAATGAAGATGCCGCTGCTACCCTTGTAGTTTTAGACTGTACAAAAACACACAAGATGCTCATTAAGGAAAAGATCAATAAAAGGTATTGACAAATCACATATTGAGAGTATTTTAATCAGCAAAAAATTTTATTCATTCAAACCTAAATGTATTCACAAATTTCAAGTTGGAGATGATACTCGTCATTTGGACTTTTGTTTAACCATGTGTGAGAAAATTTTAGCAGATAGATCATTTCAAACATTTTATTCACGGACGAATCTACTTTTACGACTAATGGGGTAGTCTCTTCTCGAAATTGTAGGTACTGGGCTCAGGAAAATCCTAATTTCCGAATTACCACTAATAGTCAAAAGTTTGAAAAAGTAAATGTTTGGTGGGGCATTATGTATGTCCTTATTTTATGGATGGAAATCTGAATCAAAATATTTATTTTGAAATTTCGAATAATTTTGTTTTGGGCGAACTGGACAATGATTTAGAATTTAGATGGAAAATAATTTCGCAGCAAGATAGATGTCCAGCACGTTCTACAATTCCAGTTAGACAATCACTTCCATGACAAGATATGGACCAACAGCGTGGCCAGCTCGTTCGCCTGATCTAACCCCGTTAAATTACTTCTTATGGGGGTATTTAAAGTTAAAATTATTCGCAAACGACTTCGAAGGCGACGTATATTTAAAAAAAAAATGTGGATGCTGTTGCAACCATAAATGAAGATGTGATTCCATCTGTCTATGAATAATTTATAAAAATATTAGAAAAATGTATACTAGTAAGAGTGAATAGTTTTCAACTTAGTTGAATAAAACGGTTTTTTTTAATTTTTCCTTATTTTACAACTAAATTCCGTAGTTAAGCTTTTCTTCATAATTGAAAAAAATTTGTTAAATAAAATTTTCATTAAAAATGTCAAAATAGGTAGTTTGCTTAAGGTCGATTTAATATTTTCTAATTTTTAGAATACCCTGTATAATTTATCTGAAGTTTAAAAACTGTTTGTGACTTCCTAAGATAAGCAAAACTTTTTATAAAGACTGTAATTTTTTCGGCAAATCAAAAATAAGAAAGTTTACAAGAGTCCAGTACCCCATCCGGGGAAACCCTGTATGCGAGTTGTTTGGTTGTTTTTTTTATTTTTAGTGGGTGCACCTTTCCAATACAAACATTTTCTCTGTTATTTTCTGTCAAATAAAAAAATGGTTCTGTGAACATTTTTTGTTCGAAAAAAAATTTTAGTTCATTTTTAAGTCACCCTGGGAAAAAATGTACTACAAAAAGTTGACCAACTAATAGAAAAAATCAATTCTCGAAATTTTATGAAATGTACTTTTTAACAAACAAGACAAATGTAAAGAAAATTGATAAAAAATATCTGCTCTGAATAACCCTCTTTGTTAAAAAATATATTTTATAAGAGTTGAGGTAGCTGGTTTGTCGGACATTAAAAAAAATTAGTAAAATAAATATCTTTATCATTTTTCGATTGTTACAATAACTGTTCGAAATTGCTACCATGTGCTTTGACACATAATTGGCAACGCCGAATTTAAGTTAAATTGAAAAGACTTAATTAGTCTAAACTCCCATTCCTTATTATTTAAATCACATTAGGTCTCACTGCTTTTAAATCTTCGCATTGTGTACTTCCTTCGGAAACAATATTGCCATTTACGAAAAAATAATAATGATAATAATAATAAATAATAATAATAATAATAAATAATAATAATAATAATAAATAATAATAATAATAATAATAATAATATATTTTAAGGAAAGTCATGGACTAGGAGTCTCTGTGATCCCTTGTTGGGGTTTGTACTCTGAGCTGTTGGAGCGGGCATCACCAACTGAAGGGCCCAACAACCTGGAACGGGCTCCAACAGAGCCGAATTTCAATCGCGCGCGAGGGATTCGGTGAATAGTTTCCAGCTACGGCTGAGAAAGTGTGCCGCTGTTAAGTCTATAATAATAATAAATTCGTCACTTACTTGTAAAAAAAATTGATTAGAAAAGATCTATTCTGAATGAACCTTTGTTGTATTATACCGAGAATCTGCATTAAATACAATTTCTGTAGTACTTTTTTTCTGTCAGGGTCACGTAAAAGTTAAATAAACCTTTTTTTGGGGACAAAAGTATTTTCAAAACCATTTTTTTGTATTAGACAGAAGATAATAGTGTTAATGAAAATTCTTTATTGGAAAGGTCAACTAGAAATAAAAAGACAACCAATCAACTCACATTTTTTATTATTAATTTCTTAGAGGGCGTACTAGGCGATTTCAGGAAAAAATACTGGAATAGAAATAACTTTTGAATCATCAACAATTGGATAACCACATATTTGGTCGTCCACTTCTGGGACACCCTGTATAAATGGTGTCAAAATTGTTTATTTGTCAGTATCTCAGAGAAAACATCTCAAAAGTTGCGAAATCAGGGTGCAAATTTTTTTCCCTTCCTCCGCTAGTAGCATTGTTTCATTTGGAACCATTTACGAGACCTGCAAGATTATAAAATTTATTAAAGAAAAAATTGCATTTTTTTCCAACTAAGTGCAACAGTTTTGCAATATTAACACAAGACTTTAAATACCTTATTTATTGCGAATATGTATTAGAAACCTCATCGGCATAACGTAAATTATTACAAAATAATTATTATGATGATTGTCGGTCTAAAAGCTATTGCAAAAGTTTTGCAAATTAGAAGCTAAGATATATGAAAAATACAAAAAAAAAAACGATAAAAACAATAAAAACTTGGGGAATACCAATGCAGTTAGAAATATAATTCATACCAAAATGGAAACAATTGTTTCACATTCTAAAAACACATTCCCCATTTTAATTACCAAAGGTATATCCTGACACCTCCACCAAAATCTATGAAAATAATTCTGAAAGTTCTGGGGAGGCCGACTCGAGTTACCTGCTCATTTGACTTGTAAACTAGCCTTTAACTATTTAAATTCGTACAGTAATTTACTTTTAAAAATATCATTTGAAAAATATAATCGACATGCTTCGTAAAAACAGAAGGTTATCTAAAATTAAGCCTTATTAATTTTATTCGCATATCGTCAATATTTTCTAAGCTATTTTTGTTTACCTTATTTCTTAAGTATCACAAGAGAAATAGTCAACGAGTGTAACATCCGGGACTCGCAATGGCTATCTGATGTGGCGCCCAATACATTTATTTAAAGTTGGTCAAGATCAATTCTAACGGCATACAAGTTATGACAGAGAGCATCTTCCTTTGCCAAATTAATCATGGGAGTTCATCAATAGTAAATTTTCCAGTTTTCTCAAGATATGTGCTTGAAAACCGGAATTACCTTTATTCGTTCACATTTCCCTCGAAAAATTCACAGCAAATATTATTATATTATATTCTTCAACATATTTAATGATTAGAGACATTATGATTGAGTTTTCTGGGTATTATGTCTATGGGCCAATAGTAAATATTTTTTCACTGTATAATAGTCAGTAGACACAGAAGCTTGTTTTGTCTAAAAGTAGATTGAATTAATTTATTCGGATCCTGAAAAATTTTGGTCTCATTATTCTATAACAAAAAATTTCCCACTATTACATAAGACATAAACATAAACATATAAATACATCACGCACAAATTCAAAGCCAATGCTGATCAAAAGGGGATTGCACATTTGGAACAAACATCTATACCCAGCACTATGGTGTCAGTGTGGGGGCTGGGGCTTTAAGTACGACCAGCATATTCGCAGCACAATACGCCATAGCCAACTAAGTTACCCTAATTATATATTATATTAGTAGTGCAGTCTGTGGAGCAAAAAACAACAAATAATTCCTACAAAAGATTTCTCTTTTTTTATACTATCATTAATTGATGTTTTCCACAAAAATAACGTGTCCGCTACTGCCGTCATGTTAAAAAAAACCGCTGCCCAAGGAATCACTACTTCCACATCCAGATTCTCTATCCAAGTCACTCACATCGAAAAAACTTTGTATGTGGAAATAATTGTTTATGGAACTTTAATAATATAATATTTGAAATCCTCTACCCCAAAAACCCATAAAACGATACCCCACATCGGTAGTGGGGTGGGGGTGGTGATAGGGGGGTGGTAGTGGGGTTGGACGAAGTAAACAAATATTTTAAGGCTTCTGGTTCTTGTACATACACTAAATCACATTTTTTTTCATCCCTTTTAATAATGGAGTGGGGGAGGTAATGGGGGTGGCTAATGCTAAAATTTTTTTTTGAGACCTTAGCTTCTCTTGTACTAAATACCAATTTTATGGACTGTTAACTGCTTGATTTACCCATTTACACCAAATTTACCCCAATTTACCCCCCAACCCTTCGACGGAACAAGATGAAAATATAATCTCTTTCTAGATCTTGTTAAAGTACATACGTGTACCAAATTTCAAGTCAATATCTTAAACGGTTCCAGAGTAAACGTGCGCACAAAAAAGTTACAGACAGACAGACTGACAGACCGACAGACCGACACACAGACATAAATTTTTTTCTCTCAAACTTAAAATCTTGACGTTTCATGGCATTTTAAGCCTATTTGAACAATAAAATTTTTTTAAATTTTTCTTGTTACTATACTTCCACTGGATGTGGAAGTAATTACAGTCAAAATAAGATTTTCTCAATTATCTGCTTTCCTGTGAGTTCAATCCTAAAATTAGGTATTACCAGTATTGTGGAGAAGACAAAAGCTACAACTACAGCTACTTTATTTGAACTATTTTTCTCTATTGTTAATATTTTACGATTTACAGAAATCACAAAGGTGAAAATTTGTGCTTCGCTGCACATTTTCGCAATTATCTCCATCCTCGTTGCTCCTTTATAGTAATTGGCTACTATCAATATTATAGACAATAAAATTTCCCGAAAATTTGTTTATAGGGGGTGAACTGTTTTAAGTTTAAAAAAATATGAAACTTTCGAGTTGCTATAACTTATAAACAATTGATAGTGCCATAAAAATGTTTAAAGAAAAATTTTGGAAAATGTTATAATCTACAATATTGATAATAATAATTAATTACTACCTAGGAGCAATGGGGACAGAGATCATTGCAATAATCTACTGTGAAGCATAAATTTTCATGTTTTGGGCGTTGTATTGACAGATTAGTGAAAACTCGAAAAATTCAAACAAAATTCTTTCTTTTAAAGAAATAACACTACTGTAAGTGAGTTTTATTAATTATAGAAAATCAATAATAAGCAGGCGCGGATTTATGGGGGGGGGGTAACGGGGTAATTACCCCCCCCCCCCAAGATTCTGTAAATCATCAATTTTTGTTTTAAAATGGTATGATTTTTGTTAATTTTGGGAAGAAAAAAAATTTTTTTCGGAATTTTCCCCTCCGCTCTTCAAAAAAAAATTTAGGGTGAAAAATATTTTTTTGGATTTCTCCCCCTCGCTCACCAAAAAATTTTGGATTCAGTGTTACCCCCCCCCAAGCTCAAGGTCCAGATCCGCCCTTGATAATAAGTATGAATAACATCGAAACAACAGAGCAGACATTTTTCCGAAAATCAATCTTCTTCAAGCTGCTGTAATTTTTTAAAAATTGACTGTGGAAGAAAATTTTTTAAACAAAAATTTGCGAAATTTTATGAACCACAATATTGATAATAGCCAAAATAATCGCAAAAATGTGCAGCGAAGCACACATTTTCAGCATTCTGATGGATGTAAATAGTAAAATGGATGAAGTAAAACAAAATTTTGAGGCCTTTGGTTCTTGTACACACACTAAATCACAATTTAATTTTTTTCACCTTTTCAATTATGGGTGAGGGTGGTGGTAATGGGGGCGGCTAATGCCAATTTTTTTTTTTTCAGAACTTAGCTTCTCTTATATATATAATACCAAATACCAATTGTATGAACTCTTACTTGCTTGATTTACCTTTTACCCCCATTTTCCTCAGTTTACCCCAATTCTTCAACGGAATAAGACTAAAATAAAATCTAGTTCCAGATCTCGTTAAAACACATACGTGTACCAAATTTTAAGTCAATATCTTAAACGGTTCCGGAGTAATCGTGCGCACAAAAAAAGTTACAGGCAGACAGACCGACAGATAGAAATCTTTTTTCGTTCAAACTTAAAATCTGGAGGTTTCATGACATTCTAAACCTATTTGAACAAAAAAAATTTCATTTTTTTTGCGTCGCTATACTTCCACTGGAGTGGAAGTTATTATTGTCCACCTTTAGTTCCGATAATTGCACAACAGCGGTGCAATCTTAAACGCTGTCTCGCCTAGATTTTGGAAATTAAAGTATACGATGTTTCAAGACAGTAACACCGAAAATACTTTTTATACTGTTAAATGTATATTAAAAGAAAACTGGATTTTTCAGTTTGATGAAATATATACGACGTAAACAAATTTCCTATCATCTGTTGAAGATCCGACACCCACCACCTTCCCATTCCTTTATACTTCATGTTCGAAACACGGTTAACGAAAGGAAACTACAAACTTCGATCATAAAACATTTTTTATGAATAATATAGGACAAGAGAAACTTAAGGTGACATATAATACACCCGTCGTGTCAGTGTAAACTGATCGGAAATTTTGTGAATACATTCGCATCCCAACTAAGTATACTTTATGATAAATGGTAGTTGTTTACGATCTATATATTGGTTGAAAAAGATATAGGTACTAGATACGGGTGGTGTAATCAAAACATAAAACGTTGCCTTTAGCAGTAAATTGAATTTAGTTTCGATGCAAACATGAACTTGTCGGGGTAATAATGCTAGTAACAATATTCATGGAAAATGCTGAAAGCTTTGTAGTTTATCCGCCAATATTTACACTATATTTTCATATTAATTCGAATTACTAGTTTGTAATTACACAGTGCTACATTGTAACGCTAGTGTAGGTTTGAAAATTGGTATCCACTTTGGGATTTTAGAGATACATTTAAATTGTAACTTTTGTAACTTATAAGACAAAATTGGGAAATGTTAGTTTAAAGATTAATTTAAAAGGAAATATCGTATCGGAGCAGATGTCTCATTGAAAACTTGTGATTCAACTATTTCTGATTTAATTAACTATTTTTTCTACAAATTTCGAAAGTATATTCAAAATAAATGGCAGCGCGCCTATGTGCGAAATCTATGTTATTTCTGTTATTTTCGTTAATAGAGAAAAGAGGGTTCCCTTCCGCTTGGCAAATATTGAGAAAAAGAAATCGGGAATTTTGTTTTGACTCTCGGTAAAATCTGATCCATATGAAAATTGATGAGCGAATAGAAGGGGAAAGGGAAAGAGGAATAGGATAAATGTTTTTTTATGGGCGGTGGAGGGGGAGGCGCAAGATGGGAAATTTTTTTGACTACAAGATCTGAATAAACAAGAGCGTACTGAGGCAAAGATCAATATAGTTTCAGACAGCCAGGTAGCGTTAACGACTCTCAAGACTTATTACTTTGAATTTAAAATTTCTTGGAGAAAATACCTGCTGAGAAAAAGAGCCAACTAGGTTACCCTTATTTGGACGCAAGAGCACGATGAAATAGAATCTAATAAAATACATGAATATCTCTGAAAATGTTGAAACAAACGGAAGGAGGAATATTTTAGGCCAAAGGTTTCATTGCTTATTAACAGATAATGCTACAGAACTTCTCTAACTCCAAAACCTCTTTTAACTGGTCTTTGTCCCTTGACACATCATCTTAAGACCATAAATAAGACTGAAAATGATAAATTCAGATACTGCAAACTCAATTAGTAGGATAATTCACAAATGATCTCTTAGGTCGCGGTAAAGCAAAGCTAAAAAGACAAGCGACCCTTTAAACAATCTACAATTTGCAATTTTTGCATTTCAAAATTGTACATCTTCTTCCATACCATGTTATTTCTTAGAAGAAACATCTCAACATCCCTGAAGTTATTCGTCGACACATCTATCATGAGCATCGAGTTCGTTCTTTTATAATAGCAGGTTGGAGAACATAATTGTGTATTATCAAACGGAGAGGCTACAATAATGCGACTATTCAATAGCAGATCTTGTAATGATTGCTCACTGTGGTATCGATTGAGATATGTATGGAAGTAGCCGAGAATAGTGTGGAAGTGCGGCATTATGTTGAAACGAAGACATTTTTTACTTTAATTTCAAAATTTTTAACGATTTGGCTAAACAGGAAACGATTCGTATTCTTTAGAATTTCGAGGTATAAAGTTTCATATACTAAGAGAGATCTCGTATTATTGTTACCGAGTATCAGTTTAAATTTAAGTATTTGAAGTATTTGATTAAACCATTCAGACACCAAGTGTGCATTTTTTGTATTTCAATACCTCAGTTGTGTCTGCTAAAAACAGCTATCAACGCAAATATTGTGCAATTGCTTAACCTCACTAGTGAGAAAATGATGTTTTTAATTATTTTATCAATAATTGGACTTTCTATAAGGTTAAATGGCTTTATAAGCCACTCTATTTTAAAATATAACTTCTTATAACATTCCAGTTATCTGGAGAGATGTAATAGCGTACCTTTTATGTTCAGAATTAATAATAGTGGAGTCAAAATAAAATTTGAAACTGGAAATAAACACAAAACACAAACATTTTAAAAAGAAACCGAAAATCGATATGACAAAAGCCGAAAACATTATAAAAAAATAAAGATTGTTAAATTTTTGATGTATAAAAACTTAACAAATTATATCTTGTTAAATAAAAAAACCAGAATATACGAAAAAAGACTAAAAATGTTAGAAAAAAAGACTCGATATGATGAAAATGGAGTGATGTACACCATTATAGTTATTAAGGTACCAAGGGTGTTATAAGGATAATAATGTACCGAGGTCGGCAGTGTACAATCCCGAGGGCCTCTGGCCCGAGGGAGTGTACGTCGACCGAGGGCGTCATTATCCTATAACACCCGTGGTGCCTTCAACGTTTAATGTCCTGCAAGTCTGTTATTTAATTCGAATTTTATTTTTTTGACATTTACGATTTATTAATTTGACATATATTATGTTCAGAACGATTTGATTTAAAAGAGAGTAAAAATCAAAATTGTTTGCAAACGCCGCCGTTGCATAGCAACGCATTTTGTTTGTCAATAACGCTATCATAATTTGCTTGTTTTGGGTTGTATTATAATTTTATAATGCCCTAGGGCGTTATAGATATTCATAACGCCCTAGGGCGTTATTTTTCATTTAATGTATCTCAAAATAGGGTGGTTATTGTAAAATAATAGACTTGTAGGACATTTTAGTTATTAAGGTACCAAGGGTGTTGTAAGGATAATAACGCACCGAGGTCGACAGTGTACAATCCCGAGGGCCTCTGGCCCGAGGAAATGTACGTCGACCGAGGGCGTCATTATCCTATAACACCCGTGGTGCCTTCAACGTTTAATGTCCTGCAAGTCTGTTATATAGGACATTAACTTAATTAATGTCCTACAAGTCTATTATTTTACAATAACCACCCTATTTTGAGATACATTAAATGAAAAATAACGCCCTAGGGCATTATGAATATCTATAACGCCCTAGGGCATTATAAAATTATAATACAACCCAAAACAAGCAAATTATGATAGCGTTATTGACAAACAAAATGCGTTGCTATGCAATGGCGGCGTTTACAAACAATTTTGATTTTTACTCTCTTTTAAATCAAATCGTTCTGAACATAATAGATGTCAAATTAATAAATCGTAAATTTCAAAAAAAAAATTCGAATTAAATAACAGACTTGCAGGACATTAAACGTTGAAGGCACCACGGGTGTTATAGGATAATGACGCCCTCGGTCGACGTACATTCCCTCGGGCCAGAGGCCCTCGGGATTGTACACTGTCGACCTCGGCGCGTTATTATCCTTATAACACCCTTGGTACCTTAATAACTATAGTTACCTAGTTACAATATTCTAGGAGTTGGGACATATTTTTTTTTCGAACGTGCGTTATGGCCTCAAGGGTGCTTTATGCGATGTAATTTAAAACATTTTAGTTGTGGATAATTTTCAACTAGCAGAGAGAGAAATATAAGCATTTTGGAACAATATGCACAAATTTCAAGAAAAAATATCAATATGTTTATTTATAATCGACTAAAACGCAAAAACTAACGTATCTCGGATTCAAATGCCAGTAAAACATTATTTTTTTTAATTAAACGTTGATTATTTCATATGCTTTCATGATTCTCTTATCGTTTTTGGATTCACAAAAAAATCATGTAGTTATTTGAAATTGTTTATACGTGCAATATTCATAATTACAATTAAATTCCAAAAAATTGGTTAAAGTTTAATTTTTTTTTTCTTTCCAAACACCACTGAAAAGTTTATTTAAAAGAAAAATTGTCCTACTACTAGTCGATGCACTTAAACAAAATGCGATGGAAATTTTGAAATTATTGTTGATTTTTAGCCGTTTGAATAAATATTTTGCTCTAAAATTTGGCACGGAGGTTTAGTTCAATAGAGGTAGGTCATGGTTCCACCAACTTTCGTTAAAATTATTGGATTATTACATCATATTTCTTAAACTGTTAAAAAAGGCAATTTTTGGTGGTTTTTATTTTTTTACAAATTTGCAAATTATCAAGAAGTTTCATCATATACCTAGTCTTATTCATAATTTTATAGCGAACAGTTTGGTATTTTTATTTTTGCGATCGGATTACTATGACCTGAGTTAATGGGGAAAATAGCAGAAAATTTCTGTGTTGAAAAATAAATTATTAAAATTCTACAAGAAGCAATGGACGGATTTCACAAAAAATTGCTCAGAGCACTTGTTATTATACCTACAACAAATTAAAGCAATAAAATTGCTGTAGCCAGAGAATTCCTTATTCACCTATTTTGATCCTTAATTTGACTCCATTATAAGCATGTTTAAATCTCGCAAAAGAATATTAAATTTTTAAACCCTTGTTTATTGTGGATTTTCTTCAAATTTTAATCTCTGGAATAATATAAAATAATGAAGTAAAATAAATAAATAACATAGTAACACTTCTCAAAATTCCTGAGATTTGAGGGAAATGATAAAGTGTTGTGTTGCTAAAGAATGGGCTAGCAGTATTCAATTGGTTTCAGACCTCTTCACGCCCTGTCTTGCCACAAGTGCAAAACAGAAGATGGTGTGGGATACAGCATGTTGCTAAATGGGATAACACAACATATTTTTTTAGGTAGCACACAAATTGTTTTTTATTCATAATTGGAAAAATATTATTTAGGTAATACCTAAGTAATTTCGTCTTAAGTGAAAAAGTATGGACAGTTTTTATTTGCTTAATTTCTAATAATGAGTTTCTAAACAAAGCTCGATTTAGTCATTTTGTCACAAAGATTGTTTGTTATACAATGATTTTCAAATAAATGTATTAAATAAACACTAAATATAAATAATATAAAATAAGTTTCAGCAACAAACACAATTTTTAAAACAAACGAGACTCCTAAATAAGTAAACTCCCATTCGTCCGTTTAAAGCAAGTAGCTTTAGAAAAAAAAAGCCGCATATAAAACTTAGAAACTGAGCATTAATTTGTTTTCTTATTTGTTTATGTGGGATTAATAGTTTTGGGAGAAATTCAAGTTTAAAAATATCCGAAAGTTTATAGGATGAAGTATTAATTTAAATATCGAACATCTTAGAAACTATGACACTTGCGTCAAAAATTCCAAAAGTCATAATGAAAGATTATTAATAAATTTTTTAAATGGTTCTTTGTTTCTGAATCATAAAAAACCAAATTATGACCAAGACATTTTTTAAACAAAATGTCACTATTTAGTAGTAATTTTAAAAAATTCTCAAAAATACTGTTTTTTGTTAATTTACAATGAAGTTGTAAACTTTCTTGTTTTTGATTTGCCGAGAAAAAGTCATTCTTTATAAAAAAGTTTTGCTGGACTTAGGAAGTCATAGACAATTGTGAAACTTAATAAAAATTATACAGGTTATTCTAAAAATTAAGAATTATGAAATCGACTTGAAGAAAACTACCTTTTTTTACAAATTTATTGAAAATTTTATTTAATAAAGTTTTTTCAATTGTGAAGAAAGGGTTTAGTTGCAAAATAAGGATGTATCAGTTTTCAAAAAACAATATTTTAATCAACTTAGTTGAAAACTATTCCTCCTACTAGTACAAAATTTTCGAATATTTTTCTAAATTTTTCATAGACAGATAAGATCACATCTTCATTTAAGGTTGCAACAGCATCCATACTTTTTTGCTTTGATAAATCTACGCCGTCTTTGAAATCGTTCGCATATACTTTTTGCTTTAAATATCCCCATAAGAACTAATCCAACGGGGTTCGATCTGGCGAGCGGGCTAGCCATGCTGTTGGTCCATAGCGACCATATAATGCAAAGGTAGTTTACATTAAAGTCGATTTCATAATAATATTTTCTAATTTTTAAAATATCCTGCATAATGTTATCACTTCCTAAGACAAATAAAACTTTTTCTCGGCAAATCAAGAATAAAAAAGTTTACAAGAATGCGGTACCCCATCCGGGGACACAATGTATGCTCATTTTTTTGTCCATATACAACACTTACTTTGGAACTAATTTTTATCCGCCATATTGAAGCCGCCATTTTGAAGCTTTTAATTTTGACTTCAAATTTGTAATCAGCAATTCCAAAAACTTAAATATCCTACTTTTCAAAAGTAAATTAGCAATACTTTTTCAAATGTTAAATATCTAAATTTGGGGGTGATTCTCACCTCTTGGGGTAACAGCAAGAAATTCAAATAGAAACTAAAGATGATACCTTTTCCTACAATAATTACCAATAAAACAAATCGTCGTTACTGCTAAAAACATGTCAGTAGAAGATGAAGATTAACTAGAATTTCTATTGAAACAGTATTGATCTAATCTTGATAATAAGAAAGTAATTTCAAAGGACTTGACTAATAAAAGAATTTATTACTCAAACTACCTTGCAGAAATTTTGATTGGAAATATTTCATACTTTGTTACATAGTTACATTACATTGACTGCAATAACTGTTTTCAAGATAAAGGATCGGTATTAAGAAAATGATAATAATTTATCAACAGTTTTTAGAAACTATGTGATTTTCTTGTCATTTCTAAGGAAGAAAAATCAGTATTAACAAAAAGAACATTACTCAGAAATATTGGGTCGTTCAAATGTTCTCTCTATTCCCGTTTGGGGATATCCTTCGAATTAGTTTATCTTGTATAGGGGAGATAACAAATGGGAGAAATCGGAAAAAACTGTAGGAAATAAAAGCGATAGTTGTCAATAGCCATTAAATATATAGGATGTTCATCTGTTGGATACACAGAGGTGGCGGAAATAGTATTTGACACTTTTCGATAAATACACAAATAGGTGCGCAGTATAAGTGGTAACTTTAAATATCAGGTTTTATTTAATATTTTTGTATGTTTATAATAGATTTTTGTAATATATGCATTAATTGTTTAGTTATTTACCTAAAAATTACACATTCTAATTAGTTATATTTCTAAAGCCGTTTCGAAACGCTTTCGGTGGACATATTAATTTCGAATGACTAGTGCGTAAATTAATAGTATATTATTCAACGAGCATATAATAATACCTGTTATTCACGAGGGTAAAGTTTAAGGCCCGAGGCGCAGGAGAGTGTCCTAAATCACCAGACTGAATAGTAGCCACATTATATGCGACTACTATTAAATATTTTTGAATAAATTGTTTGAAAAAATTTATAAGTCCCATTTATTTTAACATTTTTTTTTAACATAATTGAACAATAGAACCATAGTGTGGAGGGTTTAGATTTTACAGATATAGATAGTTCGGTAAAATATACCAACAAAACAGATTCCGAGAAGGAATTTTTTATCTTTTCATTTCTCCAATTTAAGAAAGATTCATACGTCATCATATATAATTTTTTCGGGCAACAAGTTTAATGAGGCGATTTCTGCAGTTTCCTTACCTCTGGTGGCATCAAAGAAATCTCGTTTTCACTCTCAGTATTCATTTATTTAATTATGTTACTCTTTTTGAGTAATGCGTAAAATTATTGTAAATGACGTTGACGTTTAAATTTAATTTGACAAGCCATTATTTTGACACATAATGGCCTACTCAATTTTTAAAAATTGTATGATAAAAAGGATCTGTTTCTGAAATGATAAATAAAGTTATCCATTCATAAATTTCATAATAACAGTAAAATTGTTCACACAATTATAGCTATAGCAGTCAAGGAATAATTCCATTTAACGTTTCAGAAACTGGCCATAAATTCTACTAAAAAGTTGCGAGACTGTACTCAAATTGAAAAAGTACCTGCCAGAGATTAATGATTAATCACTACTAGATAGTGATTAATGGTTAATCACTGGTAGTAGAGAATAAAATAATAATAATATATATAAATAAAATTCATACTTAAATATCTTAGAAATCCTTGACTTTAGAGGGAAGAACCCATTGAGACTTTTAATCAGCATGGTTTGAAATACAACACACACCAGTTTTATGACATTTGACTAAAACCATTTTTTACAATTAGCCATTATGAATGAAAAATGACGGAACCCAGCTATAGTGAATGGATTTGAATGATTTTTTTTGTTGGATTTCTAATGCATACTAAAAAGTTTACCCATTGAAAATTACCGCAATTTCAAAAATCCGTAAATTAAAAAAAAGTAATGAAATTTTTAGGAATCTCAACGAAAAATACAATTATCGGAATTTTTTAATATTTCTTTTAAGAAAATAATGATTGTTATAATTTTCGAGGTTGTTTCTAAAGAATCTGTAAAAAAAAACCGCTGCACAAAGAATCACTACTTCCACATCCAGATTCTCTAGCCAAGTCACTCACAACGAAAAAACTTTGTATGTGGAAATAATTGTTTATGGAACTTTAATAATATAATATTTGAAATCCCACAAAACGATACCTCACATCGGTACTGGGGTGGGGGTGGTGACAGGGGGGTGGTAGTGGGAGTGGATGAAGTATAAAAATATTTTGAGGTTTCTGGTTCTTGTACATACACTAAATCACAATTTTTTTTTATCCCCTTTAATGGAGGTGGCTAATGCCAAAATTTTTTTTGAGAACTTAGCTTCTCTTGTATATACTAAATACCAATTTCATGGACCCTTACCTGCTTTATTTACCCATTTACCCCAAATTTACCCCAATTTACCCCCCAACTCTTCGTCGGAACAACATGAAAATATAATCTAGTTTCAGATCTCGTTAAAGTACATGTGTGTACCAAATTTCACGTCAATATCTTAAACAGTTCCAGAGTAAACGTGCGCACAAAAAAAAGTTACAGGCAGACAGACAGAAAATTTTTTTTCGCTCAAACTTAATATCTCAACGTTTCATGACATTTTAAGCCTATCTGAACAATAAAAATTTTTAAAAATTTTTTTGTCGTTACTATATTTCCACTGGATGTTGAAGTAATAAAACTTTTTGAAGATGGCAGAAGCTCCAAAAAACGAAGCAAATGAATATAGGACAGTAAGTGAAGCTTTTAAATCCTAGCCCGAAAACGATGTAATAAATTTCGAAATTTTTTTTAACATGCTTCATAAAGTATGTACATAAGAATCCATATTGTCATTTTTCCTGCTTTTTGGTTAGTGGTTGTCGCAAAAACATAAAACTGATAGAGAATCAAATTATAAGAAAGAAAGTTCTTATACACTTTTTTCTAAAATGCATATTTTTCGAGATATTGCGAACTGAAAATTGCAATTTTCACCCCCTAAAATCATTATACCTAGACGTTTTTTTTTAAATTACTCGAAAAATGTTGAATGACTTTTAAAAAATGCAAGGGTGCAAAATTAAAGCTTTTACGAAAACAAATCGAATAGTTTTTCTCTTTTTTTTTTCGATATTTAGTTTTGGAAATATGGCTTCAAATCTACAACTATGAGAAAAAATGTTATTCTTGTAAAAATTAAAGGTATTAAAATTTTCTTTCGATTGAGACGTATTACGACCTATTATACTGAAAACTAAAAAAGTTACAAACAGAAAAAATAGCGCATTTAAAAATTTAGAAGCCATTTTTATTTAGTCCTATGGCTCTAATTTCTTATTAATTCAATTTATTTTTAATCCTTCTATATGTTGTGAATGTATATTATTATTAATATGCTCAATTTTTTTTTCAATTTTTAAATTAATTATTTTTCATTCAATAATTAATATTTTCATAATTTTCTGAAAAAAATCAGGTTTTTGGAAATTGCTCAGAAAATATTTTTTTTTGTAAAAAATGGTAAGAGTACAAAAATGAAGCTTATAAAAAACAATAGTTAGTTTTTTTTATTTTATTATAAACTGTTCCAGAGATATAAAGGTTTAAAGATGGCGCTTGAGCGCATATGCAAGAAAATTATGTATTTAAAATTGAAATATCTCAAAAACTATAAGTTTAATAAAATCATGATACAAGAATGAAATGAAGCTAATAAAAAAATCGAAGAGTTTGGGTTTTTATTTTTTTCTTACGACAAACTCTTTCAGAGATACCTGGCTGCTGGTTTCCTGGTCTTCTACCGCGTAGACTTGGTTGAGTGCTTGACCTTTCGACCATCTTGTCGTGGTCTTCTTCTGAAGCGAAGTGAGCTCTGCTGGACTGAGTTCCTCTATTTATACAGTTTATCAGGAGGCGTGTTGCGGATCATTGCTCATGCGGAACATTGACTTCCACGTTATTGATAGTTGTAGTCCGGTGTCACGGTTATAGTTATTTGGATGTTTATTTATTTCAATGGCTTCTCTGTATCTTCTTGGACAATAATTCTTGGTGTTGGCTAATTTCTTTGTTTTGTCGAATTTTATCAAATGGCCGATTTCTTCTGAATGTTCGGCAACTGCTGATTTTGTAGAATTTCCCTTCTTTGTATTTCTAATGTGTTCTCTGAGTCTAGTGTTTATACGTCGTTTGGTCTCTCCGATGTAAACTTGTCCGCAGGAACATGGAATGCTATATACTCCTGGTGTTTCTAGTTCTTCTGGACCTTGCTATTTGGGAAAATGTTGTGCCACCTTCTGTTTTGCATTATATATTACTTTGACGTTATTTTTCTCCAAAACTCTTCCGATTCTGTCCGTACATCCTTGTATATACGGTAGGTAAGCTGTTGCCGTGTATTTCTTTTCTTCTTTTTCTTCTTCTGTTCTGGTTGTATCTTGTCTCTTTATTGCGTTGTCTATGTCTTTCGGTTTGTATCCATTTTTCTGTAGTGATGTTTTTAAGGTCCGATATTCTTCTTGCAGATGTTCTGACTCGCAAATTTGCTTTGCTCTATGTACTAGTGTGGTAACGACGGCCTGTTTTTGTGCTGGGTGGTGATGAGAATTGGCGTGCAGGTATCTGTCGGTGTGCGTCGGTTTTCTGTATATCTTGTGTCCTAATCCTCCATTATCCTTCTTCAACACGAGGACGTCCAAAAATGGAAGTTGGTTCTCTGTTTCTATTTCCATGGTAAATTTGATCTTATGATGTAAGCTGTTTAGGTAGTCTTTGAAATTATCCAGTTCCTTACGGCCATGTTGCCATATAATGAAAGTGTCGCCCACATATCTAAACCAACATTTTGGTTTCAATTGATAGTTGTCCAAAGCGTATATTTCGAAAGCTTCCATAAAAAAGTTAGCGAGTACTGGTGATAAAGGTGAACCCATTGCTGCTCCATCTTTTTGTTTATATAGACTTCCATTGAAGTTGAAGTAGGTCGAGTTGACACAAAGCTCCATCAGGTCTGCTAAGGTGGTGTCCAAACCGTTGTTCTGCAATTCTTCCCGAGCTAATTCTATCGCCTCATTAACTGGTATATTTGTGAAGAGTGATGTTATGTCAAAACTGACTAGTATATCTTCTTGGTCCACTGTGATGTTCTTCAGCTATTGTATGAAATGGTGTGAATTCCTGATATGGTGTTCTGTTTGTCCAATAAATGCTTTGAGTATGTCTGCTAAATATCTTGCTAGCGCATGGGTTGGTGAATTCGCTGCACTTACAATCTCTTCCAGAGATATGACAGTTTGAAATAAGTTGAAACTTTTCAGTTTGTATGTGCATTTTAAATGTCTATAGTAGGTAGAAAAACGAGCAATTGCCGTCAATTTTTCGAAGAATACGTAGAAAAAGCGAGTTGCATTGCACTTTAGCATGTTTAGAGGGCAGATTAAAAATGTTATTTAATTAGTTTATTTAATTTGTGTTAATTTGATTTTATTTATAGCAATTTGTATTTGTAATAAAATTAGACATATTATTATACTCTTTCTAATTTCTAATCCACCATTTCTTTCTTATAAATTTAGACCTCATAATCATATTCAGCGACCTAAAAATCATAAGTATATGGATTTTCGTGAATTTATTTGTAACATTTAAAGAATCAGTAATTTTTCAGTATTTAAGGATGATTCCAACCCTCAATGTTTTCGTCTCGTACGTTTTGATCTCACAGTCATATTCAGCGACCTCAAAAACGTAAGCGTATGGATTTTCGTTAATTTACTCGTAAAATTAGAAGAGTAATTAATTTTAGTTTTTAGGGTTGGTTTCTCCACCCTTAAGAATAAAAAGCTGGTAATGCGACAATATAGATTCTAAAAATTACAGATTAAAGTTTAATTTTACAAATTCTTTATAAACAAACTCGAAAACTATAACAATCATCATTTTCTTAATTTACGGATTTTCGAAATTAAGGTAATTTTCAATGGTTAAACTTTTTAGCTTATGGCATTAGAAATCCAACAAAAAAAATTATTCAAATCCATTCACTATATAAAGTATAAACCTAACTTCACTGGACTATAGGTTAAGATACGGGATCATGGCACTGTGCGAATGGTCACGCTACCCTAGCCATTTCTCTGATTATAGATAGCTAGATACGGGATCCTTTGTCAGTCCTAGCGCTAAGGTTAGAAAATATTTTAAAATTTCGATGAGATTTGGTACAATATTACTAAAGATAATAAGGCTGACAAACAATGATGAATGTAAACAAAATGTGTCGAACATGGCAGTTACCTTATTGCGGATGATTTCTCTATTAGTGCCTGTTGAAGAATACAGAGGCAGAATAGGAATTCGCACAATCGTTCAATGTGAAATAAATATTTTGTCTTAATAGTATAATAGCGTTAGTTCTTAAAACAGATCATTTTTCATTAATAATTTAGTAACACCTATTATTTATATTCTGGTTAAGTGGAAGAGCAGAAGGTTACTTGTAACTATTTCTGAACTTCGCCATTTGTAAATTTTACAACTGGTATGTTTACAATAAAGACATTTATTATTATTATTATTATTATTATTTTTTTTTTTTTTTTAGCTAGCTAAAAACCAGTCACCCTTCTCTGTGGCTCCGACCCTCACAGAGGGGAGCTGGTAGTACCGGTAGCCACTCCCCACGCCCGTGGGGTGAGTGACTACTGGGTCCGTGAATCGTGTGCCCTGAGCAAACGTAATGAACCGAGAACGACGGCCTTCTGCATTCTGCCGGCTAAGACCTCTGCCGAGTTTCGGCATGCCGGTATGATCTTAAGTTCCGAAAGCAGTGTGTGTCTCGTTCCACCGAGGGCTCCTATAATCAGTACCACTATCTTAACAGTATGGTCTGGATACAGTCTGCGGAGTTCGAAGAGCAGATCTCGATATTTTGTCCGTTTTTCCTCCTCCTTCAAGACAATGTTGTTCTCCGCGGGAGCCGAGAACTCCACGACGAACATTGTCTTGAGTTGATGGTCGAGGAGTACTACGTCAGGCTTGTTGGCTTGTATTTGCCTGACGGTGGGAAAAGAGTAGTTCCAATAAATTAGACACTTCTCATTTCCCACAACGGACTCAATATCCCCCGTAGCGTAAGGCAGCACTGGTGTTTCGTCTATCCCATACGAGTGCCTTAAATGGTAGTAAAGCACTCGTAATGCTCCGTCGTGCCTTTGGATATAGGCCGAGACTGCATATGTCGGGCAAGCCGACAGCAAGTGCATAAGAGTCTCTGGCGCCCTGCGGCAGGCCCTGCAGCTGACATCAGGGACCTCTATACCCATGACACGACTACGATAGACGAGGGTGTTAAATACACCATCCTGGCCAGCCATTATGAATCCCTCGGTCTCAGACTTCAGCCCGGCTGACCTTAAGAAGGCAAAGGTCAGCCTTTCGGATAAGCCAAGGTTTTCTATATTTTTATAGAAAACTCCATGCATTGGCTTATCCGCGTGAAGCTGCAGAAAGTTGTTGTGTTCTGCAGCTTTAATTTGGGCTTTTCGCCGAGCAGGTTCCAACTCGGTGACAGAGTCGCGATTTACCCGCTTGACGTCGAAGGAGATACCAAGTTCATCGGCTGCTCTCTGTGTTGCCTTAAACAGAAAGGCTCCTACCCCTGCATTTTCATGGTCTCGGACCATGCAGAGGAGGGGATCCGAACTCCTGATGACCTTACAGGCTCCATCCAGAACCATCCTATTATGGAGACTCTCCAAACTCAAGAGTCCACGGCCTCCCCGATGTCGTGGGAGGTATAGCCGTGGAACAGACGATTTAGGATGCAAACTCCTATTGAGATGCATCTTCTTGCGGGTTCCTACGTCGAGTTGACGCAACTCTTCTTGAGTCCATTTCACTACTCCAAAGGAGTAGAGAAGGATCGGAATGGCAAGCATGTTGGTAGCAGACACCTTGTTCTTCCCCGACAGCTCTGAAGACCAGATCTGTCGGAGTCGGTGCTGATACTTGCCGCGGAGAGCGTTTTTCACTACACTCACTTCTTGGGTGGAGCGTTGCTCGACACCCAAGTAAGTGTACGACTCTCCGGCATCTAGATGATGTAAGATGCTTCCGTCCACGAGCTGCGCGTCCTCTCCGTAGTTCCCGCATCGTCCTCTCTTGAGATGGACCAGTGCACATTTGTCTAATCCGAACTCCATGCCGACAGCCTGCGTGTACTCCTGTACCACCCTGAGGGACTGGTGTAGGTCCCTCTCTCCGGAGGCATAAAGTTTAAGGTCATCCATATAAAACAGATGGGTGACCTTATGCCTCCTATTCCGGAGCGAAACGGATAATGGCAGTAATGAGATGCAAAATAGAAGGGGGCTGAGGGAGTCTCCCTGAAATACTCCCCTTCTGAATGTTACCGACTCCGTCTGGACTCTATCATTACCCGATGTAATGGTAAAGCGAGTCCTCCAGAGCGGCATCAGTTCTTCGATGCATCTCACTACGGAACCAGGTACCGCAAGACATCGGAGCAAGTGTACAATAAGCTCGTGCGATGTCATGTCAAATGCCTTGCGGTAGTCGATCCAGGCCATGGAGAGGTTACGCTTATACTGCATGGAGTCCTGCGTGACACACCTGTCAATCAGCAGGTTCTCCTTACAGCCAGCGACACCTCTCTTTGACCCTCGCTGCTCATATATCCGCTCGTAAACCGGTTCAACTGCGTGGAGCACTCGCATGTACAAGATGCGTGTATTATTATTATTATTATTATTATTATTATTATTATTATTATTATTATTATTATTATTATTATTATTATTATTATTATTATTATTATTATTATTATTATTATTATTATTATTATTATTATTATTATTATTATTATTATTATTATTATTATTATTATTATTATTATTATATTAAGAGAGTAATAAAGATTTGTGTTAATTTTGAGAAAGAACTTTATTAATAGATTTGTAAGTATATTGAAGAACAGAATACAAAAAAAAACCACTGCCCAAGGAATCACTACTTCCACATCCACATTTTTTATCCAAGTCACTCACAACGAAAAAATTTTTTATGTGGAAATAATTGTTTATGGAACTTTAATAATATAATATTTGAAATCCTCTACCCCAAAAACCCATAAAACGATATCCCCACATCGGTAGCGGGGTGGGGGTGGTGATAGGGGGTGGTAGTGGGGGCGGATGAAGTAAAAAACGTTTTGAGCTGTCTGGTTCTTGTACACACACTAAATCACATTTTTTTTCATCCCCTTTAACAATAGGGTGGGGGTGGTAATGGGGTGGCTAATGGCAAATTTTTTTTTGAGACCTTAGCTTCTCTTGTATATCCTAAATACCAGCTTGATTTACCTATTTTCCCCAAATTTACCCCAATTGACCCCCCAACCCTTCGATGGAACAAGATGAAAATATAATCTAGTTCTAGATCTCGTTAAAGTATATATGTGTATCAAATCTCAAACGGTTCCAGAGTAAACGTGCGCACAAAAAAAGTTACAGACAGACAGACCGACAGACAGAAAATTTAAACTTGAAATCTCGACGTTTCGTGACATTCTAAGCCTATTTGAACAATAAAAAATTTTTTAAATTTTTTTGTCGTTACTATACTTCCACTGGATGTGGAAGTAATTACTAGAAGTTATAAAATGAAAGTGGTATTAGGGGATATACCTCTTTTCGTATCCGTGTAATATCGCTGTATCTCAAAAGGTTCCTGAGATAATAATTTCAAGCCAGTTTTTGAGGGATATTTTCAGGTGATCGTAGAACTTTTTTTTCACAATATGATAAGTAGAATCCACTTCCGACATTTGTCTCCTGATTTTATATATGTACAGCCTGTATATAGGTAAATAGGTAAATCAAGCAGGTAAGAGTCCATAAAATTGGTATTTAGTATATACAAGAGAAGCTAAGGTCTCAAAAAAAAATTTGGCATTAGCCACCCCCATTACCACCCCCAGGATAAAAAAAAATTGTGATTTAGTGTGTGTACAAGAACCAGAAACCTCAAAATATTTTTTTACTTCATCCACCCCCACTACCACCCCCTATCACCACCCCCACCCCGCCACCGATGTGGGGTATCGTTTTATGGGTTTTTGGGGTAGAGGATTTCAAATATTATATTTCCTTAAACAACTATTTCCACACACAAAATTTTTTCGTTGTGAGTGACTTTGATAAAAAATCTGGATGTGGAAGTAGTGATTCCTTGGGCAGTGGTTTTTAATTATGTCTTATACTCAAAATGTAGTTCAAATTCCACTATAAATTCTAAGGAACTTTTTTTATCTCTTAAGATAAGATTTCCTAGATTTCAGACCGGCATTATTAAACAGACATTACAAACATTTCTGCTGATGTTAAGTATGTTTTGATGCAAAATTACAATGTATAATTCTTATATAATTATTTAAATTTGCAATTTACTGTGAGTTTATAGTGAGTATTCAACGTAAAACGACTAATCAAATTGATATTCGTGGTCTATTTAGGGATACTTTCTTTGAAATGAATGCGTACAAAAAAATATTAAATAATACTTCCCTTTCGAATATCTCTCTCTTGAATATGATAATTTTATATTGTGTATATTGTTTACAGTGAATTTACGTTTTTGATCACTATCTGCATAAAAGTTGAAATTTTAAACTTTATGTTGAATAACCAGTAGAAACTCATCCTGGAAGGATACAACCCATAAAATTTTTATTTAGTTCATTTTGTCAACGTTATATTTTTATTAATAGTAACATAAAATATTTTGAATTTTTAATTCACAACTAACATCTCAGTTTTATTTATTTTTACCCTCGTAAAATTTTTATTAGCCTATTAATACGTTATACTGTTTAAGCTGAAAATCACGAGAAATTATACTTTTAAAATATTTTCAATATTTTTAAATAATAAAGTATAATTTTTTGTTTGTCTCTAGGCCAAAAGTATTCTCCATATTGTTATTATAATTCAACGAAAACACAACTAATCCAGAAAAAAACTGAAATGTATAAAAATGCTTAAAGAGAATTTTATGAGCTAAACTTGAAATAATATTTTTCTCAACAAATCTGAATATTGGACTTGCTTCATTAAATCTGTATATAGGAATTTAGATCTATTTTTGACATCTGGTCTTGAAAAAAGTCACACCACATCATGCTTTTTTACCTAAATAATATGACATTTCCAATCAACAAATGTTTTTATTATAAAAAGAATGTTCAAATCAAACCGAATATTGGAATTTTTGCATTCTTATTTGAATACGAAAACATTTTTGCTTGGAATGTTTCTGCTAACCACTTTAAATTCAGAAATTTTATAGCATTTATCTGGTAGAAAGTGTTGACTTGGAAAAAGGAAAAATCAACAAAATACCACAACTAATATTTAGAGATTCTCATAAGTTATAAGTCTAGTACAAATAGTTTATTTACCTGGACAATTTTATTTCGAGATTTAATTACTTTAACGAATTGTTTTTATGAAAAATATGGTTTAATTTTTAAATGTTTCCTCCCATTATTCGACATATTTTCATTATCAATTGTTTAATCTGAAATTCCCATTTTTCTTTAACCTCATTTTAATGCCATAAAATACATGCAGTCTTATAAATAGTAAATACCTACATATAATGACAATCACTACCTTACTATCTACTGCATTTTTCATTCCATAGAGGCTTAAAGACCTCAATTGAGTGCAATAAAAATACTACTCATGCATCGTTAGTCTATCTACCCCTATAAACAGCTAAGGATATAAAAGCTGTGTCATTAAACATACAATAGTGGTTTCTCGTCTGGCACGAACTTCAGATGTACCCTTAGAACAATTGACTAGCGACGTTGGGCTCCGCGTCACGGCGCGAGGACTACTAGAAGCGTCGTGAGCGTCTTTACATTTATATACGCGCCGTTTTCATCTAGTATACTTTGAACAATGCGCGCGCTAGCAACTCGACCCCATTCACTTAGTGGTTTGAAAGCCATTCTTTTTTCAGGATAAAGGACGTTTTAAATGTTTTTTATATACATATAATGAGGACTATTGTTTCCGTAATAGATGTCGGTTCTGGTCCTCCTCGGCAGTTGAAAAATAAGCTAACAAATAATGACTCTGCAAAGTCGTAGAATGTGGCACTCATCTTTTTGCTAGGATGGTTCTTTGTGAATTATTATTTTCCTAGTTTCATCATTTTCACGTACAATTGTACAATGCTACAATGTACATGCATTAAAAGGGAATGTCGTATATTAAAAAAAACTAAATAATTTAGTCAAAAAGGCGAGTAAGAGTTCCTTCAAAAACGAATTATAGTAATTAATAACAAAGGTAGAAATAAATGGCAAATCGTTTTAAGAATTACCATTCCGATATAGGTTATAACATTTTAAATAAAATAATAGTAATATCTAGAACGTTTAGAAGTCAGATCCAGGCAAATGCCTGCTTACTTTTCGAACCAGTTTCAGATAGAGAATTACGAAAACATAAAATAAAAACCGCTGCCTAAGGAATCACTACTTCCACATCCAGATTTTCTATCCAAGTCTTTCACAAAGAAAAAAATTGGAAAAAAAATTTATCTGTTGAACGGCATAACCGATTCAAATAAAATATTTATCAGTTATACATACTACCAGAACATAAACGTGGAATAAATTGGAACAGAATCTGATAACGGCAACACTGAATAAAAAATTCGAGTTTTTCTGGATTTTTTTTAGCCCCTATAAAGTTTCCTCACAACTACCAATTTTTTTTTGTAGAATCTTCAGATAGTGTTTTACCACACGTAGTTTTTCTAAAGCGATCAAATGTTTTTTAATTTTTTTAAATTATGGTACGTTGATGTTAAAATTGTCATATTTTCTCTGTAGCATCTTGGGATAGTATTCTATAATCTTCGATTTTTTTTAAATCGGTAATATCAATAGGTCCTTAAAAAATATATACATATATATTTTTTTAAATTATGATGCGCCGATGCTAAAATTATCATATTTTTTGTAGGATCTTGAAATAGTATTATATAATTCTTAACTCTTTGAAATCGGTATTATCAGTGGAAGGTCCTTAAAAAAAATAAAATATCTTCTTTATTATTTTAAACTACAATACACTGATGTTAAAATTATCATATTCTTTGTCCAGCATTTTGGGATAGTATTCTATAATTCCCAATTTTCTGAAATCGGCATCATGACAAGAAATTATTATTCACCAAAATTCATCAATTGTAAAAAAATTTCTGAAATGATGAAAATCAAGTCCTTTAATATTTAGAAGCACTTAATTTTTTTTTAATCAAAAATCTTAACACCAACATCAACAAAATATCGAGTTAAACAAATAAAGTTTCTAACCTCAAATACACCGATATATATGCTACCATTTAATACTATTATAGAATTTCACAAATATATAAGACAGCATGTGTATTTATTTATATCCGCGAAAATTAATTTTTTTGATACAGTTGCTGTAACATTGCTATAGTATCGTCTGATGTAGTTTAAGACCATCAGCAAAACTAGCATTTTAGTGCTAGAGAAAAATCGTTTTCCTCTAGTAGAGAACGAGTATTTTTTGAAATTCAGTATTGTCGTTTGACTGAAACTGTTTTCTCAATGCATTATTTTCCAATGCTCCAAGTTAAGAGTACACAATTTGAACGTCCAAAGACTTTAAAATCCCGGAACTGTCGGACTTTACTGTTGCTAGTCGGGTCAGTTCGAGTTTGTCAACAAGATTTTATGTTCTTAAAACACGTGATAATATTATTTCATGATATTCAGATATTTCATGATAAACGACACTACATAACTAACAACTAACTGGAAGAACCTACGGTGTTGCCAGACTGCCACCATTTTCTCTACATTTTCCGATCCTCAAAGTCATTGCGTTTGACCACTTCAAAATTCCTCGCTTTAACGGCTTTTGTCTCCGATCGTTGCCTAGAAGCTAAGCATGCACATAAATAGCACTTGCAACGATATTTTTTTTTGGGACTCCACATAAATGATATCGATTTCAAAAAATTAGGTATTATGAAATACTATCCCAAGATGCTACAAGAAAATATATTTTAATACCAGCGTATCATAATTTAAAAAAAGAGAAAAGGCATTTTATTTTTTTAAGGACCTTCCACTGACAATACCTATTTCAAAAAATTGAAAATTACAGAATACTATCCCATAATGCTACAATAAAATAAGATAATTTTAACATCAGCGAACAAATCTGAAAGTCCAAAGTGCAAAATCCATTAAAATTCTTGGAGCGATTCTCGATATTGTGTAGAAAATTTATACAAAAACTCTCCAATAACGAGATCAATAGTTTCGAGATTTAAAATACTTTCCGTGGAGGAAAGGATACCTTTAATGTAACAAAATGTTTAAGGTGGGCGGTGTAATGAACGTTATTCGACAACTTCTCCTACACGCAAGGGCGGATCCAGAAAGGTTACTGGGGAGAGGCAAACATTTTTTTTTTCGTCCCAACATTTTTTTGATGAGCAGGGGGGAGAAATCCGAAAAAAAATTTTTTTCGTCCCAACATTTTTTTGATGAGCGGAGGGGAGAAATCCGAAAAAAAATTTTTTTCGTCCCAACATTTTTTTGATGAGCGGAGGGGAGAAATCCGAAAAAAAAATTTTTGATGAGCGGGACGGAGAAATCCGAAAAATGTTTTTTTTCTTCCCAAATTTTTCTGAGCGAATAGGGGCACTGCGGCCGTACTAAGACCATCTACCGCCAAACGATCAATAATTATACCGACAATTTCAATAATAAATAATATTAGATCCTATTCTTCTCGGGGGGGGGGGCAATTGCCTCTGGTGCCCCCCCTGGATCCGCCCTTGACCTACAGCTCTGAACCGATTAAAAAAATTCAGGCTTTTAGAGACAGCTTTATAGAATGGTACTAGGCTATTGAAAACAAGAAAGAAAAAACTTTTTACTTGTGCGAAAATCAAAAAAAAATGGTTGACTTTTCTATAAAGTTGACTCTAAAAGCTTATCAAAACATTTTTTGAATCAGTTCAGGTATGTAGCAGAAATTGTCAAATTACGAAATCATTCGGCACCGCCACCCATAAAGAATTTAAAAACCTCCACAAATTACATAAATGTGAATATTTTCTAAATGTTGGATGTGGAATTTTCTTAATTTTTCTGTGCTTCTTTCTTATTGGGATGCTTTGCCATATATATTTTCTTATATATATTTTCTTCTAAACAATGTCCGTGAAATCTACAAAATAATACAAGTATCCAGTAGTTTACTGAAAAATGACCTCTATTCCTGTGACTTTTACGTCAAAGGAGCAGTTAGAAGGCGTTTTTTGACAAATAATATATAAGAACAAAAATATAAAAATAACGCATTTTGCTGACGTTTCGGAAACCGAATCTGTTTCCTTTTTGAAAGCGTATTTTAAGTGTTTGTGTGCTGTGTATATTAAATATACAGCTTTGAGAATATATACTTTCAGTTGGAAGGTGATTTCTATCAACAAAACTTTGGTATGGGTCTCCATTGTGGCCAATTTTAAGTAATACATTAATGGAAGACTTTGAAGCTAGACATGATCACAATTGTATATATAAACCGGTTAGCTGGTGGAGATATATTGACATTATCTTTGCAATTTGGCCTCATGGAGTCCATTTGGTCGTTGACCATTTATTAAAAATTTTATATTCAAGTACTTTATTAAATTTTATTTGACCCGTATTTTTTTATTTTACAATCTAAAGTCATTTTAATAGTGAAATTAATTATTTAGATGTGAGCGCATGCGCAGTTACATAAAGGAACAAGCTAAAAACGTACTCTTCGCTAATTTACTGAGCTTTTTATATAATTGTTACACATTCTATAGGATGCTCTTCGCAGTTTTCTTGTAAATAATGTTAGTTCTTGGACTTCCTAAATTTTGTGATACCATCTTTGTTGTGAAAAAAATTATATGAAAAAAAAAAAATGAAAAAGAAAATATCCAACCTGTGTGGGATTCGAACACACGATCTTTGGATTGCAAGGCAAAGGTTTATGGAGATAACATTTCGCAAGATTTCTATTTAAGTACAAGCGACAAAAATTACGAGAATATTTTTTTTTATATTAAATAATTAATAACTTTTTTATTTACTGATCGATTTTCTTCAAAAACAATAGGGTTCTTCCTCTACCTAACACTAACTTACTTTCCAAATGTCAATACAATCGGACTTTTCTTTCTTAAGTTATCGTGCTTACAAGAAACGTGACGGACGGACGGACGGACGGACAGACGGACAGACGGACAGACGGGCAGATGGGCAGACGGACATTTTGAAAGTTGTTTAGAATTCGTTCACTAACACAATGATATGAAATTTTTTTCTCTACGAGCGATATTTACGATCTTAGAAATGTGCCGATCAAATACAATATACTCTTCGTTTTTGCGAAGAGTATAATAATCGACGGGCGTCGTTTGCTGTTAGCATATATAGTCCAGTCAACGGGGTCTCACATCTAATTTGAGTGCTAATGAATGGATTTTGATGAAACCTTGTGCAATGTGTTTGTATTGACGTTAATAAAAGAGTTGAAAAAAAGATCAGAGTAGGAAATGATCGGAAGGGGTAGAAAACACCCCTTTTATCATGGGTTCCGTAACTTGTAGAATTAGGTCAAAAATGAAAGACAAACAATAAATTTACCTTTTTTGGCCCAAAATAAGATGTTTCTACTATTGTGAATTTTTTCGAAAAATGCATATTTTTGAAGATTCCTAAAAGTGGGGGAGGGGAAATGTAAAAGTTGAAAAAAAATCGAAAAAAATTCAGGTGAGTATGTTATCGACATAAAAGACTTTTTTTTATTTGCAACTTGTCTGTAAAGTGCGTTTTCACCGAATTATTCCGGAAAAACATGAAAAACTACCCCTCTCTTTGGAATTGTAGTGCTTTAAAAACATGTAATTTAAAAATTTGAAAAATTCAGACATATGCATTGAGGCCTTTTTGTCTCTTAGAATTTTTTGTAACTTGCTAATTTTCCGAATTACAGGCAGTTCTTTCACAATAAATAATGTACTATATTCTTTGCACAAAAAATATATGAAAATTCGAAAAATGAACGTCATTTATGTATATTATTATAAAAAATATGAAACCTACATAGTTATACCATTTTTAAAAGTTCAGTATAATTTTTAAATTTATGTATTTTTTAATGTGCAAAAAATGTAGTACATTAGTTATCGTGAAAAACTGCCTGTAACTCGGAAAATTAGCAATTTCAAAAAAATTCCAAAAAAAAAATGCTTAGAAGGCCTCAATGCATACGTCTGATTTCAAATAAAGGGGTAGTTTTTTATGTTTTTCCGGAATAACTCGGTGAAAACCCACTTTACAGAAAAGTTGCAAATAAAAAAAGTCTTGTATTTCGATGATACATTTACCTGAATGTTATTTTTTCAACTTTTACATTTCGCCTCCCCCACTTTTAGGAATTTTCGACTGGCCATATCTCCGAAAATATACATTTCTCGAAAAAATTCATAACAATAAAAACATCTTATTTTGGGCCAAAAAAGGTTAATTTATTGTTTCATTTTCAATTTTGACCTAATTCTACAAGTTGCGGAACCCGTGATAAAAGGGATGTTTTCTACCCCTTCCGATTATTTTCTACTCTAATTCATTTTTTCAACTTTTTTTATTAACTTCATTACAAACACATTGCACAAGGTTTTATCAAAATCCATCCATTAGCACTCAAATTAGAGATTTTGTTCATTTTAGCACTCCGTTGACTGGACTAACAGATTAAACGTGTCATTGTATTTTAAAGAAATACTAACCTAATTTCGGGATTCGGCACTTTAATAGTTCAAATTGACAAACTGTCTACATATAACTCATGTATCATATAAAAATCCACTATGGGTAAGTTCTCTGCAGTACCTTTCACAAAATTAGGTTCCATTATAAACAAATATTAAACACACAATGTAAATGTAAACAACAAATCAATAGAGAATTGAATGATCATCAGATACGTCATCATTTACCGCCTTTTTATTTTCAAAACCAATTTTTTCTTGCATGAGATGATCAGAACTTTTTTTAATATGATATATGCAATGTATATCTAATATACCTTTTGATCATATAACAATATTTTGTAAATTTTGTTGAATGAAACGAGCCTATTTTTTAGAAAATATAAATAATAAGAAACCCTCTATTTTACATTAGAAGTAGATGAACTACCATTTTTAGATGTTTTAATTAAAAGTGTAAAATAGTGGAAACATTATACTCTTTGCCGATTTACTGAGATTTTTATACAGGGTGGACCATTTTAATTTATTATTACAAATATCTCGCCGTGTAAGGAACCAATTAAGAAATGACCTCTACAAAAGTTGTTGGGTTCTAAGACGGCCATCTAATTCTGTAGTTGGGTACCGGGCTCGTGACCTTGGTTAGGCCCTGTGATACCCAACTTTGTTTTTTTTTGCAGAATCTAATTCTACGGAAAAAATACGTTCAATTATGATTTTCAAAATTTTCAAAATTTTTTCCAGTGGGCCCAATACCAACAACTGAAATCACAAGAACCCAATTATCTCGCCGGTTAAGCTAACAATTGAAAGTTGACTTAAATAGAAGTTGCAGGATTCGAATGGGGTCATCTAATGCTATGGTTCGGTACCCGGTCCGGGCCCTTGATACGGCCCTGGGGCCCCCAACTTTTCTTTTAATGGAAATACCAAGTTTTTATTGCAGATTTGCATTCTACGGAAAAAATACGTTTAAATATGATTTTCAAAAAAATTTTCCAGTGGGCCCAATTTGTAAAGCCCATTGGAAAAATTTCATTTTTGAAAATCATATTTACGTATTTTTTTCCGTAGAATGCAAATCTGCAATAAATAATTGATATTTCCGTTAAAAAAAAGTTGGGGGCTCCAGAGCTGTATCAAGGGCCCAGACCGGATACTGAACCATAGCATTAGATGACCCCCATCGAATCCTACAACTTTTAGTTGTCATTTTTCAATTGTTAGCTTAACCGGCGAGATAATTGGGTTCTTGTAATTTCAATTGTTGGTATTGGGCCCGAGTAAGGCCCACTGGAAAAAAATTTTGAAAATCATATTTGAACGTATTCTTTTCCGTGGAATTATATTCTGCAATAAAAAACAAAGTTCGGTATCACAAAGTATCACAGGGCCTCACCAAGGTCACGAACCCGATGCCCTACAGAATCAGATGGCCCCCACAAAACCCAACAACTTTTGTAGAGGTCATTTCTTAATTGGTAGCTTACACGATGAGATATTTGCAATACTAGATTAAAATGGTCCACCCTGTGTAATTGTTATACATTCTATTGGTTACTCTTCGTAGTTTTCTTGTAAATAATGTTAGTTTTTGGACATTCTAAATTTTGTGATACCAACTTCGTTGTGAAAAAAAAAATTAAAAAAAACGCTGTCAGGGATTCGAACACAAGACCTTTGGACTGCCAGACACAGCTTTAGCCATTGGACCATCACACATCACTATAATAATTAAATGTCTGTAGTATATATCATTCGAGTATTATATTTCAAAGAATTAGATATATTATTATGAAATACATACATTAGTAAAATGTGTAAACAAAAAAAAACATAGAGAATAAAATTTAGGAAGATTTCTCTATTTAAGTACAAATGACAAAAATTAAGAAAATATTTTTTTAAATTTAAATGATTAATAACTTCTTTCTCTACTGATTGATTTTTTTCAAAAACAATAGGGTTCTTCCTTTAGCTAATGCTAACTTACTTTCCAAATTTCAATACTATCGGACCTTTCTTTCTTAAGTTATCGTGCTTACAAGAAACGTGACGGACGGACCGACAGATGGACATTTTGAAAGTTGTTCAGAATTCATTCACTAACAATGGTATGAAATTTTTTTCTCTACGAGCGATATTTACTGATTTAGAAATGTGCCGATCAAATACAATATATTCTTCGTTTTTGCGAAGAGTATAATAATACAGTTGAAACAAACGTTTACAGAAACCACAGGGTTAGATTGGGTGAGCACAGGGGTTACATTAGGAAAAATGAGATTCAGAAATCGAAGATTTGCGAACACGCTTGAGAGAACGGACATAGAATAAACTGGGACTCGGCTAAAATTTTAACAAAAGAGACAGATGGCAAGAAAAGAAAAATTAAAGAACCAGCTATAAGATTATTTCCCTTCTTCTAGTGCTGTCTCCTTAACGGAGGTTAGCGGTCACCATTTCAAATTGTTCTCTATTTTCAGCAGCTCTTATCAGCTCTTCGAAGTTTAGGCCACACCAGTTGCTTATATTTCTCAACCAATACAATTTTTTCCCACTGATTGATCTCTTCCCTTCGATCTTTCCTTTGACAATTAATTGTAAGATGCAGTATTTGTCATTCCGTATGATGTCTTCTCGCATTTTACTGTATATAGCAGATCTCTTTCTTTGTTCACTCATCTTAGGACTTCCTCGTTCGTTATGTGAGCAATATATGGGATCTTTAGTATTCTACGGTATATCCACATTTCAAAGGCTTCGAGCCTATTCATTGAGCTGACGTTCAGGGTCCACGTCTCTGCCGATATGATAGGTAAATTCGGATTCTGAAAATTACCGTTCGAGAACTGTCAGGAGTTTGCGCAGTTACTTTTGATGCGGTCGGATTTGGATCTGTGCAAACTTCTGACAGTTCTCTGATAGTTCTGGGACGGTTATTTTCAGAACCCGAATTTACCTAATAGGGTCCAGATCAGACATAACATTTCGATAGTCTGCAGCGAAGTTCGAGATCTAGATGTTGGTCAGTTAGTATATTTCTCATCCGGATACAATTACCTCGAGTCTGTTCTATTCTGGCTTTGATTTCGGTTTCTGTATCTAGTTTGGTATTTATAAGATTATTGAATGAGGATAAGTGCGTGTAGAATTTTTCGTAGATGTTTGCACAACCTGGCTGCAGATCTTAAAAAAAGAATTTAATAAACTGAATATTATTTAAAATAAAGCCATCAACTAGATATATCAACAGTTTTGTGTAAGGAGTAAGTATCTATATATAATAAACATATTCTTGAAGCTGTGTGTTTAATATACACCACAAACACTTATAATACACTTCGAGAAAGGAAACAGATTTGGTTTCCGAAACGTCAGGAAAATACGTTATTTTTATATTTTTCTTCTTATTCATTATAAAAGTCACAGGCGTAGAGGTTATTTTCCAGTAAAATACTGGATAATTGTATTATTTTTTAGATTTCACGGACACTGTTTAGAAAAAAAATATATGTGTCAAAGCATCCCAATAAGAAACACAGAAAAATTATTTAAATGTATTTATGCAAATTGTCCCTAATTTCCTAGAAAAGATATGCAAGGTACCATATTTCTTAATCACAGATACTCACCTACTATGTATACTAGGGTGCCCCTTATTTTTGAAGTTTTAATTTTTGAGGAGTGCCGGGCGGAATTTTGTTCCATTATGTTTAAAAAAAATCCCCACCAATTTTTAGCTTAATGGAATATAAGTAACACGTCGCGCTCGTGGCCTAAAATTTTCAAAAATCAAAAATTAACTTTTTATCGATTTTATCTTATTTTTGCAAGTCTAAAAATTGTCTATTTTAAATCTGTGAAATAAATCTATTGACTTATTACTAAGTAATTTTATTAAAACTTCATCAGCTTTAAAAATTCGGAAATGTCTTCTTTCCTCATTGGCAATTTCTTAAGATTATTTTCTGTTTCATCTTCACTTTCATTTTCACTTCCTACATTTACTGTTTCTTCTAAAATTTTTTGTGCCAATTTTGTATTTTCAGTAATCGAGTCATCAAATAGTGCGAAGGCGACACATTCATCAGTCAAATAATACAAATGGTTCACAAATTTCCCAATAGCCACTTCAGCGATATTTTTATCAATTTCTTCTTACTGATCTAATTCTCGCAAGAATTTGATATCCATTAGTGGAGCAGACATTGCTTCTGACTCATAAATCCAGCATTTTACGTAGCATTTTACAATGAAGCATGTTGTTTGGCGAAGTGATTTTTCCTTGCCTTTCATTAAATCGAATTCTGTTCGAAATCAATTATTTTTAAGGAATATATGGCTTTTGCCATCCACCTGGCCATATGGTAAGCACCCGGATTTCTAAATTTTATTCCACCGTACCAGGCGGAACGCCTCCTACGAATATTATGATGAGATTCAATAGTTCACGATAGTCTTCTCGTGGAAACGTTTTAGAAATTGCATCATTTATACTTTCTAGAATAGTTTCAGTATGATCGCTAAAAATTTATTTGATTTCGGGGTTTACCACAGCTGGAACGAAACTTTGAACGTTGATTCTAGACCAATAATTTTTAAACCTTTTAAATAATGGAATATCTGATCCTGAAATAGTCGATTTGCTTTTTTCAAAAACTGCTGCCAAAATAAATTCGAAAACATGGTGACTGGTGACTTTCTTTCAACTTTTTGTTCTAACAGCTTTCAAGCGCCTTTAATTCTATTCTTATTTGAAGCAGTGGTGTCAAAAGTTAATGCTTGTACCTTTTCTGTTAAATCCCAATTTTCCAAAGTTTATAGCATCTGGAATATCTGGCACACCTATGTACTGTAGTACAAGTAGATCGAAGGGATCTAGAAGAAATAAAAGATCTGACAAAAAAGGGCGTCTCTTTTACTACTGACAACACTAGCCAAACAGTAAACAAATGCGCATTGCCCAAGCAACACACAGTAGTATATTTATGGTACAATATACGTATACTGGGTATATTTTTGGTATAAGTATATATATGGTATATACAATAACTATTTTTACATGTAATGTTTATCACATTCTTAAACCTTAATTGAAAATTACAACATTTATGCTGATTTTAAATAATGAAACCTACATTTTTGGTATTTAAATCAGGTTTCCAATCAATCTTAAAGCATTGTTACATGACATTTAGGGAAACGTTTAATATACGTTTTATATACGTTATATTGATATTTAAAAAAAACGCTGTATTCAATATGTAATTAATGTCACAATATAACTAATACTTCAAATATAATTTTTATACGTTTTTAATAACCTCTTTTATGCCAAATAAATTTTTGTAATTGATTTTCACAGTTTTAATTTTGTAATTTTTTCACCAGTATATCATATACCGGCAATATACGTTTATCGCGCGGACATTTTCACGTATATATAACGTATATTCAGAAAATCGCAACGATTTTTATACGTTTATTATACCAAACTGTGTTGCTTGGGTGAGGGCAAGTGGGGCAAATATTTCTTTAAATTATTTTTCACAGTGATTATTATTTGTCTAAATCTTACTAAATATAAGTGGGAATAATTATTTTAATAAATACGTAGTCACATGAATGCATACATAATCGATGCTATTTATTAATTACTTGTTTAATTTCAACTAAGAGAATTCTGTAATCGTTTTCTCCAGTCTCCTAGCTACCCGGGTTATGTCATTCGCCGGTTTTCATTGATAATTTTTTATGTCACTTTTATTCCTTCGATATACTACAAGATCACAGCTAATTAAAAGGTTATGTGGATTCTGCAATAGAAAAGCATTGCGAATATACTTGCGCATAGATTCTCATTACGTTAGACGCCAAGCGCGACGGGTTAACAGTGTTCGATCGAGCTAAAATTTGGTAGGACCTATCTTTACATCCATTGGAATAAAATTATGCCCGGCACTCCCCAAAATGTGAGAAAAAATTTCTGGTCATATAATAATAAGGGGCACCCTAATGTATACTGGCCAAATTTTATTACAATCGATGCAGTAGTGTGTATATTTTGGGTAAAATAAACTACATTTAACCTTTAAAAGCAAATTTACTTGAATTTTTGTGTTATTCTGATCCGAACTATATGTACCAAAATATTGTACTATATTCTTGATATATAGGCTCTGTATAAAGTTTATGAAATTAATAGGTGGCATAATCTCTACATGTAACACTAGCGCCTCCGCCATAAATTAAAAAATATATTTTCTATTGGCACATCGAAACGCCATTAATTCAAAAGGTAGATATGTAAATGGGAATATTTTAGTAGATATATTTATTTATGGGAATAGCATCATTACCTGATTTTACCTTACTTAATAGAATACAGTTTATTTATGTTCGGACATTCTAACCCAGTTCGAGTAGTAAAGGGTTGAAAATTAGCATATACTTAAATGTAATAAACTTTGAGCAAAGCAAAAATTCTAAACTCGACAAACATTGCCTGCGTTGACAAATAATGTTAGAAACCATATACATGGTATCCCCGGATGGGGTTACCTATACTACAAGTGAACCTAAATTTAATTTTTTTTGACGCAAAGTTACTCTTATAAAAAATTTTCCTTTAAAAAAAATTGAATTTATATTAAGTCAATTTTATTTATTGTTTACAAGGCGCTAAATAAATTCAAAAATACGAATTCTACTTAAGAGGAGACAACGCCAATTACAAAGTTTTATCGGTAAAGCTAAAGCTGAAGTGGGGCGAAGGGTAGGCAGTGTGGCTATTATAGGGCATCTGCACGTGACGTCAGAGGTAACCTCAAAAATATGTGTTTCTTCAGATTTAAGAGTATTACGCAGCTATTATTAAAATTTCTGCCTGATTCCCGTATTTTCAACTGAAATTATTTCAGTGTAATGTTTATGAAGTTCTAAATACTTTATCCTAATAAAATAGGACTCTTTTTGTAGGTTGGAAATCTACCCTGTAATTAGCAGTCTATTTTTATTAATCAACAATATTGAAAAGTTATTTAGGTGAATTTTTAAATATTTGCTTGGAGCCAGTATGTGTGCTAAAAATGCGTATACAAACATTAAGGATAGGATTTTGCAGAGTGAGAGGGAAATATGCGTTTATTTCCATTGTATTGTAAATATTAAAAAATCATAAATGGTACAATCTTTAAAATAGTTGCAGGTATTGCCTATTGCTCTAAGGAATACAACCATATACAGTGTTTATCAAAAATATTGTATATTATAGTTATAGGCCATACTTTAATAATGAAACTATTTCGTTGAAACACTACAATATTCAAGTACAGCAGAAATTTACAATAAAAGAAATGTATATATAGTTGTATTCGTTAGAATAGTAGCAAGTATCTAAAATGGTTTTAAAGATTATAATATGTTTGGTTTTTTAAATATTTATAATAAATCAAAAATAAACGCATATTTCCCTCTCACTCTGCAAAATCCTATCCTTAAAAATGAGAATAAACTTGAAAAACTTAAAATTTAAGGTTGTATTGGTTACATGACGCAGATGCCCTATTGTAGTGCTGTAGGTGGCACCATCTATTAAAAAGCACTGTACTAAAATTTTGACTAACGTTATTAAACTGAAAAAAATAATCTTGTATGTAAATGCATTCTACATTTCTATTAAAGAACATTTTTAGCTAAAATTTGTTTATTACGAAGATTTCTCTTCACATTGGCTCATTGCCACCTGCTCCCCTCTGATTTGATCGCCTTGCTTCCTCTTAAGAGTAATCTATCTTTATTTTTCATTTTTAATAAATATTTCATTTAAAAAGTTGCTTACAATTACTTTTTTAGTCATATTTCAAAAAATTTTTAATTTTTTTGTAAGCAAAACAAATGTTTAAATAAAAAATATTTTAATGTCCTACAAGTCTGTTATTTTACAATAACCACCCTATTTTAGATAGATTAAATGAAAAATAACGCCCTAGGGCGTTATAAATATCTATAACGCCCTAGGGCATTATAAAATTATAATACAACCCAAATCAAGCAAATTATGATTATGCGTTATTGACAAACAAAATGTGTTGCTATGCAACAAACAATTTTGATTTTTACTCTCTTTTAAATCAAATCGTTCTGAACATAATAGATGTTCAATTAATAAATCGTAAATGTCAAAAAAAAATCGAGTTAAATAACAGACTTGCAGGACATTAAACGTTGAAGGCACCACGGGTGTTATAGGATAATGACGCCCTCGGTCGACGTACATTCCCTCGGGCCAGAGGCCCTCGGGATTGTACACTGCCGACCTCGGTGCGTTATCATCCTTATAACACCCTTGGTACCTTAATAACTATAATGAACTAAGTGTTTCAATTAACTAAGTTCTTATTCAAAACGAAAACCACCAACGCTCATTCGCTTTTGTAATCACCTCTTAAATTCATCGTAAATAGAACGAATAATCTTTTGTTAATTTCTGCGATAGCTTCATTAACACAGGTCAACAAAATGTTCTGCTCCAAGGACTAAGCCTATGATGCCTTAAGTAGTTTTGTGTGCTGAAACCGAATTTTGAATTTAAAAAATTTTCTACCGCGTAGATTTTGAGTAAATGTCAAAAATTGTCAAAAAACCGTATTTTGACGATAAAAACCGGGTTTTACTCGAAATCTACGCAGTAGAAAATTTTTTAAATTAAAAATTCGGATTCAGCATACAAAAATACTTAAGGCGTGATAGGTTTAGGCCTTGGAACAGATTTTTTTTTTTTTTTTAGACCTGTGTAATTATTCTTTTTTTTATTTCAACATCATGGGCTAGATGATTTTATAAACTATTCTTTTAAAAATCCCCTAGAAAGTAATCGCATGCCGTTAGATCAGTGAACTGAGCCGGGTAGTGAATGAGGCCCCCATACAACCCAGAATGGGTTAAAACTCTACTTGTTCTAAACATTTGAAAAGTATGTATGTTTTTAGGTTTTTTGGTGCGCTAAAACCGAATATGACGATAACAAATGATTTTAACCACCCAGAAAACCCCGTCTTTTAGACTTAGAAGGTCGCTGAAAGCAAGAAAGTTCGTTATCATAGAAGAAAATTCATTTAAATTTATCGCCCGGGGGGTTGTAAGGGGGTGACCGAGTGGTTATAATCATTTTTAATCGTTATATTCGGTTTCAGCACACCAAAAAACTAAAAATATAAATTCTTTTTATGTGTTTAGAACAAGTAGAGCTGGGAGTTGTAAGTGGATGCTAGAGGATGACCGGGTGGTTAAAATCATTTTTTATCGTCATATTCGATTTCAGCGCACCAAGAAACCTGTAATTAAACATACTTTTAAAATGTTTAGAAAAGTGGAATTTCAACCCCTCCTGGGACTGGTAGGGGGTGCTAGGGGATGACTGGGTGGTTCAAATAAGTTTTTATCGTCATATTTGGTTTCAGCGGTTGGAACGAGTGGAATTTCAATCCCCAGGGGGGTTGTAAGGGGGTTCTAAGGGAAAATTGGATAATAGGGTCATTTAGTGATATGGCAGTTTCCTACTTTTTCTTCCTCATTTTAAAGTATAACAAACCAACAGCCTCAGAAAAAAATTTCAGCTCAATTGAATCAATAGCCACAGAGATATTCGCATTTGAATAGAAAGACGCTCGGCAGGCAACAGTCCGTAGAGTGACGTCACTTGGCGTGCGCCGATACCTATATTAGAGCAGCGATTTTGTAAGTCTATCGTGTCGTTTTTTTTTTGGCGTAGAACCAGGTCAAACATGTTAGGTTCCTTTGAGTATGTCACCGGGCATATGAAATCATATTTTACATTTTTTTTGTGGTCTCGAACTTTTTAAATCAATAAAAAGTGAAAAAAATGTATTTTTAAATAAAATTGTTTTTTTTTTGTTTCCACCGCCATATCTTTAAAACTATTAAAGGTACCGAAATTTGTTTTGTGTCAAATTAAAGCACACACTGTAGAGCTTTTACCAACATAAACGGTTTGGGCACGATTCGCACTTTCATTTCTCTAAAAATCAGATAAACTAAAAATATATATTTTATGTATTGAAATCTTCACCAATCGATAAACTTTTTTATTTTTGAAAATATTTACATACATGCAGCGAAGAAAATAAAGCCTAATAATCACAAAAGTTTTTGAAACAATATATTTTTTCCTAAAATGTACCGTGTGGCAACAGCGATTTTTTTTATCAGCGCTAAATGCGACATTGGCGCGCAATTAATACACCTCGCATGCAGGGTTGGTCAGATTAGTCGCGTAGAAGTGGCGGTTGTCGAAAATCATTAAGTATTCATTGTTCGGATAAAAATTGTGACAATCGAAAATGTGCTTGTTTTAAGGAAGGCCTAAAATGTTGCAACGAGTGCAAATGTCGTTCCTGTAACAACATTATTAAAGATTTCGAGGCAGATATGAACGAGAGAACTAGAATGCTATTAATGCAGGGCCTACATAAACTACATACTACATATTTATCTATCCAAATAGAAAATTTATTTCAACAATAAAACTCATTTTATGCGTACGTTTTTACTTTCATTCATTTAAAAGTGTCTAATAAACTTACTAATTAGGTGGGTAGTTAGTAGCACTGATTGATATTTATAGATTAGGTATTTATCTTTTTATTATTAAAAGGATTATTATATTTATTGTACAATTTCTTAATATTAACAACATATGATCAATACTACTGTACAATATATGAAATATTGAACAATAATATTGATCCCCTAGATGCTTTTGATCGTTGCAGTCGGCAGGCTTGCTACAACCGAGCGCGCAAGAATATGACTTTGGCCCGTTAAATCGCTGACTCAATATTATGAATAGAGTTGGGTAGTAACTCGTATGATTCGTATCATTGAATCGAATCCTGGCAGTGATTCGAATGGTACAAATCCCACAAAAGCAAAAGATTCGCATATTTCCTATCGATGTTGTAACCGTATCCGTTTGTACAATCAAGACAGTTCGGATTCTTGAAAGAATATTTCAGTACGAATTTTTTCTTGATACGGATTCGTTTGGTACGAATCCTTAAAAAGAGTCGAATCGCCCAACTCTAATTATGAACGGAACATGAAAAATTTTTATCCTAAAAACTTTTTTCAACTATTGGCTTCAATTTGTACGCAGCATGTATATACAAATTTTCATAAATAAATTTTTTTCTCGATTGTCTAAAATTACGCTACTGAAAATAACAGGTTTGAGATTCCTATTATTTTTCCAACTTAAAAAAAAAGTAAATCGGGTTCACGTGGGCCGTTGTTCGAAGCGCTATTGTGTCTACTTTAATCTAAAAAAAAAAATAGCTTGATAGCACAAATATTTTCAGAGATATAGCGGTGGAGACGCTAAAAAACATATTTCATTAAAAATCTATTTTTTTGAGTTTTTCCGAAATAAAAAAGTTCTCGACCACCAAAAAATGTCGTAAAAAATGATTTCGTGTACACGATTATCTTACTAAAGAATCCCACTAAGTCTGGTTTGGTTCTACGCCGGTTTTTCTCGAAAACTAAGCGACTTTAACTTCCAGATTTTACTCTATTAACTTGCATTCACAGCCGTGTTCACTGGGCGGTTCAGCCATCTGACGTCACAACTCGACTACATGGTTATCCCGAACGTTTTTAAGTGCGCCGACTTTAATAATTTTTTTATACATGAAGGCGGTGTCAGTAAATTCTAATTTTTGGCATACTTACTATACTCACCAAGCTCTTTCAGAATATGTAATAATAAAAAATTGTTAAATGAGCCTATTAAAACCTTTTTTTATTGTCATATTCAGTTTCAGCGTCCCAAAATACATGGGGGCAGGGTGGTCTACCCTCTGGGTTTCGACTTTTTTTTCTTTTGACCTTTAAACTTCACCGTTCGACGCTATACTTCTATCTTTAATAATAAAAAAGTTTTTCGCTTAGTATACTTATCGTATTTTTGCGCGACATATGTACTAATTTATACATTTTTTACTTCCACATCCAGTGGAAGTATAGTAGTAACGACAAAAAAATTTTTAAAAATTTTTATTGTTCAAATAGGTTCAGAATATCATGAAACGTCGAGATTTCAAGTTTGAGCGAAAAAAAAATTTCTGTCTGTCGGTCTGTAACTTTTTTTGTGCGCACGTTTACTCTGGAACCGTTGGAGATATTGACTTGAAATTTGGTACACATATGTATTTTGTGTACAAGAACCAGAAACCTCAAAATATTTTTTTACTTTATCCACCCCCCTGTCACCACCCCCACCCCACTACCGATGTCGGTATCGTTTTATGGGTTTTTGGGGTAGAGGATTTCAAATATTATATTATTAAAGTTCCATAGGCAATTATTTCCAGATACAAAATTTTTTCGTTGTGTGACTTGGATAGAAAATCCAGATGTGGAAGTAGTTATTCCTTGGGCAGCGGTTTTGATAAATAAAATGTATAAATCAGTAAAGCAATTTTGCTTCACACAGTCAATAAGAAGAGTACCAGAGGAATATATTGATAACATTTGAGAACAATGTCGCTAATAGTGCACGAGATAGGTACTGAGTGAGAAATAAAAAAAAAATATGTTTTCATATTTTTCCCAACTTTGTCAAAAATATATGTTTTTTTCTCCAATTTCGCAATTTCGAATTGACAAACTCGAAATTCTTATATATCTTCAAATTTCATCCCAGCGAGGGCTAAATTCCCTGCTGTAGGTAGTTTTATTGTCAGTGGCTATAGAAACTAATAAATTCTATTAGTTTTTACATACCTAATTAGGGTTTAATTTCATTTTAACATTACAAGAAGTACCTAGTAATAAGTTGTCATCTATATATTGCAGGTAAAAACCAAACGAGGGTATTGCGAAAAGCCTCTGAATAATAATGATTTTGTTATTGGCCCATGGCAACCCAAAGATCCATTATAAAAGCAAAATTTGTTGACCCGGACATTTATTAGTCTTTTAGAAAATGTTCATGCGGTTAACGGTTGATTACTAATCTTTTTTGTTCGTCTTTAAATAAACGGTTTTTTTTATTATTTCCCTTTCGTGTCAAACAATTTAAAATGTGGTGTGGTGCGAGTAATAAAAAACAACAATCAAGTCAATGGCAGGTATGTAACCAAGTAAAGGGACTGTTTATGTTTTTTCGTCAATATTTTCAAAACTAAGCGAGATACGGTAAATAACTCTAATTTTCATGAATTGAGAGAATGGGGTATTTTCCTATTTTTTTTTTTTTTTATTGAATAATATCATAGAATATGTACAAACAAGCCTTCCAATACAGATTTATCAATTTTTTGAGAAAACAGAAGTTAAAATTAATGGAGCAACAGGTGTTTTAAATTGGTGACGTAGGTACTTTGGCCGATGACGTAGCTGGACTGTTTGGATTTGTTGATAGAATGGTTTTATACAAAACAGTGTGGTGTTGCCAAGTTGAAATTCCTTTTCTTGTTCTAGCAAAGATAATTGAAGAAAACAGGAGTATAAAGCTTATTTATTAAATCAATTTTTATATATTTATCCACTTCTTGACAACAATGTCAACGGCTAGTCAGATGTGTTCTAACATCGCCGTCGTATTTAATTAAAGAATTTCAGTTTCTTTCATCGAGGTATGCTGTAATTTACAAGTAGTAGAGAATGCCATTTAAAAGGTATTTTATAAAAGTTGTGGAAACACAAACATAAGTTCTTCGGAAAAAAAAATTTGTAACTGTTTCGAAAAAATTGATATTCGAAGAACTTGGTGGCAAACAACAAATAAATCTAACCAATATATCTCTTTCACTTGTATTGTGACAAGAAATATTAGCTGGCGGCACGCAAGAAATGTTGCCACATAATCCTCGCCGATAACTTCTACATAATAACAAATATAAATACCTTTTAATTCCTTCTAAATACATGTGTATAATATTTATTGATATTCAAGATATTGAGAAAAATAGAAGTGTCATAGGTAAAATAATTTAAATACACAATTTGGCATTCATATAAGTTAGTTACAGTTTGAGCGAAAGCTGTCTATGATTGGTTAAATTATTTCCCGCCAAATAAAATCATTTGAAATCTGTGTCTAGACGGGCGTATTCTTATTTCTTATTTTTATTTAAGAAATTATTGGTTTGGTTTGGTAATTGCAGTAATTGTTAAAATAATAACTTTACTTGATCACCAAAACTGAATTTTAAAAAAATGGAAAATACCCCATTACAAGCGAATCATAATAAGTGGCTTTTACCTTTACTCCGAATAAAACATGTTATTTTTTCTTCAAACGTCAATTAGCTATAAACAAAAATAAAGATAAAAAATCTCGAATTTCACCACTAAAGACGCATTGTGTTAATATCGCATGGCCGGCGTATTAAATAAAATACGCGTTGCTATGGACATTACTTTTTCTGCCGCTCACAGCGTCAGAAAAAGTACTTTTATGTACTCTTATTTGGATATACTAATTAATGAACTGCTTTTGAACAATTAATAAAAAACAAATAGCGTGAGTTATAATGACTGAGTTATTATAAATCACTAGGTATAGAGCCAATCACCTTTATCTTCACGCCTAGCCCGTCTAATCGACGTAAGGCCTAGCGCGCACTACGATTCGATTTTTTACAGCACGATTTTAAAATCGTGCTTTAAAAAATTGTAAGTTGTTTTGTACGCGCACTATGATTAATAAATCGCGAAAAAATTAATTTCAACATGGATGTCACAGCGATTGCTTGTGTGTATTTACTGTTGCGATTGTTGCGAAGAAAGAAAAAGAAGAGTTGTCGATACTAGATTTACCCTTTAACATCATAAAGATTCATTAAAGGGCACTTTCTATCAGAAATTCAATGAACTTCGTCTGTATCCCGAAAAATTCTGGGGCTACTACAGAATGAAAGTTGCAACCTTTGATAGATTACTAAGAATTGTAGTACCTCAGCTATGTTATCAAAATACTACGTGGAGAAACGCAATATCAGCCGATACTATTGACCACTCGTGGCTCGTGCAGACGATTTTTTTATCGTTGTGTGCGAGTCTTCACAAACAATCATGCGTTGCAAATGAGTAGCGATAATCGCGTCGCAAGCAAAATGCAACAAATCACAATTTTAAAATGCTGCGATTATTTTCTCATATGTGCGCGTGGTGCAGTATATTTGTCTATGTATCACATTTTTGCGATAAAATAATCGCGCTGTGAAAAACCGTAGTGCGCGCTAGGCCTAACGTGCAACACGAAGGAGGCTCTGCCCGAGAGAAATTCTTTTCCGATACGGTGAAATAGAACGGACCATTATTATTGAGGGGAGGAAGGTGATTTATCATTTTGAATAGTTCCGACGTTTTCAAATCAAGTTAAATAATATTTGTGCCAAAAATGATGAATTCGGTTAGTGAAGATGAACTAATATGTACACCACCAGAATAAGACAAGTCGCTAATGATACAATAGATAATTTATCACCCGAAAAATCTCAGAACAAACATAAAAGTGTGTACAAAAATTAAATTTTACAGTTAATATTATTAATAAACAAACTGAGTAATATAAACAAAATTTTATCAATTTAATATTTATTGTTATAATCGTAGATAAAGTATAGTATTCAACTTGCGGCAATGGCAATAACTCACTTGATGAATCACTGCACTCGCCTGCGGCTCGTGCTGTAAACTTCATCGGCGTGAGTTATTACCTACATTACCGCTCGTTGAATAATATACTATTACCTCCGTTGTTAATGGTAACGCACAACCGTTTAAAAAGTCAAACTTGAATATCATGAACTGAGTTAAGAAATGTCATATTTTTCTGACGTTTGAAGAAAATAGTTGTTTTCATACCAAGGCTGCGAAATTTTTTTTTACATACCGAGAGAGGCAAGATAATCTCGAGGCCATGTTATAAACATTATTTTTTGTGCGCAAAAATCCGAAAAGAAAACAGGCGCCAGCTGGGGCCCTTGGTCTCCAGGGGCCTCAGGACGCCGGCTGAGGGGGCCTTGATCTCCCGGGACCCCGGAGCACTGCCCCGGTTTGCCCTGCCATAGTTATGCCTCTGTCAACAACACCGCCTAGATAGGCGGTACGGTACGTCTTTCACTATTCTGATTGCGACAACTATAATTCGTCAAGTGAATATTTTCCGTCCTTTAATCCGTACAAAAACAAGAAAATACTTCTGATTTTTAAATATTATCAGCACTGGAATCATTGTTTTGGAATGGTCTTACGTATTCTCCTTTAGAACATTTCAAGGTTTCGTGTATTTAATAGCTTCGATGAACAGCAATTACAGATGAGCCTTCTTTTACTGTAGGTGTTTGTTATGACCAATATTTTTGGTACAGTTTTTTATTTATTTCAGTAACATCTGCTCCAGGCACAATTTGGTCCCCAAAAATCATCTATTCACAAATAAAGTATAAGTCAGATCTCTCGTGATTTTCCGCCATATATTTATAAGATAAAACTAATAATTTCTATAGGTAGAAGGAACAGCGCGTTTATTACATTCAACATACCATTTATCATTTCACACTGTCTGGCAGGCCTTAAAAAACTCGAAAATGAGATGACCCAAGTAGCACAATTAATTCCTCAAGATATCCCGAGGATAAAAATTTAGGAATTAGTAAATATCTTCTAGAGGTCTGTAAGAGTTCCCTAAGATAGGCCAATGTCAGCATATCAGTATTAAATAGTACTTCCCATGGTAATCGAAAAAGGCTATTAGTATAAAATCTTGTGAGCAGCCTTTTGCATACCTATAGAATTCCCATAGTAATCTTTAGGATATCTTATCGCTTGCCAATATAAATGGTCCCGAGGATATAGGATTTCTGTTAGATGTACCGCATCGATCCTGCAAACAGATTTAATTCCTGTAGTAATCTTTCGGGTATTTTATCGCTTACCAATATAAACAGTACTGAAAACATCTTTATAGGATTTCTATTAGATGTACCAACACACACTTCTTATAGAATTGCCAGCCAGCGGCAGCTGGTGAAATGTTGGTTAATCAAAATCTCAGTATGAGACATCAGGCCCAAACCAAAGCAAAGATTAGAGATCGTTATAAGATTCATCCAAATAAATCGATGATCCCTGAGAGAACGTCAGTTCAAGTGGCAGTCGACGAGTGCAGACCTCCAGTGTGCAGTTGAAGACAGTGCGAAGCGAACTAGCGAAGTGGAAGCCCCACAGAGAGTGCAAGTGGAGAAATATCAGTCGTCTTTATCAAGACGCTGGTATAAAAAGATAAATAAAGTCCCCGCCTGGGGACACTGTGTATTAACCTTTCCCATTCCCTATCCTTACTTCTCTTTTAGGCAAAAGAACGCGAGTGACGGCATGGCAAAGCACAATATGTCAGAGATGGATATAGATATGGAGCTATCCCTAGCATCCTCCAGGGCTTCATCCAGAGCATCCTCATCAGGAAGGATGTCGGCGAAGTCACGATGTAAATTATTAGAAGAAGAGAACCGACAACTGCGGGAGGAAATATCGCAGTTAAAAGACTCAATTAGGAGTACAAGAGAGCAGAACGCTAAACAACACAAAGAAATGATGGAAGCCATGAGGGCACTACACAATTCCAGGAAACCAACAACGGGTAACGAAAACCCCCTGGAAACCCCCCCGGAACAACGGCAGAAAGAAACCACAAAAAGGAAAAATATTCAGGACAACGGGGAAACAAACCCCCCTACTAAGACATCCAAGCAGCAGTCACCCCCAGACAAACCCTCCACAAGCCAGGACAAGACAAGCCAAAAGAACACAGACACAGAGACCCCCAAACCCCCCAGGATGCCCCCAGTTGTCCTGCGCAGCCACGAGTCATGGTCAACGTTAACCCGAAAATTACAACAAGCCCGGGTAGACATCAAGAAAGCCAAGGCTGTGAGAGATGGTATCGCCATAGAGCCCTCTACACCCGATGACCACCGCAGACTAACCCGGCTATTCAAAGACGAGAAACAAGAATTCCACACATACGCCCTGCCAGAAGAGAGGCTTCTCAGGGTAGTAATACGTGGGATACCGACCAGTGTAACCAGTGAGGAAGTCAAGACAGACCTTGAAATGCAGGGGCACACACCAGTCTCTGTACAAAGGATGTCATCTAGGAGGACGAGACAGGAAATTCCGATGATGCTGGTGCAGGTTCCCCCAAATCAGGAAGACATCCTAAAAGTGACCCGATGCTGCTACCTGGTAGTGAAAGTAGAGAAACAGAGAGCCAAACAGACGATCACCCAGTGTCACAGATGCCAGACTTTCGGCCATGCACAAGGACGGTGTATGGCCACTCCCAAATGTGTAAAATGCGGCGAGACCCACCACACTACCACCTGCCAGAAGCCAAAGGACACTCCAGCCAAATGTGCAAATTGCCAGGGAGCGCACCCCGCAAGTTACAGAGGATGCCCCCGATGCCCCAAAAGGAAAGCCAGCCCACAGACCCCAGCCCCCCGGAAGACACCAGCCCACAAGTCAAACACCACCAGGACAACCCCCGGGCTAAGCTACGCCAGAGCAGCCCAGGGTGCAGCGGGGACAACCACCAACCCTGCCCAACCACCACAGGCCCCCCCAGAGGCTGGACAACTCGCTGCTGTACTGGCTCAAATGCAGCAGATGTGTACCATGATGGGGGCCCTGTTCGCAAACCTGCCCCACCTCACCCCCCAGTGACGCCACCCGGACCACCCCGTCGACGGAGAAGCCACCCGAAGAGACATGACGATACCAAACACCCCACCCACGACCCGGCGGGTACCGGACAACATACCGTCCAGTACCTGTAGTCCCCCTGGCTCCGGGCAGACCAAAAATGCTACAAACAGCATTTAGGTCTGCCCTTCCTCGAGGTACACAGCTCATCCTTCCCAACCGACGATCCGGATGACAGGATGTCATTTGGCATCCTGTGTACCGGCAGTCTCTCCTGCCAAAACTTCCAACACACCTAACAGACAGATGACTACCCCCAGGGGGGAAACAAGCTGGCGAAGAAAAGAAAACGAAGACAGAAGAACGCCAGAAGAGGCCTTAGCCAGCAAGGTCCAACGAGCCAGGACCCAGGGAGGTGGACCGAAATCGTCTGCACCGCTCACATTTGTGGGTGGGGCCGACGTAAAGTAAGTTCGCCCGCCCTGCACGAGGCCGGTCCCCGGTCTACAGCGATGTACTGGGGTAAAGGGCAATAGTCCTGCCTGGCCCCAGACATCCGAGACCGACATCTCTAGCCAAGAATATTGGCGCCCTGAGAGAATTTGAACGTTGCAGTATGTATGTATGTTATTAATGTTCTATAAATTCATGAGTATGAGATAATGCATGACTGATTATCGTCAGTGGTTTGTACGTGGCGTCACCTAGGAATAATTTCGGTAACAAACTACGTGGTAAGCAAACAAATTTTATGCATTAAAAGAATTTCTTCTTGCGTTTTCTATAGGTGTTCTATTGGCGATAATAATAATATTTCCATTTTAATACTTTATCTGATCTCTGTAATAGGTACATAGAAAATTGAGCTGTATGGTAATTCCCTTTTAGAACTTCTAGAAGATATCTACAAGTATTCTGTTAAGGATAATAATACTATTTCCCTTTTAATACTTTATGCTGTATGGTAATTCCCTTTTAGAACTACTAGTAGATGTCTGTGGGTTAACAAAAGTTGAAATTCCTATATAATGCCCAGTTTACATTTCCCCAGTGCATAAAAGTTGAGCACATATAAAGATTTCTCATTTAGATTTCTGAAGGACTTCTAGAGTACATAAATACAAGATATCCTCGCGGGCAGTAAATAGAACTTCTTAAAGATATCTTAAAGAATTCTGTGCTACTTGGGGACCCACATACGTACGAACATGCGAACGCGGACACATATGCGCAATCATGCATACATATACTCATCCCACTCTCAACTTGTTAAAAACATAGTTTTTAATGGGTGAGAGTACGTCAAATTCAACCCTCTGTATCTCTGTCAAAATTCATCTTACAGAAGTCCGTAAAAAACAATCTGATTAAGGTATTTTACTCAACTATCAGCAAAATAAAAAAAATTAAAAAATCCCGTATGATTTTAAAAAACGCATTTTTCTCCCCTTTATACTCATAATATTAATAAGGGTGAAACCTCCAAATTTTCATTGACTCCCCAGTTTTTTCTTTTTCCAATTAAGTAGTATTCTTTTTACGATTTACTTGCACTATAAGTTGCCCAATGAAGAGGTAGGTATTCCAATTGTGTTGGGAATGATTAGAGTAAATAGTAAAGATACTTATTAGAATTAATGACAGTTTTGTTTATTATACCGCCTACGTACGGCTCTGTTTTTTAGTAACTATTTAAAATAACATAAATAAAGAATTAATGGTTTATAAATCCATAACATCGTTTTTAGTAAAACATTATACCTATATTTGTCTACTTTTGTTCGATATGAAGTAAATTATACAATTTACTCTTCCCCGCTAAGCTAATTGCTGTAGTATGCTTTCAGAGTTTTTATATTTCTTATATCTCTCTAAAATGAACTGTAGACAGTGGCGTGGAGTGATTTGAAGGGCGGAATATGGGAAGCATTTTTTGAGGACGTTGTTTTTAAAATCGTTGTAAAAAACTGATAAATACTCATCAACAGAGGGAACGTGAGCCGAGCTTATCTCAGAGATATCGCCCAAACGAACCCCCCCACCCCCCTCGTACCCTATGTGTCAAAGAAAAAAATTTTTTGAGGCCTCTCTTCCATCCCCCGCAACCTCTCGAGGCGATCAGAAAGTGAAAATATCGACTGAAGGAGGTAGAGAATGGACGATCGGGCTTTGTGTCGACGATATCTAGACGATGATATTGAGTTTGACCGGTTTCAATGTACCTCCCCCGATGAGACACGGAAGGGTGGTCCTACAGGGGCGTTAGATGGATCCGCGTGTTCTCGTCCATTGGGTGGTGAGGGGAAAGGGCGATTAAATGCTCGCGTCGTTGCAAGGGCGGATCCAGAAAGGTTACTGGGGGGGGGCACAGCGGCCGTACGATCATTAATTATATCGACCATTTTCAATATTCAATAATAAATAATATTAGATTCTATTCTTCTCGGGGCCCTCTGGGGGGGGGGGGCAATTGCCCCTGGTGCCCTCCTTGATCCGCCCTTGCGTCGTTTACTCACGATGCAACTGGAACACAGTGAAATGGAAGAAATGGTTAAATAAATTAGTCGGTGGCGGCTGCTGACGGTACTGTGTTCTGTTTCGAAATTATTTTGGTTATTGTGAAACTCGAGAAATTTGAAATTGCCGTGCACGAGCACGCGCGCATACCCGGGCATATCTTTACTTATTATTTAATTTAAATAATAGCAAACGTGAGATTTTTTATATTTTTTGTTTTGTTTTAATTCTTGCAATTTTCAGTAATATTTGATAACAATTGGACAAGGGGCGTTTAGTTTACAGGGCCCCTCTGGCCCCTATGACGATACGCAATTGACTGTACATATTACATATAGATAAGTACATAGGTATATATGCGAAAGCTATTCCGTATAAACATTTGGATGTGTATAAATTTATATTTTAACTGATAAAATTCATATATGCTGAGATTTAACGGTTAATGACCACAGCAAATAAGTACACCTACCTACTTTCGTTACCTAATTGTCCTAATTGCAGTTTCATTTATTACAACGGAACGGAATTACCGTACGCTGATTATATTCAAGGATATAGATATTCTGTTATCAATATGCATTCGTATTATTAATTAAACTTTGCTTACAAGCATACACCTAGAAAATATTGTGGTTTTATACAAAAAATGTTCAATATTGAAAGTGTGCTAGGGTTTTTCTAGCGTCAACCCTCTAAAATTCTAGGTGCAATCCTGCTATTGACATTTACATTTATTTCTGTCAAAGGAAATGTCACTGGCTTCAAATATAAATGCCAGATTCAACTTTTTAGAATGTTTTAAGTGATTTATTTAACTTACGTAAGAATTAAAAAATGTTCCTCAGAGAGTACTTAAAAATGGTCTACTTAAATAGTTAATGTGTTGTGTTTAGGAATCGATTTCCGTTGGTTCATTTATTATTATTAACACCATGTCTGGTGTTTTTGGATACAGCCGAGAGGCTGTTCGGGTGAAAGTTAGGGTAAGTTATTCAAATAACAACGAAATTTTAGTTTTCTGTATTGAGTTAATTTCAGAAATGTGAAGGTACCCAACCTCCAGAGATGAGAAAGTTTAGCGTTGACCCACAAATAACATCTTTTGAAGTTTTACAAAGCATTTTAGCAAAGGCATTTGATTTAAAAGGAGATTTTACAATATGTTATCGAGTGTATGATGTTAACGGGCATGAGACGTACATGCCACTCTTGTCAGATTGGGACTTGGATGCAGCATTTTTAAAGTAAGGGTACAGTTTCTGGGCTATTCTAAATACTAGGGTCAATTTGATTCCAGGGCACATAACACATCTGTTGCTACAAATTCCGAACCTTGTTTGTGTTTACGTGTAGATTTAAAGCCATTCGAGGAATGTTCAGATGACTGGGAAATAAAACAAAATGTTCCGATTATAACGCAAATTCGTACAATTACAAGCCAGGAAGCCAAACCTTCTCCCAGATTGCATGGAATTTTTAATCAGGTATAGGTATAGAAGAATTTGAGATAAAGCTATTTATCTATGGTGATCCACAGTAAAATAAACAAGATTAGGTACAAAGGAAGAGGGTCTCTAAGGCTGGTTTTCGGCCTAATTTATTTCTTGGGGAAAAAACTTGAAAAACATTTTTTAGTATCTACTAACAATACTCGTAACAATATTTAATCGATTCCACTCCAAATGAAACTTTTCCCCTTTTTACCCCCTCCTCCCCCTCCCACCTCTTCCGAAACGACGATAACACACGTACAAAATCAAAAATATCCTTATTCAGCAACAGTCATGTTAAAATGTTTCAATGACCTGCCAAAAAATCTACTGAATGCTGAATATTCAATAGTTTAGGGGGGTTTAAGTAGGGGAGGTGAGTGCGGGAAAGTTTAGTTTGGGGTGGAATCGATTCGATATTGATAGTAAATAATAAAAAAAATGTTTTTCAGTTTTTTTTTTGTTCAAAAATGAATTAGGCCGAAAACCGGCCTTATGGACCCTCCTCCTTTACACAAAACACTTAAATTAGTAACAAGATAACTCTTACTTTAGTAGTTACCATTGCATTTTAAAAGTAGAGGAAATTGCTTAAATTATTTAGAGCTCTAGGCTCTAGATGATACAGAAATATTTACGTTACATCTACTTTAGATCATGCTACATTATAAAAAAATTCATAAATTTGAATTTACTGATTTTCACTAATAATGGGTCAAGTTTTATTTTAGTATGAGCACATATCTTGTTTCGTCTCCAACCAAGGGTTCCAGAGTTTCATAAATACTAACTGGCTGTGATCTTCAAGGGCATATTATTTGAATTCTAAAGTGATATTATTTAGAGAACTAACATACATTACGGCTTCTCGCATCGAGTATATTTGTAGACACGATACCAATGCCGGATAAAATTATGATAGATAGATAGATAGATAATTTATTCTTTTTTAAATAAAATAAAACTATTAAGTTTACTATTTTCGTTTATTAATATTGGACAGTCGCAGTTAAAATAAATTTCATTTTATCTGTTTTATTCATAGAATCAGTTGAATATTCACGATACTACTGCAATAGCAAAAACAAGTTCGTTGACTAGATAACCGGTACATGCTATCAATATCGGTCTATGAGCAGTATGTTATCTTCTCTAAGTAATTTCACTCTACTTTCCTACTGGCGCCGTGAGGGTTATTCAATAGGCAAACTAGACAATTGCCTCGGGGCCTCAATGCGCGAGGGGGCGTTTCAGCAGTTCAAAACTAACTAATTTTATCTCCTGATGGGTGACCTTTATCGCTTACCATTTATCTGCTGAAAAATAAAATATGCAAGGAAATTATTTATTTGTTATTTGATTATTTTATTTTGATGGAATTATCGAATTTATAACTGTACTGTAGCAACATTTTACAGAATTATTCATAGGATTATATTACAGCGGATTTCGCAAGCAAGAAGTCACGAAAAAGGATGTTTTGTTTTTCAATCTATTGTTATATTTAGTCCAGGGGAAAATATAAGTACTGAAATTTTTTTTATAACAAAACATTTTTTATATGATTTTATATTTTTATGCCTTCTGCCCACGAAAGGTACTTTTCGAAGACAATATAATTTTAAGTCAAATTTCTAACTTTTAATTTGAGGCTTTTTGACCTTGACAAACGCCTGCGCTGCATTTTGGAGTCCCGCAACCCCGCCTATAAATAAAAGTTCGCAAATATTTAATTTGCCTAAGAGCGCTCCAATCCTTAATCCGGCCCTGGCATAATCTGGAAAATTTTGAAGTTTTGTATTTAATTGTTGATCTATTTTAGACACTTTTTTCCTCAGCCCTCCTTTTTAGCTGAATTATAGATATGCTACTGGGGGCATGCTCGTATTTGCATGACCTCGCTTAAGAGGCTTGGCACGGCCCTGTGAGTACCATTTAAACATTTGAGAGACAGTTGAGATCCATGAATTTTTGAAACATGCCATCTATATGGTAACACAGCAGACTAAAGTGTGTTAGTTGCAAAAACATTGTCTATCGTATACTGGATTCGATTCCCAGCTCCGACCCTGGCAATGTTGGTGGGTAATGAATGTTTTTCCATATAAGTAACCCTCTTCCGGATAGCCCTGCTATGTGTGGTGTGTATTTTATGCATGTGTCTTTTTTGAAGTTGATGAAAAAATATTACAAGTATCCTTTATTACGTCAAAAAGATTTATCAAGGCAACCCGAGTTCTGTAGCTGTGTGCCTTTGCCTCTCAAACACAACTGTCAGAAACATATGTACATACTCTGTGCTAGTTGAAATTTTGCATATTTCCAACGGGATACATCTCTGGATTATACATTGGTTATATTAATTTGTAAAATCCTTGTGTGACAGACCACACGGTTAACCCTGAAACAACAGTCATGTTCTACATTTTGTGAAAGAGGCACCAAATTTGGCATAGTTCTGTAGGACATTCTAATTTGACACACAGATCATTCGTGGGCGAATTTGATGTTTGATGTGCCTTTTTCGACTAATATAAGGGAGTGCAATAAGATACAAATATTGAAGATATGATGAGATGTTGGTTAAGCCAAAACAGGGCATACTTTTGAAGATAAAGATATGATAATTCAAATTAGTAATTTATTGATTGGATTTATGAGTGATATATCATTTTTAAATAATATGGAGGTGTACAACAGTCTGATAAAGATATTTTTTCAATCCAAAGTTGTTTGTTCCAATATTCAAAAAAATGCTCTGTTCTACTAAATTTCTAATATATACCTTAAATTATTATGGTAAACTAAATAGGCCAGGCAACGAATGCTCAAAAAAGGGTGTAGAGGGAAATTTTAGGGACAGAAAATTAACTTTGGAACTTTGTTTGAACTAGTCTTGAGATGAACATATCAAAAGTCCCCACTCTTAGGTGGTGAGCGGGGGGGAGGGGGGCACTTTAAAGGTCCCGTTTTTTGGTTTTTTGCTTATATCTCGGAAACTATGCGTCGTATGGAAAAAGGTAATCTATGCAAAATTAAACATAATTAAATTTCTATACAAGAATATCTATATTCATTTTCTTCCTATGTGTTATAGTTTACGAGATATTCGCCAGCCAAAATAGATAATTAAAAAAAAAAGTGTTAGGTATCTTGAATATTTCTATCAAAGCGGTTTACTTGGTCTACTAATAGATCACAGTCACAAAACAATCTTTATTTTACAACACTCGACGTATTTACTAACGTTATATTTTGTCGAAATACAGTGTGACTTAAAATGAAGACGCCCTTATAACTTTTTTATTTTGTTTCCAATTTGAATCAAATTTTACAACCGCGCTTAAAATTTTGTACACCAGATTTCCTCTTTGACGAAGATTTCCTTCAATTTCCTCGAATTTCCTTTGGATTTCCTCCAGATTTCCTTCTCAATGTTTTAAACAGAGAAACAAATAATTTTTCTATAAAAATAATATACCTATTTTGAAAAGTAAGAAACAAAATTGCAAAAGGTCATTTTCATTACTCTGCTATTCATCTTTTCTCTAAAAACCGTATTTATTTAATGAATGAATTGCCTTTAAAACAGAACTGTTCTTTCTCAACGTCATGAAAAAATTAGTGCAAGTATACTTTAAATTAGTTTTTACCATAAGGATGGATCGTAGCTGTTTTTCTCCGAAAGCCATGTCGCACTGATTAATCAAAATAGACATATCAAACACCGAAATCGGTACATTGTTAATAAATTTGAATATCACATCTGTCATTTTAAAAAATAGGCGCCATATTCAGTCGTACGAGTCGGTTATGAGTGTTTTGTGGGTCAGATTGCTTAGAATTCTCTAAAGAACAATTGTGCTAAATTTCGCATGCTTCTTTGATAAAATGCAGATGGATTTTGCTTAACTCGGTGAACTATTAAGGTATGACTTCTTGACTTCTTTTATGCAGCAGAACGCACACTGCACACCTGTTAAAAATGGCACTAACTGAGTAGGGCATTCTCAAAAACAAATTGTCAAAAATTTAACGTCATGACAGTCTCTTAGAGTCTTTCAAAATAAATTATGTATTCTCGGGTTATATTATCCTAGGCCTTTAATCACAAATAATAACTTCCTGGCTTGTTTTGTCAACATTATATTTTGTGAAACGTGTTTGTCAGTGTGATGTACACACAGATAGTAATGTTTAACTTCTTGCCCCCCCCCCACTCTTAAAATTGATTGTACCTAGAAAGGTAACTAAACTATGTTGAAAGTAAAGCAAACAGTTTTCATAACAATATTGTGCCGATAATGTGGCTGAGCTGAAATGTGTCTTCTAACTTTTGGACTACCCTGTAAATTCTCTAGGAAAAAAAAAGTAAGTCTCTGACAAAAAGTTAACAAGGTGATGCATTAAAATTAGTAAATTGTTTATTTTTTAAACATAAAGTGTGACAATATTATTTCATTGTTTATAGTTATAACTTCATTAATATTTATCTTTTATAAAGAATTTATCGATCTGTAGCATTCTTCATTATATGTATGTATTATCTATTTGGAAGAATGTCATTATTTCTTTTTTTTTCCTGTTGAAGAATTTACTAATCCAGGTAGTAGTTTGTTTAAATAATTAGGTAAATAGAAAAGTGATTTTTGAGGTAAATAAATAGTAGATTAGATAAATATGGAAAGTTGTCAACAGTTAGCGGTCTACTGAACTAATTGTTTTTCTCCGGATTTATCTAGAACTAGTGCAGTTTTGCATTGGAAATCCAATTGATGAAAATTTACTCTCTGGTACATATTTTCAGCAGACATTCTTTTCATAAAAATTACATTGTGATTGTTAAATCTTATTGCGATCAATTGAGAACGTTATGTAAATATTTATACCTATGACATCTATCAAGATAGTGCGGCAAACATAACAGAAAATTTAAAACATTGGAAACAAAGAACATACCACATAGTTTAGATAACCCCAAATCGTAAAAACAGACTCGAAAAAGAGAGTTACACTTACACAACCCATGACAACATAATATCCAGATTAGTGGTGTTTGTTACATGACATGCCCTATCCAACAAAAAACATACCTCCAAAATTAGACAACCCCAAAATCAAAGAAGCAGAGCTAGTAGATTTGCTGCTTTTGAGGGCACCCTATTACCTTTAATCGACCATAAATAATGTCAATTTTCCTATAAAGTATACAAGCTGCTCTTGTATGTGAAATCTGAAACCTAGGTCTTTGAAAAAGATGCTTAATCATAAATTCATTACTGTTAATACTACTTGAGTAAAGGCCATGGCAGGTTAAGATAAGTGTTCGTGCCTTTGCAACATTTTTGCGTGTGGTTCCTTCCAGTGATGTATGTTTGCGAAAGATACTACCACAAAAAGTTTTGACCTCAAAACCTTCATAATATCTGGGAAAATTTTTTTTTTCGAAAATCCGAAAAAAAATTTTTTTTCTTAATCAAGTGAACAAATGTGTTTGTATTTCACATATATTTTAAATATACTCAAGACAATTTATATTTGATATATTCATGAAATCTTTCCATGAAGAAAATAAAAATTGAAGCTTGAATTTTTTGAAAAATTTATATACGTACTTACACGTTAGCGACCACCTCTATTTTTTACTAATTATGCACCATGCAATAAGCTATAACATATATTTTTTACAAAACTCTGTAGTCAAATTTGCAAAAATAATGTTAGGTGCTTACACCCCCCTTAGTAAACACCCTGTATCGTGGGTTCGGAAATTATAACACAATAATGTATTTACTTACGTACTAATTACAACAAATAAAGAAAAAGAGTATAAATTGGTTAGAAACTCGATATATTAATAAATATATAAAAGAAAACTAAACAAATTTAACAAAATAATACAAAACCATATCCAAGAATATAGAACCCACAAATATGTAACAACCTGCGAGGAAATCAATAGAAAAAAAGGGAAATCATATTGGCACGACATCAAAAAAATATCCAAATATAGAAACACACATACTAAACAAACAGACATTGAGGAGAATGGAATAAAATACGGAACTAACGATGAAAAGGCCGAAATATTCGCAAATACTTTTGAAAACATCTATAAGGAGTCACAATGCAATGAATTTGATAATAACCACTATAACGAAACCAATGAATGGTACAATAAATGACTATCCAATACTAGAAGCTAACGAACAGGAATATAAAATAGAGGAAAATGAATATTTTGATATAGTTAACCAGGGTAAAAATACAGCCCCCGGACATGACCTTGTGAAAAAAAAAACATAATTAGGAAATTGGAACGTAACACACATTTATTTATAATCAAGATATATGAATACTGCTTGAAACATCACTTCTTTCCTCACGAATGGAAGATAGGCACAATAATAACAATTCCGAAACCTAACACAGACGATTCAAAGACATGCAATTACAGACCCATCACTCTACTACCGGTTCTTGGTAAAAACCTGGAGAAAATCATTAAAATGAGGTTAGAAGATTCACTCAGGACCCACATACCAGACTACCAATTTGGTTTTACATCAAAATCCTCAACTATCCACCCGCTTACCATTTTAGTTAACAACGTAGAAACAGCTAAACTGAATGGAATGTATTCAGCCGCAATATTCTTGGACGTAAGCAAAGCTTTTGACAGCGTATGGAGAAGAGGCCTAATTTACAAACTTGCACAAATGAACTGTCCCAAATATCTCATTGCAATTTTAATAAATCTACTAAAGAACCGCAAACTAAAAGTTAAAATAGCAAATAAATACTCCTATGAATTTTCAATGGAACAAGGCCTCCCACAAGGCTCCCCCCTTTCACCTTTACTGTATAATATCTATTGTGCCGACATCTACAACTATTCTTATAATGATAAACAACACTTTGATTTTTCTGAATACATACTACAGTTTGCCGATGACAATGCTTTAATCTCACACAATAGTTCACTCAATGCTGTAATGGAGAACTTACAAAACTTAATCCAGAAAACATCAACATGGTTTAACAAATGGAAACTCAAACCCAATCCTTTAAAATCTCATCTACTCATGTTTCACCATATTCTATCTGCTTCATCCCCAACATTAACGCTATACAATCACACACTCCAACCAGAATCTTCGACCAAATATTTAGGAATATTACTAGACAATAAAATGAACTTCAATCTTCACACTACACAAGCGAAAAAAAATACAATATCAAGAGCTAAACACTTCAGCAGTTTATCATATAAAAAATAGGGCATTAACACAGACACAGCTAGCAAGATATACAAACTCATATGCAGACCCACCATTGAATATGGCCATATTCTGTTCCTAAACTGCAAAAACCAAGCTATAAAAAACTTAAAAGTTGCTGAAACACGCACGCTTAGATTGATCACAAAAATACGCCACCCTAACAACCCGATCCATAACCCTCCTAACAACCTGTTATACAACCTAACCCGCACTCAACCTATACAAGAAAGACTCAAGCAGCTATCCAAAAAATTCGCTCAACGGGAAGAAAATATAAATTTAATACAAAAGTTCTGCTTAAGGAGAAACAACAGAAGATCTCGTCATAAACACCCACAGCATACACTATGGGAAAGAATAAATGAGCTACAATAGTATTCTACAATAACCATTTTGTTTCAACTAAATTTATTATAGATATTTTAGATTTATCATTACTATAAACATGTGGAAATACTCTTCTTTTTTTATTGTTTTTTTAATAGACATATTTTGTAAATAGGCAGAAGGACCTCGGTCAATTGCCCTTTGAAATGTAAGGATTTCAATAAAGTTCTTGTATTATTATTATTATTATATAAATGAACAACAGCTGCTTGGAGTACAAGTATTGAAAATTTTTTGGAGCAGCTTACGTGTTTTTTTGAAATAACGAGATGTATTTTTCACAATACATAACATTTTCTACAAAGCTCCATCAAAACAAAAAAATTATGTGTTTAATAATAAGAATACATATTAAAAAAACATGTTATGCTAATGATATATGATAATATTAGTCGTCTTCATCACTGTCTTCATTTATAGTAACACTGATATCTTCTGCGAATAATTCAGACAGTTTTACTGATGATTTCGGAATATCGTCGAAAAACCTTGCATATGATAAATCCATCTACAAGTAACAGAAAACAAATTTATTTTTTTTTAAATTAAACATGAATTTATCATATGAATTATTCGCAAAAGATATCAGTGTTTCAATAAATGAGGACAGTGATGCAGACGACTAATATTATCATATATCATTAGCATAACATTTTTTTTATTATTCTTATTATTAAACACATATTTTATTATATATTACCATTTCGATGGAGCTTTGTAGAAAATATATGTATTGTGAAAAATACATCTCGTTATTTCAAAAAAATGCGTAGGCTGCTCCAAAAAATTTTCAATATGTGTAATCCAAGCAGTTGTTGTTCATTTATATATTTATTAATATATCGAGTTTCTACCCAATTTATAATCTTTTTCTTTATTTGTTGTAATTAGTACTTAAGTAAATACATTATTGTTTAGTGTTACCCTGGTGTTATAATTTCCGAACCCACGATACAGTGTTTACTAAGGGGGGTGTAAGCACGTAACATTATCTTTGCCAATTTGACTACGATAGAGTTTTGTAAAAATATATGTTATAGCTTATTGTATGGTGTATAATTAGTAAAAAAACAGAGGTGGTCGCTAAAGTGTAAGTACGTTTATAATTCAGAAGCATCAATTTTTGTTTTCTTCATGAAAAAATATCCTGAAAATATCATTAATAAATTGTCTTGAGTAGATTTACAATATATGTGAAATACAAACAAATTGGTTCACTTGATTAAGAAAAAAAAATTTTTTTCGGATTTTCGAAAAAAAAAATTTTCCCAGATATTATAAAAATTTTGAGGTCAAAACTTTTTGTGGCAGTATCTTACGCAAAGATACATCACTGGAAGGAACCACACGCAAAAATGTTGCAAAGGCACGGACACTTATCTTAACCTGCCATGGCCTTTCGGAATAGCACATATATTTGGCAAATAAATTTCTACCTTATCTTATTGCCATCTGTGGCAGCTGAAAGTAGAACTCATCTGCACTGCCACTGTCTACATTAAAAACGCCATTAAACATCCACACCATAGCCAGGATTTAAACTCAGCACCTCACGGTCTCAAGCCTAGCATGTGAGGATTAAGTTGGCATACTAGTTCTAATCTACTTCAACAATGTATCTATCTATATAATATTTTACTTTAATATAAATAATTTCAGAATATATATCATAACTATTACTTACTTATAGGCTCCCTACTTTGAAATGCTGGTGTTGCCCGAATGGCCTTAGGGTCACAGCCATATATTGCATGTGTAGATAGAGAGATCTATATAATATTAAAAAATTTCCTATTTGAAAATAAAATAAAGCACATTAAATATGTAATCTATGTAGAAAACAGAATTCGCCTCAACCTCTTTTTCTTCTCTCCATACTAAACTAACAAATCGATCTTTACTAGATAGTTTTGACAAGTAATGCATTTATAACCCATATTTAATGAAGGAATTCAGTCCGGGTTATTTCGATCTTCCAAGTTTGAAGATTTGCCTAAAAGTATTTAGGCATGTCATACCTAGGAAACTATGCATTAATTAACTTCTTCTGTGTTAGCTGTAAATGATTATTTATTTATTCTCCAGGTAGCGACATTGAAAAATGTGACGTCACGTGCAGAAGCCCAATTATTCGTGTTTGAAACCTCAAAAATCAGAATAAAGCTGGTTTAAAGCTTCTAAAACATATTCTGATTAATAATATGTATATTTTATTTATTAATATTATCAGATACTACATTTTATCAATATGTTTTTAGATGGGTAAAACCTTGAATATGGTTCAGAGAGCATTTAATTTTGGTGAGGATGGCAGTACCACATCATTGCAGCCTCCAAGACCTCCGTTATCAGATTCAGAGTTTCGGAGATTCCTAGATCCTGTGGGTCAAATTATCTATGCGAAGGAACTCAGATCTGTCATTTATTTTGGTGGAATAGATCCAAGCTTGAGGTAAGTTGGGTACCTACTAATGATAATAAACCTTATGACTCCTGTAGTATGGATCGAAATAAGGACTAAAACTTTGTTTTTTTTTTGTTTTATATAGAATGTTATCAGCTTCTTTATTTATTTTAGAGTTGCTTTTAATATATAGGACACAATGGAGCTGAACAATCCCCTTTTTGCGATTTTTTGCACCTTGTTCAAAAATCATGTTTTAAAATTTACTGGACTAATGACCATGTCTGAAAAGTCTTGGACAGGGGCGGACTGACAACAATTTAGCGGCACTGGATCTTACAACTCGCAGGCCACTTATTACTTTATTATTTTTATTATTGCTATTATTAATGCCTATCTATATAGGCCTACCCTAACTACTATTAGTTAGAGTAGGTTTATATTAGCACTCAAATCGTGGTTTTTAATTTTTAACATACTTTTAGAAGGCAACAGGCTTTGAACAATGGACAAATATTTAAATAATTACACAAAAATCAAAATTTCACTTACTTACATTATTTTATAAAGATAATTCTTTCCTCAACAAACTGCTTTCTTCGGAGATTTGGTCAATTATTTTGTATCACTATCTAGGTTATTTAACACATCTTTTTCTATTGCCATTAAAAAAAATGCTTCCAAGTGATTATCGCTGAGTGTACTCCTTAGTCTAGCAACCATCTTGGCCTGGACCGAGGGGAAAATCCTCCAGTACTGGCAAGAACTACCAGGATTAGTTAATTCAAAGGAGTTTATTACATATCCTCTGAAATCAAGAATTAAATAACTAAAATAGGTTACCTAAGAACTCTAGTGGGCCTATATATGGGGCACTGCAGACTACATCACCACCTACATAGACTCGGAATAGCGGATAACGCTGAATGCCGACTGTGTTTGGAGAAGGATGAAACGGCAGCACACGTTTTATGTACCTGTCCTGCTTCAGAAAGAACCAGGTTCTCATTTTTTGGCAAAGGGCAACTGCTGCCAGAGGACCTGGACAACCTCTCACCCAATAAGGTAGTTGGCTTTATCAAAAGGCTGAACCTATTGGGTGAAATATAATTAGATGTGAGCCACAATAGACCAGATGGTCGCAGTGGAGGGTCTGTTACTAGCCCACTCACATTTCAACCTAACCTAACTCCTTAGTCTGGTTTTCACAAATTTTGGAGTTGAAAAACACCTTTCACAAGCTACTTGTGTTGTGGGTAATGTCAACAAAGATTGGTATGCCAGTGCTAATAAACTATGCTTCACTATATAAGTTATATTTTATAAGCACACTGTAGCAACATACTGCGCAGTTCTTACAAGTTTTTGGAGTTTTACAGAATTTAAAATTTCTACCCTCTTCTTCAAGAGAATCTTGTTCTTGTTCTTCATCACTTTCAACTTCATAATATTGTTTATACTCATCTGTAATAGTTTTTTTTAAACTCTCCCAACTACTCGCTAAATTTATTAGCTCTTCACGTAGCCCTTCTTTTGTAGCATCTTTATTGAATATTACTAATTTCGAACTTAACGTTTGTAGTGCTTCTAAAGGCAAACGGCCATCTTCTTTAATATTAACCTATGTTCACGAATTATAGGGCGGGGGCATGGTCAAAGTACATCGAAGTTTATTCCCTATATTACAAACTATATTTGCCGAATCTGTATAAGTACTGACGAAAAAACAGCCATAAAATCGAGTTGTGATAATGAGCGCAAAAAATTGTTTGTTTAAGCAAAAACAAACAAAGAGCTTTTGTACTGCTGTTTTACCTGGGCTGGAGTTAATACATTTGTATAAGCCTTTTCCATTAAATAAATGTTGGTTACATTTTATAATTATACTCATATAATTATACTCACATATTTTCATAAATCTATATGTAGTGCGGCATCGGCAACCAAAAAGAGTACGAGTATATTTTACGTTATCTTAAACAATCTCTAATTGTATTTATCACCATTCCAGTGTAGTGTCTCACCATCAGGTGCCGGTCATCTTGCCAAGCAGCCGGCGCCAGTGGCGCACTATTGGAGAGGGCCACCGGGATTCGTCCCGGTGGGCCAGTCCGCTCCTGGTCTTGGAAACAATCTGATGCAAATCAACCAAATAAATAAACAGATGTAACAATGTTTGATTTGTGTATTTATTTACGCTAAAATTGTTGAGAAGAAGTACTTAATGGAAATACCATTTTTTTTACAATATGAATTTCTAGGAAAGTCGTATGGAAACACTTACTAAATGTATATCCAGAAGGCATGACTGGTAGAGAACGAATGGATTACATTAAGAAAAAGGCTCTAGAATACGTTGGTTTAAGAGAAACATGGAAAACTGCAATTGCTCAAGGTCCTGTCGTTGGTGAATTAGCCTACACCACTGGAATGGTTCGGAAGGATGTTTTAAGAACTGATAGGCATCATCCCTTCTATGCTGGTAGCGATGATAATCAGAATATCGCTGCTCTTTTCAATATTCTCACAACGTAAGTGATTAATGACCCTAATAATTTTTATTGTTAAAATTAGTTCAGAAATTTTTTGCTTTTTTTGGGAAAGAAAAATCCCTGTCCATTCCGAGACTGAAGATTAAGATTAATTTTTCTCACCTTGTGATCTAATTTTAGTGGCATTGTTCAACGAGAAAATTACACAATTTTAAATGGATTTATTACTAATTAGTTCATAGTGGTGCACGTGTGCCTCAACAATTTTTTTCTTATAATACCATTAGAATACTTCCAATATTTAGTTCATTATGTAAGTATTTTTATGGTACTCTTGAAGAGACCAAAAAAAAAAAAAAGGTGAAAAAAATTCTTGGCAGAGGTTTTGAGGTCTGAGGTATTTTTGAAAATAAAATGAAAAATTGGATTCCTTCCCTTACTTATCAAAAAATTAATCTAGTTCCAGATCTCGCCATAATACATACGTGTACCAAATTTCAAGTCAATACCATGAACCGTTCCATAGTAATCGTTCAAATTTAAAATCTTGATGTTTCATGGCGTACTAAGCCTATTTGAAGAAAAAAATTTCAATTTTTTTTTTGCGTTCTTGTATTTCCATGATGTGGAAGTCTTGCAAAATAGGATCATTCTGCACATCTAAATCGTGATATTCTAATGCATGTGGTGAACAGCTTATAGAGTCTAATTCATAAATACCTACAAGTATAAAGTTTTAGCTTATGCATATTCTGAATTTTAAGGTCTTTTCAAAAACTTTTGCTATAATGGGGGTATTTCCAATTTTTTTTTTTAAATTAGTTTTGGTGATATATATCAAATAATGTTATTATTTAAACAATTACTGCATAATCAATTTAAACCAAAACAATAATTTCTTAAATAAAAATGAGAAATAAGAATACGCCTCAACGGGCGAGCGTAGAGGCGACTTCAATGTGAATGTCAGTCGATATTCCGTTGAAGCAACGTCGAGCGCGGTTATTACTTGGATGGGTGACCCATCTTGGGAAATACAGCGTTCTCGTCCCACCTTCTAGCGCATGTATATCAGTGTATACGCGGAAGTTACGTAATTTCAGATGAGGATTATGTAGTGGACTACCATCCTTCGGAGGGGGATGTAAAGCAGGCGGTCCCTTGTCTATTAAATGTTAGGCAAGTAAAAGATCCCTACTCTTCTTAAGGGAAGAGGTTCGGCAAAATTTCCAGGTTGGGGGGTAGTTCGTCTCCAGGCGTCAGTGATAGGCCCTGGTAGCGGAAATAGGCCGACATTAAATAGTTAAAAAAAAAATACGCCCGTCTAGACACAGATTGCAAATGATTTTATTTGGCAGAAAATAGTTTAACCAATCATAGACAACTTTCGCTTAGGCTGTATCTATCTTATATGAATGCTAAATTGCATATTTATTTTACATTATTTTACCTCTAACACTTTTATTTTGCTCAATATCTTAAATATCAATAAGTATTATATACATGTATTTAGAAGGAATTAAAAGGTATTTACATTTGTTATTATGTAGAAGTTATCTTAAAAATGTAAACAAAACTCACGGCGAGGATTATGTGGCAACATTTCTTGGCCAGCTGTCACTTCTTGTTCTTGACCTTCTTGTCACAATACAATTGAAAGAGATATATGGTTAGATTTATTTGTTGTTTATGTGGCGTTTGATTTATTTTATATTCTATCAATAAACTATTAAGATGGAGTTAAATTTTGTGAAAGGAGATCCATCTAATTTGCCCAAAGTTGATTATGACATGATGGATTCTTTCTATAAACAAGACTTGGGTTTTTGAAGGGATGGGATCAGAAATACTGGAAGCTTGCCACCAAGTTCTTCGAATATCCATATTTTTTGGAACAGTTACAAAAAAAATTTCCGGAGCACTTATATTTGTTTCCACAACTTTTTAGAAAATACCTTTTAAATGACATCTACTATTTGTAAATTACAGCAAATACCTCGATGAAAGAAACTGAAATGCTTCAAATCAACACGACGACGACGTTAGAACACATCTGTCATTTGACTAGCCGTTGACATTGTTGTCATGTTTTGATAAATATGTTTTTAAAAATCTAATCTGCATTAAAAATTATTTAAAATATTTAATAATTCACGCATATTATTATTCTTTACATGAGAAAATTAAATTTCGTGGATAAATATATTAAAATTGATAATAGAATAAGCTTTATCTCTAGTTTTCTTAAATTATCTTTTAGTAGAAATAGAGAGGGAATTTCAACTTGGCAACACCACACTGTTTTGTATAAAACCATTCTATCAACAAATCCATACAGTCTACCTACGTCATCGGCCAAACTACCTACATCACCAATTTAAAACACCTGTTGCTTCACTTATTTTAACTTCTGTTTTCTCAAAAAATTGATAATTATTTTCGCAGAAATCTGTGTTGTTTGTACATATTCTATGATATTATTCAATAAAAAAAAAAGAAATAGGAAAATACCCCATTGGAATGAGCGGTACTTATTGAGCAAATTTGTAGGACGTTTTTTTCTGTATTGGCACAACAAGGGATACTTTAAAGACTTTTAAGAAGACAGAATGTTTAACTTTGTTAATTAACAGCTGCCTTGGTGAGGGTGTTTTCCCAGAAGCTTTTAAGATCACGAAAGTTTTACCACTTCTTAAAAAGGGTAATGCCGATGACTTGGACAACTACCGACCAGTTCCCATCATATACCAATTTTTGCAAAGGTTTTAGAAATAATTTTGAAAAACCAACTATTAAACTTTTTTGAATCCAATGACGTTCTTAATAACTGTCAATTTGGTTTTCATAGCAAGTGCTCTACTATACAAGCTGTGTTTACTGTGGTGCGGGACATTGTTGAGGGCCTTGAGCAGGGCAGGCATGTAGAGATTACACTGCTTGACTTGTCCAAGGCCTTTGACTGTGTCTCACATGAATTACTTATAGAAAAGTTGAAATTTTATGGGGTTCGTGGGAGTCCATTGGAACTACTACTCTCCTATTTATGTAACAGAGAATAGTGCGTCAGTGTAAATAATATAAATTCGGATCTTAATCCAGTTAAACATGGTGTGCTTCAGGGATCTGTCTTGGGGCCACTCCTCTTTATTATATATGTCAATGATATATTTCATTTTATGTTGCCCCATAGGTATATTGCTTACGCCGAGGACACATTGCTAACTTCCCATAGTAACCTTCAAGTTTTACATCAACAGACTTCTTTAATTTCTGATCAAGCCAAAACCTGATTCATCACTAATAAAATGAAAATGAATGAGGAAAAAACTCAGAAGCTTGCCTTTTCCACTAATAACACAGTGACAAAGAGTGACAGTGTGAAACTCCTAGGTGTCACACTGGACGATATACTAAACTGGTTTGGCAGTCACAAACTTGCCAGCACAATATTTTTGCTCCGCCAGCTAAGAAGTCATTTGGGTTTGGAAACCTTGAAAACGAGCTATTTTTCATTGTTTCATTAACACATTAGTTATGGCATCACTTTATGGGGTAATTCTTGTCATACTATAAAAATATTTTATCTACAAAAGAAAGCGATTAGAATCATTGCCAATGCAGGGTATAGAGAGATAGAGACCATTGTAGGCCTCTATTTATTTCACTGGAGATTATGCCGGTACCTTCTTTATATATTTATCTTAGTTTACTGGATATTCATAAAAACAATTATTTTGAAAGGAATTCAAATTTTCATAATTACAGCACTAGACAAGCCGATTTACTAAGGCCAGCTAGGCGTCGACTGACAAGATCGTCTAATAATTCGCCGCACTTCAAGTTATATAAATTTATTCCAAATTCATTAAAATTATTGACCTCTAGCCATTTTAAGGGCATATTGAAATAATTATTTTTAAACCACGGTTTTTGCTCTACTGACGAGTTCGTGGCGTTTTTGACAAACCCCAAAAACATTGCTGGTTTACTGGCATCCATTTGACGTGGTACGCACTTTCCTTGTTCCTTCATGTTCTTGCTCTTGTTTGTGCATCCAACAATAATGTTGTACGGCCACTTATTCTTATTTTGTATTTCGTCACGTATTTCTCTGTTTTCTTTTATTATTTTTGTTTTGTATTATTGTATATGATGCAAAACATAACATAATGTCTTGATGTTTTTATTTTTAGTTTTGTTAATGTTTGTTCACTTATGGGTTTATGCCTATATTTTATATATATTTTTTTATATTCTTTTAATTGACGTGCCATATAATATATGTATTGTATTTTAATTGGTGAAATAAATGATATGATATGATATAATACATGAATTAAGTAATTTTGTAAGAGGAATAAAAATAATTTATTTTAACTCCACCATAAACATCTTGGAATTTTTTCTGTGTCATTCTGAAGTAACTCGATTAAAATACGTTAAAATTTTTTAGATATGCCCTAAATCACCCAAAAGTCAGCTACTGTCAAGGTATGAGTGACCTTGCATCTCCTCTTCTTGTCACGATGAACGATGAAGCTCATGCCTATATTTGCTTCTGCGCACTTATGCAAAGGCTGTGTACGAATTTCATGATAGACGGTATTGCAATGACTCAAAAATTCACTCATTTAGCAGAAGGACTGATGTATTATGATCCAGAGTTTTATAATTACTTAAAAATCCATCAGGTAAGTTTCTTTTTTAAGATAAAAAAATTTAAATAAACAAAGAACTACATTGTATCCTAAAGTGGGACTAAATGTTCGGTGCAAAAAAATTATCGCGTTTGCTAGAAGATTGCTTCAGTTTTCGATCATAATATCCTCACACAATGCTGTTCTTACTTATAGGTCTTTCTGTGTCTCATGCAATTTGTTCAATGTTAGTTTTGGGTTGTTAAATTTAGAGTATATTTATTAATTTTATAATATACCTATTTCAAATTAATACATAATATAAAATATAAAACAGTGAAGTTTGATATCGAGCACACTTCACACTTTTAGATATTTTATAAAATACTGAGCAAATAAGAAAAACTGACTTTCTTTATGGGAATGATATTAATGTGTTTTTCAATTTTAGGCTGACGATTTACTGTTTTGTTACCGCTGGTTGCTTCTAGAAATGAAACGGGAATTTGCATTCGAGGATTCCCTCCGAATGCTAGAAGTGCTGTGGAGCTCCCTTCCTGCTGACCCACCAGAAAAGGAGCTAAAATTGTTCGATACGCTCTTCCAGCCGCAACCCATATCAACGCCTCCTATCAGTCCTCTGGTGAAAACGCCGCGGGAAAACCCCTACACTAAAGTGTGCGCCTTACGAAGGCAGAGCTCATCTATATCCTTGAGTAACTACAACTGTAAGAAAATTATTCAAGTTAAAAGACAGAATCACAGTTTAGATGAATCGATAAGTAAGTGTAAAAACCATATTTTAGATATTAAATTTAAACACCAAAGCCTAGATGATACCGCTTTGATCCGTAGTAGAAATAAAAGTAACGACGTAAGCCCCAAATCCCCGAAAAACAATAGCTCAATTAAAGACGACTCCTCTTCAAAGAGTTCCGAACTATTACCCCTCACACCTAACTCACCAAAGTCGCCTAAATCACCTAAGATGGAACTCCGGCCTAGATCTGTCTCCCCGCTTGAGCAAAAGTCCGATTCCGTAGTATTAAACAATAGAATAAACACACATCGATCATTAAATAAGAAAAGTTCTAGTTTGTCTTCCAGTATGACGAACCTTATTAGAAATTCAAAAAAATCAGGTCATTTTAAAGAACTTAAAGATAAGATAGCCGCAGCTAAGTTATTTTCTTCTTTAGATCGGCTGGACACCACACATTCAATTAAGGAAGAAGAAGAGAGGAAGCCCAGGGGGAAAATGGTAAAAAATCTTAATGAATTTCTAAATTTTGGTAATGTCAATAAAAACAAAATTTCCGATATGACTTTCGAGGCCGGCAACGAAAAACCAAAGATAATGCTCACCAAATCCAGTTTCGATGATTCGGAGAGCTCTAGTTTCGATCACAATTCTAGTAGTGCTGACAAAACTAGACATTACTCGTCAACGTCTAACAGCTGTGATGATACCTTTGATGAGACCAGCCCGGATGATTCCCAGGAGTATTTCCCCATGACGACTTCAGTAACACGGGAATTGCGGCTTGAGCTGGAGAATTTAGATCGTAAAGTTTTCGGTGATAAATACATAGATAGGCTTTCGGAATCACCTTCTAGCGATGGAAATAGTGAGGCGAAAACGGAAAAAGAAAACGTGGTGTCTAAAGTGGACTTAGAAGTGAATCATGTAAAAGAAATCTATGACAAAAAGAGGAGTGATGACATTTTTGTATGGGAAAATCCTTTGCATCAACCCAGTCCTAACACTGTCAACAAGAACATCCCAAGCTATACGGAAACACCCGATGAGCAAGCTGATATTGAATACGATACACCTACGATAGTTAACGAGACCTCTGCAAGGAAAACCGTCACACCTATTAAGATTATAAACCAGACCAGTAAGGAAGACATTAAAGAAATCGATAGGATAGAAAATGACAATTCGACTCCAGACATTCCCGAACCGACATCCGCTCTTCCGAAATTCCACACTATAACGATGAATGGTACTGTGCAAGCGATGACAAATTCCTGTGAGGAAGTGACTGAATCTATTAAAACCTCGTCTCTCTTGCCCCCTCCCAACGAATTCGGTGGGGGTAATCCGTTCTTGATGTTTCTGTGCATAACGTTACTTATGCAGCATAGGGATCATATCATAAGTAAAGCAATGGACTACAATGAGATGGCCATGCATTTTGACAAAATGGTGAGAAAACATAATGTAATTAGGGTTCTGAATCAGGCTAGGCAGATGTACGCGAGGTATATTAAACAACATAGTATAGCTCAGCAAAAAATCGAATCGAGAAATGAGGACTGTTAGAATAATTTTTTCTTTCGTAGTTCCGTACTGTGATATTTCTTTCTGTATTACTAAATCTATTTCTTATAGTTTTCATTTTTGATGATGAAGCGTGCCTACTTTTGTATGAACTATATTTTTTTGCTTAATTTCGTTACCAGATACAAACAAAATGGTATTTCTAAATATAAAATAAGGTTTAAATATATCCCGTAAACGGTGCTGATTTTGGTCAAATTGATATGATGAATATGATTTTAAGAAATAAAGAATAGTAAGTTCACCTAGTTCTCAATTACTTTTTGCATTTCTAATCCTTACACTATTATAAAGAACGAAATGATAATGAATTCACATCTTCATGAAGTCAAAACCATGTGTCAGTCTGTAGAGATGTGTCAGTCAGTAGATATTTTCATGCATGTTTGACAATATTTTATCTTGTAGTTTGTTTAGCTAATTCCATAACATCCAAAGTTAATAAGGTAAAATTATAAACACTCAAATAGGGCTGGATATATTGGAGGATGTAATACCAAACTAACACAATACATGTATTTCTCTACCAATTATTACAAGAATAATACTTCCACTAGATGTGGAAGTAAAAGTATATTACTAAAATCTGTTCTAGTTCGGAGTTAAACTTTTGACACCTTTTGACACACAATATTATATCCTGTAGTTTGTTTAGCAAATTCCGTAAAACCCAAAGTTAAGGTAAAATCTTAGACCATTCAAGTGTGCCGCTTCGCGCTAATGGACTGATAATTCCGTATACCTTCATATGTGCTAAAAATATTCCAACATGTAAATAATAAAGCACACAATATCTCCCGTCTCAACGATACCGGAAGATACATTTGCGCGTGCGCTTGATTTAAAATTTGAAAATGGCGGGACAGCTGCTGTTTGTACAATATCCCATCGCGGTTTCTTGAAAGAGCAGACCAGCAATTAGTGATGATGAAACTATATTGTTAATACTATGACACGGTTAACAGTTTCATCACGACTATTAATAATTATTTTACGGTTATTCAAAAAACTTAATTATACATTTGTAATCACATTAAATTAAAGATTTTAATTTACGTAACATTTTCGTCCATGCATTATTTTTTATTCGATAAATAAGAAAAAAATAAAATTTAACATTTTAACTCAAAAAAAATCTGATCAAGATTGAGTTAACCTCACTTTGGCATAAGAATAAGAATAACATTCACGACAGCTGTGATTGAAAAGAAACCCGACCAAAAAGTCGTCGTCTAGCAAGCAGAATTAAAATGTGATTTTTTTCGTCCGAATATTCGAACAAAAATCTGCCACTGGATAAAATTGAAAAAATATTTACCTGAAAATTATAAAATTTCTTGTGCAAGAATTGATAATTTGATTTTTGTTAACTTTTAAACTAATTTATTACATTTTAAAACTGTTAATTATATATAATACATTACTTACCTACCTACTCGTTTTTTGCTATAACATAATTTTTTGAACTACGGGTAAATATTTGTAACCACGATTCTCGTTTCAACAATCAACGCATCATCAACAATGAAACACACGCAAATAAAATTGCATTAAATATTTATCACATGCTATGTGAAGTAAATTTTTCATTTGTTACATACTATTCTGTACAGTGTATTTGATGCAGTTGTAGGAAAAACATAGTTGTGCAATATGTTTGAAAAAGCATTTTTCACGTAGTGTAACTTATAACACTCGCTTACGGCTAATGTCCTCATGTCACCGTGTCAAAAATGCTATTTTCAACACTTGTTGCACAATATATTATTTTATTCGGTTTCTTATAATAGGGTTTATTTTAAAAAAAATAAGTTTACACAATAAAATGTTTATTTTCATTTTATAAACATTGAAAACCATTAAAAAAACACAATATTTTAAAATAACTTTCCTTAGTTTTTACATGCCTAGGCCTAAGTAAGCTTTAAGAATGGAAATGTGTCTTTTTTTGTGGGCAAACCTTTTACATTTTTTCTTAATGGATGATGTACTTCCTTTCTTTAAAAATCGGTAGTCCCTTCGTGTTATTAGCAATGAAATCTTCCACGAGAAAATGATCGAAAATTTACCTTTCTTCCAGACCACAGAATTTAAGCCGCTAAGCTCGCCAGGTCCTTTGGAAAACTATAATACAAGTTAATTATTCACGTTGGTAAGAAAATGACAGTAATGACACATTCTTTTTCAAAGGACCGTTGGCACATATCACGCAATGATCCACCATATTATAGAGTTTTAACTCCAAAAAAACCGTGATCACGAGTATAAATAAAATACAGACAACCATGATAGATAGATAGATATTGATAAAATGATCGCCAAAACTCATCATCCTAATTCAAATAAATATTTATTTTCATTTTTAATGATAAATCTAATAAAAATTATCAATGATGCCGCGAATTATTAATTTAAATTCAATTAAAATATAAATTTCCACCCTCAGCGGAGAAAAGTCCCTAAACGTGGTAACGTGGTTAGGACTCGACCAAAGTTAGTCCAGAGATGCACGGACATTACTCGTTTCCGGCATCGTTGAGATAGCGAATCTCTTCTATCTCCTACATGTTGGAATGGTTTTAGTAAAGGTATTATCAGTCCATTAGCGCGAAGCGGCTCACTTGAATGGTCTAAGGGTAAAATTATAAACACTCAAATAGAGCTGGAGATATTGGGGGATATTACCAAACTAACACACATATATGTATTTCTCACTATCAATTACAAGAATAAAAATATATTACTAAAATCTATTCTAAATGTTTTGGAGTTAAACTTTTGTCATCTTTCATTGAACATTCATTTATATTGTGAGAAATATTGTTCAATGTTGACAGATATAACTGGTGCATACTTAAGATTTCTACTTTCACAAAGTCACATTTGAAAAGCTAAGTGGATAAAGGTGTTATGTCGCATTTTTAAAAAAAATTACTTTATGCAATTTTTGAACACCCCCGATATAGATTTAACACCCAATAAACAGTGAATTCTAAATTTGTAATATTTTATAGAAACTTTTTAATTATAAAGGCGCCATGTCATACATACAACCAGTAATTTTAGTGGATGTACACAGTTTTTGACAGAAAAATCTAGTTTCATAACAGCTTGATATTGTTCTTTAATATTAGTGTAAACAAAAGAACATAACCCAAAATTATCTGTTTTATGAGGTATTATTCAATTGAATCGAAGACAAAATAAATAAGTTTCAACTCAAAACCGTTTTGTTTAATTTACTCAAAACTTTAAAAGTGTGACATAACACCTTTATCCACTTAGGTCTTCATTTATGACTGGTTTTCTTCTGTTTTGATTATTTTAAATAGTTATCATTTCTATAATCTTCCATTATTTTTGTAAATATAACAGACCACAAAAAATAATAAAACAGTTGAAATTATCCTAATTACACCACTTCGCATATATTCAAAATTTACAAAACAAAGACAAACGAAATCAGCTGATCGTGTAACATAGCTGTGTGTCCCGTTAAATAGTTTTTCAACTATGTTTATCTAATGTTATGTTCCTTTCTGACTCTCTCAGCTTTTATAATTCTTTACTCTTTGGTAGGATTATACATTGGGGATATCAGGAGCGTGTCTCATTGAATGTGATCACATTGTTATAATAATCAGGCTACCAAAATTTTCCAACAAACACTATACCTTGGCCGGGAGAGCAATAAAAGTCAGTGCCTGCAACAGATCCTATTGGCATTTAAAGGACAAGGGCAGATAAGCTATATATTTTCGCCCACTAATTTCATAAAAATAAAAAGTTCTCCTTAAAATCATTAAACGTTACTTATTTATAGTTGAACATGTGATCTTTATGATTCTATACGTTTTACATTTAAAAAATAACAGTAAGTCGTAATAATAGCATTTCAAAGTAAGCATGTTTGCAGTTTATTTGTAATTTTTGACGTTTTTCCGAGCTTTTAACACGTTCACTGCTGATGGCATCGAAAGACGTCATCCACTTCTTTAGTGGGAGGCGCATGACATCTTTCGATGCCATCGACACATTTACGAAACATTTACAATATATATATTAGCCTCCTGAGGTAGCTACCCACATGTGAGCAGCACTCAACGTGTTAATGTATATTTCAGTTAGATGTGCTCGATGAACCAAGAAAATCTATACCTCATTTCATTGTTGAGTATTTAAGCTTTTAAATAACGGTCAATTTCTATTGGTTCATCAAGCACTTCAGTGTATAAAAAACAAAATCGTTTCTGCGGGGGTCGTAGTGGTGTCGACGTTGCGTGCGAGTTAAAACGTGTCAGCGCTCAAAACCACATATTGTCGTATGTATTGAATAATCATTGCATTCTAAATTTAACAATTGACAAATAATGATTGGCTATTACACGCTCGGATGATTACAACACTCACCTTCGGCTCGTGACGTAAACATCACCCTCGCGAGTAATAGCCATCATAGACAGGCGAAAAAAGGCCATTATCTACCCTTGTCCTTTGTAGGGAATTTAATTAAAAATAATTTATGCAAAGGCTTATCAAATCAATGTCACTTAATTACAAGTACCGCTTGACACTATTGACAGTTAAATCCATCACTATCCTTTCCCGGCTAAGGTAGAGTAGATGAACCAATGAATTTTTGGCTCCGTAGTATTTGTTTACATAAGCCACAAATACATTCAATCTTTATAACTACTAATGTCGACATGTTTGATGATTTTGTATAAACCAATGCTGCATTTATGGATTCTGTGTAAGGACTGATTTGCAATTAATAGAGAGAATTTGTGGATTTTTAGGAATGATTTTTAAAATGCTATTGAGAATATACATGTTTTTCATGCGAGGCATATCGTTAATGGTATTTATTCAAATTGACCAAAATGAGAAATTTTACTTTATTTTAACCGTTGATTTAAGTTAATTGCGCTATCGCATGTAGTGAATAATCTAAATAATTTTTGGTTTATACCTTTTTGATTATTATTTTACAAGTTTGCATTTAAACCGATAATACCTACCAAAAATAATTCAGGTAATCCACTTCACGTGCCGGGTTAAGAGGTTAATTTATTATGGCACTATCCATATACACTGTAGGGGAGCACAAAGTAGTAATTACTTGCTGATTATGTTGGCGATATGTTAAGAACTCGGTTATTCCTAATACACTGTTCCACAATTTAAATTGGCTTCATAGAAAATAATAGTCCGCTTCTAGTACGAAAGCCCAGTAAATAAACATTTTGATCTTGTACAGCTTCAGTTTCCTTGTAATTCGTAATGGTACTGCCACGATCACTCCAACAACGGACAAAAATCACAAAATTAGATTTTCTATTAATTTGTTGATCAGTGTATATTATGTCATATTAAGTTAAAAATTATTGTATTACAGAAATAATTATGGTTATTATTATATTAATAAAAAACCATTTTATATTCACTACTCAATTCTTAGTTTTACAAATATATTATTTTAAAATTAATTTGGTTGTTTTCTTTAGTAGAGTGTAGTAAAACCTTGAGATAGCTTAAGATATGTCTGAGTTGTTATTTCGTATATGACTTCATATTTATTGGTTGTGTACAAAATTATGGGAATTATAATTATCGTCAGGTAATCTGTTCAAGAATGTTGGTCCAAAATTTACACAATTTGCTTTTGTGAGTTTATCTGTGTTTTTTCATATATTATTTTTATTTTGGGTATTATGTGAATGTGTCAACAAAATAAAAACTCGACAAGAAATCTGGTTTGCAACTGATTCGCGGTAAACTTATGGAGTAGGATTCTGGATTTCTAAAGAAATAACTTGATGAGTCAATCAGCAATAATGAATTTGAGACAAGTGTGTGCACCTACAACTGCTGCTGAAAAGGAGGAGTTGGAAGCAATCTACAAAGATCTACTCCACACTATTCCAACAGGGAAATTACCATTCTTATGTGTGACTTCAACGATAAGATTGATTCTAAATTGGAAGGTGATACTTACAGCCGCCGGTAAAGGACCCCGGAACAAAACCGATGAAAATGGTGTTTCTGTGGAATCGGCTAAAACTTTGCTATATTGTAGTTCAAGTCATGCTGATCAAAAGTTCTCATCACATCGAACCTATCCTATTAAGATACAGCTTGTCAAAGTTAGGTAATTTGTGTCATTTTAGACATTGAAAACTTTTTTACTCTTAAACTATTAACTTTAGCAAAAAATTGCAAGGGCTGAAATATTTTTATTCATGTCCAATGAAGCTCAGGAATTTTTTTCAGAATTCTTTGTCAACTTTTAGGTTAAGTAAAATATATATGTCATATTTCGGCATGCTTCAGTGGGATTGGCTGAAACTTTGCTATTTTTCTAATTAAAGTCATGGTGATCAGAAATTCCTATTGCACTGAGTCGATTCTATGAGTGGTTTTCACTCCAGCAGTGCTTGAAGGTCCTAAGAACAAGGTAACGGGTAATCAATGTACATGTATGAATGGCTTCCAGCGTGTTTGTGTACGTGGGTGCGTGATTATGTGTATGTATGTACCAGTGTATACAGAGTTTTTTGGAAATATTGATAACAAACTTCTGGTGCAGATTTTACATGCAAAAATATGTCCGCAAATACCTACTGCCCTTTGAAAATGGCACCCAAAAACTGATTATTATTTTATATTTCAGAAACATTTTGATTTACAGGGACGCGACTTTATACGCATACTGACAATAATACAAGCTTATTTTTGCATTATTTTTTAGAAATATTTTTTACCACAAGTAAACAAACACGCTGAAAGCCATTCATAAACACGTACATTTCTGTGCAATAAAATCCCGTACACCTATTTTTCGCTATATTAAATCATTCTTTATTTATTTGTCAGTGTTAGTGTCATATTTTCGAAAAGCCCAAATTAACTGAACATGAAAAAATTCTAATTGTCTCTAACTAACTTAAATAAAAGTACCATTATGAGTGTGAAGAAAAGTGGGAGGAGGAAGGTATCATAAAGACAAAAGACGGTTTAGGCCGGCCGAGAAGTTCAAATCTCGCTCAAGATGAAGCGCTCCTTGGCTATTTGAGGGAAAATCCGTTTCAAACAGCAGTAGACATTGTGTCTATGACAAATTTTCCAGCATCGAGGTCAACAGCTAGCCGAAGGATAGGAAAATCGGAATAAAAAAACTGTGTAAGTGCCAAGAAGACCATATTAACAGATAAACATAAGCAAGCCTGCATTCTGTTTTGTTTAAATTATGTCTATCGCCCGTAGGAGTTTTGGAACAATGTTGTGTTTACCGATGAAAAAGTTTTTCAGTCTTATAATGACGGACATATTCGGGTGTACCGTCCTGCAAATACCAGGTTTCACGAACGCAGACACGTGCAGAACAACCATGCAGAAAACCGCTTTTTAATGTTTTGAACTTTCAGAATCTGGCCTTATCTTGGACACAATTTTTCAACGTCAATTTTTACATTTGTTATAAATCGAAATCATTAAATCATTAACATTTTTCCAAATACCTTACTTATGACATTTCACAATCATTGTCACTTTTTTATAACCTATATGTTAACAAAAAATCTAAATCCCAAAAAGACTGATTCGCATCACTTAATATTAGTAAAAACTGGATTACTTGATTTTTCAAGTGTACGGAATTTTATTGCACAGAAGTGTACATCGATTATCCACTACTTTGTTAGGACCTTCAAGCACTCCTGGAGCGAAAACCACTCAGGATCGATTCAGTGCAATAGGAATTTTTGATCAGCATGACTTTAGCTACAAAATAGCAAAGTTTCAGCCGATCCCACCGAAGCATGCTGAAATATAACATATATATATATTTTACTTAACCTAAAAGTTGATAAAAAATTATGAAAAAAATTCCTGAACTTTATTGGAATTGAACAAAAATATTTCGACCCTTGCATTTCTTTGCTAAAGATAATAGTTTAAGAGTAAAAAATTCTTGAATGTCTAAAATAATAATAATAATAATAATAATAATTGACTGACCAAATTACCTAACTTTGACAAGTTGTATCTCAAAAACTGTCCATAGGATCGGCTCAATGTGACGAGAACTTTTGATCAGCATGACTTGGAACTACAAAATAGCAGTTTCAGCCAATTCCACCGAAACACGATTTTCATCGATTTTGTTTTGGGGTCCTTTGGTATGGGAAGATTAATGCAATTTAGATCTGTCTTAACAATACCTATATGCTAGAGATTCAGCTAGCAGATTGCCTTGGTCATTCTATGTAAGTTTAGAATCCAAGTTGCTTAAACATTATACAAAAGCGAGACTGTTATCTAGATTGTTTATATTTTTGGTAGATGAAAATAATGTGAGTTTTATTTTTATTTGATTCAAGTTTATTGGCTGAAAGACTGCATCTCGGCGTCGACTGTATATGTCTGCAATCCTATTAGTTCGTTTAGATTGGGGCCTGAGACAATTTACACCTTTAAGGGCAGGTTTTAGATCAGATACACCACAGGACCCAAAACAGATCTTTGTAGTACTTCATTCAGCAGTTTACGACTATCAAGGTAGGATTCTAGTAGTTTTAAGCTGTAATTGCTGAAATTATACTTGGAAAGTTTTAACTGCATACTAGTATGGGATACACAAACGCTTTTACTAAGATCGTAAATTATTTTTTTACAATTTTGGCCTTGGATATACTCCTTTAGCCAAGAGGAGATTATCGAATTATGCATACAAATTTGAATTCAATCCTAAAAAATGCAATTTATTCATAATTTCCTCCTAATAAACAAAACAAGGATTGAGCCAGGGGACACTCAATTCACATCAAGGAGTCCGTCTTGATGACTATTAAATATGTGTATTTGAAATATGGATAAAAAGGTTTAATTAACAAAGGCCTAAAACTTCGCAAAGTCGCAAAATTCGATACTGAATAAAGTTGATTTTCAAAGCACTTCAATGTAATTTCTGTAAACTTGATTATAACTCAGTTTACCTACTCCTAAATCTAGACTGAAAATTATTTATTTTAACAGTTCATGTTTGGGGTGGCCACTTAAAACTGTTTTTCAAATTCCCTGACTAATTTTAATAACCCAAAAGACAATTTCAACTGATTTTTAAACTTTATTAATAAAAATTGCGACCAAATGTAAAAATTAACCAATGTTGCAAATGAATAAAATAATTTTGGCTGCAAGTGAGAATATAAATATTTTAAAATAAATGTGTTTTACACAATTTCCTGACTATTCTTAAAATTCTTCGATTTTAATTAGTACAAAGGACTCCGCACACCACAAGAGGGAAATCTGGAATTGGTTAAATTCGCCCAGATTTTGATATGTTGCTCTACTGGCAGAGTAGGCCAAGAGTCCCAGAAACACACCCTTCCACCTCTTCACCCTCTAAAGGGGAAAGAAGCATCCCTACAATATTTTATACTTCCTATAGTTACGAAAAATTCAGTTAAAGAATTTGATTTATATTTTGACACCCTTCCAGCTTCCTACGTTTTTCCAACTCTTACGGAGGGTGTAAATACATTTGCGGATGCGCATTTCTATATTTTTTTCGAAAAATTCTTAGTAAAAAAATAATTTAAACTAGTTCGGTTATTTATTCAGATTTTTAGTCCACATGTACTTCTACTTATTTAAAATTAGGAGTACATTATTCGTCTATAATATCAACAAGCATATCATTATTATTTATTTGCCTATGCCTCTGCGTCCAGCCTATAGTGAAGTAATGCTTGACTTGGATACTTAACTCTTTGTTGGTGTCTTGCCCAATCCAAAAACCATAGAACACCTACAATGTGTGCACATGTTCCCAGTGTTCTTGCTCCTGCTTTGCACGTGCAGTAGTATCCAAGAATCGGTCCTTCATCATCCTCCATTTTGTCTTCTTCATCATTATTCACTTTAAAAACAATCTACAGCTGATATCTTGTTGCTTGCGAATGTCTAGAATAAATTCTAATACGCAAAAATCCAGGTTCATTTCTGGTTCTATCCAGTGCAAAGATGTCGGTGCTCTCATGGTCAAGTTTATCTTGAATATAAGAAGGAGCTAATTCTGTCTGGTAAATGCCCACAGTTAACTGCTTTAAGTAGTTCAAATCAAATTAAGAAAATTCTGGAACTTTATTTTCATTCAGCAACTCCCACATAGCAAACTTTCTAGCTAAATTCTCCTGCTCTACTCTCATCTGCAAAACATTGACCTCTTCAGCACGCTGCTTAATTTCACGAGCTAAGGCAACTGTTTTTCCTTGCATTTGTATGGTGTCTATATTTATTTACGAAGGCACCAACTATAAGGTAAAACTCTCGAAGATGCAAAACATGAGCTCTAGAAATGACCCCATCAAGAAACTTATGTATGCTTAAAATGGTCATTCATCTATTTAAAGTTACAATACGTGCTTTATTTGCCTGTTCTGTTGATAATTGTCGATCCCCTTGCTCTAAAAATGGAGGCATTTTTACAACATATCTATGGTCTTGAAAAAAATGTATTGCGTCTCTGTAACCTCGATCACATAAAAAAATGTCTCCATCTTGGAACCAATTATTGATATCATTATCTTTCTCAAATTGATTTATTAACATTGATGCGTCATTATTTTTCCCATCTGCAAAATATGGTCCATGAACATCTAAAATATATCCATTTGGTGCTGCAATAAGTGCCCGGCTTTATCAAATGGCGTCCTTTATGAACTGAAAATGACTGGTGAAATGTTAGTTCCCAGACTTTCCTATATAGCTGTACGTTCCATCAACCATTGCTATAGCTTTTTTTTCATTTATGTTATCATTGTATAATTCGTTTGCGAATGGAGTGATGTGCCTTTCAATATATTCCCGACCAGTAATAGCTTGCAAACCTATATTTTCTGGGACAAACCGCATCAATAAAGATCGTCTTACTAAAGATACGGCCATACTAACTGATTGTCTACTAGAATACTTGAATATAATTTTTAAAAATTCGTCCGTAAGATTTTGTCGAAGTTTGATTAAAAATGTTAGGTGTTTTCTTTTTACCTGACGTATTCTATTTCCCTCTGGAACTGGGTCACAATAGGCCAGCAAGTTATCAAACTGATTTTTTGTTAAAGAAGTTGAAGCAATGAAATCTTCCAGTAGTACATTAGGATCAAATACATTATTTTTAAAATGGATACTTAACTCACACAATTTTTCAAAAATCCAAAGACAAAGAATTTTTCGAAGAAAATATAGAAATGCATCCGCAAAGGTATTTACACCCTTGGAAGGGTAGAAAAACGTAGGAAGGTGGAATGGTGTCAAAATATAAATCAAATTCTTTGACTGAATTTTTCGTGACTATAGAAAGTATAAAATATTGTAGGGGTATGTATCGTTTACTCCCAACGCTTTTTACACTTCTAGAGGGTGAAAAGGAAGACAAAGGATTTTTCTAATAAAATATAGAAATGCATCCCCAAAGGTATTTTTCTGAAATCGATCAGCAATGTCTACACTTTTGGCGCGATTTCAGATCGAAAAATGCACATTTCAAGTATTTTAGTCCGTAGCTATCAGAAAACAGACTGGAAAAGATTCGTTGCCACGCAGCGATCAACAAAACCATACGGGAATGTTACTTATGTATATTTTAGACAGTAAATAAATACACGCAGACAAATCAACTAACATTAAAATTGCATTTATTAGTAAGCAGTTAGATTGTAATGAAGAAATGTTTTGCATTTTTCTTTCGGTCCTGGCATACTCTGTAGTGTATGGCGATTCAAATTTATCTTAATACAATATTTGAAGCGATTTTGTCCCTTACATTTCACAGTACACTTCAGTGAAGGTGTATTAAAGTTTCAATATGCCTGCTGCCATCAATATTTTAAGAAACTGAAAATTAATATTTTTTAATCATTTTTTTGCTTCAATGGTTATCGTACCATTAAGTCCCAATGTACACTACAGTGTAAGCATCAAATGTCAAATGTCAAAACTGGGTAAAGATAAGACTTTTTAACAAAAACCAAAAATCATTAAAAAAATAAAAGAAATTGTGCAAAATTTCAGAATTTTACTTCAAATAAAAAAAATCGGGACCAAAAGGGTTAATACAAATTCCTTAATTTATAATAATATTCTCCACTTCCCTTCAATTTTTGAACGGGTAATTTTTGAGCAACCAAATTTAGGGGGTTTATTTGAGGGTAAAAATTCCTAGGCTAGGCCTAGGCCGGGAAAGTAACATTCCCGTACGGTTTCTTATGTATATTTTAGACAGTAAATAAATACATGCAGACAAACCAACTCACATTAAAATTGCATAGATTGTATTTATTTTGTATACATATGCACAATAAATGCTTTATTATTATTATTATTATTATAATGAAGAAATGTTATGCATTAATACAAATTCCTTAATTTATAATAATATTGATTGTGATTTCAGAAAAAATAGTATGTGTACTTCGGTGTGAAAGCACATTCCCGGACTTCAATGCTTGTTGGCCTCGGCTAGTGCCTCGGCCAACAATTTGCATCGTCGTCCGGGAATGTATTGCTTTCACACCTAAATACACAATATACTATTACACCCTCCATAAGGGTTGGAAAAACGTAGGAAGGGTGTCAAAATGTAAATCAAATTTTTTTACTGAATTTTTCGCAACTATCTTCAAGGTTTCAGGGAACTTACCATATCTAATGCTTATGTTAATGAGTTCAGCCATATGAAACATAAACACGCCTCATATAGTAGACAACTTCCAAATCTAAGGTCAAGGCTGTCTGGAAGGAGGTTCCATATTTCAAAAAACGCAGACATACATCCATATCCATCTGCATTGTCAGTGCCGTGGCTCGAACCCAATATGTGATCGACCAGCATACTTGTGTCACAATACGCCATAGCCGACTAAGCTACCATACCGGTATATATTTTAGCTTTGGCTAGTATCAAGAACGTTAATATGCAAGATATTCCATTGGATCAGCATTGGTTGTTGTAAGTTTACCGACATTGTTTGTAGAGACTGACAAGGTAGTTGTAAAAATCATTAGTACTTTGAGTTGGGGAGGTTGGGGAGTTTATTTTTTGTTCGGTTTTATTAAGTCCCAGATAGGTGCTCTTGATGTATCATTATGACCAGAGCTGGGCAAATATGTACTTACAAATACCTCATAAGTATTTAAGTACTAGAAAGTATTTAAATCCCGAGTATTTAAATACTTCTTGCAGCAAGTATTTATATTTATACTTGCAAATACTTTATCTGAAATATTTACTACTTAGTATTTGTAAAAATGATCCTAAAGGTATTTATAAATACTTAAACTATTTAAGTAACTAGGAAGTATTTAAATACTTCTAAAAAGTATTTAAATACTTTCAGAAATATTTGAATACCCTCGAAGTATTTGAATCAAAAAAGTATTTAAATAAATACAACAAATATAATCAAATACAGACAGGCAGATATTCGTCAAGAATCAAGACATGTACTATACTATGTAGTTAATAAATACATTGCATCATTCAGTTTTCAGTCATTCACGTCTTAATTCCCAGAAAGTTGGTTGAGAGCAGACATAGACAGTACGTGTTAACTGTTAATGTAGATGTTTTGTGATTGTGACAGAGAACAGTTGAACTAGTACCATAGTCTCTGTGCTTTATTTGGGTATTTGCAGAAGACGCAAAGGTCTAGCTCTACGGATGAGTAAAAGTCCAATACCCAACTAGAACTGATTAAGTATAGAGGTATTAAAATAGTGTCGTAGAACCTCAAATAGACAATTGGTATTTAATATAATAATAATAATAATGGTAATAATAAGTCTTTATTGATTTCTACAAAAATAGAAAATACAAGGATAGGATTTTGCAAAGTGAGAAGGAAATATGCGTCTATATAAATATAGTTGTATTCGTTAGAACAACAGCAATTATTTAAAATAGTTTTAAAGACTACATACTAAACATACTATGATTGGTTTTTTAATTATTTATGATAACCCGAAAATAAATGCATATTTCCCTCTCACTCTGCAAAATCCTATCCTTAAAGGCTATTTTTACACTTAACTATACTACGGGAGCTCACCCTAAGTGTCCGTGCACCCCCCCTCAGATCCTTGGGGACAATGTTTTTCATAAATATTAAAGCCTAAGGAACAATTTAAGACGTCCCAAAAAAAAAAATTTGCAAATATTGTTTTTGTCATTTAACACAAAAACTAAAAAAGATGGGGAAAAACTGCACAAAAAACAAAGTGCATAAAATGTTCTACAATTTTGTTCAATGCTTTCCATAAAGATTCAAGCCTAAGGAACAATTTAAGACATGTCCCCAAAAAGAAAAACTGGCTGTACTTTCAAAATGGCGTCCGTTTAAAAAAAAATTGCAAATATTGTTTTGGTCATTTGAAACTTTCTGCACAAAACACAAAGTGCATAAAATCTTCTAGAATTTTGTTCCTATACAATATTTGGATAGCAGTTACCATTTTCCAGATACCATTGTTACCGTTTTCGAGATAAATGTCTGCAAATTATAATATTATTATTATTATTATTAATTTTTTTCAGTTTATTTTATTTTTTGTTATGTTAATAATTATAACCCCACCGGGGATTATACTTTGCTAGGCGGCAGCTCTCTTGTCGGAGGAATTAGGTGCGGGTAGGGATCTTTGGAAAATTTAATTTTAAAGTCTTCAGTTATTTAAATAGGCGCCACTTAATCTTGTTTTAGTTAAGACTAAGAAAAAATGCCTATCCTAGCCTTTTGGGTTTGCGGGTGTTGCAAAAAATAAAGTCAAGATTGGGTCCTCAAATTAGATTTTAATAAAGTTTAAAAATCTATCACAATAAGGTATCCTTATGGGGTAAGTAAGAATGTGCTCTACGAGCGTCAAAATGCTTAATAATTTATTTAATTTCACAAATGGTTCGCTTTTTTTTGGCCCCGTCAAATAGTACTATTTGCGGTTCACAGTAACTGTGGAACTTATTAAAAAATCGTAATATTAACGAAATTATCTAACTTAAATTAGATGTAAAATCGGCTTGGTAATTTAGCAACCAAATTCTTTGAAAAGATTGGTAAATTTTTATAATTTAATGCCGTCGTCTCACACGACGTTTATTGTAGAATCAGAGGCTGGAATTTCACGTTGCCGTTTCTGAGTAAATAGAAAAAACAGTCTGACCTTATTTTTAATTTGTCGACACCTCACAGTACCATGGACATCCAGGGCAATTCCTTATTTACATAACGTGTTACAACCATGTGCTACAACCATGTGTTCTCATCAGGGTAAGCGACCTAGCGGCCGGGCGGCATGCTTCACGTGCGACCGTGGTTATCCAATAGCCGGTTGAATAATCGAATCACAGCGCTTCCAACCATATAACCGTATTACAGCTCAAATTAACATGGATCCAGGATCATACAATCATAAAATATTAAACAGCAAGTCTACAGGATACGAGTTATGAATGCGAAAATTCCAAGGTGTAAGTTGCAAAATGCAAGTTAGCCATGTGCAAACTAACCAAATTCAAGTTAACCAAACGTAAGTTAGGCCGGCAAATCTACAAAACAAGAAATATTGTTATCGTTACTGCAAACGAGGAACAATTAACAAACTGCCTACACGGTGAAACAAATTTAGACGTACCTTCTCGCAGAATGGCCCTTCTTTTAAATATAATTTAACAAAATTCTCTAGCCATGTGCTCGGTGCCCCAACAGCTTCTTAAATGGCCGTTACTTCCTTCTAAACCCTTTTTTCTGAAACCGAATCCATGTACGTTGGAAACCCGTAATGAAAAACAATTGGTATTCAAAATTCATACACCGCGCAATGACGCGCTCACCCTATACCGACAGTGCGCTTAGATGATAATCTGATTCTAAACTAAACGTAAACAACTAACATGGCTGTTTCTGTCCGAAAATTGGCATAAACAAGTGTTAACTGAGAACTTATGACTTTCATGTAAATATATCCCAGACATAAAGTGATTGAAAACGCACACAACGTTACGCGGCACCTACTGCCTACATTTTACAATACTGGGAAAAGGTTTCACTACTGCTTTGCCCCGTTTTAGATGCCCGCATACACTGACAATTTATTAACAAATTAATTTAAGCACTATGAGCCATGCTAATTACCAAACAAACTCTGAAGGTTCCTAGTACCAAGAGGGAGTCGAACATTCTTCCAATAGGTATAGTAATAATAAGGTAACATGCTACTTCCTTAAATTAACCGAATCAACCTTTATACCATAAAGATATAATTATAAATGCGTTGTGTCGCTCCTATGCGCTTAATGAAGAAATGTTCCTACCTCTTACGTACAGGACAAGGTAAGGTATACCAAAAAGGAACATGCATACAGGGTTCGCCCCAAAAAGTACTATTTACCCGTTACATAATATAAAGTTATATTATACACCTTACAATAATTATCACAGTTATTTCCTCTAAATGATTTACCGATATATGAATTTCCATGTTTTCTTAATTTTGGACTCATTTATCTGGAAAATGGTAACTCCTATCAAAATATTGTATAAAAACAAAATTGTAGAAAATTTTATGCACGTTTTTGGTAAAAAAAGTTTTTGTCCATCTTTTTTAGTTTTTGTGTTAAACGACAAAAACAACATTGGCAACAGTTTTTTTTAACATATGGCCGCCATTTTGAAAGTACAGCCAGTTTTATTTTTAGGACATGTCTTAAATTGTTCCTTAGGCTTTAATCTTTATGAACACCATTGTCCCCAAGGATCGGGAGGGCTCCTGACTACTATGCTTCAAAATAGTTCAGTCACAGAAGACTAAACAATCAGAATGGAAACTGGCGGCATATCCTTTGTACAATTTAACTCCAGAATCTCGTATCTTGTTGGAATAGATATCAGGGGCGTATTTTGTAATGTTGTGGTCAGGGTCGTAATTAGGAGTTCATAATTTAATTTTGCACAAATCTTCAACTTTAATCAAATTTGCAAAATCACTCTTTCTGAATTGTCTAAAAGTTGTCTTGGTTTGACATAATGCTGAACTTGTCATTTTGTTGATTTTTTTAATCTATTTTCAAAATTACAAAGTATGTAACTACCACTGAACTCTACTATATAAATGGAAGGTCAATATCCATACCAATTTTTACGCCAAATTGAACCTCGCGCAAGTATGGCGACCATAAGGAGGAGCGCAATCGCACTACAAAATACGTCAGAGCCGGTCTTATTGTTACTGCAACTGTTTAAAACCCGGGACTTTGCCCCGATTCTTGCAACACAGTACCATACAAGATTGCACCATATTGTCTTAATTAACTTTGTTTATAACAGTCACAAAATAATCAATTTACAACAACTTTACACAAACGACAGAATAAACAAAGAATAAAATGGTGACACCGACTCTGGAAATTTCATCTAATCCAAGACTTACGCTACAGAATCTATGGAAAAGAAATAAAACACAGAATAGCGTCAGCCTGGCATCGGCGCGTAACTCCCGTAGACAGCCGTTTGGTTCAAGCACAGACATTAATTTCTCTACTGCGTCGACGCATGGCTTATAGTTTTTGAATTCGTTACCACTTAATCTGTGCCGTAATTGCCGCATTTTGTTCACGCGCATATACCTATACTGGCCTTCCATTTATATATTAGAGTTCAGTGGTAACTACTAAATTATTGTACAAATCAGATTTCTTTGTACATCTGGCAACTCTGTATTGAGTACCAGATTATTTGTTGTTCTCAATCTACCAAATGTGGCATCGCTGTATGCTATTCCAGGAACATATGGGGATTCGATGCGCTCTTAGAAATGCGCGAACCTTCCCCCTCCCTGAAAGATTCCATTCTGATTGTTTAGTCTTCTGTGGTTCAGTGTTATCAAAATATTTAAATATTTAGAAAGTATTTAAATACTACAAGTTTAAAGTATTTAATTACTTTTGTTATTTATTATTTAAATACTTTCATCTTTTGAAAATACTTAATATTTAAATACTTTCAATTTTCTGAAAGTATTTAGTATTTAATATTTAAATACTTTTTCAAAGTATTTGCCCAGCTCTGATTATGACCTACATCCATTTTGACATGGTACCTGCTGTTAGCCATTTTGGTTTTTCCTAATTTTTATATACACAGGGGCACTCCTAGGGTTAAGACGAATTGTTTCATGTGTACTTCATGAAAATCAATCCAGCCCTTTAGGCCCTTTACGCCCTTTAGGCTCTGACAGAGAGAGAAGGAATAAACATACATACATGTACCAGCGGCGGCTGGTGAAATTTCAATATTTTTTTTCTCGTCTATGGCGCATGGGACCCATACGAAATTTGGGAAATAACATCTAGAGAAGCACTTCTCTAATGACCCCTAAAAATTTTTGAAAAAGCAGTTTGCGAAAAAAATTTTGAAAATTCGTTAGCCTCCCCTGGGTCTAGGAGCTCCTGTTTATTTTTATTTTTTTTTTGTCATATGCATTTGACTTTTCATAAAAATACAACAACAGATTTTGGAGTTTATGAAAATATTTTCATTACTAACTGAGATACAACGAATTGAAATATTGTAATTTGTTAAATTGTAAATTACAAAATTTCAGTTCATTGTATTTCAGTTAGTAATGAAAATATTTTCATAAACTCCAAAATCTTTTGTTGTATCTTTATGAAAAGTCAAATGCATATGACAAAAAAAAATAAAAATAAACAGGAGCTCCTAGACCCAGGGGAGGCTAACAAATTTTCAAAATTTTTTTCGCAAACTGCTTTTTCAAAATTTTTTAGGGGTCATTAGAGAAGTGCTTCTCTAGGTGTTATTTCCCAAATTTCGTATGGGTCCCATGCGCCATAGACGAGAAAAAAAATATTGAAATTTCACCAGCCGCCACTGACATGTACATCACTCTCCATTCGGATAAAAACAACACAATCTTTCTGTTAACATTTTTATTAAAATAGAACTTACAAATGTAATTAAATATAAATATATGAACACAAGGATTCAATACAATTTTTTTATAAAAAATATACAATTTCAATTTCAAAAATCAATCTAAATATTGCTCTCCATTGTGGGCCATTCAATATTGTCAAAGTCTTTGGAATTTGCTAAGTAATTCTTAACTATCGTCTGTAAAGCACTACGGGCCTCTTTTTCTTCACTTAACTGTGATGTCAATGCTGCAACGTTATATTCTAATATACTTAATTTAGACTGCAGTAGATGTATAGCTTCGGGTATGGCTTTATTTATGTCTGACCTAGGTCCGTCGGTCACGTTAACTGAAAAATTAATTTAGAAAATAAAGAAAATAAAGCACTTAATATAATAAAGCGGGAAACAAGTAATCAAAAATTAAGCAATACAAAATAGGTTTTTATTATTTCTTATATATTCCTAAATTAATAGGTGTAAAAAGTATAAATTAGTTACAAATTATAGGAGGTCTACAAAAATCCACACATAAAAGGTAATAAGTACATGATGGTTACAGGTTTTTTAAGAGTAGGATATTTTTTTTTTAAATTAATGTAAGTTTCCTAGTAGATATGAAGGGCATGTTTTTATTTGAAAAAATCCAACAAATAGAGTAGCAGGAATTTCGATTGAACAAACTGAAAGTAATACGAGTAGTTTAATCAAATAATAATAATAATAATAATAATAATAAAAGTAGTTTAATATAATTATGAATATAATTAGCTGTCTAATTTAATAATTTTTGTAAGAAGAAAATAGTTTTTATTTTACCGCATGATTCCACTTGATACCTAGGAAAATTTTTTTAAAAAGTCAAATTAGGCAGATTTATCCACAAATTGGAATTCTGACAAATTTTAATTCTAAACAACTGTTCTTAGTGACAATTTTTCTTATTAAAATTGAACGTAGTTTACTCTTTCATGGTTTTCAGATTTTTAATTTTCTGAACATGACATGTTAACTTACTCCATGGCAATCATATTTTCAACAAAAGCAAAACTTTCTATTAAGAATAAATTTTCCACGTAAAATGAGAAATAAAAAAGTTTGCCCTCTTATCTAACTGTGGACATACTGTAATATTATCTTAATAATTTTTCTTTTTTTTTTATTGATAATATAATATGTTTATTCTTTGACAAGCAACAGAAAAATCTTATGGAATTTTCAATAAAAAGTATTGGAAAACCTGGAAAAGTCACGGAATTTCCAAATTGTGAGTTAGGTTAGTACACACCCTCTGAACGTAGACAAAGTGCTTATGCCATAGACACAGGCAAAATATTAAATGATTGAAATAATTTTTTCTAAATCTTTATTTAAGTATTGGTCTTACCATCAATTTTATTTCTGACTCATTGGATTAGTTCCAGTGCCACAAAAAAATTTAAATTTCGCAGATAACGTTTTTTCACTTATACATTCTTCATTTGGTAATATTAAAATTAAAAACATGAAAAGAGGATATACCATACAGAAGACAACATCGCATGCACCTATTTTTAAGGAAACTTACTTAAAATAACTAAAAAGTGAGGTTAGAAATGGTCAACCAACTGCCGGCGGAATAGCAGAACATTTGATGGTACAACTGAAATTTCAAATAACGGTCCATTTTAATTGGAGAATCAGGTGATTAAATGTAGATGCAACTGAACATAAATGTTATCACAGATTTTTTTTCCTTTTGCTACTGACAATCTTTACAGTTGGGGAAATGTTGGAGGATTAGAATAATTATCGTCATGCTTCTAGTCGAGCCACACAAACCTTTCTGCCATCAGGAGTTTCTATCTCTAATTAATTATTAGTACAACCTAGCTTGAGTAAAAATTAATTTTATTCATTAGAATTCAGTTCTTTAATATTTTACAACATAAAAAAATGACAAAAAGATGTCAAGTATTATAATATAAAGTTATAGTTGGTCATCCTCTTAAACACATAAATTGATGTTACTTTTTTAATGAAATCTCTGGTTTGATTTAAAACTGTTTTAGTAATAAATTTTATTGCTAACATCACAGGTGTGTTCCCGTTTCACTTGTACTGAACGTTCAGAAACATATATTAATCTTATATATAAATAAATAAATTATCCAATAAATGGACAGTACAATCTAGTGACTGGGCAGTGATCTAATTATAAGATCTACTTATAAAGGTTCAATTAAAATTGAATTGAAACAATACTAATATAATAAATACTCCAGTAAGACAAGAAGAATGGAATAAATAATTATTAAATATATAAAATTATATAATCATAAGGCATTAACCACAGTTATAAGTAATTTAATAAGGCACTGAGCACGGTTATATGATTTATAAAGCTAAATACACAACACAGTAAAATTTCAATGTCGAAACAAATCAGGATTTTACTGAATTTAATACAGAGGTAGTTATAGCTGAAAAATGTTCAATATAAAAATAGAAGTCACTGTCTCTTAATAGATAAACTGATTTTAAATATTAACAAAAGAAATAGTGTTACTTTTCTATTTAAAATAAACAAAATTGAGCTGTCTAATATTATTTACAAATCACTTTTAATGTTTATTTTCTAGCATTTAGTTATATTGGCCACTGTTTATAAATTTGATTCCGCTGGGGATGTAAAAAATATAGAAAAAACCAAAAAACAATTAAATGAATATGACGCTGCTAACCTTGTAGTTTTAGATTATGTACAAGAACACTCAAGGTGGTTGTTAAGGAAAAAATCATTAAATTTATGTATTAGCAAATCTCATATTCAGAGGATTTTAGTCAGCAACAAATTTTGTGCATTCAAACCTACAAACTTTAAGTTGGAGATGATGCTTGTTGTTTATACTTTTGTTTAACGGGTGAAATATTTATTCATGGATGAATCTACTTTTACGACTAATGGAGTTGTCTCTTCTCAAAATTGTAAGTACTGGGCATTTAAAAAGTAAATGTTTGGTGCGGCATAATGCATCACAGAATAATCGGACCTTATTTTATGGATGGAAAGGACCCCGCAATAATCTTATGGAAATTGGGTTTTGGTCAAATCGTCTGAATTTTGGATATGTTTTAGGTTTCGTCATCCCAAGCAAAAGTCTCAATGGGCACAAAGCTCGAAAATCAATACTTTGGCTGCTACGGAGCTTGAAAGCTGCAAAGCTCCACCACAGATTTATTTATTCGTGCAGTCTTTATAGATTTTTAAATAACTTATTTTTTCGATTTTAATGTCTAGGTTTATGTTTTTGAGGTTGTTGAATTCAAATCCAATGTCAAATTGTCCAAACTGACAATTGACAGCTGTCAATTAGCTGTCAAAGTGCCTTAACAAAGTGCAAATCTTATTTTTATGTTATGAGTTTATGCTATTTAGGTAACTCAGTTCATGTATGATGTGAATACAATAATTCGACAATTGGCAGCTCTCAACAGGCTGTCAGCAAGCTGTCAAAGTGCAATAACAAAGTGCAAATCTTATTTTTTTGTTATGACTTTATGCTTTTTAGGTAACTGAGTTACCTAAAAAGCATAAAGTCATAACAAAAAAATAAGATTTGCACTTTGACAGCTGGCTGAGAGCCTGTTGACAGCTGCCAATTGTCGAATTATTGTATTCACATTAGGTATGAACTGAGTTACCTAAAAAGCATAAAGTCATGACAAAAAAATAAGATTTGCACTTTGACAGCTAGTTGACAGCCTGTTGACAGCTGCCAATTGTCGAATTATTGTATTCACATCATACATGAACTGAGTTACCTAAACAGCATAAACTCATAACATAAAAATAAGATTTGCACTTTGTTAAGGCACTTTGACAGCTAATTGACAGCTGTCAAGTGTCCATTTGGACAATAATAAGTTATTTAAAAATCTATAAAGACTGCACGAATAAATAAATCTGTGGTGGAGCTTTGGAGCTTTCAAGCTCCGTAGCAGTCAAAGTATTGATTTTCGAGCTTTGTGCCCATTGAGACTTCTGCTTGGGATGACAAAACCTAAAACATATCCAAAATTCAGATGATTTGACCAAAACCCAATTTCCATAAGATTATTGCGGGATGCTTTAAATCAAAATACTCATTTAGAAATTTTGAATAATTTTGAATTGGACAATGAAAATTTAGAATTTAGAAGAAAAATAATTTTTCAGCAAGATGGATGTCCAGCACATTCTACAATTCTAGTTAGATAATGGTTAGACAATCACTTCCACGACAGGTGGATTGGCTGCTATGAACCAACAGCATGGCCAGCCCGTTTACCAGATCTAACACGTTGGATTACTTCTTATGGGGGTATTTAAAGCAAAAAGTATACGCAAACGATTTCGAAGATGGCGTAGATTTATTAAAGCAAGAAATTGTGGTTGTTGTTGCAACCATAAATGAAGATGTGATCTCATCTGTCTATAAACAATTTAAAAAAAGGTTAGAAAAATGTGTACTAGTTGGAGGTCTACATGTGGAATAGCTTTCAACTTAGTTGAATAAAATGTTTTTTTTTTTTTTTTGAAAATTATTATTTCCTTATTTTGCAACTACGTATTTAAGCTTTTCTTTATAATTGAAAAAAAAATTTTCAATAAAAATATAAAAAAAATTACTCTTTCTCGACAAATAAAAAAAATCGCTGCCCAAAGAATCACTACTTCCAAATCCAGATTTTCTATCCAAGTCTTTCACAACGAAAAAAATTTTGTAAGTCTAAATAATTGTTTATGGAACTTTAATAATATCATATTTGAAATCGTCTACCCCAACTCCATAAAACGATATGCCACATTGGTGGTGGGGGTGGATGAAGTAAAAAAAATTTTTGAGGCCTTTGGTTCTTGTACACATGCTAAATCACAATTTTATTTTTTCACCCCCTTTAATAGTGGGGTGGGGGTAGTAATGGGGTGGCTAATGCCAAAAAATTTAGCCAATTTAGCCAGTAAGATGGCCAAAAAAATCTAGTTTATTTTTTTCTCCCCAGATTTATTCGAAATACCAAAAAAACTGATTTCAAAATTTGAACAAAATTTGTTAATATTAACATGTGTCTTGGAGATCATGAAGTTTCCCACCATGTATTTCTTATGAGGAAAAGATATTTATGCGTGAATTTGCTATAGAATCGTGGATATGTAGTGAAATAGAATTGTCCAGAGAATGAGAGAATAATTCCCTTTCAAATCAAACTAGACTTCCAAAAATGATCCCATATCTGCAAAAATTTAATATCGCATATTTTTGATGTTTATTATTGGTTATTTGTGTTTTTCTCTTGCACAAAATATTAATTAGTTACATTTTAGTTTGGTTTAGATGGTTTACTATCAGCAAAGAAAAGCTTAGACGTATCACGGCTTTGAGTTTTGAGAAGTTTTTTTTTTATAATAACAAGCCTGACCAAGATTCAGTAATATTTTTTCTCTTTAACACTACTTGGAGTATGTATGGAATTAGAGAGAACATGCACTCAGATCAGTAGTTTGTCCAACTGCCACATTACCAATTACCTATGATGAAATTTGAGAGCTGTTATTGAGAAGTCATATTAGACACGAGTGTGTAATCTCTAATTATTAACTGCCAAGTCCTAAACTACTTTTAAACTTTTACCAATTTTATGAGAGCATACTATTTCATTTTCTAAAATAAAACTTTCGTCCCATCGCTTATCTTTATCTTTTTCCATGCCACAAATACATGAAAACAATAACTTTGTGGCATTTCACTTGGAAATGATAGAAAACTAATTCGAGATTGAATTTTTACTGTGTGCGATTCCTAGGGCAGAATTTTGCTACTCTAAATGCTGAGTTTTGCGTAATTGGCGAACAACGAAAGACCCGCAGCACCAAGTAGACGCTCTTGGAGCATGGGGCCTATAGTTATGTGGTTGCGATGGCTGTGTTATGATAGTAGATGAAGAACGGATAAGATCCAAGCCAGACCTATGCGAACGTGCTAGTTTGTCATGCATTTGTACGTTACCGCCAGTTAGTAGTTCCACTGCGTTCACCAACCGCCAGAGATGAAACAAAGTACAGTTTAGGAGAAATAGTTGAGTGCTAGCGCTGAGAATGGTAAAAAATAAGATTTATTTTGTATAATAAACACAATATAACAATGTAAAAAGCATTTCAATTGTTCAAAATAAGTGTGGTTACTATGTTGTTTAGTTTTATCATAGTCTTTAATTATCACCTACACGATAGGCAGTAGGTCAGTCCGCTAAAGTGTATTGTGTGGAGACTTGGCTCCACAAATCGAGAAGCCGCTTGCGAGCTTGTTGGAATTCGTTGAAACGCGTACATCTCAGTCGACTTTATAAGAAAAGGAGAGGGGTTTCAACTTCATTTTTTAATGTTTAGTACTGACTGAACGTTGACGCGACGTATACTAAAAATAAATGTCTAATCGAGGCCAGAAAGAAGAGTGTTTGGCAACATTTTGTCAAAAAAAAGTTATGGGCAAACTTGGATACCGCGCAAAATGTAGTGGTAGTAGTTGCAGCAGCACTAGTTTAAGCTCCTTCATTGTAAAAACATGTCAAGATAAAAAGAAAGAATTAGACAAACAGGTAGCCAGAGCCATTTTTGCAACAAATTATTATTATTAAGTCCATTGAACATAGATAAGTTCGGAAAGTGATTGACATGTTAAGACCAGGGTCTAGATTTCAGATATCATCCCTTTTAAATGAAATATTTGAAGTGAAGAAATCAAAGGGCTTTGAAAATTTATCAGGTCAATCAGTTTGTATATCTCTTGATGGTTGGTCAAATGTTCATAATGAACTGATAATATGTGCAGTTTTGATACTAGATAATAGTAACAGTTTTCTTCTGGAATAAGTGCAAAATTGAATATAACTGCAGAGTTCCTTGGTTGGGCCACAGATATACGGCAAACGTGAACAATATGAGAGAAAAAATTTCCGAGGTCCTGGATTACCTCATTATAAGGTCTTCTGCCCATATAGAATTTGCTTTCCAAAGATTTGGAAGTTACAAAAGTAAAATACACACAGTTCAAATTGTAAAATATTTTTGCAATACACATTTGCCAAATGCTTGGTACAAAGAAAAAAGGGAGCAAGAAACTAACATTACCACAAGATGTAGTTTCCAACTGCCTTGAGGTTTATGTCACTGAATGGCACAAGTTGTTGCAAATCTGTGAAGAACACAAAGATGACATTGATCCATTGTTGATTTTTGAAAGTGTCGAATATTCGAATTAAAAGAATGGCTGAAGACTTTTTAAAATAGCTGAAACCAATTTCTGTGACGGAATTCAAAAGAAAGGTGCTAGTTTATCCCTTGCAGTTAAGGAATGGAAAGAATTAAAACAATGTCAGATATTTGAAAGGAGACATGATCAAGCTTTAATGCCATTTTACTTTTTGGCATATTTGCTGTCCTATCAGAAATAAAAACACTGTAGAAAGAAAGAAGAAAAAAGATTTAGATATAGTTTCCCAACGTTTTTCTGGCACAGGGTTATTACCGTTAATAATTAAGTTGGAAACGAAATCGATCCGTTCCAAGAAACAATGTTTTCAGAAGAAATATTACAAAATGTTAACATAGTGCAGTGGCGGAAATTTTAAGAAGATATTCCTTAAATTAACATAGTACTGGATCTGATAATTCCCTTTCTGTGTGTCGTTGCCTTTTCTGCAGATGTTTTCTTCATATGGACTTGTCCATTCAGATATTAGGATTGGGCAATGAAAAACCATCTAAATTAGTCTTTAAACGTTACAATACTTAATATGTCTTGTACTGTTTTGAAAAATATATATTTTTATTTTTACATGTTCATATGTTTGTTAAGTGAATGTTTTAAGCCTCTAAATTAAAAGCTTTTTAAAGCTTTATTTTTGCAAATAAAAATTTGTACTAATAAAGTTTATTATAACATTATATAACTTATAACTTGAAAAGAAAAAAAATCATGATTTTTTTTAAAATAAAACCTGTTTCAAAGAAATGACTGTCAGCCGGAGTGTTATCTTGGTGGAGGATACATCCATTACTCACAAACCCAGAGGATGGTCTTTGTCAATTTTGACCATCATCGAGTAATGATTCAAAGGACTAAAAGGGGCTTCAGTCACCTCCCGATAATGCCAACAGAAATTAAGTAACCACACTTATTTATGTATGTGATATGATACTATGCCAACAACAAAACTTTGACAAGACTCTAAACTGAATTGTACAAACTCTCGAAGACAATTTTACCATCCTTAGCAAGTAAAAAAGAATAGGTAATAGATCAAATCACAGAATAAACTTAAAGCCCAAATAAGACGTACAAAATAATAAACCTACCTGAATTAACAGTGCTTCTGGGCTTTGTACTAGAACAATAGGCTTCGATGACGTCGAGGATCAAACCGTCCTCCTTGTAAGTCATTGGCTTGCGGCTGTATCGTGAGTAGGGACCGTTGGGCGAACTACCGAGTGCAAGGCAGGGGCGAAGGGGTGGGGTAGGTCTTAAGCAAATAGAGGACCACCCACGGTTGTTAGTGATATTCCCATGTGGTGGTGGGGTGGGTGTAGAACGGATGTTGTTCATTGCTCCGTGGCGATTATTTATTTGGTTTGTTGTGCCGCCTGCTACTAGTGGAGACATCTGTGGACAAGAAAACTAAATAAAATAACATCCTTACAAAGACTATTTAAATATACTATGGCAATCAACTTTAATCTGTATTTGCAGATTGTGGAGAAGAACCACCAATACTGATTCACCCATTTAAAAATTGATTTTCAATGAGGATTATGGACATCGAAATCTATTAAATCACCAAGATTTAAAATCCTACTAATTTTCAGTTTTTTTTAATTAGAAACTACCTGTCCTTAGATTACAAAATGCAATTTTTTTTTAAATAAAGAATAAATTCTCTTTTTTGTTCAATGAAAATTATTAAACTAATTAAGAGGTGAGATGAGGTACGGTACCGGTTTCAGTGACTGGACCTCGATCGGCGAAGTTAAGCACACCGGACGAGTCCGTTACTTGGATGGGTGATCGTATCTCATCTCGCCGTCCCGGTTCAGTGGTAGAGTAGCATTAGCTAAACTACGTCAGGATGTTAATATAAAATAAGGCATTGAAAAAAAAATTATTTTGGTATACCTTTGTCAGGAAAGGAGGATACAGCGATGAATTGAATTCTCAATAATATCAAGTGGCACATGTCATTGAGGGACATTGATTTGACAAGCCTTTGTGAAAATTATTTTGAATTATACTCCCTCCAAATTCAAACGCCAATAGGATCTGTTGATTTGTTGCATTCACTGATCACGTGCTTTTATTACTATCCTCCTATTCCGGTTAAAGTATAGATCACTTCTTTGTGTACCAAAGTACTTTGTAATCAAATTCTGACAATTTCTGTGAATTCTACAGGCGAATGATAGTTATAAGATGTAATTAGGTTTACAGAGTTGCTGTAATGACAGCAACTCTGTAAACCTTGAAAATCAGTCAATATTTGTAAAAAAAAATATGAATACACAACAGCAGCAAAATTTCAAAACGGGACAAATTTCTTATTTGATACTCAAACAGAAAATAAAAAACTATAAATATTTTAAAAATTTGTGAAAAATTCTAACAATCAATAATGATTTAATGTCCAGTGCACTTTTTTATATTGTATACATAAATATATCTAAAGCCAAAAAAAAAACACAAATACCAACTTCTACCACTTCATGAAAAAAAATATAGCATGTGTGATGATGACCAGGTACGTGTGGGCTAGTTAGGGGATATTTATGAAGATGAATTTATTGCATAGTTAATAGATGTACAGGCAAGGGCTAAAACACACAAGCACAGTGTTAGAAAATTTAGTCATTATTAAGCTAACTTGTCAAAATCATGATATAATGAAAACTAAAACCAATGCTCTCAACACATGCCCTTGCCTGTAGTAGGTGACCGTGTATCCATATAAATCCCCTTAATGACACTGGCCGGAATTTTCGCTTTCAACCACCAGTGTGCATACAATCCAGACTTATATACCAGCGGCGATTTGTCTTCCCCCTCTGCCGATTCATCTTCAGCATTCGCCTCTTCTAATATACAACCAGTGGAGTGAGATTTCTGCGGGCCATTTTCCCACTCCGGTACACATTTATTGGGATCAGGACTAACTTTAGGTTCAATAAATATTTTGGAATGGAGTTTGGGTTGAGATCCCCACATTTTAGGGTTGATATCAATACTGGAGGTAACCGAGGTACGCAAACTATCACGAGACCCTGTCAAAACGTTCTCCGTGGTGCAATCTTGACCTGAGGTTCTCGGTGTGGACCCAAAGGGAGAGGTACAAGGACATTGGGATTCAAAATTCCTAGCTTCAATTTCACTTAAAGATATAACGTTCCTTGAGTCACCATCGAACCTAGCCAAGTTGTTGTATTTGTGGAATAAGTTTGCCATGTCCATACTGCATCGTTCTTGCGCAGAGCAGCTCGCTAAATCGTTAGCATTAGCAAGGTCAGGCGAATTTAAAGTGCAACTACCGGCCATTCCGGAGTCGGACGATCTAGGACTGTGGCAACACTCCCTACAGCACCGGCAGAAACTCTGCCGCGAAGTCGTGGGCGGATTTGCTAAACGAACATACTGAGAACTAACGCAATGTCTTATATCACTGGTCTTTTTGAGATCCTGAGGGTTGATTTGAATACTGCTCCTCCTCCTGGGCTTATCGGAATTAATACTGTGCTTACGGAATCCAACGTTTTCTAAATTTAGGCTCAGAGTTTGTGGAACAACTTTGACGTCTTCCAGATTTCTACTATCGAAAAGAGTAGGGGGTTTTATAACAGTTCTTGATGAATGCTCAGTGAAATCGCTTTCTACGGATTCTGATTTACTGAACTCTCCATCGAAATTATACAGCAGTTCGGCCACCATGTTGTCTGGAAGGGGTAAAGTATTCACAGGCAATTCCAGACTACTAGAATGGGTTGTTGTACTACAGCTAGAATCATTAGGCGATAGTCTACTTTCTCTGTTTGTCGTACCTATATCGAATTTACTTTTACAAGTTATGTTGTTATCGCTATTCGACCAAGATGGTATATAGATGGTCGTTAAACTGCTTTGGTTAAACTTATTACCTACAAACTTTGTTGGACAACTTTGCCTTGTCGTAGGCACATATTTTTCAGGTACATGCAATGTGTTCATTTCTAAACTACCATCCAAATTGCACAAGTCCTCACAGGCCATATAAGGTTTAGGTTCTGGTACGAAAGAGCTAGCTTGTGATTCCTCGGAGATTTGTTTGTGCAGCTGTACCTTAGCTGTAGATACTAACAAAACGCTAGGATTCTTTGGATTATCGGCTACCATTTTGGGAGCTGCTGCATTTCCAGAAGGCGGTGCACCGTGATCTATGAAACTCTCATACTTCGTCATTTCTCTTTCAGAGCCCGTCCGCGGATTGTAATACCTTATGTAGCCAAATGGATTGCTACTTGAACTACTAGATTCGTCGTCGGATGATGAAGAAATCAATGCGTTCTGTCTCTTAATATTACGATCACAACTTCCTGAACCCCCGTCGGATTCAGTATCAGATTCTGTATCACTATCACAATTAATAACACTATCCCGACAATGAATGTCTCTGGTGACTATGCTTATTTCAGTTCGATGGTGCCTAATTTTCACTAGATTCAAATTCATCTTATGCAAGTGCTCGGAATACAGCAACTGCTTTAGTAAGTTCCTGGTTATGACCTTTGATTTAATTAGCTTATGGAAGAATTTAGTTAGGGCCGCGTAAGGGGCTGCTGAGGGGTAATGTTCTGGGGGATAGGTGGGCTTATATCGGAGATCAACGTTATAACTCAATACTGATGCTCGGTTAGAATAACCTCTTTGGTTTAATCGAAGGAGCTGCAGAAGGATAAAAAAAAAATGAAGAGAATCAGAAAATGGTGACTTTTATAAATTTAGCAGGTATATATGAATATTTAAAAATACTTGTAGGGCTTATATTAGTATATTGGGTATATAATGCTGCTATAGCTTGTAAATTGGAGTTATTTGAAATGAAATGAAATAAGAATTTTTTTTTTAATAACTATGTACACACTATGCACATAGATTCTATAATGCATCTTTACTATCTCTAGTTTTGGCATGTTTCGGTCACTGACAAATGTTTCGATGTTTGTTGTCATTTTTAAGTGTTGTGTTGCGTCGACAGGTAGAGAAAATTATAGTTAACTAATTCTAAAACTATGTACAAAATCAAACGGGTCGACCATGGCTCGTTAAAAGCAAAATATGTGGCCCAAAGCGAAAAATTGATAAAACTATTCCCATTGAAAGGACCCCGCAAAATGGCTTTCGGTCAAATTGCTTCAAATTCATGTTGTATATTTCGAGGACTAATATAAAGACCATTTTGTGTGTATGTGTTTGTGTGTATGGGTGAGTGCGTGTTGTCACGCAAGCGTGTTTATTAACCTTCAATTATTCGTGGATTGTTGAGATCTATCTGCGGGGGTCGGTGTGCTGCATCCATAATTGTATTCAATAGAGAAACTGAAGGATAATGAACATTCTGCTCATACCTAGCGTACCCAAGATACCACAGAACACTCGCAACATGAGCGCATGTGCCGAGAGTCCTGGCTCCAGTCTTGCAGGTATAATAATATCCATCAACCAAGGTATTATCGAGATTTTCATCCATACCTTCTGCTACATTTTCATTGTATGAAATGTATATCTCGTACTTGGACCTGTTCCTGAATCTAGAGTAAACTCTTATTCTCAAATATCCCCTTTCATTCATTAATTCATCGATCTAGAAGTCTTCATTTTCTTCTTATCGATCTGGAATTCTTCATTTTCTTCTCGTTGCAACTTTTCTTGAACATACGATGGTGCCAAAGATATTTGATATATACCGAATGTGAGATTTCTCAAATAATCCAAGGAGATTCGGAGAAAAGCCATATTATTATCTTCTAGTCTAGCCCATTGACCTCATCTTCTCTGAAGGTTGTCGATTTCGACCCTCGCTTGGACAACATTAGGTTCACAGGATTTATCCAGCATTCTCCTCGCCATGTGCACATCGGCACCTGTCATCTGGATTGTGGGATGAAACCTGTTTAATAATGCTGCCACTATAAGGTAAAAATATTTGAGATTCTCGATATGTGGCATTTCAATAACATTATCAAAAAACTTGAACACGCTCTTTATATGACTGACCTGGATTCGATTACTCACCTTGTTTTCGTGATCAAACGAGTCTCATTTGCTTCTTCAGTAGTGAACTGAGTACGTCCTTGGAGGAGTACGTGTGGCATTCTATAAGAAATGTCCAATGCCTCGAGGTAATCTCCTGCATCGCGATAACCACGATCGACTATAAAAATGTCTCCTTCCTGAAACCATGCTCGAATACCATTCACATCGTTCTCGAATTCATTGATCAACATTTGAGCATCATTATTCCTGCTGTCAGAAAAGTAAGGTCCGGCAGCAAGAATATATCCATCCGGAGCAACTATTAGCACCTTTATGCAGGGAGAAAGATTGTAGTTTGAACTCTTATTAATATAAGAATATGTACCATCCACGCAAGCAATCGCTTTTGGAACTTCAGGATTGGGATTATATAATTCATTCGCAAAGGGAGTAACATGTCTGGCAATATAGTCTTCCCTAGTTATAGCCTGATGTCCTACATTTTCAGTGACAAATCTCTGCTTCAACGACTTTCGTACGTTGGCATTTGCCAAGCTGACCGCTTGCCGGGACGAATAGGGTAATATAACTTTGAGGAATTCATCTGATATTCCTTGGCGCATTTTACATAGAAAAGTTAGAAGATCTTTCTACTAAACATGTCTCATTTTACCATTTTCTGGGACTGCATCACAGTACATTAACAATAGACTGAACTGATCCTTTGTCAGCGATGTTAAGCAGTTGAAATCAGGGATTTTAATGGATGCTTGACGGAGACCTTGCAGAAAGGATTGCAATTCCGCGCCTTTAATGACATAAGGTCTATTTACAAACCGCAAACCTGGTAGTAAAGCAATAGTTACACGGGCTTCATCATCTAAATGCTGCTGACAAGATCTCACTCCCTTGGGAATGTAGATATCCCGATCGACAAAGATTTTCACTCTTGCTTTTAAAGTCAGTCTCCGCAGATCAGCAATAGCACCACAAATAAAGCATGTATGGCTAGACGTTTGTGTCAGTACATTAAAACGCATACAGGCAGGATCCAATTCAATAGCTCTGATATCTTCGATTATTGATCGATTACAATTAATGCACAATCTCGCTAAATGATCCATCTCGAGAGGGGGCAAATCTATTACATTCTGTCTTGCCATAGCGATTTCTCTTTTATTTATGTTGGTGTCGCCTTCGAGTCGACTTAACTGTCATTGAGGTAAAGCAAGATTGCAAACAAAACAAGGACGCATATTCTGATACGCCATATTTCCGTCAGTTGACGGTCAAAAAAATTATTTTAATGCCTAAGGCAGTCAACTATAATTAATCCGTCAATAATGACAGATGATAAAGAAAATCTAAATGCTGGATAGAGGGACTAATTTTTAAATTGTTCGATTAGTGAATTGCACTTTTAATCATGTGTTACGGCATAAAAGAATAGCACTTAACTACAGAGGAACAATTTTCTTTATATTGTAAAAAGGCAAGTATTACTGAAAAGTATAAAACATAAAAGATCTATCTTTTCTATTGAATACAATTATGGATGCAGCACACCGACCCCCGCAGATAGATCTCAACAATCCACGAATAATTGAAGGTTAATAAACACGCTTACGTGACAACACGCTCACCCACACACACACAAAATGGTCCGTATATTAGTCTTATATATAGTTTTCAACATATTTCTCATTGATACTGCTGGAAACGCCATGCTCAACGATCTCAAGGCTCTGGAGCTAAAAGTAAGGCATTTGAAGCGCCGTGTCCCTGGAGACTTTTGATCAGGACCTCGAAATATACAACATACTACAATTTGAAGCAATTTGACGGAAAGCCATTTTACAGGGGTGTGTACACTGTTTCGATGTACCGATGAAAGGATTGAAAAGAATACCTAGGTACTTTATTTTCTACATTTAACTAATGCTCCTTTTAATCTGTAATTTTTTGTGTAAATCTTCTTTTAATATGTTTTATTATTGTGTCACTTATAGAGTTTAAGTTTTATAAGATTTGTATGTTTTTTAGACGAATTGATGTCATTTTGTAATGATCCTAGAGGAATAAGTAAATAAATAAATAAATAAATAAATAAATAAATAATGTTTGTGGAGAGTAATTTTTGCTTGCAAAGGTTTAATAAAATAATATTTAATAACAATTCAAATTCAGCTATGAAGTGGTTATTGAAGCAACATTATAGAATGTATAGAACATATAGAATATGTCTTTATTGATTCAGAGAAGTGTAAGATGTCAAATGTCTATCGTTCACGTAAATGTAAGTGTAAAATGTTCAATGTAAATGCTAATGGGTATTACAAATTAAAATTTTACTTACATGTGGCGGTGGCTGTGGAACAAACTGCGCCTGAGATGGTGCCACCTTCTGGCTTATGGTAGAAGCAGTAGAGGATCTGGGCATTTGTTTTCTCAAGAGCTCCACCCAATGGTCAGCTTCGTCTTTGCTCTGGCAGACTGCTACTCTCTTATCTATCATGGGGGCACTTATTTCAAAGGCATTTTTGTACTGGTCATTATCTTCTAGCCTGGCCACTGTTAAACCAGACAAAAATAATTTTCCCTAAATGACAAACAAAACTCATTAATAAAAGACCACTAGCCATAAATCTTATATTTACAATTTTTTTTATCTCGAGTTTTTAATAGATTAACAATAGATAAAGAGATAAACAAATGTTATTTAGTAAGAAAACAGATAAAATACGTACCTCATATATAAAGGCACTTAATCTATGGCTGACAGATAATATAAGTAAGGTTGTAGGGAACAATACAAAATATCTGTCGTGATGTTGCGGACCCACGGCAACTGATCCCATATAAATTATATCTCCGAGGGTGGTCAGACTGGGCCCCTCCCAACCCCTTACTGGACCAGTAAGTACTTGCAGTTCCAGTTCCTTCTGTCGTCTAGTTGCAGAGCAAGTCATCTAAAAAATATGATTTTTTAAAATTTTTATATGAAAACTCATAATATACATACAGTTTAAATTTTTTAGAATACAGGATACATACTAAATATTAGGATATTGTTTATAATTAATTATTTGTGACATATTCATGATTTCTTATGTTTGTTGGGTATTTTGCCACTGTAAAAATATTAAAAAATTTTGATGAAAGAAACCTCTGTGCCAAAAGAATCAGAGGCTGGTTTTTAATACTTCTAGAGTTCTAGTACAAAATGTCTAAAAATATATAAACTGAAACAAAAATGTTATATGATAATGAAAAAAATATATATAGGTAAATCAAAGGCTGTTAATGTTTCGGAAAACATTTCCTTTTCCGTTATCAAAACTTTCACTTGTAAGCAAGTCAAACATGACAGTTTGTTGCAGAGATGGGTAAACTCCCGGAGTTTTGATTACTCCGAAAGTTTCCAGGAAGCTTTCCTGGAAACTTTTCATTGGGAATATTCAGAGTCTATTTTATGGTGAAATCTGATTCTTGATGATCTAAGCTTCATTTTGATACCAAATAAGTGCATATAAATATATTATTTACATTACTTTTACAGACTTTTACCAAATAACTGATATTATATGACACCCGCTATATGTGCCCTGTGCTGTATGAAGAATATGGAGCAATGAGCAAAATGCATAAATTTTTTTGACATCACCGAATAATAGATCACTAAAAAGTGTTATTTTCTATGTATTTTTTATTTTTTTTTTATCGGAATTAAAGGATAAAAAAATAATTTAGTTTCGCTGAGAATTTAGACACGTTCAAACGAAGCAAGTTTCCCGCCATTTGCGTGTGACGTCATCCGGCATTTAGCATTGGCAATGTTTATTAGTATTATTTTCAACAGATATTTAATCTATGTACTTAGTGGTGGCAAACTATTTAATATAAAAAAGTTATATAATCTGAGACGAAAAACAATAGTTAATGTTGATAAAAATATTAAAATAATGCATTATGTTTACATATTCTGAGGTTAGGTATCTAAATCTAACTGCAGTAAAAGGATAAAAGTGAGCGTAAACAAATTTATTGTTACGAACAATGAATGATGCATCCTTGTCGCTTTTCCACCTCCAATTTCTGCACTGATATAATCGGTATTATTACCAACAAATTGCTCATCATAAACACGTCGATTTTCGGCAAATTGTCACTTTGAGCTTGCACAAAGTCGCTGTTCGTCATTTTTACCACTTAGATAAATTAATACACTAATAATTTTTACAAAAATAAACAAATCGATATTTAAAGGTCAGCAGACTAAAATTTAACATTTAATTAACACACAATTTAATATTTCAGCACTAGCAGATGTAAACTGTCAAAGCTATCAAACTTGTCACTTGTCTCCGTACTTTTCTAAATTTACCGCTGGGTGGATAAAATACGAAGCTGATTGGCTGTGTTTTTCAAATTGGCCAATCATATAATGTTATTTTTTACTGATGTGCTCCACCGGTGAATTTAGAAATCTGCGGTCTATGGATGAAACTAAAACGTTATGCCAGATGACATCAGTACCGTTTATAGTCACGTGGTTTTTTCCGATAAAATTTGAATTTTAAAATGATTTTTTTTTACAAAATAACTTTTTTTATAGTTTCCTTTTATTATATACTCGGCTTATATAATATGTTTAATGAAAAAATAATAAATTAATGCATTTTTAAAATTCATGCATCTTGCTCATTGGGTGGTTACCCAGTAATTTGTTTTGTTTGAATTATTAAATAATTAAATATAAATAAAATAATTTATAGAATGTGATAAATAACAGGATTATAAAATTAAAAATTTATGTAAATGTCATATGTTAGTCGTAACTCCTATTTTGTGCAGAAACGGAAATGTAGAAGGCAAGACAGAAATCTCGACAGAAATAAGATCTAAATATCATATTATAGTTATATTGAATTAAAAGTCTAAAACAAATAAATAAAATAATAAATAAATGTTTATTTAATTTTAAATTTTAACACTTAAAAAAATAATAACAACAAAATAATATCAAAATAATTTAAAACCATCCACTATAACACAATATAACATTCATCATAATTTTATTAAAATAAAACTAAAACTATTAAATATCTTATAATTTGTAAAAAAATAAAAGTATATTTCTTTTTAATCATTTTCGTTTTTAAAGTAACAAAAAAAAATGCTAGATATTATTCATCGAGAAGCGATAGTGCGGGTAAACAAATAAACGTAACTTATCATATGTCTATCAACTCATCCTTGATCATAGCCAATAGCACGAAATTAGAGAAATTCTGTGCCAATAGTAATAATCCGAGCAGTAACCATATGAAACTCTACGTCATCAAACATCCGATTAATTTTTGATAATTTCGAAAGAATATCAACAAATTAAAACTGGATTTCTGGCGTTTGAGGTTATGTTAGATCATCGTGGCGGCAATTTCAAATTTATGAGAACTGTAAATATTCGTGAAAAATTTGGCCCATTCCCGAGTTTTGGAAACTTTCCCGGAATTTTGGAAACTTTCGGAATATTCAAGTATTTTAAAGGAAACTTCCATTTTTATCAAAACTCCGTTCCGGAAACTTTCGAAAATTTCCTGGAAACTTTCCAATGGAAAGTTTCCTTGACCCATCTCTGGTTTGTTGTTTATGTATTTCCATAGTCACGTGGAACATTAAAGTATATTTATTTTATTTTTACTTACTTCGTCTCTGAGGATCGGCAACCAGCTGGTACAGAAATCTATAGAATAATTAGAAACACATTTATCCTCATTTTCAAAATAATAGCGGATTCCTTAAGTTTCCTTTTAGTTGAGTCGCTTTCTTTTCCCAAAATTATCGCGGAATCCCACGAGTGTTCATAAAGGACCCCGCACGTTTCTTATGTAAAATAATGCCCGGTTGAAACTGAAATATGTTATTTATGAAATCATCCTGAATAAAAGTCTCCATGGGAGCAAGGCCGAAAAATTAATAGTTTTTAAGTTATGGAGCTTTGAAGTTGTGTATCAGTGGTATATCAAATTCGGAACGAGTTATGATGTGGCTGAAGAACAGCTCGAGTTTGACACAAATTTTCAAAATTAGAAATCCAACAAACTAATTAGCCTCCTCCCTAGATATGGACCACAATACGAACTAAAAGTTGCATGATTAAGTCCATTTTTTAGAATGAAAACTTTCTTTTTCAGTCTCAGTATAGACCTGCGTGTTAAGTACGTATAAAGGGTAAATAAATAGATTTCAGGCCTCCTCGCTAGATATGGACCACAATAACACAGGGCTGAAGTCCGAATCGGAAGTTGCATAATTCGTCGTTGGAAAGACAAAGTGGCGTAACTCCAAAAATTACGATTTGGAGTTACGTCCGCCATTCACTTCTGTAAAGTAACTTTAATGAGGCGACAAACTGGCATATCTCTCCCGTTTACCGTTATGGTGATATTATTACATTATATTTGGGCGTGTCTCTGAATCGAGTAGATTCTGAAATAACAAAGTGGCGTAAGTCGACTTACGCCACTTTGTCATTTCAAATATTTTCACTATGTTTTATTCAGACAATATTAAAAACAATATACAAGTTGAACTAACTTCTGACCTATGTTCTGATCACCTAGGCTTCAAAATTAAAATTGACCTGCAAAAACCAGTAACCCACAAGAGAGTGATGAAATACAATTTAAAAAAAACAAATATCAATAGTATAAACGAAATTATGTAAAATTATTTAGACAATTCCGGACATATTGACAGAGAACATATAACACATTTTAATAATAAACTCTCCGAAACGGTATTGCAGAACACGCCTAAAACAGAAATGAAGTATTACACCCACGAACTTCCTCCATTCATTATACAGCTAATAAAAAGGAAAAGAAAAATGTATCGAGAATACAGAAACAACAATGACCCGATTGCGAAAACGGAGCTCAACAAATACAACAAAAATATTCAAAAATTGATTACCGAATTTAAAACACACAAATGGATTAAAACATGCGAGGATATAAATAAACAAAAAGGCAAAAATTACTGGTATGAAATTAAAAAATTGGCAAAATATAACAATAAAAATACAACTAATAGACCAATAGTGGAGAACGGCAAAAGTTACGAAACCCCCGAAGAGAAAGATATATTTGCAAAACATTTCGAAACTACCTATAAAAAAAAGCAGAACAACAACTTTGATAACGATAATTATACGGAAATAGAGAATTGGTACAAAACATACATCAATGAAAGAATGCCATTAGAAAACTACAACATCGAGGAAGATGATTACTTCGAGATACTAAACCAGGGAAAAAGCACTGCTCCAGGCCATGACATGATATCAAAAAACATTTTAAAACAACTTGACCTTCAAATACACCGGCACATCATAAAAATATACGAATTTTGTCTAACTAACCAATACATACCGGAAGAATGGAAACTTGGGACTATTGTCGCAATACCAAAACCCAACACGGACCATGCCAAGGCAACCAATTACAGACCTATAACGCTCCTACCAGTCATCGGAAAAAACTTCGAGAAAATATTGAAAAAGAAAATAGAAGAAAGAGTAGAACACCACATCCCCAGACACCAATTCGGTTTTAAAACTAAATGTTCCACACTACACCCACTTTTTACGCTAATCAACAATATTGAAACCACCAAACTGAATGGAGGAAAAACTGCAGCTCTATTTATTGACATTGAAAAAGCATTTGACAGCATATGGCACAAAGCCATAAAAAAGTCCAAAAAAAGTCCAAAAGCCCCAAACTTTACAAGCTAGACTGTCCAAAGTACCTTATATTATTAGTAGACTGTTTTCTGAGAGACCGCCACATAAAAGTCAAAGTTTCAACCTCATTCTCATATGAGTTCACACCAGAACAAGGTCTACCGCAAGGTTCGCCACTCTCTCCATTGCTATACAATATTTTCTGTGCAGATATCTATTACCACCCCTACAACGATGACCAACATTTTTCACACAGTGCCTATATACTCCAGTTTGCCGATGATACGACTCTCATATCTCATAATACCTCTATAGCAACAGCAACACAAAGCCTTTAAAACCTGGTACAACACACTACAAATTGGTTTAATAAATGGAGACTAAAACCTAATCCAGCAAAGTCAGTTTTTATTATTTTCAATCACAACCCTGGCCCGAATTCCCCAACGCTCAATATGTACAATCATACGCTCTACCCAAAAACATCCACCAAATACCTAGGAATAATTATCAACCATAAAATCAACTTTAATAGCCATATGGCACAAACTAAAAGAAACATTATTTCACGAGCGAAACACTTTAGATGCCTTGTGTATAAAAAAGGAGGAATCAAAATCGAAACTGCCAGTAGGATATACAAAACGATCTGCAGACCCATGTTGGAGTATGGCCATGTAATCTTCCAAAACTGTAAAAACCCAGCGATACAAAAACTCAAGGTAGCAGAAACAAGTGCCCTTCGTCTGATAACCAAAATCCGTCACCCCAATAATCCCCTACACAATCCTCCCAACCAACTGCTATACCAGCTGACAAATATTCAACCAATAGAAGAGAGACTAACTAATCTGTCAACAAGATTCTCCCAGAACGAACATAATAAGGAGTTAATAGACAGCTTATGTGTAAGAAGAGTACATAATGGCAGAGCAAGATGGAAACACCCGTCAAGAACATTATGGGAAATAATAAATTAAACTTTTTTTTTTTTTTCTCACATTAATTAATGATATTTTAATTCCTACTATGTTAATTGTCGATACCTTGAATATATTATAGATATAGGCTGAAGGACCTCGGTCAATGGCCTGTTGAATTGTATATGTCAATTCAATAAAGCACTTTTATTATTATTATTATTCACTATGTTTTCATCACGGGACATATGCCTAATTCATATATTATAATACTGATTGTAACATACCTATTATATCCACCTACTTTAAAATGTGTGATTTTATGTTAGGAATTTATCGTTATAAATCGTGAACAAACGGGCGACTGGAAGCAACACGTTGCAGAATACAGTGCTTGGGTTATGCTTTGTGTATTAAATGTTGACTTCAGGTAAAATTAATATAGTTTTCTGTGTTTTTGCGGTGTTGATCGTTTTTTTGCCGTATTATTTATTTGTTGACCTAAATCGGTAAGTAATGCCCTCAATGTAAAACAATTATAAATATTGAGGGATAAAAAACAATGTAAACAGTGTTTTAACAAGCGTTCGCATGAAGAAGGATGCGGCAAAATTTGACATGAATGATAAAACAGCTTGCTTAGTATTCGACTTGCAACAAGTAATATTCTTACCTAAATGCAATGAAAGCAAGCTATTTAATAAGAGAAGGCTCTCTAATTATAATTTCACTGTATATAACATCAAAACAAAGCAATGTGACTGTTTTTTGTGGCATGAAGGACTAAGCAAGAGGGGCTCTTCGGAAATTTCCACTTGCCATTTTCTTCATCTAAATATGTTAAATGAACAAGGAGTAGAAAAAGTAATATTATTTGCTGACGGATGCAGCGGCCAAAATAAAAATTCCATTGTATCCGCAATGCTTCTTTATTCAGTGTATTCTCTAAAGAACATACAATCTATTTCATTATCATTTTTTGTACCGTACCATGGGCAGAATGAAGGTGATTCGGCCCATAGTGCGATTACCACTGCTATGGAAAAAGTTGGGGAACTTTATCTCCCATGTCAGTTGGTGCCGATTATTAAATTAGCCCGAAAGAAAAACCCATATATAGTTCACTCTCTTACATCGCAAGATTTTCTTAACTTCAAATCAGTAGCACTGGATCTATGCATACTTTCTGTAAGACAAGATGATAGTGGGCATGCAGTGGATTGGACAAAAATGGTTGAAGTGATGGTAAAAAAAAGTAATCCCAAAAAAATATATTTTAAGGACAGTCATTTGCTAGAAACTTACCGTGTCATTACATTAAAACAAAGAAGAAAATATGAATTGAATACAGCACCACCAAAGCTTAACAATCAACCTCCACAAATACAGCAAGAAAAGTTCAAAGATCTTGTTGCTTTAGGTGAAGGAGATACTCCGGTGATAAAGCTAAAAGAGCACAAAGATTTTTATGCGAACCTTCCTCACTGATTTACAAGACGTTTTGTTTTTCTTTTTAAATTTTTATAATAATTTTAGAGTTGAAATTGTACGTTTTTATGTTGCATTTGTTGTATTTATGGTATGCCTTACCTCCTTATCTAATAAAGTTGTTGTTTTATTACTTCCACGTCCAGTGGAAGTATAGTAACGACAAAAAAATTTAAAAAAATTTTTATTGTCCAAATAAAATGTCATGAAACGTCGAGATTTTAAGTTTGAGCAAAAAAAAATTTCTGTCTGTCTGTCGGTCTGTCTGTCTGTCGGTCTGTCTGTCTGTCTGTAACTTTTTTTGTGCGCACGTTTACTCTGAAACCGTTTAAGATATTGACTTGAAATTTGGTACACATATGTACTTTAACGAGATCTAGAACTAGATTATATTTTCATCTTGTTCCGTCGAAGGGTTGGGGGGTAAATTGGGGTAAATTTGGGGTAAATGGGTAAATTAAGCAGGTAGGAGTCCATGAAATTGGTATTTAGTATATACAAGAGAAGCTGAGGTCTCAAAAAAAATTTTGGCATTAGCCACCCCCATTACCACCCCCACCTCCTTATTAAAGGGGATGAAAAAAAAAATGTGATTTAGTGCATGTACAGGAATCAGAAACCTCAAAATATTTTTTTACTTCATCCACCCCCCACTACCACCCCCCTATCACCACCCCCACCCCACTACCGATGTGGGGTATCGTTTTATGGGTTTTTGGGGTAGAGGATTTCAAATGTTATATTATTAAAGTTCCATAAACAATTATTTTCACATACAAAGTTTTTTCGTTGTGAGTGACTCGGATAGAGAATCTGGATGTGGAAGTAGTGATTCCTTAGGCAGCGGTTTTTTAAATATACAGATTATGATTCGGCGTAAGTTACAGCTATTAGATTAATTTTACAAGACAAAGAGGCGTATCTCTTTCAAAAATCGATTTTTCCTGAACTAAACAAATTTTAATAAGAAAATGTAATTTGACAGAAACTGCACAACCCAATACACAACATAAGCATAAAAGTATTTAATTATTATAAAAGGAATGAATGTAGTGAACTCTTTAACATAGATGAAATCTTAAATTGCCTCTCCTGAAAAACAAGTAAAACGGAGTTACGCCACTTTGTCTTTCCAGCGACGAATTAAATCCATTTTTAAGAGTGAAAACTTTTTCAGCGTATATATAGACCTTCGTAATAATTACGTATTCATGGTAAATGAACGGGTTAGGTTTCCTCGCTAAATATGGACCACAATAACACAGCGCTGAAGTGCGAACCGGAAGTTATTACCCAGGTCTATATAGAGACTGCATAAGTTTTCACACTTAAAAATGGACTTAATCATGCAACTTCCGGTTCGCACTTCTGGGCTGTTATTGTGGTCCATATCTAGCGTGGAGGCCTGAAACTCGTCCATTTACCCTGAATACGTAATTATTACGCAGGTCAATATATACGCTGAAATACTTTTCACCCTTCAAAATGGACTTAATTATGCCACTTCCGGTTCAGACTTCAGTCCTGGGTTATTGTGGTCCATATCTAGTGAGGGGGCCTGAAATCCATTTGTTTACCCTTTATACCAACTTAATGCACAGGTCTATACTGAGACTAAAAAAGTTTTCCCCCTCAAAAATGAACTTAATCATGCAACTTCCAGTTCGCACTTCTGCGCTGTTATTGTGGTCCATATCTAGCGAGGAAGCCTGAAGCTCGTTCATTTACCATGAATACGTAATTATTACGAAGGTCTATATACACGCTGAAAAAGTTTTCACCCTTAAAAATGGACTTAATTATGCAACTTCCGGTTCGGACTTCAGCCCTGTGTTATTGTGGTCCGTATCTAGCGAGGAGGCCTAAAATCCATTTATTTACCCTTTATACGTACTTAACACGCAGGTCTATACTGGGACAGAAAAAAAAAAGTTTTCACTCTAAAAAATTGACTCAGTTTATCGGTGCGCAGTTAGGCACTTTATCCTACAGCTAAATTAACTAGAAGTTTAGAATGTCCTATTAAACATTTCAATATTGCAACTTCACATTCTAAACTTCTAGTTAATTTAGCTGTAGGATACAGTGTTTAACCGCGTACCGATAAACCGGTCCTTAATCATGCAACTTCCGGTTCGTACTTCCGGTTCGTATTGTGGTCCATATCTAGGGAGGAGGCGAATTAGTTTGTTGGATTTCTAATTTTGAAAATTCGTGTCAAACTCAAGCTGTTCTTCAGGCCACATCATAATTCGTTTCGAATTCGATATATCACGGATAGACAACTTCAAAGCTCCATAAATTAAAAACTGTTCATTTTTCGGCCTTGCTCCCATGGAGACTTTTATTCAGGATGATTTCATAAATAACATGTCAATTTCAACCAAATCTACCAAGCATTATTTTACATAAGAAACATGCAGGTTCCTTCCTAAAGATTTAAATTCTGGCTGTAAATGTTGGGTGGTTAGTCCACTTTCAATGTTTATCAGCTGCCTATCAATAAAATTCTCGGGGTATTGATTATTCAATAGAAAGGGAGAATTTCAGAAGTCAAAAATTTGTGAACACATGTGGGATAACAATCACAGGATCCAGTGGGACTCCACGAAAATTTTGGAAAAAGAAAGCGACTTAACTAAAAGAAAACTTAAGGAACCCGCTATTATTTTGTTAAATGACGATAAATGTGTTTCTAATTATTCTATAGATTTCTGTACCAGCTGGTTGCCGATCCTCAGAGATGAAGTAAGTAAAAATAAAATAAACATAATTTAAAGTCTCACATACACATCATTTGACATCTATGACCAAACATACCTATATAAAAAATGCTGTGGTTTTTTTATAATGCCGATTTTGTACTTTTTTAAAAAATATCAATTTTTTCATCATTTGTCATTTTTACACACTTTAACTTCTAATACTCTTCAAATTTTTTTTTCCAAACATCCAAAAAAAAAAAAATAAAAGTTTCTGTTGGTTAGAAAAAAACAAAAATGGTAATTTAAGATGTCGAATTTGAAAGTCTTTTTTAGTTTATAATGCTGATAAATCTATCATTTCCAATTAAAATTAAAATTTTGTGGACATGCCTGAAGATAAATCCACTTTATTCCACTTTCATTATTCACCAGTGGTTAACTAAACAATTTGGGGATAAATGGATCGGAAGACACGGACCGATACTTTTGCCACCTATATAAGAGCCTGATCTAACGATGATGGACTTTTATTTGTACCTTAAACAAAAAGTGTATGCACGCAAGATTCCTAATAGGGTTGATCTCTTAAAAAAGAAAATAAGAAGCTATCGCATCTAAACCAAATTCGAAACATTTACCGGAAATCGAGCAGAACTAAGGACAGACGTTGGTGGTGATACTTTTGAATAGCTTTTTATAAACATAAATACATCATATATAGTACACAACTCCCAAATCGAAAGCCAAGGCTGTCCGTAATATAATATATAAAATGTTGTTTTAAAATCATTTTGAAAATATTTTTAAAATATTTGGAAATTTTCCATGGCCAAATCAATATTTTTAGCTAACCTTGTAGAGATGGCAAGGGTCTGATAACCGATTAGAGGGTTTCTGGTGAAGCAGTCTTTTTCATCAAGAATTACTTTTTTTCGTAAAATCAAGAATTAAAAAGTTTTCCTTTTGGGGACTCCATGTATATGCAAATTGAAAACATCTGTTCAAGTTTCAACTTCATATTACACTTTGCAGAATTAACGAGTTATTTTTTTAAATAAAAGTAGATTTTTAAATTTACTCACCGCTATCTCCTTGTAAATACTAACAGATCTCTGTGTGTCACCCCGATCAGGATGACACTCTTCAACATGCCTTTCTAGCTCCTGCAACATTCCCGAATATTTATCTAACCTCCTAAAGGGTTTACTCAACATAGTTGTCAGTACTAACGCTCCTGGACTTGCAGCCCCTTTTGATTCCATATATTTAGTCAATTCTTCTCTAAAAAAGAAAAAATAAAAATTAGCAAGAAAACATTTATGATTAAGGTAATTAAAATTGGATAGGCTAAAAATAATATGTAGAGAATAGAAGATGTATATATAATAACACACAAAGTTCGAACCAGGTGACATGAAGGGCCCTTAAAATCATTTAACCCTTTCACTGTGGCTGCCGTAAGGATTTGCGGATTTGTACGTCTCCCGCAACTACAGATGGATCACGTTCGCGCATGTGTACGTTTCCTGCATTGGTGCCCTTTAATTGTATTCAAAATACTTATAAATATAGTAAAATGTCACATTTTACAGATTTCTAAATAAATTTTGTTTTAGAATGAAGTATTTATTATAAAAACATAAAATAGAAAACAGTGAATATATAAAAACATTAAAGAGCATTTTTTTTTTGGGTGTGCCAAATTGAAGTTTAGTACATATTATAAATATATTCACATACATATTCGGTCCAGTTCCCGCATTTAAGTATGCCTCCATCCTCGCGCAATTATCCAGTTCCCGCAGTGAAAGGGTTAATCAATCAAAATATACTTTTTTCTCCAGAAAAAAATATTTCTGGGAAATTAATTTATAACACATCAATTTTTGACCTTATCAGAACACATTGTTCCCAAATAGTGGTGCTATCCCAGAATATAGTAGTGTCATCAGCAAATAAGGCGAACTCTCTTTGAATATTAGTTTCGGTCAGGTCATTACTATATGCCAAAAAAAAAATTGGGCCAAGAACAGAACTTTGAGGTACTCCATGGACTTATATTTAATTTGTTGGAATAGGTAGAATTCTTAACTACGTGGCTACAGTTTGGCAAATAAGATTAAAGCCAATTTAAGAGTTTTGTCTTTATTATTTCTCTTTTTCTAATATTTTAACTAAAATTTTCATACTTTTATATTGGACTTACCTGTATTTGTCCAAAATGCATACTGCCCTCGGATGTAATGAGCAGTATGCCTGGTGTACATTTTTAATTTTTGGGGCCCAAGTGAGGAATAATTTACCAACTCGTTGTTCATTGCCAGGTTTATTCGATTCTGCTTCGATTAGGCTTAAAAGTTGCTGGTGGGTTTCTAATACTTCCGTTATATTTCCTGTTAGCTGCTTATATTCATCTTGTGTTAATCTACAACATCATTAAAAATAACTTGCAGTCAAGTATTGTAAATTTAAACATTATTTACACTACTAGCTGAATAGGACAACAATAAAATGAAAAAAAAAAAGTATATTTGAACATTCATCATCGAGGAAACTCCAGCCCAAATTTTGTACACCAAATTTCTCCTTATGCAATGATTTCCCTTAGGTTTTCCCCCCAGATTTCCTGTGATTTCCTCTATATTTTCCTCAACTTCGAGCTGCTATAATTTTTAAACAATTGACTGTGAAAGAAAATTGTTTACACAAAAATTTTGGAAAAATTTATAACAGAGATAATTGCAAACATCTACAGTGAAGCACAATTTTTCTCCATTCTGACGGCTGTAATCGCAAAATATTAAGAATAGAGAAAAATAGTTTAAATAAAAATTGTAGCTTCTTTAATTCCTACAATATTGGCAATACCTAAATTTAGGGTAGAACTAACAGGAAAGAGGATAATTGAAAAAACCTTTTAACCGTCGTGTTTTCAACATGGCGGCAACAATATTTTTGTGGAAAACATTAATAAATGATTGATGAAACTCTCTCTACATTATACAAACTAAAAATTTCTTGTAGAATTATTCACGGGTCAAATGTCAGATTGACTGTACTACTAATTTAATACTGCATTTCTTTATACAGTCACTAGGAAACGTGAGTAGAAGCTCCAGATAGCTATGGTACAAACACAAAATTCATAAATAATTAATAAGACTGTAAATTCTTCTAAATTGATTGTTTGTTTTCCATAATTTAAATGATATTTTGTTTAGTTTCATGTACGAACTACATACATGTATATATTCTACAAATGGAGGGAAGGACTTCAATCAATGATCCTTTGAACATTTCCAATAGTTATCTCTATTAGTAGGTTTGTTTGTTAGTAGGCAATAATAATTAGTTTTTAAACGAGTTACACAACATTCACATTCCAACCTAGCAACTGTTAATATAAATACTTAACTTACATTGAACTTTTTTCCAGAGGCTGTAAGAAGTTGGTGACAAGGCCTTCTAACTCAGTGACATGGGCTTTTTCTGAATCAATCAAATCATTTAATACTACGCTTTTGTACTGATTCTGCTGACTTACTACAGGTTTTGGAGCATCTACAACAACAATAAAAAGCATATTAAACCCTACAGTTCTGTTATCTAAAAATAAAAATATTGTTAGGAATGATTCAATTCAATTACGAATTGATTTTACTGCATAAAAACATCACGATATTTCAAAGGAAAACGGAATAATAAAAATAAATAAATAAAGCAATTAAAGAAATCAAAACAAAGAAACTTTTGAAATAGGTAATAAATGTGTTATTGCAAATTGGTTTCTTAGGTTTCTTTGAAAATTAAATGAATAGAGATTACAAAAAGGATATATTTCGAAAATAGTGTGTTTTTTATATAAAGATTCAAATTTTAATGATTAAAACAAATCATCGAAATAGTAAATCAAGTACTAATAGTTTTAAAAATATGAATCACGAAAACAGTTGAAGAAAATAGTGTAAATAAATCCCAGGTCATACGAAACTGGAGCTACTGTATGACCGCAGTCCATGGAGAAACTGGCTGAACACAATTGTATAATATATAACTGAAGTGGACATGAAGACATTAGATGTGAGCGTGAGTTTCTTATGAGAAGGGAGCGGAGTTCTCTTGGAAAAAAGAATTATCTGTTCTTGAAATCTGGGATCACTCACATGTCAGTATGGAAAATTTCTTCTAATAAATTCTGAGGGAATCTGATTTCTCGCCTCGAGAATATTGGAGTCTAACCTCACATTTTTTACCTTTATTTTGTCATTCAGTATTAGTTGTGCTTTATATTTAATTTGAAGCGTAACGTAGATCTAGACAATTTGTTTATTGTAAATAAGACATAAGAGACCCAAACAAAATTAAAGAAGATGCTGAATGAGAATGACAAGTTCTACAAATGAAAAACCCCTTTAAGTTAACAGTTAGTGGAGATTTGTTAAAAGTTTCGCAGTAAACCAATATCTTGCGCAAGATATTATTGAAGACCTTATCCCATTTATGCACTTTATTAAAAAAAAAATTACTCCTTGTAATGGACAAGTATACATTTTTTTTTAAATAATTTTAATAATATCTACACATAAAAACAGTTGACCCATATTTTTTTTTTAAATGCCTTATAGTAAAAAAAAATCATGAAGTTCTAACTGTGTCTTACGAAAGCGTAGAAAGGACACGTATAAAATATTTTATAATTGTCAGTTTAAACTTACAATTATGTATAATTGCAACTTCAAACTGACAATTATATATAATTGTAAGATTAAACTTGCAATTATACGTAATTGTAAGTTTAAAGTGACAATTATAAAAATATTTTCGTACAAAATATTTTTATAAATGTCAGTTTAAAGTGACAATTATGTATAATTGCAAGTTTAAAGTGACAATTATCTATAATTGTAAGTTTAAAGTTGCAATTATACATAATTGTAAGTTCAAAGTGACAATTATAAAATATTTTCGACTATGTCCGTTTTACGCTTTCGTAGTGTTTAAACGGTAAGATATTGTCGCCAATTTTCGGGCTATTCTATTGGCTATGACGTAATAGCGTAATCACCAGATTCTAATGTTTGCTTGAACAGAGAAACGAGTGCTGCGTTGCCATATTTCGATAAATAATGTAAGATATTCTGTACCGCTATACGAAATCCTCTGTAATAGTACAATTCTGTATTAGCAAGTTATCAATCAGCCCTAAAAACATATAAAATATTTACGTGCTGAGTATTTGAAACAGTCATAAAAATTAATATTAAAACTTATTTCAGACAGTGCAGTAGTGTACATTCTTTTTTAGAAATGTGGCAATGTATCTAGTTACTGTCAAATGTAAAGTCCCTGTTTTAGAGGTTATTAGGTACGCTATTACGTCACGAGATATCCGGCAAACTACCTTATTTTAAATCCGCTCTGATTTTAAGCATATTCATTTTACAATAAAACCAATAATAGTCGGTAAAATTACCTTGAAATTATGTTTATAACATATTGGAGAGTCCTACTATAATACTATATTATTAATATAGTCGTTTTCGTTATTGTCTACTAGCCCATTAAGGTAGATATTGATCCTACATTATACACAGTGCACACAGGGAATTAAAATCAACAATTTTATCACACTTTAACGTTTATAACTTAATTGACAGGGTCTGAAAGATGGTATTTGCCACCTGCTACTTTTTCTCTGTTATAGTTCAATTTTGTGTTTATTAATTTATCACTTTAATGAAATTTGTATTGCTTTGTAGCCTAGTAAATAGCCGCAATTACTGAATGAAAAAATTCGTAATTTTACTTTTGTATTAGATCTACTCACTCATTATTGTATTTTAGGAATATTTGTATTAAGAAAAAAGTTATGACCAAAATTAATATTGTCCAGGCGTGATTGCATAGCATGACAACAAATGACAGTTTCTAGATATATTTTTCTATTTCAGTCAACACTACAAGCTTCAAATAAAATACAAGATATATATCTAATACTGCACAGAATTGTGCACACTGTATAAAAGACAAAAAAAATACAAATTCAAGAAATGAAAAATTAATTCATATAAACTAGTTTATAGTTAACTTATTTTTGCTTCAAACATGGAGCCTGTAAGTAAGAAATCTTGACCACGGAAGTCTATTTTTAACTTTATATTTTTAGTTAGTAAAAATGTTCTGAAAAAAGGCAAGAATACTTCAAATAGCACAGCCCATGTAAGAATATATAAATGTCTAAAAATATAATCAAACGTCTTCTTCATTTATTTTTTAAATTTAAGTTGGGTTTATACAGTGTGTCCCCGGATGGAGTTAACAAGAGGAAAAACATCTATATTATTGATTTTAAGGCGAAAAGTCATTCTTTATAAAAAATTCTGCTTGTAGAAAAAATGAATTTACCATATAAATCAGATGTACTGGGTGTAAATAAATTAAGAAAACATCAAAATGTCTCAAGAGAGAAGTACCTTTATTTAGTATTTTGGACAAAAGGTTTATAAAACAAAGTTGTTTATAATCCAAAATAAAGCCTAAATACAAATTATGAAGTCTAAATTTTGACTTTTATGTTTTTACAGCTAGTTGCACCAACGTCGTGTTAACGAACGTTTAATAAAACCACGTTTTATAGGCAAACTTGGGTTAAATGGTTCTACATTGCACCGTATGGAAGTTGAAGTCGATTAGTTAAGCGGGGAAATTCTAGGGATTTTTCATCTGTGACTAATTTCATATCCTTACATAACCTTAAAAGTTGTATATTTGTATTTGACGTGCATTTTATTTCTGAAAATTTTCGATTTTCGCGAACGATTTTTTGGTGTATCATTGTAAGATGGAATCTGCTGATAAAAAGAAAAGGTCTGCAAATTTTACTAATAACGACCATTTTAATTTTTACGTTGATTAACGCGTTTTGGAGATCCATTCTCAATCATTTCTATTATTTCTAAATCATCGTCAAAGATGTCCTCGTATTCTACATTTAAATCCATTTTAATTAATACTTGGCGAAACAATGAACTTCTGATTAGAAAATCAACTGTCAGAACTGAATTAGTAAACAAGAACCTTGTTCTATACTTGCACAGATATATTTACTTAACCACACTTCCAGCTAAACGTGAGCAAAACCTTAAAAATTGGTGGTTTAACTTGATCTGAGATTAAAAGGAACCCACGTTTAAAAGTTGGTGCAACGTACATTTCCTGTTTAATCCAAGTTTAGTATTAAACCTCCGTTAAATAGTGTTGGTGGAACTAGCTGTTATTGTGTTTATCTTTTTAAGTTGAATTTATTAATATGACTAAGAATTCAAATTAAGAAACAGTGTGCTGTCGATAATATTGAACTGACAAACGTCATTGTGACATTGTGTAGAATATTACTATCTTACATCTGCATTCATTAGTGTTCTGTTGATTATTTAAAAAATGTTTACCAAACAAGAAAGAATTTATTTGATCAAATGTTATGGGATTGGAGACGTCTCTTATCGACATGCAATTAACTTTTTCCACCAACAGTCCCCTAACACAGCGGTATTGTGCCAATCATTGCGCAAACTTGTAAAAAAATTCAATGAAACTGGATCTGTATTGGAAGTCAAAAAACCCAAGAAAAAGTACAATGAAGACGATGCAGCAACACTTTTGGCAATAAATTCAGTAATAGAAAACCCGAAATTATCTTTACGGAAATGCTCACAAAGACTGGAAGTAAGTAAAAGTCATTTACAGAGAATTTATATGGAATACAAAGTTCAACCGTTTAAGCCAAGGTTCAGACATACCCTTGAAAATGGAGATGAAGAGAAGCGATTGGATTTTTGTTTATGGGTCGGTGAGAATTACCTCGTAGATAGAAGTTTTCACAGAATGTTTTTTTTTTACTGACGAAGCAACATTTTGTACCAGTGGCCACATTTCATCACAAAACAGTCGTTATAGGGCTTTTGAAAATCCAAACAATGTCATTCACAAACGAAGTCAACGTTATAAAAAAGTGAATGTATGGTGTGGGATTTTTTATGATCGAATTTGTTGGTCCATATTTCTTAGAAGAAAATTTAAATTTTAAATTTTTTAATTAAAATGTTTTTTGGACCTTTTGGAAAACTTTGTATTGCCATTTATAAACACTCTGCAACCGGAAGTAAGGCGTAACATTTTTTGGCAGCAAGACAGTTCCCCAGCTCATTCCTCTGTTTTGGTACAGCAGTAGTTAACAGATCACTTCGGAGCCAGATGGATGGGAAGATATGCTCCAATTAATTTTTCTGCAAGATCACCAAACCTTACACCAATGGATTTTTTTCTGTGGGGTGTTTTAAAACAGAAAGTTTATGCAGATGAGCTGCCGCATGATCGAGAAACACTAAAAGCACGAATACAAGACGCGGTGAATGAAGTGAATGTACCCTCAACCATTCGTAAGGTCTATGGTGAATTTATTTAAAGGATAGAGAAATGTGTTGAGGTTGGAGGAGGCTATGTAGAATAAATTGTTTTTCCACAATCGTTGAAGTTAATGTTATTATGAATAATAATAATAATAATAATAATCTTTATTCAATAATACCATAAAACGGTGTAGAACAAGTCAAAAAGAACATGAAGTCTTGGTAAGTAAAAATTGGTATAAACATTACATTACATTACATACAAAAAAAAGTGTATAAAAAATAGTGCATTTAAATTATATAAAATAATAGTTACATTTAAATAAAAACATTACTTTACAATGACGGATCAAAATGATGGGTAAAATATTCTGAAACACAGTAAAATGACTTTTCACATAAATAAGTTTTCAGCTTTACTTAAAATTTTTTCTTGATAGGTTCTGATATTCTTGTGGTATTTTGTTGTAAACCTTTATCACCTGCGTTACTACATTACGCTGTACTTGGGTGAAATTATTTTGGGGCTGACGTAACACTGATCTTGCACAACCTCTAGTATTAAACATATGGCTGGTTTCATATCTGCTAAAGAATTCTTGGTAATGTTCTTTGACGAAGCATGCACATTCATATATATACAAACATGGTACATGGTTATGTTAATGTTTGAAAAAAAATGTAAGTTGACATAAATGTAAAAGTCAAAATTTTGACTTCATAATTTGTATTTAGTCTTTATTTTGGATTATAAACAACTTCGTTTTATAAACATTTTGTCCAAAATAATAAATAAAGGTACTTCTCTCTTGAGGCATTTTGATGTTTTCTTAATTTATTAACACCCGGTACATCTGATCTAAGATTTTTATATGGTAAATTCATTTTTTCGACAACCAGAATTTTTTATAAAGAATGACTTTTCGTCGTAAAATCAATAATAGAGATGTTTTTCCTCTTGTCAACTCCACCCGGGGACACACTGTATATAGTGACCCAATTTTAATACCTAGTTTTCTCAAGATTACTATTGCAAAAAAAAATGTATATTGTAAATTTTGTAAGCTTACCTTTACATTCCTTTACATAATTACTAGGAAACCAGCCAGTTTTACCGTTAAGAGTGCCCTCCCACCATCCCTCATCCTTTTGGGTGACTGTGATGATATCACCCTTCTTGAAGCACAACTGTAATAGAAAAATCAATCAATCAAGAGCAAAGATACAATTATTTCTCAACTTTCCATCCAGGAGCTGTTGAAAATCTACTGAGATATTAAAATGTAACTGTTCTGCTATCTGCAATTTTAATAATAAGAAACTTTCTTATGAATGTTTTAAATCAAGAATTTCTTTAATTATTAGTTATACTAACTAAAGAATAAAAATAATATGATATTTAATTAATATAAGTGTTTATCTGTCTATACTGAGATCTACATCTGAGAGTAGCTATTTTATATAAATTACTCAACGATATAATATAATAATATAATGGAGTGGGGTTTTTGACCCGCAAAATGTAAATCAAAACTAATCAATACTCTTGATTGCAAAATTGGCAGATGGGATTTCTATTTTTACCTTTATACCTTAAACATCTGTAAAGACTGCTATTTGCAAATCAGTTATTTTATAATATATAAAGTTAAAATAACTCTTAGGTAATCTTGGTCATCTTGCAAAAATAAAAAATGGAGATTGTTCGCAATATAATTTAGAAAACCTTTTTTTTTCTTGTTTAATTTTTTTCCAGAAGAAATACTGCGAAGAAATAGAAAAACAACTGACAGGAGAAGAATTAGACTGGCATCAATGGGTTCAAAAACAAAAATTGCGGCAAGGAAAAGAAAGAACAGGTCGTCCGAGGAGCAAACCACGAAGGAAATCTGGTGTACACTAAGAAGGAAATCCGAGGAAATCTTTGAGGAAATCTGGAGGAAACTTTTGAGAAAATCAGAGGAAATATGTGCAATCTTCGTCAAAGAGGAAATCTGGTGTACAAAATTTTGGGTGCGGTTGACCCCTCGAGGTCGCCTATAAGCTCGACTAGAAAGGGAAAAAAATAACAAGTACGAACATCTAAAAAAAAGATGAAAGCTACACACAAGCAACAGCCAACATGGAATATAAATGAAAAATTAAAAGAACCATTGAAAGAAAAAAGAGAGGCTGAGATAAACCACGATGAGGAAAAATGTAGAGAATTCTTTGAAAACACAGAAACACTCCCAATTAAACTAAATTAAACCAAACCTTCAGATATTTGAAAAAATAAGAAACAATAATACCCCCAAAAGAAGATTTGTGAAAGCAGAAACAGCGAAAACAGGAGCATAAACATTCCATATCACGACACAATGCGGCAACGTATTTCACAAACACCTTCACTGCCCATCCCCCACTCCTGTACCATGCGTCACGTGGCTCTCGCTGCTGAGAACAAGCATGACCCAAATCCAACCCAGCGTGGACGTAGCCAGCCAGCCCAGCGGTATATCCTGGGGGTGGCAGCATGTCTACCGCAAATCAATCAATCAATCAAATGCTTGTATTTTTGCGAATACAAAAAATGTTTTAACATGGTTAAAAATATATGTAAAAAAAGCAATAATTCAAAAAACAAATATCCTCTTATGTTAAAAAAATATGTCGTTAAAACCAATCAAAAGTACCTTTCAAAACATAGTTTTTTTTGTTGTTGTTTGCTCTACAACTTGATGGCAAATGTTATGAGACTTGAAAGTTTAAAATAATTTACGATTTTTAAAATATATTTGAATTGAAATTATTTTTAATGTGTTTAATGTGGATATTATTTCAAATGCGATAGTTCACCTGCGTCATCTCCAAAGGAGCAACTATTAGAGGCAGTCAAATGGCGGAGAGGTCCATCGTGGCTGATTCTGACCAGGACTTATATGATCTAGCAATGAATATGTCACTGATTACCCAAATATTATTTTTATATTATTTTTTCTTTCCCTTACCAGAATTGTAAGAGTAACATCTTACTGTTTTTGATTTATCAACTAACTAACTTGAAAGAGCCACCATATTCCAATCGGTCTTCTTATATGAATAATAGTATATTATTCAACGAGCGGTAATGTAGGTAACAACTCACGCAGATGAAGTGAGTTATTACCATTACCGCAAATTGAACACTATACTTTATCTACGATTATAACAATAAATATTAAATTGAGAAAATTTTGTTTAGATTACTCAGTTTGTTTATTAATAAACTTAACTGTAAAATTTAATTTTTTTACACACTTATATTTACTCTGCGATTTTTCGGGTAATAAATTATGTATTGTAGCTACTTGTCTTCATTCTGGTGGTGTACCTACATATTAGTTCATCTTCACTAACCGAATTCATCATTTTTGGCACAATTATTACTTTACTTGATTTGAAAACGTCGAAACTATTCAAACATAATAAATCACCTTCACCCTCAATAATAATGGATCGTTCTATTTCACCGTATCGGAAAAGAATTTCTCTCGGGCAGAGCCACCTTCTTCGTGTCGCGCGTTATGTCGATTGGACAGGCTAGGCATGAAGATAAAGCTGATTGGCTCTGTACCTAGTGATTTATAATAACTACTCATTATAACTCACGCTGTTTGTTTATGGATACTATTAATTGTTCAAAAGCAGTTCATTAATAAGTGTATAACCTAATAAGATTTACAAGTTTTAGATTTACAAAAATTGCACATTTTCAATAAGGTACAGGAGTATGGAATTAAAAATTTACTTATTATATTTACAAAAAATTTTATGCCTAAATAAAGAAAGAAAGTGGTACAGTCACTAAGGTAGCAAGCTACCAGCGTGTGACCCATTCCAGTTTCTCACGTTTATTGATGAGTGCATTACATTATACCATAATAATACCTACTGACAGGCTATGCTGTACTACAACACAAAAAAAAAAAAAATAGCATTTTAAGTTAGTATTACATAAATGAGGAATTAAGAGTTTACTGTGAAAATTTTACATATTATATTTTACATAGTATACATTTTGATTCAGACATGTTGCTAAAGTCTTTATACAAATAAATTTTTTACTTGGGTTTCATTAATGGATCTTAGCCAATTTTTACACTTTTTTGTATATTTATAGAAAGTTTGACAAGTTTTTGTGCTTAAAGGCAGTTCATTGAATATTTTAGGTGCCATGTATGTTATGCATTTTTGAGATATTCTTTTAGATTTTTTTGGTATTTCTGCTATCATTTTTATAGGCTGTCTTGTATTGTAATATAAACTATTTACAAATGTTATTAAATTTTTGTTATTAAATATTTTTTGCAGCACTTTGTGCATGTAGGTCTTTCTTAGGTTAAGGATGTCTATTTCATTATACAAGAGATCTGTTGGATATGTACTATTCTTGTTTAGTAGAATCTTTAATGCTTTTTTTTGTAGGATTTCTAGCGAGTTTATTGTAGTCTCATAACTTGTGCCCCATGCTATACTTCCATACTGCAACACTGAATGAAATAACGCATAATATACCATTTTTAAGTTTTCTTTGCTCATGAACCCTTTCAGTTTTCTTAATATAAATATTGCCTTCCGTAGCTTAGGAGCGATGTATTGTACATGTTTATCAAAACGCAAGTGGGTATCTAAAATTATGCCTAGATACTTTACTTCTTCTGTTATATGTATTTTATTTTCACAGTCACATGTTATATTACTTTTATCGCATTCTTCATTGTGTAGTGTTATAATATTAAATGATGGTTTAGTACGAGAGTCCACACAAAATGGAAGACACTTAGTTTTTTCCCAGTTTAGAGTTAGTAAATTGACGTCTAACCAAAATTTTATTTCTTTTTAGGGTGTTTATCATTTTGGACTTTAAATTCTCCCATGTACTTCCATTTATAATGATGACAGTGTCATCGGCATAAGATATACATGTATTTGTTGTATCGTAACTGAGTAAATCATTGATGTAAATTAAAAAAAGGATTGGGCCCATAACCGTACCTTGTGGAACTCCAAATTCCACAGACCGCAGTTCGCTCATTGATTTATTAACAGTTACTCTTTGTAGCCTAATTTTTAAGTAATTTTCCATAAGCTTGTATACAGTACCACGAAATCCCAATATTTCTAACTTCTGCAGTAACAAATCGTGATGCACTGTGTCAAAAGCTTTACGAAGATCTAGAAAAACACCAGATGTAGGGAGGGACATGTCTATATCAGAGTACACAGTTTTTGTTAATAACATCATGGCATCTTCTGTGCATCGTTTTTGTTGAAAACCGAACTGATGTAGATGTAAAATTTTGTTTTCGCTTAAAAAGTTCATTATCCTATCCTTCAGAACTTTCTCAAAAATTTTTGAGAGACTTGATAAAAGGGATATTGGACGATAGTTTGTAGTTTTTTCCTTGTAGAGAAGATGCTGTTTACAATATGAGTTATTGGTTGTACTATGAACTCACATATCTTTTTTAACAGATCTGAAGTAAGCCCATCTATCCCAGGAGCTTTTCCATTTTTAAGTTCCCTGATAACTTTTCCTATTTCCGTAGGATTAGTTGGTTTCAGGAATATCGAATTCTGTAAACGATATTTTTTCTTAAATTCATATAAATATCTTTCTTGGCTCAGAGGCTTTATTTCTTCAGCTGGTTGTTTACCGATATTAGAGAAGAAATTGTTAAAGTGTTCTGCTTTATCTTCATCATTTTGTAGAATAACACCATCCTCCCCTTCTATATTTTCTATTTTGTCATGCTTTTTCGAAATATTCATTGCACTTTTCACCGTACTCCAAAATTTACGTAAGTCTTTTTTGTTATTTTTTAGTTGGTTACCGTAGTATGAGTTTTTGGCTGAATTTATAAGCTTATGTATTTTATTTCTATACAATTTATATCTGTTTTTCAGATTCTCATCAATCGGATTTAGTCGAAGTTTTTTATGCAGGCTATCACGAACTCTAATTGAATTCATAATACCTTCCGTGATCCATGGTGTTCTTTTTTTTATCTTTTTGGTAATCCGTTTTAGTTGAGTTGAATCATGCACATATATATGTTCTTATTATGTTAATAAAATTATTCACACATAATTCAGGATCCTTAATTCCATTTACGCTGTTCCATTCTTCTTGCGAAAGTTTCTCATATAGGTACTTGTAGTTAATGTTAGCGGCTTCAAAAGTTTCTGCCTCCTTTTCCTGTTTTGCATTTTCAATTCCGAATATTACAGCATGGTGATCAGTTATTTTTGTTTTAAGCACATAAGTTGAAATTTTGTTTAAGTTTTGTGGGTTTTTTAGAAGTACATGATCTAAGCAGCTTTTCTGATTATTAATTTCTCTAGTATATACATTAATAAGCGATATATAACCTGATTCATGTATTATGTTTAGATAATCATCAATGATACCTCTATCTTCTTCTTTCAAAATATTAAAGTTTAAATCACCTATTACAATTTCCATATTAACATTAGTGTCTGTTTGCAAAAGATTTTTCAGTTCGTTTATGAAATATTCCCCATTTACCGAGGGAGGTCGATAAACAGCGTTGAAAGCTAGTTTTAAATTTTCATCAATTTTTATTTTACATTTTAAGACTACTACATCTGCTACTTTGGTTCTCGTTACATCATTTATTGTGTATTAACACAATTACACCATCATTTTGATTGATCTGTCCTTGATTATAAAAAATATTAAAGCCTTCAATTTGGAGGTAAGGCTGTAAGGATAATACAATCAAACTGATAGTCCAGTGAATTTAGAACAACCAAAAAACTATCATAATTCTTGTTTATACTCCTAATGTTCTGACTTAAAATTTTAAATTCATGTTTTCCCCTAACTGCGTATTTATAATCGTCTATATCATCACATACCAAAGTGTCAGTTTGTAAGTCTCTGTCCATAATATTTATAATTTCTAAATCACCCATTTTAATAACATCACTACAATTAACACACTACAAACACTAATATTTAATTTTCCTTTATTATTTGTGTGACGCCTTTAATATATTTAATAAAAATGTCTTGTTCTCCTCTTCCCTTTCTTTCTTCTAACTCTGCCTTTACTTTCCTATAAATTTCTTGTTGTGCTGGTGTCTGATCGGATGAGATGCGCACTGCAGTATTTTGCAAATTTCTCTTCTTCTTTAGAATATTAATAAGTCTCTGCATGGTCTAGCATTACTTTTACTGGTCTGATTTTGTCTGCCTTTTTTCCCAATCTAAATATATTTCTTATTTCTAAGAGTAGATAAATATCTTTTAAAAACTCAAAACCTAGACAAAAGTAGAATTTGGAGCAACATCCAATTTCAAATAAAATGTCCAATATCAAGTAAAACTCAAACAAACTTGATTTAAATGGGAAAATAAACTTCTATTCTATATTATTCTAAGATGTTTGATCATTTAAAGGATGAGGCCATAAGAATTACCCTGAAAATCAAGTAATTGTGTAACACTTTGTTACTGATGTATGTTATGTGTTATTAAGTGATTAATAAAATATGTAATGTGTATCAGAGGCACATCACTTGCCCTCCTCGAGGAAAGTATATTTGTTACGTTATCAAGGCGAATTTTTTTTTTGTCTGGATTTTTATTTATATTTTTCTCACTAGGCGAAAAATTTTTTTCAGATTTTTAACAGCACCCTCCCCCCATGAGGCACTTCTTATACGAGGTGGAAAAAATTTGTTTTCGAATTTTTATCTGCACCCTCCCTCACGAGGAACCAATTTTTTTTTTAGATTTGGAGGCGGAAAAATTTTTTTTAGGATTTCTATTTGCACCCCCCCCCCCATGAGGTGATAAAAAGTAGTGATTGCGGAGTCCGAAGGGATATTCTTGAAAATGTTAGTGCCCCCTCCCAGTAACCTTTCTGGATTCGGCCTTTGTTAATCATATTATTATTATTTGTAGTAGCCCCCCCCCTCAGCAATTTTCTGGGTGCGTCCCTGATGTGTATAACAGTTTTTGTATTCTGCACATCAAAATGAACTTAAAACGATAGTTGCTTTTAAAAGCACATCCTGACATAATTTTTGCCTGTCCTAAGGTGACCACAGAAAATAATGAGGGAGTGACCGACCATGAATTTGATTAACATTTTGTTCGAATACGGCAAAATATTTAGATGAGGCGTTGCCACTGTTCGCGTAATTTCGTTAAGATATAATGTGGCAGTGGGAAATTTCCTGACTGCCAATGTTATCATTATTTTGGAAAATTTCTAGACTTTACTTATTATAAAATTGGGAGGTAGCCGCGTCTATGACAGTACACCTGGACCTGGACCACAGTTGGTGAATGGAAATTATTGTAGAGTTTAGTTTTGGTTACCTAGATTTCGTATTTCGTTATTTATCTGTAAAATGTATACGAGTTGCACGCCGACTCTCATTTGCCTTATTGCCTATTTCAAATTTTATTAAGTAATATAATAGTATTCAGGGTTCAACAACCAACAAATATTTAATGCAAACTAGTTTTTTCATTTATTGTTTAGTTTTATTACCAACTAGTAACAAACTTTTACAATTTCATTGTTATAATGAGCCTCTAAACCTTTAGTTTATACACATAGTAATTCCCTTCAAGTTAAATATTAATATCAAAGTTGTTTTTGGAGTTATAAAAGATATTTTCATTCAATAAATGGTATTAAATAGACTTGACACACCCATAATATGATCCGATGCCACCAGTTTGGTGTCGTGACGTCTTCAAAATCTAAAACAATAGCAGGAACATTGACATTTTTTATCTAAAGTGTTATTTCGATGTTTGCTATAGTTTCCGAGATATAGACGGGTTTTTGTGCAAAATGCCAGATTTCAAATATTTCTTACGTGTTTTTTCTAATTTCCATGAAATAATTGACTTACTTTTTGTTCCTCGTGTTCTGAAATCTTCCATATTATGTAGTTAGATTTAGAAAAGCAACATTTCTGCTCTTTATTATCGCTATTAATTTTATTTTTTCATACGAATTTTAAATAAAACTAGGCTTACAGTTAAATTTTCTGTTAAAAAATTAAATTGATCTCAGAAACTACAAGAAATATTGAACTAACACTTTAGACAAAAAATGTTTGCTATTAAGAGGGAGCAACATGATCAATTCAGAGGGAAGTGGGCGGAAATGAGCCAATAAAGTACAGAGAGCTGTTGTGTTGATTATCTAATTTTGGCGTAGAGATTTTCTTTACTATTGTTCTACCTACTTCACACCTGAAAGGTCAAGAACACATCGAGACCAAGCTTCAAATACACAAAATAAGTGCGCATCGGTTTGTAATTATTTTTGCAATCATTTTTAATTATATCGAAGTGACTCCATCTACTAAAACAGCATTGTACTAAAAAAAATTTCCAGCAAAAAGCATTTTTTAGCAAACTGGCTCATGTTATTAAACTGATCAAAAGATATTCTTGTAAGTCAATGAACGCTACACTTCTATTGAAGAAGATTTTTAGCTAAAACTTGTTTATTAGCCAATGTGAAGAGAGATCTTCCTAATAAACAAGTTTTAGCTAAAAATGTACTTCAGTAGAAGTGTAGTATTCATTTACTTACAAGAATATCTTTTTTTCAGTTTAATAACGCCAGCCGTTTGGATAAAAACTGCTTTTTCCCAGTCAAGATTTTTAGTACATTGCTTTTTAATAGATGGTGCCACCTACAGCACTACACTGGCTTCAAGCAAATATTTAAAAATTCACGTAAATAATTTTTCAATATTGTTGATTAATAAAAATAGACTGATAATTATAGGTTAGATTTCCAATCTACAAAAAGAGTCCTATTTTATTAGGACAAAGTATTTAGAACTTCATAAAAATTACACTGAACTAGATTTTAGTTGAAAATATGGGAACCAGGCAGAAATTTTAATAACAGCTGCATAATACTCTTAAATCTTAAGAAACACATAATTTTGAGGTTGTGACGTCACGTGCAGATGACCTGTAATAGTCACACTGCCTACCCTTCACCCCACTTCAGCTTTAGCTTTACCGATGAAACTTTGTGATTGGCATTGTCTCCTCTTAAGAGTGCTTTCAAAGTTTCTGCAATTGTTTTATATTTTGAAGGCGTGGTATCTATTTTTTACGAGATTATCTGTAAGTGGAAAACACAATAACTATTTTTTTTGGCCCACGGGCCCCCTCTGAAAAATTGTTTGCCCCCCCTTAAAGCACTTTCTAGCTACAGCCCTGGTTAGCGGCAAGAAAATGTATTACCAACAAAACATATCCGTTAAACTTCCTTTAGCTTAAATGTCAAATATCCAAGTTTTAAGTGTTAAAGAGTCCTTTAAACTTGTAAGAACTAACCTAAAACTTGAACTTACTTGTATTTCATATGCCGACAAAACATTTTGCATTATTTATTTAACTTCAAGTAACTTTTCCAGTGAATTATCTGTCAATGAATTGTTTATCATTTGCATAAGTTGCACAGAGAAGGCTATAATTACATTTTAAAATTTTAGATGCCATAAATAACAATCAGAGGTTACCAAACAAAGACAAAATTATTTTTATAATCGAAAATTTTGAACGAAAATTTTTTGAAAGATTTAGATTCACAAAAACTAAGTACAGTTAAAATTATGTGGCAGCAGATTTTAAAAAAATGCCTGTGTCTCCAGTGTAATAGATTATATTATATTATATCACATTTTTTAATTGTGTTATCAGACGTATTTAATCTAACATATCGAAATTTTTGCAGTGTGGTCTTTTTGACAGACATTTTTAATTTCCCTATTGTTTCTTTGATACAACAATGCCAAAAAATATTAAAATGAGGATTTTTAGATTAAATACAAATGGCCGTTTCCTGTTTTTTACCTTAACTAGAAAAGGAAGACAGTAATAAATTCATGTGATCAGTGCGTGCAACAGATCTTAAGGCGGGGCTGGGTGTATCAAAATAATTAGGTGTTTTCACTGTATGCAAATTTGCTTTTTTGATATTATTAAAATGAAGTACTCCATACATTAAAGCACTTACCAATATTTAAACACCATTCTTTCATCTATCAATTTAAAATTTCAACAAACAAATAACAAAACTGAATAACTGAACTGGTATTATACAAAACGGGCTGTGACATCATCGGTTGCATTAATATAACTAACATAACTTTAACTTTTAGGTTTTTCAAGTTTATTGTCATTTTTAATGATTGTATCCGCACTTCTCATTTTAAACCAGTATGGATCCAAGCAAACATTTAAAAATTGACGCAAATGATGTCTCAATATTGTTGATTGCTAAAAATGGGCTGCTAATTATAGGTTGGATTTCCAACCTACAGAAATCGCCTTATTTTATTAGGAGAAGATATTTAAAACTTTATGAACATTACATTGATTTTAGTTGAAAGTACGAGAACCAAGCGGAAATTTTCATAATAGTGACATATTTCCTGGAAATTTTTAAAAGATATGTATTTTTGAGGTTAGGTGTTTACCATCAATATGACCGATGACGTCAACAATATGGCTTAGTGTTTTGGGCAGTAAAATTTTAATTCAAATTTAAAAATACTTTTTTTTTGGATATTACTCAACTGGTTGTGGAAATTCAAATGTCTTTAGTTATAATTAAGTATTACCTTCACAGTCAATGAGATTTTAAAATTTGTGAGATATGCCCTTTAACACACTACTCACAGTTCTATCTATCACTATCCTCCTTTCCCAGCTAAAAAAAAAAAATGTTTAAAAAATGTGTTTTAACCGCCTTCCATGTCACCTCAGTGACCCCCTTAAGTCTAGAAGATCTAGATTTGTCTGAGTAAAGGAGACGGGGCCCTACAGTTTATGGTGGAATCCGAACCACTTCTTGGGGAAAATTTTCTATGAAAAATTTTTTCGCTGTGTGGGGCTCGAACCCACTTCGCTAGGTACGCTCAGAGTGCAAGCTAGACGCGCTAACACACTGAGCTACCGACCCTTCGGGTACAGTAATTTTATTACCGACACTAAAACAGAGCTTTAGTTAAATATGTCTAGATCATACATATGGCAATAAAGTTAAAGGACCATTTAGCTAAAGAACTTCTTAACTAAATCGATATTTGAATAAAGTTGATAATACGGGCAGTAACTTTAATAAAAATCTCCTAAACTCAATTTGTGTAAATAGGTACACATAAGGTATCACATATTATAGAATATAATTTTAAGAAACATTGTAAAAATATCTTAATTTTGTTATTATAATTTCTACAATTTTCAACTTTTACACGACTTTTAAAATAATGATTTTACTCACTTTTCTTGGCTTGGATTTACAGGTCAATATGAACCTTGCGTATGTAAACGATAATTGACGATTACGATTAGAATGAGGGTTAGAACATCAAAGATTTTGCAGTAAACTTGTACATGGTCTAGTTTCCAGTCTTTAAATATGAAGAAACACTGACGCATCCAAATATTTGTTTAGAAGATCCTCTTAAAAAATGTATCATCTTGATTAGTGTAATCCCAGGTTATAGACAAAATAATTTTAATAAAGTACGTGCGTCTATTACTTTGTTTCTTAATTAAATTGTCGATTCAACAAATCAGCTTACATTAGGCAATATTTATATACGATACCATCATACCAATAAAAAGTGGTCAAGTATCGCTATAAAATTCGCAATAAAGTTAATTTTGTTTACAGAATTTTATAACACCAAATGTTGTATAGATAACAAATAGAGAGCATAATGATGTCAATATTTATATATAACCGTTTTTAAGTATTGCAGCAGACCTTTAATGCTCCAAAAATTTAAACATATTTAAAGTATCATTTAAAAATTTAGCCAAGTTTAAAAAAATATTTGATGATATTACTGTGTTAGACAATTCAGCTGTACTAGATATCTTCATTCTTACTTCCTGAAAAATTGGTCCATATTTTACATTGTCTAGAACTTTAATACAATTTACATTTAATTAAAATTGAGCATTTAACAATGTTGCGAACATATATTACAGAAAGACAACTTAAAATATAACAAAAAAGCTTTTTATAACAAAATTAATATACACTTACCTCATCATTATTACTTCCTTTAAATGAATAAATGGCTTGAACTATCGACGGATCATTTGCCATGATATTGTTCCATTAATACCTAGAGAAAACAATACTGATCACAAATTTCACAACTAGTATTTAAAAAGGGCACTGAATTGTAATGTTTTATTAAAAAATATGCTCCGTCCGAGCTTATGACCATGATTTGGTCGAAAAATAATTTTTGAGGACTGTCACATTCTTGGCAAATGCTTAGTTATACTTTGCTTTCGTTTACAGTTGGACTGCAGCCAAAAATATAACGCATTAAGTTTTCATGAATTAATATAGCCCAACCACATTCTCGTAAATTATTTCCTTGAAATTACTTCTATTAACTACTGATAAAATTATATCTGCTTCATTGGATAAGATGATAAAATGTACATATTTTTTAAATTAAAATCTAGTACCCATTTTTATACAAAAACTAAGACTTTAAGAGTAATATAGATGTTTTCCCTTGATCTGAATAGCTTCATAGAAATCTATTAATAATCAACATAAATATTTTTAACTTTATTAATTAGATAAACACAACATTTTCATCATTTTACAAAGATAAAAGTACCTGGCACTGATCAAAGCACAAAACACGTTCAAAAATCTACTTGAAATTTTCAGGTTTCGTAATTTTATTAGGCTACACTTACCTTATTTCAAATAAAACTTATTTGAAGTAGAAAATAACTCCGGAAAAAAGAAAATAAAATATTTGTAAATACTTATAAGGAATTTACAAATGTCAAAAATAGATTGACAGGCAGATCTATCCAGAAACATAACCGATTAGACATTTCTCTACTAAAGCCGAGCATACGGATTATTTCTTCTTTATGAGACTAGTCACCAACAGAGGGAGGCACAAGATGAAGATAATTAATTTTCTGTGGAGAATGTATCTCCTTCTTCTTCTCAATGTCTGCGACTCCTTGTCCACGATCAAGATTGGTAGAGTATAAGGTGGCCTCGTAACTCACGATCTCCACCGAAAAATGTCATTAGCCAATGAGCAGCTGATGTGAAATCACACCGCAGATGCAAAGCCTGATTCAAAATATTGTAAGAATTTGTGTAATGTTAATAATAATTAAACAAAAAACTCGTAACTGGAACGAGCTCGCAATGACCCGCCCGAGGTAGGGAGTAATTACCTCGTATTTTGAGTCACCGTTTTGCATGGTGGTAATCAGAATAAGTTGTAGAATATAACACTACAGGTCAGTATACTTCTGGCCATATTTCGGGCCCGTACGGACCCAAGATTGGTAGGGTCTGAGGTGGCCTAATAACTCACGATCCCCACCAAAAATGTCATTAGCCAATGAGCAGCTGGTGTGAAATTACACCAGATGCAGAGCCTGATTCAAAATATTGTAAGAATTTGTGTACTGTTAATTAAGCAATGAACTCGTAATTGGAACGGACTCACAATTACTCGCTTTTAAGGTCGGGAGTAATTATTCCGCATTTTGAGTCACCGTTCTGCATGGTGGTAATCAGGATATAAGTTGTAGAATGTAACACTACAGATATCATAGTACACTTCAGACCATATTTCGGACCAGTACGGACACTTCTTCTAGAGTGAGATAAGAGATAACTGCGTCACTACTGCACCACAGAAGACCTATAGCTCTTCTGTGACTGCACCACAGAAGAAGAAACAATTCTTCTGTGACTGCACGTTCGAAGAAAAAGGATAGTCTGACGTTTCATCTCCGTACTCATCGTCCCGCCTAAAAGCTGTAAGGAACCTCATAATCTACAAATCTTGGTACGGACCGTCCTTCTAGAAAGAGATAACTGCACCGCCACTGCGCGTTCGAAGAACAAGGATAGTCTGGCTACTCATCCCCGCACTCACTTCTCGGCTAAACCATAGACATCATAATATTAGAAATAGACCAGCAATACATAGGAGCTGCGCGTACTCACAAGGTAGTGACAGTGGACGTCGAGGAGCATGCGCATTTCGTATTTACCGGAATAACTGATGTATATTGCATGCCTTGTGATTAGTAGATCATATTGTAAAAGTGTAAAAATGTCCCAGTAGCCTAATGTGTTAAAGCGTTGTGCTTGTACACCTCCCTCAGAAATCTCTATGCACGTTGCCACGACATAACCCCACTAGCGGACTATGTCCAAGAAACTTCGCAAAAATTCTACCAGTTTAAACTGGACGGTAGCCCGCTTACCCGCAACATTACCCCCAGTCAGCACAAAGTTATCCACAGAACATCCTCAGGATATGAAGTTAGGTTTGAACAGATATCCTCAGGATATGTCCCCGATTTCCACAGGACATCCCTAGGAAGTCCAAGTGAGACTGTTTCAGATCTCCCGAGAACAGCCTGCGGATGCACTTTCTTATATCCTTGGGATGTATTTAGGCAATATCTAGGCATTACCTAAAGACATATCCTATGGAGAGCTAAAAGGCAGATTTTCAGAATCGTAAGATTTGCCTAGGCCATCCTCAGGAGGTACAAATTGAGCTTAGGACAACCTGAGGAAGAACTTTCAGACATCCCAAGGATGTCCTTTAATTCGTCGATATCAGTCACTATACAAGTTGCGCCACTTAAAACTCCCCAGACTTGTAACTTTTTTATTTTTGAAGCGATGACCATGTTGGGCACATCAAATTGTAGACATTTTTAAAGCCTTTAAACATGCATACAGAATGATTTAAAAAAAATTTTTGGAAAAAATTGTTCAGAAAGGAAACTTAACTTCTTTGAATATTTTTTTAACTCATCCTGTACATGAACTGTGTTAATGTTTTCTTATAAAGGTTTTAATTAGCTTCAATTTATGTTATTAAAATAAAAAATTTTTAAAAATAAAAATTTTGCAATTTCCTATTTAGTACATTTTAATATAAGTTTGTTTTTAAAAATATTTATTTCTTTTGTTTCTTGTTACTGTTTTGTTACGTTGAATATTTTTTGTGATATGTCTTTTACAAATAAAACATAAAATTATTATTTACATTCTTTTCAAAGTTATTTTAAAAAAATTTAGTTTGGAATCGGAAAGTGTTTTTAATTTTTTTCTCTAAAAGCAAAAAGAATTTCGAATATGACGTAATAACATAAATTGAAGCTAATTAAAACCTTTATAAGAAAACATTAACGCAGTTCATGTACAGGGTGAGGTAAAAAAATATTCAAGGAAATTAAGTTTTCTTTCTTAACAATTTTTTTAAATAAAATTTTTAATCAATCTGTACACATGTTTAAATGCCTTAAAAATATCTAAAATTTGATATGCCCAACATGGTCGTCGCTTAAAAAATAAGAAAGTTACAAGCCCGGGGAGTTTTAAGTGGCGCACCCTGTATGCTGGCGATGACTCACCTCTGTAAAACTCGTGAAGTATCCCACATCACTTTTTTCATTTTACATTAATTAAACAGATGTTGGTGATATAAATACCCAGAGAACTTAAAAACTTATTGAATAGCTATAGAGGGTAATTACAGTAATATATAAAAAATAGTAGACTGGTTATCATCAATATTTTTATTATTTTAAAATAAATGAAACAAAATAAAACAAAAATATATATCAATGGATATTATCTAGGTATAAAACAATTCACTAAATGTTTTTTTTACATTTCATCCAGTAGTTTTGTAAGTTTAAGAATCTTGCTTTCTGTTTCACAAAAATATACTAGATACAGAGTGACCCATTTGAAAGCGGGGCACTCTCTAAAATTTTTATTTGTTGGCCGATTTAAACTATTTTTTTCTAAATGATATAGTTTTAATAACTTTGATGCCAAGTTTCACAATGAATTTTAAAATTTCAAGGCTTAAGTTTATCTCTCCTAAGTTCGAGTCTCAGCTGCGGCAGATGGCAATGTCGAAGAGAGTGGTTGTTGTGTTGTTGTCTGTGTGCCCTGGTTGGGTAGTGGTAGCTTTACTTCGAAAAATGGCCCAATTATGAGCGAAAGCAGGTAGCAATTTAGTTTTGCGATATGTTGTAAACTTTAATTTCTAACACAATAATAATATAATAAACAAGTGCCCTTTGCCGTGTATAAAAATCAAAATAAAAAAAAAACATATTGAGAAATGAGCAAAAATCGCAATTATATAAAATATACTCCAGAAAGAGAAGATACCTATTGAGAAAATACATGACATTTTGAAAATACTAACCTGTAATTGAGAAATATTCTAAACAATATCAAGTCCAAATATGTTTACAGGCAGCGGAATAACCATCAGTGCCCGCTGTAGACACGAACAGGATGACTGCATTATTTCAGAAAAAGAAACATTAGGTAATTCTGCATTTTAGCGGGGCATCGGAATTTTTGCGAAATTTTTTCAGGATACACTAATTTGGGGTCGTAGAACACGAATCTGAAGTCAGTTTTCCGTGCAAATGCATAGTTTTTCCAAAAAAAAATTTTGAAATTTTCCAGCATAACACACTCTCCGTCACTGTAATCAGTAAAAACTCTCCATTTCGGTCAATTTTCAAATCATGTTCACCATGTAAACTGTTCCTTAGAACAAACACACCAAAAAAATTGCTTTTCCATAAAAAATAAATTATTATTTACTAAAACTCTAGAAACCAGAAAATGAAAAATCATCAAACTGTCAAACTAATGCGCATGCGTATCCTCACTTTAAAGCTGTGTCTAAGATATCAGCAAAATCAGCAGGCGATTGTTCTTTCTGATTTTGAAATGGTATTTGCATTTTTGCGGACGAACGATGATGTCACGGTAACATTTTTGGGATATGCTAATTAATTTAATTATCTACAAATGTTTGTTCAAATAAATATAATTTAAATATGCATGTTTTATGATCATCTCAGCCAATAGGTACCAAAAACTGCGTTCAGTTAACAATATTTTCAATGACATTCCTCGTTTCGCCAGTGTATACGAAATTTCACATCGAATAGGAATCTGGATATACAATATGTTCGAGGACAGATGTAACAAGAGTAATGGAGAAGTATATGAATCCTCAACAAGAGTCTCATTCCCAAATTCAATTTTTGGTAAATGTTTACGACATTCGCTTATTGTATTTCGCCATCTTTTTTTTTGGTGACATGCAGTAGATACTATTAGAAGTATAAGTACCTAATGAAATATTGCGCAAATAACAAATAGTCCTACAATCTTACGGGAACGTGGAGCGAGGTCAAAATTTTTCAAGGTCAAGGTCAAGGTCGCCTAAAATATTCCTTGCCCTTCTCGGAAAAAAATTTTTGCGCGCGCAAAAAAACTGACTTCAGATTCGTGTTCTACGACCCCAAATTAGTGTATCCTGAAAAAATTTCGCAAAAATTCCGATGCCCCGCTAAAATGCAGAATTACCATTATAATTTTTAAAAGCCACTGTATATCTGATGAAAAACTTCCTAACCAATATTCTTCCTTTCTTTTTCCCTTTTTTTTGCCTCATTTTTATTGCAAAAATCTTCCTTGCAACCAACCATAATGTAGTACTTTTTCACTTTTCAATTTACCTAAAGGCTGAAATAAATTTGCGTCTCCATCAGTGTAATCTTTAACAAAGATTCATTTAATATATTATCTTTCTACAAAATTAAGCTGCACAAATGAAAAGTATAAGGTTAGGTAAAAAATATTTATACTTGCCACCTTTCAAGTTGTTTCTTTTTAGCACCACACAAAGTCAACTCCTTTTTCAATTGTAAAATACCCATATTTGCTGATTTTAGCTTTTTTTAGAACAGAAAATCAAATCAATTCACGGTCACTAATAAACTGTAAACAGCTGATTGTGAGAGCAGAGGATGGATACCGAACTTCGATTGAAGCGCCACTAACGGGAAATTTTTAAACTATGATTAAAGAAGTCCGCCGTTTAGTTTTAGTTTTTTTTTTGTTAAATTTGTTTAATAATAGGTATATAAATATAATTTCATGTTTTAACACAACACTTTAACACATTTCTTAAGAAAGATGGCAAAAATGATCCTGTGTTTGGATATCCGTGGGCAAACTGGACAAGATAACCCATGGATATCAATTGTATTACATCCGTAGGATATAGATATTTTGTACACCTATAGGATACCGACATCCCGTCGGGATATCCGTAGGAAATCAGTTGCGGATATCCCTAGGGTATCCATAATTTGGATCTCTACAGGATATTAATATCCAGTCAGGTCATCCCTGGGATGACCTAGGGATATGTCTATGGGATAATCCCAAATCTGGGACAGCGGGACTATACTAGGATATCCTGAGGATATTGTGTGTTGTCTGGGCCCGAATCAGACAGCATAATGCCATACTTTTCGATATAAGACACCCCCTACCATACCAGGCGTTGCCTATCTTTCGGCAGCTCCCCTAGCCACACTTTCTTCTACGATAACTTACCAATACCCTTACCCTTACTCTTATCTTTCCTCAACTTTACATCTTTCCAATCCCTCTTTCTTCCCATTTATGTTTGTACAATTTTGTTCTTTTATCCTTTTTGTTATTTTCATTTCTTTTTTGTCTCTCTAAATTCCCTCTAGGCCGAAAACTTATGTAAATCCTAATTTTTTAAACCACAATTTTATTTCCACCCTACCTTCCTTGTCGGCGATCAGACCACAAGGTCGTCATTTGTTCGAACGGGTTTTTTCGTTTAGTTGTGTTCCCCGTATCAACAATCAAAATTACGAAGTGCGCTCGCCTACGATTTTAGTGTTCTTAGTGTTGTGTTTATTTTTAAGTTACCTTTAGGTCCATGTGGACACATCAAAAATTTTAATCTAGTTTTTAAGTCAGCCCGTGGCAGACAGGAGCTTCTAGCACCCCCCCTCGAATTTATTTCCAAGCCGAATCGGACCTACCCCACCCAGCCTCACACCCACCTCGGCGATGTTCGCCGTGGTTGTCTGGCTGGCTCCGGGCTAGGATCCGGTGAGGCACATATATTGTGCTTGAACTTAAAATAAAATATTATTGTTGTTGTTGTTGTTGTTGTGCTTGTAAACCAAAGATCGGCGGATCGAATCCTATCCACCGCAGGATTTTTTTCATTATTTGTCATTTATGTATCTAGGCACTAAAATTAACTTTTTTATCACGATGTGGAATTTAACCTTACAGGCATCGGCAAATAAACCAAATAAGTGATAAATGGAAACTTTAGTGCATATTACAGTTTTTACAAGGTGCATATTAAGTTTTTTTTAAATCCAGAAATTGTGAAATTAAGATTTACCAACTCTACTTTTTAAATAATTTTAAGTGGCATTAAGAAATGTTATTATTATTTAAATGTCAAACCTGAATATTTTTTTGTAAGAAAACCATTATTTTTAGCAATATTAATAGAGTGATAGTACAATTCTGAATTTTAAGTAAATATAGTTTAAAAAACTAAAATATCTCACATTTCCAAAGGTCAGTAGAAAAAACATGTGTAGCACGTAAGAAAAAGTGTTTTTTCGGTATACGGCGTATTTTTGACTACGCCTAATACGAAAAAAAGAAAAAAAACACTTTTCTTAATTCGTGGCACAGATACCTATTTTATAAAAGAGCTTTATTAAAGAACTTTTATAGTCTAATGGGGGCAATACTCAAATTGTATAAAAATTGGTCTGAAAATTGAACAAACGTCACACGCCTCTAAGGCCCGCATTAGCCTATTAAATTTATTTGACAAGGATCTTTTATAAAAGATATTTTTTATGAGAAATGAGTAATACTTTATAAACTGTGGTCGATATTTTATAAAATTTGATCTATTACACCATCACATTTCTCATAAAATGTCTTTGTCAAAGAACTTTTATAGTCTAATGTGGGCCTAAGGCAGTTTTGTTAACATAAATTTCAAAGTATTGATTTCCTCATGGCCCTCTATCGGCGAATTCGGCAGTTATTGGAAATTTTGTCAAAGAAATCTATTCAGAATGAATTAGACTACAATAATAAAAATTTTGGATAAATATGACAGGATGTAAATAAAATTGGCATTGTTCTTTGCAGGGAAAAAATTTATGAACATAATATTTATTTCTTTCCTTTACGATAAGATAAAAATATTTTCATTTATTTTCGCTTATTGCCTTCCCATTGGGGCTCAAATCTGCACGACCAGTTCTGTCCTTAGGTCAAATTTTCAAGAGCCGATCCTGTCTTTGCTCAATGCGCGTGCTTACAAACGTCCTGCGCAGATTCAATTGGGGGTCAACTTATTAACACAGCATTGCCACAGAAGAAGAAACAATCAGAAGGGAATGTCGGCAAAAAATCCTTTGATCTCGTGTTGTAAATTTCCGCCATTCTTTTGTTGGGCGAGTTCAGGACAGTACTCAATATTTTTTACCCCTTTTAGGAACGGACCGGTAGAGATTCAGAGAACCTGTGAAACATTAGATGAAGACAAATAATAATATTTGTTTCAGATTTTCAATATTTCTTAACTAGTTAGGCGGCATCATGATATATAAACTGTATCACGAGGCGAGATCACGCCACTCGCCATTTGTCGCAGACGATCCGGTTACAGAAGAAATCCGTGATCCGGGCCTGGCACAATATTTTACAATTCCGTCCGAGATTGACAGTGCGCGATGTAGATGCTGCGCAAACTTTTCGCGCCAATGAGAGATTCTATTCTGATTGTTTCTTTTTCTGTGGCATTGCTCCTCTATTTACTATATATATATGTTATATAATATTACACGCTATCTTATTGCGACTTAGCCATAATAAACCTTCACAGGTATATCGTATTTCACGATAACAGCTTCTCTTATTAATTGCTTATCTTCAAGATATCATATTACACCTTTGTTTCTCATAACTTGTGCAGACTGCAGAACTGCAATTCCTTTGTTATATATTTTGCTTACTCAGGTTCTGTATGTTATAAATATGACTAAACACGCTTTGTTGAATCAGTTATTAAACTCACTTAGAATGAAACACTTCTAATTATTATTATATTCCTTCTCCAAGAGCCAACGTTGGCTCCATTTAAGTAAATAAATCTTTTTAAAAAGTCACTCATGTAAACCGTGATCTAACATTGGCGCAGTCGGTAGGATCCGTAAACATCATCAGAACAAGAAGCCTAACTGGTAGTGAAGCGTAAGAGAACAAGGAGAACATCTGCAGAAGGTGCCTAACTAGTGCGTGTACATCTATTAGAACAAGGAGACCTTCCTCACTGGTGGTGGCGGATCCCAATCCCTTGACGGACGAAGAACCTACTCATGGAGATGAAATTAATGTAAGTCATTTTAAGAATCATCTCGTTATTTCTTTTCATTTTTACAAATATTATTTATCACAATTATTTACGTGTATTATACCGCTAATACACTCGGCAAACAAAGCCAATTCTGTTATCAAACAAATCCTATACAAGCTACAACGCAACAATTTTAATTTTAAGTTATTTATTTTCGTATTCACGAAACGACTGTGTATTATACAGTTAATACACAATTCATTTACGACGTAACAAAACAAGCTAATTTTAATTTAATTTCCGTATCATACTGCTGATACGTAACCAATTTTAGTTCAAAAATCTCTAAATAAAAAAGCAAAATGCCTGATAGAGCTCAACCAGAGACTGTTCAACCAGTGCCACCGGCACCAGCCGAACAACAACAACAACAACCACAACAAATTGAGCCTTACAAGCTCTCTGAAATTTTTTCACTAATACCAGAATTCGATGGCAACGCCATAAATTTACAGACATTCCTAAACTCGTGTTCCTGTGCACAAAGCATGGCAATTCATGACCAAAAAATTCTATTAACCATGCACATCAAAAATAAATTAAAAGGCAGAGCCGCCGAACTTATAAATTCACGCAACCCTAGCACATGGCCAGAAATAAAGGCACTACTAGAAACTCACTTCGGAGACTCCCGAGATTTAACGTCCCTAATTCAGGACCTACAACGAATTCACCAATTACCTAGTGAATCCGCCTTAACATTTGTTTCGCGTTTACAAACGCACAATGCGAAAATGCACGCTGCAGTGCAAAAACAAAATTTAACTTCGGAGCAAAGAACCGCGCAAACAAACCTGATTGAAACTATGACATTAAATAATTTGTTAACGGGTCTAGAACCAAATCTAGGCAGAATAATACGTGCCAGTAACCCTCCTTCCATAATGAACGCGATTATTAGAATTCGTAGAGAGCTACAACTCTCTTATTTTGAACAGCAAAAATTCCCAAAAAATAGTCCAGTCAAAAATCCAGTAATTCAACAAAAGCGACCACAAGGTCCCAATTTGCAACAAAAGTTTTGTTCCTTCTGTAAACGGAATGGACATGTAATAAGCGAATGCCGCACAAGGCAACAGTCTCAAAACTTCCAGAGACCAAGTTTCCAAGGAAACCCAAACTCACAAAATTTTTCTCATCAAAACTTCGCACAACCTAGTAATAATCAATTTAGTCAGAGGACATTCCCTCAAAATAATCAGCCAAATCAATCACAGCAAAACAGGCCCTCAGCCATAAGGCCGAACCCTAATTTTATGCAACAGCGACCATCAGCTATCCAACCTAACCCAAATTTTAATCGCTTTAACCAGCAAAAAGCTCATCATTTGAATTACGAACCTTATGACAATTATGACAATCAATGTAACTATAATCAATATAATGACTACTCGCCCGATTATCAAAATGATAGTTGTGAAAATTACGATTCAGGCAACGCTCAAAACTTTTCAGACAATTATACGGCTAATTCTCAATATGAGCAGTACGAGAATTATACTGCTAATTCTCAAACACTACAGGAGGATTATACTGCTAATCCTCAGGATTTTCGCTTAGATCCGGAGTACCCCACGGATACTCCAACACAACAAATAGACCAATTCGACCAAATATCAAACCAAATACAAACAATGAATCTCAACGACAGTTTCGATCCAATGCTGAACTTCCCAGAACAAACGTTCATGTAAATACGCTTTCTCACACCTTATTAACCGTAAATTCAAAAAATCTTTATTACATCAAAGACACAACCGGCAAATTTAAAATTCTTATTGATACAGGTGCAGGAATTTCAATTTTTAAACCCAAAACAGCTGAAAATTATAGACGTAGATCCCCTGAAAATGTAATTATACAGGGTATTACTGATCAAAAAATTTATATCAACGAATCTGTTCTCATCCCCTTTTCAGATGAGTCACACAAGGTTTATATCTATAACCTAGATATAGATTTTGATGGACTACTAGGCGCAGACTTTTTAGAACATTACGAATGCCGAGTAGATTTCAAAAATAAACAACTAGTCACAAATTTTAAAACCGTACCACTATTTAAAGTCACGGAAGAAACTACAGTAAATTTACCTGTACAACCAACTGGTAACTCTAACATCAAAAACCAAAATCCAAATTTAGGCAACATCAAAAATTTAATTTCTATCGAACCTCGCATGGAAAAAATCTGTAAATTAAAATGTAATCTGCAAAATACCGAGGCTATACTGTTAGCCCAAGAAATTGAAAAAGTACGCCTACCAAATGCTCTCGTAAAAATCGACAGCAACGGAGAATTTTTAACTTCGATCGTGAACGCTAACGCAATACCGAAAACTATAAATTTCTCTAACCTTAAACTAGAACCAGTACAAAAATTCAAATCAATTTTTAATTTAAATACTCAAAATTCTGACAAACATCCACAGACAGACAGATCCTTCGAAATTAGGAACGAATTGCGCTTGGATCATCTAAACGAAGAAGAGGCCGAAATAGTAACGCAGCTTTGTTTAGACTTTCAAGATATATTCTATTTGGAAGGAGACAATTTAACTTTTACTAACGAAATTAAGCATTCTATTGACACCGAAAATTCCCGACCGATATTCACTAAATCGTATCGATATCCTCAAGTCCATAAAGAAGAAGTTAAGTCCCAAGTATCGAAAATGTTAAGTCAAGGTATTATTCAACCCTCAATCTCACCTTGGTCCTCTCCTGTCTGGGTAGTTCCCAAAAAACTGGATGCTTCTGGTAAACAGAAATGGCGCGTCGTAGTCGACTACCGCAAACTCAATGAGGTTACAATTGGTGACAAATATCCTCTGCCCAACATTTCCGATCTTTTAGACCAACTTGGCAAATGCCAATATTTCACAACCTTAGACTTGGCTTCTGGTTTCCACCAAATTGAAATTAATCCCGCAGATATTCAAAAAACTGCTTTCACAGTTGAGAACGGTCATTATGAATTCGTGCGAATGCCATTTGGACTCAAAAACGCTCCATCAACTTTTCAAAGAGTTATGGATAACATCCTGTTAGGTATTCAAAATGAACGATGTCTCGTCTACATGGACGATATCATTATTTACTCTCCTACAATTCACGAACACATTTCTCGTCTAACTGAAGTCTTTAAACGCCTTCAAAAAGCCAACCTCAAAATTCAACCAGACAAATGCGAGTTTCTCCGCAAGGAAGTCGCTTATTTAGGACATCTCATTACAAAAGACGGCGTAAAACCGAACCCTTCGAAAGTTGACGCTATTTTAAATTTTCCTCAACCGAAAAATCCAAAAGAAATTAAATCATTTCTAGGCTTAGCCGGATATTACAGGCGCTTTATCCCAAATTTCTCCAAGATAACCAAGCCTTTAACAAAACTACTACAAAAAGACGTACCATTTCTCTTCAACAATGATTGTATAAATTCCTTTCAAAATTTGAAACAAACATTAACGACAACTCCGATATTAATCTACCCCAACTTTGATGAACCTTTCGTTCTAACCACTGATGCGAGCGCATTTGCCGTCGGCTCGGTGCTGAGCCAGGGGCCCATTGGCAAAGATTTACCCATTGCCTATGCTTCTAGAACCTTGTGCAGTGCAGAAACTAAATATTCAACGATTGAACGCGAGCTTTTATCCATAGTATGGAGTGTAAAGCACTTTAGACCATACCTGTACGGTAGAAAGTTCAAACTTGTCACCGACCACAGACCACTCACCTGGCTATTCTCTATAAAAGATCCAGGAAGTAGACTTGCTCGTTGGCGACTCAAATTAGAAGAGTACGATTACGAAATAATTTATAAACCCGGCAAAATCAATAAGAACGCGGATGCACTTTCCAGAATCAAAATTAATCATTTTTCTGAATGTTCCAAATTCTATTCAAAGGTTCTAGCCGCGAACGACGAAGAGTCAGACGACGACGAAAACCCAGACGATAATAACGAAATCACTAACGAACAGATTTCCCAAGAATTTGAAACTTTCGCCAACTTATATAAAACAACATCTTTAATTGACTATTCGAAAATCAAAGCCTCGAACAAACAACTTTTGTATCGAGAACATAAAGATATTATAACCTTTTTCCAACAAAACAACTTACAAGACCTACATCACAAAATTATCGAGGACATATTCGAAGAAAACCCCGAATTTCATAACGATAAAATCAATATTGTATCAAGCAAAACAGTCAGACATAGGAGATATTTTATCATCCCTCTACCTTTTGATATCGAATCTGTAATTGAACATCTATTTTTGGTACTATTTAAAAATCAAGATGTTCTAGATCTCTCTAAGACATACTTTGTCGAAAATAATTTAGACCTCCCCATACTTGAAATCCTATCATTCATTTTTGCGGAAAAAGACTTAAAAGTAGTAATTTGTCAAGATATCGTCAGAACTGCCGACGAAGACGAAATTCCAATTATATTGGAGCAAAATCATTTTGGTAAAAATAATCTACACCGCGGAATAAACGAAACTATTCGAAGAATTAGAGAAAAATACACTTGGCAAGGTCTAACTAAAGACGTTGAAAATTTTATAAAAAATTGCGAAACTTGCCAAAAAACTAAAGTATGCCGGAAAAACCTTAATAACCCTCTAGTAGTCACAGAAACCCCAAGAACACCATTCGAAAGAATCAATATCGATTTATTCGAATTCCCTACTCGAAATTATGCTTTAACCATTCGCGACGAATTAACTAAATTCACGCAAGCATATGCAGTCCCGGATAAATCCGCAAAATCTGTCGTAAACACTTTGTTGTTATATTTCCAACATTATGGTACCCCATTAAGAATCCATTGCGATTACGGTGGCGAATTTGACAACCGCTTGCTCAAAGATCTCTGCACCCTCTACGACATAAAATTAACTTATTCAAGCGTAGGACATCCCCAATCGAACGGATCCATAGAAAGATTTCATGCTACTTTAGCCGAAATGATAAGAATCCACAAAACTGAAAACCCAAACGAACATCCTTTCACGATTTTACCATATGCAGTAATATGCTATAACAATTCGGTAAATAAAACACACGGTTTTACCCCATATGAACTTATCTTTGGTCATACATCTAACAGACCACCCGAAACTTTGTACAACCAAAAAGAATTAATAACTAAATACGTTAGAGATTTAAACAATAGAATATCCCACTACTATAAAATAGCCCGTAGTCGAACACAATCTCAAAAAGAGAAAGCAAAAGTTCGCTTCGACAGAAATATTCCCCAAAAACGACCTGAATACAAAATAGGTGACTTAGTTTACGTAAAAGAATCACAAATCAAAAACAAATTGCAAAACAAATTTAACGGTCCTTTTAAAATAAAAGAAATTTTTCAAAATTCTGCTACCTTATTAAACCTCGAAACGAAACAAGAAACCAAAGTAAATTTTGATAGAATGAAACCATCCCAGACAGCACGCGATATCCTCAGGATATCCTAGTATAGTCCCGCTGTCCCAGATTTGGGATTATCCCGTGGACATATCCCTAGGTCATCCGAAGGTTGTCCTGACTGGATATTAATATCCTGTTAAGGTCCAAATTATGGATATCCTACGGATATCCGCAACTGATTGCCTACGGATATCCCGACGGGATGTCGATATCCTGTAGGTGTATAAAATATGTATATCCTATGGATGTAACAGAATCGATATCCGTGGGTTATCTTGTCCAGTTTTCCCACGGATATCCAAACACGGGAGCATTTTTGCCATCTTTTTTTAAGAAACATATTTCTCCAAAACTTTAAACATGAAATTTTATTTATATACTTATTAAAGAAATTAAAAAAAAAACTAAATGCGGTGGAATCGAACCACTGAACTCTATCATAACTATGCGAGCGCGTTATATTAAAGTCAACATATTTTATTTCATTCTATTATTCATCTATTGATAATTACGATCGTAATTAAATAATTATAATCAATGAAATAATTTTATAATAATTGGGTAAATTGGTTCTTCTCAATTTAAATCTGGTTGATGTTCGCGCCTTGATTCAAAGTAGTTAGAAACTTTTCTAAATAGGTCTATTCCTTTGCACTAAACGTGTAGCACTGAGCTGCACTAGTGCAATTTTGTCTCTCTTTAACTTATGATATCCTTATTGACGCCATCTCTGTCGCTTAAAATTGCACTTCTGCGAAAGTGCATAACTGAACTGCGATGACAAAGATGTCAACACTGCGGAAAGCATAAGTTAGAGAGAGATGATATACTTATGCCGGTGTCGATCGTAAAAACGAGGTAAAACGTGGTAAAACACGAATCGCGCCATTTGTGATTTTCTGTTCACTTGTGTCTTATTTCCCGCTAGCGTTAGTGGATAGTTAAGAAAGTAGGAAGTTTTTATGTGTAAAGTGCATTTTTTAATGCAGGTAAGCTTCATACTGTGCCATATTACATACCTAATTTAAGATAAATCTAGGGCAAAGGCCGGGGTAAACTGTTGTCGTGCACGTGCTGTTATAGAGTAACCTCAATGTCTGTAATGGGTAAAATAAACGGTAAAACAAACAGAGCAACGTACTTTAGGCGTATTAAAAACAGCTCTAATAATTTATTATTACTGATTAATGATGATAATATTTCCACAAACGCAAATGACGTATCTAATATCTTTGAGAAAAACGAGATGTCGAACATTTCCTCCGGAGACTCGGACAGTAGTTTAGATGATAATGAGATCTATCATAGAAATACCATTAGTAGTAATACTCCTTTAGTATGTGACTCTAGATATTCGAGTTTAGATCGTAACAAAATTTTTAATGCTGATTCTAACGATCAACATTCTAAATATGATGTTCCTTGTGAGTTAACTACTAATTTAATAACTAATAATGAAGAATGTCATAACGTAGATATCAGAAGTAATTTAAGAGACTGGACTCTTTCTAATAACATCACCCATTCAGCTTTGTCAAATCTTTTAAAAATATTAAAGCCACACTTTGATTGTTTGCCTATAGATGCTAGAACTTTACTTCATACTCCTAGGCGAACATCGTCTAATGTTGTATATCCTGGTGAATATTATCATTTTGGCCTAGAGCGTGCAGTAAAAATTTTATTATCTAATACCCGTAGAAAAAATATTAGTAAATGTGAAATTTGTGTGAACATTGATGGACTGCCATTAAGTAAGAGTTCGGGAAGTCAGCTGTATCCAATTTTAATATCTCTTTATCCCGTTGAAAATGTAGTTTCGATTGTGGGAATATATCACGGTTATGAAAAACCGCAGGACCCTAACTCTTTCTTAAGGGACTTTGTTGATGAAGCTGTATATTTATCAAGTAATGGTTTTATAATTGATAATGTTGTTATGTCTTTCAATATAAAAGCATTTATATGTGACGCACCAGCGAAATCTTTTATAAAATGTATTAAGGGCCATACAGGCTATTTTTCATGCAGTAAATGTTCTCAGGAGGGAGAATTTCTAAATAATAGAGTTTGCTTCACTGAATTAGCTTTTACGGAAAGGACTGATGAGGGTTTTATTTCAAGAATGCAAAAGGAACATCACACAGGCACTAGTATTTTGGAAGAAATTCCAAATATAGGTCTCGTCTCAACATTCCCTCTAGACTATATGCATCTCTTATGTCTAGGAGTAACAAAAAAATTAATTGTTTCATTGTGGATTTGTGGCAAACCACCTTTTAAATTATCATCAAATCAGATAAATGACATTTCTACTTTATTACTGCAGCAATCTGTAAATATTCCTGTCGAGTTTTGTCGAAAGCCACGTTCACTAAATGAGGCAAAAAGGTGGAAAGCTACCGAATTTCGACAATTTTTGTTATATACTGGTCCAGTAGTTTTAAAATCAATATTAGACAAAAAGAGGTATTTAAATTTTTTGTCACTGCATATAGCTATTAGAATTTTAATTAACGTTAAAGTAAATAATGATCAAATAACATATTCCCAGTCACTTCTTATTTACTTTGTAAAAACATTTTCAGTTATTTACGGAAAAGAATATATGTCCCATAATATTCATAATCTTTTACATGTTTGTGATGATGTGATCAATTTTGGCAACCTTGATAAATTTAGTGCTTTCCCGTTCGAGAATTATATGAAATCTATAAAAAAATTTGTTAGAAAAAATGAGAAACCTCTTCCTCAAATAGTAAGACGTGTTTTCGAAGCAGAAAATTCAAATAAGAGTCAATTGGAACTTACATTTGTTAATAAAACTTTCAAAGAGCATCATTCAGGACCGTTAATTACAAACTGTACAGCGCCACAGTTTTCAGAATATCACTGCTTGCATTTTAAATTGAAGACAAAGGAACCTGATAATTGTTGCGGGTTAAAAGATGGCAGTATAGTCATAATAGAGAATTTTGCCACGCATGATAATGACATTGTTATTATAGGTAGAAAATTTAAAAATGTTAAAGATTATTTTGATAGACCATGCAGATCATCTGATATTGATATATTTGAAGTTAGCACATTACATAGTCGTGAATATTGGATCGTTAGTGAAATAGCATTAAAATATGTAAAATTAACAGTACCAAACGGTTTTGTTGTGTTTCCAATTTTACATTCAATTTAATTCATTTTATGGGGCATTTTTTTGTGTTAAAATACAATAGTACGTACTCTCTGGGAGGAGGGGGGATAAGTAAAATATGATTTGATAATATTTATGATACAGTACATCTATTTTTACAGTTGACCACTTTGTGTAAGAAACAATCATATAATTAAAGTGAGAGCACACTATGCATTCGGTAAAAACTGGAATCCAGACGGCGGAACTGCTTGTTGAAGCCCCTCAAAGAATGTATAGTGCTTTTAAATTATATCTTCCTTACACACAAAGTTGTTGACTAGAGATCTATATTATTATTATATATGATAATTATGGTAATATTAGGCCTTAAATTAATCTTAAAAACATCTTTTGTGCTTATATTTTTGCTTTAGGAAAATGTGGGCCATTGTAATTTTTTCGAAAGAAAACACCACGGAGTGTGTGCCTGTAAAATGGCTATTAGAAAATAATCTTTGTCATTGGCCCCCATATAAGGGCGCAAAATTAGCCACGTCAATAACATTATGTGAAGAACCCGATGAAAATTGGCCAGTTTTCTGTATCAGGAGATTAAATGAAAAAATTTATGGTATGTAATTTTATTCATTTATTAGTTTACTAATAGTACATGAAACAAATATTTAGTATTTAAAAAAACCGCTGCCCAAGGAATCACTACTTCCACATCCAGATTTTCTATCCAAGTCACTCACAACGAAACATTTTGTATGTGGAAATAATTGTTTATGGAACTTTAATAATATAATATTTGAAATCCTCTACCCCAAAAACCCATAAAACGATACCCCACATCGGTAGTGGGGTGGGGGTGGTGATAGGGGGTGGTAGTGGGAGTGGATAAAATAAAAAATTATTTTGAGATTTCTGGTTCTTGTACACATACTAAGTCACATTTTTTTTTCATTCCCTTTAATAATGGGGTGGGGGGTGGTAATGGGGGTGGCTAATGCCAAAATTTTTTTTGAGACTTTAGCCTCTTTTGTATATACTAAATACCAATTTTATGAACTCTTACCTGCTTGATTTACCTATTTACCCCAAATTTACCCCCCAACCCTTCGACGGAATAAGATGAAAATATAATCTAGTTCTAGATCTCGTTAAAGTACATACGTGTGCCAAATTTCAAGTCAATATCTCGAACGGTTCCAGAGTAAACGTGCGCACAAAAAAAGTTACATACAGACAGACAGAAATTTTTTTTTCTCAAACTTAAAATCTCGACGTTTCATGGCATTCTAAGCCTATTTGAACAATAAAAATTTTAAAAAATTTTTTTGTCGTTACTATACTTCCACTGGATGTGGAAGTAATATATTCATGCATAAAAACTAGGAACAATATTTTTAAGAAATTTAATAATATTGCTTAATAGTTCAACTGTTTTATTACATTTTAGATGATTTATTAAAAGCACGAGCTAAGTCACAAAAGGCTACATATACATCAGATATCAATTCGAATTCTGAAGTGGATGAAGGAAAAAGGCGACCAAAAAAAAAAATTCTAAGCAGCAGTGAGGAAGAATCAGATGATGAATTAGGTATACCTATACCATCCTTACCCAAAGGTAATGACTCAGTCCTTGATTTAACCTATAAAAGAAATTAAAGTTAAGTAGACAAAAATCAAATTTCCGGTTACTTTTAAAAATTGTTACTGCTCATGAAAATGTTTCTAAACATTTTTGTAGCAAATAAACAACATTCCTTTTCAACAACCTGATAAAAATAGTATATTATATTACTAGGAGTAGAACGCACTCTTTTTTTGTGTTGAGCCCAGGATTTGCGGATGAGGCGAAGCCGAAGCCGCAAACTGGGCGAAACACAAAAAAAGGCGTTCTACTCCGTGTAATATATACTATTTTTTCTTCAAGCGTATTAAAATGCAAAAATTCATTTATTTATCATAAATGTACAAATATTCAAACTACAGTCTTACGTGTTGACACAATATGACAAGTGGCTAGTGGATATAGCGCACCACCGGTGGCTTTCGGTATTAACATTATGTTACTAGTAAAACAATACCCACTACGGCGGCGCTTTCGGAACTAACATTATGTTACTAGTAAAACAATGTCCACTACGGTGGCGTTCGGTACTAACATTTTGTTACTAGTAAAACAATGTCCTACTTCTACTTCTGTTTTTGGTGACATAATTTAAACATTTTAATACGCTTGAAGAAAATAGTTATTTATTTATTTATTTTACAAATATCTATTCTTGACTTTGAAAAAATTGTTTTTACACGACGGGTAAACTTTTTATTTGGTATATACCTAAGTATAAAAATTATTGGTTTACCCGTAATAGTTTCCGTTATTTTAAGTGTATTTAGTTCACCTTCTGTAGTATGAGGTTCTAAATACTTTCCACTGCGAGTTACTTGTGCTATTTAATTTTGTCTCAGTAAAATTTTGAAAACCATGAATATTATTGTACATAACAGAACCTTCATAAATATCTATAAACCATTTGACACTATAATTTCTAAAACCGAATAAATCCTTAAAATTACATTCTGCTCGGCTCAGTTTAGTGTATTCATTATACTTAATATAAAACAAATTATTATCATTGGAGTAAAGTAAAAACATTGGTTTGGACAGGCAAAAGTAACTAAATAGCCATGAGGCTTATGGATGTTTATGAATATAAAGTTATTACATCTCTAAAAATGTAAAGAGAATGTTCCTGTTATTAGATAAATGCTTCATAATTAACACAATATTTTGATTACAGGGTTTGTAAATCAGTCCGCACGAAATAGAAATGAAGCTACTGCGAAACTACCAGCAAGTAAGTATACTATTTTTGAAATGTCTTAAGATTTTATGTATTCATTTTTAATTGTACGTAATAATAATTTTCATAATTAAAACTTAATAATTGTATAAGGACCCCCACAAACCTTATGGAAATTGGCTCTCAGTCGAATTTTCTGAAATTTGGATACGTGATAGCTTTTGCCTTTCTGAGCAAAAGTTTTCATGGACACAAGTCACTGCTATGATTGCTTTTCAAGTTATGCGGGCTTGAACGTCACAATAAGCATACAAATTTGGCGGAGTGAAGATAGCAATCTTTTTAGCAATTCTCCATATTTTTCTTTCTTTTGCGTCATACAAATAATTTTCAGTGGAAAAATAGCTTTATATTTCAAGAAAACAGAAAAAAATCCGATATAGATAGGGACTGACGGGGTAGCAATCCACAAAAAGTAAAATATTCTTTTTGTAACTTTTAATATCGGTTGTGAATTAACAATTTTCGGTGGAATAATATATATATATTTCAAGAAAACAACGAAATCCAATATAGGTAGAGGCTGACGGACAGCAATTCACAAAAATTAAAATATTCTTTTTGTAACTTTTTTTAGTATTGTTTGTGCATTAACCATTTTCTTTGACATAATAGCTATTGCTAGCCCGCCAGCCCCTACCTAGATCGGATTTTGTTCTGTTTTGTTGAAATATCTATATAGCTATTATTCCACCGAAAATGGTTAATGCACAAACAATATTAAAACAGTTGCAGAAAGAATATTTTAGTTTTTGTGAATTGCTCTATATCAGATTTTGTTGTGTTTTCTTGAAATATATGTATGTAGCTATTCTATTTTAGGTTTTGTGGATTGCTACCCCGTCAGCCCCTACCTATATCGGATTTTGTTGTTTTCTTGAAATATATGTATATAGCTGTTATTCCACCGAAAATGGTTAATGCACAAATGACATTAAAAAGTTACAAAAAGAATATTTTACTTTTTGTGGATTGCTACCCTGTCAGCCCACTATCTATATCGGGATTATTTCTGTTTTCTTGAAATATATGTACAAAGCTATTTTTCCACTGAAAATAATTTATACGACGTAAAAAAAAGAAAAATATGGAGGATTGCTCAGAAAAGCAAAAACTACAACATATCCAAATCTCACAAAATTCGACTGAGAGCTAATTTAAAATTAGAATTTTTTCATTTCGGAATTTAGCATTTTTCTACTCGTGTGTAGCGCTTCCTGGAAAGAGAGGGAAGTAGTCTTAAATTGTCCATTTAACATTATGCATTGGAAAAAGAAACGAGATAAAACCCACTTTTTAAATTTTTCAAAGCATAATATTTATAGGATGTTCGACAAAAAAGTCAGCACTTAATGCTGAATTATTTTGTTAAAGTAGTCAGATTTTGATAATTTATCTGCAGTGGTCAGTTTGTCAGTTATTACCATTCAAGTAATCGTATCATTTTCAGTTTCAATAATAAGATTGGTATACCCTCAGCGGAATCATAAAATAATAATTGAATTTCAGATGTAACTTTATGATAATTAATTAATTAATTAATTACAGAGTCCTCAACACAATCTGTACCGAATAGAAAAGATCCAAGAAACTGCCAAGCCTCTTCAAATACAGAGCTAGGTATGTATACTCACACGCATTTATTTAACAGTTTAAATGTTTTTAAAAGATTAGTAATAGCAAAGATGAAATATTACGTGAAAAAGAATTAAATGTACCACTATGTCCTGTACCCAACGGTATTGAAAGTATTTTAAAATGGTTTGTTAAGTTGCTGTGTTCCTCAAAAATAATTAAATCAACTCTCAACATTAAAAGCCGGAGGAAGTAATTTTTTTATTTCAACTGATGTCCTTGAGATTTTCATTATTTATTTATATTTATTTCAGTTTTTACGCAAAGGGAAGATCGATGTTCAGAAAGTTCCGGAAGTTTTGGGCAAAATGAAGGTAATTAATCTGATTGTTTGATCTTTTTCAATGCTAAAGAGGAATTTATGAAAAGGATCCCGCACATTTTAAATGGAAAAGGCCTCCTAGTCGATTTGTTCCAATTGTGATATGTTGCAGTTCGAGTTGTGGTGATCAAAAGTTCTCATGGGCACAATCCTCGAAAGTGGCTGAATTTCGATCTACAGCTACATAATAGGCGCTGGGGAGGCAGAGTGCTTCCCTAGCTTCGCCGTGTCGCTGCAACAAAGGCAACCCGCCCAATAGAATAAGCGTACTTTAAAACTTTGCTGACAGATTTTTTAAATTAATTAGCTTTCATTATAGTTATAAGCCTACCTCATCTTTTCTTCTAGTCCCTGTAGATCGAAATTCAGCCATTTTCAAGAGTTGTGCCTATGAGAACTTTTGATCTGCAACATATCACAATTTGACATAAGTTGACTGGAAGCCATTTTCCATTATGAATCAAAATTATGAAATGGTTAGTGCCATGCCAAAATTTAAATTACTTGACCAAATAGTTAAAATTATAAAATTATCTATTTGCTCATCTATTATAAAGAGATATGTGTTTTAGAATGTTTGATATGAATAGTTACTAGTTATTCCATTGTTTTTTCTAGTTTTAGTTTAATTTTTTTAAAGTGACAGATAAGCATATATTCTTGCTTATTTGAGAAGTAATACAAAAAAGTTAAAACAAAATATTGACTTGAAAAAGTTAATTGCTATTTATAGATTATTAAAAAATAAGAATACTTCTTTTATCGACAAAATTTTATATTTTAGGTTCTCATCAAGACCCAGCTAATAAACGTGAGTGCCTACTTGCTACCTATTATTTTTATTAGTTTTAAAATAATTAAAATTCATTTTTGTTGTTTTCTTAGGTTTTTTGGTGCTAAAGCCAAATTCTATTAAGTCGATGAACAATTTGTTAATAATAAATAGTTTTATGATTTTTAGAGTTCCAGCATCAGATCATAAGGCAGCTTAATGTGATCTCGGTGAAACTGGACAACCTGTCAGTAGACATAACGAATATCTTCCAAATTATTAATAAGCCCCCTAAAAGATCTGAAGAGGACCAATTATTTGTTTATAATTTTCCACTGGAAAATATGGAACAATTAACAGCTTTTGAGGCACATTTGGGGGACAACACTACTTATGCAAATTTTGTAAGTTTTCAAATGCAACATTTTTACAAAATATAAAGAGTAATTTTACGAAAATTATGAATGTGGTTCCGCTGCCTAAAATAAGTTAATGTGACTCAATTTATAATATTAATCAAAAAATGCTTTTAATTAAAAAAATGCACTGTTATGGGATGTCTAGAAATCTGAACCTTGAAATTTACTTTGGAATTTGTCACGATGAAAACATTAAAACTGTTCCAGCTTCACATTGTATAGACCTGACCATTTCTTTTGCAATTTTAATCATTTGTTTAATTGTTATTATACATTAGCCAGGAAAGGAGGATAGTAATATGAGCATGTTATCAGTGTGTGCGACTGGATCCTATTGGTGTTTAAATTTGGAGGTAATTCAAGATAATTTTTACAAGGGCTTTGACACTATTGACCGTTCAATTTATCGCCATCCTCCTTTCTCGGCTAAGGTATAGTACTAAAATAGTACTTTTTAAGGTTATATAAAAAATAATTATAATAACAATGTATCCATGATATTTAAACAATAAAAATATTAAACCACAGCGATATAACACACCCTTACTGATAAAACAAATTTTTATTGAAGAAATGTTTTACATCAATTTTTTTTAGGTAAAATACATACAAAAAATAGGTGGAAACAGCGAGTACGAGGCCATTAAGAGAATTTATTCGAGAATACTAACTAATGATTTAGCAGCAACATATAATTGGCTAGGTTTAAGAAATAAAAATTGTTTCAAAAATCTGACCCTGGCGAAAGCAACTATTGGTAAGTCCGGATGCGTTTTTGAATTATTAAATTAAATATTTTTTCCACGACTGGTAGAAAAAATTGATTCATGGTGTTAAAGTTGTGACAGTAGAAAGCATTTCATACCAAGAGGTGAGACAAATATTTCTTAGTTTTACCATTGAATCACTGCTGAAATTAATATTTACTAGGTTAATCATTATACTTGGATTTATAGTTTTTTGGATCGTAAGTCTTGATTTGCTATATTTGTTTTATTTTTCAATAATTTTTGTTGTGGTTGAAAGAGCTCAAAGGCCATTAAATATTATAATCTAGTTCCGATTTAATTACAATTCTTTATTTATGAAATTACGTGTTTCTACTCCTGATGTTGGAAATGTACATCTTGAGAGAAAACCCAATTTTCCCTTGATGTATTTAAATTCAAATTACACCTGAAAAAATAAGGTCTTTCTCTCCCCTGTTATATAATGTATGTACTATTTGTGGAATATTGTTTGAAATATTTGAAACGACTTTGTTTTCTTAGTTTTAACTTTGTTTCAAAATTATTTTTATTGTCTGATTATAGTCAGCTAAATCAAAACTTGTCTTTATTTTCTTTTAAATCAGGCAAACGTTAATGTAATATAGGTTACAGTAATTTTTTAGTCGGTATGAATACACTAAAGCGAACGCGTTTATCATTAATACAATAGTTGATTCGTTATCACTGTAAAATCAAAATAAAAACCATAGCAACGGTTCGCTGTTTTAAAGTACCGTAAAGCGATTTCGTTGTAGGGAAGGGTAATTCAACAACGCATAAGCTGTATCGAATTAGCTGACTGCAGTCTCTGGCTAATATATGTTCTAATTTCAAATCATACATTTTAAGTAAATAAGTATAAGAACCTGATGAAGGCGATTTTGATTCCATGCCATTTGTATCTTTTCAGAAGCTGTTTTAAAAAACGAAAAATTTCTTTCCGAGAAAAGTATCGAAGCAGCCATAAAAACTTGGCTTCGCCATGCAAAGGAAAGGATAAAGGATAAAAGTTTTGTCCCATTAATGGTTTAAAAGTAAACATTCTTGAATGCCTATATAAATTGAGGAAAAGTCCAAATCTACAGCAAAAAAATTTAGACAATCCCACCAAGAGCCAATTTCCCATAGGAATGATGAGGGCTCTTTTAAATTGTTTGATGTCTGTTGAACCTGTTTCCCAATATAAATTGACTATCATGCATTCTCTGTTCCCTGTTATCCACATATATAAAGATTTATATTACCTATTGAAATGTATAGAAATTGTTTTTTTTATGTACACATTAAATGTTTTAAAAGTACGACGTAAGTTTATTTACTTTAAAAAGATCAGTACTTGCTATTACATAGGCAATTTCTTTGAAAACTTGTACTATACCTACTGCCGTTCAAATCATTAAAATAGTTGGTAGTTCATGGAGTAAATTTCAATGTGAATTTATAATAAGAATTTTCAAGTCATTGGAATTTTCAGATACTTTTCTATGTGGAATCTCAATTTGTGTTTTGTGTATTCTGAGCAGAACTGATTCCGATTCTGTTCAATACACTAAAAAAATAATAGGAGTAGATATCGAGGGATCGAAGGCAAATCCTAAGATCCTGAAAATCTGCCTTTTAGCTCTCCATACACACTAAAAAAAAATTGTTAGGAGCAAACAAAAATTTTGTTGCGTATATACAAAGCAATTGGTTGATGTTAATAAATTTTTGTTGCCCCAAACAAAATTGTTTGAAGCAACAAAAATTTATTAACATCAACCAAGAAATTGCTTTATGTATACGCAACAAAATTTTTGTTTGCTCCGAACAATTTTTTTTTAGTGTGTAGGATGTCTGTAGGTAATGCCTAGACATTACATAAATACATCCCAAGGATGTAAGAAAGTGCATCCGCAGGCTATTCTCAGAAGATCTGAAGCATTCTCACTTGAACTTCCTAGGGATGTCCTGTGCAAATTAAGAGATATCCTGAGGATATCTGTTTAAACTTGACTTCATTTCCTCAGGATGTCCAGTGGATAACTTTGTACCTCCTAAGGATGTCCTCGGAAAATCGTAAAATCCTGAAAATCTGCCTTTTAGCTCTCCATAGGATGTCTGTAGGTAATGCCTAGACATTGCCTAAATACATCCCAAGGATGTAAGAAAGTGCATCCGCAGGCTATTCTCGGGAGATCTGAAACAGTCTCACTTGGACTTCCTAGGGATGTCCTGTGGAAATCGGGGACATATCCTGAGGATATCTGTTTTAACCTAACTTCATATCCTGAGGATGTCCAGTGGATAACTTTGTGCTGATTGGGATATACTGAAAATTAAATTTATTTTCAGGTTTCTCCTGCTGTTCGGATCAGCACTCTGTCAATACAAAATTATCCCAATCAATAACACCGTTGGTGTATACTACCACCAAGACACGGACATCGTGGTGACAAATGACAAATGGACTCTACTAGTGCATAAAAACATTTCATCCCTCAAACTAGCTTTTGACAAAAATCAAAATATCTTAGACAGAATCCTGTACACTCTCCATAATGGTGATCATAAGTCAATTATTTTTACGAGTGAAATTAAAACAGACTTTAACCTTTTAACACAAATATCCAACTCTATAAAAATGAAATTTGACGAAATCTTTTCAGATACAAAAAGATATAAACGAGGAATACTTAACGGTATCGGTACAATATTCAAATCCATAACTGGTAACCTAGATGCTGAAGATGGCCAGTACTATACTAATTGTATAAATAAACTAAATAATGACGAACATCAATTGGAAAACTTAATCAAAAATCAAATTTCAGTTACAACTTCTGTTATTAAAAACTTCAACTCGACTATACAAAAATTACAAATTGACGAGGAAACATTTAACAAAGATCTCGAAGAAATAGAACACACAATTCAAACAATGACTCAAGCTATCGAGGCTGCTCACATAAAACTAAAATTTTTATACATTTCCGAACAATTAATGGCAAGCTATTTGTATATCGAAGATAATTTAAACGACATTCTAAATTCAATAACATTTGCCAGACTAGGAATCATTCACACGTCAATCATAACCCCTAATCATTTGGTAACAGCATTACAAGAAATTTCACAGAGCTTACGAAAAAACAATTTGCCTCTCCCCATTAAATTATCGGCAGTTGCTAAGTATTTGGATATTATTGAATTACAAGCGTTTCAAATGGATTCTAACTTAGTATTTGTTTTAACAATACCACTTGTTGAACCCCAAAATTATAACACCTATCGCCTATATCCTATCCCGATACTTGATAACAGAACTGGTCTACATCACATTTTATCTATTTCACAAAAATATATCGCGAGAGATGATGATTCTTTGATGTACATACCTATACAAAATTTGAAAGAATGCAAACCACTTTATTTTGGAACCAAACTATGTTCGAACCTGTTTGCCTATCCTATCGACCAAAATGCCATATGTGAAGCCAGAATACTAAAACCATTGCCAAAACTTCCAGAGAACTGTCAAACTTCCTTCATTATTAGTCAGGGATACAACGTCCAAGAACTTGAAGACAACACATGGCTAGTAATTAATTCCGAACCACTTCACATTACCATCAACTGTCCAAAGAGAGAATCCACAACAGAGTTAATCAACAAAAATTCCATCATCAAACTACAACCAGGATGTTACGCCTATGCAGGCATTACTAGAATACAAGCCAGTGCCAAAAACTTTTCCGAAATTAAGGACAATTCACATCCTATCCAAATTCCTTTTGAATGCTGTAATCACATGCCCGACAAAATCGAAATTCCAAAATTAAAACCTCTCAAATTAAACAATCTCGACGTAGAAGACCTAGATATTGCTAAAAACAAATTGGACCAATATTCCAAAGACTTGGATGACCTCATAAATGAACCTTTTGTGACCAAACACATATCTTGGTTCACATATTTCATAATCACTCTCATCATCCTATTAGTTCTACTTTACATAACTTGTAAATGCAGAAGAAGAAGATGTGGAGCATTGCGAATCCAACCCTCAACGGATAACCCTCCTTCACCTCCTTCAGAGCGAAGCAGAGTATTTACCAAATTTCCTAGACTGATCCCTCCAAGAAAGCGACCCGGTATTAGACCTCAAGAAGAAGAGGACATCGAGTTAACATAGACTTTCATGTGGAGTTTTACCCTTGTCTATTAATTTAGACTATTGTATTTTATCCTTATTACGTTATGTAATGTTTTATTATCGCTTACCAATTTTAACTTTTACATTATTTTATTATTTTGCTTTGTATTCATTCAACATTGTTTCAATTTATTTTTGCATTATATTCATTTAACGTTTTAACAATTTTCAAAAGTTGCTGCATAACATCAACTTTTTTATTAAGGGGGAAGTTGTTATATAATATTACACGCTATCTTATTGCGACTTAGCCATAATAAACCTTCACAGGTATATCGTATTTCACGATAACAGCTTCTCTTATTAATTGCTTATCTTCAAGATATCATATTACACCTTTGTTTCTCATAACTTGTGCAGACTGCAGAACTGCAATTCCTTTGTTATATATTTTGCTTACTCAGGTTCTGTATGTTATAAATATGACTAAACACGCTTTGTTGAATCAGTTATTAAACTCACTTAGAATGAAACACTTCTAATTATTATTATATTCCTTCTCCAAGAGCCAACGTTGGCTCCATTTAAGTAAATAAATCTTTTTAAAAAGTCACTCATGTAAACCGTGATCTAACATATATATGATCTCTATGGGCTAAACCGAATACGAGAGAACCTTATACTCAACAAATCTTGCCACAGATCAAACTGTTAACGCTAAGGGTGAGTTCACATAACTGGGAAATTTTGGATTTATTTCTGCGGAATTAATGTGATTCGTGGAAATTATCAACGAGGTCTAATCCCTGGAAATTATTCAATTTGAATAATTTCCACCAATCACATTAATTCCGCAGTTATGTGAACTCACCCTAATGCGTTCGGTTGCCGTTTCGACTTCGTTTGTTTTTACGCGTTTGTTGTGTTGCTATTGCCATTGTGTAGTTAATTTTCTAAAAATAATTTCTGAAAACCAATTCAGACAAAATGACTGCTCCAATGGAACGAATTCAAGTTTTAGACTCGATAGAGAAGGACATAATAACGTGTTTACATAGCGCAGGTAATTTAAAACAAATTTAAGTAGAATATAAATAGGTAACCTAACTTTTGTGTTTGTTCTAGGTCAAGTGTTTGTAGAGCTCAGCAAAGAAAAATCCAGTTTGAAACAAGCAGAAAATCATACTCAAATGTTTCTTAAGACTTTATCCGCCGTTGAAAATAAATTGACAGATCAGATAAATTATTTAACCCAAGTTTCGACTGGCCAACCCACTGAAGTGGAGGGGAAGACTGGAACGCTTACAGCATAATCAAATATAACTCTAAAGTACGACTACGTGTTAGAGCAGTACGGATGCTGTAGGGTGGATATCTGTCTCTGTTCCACCCACGAAGTAATTGTTTTAAAACGTGTGTGTTGTGAATAAAAGTCTACAATTTTTAATATCTCTTTAATAATGGTCAAATATTGTTGTGCCTATGGGTGCACAAATGAGTGGACTCCTTCAGGAAATAAGAGGTTTCACAGGTAAGTAACTATTTGTATTTTTATTGACTTAATATAAGTAATGTGGGGTTAAAGTTCCAACGTTAATATTTCGTATTCTGTTGGTAGGTTCCCCTTTAAAAGGCCAGATGTATTAAAACAATGGATACAAGCTGTGCGCTTAAAAAATTTTAAACCTACGGGCTACACTGTAATATGTAGTGATCACTTTATTAACTCAGATTATTTGGAATCGTCCATAAACAGAAAGTTATTGAAAGGAGATGCTGTACCTAGTGTTTTCAAATTTCCATCACATATTGGCCCTTCACAACCACCGAAAAGAAGAGCACATATACGCAGAATCGAGGTAAATTTTTACTATTTAATTATTTATTTTCACGTCTAATTTTTTTTATTTTAATAGTCAAGATCAGAAGTCTCGAATTCACTTGCAGCCGAAAGCATTACTTATTCTTTCAAGAGAACTTATGAAGTGGCAACCCAAACTCCTAAATATATGTTGGGTCGTAAAATGAAAATAAAAATTCAAAATTTAAAGCAGCAAGTCAAAAGAAGAAATAAAAAAATAAAAAATATGAACGATTTAATTAAGCATTTAAAGGTTAACAACAAGTGTAATAGTAACATTCAAGAAATTCTTGCAAATAACTTTCAAGGCTTTTCATTGGAGCTGTTTAAAAATGAGGTAAATAATTCAGAAAAAACAAAAACTCACAGAAGATATACAGAAGAAATGAAAGAATTTGCGTTAACACTCTCTTTTTATTCTCCCAGGGCTTATAATTTTGTAAGAAGCAGACTTTGTTTGCCTCATAGCAGTACAATAAGAAAATGGTTATCATCTGTTAATTGTGAAGTAGGTTTTCTAACAGAAGTTTTTGATTTTTTAAAATGTGAAGTAAAGAAGCATGTTTACCTTAAAGATGTTGCATTAATATTCGATGCAATGGCTATAAGAAAGCAGGTTGCATATGATAAAAAATCAGATAAACATTATGGGTACGTGGATTTGGGTGGTATTTCTAATGTTGAAAAGGAGGAATTAGCAACAGAAGCATTAGTTTTTCAAATAGTTTCATATGGGCAAAAGTTTAAATGCCCGGTTGCATATTTTTTCATTAATAAAATAACAGCAACACTTCAAAAGGAGTTTGTCTGTTTGATTATTGAAAAACTTTTCCAAATTGGAATTATTGTACGATCCATAACTTGTGACGGATGTAGCACTAATATAAAGACGTTAAAAATGTTGGGATGTAATTTGAATCCACAAAAGTTATCTGCAAGGTTTAGGCATCCCCAAGAAAACAGTGAAATTTATTGTATTTTAGATGTTTGTCATGTACTTAAACTTTTAAGAAATGCATTTGCTGCAGTGCAATTTTCCTCCCCTACAGGACAAATTTCTTTTAATTATGTTAAAAAACTTCATGAGTTACAAGAGAGAGAAGATCTAAAAATGGCAAATTCGCTGTCAACTTTGCATATTAATTTTCAACAAAAAAAAATGAACGTACGTTTAGCAGTGCAAACTATAAGTAGTAGTGTTGCGGATGCTATAAGCTTTTTGCGGGCTACTGGACACTCCGATTTTGTAGGTAGTGAAGCTACTGTCGAATTTTTAAGAATTTTCGATAGGATTTTTGATTCAATGAATTCAAAATCTCCTTTTGGAAGGGGATATAAGTCGCCATTACATTTACATAATTGGCAATATTGGATGAGCGTTTTTATTGAAACCAAAAATTATATTAAAAATCTGAAAGCTGATGGTCTTAATATTCTTGATCACCCCAGGAAGACATTTGCGTTAGGCTTTCTTATGAATATAGACAGCTTTGACAATTTAGCCATGCAATTTTTGACCAGAGCAGAACATCCATTGAAATACTTTTTAACTTATAAGTGTTCTCAGGACCATTTGGAGTTATTTTTTTCATGCATTCGATTACATGGTGGCTGGAATGATAATCTTAATGCTCTCCAATTTAGATGGACTATGAGAAAATTACTGTTTAAAAATAGTATAAAGCCTAGCGTAAATGCTAACTGTGTTGATCATGATTATGACTCTACACCTGTGTTTGAGTTTAGAACTACAGAACGTGTGTTGCTAGATCATGACTACGATTTATCTGACACAACAAATACGGAATTAATTAATTTAATATCAGTTTTGGACAAAGTTTCACTATCAGCTTTCCAGGAAAATATTTCATATTATATTGGTGGTTTTATCGTCAAAAAAATGTTGGCCAAGAATTCATGCCCACATTGCCAACAAATTTTAATAACAAATGGTCATGACGATCATAACTATTCAGTAAATATAAACGATTATGCGAGTTTTACTAAATTTGTTTCAAGAGGTAAATTATATTTTCCCTCTCTAGTGGTATTTGAAATTATAAAATATTGCGAAAAAGCTTTCAAAGCAGAAATTCTAATGGGATATATGGGAAAAGTGGATTTTAAAAAACGTATCCTAAAGGTGGTATTGCAACATTTTTTTAGTAAGATAAAAACAATGTTTCTACCAACCCACCCAGTTGTTAGCATTTCGGAAGACCTGCATGAAGTGCAAATTATTAAATATATTGCAAATGCATATGCTGGTATAAGAATAGCAACACATGCAAAAAAGACAACAATGCGAATTGTGGGAGCTGAAAAATTATCAGCAAGACAGAAACTACACAAAACTGTGTTATTTTATCATGTTTAGATTTAGTGTATATTTAGCATTGTAAGAATAGGTAGGTAGGCATTGCAATTAAATAAGTACAATATGTATTACAAATTAAAATTTTGTGTTAAATGTATACATTTCTTTATTGCTCATTTTTATATTAAAATATAACTATACCAACTTAAAAACGATCTTTCATTATTTTAAGTTTACTTTAATTGACTCAGCATTCAGCAAGTATTACTTTTATTACAAATATATATATTTAAAATCGAGCTTGCATTATTTTAAGTTTGGTTTTATTTGAGTCATGAATGAATATTATGTATAATATTAATTTTAGTGAGCACAATCGTATTTGCATATGCGGCCCTTACTACGATTTATAATGTGTTAGACAAGACCAGCTGTCCCACCCACAGCATCCGCACTGCTCTAACACAGGGTTTCATTTTCACGTAACGGCATCAGCGTTCCAGTCTTCCCCTCCACTTCATTTCCTAGACTGATCCCTCCAAGAAAGCGACCCGGTATTAGACCTCAAGAAGAAGAGGACATCGAGTTAACATAGACTTTCATGTGGAGTTTTACCCTTGTCTATTAATTTAGACTATTGTATTTTATCCTTATTACGTTATGTAATGTTTTATTATCGCTTACCAATTTTAACTTTTACATTATTTTATTATTTTGCTTTGTATTCATTCAACATTGTTTCAATTTATTTTTGCATTATATTCATTTAACGTTTTAACAATTTTCAAAAGTTGCTGCATAACATCAACTTTTTTATTAAGGGGGAAGTTGTTATATAATATTACACGCTATCTTATTGCGACTTAGCCATAATAAACCTTCACAGGTATATCGTATTTCACGATAACAGCTTCTCTTATTAATTGCTTATCTTCAAGATATCATATTACACCTTTGTTTCTCATAACTTGTGCAGACTGCAGAACTGCAATTCCTTTGTTATATATTTTGCTTACTCAGGTTCTGTATGTTATAAATATGACTAAACACGCTTTGTTGAATCAGTTATTAAACTCACTTAGAATGAAACACTTCTAATTATTATTATATTCCTTCTCCAAGAGCCAACGTTGGCTCCATTTAAGTAAATAAATCTTTTTAAAAAGTCACTCATGTAAACCGTGATCTAACATATATATGATCTCTATGGGCTAAACCGAATACGAGAGAACCTTATACTCAACAAATCTTGCCACAGATCAAACTGTTAACGCTAAGGGTGAGTTCACATAACTGGGAAATTTTGGATTTATTTCTGCGGAATTAATGTGATTCGTGGAAATTATCAACGAGGTCTAATCCCTGGAAATTATTCAATTTGAATAATTTCCACCAATCACATTAATTCCGCAGTTATGTGAACTCACCCTAATGCGTTCGGTTGCCGTTTCGACTTCGTTTGTTTTTACGCGTTTGTTGTGTTGCTATTGCCATTGTGTAGTTAATTTTCTAAAAATAATTTCTGAAAACCAATTCAGACAAAATGACTGCTCCAATGGAACGAATTCAAGTTTTAGACTCGATAGAGAAGGACATAATAACGTGTTTACATAGCGCAGGTAATTTAAAACAAATTTAAGTAGAATATAAATAGGTAACCTAACTTTTGTGTTTGTTCTAGGTCAAGTGTTTGTAGAGCTCAGCAAAGAAAAATCCAGTTTGAAACAAGCAGAAAATCATACTCAAATGTTTCTTAAGACTTTATCCGCCGTTGAAAATAAATTGACAGATCAGATAAATTATTTAACCCAAGTTTCGACTGGCCAACCTCACGAGGGATCAGGTTATGCCTCTCAGAAAGTTTTACAAATGGCTTGGCATCGATTAGAACATGCTAGATCTAGAGTTAATGAATTAGACAGAATTAAAATAAAACACCTTCAAGGAAGAACAGCGCAGAGAAGTATAACTTCCCAAGCAAGTGGTGGCCAAATACAAAGTGTCTCTAGTTCGAATATTCCTCCAGGCTCTGCAACTTGAGAATTTATTTGTTTTACTTGCATAAAAGTGTTTAGAATACAATGTTTTGTATTTTGTTAAGAGGACAGTAATATTAAGGACTGTAAAACATAAAGTACCTGATATTATGTTTTGGTACTGCAATACTGGTGCTTGGTCCAATATAGGTACATTAGATTTTGAAAACTTTCTATAAACTAAAAAAATAATCAAACTGTCTCTGCTTGTGGCACCGTAACTCTTTCTTGAAGAATTCGGATTGTGCCATTACATTAACACTTGCATGTGACAAGATCCAAAACCAAATATATAGTTTTATATGTTGTGTTACGCATCAAATATCTAGAAAGTGCAAGGTGGCTAGTTCCAGATATGGGTGTTTTGGGTTCAAATCCAGATGGTTGCAACTTTTTTTTTATTGTATTAGTTATATAACCAAAATTATTTTTATTGGGATTACAGTGATCATGTGTAAACGTGACTGCCGTGATCTGAATACCTCACAAAAGGATTACGGTGTTGTAAGGAGAGCCACATTGCAAGTGTAGCCGTAAAAATGACAGTAACAATACCACTAACCCAACTTAACGCCTACTTATTTTTAAACAAATGATAAAAATATGTTTACCTATTGTTATTCTCTAATTCTATCAAAGTGTACCTAAGAGATGAAAATGGAACCATTCTTACCAATCATAGTTGAAAGAATTCAGTCATTATACTAGCAGTGCAAAGTACACATGGCCAGCATAAAATATGGTAACAAGTGTTAGCTGAATTCATAGTGCACATAACATGACGTAAGATATAACTGTATGTCGTATCAGAAATGAATATACGTAAATCCTCTTTGGCATTTATAGTTCACATAAAACATAGCATATGCCGTAAGCATAAGAAAATGGTTTATTTTTATTTCTTATCACTTATCGCTACGTAATCGGTTAAAGACGTAAGTGATTGGGTAAATTGGGATAGGCCACAGACCACACATAACATTTTCGGAACGACTGCAGAAAAGCTATTGGTTAATAAACACTGGATTTTCATTGGATGAAAATAGTGCATGCATATTGTTAAATATTTCACTAAAGAAGTTATATATCGTTGGGCCGTTACAAAACAAACGCTAAAAACAGTAAGGTTAACTTCACACTGTTCGCAGATAAAATGTGTAGAAGTCGTACATCTACTCTGTCAAATGTCATATTCCTACAGTCTATTGCGCATGCGTATAACTTAGTTTTTCACACTATGAATACCCTTTCTTTAAGTTGTCATACAGCAGTTATGTCTTACGTCATATATGTTATGTGCACTATGACAAAATAGTAACAAAGTGAATATTAAAATCTACTTATCTTCAATGTACCTATATTGTATCAGCAAAGCAATAGGTAAGTAGTTATTATTATGTAATTTATTTAATGTGGTTAATATAAAAATATTTTTATAAACTTGTACTTAATGTTATGCGAGGACATATAGTCCATACCAAAGTTGCAAAAACCCCCCTCGAACTACCCCTAAATACAAAAAACCACCTCTTTTTTCGATTTTTCGTTGTCAGGCATGCGAGGATTTGTTGGTCGGATTCTTTTTGAGTAAACTCAATATATCCTGTAAAATTTCGCAACCAGACATCCTAACGACCCACGGGGGTTGAAACCATCCCCTCCCTCAATACCGAAACATGCAAAAAACATCCAAACGTGCTGCTGAATGTATCCAGATGGAAGCAACCCCCACGGGGGTTGAAACCACCCCCTCCCTCAATACCGAAACGTGCAAAAAACATCCAAATGTGTTGAAAATTGTTTTCCATACCTTTTCAAGGGCGGGAAACACGATGCTGATGTTATTTAGCCTCCCACCCCTAACCAACTGCAAATGCATTTTTCGTTATCAGGCATACGAGGACTTGTTTTTATCGGTTTCTTTTTTAAGAGACTCAATATGTCCTGTAAAATTTTACAACTAGACATTCTAATGACCCCAGGGTGTTAAAACCACCCCCTCCCTGAATCCTGAAATTTCTCTCAAATAGAATAAGATATCCCCCATTTTCAAGGATGGAGAAAACGATAGTTGCGTCAGTTTCTCTCTTAGTCCTCAAAAACTATCTTTGCATACCCAAAACCATCGGTTTTTCTTATAGTGAAATCACAAGTGCTCATTGGATCAGGTTTTCCAGGGAGAGAATTTTTTTTATTGGAGCTTAAAAGGAGTTTAATAGGACGGGCTATGCGTATGTATATATATAATCATGTATGTGCATAGCCCACTTCTTTATTATATATTTATTTTCACATTATGTACATGATTTTTATTCATATTCTAGATATGCATCGTATATCATTATTATTAAATTTTAATTTATTCTTCGGCATTTACAAATTAAATCATATTGTATTGTTGGCTAATCGGAATGGACACGGTTTTTCTTATAGTGAAATCACAAGTGCTCATTGGATCAGGTTTTCCAGGGAGAGAATTTTTTTTATTGGAGCTTAAAAGGAGTTTAATAGGACGGGCTATGCGTATGTATATATATAATCATGTATGTGCATAGCCCACTTCTTTATTATATATTTATTTTCACATTATGTACATGATTTTTATTCATATTCTAGATATGCATCGTATATCATTATTATTAAATTTTAATTTATTCTTCGGCATTTACAAATTAAATCATATTGTATTGTTGGCTAATCGGAATGGACATTAACTCTTCAGTGAGACTTGCTTCCATCTGGATACATTCATCAGCACGTTTGGATGTTTTTTTGCATGTTTCGGTATTGAGGGAGGGGGTGGTTTCAATCCCCGGATGTCTGGTTGCAAAATTTTATAGGACATTAGAGTTTCCTCAAAATAAATTCGATCCAACAAGTCCTCACGTGCCTGAAAACGAAAAATGGGAAAAGGGGTGGTTCTAAATATGCCACAGAAGTTCTCTAGGCATGAGCCCCCCAGCTCCAGAAGATCACGTCAGCATGAAATAGTTGTGTGTATGAGAGGTTAATCGATGTGTAATATGGAGTACAGATGATATGAAGTAGCTTAGAAGAATACATACACTGCCACAAATTAAATAATATACTGATGTATTGTGAATAAGGTACTTGAAGTAAAAACTATGGTGTACCTACACAATTTTGACCTGCTGTTGTCCCATCTTGTATTCAATTTATTTCAAGTGTAATCCTTCGCGATCTACTTTTATGGGTTTTTCAGGTTAGTGTTTTATATATGGTTTAGAAATAAAACAATTATCAATTTTTTTTATAATTTGACTGATGTCCAAAAATAACATGGTCAATCTGTCATCTGACCCAAGAATAGTTCTTTCTTTTTTTACACTACAGGTTGCCCCAATCATTAATTCAAGTTTTCCACAAAAATATCGTGTCTGCTACGACCGTCATATTGGAAAAGTGACGGTCAAAATTGGTTTTTCCCGATTATCTCATTTCCTGTTAGTTTTACTCTAAAATTAGCTATTGCCAATATTATAAGGAATAAAAATGTACAATTTGTATTTAAACAATTTTTCTCTATTGTTAATACTTTACGATGTACAGCCGCCAGATAGGAAAAATTTGTGCTTCGCTGCAGATTTTTGCGATTATCTCGGTTCCCATTAGTCCCACCTAATAATTAGTTATTACCAATATTGTAGATTATAGAATTTTCTAAAATATTCTTCGAAATAATTTTTTTCTACGGTCAACTGTTAAAAAATAACAGCAGCTTGAAGCTTGAAAAAGTTTCTTGAATTTCGGAAAAATATATGTGCCGTTGTTCCAACGTTATTAATACTAATTATTAATTTTGCATAATCAATAAAATTTAGAGAATATTTAGGTACTACCTAAATAAATTATCTACTTTCTGTATATTACTATATTGGTAGCTTAATCTGGTCACACTAATATACTACTTAGGAAACACTTTAAAACACTCATCATTGGAGAACCAATCAAAACAACTACTCTTTTAGCTAATACTGAAAGTAGATAATTTCATATTAAATAAAAGTGTGAATAACTGAATTTAAATAAATGATTTAAGTATTTTCAATATATTGTTTTGCTTTAAAATGCTAAGAATTCTATCATGTAATTCAATACATTGTCAGTATTAGCTAGAACAGTAGTTGTTTTGATTAGTTTTCCAATAATGAATATTTTAAAGTATTTAGCTAACTAGTATATTAGAGTGCCCAGATTAGGGCAACAATATACAGAAAGTAGGTAATTTAATAATAAATAAAAAAGTGTGTAAGTTATGATTTGCTTTTTATACAGATTATTTTATACCTAAATAATATTTATTTGATTGTACTTAATCCTGATGTTTTTACTTTACATTAGGAGGCAACAGGTATCAAGCCGAGACTAGACTTAACAGGAGCTGGAACCTTTTGGAGACTCGAATATTTAATATAATAATTTCATTTCAAATATGAGATTTAAGTACGGAAAGTAGATGCTAATTAAAACAAAATCAGAGTTAATATTTATTTAACAAAACTGTCATAGAGATCTTCATTCCCAAAATTAAACAGACAAAAATTATACACATTTATTTAACAAAAATATAAAACATTTATACAGATTATTTTATACAATTATGTACCTAACTGATGGAAATTGTTCTTTAATTTTTTTCTTTTTATATAATAAAATATAAACATTCTTCATTTTTACAGAATATATCCCTTTACTGACTAATTCGCATTTTATAAATATGAGTGTTACAATTGTACCGTACAGGTTCAGTCAAACAAATAATTAAAAATGTGTACAACTTAAACATTACAGATTATATTTAGAGTAGGTAACAAATTTTAGGTACTTAATGAAAATTCACTTTACATCAGGAGAAAACAAAAAATTATTTGTCACTTTAATTTCCTTGTTTCTGTTTCCACAATTTAACTTCTCTACAGATTCTGGTTACGTCGATAGCATAGGTCCGACAACAGCCGCCGACCCATGTTACACCCAGATCTAACCATCTTTGAATATAGGTTTCTACTGGTTCACACTTGTCCCTGTTGATCCACCTGAAAAGAAATATATCTATATCGTTCCATAAAAATAAAATATACAAAACCATTCCTTTCTATACATTAAGAGGAGTCTTCACTCTATAGATAGCGTCTCATTTCTTGGTGTAAATGTAAATTCGAGGTTAGACTGGAGGTCGCATATAAACCAACTTGCAAATAATATGTCAAAGTACTGTTTCGCTTTAAGAACCATAAGTGAAGAAATTGGGCATGATGCGGCAATGTGTGCTATCATGCATACATACAGTCAAAACTAAGATACGGCATAATTTTCTGGGCAAATTCGGTTTTAGTTGATAGAATTTTAATGTTGCAAAAAAGGTGTCTGAGAGGCATATTTAAGATGAAGCAAACTGACAGCTGTAAACCTATTTTCGTAAATTATCAAATACTAACTTTAATCAGTCTATATGTATATGAATCTATAATTTTTGTTATTGAAAACAAGTGTCTGTTTACAAATTGCAAGAGAGAACATGAGCATAACACAAGATGCAAAAGTGATCTCATAACGTTAAATAAGCCAAAATTTACCTACATCCAGAAAAATGTTCACTGCTCAGTTATACAAATATATAATAAATTACCGGAATCGATTAGAAATCTCCCAAAAAATGAGTTAAAAAAGAAATTAAAACATTTCCTTTTGAAAAGGCCGTATTATAAAATTGAAGAATTTCTAAAAGATAAAGATTTCATGAAAAACGTATGATGTTTGTTATGTAGATATTTGCATTTTTTTAATAATGACTATACCTTATACCTGTTTTTTAATTCTTTACAATTATTATGTGTATGCTATCGTTTTTGTATGTATTTTGAATTTTTTTTATCTTTATATATATATATATATATATTTTTAATTCTTTACAAACATTATGTGTATGCTATTGTTTGTTTTGTATGTACCTGATTACAATTTTTGCCCTTTCTGACATGTTCCACACCCGCAAAGGGTATTTTATGTAAGTTTTTTCTTTTGTAACTTACTAGGAACTAATAAAGTATTATCTATCTATCTATCTATCTATCTATCTATCTATCTTATCTATCTATCAATCAGCGCCAATCACAAAGTTTCATCGGTAAAGCTAAAGCTGAAGCGGGGCGAAGGGTAGGCAGTGTGGTTATAGGGCATCTGCGCATGATGTCACAGTTAACCTCAAAAATATGTGTTTCTTAAGATTTAAGAGTATTACGCAGCTATTATTAAATACTTTGTCCTAATAAAATAGGACTCTTTTTGTAGGTTGGAAATCTGACCTGTAATTAGCCGTCTATTTTTATTATTCAACAATATTGAAAAATTATTTACGTGAATTTTTAAATATTTGCTTGAAGCCAATATGGCTCCAAGCTAAAAATGCGTATACAAACATTAAAAATGAAAATAAACTGGAAAAACTTAAAATTTAAGGTTATGTTGGTTACATGAGATGCCCTACTGTAGTGCTGTAGGTGGCACCATCTATTAAATAGCACTGTACTAAAAATCTTGACTGGGAAAAAGCAGTTTTTAGCCAAATGGCTGGCATCATTAAACTGAAAAAAAGATATTCTTGTAAGTAAATGAATACTAGTTTTTAGCTAAAATTTGTTTATTACGAAGATCTCTCTTCACATTGGCTCATTGCCGCCTGCTCCCCTCTGATTTGATCGCCTTGCTCCCTCTTAACTGTAACTGGATAGTGATTAATTGAACTGTCAATAGTGTCAAAAGCGGCACATGTAATTGAACGACAATGATTGATAAGCCTGAACCTATGTAAAAAGTGGTTCTAGTCAAATGTCATAAAGCTAGAGTATGTTGTACTTCAAACTATGCTGATTAAATGTCTCAATGGGCCCAATCCCCAAAAGTTAAGGGTTTCCAAGATATTTAAGTATAAAGTTTGAAAAATAATCCCTTGAGGTAAACCAGAAAAAGGCAAGAAAGCCCAAAAGTTCAGTGACTGGACGGCAAGACATCTTAACTCCCCCCCCCCGACCGTTTTCGAAAGCGGGGAACACGATGGTGACAATATTTCTAAATACTTCTAAAAAGCAAAAAAAATGACCCCTTTTTCCGATTTACCGATGCTGCTAGGCTTGCGAGGACTTGTTGGATTGGTTTATTTTTGTCGATTCGAATAAAATAAGTGAAGATTGATCACAGGTAACCTAACCCACTGGGGGTTGAAACTACCTCCCCCCCCAAATAATAAAATGTCACGAAATCGACCAAAATCAGCTGGAAAACGGCATATCCTCATTTTCGAGGGCAGTGAACACGATGGTGACAATATGTTCCGATTTCCCTGTGCTAGGTTTGCTTAGATCTTTCGACGCTTACAATTAAAATCACACTGCGTCCAAGTCGAAATAACTGGTCAATCTTTCTTTACTTATTTTATTCGAACTGACAAAGAAAACCCGATCTGACAAGTCCTCGCAAGCCTAGCATCGGAAAAGGGATGGTTTTCCCTGTTAAAGGGGTAGTGAGTGAAGGGTAAGCCGGAAAATATTGTCACCATCGTGTTCCCCATCCTCGAAAACGGGGGGGAGGGATGTTTTGCAGTCCAAATCACTGAACTTTTGGGCTTTTTTGCCTTTTTCTGGTTTACCTCAAGGAACTATTTTTCGAACTTTATCCTCAAGGATCTTGGAAATTCTTAACTTTAGGGGGTTGGGCCCATTGAGACTTTTAATCAGCGTGGTTTGAAGTACAAAATACTGCAATTTTATGATTGAAACCACTTTTTACATAGGTTCAGATACGGTTCCTTTGGTACACATATTTTAAACCAGGGCACTTTTCAGTAGCTTATCCTGTTATGGCCTTTATCCTGTGTGGCGAATATTATGCCATCTGGATACTGCAGGATACTTCTGGCTTCAGGGCTGGCGACCATAATGGTGCTCGCAGGCTCGAGCACCACACATAAAACAAAGTGGTGGTGCTAAGCACCATACGCCTAGCAGTGACAGTTAGATACATTTTTGAAAATACAATCGTTCTCAACCGTTATTAAACTTTTATTAGAATGTACAGTTTCTAAAATTTACCTCACCTGTGTGAGTGTGTGGTGCCGTTTAAAGTTAGTAGAGTAGGATCATACTGAATGCGCCCATGCGTGCTTATGTTATTACCAGCCCTGTCTATTAGTACCCCGGTAAATAACAGCTATCTACAACCCCATGACTAAAGAAATTATTTGGTTAGTGTTAACGTGTTTGTGGATCAGTATTCAGTTAGTTATTACAGTGTGATACTAATTTAGTGTGGATATTAGATGTACGTGAATTTGTGATCCGTCAATTCACACATCTTCTATAACTTGTATTTTTGAACTTTTTTACGTAACTCCAAAACTAATGAAGATAAAAGAGGTTCTAACGTTCCCACGACCACCTTATTCTTGTAGGACTAATAAATAACTAAGAAAATCTGCAAAGTTGATTTCTCCTCTGGTACCCTTCTCCTTCACACTCTCTCAATATTTACTACTAAACTGAGCACCACACGTTAAATTGAAAAGATGCCAGCCCTGTCTGGCTTTTTGGCCATCATCATCACATACTAAGTAGGTAACATCAAATAAGTAATTTCTCCCTCCTTATGCAAGTTGAATGAACGAATAAATTTAAACTACGCTACGAAACTATTCAATAGTTTTTCGAAATCGTAGAAATTGAGCACTTCATACGTAGATACAATAAAAATTATCCATTTTCTGAGAATGTATATATGTCTACAAAAATATTTCAGTGTTTTTGGCAAATCAACAGGATTATGGTCACGATAGCAAGTCAAGACACTTCCGAACTACTTTGATCAAAATAATTTCCATTATACTGGATGTAAATCTTATAAATGCATTAAACTCTGAAATAAAAAACTTCTCTAATGCTCATACATTTAAATTTATATTAAAAGAATATTTACTGCAAAAGAGCTGTTATACGTTGTATCCTTCAAGACTTTTTTTTTTCACAAATCCATTTTAACTTTTGAAACTATTCATCGACATATTATATATTTGTCTTTTTAATTGCATTTGTACATTTCATGTTTGTGAAATTTTATTGCTATATGTGCATATATTATGCATGTCCTTTTTTACATATGTGTATACATATATTCACTTCTGTATGTTTTATATTTATTTACTTTTTGACTTTTTCTTTTGTTAGTGTATTTTAAACATAGTATCTTATTATTATCATTACTAAAGGGAAACTCATGAATTAATAATCGATCTGAAACTGTTTGTGCGATGCTTAATCTACATTCATCTATCTTCATTCATTCAATATTGACTTGAAAAATTTTGCATACATGCCTTACTTACTTACCCTAATTCTACATTGTAACTCTCTCCACTATTCGGATATACAATCAGAGGAATCGGTTTATTTTGTCTATCCTTATTGATTCCTGATATAAAGGATTCTATCAGTCTTGGTGCTGTACAGTTAACGCCTACTGCAACTAATTGGTCTGGATTCATGTCATAACAACGCTTTGCAACAATTTGGAAGTTTTCGCCGAAAGCGGTAGATTTCCCATCTGGCTGTAAGAAAATATATAAAAAATGAATCGTGGCTGAAGTTGAAGTTGTGTGATTTTAGATTTATATAAAAGGAAAACTTTTATTCTAGGAATAAAATTTAATGTTTAACTATGACGGTCCACAATACATTCTATGTACATGCATAATTTGTATTCAATGCTTTTTGAAGTAAGACAATTCTAGTAAGTATATGAAACTCTATAACACCATATTTTGTGTACCAAACATATAAGCATTTACACTCGACAAACTAAAAGGTATGAATGTGACGTAAAGAAAAGGATGCTTCATACGAATGAGTGTGCAACATCAGAGACATCGCAATGATATTGCAATATCACACTGATTTTGCAATGATATCGCACTGCCATGTGTATTGATACATTTAATAGTATATTATGCAACGGTCATTTAATGATAGCTATTAAGACACGAGTATGAGAAGTATGACATGAGCCGTAGGCGAATGTCATAATACATGTGAGTGTCTTAATAGCCATTAAATGTGAGTTGCATACACTATTTTTTCTACGACCAGTCATAATGAAATAGAAAATTAAAATTTTATTTCTGAAATTGCTAGGTAAACATGACATGATCGACAGATGACTTGTCAAAATTGATAAATTTGAGATCTGTCAAATATTCAAGGCAATAGTTGATATTGAAAGAATATTGCTGTCCGTCGCGTTTCTATTGGGTATAAACTTGTATCGTAATGGAAAATCTGTATCGTAATGAATGTCATTAAAGTACAGGTAGGGAATGTCTAATAAACAAATTAAAGCATATGAGTAGAAAAAACCGCTGCCCAAGGAATCACTACTTCCACATCCAGATTCTCTATCCAAGTCACTCACAACGAAAAAACTTTGTATGTGAAAATAATTGTTTATGGAACTTTAATAATATAATATTTGAAATCCTCTACCCCAAAAACCCATAGAACGATACCTCACATCGGCAGTGGGGTGGGGTTGGTGATAGAGGTGTGGTAGTGGGGGTGGATGAAGTAAAAAAATATTTTGAGGTTTCTGGTTCCTGTGCATGCACTAAATCACATTTTTCATCCCCTTTAATAAGGAGGTGGGGGTGGTAATGGGGGTGGCTAATGCCAAAATTTTTTTTGAGACCTCAGCTTCTCTTGTATATACTAAATACCAATTTCATGGACTCTTACCTGCTTGATTTACCCATTTACCCCAAATTTACCCCCAACCCTTCGACGGAATAAGATGAAAATATAATGTAGTTCTAGAGTTAAAGTACATATGTGTACCAAATTTCAAGTCAATATCTTAAACGGTTCCAGAGTAAACGTGCGCACAAAAAAAAGTTACAGACAGACCGACAGACAGACAGAAATTTTTTTTCGCTCAAACTTAAAATCTCGACGTTTCATGACATTTTAAGCCTATTTGGACAATAAAAATTTTTTAAAATTTTTTTGTCGTTACTATACTTCCACTGGACGTGGAAGTAAAATATAATACTGTCAAACTGCTCAACAACACCGGTGCGAAATTTCAATGAAACCGCATCCCTCATCTGCACTGTGCCTAAAAGGATACTCTGCTGTAGGCGCAAGCGGCTCAAGGAGACATTTCATGTGTTTTTCATCCTTGTGTTGTTTAGCTGTAAGCTCTAGGCCGCCACTTCCCAATTATACAGTGTTGTCAATGTATTTGATTTATCTAGTTTTAATATAAATTTATAGTAAAGGTGATGTGAGGTACGGTGCCAGTTTAAGTGACGAGACCTCGATTGGCGAAGTTAAGGCACGCCAGGCAAGTCCGTCACTTGAATCAGTGACCGTATCTCATCTCGCTGTCCTGGTAAAATGGTAGAGTAGCATTAGCTAAACTTCGCCAGCCGTTAATATAAATAAGGCAATAAAAAAATAACTATTAATTGAAATTAAATTAATCGTTATTAATTTAATTACTACAGTGATTAAACAAATTTTCATTGCAATAAACAAAAAATGATAAGTAGTTTTTAAAATATATTAAAATACATTTTATGCAGACACTAAATTACTGATATCAGTGTGACACGAGGGGTCAACCGTGCCCAAAACTTTGTGCACCAGCTTCCTCTTTGACGAAGATTACACAGATTTCCGTAAAATTTCCTCAGATCCCCTGGGATTTCCTTAAGATTTCCTCGGATTTCTTTAAGATGTCCTCCATTTTTTTTTAATTTTTAAAGACCGGGAGAGAGAAATTCGAAAAGCAAAAGATTTCCTGGGATTTCTTCGGATTTCCTAGGACCTGGGATTTCCTAAGATTTCCTCGGATTTCCTTAAGATTTTTTCGGGTTTCTTTAAGATTTCCTTGAATTTTTTTCAAAAAAATGTTTGAAGAGCGGGGGGAGGGGGATATTCGAAAAGCAAAAGATTTCCTGGGATTGCCTAAGATTTCCTCGGATTGCCTAAGATTTCCTCGGATTTCCTTAAGATTTCCTCGGATTTCCTTCGCGGTTTGCCCCTCCTAGTGACATTATGGTTGCTCATATATTAAAACTGTAAATCACTTCACAGAATTTTTATAATGATTTCAATAAAAATAATTAAAAAAAATATTTCACAGTTGCATACAGGAAAGCTCTTCTAAAAAATATACAGAAATAATCCTTCTGTAAATTATTCGTAACAAAAGTTGTACTTTTTAACAGACTTCTGTAACTTACCAACATTGTAAGCAAATCTTACAACTCAATTTTCACTCATTTCTAATTGTCCTATCGATTTGAAACCTTGCAAACGTATGCAATTCTGGTGACGATTCAATAGTATGGTAATAGAACGTTTGTTTTTTAATTTGTTAAACAATAATTTGATCGGATAGTGTATTCACTCAGACGTTGCATTCTAAGAAATGGCGGAGGATCCGGTACTTTTATCTAAGGACGGCGCAATGAATTAATGAATATAAAACTAAAAAACAGTAAAATAAATTATAGTTGAAAAAATTACAAAACACGCTTTTATGAGTAGCGCATTAACAAGTTAAAAATAAAATAGGTACTTAAATTTAAAAGCGTGGGGCGCGTGTAAGCGACATAAATAAATAATATTATTCTGATGGTAATCACATAAGTGCGTCCCCCGCTTTTAAATTTAAGTACGTGTTTTATTGTTAATTTTTTAGCGTTTTTTTATATAGTTCTTTCAGTAATAATTTATTTGAAGAAATCAACATGTAGTAAACAGCACAGTTGTTAGAAATGTTCAAGAATATCATACACGCATTGGCTTATTTGAAAATGAGAATACTTTGAGTACAGGAAATGACAAAATAATTTAGAATCAGCCAAAGTTCCCAAAGCATAAAAATCGACATCTTGTGGAATAACGCATGTTAGACAGAGCTGGGCAAAGTACTCATTTAAACTACTTCAAGTACTTTACTTGAAGTAACATTATTTTTTTCGAGAAATCATATGCAGTCTTGTTCATGATAGTACAAAAAATTTAATAGTGGATAAATGAAAAATCATTTAAATTTGGAACTAACGACAGGACACTCTATATACTCTACAAATGTAAGTACCTACACCTACCTACTTTTTTGTGCACGTCAGTGTAAACAGCCCGCAAATTTGCAAGCAGGAAGTTTTGGTCTCATATTAATTACTTTATTTCTAAAAATATTATTCTTGGCTACGTTACATGTTTACAGTGGCTCTAAAAAATGCCGGCGTCTTGGTTTGTGTGACTAATTCAGTAATTTTTAAACCTACTTTCTGCAATTTAGTGTCATAACAATGGCTGATATCCAAATGTTCGTTTGAAATTAATTGCAGAAAAAAGCGTGTAAGCTGGTAATATCTGGATTTTTAAAAATAAACAATGTAGGTATTCTAAAAAAAAAAAAAAAAATAGAAATAAATGAACTGTTCCGTGTCTTTTTGTTTGGCGACACGATGCCAAAGATGTTTTACTCCAGATATTTGCACGATGCCGACGTCTCTTAATAATTTGTCAATGGCGCCATCTTCCCGAACCTTGCGACTACTCTTCATTGGAGCTTTGTCCCTTAGATGGAGCATGCTTTCAATAAATTTTTATATCCTGTATTGGTAACTTCCAGTGACGGCGCCAGACTGGCTAGGCCGGGGGGGCACAATTTTTTTTTAGGTTTGAAGGGGGGCACAGAAATTTATATATTGTATAGAAGGACAGGAAATAGGAATTATAATTGTAATAAAGCATAAAAGTATATTTTCGTGAATTTAAATTATCTAATTTAGGAATCCAGGGGGGCAGAGTTCGTTTGGGGGGGGGGGGGGGGGGCGTGCCCCTGCATGCCCCCCTGGCGCCGTCCCTGGTAACTTCTAAAGCGTATAGGAGCCAGAAGATCGGTTAAATTAGAGAGATGTTGTGCATTTTACAGCCCGTTTAAATGTCATTTTCAGAATAGAAAAATTTTCAGTGGTTTCAGAGATATCCTAGAAATACCTAATGAAAATCGCAATTTTTAATATTTGCTAATAACTCGTAAATGGGGTTTAGAAAAAAAATATTTAGATAAAAGTTGAATACTGAACCCATTTAGAATATTCAAATTTACATTTTTATATTTCGATACAAGGCAATCGCGATGACGCTCAACTTTTGTATTTCTTGTGGACGCCTATCCTTTTTAAAGAAAATTGAATTGGCATCATTTTATTTAATGCCAAACAGTAAACATTTAATGACTTTTCAAATGCACAATTTAACCGACCTAAGTTACCAATACAGTCCCAGTGGACACCCTGTATAAGGAAAAAATTAAAATATTTTTACTTAATTTCGTCTATACTTGGTAGGTATGCATGATAGGAAAAAGATTTTATAAGTTACATAATTTAGAAGTTACAAAATTTAGATATCAATTATTAATTTATAGCCTTTAGCGGAAATTTTTACAGAGTGGGCAAACACACATTAAAGTTCCTAGATTTTAAGGGTCAGTCTGTGGCGTCTGCAAATGTGATAGTAAATTAGAAAGTTTCCATTTTTCTCATTTTCTCGTAATAAATAGTCGTAAAAATCTAAAAAATATTTGTAATTTTTTAAAAATTATTTCTATAAATAAAAAAGTTATATAGCGCTCATCTGGGCTGACGCTCGATTACGTCACAGTAGGTACATGATTCCGTCAACAGCGAGTGGGCGCGGACACCGGCTGTTTAGTTCATTCAGTGTTATTCTTACCGGACACAGCGTAAGATATTTACTTCCACATCCAGTGGAAGTAAAGACAAAAAAAATTTTAAAAATTTTTATTGCTCAAATAGGCTTAGAATGTCATGAAACGTCGAGATTTTAGGTTTGAGCGAAAAAAAAATTTTTGTCTGTCTGTAACTTTTATTTGTGCGCACGTTTACTCTGGAACCGCTTGAGATATTGACTTGAAATTTGGTACACATATGTACTTTAATAAGATCTAGAACTAGATTATATTTTCATCTTGTTCCGTCGAAGGGTTGGGGGATAAACTGGGTACATTTGGGGTAAATAGTTAGATCAAGCAGGTAAGAGCCTATAAAATTGGTATTTAGTATATACAAGAGAAGCTAAGGTCTCAAAAAAAATTTTGGCATTAGCCACCCCCATTACCACCCCCACCTCATTATTAAAGGGGATGAAAAAAAATGTGATTTAGTGTGTGTACAAGAACCAGAAATCTCAAAATATTTTTTTACTTCATCCACCCCCACTACCACCCCCATCACCACCCCCACCCCACTACCGATGTGGGGTATCGTTTTATGGGTTTTTGAGGTAGAGGATTTCAAATATTATATTATTAAAGTACCATAAACAATTATTTCCACATACGAAATTTTTTCGTTGTGAGTGACTTGGATAGAAAATCTGGATGTGGAAGTAGTGATTCCTTGGGCAGCGGTTTTTTGTAGTTGGAGTTGTTAACGTTTTAATCGTTTGAAGAAGTAAATTATGCCTAAAATAACAGCGAGTTGTGTACTGTGACGTCACAGTAGAGCGCGAACTATCCAAATAAGAAATTAAATAAGTTACGTGAGTTTTTCAGATATTGAGATGATTTTTTTTAGTTTGACTAGTTAACTGAAAGACTACTAAATGAGGTTGAATATACATTATATTTCCAAAATAGAAAACTTCCTAATTGTTCGTGTTTTATGTCATGTGGTGTTCTGTTCTATAAAATATAAATAAAAGTGAGATTTAAGTGAAAACGATGAATTATTAAATACCATACCCCATTAAATATAAGCAACGTTTAATTTTCGCTATTTAGTAACGATCATAAAATATTTTAGCGTTAAACGTCTTTAAAATATATAATGTTTTCATAAGAAGTAATAATATAGAGTAATGGCAGATATGATATTTTGTTGGTTTTTACTTTGTAAGTAAAGTTAGAAGTTAGAGTTTAATTTATTTTTAGATTTGTAATGTGTTATATGTTAAGTATTCTAAAACCATTTAGAGCAAATTCAGTACAGGGAACTGCGTAGCACATTTTCGTGTGTATTACTAAACTTCCAATCAGGCTCTCACTTTGTAGGTTTTACAACTCGATAGAGGACAATTCAGGAAAAAACAGCACATTCTGTTTTGGGGAACTTAATCTACCGTAGAATTTATGGCAGTTATTCTTGAAACATTCCTTATCTAAAGTGTGTCCAAAAAGTTAAAAAATATATTTGAATGCAGTATCTACCAAAAAGTCTGTATCATAAGGTTTTCATCAGTCACTATGACTCATTTTGCTTGCCTAATAAAAGATAGTCAATCAACGTGACGTGACTTTTCAAAATTTCTTTTGGATGTATGCTGGGTATGGACACTTTTTTGTATATACTATCGTATGATTTAATTAATTCATGAAAACCATTCTTTTAAACGGCAAAAAAGGCAACTGTAGAGACGAACTTTCCTGCCTCCATAAAAACTGTCTTAGCGACGAATTCGAAAACCAGAGGAAAATTACGCGACCACGAAAAAATGTAAGCTTAGTGAAGATAGGTCGAATAATATTTAATCTTAAACATTTAATCATTAATGAAGCAATTAACTTTTGGAGAAGGGTATAGGTAATCTTTTCTGATGAAAAAGTATTTCAATGATATCATGGCGGATATATGGGTATCCATGTAGATATAAAGAAAATTTATTTCATCTGATGTTAGGTCTGGCAGATTTTCCTTCCTAGGAAGTGATGTCAACAGAATTACTTATAACTATGCTACATAATTTGATCTATACATATTTTTAATAAATTAACATTGTTTGGATTAAACAAGTTATTTTTTATTTCCTGATGCAGTGAAGAGGCGCGGAGTCAAAAAGTCAATAACAATATAGATCGACTCAGAACTAGAAAATCTCAGTCCACGTTGTGGCGCCTGGTTGTGAACGAGCTATCTATCTTGACTGGAACAGCAGGGAATATATGCGCAATGTTAAGCAGACGATATTGCCATCGTAGTAATAGGAAATACGAGGATGCTGAATCAGAAAAGATGCAGAAAGCCCTCGTTATGGTAGACAGATGGTGTACCCAGGAAGGTCTTTCCATGAGCCCAAGGAAGGCCACTTGGTCACCTTCACAAAAAATTCATAGTATTTCGCAAAGATGCAACCAGGAGAGGGCATTGAAAATGACGAAGTTAGATTTCTAGCCGTTAACAGGCAACCAAGAGAATTGATACGAGAAATCGACAGTTGGTGTAAACGAGGGCAGGGAGAGCTGGATTATTATGTGACCCAAGCGCTAAGCGGGCACGGTAACTTACGAACGTACTTGAAAAGCATATGTAAGACGGACGAGGACAACTGTACGTACTGTGAACTGACCGACACCCCTGAGCACACAGTCTTTCACTGTGTGAGATGGGACGCCATAAGAACCAGGGCTGGTATAGTTGTGGGAGAAAGAATCACGAAGGATAGCCTCGTGAAGATCATGCTTAAAGATGAAAGGGGATGGAAGGAAATGTCAAACATGATCAGAGATATCATCGCCACCAAGTGGCGGGAGAACTGAAAACACGAGAAACAGAGCGGAGCTGATGACCTCCCCTCGAAGTAATACCGAAAGGTAGTTCCTGGGGGACCCCAAGTCAAAAGGAGGCCGGTTAAAGGCCGGCACTATCCTGCGCAATTCACACTATTCGCGGGATATTCTCTACTGAAAAAAAAGGCAACCTATAGCTTTAGTAACCTTGCCTACGTCATGCCGGAAATGCAACATGCACTTTTCACGAATTCAGGAAACTAAAAACTTTTTCAATGTTAAAAGAGGAAACAACCGAACGAAGTCAAATATTTGGGACTGATTCTAGACACCAAATTAAACTTCAAAGCACACTTAGATAGAGTGAATATCAAAGCAGCGCGGGCCTTATGGACCAGCAGAAGAATGGTAGGCAAGAATTGGGGACTAAGACAGAGACTGGCCTGTCTAGGAATAACGCGAACAATGTCAACAAGGCCTACCACAGCTATGGAAGTGCTACTTTGTCTACCTTCACTACACTTAGTCGTTAAGATTGAGGCACTGCTGACAACAAACAGATACGGGACCATTCCAAGAATATGATGCCATATCGAAATATTTCAACAAATAGAAAAAATCTACTAGACATGCAGTCAGATAGAATCAGCATAAGCCACAACTTCACTTATACCTTCAGAAGGGACCAACCAGGCAGGGACAGACATTACTCTGAACCCGGGCAGTACCGCAACGGTGTTCCAAGCAGAAGTCATAGCTATAGAAATATATGCACAAGAAATGATACGGAGGTCGTATACTGACAAAAGAATCCGTATCATCACTGACAGCCAAGCAGCTCTCAAAGCTCTGGATGCAGTAGAGATCTAAAACGGTAAAACGGTAAAAGACTGCCTTAATTCCCGAAACTGGCGGAACACAATAGTATACAACTGGAGTGGACGCGAGGACACCAGGGCAATGAAGGTAATGAAAAAGCAGATAAGCTGCCCAAAGAAGGCGCAAAAACAGTCTTGATGGGACTCGATATTATAGAATACCGCAAGAGGAATGGTAAAGGAACTATTGAGTCAGAAACACAACTTGTCATGGACTGGGGCGTATGTTCATCACTGACGAACCATCCAAGACAAAGACTTGCTGAAGTTGAGCAGAAAATAGCTTAGATATGTAGTGGACATCCTAACAGGACATTGCACATGGAATAGACACCTAATCAATATGGGAGGGAGGGACGATCCAGAATACAGGATGTGTGGTGAGGATGAGGAAGCTCCTCACCATATATGATTATATGTGAATGCCCAGCCTTGGTGGCTGGAAGGTTTATACTTCGGAGGACCAATTGTGACCCCGGAAGAAATAGTCAGAGCTCCCACCGACCGTACACTCGCTTTCTGGAGAGGAACGGGACTGGTGGGATATTAAAATGCGACAATTTCAGTGAGTCTAATCTCCTAATTCATGTATTCATATTTATCTATCCCTTTCTTTAGACTTTGAACTATTAACACAATAAATTAACAAATTAAAACTGATTTTCATATGAGTTTTATGTAAAGAATAATCAATTGTATATAAAAAGTTCAGGGAAATTCACTGGGATCCAGGATCCGTTACGTTCGGATGCCATATTCTTTGTCGAAAATGGCGCTGTACATAATAACATGGATATTTTTGGACTCGTATCAAAGTAAAGTATTAACCAAATAAATAATCGTCACGGCAACGAGCAACGACTAACTTTAACTTTTAATAGTTTTAATAACAATAATATAATAAGTGTTCTTACTGAATTTCAACGTTCCCCCATCACTAATTAGAAAACCAACGAGTAATATAGTTTAGCAGATCCAAATGAATCGATGGTTGTCTGACCACACACATAATTTGCCTTATATACATTACACTTGTTAGGAATTTTCCAGCAATTTTCCTTTCTGCACAGTTCGCGCGGTACGTACCACTCTAATCAATAATGAATTTATACTTTCTAAATCAAAGAATTTGCTTGGAAGAAGATTTCGTATATAATTACAAAATTATCAAACACACCGAGTTGCCCAACGTTTAATCTTTATAAGCCAATTAATTAGATAACAAAACAAAACTAATTTGTTACAAATTGAAACATCAGGAATCGACAGTGTTGGTTCCATCTTATCCACACAAAACAATTAAAAATGTTGTTTAACTATGGCTTCACTATCGATATCTCTAAAAAGACGACAGATGAGTTGAAACTGCATATAGGAGACATTTTTTTAACACCAAAAAAAGTCTGTTGGATCATAATATTGTGTACTCAGCTCATTTAAATCAGACTGCAAAAGTGATTCAACTTTAAAACTTCAACCTAATAACATTGTGGTTCAGTATTGACTATATAACTCAAAGAAACCGTAAAACCCCACAACTCCTTCACCCCATAACCCTTCAACCCCATAGCCCTGAAAATCCGTTGAAAATAGTGGGAAACCTTGATTGGGGAGTTAATGAGATTGTGGCCTCGGATCCATGAGTGTCATACATCCACAACCTTATGGTCCCATAACCTCAGCATCTCATAACTCTCAACTCTGAAGATCCAACGGAAAAAATGGAGATTTTAAGTAGGGAACGTGTCGTGACATTAGAATCTTGAAATCAAGCACCTTATGGCGCCATAGCTCTTCAACGGAAATCCCTCTATACTCATAACCCCATAACAATTCAATGAAAAAAATAGGAGGCTCTCGATTGGGGACTGAATTTGAAATGATAGACAGAACCTTGTTGTTACCAAGTAAGCCTATAGTGCTCCAGCAGCAAACTCTTCTACTATATAACTCAGTAACCCCGTAAACCCGTAGTTTTATAAGGGAGACAAGTTACTTTGCATACAAATTGCCAGTGATCTGAGCAAATCGAGACATACGAAAACAGCATACCCAACCACGAGGTATACAATATACAGCGAGTAATTCAACTTCAACAAAAGTAACTAAAGGTACTTACGCTGACACTGAATGTTAACCACGCTTTGGCTTCCGGAAACTGCTCCTTTAATAAAGAGACCAGCATTTCCGCTTCGACCTTACAAGGAATTGTTTCCAGGGCTAATAAATCTACACCTGCTTCGAGTAGAGCTTGAATTCTGGGAATATGCCACTCTCTCATGGTGTCTACGGATGTGGTTTTAGCGTAAGATCCCGTGTACTCTGATCCATCATGTAATGAAGCACCATATGGCCCTACTGAGCCAACTATAATTGGCTTACCTAGAACAGAAACAAATAAAAATATTAAATTTGTTATCTCAGAATTTTTAGTGGGATATTATAAGGTGTGACAGACAGCGGTAACAATAACTTTAATTTTACTTGCACTCTTGCTATACGTAGAACTAAGTGGGATTATGATAGTTTTATTTGCAACAGTTAGAAATTGGAACGGTGTTCACAGCGCAATTTTCCATATAATTGAATAATTGAATGATCGATAACATTCAAATATGATAATATTATTGGTTCAAATTTTCGCATTAATGAAGTTGAAATTTTTTTTAAAACCCCCGATAATTATCTCGTAATGTATTATTGTCAGTTAAAGAAAACCATAACATAACTTATAAGCTTTAACCTCTGTAACGTATAACGTATAACCTATAATGTATAATCTATAACCTGTTATCTGTAACCTATAACTTATATCTCTAGCGCATTAGCCAAATTTGCAAATATGCTGGTTACAATAATGAACTCTAATCACGTGCAGCTCCCTTAAGGTCTACCGACATGAAACATTGATAAAACCTTCTCGAAGAAATACTCTTTCGAACAAAGAAAACCTAATCAAAATCGGATCACCCCGAGGAGTCATGAAATGATAGACAGACACGCAGACAAACACACAGACAAATGAGTCAAATTTACGCCTCCTCTTTTTGTACGTCGGTAGTTAAAAATTGGAAATCTCATTTTTCATTTTTTTTTCTAGTACATTATTTAGCGAGCGTATAATGATGGTTATTACTCGCGAGGGTGATATTTGCTGCAGGAGCCGAAGGTGAGTGTCGTAAATCATCCGATCATGAAATAGCCGATGAACGCGAGCAGAATACACCTTATCCTCGACTTAATCGATTAAAGTTGAGAAAATAAAGTTAGTTCACAGTAAAACTTTGTTTTGACGTCTAAGACGTTAAATACGAAAACATGGACTCTCCCTTGGGAATAATGGCCCGTTGTTTATGAAAATTGCTAGGTCCTGATTGATCAAAGCTGTGTTATAATGAGATTATGTTCATTATACTCTAGGTTGGAATTATAACTATCATTATTCGTTAATTGTTACATGTATTATGTAAAGATTATACGATAGTCGTGGATAATTGTATATTATCCAACGATGCTATAATGAGGGCTATTATTATGGAGGATGGAGATTACAACTCGAGCGAGCACAGCGAGCGAGTGTTATAACCATCCGAGGTAATAATAGCCATTATAGTGAGTTGCATGCTATACTTTATATACGACTAACCTATATATAAAATATAGTGATACATACATAATATACAGGGTGTCTCACCAGGAACTGCATCGATCGATATAGGGAAAAGTACGCACCAAGAAATTTTGAAAATTTAGGGAGCTACTAATGGCAGTGCGACCAATCCAACTAAAATAATTACAAGCATCTGACATTTCCGGTTACACCGGAAGTCGATACCAACTTGCTCATTTTAAATGGAACACCCTATATATTTTAGGGTTTTCCAAAAGAGCATAAAATTCTGAGTCAAAAACATATAGAATACCCTATTACTTTATCACATTCTCCATAAATAATAAAAAAATTCAAAAAGTCTTAGTGGGTGCAGGCGCGGATCCAAGGGGGGGGGCAATGGGTGCAATTCCCCCCCCCCCGAACCTTCCTTGTGCTGTGCGAAAATCTGAAACGTCCGGTCGGGCGGCGCCGCTTTGTCGATAAGTCACCCAGCATATGTTTTTTTACACCGTTCCCAAGTAGTAAAGTAATTTTATGAAGGTTGTATAAAGTACTATAAAATAAATTATTAATTTTGCTACTTGGGTTTTTTATCAGGTACTTTTCAATATTTGTCAATTTGTGCAAGTGCCCCCCCCCTTAGGGAGCTCCTGGATCTGCCCATGCGTGGGTGTAATTTAAACGAGGTGGCATTTTTTGACAAGAGAAGGACTGACATTACTGATTGTTTCTAATCATGGCTAATTTGATAAAATTTTTACTAACATTTCTTGAATTTCTAAGAAAATTGCAAATATTTCAAAAAGTTGTAACTTAAACCCCCACAATGCTACATCAGAAAAAAAGGAATTTAATTTTACATGACATGTAAAAAAATATAGGGTGTTCCATTTGACCTTAACAAGTTTTCGCGGTTTGAAGTTTACAAAATGTAACGTCAAAAATGGAACACTTGGTACACTATTATTGTATGTGATTTAATTGTAGAGCACAGCTCTCCTTGTGTCATTTCTACATAGGTTCCAAAAAGGAAATGGGTATCTTTTACACGAAGAAAGTTATAAAGGTTATTGTAAACCATTACACCTGTCAATTTTTTTTTAATGTCAAATATCTCTGACATGGCTGGGTTGAGGCCAGGGTGTATTAAATAGGTGATGCGACGACAACCCTCACAGTGGTTTCATAAGTACTTACTTTGTACATAATGTAACAGATGGCAGGACCAATAAGTTCTCTCATTACTTACGCATAGATAGATAATTTCTGTGCATACGTGCATACAGTGTTGCAACATTCCCGGCCTTTTGTTTTTTGTTTAGTAAAACAAGAGTCCAGTGACATCTGACATAAGTAGCTAAATTAAAACATTGAAAGAATATATGCAACACTACAAGCAGCATTGCACGTGTCGCCACAGCTAACCTCAAAAATATATATATTTCTTAAAATTTAAGTATTACGTTGCTATTACTAAAATTTCTGCCTGGTTCCTGTACTTTCAACCAAAATCAAGTTCAACGTAATGTGTATGAAGTTTTAAATAGTTTGTCACAATAAGATAAGACACTTTTTGCAGGTTAAGAATCTAACCTATAATTAGCAGTCTATTTTTATCAATCAACAATATTGAAAAATGATTTTCGTGAATTTTTAAATATTTGCTTGGAGCCAGTATGGCTCCAAGCTAAAAATGTCTATAGAAACATTAAGAATGAGAATAAACGAAAATTTGAGGTTATGTTAGTTATACGATGCACATGCCCAGGTAATTGTAGGACCTTATTGCTACTAAAGTAAATAGAAACCATGCACTTATGAAGCCATTATTATAAGAGGAAAGTACCGTACGTCGGATACCGTGGTTTAGGCATAGGGTATGTTTTTGACTCAGAATTTTATCGTTATTCGAAAACCCTAAAATATATAGGGTGTTCCATTTAAAATAAGCAAGTTAGTATCGACTTCCGGTATAACCGGAAGTGCCGCATGCTTGTAATTATTTTGGATGGATTGGCCATACTGCCATTAGCAGCTCCCTAAATTTTCAAAATTTTCTGGTGCGTACTTTTCCCTATATCGATCGATGCAGTACCTTGTGAGACACCCTGTATAAACACATAAAAAAATGTTAATTTTTAAATTATTTATTTCTTTTCAACAAATTGTAAGTCAATGTTACTACAATTAATAAACTGAACTGATGAGGGCATATTTTGTGTTATAGTATGATTAGCACTATTTTCAACGGTAGTAATACTATCAACATTAACCACTCTAGCAGCTGAAGAAGTAGAAGCCGTAGTATTGTTCACTTGCTTTGAAATAGTTTCGGCTGTTGTCATTTTATTTTTAACAGATTGGTCGATGTATCCTTCAGCCTCCGTGACGCTTCAACCCCGTAATATCGCCACCTCCATACACGTATAGTGTAGCCTCTAAGATCTCCGAAAACAATGTCCGGTGTAAAGTTCAAGATTTGGCAAATTCAAATAAGTTGCTATTTGTTTTTCAAGTACAGTAAACTTATTTTTCCAATTCGTTGAATAGTGCATTTACCTTTTTGGTAATTTAAATGGGCTTATTTTCACGTGCGGCGGCTGAAGATCCATTACTTTTTTACAATCCCATAAAATTGACCAGTAATGACAAAACTTCTTACCACTTGTTTTCTACGAAGGCGTAGAAAGGCCACTGAAATATATATTTTTTAATTCGGAGTTTAATCTCGGAATTCCGACTTTAATCTCGGAATTCAAACTTTAATATCGGAATTCCGACTTTAAACTCGGAATTCTGACTTTAAACTCGTAATTCCGAATTTAATCTCGGAATTCCGACTTTAATCTCGGAATTCTGACTTTAATCTTAAAGTTCGTAGATTAGAGGTGGAAACATGAGACTAATGTTTGAAATGCGTCGGTGTAAAGATGAAGATGAAAAATGGCTATTATGATCTCTCAAAAAATCCATCCTGTTTTTCTTAATAAAAATGCACGTCAATGAGTGACATACATTTTGTTTTACTCAAGAAAGACGTAGTAGAGATCTTTGATACCGGTCCACATTTTGTTAAAATTGGATGACTAATAACTTAGCTACGAATGTGTTACAGTGGAAAATGGGACACATTGTACATCAATCATTGAAATTTTCCATTTTATTTAAAACAAAGTGAAATTAATTACCAATACATATCTTGACAGAACTAACGTATTGTTTATTTTAAATGAAACACTTTTGTTTTCCATTTTACTAATTTGATAGATTGTAAATATAGAGTAAATAGGACAAACAGTTTGTGATATAAATACTATGTTTTATATATTATTGAAAAGCTTTTTTACGGCCTTTCAGATGATGTAAAAATATACGGGGTTTTAAATTACATAAAACCCAAGTAAAGCTCATATCTCCAAAATGAGATGTTCAGTAGTTTCTGACAAGATTTTTGGAAAATATACGTGATTTTCTACTTTAACTTTTATTTATAAACTTCTTCACCCAACTTCAAAAACAATGAAGTTAAATGGAGTTTTAATGTTAGCGAGACCACCCTGTACTTTCCCAAACAGTTTTTCAAATAAAAATCTGAATAACCGCGCATACACAGACGGATTACCAGGATACAGTGATTCAAAAAATAAATTAACAATAAAAACAAAATAAATTTCTTTGAATTGTTAAACGGTAAATTATGTTTCCTTGTATGGATTTTGATATTTATTTTAAAAAAGTTTAAAACTGGAGTCAGTTATAGAAAATTTGATTCTCATCTACATCTTTATATTAACTAAGTTTCGTCTAAGAGGTAATAAACTTATTTTCAGTGCCATTTTGTTAGTATGAAGGTGGGGGCGATAATGTAATCGCCAGAAATAAATTATTTTATTGTTATTGATGTGTTCAAGAACCTCTGCCTGGAAAAAAAAGATACTAAATTTGCACTCCAGTATGCGAAAATTATAGTTCCTAGAACTTTAATAATATAATATTTAAAATCGTCTACCCCAAAAACCAATAAAACGATATGCCACGTTGGTAGTGGAGAAGGGGGTGGTGATGGTATTGGCTTCAGATAGTGGCTTCATCGCTACATGAACGTTTTTCAAATGAAATCATAAATCCGACTTTAATCTCGGAATTCTGAGATTAAAGTCGGAATTCCGAGTTTAAAGTCAGAATTCCGAGTTTAAAGTCGGAATTCCGAGATTAATCTCGGAATTAAAAAAAAATATTTCAGTGGCCTTTCTACGCCTTCGTAGTTTTCATTTTAGGTACAGTTATTAATAATGTTGTACTTAGATCATTCACGTCTTCAATTTTCATTTCGTAGAGCTCATTAGACCGACATGCACCCATAATTCCCACGATTAATACGACCTTAAATAAATGAATATATTAGATTTGAGACATTTAGTGTCTGGCAATCTTATCTTATGTAAAAGATAAACTCCATCAGGTGCTTCCTTTATAAATTTATTAATTTATTCTGGTGTCAAAGTTTTGGCCTTTTTCGCTTCATATCCCTCATATTTTCTTTTCAGAAAAGAACGTAGTTTTCCATATTTTTCCAAATCTATGACGTGTTTTATTTCCAAAACTGCTTTTAGCATGGAATAAAATGACCATAATGAAGATTTTTATTTGTCAGCTAAGTCAGCAAATAGGCTAGTAATACATTTTCAGAAAGCGAGTTAGTATTTTTCTGAATGCGCCTTCCACAAAACCCGTTCTTATTTTGATTGTTTACGGCGTCTGTTTATTTTTTTTCATAGTTACCGGTCTCTAGAGGATTTTTAGTGTACACAGATAGACTGATTCATGCATAATTTTCTAATTGGTACACGAGGGGGTATAATGACCAGAATTCCCTCATCATAATGCCCTGTGGGATTAATTGATGGCATTATATACTAAAAATCACAAATTTAATGTTCAAATTATTTGTTAGTCGTATATAAAATTCCTTAATAAAGTATGCATGATCGACAGTCCTATGTCCAAAATAAGACTAATATGCATGCTAGAATGGTTGCTGATGAATCCATACTATTACGTTGCAGTAAGATAACAATACAAACAAAAAATATATTAAACTTGGAGGCACCTTATTTTTTGTATGCTAGGCCAGAAGAGCGAAATCAAATGGAAGGGACGTTAAAAAATCGCATTACAATTTGGCTGAGGCCTATTAATTCATTTCAAATCATTTTATGCATTCAGAGAACAATAGCACGCCAGATAAAGCAATATTTAATGAAAAAAGTGGATAATTCCATATTCTCCTATTATTAATCAACAATACCATACGTAACACCACACGTATTTGGCTTGTATAGAATTATCTCGTTCATGTTATGATATATTAGTTCATTAAAACCTATTATAATCCATTTAACTCATAATTTTCTAATAAATTCACATTGCATGTTTGTCTTTTAAGCTTAGATCAGCATTTAGTAACATAGTATCAAATTGCATTTGTATGGATTATTAGTACGCTGTAATTTGAGGTTTGATTCTGAAGTGATTGAACATGTGCATATTAATAACAGGCACACAAAATAAAAAAAGTGTTTCACATATATGCTCCCATGTATTTTTGACCGCTGAACACGATCCCGATGTCAGTTTTGCTCCATCAGGTCTGGTTTTTTTTTACCACGAAAAACAGGGAAAAACAGGCCAGAATAGGGTTTAAAATATAAATTAAAGATTTTAAATAAGTAGATCATGTATTCGACGTATTTTTGGCCGCTGAACACGATTCCAGTGTCAGTTTTGCTCCATCAGGTCAGATTTTTTTTTAACCACGAAAAACAGGGGAAAACAGGCCAGAATAGGGTTTAAAATATAAATTAAAGATTTTAAATAAGTAGACCATGTATTCGATGTATTTTTGGCACGATCTCAGTGCCAATTTTGCTTCATCAGGTCAGGATTTTTTTTAACCACGAAAAACAGGGGAAAACAGGCCAGAATAGGATTTAAAATATAAATCAAAGATTTTAAACTAGTGGAAGCATTATACTCTTCGCCGATTTACTGAGCTTTTTATATAATTGTTACACATTCTATAGGATACTCTTCGCAGTTTTCTTGTAAATAATGTTAGTTTTTGGACATTGTAAATTTTGTGATACCAACTTTGTTGTAAAAAAAAAATATATGATAAAAAAATCACCATGTCAGGGATCGAATCCAGGACCCTTCAATCAATCAATCAATCAATCAATCAACAGTATTTATTCAGTATTAAGAGTACAATATGTGCCTCCTCGGAGCCCAACCCGGAGCCAGCCACACGACCAGGACAGGTGACGTCGAGGTGGGTGTGGGGTTTGACTTTTCTTTAAATGTCACTGTCACTTGAAAACTATTTTGTGAAAAAACTCACGTGGGGCCTTGTTGGGGGCCTACTGCAGCCACTACGGGCGTTTTGGGAGCGTACGAATCTAGATATAGCTATCGCGCACTTTATTTTGACGTTTTATTAGAAAAAACAGTACTTTGACGTTTAACCACGAGAAAAAGCTGTATACCCGGTGGCACAGCAACGGGACTTCCTTGGATTACCAGACGAAATTCTTGCCGCTACACCACCATTTCATATTGTTAAAATTGTTAATGAGTGTAATACATACTATCGATAAATTTATTGTGATTATTAGGAAACATACATTAGTAAAATGTATAAAAAAAAAATAGTGATAGGAAATAACATTTCGCACGATTTCTATTTATTACAAACCATAAAACAATGTAAAAAATATTTTTTTAAATTTTAAATTACTAATAACTTTTTTATTTACTAATCTATATTGCCAAAAAACAATGGGGTTCTTCCTCTAGCTAACACTAACTTACTGTTCAAATTTCAGCACAATCGGATTTATCTTTCTTGAGTTATCGTGCTTACAAGAAACGAGACGGACGGATGGACGGACGGACAGACGGACATTTTGAAAGTTGTTCAGCATTCGTTCACTAACATAACGATATAAATTTTTTTTTCTACGAGCGATATTTACTGATTTAGAAATGTGCCGATCAAATACAATATACTCTTCGTTTTTGCGAAGAGTATAATAAGTAGACCATGTGTTCGATGTATTTTTGACTGCTCAACACGATACCGATGCCAGTTTCAACCAATCAGGTCATGACGTCTTATTTATCCTGATTTATTCTTTTCTGTGGTACCGTACCCTTTTGTCTTCAAATTATTGCGTAATGGTTTTCTTTTTGTTTTATTCCTTTCGTTTTCACATCCCTCTTCAATGTCCAACAGCAGTTTGCCATCATATTAACATCCCATCGACCTTGATATCTACGCTCCATTTCCTGTATGTCTTGGTAAAAACGTTCACCATGCTCTTCCCTATAATCTCCTAAATTTTCTGGAAACTGGTATATATGAGAATGCAGGGTATGCAGTTTTAAATTCATTAGACAACCTAATTTTCTGAATTTTCCTGCCATGTTGGATACTATTTCTTTGTAGTCTTCGTTCTTATTGTTTTCCAAAAATGTATCAACAACTTTTTTAAATCTCTGCCAGCTCCCTTTTCCGTATCTGACATTGTAGTGATGAATTTCTTATCTCTTACATCGAATACATAGTCTACTTATTTAATATCTTTAATTCATATTTTAAACCCCATTCTGGCCTGTTTTCCACTGTCTTTCGTGGTTAAAAAAAAATCCTGACCCGATGGAGCAAAACTGACATGGGGATCGTGTTCAGCGGTCAAAAATACATCGAATACATGGTCTACTTATTTAAAACCTTTAATTTATATTTTAAACCCCATTCTGGCCTGTTTTCCCCTGTTCTTCGTGGTTAAAATAAATCCTGCCCTGATGGAGCAAAACTGACATCGGGATCATGTTCAGCGGTCAAAAATACATGGGAGTGTACAGTGTGTCCCCGGATGGAGTTGACAAGAGGAAAAACATCTCTAAAATTTAGACTTCATAATTTGTATTTAAGCTTTATTTTGGATTATAAACAACTTTGTTTTATAAACATTTTGTCCAAAATAATAAATGAAGGTACTTCTCTCTTGAGGCATTTTGATGTTTTCTTAATTTATTAACAACCGGTACATCTGATCTAAGATTTTTATATGGTAAATTCATTTTTTCGACAAGCAGAATTTTTTATAAAGAATGACTTTTCGTCGTAAAATCAATAATAGAGATGTTTTTCCTCTTGTCAACTTCATCCGGGGACACACTGTATATGTGAAACCTCAGAAAATTTACACTTTTTTTTATTTTGTGTGCCTGTGTAATTAATAGGGGCGATTTTAGTCTAGTTTTCGTGCAAACACTTTATTTAATTTCAGTCACCCGAAGTTATTAATATTTATATTTTTCCAAATTAAAATTGCCGGAGAGAAATAGAAATTAGAGCGAAACTGAAAGGAATAGAGTCTTCGGGCCTATTTAACCTAATAGTGCAATCGTTATACGTTACAACTGTCTTTTCAAATAAATCTCATATAGACAAGCGAATTTGTAGACATAGTCACTGTAGCCTCATTCCCCAAGAAAAAAAGGTTGTGCTCACGTGACAATATTGGAAAATAACCGGCAAAATATGGTTTTTTACTTTTTTTTTTTAACCGTCCATTTTACAAAAAAAAGTTCAAATAAAAATTGTTATTTATTTCAAAAACGAGTCTAATGATTTTATTCAAATTTTGTACATTAATAGTATATTACAAACCTAATAATATGCCATTTTTTGTTCTCCTCGAAAAATTACCCATGAGTGCAAAATCTAGATATTCTCAAAAGTGACTTTAAAGATTTTGTTCAGAAGCCCTGTGGGGGGGGGGGGGGGGGGGTCGGAAGCATCGGATAGCGACCCCAATGGAAAGTAAGGGCGGCATTTTTTCTGTAGAGTTGCTTCACTAAAAGGTGTTTTCCTGTAAAAGGCCCAGTCATTGGGCGCGTTAGTTTTTGAAATATACGCAAAATTAAAAAATGGGAAAAGAAATTCTCTCTGATGGCTTAATATATTTTGACTGTTTTTATATATATTACAGATCCATTAAAGTGGTATTATATAGTAATAAATGTATTAAAGAAGTAATGAATAATTTTAAAATATTAATTTTTCTAATTTTCTAAAGATTTATTTTTACTTATATGACCTGGCACAATAACGGCATCTTTATCACGAAGCCCCTTAATTATGCTCTGAAACATATATTTTCTTAAAAATTTTTGCAAGGATGGAAAGGTAGTAAAATAGTGCAGGTCAGGTCATGTGTAAGCTCCTTGATAATACAGACAGGTACTTAATATTAGAAAGTGGGTTTATTTAAATATTTAGGGTCCGAAGACACACTAGATATCACAACAGACGAGGTACAAGCTGCGTTATCGGCAATGAAGAATGACAAAGCTCCTGGAGACGACGAAATAGTGATCGTGGCTATTACAGCAGGGGAGGAAGCTATTAAGAGCGCCCTGAGTAGACTTTTTACGGAATGTCTAAGAAGGGGGACGACTCCATCCCAATGGAACAATGCGGTTATTGTCATAATGCATAAAAAAGGAGATATTTCAAACCTGAACAACTATAAACCTATTAGTCTCTTGTCACATATATATAAGCTCTTTATGAAAATAATAGTAAACCGCTTAACACCCAAATTAGAGCAGGTAGGCTTCCGAACTGGGTACGGTACGGAACAAACGACCATCTTCAAGTTATAAAGAGCCTCAAGTCTATTGAATACAATAAACCGCTCATACTGATATTCGTCCACTATGAAAAGGCATTTGACACGATAGACCAGAAATTTATGCTAAAAGCTCTAGCGGAAAGTAGGATCGACCACAGATACGCAACACTGATAGGTAACATCTACAAAAACGCAACTGCTTGTGTCCGACTTCATGAAGACACCAACAAATTCCCCATTGGTCGAGGGGTACGTCAAGGCGACACTTTATCACCAAAGCTATTCACAGCGCTACTGGAGCTTATGTGCAAAAGAGTAAATTGGGATCGAAAAGGCAACATAGATGGAGAATATCTAAATCATTTGCGCTTTTCTGACGACATCGTACTGATAGCGGACAATGCAATAGACGCCAGTGAAATGCTAAGGAGCATGTACGAAGCATCGCTAGAAGTCGGTTTAAAAATCAATTTTCAAAAATCCAAGGTTATGACAAACCTGGTCCTCAGTGACAATATACAATGTGTCCCACTTTTCATGGAGCCACCCTCATATCTCGCTTACCTGATATCCGAATATTTTGAAATTTTAGTGGTGAATATATACCTATAAAGTGAGTCTTTAAACGTAACCACATTCGACTGAAGTCAGAGGCGTTCGATTCTATGATGGAAAAAGGGGGTCGATTTTTGAAAAAAAGTATTAGCGATTTTTTTAGAGAAAAATTAGTAAGATATTCTTAATCAGCACCTTTAGAAACCCCTTTGTACAAAATTATATCGTTGTGGGTTCAAAGGTGTTTGAGATATGAGCCGTCAAAAAAAAAAAAAATTCAACTTAAAATAATTTGTATCTGTAAAACGGATTCTCATATGAAAAAAATGTATTCTTTATTTTTTGTTCAGAACAATGTATTGTACTAGTATGAAATGATTCTATAACAAAATTACTATTTATTTAATAAGGCAAAAATTCCAATTTGTACATACCTACCATGTTTCTAACAAATAATCTACAGAAATGATTTTATTATATAATTCTTTGCGTTTCTATGTAACCACCATCATTCCGAGTACATTGCTCAATCCGTTTTCTTACATGGAGTACAACTTTCCTAATCTCGGCTGGAGTGATTTCAACACATGCCTGTCTAATTTTGATCATTAACTCATCTTGGCTACGTGGTCTGTCCTTATACACTATATTTTTTAGAAGACCCCACAAATAGAAATCAAGTGGTGTTAGGTCCGGAGACCTTGGGGGAAACTCATGCACTTGACTTCTTAAACCTATCCATCTACCTGGAAAATTATCTTCTAGCCAACCGACATCGTTATGAGCCGGGGCACCATCAAGTTGATAATACAAGTCCCTTCTGACATCTTGAGGCAGATTATTGAGAAAAGGTTGAATTTCTCTTTGCAACAAATTTAAATACGCTTCTCCATTCAATCGCTGAATGAAAAAAGGGCCACTAATCTGGTCTTTCCATAAACCACACCAAACGTTAACTTTTGACACGTATTACCTTTTAGTACTGATAAACCAGTGGGGATTTTCGTCAGCCCAAATACGGCAATTCTGAGAGCATACTACCCCATTGGTAGTGAATGTTGCTTCATCAGTAAATATGACATTTTTCAGAAAATTTACATTGTTTAAAAATTCACCCTGGGCCCAAAAACAAAAATCCAATCTTCTGTCAGTATCACCTTCTTCTAGGGTATGTTGAAATTTTGGCTTGAATGCTCTTTTTCTATGTTTTTCAAGCAACGCCAAACGATGTTCTTACTAATATTTAGATTTAATGCTACTTGCCTTATACTATATCTTGGATGTTCTCTAAAATATTGTAAAATACGTTCTTCGTTTTGATTTTGCCGATTTTGTAAATTATAATTCTTTGGTCTTAACTTACATACATTTCATGTATTGTCAAAATTTTTATTGATGGTTGCTACCAATTTATGGCGAATGGGATGCTGATGGCCAGGATGCCGTAAATTAAATTCATCAGCAGCTTTCTATATGATCTGGCATTATCTCCGACTAAACGAACCAATTCCACTTTTTCTTGCATTGTTAAACGCCGAGCCATTATCATAAAAAATTTCAGTTCACTTATCATGTTAAATTAAATTCATCAGCAGCTTTCTATATGATCTGGCATTATCTCCGACTAAACGAACCAATTCCACTTTTTCTTGCATTGTTAAACGCCGAGCCATTATCATAAAAAATTTCAGTTCACTTATCATGTAACATTAAACCAGCATTCATTAAATTTTTAACGTATTAACTTATTGACGTTCAATAATACATTGACACTTGCAATAACTTTTGTTTTCATGGCTTACTTAGGTCTTTATTGAAGATTATTTGTTAGAAACATGGCAGGTATGTACAAATTAGAATATTTGTCTTATTAAATAAATAGTAATTTTGTTATAGAATCATTCCATACTGGTACAATACATTATTCTGAACAAAAAATAAAGAATACATTTTTTTCATATGACAATCCGTTTTACAGATACAAATTATTTTAAGTTGAAAAATTTTTTTTTTTGACGGCTCATATCTCAAACACCTTTGAACCCACAACGATGTAATTTTGTACAAAGGTGCTGATTAAGAATATCTTACTAATTTTTCTCTAAAAAAATCGCTACTTAATACTTTTTTTCAAAAATCGACCCCCTTTTTCCATCTTAGAATCGAACGCCTCTGACTTCAGTCGAATGTGGTTACGTTTAGAGGCTCACTTTATAGGTATACATTCACCACCAAAATTTCAAAATATTCGGATATCAGGTGAGCGAGATATGAGGGTGGCTCCATGAAAAGTGGGACACATTGTATATGTGGGTGGATCTAAAATCGAACAGGTAATGTCGTATAAATACCTAGGGCATGAAATTCAGATAAGCCGAGATAACCGAACCTGCGAAATCTATAGAAGGATAGGACTGGCATGGGCAGCCTTTGGTAAATTGAGGGATGTTCTTAAGGCAGATATCCCAATAAGCCTTAAACGAAAGGTATATGACCAATGCGTTCTCCCAATAATGACCTACGGGGCGGAAACTTTAACGTTGACGAAGAAAGCAATCTGCAAAATACGAGTCGCTCAGAGAGCCATGGAACGATCGATGTTGGGTATATCCCCGAGATATCGAATATCAAACGAAATCATAAGGCAGAGAACAGGCGTAACAGATGCCATAGAGAGAATAACTGGGCAGATCATGTTGCAAGGTTCAGTGACGGTCGATGGACTAAGAGGATCGTGGAGTGGAGACCTAGACAAGGGGCTTATCGAAGTAGAGGCCGACCCCCCACGCGGTGGACGGACGACATAAAGCGGTTGCAGGGAAATTCGATACAGATGGCACAAGACAGGAATCGATGGAAATATTTACGGGAGGCATATGTCCAGCAGTGGACGCAAATTGCTGGTTGATGATGAACGGCACAAAAGTAAGGCAATGTAAATTTATAAACATTTAAATCAGTCATCATCACTATCTTCTTCAATGACTTTTAAATAAATAACTTAATTGCTCCACAGGACGTGGAATTTTGGACGTGGAAGTAATTTCATAGGATAAAAAATAAATAATAGGGGCTAAATGTCAGTTCATGGTGTCATAAAACAAAAAAATCGCCTTCTGTATCATATACTGGATAACAAACTCCTTCCTCATGTTGTGGTAAAATCGCTGCGTTTTTATTAAATCATTTTAGGAAACCAATAACAATCGACATTGATTTCACATTCAAGGTTGTGAAACGTATGAAAACACTAAGATATACTGATAATACACTAGCTACAACAGAGGTTGAAGAAAATAAGTGGTTAAGAAAGCAGCAGCCATTTCAAAAGTTAAGAAGTAACGATTATTAAATTCTCCAGAACTTAGTGAAGAAAAAGTTACTTTTTACCGGGAGTTATCAGTATAGTCTAGTAATTTCGTATCTTGTTGAGATGATGAATGATGAATGATGATGGAACAAAAACAGTTTTTAAAACAGCAATCCATTATTTTAATACTTCAGGTCAGGTCCAGGCACATAACAAAAAAAATCATACCGGTGCTTTATCGAATATGCCTCATGCAAATGAATGTCCTAATGGGCGCAGAACCTTGAGATGTTGCTCACATTTAGCCGTTATTATTTATTTTTTATCTTATGGACGTTACTTGTCCAAAATTCCTCGTCCTGCGGAGCAATTAAATTATCTATTTAAAAAAGAGAACATCATCGCAGTCAGTGAAGAATGTGGTGATGGTGACTGATTTAAATGTTCATAAATTTAAGTCACTTTACTTGTGTCCCGTTATAATTAACCTTAAATAGACACATTTTCTAATAAATATCAAATATTTGTCTGTATTATCAAGGAGTTGACCTGCTCTATTTTACCACCCTTCCACCCTTACAAAAATTCTGAAAAAAAAAAAATTCAGTACCTACATAATTAAGGGACTTCATGATAAAAATTTTGTTATTGTGCTATGTCATATAAGCAAAAAATTATTTTTTTGAAAATTAGAAGAATTAATATCTTAAAGGTTTTCTTTAAATTTTTTAATAAATTTATTATTATATGATACCATCTGGGTTTATAACATATATAAAAGAGCTCAGAGAAAAAAAAGCAGTTTTTTTATTTTGCGTATATCTCAAAAATTAGCGTGCCCAACGACTGGGTCTTTTACATGAAAACACCGTTTAGTGAGGCCGTCCTACAGAAAAAAAATATCGCCCTCACTTTCCATTGGGGCCGCTATGCCATGCTTGCCTCCCTAGGCTCTTTTATCCATTATTACCAATTAAAATTATTGGTTTTATCCGGTAACATAAAGATACTTTATTAATAGAAAACATAGAAATTCTCGATTTTATCGAAACTCTAACGAATTTACTCACATTATAAACCTAACTGTTTGTAATTATTGATTTTTTCAGAAAAATTCACAAAAGATGATGAAAATTTTACTGGAGTAAATTTTTTTCTTGTTATTTTTATCCAGTGCCTGGCTATTTTCCAAAAAAAAAAAACACTGAAAAATCGTTACGAACAAAAAAAACCCACTAGGTAGGTGTGGCAACTTTTTAGATTTGAAAACCTCCCTACTCATAAATATGTTAAGTATCAAAATATTATAAATTAGTTTTCCTAAAAATGCTTTTACTTAATTATTAAGCTAAAAGAAAATATTTGACTGGCCTATATCACTAGATTAACACTTTAAAATACATTTCCGGTATTCGATTATAACAGATTATAGAGTGAAATAACCGCTCTAATATGCTCGTAATTCGTTAAAGCAACTGGGAAAATTTGTTTCAGTGAATTGTCGACTATTAATTGTTACTTACGTGTTCCGGGGAATTCATCTTCGTATCGCTTTATAGCCGTTCTGGCAAGATCTACAGATTGTTTTATAAGGTTGTAGCTTTGTTCTTCAGTCAAGTTAAGATGTTTTACAAATAAGTCTACGCTGGCTTGGTACGTGTTGGTCATAATAAGATCTGCTCCAGCTGAAACGAAATAAAGGAACTTCAGTATGAAATAGATCTTAATAAAAAATAAACACAAAAATCTTTAACTAAAGTAACTTCATTGAAATTAAAGTAACGGTTATAGCGCTGAACACCAGTATGGCATGAATATTTCTTAATATATTTCAAACACTATGGTGTGAAATTATATGCCTTAATAACATAAGAATAAGTGTCTTGAGATAACTAGTTTATTTTTTATTGGAATTTGAAAAAATAAGGGAAAAAAAAATTAAAAACAAACTAGGGTATTGGTTCATAAACAGAGTAGGTATATTATGTTGGAAAATTCGATTTTTACGTAATTTCCTGTAGGTAAATATCTGAATTTACTACTAAAATCTGAACTTACTTTCAAAGAAATAAAAACTATCAGATAAGTCCGTTTAGCAACAACTGATGATGATGATGATAATAACGCATATTTTATTTTAATGAGATTTCAAGAAAAAAATGATTCTAACAGAGCTTAACCACCGTGTCATTTTTTAAAAATTAATTGTAATCATCAATAAGGTCTAAACTTAAATCGTTAAGTCCATAAGTGCATAAAGTCGTAGGGTGACTTCTAAAAAATAATGTATGTTGTTGTATACACTTTATGTTACGAATTCCATAAAATCTATTTTTTCATTTGACACTTTTCTATTATATTTGTTTTTCTGTCATAAACAAATTTATACACCTCTTAAAATTTTGCATCAGACTTAAAAGCATAAAAGTAGGTTGAAAGGACGATAAAAACGATGTTTCGGCAGAATCATATCTGCCATCTCCAGTCTCTCGCTAACAGTTGCCTAGCATTGCTCAAGAACTATTCAGTTCGAGAAACGAGAAGCAGCAGTAGGAAACAAACATTTTTTGTCCATTATAAGCATTATGATAAAGAGCGAAAAAGTTTCTATACCTATGTATGAGCATTATAGTACAGTAACTAGAGGTTTTAACTTCGGAATAATGTCATGATTTCGTTCATTTTTAGCAGTATAATAGTAAATGCTTCACACAAAAGTTTCTATATTGTGCAAGGGCTTGCTAATATATAGGGGGTGGATGCCACTCTCAGGACACTTAAAAAATATATATATTTGTTGAAGGTAAAAAAGAATCAAATTTTAAGAAGAAAAGGTTCTATGCAATTTTTCACATGAATTGATGACGACGATTATAACGACTTCAAAATTGCGATTTTAGCTTAAAAAAAGATATTTCCAAATGGCTTTCGTCAAGCATCTCGAACAGTATTACTTTATCAAAAAATGTTACAGACCAATTACAGAAAGTACAAACTGGGAATTAATTATATTTTTTGTTTATTGATGTAGGATTAATAATTTCGGAGATATTTAAGTTTATATTTGGGATCCAAGTGTTCGTAAGATAATTATTTAGAGTGAGAGTTAAATATCTCAGAAACTGAGACACCTACGTCAAAAATGCTAATATGTAGAATAATAGGTTATTAATTAAGCTTTCAACTTTTTGTTTCTATATAATAGAAAACAAAGAAGTTATGACCGAAGAAATGTGCGTCTTCACATTTTTTTAACAACAAAGTTGCCATTTTGTTACTGTAATTAGCCAGTAACTAAAAAAAAAAGGAATTTCAAACACTATTTCTCAATAATATATAGCATAACGTAGATGCTAAAATTGTTTGAGCACTTGCTTTAGAAAAAATTAAAGTTTAAACTATAAAAGTATTTTCGATAAAACTATTTTTTTTCCTTTTCCATATATCTCAATAAATATCAGTTTTAGTGAAAAATGGATAGAGACCAAAAATAAGGCTGATAAACTGATAATGAATTTCGCTTTTTTAATTATTTACATAGATTTAATAGTTTCGGAGACATGAAAATTTAAAAATGACATCCGAACCTTTATAAGACGAAAAATTTAGTTTTAATGTTAAATATCTCAGAAATTGTGACACCTACGTCAAGCATGTTAAGAAATGAAATGAAAGACAATTAATTGCGCTTTCAAATTATTTTTTACTCAACCTTTTTGTAGCATAAGAAATAAATGTCGTCATTTTGTTACTCTAATTAGCCAGTAATTTAAGAAAAAACCGCTGCTCAAGGAATCACTACTTCCACATTCAGATTTTTATTCAAGTCACTCACAACGAAAAAATTTTGTATGTGGAAATAACAGTTTATGGAACTTTAATAATATAATATTTGAAATCCTCTACCCCAAAAACCTATAAAACGATACCCCACATCGGTAGCGGGGTGGGGGTGGTGATAGGGGATGGTAGTGGGGTGGATGAAGAAAAAAAACATTTTGAGGTTTCTGGTTCTTGTACACACACTAAATCACAATTTTTTTTCATCCCCTTTAATAACGGGGTGGGGGTGGTAATGGGGGTGGCTAATGCCAAAATTTTTTTTTAGACCTTAGCTTCTCTTGTATATACTAAATACCAATTTTATGGACTCTTACCTGCTTGATTTACCTATTTTCCCCAAATTTACCCCAATTTACCCCCCAACCCTTCGGCGGAACAAGATGAACATATAATCTAGTTCTAGATCCCGTTAAAGTACATACGTGTACCAAATTTCAAGTCAATATCTCAAAGGGTTCCAGAGTAAACGTGCGCACAAAAAAAGTTACAGACCGACAGACCGACAGACAGACAGACAGACAGACCGACAGACAGAAATTTGTTTTCGCTCAAACTTAAAATCTCGACGTTTCGTGACATTTTAAGCCTATTTGAAAAATAAAAATTTTTAAAAATTTTTTTGTCGTTACTTATACTTCCACTGGATGTGGAAGTAATTATCTCAAATTCGTTAAAATGTAGCATTACCTAGATGCTCAATTTTTTTTGCTCATTTAAAGCATTTGCTTTAGAAAAAAACGCATTTTAAACTGTAAAGGTAATTTCGAAAAAACCTAAAATTTAAATTTTTTGCAAATATCTCAATAAATATTAGTTTTACCGAAAAAATGATAGAGACCAAAAATAAACTGCGGATAACGTTTGATATTACTAACGCCTCATAAATATATTTTTAAATTTTTTATATATTTCTAATATCATTTGATAAAGCATTAAATAATATTATATGGTTATAGAGATAGACAATAAATTCGTATTTTAATTGTGATGATCCGAACATATTTTAAAAAATAAATGACAAAATTTTATAGTGAATTATCTATTTGATTCCTTTTTACTTTTTACCAGAATTAAAACGAGAAATTATTATTAAGACTTTACCCCATTTACTTAAAATTTTTAAAATTTGACTGCAGATATGTAATCACCGACACCAAAAACTTATATGTATAAATTAAAACGCGAAATCAAGCAATATGTTACATTTGCCCTAGTTCCCTCCGCCATATCGTATCCACTATTTTCAATTTTCTACTTTTGACTTCATATTCATAATTAGCGACCCCCAATACGTAAATTAAAATGCAAAATCAAGCAATTTATTACATTGCCCCCGCCATATTGGAGCCACCTTTTTTCAATTTTTTTTTAATTTTGGCTTCATATTCGTAATTAGCCACCCCAAAAACTTATAAGCATAAATTAGAATGCGAAATCAAGCCATTTATTACATTTTGCCTCATTTCCGTCAGCTATATTGAAGCCGACATTTTGATTTTTTTTTATTTTGACTTCAAATTCGTAATCAGCGACCCCAAAAACATAAACATACTACATTTCAAAAATTAATAATCAATAATTTTCCATATATTAATTTTTTTGATTTAGGTGGAAAACCACCCCTAAATCAAATCGGAGGTAAGAGCAAACGCCGGAATCATATATAAACTAAGGATTTACTACAAGAATCACCCATAAAAAAATATTATCAATATGACATTATTCCATAAAAAAATATCATTCAATATGACATTATTCCGAAATTTTTTACCTCTAGGTACTGTAGTATTACCTATGTGCGAAATTTTATCACAAATTAGTATTAGTGACGATAATAACGTAGACGAAAATGGCAACAAATAAAGAATGGTTTTATAAAAATATTCTTAGGTAGTAATACCTATTTCCAGATTTTTTAATGTGCCTGCCTTGTTTTAATTTGTTTTGTCTGATTTCAAAAACTCGCCGTTAACTGCATTCAGTGAGAAATATATGGAATTTATTTTATTTTATTTTTGTCCCTGATTTTTCAAAATATTCCATAGAAGTTTGAATTTTCATAAAAATGTTTGGAAGATCAGGGACAGAAATCGAAAATCTGGCTTTACAAATCGATAGGCAATTAAAAAACGTAAAAAAAATTTCCGTTTGCTTAAGTATTAAAATCTGCAGGCTGATTTGAAAAAAAGTCAGTTTGTCACTTTGTAATTTTTTTATGAAAATTCAAACTTCTTTGCAAAATTTAAAAAATCAGGGACAAAAATCGAAAATCTGGCTTGACAGATCGATAGGCAATTAAAAAGCGAAGATTAAGTATTAACACCTGTAGACTGATCAGGGGCGGCCCTTGCAAATTTTTCAGGTGGTGCGAGAAATCATTGTGCCCCCCCCCAATATGCAATCACTTATTCGTGATTAGGCTGTACATAGAGACCGAAGATAACATACATTTTTTACACCGAAAAAAATTTTTTTTTAGTCCGACAACAGCGGGGAGGGGGAGAAATCCGAGAAACTTTCCTTATCCAAAAAAATTGTTTGAATAACGGGGGGGTGGGGGGGTAAATCCGAAAAGACAATTTTTTTTAGTTCGAATAAATTTTTGAAGAAAGGGGAGAAATCCCAAAAAAAACAGGTATACGTCAAATTTACATCGTAAATTAATTAAAAACTGAAACAAATGAATATAGATCTTTTCACGGAAATGGAAGTTGTAAGGTTAAGTGATATTAAGGTGCTTATGTTTTATTTTTTACGCAGACGAACTATCATTGCATTTTCGGCGCCCCCCCAAGAAGGCGCCCGGTGCGGCCGCACCGCTCGCACTGCCCTAGGGCCGCCCCTGAGACTGATTTTAAATAAATCACTTTGGGGGTACTGTGCACCGTAGCACTTTAAAAGAAACGAGACATATACCCATTTGGAGATATTCATATTAAGAATGCTATTTAATATACAGGGTGATTGATAAGTAATGGTACAACACCTAACTGTAGATAGTCAAAATATTAAGATTTAGCCAATAATGCCTTAATGAAATTATAGGTAAAAAGATACAGGGTGTTAAATTTAAAATTACATTTTTTATTTTCCTTTGTAATTTAACGGTTTTTTCATGAAAATTGGTGGGTGGGTTTGTTTTTTTTAATCTATTTATTTAACGTCGGCTTATTTCCGTTACCAGGGCCTATCACCGACGCCAGGAGATGAGCTACCCCCAACCTGGAAATTTTGTCGAACCTCTTCTCATAAGAAGAGTAGGGATCTTTTACTTGCCTAACATTTAATAGACACGGGACCGCCTGCTTTACATCCCCTCCGAAGGATGGTAAATCCACTACGTAATCCTCGTCTTGAAATTACATAGCTTCCGCGTATATACTGATATACAAGCTGCTAGAAGGTGGGACGAGATCTCCGTGTTTCCCAAAATGGGTCACCCATCCAAGTACTAACCGCGCTGCACGTTGCTTCACTGGAGTATCAAGATATATACAAAGTGAAGGCGCATCTGCGCTCACGTAGGTGGGGGTTATTTGTGGTGGAAAATCATAACACACCTTCAACTTTCGTTTAGCTCCTAGAGGGCGCTACGTACGCTATGTTTAATGTGTTAAAAGGGCCGTAATTTTTCACCAGCATATTTATCGCAAATTTCGCATAATTTTTTTGTATTTCTCTATCATTTCTTAATAAAAATGGTACACTTGCTTCAAGTCTCTAGGTACAACAGGTTTTGAGAAAAGTGCAAATCAAGCGTTCCATGTAAATTTTTTAAAAGCCTTTTCAAATAATAATTTTTAAAAGTAGGCCTTGTGACACAGCATTATCACAGTAAAGAAAGAAGCATATTTATCAAGTGGTCATGAAGACAAAAAGTACCTGTCAAACAATTAATCTTTCAAACCATAATTAGTTGCTGCGGAGAGTTTTATTCAATTAAGTGTTGTGTTTTTTATTCATTTTTAATATCGTTTTATAAAAAATGCCTCGCCATAAATTTATTTCGACTTCTAAAATGAGAGACATGGTTTGTGTATACTCGCAAATAAATTTTTGTGGTCGTGCTGCAGCTCGAAGGTACTTAGAACTGTATCCAAACAGAAGGAGCCTGATCATAGATTATTTAAAAACCTTTCTGATGGTTTGGAAGAAACAGATGCATTCCGCCCAAAATGCAATATTGCTGGTCCTCCAAAAAGAATATCTGTGGATCAAGAAGAAGACGTTTTAGTTCGTGTGGCAGAAAATCCGCAAATAAGTACGCGGCGGTTATTGACAGCAACTGGCTAAAGTCAGTCATCAAATCATAGATTATTAAGGAAAGAAAAACTTAAACCATATCACTTTGCTCCCGTGCAAAATTTGTTACCTCGTGATCTTCCACAAAGGTCGCAGTTTTCATTATTTTTGCGTAACAAACAACATAATGACCGTATGTTTATGAAACGAATATTGTTTTACGGATGAGGCCACTTTTACCAGGCGTGGGGTATTTAATTGGAGAAATAGTCATTCGTGGGAACTTGAGAATCCCTATTTATACAAGGAAAAACACTGCTAGCACGAGTTTAAAACAAATGTGTGGTGTGATATCATTAAAGACTGTATACTAGGGCCGATTGGGTTACCACCAAATTTAAATGGTGCATCCTATCTGGACTTTTTAGAAAAAAATCTTCCTGAAATCTTATATAACATTCCGATAAATTTAAGAAACAATATGTGGTACATGCAGGATGGGGCCCCAGTACATTATTCGATAGAAGTACGTAATCATTTAAATATACACTATCCACATCACTGAATTAGTCGAGGAAGTGAATTTCTTTGGCCACCTCGTAGTCCTGACCTCAATCCTTTGGATTTTTACTTTTGGGGCTACTGTAAGTATTTAGTATACAATGATAACATAAATACCTGGGAAGAATTATGGGAAAAAATTGTGTAGCTGTGGATATTATTATTAATAACAGAATGGTTATTTAAAGTTAGATATTCTCTAAATAAAAAAATGTATTGAGGTTAATGGTGGTCATGTTGAACATTTATTGCAGTAGGTATTTTAAAGTTGTTCTTATTATTGTTCTAGTTCTTATTATTTGTGATACATTGTTTACCATTTCGGATTAAATTATTTATGTCTACTGGTTAAAAGTGTATCATTATTTGTTTTGTTTTAATGTCTGAAATTTTGAAGTTGTTAAACGCCATACAAACAATTATCACGTAAGCGGTATTAGCTACACGGAAAAAAATATTTACAACTACAGAGTGTCGAATTTTGCCGCCAAAATAATTTTTCAAATTGTATAATGAATTTGCATGCAACTCTTGATTTGCACTTTTCTCAAAGCCTGTTGTACTTAAAGACTTGAAACAAGTATACCTTTTTTATTAAGAAATGGTAGAGAAATACAAAATTTATGCGAAATTTGCGATAAATGTGCGGGTGAAAAATTATGGCCCTTTTAATACATTAAACATAGTGTACATAGCGCCCTCTAGGAGCTAGACCAAAGTTGAAGGTGTGTTATGATTTCCCACCACAAATAACCCTCACCCACCAATTTTCATGATAAAATGTTAAAAAATCATTAAATTACAAAGGAAAATAAAAAAATTAATTTTAACTCTAACACCCTGTATCTTTTTATCTATAAACATTTCATTAAGGCATTATTGGCTAAATCTTAATATTTTACTTTTACTATCTACAGTTAAGTGTTGTACCATAACTTATGAATCACTGCATCACTGTAAAACGAAAGCCGCAGTGAAAGGGTTTTAAAGCGACTCTACAGCGTCTTGTTCCCCTGAACGCTCTCATTTTTTGGGCGCATCCACCGCAAAAAGGACAATATAGAACGGTCGCTACTTTAGGGAAAACCAAAACCAAAGGAGATGGCAGCCTAAAACGTTGGACTGATGTCACCAAGGCGTTGAATAAAATGAGCTATGATGCTATGATGCCTAGCAGGCAACCATGACAAGTGATGTGATGCTGTCAGACTTGATGTACAGCAGAAAGAGGCCAACTAGAATGAGGAATGCATCACAAAACTGCTGTCAAGGCGTCGTGAGTGAGAAGAAGATATAATATTAGAGCTAACAATATAAAAATGGTAATTAGAGACTCTAATAGCTTTAATACACCCGAAACCAAACAAGGAAACCGACTCTCTAAGGTACAGTTGTACTTTGGTTAAATTAAATTGAACGTGTTGGGATGAGCTAAATGAGAATTGCGAAGCTAGTAACCTTATAAATTGTAAGAAGATCTCATGGTAGTATTTACGAATGTATTAATTTGTTCAATGCATTGCTACAACTACAATCATTTAGAGTTTGCAGTTAACACAGTTACACGCTATTTTCTTTCTATCTCTTATTGAATCGGTGATCATCGTAGACCGACGTTTTCCCTATCTCATATAATAAAGATTAAATCTATTTTTGAGGTTCTCCCTTAATGTTAATTGTATTTTGTAGGGACCTTATCTTTATAGTCCTGCATTTTGTCGTGGCTGTTTTTAACGCATCCGAGTAATTTGGCCACGTTTATTATAATAGACCTGCAGCTCACATTTTTTTTTATAGAACCTAGAATCGGCAACTTCGAAATAACGGACTTTATCGTTAAAATTGTTGCAATTATACTATGTAGACCTTTCTCCAAGTTACAAAAATTTCATAAATCCAGAAATAATCAAACAAAAGATTTCTTACTTTAAAAATTCCCTAGAAAACTTATTGTATCCGATTTTATTGCCAGATTCATATTTCTACCAGTAATTAGAGTCCAAAGCTGAGCTAAATTGTGCGGCCTTCACATTTTCCAAGTTTCGTCTATGAAATTAAGTTTAATACAAGTAATACAGCGGTGAGAGCATAAAACATGGGGTTTAGTCCGAATAAGTGCGCGAGTTTTGGAACTTTGATAATTTGTAGATTTCGATACCCTGAATGAAATAAGAAAAAATGCAAAAGTGATCTCAGCCGCCGGCGCTACCATATTGAAAAAATTGCCCACAAAAACAGTTTCTTAAAATATCTTGCTTCGGGTGCCTCATACGGCAAAAAGTCTTCTTATGAAAATAAAAAGAGCATTTAAATTTTCTACAAAATATGTCCTATATGTTTTTCGTTAAACTGAATAGTTTCGGTGCAGCAGTCGATCGAAGCTAAGCATTCTCGACAAAATTATGATATTTTGCAATTTCTCGATTTAGTGCGAATTTTGTGAAGGAGTATTTTTGTGTTGAGACAAAATTTGTTTTCATACCAATCCTCAAATATAGTTGATTTTACTTGTCTACTACGCATAGCTCAATGTTCAATACCTCGCTTCCACACCACCTTGAGGTAGAGTATATGGGGCGTTTATTTTATTTTTACGTTTATTTTATTTTTACGTAGGCATAATCCACGACTAGCCTGCTTCTTGAGGCGTTTTAGGTGCTTGATGTCGAAGGTCCAGGTTCGTTGTAGTCTTCAATAATACTTTCTTCGGGAATTGCTTCCGTTGCGCTGTCCACTGATTCTACGTATTGATTGTTCCCCATGCTTGCGGGAAATGTTTCGACTGGAGAGTCGACATCCTCGTCGTCATGAAGTTCGTCGAATGTTGCTGGAGCATTGTCGCAGCTTTGTCCGTTACAAAATTTGCAAATTACAGAACATTTTAACCCTGCCTTTCTACAACCACATGCTGTACTGCACCCTTTCTTGCATTTACAGGAAAGTTTAAGTAGCTTTTCAGAATCAGGATCTTTCAGCATTGTTAATGGTGTAAGCCCAGCTTTGCACTGTTTGCAGCCCCATTCTTCAACATTTTTACAAACCCCCTGCCACTCCTGGACTTGATAATATGTCCTGTATAAATGCTGCCATGCCGCTGCAGCTGTAGGTGGTAGAGACGCGATGTTAAACTTGCTTTTTGTGAGCGATCTTACGAAACATTGGTAACGATAGGCGTCCAGAGAGATATTGTCTCCATGTTTGGCTCCTTACAGTGCCAGAATAAAGTAGACAGAGCAACGGAAGCAAATTCCGAAGAAGTATTGTTGAAGACTACAACGAACGTGGACCTTCGACATCAAACACCTAAAACGCCTTATAAGGGACAACCACGTAAAAAAAAAACGCGCCATATACTCTACCTCAAGGTGTGGAAACGAGTATTGAACATTGAGCTATGCGTAGCAAACAAGTAAAATCAACTATATTTGAGGATTTTCAGGTATGAAAACAAATTTTGTCTGAACATAAAAATACTCATTCATAAAAGTCGCACTAAATCAAGAAATTCGCAAAATATCATAATTTTGTCAAAAATGCTCGACTTCGATCGGCTGCTGCACTGAAACTATTCAGTTTAACGAAAAAATATATAGAACATATTTTGTAGAAAATTTAATTTCTCTTTTATTGTCATAAGAAGATTTTTTGCCGTATGAGGCACCCGAAGCGAGATATTTCAAAGGAACTGTTTTTGTGCGACATTTTTTCAATATGGCGGCGCCGGCGGCTGAGATCACATTTTGCATTTGTTCTTATTTCAACCAGGGCATCGAAATCTACAAATTCCCAAAGTTTAAAAACTTCCGCATTTATTCGGATAAGAATCTACCTATCGATGGTACTAAAGCAATAATGATATAAAGTGGGGCAGGAAATTATAAAAATAAAAATGTATGTTTAAATAAAAAGACCAGGATTGATTTTTGAATAAGTAGACCAGATTATACTCTCCATAGTCAAATTGGAACAAATTTCGACGTTTGACGGAAAAAACTGATAAAATTTTGAAACTTGGCAGAGATGTTGATTAAGGCCTACTGTTAAACATACTATGGACCAGGAGTCCGCCGACCATTAATTGGATGTCGTACTCTCAAAATGTGTGAATTGTTGTTCAATTGGAGCAGTAGAAATGACCATGCCAGCCCTTTTTTTTCGGGGCAGATGCGTATGGCAGGTCCCCAAATGTGTAAAAAATATATCTTGTAAAAGTAAAAAAAGTCACAAATAAGTCATAGGTTTACGCAAGGGCGTTGGAGGGATTTCTTGATTTACCCCTAAAAATCATGAATCCAGATTCCCATTTATTTTGAGCGATACAAGGAAGCGCTACGCTTGCCCAAATTTGAAAAAAAAAAGTCAGATAAAAAAAATGATAAGTTTATCAATGGCAATCATTAACCTGGTAAGTACGAACCTCCTGAGTGCGAAAAGACATTCGCCATCTTTGAAAAGTGGTGAAAATGTCTTGCCTTTTACGATAATAGGAGGAATGCATAGGTTTGGTAAAATATTTCGCCGCCAGGCGGTTACCGATCGGCTTTGGGTACACTATTCATTGCGTTCTGTGCTTTGTAGTTTTGATGTGTTGAAATAAGTTTGTTTATTTGAAAACCTACGGAAAATGGATAGTTTAAGTGAACTAAAAGAAAAGCTTGGCATTTTTAAAGAAGTAGTAAACAAAGATGCACATAAAATGAGGTTATGTTGCCGTACCCAAACGCGACTCTGACGACGTTTACATGCATTCGGTCTGTGAAATGTTTTGAACACACTAGATGGGCTTTTTTGTAATTTCAGAGCAACTATCCACTTTTTTCTAAAACTGCTACATACTGGAAATTGGTGAAACCTTAAAATTTTATTTTTTCTCTAATAGGAAGTGCATTGAGGCACCCAACAATTGCTTGGCATTTTTAAAGAAGTAGTAAACAAAGATGCATAGGAAATGAGGTTATGTTGCAGTACCCAAACGCGACTCTGACGCCGCCTACATGCATTCGGTCTATTGACGGCTTATCGGCTGTTCATACCGCATGTACTTGTTACCCTTGTGATTCGATGAGTATCACAAATTTACGACTGGCAATCATAAACTTGGTAAGTATGAACCCCCTGAGTGCGAAAATATATTCGAAATCTTTGAAAAGTGGTGCGAAGGTCTTACCTTTCACGATAATTGACGGCGTATCGGCTCTTTCTACCGCATGTACTAGTTACCCTTGTAATTCGATGAGTATCACAAATTTACAACTGGCTATCAGAAACTTGGTAATTATGAACCTCCTGAGAGCAAAAATATATTCACCATCTTTGAAAAGTGGTGCGAAGGTCTTGCCTTTCACGATAAAATTGACGCCGTATCGTACGTTCCTACCGCATGTACTGGTTATCCGTGTAATTCAATCAGAAACTTGTGTGTACGCGTACATGTTTGTGTGTGTGTATCACATGTACGAGAGGGTAAATAAAGAGAGAATAATTAAAACTAGAGGAGAAACTAATCAGAAAAAAATAAACTTTATTAGAATGAAAATAAATAATTATAGTGAAACCAGGCGCTTAGACGTTTCAACCCCCTCTACCTGGCACTTGTACCAATTGTCAAAGATGGCGCACGTATTTTCGCAATGAGAAGGTTCATACTTACCAAGTATCTGATTTCCAGTCGTTTTATAATATTCATCGAATTACACGGGTACCAATATATGCGGTAGGAAGCTCCGATAACACTCCATCAATTATCGTGAAAGACAAGACCTTCGTGGCACTTTTTAAAGATGGCGAATGTATTTTTCGCTCTCAGGAGGTTCATAATTACCAAGTTTCTGATAGCCAGTCGTAAATTTATGATACTCAGCAAATTACAACTAGTACATGCGGTAGAAAGAGCCGATACGCCGTCAATTATCATGAAAGGCAAGACCTTCGTACCACTTTTCAAAGATGGCGAATATATTTTCAAACTCGGGGGGTTCATACTTACCAAGTTTATGATTGCCAGTCGTAAATTTGTGATACTCATTGAATCAAAAGGGTAACTAGTACATGTGGTAGGAACAGCCGATACGCCGTCAATTATCGTGAAAGGCAAGATGTTCGCACCACTTTTCAAAGATGGCGAATGTCTCTTCGCACTCAGGAGATTCATTCAGGTTCCTGATTGCCATTCATAAACTTATCATTTTTTTATCTGACTTTTTTCAAATTTGGGCGAGCGTAGCGCTGCCTCCAAAATGAATTCATGATTTATGGGGTAAATTAAGAAATGCCTCCAATCCCCATGTGTGAACCTATAACTTATTTGTGACTTTTTTTTACTTTTACAAGTCATATTTCTTACATCTTTGGGGGCCTGCCGTACGCCCCTGCCCCCCAAAAAGGACTGGTATGGTCATTTCTGTGCTCTACTGCCCCAAATTAACAACAATTCACACATTATGACACACAATTAACGTTCGGCGGGCTCCTGGTCTACTAGAAGTCCCCAACTCTACCTCTTGCGCTCGAGCCGCCATCTTGGAATAATTTCGCTCCGTTTCAGTTTTTTGCTTATATCTCTCTAACCATTCCTGACATCGAGATTATGTTTATATAAAAAACCGCTGCCCAAGGAATCACTACTTCCACATCCAGATTCTCTATCCAAGTCACTCACAACGAAAAAACTTTGTATGTGGAAATAATTGTTTATGGAACTTTAATAATATAATATTTGAAATCCTCTACCCCAAAAACTCATAAAACGATACCCCCACATCGGTAGTGGGGTGGGGGTGGTGATGGGGGTTGGTAGTGGGGGGTGGATCAAGTAAAAAAAATATTTTGAGGTTTCTGGTTCCCGTACATGCACTAAATCACATTTTTTTTTCATCCCCTTTAATTAGGAGGTGGGGGTGGTAATGGGGGTGGTTAATGCCAAAAATGTTTTTGAGACCTCAGCTTCTCTTGTATATACTAAATAACAATTTCATGGACTCTTACCTGCTTGATTTACCCATTTACCCCAAATTTACCCCAATTTACCCCCCAACCCTTCGACGTAACAAGATGAAAATATAATCTAGTTCTAGATCTCGTTAAAGTACATATGTGTACCAAATTTCAAGTCAATATCTTAAACGGTTCCAGAGTAAACGTGCGCACAAAAAAGTTACAGACAGACAGACAGACCGACAGACAGACCGACAGACAGACCGACAGACAGACCGACAGACAGACCGACAGACAGACCGACAGACAGACCGACAGACAGACCGACAGACAGACCGACAGACAGACCGACAGACAGACCGACAGAAATTTTTTTTCGCTCAAACTTAAAATCTCGACGTTTCATGACATTTTAAGCCTATTTGGACAATAAAAATTTTTAAAAATTTTTTTGTCGTTACTATACTTCCACTGGACGTGGAAGTAAAATAAAGCTTATAAAAAAATTCTCTAGAAAAAAATGTATGCATTTTTTTCGTATCTGTTATTATACTCGTTGCAAATAGAAAAGCAAAGAATATATTGCATTTCATCGACATATTATAAGAACTGTAAATATCGCTCGTAGAGAAAAAAATATCATATCACTGTATTGTCATAGAATTTGCAACAAAGGGCATAGCAGGATAAGCATGTAAAATGTGCCCCCAAACAAAATTTTGTTTGTTATCAACTATTTGAAGGGGCTTACCCTAAATATGATTTTCCTAAAGTTTCAAGCCTGCAGCCGCCATATTGGAGGAGTGGTGGGGGATTTTTTGATTTTCGTTTTTTAAAATTTCCTCGGATACCGTTGTACTAAAAAATCCGAAATAATTCACAGTTGTTACTGACGTGTTGGGCTATTTACACAATTTTTTTTCATAATTTTTAAATCCAAATTTCATATGCAAAAAAATTTTGCAAATTTTTGAACACATTTTTTTGGCACTTTAAGAAAGAGGGCCACTGAATTTTTCATCGTAAATTATCTATTTATCAAGATCTATTCCCAATTTTTTTCATATTTTTAAAAGATGTGGAAGATAGTTAAAAAAAACGAAAAACCGACCATTCTCTTATATGCGCCTCACTATCATTTGGACGCATGTTAGTCTATGTAATGAAGGTAAAAATAGTGTAAATATTTCGTGCAAAGACGAGATTACCTTTCCCCCCATTTTCGAAGATGCTGAACACGATGCAAGTGGTGGGAGAAGTTTTTGACCGCCGCAACCCCCTGAAACGGCCAGCTCTTTTATGTTAAATTATTAACGTAAAAAACAACAATAATTTAAGGGTTTGTAATGTAAATGTGCAAAGTTTACTAAATAAAATTGAAGATGTTGAAATTTTTTGTCGTCTCGAAAGCATTGATATTGTTTGCATGACAGAACACTGGCTCACAGAAAATAACATAAAAAATATAAATTTGCCCGGTTATAAATTAGTCTCTTATTTTTGCAGGGAAAGTTGTAGGCATGGTGGATCATTAATCTATTACAATAATCAGGAAAAAAATATTCAAGAAGTAAAAGCTATTAAAAAAATGTCAGTCGAGTGTCATGTCGAAATATGTAGTATGTCATATTCCAACCTAGCAGTAATTTGTACTTATCGTCCTCCTACCGGTGACTATACTATTTTCTTTAATACTATAACTAGTGCATTGAGCGTAGCTGTAAAAAAATATAAATTTGTTATTCTCTGTGGTGACCTAAACATCGACTATAATAAGGACTCAAATAATAAAAAAATTTTAATTGACATATTTCATTCGTTCGAAATGAAAATTATATCAAACGGCCCCACAAGATTGTACACAAACAGTAATGGTCAAACCAGCTCTAGCTCGATTGACTATATATCAACTAACTTACCAAACAGTATGTATGAATGCAAAACTGTAAATCCTCTAATAGCGGATCATTTTGCTCAAATAATTAAAGTTACACGTGATTTATACGCAGACCCTGTAAAGACTAAAAATAGCAATTATTGTTTTAGAAATACATCTAGTGATAATATTACACATTTTACACAACTCGTAAGTATGATAGACTGGTCATTTATCTATATTGATGATGTAAATTTAGCCTTTGATAAATTACTAAGCGAAATAACTTGGTGTATTGAATCTAGTTGTCCTTATGTAAGTAGAAATTTAAATCTAAATAAAATGAAAAATAATACTTGGTTTACTAAAGAACTAGAGAAAGAAAGAAATGAACTAGAAAAGATGTATTGGTTAACACAAAATCTCAAATGTGACAGAAGTAGAGTAATTTATCAAAATAAAAGAAAAGAATATAAAAGAAATATTAGAAAATCGAAGTTAGCTTATTTCACAAAAAAAATCGAAGAATCCGAAAACAAAGCGAAAGAAACTTGGAAAATAGTAAACAACACATTAGGAAGAGGGAAAGAAAACACAAATATAATAACTAATGTCATTCATGAAAATAAACTTGTTACTAAACCTGAAGAAATTACAAATACTTTTGCAGAATACTTTAGCAATGTAGCAAAATCAAGCGTACAACAACATTTTGGAGAAAATATTTCTTTACCAAATACAATAACAAACATACAAAGTAATTCTTCACTCTTCGTTGCTTATATAAACGCATCGGATATAAAAAGAGAAATTAATAAAATGAAAAATAAAAAATCTACCGGGGTAGATGAAATTAGTGTCAAACTATTAAAATCAATTAGCGATATTATTTGTGAACCTCTAGCTTGCTTAATAAATAATTCATTGAGTTGTGGAGTATTTCCAGACATTCTCAAATTAGCATGTGTTATACCATTATTTAAAAAAGAAGATCCTCATAAAATAGAAAACTATCGACAAATTTCATTACTTAGTACCTTATCAAAGCTTTTTGAAAAACTAGTATATAATATAATCGTAAATTATTTAAATAAACTGAATATTATAACACCTTGCCAACATGGTTTCAGACAACATATGTCAACAGAAACAGCTTCATATCACTTGTTAAACTGCATTTACAAAGAACTTGATGAAGGTAAATATGTCATGCTTTCAATATTCGATCTGTCCCGAGCCTTCGACACTGTGGATATGGAATTTTTAGCTAATAAGTTATATTCTATAGGAATAAGGGGGAATATATTAATGTGGATACGGTCGTATATGGAAAATAGAAAAATGATAGTAAAAAGTAATAATGTAGTTTCTTCCATAAAAAATGTAGATTTAGGCGTGCCGCAGGGTTCAGTGTTGGGACCCCTTCTTTTTATGATATATATAAATGATCTTCCACAACATATGTCCACTGGTCAAATTACAATGTTCGCGGATGATACCTCGATATTAGTTTCAGCGTCGACACCAGAAGAACTTGCTTCAAAGGTAAATCGTGCGTGTGATGAATTGACCGCATGGACACAACGTAATAAATTAATTCTAAATGAAAGCAAGACAGTGTATTTAAATTTTTATCTTCAAAAACCTCTTCCTCAGAACTTTGAGACAGAAAACAAAATGACGCTGTCTGCGACTGCAAAATTTCTGGGTACACATCTAGACTGTCGATTAAGGTGGGATAACCATGTTGACTTTGTTTGTGGCAAACTAAATTCGGCCTTTTATGCGATATTACAAATGAAATCCACCCTCCACAACAAAGGATTGCTAAGTATATATTACTCTCTGGCTTATAGTCATATGGCTAACAATATTGTATCCTGGGGAGTTGGTAGTGGCATAAGCAGAGTACTGATATCCCAGAAAAGATTGATTAGGCTAATTTTTAATCTACAACCTACAACCAGTTGTAAAGATTATTTCAAAAAAGAAAATATATTAACGGTACCTTCTGTATTTATGTGGAAATGTGTGCTTTATGTTTTTAAACATAAACATAATTTCGTAGAAGTTGGAAAATGCCACTGTTACAGTACAAGACATGGTAGCAACTTAATGATACCTACTCATAAGACAAGTGCTTATAAAAAATCCCCTGCCTACAACTTCATAAAAATATTTGATACGCTGCCTCAAAAGTTAAAAGATATAAAAAGTTTCTCCAGTTTCAAAAAGCAAACAAAATCATATTTCCTGGATAAGGCATTTTATTCTGTACAAGAGTTTCTATCTACATAAATATGTATTATAAATATAATTTATTACTCTATAAATACCTTATAATCTATCTGTTCTAATATCTATTGTTTTTATTTTTATGCGTATCTGTTTGTATATAAATGATGTTGTGTGTGTCTGTTTTTAATCTATACGTGTTAATGTTTTTGGATATATTTTATTTTTTAATGTTGCTTGACTTACCATATGTACAAGAATGTATTTAAATAATGGGACAATAAATATCTATCTATATCTATCTATCTATCTAAACGAGTCTGGGAGTGATTTATCAACGGGTTATACTTGAAATATCATGGAAGGGGGTTATAGAGTAAGTGGAATTCAGACAGCAGGCCTAGGGTTGATTAAATCCTCCCGAGGGGTGGAAAATCATTTTTTTTTTCAAATGATTCGGTTCAAACGCGTATCCCCCGTTTGCGAGGTCGCTGATCACGGGAAAAATATTAATTTCTCTTAGTATAGAGTGAGGGGTGGTTTCTGGCGTTTCTACCCGGGGATTAATACCTATACTACTATCGTCATACAATTAGAGTTTTCTATCCATCGTTACAGAAGTTATTAATATTAATATGCCTTGATTTTTATAAACGTTATTTTTTTTTTTTTTTTTTTTTTTTTTTAATGCCTTATTTAGATTAACGTCCTGGCGAAGTTTAGCTAATGCTACTCTACCACTTAACCAGGACGGCGAGATGAGTTACGGTCACCCATCCAAGTGATGGACTCGCATCGGCGTGCTTGACTTCGCCGATCGATGTCCACTCACTGAAACCGGTACCGTACCTCACCTCACTCTTGGAAACTGTTGATAACTGGTACTTACTAAACTTGTACGACTATTGGATAGTTAAATTGTAATGAATTAACCTTGTGATTTTCCATCGGAAATTAATAGAAGAATAATTACTTTTACATCCAGTGGAAGTATAGTAACGACAAAAAAATTTCGAAAATTTTTATTGATCAAATAGGTTTAGAATATCGTGAAACGTCGAGATTTGAAGTTTGAGAGAAAAAAAATTTCTGTCTGTCTGTCGGTCTCTAACTTCTTTGTGCGCACGATCACTCTGGAACCGTTTAAGATATTGACTTGAAATTTAGTATACGTATATACTTTAACGGGATCTAGAACTAGATTATATTTACATCTTATTCCATCGAAGGGTTGGGGGTTAAATTGGGGTAAATAGGTAAATCAAGCAGGTAAGAGTCCATAAATTTGGAATTTAATATATACAAGAGAAGTTAAGGTCTCAAAAAATGTTTTGGCATTAGCTACCCCCATTACCACCCCCCACCCCATTGTTTAAGGGGATGAAAAAAAATTGTAATTTAATGCGTTTACAAGAACCAAAAACGTCAAATTATTTATTTACTTCATCCACCCCCTCTACCACCCCCATCCCAGTACCGATGTGGGATATCGTTTTATGGGTTTTTGGTGTAGACGATTTCAAATATTATATTATTGAAGTTCCATAAGCAATTATTTCCACATACAAAATGTTTTCGTTGTGATAGACTTGGTTAGAAAATCATGTGGAAGTAGTGATTCCTTGGGCAGAGGTTTTTACACATAAACGGTAGGTATTCTGAACAAACTTGGTCTTTCCGACGGTCCCGTGGAGGCTCCGCTCGAGCGCACGTCGTTCTTTTCATTACTGGGCATACTTGAACGTAGGTAATAAAAACGTTATAAATAGCACCCGAAAACTGTTAAAGTGATCTATAACGGCGGCAGATTGTTAAAAATGCACTTATAAGCGATGGAAAAACTGTATATATTTGTTAACAAGACATGCGTCCAAATGATAGTGAGGCGCGTAAAAGAGAATGGTCGGTAATGCAGTTTTTCGTTGTTTTAACTATCTTCCACATTTTTTTAAAAATACGAAAAAATTTGGGAATAGGCCTTGATAAATGAGTAATTTACGATGAAAAATTCAGAGTGGCCCTCTTTCTTAAAGTGCCAAAAAATTGTGTTCAAAAATTTGCAATTTTTTTTTGCATATGGAATTTGCATTTAAAAATTATGAAAAAAATTGGGTAAATAGTCCAAGATGTAAGTAACAACTGTGAATTATTTAGAATTTTTTCGTACAACGGTATCCGAGAAAACTTTAAAAAATGAAAATCAAAAAAACCCCCGCCACTCCTCCAATATGGCGGCTGCAGGCTTGAAATTTTGGGGAAATCATCAAATAGTTGATAACAAACAAAATTTTGTTTGGGGGCAGATTTTACATGCTTATCCTGCTATGCCCTTTTAAAATATCCGTTATGGGTCCGTGTTTCTGTCAGTCCGTTCGTCTGTTCGTCTGCCTTTTCGTCCGTCATCTCTCTTTTAATAATTACTTCTACATCCAGTGGATCTTTTTTACATCCAGTGGATCTCTTTTAAGCTAAAGAACTTTTATTGAAATTTGGACAATAGATTAGTGTTAGCTGGAGAAAGAACTCCCAGTGTGTTTGAAAAAAATCGATCAGTAAATAAAAAGATTATGAAACATTTTATAAAAAAAAATGCACGTGAAGAGTGTTGTAACACATTTGATAAGATTCTATAAATAGAAAGTTACTGCATAGTATACTGACCAACGTTTCCACAGTCAAGATACTATCATCGGAAGATCATTAATATTGCAAGTATGACACTTAAAGCTGCAATCTTAAGAAGATATTCTTATAAGAAAAATATGGTGCCCAACAATTTTATTTCATATAGAGTATTATTGACTTGATGTAGTTTTTGTATCTAGAAAAATATGTTTTTATATAGGACAATTTTTAAGATTAACCAAAAATATAATTTCCCCCGGTGCAAACCTGTATTTTTAAAATACAGCACGTATAAATCTGAGTATCACAGACATGTGTGACAAATTTGAGTGGAATAGCCAGGTTTGGAAGGGGCCCAAACCAAAAATTCTAAGGCTTAATAAAAATAATTATATTATACACAAAAAATTTCTGTCGCCTCTTACTTTTTGTAGCGAACATGTTGAGAACGACATTTTAATCGTTTTTTAAATAAAAATTATTCCTAAGCTGTTATGCTGAGAATTTCGGGGAAGGTGGGGCTCGGGCTCCGCTATTGCCAAATTAGACAAACCGGTTTAAAAAATATGTACACTTAAAAATTTGGCAAAAATTTTAAAATGCCCTCTATAGGCATCCAGGTAGTATATAATATGTGGATGTTTTGGAACCAACTCGATCTCTTCTATCTCCCATTGAGCTATTTTAGCAGTTTTTCACGAGACATCCCGTATAATGGTTCAATGTCTTTCCATAAATGTTCGACGTCTGCTTAGGCATGTCTACTTATTTTCTCACATAAAGGTGAAATAATAATTAACAAATGTTAAGAGACAGACTATTCACTTCATGAGTATGGATTATAGAAATGTGGAACAAAAACGTTATGCAAAGTAAAATAAAAAGTAATCTGTTGGTTTTCATGAAATAATAAATTCTTTAAATATGTAAAATACGTCAGTCGGGAACAAAAAGCCGTTATAATGCAACCAGAGCATCCGGAACCCGCGCCCATGCACTGTGTTTGAAATATGCAATAGTGCATCAAATATGACCTACTGATAAAAACTCCGACGCGAAGCTTATGTAATGGACTAGAGGAGTTTACAGCCAAATTACTATTAAATGACATTTTAAGTACCTCTGTTGCAGAAATAGTCAATAAATATATTTTAATGGAATGGTGATATTCAACTAGTTTCTTTTACTCGTGAATTTAATGATTTATCAACTTATTTATCTTTTAATGGACTTGCATATTGTTTAGTAAAATACTTTAGTGTTATGGAAAGTAATGCAATTTTTTTTTATTCGTTCGTTTAGTGGGATGAGAAAATAAGTTCTGATTGTGGTCTAAGTGTAACTTACAACAAAACGAAAATTATGGTAAAGTAATTTAAACACTTGGTATTTTGTTTCGATAATGGTCGCGAGACTGAAACATATGTCAGAATAATCTGAATAAAATCCAGTGAAATAAAATACCAAGTGTTTAAATTACTTTATCCTATTTAATATTTCATCAAGAACCTACCGCAGACTCAATTCAATTAACGAAAGTTATGAATGTAGACCGAGCAATTGATAAAAATCTTGTGAGGTAGTAAACAAGATAGTATACCTTTGGCCTTTTGTGGAAATACTGGAGACGGCGCATATGAGATTTGGTGATAATTACAAATGGCAAGATTGGCATCTTGCCAGTTGAGCAAAGTTAGACATGACAGAAACAACACGAGATGCACAAAAATCAGACTTAGTTTTCTTAATCTTTTTTACGCCTCTGAGACATGGACCATTAGGGAAGTAGACAAACGGCATACTGATGCTTTCGAGATGTGGATGTAGAGATGAGATCACATCCAGTGAATGTACATTTCATATGTTGATGAACATTTAATGGACATAAAATAAATATGAAAGTTGGCGAAAAACGTATATGAAATGAATTCTAATTTCATATCCATTTCATGTACTTTAGATGTACGTGAACCATATGTGGATATACATATCCACAGAATGGATATGCAGTGTATGTACATTGCACATAATTTTGTTATGTGGGTTTATTGTTAAGTATTCTTACTGCTTGTCTCATAAACTAGGCTGAACCGATACATTATTTAACATCTGAATGAAGGGAAAACATAAACATAGATACAGCACATAATAGACAACCTCCAAATCCAAGAACGCAGACACATTCATACTCACCAACAATGCCAGTGCCTGGGCTTCACGACAGACAATATGATTAGCATATTCGTCACCAAATATACTTTAGCCTACTGAGTTACCGTGCCGGATACAATAGTTACTTCTGTATTAAGAGTGGAAAGGGTTCCATTGCCGCTTGGCCGTGAATATTGCTGGGTTACGGCGTCTGCCAAAATCAGCAATGATGCAAAAGCAACAAGAACACTTTCCGCTTCAAATATACACACTATTTTTTTAAGACCTTGCAACAAAATTGGTAAGAAGACACTGATTTTTCTTATTATTTTATCCTTAAACCTCTAGCGATTCTTTTTTTAAGCTGGTCATGACAAATTGTTTTTACGGAGAAATTTCTTATACAATAATATCTAACAACGGATTTAGTTCAGGTATTTCAGCAAGCTTAAAAATGAATAGAAAAACCCTCGCAAAGGTATTGAATTGAGAATAGCTGCTCCTACATTGCTGCGGCCGGATATAGCAACTTTTTACCCTCGAAGGATGAAAAGAAAATGACATACACACGAAAATTTTAAACGACCACATCTTCTTTAATATATGAGCGGGAGGCCGTAAGGTGTCTATAAGGAAAGAGCACGTTGTGAATCGCGTGCGCGAAATCCAAAATTCAAGCCGATATTTAAAAAAATTAGACTTGCTGATATACATTAAGTAAATCATTTTTTTACTCCCTTCGAGTGTATGGGGCTGCTACATCAGTGTTCGAATGTAAAACCTGCAATTTTCTCTTCTACTAGCCCGAGCAGAAAATACTTGCTTCTTACACACGAGCGGAAAGTTACTCATTCTGGTCGTTTAGCTGCGAATGTCAACTTTCAATTCTCAAATGACGAATGGACATAGTACACTGTGTATCTGGGACTCAATTCTCGACATCGTTGGAAAACGTTCCTATGAGAAAATATATTCCCATGGATATTCCCGTGATATCATTATTTGGCATTCTCAAGTGAAAATGGAATGTACTTTCCCATAGGAACTGTGATTGGTATATGTATGTCTGTGTATTAGTATACGAATTAACTGGATTTATTTTATAAATTGACCAATAGCATTAAAGTCTTTGCTAGTTTTTTCGAATTGTAATGTTGAGAACATGCAGTGATCTAGCTAATATGTGCTAATACATAACCTAATTAAAACTTATAACTTTCAGACTCACAGGTAGACAGACGACTAGACGACACAACAAAGCACAAACGGTTTTTAGCAAGATATTTATAGTTCATATCAACACTTCTTATCTATGGTTTATTTATCTTGGTTTTTAGTAGTGCATAGGTAGGTATCAAAATTAAAATATTCATTTATGGCTGAGGCTGATAAAAGAAAAAGCTGCCATGCTACGGAGCCGCAGAAAAAAATGCATTGCATTTATTCTATGATTTCAGTTTGTCCATCACCTTAATTCGCCGAACGCGCTCACTCTGTTGCAATTATGCTATTGGGAATATACATTCCCCAGCTCTTGACCATGTGAATCTTTTCTCACACTTTTCGTTGGAAAATATTCCTATGAAATGCGTCAAGAATACAAAATATAAATTCCCATGGGAAAGTCCTATTTTTCCCATTGGAATAAAGTCGAGAATTGAACCCCTGGTAGTAAAAGCAATACATTCCCGAAACTACCATGTAAATCTTGTAAAACAAGCATTGAAGTCCGGGAATGTGCTTTTACTACGAGGTACACATAGTATCTTTTCTGAAATCGCAATCAATATTATTATAAATACTTACATAAAAATAAAAAAATATATACATATTAAAATATACATAAAAAACAGTCCGAGAAAGTTACTTTTCCCGGACTATTTTCTGATAGTTTCCGACAAAGGATTAAAATGCTAGAATAGTGTATTTTGTAGGGATTGCAATTTACCGGAAATTTTAATAACCGGTAAATCGGTAAATAAAAATGTAAATAACCGGTTAACCGGTATTTACCGGTAATTTTTAGAATGAATGATTAGGGTGGCGAAAATGGCAATTGTCTTTTTTCATGTACAAAATTATCTAAATTTAACAAAAAACATTTTTATATACGTATAATTAATATAATTAGGCTTTGAGAAACATATTTTTTCCAAATTGAAATTCGCTTACATTCGATTGAAAAAATTATACAGTTTTGCGAAAGACATATCTAGAGAGTGTAAATCAAAATTTTGTGATTCACTCGTATTATCTTTAGTTGATTATGGACATATTATCACCACATCTAAATAAACATAGCATTAAACATGGAAAACCGCAGACGTTTACACATGCTCACACTTATTTGGCGAATAATTCATAATGACGAACCTCAGTACTTAAGAAATAAGTTAATTTCACGAGATCACTTGCATAATACAAGATACATACAAAATGTTTTGGTGCTTCAGCATGAAACTGCGATTTTTCAAAGATCATTTACGTATTTTGCATCTCATCTTTGGAATGAACTTCCAAATGAATATAAACAATATAAATCAAAATTTTTTTTTTATTAAAGTTGTCAAAAATTACATTTTGGCTGATCAGAAGCAGGAGACTTGATGCTGCGTTGTGGATGAGCGTATATTTCTTTTTCTTTTTCCGACATAATTTTATTTAGTTTTAACCTTTTTGCTTCTCTTTGCGTTCCCCTTGTCTGCTCGCGTGTCTGAGTGCTGCTGTTATTATTATTGTTATTATTATTATAAAATATAACATTTGTTAGATTATTACAATTCATTACTGAATATTAACAAATAAAATAATTATTATTTTTTTCTTGAAATTTTAGATTTATATGTATAAATATTTTTTTATAATCTTTTTATAATCTTAGATTTAGATTATTTGTATTTGGGCAAATGGAAGAAGAGCTCTACAGTTCAATTTGAACCATTTTAACTTTGAGTAAAATAAATGTATTATTATTATTACATAGACTTAACAGCGGCACACTTTCTCAGCCGTAGCTGGAAACTATTCACCGAATTCCTCGCGCGCGATTGAAGTTCGGCTCTGTTGGAGCCCGTTCCGTTATAATAACTATTATTATTATTATTATTATTATTATTATTATTATTATTATTATTATAATGAACAAACAAAAGGTTTTTTTATCAAAAGGAAAAAATATAAATGAAATAAATTTAAATAAATAATTATTCTGTAAATAACAAAAATTACAAACATGAACTCAAATAGGGCATTTACTGAATACCTAATATAAAAATTCAATATTTTTTAAAAATAGCCCGTTAAAAGGGCTAGTTTTTCAAAGCTGTATCTGTTAGTCGTCTGATATTTGTACATAGAATACCACCAACTGAAAATGCCCTTCCTCTATCGATAATGGTAGGTCGATAAGTTAATAAGAATTGGTAATAACATTCTTCTAAATGTTTTCCACGGATATTTGAGGCAGTGAAATATTCAGTTTCCTGTCTCAAGATATTGTCAATGTCTCTCTTACTTGTATTTCTTAGGGCTTGGTGTTCGGGTTTTACTTTTTATAATATTATTTATTTATTGTTAAAAGTGCTCAGTGTTGGAACAGTCACTCTGTATTTAGTAAATACTAATCACTGACATAAATAGAAACGTTGAATACGTGACATATCGTAAGTTCAGAATTTACCGAAATAACCGGTAAAAAAATAAAATAACCGGTAATTATCGTCGTGTGTTTTTTGTCCTGTTTACCGGTTAACCGGTTAACCGGTAATGCAATCCCTAGTATTTTGTGATCTGAAATTGCGCTGAAAAAGTAGTAATTCTTGATCGATTTCAGAAAATTGTGTATTTAGGTGTGAAAGCAATACATTCCCGAACGACGATACAAATTGTAATCGAGGGGCTAGCCGAGGCCAACAAGCATTGAAGTCCAGGAATGTGCTTTCACACCGAAGTACACATACTATTTTTTCTGAAATCACAATCAATATTAGAGAATATTATTTAGGTATTATGCAAATCACAACTTACACACTTTGATTTGCATAATACCTAAATAATATTCTCTAATCATAATGAAAGCAAATAAATAAAAAATAATTAATTGTAAAACACAATCAATATTATTATAAATTAAGGAATTTGTATTAATGCATAACATTTCTTCATTACAATCTAAGTGCTTATTAATAAATGCAATTTTAATGTGAGTTGGTTTTTCTGCGTGTATTTATTTGCTGTCTAAAATATACATAAAAAATCGTACGGGAATGTTACTTTCCCGGCCTAGGCCGGGAATAGTTATTTACATTACTAGATGCGAAAGTTTACTTTTAGGTGTGAGGTGATTTTTGAATGGTAGAGGCGAAGCCGAGACCTTTCATAAAACACTGAACACCTGAAAGGGCTTTCGCATCGTGTAATGTATTATATTTTTTCTACTACCGAAAGATATGAGATTTAATAATTTAAAACTAATTATTTCATGAAATTATTTGACGTTTTTAATTAATTTTATAGTTTAGATGGCTGTCTGGGAACTTTGTTTCCATGCCAACGGAACAATTCCCTGTCATCATAATCTGTCATCGAGGTTATGTTAAACATTTTAATTTTTGGTGATTTCAAACTAAAATAAACAAATATCTTGGGTGGCGATGAAAATAGGATACAAGAAGCAGCTAATATTGCTTGTGCTTCGCTTTACCCCAAGAAATCCAAAGCAAGGTATACCCAAGCAGCATTCAAAGTGATGGGAACTGGCATCTGAGGCATCGGAACTTTAATATAGTAGGAATAACATAACTGTTACTAATTTTGCGACTTCAGGGTAATATTCACTTTGTGGTATGCATTTGTAGTGACAATTAAGTAGATTCTACTGAATTTAGGCACTGTATAGTTATAACACTTTCAAGTAACTGCTGGAGAATCTGCAACGTCGCGGATACTACTCTGCATTACTTTGAAGCATCCTCAACTGCAAAGTGAAAATTGGTAGTAATGCCGACTGCACAGCTTTACCAAAGGACCACTTGAAAGTAGTCTAACTTATTAGTGACATCTCGAGTAAAAATGAGGTTATTTCTACGAACATAGGGGCTTTGAAGTTATCTTTACTACTCCCCACTAATTGAAAATGACTTAAAAGTTACATATACCTTGAAAATCTACTATAGAGTAATATTAACTTTTAAGACAATTTATATAATTATTGGCATTGAATAAAATGGCGGCATCTGAAATGCTCAGTGAAAGCGAAATAAAGTTTATCAGCACTCATCCACGTTTTATAGAAAACTGAAGAAACAGTTAAACAGTAGTAGAGAAATAGTGATTCTTCAGAATATGATGCAAACATAGATTATTTTGCCACAGCAAAACCATCATCTTTGGCAACAAGTGCAAAAGTGCTCCCATCAACACAAGAAGAGTAATCGAAAACTATAACAGTTGTAGTGATTAATGATACTGTGTACTGCTCGAAAATTACAACTTGTCTTTAACACACAGATTGACCCATAGTTCAGTTAGTGATCCACTGAGCATATTAAATGAATTTGCCGATTAAAAACTCCAAATTTAATAAATATTGTGTCGATGGGGAACGGACAATGTCGGTATAACGGCATAAGACATTATTTATGTACAATAAATTGAATTTAATGAAATTAAATGTAAACTGATCACTAAATAAATATGAAAACTGTTGATGTATTTTTTCCATTATTACTCACGTTACGTTAATAAATATATTTATCCAACACTTTCATATAAAGTGATCTTTATTGATAAGACTTTGAAGGTATAAAGTGACCCATAAGTCACTAGTGAGATAAAGTAGTAAGCTAAAGTGAGGTAAAGTGATTTAGTCACTAAAGAGTAATTTTAATATAAAATAAAGTCCAAGGAATTTATTTATTGTCTCCATTATATAGAAAATTAACAAAACAAAGAATCCATGCACTAACACTTATTTATATTTATGTTAACATTTATTGTCATCATATTCGATTTTTCACAAAGAAAACTGCTCTTCTGTACACAATTTTTCTCTATACTAGTAACGACGTCTGTATTGCCTGACTCGTGCTGCTCTCCCTGAATTTTTTTAGCAATAACAATCTTGTTGAGACTGAATCTTCCAAATAACCCTCCGCCACGGTGGATGATTTCCACACACCGTGACGTTTAAGGGTGGTAATGTCACCCCCAGCATTGGCCAAGAGTTGATGAAGAACGGCGCATGCTATGGCCAGTATACAAATCTGCATCAGGCAATTGCAAATAATCAGCTGCAATTCTTGGAATTTTTGAGAGCTTATTTAATCCAACGCATTGGACAGTGCACTTTCTCTTTTGAAAATTTACGAAAAATCTTTTGTGAGACACATTTTGCGGTCTTAAAGACATATTTCCTAATCGAATCAAGTGGGTTCACCGAAAATCCTTCATTTAAAACTGTGAAACTTCTTGATTTATTCGTCTTGGTATCTGGTATGGATATATATAGATATTATTCTTTATCTCATATCTTCGACGCTTAAGAAGGTCAGTTCACCGCAAACTCCCAATATCAATGCAACCTAAAAAACCCAAACATTTAAATAGGTATATAAAAGCAAGATCATAAAAAACACCTACCTCTGACATAAGATGCTCACCGTCAGGGGCATCCATCAAATATTGTTCGATATGTGCTCTTTCCAAATAATATCAGATAATAAAAAGTACTTAAAAAGTATAATAATTGTTATTTTTAATAATCCACATATTCCCATCGCACACAGTGAGAGTGACACTTTGACAGTTATTACTGCGTTGCCAATTAAAAAAAAAAAATTACCTATATCGATTCTGCCAATTCTACCAACATGAAAATAAGTTGATAACAACAGTTACTAAGATCTTATAGCGTCATTGGTCCCATTTGCTACATCTAGGTAAATATAACTACACAGTGAAATTGTTGCAGTTGCCGTCACCACTTTTAAAGTAACAACAACTATAACGTTGGTGGCATCTGCTACTTTATAGTAAATGTAACTTGTAGGGAAATAATTTTGGTTTTTTCAACCTCTAAGTTACTGCAATTAAAATCGTCGTTTTTCTGTTGTTGAATGAAGACGCCATATTGACGCGGATAAAAATATAATTCAATAAAAAATTTCTTTTTATTATAGTCATTTACAAATATGTTTTCTAAATAGATTATTACTTTATAATATATAAAATTTAAAAAAAAACGTTTTCCATAAAAAATTTTGCAGTTTTGCTTGTACACATAATTTTTGCAAAAAAATTTTTTTCCGAAAAAACCATTTTCTCGAGGGGGCGTCTTTTTTATCGAAGCATCATGATAACATTTTACAGAAAACAAGTGGTGGCTTTAATATCCACACCCAGGGTAAATGCAAAACATCATGATTTATAATATATGCTTATGCATGTTGTATATAATCACCGTAACTTGGACCTTGGACATATCATGTGCTTAAACTCAGTAAGTCATTAATTTGCTATTCGAATAACAGAGAGCCAAATATATAGTTTCCGCTCTCATTTCGGTCAGCTGAGCTGTTCCAAAAGTTAGTCATTTTTACTACTTGGTTACGTCCCGTTTACGTAATAACCTAGTCTTCAACACGGTAATGGTAGAAGTACCGGAATAGTAATTTGCTACGTAATTATTATTCCCCATTTTGGTGAATACTTGGTAGAAGGATGGTTCCCATTACGTAACAGTCCTTAGTTGTGGAAACCTTTAAAGTTCCCCTAATGGCAACTATTACGTAGAAACTACCAAAATTGCTGCTTGGGTATGCAATATGAAGCGTTAAAATTTGTTTTTTTTTTACTTTTCTGTCCTGACCACGAAAGTTCTACTTACGTAGCTAGCAACGCCTTAGCAACCAGGTAACTCGAATGTTTACTTTCGTTATCGCGCGTGTTACTACGGTTGTAAAGGTCATTTATATAGACGGTAGTAAAAAAATTAACATTCCCGTACGGTTTTGTTGATCGTTGCTTGGCAACGGACTAAAATACTGGAATTGTGCATTTTTCGATCTAAAATAGCGCCGAAAATGTAGACATTGCCGATCGATTTCAGAAAAACTCTATTTTCAATGACAGTCGCAGGAAAAATAAGTATTTATCAACTGCGGTGTGAAACTCGTTAATATTATTACCGTCTATATCCGATTCAGCTGACTAGGCTATTGGTATTTTCTCACGCATGCATATCAATTTCAAAATGAACATTAACCTAAAAAATATGGTGCAAATAATTTAAGTTTGAAGTTCGTAAACTTGTGTATTTCTTATATGTTTACCTCTGAGAAAATCGAGATGAGTATCTATCACAGCCTCTTGATCGGTTGCCAAAAATCTAGCGCTCCACAAGACGTCCCCATCGATTGGTTGTTGGACATGGCAACTTAATTGTGTCGCAAAACCGCCGTCTAAAACTATAATGTCCTTTTGTTTTGCACTCGAGTTCGGTTCATTGTCTGATACACGATTTTCCACTGAACTAGTGATGCCTGGAGGTGCCATAATTTTTTAAATGTCCTGAAAAAAAAAACAGTAGTTGAAATGTTATGTTGTTTTGATTTCCATTTACGTGGAGTATCCTTGTACAGAAGAAAAGTTGAATAAATGGTAAACTTTTGTGTTATTCTATTTCTTCTCATAAATTTAAAAATAACATTTCTTCCACACATAGGAAGGCCTATTGATAAGCTACATAATAAGTTAATAAAGAGTTTGTTGGCTTAGAACAAGTTATACATACATATACGTTAGAATACATTTGTTTATATTGATGTACTGCCTTTTTCGCATCAATGCCAACTTGCATGTTTCTACCAAATTATCAAACAGTCTACAGAAAGGCTGATAGTTTGCTCAGCCCTTTTTATCGGTTTATTCTCACCCACTTCTTTTCGTAGCATGATGTCTCATGTATGCTGCTGGTTTCTATAACCTAACCTGCTGTCCTGTACAAGGCACTTTAAGGTATGCAGTATTACTATATAACATAATGAGATAAACATCCCACCGGCCTAGCGTATGGTAAGTTTAATAGCATTATACTAATAAGTCGATGAGTTAGCAGTGGCCGAACATGTTCATCAGAATAAGAATCATAAAATCAACTACGAGAACATCAAAATATTGGATAATTAGAGAATCACTAGAAATTATGAGACAACAGTGACAACTTCAATAGGGAAGCGAACCAGTGCCAAGATATATAACGAGGAATAGAATACATACAACGACTTCTGTCTTCAAAATCCTTCTGATGAAGCTGACAGCATGACCAACGAAAGGCCATAAGTCAAATTTGACACCGGTACAGTACTAATGTACTATAATAAAATAATCATTCAATTGAAGTACGTATATTAAAATTAAAAGTTGATTATCAATATCATTTTATAATAAGATATAATTGATTATTTTGTAAATATAAAAATTTCTTGATGTCATATTTTTTTCTGTTATTTTCTTGTTTTTTATTAGATCCATAGTAACTTAAATCTTTTATTTGAGGTAAGTGAGTTGCTACGCACACTCCCCCGTTAATAAAAAGAACAATCAATCAACCAACGTATCAATGGAAAAACGTAATTGAGTTGGCGGCAGGTTTGACTATGTCAATACTGTCAGTTACGACTTTATTTTCTTTTTATGAAATAAATCACAAATAAAAATGTCAGAGCTGACAAACGATTTATGATGAATATGAGGAAATGGATAAATAAAAGTCAAATATTAAAATAAGTGCGTAATTTCTCAATAAAGTAAGGAATATCAGGAGAATCATAATATGACTTACTGAAAAATTCGCCAGGTAGTCGTAGAGTTTGACCAAATATTAGTTCGGCTGAAGAACATTGCAAATCTTCTTTGGGAATTGTTCTAAAAGCTAATAATATAATAGGGACTTCATCTACCCAACGTGACGTGTTAGCTCTAACAGTTAAGGCAGTTTTAAAAGTTCTATGAAAACGTTCAACCGTATCATTGCTCTGAGGATGGTAAGTGGTTGTACGAATTCTATGAAAACCCAGAAATTTTGCAAACTCATTAAATAATTTCAATTCAAATTGAATACCTTGGACAGTCGTAACATACAAACGACAAACAAAGTTTTAAAATAATGTACGTGCTACAATTATTGCCGTGATATCTGTAGCAGAGTATATGCTTATCGCCATCTGGTAAATCGTTCGATCACTGTTAGAATGTAAGAGCAACCCTTGGAAGAGGGTAATAGTCCTACTAAATCTATATGAATGTGATCGAACCTGCCTTTAGGTATCTCAAAATTACCTACTGGGCTTTTCGTTTGACGTTTGACTTTAACAGTCTGATAGTTAACGCACGTTTTAGCCCACAAGTTGCAGTCTGTATCCATTTTGGGCAAGAAGTAATTATTAGTGACCAAAGTTCTAGTGGCTTTAATTCCAGGATGAGATAGAACATGAAATATATCAAATATCGTCCTTCTGTAAATAATTGGAACATAAGGTTGTAGTTTTGGACGAGAAACATCGCACCAAATAAATTCATCCTAATTTGGGATTTTAATTCTTTTTAAACTTAAATTGGTTCTAGAATTTGATGATTGATTTGATAATAAATATTTAAGGTCAGAATCTTCCTCTTGAGCTTTGCTTAATAATTTTAAGTCAAAATTAATGTTAATTAAAGAAGATTTTTCTGTTTGAATTAGTGAAATACATTGCTTTAAATAAGATGTGTCATATACACGTGATAAAATGTCCGCTATGACATTATCTTTTCCTTTAATATGCCGAATTTCGCATGAAAATTGAGCAATATATTCTAAATGACGTATTTGTCGTGAAGATCTTTCATGCTTAACAGCAGTGTACAAGGATAAAAGTTCCTTATCAAAGGTCTCAGTTATGGTGAGTAAAAAGAAAGCTAAATGAGTAAGTACTTATTTGTCATCTCGTTGCTCCAAAACTGCTCCTATAAAGACATTAGAACAATCAACTGTAAGTGATAAGAGTATACTATAATTACAACAAGGATGAGCTAGACTTATTGCATCAGCTACAGCACTTTTGGCTTTTAAGAAACTATCCATACAGTCAATAGGCCAATTATCTATTTTGTAACTTTATCATACATTGGTACAAACACAATGTAAGGAACTAAAATTTCAGCGAAGTTAGGTACAAAACGATGATAAAAGTTTACTATACCTATAAAACGTTGAAGTTGGTTAAGAGTTGTTGGTAATGAAAAATTATTAATGACATCTACTTTTTCAGAAGAAGGTAAAATACCTTGTGAAGAAATATGATGTGCTAAAAAAGTCAAATTATCAGCTCCTAAAATGCATTTAGATGGTTTAATATTTATACCGTATATGTCTAATCTTTCGAAAACACCTCTTAAGTGTTCCAATTGTTGCAATTGGCATATCTAAATGTCTTTTGACTAAATAGACAAAAACGAAAGGTAAACCTGTAAGTACCTCGTTCATAAATCTTTGAAAAATTTAACCAGCATTTCGTAAACCAACACCCGGAAGAAACCACATTATTAACTACATTTGCTTGCAGTTTATTGACTTGGTTCGTAAATATGTGATGCTTTAGATTCGCTTACTTTAATTCCATTCCTTTAACCAGATTTCTTTGAAGTTTGGACATTCTTGAAAGTTAGATGAAGTTATTATACCATCTTCATAACTTACAATTATGAATGTCATCAGCAAATGTGACTGTACATATAGGAATGTAACAATGAATCTGTGACTGTAGTCAATTTGCCAGCGACTATCTAGTGTTGTACAGTGAAAAAATCGTTAGATATACTTCTATTTTATTTAAATCTGTGCAAACTAATTCTTTAGATTTCTAAAGTTTTAGACACAAACTATTTTCTCGAGTTTCGCTAGCAATACACTTTCAAATAGAGCTTAAGAGCATAGTAGAGTAAAGCGCTCAACTAATTTACACTGCAACTGTTTAATTTAATTTACTAGTTATTTGTGCTAATCATCCAATTAAAATTCGTAGCCTGTCGGGTAGCTAATAAAACTAAAAGTAATATATTTTTTCCGATTAGTGCAAAATAATATCAAGTCCTCCTTGCGTCTCCATTAAAAGCAACGCCATTATGCGCTCCCTGTGAGAAACTTTAGTTTATAATCTCTACTGTAAAGTTTTCCCAGGATTTTGTCACCTTTAGTGAATGTTGAGGAATTAAGCGGAAAACTTCTGTTTGACTTTATTACGAGACGACGGCTAATTTATAATGTGCTAAAATAGGTCTGTCTAATAGACGTGCACATTTAATTAAATACATTTAAGTATATTGTTGTTTTAAGACAATAAAGGGGGATGCGTAAGGATTTTCCACCGCCTTGTAAGATTATATTATTGATGTTTCCTGTTGTGAGATGCACATTTTATGAGAAATTTGCTTTAGTCCTAAAAAATATGAAAATATTTTAATAAAACGTCGTTTTTTAAGAGGCGGCATAAAGATTACATTAAAATTATTATAATATAACATTCAAATTCAAAATAAATGGCGGCTCCAATACGTCGGATGGTTTTTTTTCTAAAGCAAGTGTTTTAAACGGACAAAAAAACTGAGCATCTAGGTGATTACCTAGGAGATAGCTACATATATGGGGCCTGGGATATAACATGTTGGCATTGCTGTTATGTTCTAGCAAATATTTTTCTGAGTATTTTATCTTCTATGAGTCAGACCTTCCCCCCTGACGGTTTTGGCGCTAGCAATTGTGGAACAAAGTATAACACGTTGGGGCTTGGTGTTAGTTGAAAAGGGTATCTTGGCTATCAACATTCGATATATGCCAACATTTTTTTCTCCGTCCAATTGGCTGCACTGGCGACATCAATTATGGCCAAAAGTGGAACGTAGTATAACACTTTCTGATCAGACGGGAAATTTTCGTTGTCAATGCTCATTGCTGGAATACCATATGCCAACATTTTCTGCTTGCCCATTTTCCAGATTTTTTTACAAAAAATTGGACTTTTGTCCTAAAATGGGTTAAAACTGGTGCTTTTCAAAAAAAAAAAAAATGTTGGCATCTTTTCAACCTTGTAGTTTTTGTACCAAAGAATAGTCTCTGTGAGAGCCAACATGACATTATTCCGAAGTTAGAACCTCTAGTTATTGTACTAAATGTCATTATTTGTAAGTGATGTGCATAAATATTATACTAAGTACATAGTGTGTCCCTTATTTTTCGAATGTTTAATTTTTTAACGCATAGGGCCTAATTTTGTTTATTTTACTCTAAAACACTCACAGAATAAATTTCAGCGTACTTGGAGCATTGCAACTCGTGCCGACTTGCGTCGAAACATGTCTGTTCACGCCATTCGGGAACCGTTAGTATTTCATGTATATATTTTCTCCTACATTTTAAATTACTTCAATAAATGTAACTTTAATAGTGAATTCGTCAGTTAGCTATTGATTTCTTATCACTTTTTGTTATTGTGTTGAATCTCTTCGCTTTCTATCAAATGTAAATAGTAGCCAATGTCTCGCTTGACTACAAAGAGGGGAAGAAAGGATTTCGTCACACCCAAATTAGTTGCAGCTTTAGACAGATGCCAGCTGAGCATTAGGGATTCCGTTTATATTCTTCAGGCTGCAGTTGAAGCACTAGGTTTTAGAATTGACGAATTCCCAATTAATAAATCTTCAATTCAACGGATTCGGACACAGATGAGGAAGGATAGAGCAGAAGCCATAAAATCGGATTTTCATGACGATGTGCCCGACGTAGTCACCATTCACTGGTATGGCAAATTGTTGCCTGGCTTGGACATCAGGAGTTCTAAAGAAGAGCGACTGCCAGTTCTCATTTCATTTGACGACAGAGAACAACTACTTGCTGTGCCAAAACTGGACAATTCTACCAGTAAAGATCAAGCCAAAGCTGTTCTCAACGCGATCTATGAATGGAATCTAAATAATAAGGTGCAAATAATGTGCTGTGACACCACAGCGTCTAATACGGGTCGCTTCAATGGAGCTTGTGTGCTTTTAGAGCAAAAGTTAGAAAGAGAGCTGTTACTTTTCGCTTGCCGCCATCATATCTACGAATTGGTTCTAAAATGTGTGTTTGAAGTTAAAATCCACCAAGTTACTCAAAGCCCCGATATTCCGTTATTCAAACAGTTTAAAGACAATTGGAAAAACATTAATTCTGCGAACGCACAACCGTGTATTGATTTTGTAAAACAACATTTAAAGGATATGGAAATTGAACAATTAATAACATTTTATGAGTGTGAACTGAAAAAATCTATAGTAAGGGACGACTACCGTGAACTTATTCAGTTATCCATCATATTTTTGGGTGGAGATAAAGAGAAAAAAATTAAAATCAGGCCTCCTGGTGCGATGCATCAAGCAAGGTGGATGGCTAGACCATCTACTCATTGAAAATATGTTTGCTGCAGTCGTAATTTAAAATGAAGGCCACTGACAAAAAAGCACTGCAAGACGTTTGCTTATTTATTGCAACAACTTATGTAAAGCCCTGGCTTGGATGCAGTTTGGCCATAAAGGCGCCTCATCAAGATTTGTGCTTTTTGAAAACGTTAAAGGACTACGAAAAAGTTGATCAATTAATTTCCAAAGCAGCTTTGAAGAAGTTTTGCCAACACTTGTGGTATTTATCTGAGGAAATAGCCCTGTTATCACTATTTGATAATTCTGTTGACGATAAAACCAAAACTAAAATGGTACGTAATTTGGAAAGGGAGAGTGCATCCGACTTTGCAAAAATGTACACTCCATCGACGGAAGAAATATCCGGCTCTACTTTGTATGGTATGTAAAATTAGCTATTTCGTACCTGACCTATATACAATATTTTGTATCTTTTACAACTTGCCAGCCTATATTTGGTTTTAGGAAAAAACTTGGAAGAATTTGTATCCGTGAAGAGCAAACATTTGTTTTCTCAGTTGAAAATTGAAAGCAGTTTTCTTCAGGAAAGAGTTTCTTGGTGGGAAGAAAATGCAGTTTTTGTACAGGCTAAAAGAAAGGTTCTTTCTCTGAAGGCGGTAAACGATACAACTGAAAGAGCTGTAAAATTAATGCAGGATTTTCATGGTCTAATTACAGCCGATGAAGAACAAAAACAATTCCTTTTATGCTGTGTGCAAGAACACAGAAATTTGTACCCGGACTGTAAAAAAGAGACCCTAAAAAAAATATCCCGAATAATTTTGATCCTTCTATGTTGTAAACAAATTAAAATATTATTCTTTATTGTCGGAATCTCTTTGTTAACCCAAGACTATACAAAATTGTAAAGATCTAGTCACGCATCAAGCGATAGTCAAAATTAACACTTTTCGAAAACTTTTTGGTCTACTCGGCACGGGTTAGCGTCACAGTAGGGGGATAACATTTTTTATGTAAGTAGCCTACAGCTATTTAAAAAGAATTAAAGGGTATGCGTTTGAATTTTCGAAAAAAAAAAAATTTTTTTCCTCATATAAGGGACACACTTATACGCCCTGCATATTTATGTAACTAAAGTAAGCACGTTAAAATATTCTTTCTTTTTTAACTAATTTTAAGACAAAAGGTCATATAAACAGATGTCTAAAATCCTTCGTTTTGGAGATATTTCTAAAAAAGTATCGAATTTTTCTTATATTGGAATTATTATTGTTGCTGTTTAAACAATGACATTTATCAAACTATGCAAAATAAACATGTAACCAAAATGACAAAAACAAAACAACCGGGGCCTGCTTAGTTTAATAAAATTGTTTTTTGCAATAACAGTGGAACAAACTGAAAGAAGAAATTGTCGTAAAACTTTGAGAGAGCACAAAAATTGAAGATATGGTCTATAATTGAATAACGTATCTTAAGATGTGGTCGCTTTTTATTTTATACAAGGCGTTACTATTCTTTTTCAAATTAGTACTAATTTGTAGCTGTATTATTAATATAACCTTAATGATTAATTCATAATTCATACTTACAGGACAGGAGAGATATACAACGGCTAGCTGTGTTGTCTCACTCGACCTGTATCTAGTGTACCATACCGCTATGACACTTCTGTATTTTTCTTAAAATATAATATCATATATACATCTGTATGTCCGGAAAATAAATGTCTATAACACAGCCCCACAAAAAAAAGTTCAAAGCAGCGAACCAGACCCATGTATTCCCATGTATTTTCGGTCGCTGAATCCGAATCCGGGGTCAAAAAAAATCGTACACTCCCAAAATCATTAGCTAGAGCCAAAAAACATCCCTGAAATGGGGTAAAAAGAATATTAAGCTACAAGAATAGTTGTTACATCTTAATCAATCGAATTGTACAAATTAAGGTTAAACAGCAGCGAACATACAATAGATATGAAACACATCCCCAGGAAGGGGCGAAAACTAGCCCCGATATATAAAAAAAATCGATCCAAAACAGCAATGACTCCCGAAAAAGCTCAAAATGTCTAAGTTTTGTTAAAGTGATAAGAAACTGCATCAGGTCCGACGTAATCTTCATATAAACTGCCCCTATAGGGTTGAGAACAACCACGAGAAAAACAAGAAAAAACGTAAAATTCAACAGGATTTCTATTTTCATGGATGCTATGATTGGTTGAAATTGCCTAGTACTCTAAAATAGAACTAGGAACTTACGTACCATCAACATTCTACAGTGTCAACTCTCAGAGGGTGTGAAAACTACCTCCTATGTAAGGTTTGACTATAAAAAGTTATAGTGACTTCTATAAAAATTCCCAACACCTGCGTTGTGTGGAAGAGAGAAGAAACTAGACTATGTTCGACGCTGTGCTTGAAAACCACCCCCACGGGGTTGAGAGACGCCTATAAAAAAAAACTATGGAAATGAAAACGAATAAGCAACAGTACAGCTTTTTCGTTACATCTTGAACTACGGTAGTTTACATCCTTTCTGGGGGTGTTACTTACATTTATAGGATATGAGTTTCAAACTCTAAGTGTGCAACACGATTTTTGCCAATCATAGCATCCATAAAAATGTAAATCCGGTTTTCTCTGTTTTTCTGTTTTTCCAGCATCCTACAGATAGACCCCGTGGGGGTGGTTTTCAAGCACATCGTCAAACATAGTCTAGTTTCTTCTCTCTTCCACACAACGCAGGTGTTTCGAATTTTTATAGAAGTCACTGTAACTTTTTATAGTTAAATCTTATATGGGGGGTAGTTTTCACACCCTCTGAGGATTGACAGTGTAGGATGTTGATGGTACGTAAGTTTCTGGTTCTATTTTAGAGTACTAGGCAATTTCAGCCAATCATAGCATCCATGAAAATAGAAATCCTGTTGAATTTTACGTTTTTTCTTGTTTTTCTCGTGTCCTTTGAACTTGTTCTCAACCCTATGGGGGCAGTCTATGAAGATTACGTCGGATCTGATGTAGTTTCTTAACACTTTAGCAAAACTTAGACATTTCGAGTTTTTTCAGCAGTCTTTGCTGTTTTGGATCGATTTTTTTATATATGAGGGCTAGTTTTCGCCCCTTCCTGGGTGTGTGTTTCAGATCTATTGTATGCACGCTGCTGTTTAACTTTAATTTATATAATTCGATTAATTAAGAAGTAACAACTATTCTCGTGGCTTAATCTTCTTTTTATCCCATTTCAGGGGTGTTTTTTGGCTCTAGCTAATGATTTTGGAGGTATACGATTTTTTTTGACCTCGGATTCGGGTTCAGCGACCGAAAATACATAGGGATACATGGGTCTGGTTCGCTGCTTTGAACTTTTTTTTTTGTGGGGCTATGTAATTAATCTGTGTAATTAATCTAATTCATAATATATGTAAATTAGACAGCTAATAGACGTCGTTCTTTCGATAAACAAACAGATCTAAAAAACATCTATAACGTGTACTGTCTAGATAAAAGTTGACATAGTTGTTTATTAGATGTCACAAATATGTTTTAGGCCAATTATAGAGCATCTTGTATTGCTTGGAATTTTCTATGCAATTACAATATTTATTATAGATTCCAAATAAGTGAGGCATATTCAACTCTGGATTTAACAAATGCAGTATAAAGGAGGTTTAGTAATTCAATGTCATCAAAAACACTTGAATTTCTAATCACAAAACCCAAACTTTTATAAGAAGAGATAACAATATTTTCTATATGTTTGTTAAAATAGAACCCCTAAATCATTGAACTCATTTGATCTATTCAATACGGTATCGTTCAACTCATAATCAAATAACAATGAACTATTCTTCCTGCAGAAAAACAGAACGTTTTTGGCGATTATCCAGATTATTTTAAATTCATTAACATCATTTCAATTACTTTGGAGTAACACACAATCCTCGTCGGTATCAACAGTATAATACAATTTCATGTCATCAGCATATAGCAGACAGTTGACATCAACCCAAGTCACTAAATCATTAATAAATCAAATAAATAATAGAGGCCCCTGTACTGAGCCTTGGGGCACTTCAGAAATAGCTAGGGATTGATCAGACTCAAAGTCCGGGTATACTACGTATTGATTTCTCCAGTAAAAAAGATGAGAGCAGGGAAGTTAGCAAGTCCGAAAAATCAAGTACTTTAAGTATACGAAGGAGAATGCCGTGGTCAAGCCTATCAAAAACTTTGGAAAAATCAGTATATATAACGTCAACTTGTTTGCTCGCATCGATAGCCTCAGAGATAAATTGTGTGATAGTAAACAAAGTAACTGTTGACCATCTTTTACAAAGCCATGCTGAGAAATACTAATCTGCCCTCGCACATTTTTATAAATTTAATCATTTAAATAGACAAAGACTTTGGCAAAATTACAAATTATTGTAATAGGACGATAATTTACAACATAACTTTTGATTTACTTTAAAAATTGGGCACACACTGGATAATTTCCACTGGTCTGGGAATACATCGGATTTTAAACATGCATTTAAAAACTAAGAAAATGGACCAGATTAGATTTCACTTATCCAAGTAACCCTATATTAAGTTCTTCTGACAAGAACTGTCCGCTATCTGGTGGGACAGACTAAAATTAACTACCTTAATAAAGCTATTTAATTAGTAAGAATACTTGGGCTTGCGGATCTACGTAACAAGTTAGTTATATAACTTCTAGATGTTTAGGATTATTTTAGGAACTCACTGAGAGGTGATAATTGGTTTTAACAAAGTTATCTTAAAGTTAAACGTAAATTCAAAGTTTGAGGATGGTTACAGAAAAACAAATTTATATATTAATTACGTATAATTACCTACACATTTTTTAAAAATGATTAACAAGTAGGCACATGAGAAAATTGATTTTCGCGCTTTACTCCACTCAAATTAGGAAAAAAACATTTTAGAGAAAAATTTTGAACAGCAGTTTTTCTGCATAGAAAGTAAGTATTCAATTTTTAGAATAATGTTTTGCTTATGCGCAGAAAAAAAAGACGTACTTTTTGAGATATACAGGGTGCTTCACAAGGAAACGGACATGCTTTAATGACAGATAGAGGACACCGGAGGCAATCATAATCAACCATAGAAAAAGCTCATTGCTGAAATACAGGGTGTTTTATGTATTTTGGTCCAAATTTCTTTTGGTTGTTACTTTGTAAAGGAATGGAAAACTAAGTTCATATTTGGCACATATAATACACTAGTGATCCTGAATACGTACTTGTATCATGCACATAAAAGATCCAGGTCCGGACTTGAGAAAAAAAATGAAAAGAATACCCTGTATATGTTTTTTTTAAATTTCAATATTAAATTCGAAAAATACATAAAAAACTGAACAAAATGGCTTCATTATTTTTTTGCCACACCTCTGCCGTCTTCGAAATAAATTCCAACAAATAATGGAATATGAGACTTTAGAAAATATCGATGAATGTCATGAGCAAAAAATGCTTCCACTATTAAATTGGGCATTTACTTTTTTTTAGCAATAATTATTACGTTCTAATTAATTTTTTTATGGAGGAGGTGAAAAGAAATAAAAAATAAATAATAGAGGGCACCGAATCAAGAAACTATTTCATTCCTCTCATTTATTAAAGAGTGGTAATACAGCAACACAACATACTTATTGCCAACAATAATAACTGTAATAACAAAGTTGTATATCAATAATACACATAGTAACAAAATAACAACAAAATATCAACAGAATAATTGTACCAAAAACAAAAAATGCAGATATTGTCATAAAACATATTTACAAATTAGAATTATAATTAAATTGTATGTTTAAAATAGCCTCCTCAGTTTCAGTACATTTTCTAGTGCGGTTTACGAGATGCCTGATTGATCTTCTTATCACATCTGGACTATTTCTAATTTCGCTGCGGCATTCAACATTACTTTGAATGAATTGATCTACGCAGTCAATGTCCACTCGTTAAGTGACCTCATAATCTAAAACTAACTGATTTTACGTTTAAGGTCATTGCTTAAAGTAAAATTTCTGGTCTGATCTGATCATTTCTTTTGCCAATTAGTTTAGATAAAAATCTCAAATTAAGGTTTTTACAACATACATTACCGAATCTTTTAGGAAATGTAAATATCCGAGGTATATTCTTTCAACATGTTGGAGCCTCACCACATTTGTCCAACAAAATTAGAAACAATTTAAATGATACATATCCAAACAGATGGATTGGCCACGAAGGTCCTCATGTATGACCGAAAAGGTCTTCGAATTTCAACCATGTAGATTATTTTTTATGAGGTCATTTAAAGGGTGACGTCTACAAAATGGACACTGATTGCATGGAGCAATTAAATTCAAAGGATTGTTGAATACCACAAAAAAATTAGAGACAGACAGTCCAGAAGTGATAAGAAGATCAATCGGCCATCTCGTGAAGCACACTAGAAAATGTACTGAAGCTGAGGAGGACATTTTGAAAAGAGAATTTAATTATAATTCTAATTTGTAAATATGTTTTATAACTGTTCAGAAAACAATGCTAGCATTTTTTGTTTCTATAACTCAATTTGTTTTTGATTTCCATATCAACAAAAATAATAACGCTACAAAAAAATATATAAAAAGTCATTTTTTCGGTCAACTTAAAAAATAATAAAAACCGCTATTTATCACCACGCGAGTGTCTTGTGTACCTTGCCATATTCCCATACTGGAGACCTGGAGTTTGTTGGGCCCAACTAGAAGAGAACAACACCAGGAAGTGCCGCTAGTACACGAGGTCACAAGGTATTTCAAATTCAATTATTAATATTAGTTCAGTTTGTCAGCATTACGCTGAATGGTCCTTCGTCCGATTTATTTCCGCGTTAATAAACAATAACAATATCTGCATTTTTGTTTTTGGCACAGTTATTCTGTTGATATTTTGTTGTTATCCTGTTACTATGTGCATTATTAATATGCAACTTTGTTATTACAGTTATTGTTGTTGTTAATAGGTATGTTATGTTGCTGTATTACTAGTCATTTAATAAATAAGAGGAATGAAATAGGTTCTTGATTCGGTGTCCTCCAACATTTATTTTTTTTTCATTAATTTTACCCCATCCATAAAAATTGGTAGTTAAAATATAATAGTTATTGCTGACAAAAAAGTAAATGTCTAATTTAGTAGAGGAAGCATTTTTTGCGCGTATCATTCATCGATATTTCATATTGCATTATTTAGTGGAATTTATTACAAAGACGTCAAGGGTGTGGCAAACAAATTAATTAAGCCATTCTGTTCAGTTTCTTATGTACTTTTCGAATTTAATATTGAAATTTATAAAACAACATATACAGAGTGTTGTTTTCTTGAAGAACAACAAAAACATTTTTTTTCAAGTCCGGATCTGGATTTTTTTTGTGTGTGGTATAAGTACTTATTCAGGATCACTAGTATATTATATGTGCCAAATATGAACCCATTATTCCATTCCTTTACAAAGTAACAATCAAAAGAAATTTTGGCAAAAATACATAAAACACCCTGCATTTCAGCAAGGAAGGCCCAACTAACTTTTTCTATGGATGATTATGATTACTTTCGGTGTCTTCTATCTGGCATTAAAGCATGTCCATTCCCTCGTGAAACACCTTGTATATATACATATATATATATGAAATCGGATTTGAAGGAAACAACTCCTCAGCGGGCAAATACCCCGACCTGCATTGAATTACACCTTCAAATCGTGATCAGTAACCAACTATCATTTGTCTGTTCCTAACCAGACATAGACCGGTTTCGAACTTATTATGTTCTCATCAGTATGCCATAGGTCATGGAACAGACAAATGATAGTGGTCAACTTGCTAGTCTTATACAAACTGAATCAAATGGAGTGACGGTGAGAGGTAAACTATATATATATATATATACACGTTTTTTCGTGTTTTTTTTCCTTTAGGCGTAAATATCTCGGAAATTGCACGTTTTAAAGGCTAAACGAACATAGGTAAACTTGTAAACTTGTCCGGCTCTGTCCGGAAGGCGGGTTACATATTTAGAAAAACGCAGACATACATCTATTCCATATTCATCGGTATTGTCAGTACTGGGGCTGGGATTCGATCCCAGAACGCGATAGACAGTCAGTCAACATATTCGCCACTCAATACACCTTATCTCACCGAGCCACCGCGCCAGTAAATATATATATATAATATATATATTGTTACATGTTTACACCTCTTTTGTAAACACTCTGTATCGTGGATCCGAAAATTATAACACCAGGGTAACAATAAACACTAATTCATTAACTTACGTATTAATTACAAGAATTAACTACTTTACTAATATATACATTGAGTACTATACTTCAATTATTCAGTGTGCTCACTCTTTGACCATCTGAACTGTACATCAACTAATTAGACTAGACTATCACTCTCAGCTTCTCCATGCCTTTATATACCCAAAGATGACAGCTCCAGAATGTTCTCTTTCTCATTCTGTAATTTTCTGGTAAGTTTTTTCCAATTCTCCAGACTCAGACATTGCACGCCATTTCTGAGCCGATTGTCAAACTAATTTAATTGCTCTCTGTTACTTCTACCTTTTGCATAACTTAGAGGAAGCGCTCATAGATGTCTCTGGGGGTGTAAATGTCACAATATCAATATAAAGACAATGCCATACCGTTAGCTGTTATACGTTGATTCCTCGATTTCCGACATATTTACGTTGGTGTGGCTAATCCTTCCAGGGCCTTATTTTTAACTTGAGAGAGTAGAGCTAGTAATAGAAAAGAAACCGCACCTAGTGCTTTAAAAGATGATGTAACTGTAATATTGATTTCGAATAAAAAATTACCCCAATGTGTCTGACAACTTTGGGTCTGTTAAGAGATATGCTGTCAATTTTGTAATTATGTTTATGTCTTATGTGCTTACGGGAATATGACAATACTGCATTAGAGGCATTTAGTAACAGATTATTTTCTTTGCACCAATTATTTATTACATACAAATTATTTTTCAATATTGCACAATCGGTAGCAGAGCTGATTTGACAGAAAATTTTACCATCATTGTCAATAAAAGATATTTAATATTCAGCTTATTAAAAACATTGTTACCGAAAATAACGAAAAATAGTGGACCGAGAATTGAACCCTGATGTCTGCAAAAAAGTATTTGATTTGTAGCCTCTAACTTGGAGCATACTACCAAGTATTTGATAGATGTGATTTAATAATATTTAGGAGATCAGCAGAGCATCAATCGCTTCTAAGTATGATGTACTGTTACTATTTCGATCTCCATCTAACTTCTGAATTTATGACCATCTCTTGCAAAAAACTGTAATTTAATATTAAAATGTCAAATTATGCTTGATAGTAAGAAGTTCAAAGATTAAGAACATGTACTGGAAGAATTTTTACGACGTTTCTTACAATTATAACCCTGAAGAGAAGTAGCATTAATTTCCGTAAACATGTTATTCATACTAAATTTTACAAATACGCTAACCCAAATTTTTAATGACTGAAATAGCTTATCTCTGTTGAATGTCTGTAACTATGAGTTAAATGAAATAAACTTAGAAGTAAATTAACATTTCTTATTATCTGCGACTATTCTACACGATAAAATATAGAATAATTTTCCGTTCTATTCTTATGCTTTGAACCTTTGAAACTAACTATTATGCTGTAAAATTAATTATTTCTCTCTTAGATTTATTTATTTGTCAGATCCTTAATGACTAATAAACAACTACAGTTAACGTTTATGGTAAGCACCTACTAAATCTGAAGAGTATTTAAATGACTTATTTATTTACATATTTCATTTAATGAAATATGTAAATGCAGAAATGGGTAGTTAGCATAAAATAAATATTAGGAATGAATAAAAATAACGCAAGAAAGACAAGCAAATACTAGAAATATAAAAGAAACAGAGTATCATAAAGCTGAAATTCTTAGCATAGTTACATCAGATATAAGGGAGAACATTTGAAATTTGAAATTTGATGCAAGTTTATTAACACATTCACTGCCGGGGCTCATTAGTGACGATTGATCGTGTGCCACCTATTTTCTTTTGCAATTTGTTAATTTAATGTTTGTATTAGCTGGTGATTGCTAGTGGACACTCTACTAAGTTCAAATTTTCCAAATTTTTTGCTTTCGTTTTTTCTTTTTTTTTTCTTCTTTTTTTTTGTTTAATTAATTACAATTTAGTGCAACCCTGTATTAGGTATATAGAAGAACGCCTCTCGGGCGGTCACGGCGTTTTTATCAAAATCGGATGAACGCCCCTGGGGCGGTGCCGGCAGGGACTGTGTTAACAACACATTTTTTAAAATGCATATCTGAATATCGTCTCTGTCAGAAGTTCTCGATAAATTATGTTTTCTTCAAACGTCAGAAAAACATGACATTTCTTAACTCATTTCATGACATTAAAGTTTGATTTTTTAGACGGCTGTGCGTTGCTATTAACAACGGAGGTAAAAGTACTTTTTCGTCATACCTTCCTCGTAAGTATACTCTGATTCCATTGTTTTGTCGATCGTAAATGGGGCTTTATGTACCAAATACTTGCTGCCATTGGCAACTGGTCGTTATTTTTCATAACGTCCCTAGGGAAATAAAGTAAATTTGGGAGAATTTTTTTCTTTTATACAGTGTGTCCCAGGATAGATGTAACAAGAGGTGTAATGGACCAAAAATTTTGAAATTTTGGAATGGTATTTGGGGATTGAGTCCTGCTTGTTGTAAAACTAAAGAATACCAAAAATGACTTGATTTGGTGTTCTACAGGGTGTTTTATAAGCAAAGTTGCAAAAATCACCACTAATAAAGTACCTTTATTTTTCAAAATATAAAAAAATTCCACTAAGAAAAGTTATTTAGAATGCAATTTTATACGTCTGTACCAAATTTCAGGAATATAAAATTATTTTTTTGAAACTTCCCATTTTTGCGAATTAAGAGTTGAATTCATATTTAAAGATGTGTAGGAGCAAATGTTAATCATCTCAAAAAGTAGGCTATTGGTAAATAAAAAAATTGAATATACGAGATGTAAGATGTTAATCGAACTAATTGTAAAACAAGAAATAATTACTAATAGAAGATTAATGAGGTTTAAAAATTATAACAAGTAATAAATGTCAAAAACATAACAGATTCACAAACAAATTAATTATTGACCAATACAAAACAATGTTTATAATTTTTTTATTATTCGACGTAGCTACCATCCACATTTCGATCCTTCGTCTGAAGTCCTTAAAACTGAATATGATCTAACGGTATGGAGTTTACGGCATTTGTAATTCTCTGCTTCAATACTGCTACATCGTTAGGAGGTGGTTCAGCGTAAACCATCTGCTTGATGAAGAAATCCAATATTGATAAGTCTGGGGATCTCGCCGGCCACTTGATCGGTCCATTCCTAGCAATCCAATTTTCTCCAAAATTTAAATTCAACCACCATTTCTGAGGAGTGGCCAGGGCAACCATCATGTTGAAAATGAACTAAAGGCATAGCTCTTAAAATATTTAAATGTTCTTCAGAAAATCTTTCAAGAAGCTGTAAATAAGTGTGCTGGTTTAACCTTCCCTCAATGAAATAAGGTCCAATAACTCCAACGTGATAAGGAACGGCACACCACACATTCACTTTTTTATAATATTGTCTTCTACAATGAATTCTAAAATTTGTATTTTCAGAAGCCCAAAACCGACAATTCTGAGATGAAACAACACCATTGGTTGTGAATGTGGATTCATCTGAGAAAATTATGAAATCATGAAAAAATCTCTCTTCCATGATTTTTTCTCCAATGGTCAAGCAAAAATCCAACCTACGGCCGTCATCTACCTCTTCAAGCGTATGTTTATAATTTGCTTTATATGCTCTAATTTTCTTTGCCTTGTAAATTCTTTGGAGTTCAGACTTGCTAATATTAATAAGAGCTGATCTCTCTGTTAGTGGCATCCTAGGATTTTCTATAACAGAGGCATGAGCTATAATAGCCCCAACATTGTCTTCATCATATGCTTTTATTTTTCTTTTCATGTTAAGAACACTAGCAGTAGCCAGAATCTTTTTAATTATTCTCATAGCCTGAGTACGTGACAAAGCAGTGTTTGGAAATTTCAAATTAAATTGGCTTACCACTTTTCTTAGCGAGTTTTCACCGCCAATTCCGTAGCATTGCACAATATGAATTTTTTCACGCACTGTGAGTACCATTTTCACTTAATTTTTTTATGCTTCGTTCGTTAATTTGAAACAGAAATTAAGGATAATATTGACTACGTTTGACAGATATGTCAATAATAAATGATAAATGTGTATCCACTGCTTTTCTCATAGCCTACTTTTAGCTTCTTCATAACTTTAAATATTAATTCACAAAAAATAATTTCTATGCAGTGTTAATTAAATGGTTCAAAATAAAATAATAATTTATTGAAAAAATGGGAAGTTTCAAAAAAATAATTTTATATTCCTGAAATTTGGTATTGAGGTATAAAATTGCATTCTAAATAACTTTTCTTAGTGGAATTTCTTCATATTTTGAAAAATAAAGGTACTTTATTATAGTGGTGATTTTTACAACTTTGCTTATAAAACACCCAGTAGAACACCAAATCAAGTAATTTTTGGTATACTTTAGTTTTACAACAAGCAGGACTTAATCCCCAAATACCATTCCAAAATTCCAAAATGTTTGATCCATTACACCTCTTGTTACATCTATCCTGGGACACACTGTATAACGAGTATTAAATTAAATGTTTTAACTTTTTTGGAAGTAAATCGAGACAAGCCTTACTTGTCTTTTAATCTTCTATACCCCACATTATTTTAAAAAATGTTCAGAGCTATTATAATAATAGGATTTAATTTATCGTGACAGTAGTTGTCATTTGAATAGAAAAGTCGATTCCTAAATTTATTGACAGTTGCCATGGATATTCCAAGCATCGCTACCTTTACTATTAACAAATATGAAATCTACTCAAATAATTACAGTTTTCCACTAGTTTTTCTAAAGTTTTTTTCTAGTTTAACGATTCATTTCACGAAAAATATAGTATGCACCGCGGGTCGTACAGTGTGATTTTTTGGTCACGAATACTTGCAAACCTCGACCCTATGTGCCTCGGGTTGCAAACTGTATTCTCGACCAAAAAAAAGACACTTACGACCCTTGGTACATAAATAACTATTTCTGACGCTGTGCGTTGTAAGCCATAGCAACGCGTATTTTATTTAATACGCCGGCCATGCGATATTAAGACAATGCGTTTTTGGTGGTGAAATTCGAGATTTTTTATATTTATTTTTTTTATACCTAATCGACGTTTGAAGAAAAAATAGCATATTTTATTCGGAGTAAAAGCCACTTGTTGTAACTCGTCTGTAATTGCCTACAGACTCGTCACAGAAGTATCACTTTTACTCCTGTTATAGATTTATTAGATGCTAACTCTTAAATTGCTGAAAGTTAAGATTTGAAGAAATTTATATCTTTTATGTACCTACCTGAAAATCAGAGTGTACCTAACAATGTTTTTTTTTTACCTATATTTATGTGTCCGGTGAATTATTTGGGTACTTCCCGATGAGCTAAGATATTGATATTTGGAAGTATCTTTAGAAATTTTTTTTTGTCCAAAATTGGCTTCAGTGCGTCAAAATACTTCAGAAAAGTTAGATCAGAACCTCGTAAGACCTTTTTTTTAACTCTTTTTGGGGGATAAAAGGGGTGGCAGACAGAAACTGGTGCGATAGATTTTTTTTCAATATCAGAATCGGTTTCAGCATGTCAAGAAACATAGAATAGGATGGCTCTGATCAAAAGCGCAGCCCCCCTTTTTTTGTTGAGCTGTGTAATTAATAAAAAACGACGGTGGAAAATAATATGTCATGGTTGATATTATTCCCGATGGAGAAATCTGATATATTTTTAGTGGAAAGTATCCAGGATGGTCACTCTAAACAAAATAGTGCCTTTGTCTCTCTGCTGCATATATATATTTTATTATAAACAACAATTTAACGGACATATAGCTCGTTATACCATGATGTGTGTCCGCGTGGTTTGTTTAACTGTTCCAAACAATCTAGGAACTTGGAAATTATGCACGTAGATATAAACAATCTTCAAATACTCAAGAAAATTATGACAATTGGACAATTTAACATGGTGGCTCCAATATGGCGGCCTAAATTTGCGCCAACGTATGAAAACCCTCATTCACTTTGACGATAAAAATCTATGAGTCTAAAATGGAGCCATGGGGAACTCTAGATGTTGCAATAATTTAAAAAAAAGTGATTCTACGGTATTAGATATTCAGACACCTATCTATTAAGTTCGACTCATTAATTTCCAATAAACTCTCAGCTACTACAACTCTAGATACAGTAAGATTCTGTGATACAGGCTGATGACCGTGTAGATAAAATTATTTGAACATGAATCGGATTTCGAAATATTCGTCCAACTATATCACTGTTGGTGTACTTTTGTAATATGCTGTATTTTAAGTAAATATCTTTATCTGCGCCACATACAAATAAAGGTTAACAGCTACTCCAAACATTTTGCTCCAGAACAGGAAGTTCCACAAGATCACATCTATCTCCCATCTTATATTATATTTCTTATCAGGACATTTACCGCTATATCCATCTGGATTAAAGATATTTCAACAGTGGCAATTTCATGCTACAATACGCCGATGACACCGCTTCAATATCTCACAATTCTAACCTCCGCAACACAATTTAACACCTGCAGTATTTGATAATAGTCACTGAGAATTGGTTCAACCTATGACTTTAACTTAACCCTTTGAAATCCTAACTCCTAATCTTCAATCATGTTCCCAACCTGAGGTCTCCCAAAGTAACAGTTGCCAACGAAATAGTAATACCCAACACATCAGCCAAATACCTTGGAATTCAAATCAAGCACAAGCTTAACTTCAACCAGTACACCGTTCTGATGAGGAAACAGATAAATACAAGAGCCAAACATTTCCCAGCCATGATCTATAAAAATAATGGTATATCTACACGCACAGCAGCAAAGATTTAGAAAAGTATCTGTAGACCCCTTATAGGAATATGGACAAAACTCTACCTTGACAGCGGACCACAAACTAAAAATAACACAGGCCCACAAAAAAAAAAGATGTCTGCGCCGCGGTATTGACCATACCTATCCCTTGTATTTTGACCCGCTGAATACGAATCTGACCTTAGTTTTTCCCCTATACGTCAGGTTTTTTTTTTAAAGCAAAAAAGTCTAATATTTATATATTTATTTGATATTAAAAGAAAAACCTGACGTGCTGGTGAAAAACTAAGATCAGATTCGTGTTCAGCGGCTTAAAATACGAGGGATAGATGTGGTCAGTACCCCCGCGCAGATGACTTTTTTTTGTGGGATTGTGCCATACTGAGTGTGGCACAGTGGCAACCAAAAAAAGTGGTCTGCGCGGGGGTACTGACCACACCTTGTATTTTGAGCCGCTGAACACGAATCTGACCTTAGTTTTTCCCCTACACGTCCGTTTTTATTCTAACAGCAAAAAAAGTCGTGTTGAATCGTGATATTTATATATTTATTTGCTGTTAAAAAAAAACTGACGTATAGGGGAAAAACTAAGGTCAGATTCGTGTTCAGCGGCACAAAATACAAGGGATAGGTATGGTCAGTACCCCGGCGCAGACAACTTTTTTTTGTGGGCCTGTGTAATCTGAAGGTGGGAGAAAGGAATATTACCAAGTTACATTATTCACATAATCCCCTCCACAATATATCAAATATCGAATTATACCAAAAATACTAAAACAGAACCAATCCAACAACGTTTCACTAAGTTGCAATCAAAATTTTCCAATGCCAAGCACAACATAGAAAAAATAGATATAAAAATAGTACCGCACAACACGAAATCCCAACATTAGACTTGAACTCAAGACTCCAGAATACACTCTAATTGAGAGGATAAGGCAACTATTATAGAAACTTAACATAACATTTAATATATTTTTTTTCGATATAAATCAAATATAAAAGGTGTTTGGCACATCGATAGAAAGTTTTAAGGATGAGGTTTTTTAGAATCTATACGATCATGATATACTGTGTGTGTAGTGGCGGGCTGGGCATAGGGAGTAAAAATTGCAACATCGTGTGTGCCAGCTGGCTGAAATGAAACAACTGAGAACGGGGATGCTTCAGTGGTGTAGCGCCGACTCTTTAATCTATGCCGCCGACGGGCGAGTTTGCTGTTGCTGGGTTGTGAAAGTACATGCCCAATCCGCAATTACACGCACTATATATATATATATATATATATATATATATATATATTATGCATATCACAGATGAGGCGGACTTTTTAAATATTTTTATTTATTATTGGAATTTCTGATAGTAAACAATATCATTACACTACTAAAAATTTTATCTGTGTTAAATTTAGTTTTTTCTAATCTTCAATGGGTCTTACCTCTAAACAATACAAAAACTGCTTCGAAATATAATTAAAAAAAATATGCTTACAAATTGAAATCCTTGGGTGAGTTTCTATAGAATTAAATTTGAAATTCAAACGGTAATTTCTCATAAATAGCACATGTGAAATACATTCAAATCAAGGGCAGTTTTACGGGGGGGGGGGGGGGTAATGGTGGAAATTACCAGCCCCCCCAACAACCATCCGCCGGCCGCGTCGGTAAAATTATTTTTCTAATACATCCACGTGCTCTTCTTCTCACTTCGATGGTGGTGACGCCGAATCTTATTTCTTCCTTAATTCTTGCACCTGCTACATTAATTCTCCTGATGAGGGGGGTCGCGGTATTTCAACTTCACAAACAAGTTCTTTCAATCGTCTTTAGACGTGAAAGTCGAGAGGTGTCAAGTCTGGGGACCTCATTGGCCACAATATCTAAATAGGACGGTATCTCAAAGTCTACGATACTTTGTATAATGGTATTATGTGGTATTATGACGCCCTCTATAATCTCCTTAAAACTGCCTATCGATATACCAAAGATACTACAGATGAATTTAGCAATTGTAAACAATATCATAAAATATATTAGCAATCCGTGTAAACAATGCACTGGTATTTTTTCAAAAAGAACAAAACTTATTAAGTAAATATATTAAAAGTAAAACAGTCCATAGTTATTTCTTGTTGTGATGATCTAGAAAATTTGTTACTAATTGTATATGTGTATACAAATTAGGTGGGGTGCATTTCTTATGTTATCCATTTATAAAAGTAAACAAAGTAAGTGTATTAGCATACATAAAAATAACCTCCATGAATGAAAGTGTCATATCATACCAATGCAAAGGGGGCGAACCTTCTCAAACAAATCGTGACTTGACACACTTTTCACTACCTCATAAGGCGTTTTCCTTGATTAAATTTGCTATTTATGAAAATTGCAAAAACACTCACTAAACGTCTGACCTACTTTACAAGAAAATAATAAGTGTGTAAATTTATTACTGTGAGTTGTGGGATCCTCGCCAACGAATTGTGAACTAAGTCCCACTAATGATATAAATGCAAGTGCAGTCAGTTCATGCATCTTAACATAGTATGTAAGTTAATGTTATCGGCCGTGTAATCAACATTATCGTCTCTTCATAAAGCTAAAGAAGGAGTTACTCGAGCGAGAAACTTATAAAAGCGTCTGAGGAAGGGCAAAAAATATTTTCAAAACATCTGACGATCTAAGTCAATACAACAACATTGGTGATTAATATTGAGTAATAGTAATATTTTAGTAATAATGGTAGTAATTTTTGGGAACTTGAATTTTTTAAGTACACTTTGTAATGAAACCTGCATCTCTAGTCTGTATTAATTTATACAGCCACACAAAAAGAAAAACATTTTTTGGCCTGATTACTACACTAGTATATTCCCATATATTTTCGTGCGCTGAATCCAAATATGAGGTCAGAATTGGCCGATTGGCTCATACATTCAAGATAACCTAAAAAAATAAATAAAAATGACTAAAAAGAGGCACCATTGCGTATTTAAAAAAAATCAAAGGAAAATATTTGATAATATGTTGTTTTATCAACTGAATTCGCATTGGACTACAGAATTGATTACCTATGTATACTTGATCTCATACATAACCTCAAAAAAAATGCTCGATATCACTCAAAAATGAAATTTTCAAATTTGCGAAGCAAGGGAATCAAAACAGTTTTGCATTTTATTTGAGACTTTTAATGCATAGCCGGAATGTGTTTCGTAGGTAGGTTATTGATCCCTAACCCCAAAAAAAATGATCGAAATCACTCAAAAATGGAATTTTCATATATCTCATCAAAGATTTGCGAAACAAAAAAATTAATGTAATTTCTTTTCATACATATTAAGTAAGTTTATATTTGGGTGGTATCAAATTAATGATAAACTAAAGAAAATAATTTTTTTTCAGATTTAACCACTTTTGAAAATCCCCTGTACAAGCGATGAATCCTTCGAGCAGCTGATTCTAAAATCACGTTTACAATTGGTCTGCTTTGCCGGATAACTCAAGAGAATAGTTACAAGTTCTAATGTATCTAACTGATAAAATCTCGAAGATTAATTTTATTTTTGGCTATAGAGGAGAATATTCTCTCTTTCTTTTACATTCAAAAGAGAGTCTTTTGCGTTTTATTCCTCTTGACACCACTTTTCTTTTTAACGTGCAACAGAAATCAATCATCATATTGATATCTCACCTTCCTTGATATCTACGTTCCATTTCCTTAATATCCTGATAGAGCACTCCCTATTCTTCGATATAATATCTAAGATTTTTCGGAAAGTAATATACATGTGAATTTAAGAAATTCAACCTTAAATTCATTAGACTGTCCAACTCTGCATAATTTTCAACCATTTTCGCTACTATTTTCTTGTAATTTTCACTCTTATTATTTCCTAGAAAATTCTCCGCCACATTTTTGGAACTGATCCAGGCAGCTTTTCCAATCTTATCCATTTTAATTTCTAAATATCCTTCTGATTTTTAGTCCATAAAAAATTGCCTCCTTCAATTTAGCATCTGAAATGTTTGAAAGTATTAGGTACGTATGCTGGAAACAATCACCATCTCACCATGCAAAGCCTTAAAGTAAATACTTTACAAGGCCCAAATTTATATGAAAGGTGGAAGAAGATCTTTTGAAGGATCGACCAAAAGCTTGTTTAACCCTTCAAAAGTTCTCCTCCCACCTCTTCATATAAAGTTGGGCCTTGTAAAGCAATACGTTAAAACTTTGAATAAAGATGGTGATTGCTTCAAGCATATTCAACAAATATTTCCAAACATTTCAGATGCGAAATTTAAGGAAGGAATTTTTAATGGACCAGAAATCAGAAAGGTGTTAAGAGACGAAATTTTTGCCACAAAAGAAAACAAAACTGAAAAAGCTGCGTGGCTCAGTTTTAAAAATGTAGTGGAGAATTTTCTAGGAAATAATAAAAGTCTAAATTACAAAAAAATAGTAGCAGAAATGATTAAAAATGTTGAATAGTTGGTCTGCCTAATGAATTTAAAACTGCATTCCTTAGATTCACATGTAGACTACTTTCCAGAAAATCTTGGGGATTATAGTGAAGAAGAGAGAGAATGATTCCATCGGGATATCAAGGAACTGGCGAGTCGATATCAAGGAAGGTGGGATATAAATATGATGGCTGGTTTCTGCTTGGCGCTGAATATCTTTGAGAGGAATAAAACGCAAAAGACTGCCACTCCGCTGATTTTTTTAATGCAAAAGGCAGTGATACCATAAAAACAAAGAGTAAAGATTTTCCTCTATTGCTAAATTTTTAAATAAATATTCGATATTCCATCAGTCAGATTCATTATAATTTTTAACCATTCTCTTGGATTATCCGGGAGAGCAGATCAATTGTAGACGTGATTTTTAAATTAGTTGCTCGAAGAACTCTTCGCGAGCACTGGAAATTTTTCGGAGAGGTCAAATTAAAAAAAAAAATTAGAATTTTTGTAGTTTATCATAAACTAACATATAGAATCTGTGATTGAATGGAAATTAGCTCCCTCAATATGCATGAAAATTATTTTGATTTGTTTGTTTCGCAAATCCTGTATTGGTATATAAAAATTTCATTTTTGAGTGATTTCGTTAGGGATCAATACCCTACCTACGAAACACATTCCAGCCATGCATTGAAAGTTACTTTCTCAACAAATAAAATACAAAACTGTTTTGATTCCCCTTGCTTCGCAAATTTAGGGCACGGTATATGAAAATTTCATTTTTGAGTGATATCAAACATTTTTTTGAGGTTACGTATGAGTTCAAATATACATAGGTAATCAATTCTGTCTCCTAATGTGAATTTAGTTAATAAAAAAATCATATTATCAAATATTTACCTTTGTCTTGAAATAGAAAATAGTGCCTGTTTTTAACCCCCGACACAAAAAGAGATAAGTTTGACGCGTATGTTTGTATATCTGTCTGTCTGTTTGTCTGTCCGTCTGTGGCTTCATATCTCTTCAACGGGTGATCCGATTTTGATGCACTTTTTTTATTTGAAAGAGTATTTTATCGAGAAGATTTTTGCCATATTAAATTTTGATGTTTCGTCGCCATCTTGATTACAAGCTTTTATTTAACTTGCCTTGTTCTTTTGGGTCAAATCTTGCAACTGAATTTTAAAACAGTTATCCCCAAACCGATTGAGCTAAAATTTTGCATACACGTTTAGTTTGGATGACAATGTATAGTTAGCTAAGTGATGTCATTTCAAATCCAATATGGCGGACTCCCAAAGATGGCGGACCAGTTATTTTTTATGCACCCCCATGATATGGGTATCAAATCAAAGGGTTTGCTGAGAAGAATATGAAAATAAAATGACACACTAAATTCAATATGGCCGACGCAACTGAATTTTAAAACAGTTATCCCCAACCGATTGAGCTGAAATTTTGCATACACGTTTAGTTGGGATGACAATGCATGATTAGCTAAGTGACGTCATTCCAAATCCAATATGGCGGACTCCCAAAGATGGCGGACCAGTTATTTTTTATACACCCCCAAGATATAGATATCAAGTGAAAGGATTTTCAGAGAAGAATACGAAAATAAAATGACGTCACACTAAATTCAATATGACGGACAAAATTTTTTAGTTTTAACACTATATTTTGATCGTATAGTGTATTCGCTCATACGTTGTATTCTAAGAAATGGTGAAGGATTCGGTTTAAACTATAAGTTTTATATCGGATAGGAACGACGCAATGAATATACACTTCTCCAAGAAATTGACGCACCACCAAAAAATAACCAAAAGTTTGAAGTTAGTTAATTTTTAACCCCCGACCCAAAAAGTGAGGTGTTATAAGTTTGAAGCGCATATTTGTATGTTTGTTTGTCTGTCTGTCTGTGGCTTCATATCTCTTCAACGAATGATCCGATTTTGATGCACTTTTTTTTTATTTGAAAGAGTATTTTGTCGAGAAGGTTTTAGGCCATATTAGACTTTGATGTTTGGTCGCCATCTTGAGTTCGCCATGTTGAACTTCTCTAGAAATTGTCCGATTGAAGTAAAATTGAAAATGTGCAGACAATTATGGTAGTCGAATATGATTTCGGACTCACTTTGATTCGGTCATATGAAACTGGTACGATTAGATACATTGATGGGGAGTTTTTAAAAATTTTCAATTATTTTAACCCCCGACCCAAAAAGAGGTCGGGGGTTAAAAAATTGAAAATTTGTGTTATAACTTTGACTCGTATGTTTGTCTGTCTGTCTGGCTATCTGTCTGTCTGTCTGGATATCTGTCTGTCTGTCTGGATATCTGTCTGTATGTCTGTGGTTTATATCTCTTCAACGGGAGATCCAATTTTGATGCAGTTTTTATTAAAATTAAATATAACACATAAATATATTTATAATAGAACCGGTCTTGTAGACCGTGTGCGACTAGTAGAATACAAAATTGGACCGCATCGGCTTAAAGGCTAAAAAGTTCTCTGTGGGACTCGTGATATAATAATACGATATTTTGTATGTATATGTTTAGTTTAAAAAGTATAAAATAAAATAAAATTACAAATTTAAAAAAAACCCCGACACCAAAATATCGACTAATATAAAAAAAATAAATTAACACAACTTTAAAAATTATGAAATAATTTTGATTCCATATACGAACTCTTATGATTTATTTAAATCCAGCTTACATTTTCTGTTTTGAATATAACTATTTAGTAGTTTGTCTTTACAGCAGCCCCCGACATATTCATGCGTTTAAGAAAGTAAATCTCGAGGACATAAAGAAAATGTAAGCTGGATTTAATTTTTAAAAATTTTTATTGTTCAAATAGGCTTAGAATGTCACGAAACGTCGAGATTTTAAGTTTGAGCAAAAAAAAAATTCTGTCTGTCGGTCTGTCTGTCTGTAACTTTTTTTGTGCGCACGTTTACTCTGGAACCGTTTGAGATATTGTCTTGAACTTTGGTACACATATGTACTTTAACGTGATCTAGAACTAGATTATATTTTCATCTTGTTCCGTCGAAGGGTTGGGTGGTAAATTGGGGTAAATTCGGGGAAAATAGGTAAATCAAGCAGGTAAGAGTCCATAAAATTGGTATTTAGTATATACAAGAGAAGCTATGGTCTCAAAAAAAATTTTGGCATTAGCCACCCCCATTACCACCCCCACCCCACTATTAAAGGGATGAAAAAAATGTGATTTAGTGTGTGGATTTCAAATATTATATTATTAAAGTTCCATAAACAATTATTTCCACATACAAAAATTTTTTCTTTGTGAGTGACTTGGATAAAAAATCTGGATGTGGAAGTAGTAATTCCTTGGGCAGCGGTTTTAGTCGATATTTTTGTGCCGGGGTTTCTTTCAAATTTGTAATTTAATTTTATTAGTAATTTTTATCTATTTTTTTGAGGTTATCTTGAATATATGAGCCAATCGACCAATTCCGACCTCGGATTCAGATTCAGAGCGCGAAAATACATGGGAATAAACTAATGTAGTACCCAGGCCAAAAATTTTTTTTGTGTCGCTGTGTTATTATTTCGTTATTTATGAACAATCTGAACTCTCCAGTATTTAATATCTCTTGAGTACTGAATATTTCCACTGTTTAATTCAGCAGATTTACCTATGCTCTAGAAGAATCTGTTTATTTTGCGTACGATTATGATTCATTCATTACCTCTTCTGTTGTTATTTGTCTTATTACGGGGTTCATAAATGACGGTAGAACGATTACAAAACAAATTTATGAACTATTTAAACATTAAAATTAAGGAAAGCTATGTTTCGGAGTACAATAGTAGCAAGAAATAATTTTAGCATGATATTGGAATTTAGCAAAAGTCACTCTTTTCTTAAATTAATTTAATTATGTAGTGGACTGTCGATAGGTTTGCCCTTGTCCCTGTAGGGACAGCTAGATATATTAATACTTTCACTGAGTTTTAATAATATAATTCATTGCTGGAATAACACGTATTTTCAATGAGTGTTGTTCAGATAATGACACATTATTTAGCTTTTACCATTTAAGATATCAAAAATAATATTTTATGAAGAACCCTCACACACTTTATGGGGGCAGGGCCGGCCTTTTAGGGGGGAGGGGCGTGCCTCGCACGATGGCGTCGTATCCCAGGGGACGCTATGAGCTTAATATTTTTTTTTTTCGAGTAAAAAAAAATTTGTTTTGGATTTTACCCTCCCCCGCTCATCAATTTTGAGATAAGGACGAAACATTTTTTATCCGACTTGACCAGAACCAGGAGCGCCTTTTAAAATTTCGCACGTGGGCGCTTTAGGGGCTAAGGCCGGCCCTGTATGGGGACACCTGGTCTATGGCCAATTTTGATAAAATTTTCGCATGTTTTTCTTACGATCCTCTCTATGGAAAATTTTGAATCTTACTTCAGTCCTATGACCAGTTTCTGAGATAGAGGGTGCATCGAAAATATCTAAAATAACACAGCCCCACAAAAAAAAAAGTTCAGACCAGCGAACCAGACCCATATATCCCTATGTATTTTCGGTCGCTGAATCCGAATCCGAGGTCATCCTAAAATCTTTAGCTAGAGCCAAAAAACACCCCTGGACTGGGGTAAAAAAGTATTAAGCTACGAGAATAGTTGTTACATTCTAATCGATCAAATTATAAAAATTAAGGTTAAACAGCAGCGTACATACAATAGATATGAAATACAATTTCGCCCCAGTGAGGGGCGAAAACTAGCCCCCATTTATAAAAATCGATCCAAAACAGTAATGACTGCTGAAAAAGCTATAAATGTCTAAGTTTTGTTAAAGTGATAAAAAAATGCATCAGGTCCGACGTAATCTTCATAAACTGCCCCTATAGGGTTGAGAACAACCACCCTTAAGTTTAAAGGACACAAAACAAAAATTCGAAACACCTGCGTTGTGTGGAAGTGAGACTATGTTCGACGCTGTGCTTGAAAACCACCCCCACCGGGTTGCGAGATGCCATCCCTATATCCGTAGGATGCTGGAAAAACAGAGAGAAACTAACCGGATTTACATTTTTATGGATGCTATGATTAGCAAAAATCGTGATGCACACTTCCAGCGTCCTACGTAACCCCATGGGGTGGTTTTCAAGCACAGCGTCGAACATAGTTTAGTTTCTTCTCGCTTCCACACAACACAGGTGTTTCGAATTTTTATAGAAGTCACTGTAGCTTTTTATAGATAAATCTTACATAGGGGTTAGTTTTCACACCATCTGAGGGTTGACACTGTAGGACGTTGATGGTACGTAAGTTTCTAATTCTATTTTAGAGTACTACGCAAAATAGAAATCCTGTTGGATTTCACTTAGATATTTAGAGCTTTCTCAGCAGTCATTACTGTTTTGGATCGATTTTTTTATAAATGGGGGCTAGTTTTCGCCCCTCACTGGGGGTGTGTTTCATATCTATTGTATGTACGCTGCTGTTTAACCTTAATTTGTATAATTCGATCAATTAGGATCTAACAACTATTCTCGTAGCTTAATATTCTTTTTACCCCAGTCCTGGGGTGTTTTTTTGGCTCTAGCTAAAGATTTTGTGGGTGTACGAATTTTTTTGACCTCGGATTCGGATTCAGCGACTGAAAATACATAGATACATGGGTCTGGTTCGCTCGTCTGAACGGTTTTTTTTTGTGGGGCTGTGTAATTACTTCCACATTCAGTGGAAGTATAGTAACGACAAAAAAATTTTACAAAATTTTTATTGTTCAAATAAGCTTAGAATGTCATGAAACGTCGAGATTTCAAGTTTGAGCGAAAAAAAATTTCTGTCTGTCTGTCGGTCTGTAACTTTTTTTGTGCGCACGTTTACTCTGGAACCGTTTGAGATATTAACTTGAAATTTGGTACACATATGTACTTTAACGAGATCTAGAACTAGATTATATTTTCATCTTGTTCCGTCGAAGGGTTGGGGGGTAAATTGTGGTAAATTTGGAGTAAATAGGTAAATCAAGCAGCTAAGAGTTCATAAAATTGATATTTAGTATAGAAAAGAGAAGTTAAGGTCTCAAAAAAAAAATTTGGCATTAGCCACCCCCCATTACCACCTCCACCCCATTATTAAAGGGGATGAAAAAAATGATTTAGTGTGTGTACAAGAACCAGAAACCTCAAAATATTTTTTTACTTTATTCACCCCCCACTCCCACCCCCTGTCACCACTACCGATGTGGGGTATCGTTTTATGGGTTTTTGGGGTAGAGGATTTCAAATATTATATTATTAAAGTTTCATGAACAATTATTTCCAGATACAAAAAATTTTTTCGTTGTGTGACTTGGATAGAAAATCCGGATGTGGAAGTAGTGATTCCTTGGGCAGCGGTTTTTTATAAATGAAACACACCACATTTAGAGTTAAAATTGTCATTATAGTTAATATTATATTCATCGTGCAAATAAAAAAGGCTGCAGAAGTCGGAGCTACTACATACTGACAACAGTTAGTCACCGCTGTGAAGAGCCGTACTTCAAATTTTTGTGTGTTACAATGAATATAATAATACGAGACATTTAATCCGCTAAAATGTAATGCAAAAACCGTGGAAAGCACAAATTGTATACACTCACAGCACTGATACACTGACGCAAATTCCTAACCTAAATCTAGAATATTAATACCACTAATCGCCCTTCGCGTTCGCGACACTGATCGATGAATTCGAAGTCCGTCTCTGTGCCCACTAGGCTAAAATAGAACATAATAAACGCAAAGGCTTCTTACCGCTTTTTAACCCCCGACCCCAAAAGGTACAAACATACGCGTCAAACTTATAACACCCCAAAAGAGTTTAACGCGTATGTTTGTATGTCTGCCTGTCTGTCTGTGGTTTCATATCTCTTCAACGGGTGATCCGATTTTGATGTTTTTTTTTATTTGAAGGAGTATTTTGTCGAGAAAGTTATGATTTTGATGTTTGGTCGCCATCTTGAATTCGCCATGTTGAACTTCTCTAGAAATTGTCCGATTGAAGTAAAATTAAAAATGTGCAGACAATTATGGTAGCCGAACATGATTCAGGCCTCATTTTGATTCGGTCATATGAAACTGTTACGATTAGATACAATGATCGGGGGTTTTTAAAAATTTTCAATTTTACTTGTGTAAAGGCGATTCGCGTAACTTTATCATAAGAGTTAGAAATCTTAATTAAACCAGGTGTGTTTTCATTACATGCCAGAACATAGTTTACGTAAGAATCAACATGCTTTATCTATTAAGTAATACATTATATTTATTATTTAATATAGTGTAGAAAAATAAAGTGTAACCTGCTCTCCTTTTTTATTAGCTCGGTCGGCAGCTTTGAATTTTTTATGTACACAATAAATATGATATGAACTATACAAACGTATTTTTTATAACGCATCGTCATTTGTTGTTTGTTGGTAAGGATCTAAATATACCTAGTATGGACAAAAATAGAGAAGTAAAATAAATGATATACACACGAAATAAATATGCGATGATATTGTAGAAGAACTCACTACCGTGCGTCTGAGTGACGCGACACCAATTTATTTATCAAGGGCGCCAGTCGCGTTCTGCCCCGTTCTTCCACTCCCAAGCGAGATAAGATATAACTCGATAGAACAAGTAATAGGCCCAGGCTGCACTACGTTAGATTATCGTGATGCTTCTCTCTAATAGGAATTTATTTTCCTCTCTCTAATAAGCATTTGTTCTTTTTCTTTGACGGAATCCCACTTATTCACCTACTAATAACGGATTCTACACTCAATGATTCCTGAAAAATCGCATAAAAAAATTCCCAGAGATTAAGAATAGCAACAAGTCATAATATTAATAAAATGCAAATAGTTCAAAGAATACCAATTATATAATAGGTTCAAAACAAGTACAGTGAAATTCTGCAATGTCCCATCTAATTCATTATATAATGTGAAAAACTCACGCCTCCCCAACTAAGGCAAGAAAAATCTTACTCTACAACTGAGAGTGTGCGCTAACAATTGATTTGGTAGAAAAGATTCATGTAACCTCCCAGAATTTAATGCAAGCATTTTAAAATTTGTGAGTTTTGGTAATTATGGCTGACTGAAAAAAATATAAAAATATTTTACTAAAAATTTTGGTTCGCTTTTGATTAGCTTTAAAGTTCTATAGTTCTAAAGTTCGGTCAGTCTTACGACTTACTAATCCCCATGCAGGTTTAATAAAGGGAAAATGACACCACCTCTCCTTCGAACGACTTTTTGGCAAATCTGCTTTTTGAGTAATTTATGCACAAGGCGGTTTTCTCAGTAACTGTTTCATTTGGAAAGCCCTGCATTTGGCTTTTCTACCATCGATTCGTATTGATCATTTAATGCACTCGTCCAAATTATGAGTCGTTGGGTGCATCCAAACTTGTTTTATGTGAGAAACCGGCCTTGTCCATTTTTACAGTTTTTTGCCAATATTTGCCTATTAGTCTGGGAGACAGCGTCAATTTTAATTACATCATTTCAACAAAGCTCATTTTTTCAGTACAGGTTGCTTTTTCATTGCTTATCGAAGAATCGGGTGTCAGCTACTTCAATGGCGTGGATTAAGGGAATTGGGGGCTGCGCATCTGGTAAAATAATTACATTTTTTCGCTTTTCGCGTCAATCCAACAAGGCTACTAAACTGATCCGATTTGGATCGAAATGATCATAAAAGATTAGGAAAACCATATCCGTTCGTATTTCAGATGTGCCATGCATATTTTGTTCATAATTTTCCGTTCTATTTCTGTCGAGATTTCAAAATTTTTAAAAAAATTTGCGGATAAATAAAGACTCGGAGGGGAAAACGTACCCGAATAAACATTTCTCTTCATACTTTGGGCTTTCCATTGATGTATCTACCTTCTCTGTAGCGTCACCCGTTACGGAGCTACGCCACTTTGAGTGTCACCGCGCGGCGGCGCGCCCATCATGTGCTCGGTAGAACTGCCCTGGTTGCGCTGATGAGACCTGTTTATATATTATTGGTGTTTTATAAGATTTATTGAATGAAATTTAACTTGTCAGACTCAGAAAATAACTTTATTCGGCTAGACAATTGACATTACTGATCTATTGGGAAGTAGGGTCGTCCGGATCATCATCCATATCCACGACTGGCCGTTTGTGCAGCTGGATCATCTACAGCTTCGACATATGATGCTGCAGTTCAGACCAGAGTTCCTGCCCTCGTACCGAGCACTGCAGTCCGCCTTGCAGGACAGAAAATTAGCCGTAGCTGACTATCATAATTGTATGAAATATTAGATAATCATATTATGCACAAATACTAACAAAGTACTTTATAAGTAATACATTTATAGATGCTCAAATGTAGATATTCTGTATTTGAAACAACATGAGGCATGTTTTTTAATGCATAACATTAACACGCACCTGAAAATTTGGAAGTTAATTTTACTATTCTGAAGGAATTTGTTTGTCATATATACGGTTCTAAAAGAATCAAGAATATTAATCTCGTACGCGTAGCTATTTTCATGGAGTATAATGTCAATCAGAAAGAAGATGTCTTGAAGATTGGCCAGAATTTCGAAGGATCTATGTTACCTCCAAGTAAGACAGAACTGAGAGAGCATTTTTGCGAACTTCTTACATTGCTCAATTGTGGAGTCATGCACATCTTCATACGCCAAGTTTGTCTTTGCCAACTGATTATGGATGTGAATAACATAATGAGAAGTATATTTTCAAGTGGTTTTGAGGCGATCAATTACCGAAAATTGAAAGTATCATAAATGAGAGCGAGGAAATTCCAGGTATTCTATGCATATAATCTTTTATTTGTACATGAATTTTCTTTAATTCACTTCAATGATTTTCAATATTTTTCGGCAGATATTTATGAAGACGAAAATGAGAACGATGACGCTCGAGAATCTGAGGAAAATATAGATCCTAATCCGACCATTCAGATAGTACTTCCGAAGAGGAAGATAATTTAGATTACAGCAGTGAGAGTGATTCAGATGAGAATTGATTTCTTTTATTCGTATTGAACGTGCTGAAATTACTTAATCCTCACTATTCTCAATCAATGATTGCAATCTCTAAGTATTCTATAATATGTATGTCTAATATTTCATACAAATATGATTTTCTTTCAAGTTTCATACGTTAACTGGGGCATTAAAGATACCATACGCGGTGAGCACCTGGACGCTGCGGTACACTTAAAAGGCCTAGCTGACAGGTTTTGTCCCATGGTATTGTCAGCTAACAATTATTAATAGTTTTTTTACATCGCAAATCATATATATGAATTTCAGCTTTGTTGAAATAACGAATTTTCACGTGTTTTTCATACATATTGACTAGGGCAGCTGACAATCTTCGTCCCCTACCCTATGCAGCTGACACATTTTTTTTAAATTTAATCTCCATGATCGCGCCAGCTGACACTTATTTTACTTGTTTTTCGAACGAAAGCTAACATTTAAAAAACAAAGTAGACGTGTTGAAATGACGCATAAAATATTGACGCCACCTCTCAGACTATATAGACGCTACGCGCCTTCACCTTTGTCGATTTCACCCTCCTTGATACGTAGCATGGTTAAAATTTTATATTAATTCTTTTGAACGATATCCATAATGACTGTATGTATCTTCATTTTCATTGTCCTTTATGGAGGAAATTGGAATTTGGACAGTAAGTTAGTGTTAGCTAGAGGAAGAACCCTATTGTTTTTGAACAAAATCGATCGGTAAATAAAAATGTTATTAATGATTTAAATTTGAAAAAAAATTTTTTTTGATTTTCATGTTTTTGTAAGTGAATAGAAATCTGGTGGAATGATATTTCATTTTAATATCTAAATATTTTATATATTTTACAAATATACATTTCATAATGTAATATACAACCGTGAAAATATGATTTTAGCTCGTATCTTATAATGTAAAAATTTACATGTTTTACGTGTAAGGTGGTGGTGTAGTTCTTACGCGTTCCCTCCACGTGGAAAATCGCCGTCGTTGTCCCGATTCTAAAGCCGAATAAGCCCCCTCACGGACCGGAGAGTTATCGGCCAATCTCCCTCTTGAACACCCTATCAAAATTGGCCTAAAAGGTGATTTTAGGGCACCTTTAATAGGTTCGTGGGGAAAAACCACCTCCTTCCCACCCAACAGTTCGGCTTTAGACCGGGACATACGACGACCCATGCGATTTGTAAATTAGTACAGGACATGTTGCATAGTTTTAATAAAAAACAATGCAACGTTGTCCTGTTGATCGACATAGAAAAAGCTTTCGATTCCACGTGGAGGAATGGACTCATATATAAAATGGATACTATCCATAGATTCCCTAAGTACATAACAATGCTTATAAGCTCATTCTTAACAGACAAACATATTCTCGTGCGGGTTAACAATTCGCTCTCCAACAAAACTAGGCTCTCCGTAGGAGTTCCTCAAGGGTCCTCTCCGTCCTCTCTCTCACCCATCCTTTATAACCTCCAATTTCCCCTCCTACCCCAACACCTCCCTTCTACTCTATGCCGATGACGTCACTATTTACGCCAGCAGCTTTTACGCCCAAACTGCTACCCAAAAAATAAGGTACCATTTAAATAAATTACTCACTTACTATGATAGATAGAAAATTAAAATAAACCCTAGCAAAACAGGATCAGTAACATTCAACAGGAAGTTCACAAACATTAAAACCATCACCAAATTAAAGGTAGATGGGCGGTAAGTTGCTGAGCGTAATACCATAAAATATCTGGGAGTCTCCCTAGATAAAAGGCTATGCTTTGCCCCTCATATAACAAGGGTAATTAACCTATCCTATGGAGCACTCTGCCGTCTTCATCCGTTGGTGAATAGACGAAGCAAACTAACCACTAAAAATAAATTAGCCCTATATAAAACAATATTTAGACCTGTCCTGCTCTATGGCTGCGTGGCCTGGAACGGGGCCTCCAACACGCAGCTGAGCAGGATACAAATAACACAAAACAAAATGCTTCGTCTATTGACCAACTCCCCTAGATATATTACTCGAGGAGCTCCATAGGATAACCTCTATGCATTTGATCATAGACCATGTCAGGGAGACTTCCCAGAAATTTTTCACTCTTAAAATAGACGCCTCGGATCTTACCCGGAATATTGCCGACCTGAGAAGCCATGATAATTCCAGACATACACATAAATTACTACACCAAAAACTCAACCTCAGGAGGCAATAATCCGGGTAAATTCCATAAAAAATCCTTTTCCAGCATCATCCTTGACCTGAAATATACCCCCTTTGAGGAACCCCTGTACCAGGATAACAGAAAACATACAACGTCTCTGAACGTATTTATTTTAAAAAGCCGAATCCTCTCAAGGCGATATTTAACACATCGATAAATTTTGCTATAAATAGTAAGTAGATTTTTCTACGACTGTTGAATAATTCATTTATTACAGATACGTTTTTGAACATGTAATAGGTCTCATTACTAACAGCCGCGGGTAATAATTCATTACTCAATAGGCTAGGACCAATCACAAGCGTTCATATTCATTATTCAATAGACTTGAACCAATCACAAGAGATCATATTTATTATTCAATAGTTTTCGTGGAGCAATCTCAAGCGACGATTTAAAGTTCAAGAACATCGCGTGTGCCATAACTCAATTCAATCTGTCATAATAAGTAGGTCATCGATTTCGCCGAAAGTAAAAAAATGTCACTTTGCGTATGCTCTTGTAGGCTCGAATTATCGATTTCGCCGGTGCGATTCACGATGTGTATCACATGCAATTCTTCCTTTTTCGATAATGACATAGTATGCCCCTTCAACTCATATATTAAAAAAGATCTGAACGTTCAAAAATTTCGTGTTTCGCCTTCTTTGCAGATTGCGAAATCGGACGCCTCAGCACGGTTTTTGTCGAATAAATCGAAAAGTATCACTTCTAGCAAAAAAATAAAAATCTCCAAGGTAAAGTTCATAAACCGAGGAACAATTTACTATTTTTGAAATCTCCGTAACTTTTTTATGTCAAACGGTGTCAAACGTTTTTAATTCAAAATACCTCTTTAAAAGTTAAATATTTCAGAAATTAAGGCACTTGTGCTAAAAATATTAAGAAACCAAATTAAAGATTATTATCGATTAAGCTAAAAGCCCTTTTTTAAATTTTTTCTTATTCTTAAAAAATAAACAAGTTATGACCGATACAATGTGCGTCTTCGCATTTTTCCTAAAAATCTCGCCATTTGTTGGCAAATTTACCTTAAAGTGCAACTTCCTGTTGAATAGTCGTAGAAAAAGTATAGTATTCTACTTGCGTGTAATAGCTATTACTCACTCAGATGAATTACGACACTCGCCTTCGGCTCGTGCCGTAAACGTCATCCTCTTGAATAATAGCTATCATTACACGCTCGTTGAATAATATACTATTATATACTTTGCAATAAAAACTGCAAACTTTTATCTTGGGACGATAAGCAACATTATCTTAAGCAGGTTTTTTAGCATTTCTTTTCCTGCACTAGCGACCACACATCCATATACCTCCTCGAGCCTATATTCTCCTACTACTGTAAGCTACGGCACCACAACTAAAAATGCATTTAGACACTAGGAAACTTGCCTAAAAAACATAGAATACAAAAGAATTATTGAGCAACATCTCTGGCTAACACCAGCCATTGTTCGGGCGCATCACGCCAACGCGCGCCTTTTACGCATGCACACAATCTATAATATGTATTTTACATACTGTGAGATATTGCAATATACATAATTCTAAATGACATGTACATACAAAATTTAATAAAGAGCTTTAATGGTAATGGTAATGACTTGGAATCTAAAGGTTCGAAATCCAAATGGTGTTTGGTATGTTTTTTTTAATTTTTACTTTATTTTACACTGAGTCTTTTACCAACTAAGTTCGTACTATAAAATTAAAAATGTTTAAAACTAACATTATTTACAAAAAAGTGCGAAGAGTATCCTATAGAATGTGTAACAATTATATAAAAAGTTATGTGAACAGGCGAAGAGTACGTTTTTAACTTGGTTCATTTTTCTATGACCACAATATACTTTCTCTCCCAGTGCGGTGTTTCTTTGAATTTTGTCCTGGTTATACCTTGTCTTAGCGAACTCATATCGGTCCTTTTGTGCTACTTTATGGCACTGAAGCCTTTCGGACTTGTAGGTTATGATTGAAAATGTCCTTAAATTAATTTTTTACTTAAGTCGAATTTTTATTGTGCCTTCGACTTAGGTCGATTCTGGGACAACATTAGCAAGTCTGATATTTATGCGCTTTGTGATATTTCTGTCAAGCCAAATTTTACTCAACTGCAAGTTGTCATCTCTATTCGCAAGGTATTGTTCGCAAGGGCTCTAAGGTATATCATATCATCTTGTTTACTTCGTCGCAGTCGCCCATGTTTAGTATGTGGGTGGTTTTCATGTGCTCGATATCGAATTGTAACTACACTTGGTGAAAATTATTTTCAACTTGGGGAAGAGCATTGACAATCAAATGATGAAGTTGTTTGAATGCCATGAACATTATTGTATGCGTACATATACGGCACTTATATCCACATTGAAATATTTGTTAGCAATCGCACAAAATTCTTAACATTCAACACTATCTAATTATTTGGATAAGGCTATTTAATTCGTCAGTAATCTATTTTTAGATGTAGTTTGATGTCCTTTTCTACTTTGTATCCTAGCTTGCTTGATTTTTATTTGAAATAGATTCCCTCACAAAATATGCCAAATGGTTAAAAAACAATGAACCACTATAAAATATTGTTTTGGAATTATTTGTATTGATGAGGCATTATTAGGTTCGTTAGAATATGAGATATGCAGAAAAGTTACCTTCCTGAAAAATATCCACCTACGTCCTTGCCTACATTCAGATGTGTAATCAAGCACTAATTTAATTATATACCGCCCCGTACGGTCTAATAATTAAACGGCCAGGGTAACAGGCTAAATGCCTTTCAAGACGAATGGTGTAATACCAGGGTAATACCCAGTCTAGACTCGTTTCCCTCTAAAATTATGACACTTTAAGATGCTGTACTTAAAAATATATTAAAATTTCACATTTATTTCTGCGCTTATTAAAATCTCTAGCGGGTAAAGCTTCAATTTCCTCCCAAATTTGAGCAGTACACTCTCCGTGAGTTCGTAAAATTTCTCATATGACCCATCTACTTTATAATATTATATTAGGATATTTTTATATTGGTTTCATTGACATTTAGTACTGTACAGTGTATAAGAACACATTAATATTTGTACAAAATGAAAAAGTTATATTACTTCCCAAAAATAATTATTTTACATATTTTTTGTTATTTAAAAATAACAATTTCTTTAAGAACTGGAATTCTTGATAGCTCCTTAACACAGAGGTAAGTTGTAAACAATCGTTTTATTTTGGTCTCGGTGATATGTGGCACCACCCCTCTACAGATCTTTTAGATATATTCCATATAAGCTGGTTGCTGTATACAGACACAATAATTTGATAAAATTGTAAATTAAACCGAAGAAAATACTGTTCATTCGTTTCTTCTTCCAAAAGAATGGGTTGATTTTTTAATATTTCTGACAACTACAAAATGTCACATCTAAAATTTAATTATAGTTTTTATTTTTTTTTATTTAATTTCTTATTCGATTTACTAGCATGTGGTAGGCACTGCTGCCACACTCGGAAGTACACAGCGCTGTTCCGGCTACGTCTACGCTGGGTTGGACTGAGATCATGCTTCTTAACAGTGAGAGCCACATGGAGCATGGTACAAGGATATAGGATGGGAAGTGTAGGTGTTTGTGGAATACGTCGATTTGAAATGGTTACACTTCTCTTTTTGTGTTTTGTTTCTAGAACTTCTTTTCTTCTGAGGCTTCTATTTTCTCCATTTCTGCAGCCGGTAGCATAGTTATTGCATACGTTTCTATACGTTTGTGTTGTTGTTGTCTCTCCTATTAATGTTGATGTTTTCTGTAGTTCCTTCGACTCTATTGATTTGGGAGTAATTGGATGGCATTCTTTTCAGCTCTTCTCAAATATCTATTAGCTCTTGTCGCTGCACCATTATTAACTTCGTAGGTTATCATTGACAGTACTGTGTATATTCTCTTGATTAGACTTCAGGGTGATTTATTCTCGCGATGAAATATAGAATGTCATTTATAACCTTAATTTTTCATTTACAGCTATAGTGCAATGAAAATAAGCCTAAAAATATGTTGAAAAAATTAGTTCAAGCAAGAAATTTGGTGGAGATATTGCAGTTATCATCTTATTGAATATACTAAAAGTCCCCTAAAATCTAAGCTGTGTTACGTCCGCCATATTGAAAAATGGCGGCCCATTTCCAGATTCTTGTATATAAATCCTTTACCGTTGCAGATAGGAAAACAAGTTTCAAATAAAAAAGTAGGCAATAATAAAACAAACAATTTTTGATATCAATATTTTTTCTCTAAATCGATTTTTAAGTTACACAGGTCTACAAAAAAAAAATCAGCTCCAAGGACTAAACCTATCATGCCTTAAGTAATTATGTGTGCTGAATCCGAATTTTCAATTTAAAAAATTTTCTACCGCGTAGATTTCGAGTAAACGTCAGTCAAAAAACTACTACGTACTTTGACGATAAAAAACCGGGATATACTCGAAATCTGCGAGGTAAAAAAAATTTTTAATTAAAAATTCGGATTCAGCATACAAAAATACTTAAAGCACGATAGGTTTAGTACTTGGAACAGAATTTTTTTTTTGATAATGACGAACTAATGCTATACTTAACGTATTTTCGTATGTTATTCTATTTGTTATAGGCTTCGTACTTACAGTATATTTTTCTTCCGTAATGGTAATATACCTAAAAAAATGTTTTTGTTTTACTTACAACCTATAAACACGCATTTTACAGTGTATTTTGTACACAATTGTGGTTTTTGAAAATTCAATGACAATCTGCACTTCATAATTCGTCCGATTTAGAGAAAAAAATGTTAATATGAGAAATCATTTGTTTTATTATTACCTACATCTTTTATTTGAAACTTTCTTCCTATCTGCAACGGTAAAGGATTTATATACAGAAATCTGAAAATGAGCCGCCATTTTTCAATATGGCGGGCGAAGCACAGCTTAGATTTTAGGGGACTTTTAGTATATTAATTAGGATGGCAAGTGGAATATCTCCACCAAATTCCTTGCTTGTACTAATTTTTTCAAGGTCAAAATTTATTTTTCCTGCACTATTACTCTTTTTTTCAATTTATTCATTTTAGTTTATTCATCTTTCTTAGCGTGAAGTCGTCTATTTGGCATTCTTGTCATCCGACCGTGCTCTTACCATTATTAGACTCTCTTCTTGGAGTTTATTTTCAGTCTAGATGTATTCGGGTGCGTTTTCATGTATCCTAGGGAGTTGACAATAGTCTGCTCTTCTCTGTTGCGATTGCAAGATCAACGACGTATGCTAGTGTGATTGGGGTGTTCAATGTTTCTATATCTTCGTTAAAATTTTTCCTTTACTCCGATTTATATTATTTGTTCTAAGACCATGGAGAGTCACGTTTCGGAAAAATATATTTGCGTTTCGCTATCAAAACTCTTTTTATGTTTTTTATGACAAACGTGACAATTTTCTGTTTATGTATTTCCAAAAACTCGTAAGACATTAATTTATATTTACATTATTCTTACTTATTTCGTCTCTTTTTGAACAGGCAACCAGCTGATATGAACATGTATGGAATAATTTGATATACATGTATATTATATATGACACGCTCGACGGAGCTTGGTTTTTAAATATTCCTAAACACTACAAAATGTAGTATTAAGGAATACCTAAAAATGTACAAACTAAAAGAAAATTGTGAAATAAATTATTACAAAATTTTAATAAATGTAAAGGTATTTACACAAAATAGTACGTCGGGTACATGGTTAGAAAAGTAAAAAATCTGCACTTTTTGATTGGAATGTGCCACTTTCTGTGGTCATAGTGGATGGCAAAAGGTAACTTTTCAGATAGGGCGCCACTTGAACATTCGTGCAGAACACCAAAATGGTGGCCTCTAAAAATGACCGTCATAAGCCACAATAAATTTGTTTGTACCTTAGCTCCTAATGGTCCGATTTCCATTTTTTTGTTTGGAAGCTGTTGTGAAGAAGATACTTTTTTGCCCCTATACATTTATCACTACACATTAAGGTTTCTGCGCAATTTTCAAGAATCTAAAAATGTCAGTTTTCTCACAAATTTTATTGATAAGTAAGTTTTTAATTGTGCTCAATTTCCCTCCAAAAGGGTTTATGTTTATGGGGTTCCGAATATGTCAAGAAACACTTGTTTTCATATACAACAGCGATTTTAATTATTTTGAAAACATTTATTACATTAAGGAAACAAATTTTTACAAACAAAAAACGACTAAATACTAAGAAATTCTCATGTAAATGAACTGCTTCTATACAGCTCTTATGACTCTAGATCATGCAATCATCTTCATCTTCCAATTCATACCTGGAACAAAATAATTATATATTATTATATTAAGGCATTGCATCAACAAAGCAATATTATGATCTTGAAATTGTAAAACGAATTTAAACATAATCATTTAAACGCATACCTTTTATTGTATTTATTGATGCACTGTCGACCCCCAATGCAGTTCGTGCAAAGTATCGTACATGGAATCTTAGTCTTTGAACAGGAGCATAGTGTACGACATCCGAAGCAACTACACTTAACCAATTCTCTGCAGGCTGCCTTTATGGAAGGAAGAGAAAACCAGACCGGCGTCCACTGCCCAGCAACCATGGTTCATCCCCATCCTTCTGGCTCTGGAATGTTGTCCATCACTGAGCACGTACGACCCCAAACTTGTCATGCTGGTATGCTGATCAAAGACAATGCTGCCTTAGTGCCTCTTTTGTTTGGGGCAGTAAAGAGAAGCTTTCTAACATGATTGACTGAGAAGTCTTCTGCGTCTTTGTAGAAAAGCAAAACAGTAAACTTCTCCAGAACTTGAAAAGTCTCGTCAGCAATAGACTGTTGTAGCAGGCTTCAGCAGCTTCAGGAAATTATTTCCACACTTTCCAGGCAGTCTGTTTCCCTTTCGTTGCAAATGATGACGTTACATCTGATGTGAATGCATGAAATCCTCTTTACAGCTTTATATTCACCCATACTTTCAAACATGGCATTAATGTTTATGTATCTCTGACCCTTCCCAGTACCAAAAAGAATCCACATCTCCTGAAGTCCCGCAATTTTGAGAATGAGATTGCCATAAATATCTACTGTGCAAATAATTATTTATTTTATTTTCTTTGCTCCATGTTCAACACTGTCTTTAACGTGGAGAAAAATCCTGCCGTCTGCTTCTTCCTGTTTCTGCATTGTACTCCATCAATTCCGGCCAAGATGAATGAATTATGCCATCAATCTCAGTACTAATGTGAGCCCAATCAAACTTCAAAAATGCATGTTCTCCAAGTAACTTGAAGAGTTCTGTCTTAGTCTGATTGTAGTAGAGGTAGTCATTCCAATTTTTTGGTAGGATATTTTCCTGTGCTACTTGACGACGAAGACCAACGCCTCTCTTATCTCTCACACGGTTCTTCAAACAGATTTTTGAATAAGTATCCCAAGAAATATGTATTCTATTTGCATGAACCTCTCAGCAACATTAAAAATTTTGTTTTTGAATTCCGTATCACAGTATTCTCCAAAAGTCTGAAAATTGCGCTGAACTCTTAAGGTGTAGTGATAAATGTATAGGTATAAAAAAGAGTCCTCTTCATAAGAACTTTTAAACAAAAAAAAAAAAAAAATCGAAATCGGACCATTAGGAGCTGAAATACAAAAAAAAATTAGTGGCTATTAAAGATGGCCGCCATCTTTAATAACCGCCACCTTTAATAGCCGCCATTTTGGTGTTCTGCATGGATTTTCAAGTGGATCCCTATCTAAAAAGTTACCTTTTGGCATCAACTATGGCCACAGAAAGTGGCACATTTCAATCAAAAAGTGCAGCTTTCTTTGATGTACCCAACGTACTAAAAGTTACCTCTCTATTTAACATCTTTTTTTATGAATAATTTTTTCTATTGGGTGATCACCACGTATATTTTTTGAATTAAAATTATATCAGAATTTTTCCTGGCAATAGTGATAACTACATATCATATATCATTTTTTTTGTCGTTTATGTTTTAAAGTGTCCACTCTGCATATGTTACACTAAAAGTATGACATTTCCTCCTTGATAATTATCTCAACTGCAGTCCAAATATTATTTCCACAATAGTTTCTTAATTAATTACTTGTGAGAATGACCACCCTGTATATTTTTCCTCCTTGAAAATTGTGTTAATTACATATTATTGTCTTCCGTCTAATAGTTTTCATAATATTTTTTAAGGTGACCACACTGTATATTTTTAAATATTTTGCTTATTTAACAGTTGTTAACTTCATGCGAAATATTGTTGTCATCTGTCACATTTTTTTTCATTACTTTTTTTAAAGTGACCAGCCTATATATACATTTTTTTATTTTCCTTTCTTTGATATAACTATATGTGAAATACTATTGCCCTCCGTAAAATTTTTTTCATTATATTTCTAGGGTGACATCTATACAGGGTGTTTCGAAAAAATTGGGACAACGCTTAGCCGTAGATATTTGACATCAAAACAAGTCGATTTAACTCAAAAAGTAGTAGTCTAACTCTTTTCGTTTTCAAGCTGCAGGGTGGCAAAGTAAAAAAAATGTATTCGTAATTTGTCTCTATCTTGGAGACTATTATATGTATCTACTTCAAAGTTGGTAACATGTTTTTTAGGTCGCTAATTACAATGGTGATATTGCCGATGCCATATTTTATAGATTGCGCTAGTTACATGACTTTTACGTGACACTTTAAGCCATAACTTTTTTGAGGTTAGATTTTGGACATCGTCTTCTACTATAATCGAAACGCAATTTGGTTTCCTAAAGAAACGCGATAAAATGCACCCTTTCAGAGAAATACGCGATTTACAACTTTGTCACACCCCAGTTCGAAGAAATTCAACACCTCGGGTGTTTTGAAAAGATTGGGACAACGCTTAGCATAGACTCTTGACGTCAAAACAAGTTGATTTAAGCCAAAAAGTAACCATCTAACTCTTTTAGTTTTCAAGATACAGAGTGGTATAGTAAAAAAAATTGTTTTCATATTTTGTCTCTATCTTGGAGAATATTATACGTATCTACAACAAGCACTATTGACGACTTCAAGATATCATACTTGACGTAGATAAGAAAACCGCTTTTAGGTATAACTGAATTTCCTCGAACCGGTGTGTGATAAAGTTGTAAATCGCGTATTTCTCTGAAAGGGTGCATTTTATCGCGCTTAAACAACAACAACAACTTTTTTTTTAAATTGCGTTTCAATTATATGACAAAGTGTCACGTTAAAGTCCTGTAACTAGCGCCATCTACAAAATATGGCATCGGTAATAGCACCATTGTAATTAGCGACCTGAAAAATATGTCGTTACCAACTTTGAAGTAGATACGTATAATAGTCTCTAAGATAGAGACAAATTACGAATACAATTTTTTTACTTTGCCACCCTGTATCTTGAAAACGAAAAGAGTTAGACCACTACTTTTTGAGTTAATTCGACTTGTTTTGATGTCAATAATCTATGGCTAAGCGTTGTCCCAATCTTTTCGAAACACCCTGTATGTAAGATCCATTTGAAAAGTCGTTAGTACAGAAAGCCCATTTTCGATTCTACGTAACTTTTGCAACAAACCATGTACGAAATTATTGCTAAAAATTTAGATTTAGGTAGTAATTGTTGAATGTTAATTCTACTTTCAATGCTTGTAAACTGGCTGTCAACAAAATTCCCAGGTTATTGGATATTTAAAAGAACAGTTTCTATAAATTATTTTAGCTCAATCATATGAACATTTTACAATATTTTTCTTAACGCTTAAGGCATTCATTATTATGTTCCATTTCTATTGTAAACTTAAGTTATGATTCGTTAATATATCTTAAAGTATTTATTTTACTTAAGGCAAAGTTGCAAAAATATCTACAGTGTGACCTATTTCAAATCTGAACACTCCCATGAAAGTTGTATTTATTAATCGATTTTGACGTTTTTTTTAAAGGTACACCAAAAACTGTACTTTTGGACAAAACTCCATACTTTATTTTTAACAATCATGGCCTACCGAGATTCTTGTAGGGGCTAAAATTCAAGAAATCTTATTAGCGACTTTTTATGTAACATATCAATACATCCCTGTACTCAGCACCCTCCCAAATGAGTACCAAATTTCATAATAAAATACGATTTAATAAAATTTTGTTTAGTAGTCAAAAATATTCAAAAATTAACCTTCCTGTAATTCTTTTGAGGCAGAGGTTTCTTTCAGTATATTTTTTTAATGTTTTGCAAAATGGTGACAAAATGTTCAATAAAAAGTTAGAGAATACGAATGTACCACAAATAACTAGAGACAATGTAAATACTAATACTGTCAGTATTTTTGCAAATTTTGTGAAACTCAAGAACAAAATATTCTATTATTTTCTAACTCACCCTGTATGTAAAATAATCTTTATTTCTTCTCTCGCCTCATTAACTCACATGCAGAAAATAAGTAAATATTTTTTTATCTAATCGTCACCACTTCAATGGCCGATTCACAGTCAACTGCGCTACGTGGGGTCATGGGAATGTCTTCAAAGAAACTTCCGTCATTTCAGTAGAAATGTAGCAAAATATCACTACCATCTTGTTGCTAACAACGATTTGACTTTTGACTAGATTAAAGATACAGCAACACTGTAATAGATGTATTTGTTTAAATCATCAGACTTATTATCGGGTTATAAATATCTTATCGGTCATTTTTTTTAATAAACACATATGTGATAACTAATTTTCAACATTAATACTCGATTTCTTATCAGCAAATGAACTGTACTTGAATAGCAGAGCTAATCTAGCTAATAATAAATAATCGTACTAATTATTGTTATTTTAAACTTTTTGCCTTGTTTAATATTTGTTATCTATATTTGCACAGTCAGCTAGACAAACATTTATAATTTCGGCAGATTCCCGCAGACAAAGTATCTAATATTAAAATCTGTCAGTCAGCCTGCATTCACTTCCAGTAAATCATTTTTTATCGACTGCGCTATGCAATGAACCGTAATGAATTTAAAAGTCCATGTATACTAGTAGCAGGAGATATTGTGGAGGGGATAGTGGGGTAAGGCGAGTCGTCAATAATCTTGCCGATAAAAGCGATCGACAAAGGCTACCGCTACACTTCCCGCTCCGTCGTTCTATTATATCTTTATATCATAAATACCAATCTAAAACAATTCGAAAACCCCCGACCATGTTCTATAACCATCTCGTACTCTACTATTATTGATGATGTGCAGCTCTCTGAATATCTACCGAGATAAAACTGCAAACATCTTCTCGACAAACTATTCTTTCAAATTATCGCAAAATAGTCTTTAATTTGAATCGTTATAGCATATTCGACAAATTTTCGAATATGATGGCAACATTAAGAAACACTTTATTGATGATTTGCAACTCTTTGAATGTCTATCGAGATGAAACCTTGCTGAAAACTTTATCGACAAGAAACTCTTTGAAATTAAGAAAACCGCAAAAAAATCGGATCAAACGATGAAGAGATACGAGTCACAGATAGACATACAAACATACGCGTCGCACTTATAACACCCTTACAAAGACGTAACAGTTTATATACAGGGTTACTATAAAAGAAATATAGATTTTCAATGTTATATTAATCCCAAACTAATATTATCATGAGTCAGTTTACACTATTTCATAAAGTAATTTTTAAACTTTACTTTGGTAGTTTATAAGTGTTCAATATGTTCTCCTTGTGTCATATGGCACAAATCAATACGATAGCCTGGTTCATTTCAAACATTATAGTAATGGGAGTTAGTTGCGATACTGTACTTTGTGTGTTGTTTATGAATTCTTCTACCATTTGTGCATATTTTGCCCAATCCGTGTTTCTTCTGTGTATATATCTTTAAGAAACGTAGGACTTCTTGTATATACCGTTCTGAAAAATTGGATTGTGGATGCCGAATGCTACCGTTTTTCTGAGCCCAATGGTTTATAAATTTTTTGTTGTTGAAATACGTCGTAATATCATCAGCTAGTGTTCTTAATGGTTTACCTACGGCATTACAATTTAATTTGCATTGACAGAGTCCACAGCTCTCGTGATGCATTGTCTCAACTCGTCTAAATCATTAAAGCCCTCTTCAATTCATAGTTCAGCGTTGAAGCCTCAGATCAAGCCGGTTTACGTGAATATCCACTGGAGACGATTCAAGCAAGTTTACGCGAGTAAATGTAACCTAAAATTGTAAGTATTATTTGAGCGACTGATTTTGTTATCATTTTATCAACAGTGGAGCATTTCAATGATCTGATGTATATGAAAATTTCATTGAATTAGTGCAAGTAATGTTTCACAAAAGAAAAGAACAAAAATATAGAGATAAACGGCCACTCTTGCGTAGTGTCCGTCACTTCATTTTTTCTTCGATGACAAGCACCACTGCTTTTACACTCGGCGATAGTTTTATTCTTTTATGTTTATTAATCAAAGTGATCAAATAAGCTTCCGCCTCGTGTGCTAGAATTAGATGCTCTTGAAACAGAACAGTCTTCTATTATATGCTAGCACCTCTCCTCAAGCTCTAACCAAGAGCCAAACACTGCAGAATGATGCACAAATAATAAGTTACAAATTTAACCATAAATCGAATTATTAAATGAGCATGTAGGTAATATGTATATGTTGAAAATACACTATTCAAAAACACACAAGCCCCTATAAAAGATAATTCTGTTAATTAAATATGATAAAAACCTGTAATTATTTAAATCATTAAGAATTTCCTTGACATAGTCACACTAATGCTGTCCTTGTGTCACGAAAACGTCGGATATTGTGACAGAATCACATCGGTGTGTGAGATTTTGGCAGTATATAGGACTTACCAACGACAGAAAATTTTTATTTTGGTTCACTTGGTTCAGCTGAACGCGATTTAAAAATGGTTGATACAGCAGAATGACTGCTGAACTGCGATCAGCGCTGAACTGCGATCAGCGCTGAACTTTATTTCAATTGAACTGATCTTGATCGTTGTATGGTACAACCGGCCCTAAGAAGAGGAGAGACGTAAACCTTACTTCACAAGTCCACAAGGAAAAAATCTTACGGTGTAAGATCGGATCTCCTTGGTGGCCATCGTTCGAGAACGCGGTTGATGTCTGTTTCACAACCAACTCAGCGCTGTGAAACTATTCCGTCTAGATATTTTCTAACAGTTAGGTGCTAGTGGGGCGGTGCTCCTTTCTGTTGGAAGATGAAGCTACCCCCGTCCTCATGCAGTTGAAGATCAACCAATTGATCAACATATAGTGATATGTAGCTCCTGTTACTGTGTCTTCTTCAAAGAAGAGGGGGCCATACATCTTCGAGAGGGATACAGCACAGAACACATTCACTTTTGGAGAATTCCTCATATGCTTTATTATTACTCTCGGACTTTCAGTTCCCCATATTTGGACGTCGTCCTTATTCACTTATACTTACGTGAAAAGTTGACTCTCACTGAAAATCATCCAGTAAAAAGCAGTAATTTCGACGTTTCACCTCGACACCTTTGCGTAGATACTATAATAACTGCAATCTGTAAGCTCAACTTTTTGTCGCTTACGTAAAATTTTCCACACAGTCTGTTGTGGAATTTGTAGTTCCAAACTCGCACATGTTCTTGACTTCTGTGAAATTCCAGACAGCACTAATACGTTCCACTGTTCCTTCTACAGCGTTTGCAGCCATCTATTATGTTTGAGCAGCACTACCAACTGTCTTATCGAAACTTCTACAGTTCCTCAACCCAACAGAGCAAAATGCATGTCGGCATTACAGATAACTGTTGTTGTTTTATAAAATATTAATAGTGTCTACTTCTTTTGTAGTAATCCTGTATAACAAAACTAAATAAGAAATATTTACCTATTTCAATTTCTGTTAGTACAAATCCAGCAAAAAAGGTCAGAAAACCAATTTCAAATTGAGTGAATTGAAAGATTGAGATTATGTGCTTTACAATCTTGACTGCTGGCAAATCTTGTTCACCTTTTTAAATTAATTAGCAACATCCGATCATTCACTATTTTCAAATGGATCTTTTTGGCATTTACTCAAAAATTTTACCTAAAAATATTTCTTCACGTAGCCGGCGGCCTGTGGCATTTTGAAACTACACCGAAATAAGACCTGAACATTTTTTTAACGTCTCCCGATGACTTTCGACACGATAGGCAACAATTTCGGAAGTTTTTTAATCTCAATTTTTAACAAAATTATGGAAAATGTCAATTAGCTCATAAAAATTCTTATGCGGATATCTGCAAGGCATAACTTTAGCCACTACTACAAGGAAATTAGCCAAAAAAGGAGGAAACCTGGACAAAACTAGTAAAAATCTAAATTTTTGCTATTCGAGGAAAACCGTTTTTTTAAACTTCGACCTTGAATATCTCGAAGAGGGCGAGGTTTTGGAAAAAAATGTAAAATACCAATCTTATAGATAATGCATTCTCTACAACTTTCATGTTAACTTAATTGTTGTCCGATTTTTTTGGCGCGAGATATTCGCGAAAAACAATGTTTTTGAAACTTTGACCTTGAACATCTCGAAGAGAGGGGAAAAATAAAAAAGACAACTTGTAGGTAATTTAGTTCTCTACAACTGTCACATTGATCTCATGGGCATCCGATGCATAGGACGCGAGATCTTTGCAAAAACCTTTGACCTTCAATGTCTTGGGTAGCCATGTTGGAATTTTTGTAGATTTGGTTTGGGCCACCTCAAACAACGCCTGTGCAAAAATTCAGATTTTTACTAATTTTGTCCTGGTCAAATTTCTCTGGACTACTGGACCATCACACATTACTACAAAAACTGAATGTCTGTAATATATATCTTTCGAGAATCATATTTCAACGCATTATTTATACCATTATAAAATATATATTGTTAAATGTATAAACAAAAAAAAAATATATTATAGAGATAACGTTTCACAAGATTTCTATTTTAAGTACAATCGACAAAAATTAAGGAAAGAATTTTTTTTTAATTAAATGAATTATAACTTTCTTATATGCTGATTGATTTTCTTCAAAAGGGTTCTTCCTCTAGCTAACCCTAACTTATTTTCCAAATTTTATTACAATCGGACTTTTCTTTCTTAAGTTACCATGCTGACAAGAAACGTAACAGACGGACAGACGGATATTTTGAAAGTTGTTCAGAATTCGTTCACTAACACAACGATATGAAATTTTTTTCTCTACGAGCGATATTTAAAAATGTGAAGATCAAATGCAATATACTCTTCGTTTTTGCGAAGATTATAATAAAGGAGGTATTGGGGATATACTATTCTCAGTGGCACGAGCAAAATGTTAAACAAATAGTCACTCGCAGTTGACCACACTCGACTGCAACTTCTACTAGTTATATTGTCTTGGTTGCGCCAATGTAACTGAAATATCGCACATTAGCTGATGTTAGATATATTTTTCAACTGAATTATTCATTGTGCGGTATTTGCATGAGTTAATTTGTTTTTCGCGAGATGAACAGCGCTATTTATAATTTTAGCTATAGATAAACTTGGCCAGCTATACTTAAACGGCTAGTGCAATGAACCCGTTGAAAAATTGTGATAACAATTTTAATTATTGACTTACTGGTGGCAAAACATCTAGATTTGGTTCAGTGAACGCTCGAGTAATTTAACACTTTGGTAGAATTATTATTTGCATAATTTTTTCCGATTCATTCGGTTTATTCTTTAAATCCGAAACATTTCTTTAAATACTGTATATAATTTATTTCAGGCATAGAATAGTAGTTATTTTGAGAAACATTGTTCACGGGTCTTCTCAACGAAAAAGATTTTTGGTTAAAAAGGTGAAACATGTAACGCGTAAACATGTAATGAATGTACAGAGTGTGCCACTCTGATTTTTTTCACAATCTATTAAGAGGCAGTGTCCTTTTCAGCTGTGCTGGTAGTTTTTCGAAAAACCCGTAGGAGGAACGCAATATGCAAAACTCGTCAGGATAATGTACACGACGGCCGGCAGATTTTTTTTCTCGAAAAGTAGAGAGTGCCACTTTAATTTTTTCACAATATATTAAGAAGACAGTGTCCTTTTCAGGTGTGCTGGTAGTTTTTTCCAAAGATCCGTAGTAGTGCAGTTGAATTGATTTTTTTCGGTGACAACATTCCACCTGAAATTTTATTATTGATTCTTATGTATTATGCCCTCCTGATTACGAAAAAAATATTTCCGCCCAAAAAGTCCTTGTAAGTCAAAAATTATATGCACTTTTTGACGGGCTTTCACGGATTTTCAATCTATCTGCTTAATATATCTTGTACTAGTAATCGGATGGGAATTTTAAAAATGCTGGCTTATTTAAAATAGAATTCTTAAAAAACATAGATATGTCCGATATATATTGGTCAATTCACCATCTCTGAAAAAAATAGGAAATACCAAAAATGGCCGAAAAAAATCAAAATTGAATATCTTTTCTATAAGAAGGAGTAATTTCACCAAAGTTGCCAAAAATAAAACTCATTTATGGTCAAATATAATGCACCAATGCCGTATGGCAAATAGAACGGTCAAAGATGGCGGACGAAATAAAATTTTTAATTCTTCGTCAATTATCAAGGAGGCATTGTACGTCACTTTTCTTCGACTGTGCATTATTTTATAAACTTTTAGGGGATAGAGTTCATTTTACTTCCACGTCCAGTGGAAGTATAGTAACGACAAAAAAAATTTTAAAAATTTTTATTGTCCAAATAGCCTTAAAATATCATGAAACGTCGAGATTTTAAGTTTGAGCGAAAAAAAATTTCTGTCTGTCTTTCTGTCGGTCTGTCGGTCTGTCTGTAACTTTTTTTTGTGCGCACGTTTACTCTGGAACCGTTTAAGATGTTGACTTGAAATTTGGTACACATATGTACTTTAACGAGATCTAGAACTAGATTATATTTTCATCTTGTTCAGTCGAAGGGTTGGGGGGTAAATTGGGGTAAATTTGGGGTAAATAGGTCAATCAAGCAGGTAAGAGTACATAAAATTGGTATTTAGTATATACAAGAGAAGCTAAGGTCTCAAAAAAATTTTTGGCATTAGCCACCCCCTTTACCACCCCCACCCCCTTATTAAAGGGAATAAAAAAAAATTGTGATTTAGAGTATGTACAGGAACCAGAAACCTCAAAATATTTTTTTACTTCATTCACCCCCCACTATCACCCCCCTAAACTGACAAATATACAATTTGTAGCAAACTATATACGATACTTTAATCATCGAGCTAGATTCCTGTCTTTCAAATTTTAGGCATATTCTGTGAAGGATTCCATCTTCACCAACTAACTTAAGCTCCTCGGCCATGATATTGTCAACGCCAGCTGCTTTGCCATTTTTATTTTTTATATGGCTGCCTTGTCTTCTGATTTTAACATTAAAGGTTGGATGAATGATTGATACATAATTTTCCAGATATTGAGGATACACCATATGACATTTTTGAGATAGTCAATAAAAAGGAAACAGTATTAGTTTATACATTGGATCTAAATGGACTAGGTACAATACATTGCAAGAATAATGCCTATGTGTCGGCTACATTATACAGGGTGTAACTAGTTTCATGTCATTAAAAGAAAACTGGCAATGGGGACCGACCAGACAAACAAAAAACCTACATGACTTTTTCCTCTAGGGACACTCTGAAGAAACTAACCTAGGTCAAAAATTTGAATGTTAAGGTAGGAGACATTTGAGAATCACTGCTTTTCTGGGTCAATGGACGTATAGTTCCGAATCATAAAAGTTACGTTTAAAAAGCTATACAAAAGTGTAAAAATTATCGACTTGTGTCCTCGCCACCCCGCAGTCTCAAACAAAGAAGCGCAGCACTTGATGCAACCGTATTGGCGTGTTTGATGGTTTAGACCCCATGTTATACAAGGTTTTTTTTGTTTGTCTAGTCGTTTCCCACCACCAGTTTTTTTTAATGACATGAAACTAATTACAACCTGTATATAATCTAGCGGCTATGTTATAGTATTTAAGTACCACAAATGGCATAATAGAACGTTTCTATTTCCCTCGAATATTTTTTTCAATGTCTGCAATAATCGATCGATTAATTTAAATCTATACCAGAAAGTTATAATAATATGAAGTTATTTTTTATCTTCATTATACAAATGCGTATATTTTAATTCTGCAACTATCGAATGATAGCAACTCGTCATCAGTACTTTGTATACGCTGAAAATGGCGCAGATAGTGTTTAATTTCACGTTTTAATATTGATATATTTAGTAAACCGCCTATCTATCTGTCCGTTTATGTGGCCGTTGGTGTATGACCATTTTCACAACACCACCGAATCGTCATATTATTAAAGTCTATTTTAAAATGTTTATGAGACAATCTAAATGTAGTTGTATAATTTATTGTGCCAGTAATAGTTTGGCTCAAAATATTTTAACAATGTAAATATTTTCATTCGGGTGACATTTATTCAAGGATTTTAAATACTTGACCCAAAAAACAAAGTAACATGCAGTGACTAAATATTCTTTATAGGAACAACGGCATAATTAATTTTCAAAACAGTTGATATAGTAACAGTTTTAGGTTGATAATTCATGAAAATATGTAAGATTTATAAACAGAAATGAAAGATAAATTATTTTTTCTCTTTAGTCGGCGATAAAGTTATTTGATTACTTTCTTTATCTCTACGTATTTTTGGAATGATATTTCGTTCTCTGTCGGTCTCTTTATCAGTTAATTCAGGAAAGCAGTGCTGTTAATATAGTTACTTAAGGTAGAAATTTAATGTATTATTATACCCAATTTAATTGATATAATAATAATAATTTATTTCGTCTATAGAGATCATACAGTGATATTGGATAAGTCACATAATTTATATAACAAACATAATACACAATTGACTAACAAACATTTAGATATATACATAATCGACAATCAGTAATTCATATAAATATAAAAAAAGTAAAACAAAATTCTCACAAGTAGTAGGTACATTAATTACTAAAATTATAAGAAAAAAATCAGATATGTTATAAAAACATTTGGTAACTAAATATTCCTTCACTTTAACTTTAAAGGCATTAATTTTTTTTTCTTTAATGTGAAGAGGAGATAGTTCATAAATTGTATACCCATATATGAAGGTGATTTTTCATAAAATGGTGTCATAATTATGTGTGTCAGAATTGCTTTCAAAAGAACTAATATTTTTGGGGGTATGTAGTTTACATTTGTATATATAAATACAAGGAAATGTTAATATTTTATGTTTTATAAAATACGGTTTGCAAGATTTAGTTGGCGCAATTTCAAGTAGTAGACGAATAACTTTTTTGACAAACTAAAATTCTATTGATATTGAAACTACATACATTACCCCAAATAATAACATTATATGCCAAGTGGAAATAATATATATTAAGAAGCTGTTTAATATTAAATACTGTTTTCAACTGCAGTAAGGCACAATAGCCACTGTTAATTTTTTTGCATACATAGTCACAATTACTTTTCCAACTCATATCACAATCTATAAAAGTATCTAGAAATTGAGTAAAACATGATAACTGAATTGTTTTGTTATTTACGATAAGAAAGGAAGAATTATTTTTTCGAGAATAAGATTGCATGGTAACAGTTTTTTCAGCATTTACTATTAAGGCGTTTTTATAAGACTAGTTGGTAAAATCAGCAGATAAAGTGTTTAGACGAACTTGAAGCTCCTCAGCACTATCTGCAACTACTGCAAATGTAGCATCATCAGCATATAATACTATGTAATCAGTGCAAACATAGGATGGAAGATCGTTAATGAAAACAAGAAATATGAGTGGACCAACTATTGAGCCCTGAGGAACTCCAAGGTCTGTATCTTGAAGGTCAGAGAGAGATATTATTATTTAATTTTACATACATCTTTCTGTGCTGAACATATGATATTAACCACGATAAAAAGTTGCCTCGAAAACCGACAGCGTACAATTTATCTCTAGGCCTTGGATATTGCTCCTACATATTTATCCTTATCAAGACCTTTATATATGTACTCAATAAAATCATAGGTGGCACTTTCCGTTGATTTACTTGAACAAAATCCATTTTGGCATTTAGAAATTATATTGTATTCATGAGGAAAAGATAGCATTTTATCATATTATTATCCTTTCGACTACTTTACTTAAGATAGTTGGAACGGTAATGCCTCTATAATTGTTAATCTCCAGAGGGTAATTTTTTTAAATATTGGAGTTATTACACCAATTTTCAAATTGTCAGGAAAAGTTCACTTCTCAACGGATAAATTTATGATATAAGATGGGGGTAGAGCAACTTGAGTACATATGTGTTTAATTATTATTGTCGATATACAGTCGATGCCCATGGAGTTAGTATTTTTTAGCCTCTGAATTACATTTACAACATCGTTACCTTCTACACCTGGAAAAATAGTTATTTTTGTGTCTAGGGTGCGAAATACTATTTTGGTGGTCGAGAACGAAAGTTTTTTGACGAGGCGCAGCCAAATCAAAAAATCGTTCGAGATGACCAAAGAATTTTGCACAAGAGGTGCAAACAATATTTTTTCTACAATGACTTTAATTTGATTAAACTAAAACCATAAATAATAAACTTAATATTTCAAATAAAAATTCTCGACTGCGAAATTTCAAATTTAAATCCAGTTCCATCTAGTTCAAAAGCGAATAATATTAATTTAACCTCTACCCTTCGAGAAGCAGATTCCTCAGACTCCTCAGGAATTAATATTATACCTTGTAGTGGTTGTACAATTAACGTTAATATTGTAAATAATAATTGAAATAACTTTAAAAAAATCATGCTGTTTTTAATAAAATAATTTAAAAAATTCTACTTTCAGTTGATTTATTTGATAAAACAATAAATATTTTTGATCTAGATGTTTGTTTAATTCTTGTGTATACATTAAAAATTATAAAAAATAGGCAATAATAGGTATGTGATGTGCAAAATATTTTGCACCCTAATGCGCAAAATATTTTGCGCACGGTGTCATGGTAACACAAAAAAAATAATGTCAATGAAAAAATGTCTCATTTTAGACAATGACGTTAATGCACAAACATAGCCTTTTTTGAACTTGTAGAAAACATATATTATCGATAATTAAGTTGGTTAATGTACACTTCGTAGAAGTGTTATTCCCAAAATGACTGTATGGCTAACTTAGCAGTAGTGGTAAAGTAATTAACAAAAGTATTAGCCTCGACGAAACAATCATTAATATGTAATTGAATGAGTTTTTGATTTTTAATTATGCTTTCTTTTTCACCTACTAAATTCCACACATATTTTTGTCTTTGATTTGGATTTTTATATTCAAGTTGTTGTTGAAAAAACAACTTCTTAGTATTGTTGATTTTTGTTGTATAATGTAGATTTCCCAAGTACTGCCAAGTAGCTATAAAGCTCTCAACTATATGTTCTTATTTTAGAGTGATTGAATTTTGGTGAAATTTACATTATTAAAATATACCAAGTTTATTGAAGTTTTGTCTACGAAATATGTATGTATTAATTCAATTTAATGAAGTTTATCGTTGAACCCTGACGTGTGAGTTGAAACGACAAACAACAAGTTGATTTATCAAAACCAGAAGTCATACAATAATTTTTATGTCTAAATAAAGATCGGCCATAGTTCACACTATTCCCATTATAACTTAACAATGACAGTGCATAACTGCTTTTACATTTTTTCAAAATAATGGCAACAGTAATTAATTTGTTAATCAAAGAGGCCTTTGGTTCTTGTACACACGCATTAAATCACAATTTTATTTTTTACCCCCTTTAATAATGGAATAGGGCTGGTAGAGGGGAGGGCTGATGTCAAAACAAATTTTGAGGCCTTTGGTTCCTATACACATACAAAATAAAAATTTTATTTTTTTCACCTCTTTTAATAACTGGGTGGAGGTGATAAAGAAGGTTATAGGGGTGGTGACTGATGCCAAAATAATTTTGAGTCCTTGATTTCTCTATTTTATGAACTTCCACTTGCTTGCTTCGCCTATACTCCAAAACCCTTCAACAGTTATTATAATCTAGTTCCACAGCTCGGAACAATACATAATTATGTGTACCAAATTTCAGGTCAATATCGTAAATTTTTCCAGAGTAATCGTGCGCATAAAAATTACAGACAGGCAGACACATTTTTTTCGCTCAAACCTAAAATTTCAACGTTTCGTGACATTGTAAGCCTATTTGACAAAAAAAAAAGTATTTTCTTTTACGATTACTATACTTCCAAGATAAGGTAGTTATTAAATTCTTGTAATTTTTGCTAAGAAAGATCAAGTAAATTATCCAAATCTTGCAAAATATCAAAAATTGTTTTTCGATATACTCCAACAGTCCAGAAGTTAAGTTCTACCTTGATATTTGCTTATTATCGTCAACTCTTTAATTGCAAGTGTGTCCGCCATTGGTTTTATCCAGAACCTTCTCTATCGAGAAGATTGACGAACATAAATATTAAAATCTATGCATTGGCAACACAAATTTAAAAAAAATTAGATTACAACATAGTAAACTATTATTTTGATATTTGCATGACCTAAATATTATTATATCTAATCTTATTCGTAAAATAATCCGTGATAACTTAACTTTTTTATTATGTAAATTCCCGACCGGCGACCACATTATATATCAAAGTTACATGTATTCCAAAAATATCAACAAAACTTTTACGTTTTTAAATATGCTATCGATTTGTGGGGGTTAATATCGAATAATGTTATAAAACATCATCTTCTAAAATGGTAAAAATACGTATGTTTTATCTATTTACTTTGAACAGTTTAATGGAAATTGGAACAGTGTTTGAATTTAAAGTTATATATTCGTAATAATGAATAAAGAAATGAAATGAATGAGCTGTTATTCAACTAGTGCAGGGTGGTCGTACAAAAGTTAGAACCTCATTTGACTTCGTTATTTTTGAAGTTGCGTAAAAAAGTTAAAAAATAAAAGTTATAGAAAATCACATGTTTTCCAAAAATCATTTCAGAAAAACAATTGAAAGTCGCATTTCGGAGATATGAAATTTGCTCTGGGTTTTTAAATAGAACACTCTGTATATTTTTATACCATCTGAAAGGCCATAAAAAAACTTTTCAATGATATACTGGGTGTCCCAGCTCTATTTAGACAAGCATTATCTCGGAAACGGTTAGACATAAAAAAACGTGTTTAATAGAAAAGTTATTCTGTTTAAAAAGACACATATAACCATTTTATTTTCAAAAAGACGGCAGGTTATGCAACTTTTCTTTTTCAAACGGAACACCCTGTATATTTTTGCATTTTTGGATTCTCCTTTTATTTCCGAACAAATTTTATTAACCACCTATCATTAACGGTTTACGATATGTCGACGGTTAATCTTGATTCAGTCATGAATGGTGACAGATATTTCAGGTTTTTAAGAAATATCATTCCTGGTCTTGTGGAAGAAATTCCAATAAATGAACACCTCACTATGTGGTGACAGCAAGACGGAGCACCACCGCCTAATTCGAACCTTGTAACACGCTTCTTGACTAAGAGATTTGGAGGGAACTGGATTGGTAATCAGGAACCTGTTAAATGGCCTGCAGGTCACCTGATATGAGCCAATATGCAAAAATATACAGGGTGTTCCATTTAAAAAAGTAAAGTTGAATAACTTGCCGTGTTTTTGAGGCACCTTGTACATTTGCAAATGGTTAAATGCATCTTTTTAAACAGAATAACTTTTCTATTAAACATTTCTTTTTATGTCTAACCGTTTCTGAGATAATGCTTGTTAAATAGAGCTGGGACACCCTGTATAGAACATAGTATTTATTTAAAAAAAATTTGTCTAATTTACCATAAATTTACAATTTATCAAATTAGCTGTGGAAAATAAAAGTATGCAATTACGTTAGTTCTGCCAAGATATTTGTTGCTAACTAGTTTCACTTTGTTTTAAGTAAAATGGAAAATTTCGGACTATCGTCTTTTTCGGACTATCGTAACTTAATGATAACAGAATATAAAATTTAATGCCTAGTATAGTTTTTAAGAAAAATACCATGTTGTACTTATCATTAAAAAAACTTCTTTTATGGCCTTTCAGATGGAGTAAAAATATACGGGGTGTTCCATTAAAAAAAAAACAAAGTAAAGTTCATATCTTCGAAATGTAACTTCTCTCTTACAACGAAGAAAATTTTGATACAATATTTACACGTGGAAATAATATGTCAAGGTGATAGAAAGGTGTGATGGTGGTAAAAGAATAAATAGCAAACTATAGCTGATCTGCAACAGTAACAAATGTTAGCAATATTGAAATAGCTAATAAGAGCTAATAAAAAAACCGCTGCCCAAGGAATCACTACTTCCACATCCAGATTTTCTATCCAAGTCACTCACAACGAAGAAACTTTGTATGTGAAAATAATTGTTTATGGAACTTTAATAACATAATATTTGAAATCCTCTACCCCAAAAACCCATAAAGCGATACCCCACATCGGTGGTGGGGTGGGGGTGGTGATAGGGGGGTGGTAGTGGGGGGTGGTAGTGGGGGTGGATGAAGTAAAAAAATATTTTGAGGTTTCTGGTTCCTGTACATACACTAAATCACAATTTTTTTCATCCCCTTTAATAAGGAGGTGGGGGTGGTAATGGGGGTGGCTAATGCCAAATATTTTTTTGAGACCTTAGCTTCTCTTGTATATACTAAATACCAATTTCATGGACTCTTACCTGCTTGATTTACCCATTTACTCCAAATTTACCCTAATTTACCCCCCAACCCTTCGACGGAACAAGATGAAAATATAATCTAGTTCTAGATCTCGTTAAAGTACATATGTGTACCAAATTTCAAGTCAATATCTTAAACGGTTCCAGAGTAAACGTGCGCACAAAAAAAAGTTACAGACAGACAGACAGACAGACCGACAGACAGACAGACAGACCGACAGACAGACAGACAGACCGACAGACCGACAGACCGACAGACAGACAGAAATTTTTTTTTTCGCTCAAACTTAAAATCTAGACGTTTCATGACATTTTAAGCCTATTTGAACAATAAAAATTTTAAAAAATTTTTTTGTCGTTACTATACTTCCACTGGACGTGGAAGTAATAACTCAACATGATACGCCTTATCTATTAAATCCTAGCTTTAAATGAATGAAGAATATTATGAAAATCTGGTTAACAAAAAATTCTTTAAAAAATATCTCTAAAAAGAAATAAAACATCACTCAGTTTTACAAATATCTGTCGCCTATTAGTGGAAAGTAGCAAAGAACTGTATCTTATTACCAAATATCAATTTGAAATCGGTGCAAAACGAACCTACTTTTGAAATTGGATATTTTTGCACCGATTTCAAATTGATATTAGGTACTAAAGTAAAAAAAATTTCAATTTTAGTAGCTTCTTTTATTTATTTAACTTTTACATAGTGAAGGAAACTATTGTGAAATTCTCTTTATGTTGGGCACTATGTGAATGTTACCAGGGAAATAATAAAAATACATTGTTTGTGAATTAATTAAAATCAATTTGAAATAGGTGCAAAACGTACTTTTGAAATTAGATATTTTTGCACCAATTTCAAATTGATATTAGGTAATAAGGTACAGTTCCTTGCTACGTTCCACTAATATGTAGACTAGGGTGGCCCATCTTTTTCGAAATCGAAATTTTTTATTTCTCACCCCTGCAAATGGTTCCATTTAAAGAAAAAACAGTCCCCTCAAAATATTATTGAGGCAAATTGAAGGCAAGGGGTGCCGCAGAATGCATTATTATGCAATAATAAAACTAAATGGAATTATTTACATTCTTTGGTTGATGCATTGTTTTTTTTTTAATCAGCAACATTTATCTTTAGAATGACTAATCAAGTCATACAAATATCAAAGACATTATCTGTTGTGACTATGACATGTGTCATACTACTGTAAATTCGTAGTCTAAGAAAACTAGACTAGAAGTTTTTGAAATAAAACTCTCGATCTATCTTTGTGTATTTTATTATGAAACGTTTTTTTCATACATAGTACCAAATATTATCCTAAATCTACAAGACATATAGTAATAAAAACAATATTTTTTGCACTAGGCCAAAGCATGCGACAGGGTTTCTTTTTTTACATTTGGAAACTGTGATTTATAATCATTTACAACTTGGAGTAAAAACTGTTTTTGGTCTTCATTTTTTGTTAAAATGTCATTATAGTCAGTAATAAGTTTGATTCCTCTCTCAGCGGCATCATTTACAACTTTAATTTTGTTTACAATATTGAAACATCGGGTATAACTTTCATTTTCCCTCCATGTTGTTGGATCATTTTCCAAAAATTCCATAGACAAACCTAATTTTTGAAAAAACTGTTTAGTGTTCTCGCATATGAAGTTCTGAATTTCCTTGTTTTCAACGTCAGTAATGTTACTAATCATAAGTCGTTTAATACCCTCTTGATTTGGTGCTTTCCTATTCAAAGCTTTAACCATTTCTCTTTTAGTGGTAACTGAAATATCGTCATCAAAGAAAGATAAGCCAACATTTACTGAATTAAGGTACCACAAATGGTTCACTATTTTCCTACTTGCGGCTTGAGATATTTCTTTGTCAATATTTTGATAATTAATGAGTTCTTTACAAAACTCTAAGTCATGAAGCAGTGCTTTACTAGCAAATGACGCTGTAAACCAGGCCTTTACATAAACCTTTACAATAAAGAGACATATATCTTCAATACCTATTTTTTCTTTTTTAGTTAGTTGGAACTGATCTTGGAAAAAAAAATATTTTTAGACAGTAAATGGCTTTGGCCATCCAACGTGCATGATGAAATGCCCCTGGTTGATAGAATGTCGTGTGAGTGGGCTCTTCTTCAACAAAAAATTTAGAAAACATTAAAAATTCTTTATAATCATCACGAGGCTGTTGCAAAGTTAAAGCTGCATTTAGAAACTTTACAATTTCGGCTTTAACTGGTTGTAAAATGTGTTTAATTTTTGATACCTGAAATCCAGTTTTTAGTTTATTTTGATCTATTTTAGGCCAAAATTCCCTAAAACGTTTAAATAGTGGCACATTTGGACCAGATGAGGAAGGCATTTTTGTGTCAAACACACTTCTCAAAACCACTTCAAAAATATGATGTCTACAAGGAAAATATAGAATATTTCTTTCTAATTTTTGTTGCAATAGTGTGGCTGCCCCATTTATATAACCCATATTTGATGCTGTTGTATCACAACACAAAGCTATTATCTTTTCGTCCAAATTCTATTCACAAAGCACATCATAAACTGCTTCAGTCTGTTCTCTTCCAGTTGAATTGGGCAAAGCTGGTACTCCAAGTAGTTGTTCAATATCTCCACTAGTAACTAAGATAGCAAGTCTATCGATATTTCCCATTCCAGTGAGAGAAGGTAAAAGTTTTCCATCCCAATGGATGACTGGGGCCGGCAATTCAGAATTACCGAAGGCAGTTTTTAATATTTCAGCTCTTTCTTCGCGGATGCGTTGTCTAGAGCGCTGAAGTGTGGTTCTGCTGATAGACAAAGATATGGTGTCATGTCCTAGTGCTTCTGCTACTGCCGTCAAAATATGGACTCCATACCTGTCGCTTATTTTGCAAGCATCAAATGCAGCGGCTATTTTTGGTGTGATGATGTTACATGTTCCATACAATCTCCTCTTTTTTGGCTGTGATGGGCCAGACTGGTCTTGTAACAACTCTTCTTGGGCTTCGATTATTTCATCTTCATTTTCGTTGGAGTCGGCTGAATTACTACTTGATGATGGACAGGTGACTGTTTCCTCTAATCTAGCTTTTTCTTGTTGACTTCGTTGCATTCGTTCAGATAATTTCTGTAATTGCTCCTCAGCTGATTTTTCTTGAGAAGCAAGTCGGTAATCAATACCATGCATAAATCCAGGACGTCCCTTTTTTCTTTGGTTAATTAAAAACTGCTTATCTTCATCTATTTTCATCAACTCCAATGCATTTGCATGAGAAATGTCAAAAAGATCGTCCAATTTTTCAACGAAATTTTTTTCTTTATCTCCCGCACTGGCCCTTTTAGCCGATTTTTGTAAGTTCCTCCACTCTGCATAAAGTTTATCTAGTTGTTTAACACAATGAAAATCCTGACGTGTCGGAATGCGAGCTTTATCCCAAAACACTGACACCTCTTTTATTGTTAATTTAGCACTTTCATGTACACTTAGCTTCACTTCACGAATGTTATAAAAGAGCACTTGTAATACTTGTCTATTAGACGGCAATTTATTGCCAATGATTTGTGACGAATAGTGTCCAACTAAGTAAATGAAAGTATCCTTTCGTAAGGATCTAACATCAGCCATCGTTAAATGTTTTTTCAAAAAGGAACGTATGCTAGAACTTATAATGTCACCACTGTAAAACACAATTGCAAACTGACATAAAAACCTACCGTAGGTGCATTATATTTCCAAACTTCCAAAACAAATAATTTCTAGGAAATAATTACACCAATAAAACATTATGAGAAAAGAGGTAGATATTTGTATTTTAAGTAAAATTTAAGTGTATTACCGTAATAAAATCTTATCTACAAATTTCTACCTGAATGCAGCACGGGTTACCGTTCACCGAATTATCTGAAACTTTGACATAAATTATTCCTAGTATAATAGTATACTTTCGTGGGGTGAGACTTAAAAAATACGCAAAAAAAATTCACCCCCTATAGAGATGGGCCACCCTAATGTAGACATATATTTGTAAAACTGAGTGAAAATTTGTTTCTTACTTTTTAGAGACATTTCTTGAAGATTTTTTGAAGGCGGTTCGATTTGAAAATTTTCAACCTTTTTTAGTAGTTTCCATTATTTATTTAAATTCTACATAGTGGAGGAAACTATTGTAAAATTCTCTTTATGTTGGGCCCATGTGAATGTTACCAGGAAAATAACCTTGTTTATGAATTAATTGAAATTACCGGCGACTCCGCCAAATCGTCGAATTTTCTCATAAAGTGAAGCTTGTTAACAAAATTGAACTTACGACCCTTGGTACATAAATAACTATTATTGCAACTTCTGTTGCAGAAATAAATGAAAGCAACATTGTTGTAACAAGTCATATTGATATATTAATTTTGTTAATTTATTAATTTCTATCGAAATTACAAATGTACAACAATGACGCAACAGCAGATGAATTAACAAATGTAGAAGTCTTGATATTAATTATTATAAAGGCTCTTCGAAAATCAAATTCAATAATATAGATATATAGCCATAACCAACATTATATGTATTAGTAGTAGTCGTAGGTAAAATTTAAAAGACAGTTTTAAATTAGTCTTTAAACAAGTCTTCCTTCAACTTTTGACACTGCTAAATACTATATATTCAGGTAAACTGATAAAATATAATAGAACAGCAAAATCATGTATCATTCAAGTTTTTTATAATACATTTAAATAACTATTAGTTATTTTTAGGTGCTACTTTCAAATGCAAGTTTTGTTAGGAAATACCAATAAAAATCTTACCGACTGGGGATTTCAAGTAAAAGGTTCTAGAAAAACGCACCTCTGGACAAAATAATCAATTATGTGTAGGTGTGGATGTAGTGCAGTTGCAAAAAAGTGCGGTTTTATATAGCTATGTGCAGGGTGTGCCAGAGCGTTTTTAGCGCAAATTATCATTTTGAAACTAAGAAATACAGTGTGACCCATTTCAAGTGGAAACACCTTCGCAACTCAGTTATTGGTCATCCAATTTCAACCAAATTTAGATCGGTATCAAAGATCTTTAGTATTTATTTTTCAGTAAACAAAACTTATTTCAGTCAGTTGCGTGCATTTTTATTAAGAAAAAATGGATCGATTTTTCGAGAAACCAATTAGGCATTTTTTTGTTGAAAAACTAATGCAATATTATTGATCGGCATGCTGTAGAACCCCTTCAGATTTTGACAACATTTTGATTTTTGGTTTTTAAATTACGGCCCACTTAAAATTGCTTATTTTAATAAATAAATACCTATTATTTTAAACACTAAATAATCAATAAATTGGTAACGAATTTTTTTCGAAAGAGACATTCTTTATTTTTTCTTTAAATTCATTTTTTCTACCACACCGTATTATCGATACTTTCATATTCGGTAATCCTTAATGCCCGAATAATTTACAGGTCTGATCCAAAATTTTTCTATGAAAATTCTTGGCCTTAAAAATTTTAAAGTTTCGATGATATGACATAATAGAAATAGTGAATTTAAAGAGAAAATGAAGAGTGACTTTTTTTCAAAAAAAATTTCGTTACCAGTTTATTGATTACACAGGCCCACAAAAAAAAGTTGTCTGCGCAGCTGTATTGACCATACCTATCCCTTGTATTTTGACCCGCAGAACACGAATCTGACCTTAGTTTTTCCCCTATACGTCAGTTTTTTTTTTAAAGCAAAAAAGTATAATATTTATATATTTATTTGCTATTAAAAGAAAAACCTGACGTGCTGGAGCAAAACTAACATCAGATTCGTGTTCAGCGGCTTAAAATACAAGGGATAGATGTGGTCAGTACCCCCGCGCAAATGACTTTTTTTTGTGGGATTGTGCTACACTGAGTGTGGCACAGTGGCAACCAAAAAAGTGGTCTGCGCGGGGGTACTGACCACACCTATCCCTTGTATTTTGAGCCGCTGAACACGAATCTGACCTTAGTTTTTCCCTTACACGTCCGGTTTTTTTTAACAGCAAAAAAAAGTCTGTTGAATCGTGATATTTATATATTTATTTGCTGTTAAAAAAAAACCTGACGTATAGGGGAAAAACTAAGGTCAGATTCGTGTTCAGCGGCTCAAAATACAAGGGATAGGTATGGTCAGTACCCCGGCGCAGACAACTTTTTTTTTGTGGGCCTGTGTTATTTAATGTTTAAAATAGGTAATTTTAAGGGGACCGTAATACGAAAACCAAAAATCAGAATATTGTGAAGTTCTGGATATAGCGGTTCTACAGCATGCTGATCAATAATATTACATTAGTTTTTCAACAAAAAAATGCCTAATGTGATTTCTCGAAAAATCCACCCTTTTTTTCTTAACAAAAATACACGCCACTGACTGAAATAAGTTTTGTTTTACTCAAAAAAGAAATATTAAAGATCTTTGATACCGGTCCAAATTTGGTTGAAATTGGATGACCAATAACTGAGTTTCGAAAGTGTTTCCACTTGAAATGGGTCACACAGTAGATGTTGAATAATACTGTTTGTTTTATTACTAGTTTACAAAATTTTTCATTAAGTGGTCATAAATATCAATGTACTAGTATATACTATTAGAATAATGTCTAATAAAGGTAATAATATATTTATTGCATTGCGAATGTGCGACATCGAATCAGGTTGTGGGGGTAGTAACTAAAGTAAGTTTATTATATTGTATACTGCTCGAGAGTTAAGTGGAAGAGTGTCGTATAGACAAACTTCGCCCTCAACAGATAAAGGCGTTTATTGTTATTAAAAAAATGTATTATTAATACAGAATTTGTTTATTAATAATTGAAATTTTGAAATTCTCACTTAAAACGTTTAAATCGAAAGTAATAAACTGACGCTAATAAACTTCACCTGTAGTGGTATGGTGAACTTCCTGTGTGGTAGTTGAAGTATATCAAATACATTTTTCGAAACAAGATTTATCTAGATATTTTAGTAGAAAACTCATAGTTTAAAATATATGAGCAAAAAACTGTACTATTAAAGGTAGTTTAGGGATGAAAGCCCCATGAGAGCAAACTGGGAGTCTTTTATCTTGTTATTAATGCACAGTGGGTCATTTTGAGAGATTTCTGGCTAAAACTCAAATGAATCAAATTTCACAGACTTCCGAGAAATAAGTAAAAAACAAGCTTTCTGATAAGGGTGGACGTTATTCTTGGGGAACAAAAGGCGGGTCAAAATACATAAGAATACACTGATCTGGTCCACAGGCCAGACCACTTTTTTTTGTGGGGGGGGGGGGTGTTTTTTGGGGTTGGGGGTGAAAAAAGAAGTAATCTGACAATTCTGACTTCGGTTTGTAATGAAGCATTTATAAATTCATGTTCCATTACTAAAGTTTCCGGATTTACACACGACACCAATATGCACACGGCACGCAAATCTACCCAGCTCCCGTCTAGAGCCACGGATTTGCACACGACACTAAACTATATGCAGTTCTACGTCACCGGTAAGCGAGGATTCTTGGATATAAAAGCCCGGCGGCAAATCAACCAATTCAGTGTGGACAATTCTGCCAATCTGTCTTCAGCGTGGTGAGCTGAACATATTACAGTTTTGTGCATCTCTTGACACAAACACGACGGAACGAATGCGTGAGTGTGTTGAGCTGGGACCTCTCGAGTCGTCAGTCATTCCCCGACGTCGTTTCGTCGCCAGAACCAGACCTAGAGATCTCCTACAGGACGATATTCGCCCGACGCCCGATGCCACTCCAGCAGCAGCAACTAACGTCGCATCGTATCGTTACAATCGCTCCCTCTCTCTCGCTCTCACTCTCTCGCTCTCACTCTCTCAGATAATAGAAAATGTTATCTTAAGAATCGTAAAAGATACGGACCTGTATAACCTGTACCTGTATGTTATGTAACACACATTACCTGTTTGAAGAAGAAAAATAAATTGTTTATATTTTATTGGGCTGTCTTATTAACTAATCTGGACTCTGATTAATCTCCAAACTGGCTACCCGACAATAAACCGTTACAGGTTTCAGCGGGTCCAAATACATAAGGGTACACTGGTCCGCAGGCCACGCTACTTTTTTTTGTTTCGGGGGAGTTTTTTGGGGTCAGGGGTGAAAAACAAGCGAATCTGAAAATTCTGACTTCGGAATCAGTTTCAGAGGGTCAAAATACACTGGTATGGTCCGCATGCCAGACCACTTTTTTGTGGGGGTGTTTTTTTGGGGTTTGGGGTGAAAAAAGAAGTAATCTGACATTTCTGACTTCGGATTCGGTTCAGCAGGTCCAAGTACATAAGGATACACTAGTCTGGTTCGCAGGCCAGACCACTTTTTCATTTTTGTGCGGCTGTGTTTTTGATATTGCAATGACTGATTTATTTCAATTCATGAAGTTGTTCAATGAAATTTTTTTACCATTCTTCCTCGAATTTGGAGGCAATGTTCTAGTTGAGTCCAAAGTTTCACAATTGTATTTAATGATTTCAATTTCCACTCCCTGAAACCCGCCCATATATATCGGTGGATTAATTTAAACCATCTTTCCTAGAATTTGGAGGCAATATTCTATTCGAATCCAAAGTTTCATAATTATTGTATCCAACTATTTCAATTTCCACCCCCTGAAACCCGTCCTTATATATCGGTGGATTTTTGTAAACCATCTTTCCTAGAATTTGGAGGCAATATGCTATTCGAATCCAAAGTTTCACAATTTTATTCAATTATTTTAATTTCCACCCCCTGAAACTTATCGATGGAATTTTTTTAATTATTTTTCCTCTAAACGCCAGCTGATTTTGGGGCGTTTCCAGGAGTTTCAGAGTTTTGGCCAAAAAACCTTAAACCTGACCCACTGTGTAATGGCATAAAAATAATATTCTGCCAATTTAAGCTAGATATTAATTTTGTCCGAGGCAGGCCTTCATTTTAGCTATTTGGTATTTATTTGCTGTATGAAGAATATCAGAATTATCTTTTTACTATTTGTCTTTTGCTTTCAAGTAAATTATACACTAAGAAGCACTTCTATACGCTTGGCGCCGGCGTTTCATTATCAATAAATAGCTTGATTTCCACCCAAAAGTTTGAAAAAATCTGCTCAATAAATTTTTTATTTACAAACAAAGATAACAGTCCGCGAGCTAAAGCTTCCGGACTCTTATCATATTATAAATGAAAATTTCATTTCATGGAAATTCTTAGGAAACAACTTCTTCGTGAAAATCTCCGATAAGACGTCTATTACTGTTGAACATTTTCCAATAAAACCACTTGACAACAGTTTGTTTACGATGTTGGACGTTGACCTAGAATGATTCAAGGCTGATATTTTTTACGGTACGCCTGTTATAGTAAAACAGCATAAACACTGAATATTGCAGAGGCTATATTATAATTTAAAATTAATTTGGTGACGAATCGCACACGAACTCTCGATTGACCTGAAGGTTTCCGAAGTCAGATGTAGGCCATTGGGTGGCTTATTGTTCTGAATTAAGAGGCGAAATTAGCGCGGTTAATTTATCTTTATTATTATTCATGTTGCTCACAAAGAGCGAGTGCGAAGTGTGTTAATAGTATTGCAAAAATAGCTCTGCATAACCTTCTTTTGGCGCCAACTTATTTTTCACAATGTTATTGTGTTTATTTGAAATATACAGATCGATATAGAACATAAAAGAACAATAACTTGAGATAATGGGATAAGGTGTATGTTATAACAAGACAGATCAATCAAAAATAATGTGCCAAGTCATATGTATCTTTGTCTGCGTTACAACCCTTTGAGGCCTAATAATAAACGATAGGAGTAAGTACAGAGGCAACGTAACAGGTTAAACTTAAAAACTGTGTCTTAAAAAAATTGCAAAGTCAAATTTCTGGGTCTAAAACTAGATGAAAAACCATCATGGGGAAAACCATACAGATTTTGTGTTATAAAATTAACTTTTTTGCTTTAAGAAATTTGAAAAATATTATATCTAAAGCTGAGCTTATAAACGTGTATTATGAAATCGTTTATCCACATATAAAATACCTTATATTACTATAGAGTTCACGTTCATCAACATAAAGAATTTTTATTATCCAGAAGAGAATAATCAGGCTTACGTTTTTATTAGGGCCATTAGAATCAAGCATATTCGCGTTTTTAAAGAACATCCAGTTTTAATAGTTCAGTCCATACTTATTTATGAAGCAGCATTATTTGCCCATCAACACACAATGATCACAATACGCGAGGTGCAAATAATATATCGATTCAAAATTTTAACCTAACTACATTTTAAAGGAGTCCTTACTATTTCAGAGCAAATATTTATAACAAATTACCCCAAACCCTAAAAAATAATTGTACGCATACATTAAAAAAAAGAACTAAGAGAGTTTTATAATGATGGATATTTCTATACTCTGCAGAATTTTCTCGATAATGTGTAAATGAATATTTTATGTAATTCTTATTTTAAATTTTCCATTGTACTTGTAGATGTTATAGTTAAGATTAATTTATTTCTTTCCTTAATTTATAGTATACCTTATTATTTGTAAATTTATATACAGTGACGTGCGGAAAATAAAATGGTGTGGGAAAGTCCCTGCAAAATTTTAGATCCGAGGTAATTTAGTAGGTTTTGTTGCATTAGAACTTGCACAGATAAGCTACTGTTACTCGTCTGTGGTCAGTATAGATCTAAAAACCAAAGTCTCATGTTATTCAACAACATTGGAGGCGAGATCCATGGAGGAAAGAAGGTAGTTCGATTTTGATTCCAGACTCTAGCGTTTCTTTTTTCGTTTTGCCTCCGTCCTTTATCGAGCCATATTTTCGAAATAAAGTGCCTAATTTCAAATTTTAATTACTGCCTTTTTCATGGATATAAAACTATACTTAATTTCTGATTCATAGTTTCTGACATTTTGCCGATTGTTTAATAATGATAATTATTAATCATATTATGGAATAATGAATAAATATTTTTCAGTGAACCTTAGTAACATTTTGTCCTAAAATTATAATAAAATATAGTTTACATAAAACATGACAGTTTGCACGCCTCTGACGATCACCCTATATGATGGATATGGTCCAATTTCAGTATATTTCATAATTTATATAACTTCCACATTTGAAACATACACTGTAAGTCTAACAGCCATAGATACGCACATACACACAGACATTTTTTATTAAATATTTGGATTTGATTAAATCAAATAGGTATAATAACGCTCTCATACTGATAATTTTAATGTTTATTTCTCTTACGCTGCGCCATTAACATCACAGCACAACAGTATGAAAAAGCTTTTAAAATTGTAAATTCTCGCTGGAAAACTATATTTAATGCTCCTACAAACGATTCTACTGCATAACTTTCGCGAACTATTAGAAAATATATATCGCTCATTAATTCATTTATTCGTTTTTCCTGTGGATACATCATTGAATTTAATAATTAGACGCTTTTGTGAACTAGACGAAATACCTAAGAGTAACAGCTCTTCCTTTTATGATGTTATATGTGAAAAATCATTTATAGAAACTCATGTAGTCGTGATTCCACAGATCGATATAGTATTGTTATTCCATTTAAGGTGTCCGAATTATGATTTGGGGACTATACTGAACTTCTATGTCGAATACTGAAATATCAGTTGTCTTGAAAATACATTTGTTTTATTAATTTTTATTGAGAAAGTATTCTCATCAAGTAAGATTAACTCAATCAAATTTTAAGGGTTAGAAAATTACGAAATTAACTTCATCTTATTGTCGTTTTCCTGTTTCAAATATATTTGGTAATTCATTCGCAAACATTAAACTTAATGTTAAACTGTTTAATAACGCAGGTTTTCAAAAAAAAAAAAAAAAGATTTTGTTCTAAAGTTCTGATCTAACTTTTCTGAAGTATTTTAATGCTCTGAAGCTAATTCTGGAGACAAAAAAAAATTTCTTTCGTGTCAGTTTCCTTCTACCACCCCCGTTATCCCCTAAAAATGGCGAAAATGAGACTACTTCATATATCGACAGTTAATAGGCAACTTCTTTTTAAGGTTGAATCATTCAACTCCTATCACTTGTTACGCCTTACTACCCTCAGTGAGGTAAAAACTGCACTATCTTGTATAAATCAAAATTTAATGGCAACCGGATATTATAAAATAATTTCTAATAATATCCGACGTGCTGAAACTTAGTTAAAGTTATAATCATCTCGTAGATTTTTAAGAAATTGCGCTTAAAGTGTCTAAATATTTATAAAACTCGAGAATTAAGTGTAAAAAGTTCGAATTTGGAAATCGTAACTGATTGACCCAAAATTTTATAAATTGGTAGTATTGTACAGTTCAAACTTCAACGGATTTACACGCAAGTATGCTGTACGATTGTAAAGGCATGATATCCTTTTTACAAGCATACATGAAAATGCATTTCTATTCCAGAAATAATATCTGTGTATTCCTACGTATTTAGATCTTCTGAACACGAATCCTAGGTCAAAATTAAAAAAAGAAACACTTACATTTTTTCTTAATCATCAAAAATAGCATTTTGCTATTTGGCAATGATTCTATTCTTTTCTTCTATCACTATTACTGTTACTACTACTAACGAAATAACTATTATTAGATGATCATTACTCTGTTTTAAAGACGTAATCATCACCACCACTAAAACTACCACAACCTACTTCATCAGTGACAACTTTTTTTCTAGTGGTTTGCTGTCATTGCTCATTTTTAAAAACTTTTCTTTTATAAGCTTGTAAGATGTCCTTTTTATTTTAAGTCTTCTTAGTTCTTATTGGTACGCGTGGTCTCAATATGTTCCAAGTATATGATTATGATCGGGTTACCCCCTTTTCTTCACACATTTGCAGGGATCCAAATGATCACCTCCACCATCACCACTGCAGCGACTATCACAACATTTTCTAGCAACGTCATTCATCGTGCTACTACTGCACCACCATCCTACTACTACTGCTATGGCTAAGACTATGGTTGATTGTACTGTTAGGGCTACGGCTGAGATATACAAAGTCGGAAGACTTAACTTTTTTTTAAATAACTGGATTATGGTAGAAAATGATCTATTACCTCTGGGATGGTAGATGCCGTACCTTAGCCCCAGGGCTTAATCCTCCAGTTTGATCAAATCGTCGAGAGAAGTTTATAATTTCATCGACGTTCATTGAATCATTACTAGGAGACGCCAAGATCTACCCATGGGAGGTGCCCAGAAAAAAAACTAGTTTGAAAATGAAAAACTACCAAAAACCTCACGCAACGAATCTCTTTTTATATCGAAAAACTTTAGAAATTATGAGTTGAATGCTTAAGGCAAACACTTTTTTTTCTTCAACCTTCGTTAATGTCGTCATCATCATATACTCATAACTTTACAATATAAATGAAATAAATGTTGGGCATTAAAAAATGTCAATTGATATAGGAAAATGCGGTTTTTACCTCCCTAAGGAAGTAGTCAGAGGCGGTAAGTGGTGAAAGATTCAAACTTTGCTAATGTCTAATTACTGTTACTCCAGTCAATAAAGAAGGTGTAGAGTGCGTGAGCAGGGACCTAAGCGATTCCTTTAGAAAGTTGTTCAGGGTGCTGAGGGAGTGAACATAATGAAAGTCTTGACGTCTAGGAGGTGTAGCTCGAAAATGGTTGCAAATTCGAAAAAAGTATATAAAATGAAAGTTGTAGAGAATTTCATGACCTTTCATTTTATATCAGACAATTTTTCCCTACGACGCATCATTTTAGAGATATAAGCGAAAAAATTAAAAGTGGGACTTTTTTTGTGCTTATGATAGAAGGTCTCGACAGCGATAATAGATTTATACTCAAATTAATCAAACTGAGACAAGAAAGATATAATAAATACCTACATTAATCCATGATGTTAATACAAATCAATTTATGTGTTTAATTAAGTAAATTTTTATACACAGTTGGTATTTTAAAATCATAATGGCACATACAATAACTTAAAATAAAGTAAAGCACGTCCAAAACGAGAATTGCGACGAAAATAAATACTGTGTTAAAAATTGTGTACTTTAGATAAGTATGTTCGCAGACTAAATCTGATGCAACATTATATCTAATTGAATACATGTACCCGCTATATCATCCAGATGATATTCTCATAAATATGCAATGCCAAGACAAAGATGCATGCAATTATTTCAATAGAATTTCCTATTATTATGTGCAGACGTTCAAGCGTTGCCGATTGTAAATATATGTTTTGCATTGATTGGATCAGTGAAATAATTTAAAAAAAATCAAAATAATGTTTATTTTTTTCCAATAATTTACAATAGTGGAATGTAAAATATACTTACAAAATAATACACAATATAAATAAATAAATAAATATTTTGCACAAATAACTAAGTAAAACACACTACTATGTTTTTTACCACTATGTTATTTATAAAAATTGCGACTTCAGTTTCGACTTACAAAGCCATTGTCAAGCAGTGAATCAAAATTGGCTGATTTACAAATATACAGAAGTGTTGTATACAGGGTGCGCCAAAGTTCTGAATTTGGTCGATTACGGCTGTATTTGAAATGGTGGAAAGATATTGTCTATAGATTATTTTCTTGGTTTTCAATTCTGCATAACCAGAAAATATGCACAATTATACAGGGTATTCCGTTTTCGTTGGCCGGGCATCAACTTCGTTATTTTTTTCCTTTATCGAGTCACCCATCTAATTATATTCATAACTCTATTAAGGTGGTAGGTACTTAAAATGAACCGCTTACGAAATAGAAGAGATTTTTTGACAAAAAGTGAGGTTTGGGGATACGTTTTTGAGTACCTCCGATTTCATACACAAGAGAGTTTTCAAAATTCTGCTTATACTGCCATGTTGGGCATATTAAGGGCTAGTAGGGTAGAAACGTTATTAACATTAATCTTATACAGAGTGCTGAAAAAATTGAGTTTATTTTTTCGCTAATAAAAAAGGCCGTAATTCAATTTTTTCAAATGGGACGTACTATTTTCAGTTCTGTCATCTAATGAAGTGTTAAATTACCTTTCCATTGATATATCATAGTAGGTATTTATCTTTGGGGGTTGCATAAATATTAAGGTTAATTGTCTGGATCAGATTAATTGTGTAGTAGTACAAGCAGTTTTCCATAATTACTTATTAGTCTTCTGAAATATTGAACTGAATTATTATTTTTTTACTTAGAATTGTTGGACAAAGAATTGAAATTAATACCAGCACGTATGTAATAGAGAATTTACTCATAATAAAAAAACAATTATTTTAACAAGTGTTTAAAATGTTCACCATTTCGATCGAGACACATCTGAATCCTCTTCCTAAATGAATGACGCATTTCTTGCAGCATCTGCGGGGTAATGGATGCAAAGGCACGTCTGATCCTATTTTTCATGTCATCAACAGTGGTGGGAGTGTCGCGATAAACTATATTCTTTACATAGCCCAATAAAAAAGTCCATATATCTAATATTTTAGATGTTGAGAAATGTAAAATTTCCATGTCGTCTAATTCCGGAAAACTATGGTTGTTTTCGAGGCAGTGCACAATGGGCCAGAATCCGAAAAAGCTGGCCAAAAGTCGAAAAATGGAGTAATGGTTTTGGAAATTTTCACTGGAGGTTTTCGGGGTCGCTGATTACGAATTTGGTAATAGTTTTTTCAAGAACAATATGGCGGCTCCAATATGGCGACAAACGTTTAATAAAAGTTAGTCGGGGGTTTCCGAGGTCGCTGATAACGAATTTGATAATAGATTCTCCAAGAACAAAATGGCGACTCCAATATGGCGACAAACGGTTGAGAAAAGTAAGGCATTTTAATTGGAAATTGGTATTCGGGGGTTTTCGAGGCCGCTCAATATGAATTTGGTAATAGTTTTTACAAAAGCAAAATGGCGGCTCCAATATGGCGACAAACATTTGAGAAAAGTCAATCATTTTAATTGAAAATTGGTATTCTGGGGTTTTCGAATTACAATTCAAATTTAAAAAATTAAATTAACTAATTAATTTAAATTCAATTTTACATACTTTTAGGCATTTTATAAATTCCAGCCAAAAAATGAATAATTTTTCAATAATTATTTTTGACATAACAAAATGCTTTAATTTTTTCAAAGATTGTTTATAACACATATTAACTTTTTGACTCACCAAAGTATTTAACAAATACTTGTTGGTGAGATAAAGATCTCATTTCATAAATGTGAAAACCTGGTAGTAGCATTCAGTAACAAATATATATACCTAATATGACTAGAAATAGTTGAACTATGTAAAACATTTACTTCTGAACAATCTTTATCGTTTTACATAGATGACATCGTTAATAATAAAATAAATCATAGCTAAAATACAGTGGCCCAAAATTTAAAAAGAGCAAAAGCAACATACAAATACAACGAACGGGTAGGCCGTGTGTACGTACTTAACCAAGTAACGACATTAACTAAAATATTGCTAGGGAATATTACAAGGGAGCGTATAGTTGTCTTCAGATCTACTAATCACTCAAAAAGTGTCGGCGTCTTTGATCTTTACTGCAAACAATATTTTTAAAAATGTTCGAAATTTCTGTTTATTTTTTTTTTTCCAAAACTATATGCTTTAGATCACATGTTATATAAGGTTTTTTGTTTGTCTATTCGTTCTCCACCACCAGTTCTTTTTAGTGACATGAAACTAATTACATATTAAAAAAATACATAATGAATGATGTAGGAATATTCCCGACGTACGTCCATGATTTCTCTATTTACTATGTTGTTTTCGATTAATGTAGGTTAGGCAATAAATTAAATAGCTTGCTTAATTGTTGGCGAATAGTATTAAACTCAATGTATCTATTTATATTTAAAATTGAAACAAATATATAATTTTCTAAATACATGTACCTATAGGTATACTGACACAATGTAGATAGAGAATAACACATAAATAATAACTTTATTTACGGAAAATAAAATACTAAAAATACTTAAATTATATCGGTAAATCACAATGTCCAGGTTATGCAGCTTTATCCGCGAGCACTGTCAAATTACTTCCACGTCCAGTGGAAGTATAGTAACGACAAAAAAATTTTTAAAAATTTTTATTGTCCAAATAGGCTTAAAATGTCATGAAACGTCGAGATTTTAAGTTTGAGCGAAAACAAAATTTCTGTCTGTCGGTCTGTCGGTCTGTCTGTCTGTCTGTCTGTAACTTTTTTTTGTGCGCACGTTGACTCTGGAACCGTTTGAGATATTGACTTGAAATTTGGTACACATATGTACTTTAACGAGATCTAGAACTAGATTATATTTTCATCTTGTTCCGTCGAAGGGTTGGTTGGTAAATTGGGGTAAATTTGGGGTAAATGGGTAAATCAAGCAGGTAAGAGTCCATGAAATTGGTATTTAGTATATACAAGAGAAGCTGAGGTCTCAAAAAAATTTTTGGCATTAGCCACTCCCATTACCACCCCCACCTCCTTATTAAAGGGGATGAAAAAAAAAATGTGATTTAGTGCATGTACAGGAACCAGAAACCTCAAAATATTTTTTTACTTCATCCACCCCCCACTACCACCCCCTTATCACCACCCCCACCCCACTACCGATGTGGGGTATCGTTTTATGGGTTTTTGGGGTAGAGGATTTCAAATATTATATTATTAAAGTTCCATAAACAATTATTTTCACATACACAGTTTTTTCGTTGTGAGTGACTTGGATAGAGAATCTGGATGTGGAAGTAGTGATTCCTTGGGCAGCGGTTTTTTTAAGGTATTAATACCTCTGAGGTAAAGCATCTTCCAGAAAATTATATTCGGTACTATTCATTAATTATTCAGAAAAAGCGTATCTATTGAATTTGTTTTGGACAAATACCGATTATACATTGATATAAAAAATATGCGTGTGGCAACTAATTATAAACATCTCAACAATTTATAATTGCTTCGTAACCTCCGTTGGTCTTATTACGCAATCGTATGTCTAGTTGCCAATGTAATGTATAAAAAGATAAGTATACTTATCAGAACTTTGCAATTGGAAAAAATAAAGAAAGTGATTTTAGTAATATTATTTAATTAGATAATTTAAACAAACATTATTAATTTTGTGCAAGCTCATGCTGCCTTAGGCTTAAAACATACATAATAATAACAATAAGCATCTATGATATTTTGAACTTTTTCACATAATGAAAATAAAATATAGTGTGTTTTGTATATTATGGCCCCGTAGTAGGGCAGGGTCAACTGAGGTAATTGCTCCGGGACCCGGGAATTATCAGCGAAAATAAATAAGTTACAAAAATGTTTATCTATGTTAACTTAAATTAATAACCACTCACTCAGTTTTAATAGGTCTTCGGTAGACCTTCAACTGCCTCTGAGCTCGGTGGAATCCTTAACGGCCTTGTATGAATTCAAATGCCTACAAATTATATTGTTACCTAATTTATAGCATTAGGCCCTTATTACACTTATTACAGAGCCCAGCCATTGCTCCGTTATATCCTCTACCTGCATGATCTGGATTCTATATTATTCACATAGGCCTACTATGCTACCCCCTTAGGTCGAGGTGTACCCGCCGAATCCTCATTGCTCAAGACAACCAACAGTTGTAATATACTCGAGAAGAAGGGCCGGCGGAGTGATACCTATGACACACTGGAGCCAGAAGTCCCCCCAGTATGCATCCTCTTTTCGTTTAGAGAGCAGGGCAGTGACACAGAACATGCTCGACAGTCTCCTCTTCCAGATTGTATATTCTCTACACTTTGGGTATTCTATAACTCACAGTGCATATGTTTGTCCTGTCAGTAATCCTTCTTAAACAAGTAGGTCAGTCCTCGTCATCTGGAGACAGTGTTTGCCTAGCTCACAACTGAGTGTGACTAAAGCCGTTCTGCTGTGTCTGCAGCTGCTTAGATCATTCTGTCAGTCCGCGTGGCGTTTGATAATTCGTTAACAGGGAAGTGTGGACTAAATCTGTGAGTGCTATTGCAGGTTCCAAACCAATCCCTTGCGGACTTGAGCATCCTCGTTACCCCGAATTCCATCGTGTCCTTTTTAATGTGCAGAAAAAGACCAGAATTTGTTCTACGGTTGATTAGGTAAGCAGGGCCGCACTGCTATCTGTTGATATGCGCACCGTTTTACCACTGACGTTTGCATTTATGATTTCTATTCCGCTTATAGAATCGCCACTAATCTCCTCGAATTTAGTAGTATGTGTACCTAAGGATATTGTCGAATGTAGATCTAGTTCTTTTTCCACGGTCAATTTTTGAAGCACCACCATTTCTGGACTTGCTTCAAAGTTTTTGCATATACGATTGATCCCCATTCCTAGAAGAGGAATTTGTATTGTAGTCTCTTCCAGAATACGGGCATCTCTCATAACCGTCCTTTTTATATACTATTGGCCTACAGATTGCAATCTCAGTGCAGTCCTCAACGTCACCTCCTCTATGAATAGCTCCAAAGGAAAAATGCTGAGTATAGTCTCCATTGTATTTGAAATAATTTGCATTACTCTGATAAGGTTGCAAATTGATATTCGCAATAAATAAGGTCAAGGCTTTAAGCCTTGTGTTAATATTACAAAGCTTTTGTAGTTGAAGAGTGTAAAAAATGTAAACTTTATCTTTTGTTAAATAAGAAATCTTGCAATCCTCGTAAGTGGTTATTAATTAAACAACATTTAACGAAAGAAGGCCCGAAAATTTGCACCCTGCTTTCGCAACTTTTGAATTTTTGTTCATTGAGAAATCTTGCCTCATTGCCTTCCTAGAACTTTTGCAATTTCTCAGGCAAAATGGTCAAACAACTGGTTAATTAGCATTTTTCAACATATTACCTACGAGTATTATTAATTTACCCGACAAAAAAAATGTTTGAAAACTTTTGAGACTATTGTTAAACTTTCGAATACTAATGTCTTTATCTTTTATTGATTGGTCTATGACAGAAACGAAGAGTTTAGTTGTCGCTTAAGTCGAGGTTAGAGGTGATGTTCCACTATGTTTTTACTCTAAGGATAAAAACATAGTGGAACACCGCCTTAAGACACATACATAAATGTATTCGTTCATAGAGAAGCCTCGATTCAACGCGTAGACTATAGCATCGGCTTGAGGGAAGAATCAAATGTATTTTGATATTTAAAACTCGGCACAACTCGAAAATCGTGAAAAATTAAAATATAACTTGCGTTTTCTCCCTCTCCCTCTAAAAATCTTTTTTTTTTTAATTGTTGCTCACCGTATATTCAATGCAACAGTTTAGTCCAAACACATAAAATATTTAAAGAAATTCCAGAAAAAAATATCGTGTGAACCCCTTGAGTGTCGGTACATTGAAAAATGTAGTCTACGAGATTTTTTTTATTTTGGGAAATTGACAAAAACTAGATCGTAAAAAATTACAAGAAAAAACCAAAATTATTTTTAGTGATTACTGTGATACTTAGTACTGTATTAGTAGGTACAATATTCCTGTATTAAATTTTACCGGTTTGATTTTGTTTAAAAAGATGTAGTTATTATTATAGTTGTTCCTTACGTTTATTTACTTCCACATCGCACAGTGGCGAGAAATGCCAGTGTTCCACCCAAATTACTCTAGAGGTCGTAAATTTTGAGTTATTGAGACATTCTTTTTTTTTAAATGTTCATCTTGAATTTGCCTATCGATCCCTCTAGCCGGATTTTGAAATTTCATTTTTCATTTTTTTTAATTTTTAATAGAAAATCATATTTTTACAAAAATATACTGTTTTTTCTATTAACTTTATTCTAACGGGCCGTAAATTTGAGTTTTCGTAACAATTTTTTTTTTCAAATCTTCGTCTTTTAATCAGCTATTGATCTGTCTAGATGAATTTTTAATTTAGTTGTTGACAACTGTCAAAATTACTGTCAAATATAAAAAAATACGATTTTTAGATAAATAATTCATACAATAACAGGTTGGTGTTCAGAAAAATATATATAGTGTTTTCAATGTACATGGTTCCGAAGTTGACAGGAAAATATGTATTTCTAAATTTGGCAGCTGCCATAATTGTTGTCAAATTTCCAAAGATGGAAGAGCTTATTAATTTTAAAAATACCCTGTAAATGTATAGAAAAATAGATATATATTGTTTTTGATCTGTTTGATTTAGTTATTGACAGGAAAATATGAGTTTTAAATTTTGCAGCTGTCATAATTGCTGTCAGTTTTCAAAATACAGTACTTATTAATTTTAAAAATGCTCTATAAATGTATAGAAAAATAGATATATATTGTTTTTAAACTGCCAGATGTAGTAGCTGACAGGGAAATATGGTTTTTTAAATTTGGCAGCTGCCATAATTGCTGTCAAATTTCAAAAAATAGAAGTTAGAGCTTATTAACTTTAAAAATACCCTGTGAATATATAGCAAGACGGATACAGATTGTTTTTAATGTACCTGGTTCCGAAGTTGACAGGAAAATGTCATTTCTAAATTTGGCAGCTGACAAATTTAAAAATAATATTTTCCTGTCAGTTCATAAATCAGGAAGAGAAAAAATAATATATATCTATTTGTCTATACATTCAAAGGGTATTTTTGAAATTAATAACTTCTAATCTGCACACCTTAAAACTTGACAGCAATTATGGCAGCTGCCACATTTAAAAATTATATTTTCCTATTACTTACGAAATCAGATAGATCAAAAATAATATACATCAATTTTTCTATACATTTGTAAGGTATTTTTAAAGTTAATAAGCTCTTACCTCCATGTTTTGAAATTTGACAGCAATTACGTCAGCTGCCAAATTTAAAAATGATATTTTCCTATCAGTTACGAAATCAGATAGATCAAAAATAACATATATATATATATCTATTTTTCTATACATTTATAGGGTGTTTTAAAAATTTATAAGCTCTTACCTCTATATTTTGAAATGAGACAGCAATTATGACAGCTGCCAAATTCAGAAATCCTATTTTCCTGTCAACTTCGGAACTAGGTACATTAAAAACAATTTGTATCCGCTTTGCTACATATTCACAGGGTATTTTTAAAGTTAATAAGCTCTAACTTCTATTTTTTGAAATTTGACAGAAATTATGGTAGCTGCCAAATTTAAAAACCTGTCAACTGTTAAATCTGGCAGGTTAAAAACAATATATATCTATTTTTCTATACATTTATAATGCATTTTTAAAATTAATAAGGTATTACCTCCATAGTTTGAAAATTGACAGCAATTATGACAGCTGCCAAATTTAAAACTTATATTTTCCTGTCAATTACTAAATCAAACGGATCAAAAACAATATATATCTATTTTTCTATACATTTACAGGGTATTTTTAAAATGAATAAGCTCTTCCATCTTCTTTGGAAATTTGACAACAATTATGGCAGCTGCCAAATTTAGAAATAGATATTTTCCTGTCAACTTCGGAACCAGGTACATTGAAAACACTATATATATTTTTCTGAACACCAACCTGTTATTGTATGAATTATTCATCTAAAAATCGTATTTTTTTATATTTGACAGTAATTTTGACAGTTGTCAACAACTAAATTAAAAATTCATCTAGACAGATCAATAGCTGATTAAAAGACGAAGATTTGAAAAAAAAATTTGTTACGAAAACTCAAATTTACGACCCGTTAGAATAAATTTAATAGAAAAAACAGTATATTTTTGTAAAAATATGATTTTCTATTAAAAATTAAAAAAAATGAAAAATGAAATTTCAAAATCCGGCTAGAGGGATCGATAGGTAAATTCATGATGAACATTTAAAAAAAAAGAATGTCTCAATAACTCAAAATTTATGACCTCTAGAGTAATTTGGGTGGAACACTGGAATTTCTCGCCACTGTGCATCGTCGAAGTAATGCCGGTAAAAAAAATGAAATATTTTTTGTTCATATATGCTTAGAATATCATTAAACGTGGAGATTTTAAGTTTGAGTGAAGAAAACAAATTTTTGTCTGTCTGTAATATTTTCTTTAGCCCACGATTACTCTGGAACGGTTTATGATATACATACATTTTGTAGGTGTACCAAAATGACCACAATGAGGTCTGAAACTAGATTATATTTTGATCTTATTCAGTTGAAGGGTTGGGGAAATATTGGAGGGTATTGGGTAAATGGAGGTAAATAAGTAAAGCAAGTCCATAAAATTGGAATTTAGTGTATGTACGAGAAGCCAAGATATTGAATTGTCTTGGCATCAGCCACCCCCCATATCACCCCATTACTATTGCCACCTCATTATTAAGAGGGGTAAAAAAATGTGATTTAGTATGTGTACAAGAACAAGAGGCCTAATTTTTTTGATATCAGCTACTCCCACTACCAACTCCTTTAATAATGGGGTGGATGTGGAAGTAGTAATTTCTTAGGCAGCGGTTTTTTACTTCACCATAACTTTAGAAACATTTAAAAATATAGTTGTATAAATGAAACCGTCTTTAAATATTGTAGATAGGAATGCATGTATATCAGCTAAGCGAAATATATTACGATTAATAATTAGAAATTATTACAATTATAAGTTTTCATCAGTACATTTACCTAAACACACAACCAATAATGAAAGACACTCCAATTCTCTTTTACAGTAACACCTCTTATTAGGGATTAAACGACTTACCTTAAGGAAGTTCAATTCAAATTATATGAGATGGTCACATCCGAATAGATCATCCTGTAGTACTACTTCTTATCACTAAACAACGCGCAAGTTGAAAGCATTTGTTTTTAGTCCCCCTTCCTTCTGCTCCGGCTGCCCTGAGTTCTCATATACTTCTGAAGCATGTTGATCGCCTCAGGGTGGGCACAAATAGTTTTATTTCTCAGAGAGCTTATGAGGGTGGGAGTTCTCTATTCGGATGTGACCATCTCATATAATTTGGATTGAACTTCCTTAAGGTAAATCGTTTAATCCCTAATTATATTTCGATTGGTCACATCCGAATAGATCACCCTATAGATGTTTAAAGAAATTAGGAGGCGATCTTTTGAGAAGAGCATTAGTTTTTGTGATCAATATACTGTAATATATAATATTAGCAAAACCCTGCCCCATGTGTACTATATGACTTACTGAATGTTTTAGAGTTTAGTATTTGCTTGACCAACTCCCTGCCACCTGTACCTTAATACTTGTACCAGTCTTGTACCACGGCTTTTAAATACGTTAATGTTGATTTCGCTGTTTTTTAATATAATTTTGATCCAGCGGTTCAGTGTTTGCGTTGCGGCAGTATGATGTGATTTTTTAATCGTTAAAATAAAGTCATCGTTACCCGGTTTTTTGAGAATTTAGTGCATTCTATATATTGTATGATTGCATAAGCAACACATAACTCTGAATGTTGATTGAAAAAATGAAAAATTAGATTTGACCGTGGTTTTTAGGAGTTGATGTTTTTATTTATACTGTGTCATCTAATTTTGTGATATTGGAAACTTTGATTTTTATGAAAGTCTGTACTCTTTGGGCTTAACCGATAGCCATGAGAGGAATTAATTTTAAGGTTGAATACTTAAAATTGAATTAGTGCAAGGGAAATATTTTTTCCTTTCAGAAATCGGTCGGCTATGTCCAACTTCCCTGCATCTGATAATAAGTTGAGGGCTGCCCTAAGTTGCTCCATTGCTGAACTCACCATTGAGAAATTCTAATATTTTTTCTGTTGTTTTAAATATTTTTTCTGGTTTTCCTTTACAAAATTTCCACCACTTAATGTAAGTAATGTTGTATTGTCGGAGCGAATTGCTGCTAAATAATTCGATCATTGTATTGATCGCTGTGTCTGGGATGTTCCTTGGAGCAAAGTTTGCCTGACAAAATTGTGGCCCACAAGATAAGTTGCTTAGGATACCAGACCTGTGATTTACAGAGGGGGAAACTACTAAACATGTGGCCCTTCACTTTCTATTTTTGAGAGAATCTTATATATCCCCTTAGGTTTTATACATATGTATCCCCTTAGGTTTTTCCATGATATGATAAAAGCATTTATAGGTGTGCTGTGAGGATCAGGATGCCAGAATATATATTTTTCGCATTTTGTATTAGTGTATGAAGCGAATAGGTCTATTTCTGGCTGTCCGAACCTTTGAATAATTTCCCTGGAAGCATTTTGTTAAGCTATACTAGGTTTCAACATTTTGTGATCGTGAATGTTTGTCCGCTTTTAATTCTCTTTTGAGTTTATATACGTAGCTGCAATTATAATTTTCTGTCTTTCACACCATTGCCAAATTTCTCGAGTACAGTTTAGGTGCGAATATTGACTCCATACATGCGATTTATATAAGACACTGCAGTAGTGTTGTCAATCCTCAGTCAGATGCGACAATTTAGTAACTCTTTTGCGAAACTTTTTAGTCCCTAAAATGCGGCTAGCAATTCAAGGGAATTAATGTGATGGTGTTTTTCTGCAACCGTTCAAAACGCCCTTGTACATTTGTTGCCACAAGAGGCCTATCGCTGAACTGTTAGTAAAGATTTCTAGTTTGTAAACAGCAGCTGATATGTTGTTTTCTGTCCTATCGATATTGCCTAACCACCATTTTAATTCATTTTACAATTAACTAGGGATTTTCATGTATTTATCGTAATTTCGATTTGTACGTTGTAATGCAAGGTATTTCATTGCTTTTGTTTTAAGAATGAAATCTAAGAACTTTATTTCTTGGACTAACGTCAGACAGCTGTTTTTCCTGGGAATAATAAACCCTAGGGAGTCGAGAATTCCACATGCTACTTAAATGTTTTAGAACATGTCTTCGTACTATTATTTAATAAAAGTATATCGTCTTCGCAACGGACAAAATCTTGTGTTTCTCAGATAAGTAAGTATTGGTTTCATAAGCTTTGTGAAAACAAGAGATGATATACATAACTCTGGCATTGAAATTCATATATGTTTTTTTTTTGTCAAATTTAAATCTTAGATACTTTTTTATTTTTAATGAATTGAGATCATGAAATAAGCGTCTTTTAAATATATCAGTGCCATTTAGCTGTTTTTTAACTAAACTTTCTGCTGTTCTAATATCCTCAAGTTTGAAGTGAGGGCTGCAATAAATTTATTGAACATTTTTAAAATGAAAATAAACCTATAATCGCCACTGAGGGTTTCCTCAAAAATAATGTGATAGAAATTGTCCCTTGCAATTGAAATTGTCCCTTTAACCTTTTTTATTGCATTGAGTTTTGCAAGGTGTTTGATACTAGCAGAATAAAGCCTTAAGTAGAAGTGAATGGCTCGGATGTTTTCTTAGACATAGTAGGTGTCAGTATATCTCCTGTTAATATCCAACCAAACTGAAGAACATCTGGTAGTTTTGGATACATATTGTCCGATTTCTTCCAAATAAGAAGTGTATATACAGGGTGTTTCGAAAAGATTGGGACAACGCTTATCCGTAGATTCCTGATATTAAAACAAGGCGATTTTACTCAAAAAGTAGTCGTCTAACTCTTTTCGTTTTCAAAATACAGGGCGGCAAATTAAAAAAATTGTATTCGTAATTTGTTTCTATTTTAGAGACTATTACGTATCTATTTCAAAGTTGGTAACGACATGTTTTTCAGGTCGCTAATTACAATGGTGATATTGCTGATGCCATATTTTATAGATGGTGCTAGTTACAGGACTTTTACGTGACACTTTAAGCCATAACTTTTTTGAGGTTAGGTTTTGGACATCGTCTTCTATTATAATCGAAACGCAATTTAGTTTCCTAAAGAAAAGGTGTACTTGTTTAAACGCGATAAACAGCACCATTTCAGAGAAATACGCGATTTATAACTTTGTCACACACCAGTTCGAAGCCAGGTGTTTTGAAAAGATTGGGACAACGCTTAGCGTAGACCCTTCACATCAAAACAAGTAGATTTAACCCAAAAAGTAAGGGTCTAACTCTTTTCGTTTTCAAGATTCAGAGTGATATAATAAAAAAAATTGTTTTAGTATTTTGTCTCTATCTTGGAGAACATTATACTTATCTACAACAAACACTATTGACGATTTTAAGACATCATACTTGATGTACACCTACTAGGTAAGTAACCGCTTTTAGGTACAATTGAATTTCCTCGAACTGGTGAGCTGTAATTCGGACAGGTAGGTACTTATGTGTCACGAAATATTACTAACGACGATATAAGATGTAAAAAGCGACTTCTTTGTATGTTAATTACACAAGTCTAACTGTCTAAAGCTTTCATATTTTGTATTTCTTTGTTATATGATTAATTTATATGATTATTTGTGAGATTAAATGTTTTTCATAAAATGGTCATCTTTTAGGCGAACCACTTGCACTAATTGCAAGCAAATGTTTTGTTTCTATTAAGAAATAGGTATTTCCTTCATTGCTACTTTTTAAAACTTGATCGACGACGTGGTTTTCTGTTATTATTTAATTACAATACACAATACGTTTATTGAAAAAATAGGCGGTACAACCATAGACTATTCCAGAAGGAAATGTATCAACAATGTTGTTTTTCAACACTTTCCGAGTACAGAAATATATAATATATATAAATATATACATGTAAACACATTTAAGCACGCACGTGTAATAATATCTAAGTATCAAGTAATGCAAATAAATACATAATTCTAATTTAGAACATTTGTGTATTAAAATTCTGATAAGATTGTTTTTCTTTAGTCTGCATTTTACCATTGCTACTAACTATTGTGATATTATTTTAGCAGATTATTAATAATATTTGCTGCTTTGAAGGAGAAAGACGATCGAATATATGCATTTTTATAAGACGGAATATAAACTTTATTTTCAACATGTCTGAGATCTCTGTTATGAATATCAGTTAGTGTTTGTATTTTACTAAATAAACAATTAGTTTTTCCTGCATTGAAAATATTTAAAATGAATCTTACAATGTGTATGAATCTCGTTTTATGTATATTTAATAGATGGAAACACGTAACTGTGGAGAATATTGACGCACATTTGTAAAATGTGCATAGTAATTTTCATTTTTTTATTTATAAAGGGTAGGTATTTGTTTTCTTGTGAAAGACAGGGGCCGTAAGTGCGATAGAACCATAGAGTCAGAAAACAATATTTTCATATTTGTTTCCAGATATTACTTTCACATCCAGTGAAAGTATAGTAACGACAAAAAAATAAAAAAAAATTTGTATTGTTGAAATAGGCTTAGAATGTCATGAAAAGTCGAGATTTTAAGTTTGAGCGAAGAAAATGCCTGTCTGTCTGTCTGTCTGTCGGCCTGTCTGTCTGTCGGTCTGTCTGTAACTTTTTTGTGCGCACGTTTACTCTGGAACCGTTTGAGATATTGTCTTGAAATTTGGTACACATATGTACCTTAGCGAGATCTAGAACTAGATTATATTTTCAACTTGTTCCGTCGAAGGGTTGGGGGGGGTAAATTGGTAAATTTGGGGTAAATTTGGGGTAAATAGGTAAATCAAGCAGGTAAGAGTCCATAAAATTGGTATTTAGTATATGCAAGAGAAGCTAAGGTCTCAGAAAAAATCCTGGCATTAGCCACCCCCACCCCATTATTAAAGAGGATGAAAACAATTGTGATTTAGTGTGTGTACAAGAACTAGAAACCTCAAAATATTTTTTTACTTCATCCACCCCCACTACCACCCCCTATCACCACCCCACCCCACTACCAATGTGGGGTATCGTTTTATGAGTTTTTGGGATAGAGGATTTCAAATATTATATTATTAAAGTTCCGTAAACAATTATTTCCACATACAAAATTTTTTCGTTGTGAGTAATTTGGATAGAAAATCTGGATGTGGAAGTAGTGATTCCTTGGGCAGCGGCTTTTTTTAAATGCACATAACAACAAAAAAATAATTTTTACAAACAGAATTAACGTGACCAGAAAAGCTCAGTAAAGAATTAAAATTAATACCAAGATCTCTACGCCAATGGTTGATGTATTGACCTCATTATTTATTTGAATATTTAGTTTTGTTAACATTTAATACAAGAGTATTGAATTATCCATTCGCATAAAAGACTTAGACGTTATTGATGTAAAACTGTGCCTTTTCAAATTCCGAAGGAGAAAAACTATATCATCAGCGCACATGTATAGTTTGAATATGTCTTGAGATATCTGCAATAAACATATTAAAAAGCAGTGACCAAAGGATACATCCTTGCGGAATATAAAATACAATTGATCTATTTTTTGATGTAAGTATCCAGTTTCCAGTAAATTGTTGGCTGTCGTTGATTTAATTTTGAAACCAGGACAAAGAATTTTCAGACTGACTCTTCTCTTCTGTGAAGAGGAAGCGTCATTAGGCCGAAGAGTAAAACGAAACTTAAACATAGAAAAGTTACACAGGAAACAACAATCCCTTTTAAAAGGAGTTTTCTTATGCCTATTCATATGAACCATTTTTGTAACGACACTGAGCAGCCACGCTTAGCTGCGCATCTTGATTGAAGGATCGTTTTAAATAGTAACATTCATGCGAGGCACTGATACCAACTCGATAGTGGTCTGCAAGTGGTCTCCCCACCGAAATGCTTGGCAGAAGTGTTACTGAGCAGGTATTGCTCTTGAGTATATTTTAGTTCCATATTGGAACTAAAACTAACATAAGTTACAGACGGACTCTTTTAACACTATTGTCATTAAAGATAAGTGTTTCATGAAATTATTCTTAGCGCCTATTGGCTACTTAGCGATGGCCAGAATCACCAACGTACCTTTTTTTCTCTTTACCTGTTTAGGCGTCTTGTTAACGTTAGAGCCATTGCTGCCTTTCCGAAATCCTTTTTACAAGTTGCAATACTTAACAAACTGGCTGAGACTTATTGAAAATAAAGAAATATAGCTCAAGAAAATAAGTTCTACTACCGCCATCACTCAGTATCGCTACAAAGTGGTCAAAGTGAATAGGTACATAAGCAAGCGAATAAGCAAAATGACGACAGAGGTGGGGTGCTGTAGACACAAGGAAAAAGTGTGCAAGATCTTATAGGAGCAGGGACTAAGTTTCACCACGTGAAATCTCAGATTTTTTAACAAGGCTTACTTTATCCTACATCACATGAGCTTTTGTATAGTTTTCTGTTTTTATATTTGTAACTTTTATAATTCTCGCTTGCTTTGTTTCTAGATGCACGAGCTGAGGCTGAGGCTCGACAGGTGTTCGGCAGGTTTTTCTTAAGGTAGTCCAGTTAATCCTGACGATAATGGTAATGTCAGTTTGTCCTTGGAGACTTAATAGAAATTATGGATGACGTAGAAACTGTTGGAAAAATTTTAAAGTAAAGCTCATAGCTGACAACGAAGATTATCTGTTTATTTCCGAAATTAAGGAGAAAGCTGATATACGTGATGCAACTTAGAAAATAGGTGGACTTATCAGATGATTTTTGTTAAGTAAGCAATGACTTCGGGAGATTCGTACAATTTTTGCTTCTACATCATGGAAGTATAGTAATAGTAAAAAAAAATGAATTTTCTTTTGCTCAAGAAGGCTTAAACTGTCATGAAACTTTTACTCCAGGGAAATAAGGTTTTTGCCAGGACACTAAACCATCCAGGCATCTGACAAGTTTTTCAGGTAATATAGCTCGATAACACAAAATAATACACGAGCTAAAATGATTTGGTTACCAACGGCAACTTGCGGGAAACAGACAGATACGTTAACATAAATAGCGGGTGGCTGCGGGAAGCGAACGTTTTTGGAAACATTAAAAACACCCGCGTATCACAGGTGCCATTCAAAAAAACGCCCGCAATTAAGGGGGGTTAACCTTCGAAAGATTCTTCTATTCCCTCTCAAGATTCGGGAATTTATAAAGGATAGCGTATTTTTTATATAAAATTGATGACAAAAATTAATTGTTTATAATAAACTTTTGTTTGTTGAAGTGTATTAAGTAATTTCTATGTTTCCCGATAACAATTACAAAAAAAAAAAAATTAAAAAAATGTTTGAAAAAATGTTTAAACAAATTACTTGGTAAACAAATTGCATATTCGTAATGTACGCGAAGAGGTACCACGAATTAAAAAAAGAAACATCAAAATCCGTCAACAGGTTCCAGAGATATAGCTTGCCATATCAGTTATTTCAACTATTGAGCGCGCGGATTTGAAGGTTCCCCCTCTCTCGCCTCGACCATCTTCGTTCGACCTACATATTTGAAGCTTCACCTATGACCCTGTTGAAGTGCAATCGTTTTCAATTTTTCACCCAAAAACTTCAGCTCTTTATCTTTAAAATGGCGTTAGTTACGTTTCTTAATTGTTATAAACAAAGTAGCTGTGAATTAAAAAAAAAAACCGGCTAGCTATGCCCCGCATTGACCTGGGACAATTTTTTTTTTAAATTCATGTAAAATGCCAGTTTTTCGAATATGAAAAAGGCAGTTTTCATCGAGCAATAGCAACGAAGTTATTGTATTTGTTTATAAGTTAAAAGTTTTTGGAATGAGATTTTGCAATAATGAAACCATTTTTTTTAGATCTAATAATTTATTTCGATAAGACAACTCTTCCCCTTTCATAAGATACCCGTAGAAACATTGTATTTTCATTATTGTGCGTATAATGTTATTGCAAAAAAGACATCTCTGAGATAAACATTTACAATTTTGCAAAACTATTCAATGAATCATTTTGAAATTTTTACCATATATTAAGTACTACAAGACCCAATTTTTTACGTAATAACAAAGTCGTAGGTTGATTTGTGCAATATTTATTGTTAATTGAATATTATGCGAATATAGACCGTTCTTTGCAATTTTCTAAGCAACAAATAATCATATCGACATTTTCAAAAAGCCATTTTAAAGGTTTTTGAATTCCCTACAAGATAGTTTCTCCGAATTGTTGATCAAATACTTTACTTTTTACTGGTAGGCCAAAATGTGCAAAAATATACAATTTCTGGCCTTTAATTGTTAATAACTAAAAAACCACGCCAAATCCACTGCAAGAAAAGTATAGGTTTTGTTCCTATAGGCCTATATTACCTGAAAAACTTGTCAGCTGTCTGGATGGTTGAGTGTCCTTAACAGGGTATTTTTTTGCTTATTTCCCTGGAGTACTTGAGATTTTAAGTTTGAGCAAAAAAAAAATCTGTCTGTCTGTCGGTCGGGATGGTTTGAGCTATTGAGTTGAAATTTGGTTCACGTATATATTATAGCGAGATATTGAACTAGATCATAATTTGCTCTTATTCCGTTTAAGGGTTGGAGGGTAAATGGGGATAAAAAGGTAAAGCAAGCAAGTAATAGTCCATAAGATTGGGATTTAGTATGTGTCGACATTTTTTTTACATTAGCCACTACGCGCCCAAAATTTAGTACACCAGATTTCCTCTTTGACGAAGATTTCCTCGGATTTCCTTCAGGATGTACACCAGATTTCCTACGCGGTTTGCCCCTCGAGTCATCCCCACTATCACTCCCATTACCACCCCATCCTATTATTACAGGAGACAAAAAAATTAAATTGTGATTTAGTGTGTGTACAAGAACCAATGGCCTCAAAATTTGTGTTGACATCAGCTACTCCCATTACCACCCCCACGCCATTATTAAAGGGAGTAAAAAAATAAGATTGCCATTTAATGTATGTACAAGAACCAAAAGCCTCAAGTTTTTCAGCCACCCCCACTACCATTCCTCACGATTTCAATTATTATATTATTAAAATTCTGTAAACAAACATAGTAGAGTGTAAATTAATACAGCATCAAGTTTTTTCCGTTGTAAGAGACTCGGAAAAGAAATCTGAATGTGGAAGGAGTGATTCCTTAGGCAGTGGTTTTTTCTCATAATCTCGATAACCTGATAATCTGGAAGTCTTAAGTAATTTAGGATAGTGATTTGTTCACGATTACAATATTTCATTTAGATAAGTGAGGTATGTAAAGTATCCGTAAAAATACCCTCTATATTTGACACTTTTTATTTATTAATTTTTCTTTGCTAAAAATGTATCCAGTTTTCTCTTTCCTTGACAACAGTGTCAACCACATTCCAAATGTTATTTTCCTCAGTCGTTTTATTTTTTTTTGAGTACTTAACCACTAAAAATACAGCATGTTCCTTTCTTGTGTTAACTACAAATAAAATATTATTGTCCTCCATGGAATTTTTTCATTAACATTTTGTTTAGGGTAACAAACCTTTTCATTAAAGATGCAAGATTTCTTCCTTGGCAATAGCGTCAATTCAAATATTATTTTTGTCCGTCAAATAGGACACACAACAGACAGATTAAAGGAACCGAAAGACCTTAATGTTCATAATCTACATAATCTGAAACATGGAGATGCGAAGAAATCTAAAGAAAAATAAAGCTCGGAAACTAAATTTGAATCTTCTCCACATTCTATAAAACACTTAATCATACCGTATTTTTCACCATTACTAAACTGAACCATTTTTGACAATGCTCACTCCGAGGCTTACTCACAATTAACTCACAAATTAATTTTTGACATTTTACGATTATTTCGATTTTTTTTTTACCATGGCATTTTCTCAATAAATATAAGAAATGCGATAAATATGCATAGATGTCAATGGAAGACAATTCGAACATTTCTTGTAGTTTAGTTTCTCCTGTTTTTGGCAAAATTATTTTATATTATAAGAAGTGTTGTTGTTGTTAATAGTTCTCCATGGATGACCTCACAAATATATTAAATTTTTCGAAAATTAATCACATTTCTAGAGATAAGTATGACATATGATAATATATATCGTTGGATAGCTAATTTATGTTGTGATAGAATAATGAAAAAATTTACGGGGTGTTCCATTTTAAAAAAACGTAAGTTATGTTTATATCTTGAAAACTGAGGCATGCATAATTTTCTTCTTATCAGCAACATATTCTACTCAAAAAATGCCTTGAGAATGTGGTACTCGATTTTAGATTCGACACTTGGTAATTGAGGTATAAATGCCGATTTTCCAAAAACGCCCTGTGACTCGGTAGTCGAAAAAGACAGACGATCGCGGTTTGCACCACTGTCTATTTCTCTAAAATCGAGCTCAGGACACCTATGTAATATGTTGCAACCCCTTAAGATTTAAGGTTATGTTGGTTGCACTGAAAAGTAGGCACAGAATTCAGTAGTTCGGATGTCTGAATGTGGAAAGAACTTACTAGAAAGTCTAGAGTGATGACGTATCTGTTCTGGAACTGTCTAGAGTATGGTAACATCATCAGAGAAGCTTCTAGATCTGTCATCTTTAGGTATATAAGGCATGGAGTAAACCAAAAGGGAGGAAGTTAGTGCAGTACTAATTGTCAGTTGAAATGGTCAGAGAGTAAACACAGTGAAGAAGTTCAGTTTAGATAGCAAGAGTAGTAAGATCAGAACAGAAGAGAGTAAAGTGATCAAGTAGTACATAGTGTGTTATTAGCCAAGTAGTTATTGTTGTAATTAAGTAAGTCAATAAATTAGTGTTTAGTGTTACCCTGTTGTTATAATTTCCGAACCCACGATACAGGGTGTTTACAAAAAAGTTACAAGCGGAATTATAACAGAAGATTTCTGGACTGTTCAAGAAGAGGTTTTTACAGTGTTCTTCTTGGGAATTAGTGGTGACACTGAGAATTGATTAACGGGACATTATTTAAGGACTCTAAGGACTCTCTATTTTTGGACTCAAAACTGTGAAAAAGTGCGTTTTCGGGAAAGTGACAGAGACACTGAAAAAGACTCATTTGTGCTAGTGCGTAAAAATTACTAGAACTAGTAGTGGAGATTATTAAATTCTCTGAACTGGATAGTGACAAGACTCTGGATAAGACTTTTTCGTGCTGTTTCAAGATTTTTCTGGAAAGTTCCATTACCGATATTGACGTGGCAGTTAAATTTATTTTAACATAATCGTATGCCCATTACAACAAGAAGCATGGCTACGGAGAAACAAATGAAGGACCTACTTGCGGAATTTACGAGGATGATGGCACAGCAGCGCCAAGAGGAGGAAAAGCGACGTCAGGAAGAAAAAGAAGAACAAGAAAGAAGACGCCAGGAAGACAAAGTAGAACAGGAGAAAAGACGTCAAGAGGAAGAAAGAAGACGTCAAGAAGAAAGGGACGAATTAAAGAAAATGATGGAAGATCAGGAAATAAGACGTCAGAAAGAAAAAGAGGATGAAGAAAGAAGACGTCAGAAAGAGAAAGAAGATAAAGTAACAAGACGTCAGAAAGAAAAAGAGGATGAAGAAAGAAAACGTCAGAAAGAGAAAGAGGATGAAGAAACAAGACGTCAGAAAGAAAAAGAGGATGAAGAAAGAAGACGTCAAAAAGAAAAAGAGGATGAAGAAACAAGACGTCAGAAAGAAAAAGAGGATGAAGAAAGAAGACGTCAAGAAGAGAAAGACGAATTGAGACAAATTATGGAAGACCTGAAGATACGACAGCAAGAGGAGAAAGAAGAACAAGAAAGACGACATCAAGAGGAAAAACAGGAGCAAGAATGACGCCAGGAAGAATTAAGGAAAATTCTAAATGAACAAATCAAAATACAACAGGACGCTATAATTTCTGCCAATGAAGTACTAAAATGTGAAGTCAAAGAAGAGATAAATAAGGTCGAAGGTAAAGTAGGAGTAGTCGAGACAGAAGTCAGTCAAGTAAAAGGAGAAGTAACCGAAGTTAAAGAGAAAGTAAACAAGTTCGAAGAAGAAGTCAAAGGAGAAATAGACCGGCTTAAACGACAGTTGAGAGATAGAGGAAGCCAGCAGGTGGTATCATCGGGTCAGCGACTAAAACCTCCTTCTTTTGACGGCCAAAGTTCCTGGACAACGTACAAGAGGCAGTTTGATGCAGCAGCATGTGCCAACAACTGGGATAATGAGGAAAAAGCCATGGCATTAGTTTTAGCACTAAGGGGCCAGGCATCAGAGTTACTTCAGACTATCCCAGTGGAAAAACAAAGGGATTTCAAAGTTTTGGAAGCTGCATTGGACCTGAGATATGGCGACCAACACTTCGCCCAAGTATACCAGGCTCAACTGAAATCACGGACACAAACGGCTGGGGAAAGCTTACAAGAATTCGAAGCTGCCATAGAGCGACTGGCACACCTGGCATATCCGAGTGCACCCAGAGAATTCCAAGAACAATTAGCCGTTGGGGCCTTTTTAGATGGCATAAGGGACGAAGAGGTCAGGCGAGTTCTGAGACTAACGCGGCACCAAAGTATTAGCGAGGCTCTGGTGCGTGCCCTCGAAGTAGAAGCTGCATTTAAAGACACCCCATGGTCAGAAGTGCATGCTGTGACCATTGAAAAGGCACATGCGGATCAAGAGAACATGAGCACTATACTGAAGAACATGCAGAAAATGATGAATCAATTACTGGCCAAGTCGGATTCTCAAATGAGACAGGACAAGCAACAAGGTGAAGCAAAACCAAACGGACGTATCCAGTGCTATCAGTGCGGCAAGTTAGGGCATATTAAGAGAGATTGTCGACAACAAAGCCCGGAGAAGGTAAATGCTGCAGTTGTCGAAGAGTCGTATTGGGACAAAAAGAATCTGGAGACTTTACTGAGAGACTTGCACAGAATGGTAAAGCAATTGCTGGAGAGTTTTTCAGGGAAGCAAAGCAAGCAACCAAGCAGTGGGGAGCCAAGTGGGGGTATTCGATGTTATAGCTGTGGAAAATTAGGGCATGTAAGACGAGATTGTCAACAGTGGAACACTGAGGTTGTACATGCCACTGGAGAAGTGCTGGCTGGTGAAAGCGATGCCCCCAGGGAAATAAAGGTTGCCAGCTTCGAAGAATCCCAAGTAGTTTACCATCACAAGGCTGTGTAAGCGAAACGAAAGAGATTCCAGAGAATTGGACAAAGGAAGCTTTAAGACAAGAGCAACTGGACGACACAGAAATTGGACCTATGTTGAAAGCAGTAGAAAGAGGAACACGCCCAGAGTGGAAGGATGTTTCAGACAAAGGAGTGGGGCTGAAGGCTTTATGGTCACAATGGGGTTCACTTACGGTTGTAGACGGGCTGTTGAGGAGAGCCTGGGAAAGCCCGGATGGGAAGCAGGTTGCCATGCTTCTAGTGATTCCCAGGTGTCGTGTACCAGAAGTACTCCAGAAAGCGCACAATGAAACATCCGGCGGACACCTTGGAGTAAACAAGACGTTGAGTAAAGTACGAGAACGATTCTATTGGATCAATAGTCGCCAGGATGTGGAGGCTTGGTGTCGCAAATGCAAGAGTTGTGCTGCCAATAAGGAACCACTATCCGAGAGCAACTATGTGAATGAAAGTCGAAAACAGCCAAAGAATGACCGAGAACAGATTACCAAAACTGGTAACCGAATGAAGGCTCGTTATGATCGGAATGCCAGTACAGGAGGATTCAAGGTGGGAGATCGGGTCTGGCTGTACAACCCACAGCGGAAAGAATGGAAGTCCCCGAAGCTTCAACCACCTTGGGAAGGGCCGTATTCAGTCATTACCCGAATTAATGATGTCGTCTATCGGATTCAACGAAGTAAAAAGTCCAAGATGAAGATCGTACACTTGGATAGACTGGCGAAGTATGTGAAGGGAACTGAATTGCCTGACCGGGACGTTCAGGCTTGAGGAGGGGGCAGTGTAATATGTTGCAACCCCTTAAGATTTAAGGTTATGTTGGTTGCACTGAAAAGTAGGCACATAATTCAGTAGTTCGGATGTCTGAATGTGGAAAGAACTTACTAGAAAGTCTATAGTGATGACATAATCTGTTCTGGAACTGTCTAGAGTATGGTAACATCATCAGAGAAGCTTCTAGATCTGTCATCTTTAGGTATATAAGGCATGGAGTAAACCAAAAGGGAGGAAGTTAGTGCAGTACTAATTGTCAGTTGAAATGGTCAGAGAGTAAACACAGTGAAGAAGTTCAGTTTAGATAGCAAGAGTAGTAAGATCAGAACAGAAGAGAGTAAAGTGATCAAGTAGTACATAGTGTGTTATTAGCCAAGTAGTTATTGTTGTAATTAAGTAAGTCAATAAATTAGTGTTTAGTGTTACCCTGTTGTTATAATTTCCGAACCCACGATACAGGGTGTTTACAAAAAGGGTGTAAGCACGTTACACCTATATTGGTTTATGTCGATTTGTCATAGTTTTAGAGAAAACCCCAAATCCCATCTAATTTGGTCCACCCCGAACATATAAATATTTAACAATACTCAGCATAATTTTACTCAATGAATATTGTTTTTCCAAAATCAAGATGCATATGAAATGGTTTAGATATATGTGACGCATTTAACTGGAAAAAAACCGCTGCCCAAGGAATCATTACTTCTACATCCAGATTTTCTATCCAAGTCTCTCACAACGAAAAAATTTTGTATGTGGAAATAATGGTTATGGAACTTTAATAATTTAATATTTGAAATCCTCTAACTCAAAAACCCATAAAACGATAAACCACATCGGTAGTGGAGTGGGGATGGTGATAGGGGGTAGTGGGGGGTGGATGAAGTAAACAAATATTTTGAGGTTTTTGGTTCTTGTACACAGTACACACGTTAAATCATAATATTTTCTCATCCTCTTTAATAATGGGGCGGGGGTGGTAATGGGGGTGGCTAATGCCAAACAATTTTTTGAGACCTTAGCTTCGCTTGTATATACTAAATAACAATTTTATGGACTCTTACCTGCTTTATTTACCTATTTACCCCCATTTACCTCAATGTACCCCTAACCCTTCGACGGAACAGGATGAAAATATAACCTAGTTCAAGATCTCATTAAAATACATACGTGTACCAAATTTCAAGTCAATATCTTAGACGGTTTCAGAGTAAACGTGCGCAAAAAAAAGTTACAGACAGACCGACAGACAGGCACAGAAATTTTTTTTTTTCACTCAAACTTAAAATCTCGACGTTTCATGACATTCTAAGCCTATTTAAACAATTAAGATTTTTAAAAATTTTTTGTCGTTACTATACTTCCACTGGACGTGGAAGTAATATATGAAGTAATATCAGTTGTTGATGAAATAACAATTAAATTTACTAGTACATTAATATTTAATATTTTATTATTTGTATATGACTGTTGTAAAGGAAAATACTAATTTTAGTAGTAAATATATCCCCAAGGTATCAATCATTACATTATTTTACATATTTCATGTTATTTATGATGTTATTTTTTATAAAAATGTCCCTAGCCTCAGGCTGTAGTTCCGCCAGTGATTATCTTATTTGCGATTCATGTGTAGGCTATAAATAAACGCAACATTGTATCATTTGTTATTGTTACATTCAGCACGCGAAAAAAGTAACAACACACCACACTGACTAGATTCAATACTCACAATGGAGGGCAATTTGGATGAGAAAACACAAAACAGCTAGTCTGAGAGTGGTTATTCGCAATTCCCACCACTTGCACACACACTATAATTCCACCACAAATGACTTAAGACGAGTTTGCAGTGCAACCTCAAACACAATCAACGGCAAACTGAGTGCGGAGGCTACCAACAACATCGTATCTATATAAAAGCATGCTGCTTGCTCATGTTTACACTAAGTTTACTTGACAATCATTTATACTGTTTATACACTTTTAGATGGTACAATGTAAATTCACATTATAATTATCATATGAAAATATGTTTTTCTATTTGAGCACGTGCGATAATAATTAGCTCGGGCAATGATCGGCGATATTGCATCTGGCTAAATCTATGCTTGTACCAATTTAAAAAAACAGTTTTAACCTAGACGAAAATAGTGCCAGCTAAATTTTTTAGGATGTTGTTTTCGATTCGGTAATAGAAATCACAACTCCCAGACCAGGAAATCGTTTTATTTATAAAATGATATAAAATGCTAAGAGTTGGTATTTGTCGAGTAATGACCTACACAAAAATCTAAAAATGTCAATAAATAGGGCACGTGGAAAAGTGATAACTGAAAAAATATTTTGAATCGAGACTTTAGAATAATCACTTATAGTCCAATGCAATTAGTCCATTATAAATGAAAAACCGCTGCCCAAGGAATCACTACTTCCACATTCATTCAGTCATTCACAACGAAAAAATTTTGTATGTGAAAATAATTGTTTATGGAACTTTAATAATATAATATTTGAAATCCTCTACCCCAAAAACCCATAAAACGATACCCCACATCGGTAGCGGGGTGGGGGTGGAGATAGGGGGTGGTAGTGGGGGTGGATGAAGTAAAAAAACATTTTGAGGTTTCTGGTTCTTGTACACACCCTAAATCACATTTTTTTTTCATCCCCTTTAATAATGGGGTGAGGGTGGTAATGGGGGTGGCTAATGCCAAAATTTTTTTTTGAGACCTCAGCTTCTCTTGTATATACTAAATACCAATTTTATGGACTCTTACCTGCTTGATTTACCTATTTTCCCCAAATTTACCCCAATTTACCCCCCAACCCTTCGACGGAACAAGACGAAAATATAATCTAGATCTCGTTGAAGTACATATGTGTACCAAATTTCAAGTCAATATCTCAAACGGTTCCAGAGTAAACGTGCGCACAAAAAAAAGTTACAGACAGACCGACAGACAGACCGACAGACCGACAGACCGACAGACCGACAGACCGACAGACCGACAGACAGAAATTTTTTTTCGCTCAAACTTAAAATCTCGACGTTTCGTGACATTCTAAGCCTATTCGAACAATAAAAATTTTTAAAATTTTTTTTGTCGTTACTATACTTCCACTGGATGTGGAAGTAAAATTACGGAACCCAGCTATAATGAATGAATTTGAATGATTTTTTTTTGTTGGATTTCTAATGCCATAAACAAAAAAGTTTACCCATTGAAAATTACCGCAATTTCGAAAATCCGTAAATTAAAAAAAAAAAAATTAAAATTTTTAGAAATCTCAACGAAAAATAAAATTATCGAAATATTTAAATATTTCTTTTAAAAAAATAATGATTGTTATAGTTTTAGAGGTTGTTTATAAAGAATTTGTAAAAAACCGCTGCCCAAGGAATCACTACTTCCACATCCAGAGTTTCTATCCAAGTCACTCACAACGAAAAAATTTTGAATATGGAAATAATTGTTTATGGAACTTTAATAATATAATATTTGAAATCCTCTACCCCAAAAACCCATAAAACGATACCCCACATCGGTAGTGGGGTGGGGGTGGTGATAGGGGGTGGTAGTGGAGGTCAGAGCTGCCAAACTACTTTTGAAAAAGTAGTTAAATACTAACTACAGAGTACTTATTAAAAATGCATTGTAGTTGACAAGTACTCGAGTACTTTTATTTTGAAAGAGTAGTTTAACTACGCGTCTTCAATTACATTTGCAACTACTTTTGTAGGTACACTTTCCATAAATGACGTCACGCCAATTTTTGAGATTTTAGACCCCCTCCTCCCCATTGTCACATTTTGTCACACTGAGTTAGACACCCCCCCCCCCAAAAAAATTACATCACACTTATAGAGATCCCCTCTTATGTTTTTTTCGATTCCGTTATTTATTATTCACGCTATTTTTCGCCTCATGGGGGGGGGGGTACTAGTTAAAATCCAAAAAAAAATTTTGTCACCTCATGGGCGCAATGCTACTAAAAATCAAAATTACAATATTCGTTACGTCACACTGAGTCAGACCCCCCCCCCCCCTCTCCTTATCACACTTAGTCACGTAATTACGAACCCCCTCCCTCCCTGGAACGTGACGTCATTTATGGATGGCCCCTTTAGACTTACACAGCATGAAATTTTTTTCATGATGAAAGAAATTAGGTCACTAAACTGTGTACTTATTAAGACACTGAAACCTTTCTTTGTCACATGTCATAACCGGAAAGTCTAATATACTTATATAGTTTGTAAAATGATTGTGCCAATATGCGACAAGAAGTCACAAAATACTTTTCTACGTCTGTGTGCAAGCAAAGTGTACCTATGTAATGCCCCGACAACCTACCCTACAGTTTACTTACATGTTGTTCCATTCTTGCCACTTGCAACCTTTTTAATTTCTTCTTTAGTAGTTAAAATTACATTAGTAGCTTTAACTACTTTTAAAAAGTAGTTTGAGTATTGAATACTCAATACAATACCAATGTATTTACAACTACCTATGAGTACTCGTAGTTAGTAGTTAAAATGTAGTTTAACTACAATTGTAGTTAACTACTAGGCAGCTCTGGTGGGGGTGGATAAAGTAAAAAAATATTTTAAGGTTTCTGGTTCTTGTACACACACTAAATCACAATTTTTGTTCATCCCCTTTAAAAATTGGGTCGGGGTGGTAATGTTGGTGGCTAATACCTAAATTTTTTTTGAGACCTTAGCTTCTCTTGTATATACTAAATACCAATTTTATGAACTCTTACCTGCTTGACTTACCTTTTTACCTCAAATTTACCACAATTTACCCCCCCAACCCTTCGACGGACAAGATGAAAATATAATCAAGTTCTAGATCTCGTTAAAGTACATATGTGTACCAAATTTGAAGTCAATATCTTAGACGGTTCCAGAGTAAACGTGCGCGCAAAAAAAGTTACAGACCGACAGACAGACAGAAATTTTTTTTCACTCAAACTTAAAATCTCGACGTTTCATGACATTCTAAGCCTATTTGAACAATAAAAATTGTTAAAATTTTTTTTGTCGTTACTACCACTGGATGTGGAAGTAAAATTGAAACCTTTTAAAGTTAATTTAAAGATGGCAGAAGCTCCAAAAAGCGAAATAAAAAAGGAAACGTTAAATAATACAAATACATCAATTTTTTATAGAAAATAATTTATTAATAACTTATGTTAAATAATAATTATAAATTTTAATGACATAAATAATTATAAATTTTTATTACAAGGATAATCATGTAAACTAATTGTCTCCGACTTTTTCGTTTTCGATGTCCTTCATTAATATCATTGGTGGAGCATTTAAACATGCTATAGAACAGTTTAAGCTACTTTTCTACATCCACAAGCAGAACCACACCCAGTTTTACATGAACCAAAAATCATTTTCAATAAATTTTCAGAAGCTGGTGGTTGGCTCATTGTAACTAGTACTAGTGAATTAACTTTGTTTTCCATCCCCATTCTTTTGGCAACTTACCACGTCTAATCCACAACAAAAGAACACGACAACCATTCCAAATAATATGACCTACAATGATAATTCTTTGGGCAATCCTCAAGAAATTGTCGACACATTTGCTGAGCACTTTAAAACTGCTTTTACAGAATCATCTGAGTACGTAGACTCTGATGACACTGACATAGTTGAGAATGAGCATGAACCGTCACAGTCAGTCCCACTGAATGAAGATAAGATATGTAAAGCTATCTGTAAGGTAAAAAAACAAATTTACCGCTGGTCCTGATGCTATACCGTCATTTCTTATCAAAGACTGTGCCAATGTCTTAGCAAAACCTTCACTTATTTTATTTAATTTAGCCCTTAACAGTAACACATTCCCAGAGTTATGGAAAAACTCCAAAATCATTCTCGTCTTTAAAAAAGACAATCGGACTGACATAAAAAACTATCGACCCATCACCATCATTAATAATTTTAGTAGTCTTTGAATTCTCTCTATACGAGGAGCTTCACACACATGTCAACGAACAAATTTGCCCTAATCAGCACGGCTTTGTGGCAGGCCGGTCGACAATCAGCAACTTGGTTTGTGTTACACAATTTATTTCGGAGGTGATGGATGGCAATGGACAGGTAGATGTCATTTATACAGACTTCTCAAAGGCGTTCGACAGATTTGACTACGGTATTTTACTAAGAAAGCTTTCTGCTTTCGGCTTTAACCGAGATTTAATTCTATTTTGCTCCTCCTACTTAAAATGTAGAAACCAGTATGTTCAATATAGTGGTAAAAATCTTAAAGAATAGTTTGTACTTCTGGGGTACCACAAGGGTCAGTGTTGGGTCCCCTATTCTTTATTTTATTTATAAATGACATTGTACTTGGTCTGAACTGCAATTGTTTACTATATGCGGATGACCTCAAACTGCATTTAGCTATCAAGGATGAATCTGACTGTTTGCTACTGCAAGCTGACCTGGATCTAATAAACGACTGGTGCACCTCAAACTTCCTACCAACGCTGCTAAATGTAACGCTGTCACCTATACTAGAAAATTGAATCCTGTGCAGCATGAATACTCTATAAATCAGGTACATTTAAATAAACCAGAGGTATTTACAGGGGCGGCTCAAGGTAAATTTTCCACCCGGGTGGGAGCACTTTTTGGCGCCCCTCCCTGAGATAATCACAGAAATTTTACGGACGTACTACGTACTAAAGTGCAAGGATATCCTTTCGGACCAAGCGAACACTCTACTTTTTAACTTAACACATGGACTAACAGAATCTTGTATATATAGTGGTCCAAAATTGTCTCTGGATATATTTATGTGGCTGATGATACATCCAAAAATAAAGATACTCTAAATAGACAATAAGGAAATTATACCCCTTTAAAGGGGGATTACAAATATTAGTTTTTCGGCAATGTCTTTCCGATCGCTTTAAAATATATAGGTCATATTTTAAATTTAGATATGGCATCAATTTACGTAGTACCAATCAAACCCTCTCCTCTGCTTAAGGGGTAGTTTTAGGGGGTGGCTATCAATATTTTACCCCCAACTTTTTTATTTTTACATATTTATAAAAATTGTTGTAAAAAAAATATTTTCATATCATTAGAAATAAAAAGATATTCTTGTTGCATTTCAATAAACGATTCCCAAGTAATTTATGTTTACACATCAATGTGCATTTACAACACATTATTAATAATAATTAATTTGTATAAAGTATAAATTTTGTCTACACCATCTGAACGCTATTATAGTGAGAGGACCCCCGACACAAGTTTAGTTAGAGGAAGGTTCCTTCTTATTGTTTTAATATTTCATACAAAACAAGTTCCCATTTATTTATTTATAAACTGTAAAAGATATGAAATATATGCAACTAATGTTGGTATAAGAATTTTCTGAATATTCTGAATTTTTTCCGGATGAAAAGTGCACGTTGCCTGCCTTCAATTATGCAAAATCTTTAATGATAAACTCCGTGTCAGTCAATAATAGGACAGGAAGCTTGAGGTATGGATAGTGAGGTGTCTTAGAACTAAACAAACATATTTGCGTTACATTTTTGAATTACTTGATATTATTTTCCAACGAAAACTATTATTAAATTAAAAAAGGTATATTAAAAAAAAATTAACAATTTTTGCCCTCAATTTGGCGCCCCTCCGAGTCGGCGTCCCGGGCAGTCGCCCGGGTTGCCCGGCCCTTAAGCCGCCCCTGGGTATTTAAAGATCTAGGCATAACTTTTGATAGTAAGTTGACCTTTAACCAACACATCAATATCACTGTATCATCAGCTTATAAAATCCTGGGCTTTATCATTAGAAACTCCGGTGAGCTCAACAATATCGACACATTAAAAATTCTATTTACGTCTTTTGTGCGTTCTAAACTGGAGTACGGCTCTGTTGTAACTACGCTGTACATATTAAAGCTATCGAACAAATTCATAGAAGATTTTTAAAATTTATGGCATTTAAGGAGGACAAAATCTATCCGCCAATAGGGTTTTCTCACGACAAGCTGCTAGAGAGGTTCAATGCTGATGAACTGGTCAGAAGGCGCTTTCTTCACTCTGCTATGTTTTTGCATAAACTTGTCAATGTTAAAATAAAATGTCCTGAACTGTTGGCAAAAGTTAATGCGCTTGTTCATATGCCACTGGTGCAAACAAGATCAACTAATCTTTTTCATTTACCCACACCAAGAATAAATCTATTAGAATTCTCACCAGTGTATGTTATGTGTCATAAATGGCATGATATTCAGGATAAAGTTAACCTTTTTAATTGTAGTGTTGCAGACATAAGAACTGCTTGCTATAACAACTAATTGAATTCATTGTATGTGCTTTTAATTAATTACTTAAAACCTATATGTACGTTATATACCTTGAAAATTTGTTATATTGTGTATTTTGTAATATTAAGTATCTTGTTATTGTGTATTTGTATTTTGTTTTTGTATTTTATTATTGTGTATTTTTCCTACCCTGTAATTGGAATATGTTCTGTTCGGTAGTGTATAATAAATAAATAAATAAATAAATAAATAAATAAATAAAATAAATAAACTGTTCTTGTAAATACACTCTTTTTATATGTTCTGAACTAGCATCGAGTGTAGGTACTAATGAAGCCAAGTTGACACGGGTATTTTTACTTGTAGCTTTAAGAAACGATTGGTATCGAAAATTATTTATATTTTCTTAATATTTAAAAGCACCACATAATGCTAAAATGCATAAAATACCCAATTGCAAAATATTAGTGACGTCAGCATTTTCATCAGTAAAGATAATAGCCAGCATCTTGTAAATCTGTACGATTTTCGAATAATTTAGCAAATTTATTTTTCTACGATTGTGTTGAAAGTCAAATTTTCTAACTTGAAAACGTCTGCGGAACGTGTTACTTTGCCGTACGCTGTGCGGCAAGAATTTTTTGTACAATTGAAATTCAAATTTTATAACTTCATAATGAGTGCAGAAAATGTCACTTAGCCACACGCCTCGATTACATCTTCAGAAATTTAAAATTTTGAAAGACTTTAAGGGAAATGACTTATATTACAATGTACTATTATACCCTCTTTGTGAAACGCTGAATTTTTATCACATACAGCTAATGCTTGTAAAAGCAAAATATGCTCCTTGCTGTTAGCAATAAAATCAAAGTTTATAATGAAGTCATTCCAATAGATGCGTTGTGGCTCTTTCAATGTATTTGTGTTTAGAAAAAATCAGAAGAACTTCAAACATACATGAGTTTTGAGTTGGCTCTATATCCTGTAACCCTGTTCGATCAAGGTTTAATGCGAAAGGCAACTAAATCAAATTTTTATGATTTATTTACACAGCTCAATATCATCGATCATTGAAAAATGCCTCAACAGATTTAAATTTTGATGAAAATATGCCTTTAAAAATTCTCCAAGAAAAGTTCCTTGCAAACAGCAATAACAAAAGCAGATGCATCGAAATGTTAAGGAAGAAATTAGATGATGATATCAATATTTTCTCGTGTCAAGCAGAAGATGATAGACGGAGAGCCGGCCGTCGAATATCCTATGAATAAGATACATGAAAAACTTTTTGTGAATGATTAGTATTACCACAGTCCTAAAGGGAGCCACCTTTTATACGAGCTAATTTTGCCCGCTTCATGGATTTTGACTTCACTTCCGGTTAAGGTTTTTAATGTTTTCTTAAGTCATCAATAGTCCCTTGAGGTAAAACTTTTACCCCACCGGACCGCAGACATGTACCCCCCTGTTTTCGAGGGCGGGGAACACGATGGTGACAATATTTTCCGACCTAGCGTCCAACCCCTACCCCCAAATTGAAAAAACCACCCCTCTTTATAAGTAAATATTGACCGGAGGTGACCCAACCCACTCTCGGGGGTTGAAAATACCCTCACCCCCAATAACTAAATGCTACGGAAACAACGAAAATCAGCTTTTCGAAGGCAAGGAATACGATGGTGATAATATTTCCCGACCTACCCTTCACCCACTACCCCTAAACCTGAATACCACCCCCTTTCCGATTTTCCGGTGCTAGGCTTGCGAGGGCCTGTCGTATCATTTTTTCCTTTGGTCAGTTAGAATAAAATACTTAAATATTTATCACAGGTGACCTAACCAACCTCCTTGGGTTGAAACTACTTTAACCTCCAATAACTAAATGCCACGAAAAACAGCGAAAATCAACTTAAAAGCAGTATACTCCCGTTTTCGAAGGCGGGGAATACGATGGTGATAATATTTCCCGACCTACCCTTCACCCACTACCCCTAAATCGAAAGAAATCCACCTTTTACGATTTTGGTTCTTGTACACACACTAAATCACAATTCAATTTTTTGTTCACCTATGTGGTCAATATTTATTTATTTTATTCAAATTGACCAAAAAAAAACCCGATCCGATAAGCCCTCGGAAGCGTAGCACCGAAAAATCGGAAAAAGGGGTGGTTTTTTCGATTTGGGGGTAGCAGTTGGATTCTAGGTCGAGAGATATTACCACCATCGTATTCCCCGTCTTCGAAAACGGGAGTATACTGCTTTTTAGCTGATTTTCATTGTTTTCGTGGCATTTAGTTATTGAGGATGAAGGTAGATTCAACCCCCGGGGGTGGGTTAGGTCGCCTGTCGTAAATATTTAACTATTTTATTCTAACTGACCAAAAACAAACGATACGATAGGCCTTCGCAAGCCTAGCACCGGAAAATTTGAAAAAGAGCTGGTATTCAGGTTTAGGGTAAAGGGTAAGTTGGGAAATATTATCAACATCGTATTCCTCACCCTCGAAAACGGAAGTATACCATTTTCCAGCACATTTTCGCTGTTTTCGTGGCATTTAGTTATTGGGGGTAGTTTCCACTCCCGGGGGTGGGTTAGGTCACCTGTGGTCAATATTTACTTATTTTATTCAATCTGACCAAGAAAAACCAGACCTGGCAAGCCCTCGCAAGCGCAGCACCGGAAAATTGGAAAAAAGAGTGGTTTTTTTCGATTTGGGGGTAGCGGTTGGACACTAGGTCGGAAAATATTGTCACCATCGTATTCCGCGCCCTCGAAAACGAGGGGGTACATGTCTTGCGGTTCGGTGGGGTAAAAGCTTTACCCCAAGGGACTATTGATGACTTAAGAAAACATTAAAAATCGTAACCGGAAGTGAGGTCAAAAATCCATGACGCGGGCAAAATTAGCTCGTATAAAAGGTGACTCCCTTTAGGTCTGTGGTAGTACTAATCACTCACAAAAAGTTTTTGATGTAACTTATTCATAAGATATTCGACGGCCGGCTGTCCGGCTATGATGATACATTAATCATACAAAAGGCAATTAATACTGATTCAGAAAACGTTGTTGTTGCTGAAGATATTGATGTGTTAGTTTTATTAACAGCTTTAACACCTCCTCATAGAGAAATATATTTTCCCAAACTAGTAAAAGACACGGTATCCACGAAAACTTATTCTAATAAAAACTTTGAACAAACATTACCAATGTGTAAGAAGCATATTTTGTTTTTACATGCATTAACTGGATGTGACACAACTTCAGCGTTTTACAAAAAGGATAAAAATAAATTTGCTAAATTATTCGAAAATCGTATCGATTTACAAGATGCTGCTATTATCTTTACTGATGAAAATGGTGACGTCACTAATATTTTGCAATCGGATATTTTATGCATTTGGGCGTGGCTTGTGGGTGTAGAAAAATTGGCTTAAATTGTTCCATAGCATATTTACTATGTGAAGGAGTTAGCTGTTTAAGGGCTCCACCAATGATACTAATGACATCGAAAACGAAAACGTCGAAGACAATTAGTTTACATGATTATCCTTATAATAAAAATTTATGATTATTTATGTCATTAAAGTTTATAACAATTATTATCTAGCACAAGTTGTTAATAAATTATTTTCTATAAGAAATTGATGTATTTGTATTATTTAATGTTTCTTTCGTTTATTTCGTTTTCTAGAGCTTCTGCCATCTTCAAATTGATTTTAAAATGTTTCGTTTTTTTTTGCAAATTGTTTATAAACAACCTCGAAAACTATAACAATCATTATTTCCTTAAAAGGAATGTTCAAAAATATTATAATTGTATTTTAATTTTTTTTTAAATTTACGGATTTTCCTCAGAATTTTCGAAATTGCGGTAATTTTCAATGGATAAACTTTTTAGTTTATGGCATTAGAAATCAGAAAAAAATCATTCAAATCCATTCATTATAGCTGGGTTCTGAGGTATAAACCTAATTGCACTGAACTATTAAGAATCAAATATTTGGAATTAATTCTGGTAGACACATCAAATGAGCAAAATATTATATATGTATTTGTTTAAAAGACAGTATAAAATTTTGCCACCTCTGCTGTGAATAGAATAGAATAATAAAATAGAATAAAGTTAGTCGGTAATCTGAAGAGCCAAATTCGATCGTATGATGTGCACTAGAAGAAGATAGTTTTGAAAATATACGAATATCTGGAATTACCTTGCAGATCTAAATGTGGAGGGCGCCATCCTGGCGCGATTGCAAAAAGGCGGGAACAAATTTTTTTCCGAAGATTTTTGTGTTAACTGAAAATTGATTAATTTTATGGTTTATTTTTTTAATATTTCTTAATTATTTTCAAACCAATGGAAAGCTTATTCTTTCTAGATTCAAGTGCTGTCAAATTATTTTCGAAATTGTTCTTAACAAATGCTACAGAAATTGCTACAAAGTGTACCATAATAGTGCAGTGTAAATTTCAGCATCGAGGCATTTTAAAAACTATTTCAGATAGATGCATGCTTCTATGATATACAATCTGCAGAATAGAGTGGAGCAATATTTAGTGACAGAATTATTTGCATTGCTTTATTGTTGTAAAAGATATGATTGTTTTTGCACAGCGCTCCGTTGTTTTCGCTACCGTTTTGAGTTAATAAGTGTACAATATACTATGAGTGCTAAACATTCTTATTATGGTTATTACTTATACGTAAATATTATCATTTTTTATCATAAAAAAAATAGAAAAATTTAAAAAACAGTAATTTACTTGCAAGCAGAAATTATTACGACATACATTATAACCTAAAATATTCATGAGATACAGAAAACAATGTGCAACTGAATACAGTTAAATTTACTTCTTGTGCATGAAAAATAATTATATAGAAGTTATATATTTACATTATACATCACCAAATAATTTACTGTCACAACATCAACCTACATACATTCCAACATTCTGACAAAAAATTAGTTTCACTACAAAATATTTGAAATTCGTTCTTTCATGACAAACTAATATTTAATAAAAGAAATATAATGATAAGGGGGAGTATGCAATGGAATGTCCGAATAAGGAGGTGGGGGTGTTCACAAACAGTCCATTTTTGCAAACGCATTTATTGAATGGCCTCTTATAACGATTCATTATGTTAATCGAAAATTAACTATGGAGGAAACAACAAGAGGTCGAATGAATTTGAGTAATATATTTTGGGTACTAGTGCTTTTACTAGCTGTGATAGGTTTCTATTTAAAAAAATTAAAATCCAATATTTTAAAATGTTTAACGCATACAGGAGATAAAGAACTAAAACTTACTAAATTACCGTCAATATGGCATGAATAATTTAATTCCTTTTAAAAATTTGGCTTGATATTTTGCCACAATTTGGTATGTTCGGTATCGGTCATCATTTACAGGCAACTTGAATAAATTACGCACAATTATTTCACATCTGTAATTCTGGTATAATAAATTTACCACCTACTGAGGATTTTCTTATCATTATCAAAACTTTTTGAGAGCTGCATATCAAATAATTCTTTTGAAAAATGTGACTGAGACACATCCAGAAATTCTCAATCCAATTGATTTTGATTGGGATTTGAGGAATAATGCTCTTATTCCTAAGTTAATAACTACATGTTTGTCCTAATGTAACTTTCGAAAATATACTTTGCAAGTGTAAATTTAAAAAATGTACCGGAAATTAAAGTTTGGTTAGAATGTATATAGGTTGACATTGTGAGAGTAAATTATTAAGTGATAATTTAGTTCAAATATGCATAATGTATTTATTGTTACATATTCTACCCCCAGAGACATCTATGTGAGTTTTCTACAAGTCTTATAAGTAACAGAAACTAAGCTAGTTAGTTAGTTTGGCGATCGGCCTAGAGATGGCGCGCGGTGCCAAAGCCTGGAAGTTGTAGACAGCCGACTATAAAATTACAGAAGGAGGAGAGAACAGTCTGGAGCTGTCATCTTTGGGTATATAAAGGAATGGAGAAGCCGAGTTAACACAGCTGAGTTGAGATGGTGAATTGAGAAACATTGAGAACAAGTAAGCAAAGTGATCAAGTGACTGAAGTGGTGAATTATAGTATTTAGTGTAACATTAGTAAAGTAATTAATTGTTGTAATTAGTACATAAGTGAATAAATTAATTAATTGGTGTTATTACTTCCGGATCCACGATATAGTGTGTTTAAAAGGGGTGTAAACACGTAACAATATATAACTCCCATACTGTTATTTTTCATGCACAAGAAGTAAAAGCCTTTATTGATTGTTTGTATGCGAATATTGGGAATACTGTAGAACGACATAAAATATAAAAAAATCAAAGTGGAACTTATAGCGTAGGTACTTCTGGATTCTGTGCCGAATTGGGCGTACTTTCTACATTTCCATTTTTAGTAAAACATGTTTTTCGGCTTCCTTTATCTTTTTTTACTTTTAAAGCCATACAGCTTCTGACGTGTTAAAAATTATTTTCTAAGTTGATTTTTGGCGCAGTTAAAAAACTACATTGTAACCTGCTTCATGATGGGGAAATTGTTTTAATAAAATTTTCTGCCTTTATTGGCCATGGTTCTTTAACAAAAACAAGCAACAAAGTGCCAGTTTTGACATATTCGTTACAAAAACCTATTACTGGAGTTTACGTCAAGATATTGTTACCAAAAACCCAGAAGAGTTTATTACTTGAGTTTTTGCATCAGCGCTGCTAAAGCTACAGTTTGAAAACTGCGCGCGAAGTAAAATCCACCGTTCAGGTGCGTCTTCCTAATTTTTATCAGATATGGAAAAGTTTGCCAGTTCTAGGATTCTGACTATATGCAACAAATGCCGTGCATATGACACGTGGATAATAGCGTAAGATTTTTGTTTTTAATTGATTCTCAATTATAAAAATATTGAATAAAAACTTCAACACTTTTTTTTTCTACCTCCTCCTCTTCCTTAAACATTGCCTGAATGCGCTCCTGAATATGAATACTGGCGACAGATTGTGTGTTAAAATGGTTTGTGCTTTAATGCAGTTTGCTAGCAATAATATATTCAGAAATCTTACCGATATCATCTAATAGTGAAATAGATATGCAGTATTTTACGTTATCTTGCTCATCACATTAACAACTAGGAATAATTTAGGCAATTTGGACATATGAGGAAAGTGACTAGTTTGTAAACATTCTAAATTACGTAAAACGGTTCTATCTTGCCGTGAAAGATTTAAGAATTATGTGCTGGGATGCTATCCGGGCATGATTTCTTTTTAATAGCTTTCTTTAAGGCTTATAGAATTTGTTTTTTTGGGTAATATTAACACACACACTTAGTAATTTGCATTTAACTGAATATCAGAAGAAAAGTATGTAAATTATGTACGTTTCATTAAATTTTATATCTATTGCCTGCTATCTTCTTCAAAACTTTTATTTCTCGATAAATGCAAATTTTAATCGAGATGCGAGCCTAGACGAAAGTCGTTTCTTAGATCAATTTTAGATATTATTCAGAAAGGCTAAGAAAATACAATTTCCGTTTAAACAGTAAACTACACATTATTAAAAAAGTTTATGGGTAAAAGTTGAGATGAAGTTTTAAAGCTTTAATAAGTCATAGTGAGGGTTAGTATACAAATACTTCTAAATTGAAAATTAGCTATTTTCGTTCAATTTCATACTTTCAATTTAAATTCATAGGAATTATTTAAGTCAAATATATTTAGTGTATATATTTGCTGATGGTATATTTCACTATGCCTTAGTGAAATTAATCTATAATAGTCTAGTCACCAACACTATTGCTGTATGCCAGTTATGAAGTAACCTTATATTGAATTTCGTACTAAAAAGAGTACGATTAATACAATTATCTAATATATAAAAATCTCGTGTCACAGTGTTTGTTATCGAACTCCTCCGAAACGGCTTGACCGATTTTTATGAAATTTTTGGTGTATATTTGTTAGGTCGGAGAATAGATCGTAGGCTATTTTTTATACCCTTAGGTGATAAGGGTGGCCCAGAAATTTTCTTTTTATTTTTTGGACAAAAATTTATAATTTATATGGCAAAACAACGTTTGCTGGGTCAGCTAGTTATGATATATTTATTTCGCAAAATTATAGGCCAAGAAAATGGCTACCTCTTGTAACTTACAGAAAGCCTTTGACTATGTGTCACAATGGGTTCTAAAGGAGAAACTTAACGCCTTAAATTTCAATCCCGTTAGTTGCAATTTAATCAAGTCGTACTTATTAAATAGAGAACAGTTTATCCAAATTAAAAATGAAGTTCACAACTAAGCGAAATAAATTACGGAGTACCACATGGCTCTGTAACGGGCCCAGTTTTGGTCATAATATGTGTAAACGATCTTGGTTTGGCGATACAAAACACCAAACTCGTGTTATTTGCACATCATACCACACTTATCAATACCAATAAAGATATAAAGTTAATCTAACAATCCTTGAATGTTCTTTGCACCCAAGTTACGAATTGGCTTATAACAAACTGTCTTAATCGCAAAAAACAGTAATCATGATTTTCAATCATGGACTAGTACAAGATTTCACAAACCCTGACGTAGTTAAAGTTTTTAGGAGTCTTCTTGATTCTAAAATTGGATTGGTGTCACCATGTTCAAAATGTTGCTAAAATAAAATCAAAAACACATTTGTTATCAGGAAGCTTGTTAAGTCAGTAGTCACTAATGAACTATTAACTGTCTACTACTCATTAATCACTTAATCAGATATGTCTTATGCTCCGATGAATTAGAATCACACACCTAGCGCAAAAAGAAGTGTACTAAGAATAATTACCAATTTGGGTTATAGAGATGATAACAAAAACAGATTTATTGAACTTAATGTATTACCATTTCCATCATTATATTTATATACCTGTCTAAAATATACATATGAAAATATTCATCTATTCAACACTTATGAAAGCTTACATTCTCATGATACTAGACATAATCATAATTTAAATACCAATTTTACTAGATTAAGCTCAAGTAAAAATTGATTCAATTTTTTTGGACCAACATAATTTAATAAATTTCATATACACGTCAGAAGTCTCCCGAATAATACTATCAGAACTTTCTTAACAAAGAAAGCTTTTTACGAAGTGACCGATTACTTCAATTGCAACCTTGACGATGAACTTGAGCCGAAATGGGATGTATAAATATTACTAAGATATTTATTATCTAAATGTAGACTGTTCGCAATGTGATATGTTGCTTTATGTTTCGTGTTTCATGTTTCTTATTTTAACATGTTTTATTTTTCTACATATTATGTTTCTAATGAAATTATTATAAAATATATGTCCTCAAGTACTCATAATTCAACAAAGCAATCTGCTATGTATTGACTTTTGTAAAGCTATGTTAATAACATCAATAAATAATTTGAATTTGAATTATTGTTTATTTTAGATCTAAATGTTAAAGTTTATCTTGTAGTGGAGTCAAATTAAGCATCAAAATAGGTGAATAAGAAATTATCTGGCTACAGCAATTCTATTGTTTTAATTTGCTGTAATAACAAGTGCTATGAGAAATGTTGGATTGAATCTGGATTGAATCTGAATCTGATTGATTGGAAATAACATTAAATTTTATTTCAATTCAATTTCAGCAATTCCTAAAGTGACATCGTTTGCATACATTATAATATAATTTGCAGAAATATATGTCGGTAAGTCACTGACGAACAATAAAAACATAAGAGGACCCAGCACAGATCTCTGCGGAACACCAAGATGGATATACCTACGACAAAGGAAACCAATAAAATTGCCGCAGCAAAACAATTCCATTCGAAATTAATTTTGACTCCACTATTGCAATACGTTGTAAAAGACAATTTTAAGAAATAATTTCAAATTATCACTGGCCAGGTCGAAACACTTACTTCAGTGAATATGTAATGTCAATACTGACATATTTTAATCACTGAAATATTTAATATTTAAGATTTTCAACCATTTTGTTACCTTTGCTTCCCACCTCTATGAAAATGAAATATTCAAATCAGCCTGCAACAAAGTAGCAATTGATTGCCAATTAACAACATCTAAAACATTTATATTCGTATGCACCTACTTATCAATCTATACCAAACTTATTTGTATACTTATTATTTCAAACTGTGTTTAGCTTATGCATATAAAGGTAGATACAAGGATGTAATTTGCATAAATTGCCCATCATAGTATTATTTATATAAACACAATGATATGCCAAATAACGCTAAATAACACATTATTTCTCTCTCATAAAACAATCTGTCGAAACCTGCTTATTGATAATATGATAATGATTACAATGTATTAGGTGTATTCCTAAAATAAAACAACGAATATTGATTTTTTTATATAAAAGTTAACAGGTTGTCTCGTGGCGGAAGTTATGTACAAAAATATCGTCAACCGGTAAAACTATAAAGCATCTTTTTACACACATAATACAGATTTAATGCAAGCTCTACGCTATGTAGAACGAGTATAAGTTGCAGTCGGGCGCGGCCGACTGTGAATACTTCTATAACTAACATTTTGCCCAAATAAGTTGCGGTCATTCGAACCTGAGAGGCACTTTGTATATATTATTTCAATATCTTGTACATTCTAGTATTTTGTGTGCTTAGTCAAAAATACATTACTGACATTTTGCTCTAAAATTATAATTAAATGTAGTTTATATAAAACGTGACAGTATACAGTATATTTAATAGAGAGAATTGTATCATGATATTTTACATATGTACCATTACATATGATAATTATAGTTCATCCTGCGAAACTTTCGTAAACCCTCAAGGAGGAATGACAAGGTACCCCCAACCCAATAAGGTAAACAGAGGGAGGATAACCAGTTCGCTATGCTGCAATATTCTCAAATTGCCAGCAAAGCTGTGACGTCACGGCGAGACCTAAATCAGTTGTTTCTCTGTGTTTAGTGGTGCGGTTATTAAGTTGTGTCTACTTATTTACTGGTTCTTCTTTGTAAATCTCATATGTACATCTTCGTGTGTATTTTATACGTTTTTTTGAGTTATAAAAACATTCTTGATTAGTGCAAAAACAGAAACTATGGACAAACATATTATTGCTTGCACTACTTTGGACCTTTATAGGATTAAAAGACAATTATTATTATTAGTGTTCTATGATGATTTTGTATATATATATATTATGGAAGGTAAAAGAAGCTTAATAATTCATGTATTAAATTTACATATTGTTATTATTCAGAAAGAAGTGAAGAAAAATGCCGGGAACAAGGTGTACAGTGTACGACTGTACTAGTGCTTCTGACGATACCGAGATTTTTGGGGTCTCGCTCTCGGTCTCGTAACGAGCCCCGAGCCCGAGAGCAAGACCGAGACCTTGCGGCCGAGACAGAGAGCGAGACCGACACCGGTCCCCCGAGAGTCTCGTTCAATATCGGTCTCGGTGCATTTTTTTAAAATATATTTTCCTAACAATATAGTGTTAAATTAAAATAAATATATAGAGGAAGATGCTTACAGTGTTTTTCACATTGCATTGTAAGAACATATCTTTAAGGGATAATATGTCCATTAAATAATTTTTTATAGGTGAGAACTTAAAATAAATAAAAGAGTTTATTAATACTCGCACTTATAAAATAAAAACAATAAATAATGTATATAATACGTAAATAATTGTAGTACGTAATAACAAAATATATAAAAAAAACCGCTGCCCAAGGAATCACTACTTCCACATCCAGATTCTCTATCCAAGTCACTCACAACGAAAAAACTGTGTATGTGGAAATAATTGTTTATGGAACTTTAATAATATAATATTTGAAATCCTCTACTCCAAAAACCCATAAAACGATACCCCACATCGGCAGTGGTGTGGGGGTGGTGATAGGGGGGTGGTAGTGGGTAGTGGGGGTGGTTGAAGTAAAAAAATATTTTGAGGTTTCTGGTTCTTGTACATACACTAAATCACATTTTTATTCATCCCCTTTAATAAGGGGGTGGGGGTGGTAATGAAGGTGACTAATGCCAAAAATTTTTTTGAGACCTTAGCTTCTCTTGTATATACTAAATACCATTTTTATGGACTCCTACCTGCTTTATTTACCCATTTACCCATTTACCCCAAATTTACCCCAATTTACCCCCAACCCTTCGTCGGAACAACATAAAAATATAATCTAGTTCCAGATCTCGTTAAAGTACATACGTGTACCAAATTTCAAGTCAATATCTTAAACGGTTCCAGAGTAAACGTGCGCACAAAAAAAGTTACAGACAGACAGACCAACAGACAGAAATTTTTTTTCGCTCAAACTTAAAATCTCGACGTTTTCTGACATTTTAAGCCTATTTGAACAATAAAAATTTTTAAAAATTTTTTTGTCGTTACTATACTTCCACTGGATGTGGAAGTAAAATTAAAGCTTTTCTGTAAGTCCACAAGTTGCCCATGAATTCAAATAGAGAAGACTTCTGGCAGAATCTTTACGGTGTTTCCGTATTACCAGGGTGTATTAATTTAATATATCCTGCGTATTACTATGGCTGCTTTGGAGAATAATTTCTCTGAAGGTACTGACGTAGCTGTCACGCTGAAAATATCTCATGCCATCTTAAACATATGAGGAAAATTTCTTTGGTGCATTTTCCACCATTTTCTTTTTCAGCTCTAGGTCCAGTTCCGTTTGCGTATCGGCATCTTAATATTCTTGATTTTATCAATTAAAAAAGACACTCTAAATTATTGCACAAATTGTTTGTTTTGATTTGCGGTTTGATACTGCGACACCGTTGCACTGTTGCCGAGTATATGCGATGTTTAAGGTTACGGGCACCGAGACCAGAGAGTCTTGGGTACGAGACCGATAACGAGCCCGATACTTTAAGCACGGTCCCGAGCCCGATACGAGACTGGCCCAGTCTCGGTCTCGTCTCGCCGAGACCGAAGCACTAGACTGTACTAACACGTATTTAACAAAGAAATCTATTGGTAAAAATATCATTTTCCACGTTTTTCCAAACTAAAAGATCTGTTGTTCGAAACCATAAGATGTGAATGGATAAACAAGTGTAAAAGGCAGGATAAAGATGGATGTCAAATTCTTATGGGACTTTGGGCCCAATATGCCCCAGTTTGTAAAGTATACGAAGTTATTGTACTTGGTCTTACAAACAAAAAAGTCAATAGCCGTAATCCCCAAAATTGAGCTATTTCTAAGATATTAGTTTGCGAAGACGCTTAAGTGCATAAATTATACTGGCCTACAAATGGAAAAAATTCACGCTCAGTGAACTAAACCATTGTATTCCCATTTATTTCGGCTCGCTGAAATTGAGTTTTGGCCTTACTTATCATGAATTTTTCAAGTATTTCAAAAAAGTGCTTTTTTCAAGATATTAAATACACAGCCACACGCACAAAAAAAGTGGTCTGGCCTGTAGACCAGACCAGTGTATCCTTATGTATTTGGACCCGCTGAAACCGAATGTTTCTTTTTTCACCCCCCCCCCCCCCAAAAAAAAAGTGGTCTGGCGCCGAAAAAACAGCAACGTAAATTTGACTGTTGGCTTCGAATAGTAGCTAACATCTGAGTAAAATATGAAAGAATCATGCCGCATTCCATACCAATTGTATTGTAGTGACCGTACAATTAATGTAAAGCATTTTCTCTTTACTGTACAGATACGTGTTGACATGCCGACTTTGCAGAGCGCTGTAGTGCAAACTATTGTCCGAAAATAAAAAATAAGAAAACTTAGCTGTAGGTTTTTCCTGCTCTGCACTTTTCATGTAGAACAATTTTCTCGTAGGAATTACTCATGTCAAAAAAAATGCGAAAATCAACGAGCCGCGCCCTCGTTTCAAACTTCTTCTCGTAATAAAGAAAAAGACATCAGTCTTACAAAGAAAAATGTATAGGACATAAAACATGGGGAAATTGTACGTCCTTTAAAGCGCCGTATTTGTTTTTTATGTAGCTTTAGCAGAAGCCGAGATATTTGAAAAAAACAGTTCTTAACCATTTTTTCAACATGGCGGCAAACCTCGGTTACGCAATGACCCTTCATCAAGCTCCAAAAGCTCGCTAACGTCAGGTGACTGGCCACCTCTTCAGACATACTGACTAGAGTAATTAAGATATTTGAAAAAAAAAGCAGATATTACAAAAATATTATCGATCTTGATATCCGCATTCCTAGGTTCAAAATTAAAAAACTACAGTTGTCTTAATTGCCCATAACTTTCATATTGTGAAAGATACAGAAAAGTTTCTTAATAAAAGTTTATAGTAAAATTACGAAGTACGTTGTAACGTTTTTACTAACCGTTTTGGTTCTGGTCTCTCGAGCTGACGCAACATTTTCATTTGTTATACATGATGCTAAAAGTAGGATTTCAGAGGTTTTATGGTAATCTCTGAGATGAACTATAAAATAAACTGCACTTTTTTAATTAAGTTTTTATGCATTCTAAAATGTCGGTGTAACTCTCATCGCGATTGAAACACTTTAATAAATTGAATGCAGTATCGCTGAGCTGAGACCAAAAGTAAAACTACAGTTTTATCATAATCACCTTCACAATAATTAACAGTAACTTATAATTAGATATGACAAGTGCCCCATTATTTAAATATCGGTGTGACAAAAAGGCAGGAAAGTTATATCTGCACAAAAACAGCAAGCATATTACCAGACGGCAGAAAAAATGGCAAGTTTTCACAAAGCTGTGACGTCATCAATATTTTTTTAAATGACAACCCTCGTGATAACCACAATTTTTTTTACGGATTTTGAAAGAACGCATTTCTTTACATACAATAATACTTTCAGTGGTAAAAAGCTGAAATCGTCCTCGTTAGAATGGTCTTTTTATTTTTGTTAATGTATAAATTCGCTTGCTTAACTATCACTTTGCAGGAGCAGTGTGTTGGAATGTTATCAAAAAATCATGAAATTAGCCGTTCTTGAAAGAATGTAAATTATTTCTATGATTGGTTTTGGACAATATACGCACCCAAACAGAAGTAGTTAAATTGTTCTATGCAACTTACCTTGATGGGCAAAAGCATGGTAAGCAAAGTAGAGTCTTCCTAAGTCTGGTCGGCCATAACCACAAGAAGATCAGCTTAATGTTTTGTTGACTGTGTAAGAAAATTTTCATTTCACATTTAAGGATAGCAGTTTGCACTGTCCACAAAATACTCAAAAAGGCAAAGTACGATCCTTTAAGGTATTCTTGTTCATGAACTATCTGACGATTTGGATCGCCCAAATCAATTTTGCGAGCAAATGCAAGATCTATGCAATAATGATAACTACTTTGTAAAGAGAATACTTTTCTCTGAAGAAATTACCGTTGGTTTAAATGGATATGTTAATATTTAGGCAAAATTGTCGTTATTGGAATGCTGAGAATTTTCACTGGATGAATCAGTATTGCACTCAGAACTCTTAAAAATTAAATGTGTCGTGTGGGATAGTTGATGGAAGTATTCTGGGTTCTTATTTCTTTAATAAGATCCTAACTGATGCGAAGTATTTGCATTTTCTCCAAGGCATCATCATCCCCGCACTAGGAACTTTGTATCCATATCCAGAAGAACTCAGTCTTCCAACAAACGACTTCATTTTTCAACAAGATGAAGCACATCCCCATTACCAAGCCCCTATCCGAACCTACTTAAATCAGGTATTTTGAAATCGTTGGATAGGAAGAAGAGGGGAAATCGGGTGGCTATCCATGTCGTCAGATTTGACGCCTTTCGATTACTATCTTTTATTATTATTATCATTATTATTATTTATTCATCCTTTAAAAATATAAAATTTCTTTGGATATGTCAATTAAATTAAATCATTTTATATAATTACAGCATTGTAATTATAGTAGTATAATGTACCTAGTACAGTAGTAAATCGCCCAGTGAATATTGAAGATTTAAAGGGAAGAATTCATTAAGAAATAGGGCGCATATCACCGGAAATTATCGACGTAAAAAAAAAGAGTTTACTAACCATCTCAGCTAGTGTCAGACTGTGAATGAACTGCAGTTTGAATATTCAATTTAATTGTTTGGATCTTTCTTCATTTCTATAGCGTCATAGCTTTCTGAGAACTTGGCAAATATTTTTAAAAAATACTAGAAGATGAACCTTTGAGATGTCCGATGTTCCCAAAAAAATTGTACACTTTTTATCGATTTTATCCACCACTTTACCAAAGCACTGTATATTAAAATTGTAAACCTTATTTTGCGTCAGGCTCTTGTGGTTGAAGATGCCTTGATAGGAACATTCCTACTTTTTCTCTGAATTCACAGTCCCCCCGGACCCCACCACATCGTATAAAGCACCGCATGCTTATAGCAAAACATTTTGTTTTCTGATGAATCGAGATTTAGAAACCTTGGATTATTTAATCGGAACAACGTTCGATCTTGGGCAATTGATAATCCTCATATTATGAGACAGGAGCTGTTTCAGGAGCGGTTTGGCTTCAATGTTTGGTTAGGTGTACTGGGTGATCATATCATAGGTCCAATAATATTTGACGAAAATCTAACTGGACTAAGGTATTTAGAATTTCTCCAAAATATAATAATTTCAGAGATTATTCAAATTCCCAAAACCAATATTGACGAGGTTTACTTCCAACAAGGCGCAGCTGGATCACATAATGCTATTATCGTTAAGGATTACCTAAATGAATTGTTTCCAGATCGTTGGATTGGGACCAATGATCTAGTCAGATGGCCTGCAAGGTCTCCTGTCAACCTCAGCCGATTTTTTTATTTGGCAACATTTGAAAAATAGAGTCTACTCGACTGCTCAACCACAAGACAAGAAATGAAAAAGAGAGTTGATACGAAATTGCACAAATAACACCTCAACAACTACAGAATGTTAAACGTGCAACAGTAAGTCGCGCTACTCTGTTTATTAATCAAAACGGTGAACAGTTTAAACAATATTTATGATGGTTTATTATAATTTAGGTTTTAAATAATTTATTTTATTTATTCATGGTTGTTACGTTTTATTAAAATTATTTCTTGTTTAATTTGTCTTCATCTTTTAAAAATACTTTTATCTATTCTTATTAGGTTAGATATTAATTAATGAACTGCTTTGGATCAATTAATAGTATCCATACACAAACAGTGTGAGTTATTATAACTCAGTAGGAACTGAGCCAATCACCTTTATCTTCATGCCTAGCCTGTATAATCGATGTAACACGCGACACACGAAGGTGGAGCCAGGGAGGTAGTGACAGATTATTCGCGTTAATATCTATAAAGCTAGATTTTTTTCCCATGATAGCTTAGATAGTATAAATGATGAAAGTGCAAGTCTACCAAACTTTTAGTGTTGCAAAAATGAGTAAAAAATTAAACATATTACAAAAAGAGGTCGATTTTCTGAAATGTCACAAAATGCTACTTTCGCCGTGCAATTTACGATCAGGTTTATCTCCTCTTTACCTCGCGACATCGTACGGCCGTCCCAATAGTGTTCTTCGAAAAATATGAACGTGTCAAGATTGCATATTTTTGCACTTTTTTTTGTAAGCTGTTTTTTGTTATTTTTCGCAGATATCTCCGAAACGGTGGGAGTTAGCTCGAAATAAAAAACAAGTAGTATTTTCCACTACGAATCTTTTGCTGCCATGAGATTTTTGATTTTTTTTTTAGTTTCGGAGATAACTACTTAAATGTTGGCCATGTACGGCAAAAATTCGAAAATTTTGAGCTTCTACCGTTGGCAACTTTTTAATCTTGGCTCCTATGCCAAAAGACCACTCCAGTTAACTTAAATACAATTAAATTTGCTAAAACCCCTTTTTTTATTTTTTGAATTCCGACAAAAATGAAGGAATTAGAGGGGGCGGAATTTAGGACTTTTTTTTTTTCGGTAAAATTTCTCCATTTTGTCACCGTAATTAATCGGTAATTAACTGAAATCGATCTCATATGCGATATTCACTTATCATGTAATTCTTTGACGCTCCGTTAATCTTGGCCCTTCGAAACAAAGGTTTCTGAGAAAAATTGTTTTTTTTTTTAAGATTTCCATACACTTTTGGAAAATGTGTAATTTCTTACATTTCCTCGAATATCTCGATAATTATCGTTTTTTTCGAAAAATGTGTAGACAGCTTATATAAAGAGAATTGATTGAGCTTTCCGACGCTTTTTTAATTTTTTTCTCTAACATAAAAAACAAGACTTTTGACCGATATGCGCTCCGAGCTATTGCAGTTCGCGGAGAAGTTTTGCATTTTCTTCCGCGTAATATTAATCTACAAAGCTGATTTTTTGTCTACAAGCAGTTTGTGCACTATTTCGATTAAAAACCACATTCTACCTCCGCTTAAAGGCGGCTAAATCTCTGAAGACAACAAATATAAAAGAGTGAACAAAATTAAATTTTACAGTTAACTTTATTAATAAACAAACTGAGTAATTTAAACAAAATTTTCTCAATTTAATATTTATTGTTATAATCGTAGATAAAGTATAGTATTCAACTTGCGGTAATGGTGACAACTCATTTGATGAATTACAGCACGAGTCGTAGGCGACTTTCATCTGCGTGAGTTATTACCTACATTACCGCTCGTTGAATAATATACTATTATTATTACGAGGGATATCGTTAAGAAATGGCCAAAAAATTAAAGTTTATGAATCATTATTTGTGATTAATAAAAGAAAATAGCACGGTTCCTAAAAAAATGTCCATAGATCCCCTACGGAAATGAAAATTAAATTAAATTCCGTCTCTTGAGAAAATCTAAAAATACTCCTACCTATCTGTAATTCAAATAACTATTTTGTTCATTGCAGACAAATCTACAACCTTACTAATAATATCAATAGCCTACTTAGTAATTTTCTTACGTCGCGCGTTCATCTGAAAAAAATTAAAAATTGGTCGTATCTCACTTATTTTTTGGAATTTTTCAAATCGGAAAAAACTATTCTACTTAGAACGCTATGCTTAATGAGAAACCGTCAAAAAAATATTAATAAATGCATATTCTATTAGTTTTGTCACTTTTGTCTTATTTATGTGTACCGAAAATTAAATTTTTAAATTCAATAACAATAAAAAAATTGGGGACGTACATGAACTCTTGGCCAACCGGTATAAATGATAATATATTTCGCCTTGTCACATTACACAATTAAACATCGAAACAAAATATAAAATGCATTTTCTACGCCGCGATCATGTGTCTCAAGGTTAATGAAGTATTTGAAACGTAAGCAAGCTGAGTTTTTCTAATATTTCTTCCGAACAAAGAATTATGTAGAAATTCATTTCAGGCTCATCTCTCGTGAATATCTGCATCTGAAGCCTCTGGAAGATTTGAAATTTCAAGATGCAATAACTTGTGAAATTTTCTGATTTAAAAATTTGTCGAGCGTATAGTTTTTCTATCATAAACTGAAAAGGAATTATATTTCAAAGTTATAACTGTGCTTGAACTTAAGACTGAGATTTTATATGCCAACAAAACCTTTCTACTGACGTCTAAGTTTGAATTTTTAAACAGGTGTGCGAAAAATAATCATAATAGTTTTTAAACGCAACAAGAACAAATTAAAGGGTTTCTTTTTTTTTGTAAAGTCTCCAAATATGTGGATGGGATTGCGAAACACAAAATATGAGATAATGTGTTAATTACTGTTTGAATCTTAAGTTAATATTCCTTTTAGTTTGGAAATTAGAAAGGCATTCATTTTGCTTGACTAATACATAATATGCACTCCTTGAAAATTTATCTTGTCACCAAAATAATGGTGGGATTCTTCCGTTATTTTCAAATCAATATAATTGTTTTCCTGTACAGCCTAATCGAACAAAAGTTAAAGGAGTCTGCTTGATGTTGTACGAAAATTTTTTGTAGCTTTCATTATGATTTGGTATCCAGATTCTCGTGAACAGATTAGCTCTAACCACCTCAGTGCATGGAGAAAAAGAAAAATTATTCTTATAAAACTTGTGATTGCAGAACCTCGTTTGCATGTATTTTAATTAATCCAATCAATCTAGGCATTCAACTCAGAAAAAAATAACAGGAAGCTAATTTTTGGTATAGATATTCCCTGAGGTTTCAGATCCAACATGCTAATAGCCATGAAAAGTCTTCTTTCCTTTTTTTACTCTAAAATGCGCACGTTCTTGTATTTTGGCTAGTTTTTCGAAAACGAGTAATTAAAAAAAGCACTTTTTTATAGCAGCATTTTCCGTTTACAATATACAATTTTTTTTATAACCGACCCAGCGGCGTAAAAATAAAAAAAATTCAATTTTTTATGACAATATATACCAATACTGATTAAAGTACTACAATGATTTTGAAGAAGAAGAGGATTTATAAAAACATTTTGTCTTGTATACATTCAAGTTAAGCTGTTAAGTACACAATTCCATGTGCTTAATCTTAGAGGCTTAAAAATAAATAGAGTTGTCAGTGACAAAATATTCAAAATGTCTAAAAGAATTTTTAGTTTAAAAAATCGTCAATCGTTGTACACATGATTTTTTCTACTAGTGTTTGAAAAATTACTAAGCTAAAATATTTTTTCTTCAAGCGTATTAAAATGTTTAAATTATGTCACCAAAAACAGAAGTAGAAGTAGGACATTGTTTTACTAGTAACAAAATGTTAGTACCGAACGCCACCGTAGTGGACATTGTTTTACTAGAAACATAATGTTAGTTCCGAAAGCGCCACCGCAGTGGGTATTGTTTTACTAGTAACATAATGTTAATACCGAAAGCCACCGGTGGCGCGCTATTCACTAGCCACTTGTCATATTGTGTCAACATGTAAGACTGCAGTTTGAATATTTGTACATTTGTGATAAATAAATGAATTTTTGCATTTTAATACGCTTGAAGAAAAAATAGTATATATTACACGGAGTAGAACGCCTTTTTTTGTGTTTCGCCCAGTTTGCGTTCTACTCCTAGTAATATAATATACTATTTTTAATTTTTCAAGTAGCATCCAAAATATTGAGCCAAAAAGAAATGATTCGGAAAAACACTAGCACTGTTTCTACTTCCTACAATAATCCTATATATACAGGGTGATACATTCTGGGCCTCTATTAGAATTATATGGAGGAAGAAAAATAATATTGATCTGAAAATTTCGCTATAGTCCTAACTGGGTAGGATTTATTCAACGGAAACCTTTCCAAAATAATGCCATTTCGGGTTATACCGAAAGGTGACCTGAAACTTTGTATTTATTAGAATTTCAATTTTTTTTAGATTCTACAAAAAATGTAAAGGACACTTCGTTAAAAGTTTTCTATGTCTAAAATTAATAATTTCTGACAATACATTTTGGGAGTAGGAATATGATATATGGTTAGATGCGAATTTTTTATTTCCATCGAATGATGTGTTTAGTTAGGTATGGTGCTAATTAAAGGAAATGACAGTTCGCTGTTTTTATGAGTTCGTCGTATGTCATTAATTTTAAAAACTTTTAGTGGGCATCTCTCTAATTACTTAACATGATGGATAACTCCAATACCTTGTTTTACCTTCATAAATATATTAACTTGTCAATTATTGTTACTGAAATATTAATTCTAATGTTATACATCTGTTTTCTCGAAATATTATAAAAAAAATTAATATCTCTTAAAATAATAATTTTAACTACAGAAAATCTTTTCTGTAGAATCTAGAAACAAATTGAAAATGGGGCAATTGATTTAAAATAACAAATTTCTGGTCAACTTCAGATATCGGAAAAGACACTATTTTGAAAATAATTTCGTAGAATAGATCCTACCCAGTTAGGACCATGACTAAACTCTTAGATCAATATTATTATTCTTCCTTCATTTACTTCTACTAGACGGATAAGATGAGTCACCCTGTCTGATATGATTTTACAGTACTAATAAATAGCTATTTTGTTCTAATAACCTTAATTAATAACTATATTATTATTTCCACACTTGTTAGATCAGCGTTGGAATACAAAACTTTTCCAAGCATCACTAGAAGGAAAATACAGAAATCCATTTTATAACACATTAAACTCAAATATCAAACAAAACATGTCTTTTTATACATATATACCGGGTGATTTTTTTAGTTTACAGCCCCTTTTCCTCGCATTTTATTAAAGATAGAGTTTTGAAATTTTGAAGGCATACTTAGTGACATATTGTGCATCTAATGTACTTTTTAAAATTTTTCTGCTGTTTCCAGGCTAACCGGAAGTGACGTCAACTTTCGATTTTCAAATGAAACACTATAGTTTTTCTTTTGGATTTCAAAACTAGATTTTTTTCTGAGTTAGAATATGTAAAAAGAGTATTAGGTTAGAGTGGAAAGTTTTTGAGATAATGCGATTTTAAGGTTTCAGGTGTTGAGAAGCACTAAAAATCGAGTTACCTACGGAATGATTTTGTGGCAGATTAAAGTTTCCGTCAGAACGCGTAGTACGCGCATGTCAAGTCAATAGAAGTTTGCGTTGTCGTCTTTGAATTTAGCATTTCAAACAATAAAAAACAAACAAAACAATAACCATTTTTATTTCAAACAGTGACAAAAATTTAAACATGAAGCTGCAATAACAAGGAAATTATCACAAATAATTTTCAAATAAGCCACCATTTTAATCTGAACACTTTTCAACTTTTCTCTTGACACTTTCTGTTGTGTTTTCAATAAACTGGGGGTTCATCTATTGGCAGATTTCACGAACACGTGCTTCCAAAGCCGCTTTTGTTTCGCGTTCGAATTCATAAACATTATCTTTAATGTGACCTTATAAAAAAAATCCAATGGATTGAGATCCGGGGATCTCGCTGGCCATCTAATCGGCCCGGAGGTTCCGATACACCTGTCTTCAAAAATAACTGTTAGAAAATCGTCCACCACTCTTGCATTATGAGGTGGGGCTCCGTCTTCCATAAAATAAATATCTTTAAGTGCTGCCAAAGGTAAATTATCTAGATAATCTTCTTCCAAGAAAGGTAATATGTTTTGGGAATAAAACGCTGCATTGAGATTTTGATCATAAACAACAGGTCCAATCAGTTGGTTGTTAATAAGCCCAACCCAAACATTGAATTACCAAACTATCTGAAAGTTGCTGGATTTAGATAAGTGTAAGTTAACCGTGGACCAGAAGTGTGCGTTATGTCGATTGAAAATGCCGTTATTGGTAAAACTGGCCTCGTCACTCCAAATTACTTTGCTCCAAAACCCCGGATCTTCTTGATTTTTTATCATGAACCATTCGCAGAACGCAGTTCGTCTGGGAAAATCTCCAGGAAGTAAACTTTTGATGTATCAAGTATTTGTAAAGATGCTGCCCGTATCGTTTCAATATTTTCTGGATGGAGGAATATGATATGTCAAATTGCACTTCTAGTTGACGAATTGAAATACCTAAATTTTCTGTAACGGCCAATAGAATATTTAATTCATTATCCTCTTGCCTCGTCACATAGCAAGTTCTGTTTCGTTTCACTTTAAATTGCCCTGAAGTTCTTAAATTTGTAATTATTTTTTTTAAAGTCAACGATCAAGTCTTCTTTTATCGAGATATTCTGCATTGAAACTACGACAAGTTGGTAAATATCTTTGACCATTTTAGTTAAAAATCATAAGGATGTTAAATAAATCTTCGTTTGTATAATCATTTTCCATTTTTTTCACTAATTCTTTGTGAACTGACGCCAGAAAACTTTGAAATGCTAAATTCAAAGACGACAACGCAAACTTCTATTGACTTGACATGCGCCTACTATACGTTTTGACGGCAATTTTAATCTGCCACAAAATCATTCCATATGTAACTCGATTTTTAGTGCCTATCGATAATTCCTCAATTGTTGGAATAAATAATAAAATATTTATCTAATTGTGAATCCAAAAATATTCTAATAAAACTTAACTAAAAGCATACAAAATATAGTGTATATACACCAGCTATTATTTACATATTTTCTTTCTATAAACAGATGTACGTATCAAGAGATTAAAATGTAACCTCGCGAGGTAAATTTGTCTGTTTACGCGAAAACGAAAAAGGTAAAAGGTACAGTTTTTATCACGTCGTGAGAAAGGAAAATGTACAGACACACTACACTGGAGAATTAATTGTTGAATCGTTGGCCATAAATGAAATTATTTTTCTACTTACGAAGCTCAGGACGAACAGGAAACACTTTCACTGGAATGCGGTACACCTTTATAGTTGGGCACTAAAGTGTACGTAGATTCAGAAGAGCATTAAAACATTTTTATGTCCAATTTTCACATACACAAGAATATTTTTATATTCAACTTCTCGAAAAGCAAACATAACCACTTGGCTAATTCTTATTAATAAGATATGGTTAAATTCACAAGACAAAGACATAATAAATGTAGTATAATAAGGGTTTAGAAAGACTAAACCATTCTAACACTGGAACGATTACTATTGTTCCTCAAATTTAGGTGAAAGATGATCATGTCCGATCGCTGAAGTCTTTATTTATATCTTCCCTTACTAGTAGACAAAATGACGCTAACTTCTAACCCCGCGAGTTTAAAGTATGCCTTCTCATTGGAGAAAATGCATCGCGTTAGAAGGTAAGTATCCCGCGCAAATTTTAACGTTCTAAATGACCATTTCTAGTAAACAACATTGAGGTTCCGACAGTAGTGGCGGTAATTTATTTTTTAAGAGGTAACAAAACAGGTAATTTATGCCAGCCATCCGCATCCCAGACTTACCTTGCACTGACGAGCGCAAATAGCTCGAAAACTGCAGTCTGCAAGTGGTGTGGAGTGTCTGGCACGAGAGCTCCTTTGAGCAGGAATAAGCCTTTCGGCCGGTGTCTATTGCAATCGAAAATAGTTATTGCACTTAACGCGGCCAGGCTTGTAATTCGTAATTCAGCGCCCGGCGGGGCTTTAGTTCGGAGAATAGCTGTTGGTTGAGTCTAGTTTTTTATTCCTTATATATATTTAAGGAAACGTATAGAGGAGTTCGACAAAATATTTCACTAGTAAATATTCTGCCATCTAATAGCATATCTTCTGGTTTAAACTTAGTGTAACTTCTTCTTATTCACACGTCTTGGCGGACGTCTTGTTACCAATGCATTTGTAGCGTATGCACTTACATATTGTTGTCATAGGTATCAAACTATTTCTATGGATATAATAATAACAAATAAAAATACATTTCTGAATTATTCTAAAAATACAAATGTTAACATTTTAAATAAATCTTCCAATTTGAAAAAAAACGCCAGGCGTCAAAAAATTATTTATTTCTGATCATTTTGGATTATTAACCATGGTCTTTTTAAAATCTTTATTGTAAATGCACCAGATGCCTCCACATCGGAAAGCCTTATCCTTATAAAGTTGGTGCCAGTAACAAATTGTATTATTTGTAGGATAAAATCTGTTATTGGTATTACTGCGATTTGAGGAACGAGTTCTAGAATTGTCTCGAGCCCTACAATTGTTACAGACTAATGTGGAGGCAGGAGGGTCAGAACTTTTTAAAGCAATTTGAGATTGTATTGAATTAAGTTAAGAACCGAAAACTTCTTAACGTTGCAAAACTTGATTTAAAGTACTTTGAAAACCGCTGCCCAAGGAATCACTACTTCCACATCCAAGTCACTCACAACGAAAAAAACTTTGTATGTGAAAATAATTGTTTATGGAACTTTAATAATATAATATTTGAAATCCTCTACCCCAAAAACCCATAAAACGATACCCCACATCGGTAGTGGTGTGGGGGGTGGTAATAGGGGGGTGGCAGTGGGGGGTGGATGAAGCAAAAAAATATTTTGAGGTTTCTGGCTCCCGTACATAGGTACGCTAAATCACAATTTTTTTTCATTCCCTTTAATAAGGGGGTAGGGGTGGTAATGGGGGTGGCTAATGCCAAAAATATTTTCGAGACCTTAGTTTCTCTTGTATATACTAAATACCAATTTTATGGACTCTTCCCTGCTTGATTGACCTATTTACCCCCTATTTACCCCAAATTTACCCCAATTTACCCCCAAACCCTTCGACGGAACAAGATGAAAATATAATCTAGTTCTAGATCTCGTTAAAGTACATATGTGTACCAAATTTCAAGTCAATATCTTAAACGGTTCCAGAGTAAACGTGCGCACAAAAAAAAGTTACAGACAGACAGACAGACAGACAGACCGACAGACCGACAGACAGACAGAAATTTTTTTTTCGCTCAAACTTAAAATCTCGACGTTTCATGACATTTTAAGCCTATTTGGACAATAAAAATTTTTAAAAATTTTTTTGTCGTTACTATACTTCCACTGGACGTGGAAGTAAAATTAGTCGAAATTCTTTTAAAAACAGTCACCAAATCAGATACAGAAGGCACAGGTTCCACGTCAAATGGGGAGACTGATGAAACGTGTACTGAATTTTGGAAATGTACAGATGCTACCATGGAACCTTGACACGACTCCCAAATTCGATCTGCAATGTCTGTAATGTCTGCGATTTCAGTTTTACCGGAGGCAGTCAGTAATTGCAATAAATATAGTTTTAGGTAAGCGTCTCTTCCATAATTTAATTGATAACTCCTGACTTACCATATGGGAGCCTCCAACAACACTTAACATTGATCGATAAAAATCTGATGATTTGCGAACCTGAAAGTAAATCGTCGAGACGCTTCTCCTCACTAGAAGTAAGCCTCGCGATTAATGTATTTTTTAAATTAATATATAAATCATTCGCAAGAGGATTTGCAATTATATCATAAACGTTAGTTATTATTTCTAACGGTAAGCAAGCTACTACCTGATCATACTTTCTCCTATCATTGACAATCCTTGATACCGCAAACGATTCGATTTGAGTAAACCAAATTTCTGGTTTTGAAACCCAAAATGGGGGCAGTTTGACAGATGTGATATACTTATTATTAGGTATCACAACTGGATTATCAATTGAAACATCATTTGTTGGTTGTAACGAATTGATTAAATGTTCTCTCTATCAACAAAGGAAATACCGAAAAATGACTCACTTACCACACAAAATAGATTTAATAGGAGATTCTGAGACTATCTTCAATGATATGATATTTGGATTCTCGGACTATCTTCGACAATATTTGGCCTTAAGAGATTTTTCAGTCATCGGAAAGAAATCTTTGGAGTATAGTTGACCAAAATTAAATTAAATTTCAAAAGGCTTCTGCTTCTGTTGCATCTTTAATATTACTTAAATAAAATTCAAAGCTTGAATATCTCAATATAAGGACCCCATGCTGAATGAAGTTCTGTCATGTCAGGGACACCAATTTATAGTTCATATAACTACAATTATAATTTATTAACTAATATTTAAATTTTGATTGAAATTATATATTAAATATATTAAAATTTCATAGTATTATATGTATCGTTTAGATTTTAAAATATAATTATCTTGTTATTTTTTGTTTCTTCTTATATATCCTTGGTTACTTGAGTAACTTAATAAAATCTTAATTTGGAGGTAAATAAGGTGCCACAGCATTACTCTAGTTAACCTTTCTTTGCTGTATGATACGTCTGCCAGCATGCTACGTGATAGGGGCATATACTCACCAAAGATCTTCCCCATCTGCTCCTTGATGACATAATCCAAACGCTCTAGAGTGCATCTTCTCCGTTTACATTTGGTTTCCTTTTAATCATTAACCTTTATATCTGTCTTACTTCCTACTGAATTAACCAAAATATGATAAAATATGGGAAAGTATGATGCTGAAAATTTATTTTGGAGAGCGCACCTTTTGAAGAATCAAGTTGTTCGTCTTCAGACCCACATCTCGAAAGCTTCTGCCTACCAAACGGTCAATGTCTCTGAGGTGTAAAGAAAGATGGAGAAAACTAACATTAACAAGCCGTATTTTTGCGTCTCATGATATTTCTGCTATTGCCAATTTTGCAATGTGTGTTCTCCATCGAATCTCATATTGTCAATTACCGATATTGTTAGCAAGAACTTGCCTACCTCACTCTCAGCTACCCTTAACGTGTTCGGAAGATTACACAGCCACACAAAAAAAATAAAGTGTCTTGACCCCAGAGACTGACTAGGTAGACTTTATGTTTTTCGGGCCGCTGAATCCGAATCCGGGGTCCATTTGATCCCATGTCATCAGGTTTAAGGTAACTTGAAGGTCAAATTGAGATATGACCGTGAAAAATTCCGTAAAATATTTATGTTTATGTTTTTGAGGTTGCTGAATCCGAATCCGGGGTATATTTGATCCCATGTCATCAGGTTTAAGGTCATTTGAAGATCAAATTGAGATATGACTATGAAAAATTCCGTAAAAAAATTATGTTTATGTTTTTGAGGTTGCTTAATCCGAATCCGGGGTTTATTTGATCCCATGTCATCAGGTTTAAGGTCATTTGAAGGTCAAATTGAGATATGACCGTGAAAAATTCCGTAAAAAATTTATGTTTATATTTTTGAGGTTGCTGAATCCGAATCCGGGGTTTATTTGATACCATCATGTCAGAATCAAGGTCAAATGAAGGTCAAACACATGAAATTTAATAATACAATCTTTTTTGACCCCGGATTCTGAAAAAGCAGAAAATTTTACGACCAAATACATCCTGAACGGTTTATGGAACCGATTTCTTAGGTCATTTGTTGGTTATCAAGCGGTCAAATGCTTATTTTCCATTTCTTAGCTGATATATCGATTGTAAATCGAAAACTTGCGTCTATGACTAGTGACCAAGTTTTTGTGGTCGCTTATCACGATCCCGGTATCCATTTGATACCATGATATATAAACTGAGATCAAACGCTATAATTCGAATGATATAATTTTTTGGACCCTGAAAGATCATCTGCAGGTCAAATACAGATTTCTTTTGAATCTTTCATCTGAATTGTGAAACCGTCAGTATTAGCGTTACCCGATGTACACCGCGAGGAGGTTGCGTGAACGGATTTTGTACATCATAACGGGCTTACTCCGTTGCCCGCCGTCACCGCAAGGAGGTGCCCTGGATGCAGACACAAGTGCTATGCTGATTTGGGTGTAAAGGTTGTTCCATGCAAAGAAATTTCATAAGTTGCAGAGCTAGAAAATGAGTTAAATAATTACAGTGGCATGGTTTGGAGTTGTGAAGCTCAACAACTTTAATTATAAAGAACAGAATTTTTGCAATGAGAGACTAAGTAATAAAATTATGGGGTTACTCGGTTATGGGATTATTCAGCAATGTGGTCATTTGAGTAAACGGATTCATCAGCTTTTATCGTCTGTAATCCTCATTTTATAGCTACGGCATCAGGTTTTTAGAGCTATTAGGTTATTGGGTTATTGAATTTTGAGGCTATTGAATTCAGCAGATTTGGATTTAGGTCTTTGGACTTAAAAATGTATTTTAAAACATCTCAAAATAGTTTAAAAACCAAAGTTCGGTTCGGTTCGACTCAGATCAAGACGTATTTGGACGTAAGATCTTTTGTTCTTTGAGAATACGGGGTTAAAAAATTTATATCATTCGAATTATGGCATTTGACCTTCGATTGGCCTTGGTTTATATGTCATTATCAAATGGATACCGGGATCGTGATAAGCGACCACAAAAACTTGAAGGTTAGACGCAAGTTTTCGTTTTACAATCGATATATCAGCTAAGAAATGGAAAATAAGCATTTGACCGCTTGATAACCAACAAATGACCTAAGAAATCGGTTCCACGAACCGTTCAGGATGTATTTGGACGTAAAATTTTCTGCTTTTTCAGAATCCGGGGTCAAAAAAGATTGTATTATTGAATTTCATGTGTTTGACCTTTATTTGACCTTGATTCTGACATGATGGTATCAAATAAACCCCAGATTCGGATTCAGCAACCTCAAAAAGTAAAAATACATTTTTTGCGGAATTTTTCACGGTCCTATCTCAATTTGACCTTCAAATGACCTTAAATCTGATGACATGGGATTCGAATTCAGTAACCTCAAAAACATAAACATAAATTTTTTACGAAATTTTTCACGGTTATATCTCAATTTGACCTTCAAATGACCTTAAACCTGATGACATGGGATCAAATGGACACCGAAACCGGATTCAGTAACCTAAAAAACATAAACATACATTTTTCACGGAATTTTTCACGGTCATATCTCAATTTGACCTTCAAATGACCTTAAACCTGATGACATGGGATCAAATGGACCCGGATTCGGATTCAACGACCCAAAAAACATAAAATCTACCTAGTCAGTCTCTGGGGTCAAGACACTTTATTTTTTTTGTGTGGCTGTGTTATCGAGGGCCCAAACATAGTCCCTTTGTAATATTCGGCATTACAAAACAAACTGTTTGTAATACAAACACATTTTAGGAGATAGGACTTACTTCATCTGTGTTTAAGACAATACCTATACCGGCCATTTGTTTAATTGAAATGGAAATGTTTTTATCATTTATTTATTTATTTAGACACAAAGCAAAGTGAGATATAATAGGGATACAGAGTAGTAAATATTTGTTGTAAACAGCTGAACTACGTATCTGAATAAGGATGTAATTTGAAATTGATAGCATTCAAATATTAAAACAAAATAAAAAGATTTTCCACTCAGATAGATATCCAAATGTGTACTACCTGGTGTTATGGTTATTTGACTAATGTAGTGATCCATCATTTTTGCCTGATCAATATACATGCAAAGTGCATCGATTGCTATTATAATAAAGAGAGTGATGTAGAAAAAGAAGTTTTATATTCGCAAAGCGAACATTTTTTTTTTCTGTAGCAAAAGAATATTTTCAATTACCACTAGTCATTATTACACTCTTCGTATATACGGAAATGAAGAGTACATTGCATTTAATTGGCACATTTCTAAAATGTGGGTTATAGTGATAGAATTCTTTCAACTTCTTCTCTTTTAACAACTCAAAATGTCCATCTGTCCGTCTGTTCATTTGTGCGTTCTTTACGTTTCTTGTAAGTACTACAACTTAAGAACGAAAAGTTTGATAGTATTTTGGAATTTGGACAGTAAGGTTGTGTTAGCTAAACAAAATCGATTACACAGGTCTACAAAAAAATGTTCTGTTCCAAGGAGTAAACCTATCATGCCTTAAGTATTTTCGTGTGCTTTAACCGAATTTTCAATTTAAAAAACTTTCCACCGCGTAGATTTCGAGTAATTCGATTTTTATTGTCAAAATACGTTTCTTGCTAAATATCGACGTAAAATGTGTTATAAGTATTTACATCCCCCAAAATATAATAAAAATCACTATTTAATATGTATTTTTGGGCGATGATTACAAATTCCTCCTCAAAAGAGGACGCTCTGCCTTCTAAAGGGCAATAAAGGGCAAAAGGGCAAACACTCAATTTTATTATTAAAAAAGAAGTGCGAGGTGCATTTTCCTATGTATTTTTTAGTGTTAAACATGAATCCGAAATTAAAAAAGGGCACTCTGCCCTCCAAAGGGCAATAAAGAGCAAAAACGCAATTTTATTACAAAAGGAAGTGCAAGATGTGTTTTCCTATGTATTCTTTAATGTTGAACACGAATCCGATGTTAAAAAAGGGCACTCTGCCCACCAAAAGGCAATAAAAGGCAAAGAAGGGCGAAAACTCAATTTTATTGAAAAAAGAAGTGCGAGGTGTGTTTTCCGATGTATTTTTTAATGTTGAACACAAATCCGATGTTAAAAAAAGGGCACTCCGCTCTCCAAAGGGCAATAAAAGTCTAAAAATGGCCAAATATAAATGGAATTATTCGTTAACTGTCATAGCTACACTTGTGTGAACAATTTTACTGTTATTATCAAATTTATGAATAGATAACGTTTCAGAAACGGACTCTTTTTATCATACCATTTCGTTGTTTAATTCTATTGAGTAGGACGTTATTAATTAATTAATTAATTTCTTTAGTAAGCAATTTAATCAAAAATATTTAATAGTCGTGGACAAAGTATAGTATTCTACTTGCATATAATGACTACTATTCACTCAGGTGATTTACGACACTCGCCTACGGCTCGTGCCTTAAACTTCACCCTCGTGAATAATAGCCATCATTATATGCTCGTTGAATAATATACTATTCAGTTAGACGCATTATATTATGATATTAACGTCTATGAAAGTAGGAAATAATGGTCTAGTGGTTACGCTTTAGACTCGTAATCTAGAGGTTGCGGGATCGTAGTTCTATTTTAATAATGGACCACCCCGAATGAAACATATCTGTTATGATAAGGGTGTTGCCGAGTGGCGCTGTATATCTTTAAGCAACCTCTTTAGCTGCTCTTCCCTTAATTATAACTTCTCTTTGTGCCATCATCTACTACTGATAATTTTCAATTCTTACTTCTTTCCTGCCCTGTTTTTTGTCTATTTTTGTTTGTTTTCTAATTTGTTCTTCCTACAAATTTACTTCAAGAAAATGATAACTTTTTGAAACATGAACATCTGAAATTATGCCTTGAGTCCGCTGCACATTTCTTGAAGGGGATTGTCCATGTAGGTATTTTATCCTATAGAATGTGCAACAACAGAAAACTAGCACAAATTTTTAATTTATTCATCAGACTGAAATATGTTGCATTTAGCATAACATTGAATTTGAAATAGTGCAATTTTGTATACGTGGTAAAACGAGTTTGACATCATGACAATCACAATTGACATGTAGTTACGTCAGACATTTATGTACTCCTGTTAGCGGCATGATAAAATTATTGTTTTCAGTGTTTGTTCATTCGTAAATTTGTCCTATACCTTTTGATTTAAGATGGATAATCTATAATTAAATATTCTAAACATTTAGTACAGTATAAAAAGTTGTAAAATTTCGGAATAATTTCATAATAATAATTTTTCTTTATGGGTTATTATTGTAGTAAAAGGTCTAACCTTCAGTGTGTATATGGTCCGAATACTTGCTCTTACTCTCAAGGGACAAAAATATTCAATATTTGAAAAAGTATTAATAATTTATTTTTGAAACACAGGACAATTATATTTTTGGGACCACTCATTACGAATCTGTAGTGAAAATTAAAACATTCAAAATGACGGGATGGAATTTTTTTTTCTAAACAAGTATATTGAAAAGACAAAAAAATGAGCATCTAGGATGCTATATATTGCCGAGAAACAGCATTTCTGAAAACAAAAATTAAGCAAATATACTAACAAAATGGTGACATTTTGTTAAAAAAAATATGAAAACGCACATTGTATCCGCCATAACTTCTTTACTTTTTATGATGTAGAAACAAACAAAAAAAGTCATTTTAAAGATTGATTGATTTATCTTTAATTTTGTTTTTTAAAATTGTTGATGGAAGTGATACAGTTTCTAAGATATTCAATATTTTATATCTAATACTTCATCCTAAAAACGGTAGGATGCCATCTATAAAATTAAATATATTCGAAACTGTCAATCCTACATGAGTATTAAAAAAAAACCAAATTCATTCCCAATTTATAAGCTTTATTTTCATGTAAAGCATATTTTTTCTAAAACTAATATTTATAGAGATACTTGCAGAGAAACAAAAATATGTTTATTCCAAAATTCCTTGCAGATTAAAATGAAATTTACACCTGGAGAACCAAAATTATGTTTTGGTGATCTAATTTATAAACACCCTGTGAAGTAATTAGGAAAGTTTGTCAGGTTCTCTTGTGCTCTGTTCCAAAGCCCAATCCGTTCTCAAAAATTTTTGTTTGATTAATCCCAATATCTGAGTTTTTGTAGAAAATACACTGTTTCAAGTAAAATTTTGCAATTTATATGAAATAATAAAGCGATGGGTAGAAAATTAAATTTTAATAAGTGATATTAACAATGAATATTAATTTGAACAATAGTGCAAATACTGATTTTACAGTAACGTGTATGTCCACCTCTTACTGAAATAACATCACGCAATCTACCTGGCATCGAATGGATATGTTTCAAAACTCGATCCTGAGGGATTGTGGCATATTCATCCTGCAAAGCCAAACGCAGCTCTGCCAGTGTTTCCGGTAATACTGGACGACGACGAATACATATTTTAAGTTCATCGATGTGGTTGAGGTCGGGGCTACATGCAGGCCATTCTAATCGTTGGATACCAACATCGTTCAAATACTGGTTAACAATGTTTGCAGCATGCGGCTTTGCCCCCATCGTGCATTAAAATGAATTCATCTCCAATAAAAGGGGCATATGGAACTACAGCTTCTTGAAGGATTTCTTGCACGTAACGGTGAGCATTTAAAGCTCCGTTTTCTACAAATAAAAGTTCAGTACGTGCTTCAGTTGAAATACCGGCCCACACCATAACAGAACCTCCTTGATATGAGACTCGCTCAGAAATAGCGCATTCGGCAAACCTTTCATTTCGTCATCTGTACACTCTTTCACGACCATCAGATGACTGCAGGAAAACCCCGGACTTATCAGTGAATAGAACTTTACCCCACTGTTGTAGATTCCAGTTCACATGTTCTTGTGCAAATCTAAGCCGGTCTTGTCGTGGCAGTAGCTGCGGTCCTGTTGCCGGTCTACGTGAAATTCCAAAATCCGCAAGCCTTCTTCTGACAGTTCTTTCGCTTATAATAACTCTACGTACCATTTCTAAGCGATGTTGAAGATAAGGAGCAGTAGATCTTCGATTTTTTAATGTATTAAGGCGAATAAAACGGTCATCAACTGCTGTTGCTGCTCTCCTTCTACCTGATCCTGGTCGCCTGGTGCAATTCGCCTGTTGCCTGTTTCAACATAACGATTCCAAGCATCTTGGATGGTTGCTCGGGATATTCCCAACACATTAAACACGTAACGCTGACTTCGACCATCCTCGATTAAGGCGACAACTTTACACACCTCCTCAATTCTAAGTATCATCCCAGATAGCATTTATTATTCCACGAATGTACATTTTGCATTCCCAATGTTCTAATTGCATTCTGTACTTGCCATGTATGTTCCCGCAACATTCCCATATAAATAATATTTTCACATATACAATATGATTATACATACGATATAAATGGAATATACAGAAAAGTTTATATTCACAGTCGCATATACTGTGTACACGTATCAGGGAACGTTCTTCGTATATGTGTTCATGTACATCGTATAAACATTCGTCAATGATTTTATCTGTATAATACAGGTATATTTTTTGTAGAAATATTTGCATCGCCCGAGCGCCGCGCCGACAGTAATATCATCAAAAGTTCAGCACTTTTAACGCGAACGCTGATTGGTTCGATTTTTGAACTAATAAAAATAAACCTGCATCACAACTAATGAGACAGCAATGCTAGTTTTATAGTACCTATCTACCCACGGTCAATTATCGTTTATTGACCGTGCTATCTACCTACCTACCTACAAAAATAATAATGATATTTCTCTATCTATATAGATTTGATTTAAGTACATTTATAATCATCCCCTGTGCGGTGTATGACGTTTTATAAATTTTAAATCGTTCGTCAATATTATTGTATATATGAAATATGTTTTAAATTTTGAATCCAGACTTTAGATTTGTGATCGAATATTGAATAATAATGAATATGAAATATTAAATAATAATGAATGAAATATTAAATAATAATGAATAATAACCCTTTTTTAATTTATGTACTGTGTTCAATTAATTAGTAACTATCTCGGTAACTATCGGCATTTCTTAAGCAGATAGTTCAGACTTAGAATGGGTATTTAATTACTTTTTATCTTTTATATTTAGATTTCCGTTTTCCATGTCATTACAATCCCCTTGTAGAATTTTTTAAATGCGCGCCACGGTCATTAGGTTAGTGCGCATGCTCATCGTACTGCTATTAGTAACGTCACGCTTTTGCTGTCAAATGTATGTTTTGTTTTTTGTTTTCCCCTGATTTATTATAATTATTCCAAGTATATACATTAATTGCATTGCTGTAAGTATTTTACAATTGTATACAATATAACTACCACATAGTTTTGTTGTCATTTGCAGATATTTTATATTTAGACACTAAAGTTTAATGTGTATCCCTTTGTACATATTATACTAAGCATACCACCTATATTAGTTATAATAATTACGGCGTTTGTAGGTATCGATTTTTAGAAAAGAAACTGAGGTGTCTTTGTAATGGTCTCGGTCCACGAAAAGGAAGCTTGGTGGTCACCATTCAAACAATTGACTGATCATTGAAATTGAAAAACAGGTGAAAATGCAGATGAAATGTGAACACTTTACGGGGTGTTTAAATCTTATTTTCAAGAAGGTAGGTTCGATCTATTTCAATATTAAGGAGCTTTTGTTTATTTAAATCACAACCATTGGATTTGATTACAACATACGAGTTGTGATAGGTATTTACCTATTTGTAGTAATTTGCTTTATACCTATTTCAGAGGATTATAGAAGAGCTGCAATTAATTGAAAAGGGCAGAGATCTGATGTACAGAGTGAATAAAAACAAATCAAAGGACTATGTACAAAAAGCACATTATTCCTCCCGTCAGATGATATCGAAGAACATATTGGAAGCCGTCGACTTCCCAAGAAATTTTGTCTTTACTAGAAGTTGAAAGAAGATAGGTATGTTGTTCTTTTAATAACTCTGGTAGGCATTTAAAATCAAGTACCTGAAATTTCGAACGTTCACTTGAACGAATTTCATATGACAAAGAAAAATTAATAAAAGCCACACTTCGATTTAGGTGTAAAAACTTAAGTATTGTGGATATTTATTGTCAGCAAATGTGGCAATGAAGTGTTTATGCCTAAATCGATGTGTGGTTTTTATTAACTTTTCTTTTTCATCTATAATTCATTCAAGTGAATGTTCGAAACTTCAGGTACATTTAAAATCACACGTTAAACAAATCCTCGTCATAATATGATACTCTCAACTATGATAGCGGGTACCGATATTTCTGATCTTTGACATTTCATATCTCAAAAACTGGCGATTTTCAGATATTGTGCCCATGAAAACTTTTGATCAGGATATTATGAAGTACAACATACTACAGTTTCAGCCCATTTGACTGTACCTTATTTTCCATTTATTTTGTGCCTGCCGTGTCCTTTCTCGTATATACAAAAAAATGTTGAGTATTCTATAATTAACATTTTTAACAAATTGCCGGACAACATAAAAAATCTCACTTTAAAAACATTAAAACTAGAACTCAGACGGATACTAATAAAAAAGGCTTACTATACGGTGGACGAATATTTCACTGATGTTTTAATACATTAATAAAAAACTTACTTTTGTACTCTCAAACTAGGCTGTTCTCAAATTTATCATTCTATTGTATTGTTATACCATTTTAATATTTTAACCAAACACATTTTTATCCAAACTAGGCATATTATCTATTTTAAAATTAACTTTAATTACTGTTGTCGTCCTCTATTTATTTTCACTGTTACCATTTGTTAGTGTTTCAATTTTATTATGATATGTATTTTTTACATTAATATTAACTATATTCTTTTTTTCTGTTGTATTCTCTTAATGTTTTTGACGTGTTCTACACCCAATGAGGTATTATATGTAAAAAGGAACAAATAAATCTATCTATCTATCTATCTATCTATCTATCTATCTATCTATCTATCTATCTATCTATCTATCTATCTATCTATCTATCTATCTATCTATCTATCTATCTATCTATCTATCTATCTATCTATGATAATATCAATTTGTTTAATTTATGTTTGATCAGTTTTATTTTTTCTGTAAGATCTTTGTAAGATGTTTTTATATTTTTCAACTTTATCATGGCCAGTTTTTAAAGAGAAATAAGTACCTATTCAAATATAATACAATGTATTTTCTTTTGTAGTTGGACTAGCACGTGTATCTCCTCCTCTGACAGGAAGGAAATACCTTCTTAAAAATTGGAAAAGCCAAAAGAAAGTATTCAGCCAATAGGATCAGTCACAGATGATGTGTTGAGAATGAAAAGTGGACTTTCGCAATTACAAGTATCACCATCGGCAACACCTGGACACTTGGTTTTGAAAATGTAAGCCCTCCAATTTTTACTATTTTTTACTTACTGACAAAAAATTTGTTATAGTAAAATATGACAGTTCATAAGTTGCAAAGAAAATTTTTTTGTTAAAAAAAAATTTGAATTGAAATTTTTGTCACAATTGTTTTTTATTATTACAATTCATTTTTGTAACAAAAAATAAAAATATATTTAAAGTAACACAACTGTTTTATTTATACCTCTTCCTATTTTATAATTTAAGATGCATACTTAATTGTTATAACAATGTAAAGTAATTAATAAAATAAAATCATGTTTTGTTCTTGGCAATTTAAAACACGATTTGAAATAGATAAAACTTTAAGGTAGTGTAATATGATCATTAGATTTTTTCATAAATAACACGTTAAATATGATTTTCAAGCTGAAGTTTTAGAGTGATAAATGTTTGATCCATTTTAAAATGGTTTTTAACAGATCTTATTAACGTAAAACTATTTTTTTACATATATTCGTGGACCTTTGTAAAGTATTGTTATAGCAAATACAGTTTTATTTAAGTTTATTTAGCATTTGTGTGCTCCATTCAATAAAATTTGATGAATAAAACATTTGACTTTAGTGGAAAACTGATAGTAAAAACAAATTTTCTGTGCATATATTCCACATTTACTTACATAGTATTCTTCACAAGGAATATGAAATGTGGAAAATTAGAGTAAGTACCTAATAATTGACTGTAACAATTAAACTTTAAAATTAGATATCGGATTTATTATATGCAAGTACTTCACTCATATCATGTATTCTCTTGAGTTTAATTATTATAATAATTTATTATTTGCTATAATCATAGATGAGTCGCTGCGTCATACTGAACATATTCAGAATGAAGCAGCGACTCATCAATGATTACAATAAGTAATAAATTTTTATAATAATTAAACTTTGAAGAAAATACATGACATGAGTGAAGTACTTATAGCTGCCACTGATACTTAATGTTCATTCCTACAATATACCTGCATCATAGATTTATGATCCATGTGTAACATACCAGGCACCTACGGTTTAATTCCTGCGAAGGTAGTACTCATATACCATGAACATGCAGTGTACATTGTGAATGTAGGATGGACCTTCCTCCTATATACCTCATGTATCTATCAGTATGTCAATATACGTTTCTGGTTCATATCAAGTTCCGTTATGGTCTATGGGTACGTTGTAGGAATCTTACTCGTATATCGAGAGGCGGTCATCTGTACGTCTTTCTGACATTCAGATTTTCTACACGGAATACAAAATGAATATTCATTCTTAGTTCCATGGGTATATAAAGTACGTTCCGAGCACATGCTCTGAATATAAAAATGCTATCTGGGATGTCGACAGATTGAAAATTATTGTGAAATGACTTTCGACAGAAATCAGACACATGCCTACAGATATTTTTCAATAAGCGAGGTCCACAATACTGATAAATCGCGTATTTGGAATAACAAAGTTCATAAAGAGAAGATATATTTGTTAAGTTAAATAAAAATTAAAATTGCAAAATTTTACCTTTCTACAAAAATTCAGATATTGGGATTAATCAAAAAATACATTTTTGAGAATGGATTGGGCTTTGGAACAGAGCACAAGAGAACCTGACCAAGTTTCCTAATTACTCCACAGGGTGTTTAGAAATTAGATCACCAAAACATAATTTTGGTTCTCCAGGTGTAATAAGTCGTAAAAAAACATTTTTTCAAAATTAAAAGGGCATGAGATATTTTTGATGAATTTATTTAAAACGTGATGAAAAGATAATTAAAATCGGTGAAATATTACAAAAGTTATTGAACAACAAATGTTTCGCACTATTCAGGCGGCCGGTTTTTTTTTACCGGTGAGTGTATTATTATTATTACCATGCGTATGCTTAATAAATTTCCTTTTTAAATTAGGTAATCAAGTTTCATTTTGTATTAAATTTTTGAAGTAATACGAGATTTTCTATAGTATATTTCATTTTGTTTCGATGAAAATTGGGTGAAAAAAAGGATCAAAGAAAATACATTTTTTAGAATTGTAAAAATGCACTCTTTTTGAAAATAAAAAAAAAACTCATTTTTTTTAAATAAAAAAAATGAACTCTATCTTCTAAAAGTACATAAAATAACGTGCAATCGAAAAGAAAAAAAGTGAGGTACAATGATAATTGACGAAGAGTTAAAAATTTTATTTCGTTCGCCATCTTTGACCGTTCTATTTGACATACGGTGTCCGGGATTGGTGAATTATTTTTTACCATAAATGAATTTTATTTTTGCCAACTTTGGTGAAATTACTCCTTCTTATAGACAGGCCCGTGGAGAGCCAGTTCGGGCCCAGGGGTAAAATCAAATTGGCGGGCCCCCTTCGGATGGGACAAATCAAAAATACTAATTTTCAATACATAATTTGAAATATAATCAACACAAAAATGTATTTAACAGTGAAGGTGCCGGGCCCCTTCGAGCCCGGGCCCCGGGGCTGCAGCCCCGACTGCCCCCCTGTGGTCAGGGCTTATAGAAAAGATAATAAATTTTGATTTTTTCGGATATATTTGGTGTTTTCTATTTTTTTCAAGATGGCGGATTAACCAATACATATCGGACAGGTCTATATTTTTTAAGAATTATTTTTTAAGATTTTTTTTTTAAATAAGCCACTATTTTTAAAATTCCCATCCGATTACTAGTACAAGATATATTAAGCAGATAAGTTGAAAATGCGTGAATGCGCGTCAAAAAGTGCATATAACTTTTGACGCATAAGGAATATTTGGGCGCAAATATTTTTTTGGTAATCAGGTGGTCATAATACATAAGACTCAATAATAAACTTTCAGGTGGAATGTTGTCACCGAAAAAAATTAAATTAAATCAATTCGAATGTACTGTTATAATAAAGAGAAAATCTAATTTATCGATATTAAAATACATATTCCCCATTAAATAAAAAATTCAATAAACCAGCGAACAGTATAATGCTATTTACTCTAATTTCCTTTAATATAATCATTACCATAATATTCATTTAATTAGTTCCAAGGCAAACAGAGGCATTTTAAGATGAAAAATTACGATATAAAAACTCAATCTGAAACGCCGCAGACAAATTAATTTCGACCATTAAAGGAATTTACATACAATACACGAAATATACGATATGCACATCTCAGGAACTCTAGGAACGATGTAAGAAGTTGGTAGGGGAAACCACCAACTCCCTTAGCAAGAAAAGGCCGCATGTTAAAATTGTTGAACATTTTATGCAAGAAGAGTTATTTGTACAGTTATAAAGTGCAGCTGGTGGTTGATAAGCATAACCACTCTCCTGAAAAACCCTTGTAGTTTCTATGAACTTTCTAGAGATTTGCATTGTTCGCGGTGTTCTAGAAATTTCTGCCTGTTTTGGTCACCATTCTAGATGACCAGCAATATTAGTTTCTTAGTAATTAACGTAATAATCGCGTTGATATGGAATAAAACATAACTGTTTTATGTTTTTCACAATTTTTTGTTCAAAGAAAATGAAAATTGTTTCATCATGCGCCTTCGCCAGATATGAGTACATAATTGATTATCGCAAAAAATAAAAAACAAAACTGAAAAAATAATTATTTAGGAGATAGTTTTGATTTATAGTTTTGATTTGATCATTTAAAAATATACCAATCAACCTCAAATTCATAAAATCTAAACACATAAAACCTAAACCCGTAATCCCTAAACCTACAACACCGTATCCATAGAACCTACACGGTTAACCCACAAAACAGAAACTCTAAATATGAATCCTAAATCCATTAGAAGTAAGCCCTAAACTATTATCTGTGTCCATAATCTTGAAGGTACGGATGGGTTGATGGGTTTTGGGTTCAATGGTGTGTCGTTTAAGATCGTGCAAGAATCTTGGATTTGCGAGTTTAGAATTTGTGGATTCTGAGTTTCCGACTTAAGAAATTATAATATATGATTTGAAGAGTTATTTTGAAACTTCATCAGTTTCTCGTTTTTTTGGGTTTTGAGTGTACGAATTTTGAGTATGTGGATTTCAAGTTGAGGAGATTTTGATTAACAATTTTCTTACATTATTTGGGTCATAAGAACTTAAAAAATGAAGTGATAGTTACGGCTATGATCAATATTTTCCAATTTTAAAGCTCATCACCCTAGCTACGTCTGGTCATGCCTCAAGCGTATACATTTCACCACAAAAACACGGTTTCCAGAATGCTGAATTCATGCCCTCTGAAAAGAACACGCTATAAAATCATATGGGAAGTGATTTATAATATAACGCGTGATTTATTTATTACTTTAGTGGGAACGAATAAAGTGTTCATGTTTTTTATTTTGGTATTATAAAAAGCCAGTAATCGTTAGTCTGATGTAGCCAGTGCATTAAAAAATATCAGTTCAATTTTATTTCAGATTGCATAGTATTCAGCAGTTCGGAATGAGCTGGTAGGCTTGTTATTATTTCATAGTCGATGCAGTTATTATGGTCTGAATGACTTTTATTGCAGTGCGAAGTAATGTTTTTTATTGGACAGAAAAATGTAAATTTTCATTTAAAAGAATCATAAAACAAGTTTGTATGATTACTTTGGTTTTGATTGTATCTATTTATTTCTAGGCAATAATCATTAAAATGTAGGAATAATGTTAATTATTAAATAACAGTTGATAGTTGATCATGGAAACAGCGCCAAATAAAACATTTGAGGAGCTTCACCTCACTTGAACAATGATTAATTGCATGATAGTCCGGGAGCCCGTGTACAATATGACTGACTATCCGGCGAGCTTTGACAATATGTAAAATCGATTGTCCTTATATAAGTTAGCAATGAATGGACTGTCAGCTGGTTAGGTAGCGGTAGGGGTGGCTGTCAAAGGGTTGAAAGCATGAAAAAAAAATTATCCGGCAAATGATTATGCTCTATAATGAAAGTAGAACATAGTCAGCTGGACGGTAGGCGGTGGATTTAGAGTGAGCTGATCGATCAAACAGGTTCAAAAACACGAAAAATTAAAATTTTTCGTCGAACTTTAAAATTCGGGCATAGGTATAGGACAACACGACCAGACGGAGGAAGATAAAAGCACCGTTGGAAAAACTTGACTTCACACATGGTCTAATGAAAAACCTAGAACACGTTTGACTTAAAAATAAGAAGCGCGTGGAGCAAAAGTTAAACTTTTCTAAATAGTAATATTCTTAGTAGTAATGGAAGTTTAATCTCACAAATAGATCATGTCCTGATAGGTAGAGAGATAAGAAAAAGAATCAAGAACATTAAAGCAAAAAGGACAGCAGAAATCAATACAGACCACAAAATCCTGTATGGAAAATTGGAAATAAAAGAAGAGGAAAGACGTAAAAGAAACAACAAAACACCTTGAATACCTGGAATAGCTCTCTACTACAGCACGAAGACTTCCAGAAGAAATACTGCGAATAAATAGAAAAACAACTGACAGGAGAAGAATTAGACTGGACATCAATGGGTTCAAAAATAAAAATTATGGCAAGAAAAACGTTCAAAAGGGACGGGTCACCTATGAGTCCGATAAGAAAGGAAAAAAAGTACGAACTACTAAAAATGATGAAGGCTACAGACAAACATCTGACTTGGAACATAAATGAAAAACTAAAAGAGGCATCAAAAGAAAAAAGAGAGGCCGAGAGAGAAATTTATAGTGGAACACCTTCTATGTGGGGCTCATAACCAACTATTTGGTGAATTACCCTGTATATATTTATTAAGTCACATATAATTAATATCTGAAATCTATTATGTGACAAAAATTTTAAAAGATATTAGATAAGAATGGACAATGTCGCTATAATAATTATCAAGAAATACTAATAGATTTTAGTCTTGAAAATTGAAATTTAGAAGTTTTCTTCAAACAGAATTTGGATTTGGTTTTTAGAGTGATGCACACATCTCGGATGCACCTTGTACGACTAATTGACTTATTATAGTGAAATTTCAACTTGTTTAGTTGAAGTTACAACTTATTTTACTTCCACATCCAGTGGAAGTATAGTAACGACAAAAATATTTAAACAAATTTGTTTTGTTCAAATAGGCTTAGAATGTCATGAAACGTCGAGATTTTAAATTTGAACAAAAACAAATTTCTGGCTGTGTGTCTGTAACTTTTTCCGTGTGCGTGATTATTCTGCAACCGTTTAAGATATTGACTTGAAATTTGATACACGTATGTACTCTAGAAATAGATTATATTTTCATCTTATTCCGTCGAAAGGTTAGGCGGTACATAGGTAAATCAAAAAGGAAGAGTCCATAAAATTGGTATTTAGTATATACAAGAGAAGCTAAGATCTCAAAAAATGTGTTGGCATTAGCCACTCCCATTATCACCACCACCCCATTATTAAAGGGGATAAGAAAAAATGTGATTTAGTGTGTGTACAAGAACCAAAAACCTCAGAATATTTTTTTAATTCATCCACCACCACTACCGATGTGGGATATCGTTTTATGGGTATTTTGGGTAGACGATTTCAAATATTATATTCCGTAAAGTTCCATAAACAATTATTTCCACATACAAAATTTTTTCGTTGTGAGAGGCTTGGATAGAAAATCTGGATGTGGAAGTAGTGATTCCTTGGACAGCGGTTTTTTGTTTTTCGCCGTAGCCTCAATACGCTTCCGTAATATTCAGTGACCGTGCGGGTCAAAAAATGGCATTTCACAAATAGAAATCGGTCCGAGTGTTTTTGCAGAAAAAAAATAGGTAAGATCTTTTTCAGTTTATACTTTTCATCGTAAACTCATTGTATATACAGTCACATACACACGGTCACTTTATATTACTTGAAATTTAAATTCAGCATATTATGAAATGGATTTTTTTTAAAGTTCTTTTCGTCAATTCCTGCCTTTTTGATTAAAATAAATAGTGTTTTAGCTTCGTTTAGGATACTCTGATAAATCATATGATATTTCGCACAGAGGTGAAAACAGTATCTCTCTACCGAAGAAAATAATGTAATACAAGTATTTTATTTTACAAGAGGAAATTGATATATCCACGTTATAGGTTCGTTTTTAAAAGAAACCAAATATCAATATAATATTTTATATTATTCAAAAACAATTTGAACACTATATTAAAATCCTGTCGAAAGATCTCCTGTTAGTTTCAATTGTTTAAATTACATCTGAAGCTTTGTAGGCTTCCTTCACTTATTTAACTGATTTGGTTGATTGGTGTGTTAGGTATTTTCGCAATAGAGAGAACTCTCAACAACTGCTGTGTGATCACTTCTTGTGCTGTTCACATGATTCCTCAAAGTCAACCCCAATGTTATCAATCAATGCAGCTTTTGCTTATGACCGTATTATTACCCTTATGGTGGTCTATTGAGTACAGGGTTTAGGGTCCCGACTGACCCATCCTTAGGCGCGTGTTGGCGATAAGTGATGACATTTTTTTTTCGATTTTGTCCCCCTCGCTCATTAATTTTTGTTTTCGAGGAGAAATTTATTTCCGGCTTTTTCCTCCGCTCGCCAATTTTCCTTTTCGAGGATTTTTTTTTAATTTTCTTTCCGCCCCCGCTCATCAGTTTTCATTTTCAAGAAAAAAAAAGCTGGGCCTGTGAAACCCGCAATTACATGCGGGCGGTATTGCCCTTACAAATAATAATTCTTCACAAACAAGTTTAGTGGGGAATTAATTGGAATTGGAGACTTGGAGTGTATCATAATGCAAATTTTTCGTCATAAAAACGGAGCTTCTGAGGAGGAAACTGACAGCTAAATGATGAAAAGTAATGACGTGTATGTTAGAGAAGTTACACGTCAGAGCTCAAATTAAATTCTATTATTTTTGCTCATATTTTGACCCATCACATGTACTATTAGGTGTATATGTTTGTCAATCAGCTCAAGCATATAAACGCGTTTGATGGAACACATTTTATTTGAACCAATTCTGTCCTGTAGATAAAAACAATGGTAATTGATTGGGTTGTTTTGCATAAACCCAATCAAAAGTAAAATTGAATGTGCTTGTTATTCAATTTTTAGCGGTTTCAAATGAAAAATGGAAACGTTATACAGATGAATTGCTATTGTTTTTCTCAATCACTGAAATGTAAATATCTAAAACCCCCGATTGACAAATTTTAATAGAACGTCTAATTTATAAAGTTATTATTTTTATATAATTTTGTGATTCGGTATACCAGTGAAGACAATGTCAATGTGCATTTTGACAACTTCAGACACAATTAGTATTGCATTTTAGTATTAGATTATATTAAAACTAGACAATTCAAATGAGCCCCCGAACATTAAGATAGCTTTATTAGGAATGAATTAAAAAAAACCGAAATTTTGAAAAAAAATTTTAATTTCAGCAATATTTTAGAAACATTTTTGAAATTTTACTAAAGTATGTGCTATTTAGGAGGGAACATCTGATAAAAATTTCATATCTATATCTACATTATTTTTTGATATATTCAATTTTTTTGAAAAAAAAAGGGTCTTCGAAAAATGGCTATAGGTACTTAATTTTCTGTCAGATCTTGCTATGAGAAGAAATATTCTATTCCTCGAGAGTTGTTCAATATTTTCTATATGGTCATTATTCAGAAAATGTGGTGAAAATTTAATTTGAAAAAAATTGAAAATTTTTTTGGATAAAAAAAATCCAATTAAAGTTATATCTTTTGAATGGAATGCAGTGTTTTTGTTTTGAGGTGAACCAAAAAAAAAACAGCTCTTCAAAATCGTAAACACGATTTTTCGACACCGCATTTCATTCAAAAGTTATTTAACTTGAATTTTTTTATGCAAAAAAAATTTTCTATTTTTTCAAATTAAATTTTCACCACTTTTTTCTGAACAATGACCATATAGAAAAAATTTGTAAATATTGAACAAATCTCGAAAAATAGAATTTTTCTTCTCATAGCAAAATCTGACAGAAAATGAAGTACTTATCGCCATTTTTTGAGCCCCTTTTTTTGTAAAAAAAATTGAATATATCAAAAAATAATGCAGATATTGATCTGAAATTTTTATCAGATGTTCCCTCCTATATAGCACATACTTTAGTAAAATTTCAAAAATTTTTCTAAAATATTGCTGAAATTAAATTTTTTTTTTCAAAATTTCGGTTTTTTTGAATTCACTCCTGATCTAATAAAGCTATCTTAATGTTCGGGGGCTCATTTTATAGGTTTATTTAATACCTATAACTTTCTCATTTGAACTTTCCTCTCAGATTATTAGCCTTCTATTTAAACGCGAAAAACCGACTTTTCAACTTTACGACCCCTTATCTGGTATGACATCAGTTGGCAAACTATAAGAGCTTGTTTTGGATGTCCAACCCATCAACTTAAAATAATAAAATCGCGGTTATGTATTTTCGCCACATTTTAATACTGTTCGTGATAATTCGACCGGACTATTAGCCTACATATTTAATTTAGCCGTAAAATGTGCGATTTTCTTTGGTAAATGGAAAATCTGAGAGATCTCTCCCATCCAAGATAAAGTAAAAAAATATATTTTGAGGCCTTTGGTTTTTGTACACACATTAAATCACAAATTTTTTTTTCACCCCCTTTTATAATGGTGCGGGGGTAGTAATGGCGGTAGCTAATGCCAAACATTTTTTTCAGACATTAGCTCCTCTTGTATAAACTAAATACCAATTTTATGGACTCTTACCTGCTTGATTTACCTATTTACCCTCATTTACCCCAATTTACCACCCAACCCTTCAACGGAATAAAATGAAAATATAATCTAGTTCCAGATCTCGTTAAAATACATACGTGTACCAAATTTCAAGTCAATATCTTAATCGATTCCAGAGTAATCGTGCGCACAAAAAAGTTACAGATCGACAGACAGACCGACAGACAGAATTTTTTTTCTCAAACTTAAAATTTCGACATTTCGTGACATTCTAAGCCTATTTGAACAATAAAAATTTTAAAGAAATTTTTTGTCGTTACTATACTTCCACTGGATGTGGAAGTAATCAGTATACGAGTTACAACAAGAAAATATTTTTTACCTACGATCACTATTGTAAATAGTAAAAAACACACTACCTGCTATCTGTGTAAGATGAACTTTACATACTGTGAACAAATCGCACTGTAAACAAATCGCACTGTAAACAAATCGCACAGTAAACAAAACGCACGGGACACGCAATTATAGGTGGCTTATATCGCTGACGCGGGGTTTAAAAAAACAAATGCGCCTACTTAATTTTCAAACGCTGTCAAAACTGACATAATATTTGTTGAATAATATTGTTGACAAGTAAACTAAATCCAGATTTTACTAAATAAATAAAAAAATATGATCGTAGGTAAAGTATAGTACATAATTCGAGTTGTAAAGCAATTACGCACTCATGGAAATACGCACTCGCCGCTACGCGGCATCGTGCGTAACTTTTCCATTCGTGCGTAATATGCTTCTTACAACATTACGTAATATACTAATATTATATTTTTCAATCAAAAACCCCATAAAATTATATGCCACATCTGTAATAGAGGTGGGGGTGAATGAAGTGAAAAAAAATCTTGATGACTTTGACTCTTGTACACACACTAAATCACACTATTTTTTCACCACCTTTAATAATAGGGTGGGGGCGGTAATAGGGATGGCTAATGCCATATTTTTTGAGGCCTTAGCTCCTCTTATATTTACTAAATACCAATTTCATGGACTTTTACTTGCTTGATTTACCACCCCCATTTACCTCAATTTACCCTTCAACTCTGCAACGGAATAAGATGAAAATATAATCTAGTTCCAGATCTCGTCAAAAAACATTCGTGTGCCATATTTTAAGTGAATATCTTAAACGGTTCCAGAGTAATCGTGAGCACCAAAACGATACAAGACTAACATACACACCGACGCAACAGACAAATTCATTTTGCTCAGACTTAAAATATTGACGTTTCTTGATATTATAAGCCTATTTAAACAATGAAAATTTCCAAAAATTTTTTTTGCGTTAATATACTTCAACTGAATGTCGAACTAATACGCAGAAAATGGCAAGACAGAGATATAAAAAACCGTTGTGTGCCGTAAACTACACGATAGAAGTAAAGCCTCTACTACAAGCATTTTCTTCGAGGAAACCTACTACGCATCCATACTACTCAAGGTAACCCACTGTGCATCCACTTTACTCGAGTAAAGCCACTGCGCATTCATACTTCTTGAAGTAACCCAGTCGCATCCATTTTACTCGAGGAAACCCACTGCGCATCCATATCACTTGAGGTAACCTACTGCGCATCTATGGCACTCGAGAAAAGCCACTGCGCATCCACACTACTCATGATAACCTACTGCGCATCCATTGTACTCGAGGAAAGCCACTGCGCATCCATACTACTTAAAGTAGCCCACTGCGCATCCATACTACTTGAGGTAACCTACTATAATACTCGAAAAAAGTCCCCGAGTATTCAAATATTCGAGGAAAGCCACTGCGCATCCATAATACTCGGGGAAACCTACTGCGCATCCATAGTAGTCGAGGAAAGCCACTGCGCATCCATACTACTCAAGGTAACTTTAACAACATAATATTTGAAATCGTCTACCCCAAAAACATATAAAACGATATGCTACATCGGTAGTGGGGGTGGTGGTAGAGGGTTGGTAGTGGGGGTGGATGAAGTAAAAAAATATTTTGAAGCTTTTTGTTCTTGTACACACACTAAATCACAATTTTTTTTTCATCTCATTTAATAAGGGGGTGGGGGTGGTAATGGGGGTGGCTAATGCCAAAAATTTTTTTTAGACCTTAGCTTCTCTTTTGTATACTAAATACCCATTTTATGGACTCTTACTTGCTTGATTTACCCATTTACCCGAAATTTACCCCAATTTACCCCCCAACCCTTCGACGGAACAAGATGAAAATATAATCTAGTTCTAGATCTCGTTAAAGTACATATGTGTACCAAATTTCAAGTGAATATCTTAAACGGTTCCAGAGTAGACGTGCGCACAAAAAAAAGTTAGACAGACCGACAGACAGACAGAACATTTTTTTTCACTCAAACTTAAAATCTCGACGTTTCATGACATTTTAAGCCTATTTGAACAATAAAAATTTTTAAAAATTTTTTTGTCGTTACTATACTTCCACTGGATGTGGAAGTAAAAGGCATTGCGTTATCTAGGATTTATGTTAAGAGTAACAAGAGGCTTCAAAAAGACATCATCCATCATTATTTTTAATTCTACCAATCATAGAATATGCTTCAACCATATGTAATTCAATGTACCACAAATACATTTTTAGAATAGAAAAAGTTCAAAGGAAACTTGTTGCATTGAATTTTAGATTTAATAGACACAGGTACTATTTCTCTTATGAAAATAATTTAACTTTTTACAATTTACATTTCTTATTATCTAGAAGAGTTTACTTTGATTGTTTTGTTTATAAAATTTTTAATAATATGATTGATTCTCCACTTTGTGTAAACTTCTTCTTTTGGCATTATAACCCAGGGTGGGTCTTTGCCTATCTGGCTATTTTCTTCCATTCTGTTCTTTTTTGGGTTTTTCTTCTACAGTTTCTAATATTCATAGCTCTCAGGTCATCTTCTACATCATCTATCCATCTCCAAATAATGATGGATGATGTCTTTTTGAAGTCCTCTTCTTCGTCTTCTCGCAGGTTTTCACTCATATATTTTCTTAGTTACTCTCGAGTCTTCCATTCTATTGGCATGTCCCAGCCATGTTAGCCTTTGATTTTTTATATATGTCAGAAACTAAAGGGGGCTTATTTAGGGTTAGACCGCTTGGACATCTTAACAAATACTAATAGGCACGACACTGATATCCTCTAAACACTAATTTTAATAACAAATTTATAGTCACAAGTAGTTCACAATTGGTTCGCACAAATAAAATTAAACAATACAATTATACAACACCAAACAATTTCGATAAATAAGGAAACTTAACGATCCGCGACCCGCTAGCCATTCACATGGGATATCAAACAGTGCCCTTCTCTCCCTGGGCTAGCTGGTCTCGTTCCGTTCGCCTCGGAACCCCTCAGCGTGTTTCCATGGATCTGATTCAGTTCAGCATTCATGCGGATTCTCCATGTTCCATCAGCGTTCTGGACTGGCCCATGTACCTTTCGCAGGATCCTTCTTTCGAATATTCAGAGTATTTCTTCGTTTTTTTTTTGTCATGGTCCAGGTCTCACATCCATATGTTACTACTGGTGTAATTAAGGTTTTGTATATTTTTGTCTTCGTGTTTTTATCTAATAGTCTACCTACTTGTCATTAATTTGTTGTGGGCGTAGTAACATCGATTTCCACAGACTATACGTGCCTTGATTTCACTGCTTATAGGATTGGTTTGGTTAACTTCCGCCCCTAAGTAACTGTGTAAAGGTTTCCAACTATGTAAAAGTTTCCACGAGTTCAAGGTTATAGTTTTCTATTTGGATGCTGTTGTTATTGTTGGTTGGCATTCTTTTCACTTTCATGTATTTTATTTTATTTTCATTAATTATAAGACCTCTCCTTTATGACTCTTGTGTAAACTATTTTAACTTAAATTGTAATCCATATTTATGTAGGATTAGAAACACGTTAATAACTAAGCGTTATAATACAAATTTCCTGTTAAATTTTCCACATAAGATGTTCTTGTGCGTGCAATAATATATCTTCTTATAATAATTACAAATTCGATATATACCATTTAAGTCTTTTAAATCACGTCTCAAAAAGTACTTAAGTCGATAATGCCGTAGTTGCTTAATTTATTTAAATTTCTTCTTTTCAAATGTAATGTCTTGATTATTATGTTTCTTGCTTATTTAGTTTTTTAGTTTTAGATTAAGTATGTACCTATGTTATGTATAGGTTAGAGTTTAGGTTTCGTAATTTTCTGATAATACATATTCGAACCATCTCATTTAAATTAAGTAAATATTTTTGTTGCTTAGGCTTTAGAACATGCATTCTGCAATTTATAATTATTTCCTTTTTTTTTTGTACTTTGTGTCACCCTGTCATTGGGCAGCTCGACTGTCTGTTGGGTGACCTCTTTCTTAAATAAATAAGTAAATGAATGAATGAGTGAGTGAATGAATGAATGAATGAATAAATAAATAAATCCCCAGATGATATCAACATGGTTGGCGAAACGAGCGTCGAGTGAGTGTATTCGTGTTTAGTATTCAAATATTTTGGTATTTGTGGAAACGACTTCAAATCTAAACTTATTAACTTCATTATTATCTACATGGCGACATGATATCATCATCATGATAAGGTATATTATAATAACTGATATTAAATATACCCTTTGAAGAAAACACCTTATATTATTTCATGAAAGTCTAATCTCGTTTGTAGATTATTTTTGATTTTTTTTTATGGAAACTAAAGACTTTGAATTTACTTACCTAATCTAAAGCGCTTTTCCTTAAGTGTATTTTATTTTGCACGTATATTACGAAAAGAGTAAGAGAGCGAATATCCATATTTTTCATTAAAAAAGAAACTTGTAAAATTGCGTCGTTTCCTCGCCCATCTAAAGGGGCAGCCAGGAAATATTAAAAGTCGTCACAAGTGATGTGCTCTTTAAAAATCTGTTCTTCCTTCGACCGTACCTAGAATTAGATTTTACAATAAATATGGTGTCATCTGTAAATAACATCTTATTTCTATCAATAATAATATCCCGAATAGAAGTTGCAGTCCGGTGTGGCCGATCCGAATATCTGTTTGATTAACATTTTGCGGCACAATATGCTTTTATGTTATGCCATTGAGATTAAGTGCACAACTAATAGCATTTTTATTTTTATTGTTCAAATAAGTATTGACAGTTGACAACACCTGACTACAACTTTCAGTCAATTCCTAATAATAGTCTTATTAAAAATACCTTAAGAATATTTTTAAGCAAAATTGATATATTACCCAATCTACGCCGATTTTCTGTATATCTTGATATTTTTGTGTAGTTAATAAAAAAAATTAGTAACATTTTGCTCTAAAATTATAATAAAACATAGTTTATACGGATTGTAATTAGTTTCATGTCATTAAAAAAAACTGGTGGTGGGGAACGACTAAACGAACAAAAAAACCTTATATAACATGGGGTCTAAAGCCCATAGTTTTAGAAAAAAATAAACAAAAATTTCGAAAATTTTCCGTAATATTGTTTGAGGACTGCTGGAATGTTGGGATAGGCTTTTATCTTTATCATCAAATACGCTAATACGGCTCTATCAAAGTGTCGCGCTCCTTTGTTAGAGACCGCGCATCGGCGAGGACACAAGTTGATAATCATCACACTTTTCTTATGGCTTTTTAAAAGTAGGTAAGGTAAGGTCTTTAGCGGTGCGGTAAAGATGAAAGACGTCGGCATTTCCTGAGTGCTTAGTAGATCTGAAGAAATCTATACTCTCCCTTGTGCAATATTTTAGTTTCTGTGGGCACTTCGTTAAGTACATACGTCTAACCCGTTCGTTGTTTTTGTATGTGCTTTTGTTCTTTTTGAATTTTCGGCCACGTATTCACAGTTAGGATTTATTTTATTGACTTACCGTTCAAATCGTTAAGTTCTTGATTACGTATAGACACTATTTACTAGTTCGTTCTTTTTCTGTTGCTTTTTGAATTTTGGACCAAGTTTTTATTTTTATTTTCTTTATTGACAAAGTTAGTTGATAGTTTAGTGTGGTATTTTAAAACGCAGATTTTGAACGCTATGGGAGATTATCCTTACCCAGAGCTCGCGGATATGCACTTGATGTATGGAGAATGTCGTGGAAATGCAGCTGATGCGGAACAGCTTTATCGTTTAATATTCCCTAATCGACGTCATCCTTGTGCACGTACATTTGTAAGCATTGCTCAGCATCTCAATGGACATGGAGGAGAACGAGGTCCACAATGCGAAGACAGGGTAATTGAAGAGGAGGTTCAAGTTTTGGAACTCGTAGAAGAGGATCCAACTTTAAGCACCCGCGATATCGCGAACCATGTAGGAGTATCACATTTTGTGGTGTGGAGGACTTACTTACTTGTGAACTTACATCCCTATCACTGTCAACGTGTCCAAGTTCTAGAACCTCAAGATTTTCCAAGGCGAATGGAATTTTGTAGGTGGATTTTGAGAAAACACGTGGCAAATGAGGATTTTTTAAACTTTCTCTGTTTCTTCGATGAATCGTGTTTTACCAGGACTGGAGTATTTAATTTTAAAAATATGCATTATTGGGCAGACGAAAACCCACATGTAATAAGAAGGGCGCATTTTCAACGACGGACGGTTCAGCGTTAATTTGTGGGCAGGAATTTCCGGTAAAGAAATAATTGGATCTATAGAATTACCCGCTAGATTAAATGGTGATGTTATCTTAAACTTTTTACAGCAAACATTGCCAAATTTGTTGGAAGATGTACCTTTGGCAAGGCGAAGAAGAACGTGGTATATGCATGATAGCGCGCCAGTTCATTTTAGTCTGGCTGTTCGAAATTTTTTAAACAGTTTCCTCAACGATGGATTTTTCGTGGCGGACCAGTACCATGGCTTGCTAGGTCACCCGACTTAAATCCGATGGATTTTTATTTTTGGGGTCGTCTTAAATCTCTGGTTTACCGTGATCCAATTGACACTTTGGAACAATTGCAGCAACGTATTTTAATGTGCATAGAAACCATAAAAAATGAACCTAATTTCCCAAATGTGTTGAACGGAGTACGCATGTCCTTAGTTCGACGTGCCGAAAAGTGTATTGATGCGGACGGTGGCCATTTCGAACAATGTATGCAAATCAACAATAATTTATTGGTAAGTTCTAGATTTATCGAATATTTTAGTTTTCCATACCTGATTGGCCATTCAAATAAATCAATCAGATTTTTTCCTAACTTAAAATACACATAATTGCTTTCTGTTATCATATCTCAGACGTCAACTCTTTATTTCCCAATGTCATGCAATAACTACTAATTGTTTAAGCTTTTGACCCAGGACATTAATTTAGGTTACAAATGTTAATAAATCACATTTAAATCTGATAAATTATAAACAACAATACAAGCTCCTATATTTTGTTCCAAATTAAAAAAATACACATGTAAAGAAATGCTGTGTTCAAACCTCTACGCTCATCATTTGCTTGCAGTTCTGCAAAAGGAGATAACGAATTATTTACATTTTTATAATTGGTTCGGTTGTGGCGGTCATCAATGGTGCCGCCCTTCTTTGCTTTAAAACCGCGGGCCGGCTACCATTACCCAGAAAGGCAGTGGTTCTCAAATGTTTCCTATCCTAATATTCAAATTGTTGACCTAGGTCAGTTTTTTTCAAAGTGTCTCTAGAGAAAAAAGTCATAAAGGTTTTTTGTTTGTCTAGTCGCTCCCCACTTTTTTTTTAATGACATGAAACTAATTACACCCTGTATAATACACAAAAATGTACATGCCTCTGGTGATCAACCTATTATGACGGATACGACCCAATTTCAATAGGAAATATTTTAACCCGTCCTTCTATATATGTCCCTAATTTTAAATAAACAGTTTAAGTTGAACAGAAGTTATATTGTTACATATTTGTACCCCCAGAGACATCTGTAGGAATTCCCTCTAATTAAGTTAGTTAGTTCGACAATCGGCCCAGAGATGGCGCGCGGTGTCAGAATCTGGAATTGCGGAGGGTCTACTAGAAAATTACGGAATGAGGAGAGAACATTCTTGAGTTTTCATCTTTAGGTATATAAAGGAATGGTCGAGTTAGTACAATTCAGTTAGCAGAGTAGTTCAGTTAAGATAGCAATTTCAGAGAGATCAATAACAAGTAAGCAAAGTGATCAAGGGACTGAATTATTGAACTATAGTATTGAGTATTATATTAGTGAAGTAATTAATTGTTGTAATTAGTAAGTAAGTTAATAAATTAGTGTTTAATGTTACCCTGGTGTTATAATTTCCAGATCCACGATACGGGTGTTTACAAAAGGGTAACAATATTTAGTATACATTCACAGTATGCAACACCCGACTTCAACTTTCATTCGATTCGTAATAGTCTTACTCGAGGGGTAAGCCGCTGGCCAGAATTTGTACACTAAAGTACATTGCAATGCACATAATTCACCGCGATGCATTGCTGAAGTATTTAAATACACCATGCATTATTAAGCATTGCAATTCATCGCTGAGACATGGCAATGCACAGAAATTCATCTGCGAAGCATTGAAATTCACTAAAATGCATCTGCGAATCATTGCAATGCTTCGAAATGTAGCCACTGTGCGTTGCAATGCACTAAAATGCACCCTTTACATTTCACAATGCATCGGTGTGCATTGTCATAAGCAAGATATTTCAATTATCTTCCCTCCATTTTAATAAATGCAAATATTTCACTTAAAGTGCCTAATTCATGTGTAATTTGTGTGAGTTTTAAGTTGAATAATATCGTTAAGCAATTTCATATACTGCATATAACCCGAAAATATCTATTAGATAAACGCCGAAGTAATGTTGTAAGGTGTGCGTTAAATTGTAGATGTATGCGATGTAATTAAATATTTTTACACCAATCGAACGGAACGGGCATATGAGTTTAGAATTTGATCTTCTTTGTCTGTTATTTCATAATTTTAAAAAAATTGCATTCATTTTGATGCAGTATTCTGTAAATGTTAGACACTTATTTAAACTGGGATCGTAGATCAGGCACGCACCCAGAAAATTGCTGAGGGGGGGCTACTACAAATAATAATAATATGATTAACAAGGGCGGATCCAGAAACGTTACTGGGGGGGGCACTAACATTTTCAAGAATATCCCTTAGAAATCAGAAAAAAAAATTTTTATCGCCTCATGAGGGGGGGGGGAAGAAATCTTAAAAAAATATTTTCCGCCTCGAAATCTAAAAAAAAAATATTCCTCGTGGGGAGGGGGAGGGTGCAAATAAAAATCCGAAAACAAATTTTTTCCACCTCGTACAAGAAGTGCCTCATGGGGGGGGGGGGGTGCTATTAAAAATCTGAAAAAAATTTTTCGCCTAGTGAGAAAAGTACAAATAAAAATCCAGACAAAAAACAATGTCGCCTTGACAACGTAACAAATACTTTCCTCGAGGAGGGCAAGTGATGCTAGCCTCCAGGGGGGGGGGCTTAAGCCCCCAAAGCCCCCCCTTCAGTGCGCCTCTGTCGTAGATACTAACCCGTGTACTGAAATATTATCGGGAACACCAAAGATGTATCGTCGATGTCAGTAGTTTTTAATCGAGTTTTTAATCGAGTTTTTAATATTTAAAGTGATTTACAATGTTAGACACGAGGTTAGATATTGTATACGTAGATTAGATTAAACTATATTTATTTAATTATATTTTTGTAGCAAACTAGAGTATCGGGTAAATAGTGATTTTGCAATAAGAGACAAAATATACAAATTTCTTATCAACGCTATAATTTATACCGCTGCAAAGATATGATTTTTATCTTCTTTTTCTTTTTTAAAATTACGTAAAGGTATATCCAAGATATTCTAAGAGCCATTTTTTGGCTAGTTCTTTAATGTCTTTTTGAGCGTCGTCTAATGCCTCCTGAACAGTTCTTTCTATGTCGATAGAATAAATTTCCTTTGCCTTCAGAATAAATAATTTAGTGAGAAATATATAGACACAATATTGGGGATGAGGTACGATCACCGGTTTAAGTTCCGCGCTCGATCAGCGAGGTGTAGCAACGCTGTGCGCGTCCGGCACTTGGATGGGTGACCCACGATCTCATCTAATAGTCGGTAGGCTGCCAACAGAGGCAATCCTAGGGCTAGTGAACCACCTTGAAAGGCGGTGGCTGGTCCAGGAGACCCGGGAACCTCGGGCTAATGCGCCGCCTTGAAGGGTAGTGTAACGGGACCAGGGTGGGTCAGAGTTGGTGGTCGAGGACCGTGGTTTGGAGTCCACGCTAAACTGTAGATACTGTAGATTCCTAGAGCAAAATGGGCCATCCCGGCCTGATTGCCTAGTAAAACAACAGTACTACTACTAGACACAATATTTTTTCATTTAAATTAAATTATTTTTTATTAGAAGTTTTCGAGGTATTTCTGAATGTCATGTCGAATAATAAAGTAATAATTTTCACGTAATTCTTATATTTTATGTCCTCGTCAAAAGTGTTATTAAAAATTAAAAAGAAAAGTGCCGGCAATTTTCTTTAATTAAATGCAAATTTATAATCAACACTTTAATTATTCAGAATAATAACTAATGGGAATTAGTCTTGCTTATAAATAATAAACTTATTTATTACAAGTAGGTAACCATATAGTAGGTATTCACTATAATCTTCACCTACTTACATTTTTATTGTATTTAGCAACTTCTCAATTGTAAACAAATTTTTTCACAACCCACATTATCACTATCAGACAATGTAACCCGACCAATACACCTGTTGCTTGCTGGGAAACTGATACACGCACATGCACCGTCCTCCTAAATCGTAATAAAATGCAGCACAATTCGCGGCCCCGTTTCAATGTAATGATCTCACTTTTTCTAGAGTAGTTCATAAAACAAAAGGGTCTACTCTATACATCCTCCTTCAAATGTTGACGTGTTCAGTCCAGTTAATTATTTTATTCTTTTAGTCAATACATTTTTTCACTAAAACTAAAATAGGCTTTTTTCTTAGCAATTCGGTGTTTTCACAAATTTTAAAATCTCATTGACTGTGAAGGTAATACTTAATTACAACTAAAAACATTTGAATTTCCACAACCAGTTGAGTAATATCCAAGAAAAGTATTTTTAAAGAATTAAGATGAAAGAATGGTGTTTAAATATTGGTAGGTGCTTTAATGTATGGAGTACTTCATTTTAATAAAAACAAAAAAGCAAATTTGCATACAGTGGAAAGACCTAATTGTGTTAACAACATGTCAATATTATTGTTTCCCGTAACATTTATTCCTTAATTATTGTTTTGTGGTGTTCAGCCCCTATATTTTTCGATCAAAATATACCAGATTTTTCCAAGGCAATAAGTCTTATTTATTTTTATATCTTTTTAGATATAGAGCCAAGAGATCGACCGACAGACGGACTGAATGACTGAATTAAAATATCCAAATTTTCATAATCTAAATCTGAAATGTGAAAATCTTAAGTAATCTGGAGTAATGTTTTTTTTCTTCTCTTCGGTAATCGAAGAATATACAGAATTTGTAAAACTATTTACAAAAATCTCCCCCCTATATAACACCTTTTATTCATTAATTATCTTATTCTTTTCAGTAATCACTTTTAAAACAATTTTATTAGATTTTCATCCTTGTCAACCACATTTAAGATATTATTTTAAACAATCCAACCTGTATATTTTTTATTAGGAGTTGACAGGTCTCTTTCTTCGCAATAGCGTGAACTACCTGTCAAATATTATTTTTATCCATCAAATAGGTTTTTAAATGTGACGCAAACGCAAACGGTTTTTTTTTTATATCAAATAGGTTTTTAAATGTGAAGCAAACGCAAACGCCAACGCCAAAGACAGACACACCGCATACATATGAACAGATTAAGTACTAATGGAATGGAAAACCCTAATTTTCTTATCTGCATAATCTGAAACATGATGGTACGAAGATATTTCGGAAAGTGATTTTTTTCGGGATTATCATTGGCTACAAATATTATTAATTTGCAGTGGTAAGCGGTTTCTTTATCTTTCGAATTAGCTACTAAGTATATCGACAAGGAATACAGGTAAAGAATGAAAATAACTTTTTTCTTTGAAATTTTTATTCTAGGGAGAACCGCGGGTGGACATACGGAAAGCCCTCTCGGACGAAACAGCGCCGAAAGCCCGAAAATGGTGTAAAAACATGCAGAGGGTGGTTTAATGAAACCAAATTGAGATTTTCTTTTAAACTACAAAACACTGAATGAATTTTTTGAGCAAATCAAGGAAGAATCATTAAGAATTTTTACTAATTACGAGATAGAACACATTGATGCTAGATATTATTTAGCCATAAAAAGTTATAGTGTGTGTTATTTTTTAATCCCAATCATAAATTACTGGCCTGAACTGTTTATCTTCATTTTAAAAAATATACACCGTTTTGCTACAAACTGATATCCTATGACTTATTTTACATCCCTATGTTGGTCGAAAACGTTGGAACAAACACCAAAATAAACATATAACTTATAAATTTGAATGTTGTGTTCGCCATTTTTAAAAATAGGCGCCATATTGCCACATACGGAGGGGGCCATTGATGTGCTCCAATCGCTTAACATCCTCTACAGAACATCTATGACAAATTTCATAATTTATTCACAAAATGCAGATTGGTTTTGCTTGACCGGGTAGACCAGAGCAACGAAATTGAATTTTAGTCATTTAAATCAATACAAAGAATAAAATAAATAAATGAAACAGGATTACGTAGTGGATATACCATCCTTCGGAGGGGATGTAAAGCAGGCGGTCCCTTGTCTATTAAATGTTAGGCTAGTAAAAGATCCCTACTCTTCTTAAGGGAAGAGGTTCGGCAAAATTTCCAGGTTGGGGGTAGCTCGTCTCCTGGCGTCGGTGATAGGCCCTGGTAGCGGAAATAGGCCGACGTTAAACAGTTAAATAAAAAAAATAAATAAATAAATGAAACAAATATTGTCTATATGTGCATTCTATTTAACTCATGGTTTATTAATTACATATTATGTTTACTTTCCGCCAGACATACCAGAGCCGGCCCCACCGCTGCTGCCAGCGCCGCCACCAGCGCCGCCGCTGACACCTCCTCCGAACCCGAAACTACCTCCAGCTTGTCCACCGGCCTGACCACCAGCTTGTCCACCAGCCTGTCCACTGCCCTGTCCACTGCCTTGTCCACCACCTTGCCCACCTTGTCCATATGCAAGTACCTCATTTCCCTAAAAATAGAAAAATATGACATGTAATAAATGAAAACAGAAACATAACTCTCAGCATATCATGCGTCCTGATATCTTAAAAAAAAAAATGTAAAAAATTGAACAACCCTCACTAAGAATTATAAAATAAAATTTGAAAACGTCCCATGGTTTATTGCCTAATATGACAAGGTCTTTGATTTGGTTGTTTATTCATTTTTACACCGGTGTCAATATAGGCATTACTAGGGGCGGTCATTGGGCAAGTAGGTACCAAGGGCAGCAAAATTTCAGGGCCGGCAAATATTTGTTGTACCAGCAACCAGTCCATCATACCCCCGCATATTCTGGCGTGCTGAATCCGAGTAACTTCTGTGGTGTCATTTTTTCGTAAATCGCAAAAAGTTTTTTCGCATTTTATTCGGACTTTACTGCAATATCAAAAGCTTAAAGATTTTGTAGTCCCTAAAAATAGCTTTTAAGCTAACTTTAGGTTTTCTAAGGCCAATATAGGCATAACTATCGTACAAATATCTTGGCTCTCTTGGGATATTTGTACAATGAGAAGCTGAGACACTCCGTATACAGTTTTTTTTTTTTATTAATTATGCCTATATGTGCGTATGTCCTTAGAAAATCTAAAGTTAGCTTAAGTTATTTTTCGAAACTGCAAATGCTTTAAGCTTTTGATATTGTAGTAAACTCTAGATAAAATGCGAGAAAAACACTTTTTGCCATTTACAAAAGACTGCAGTCTTTAGAATCCTTCTGAAGAAGCTAACAGCATGATCAGCGAAACGTGAAGATAAATTCGACAACCACGGTAACACCCGGAGGAAACCACTTCATTAGGCAATGGCCGTGAAGTCCTGCATTCTACTTTTGTGCAGCCTGTTTGTCGTTTAGTGAAGAGTTCATTAAAATTTGTTTAGTTGAGATAATCATTACAATCATCACATAAAATCGTACCGGGTTTAAAAATCATTATTATAATTAGAAAATGAAGTTTTTAATATATCAGTAGTAGACGTAGCTTGATGAACAGTTTGCAAGAAATTTCGCAGAAATCGCTTAAGTTAAAAACCGTTGCCCAAGGAATCACTACTTCCACATCCAGGTTTTTCATCCAAGTCCCTCACAACGAAAAAATTTTGTATGTGGAAATAATTGTTTATGGAAATTTAATAATATAATATTTGAAATCGTCTATTCCAAGAACCCATAAAATGATATCCCACATCGTGAGGTGGAGGTGGATGAAATAAAAAATATTTTGAGGTTTTAAAAAAATTTGGCATCACAATTTTTCATCACCTTTAAAAATGAGGTGGTGTAATGGAGGTGGCTAAGGCCAAAAAATTTTTTGAGATCTTATAGCTTCTCTTGTATATACTAAATACTAATTTTATGGACTCTTACCTGCTTGATTTATTTATTTACCCTCATTTACCCTAATTTATTCCCCAATCCTTCAACGGAATAAGATGAAAATATAATCTAGTTTCAGATCACGTTAAAATACATACGTGTACCAAATTTCAAGTCAATATCTATTATCTTAAACGGTTCCAGAGTAATCGTTCGCACAAAAAAAGTTACAGACAGACCAACAGACAGTATATTTTTCTTTCGTTCAAACTCAAAATCTCGACGTTTCATGACATTCTAAGCCTATTTAAACAATAAACATTTTTTTTGTCGTTACTATACTTCCACTGGATGTGGAAGTAAAAGAACATTCCACAGTAGACCAGAAATCGAACCCACCGTACCGGCCAAAATTCTGAAACTTCCCATATGAAATGATCAGGTGAAGGGCCTCATTGCATTATTAGCATGCAAAAAAATTTGGTCGATGCAATAGATAACATGAATTTCTTATGTTTGTTGGGTATTTTGCCACTGTGAAAATATTTAAAAATTTTGATGAAATAAACCTCTGCGCCAAAAGGATCAGACAGAGGCTGGTTTTTATACTTCTATTACTTCCACATCCAGTGGAAGTATAGTAACGACAAAAAAATTTTAAACAGTTTTATTGTTCAAAAAATTCTGTCTGTCGGTGTGTCTGTAACTTTTTTGTGCGCACGTTCACTCTGGAACCGTTTAAGATATTGACTTGAAATTTGGTACACATATGTACTTTAACGAGATCTGGAACTAGATTATATTTTCATCTTGTTCCGTCGAAGGGTTGGGGGGTAAATTGGGGTAAATATGCCACAAATAATAAATTATAAACAATATCTAAATAACATGAATCTTGGCTTATTGAACAAGTGTTTTAACATGAATAAAGTAAAATTGAATATAGTTAAATCTAAGGCAATGATATTAATAACTAACTTCAAATATAGCAATGTTATTAATTTATTAAATATAGCTTATTAATCCATGGTGAAACTATTGAGTTTGTGACAAAAATAAATATATAGCACTCAAAATAGACAATATATAACATTAGCTCTCAAGCTCTTCCAGTATATTCATAAAAAATAGTAAAAAAAATGTTTTTTCAAGAATTAATATAATCTATCAACTACAAAAAAAATTATAATTTAAAACACTACTGCTCAACTATAATGTATCTTTCTGACCCGAACAAAATTCTCTGATTACAAGCATTATAAAAGCGAAGTATGAGAATAATCCTCAGATCCAATAGGTTTACTCGAATAAATACTATGCTGTCAACTCTAGAAAGGCTAAATGTGTCAGATAAACTGTATACAGGTGGAATGATTTTTATTTATGAAATTGCGAACAAGGTGCAATCTGAATATTTCAATAAACTCTTCATATTTAACTGTGAAGTTCATGACCGTCCACAAAATCAAGAAATCAAGAGATATTCTACATTTAAATCGAACACATCAAAAGAAGTTTATGAATTCGCTGTTATTTACAGGTATTGATCATTTTAACAAATTATCTTCTGCAATCCGCAGTCCTACAGTAAAACTATTCAAACATGTTGAGAGGAAACGACTAATTGACAAATAATCTTTATTACTACTAAGTGTTTTTTCTAAAATAACTGAAAAAGTAATTGCAAATAGAATTGTTTCATTTCTGAATAAAAAGGGGTGTATTTAGGCAAGTTGGCGGGGTTGGCATGGGTGTGTGCGTTAACCGCCATCTCATCTAAATTCGTGCACCGTGATGCTACCACTAAAATGGTAGGGATCTTTTTTTTCAGCACTAAATTCTTTACAAATAACCGATTGTGAATTACAGCGCGTTCAAGTTTGCAAAAATAAGTTTTTGAAAATTATTTCGTAAGCTGTTGATCGTACATTAAAATGAAAAACGGCATTCTTGGATAGCGTTAAATTCTCTATAATTTATTTCACAGAAGCCATTTTGTATGACTAACAGTTTACGTACCACAACTCGTCAAAAAATAAAGAAAATAGTTTGTTTCTGTTTCAAAATATGTTTTATCTCCTATCAGAACACTAGTTCTGAGCAAGGTCTTACAATTCACATTGCTGTATCAAATTGAATCCATTTTAATTGTTTGTTACATGTAATTTTTATAAAAAACATATTTTCTTTTCAAGCAAATGACCTAGGTGTTAGTGTATTATTTTAATAAATTCAAATTACTGTAGATGGTTAGTGTCTAAAAATCAATTAAGGACAAACTTACCAACATGAGAACTGCTACGCAAACTAATGCAAATAGAAATTTCATTTTGATGCAGAGAAATTCTTTCCAACACTGATATGCCGCTTTCAGCAACTTCCAATTTAAACTGTTCTTGACAATAGAAAAATTATAGGATATGAATATGTTCAAATTACTTCCTAAATTTTTATGTATTAATCATTTATAAAGTCGAATTATTATAATTAGCTGGATTTTCATGTTTATTTTCTGCTTGAGGACAAAATAATTATTATTTTGGCGCCGTGCATGTTATTATGTGACACACAAAATTATACATAATTTAATTTGTAGTGCCTAATTCTGAATATCACGCAAATTGATTTATGTTCCCGTCTAATACATAAATTATACAAAATAGTTTACCAACGAGGTTTTTTGAGAATGTAAACTCCCCATTTTTATTGTGTGATAGTACATCTTTTCTGTTATGTATCCTCAAACATATTAAATATTCCAATATCAACGATAAAAATAATTTTCAGATTGTTTTGTAGTAGTAAAATTATTTCGAATAATTTATGTGCCATCCTGAAGATTTTAGATGTGAACGACAAACTTAGAAGAGAATATTTTATTTACTAAGACATGTGGTGAGCAAGATTTTATGTTGTTTTAGTTTTTACTATCCAATAGTTTTCATCCTTGAAATGTCATGAAATAATCCTCTAGATAGGGCTAAAAATACTATTATATTTTATTGAGAGCTATAGTGACTTTCGAAGGAGGAGTTTCCCGATAATCTTTTCAAGACAGCAATATATTACTATATTTTCGGAGTGATGCCATTAATTAACTATAGTTGTATATTAGCAGAATTAGATTAATAGCGTGACCATTTTAGACCTGAATACCTTGATAAAAGTGCATTTATTGGTTAATTTCGACAGATTTTTCTTTAAAAACTGTACTTTAGAACAGAATGTCATATTTTATTAACAGCGATTTTTATTGGAGTCTAAAATTCAGGATATTGTATTAGCCCATTTAAAAATAAACAGAATACTTCACTGTATTCAGCACCTTAAATCGGTATGTACCCAATTTATATAAATACAAAATAGCAAACATTTTATAGGTAAATTTAGAATAACAATGTTATTGTTAATTTATTGTCAGTGCTCGGAGATTTCAATCTGCCTAACATCAAATGGTTACAGTCTGAGGATTATGTCGGTCTACTTTCAGAAAATGTTAAAAGTGAAACTGAAGTTACAATTTGTGATAATTTCGCTTTTCTTGGTCTCAATCAATTTAATAGTGTTTTAAATGAAAAGGGTTCTGTGCTGGATTTGTGTTTTTCTAATAGTGATGTTGAGTCAGTTTCTAAATGTGCTTCCTTAATATTATGTGATTCTTACTATTATATATTGCCTTGCTAATCACAATAACAAATGATCTAAACATATATCTTATAGCTAAGATTACAACTTATTACAATTTCAATTTAGCACAATATGATCAGATAAACAATCATTTGTTATTAATCGATTGGTATTATTTATTTTCTAATACTGACATTGTTACTGTTATGGTTCATATTTTTTATAATACTCTGTGGAATTGCAGCGAACAGTTCGTTCCTCTACGAACTAAATATGATCATAAATATCCTATCTGGTTCAGTTCCGGGCTGAAACATTTAATATGTGAAAAAGAAAACTCATAAACAGTACAAGCAATCAGGTGATACTGTACCATTATTTCTTCTCTGTTCAATAAATTTTTAATTTTCATTAAGTGTTTGAGATTCTTACTGCACTTTATGTTATTTAAAGAAAAAATGTTACTACCCCAGTAGCTCAGAGACTCGGCAGACGAGTCATGGGTAAGAAAACACTTTACAAATAGTTTACCGTTTTACGTGTGTGGTAGATAGAAATTAATAAATGATAGATGTTTTAATAATTTTTCTTAAAGATATGTTAATTTGACTTATATAGAGATAGTTTTCTTAGAAAGCGAGGCGCCAATCTTTCTATATTAGTAATTTACACTAAAATTGAAGTTTGATTACAAGAAAGATAAACTAATCAAAATTTAAAGAAAGTACTAGTTGTAAGAAAAAGTGTAAATTAATGATTCAAATTTCGCACAAATAAAAATTAAATTAGTACCTTTAAATATTACTAAAAATATTCAACTTTCTATTAAAGATTAAATAATTAATTCTGTAGATCATATCTAAATATTTTGTATAGTTTGGTTTGTATGGTTTGGTTTGTATAGTTTGGTTTGTATCAAAATACCTGAAATAAGTGGACAATGTAATTATAATATTGATTTTATTATAAATCAATCAAACTAGGTGTGTTTTTATTAGAAAACGACTAAACTGATGCCTTAATATTAAACGAAGTTATGTACAAGGAAGAATCGAATGGACAATAATATGTTATATAGAAATTACTTAAAATATTGTCTAAAACATGAACTGACAATATGGTGTTTAAAGGTCAAAATTTATTATATAAATATACCTAAGCGTTTCGTAGAAATTGTAATCACAAAGTCTTTACAGAACTTTTTATATATTTGATTTTAATCAGACGTTACGCCGATAATTTATACCTTAATAAAATTAGAAAATATTAACTGTTCGTTGAAACATGTTAAGAATAAATTTGAAAATGGAAATAGTTCCTTTATAAAAAAAATATTTGCAACATGATACTTTAAAGAACTCTAAAAAAATATTAAAGCATAAAAATATGAATATTTATAAAAAAAAAACATTAGATAAAAATTTTATTTGCGACACTTATCTGGAATTTTCTGTGAATGAAGGTAGTGACTCCAAGTAAGGGATGATGATGGTGAAATCCACAGTGACGTAATCGTTGATTTATAGATGAGCCCGAGATTAAGTTAAGAAGTTCTCAGTACCATATTCAACGCTTCCAGAAATTCCATAAGGACAAATCCCAACTATCATACCATATTATCGTCGTGTCCTCCATAAAAAGTTGTTCTAGACTAATAGATACATTTTTATCTTCAAATTACGTAGAAGAGAAGAAAGATAACCCCATGGGATGATTAAAAAAAATTATTAATGTTTCCAGCCCAAAATTTAATATGACGTTAAAAATATTGCATATCTACAATGTGCATCCCAAAATTGATTAAACTTGCTTCCAAATTTAGAAGATTTGCATTTTTATAATAAAAACTTGCATCCAATATTAAAAGTTTGCATCCAATACTAAAAGTTTGCATCCAATAATAAAAATTTGCATCCAATAATAAAAACCCTGGAAAGAAATGAAGTGTAAGCGTGACTTGTTGTGAAAATGGCCGTTGCCAAATCTAAGTTACAAAAAAAAATTATTTCTTTATAAATTACTTACGGATTAAACCGGTGAAAATAACTAGGCCTGCTTCATGTTCAAGAAGAGGGACTATCAACCCTTTCGATGTTGAAGTCTTTAAGGAGAAATTTAATGAAGATACATCACTTTTCAAAAGTTTAGCGATCAATCGAAATTCTAAACTTCAAGCAACGGAAAACTAATCGTTCTGGTTTACCTTTCATCGCGTTCAAATCGTATTGTCTCTTTACCCTCTCCACTCTTAAAGTTAAGTTAGAGCATCTAGCTATCTCGAGTACAGTTTAGATGGTTGCATACCGTTGTGTTTGTTTAAGATGTAAATTTAAGAAATATATTTAAATCTACCGCGGACATTCACGCTTGAGTAACAATATTTTTTTTAAATTTATGAGGCGGCAATATGCCTGCTACAATACATATGTGTATTTGGTTTTTAGCGATCTTCATGGAAGGCGTAAATTATTGACTAAACAATGTTATGCCGAATATGTGGGTATTAGTGAAAGATCTATCCCGGATAACGTTAAATGTTTCTGGTATTTTATTAAATTAAATCGAAAATTTGCCCCTCTCAATGTTCTATAATAATTCCAAGGCTGAAGGTGGTGAGGGTATATCGAATGAATTTATTTGCAAGCTAGTTTTCTGCAGTTTACAGTCCATTACACGATGTGGAATGTAATTTTCTGACATTACTGTTGATATGCATAAGGTATACATCAGTCCTTTAGATGTGGAAACTGCCCTTGATTCAATTGATGTTAATAAAGGTGCGGGTCCTGACAAAATTTCTCCAATTTTCTTAAAGTCATCTTCCAAATCACTCTTCTTGCCACTCTTCCTCATATTTTCATGTCCTTAAAAATTATATTTCCATCATGTTGGAAAAGTTCATACGTAATTCCGATTTACAAAGGTGGTAACAAATCTCTTATCAATAACTATAGACCTGTGTGCATCCTATCTGCAATTCCGAAATTATTTGAGTCGTTAGTTGAAAAAAAATTACTTTCTTAAGTAGTATCATCATTCCAGACCAGCCTCCAAGGTCGTTCTGTGGACTCGAACTTATACAACGTGATCTACCAAAAAATGCGGAAAATAAAATGGTGTGCAAGTCTTCAATGTGGGAAAGCCCCTGCAAAATTTTAGAGGATTCTGAGGTAATTTAGTATATTAAATTATTAGTCAATTTGCGAAGATACACTACTGATGTTGAGTAAGTCCTGACCTACTCCTGAATAGGTCGACGACGTTACTTGTAAAAAGACGTATTCGAGTTGTTTACATTTCCTTAATTGGCATAAAAAGTGAAGCCGCCGGCGAGATAAAAAATAGAGGTCCAACGGCAGGGAGCCAACATTGTTGAGACGCTTTGAAGATAATTGGAATTCCAGCGGACCAATTCACTTTTACGAATGAGTTCAAAGCATGCCGACAAGGTTGGCTCCGTGCCGCTGGATCGTGTGTAGACCTCTAAGAGAGCCGCGTTTTTTGCTTCCGGTCGAACAATAGTTACACCGCCGTGTCATTGACCGGTTTAACTAAATATCTCGTAGATCTGCTTGTCGTTCAGCATGAGGTCAATGTCTTCGATTTATTTCGCTATTTTTGTAGTGTGATTTGATTAAAACCAAAGATAGAAGTGATTCTATCTTATCCAGCTTTGCTGTCAGTAGTGTCAATCCGAAGTCTGATGAAGTGCCGCGTTACGTTAGATTAGTTAAAGTCATTGGCGGCGCATTTCTACGAAAAAATAAGGTAATTTTTTTGGTCATTTTTTTTTATTTTTATTTTTTTAACTCCTTTCGGTGGGGACAACCTACTGTTAAATTTTCCGCATGTCATGGTAGATCACGTTGTATATCTATACCAACTTCATCGTTAAATCTCTGGTAAGAGGCGCTGACGTGCATGTGGTATACATGGAATTCGATAAGGTAAATCACTCTCTCCTTATAAAGAAACTCCATAAAATCGGAGTCGGTACTCCTTTATTATCTTGGATTCAGTCGTATCTCTCTGAGAGAACCCAACAGATTCTTGTTGACGGATATACTTCGGAGACATTCTCTGCAACATCTGGAGTGCCCCAGGGCTCCCACACTGGTCCCCTATTGTATAATTTATTCATCAATGATATTGCTAAAAATATTCATTGCGAATTTTTACTGTTTGCGGACGACCTGAAAATATTTAGTGATATTTATTTTCTGAGTGACTATGCCCAGATTAAAAAAAAATCTTGATTCAATTTATTCATGGTGTGAAAACAACAACATGCATCTTAATGTTGATAAAAGCTATTCCATGACATTCAGAGGTAGGTTGTTATCCATAAGTCCTGACTACACTGTTAATAACGTGAGCTTGCATAACGTAACCACGGCGGTGAAAGACTTAGGTGTTATATTTGACTTCAAACTTTCTTTTTCTGAGCATTTCGAACACATGATTGGGAAGACAAATGAAATGTTAGGGTTTATTAAGAGAATGGATCAGGATTTTTCAGATCCTCGAGCATTAACTATTTTATATATTTCTCTACTTAGATCTATTATGGAATATTGCAACATTGTTTGGTCACCGTACTACAACATATATATCAACAGACTTGAATCTGTACAAACAAATTTGTCCGATTTATGTGCTATAGCCCTGTGATGAAGCAAAATCATATTTGGGAATTAGTTCCTTACATAGCAGGCGCCAATATTACGATGTTTGTTTCGCCTTCAAAGTTATGAATAAGTGCATCAGTTCCCCTGATTGCTTGAAGTCTATGCGTTTTAATGTACCATTTTTTAACACTAGAAATATATCCATTCTGTCTGTACCTTATTGTCGAACAACTTACGCTATGTTCAGTCCGGTGAATGGAATAAGTTCAACAGTCAACAAATACTGCACTGAACTTGACTTATTTAGTAAATCTCTTGGTGGTTTCAAAAACCAGGCTAAACACGCTGTACTGCAATAATTTTTGTTATTGTTGTTATTCAGTTTTTAATCTTATCTTTGTATTTCGCTTTTTCTCTTCACGTTTATTTTAGTTGTCAAATTTTTAGGATTTGTATCACAATATGTAAATGTATTTATACGTAAATAAATAAATAAATAATTATAGTCATGGAATAAATATGAAAAACAATTGAGAAAATTAATTTTATTTTCATCACCAATCAGCAGAGCGCGCATTTCGGATTACATTTCAGGGACGGACTCTGAAATACACGATACTATCAGGAGTAGGCCGGATCGGGGTCGCTACATTAATCCCTGTGAAAAAAACCTATACATTTAACTGTGGCCGCACCTACTGAGAATGATAGCACCAGTTCACCCTAGCCGTTTACATCAAGGTCTACCGCGATGTCCAGGTCGATACAAACCTTTGGGATTTTCTCACTGATAGCTAAAAATCAAATATCACAACTGTGATTTGAGTCCTTACAAAATAGTGATGTGTGATATGTGATCACTGACCATCAATCCTCGAACTATTATGCCGCTAAGTCTCATTATCAGCACCAATAGAGAGAGAGTGCTGCGCTGTACATGCAATGCACTGTGAGGAGCACTGGGCACTGAGATGAGCAGATATAACCATTGAGTGAATATAACCCATAATATAGTTAACTTTAGATTTATTCTGCTTATAAAAAATGTCAGCGCCTTTGACCTTTAGCGCACTATCAAACACGCCGACATTTTTTATATGCAGAATAAATCTAAAGTCAACTACAACAATCGCAGTAATTACGTTAATTTTAGAATTTAAAATCTTTCTATTGCTTTTGTGGTTTGTGGTAGTTAGATAGTGTTGTTTTAAGTGTGTCTTGACGTCTTGCGCTGTTAATAATATCATAGAAAAGATAATGTAGTCTATATTTTCTGTGACAATGTCTTCTCTGGTGACAAAAAGAAGAAGGAGTGATTTATGGAACTTTTTTGAACCTGTTGACGAAGAAAACATATTTTTCTACTACTATATAAACGGCCTTTGCAATCTTAGCCACACGCGCGATAACGAAAGTAAACATTCGAATTACCTGGTTGCTAAGGCGTTGCTAGCTACGAAAGTAGAACTTTCGTGGCCAAGACAGAAAAAAACAAATTATAACGCTTCATAAGTTTGCATATACCTTGCTTAGGATTTCTTTAGATAAAGCAAGGCACGAGCTTCTTGTATCCCATTTTCATCGCCACCAAACATATTTGTTTATTTCAGTTTGAAACCAACAGAAATTAAAATGTTTAACATATCCTCTATGACAGATTGTAATTGTTTCGCTGGCATGGAAATAATTTTCGCAGACAACCTCCTAAACTATAAAATTTATTAAAAACGTCAAATAATTTCAGGAAATAATTAGTATTAAATTATATTAAATCCCATAATATCTTTCGGTAGTAGAAAAAATATAATACATTACATGATACGATCGGTGTTTTTTGAAAGGTCTCGGCTTCGACTCGACCATTCAAAAATTAGCTCACAACTAAATTAAACTTTCGCATCTAGTAATGTAAATAACTATTTTCTATTACCGTCTATATAAATGACATTTGTAAAGCTAACAACACGAGCGATAACGAAAGTAAACATTCGAGTTCCCTGCTTGCTAATGCGTTGCTAGCTACGAAAGTAGAACTTTCGTGGCCAGGACAGACAAATAAAAAAAAAACAAATTTTAATGCTTCATAAGTTTGCATATACCTTGCTTTGAATTTGTTGGGATAAAGCGATGCACACGCTATATTGGCTGCTTCTTGTGTCCCATTTCCATCGCCACCAAATACATTGGTTTATGTTAGTTTGAAACCACAAGAAATTAAAATAATAATAATAATAATAATAAATGGTCTTTATTTCCCAAACATGTTACACGAGATTTGTATAAAATAACATAAATAAAAAATACACATATATCGGGAAATCGCCGAAGATCAGATGTCTGTGCAAGACACACAGACTCTGTTTTTCATCTTGAGCGGGAAAACAATATTAAAACATTAAATTCAAAAGAGCAAATATAACAAACCAATTAAAATATATATAAACATTTCCATACATGCCTTAATAGGGTACTTTCTCATTATTATAAATTTAATTAATATGAGTACATTTGAAATGACTTATATTTTGTTTTACGATCTATTAAGGCATTAGAAATGAACTTTATATACAATGTGAAATGTCCTATTACCTAAGTCAAAGAATGATTCTGCATATTAAGGAGATATTTTTTGTATTTATGTTTAAATGCAGGAAGAGGATATAACTTTAGAGAGTCAGGAATGGTATTATATATTCTGGTTATCTGGTAAGTAAACGACCGTTTAAATATTTCTGTTCGATGAGATGGTGGAGTAAGGGTACCTTTAAATCTGATATTTATATTGTGTACATCAGATCTGAATTTAATTTTTTTACTTAGATAACTAGGCAATTAATGTAGATACTTACTCCCCCACCTCGTCGTAACCTGCGATCCTTCCTTACTAAAGTATACCCTTCTACTGCAGTAACGTCACTCAGAGTGGTGGGAGAAAGCCACGTCTCAGTCAAGCAAAGTAGCGTGTAGTTCATTAGTGACATATGCTCCTTCAAGTCATTCAGCTTAGGTAAAAGAGATCTAATATTTAGATGTGCTAAAACAACAGATTCGCTCATCATATATATCTAACAAAACTAAAAATAAAAAGGAAATAAATATATTATTTAATCAATGATGCTTAAACTGGTAACTGATAAGTAGATTACAAAATAAACACAGGTATAATATATATTTAAGCAGTACAGTATAAAGAACATATATAAAATAAAACAGGAATACAAATATATTTTATGATACTTTTTCAGAATCAACTAAGTACCTATTTATTAATTTTTTGTAAAATTTTGTTTCTGGTTACTCGTTCAACGGTACAAGATTGCGTTTTGTTTTTCTGAAGGCGGCGAACTTTACTATCCACTGGTATTGTATTAGTGCGACTGGTACCTGGGTTGCTGGTGGTATCTGTCGATTCGGTATTTTCAGTAATTTCTTCCAGGTCAGATTCACTTTTATTTTGCAGGTCAGATAGGGTAAATTCTTCCCCATTCACTACTAGCTTATTTCTCTTAATTTTAACATCTAAATTATTCGCTTTAGCCAGTTTAGCATGTTCGAGTAATTGCTTTTTTTCCTGACGGTCTTCGTAATTAGAGAATATTATTTAGGTATTATGCAAATCACAACTTACACACTTTTTTATTTATTATGAAAATACCTACTTTCTGTATATTGTTGCCCTAATCTGGGCACGCTAATATACTAGTCAGGTAAATACTTTAAAACACTCATTATTGGAGAACCAATCAAAACAACTACTCTTCTAGCTAATACTGACGAAGTATTGAATTACATGATAGGATTCTTAGCATTTTAAAGAAAAAAATATTAGAAATACTTAAATCATTTATTTACATTTAGTCATTCACACTTTTTTTATTTCATATGAAATTATCTACTTTCTGTATATTGGGATCTTAATCGGGTCACGCTAATATACTACTTATGAAGACACTTTAAAACACTCATTATTGGAAAACCAATCAAAACAACTACTCTTCTAGCTATCTTCTTCTTCTAAAGTAGGTATTTTCATAATAAATAAAAAAGTGTGTAAGTTGTGATTTGCATAATACCTAAATAATATTCTCTAATCATGATAAAAGCAAATAATTAAAAATAATTAATTGTAAAAAAGGTCTTCGTAAGTTAAATCATCCGAAAATGAAATGCCTGTGCCTTTGAATTTAGATACTTTACTGAAGATTTCGGATGTTTTTATATAAGAAATCAGCTCTAGGACTATTGGCTTACCATTAACGTTATTGATTTGATAACAATTGTTTATGTCATTGATGTTTAGTGCAACGTTCAGTTTTTTGTTTATTACTTGAATTACGGCCTTCGTGACAGTCGTCGCATCTCCAGGGTCCAGCCCAAATATGAATATATTGTTTTTCTTTAACTTACGTTCAACGTTCAACAGCTTAATTTTCATTTGCTTATTTTCTAACTCAAGAGCTGTCACTTTTTGCTCTAGAGCCCTTGTTTCAGCTGTGAGATCTTTTCTGTTCTGCGCCAAATCTTTTTTTATACCTATCAAGATTTTGAAAATATCAGCAATTGTTATCTGGTTTGGATCTATTTCATCTAAAAGATCATCGGACATGTCGAGTATTAGAATAGATATTTCGAGTGGAGTGAAGAACCTGGACACATATGACTAGACGATAAACCAGCAGATGGCTCAAATTTCAGTAGCAGTACTTTAGCACAATGAAGATGAATCGCTTTACTCAAGCATAGATGGCAGCAGCAAAAGATTTTATTTTCTAAATTGCGGACAGAACAGCCACAAAAAGTGTAGCAAAAACAAGCACAACAATGTTTAATTTTAGCTCATAGAGGGTTTATTATTATTAAATAAACTTGTCCAGCATTAATATTAACACACAGCACTATACTTAATCTTCTTGAAGCTCAGCGAAGAACTAAGTTAATTTCTTTGACTTTTTCCCACTAAATTCACTTAATAAAGTAGGAATAATTTACCGAAGTGCGGACTGATACACTGATACACATATACATGAAATGTTTAACATAAACCTCGATGAGAGATAATAAATGTTTCTTAGCATGGAAATTATTTTCACAGGCAGCCTTCTAAACTATAAAATTTATTAAAAACGTCAAATAACTTCATGTCATAATTACTTCTAAATAATTAAATTCCATAATATCTTTCGGTAGTAGAAAAAATATAATACATTACACGATGCAAAAGCCCTTTTAACTGTTCGGTGGCTTCACCTCAACCATTCAAAAATCACATCACACCTAAAAGTAAACTTTGCATTTATGTATGTAATGTAAATAACTATTCAAAATGCAGTATTTGTAAATCGAAATTGTCTTTCAAAACGAATACCTCTAATCTAAAAAGACATATGATAAACACCCAATCATTTATCTTACACCCCATTCCCGCAATAGTCACAATAAATCAGTAAGTAGAAGTTTTATTATCACTGGTGTTTATTTATATACATACAGGGTGTCCAGTAAAAAAGATTAAAAAAAATAACTATTTATTTCCTTGTTGAGAATTGAAGGTGGATTATATTTCATATAAATTTTATGAGAAGGGGGGGTTCTTTTGAAAAATTCCATATGAAGAACCTACCTTAATTTTTGGCAAGGAATCGACAGTTTAATTTGTTGTACTTTATATATACCAAGTCATACATTTAGGCACGTATTTTTTTTTAAATTAATTGTAGGAAGTAGTACGAACATAGAAACAGACACAATACAAAATACGAATCTCCAGCAAATGTTATCTGTGTCTGTGTAGGATGTAGCAGAGCCTATATCTACCTCCTCGTCTATCTTCGAATTTCACCATTTCACCATCAAAGTAAGGATGCAAATAGACAGTCTCTTGTTAAGCGTTCGCATCAGCAAAAGGTTTCGAATTATTTAGCGAAGTAAATTACATTTAAACCGAAAGAACACACTGATGACGCTCTTTTCCGATTGTTTACTGACAGTTTTCAGCCATTTCGAATCGTGGAAGAACCAGCTTTTCAAAATTTTGTAACAACTCTCAACCCAACTTACCAGTTACCAAGCAGGTATTACGATTTCAAGTACGTCAATTCCGTCATTTTATAAAAATGTAAGATTGAAATGACTGATATGTTGCAAGACGTAAATACATTTTGTGTGACAACTGACTGCTGGGTAGTTATTCTGTATTTATGTGAACGCTCGTTCTCATGGGAAAGTGGGCAGAGTCCTCTTGAAAACCAAAATAGCGTATTCTCTAATTGTGGGAGTACTCACATCACGACAAGTGTCTGCCGCGAATTCTATTTGAAAATGACTAGTGAGTGACGTTATACGCACACTAGGTACAAGTGAATAATTTTTAGGTAGGTATATGATAATAATAATAATAATAATAATAATAAACAATCTTTATTTGACATATACATATATAAATACATATACAAATCAAATGGGAGGAAGTATCGAAAGTATCGTTATTGCAACTTCCCCCGAGTGAAAGTACGGTTAGGTAGCACTTATAGTTACTATAAACAATTGATATAAGAGTAAATTACGCTAACATATTTTTCTGCTGGTCTAGTAGTTCTTTTCTAAGTTTATTTTTAAATTGAAATATAGAGTTTGTGGACATAAATATACTAAGATGATTGTTTAACAATTTAGGTGCAAGATAAGCAAATCAACTCTCATATTTACTTGTATTATGCTTTGGAATGGTATAATTATCGATATATCTTAAGTGCACATTATGAGTATTAGATCTACATTCAAGAAGGACAGATAAGTATTGGGAGGTATTATTATTGGTAACAATATTATAAAGCAGCGTACCCGTACAGGAAAATAAATCTGTTTTCCATTTTTAAAATATTTTTATCGACATAATGTGGTCCTTTTTATCTATGTTGTAAGAGAATCTAAGGCAGCAGTTTTGCAAAACTTGAACTTTGTTCTGAAAGTTTTTGCTGAGAAAGTGAAAGTATAATCAAAATGACTTAATATTAAGTAATCACTAACCTCTATTTTATATCATAAGGCAGAATGTATTTACATTTATAATATTATAATATGCTATGTTACATATGCCTATCACTTGCTTTTCAAAATTCATGTTTTGATCAATGATAAGTCCTAAATTTTTGCCAGTATCACTTAACTTAATGTAGTTGTTATCCAAAAAATTTTTATAAAACACATTTTGTTTAGTTTTGGCACACAGCACTTTATTTCCGACGCACAGAGCTACTGTTTTGGTTAGATTAATCACCATACCATGGTTCATAGAATATTTGGATACGCGCTTTAAGTTTTCATTTAACACTGCAATTGCTTGTTCAGGATTTTATGGATCACTTGCTATTTGAAGCTGCGCATTGTCTACATAGAGATGCATCATACACAAAGAGGATTATATTTTTGGCAGATTACTGGTGTATATTATAAATAAAAGTGGACCAAGAATGCTTTCTGCTTTTCTAATAGGCAAGTTTGGCGATAAGCATATCATGGTTGATTACGTCAAACGCTTTGCTGTAATTTAAGAGCACTAAGAATGTGGTTTGTGATTTGTCAATATTTCCTATAAGATCATTGGTGATTTTCATTAGCGCTGTTGTAGTGCTGTAATGCTTTCTAAATCCAGATTTCGTAGGAAGAAGTACGTCGTTACTCATGATATGATCTGTGAATCTTCCTACTCATTATTTTTTCTAGAAGTTTTGATTTTTTACTGATCTGAGATCTTTAAGTTCGGTGGCTATTGAAACTTTAGGAAGAGGGGTTATTATCGATTTTTTCCAAATGGAAGGAATAGTAGAATGTTCAAATGAGGTATTTATAATACGTGTTATGGCATTCTTACAGTATGGAAAAACATGGCGTAGTATTTCCAAATTGATATTGTCAGAGCCGAAGGCGAATGATTTAATCTCTTTGAGGGTTTGTTCTACTTCCTCCACCAAAACTACTGGAAGTTCCATTTCAGTTGATGAAGAATTGGCGATGTTGTTTCGATAAAAATCTAAAGTGTCATTATTTATGGATCCGGTTGCTATATTATTAAAGAATTGGTTTATCTCATTGTCGTTGCTGATATCATGGGAAATTTCATTACGGGGTTTACTATGTACATTCCAGTTTGCAGTTTCTCCACAGTTTTTTCGGATTGTTTCTGTTTAAATTTATTTTATGGGTAATATACGCTTTCTTTTCGTTTTTTATCGTCAGAGATAGACAATTTTTGAGGTGTTTGAAAGTCTGCAAGTGATTTTCTGATTTCGTTTTTTTATATTTATTATATGCACGATCTTTAAGCCTGATCATTTGTTTATTGGTGTCAGTTATGTAGGGTCTTGGTGGGTGTTTGAAGATATGAGAGAGGTCAAAGGTGCAATTCAGAATGGCAGGTAGTAATTTACCTAAAAACTCATAGGGTATTTCCAGTGAACTTTGTCAAAAAATGCAGATAGCCCACATAAAATATAACGGAATATTTAAAATTTCTTATAGAAACCTAGCTATGATTTTAGAGGATTTGCTTCTATAATGAACTTTTATTATTTTCTGACTTTGCCGAATAGAGTATGGTTTCCCAGTTTGCTCGAGCAATATTATTTTATGTGTCAGTTATATCGTCGTCATTTTCAGCCGTTTTTATTTTTAAGAAAAGTGATTTCTTTAGCGAGTTTTGCTGCAATTTCATTACATAGATTCACAACTGGTTCTTCTATAAGAAGTACAATCGTCTCCACCTTAAACTCACCACCGTTTGATATACTCCCTTTTTAACATTGTTTGTAGTGGCGCGTGTTAGACAGAGAGCATTTCCAACGCCGGTGAGTTTAAGGGGAGACGATTATACAATTTATTCAATTTCTATTCAGAACTACTAATGTGCGTGAAATGAGATAATACTCAAACTATGCCTCTGTCAGTTTATTTATCATAAAAATAAACTCTGTGATAAAGTTTTTATCCCAGTGCATCCAAATTTGTGTCTACTAGGAAGAGTACACACGGTTAACCCTTCTTTGGTCAAATTCTGCATTTTATCAAAGCTCGAATTTTGGCCCAGTTATTCTTTAGGAGACTCTAAACGATTTGACCTGCACCACACTCTTGGGCGACTCGTACGAGCCAATATAGCACCCATTGTTGAAAATGGCGGACACACAACTCAAATTAAATATACCGATTTTCGGCGTTTGATGTGGCTTTTTCGAATAATATAGGGATACAAATGTCGATGACGTGATAGAATATTGGTTTATGTATTAGTTTTTAAATATAGTTATCCAAATTCAAATTAATAATTAATTGATTGAATTTCTGTGCAATATATCATTTTTGGTTGATTCGGGAGTGTACACTGCGATGAAGGTGTTATTAGCTATAATGTCCCAAGGACCTAGATAATACGAAATAGTTTATCACAGTTTCTGGACTCACGTTGCTTGGTAATATCCCGACGCCGCGCCGGCGCCGTAGGTGTAGAGCGTAGAGCTGTCCTCGTTACTTAATAAACGTCTAATAGATGAATTCAACGAGTTCGAAGTAGCAATAATTTTTGCAGTATTTTCCTGTAATGATAATCTTAAATCATCCGTAAGTAGCAAGTCATGTGAAGAGGCAGATTATTTTACGTGTAGCTACGTATATTGCTGAGAACAAGCCAAATCAGTTGTTATCCACACAGTGGATACTGATGTGGTGGGACTTGCGTTTTTTTTTCGAGCTACGAATACTTGCCCTAAAATGTTATGGATATTTTTTTGGTGCAGGCAAAAACGACAATCAATATAGCAGAATCATTGAGCAAACACAAATGTTGTTCACCAAGCCTTTGGGGATGGATGAAGCAAGATGACATTTGGCAATAAGGAATGTTAAAATTATCTCAAATTTGGAATGCCTGGCATGAATCAGAAAAATACGACTCTACAGCCGGTTGCAACCAGTAGCGATGTTCTTTTAGACGAACCGGAGTGCATTTTACAGTGCAAATATAGAGGAAAATGTATTAATGTAATACTGAATTAAATACAGTTAGAATGTGTGTTAATTCTTAATCCCAATCATAAAGTAGTGTTTTGAATGGTTTATATCAATTTTAAAAAAATATACACCGTTTTGTTACAAACTGATATTTTATTACTCCAGGCGAATTAGACTTTCGCTCCCAAAATCGTGCCCTACGATTTTTTTATTGTATTTATTTGGACGTCTTGAATAACACTTGGTAGTTACGCCAAGATATACTTGGAGGAGTTCGTGAAAACCGCGTCGGAAGGACTCAGAAACCGCGGATTCGCGATTAACTCGGTTTTTATGGCCGAAACGAAAAAAACACTTATTATAAAAGTTGTACATCTGTAAATTCTCTACCTTAAAGGTCCTATATATTTTTTTTGTACGCCTAACCGTTTTGGAGATATGACACGGACTAAGTGAAAAATGCATTTAGTTCCGCTAAACCTCTTTCGCACTTCATATTTCGCAATTATCTTGCTTTCTATGTCTCAGAATGAAAACTGAATGTTGCTGTTATAGAGCTCGGTGATCTCTTTTCTCTACCAGAATGTCTTATAAATTTTATTTACATTTATATGCAGTGAATAAATCAAAAAATGCATTCGTTTCGGCACCACCCTAGAGGTAGAATACTCGGCGCGCTTTTTTTACATGATTCCCCAGGAGGCCTAATCCATGCCGGATCTTAAATTAGTCAATATTTTCGACTCCTTCGGTATCTGAAACGTTATCGTCCAATCACAAATCGTTGTCATTACTTTCATTCTGATAAGATTCTACATCGCCCATTTCGTAATTCATAGCAATTATAGATGCGGTATTCAAGCAGAAGTGACTGTGGTAATGGCCACAAGCTGTTGAACAATTCAGTCCTACTTTCCTACAGCTACATTTTCCTTTGTACAGTTGCAAAAAATTGAATTTAACAATAAGTCTGATGCTGGTGGTAACTGCGTTAGTACTGGCTGGAAAATATCATTTTTTCTAATCCCACTGCTCAGGATCAATGTCTTTTCCCAACCAGGTTTGAACTTGATAATATTTAATTTCATTCTGAGATATAGAAAGCAAGATAATTGCGAAATATGTGGTGCGAAAGAGGTTTGGTGGAACTAATTGCATTTTTCACTTAGTCCTCATCGTATCTCCAAAACGGTTAGGCGTACGAAAAAAATGTATAAGACCTTTGAGGTATAAAATTTACAGATGTACAACTTCTATAATAGGTGTTGTTCCCGTTTGGGCCATAACAACTGAGTTCAAATGACGTCCAAATAAACATAACATGGAAATAATTTTTCGTAGGGCACGAATTTAGCACAGAGGTCAATTTTACAACTAAAACGCCTGGATTATATGATGTCACCAATATTTGTATTTTATTTTACATCTCTGTGTTGATTGCAAACGTTAGATCAAATACCAAAATAAACATATAATTTATAAATTTGAATGTTATGTTCGCCATTCTTAAAAATAGGCCATTAGTGTGCTGGGAATCAAATCGCTTAATATCCTCAATAGAACATCTGTGCCAAATTTCATAATTTATTCACAAAATGCAGATTGGTTTTGCTTGACCCGGTAGACCAGAGCAACGAAATTGAATTTTAGTCATTTAAATCAATACAAAGAATAAAATAAATAAATGAAACAAATATTGTTTATATGTGCACTCTATTTAACTCGTGTTTATTAATTACATCTTATGTTTACTTTCCACCAGACACACCAGAGCCGGCCCCACCGCTGCCGCCGGCACCTGCTCCGAACCCGAAACTACCACCAGCTTGTCCACCGGCCTGACCACCAGCTTGTCCACCAGCCTGTCCACTGCCCTGTCCACTACCCTGTCCACCCCCTTGTCCACCACCTTGCCCACCTTGTCCATTTGCAAGTACCTCATTTCCCTAAAAATATAAAAATATGACATGTAATAAATGAAAACAGAAATATAATTCTCAGCATATCATGCGTCCTGATATCTTAAATAAAATATTGTAAAAAATTGAACAACCCTCACTAAAAATTATGAAGTAAAATTTCACTATGACCGGTTGACCCTTATTACCTAATATGACCAGGTCTTTGATTTGGTTCCTTATTTATTTTTACACCGGTGTCAATATATGCATTACTAGGGGCGGTTTTACCATTGGGCAAGTACCCAGGGCAGCAAAATTCCAGGGCCGGCAAATATTTTGTGTACCAGCAACCAGACTAGCATAACCCCACGTATTCTAGTGTGCTGAATATGAATAACTTCTATGGTGTAATTTTTTTGTAAATAGCAAAATTTTTTTCGAATTTTATCTGGAGTTTACTGCAACATCAAAAGCTTAAAGATTTTGCAGTCTCTAAAAATAACTTTTAAGCTAACTTTAGGTTTTCTGAGGCCAATATAGACATAACTAATCTCTCCCGTCGTACAAATATCCTGGCTTTCTTAAGGTATTTTTTTAGTCGCCTTATTTATATTTATATCCTGGCGAAGTTTAGCCGTAGGCTATTCTACCACTCAACCAGGATGGACACACACACATAGACAACATCGCAACACCCATTCCCTGCGGCATTGCCATCTGCCCCAGCTGAGACTCGAACTCAGGAGAGAAGAGCGACTAGAACGTGTTGTCTCTCACACAACCGCACCCTAGCCCACTGCTACCATCTTGGCAACACGTGAAAAACGCCACTACACATCCATACCCTAGCCACCGAACCCGGGACCCCGTGGTCGCAAGCCTAACACCTTAAGCACTGCGCCACCGAGCCGGAGTATTTGTACGATGAGAAGCTGAGACACCCCATACACAGTATTTCTTTTTCTATTAATTATGCCTATATGTGCGTACGTTCTTAGAAAATCTAAAGTTAGCGTAAAAGTTATTTTGAAAGACTGCAAATGCTTTAAGCTTTTGATATTGCAGTAAACTCCAGATAAAATGAGAAAAACACCTTCTTGGCGATTTACGGAAAACTGAAGTCTTTAGAGTACCTCTGAAGAGGCCGAAAGCATGATCAGCGAAACGTCAACCACGACAACCACGGCTGCACCCGGAAGAAACCACTTCATTAGGCAATGGCCGTAAAGCCCTGCATCCTACTTTTATGTAGCTTGTTGGTCGTTTAAGCGTAAAAATCATTGTTATAATTAGAAACCGCTGCCCAAGGAATCACTACTTCCACATCCAGATTTTCTATCCAAGTCACTCACAACGAAAAAATGTTGTATGTGGAAATAATTGCTATTGGAACTTTAATAATATAATATTTGAAATCCTCTACCCCAAAAATCTATAAAACGATACCCCACATCGGTAGAGGGGAGGGGGTGGTGATAGGGGGTGGTAGTGGGGGTGGATGAAGTAAAAAAGTATTTTGAGGTTTCTGGTTGGTAGTTGTTTTGATTGGTTTTCCAATAATGAGTGTTTTAAAGTGTTTTCCTAAATGGTATATTAGTGTGACCCGATTAAGGTACCAATATACAGAAAGTAGATAATTTGATATTAAATAAAAAGTGTGAATGACTAAAGTTGAATAAATGATTTAAGTATTTTCAATATATTTTTTACTTTAAGATGCTAAGAATCCTATCCTGTAATTCAATACCTCGTCAGTATTAGCTAGAAGAGTAGTTGTTTTGATTGATTCTCCAATAATGAGTGTTTTAAAGTATTTGCCTAACTAGTATATTAGCGTGCCCAGATTAGGGCAACAATATACAGAAAGTGGGTATTTTCATAGTAAATAAAAAAGCGTGTAAGCTGTAATTTGCATATACCTAATAAATAAATAAATAAATAAATGATATTTTCTAATCGTGATAAAAGCAAATAAATAAAAAATAATTAATTGTAAAAACTAAGGCAATGTTACTAACAACTAATTTCAAATATAGCAATATTATTAATTTATTAAATTTAGCTTATCAGTCCATGGTGAAATTATTGAGTTTGTGACAAAAATAAATATCTAGGATTTAAAATAGAGAATACATAATATAATTCGCAAGCCTTTTCATTACATTCATAAAAAATTTCAAAAAAATGTTTTCCAAGAATTAATATAATCTATTAATTACAGAAAAAAAATTATAGTTTAAAACACTATTATTAAACCACATTGTGATTACTGCTCAGCTATAATGTATCTTGCTGACCCGAACAAAATTCTCTGATTACAAGCATTATAAAACTGTAGTATGAGAATAATCCTGAAATCCAATAGGTTTACTCTAATAAATACTATGCTGTCAACTCTAGAACGGCTAAATGTGTCAGATAAACTGTATACAGGTGGAATGATTTTTATTTATGAAATTGCAAACAATCTGAATATTTCAATGAACTCTTCAAATTTAACTGTGAAGTTCATGACCGTCCACAAAATCAAGAAATCAAGATATTCTGCATTTAAATCGAACACATCAAAAATAGTTTATGAATTCGCTGTTATCTACAGGTATTGATCATTTTAACAAATCTTCTGCAATCCGCAGTCCTACAATGAAACTATTCAAATATGTTGAGAGGAAATGACTAGTTGACGAATGGTCTTTATTACTACTAATTGAAAAAGTAATTTCAAATAGAATTGTTTTATCTCTAAATAAATAGGGATGCCTCAAGAGTGTTTAGGCAAGTTGGCGGGGTTGGCATGTTGTGTGCGTTAGCCGTCATTTTTACGAAAAGATCAAAGGTAAATTCGTGTACCGTGATGCCAGCACAAAAATGATAGGGATCGCTTTTTTCAACGCCAAGTTCTTTACAAATATGTCTTTTCGTAGAAATAACCGATTGCGAGTTATAGCGCGTTAAAGTTTGCAAAAATAAGTTTTTGGAAAATGTTTCGCAAGCTGTTGATCGTATATTAAAATGACAAATGATATTCTTGTAGAGCGTTAAATTCTCTACAATTTATTTCACAGAAGCCATTTTATAGGACTAATAGTTTATGAGCCACAGCTCGTCGAAAATTATAGAAAATATATTTTTTTCAAAATATGCATAACCATATACCTAAATTCATGTTTTATCTCCTATCAGAGCACAAGTTCTGAGAAAGGTCTTACAATTCATATTTCTGTATCAAACTGAACCCACTCTAATTGTGTGTTATATTTTTTGTAAAAAACATATTTGCTTTTCAAGCAAATGACGCGTTAGTTTATTATTTTAATAAATTCAAAGTATTGTAGATGTTTACTCTCTAAAAATCAATTACGGATAATATTATTTTAACTTACCAACATGAGAACTGCTACGCAAACTAATGCAAATACAAATTTCATTTTGATGCAGAGAAATTCTTTCCAACACTGATGTGCCACTTTCAGCAACTTCCTATTTAAACTGTTTCTTGACAATAGCCAAATTATTGGGATATGATTACTTCCTAAATTTTTATGTATTAATCATTTATAAAGTCGTTAATGCGAAGAATTATTATAATTAGCAGAATTTTCGTGTTTATTTTCTGCTTCAGGGCATAATAATTATTACTTTGGCGCCGTACATGTTATTATGTGACACGCAGAATGAAACATAATTAATTTGTAGTGCCTAATTCTGAATATCATGCAAATCGCTTTATGTTCTTGTCTAAAAAGTTATACAAAGTAGTTTACCAACGAGGTTTTTTGAGAAAGTAAACTTCCCATTTATATTATGTGACAATACATCTTTTTCTCCATACCTGCCTCGTAAGTATACTCTAATTCCATTGTTTTGTCGATCGTAAGTGACGCTTTATATACCAAATACTTGTTGCCATTGGCAACACATTGGGTCGTTATTTTTCATAATGTCTCTAGGGAAATAAAGTAAATTTGTGAGATTTTTTCTTTTTAGCCCAGTCAACGAACGTTCAATAAGGAGGTCTAGAGGGAAATGTCGAGATCACAATTTTTGACTTGAGAGCTGTGTTTGGACTATTTAGGAGGTAAATATACCAAAAGTCCCCAAACGTAGGAAGTGGGGGGATGCAGGGGGCACGAAGAAGGTCCCGGTTTTTGGTTTCTCGCTCATATCTCGAAAACGGTTAGCCCTAATCAAAAAGTGGCTATATGCAAAATTAAAGCTGTCTAAATTTTCTACAATAATGTTTCTATTAATTTTTTTCGTATCTGTTATGGTTCAGTAATGAATTGTATATCTTTTGACTGTATTCTAACTTTATTATAAATTTATTATAAATTGAAAATAAATTCTAATAATCATCGTAGAAAAAAATTTCTTGTACAGATATCCGTTTCACAGCAGACTGAACTGGAATATCGAATAAAAAATGTCTTTGCTTCTGTAAGTGTATGTGTGCGCGTATATATCTATGTCTGCATGTATACCGTTTCTTGTAAAAGCGATAACTTCTGTTAGACTTAAAATATTTGATTTCAATTTTTAACATATATAAAACAGCATATTACCATAATCCCTATTGAAATTGGGCCATATCTGTAATACACGGTGATAACCAGAAGCCTACAAACTCTCATACGTAAAATACGTTTTATATTAGTTTCAGAACAAAATATTACTAAGCATACAAAAATAAGAAGATATATAAGATTTCTAAACCGCAATATACCGGGTGTATGTTAGGCAAACCAACTTTAATTAAATTAGATGATTTATCAGTGTTATCCTAAAATATGGAACATGGTATTTTTAATAACATTATTATGAAGTGAGAATTGTAGGCCTCTGTTTATCACCATGTATTACAGATATGGCCCAATTTCAATAGGGATTATTTTAATATGCTGTTTTACATATTTTAATATGCCGTTTTACTGTCGTGCGCAAAAAAATGGGACAAGTCTTATAACGTATTTACAGATTTACATTAGAAAAGAATAGTTCTATTTCTTTTGCTCACGACAGTACACCCCAGGTGTCATTTTGAGGTAATTTTTTGGTAACATTGGTAGACGACAAGAGGACTTCAGAGAACGAAAAAATGACGTCTCAGGAATGTCATATTGTGACGGAATTTTGACGTCATGTTGAGAAATTGTTTCTAGATGGTGCCACATGCAAACCGCTGACAATAATCAGCCACTCTTTATCTTAAACTCTAATGAATATATAAAAAATAAATAATATAAATTGCAATGTTCAAATTCATTCAGGAAACATCGATTGATTGGGATGGATTTTATAACGGTCAGGATAATTCTGTGGCTGGGCCGAGGGTAAAATCTAGTTGATACTTAACCTATTAATTGTCCATTCATCTACGTGGCGGCTCATTCTATAGCCCATCATACATTGGAAAATGAAGACCTCCTAGTGCCCATAAGATTCTCATGTTATTTTGCAACATTGTATTTACGTCATTGTTACGTCATTCCGAAGGTCAAAATGACGTTTCAAATTACCAAAATATGGCGTCAAAATGAAGTCAGTCTGCTGCCTGGGATTAATTGTAGTACTTAAAGGAAGATGTATATTGTCGATGGATTGATTGCTAATGAGATATTAAGAGACCTTTAAAGAGCAATGTTAAGAAATGGTCTTTTTTGACCCATCCGTGGTAAAGTGTGGAAGCCATCTTTTTTTATTAATTTTGGGGTGCTGAAAACGAATTCGTCACCCGTTTTGGCGAGAAATCTCCCTAACACATTAAAAACCACTCTCATTTGGGGGTGACATTGGAATTTTGCAGGAATTTCTCGATAACTAAGTAGAAAAAGAAGTAAAAAAAATGAAATTCACCCCTTCAACCCTCCTCTCCATTCTTTCATCACCCTTAAGAAGGTTGTAAGCTACGATAACTACTATATAGTTATTTACATATTTTTTAAAAACCAGAACATCTCATTGAGTGGTTGCTATCAGAATATAATAATCTGATTACTTCTGAGTACACTCATATGCCTTCTCACTCCCAACAGAAGTAGGTCTCACCTTCTCAGGGATATTGATCGGTTTTAATTACAAAAAAAAACCTAATACACAGTTGGATGTTTTTTATCATATTAAGGCGACTTGGCCAATTCAGATCACTCTTGAGTATTTCTTACTCCTCTAAGGAGAGTGTCAATATCCCCTTTAAAAAATGTTGCCTGATTTTTATAGTAAAGAAATATTTAGTTATTTAAATAATTTTTGTTTGCTAGAATGGCTCCCTCAAATTCCAAATCTACCCACGACAGAGATGGGAGTAACTATTTTGGGACTTTAGATTAGTTTTTATTACAACAGAAATCCTTCATTACCTCTTACATGGATTTCTATCATAATAGAGTAACTTAGTGACTTCAAAAAATTGTCCCTAAATACTTATTGAAAATATATATATTAACGTATCATTTACCCGTTTTGCGGGAGGTCAGGATGTGGCATAGATATTACTATCTCAGAAATATTTGAGGCGTTTGGTCCCCGACTAAGGTACTTTTTGAAGTCACTAAGTTACTTTATTATGATAGAAATCCATGTAAGAGGTGATGAAGGATTTCTGTTTTAATAAAAACTAATCGAAACTTCCAAAATAGTTACTCCCACCCATTTCGTGGGTAGATTTGGAATTTGAGGGGACCATAAAATGAAAAAAGGTTCCCATTCTAACAAAGAAAAATTATTTAAATAACTAAATAATTTTTTACTATAAAAATCATTTAAACACCCTACTCAGAGAGGTAATAAATAAATACTCAGGAGTGATCTGAATTGGCCAAGTCACCTTAATTATGATAAAAAAACATCCAACTGTGTATTAGGTTTTTTTTGTAATTAAAACCGATCAATATCCCTGAGAAGGAGAGACCCCCACTTTTAGGAGTGAGGATGCATATGAGTATACTCAGAAGTAACCAGATTATTATATTCTGATAGCAACCACTCAATGAGGTGTTCTGGGTTTTTTTTTTAATATGTAAATAACTATATAGTAGTTATAGTAGCTTACAACCTTCTTGGGGGTGGTGAAAGAATGGCGAGGAGGGTTGAAGGGGTGAATTTGATTTTTTACTTCTTTTTCTACTTAGTTATCGAAACTTAACATTTTAAGAGAATTTTCTGCAAAATTCCAATGTCACCCCCAAATAAGGGTGGTTTTTTAATGTGTTCCGGAGATTTTTCGCTAAAACGACGACTGATTCGTTTTCAGTACCCCAAAATTAGTAAAAAAAGATGGCTTCCACACTTTACCAAGGATGGGCCAAAAAACCCTCATTTTTTAACATTGCTTTTCTAATGAAGATGCTCAAGAAGAACGTCAACTTCTTCACACCACCAGTATCTTCGGTTTGGGGCCTATATAAAGAAATTTTGAGTGAACAAAGACCTTTTTCTGGATTTTATACAAGGTGTTACCCCATTTATGTCTTTTGATGTCATTATGTCCAGTCCAACACACAATATTTAATGTTCTCAACTCACATACTAATGTTACAATATTGTACGCACAACATAGAAAATGTGCGTCATTTTGACAGGACGAATTTATTGTATTTTCGACCGTGACGTTCTGGTTATCCTATTGGTTGAATTATGGGAACAAATGCTGGCAACTCTGGAAAGATCACAACACGTCAAAACATGCGGTTCAAAAATAGAGCTTTTGCTTCCCCTGGGACCCAGTTCTTGAAATCGTAGAAATCGTAGGAATTAATTTTCCTGAGAAAATTTTCTCATGCTGTAATTCTCATGCGAATCAACAAATCAAGAGAATTGCTATTCTTGAATCTCGTAGGAAACAATTTCCTATGATAATGACAGTGGGACGTATGTCAAATTATATGTTTGTACTAATATTTACAACAGTCAATGAATAGATTGAATTTTTAGTAATCTTTGTTTATCTATTATTGGCAACACTGAAGACTTATTTTCTTGAAGTTTATGCTTTGGTTTGCAGGTTAATATTCTTTGCATTTACGTTTGTTATAAGCATGTTACTTATAATGGTTTTTCAGTTCATTTTTCATTAATATTATGGATATGAAATTAAAATTTCTTTATTTAACTCTACGCAACTTCTCCTTATTAAAAATATTTATTTTAATAAAAACACTTTTTGTAATAGTAGTTTAAAATGAACAAAAATATTGAAAAAGAAATAAGCAATTGAATGTAATTAAGAATATTTTAGTGAATTCTAAAATTATTTATAATTTGTTGTTGAAGTCAAGATCTTCAACAGCTAAATCTGGATTTAGATTTGCACACATACACACACACCTCAGCTGGTATAGCATTACCATCATCTTCAAAAAATCCAAAATCTAATTCCTCATCTCCCATAATTAACCTTGCAAGCTGTATACATAACCTAAAAAGTAAAATTTATTAAGAGAATTTTCGAATTCCCCGTCAAAAACCTTTGGGAATTTTTTCCATCAATATCAAGAGAAATATTTCCTACGACTTTTTTCAAGAATACTTAAATCTCACAAAATCGTGAGAAAATGACGTCATTTTATCATGAGAATTAATTCCTGGGATTTCAAGAATTAGGTCCTTGGGAAGGAAACGTGATGTGAGGTCTCTCTTTTCACAACAAATTCTCATTTTCACTGAAATTACAGCATAACCGTCTTTAACTTTTTGAATTTTGGTCGCTTCATACAATACGATGAATAAAATAAATAAATAAAACACTATCTACACGTGCACTTCATTAACTGCTGTTTTATTAATTACACATTATGTTTATTTTCCAGCACGCCGCCAGCACCTGCGCCACCACCGGCGCCACCACCGGATTTTCCTTTGAGGCTGAAACCACCACTAGCACCGGCTTGTCCTACGGCACCGGGTTGTCTACCTCCCTGACCACCGCCTTTCTTGCCTTGTGCAAGTACCTCATTTCCCTAGAAATATAAAAATATGACATGTAACTAATTAATGAGAATAGAAATATAGTTTTATTAGATCATAAAAATTCTTTAAAAAAAAACTGAATTGTGTTCAAAAAAGTCACAAAAAATTATGAAATAAAATTTTGCCCAGTTGTCCAATTAACTGAACCTTATAGTAGGACAGCTTATCATGAGAATGTGGACACACCGGACAAAACCACCAAATTTTTTCCAGGTACTAGTTAGGTATGTATCTTTCAATTTTTGATAGGAACCAACTTCTCCGTCGGACATCTTGGATCTTTTAGCGGCCATTTTGAAATATATGTATATTATCAATATCTCGGCTTAGGACCACAAACTTGGTGTCTAAGTATACACATTTGGGGTCAGGGAATACAACTACACAATTTTTAAATGTATCACACTACATATTTATTGACTAATATATGTACCAATTACAAACTATTCACCGATGAACTGTTTTGTCCGGTGTGTCCACATTTTCTAACATGTTTTTTTCTTTTGTTTCAGATTGAATTGTAATACAAGATGGATTGGAATAAGTGCATGATCTGTCAGAAAACAATTTCAGAAAATCTAAAATGTCCAGTCAATGCACATGGAATCGAAGACAAGACAACACCATACCGGTCTTTCTTGAACAATATCAATGAGTTTAGAAACTGGAGTCAATGCCAGTGAAACTAAATTTTGGAAGCGTGATGAACTTATCCAAAACCATGGTGCATGGCACAAATCTTGTTACGTCAAGTTCAGCAATTTGAAGTTGGATAGAGCTAAAAAGCGGAGAAATATTTCAGGAGGCAGCACAATTGTGGAAAAACGATCCCGGCGTGAAACGAGTGACAAAATGACGTGATTTTTATGTCGTAGAAGCGGCAGACTCCTTCAAAAATTTCGAACATTAACAGCTGATACCAGCATACGAAAAATGGCAACAGAACTGCAAGAAACCCAGTTGTAGGCAGCATTAGAAGGTGGTGATCTCATTGTCCTTGACGCCAAATACCATCTGCAATGTTATACAGCACTGAGAAATCGCTACCGGTCTCACCTAAGGAAACTAGAACAGGATTTGGTGGGAGTATCTGCAGAAGAAAGTCAGATAAAGGCTACAGCATTTGTGGAGCTTTATACTTACCTAGAGAACTGTGTGGAAGATGGGACCTTCTACTTTAAATTTTCAAAGTTGCATGAACTGTATGAGACCCGATTAAAAATCCTTGGCAGTGAGAAGAAGATTAACACAACCAGATCGAAGGAGAAAGTGCTAGCTTACTTTCTACAAGCACAGGAACAAAGTGGTGGAAAGTATAAAGTTTTGGTGTTTGAAGAAGGCATGCGGGAAATGCTGCAGAAGGCCATGTCATATGATTACGAACATGTTATAGTTAGCTAAGACTGCCAAGATAGTGCGTAAAGAAATTGCAAGTTACATAGGTCACAATGTCCTAATGCTGCCATCAACTGGGTTTCTTGCAGTTCTGTTGCCATTTTTCGTATGCTCGTGTCAGCTGTTAATGTTCGAAATTCATGAAGGAGTCTATCACTTCCACGACATACCATTTTGTCACTCGCCGGGATCGTTTCTCCACTGTTGTGCTGCCTCCTGAAGTATTTCCCCGATTTTTAGCTCTATCCAACTTCAAATTGCTGAAATTGACGTAACAAAATGTGTGCCATGCACCATGGTTTTGGACCAGTTCATCCGCACTCATGTCGCCTCCAAAATTTAGTTTCACTGGCAATGACTACAAGTTTCTAAACTCATTGGCATTGTTCAAGAAAGACCGGTACGGTGTTGTCTTGTCTTCGATACCATGTGCATTGAGTGGATATTTTAGATTTTCTGAACTTGCTTTCCAACAGATCATGCACTTGTTCCAATCAATCTTGTATTACAATTCAATCTGAAACAAAATAAAAAACATATTAGAGAATGTGAACAAAACCAGACAAAACAGTTCATCGGTGAACAGTTTGTCATTGGTACATATATTAGTGAATAAATATATAGTGTGATACATTTAAAAATTGTGTAGTTGTATTCCCTGACCGCAAATATGTATACTTAGGGCCGGTTTTATAGGTACAGTTTAAACCAAAGTTTAACTAGAAGATTCTGTTGAGGCCCGAAATAAAAGTAAATACCTAGCGAATTTAGCAAAGTGTGTATTAAGCACATAGGCCAGGCAACGAATGATTATAGAGGGAAATTTTAGGGTCAGAAAATTTGACTTCGGAACTTTGTTTGGACTAGTCTGGAGATGAACATATCAAAAGTCCCCACTCCTAGGTGGTGAGCTTTAATTTTGTGTAGAATTGTCAAGCAGCTACGACGCATAGTTTCCGAGATATAAGCGAAAAACCAAAAAATGGGACCTTTAAAGTGCCCCCCTCCCCCCCGCTCACCACCTAGGAGTGGGGACTTTTGATATGTTCATCTCCAGACTAGTCCAAACAAAGCTCCGAAGTCAAATTTTCTGTCCCTAACATTTCCCTCTACACCCTTTTTTGAGCATTCGTTGCCTGGTTTAACATTCATCAAATAGGAAATTATTAATAAATTTGAATAAAGATTCTGTTGTTATTGACAGTTATTGTTTATAGTTATCGAATGATTTTTGTAGTAAAAAAAAACTGCTGTGAGAAGCGTCTTTTTGAGGTTCTTGTTAACTTCCTGTTTGATGAATGTGCTTAATACACACTAGGGTGGCCCATCTTTTTCGAAATCGAATTTTTTTATTTCTCACCCCTGCAAATGGTTCCATTTGAAGAAAAAACAGTTCCCTCAAAATATTATTGAGGCAAATTGAAGGCACGGGGTGCCGCAGAATGCATTATTATGCAATAATAAAAGTAAATGGAATTATTTACATTCTTTGGTTGATGCATTGTTTTTTTTTTTTAATCAGCAACATTTATCTTTTATTATGAAACGTTTTTTTCATACATAGTACCAAATATTATCCTAAATCTACAAGACATATAGTAATAAAAACAATATTTTTTGCACTAGGCCAAAGCATGCGACAGGGTTTCTTTTTTTACATTTGGAAACTGTGATTTATAATCATTTACAACTTGGAGTAAAAACTGTTTTTGGTCTTCATTTTTTGTTAAAATGTCATTATAGTCAGTAATAAGTTTGATTCCTCTCTCAGCGGGATCATTTACAACTTTAATTTTGTTTACAATATTGAAACATCGGGTATAACTTTCATTTTCCCTCCATGTTGTTAGATCATTTTCCAAAAATTCCATAGACAAATCTAATTTTTGAAAAAACCGTTTAGTGTTCTCGCATATGAAGTCCTGAATTTCCTTGTTTTCAACGTCAGTAATGTTACTAATCATAAGTCGTTTACTACCCTCTTGATTTGGTGCTTTCCTATTCAAAGCTTTAACCATTTCTCTTTTAGTGGTAACTGAAATATCGTCATCAAAGAAAGATAAGCCAACATTTACTGAATTAAGGTATCACAAATGGTTCACTATTTTCCTACTTGCGGCTTGAGATATTTCTTTGTCAATATTTTGATAATTAATGAGTTCTTTACAAAAGTCTAAGTCATGAAGCGGTGCTTTACTAGCAAATGACGCCTGTAAACCAGGCCTTTACATAAACCTTTACAATAAAGAGACATATATCTTCAATACTTATTTTTTCTTTTTTAGTTAGTTGGAACTGATCTTGGAAAAAAAATATTTTTAGACAGTAAATGGCTTTGGCCATCCAACGTGCATGATGAAATGCCCCTGGTTGATAGAATGTCGTGTGAGTGGGCTCTTCTTTACAATTTCGGCTTTAACTGGTTGTAAAATGTGTTTAATTTTTGATACCTGAAATCCAGTTTTTAGTTTATTTTGATCTATTTTAGGCCAAAATTCCCTAAAACGTTTAAATAGTGGCACATTTGGACCAGATGAGGAAGGCATTTTTGTGTCAAACACACTTCTCAAAACCACTTCAAAAATATGATGTCTACAAGGAAAATATAGAACATCTCTTTCTAATTTTTGCTGCAGTAGTGTGGCTGCCCCATTTATATAACCCATATTTGATGCTGTTGTATCACAACACAAAGCTATTACCTTTTCGTCCAAATTCCATTCACAAAGCACATCATAAACTGCTTTAGTCTGTTCTCTTCCAGTTGAATTGGGCAAAGCTGGTACTCCAAGTAGTTGTTCGATATCGCCACTAGTAACTAAGATAGCAAGTCTATCGATATTTCCCATTCCAGTGAGAGAAGGTAAAAGTTTTCCATCCTAATGGATGACTGGGGCTGGCAATTCAGAATTACCGAAGGCAGTTTTTAATATTTCAGCTCTTTCTTCGCGGATGGGTTGTCTAGAGCGCTGAAGTGTGGTTCTGCTGATGGACAAAGATGTGTCATGTCCTAGTGCTTCTGCTACTGCCGTCAAAATATGGACTCCATACCTGTCGCTTATTTTGCAAGCATCAAATGCAGCGGCTATTTTTGGTGTGATGATGTTACATGTTCCATACAATCTCCTCTTTTTTGGCTGTGACGGGCCAGGCTGGTCTTTTAACAACTCTTCTTGGGCTTCGATTATTTCATACTCATTTTCGTTGGAGTCGGCTAAATTACTACTTGATGATGGACAGGTGACTGTTTCCTCTAATCTAGCTTTTTCTTGTTGACTTCGTTGCATTCGTTCGGATAATTTCTGTAATTTCTCCTCAGCTGATTTTTCTTGAAAAGCAAGTTGGTAATCAATACCATGCATAAATCCAGGACGTCCCTTTTTTCTTTGGTTAATTAAAAACTGCTTACCTTCATCTATTTTCATCAACTCCAATGCATTTGCATACAATGTCAAAAAGATCGTCCAATTTTTCAACGAAATTTTTTTCTTTACCTCCCGCACTGGCCCTTTTAGCCGATTTTTGTAAGTTCCTCCACTCTGCATAAAGTTTATCTAGTTGTTTAACACAATGAAAATCCTGACGTGTCGGAATGCGAGCTTTATCTCAAAAAACTGACACCTCTTTTATTGTTAATTTAGCACTTTCATGTACACTTAGCTTCACTTCACGAATGTTATAAAAGAGCACTTGTAATACTTGTCTATTAGACGGCAATTTATTGCCAATAATTTGTGACGAATAGTGTCCAACTAAGTAAATGAAAGTATCCTTTCGTAAGGATCTAACATCAGCCATCGTTAAATGTTTTTTCAAAAAGGAACGTATGCTAGAACTTATAATGTCACCACTGTAAAACACAATTGCAAACTGACATAAAAACCTACCGTAGGTGCATTATATTTCCAAACTTCCAAAACAAATAATTTCTAGGAAATAATTACACCAATAAAACATTATGAGAAAAGAGGTAGATATTTGTATTTTAAGTAAAATTTAAGTGTATTACCGTAATAAAATCTCATCTACAAATTTCTACCTGAATGCGGCACGGGTTACCGTAATGAAATCTTATCTACAAATTTCTACCTGAATGCGGCACGGGTTACCGTTCACCGAATTATCTGAAACTTTGACATAAATTATTCCTAGTATAATAGTATATTTTCGTGGGGTGAGACTTAAAAAATACGCAAAAAAAATTCACCCCCTATAGAGATGGGCCACCCTAATATACACTTTGCTAAATACGCTGTTTACTTTCATTTCGGACCTTAACGGAATCTTCTAGTTAAACTTTGGTTTAAACTGTACCTATGAAACGGCCCTAAGACACCAAGTTTGTGGTCCTAAGTGATTTAGAAGCCGAGATATTGATAATATACCTATATTTCAAAATGGCTGCTATAACATCCAAGATGGCCGACGGAGGAGTTGGTTCCTATCAAAAATTGAAAGCTACCTACCTAACTAGTACCTGGAAAGAATTTGGTGGTTTTGTTCGGGGTGTCCACATTAACGCGAAATTCGACGTTAAGCTGCCTTCCTAAAATCTACACTGAAGTCGGTTAAAAATACGTTTGGTTATGTATATATTTTTACACTGATTCACAGTGGGACAAAATTAAGACCTTGCACGACTAGCAGTCAAATTTTACTACTTTTGGAAGGTTTTAACGGTCATACACAATTGAAAGAAAAGCCTTGTATCCTCAGAAACCGCAAGTAATCATTTCTCTATCACTTTATTGGCGTCATGACAATCAACGAAATTCAGTGCTTGCAGAAAGTTGTCTTTCATCTATATTCGTAGCGATAAATGTGGTGTACCTCAAACTGTGTTCTTATTGTTTTTCAAGATAAATTCAAAAAGTGTAATATATCTAATATAGAGCAATGTAAGTACTTTACAGTGTATGTATTACATGTTGTAGCTCAGTCGGTTAAGGCGTATTGAGTGGCGAATATGCGAACCGAGTCTATCGAGTTTTGGGTTCGAGCCCCAGCACCGGTGCTGACAACACCGGTGGGTATGGATGTATGTCTGCGTTTTTCAAAATGTGTAACACCCTTCCGGACAACTTTGGTTTTGGATTTGTGGTGTGTTTATGTTATGTTTCGATTCAATACAGAATAGATGTTAGAGCCTAACCTTTTTTGGCCCAAAATAAGATGTTTTTACTCTTGTGAATTTTTTCGAAAAATGCATATTTTTCGTGATATGGCCACTCGAAATTTCCTGAAAATGGGGGAGGGGAAATGCAAACATTGAAAAAAATCTGAAAAAATTCAGGTGAATGTATCATCGAAATACAAGACTTTTTTATTTGGAACTTGTGCGTTTTCACCGAGTTTTTTCGGAAAACATGAAAAATTCATCTTTGGCATTGTAGCGTTTTAAAAATATGTAATTTAAAAATTTGAAAAAATTGAGGCACATGCACTGAGGCCTTCTAAATATTTTTTGTCTCTTGGAATTTTTTTGTAACTTGCTAATTGTCCGAGTTACAGGCAGTTTTTCAAGATACGTTTTTTTTTTTCATTTTTGACTTAATTCTACAAGTTACGGAAATCGTGATCAAATTTCTTTCTTGATTCTACCCCTTTCGATCATTTCCTACTCTAATATTTTTTTCACTTTTTTATTAACTTCATTACAAACACATTGCCCAAGATTTCATCAAAATCCATTCAATAGCATTCAAGTTAGAGATTTTGGTCATTTCAGCTCTCCGTTGACTGGACTATAAGTGATATAAGGAGGTCACTAAAAAGGGTGAAAAATAACACAGGCCCACAAAAAAAAGTGGTCTGTGCCAGGGTACTGACCATACGTATCCCTTGTATTCTGAGCCGCTGAACACGAATTTGACCTTAGTTTGTCCCTAGCACGTCAGGTTTTTTTTTTAAGCAAAAAATTCTGTTGGATCGTAATATTTATATATTTATTTGCTGTTAAAAGAAAAACCTGGCGTGCTGTGGGACTGTACCACACTGAGTGTGGCACAGTGGCCACAAAAAGTGGTCTGCGCGGGGGTACTGACCACATCTATCCCTTGTATTTTGAGCCGCTGAACATGAATCTGATCTTAGTTTTTCCCCAATACGTCCGGTTTTTTTTTTAACAGCAAAAAAGTCTATTGAATCACAATATTTATATATTTATTTGCTGTTAAAAAAAGAAAATCTGACGTGCTAGGGAAATATTAAGATTAAATTCGTGATCATTGGTATGGTCAGTACCCCGGCGCAGGCCACTTTTTTTTTCGTGGGCCTGTGATAATTTTTGAAAAAAATTTAACCGTCTTCAAAAAGAAGTTGCTAAAAATTATGAAATAAAATTTCACCATCGCGCAGTTAACCTTATTGTCTAATATTTATATTGAAGTTGGTGTAAAAATGGACAAAGAACTAATTCAAACTTATTTTTAGCCGACTGGTTTAATTTTTTTTTTAATTTTTCTTTGTTCTAAATATTTGTAAATTTTTTGTAAGATATTATTATTTAATTTTTGTAATCTAGGTTCAATAGACTTTCGAGCTTCAGCTCTTATGTTTTGTAATAATTACAATAATAGTAAATAAAATCGCGTAAAAATAGATTTTTATGATTTTATTTATTATTGTTATTTATTATATTACTAAATGTGTATACAACATAAATATTCATTTTAAGAATAAAAAATCATATGAATCCCGTTTGTTGGGCAATAGATTTAATACGAGCTGATCAGGGCCGTCCATAAGGGCAAGTCGTGCGGCACACGACGGCGCCACGTAACTAAAGGCGCCGTAGGGCGTCACGAATTTTGAAATTTAAAATTTAAAAAAATGTAAACGTTTAGTTACAATATAACATGAACCAGGGCCGGATTATCCAGTAGATAAACTAGGCAACTGCCTAGGGGTCCCAATGCGCGAGGGGATTCTCCACCAGTTTAAAACTAACTAATTTTATCTCCCGACGCCCGACAGGTGACTTTTACCGTTTACCATTGATCTGTTGGAAAATAAAATTTATAAGGAAATTATTTATTTGTTATCCGATTATTTTATTTTGATAGAATTGCCGCATTTATTACTACTGGAGCGGATCTGGCGAGAAAAAGAGGAGTTTTGAAACCAACTTTTTTTAATTTTTTTTTTTGACAATTCGGTTACACGCGATCTCTTTTATCGTGTTATCAACTTCGTTCAGCTTAATCATACGGGGTGGTGGAGGAATTCGCATTTAAAATTCGCAAAAACACGTTTTTCCACGATAACTTTGTTATTATTGACCTGACGAAAAAAAAGTAAAATTAAAAATTGAAGATCTCGCGGAAGTGCATAATCTGGTCAAATCGGACGGTAACTTTTCGTGAAAAATTTTTTTGAAAATACTCGTTTTTTTGCCCTAACACTAATACACAAAAAAGTAATTCCTTAATTTTTTTACGAAAAAAAGAAGTTGGGGGGATGAGATTTTTTTGAGGTAGGTGAAATAGATAGGAATTGATGGAGCCGGAGGATTGGGGTGGTGGGCCAATTAGGGGAGGGGAGGGAGGTAGGGAAAGGAAAATTATTCAACCACCCCGAACTTTTTTCCCTGTTGTGCGATTTTCAAAAACCAAAATGGAATTTGTTCGTTATTACGTCTAATATTTGACTGAATCATTTTTTTATTTTTTTCAAATAAACAAACTTGTGGGAGGGGAAAAACCTTTTGCATTTTTTTTTAAATGCGTTTTTGAGTACGAAGGAAAGGGCTCAAGAGAAATGTTTTTACAGGTGAGTGAGATTTTTTTATCTTTAATTTAAAGAAAACATTATCGCAATCCAAGCAATAGGAAGGGAGGGAGGGGGCATAATGCGTTTGCAGGAATAAAGGGTTAAGGAAAAGAGATAGGGTCTTCGGAGCTTAATATTGGAATATACAAATCTTTTTTTAATCTTAATATTTTATCAGTCTACCCTCCATCAAATATTAAACTTATTATAAACAATTATTTATCATTGTCACTGGTTTCCGCGGCGCCTTTTTCTAGTTTTAGGTGTGTATTGGATATATAAAACAATTATTTTTTCGCTTAACTCGCTCTGACTCAAAAACGGCACAATGGACTATTCTCAAATTTTTATCGTGTTATCACTATATATTTATTAACATAATGTGTTAATATGTAGGTCAAATTTTTATAAGTGTAGAAAGCATTATTTTTTTTCTAAGGCTATGTCGAAAATTTGCGTTGTCAAATGTAACATGCGGGAAACTTCTTTATCTTTCGAAATAGATACCAAGTGCATCGAGATGTAACGAAGATACAATATGGACGTAACTTTTTTATTTGAAACTTTTTTTTCTAAAATTAGCAGTTTTCGAGAAAATTGCAAATGAGTGATTTTTGGCTGCAATTATTTGCTATTAGATTCCACGTTCTTTATGATCTCATTACCATTAAATAGGTTTTGCATGTATTCCCACTTCAATATCTAAAAGTATCACTCCTTCACGGTTGGCAAATTAAAAGATTTTAAAAATTTTTCGCCGATTTGTTTAACTTTTTATATAATTGTTGCACATTCTTTAGAAATCTCTTCTCAGATTTTTGTGAATGTTAATTTTTGGACATTTTAAATCTTATATTGACGACCTATTTAATAAAACATTTGTCAGTATAAAAAAAAAGTAAAAAGAAACAACTACATCTATAATAACCTACCTGTGTTTCAAACTTGCAATCCTTGGATTTCAAGCTAAAATTCTACCTATTACATGGCCATACCCTTTTAAAAAAAAAAAAGATCATAAAGAACGTGTGGAAATCTAATTGCAATTAATTGCAGTACCTGCCCAACAATCACTCATTTGCAGTTTTCTCGAAAACTGCTAATTCTAGAAAAAAAGTTTCAAATAAAAAAGTGACGTCCATCTTTTATCTTCGTTACTTCTCGATACACTTGGTATCTATTTCGAAAGATAAAAAAAATTCGCGCATGTTACATTTGAGAATACAAATTTTCGACATAGCCTTAGAAAAAAAAATGCTCTCTACACTTATTAAAATTTGACCTACATATTGACATATTATGTTAACAAATATATAGTGATATCACGACAAAAATTTGAGAGTAATCCATTGTGCCGTTTTTGAGTTAGAGCGAGTTAAGCGGAAAAAATATTATTTTATATATCCAATACACACCTAAAACTAGAGAAATGCGCCGCGAAAACTCGTGACGGTGTTAAATAATTATTTATGAGTGAAGTTTAATATTTGATGGAGGGTAAATTGATAAAATATTAAGATGGAAAAAAGATTTGTATATCCGAATATTAAGCTCCGAAGTCCCCTTTTCTTTAACCCTTTATTCCCGCAAACGCATTATGCTCCCTCCCTCCCTTCCTATTACTTGGATTGCGATATATTTTTTTAAATTAAAGATAAAAAAATCTCACTTACCTGTAAAAAAATTTCTCTTCTGAGCTCTTTCCTTCGTACTTAAAAACGCATTAAAAAAAATGCAAAGGTTTCCCCCCCCCCCCCCACAAGTTTCTTTATTTGAAAAAAATTTAAAAAAATATTCAGTCAAATATTAGACGTAATAACAAACAAATTCGAGGGCGTTGAATAATTTTCCTTTCCCTACCTCCCTCTCCTCCCCTAATTGGTCCACCACCCCAATCCTCTGGCTCCATCAACTCTTGTCTATTTCACCTACCTCAAAAAAATCTCATCCCCCTAACTTATTTGTTTCGTAAAAAAATTAAGGAATTACTTTTTTGTGTATTAGTGCTAGGGCAAAAAAATGAGTATTTTCAAAAAAATTTTTCACGAAAAGTTACCATCCGATTTGAAAATTTTTTTATCAGATTATGCGCTTCCGCTTCAATTTTTAATTTTACTTTTTGTTCGTCAGGTCAATAATAACAAAGTTATCGTGGAAAAACGTGTTTTTGCGAATTTTAAATGCGAATTCCTCCGCCACCCCGTGTGATTAAGCTAAACTAAGTTGATAACATGATAAAAGAGAACGCGTGTAACCGAATTGTCAAAAAAAAATTTTTTAAAAAAAGGTGGTTTCATTTCAAAACCAGATCCGCTCCACTATATCTCTGTTCTGTAGCAACATTTGACAGACTTTTTTAAAGGATTATATTGTAAAAGAGTTCGCAAGTAAGAAGTCACGGAAAAGGATATGTTTTCCAATATATTACTTTTTATATTTAATGTTTATATTTAATTTAAGTTCAGGGGAGAATATAAATACTGCAATTTTTTTAATAATAAAACATTTTTTATTGGTATTTTATATTTTAATGTCTTACGCCCACGGAACCTACTTTTCGAAGACGATATAATTTTAAGTCAAATTTCTAACTTTTAATTTGAGGCTATTTGACCTTGAAAAATTCAAAAATTTCTCCTGCTGCGCATTTTGCAATTCCGTAACTCCGCCTGTAAATAAGAGGATGCAAAGGCTTAATTTTCCTAAAGGCACGCCAATCCTTCATCCGGCCCTGGTATGAACTGAAAAATTTTGAATTTCTATATTCAGTTGTTTAGCGTGATTTATTTGAGATACTTTTTCCATCAACCTCCCTTTTTAGCTGAATTCTAGATACCACTGAAGGGCGCAGGTTCGTATTTGCACGACCACGCTCAAAATCTTTACGCGGCCCTGGATCTGACTATCGCTCTTAAGGCTGGTACTTTCATCTCCAGTTAAGTCATAGTTAAGTCTATTCTCCAGATAATTTCCTTGGATACAATTGTGTCAATAATTGTTTCCATGGGATCTATCTATAGAATAGACTTAACTGGAGATGAAAGTACCAGGCTTTAACAAGCTATTTCACCGATGGATTATTTTCATGTTGATTTTGAAATTAATTTGAAGTAATCCTACCTTGTATAAACAAGTTATGTATAGTGTAATCTGTGCCGATTTTTATAATTCATGTTTTATCATCTATTAGAATATTAGTTCTGAGAGTTTTACAATTCACACTGCTGTACCCAATCCATTTTAATTTTCTCTTATAATTAAAGAAAATAGTTGCTTTTCAAGCAAATCGCTTACAAAAACAGTGTACTCTATTACTAAATTCAAAGTATCTTTGATGTTTACTCTCTAATAATAAATCAGTTATGAACAACATTATTTTAACTTACCAATATGAGAACTGCCACGCAAATGAATGCAAATGCAAATTTCATTTTGATGCAGAGAAATTCTTTCCAACACTAATGTGCCACTTTCAGCAACTTCCAATTTAAACTGCTTCTTGACAATAGCAAAATTATGGGATTATGGGAATTATGGAATATGTTCAAATTACATCCTAAATTTTTATATATTAATCATTTATAAATTCGTTAATGCGCCGACTTATTATACTTAGCAGGATTTTCGTGTTTATTTGGTTTTCATGTCTATTTTCTGCTTGAAAACAAAATTATTATTATTTTGGCGCCGTGCATATTATTGTGTGACACGCAGAATGAAACAAAATTAATTTGTAGTGCCTAATTCTGCATATCACGCAAATCGTTTTATGTTCCTGTCTAATAAAGAAATTATACAGAGTAGTTTACCAACGAGGCTTTTTGAGAAAGTAAACTCCCAATTTTTATTACTAGCACAGGAGTTTTAGTCAATATATCGCTTCTACCCGGAATTAATTATTGTAAAGCTGAAAATTTCCAGGATTGTAGTTTTGGTCCAGGAAAACGCGCACCAAAATGTCCCCTACTCTGCCCCGTCGGCTTCCTTATTTTTTCGGAGCAACAAGGACCTAAGTCGCAAAGATTGTAGACTTGGCTATAAAGTGCAGCAGAAATATTTTGTTACAGGTCCGATTTGGGTCGAAATTACCATAAAAGATTAGGAGAAGCATATCCGTTCGTATTTCAAATATTCCATGCATATCTTGTTCATAATTTTCCGTTCTAGTTCTATCAAAATTTAAAAAATTTTAAAAAACCCCAAAATGGCGCCATTGCGGATAAATGAAGACTCCGAGGGGAAAACGTGCCAGAATAAACATTTCTCTTCATACTTGGGGCTTTCAACTGGTATGTCTACCTTCTCTGTAGCGTCACCCGTTAGGGAGTTACGCCACTCGCAGCGGTGACACTCGCACAGTTAAGTGCGTTCATTGTTGCGTCTATCACGTCTAATCTAAACAATCAAAAAGGCGTAAGGTGAGCTATACCCTTAACTTCAGTTCTCTAAGTGCATGCATTGGTTCATTGGTCCAGCAAAATTGAGTGATCTTAGTTAAGTCATGGTGGACACAGGCGTTATTTTTGCGACACAGCCAAAGCAACAGGTGAGGTAGCAGTCAAGATTTTGACTGGGCAATGGGATTATTTCAAAATTTGTATTTACATTGAATTGGCATTCTAGGACTAGTAATAACTATAATAGACGTTAAATAATTTTAAATTCAATTTATAATTTGAAAATGGTAGTACCAGCTAAAAGCCGTGACGTCAATGGTTACGCATGTGCAGTATAGCTCAAGCAGTAAATTCGTATGGCAGCCATAAAATACTAACTTCACCATTACCTATATCGACATGTGACTGACATTTTGTTTTGCCGTTTTCGCTATATATCAAAAAATACCACTTTTGATTCATTCGTGCCGAGCCGAATTTTCGATTTGCCTTGTGCAATTTACGATGTGGATCAACTAAAACTCTTCCTTTTTGCGTCGCGACATCGTACGCGCTCCCCTCCCACAGGCGTTTTTCGAAAAATATGATTGTTTTAAGATTGCATGCTTTTGCCCTATTTTCGGTTCCCAAATGCATGTTTTATTTAGCCGATATCTTTGAAATGGTAAGAGCTAGCTCAAAATAAAAAATATCCTAAAACGAGTTCGTTTCATTACGAATATTTCGGTTCCATCAGAATCTTGATTTTATTTTTCGTTTCGGAGATATTTACTGAAATATGTGGCGATGTCCGGCAAAAATCGCACATTTCTTGTTTAACCTTGGCATCTAGGCTAAAAAACTACTCTAACGAATTTAAATAGAATTAAGTTTGCTAAAACTATTTTTTTAATTTTGTGTCTTGCGACAAAAATGAGAGCGGAAGTGAGAACTTTTTTTTCTCTGTACAATTTCGCCATTTTGTCACCGTAATTAATCGGTAATTAACTGAAATTGACCTCAGTTATGATATACTCTTAATATCATGTATTACCTAGACGCTCCATTAATCTCGGCCCTTCAAAGCAAACGTTTCTGGGAAAAATGATTTTTTTTAAGATATACATGCATTTTCTATTAAAACGTGAAATTTCTTCCATTTTACCAAGAATTATCAGTTTTTTGAAAATATTTGTAGACACCAATCCTAAAGTAAATTGATCGAGCTTTCTGACGCTTTTTTTATTTTTTCTATAACATGAAAAAGAACAAAGTTGTGGCCGAAAATATGCGCCTCTTCGCACTTCCTAAAATTCATAAAATATTTATTTGCAAACTGGAAAAATTACATTAGGCATTGACAGGGCAGCAATCTAACAACAATAAAATTACCTCCAACTATTGACGTCACGTGTTAATAAAATTTGAAATGAGTAGTATAGTTTTTGTGAATTTATGAATAATGAGCAAATATCAATTATTTTAACTTTTATTACGATATCCTCGTATATTTTACTGTTCAAATTAGTAGGTATTTTAAAGTTGTTTACACACATGAAATAACCCCATTCTTTGGTGATGTGAAGCTCTCCTGGAAACATCGAGTAAAGCCACGTGCATCAGTTCAAGGCGAAATCGTGCCTGTAAACCATCAGCAACTCTTTATGCGGATAGTTTGTGTGATGAAATCCGAAGAGCCGAGAAGGACTTGAAGGAATTTCTTAGTTTTGAACTGTCTACTAGTCCGCTTGCTCTCTTCGATGCGGAAGACTGCAAAGACAGTTATTCAAAAGTTTTTTCCAAGCAATACACCTGAAGAACTTGCTGACAGTGGGGCTAGTTGCAGAGTGCTCGACGGTGGTTACCTTCTTCATGCCCTTAGCCTCGTCCGGCCACTTTTGGAGAAATAGCCCAGGCATACGTCAGGTTTGTTCAGAAGTGATTTGGATCATCTATTACTCTGGTGTTCGATGGGTATGAACAAAATATAATGAAGGCACAGGAACAGTAGAGTCGTTTTTCTAAGCGGGCACCCGTAGAAGTGGAAGAACACACGTCATTTGTGTAGACCAACCAGTCAGTCTTTTTGAGCCACCCGAAAAATAAAACGTGTCTCACCAACCTCCTCTCTGCTCAATCAGTGGCGGATTAAGGGGGGGGGATTTAGCGGATATCTATAGCCCAGGGCGGCAAAATCCAGGGGCGGCAAATTTTTTGAAAAATACCAAAGCCAAGGACGTTGTATGAAATTGCGAGAAATCATTCTAACTATGTTTACCAAAGTTTATTTCAAATTTTATCTTGTTCTCGTTCTTATATGATAAAATATAGAATATTATATGTCGATCTGTTGGACAAAATTAGGCTAGTACTAATGATTTTGAACTGCGTGGTATTGACAAATCTATGAGAAGAAAGCATAAAAGGAAGCGAGCGAGGAGAGAGTTTGCCCTTTAAAGGGGGAGGTGACGTGTAGAGAGACTATCATTTTTTAATGATAAGGGCAAGGACCAGAGAGTGGGAAGAGGGTGGGGGGCGGCAAGTTGCCGTTAGCTCCTAGACGGCAGAAGTATAAATCCGCCTCTGTGCTCAATTCCAAAATACTGGAGTCGCTGTCATCCGGGCTGTGGCAAATGCGGATTCCCTGATTGTTGGGACAGTTCTCCACATGGATCGGTCAGGTCCAGTGGGTCACCATCACGGCCCAGGACACAGACATCCTGGCCATGCTGGTCGCCCGTGCTAGAGATGACAGTTCCATCCTAATGTTGAGTCCGACCACAGGGACTTCAAGCGGACGAGTGTTTAATATTCAGAATATAAGGAGCAGTCCTGATCAAATGAACGAAATATTCTCTTCTGCTATGCCATGACAGAATGCGACACTACGTCAGCTCTGTATAGAATGGGAAAGCAGAAGGCGTGGAGGCTCCCGAAGAAGAGACCTGACTACAGGAATGCTCCGCGGTCTTTTCACATCCTACATCTGGCAAGAGGACTGTGGCCGCCGCTGGGGAAAGATTTATCGTAGTCCTTTATGGAGGTAGTGAGCAGGAGAGCTTTGACCAGCTACGAGTAGTTCGATGCAACCAGAGCATCACGAAGCAGTCGGTAACTTTTGATTTGGCAAGCCTCCCGCCAAGTGCCGCATGTGAACAACATTATTTCCGCTCATACTTCCAGGTGAGGGCGTTAGGGAGAATAGTGTGAGGATTTAATCTCCCGAAAAGCATGTAGCAATCAACTAATGTGCTTATGCATTTTTACAGGTTCAAGAAGTCAACGTCAATACCACAAGGCAGCCAGCTCCTGATAGCCTGCTACGGCTAATTTTTCGTGCCTGCAAGGCGGACTGCGGTGACCGGTGTAAGTGCAGGAACTCTGGTTTGAACTGCAGCATCGTGTGCAGGAGCTGTAGAGTATCCGGCTGCACAAATAGCCAGTCAGTGGAAATAGATGATGATCCTCTTCCCAGTAGATCAATAATGTCTTGCCGAGTAAAGTCGTTTACTGAGTCTGACAAGTAAAATTAAATTCAATAAATCTTATAAAACGCCATCAATATATAAACAGGAATTCGCTACAAGTCTCATCAATGCAGCCAGGGCAGTTCCACCGGGAACATGACGGACGCGGCCGCTGCGCTGCGACACTCAGAGTGGCGTAACTCCGTAACGGGTGACCCTACAGAGAAGGTAGACATACCGATGGAAAGCCCAAAGTATGAAGATAAATGTTTATTCCGGTGCGTTTTCCCCTCCGAGTCTTCATTTATTCGCAATGGCGCTATTTCTAAATTTTTTTAAAATTTTTGAAATTTTGACAGAACTAGAGCGGAAAATTATGAACAAAATATGCATGGAACATCTGAAATACGAACGGATATGCTTCTCCCAATCTTTTATGATCATTTCGATCCAAATCTGACCAGTAACAATCTTTCTGCTGCACTTTATAGCCAGCTCTACAATCTTTGCGACAAATTTTGTCTACTAGCCAAGAGGAATACCTCAACAGTAGTAAATATGTTAAAAAAATTCTGTTCACCTACGAACCCACTTTTACCACTAACTGCATACTTTCATCTCAAACTTCTCGCTTTTACCAGTCGAAAACAATTATATATTATATATTAGTTAATCGTCATTAGTTAATACTTGTGTTTTTATTCTTAACACATGTAACTTCCTTAGCGAGTTTCTCTATAATTTCATTATCTAGGTTCACTACTTATCCTTCTTTGATATAATATTGTAACGTGTTTCCACCCTTAGGAAACCACCCTCGCAAATTCCGTGGGTTCCAAAAATTATAACAAGAGATGTCCACTACCACACTTTATTAAATATTTACTGGATACTTCACAATACTATTATTAATTTAAATACACTTTACTGACTAAAATCACAATGTTTATCACTTTGTTTATCTTTGAAGTCTTAACCTCACTTTCTATACTTCTTGAACTTTCTGAACTACTCGCTGAGAATGCGGTTGGTCTTTTATACCTAAAAATGACAGATCTCGATTTTTCTGTGATTACGCCACCATTCTCTAGATAATTCCAGATGTCACCAGAACTAACTTCTGGTAGGTTTCTCGAGTAGGTGCAAATACACTACATTCAGATATTCGTTCTGTTGAAGTCTGTGCCTTCTTTTTAGTAACCAACATAACCTTAAATTTTAAGGGGTTGCAACATATTACACTGCCCCCTCCTTAAGCCTGAACGTCCCGGTCAGGCAATTCAGCCTCTTTCACATACTTCGCCAGTCTATCCAAGTGTACGATCTTCATCTTGGACTTTTTGTTTCGTTGAATACGATAGACGACATCATTAATTCGGGTAATAACAGTATAAGGTCCTTCCCAAGGAGGTTGAAGTTTCGGTGACTTCCCTTTCTTCCGCTGTGGGTTGTACAGCCAAACCAAATCTCCTGCCTTGAACCCTTCTGAACTACCCTTACGGTCGTATCGAGCCTTCATTCGGTCACTGGCTATGGTGATTTGGTCTCTAACCAGCTCATGAACATTTCTTAACCGTTCACTCATTTCATCCACATAGCTGTTCACAGGAAGCTGTTCTCCGCCTGGTGTTCCGAAAATCAAATCACACGGCAGTCTGATCTCATGTCTAAATACTACACGGGCTAGTGTTTGTTTCGTAGACTCGTGGATAGCAGCTCTGTATGCCATGAGGAAGAACGGTATGTGGAGATCCCAATCACGTTGATTCTTATGAACCACTTTAGAGAGATGTTCTTTCATGGTCTTGTTATGTCGTTCCACCATTCCATCTGATTGCGGGTGAAGGGCTGTTGTCCGTGTTTTGTGTATCCCCAATAACTTGCAGATTTGCTGAAACACCCCTGACTCAAAGTTCCTCCCTTGATCTGAGTGCAGCTCCAGGGGTACACCAAACCGACATATCAAATTATCTACCAAGACTTTGGCAACAGTTACTGCTTCTTGGTTTGGAATTGCATAGGCCTCTGGCCACTTACTAAAATAGTCCATGGCAACCAGTATGTACTTGTTACCTTCCTTGGTTACTGGGAATGGGCCGGCTATATCGATCGCAATCCTCTCGAAAGGAGCTCCGACGTTATATTGCTTCATTGCACCCCTACTTCTAGTCTGTGGTTCCTTACTGGCTGCACAAATTTTGCAATTGCGACACCAAGCTTCCACATCTTGACGACTATATACCCAATAAAATCGTTCTCGTACTTTATTCAGGGTCTTATTAACGCCGAAGTGCCCACCGGATGCTCCATTATGCACTTCCTGAAGTACTTTCGGTACTCGACACCTGGGAATCACTAGACGCATGGCAACCTGCTTCCCATCTGGGCTTTCCCATGCTCTCCTCAAAAGCCCATCTACGACCGTAAGTGAATCCCATTGTGACCATAAAGCCTTCAGCCCCACTTCTTTGTTGGAAACATCCTTCCATGTTGGACGCGTTCCCTCTTCTTTTGCTCTCAACATGGGTCCGATTTCTACATCACGCAATTGCTCTTGCCTCAGAGTTTTCTTTGACCAACTCTCTGGAAGATCGACCTTGACAGTGTTGACTTCAACCATGTTCGACAATCTTTCCACCTGAGGGTAGCGCTTGCAATCTTCTTTATCTGGTTTTCTGGATAATGCAGGAGTCTTGACTGCCTGCGTTGTCAACAGCCTGGTTTTCTCGCATTGGTCGTTCACTTTTGACAAAATAAATTGTTCGTTCCCAATCCATAAGACTCGCTTTCCTACGTCAACAATAAATCCATACTGTTCCATAATGTCCAGTCCCAAAATGAAGTCATCCGTAATGTCAGCCACGATGACCCTGTGGTCGAACCTTAAATGCCCAATCTGCAAACCCAGGTCTACTTCTCCATGAACCTTAGCCCTGTCCCCCGTAGCTGTCCGGACGATCACTTCTTCATTTTGCCTCTTGGTAATCTTTATGCCCGATAAAAATCCTGGCCGTACTATTGATGACGTAGTACCTGTGTCGATGGTAAACAAACATTTTCTTCCGTTCACATATCCATGCAACAACAGACTGCTTGCGATTCTTCGAAGCTGGGAAATCTTTATTGCTCTGGGGTCACTGCATTCCCTAGCCAGAACAACCCTCTTGGTATTGTTTTCCTGCTTCTCTTCAAGATTCACAGCATTTACTCGACTCTCCGAATTCTGCTGTCGACAGTCTCGCTTCATGTGTCCTACCTTGCCGCAGTTGTAACATTTAATACCTCCACTCGGCTTTCCTTTATTTTGTTGTTTTCTCTGCTCCCTAAGATCATCCACTTTGTTCAATAATTTGGTAAACATTTTCTGCATCTCCGTCAACATAGGGTTCTGGTTCATGTCTGGTTGCGATTCTTCGAGAGTCACAGCTCGCACTCTCGACCTTGGAGTATCTCTGTAGGCGGCTTCTACTTCAAGTGCACGCACCAAAGCTTCGCTACTACTTTGGTGTCTTGTCAGCCTCAGAACTCGCCTGACCTCTTCGTCCCTTATACCATCTAAAAAGGCCCCTACGGCTAATTGTTCCTGGAATTCTTTAGGTGCATTTGGATACGCCAGGTGTGCCAGTCTCTCTATCGCAGCTTCAAATTCTTGTAAACTTTCCCCAGCTTTTTGCATCCGGGATTTCAGCTGAGCCTGGTATAATTGGGCAAGGTGTTGATCGCCATACCTCAAGTCTAATGCAGCTTCCAAGACTTTGAAGTCCCTTTGTTTCTCAACTGGGATGGTTTGGAGTAACTCTGAGGCCTGGCCCCTTAACGCCAGAACTAATGCCATGGCCTTTTCCTCATTATCCCAGTTGTTCGCACACGCTGCCGCCTCAAACTGCCTCTTGTACGTCGTCCAGGAACCTTGGCCGTCAAAAGAAGGAGGTTTTAGTCGCTGACCTGATGATACCACCTGCTGGCTTCCTCTATCTCTCAACTGTCGTTTAAGCCGGTCTATTTCTCCTTTGACTTCTTCTTCGAACTTGTTTACTTTTTCTTTAACTTGACCGACTTCTGTCTCGACTTCACCTACTTTTTCTTCTACCTTGTTTATCTCTTCTTTGACTTCACTCTTTAATTCTTCGTTGGCAGAAATGATAGCGTCCTGCTGTATTTTCATTTGATCATTCAGAATTTTCCTTAATTCTTCTTGGCGTCTTTCTTGTTCCTCTTTCTCCTCTTGACGTCGTCTTTCTTGCTCTTCCTTTTCTTCTTGACGTTTTCTCTCCTGTTCTTCTTTGTCTTCTTGACGCCGTTTTTCCTCCTCCTGGCGCTGCTGTGCCATCATTTTTTGGAATTGTTCAAATAAGTCCTGTATTTGTTTATCGGCTGCCATACTTCTTGTTGTTACGGGCATACGATGAAATTAAAATAAAATAAATTTAACTGTCACGTCAATATCGGTAATGGAACTTTCTAGGCAAATCTCGAAATAGCACGAAAAAGTCTTATCCAGAGTCTTTTGTCACTATCCAGTTCAGAGAATTTAATAATCTCCACTAATGTCCAAATAGAAAAGTTCTAGTTCTAGTTTTCAGTGTCTCTATCACTTCTCAGTTCAAAGGATTTAATTATCACACTAATGTCCTAATAAAATGTTCTACAATGTCTCAAAAATGCACTTAACACTATTTTCCTGTTCGAAAATAACCCTCGAACAAATGTCCAGTAAATGAGTCCTCCGTGTTAGTACTAAACCTCGAGAATACTTTTCGAACACTCCAGCACAACTTCAGAGCTCCTCTTGTCATAAAATCCCACTTCTGACACCAATTTGTAACGTGTTTCCACCCTTAGGAAACCACCCTCGCAAATTCCGTGGGTTCCAAAAATTATAACAAGAGATGTCCACTAACACACTTTATTAAATATTTACTGGATACTTCACAATACTATTATTAATTTAAATACACTTTACTGACTAAAATCACAATGTTTATCACTTTGTTTATCTTTGAAGTCTTAACCTCACTTTCTATACTTCTTGAACTTTCTGAACTACTCGCTGAGAATGCGGTCGGTCTTTTATACCTAAAAATGACGATTTTTCTGTGATTACGCCACCATTCTCTAGATAATTCCAGATGTCACCAGAACTAACTTCTGGTAGGTTTCTCGAGTAGGTGCAAATACACTACATTCAGATATTCGTTCTGTTGAAGTCTGTGCCTTCTTTTTAGTAACCAACATAACCTTAAATTTTAAGGGGTTGCAACATATTGCGATATGTATATTTATTCCATTTGTATGAAAAGTTCTCTGAAAGTATGTGAAATGACGCAATACTTAAATTATACTTTTTCCGGTTTGTTTAGCACATAAGTAGGCTCTAAGGTTAAGGTTTTGATTCAATGTATTCAAGTTTGTGTTTGCCTGGACGGCTATTCGCTATTCTGTATTGATGTGAAAGCACGTTCTTAAGAGAAATTTGGCGGTGTTCTCTTGAAAACCAAAATAGCATATTCTCCATTTCTAGGAGAACTCACATCGTGACAAAAATCGGTGAACTTGCTTCTCTTGGTAAATTATGAGGGAACTGGGCTGCTCTCGCTTGAGAAAGAAAATATAACCTCACTTTTTGGCGAACTGTCGTTTTATTTGTGGCTTGCTATTTGTTTGGTACTTTGTAGTTATTTTTAAAAGTCGGATCTTGTGCTAGATTAAGTATAGGAATTAAAGGAGGATGGATATTACCGATGTATTTATTACTAATGAAGTACCTACTAAGATACCTTTAGATTGCTGACAAAGGTGCTGAATAAGAATGTTACTTCTTCATCATATGTTTCGGTTTAGCAGATTGGGTCTTTATAAAAAAATTTTGAGTGAACAAATACCTTGCTTGGGATTATATACAAGTTGTCACCCTATTTTTTCCTTTTAATGTCATTATGTCTAGTCCAACACAAATTACTTAATTTTTTCTCACATACTAATATTACGGTATTGTATACACAACATAGAAAATGTATGTTATTGTGATAGGACGAATTTATAGTATTTCCTAATGCACCGCATGTGATATTCGACCGTGACGTTCTGGCTCTCATATTGGTTGAATTGTGGGTGTAAATGCTGGCAACTCTGGAAATCACATCACATCAAATCATGGCTACTGCTGTAACAGAACAAAGTTTCTGCACTCCCTGGGAATGGAACATGATGTGAACTCTCTCCTTTCATGGCAAATGCTCATTTTCATTGCAATTACAGTGTAAACGTCTTGGAGTAACGAAATTTGTTGAATTTTTGTCTACTCATTCAATACGAAGAACAAAATAAATAAATAAAACAAATATTGTTTACATGTGCACTCTATTTAACTGATGTTTTTTAAACACATATTATGTTTATTTTCCACTGAATCCTCCAGCGTTGCCGCTGCCGCCAGTACCGCCGCCAGCACCACCGTCAGCACCGCCGCCAGCACCGCCGCCAACGCTGCCGCCAAAGCTGCCACCGAAACCGAAACCAGCACTAGCTCCACCACCGGCTTGTCCACCGCCTTGTCCACCGCCTTGTCCACCGCCATTTCCGGCTTGTGCAAGTACCTCATTCCCCTAAAAATAGAAAAATATGACATATAATAAATTAATGAACACAGAAATTTAGCTTTCAGCACGTCATGCGTCAAAGAATTTGTTGTAAAAATTAAACCGCCTTGAAAAAAGTCACTAAAAATTATGAAATAATATTTCACCCAGTCGCCCGATTATTTGACCTTTTACTACCTAATCAATATTGAAGACATTGAAAACGACGTTTGGTTTGGTCATGTGTTAATTTTTTACACCAGAGTCAATACCTATCGATATTATAGTCCATCTCAGTTAAGAATGCAGTTGTTTACGTTAGAAACGGAGCCCGGTTTACACAGGCACACGGGAATTCCCAAGTAAGTGGAATCCCCCCAGGGCCGTCTCAAAAACGTCTCAAATACACAAAATAAAAAGTAACGGAAAATTTGCAACTTAAATATTCTTATTTTATCACAGTAAAAGTAATAAGGAACTTTTTTATTTTATATATTTAACATGGTTCGATGATTAATATTTTAACTTATAAGAATTGTGAACAAAATTACATAATACTTTAAAATTGAAGAATTGCTGTAGGAACATATTTTTTTTGTTTGTTTTTTTTTTTGTTTCATATAATTACTGAGTAGTTATAATGATTATATTATTGTTCTAAATAACAATGTTTGTAGTTTAATTTTATATAATACTGGTAAAATGCTTGTGTTCGTTAAGGTAGCTAAAAATATTGAATACCACCCCCATCCAATCATTATCAAACATTATTCAAATAATGGCCATCGAAACTAGCCAAGTTTGGAATTCAGAAAAAGTTGACTAAGCTTTAGGCCGCCATATTGGGTCGCTATTTTGAATTTCCCAATTTCCCAATTACTTTTCTTGAAGGTTCGAGTTTAGTCCCTCTACTTGCAAATTTTCAAGTTCTTAGCATGTCTGGAAACGTCGAAACAAACAGATATAGCAGTTATATCGCTATTTAACTATGTTTTTACCTATATTTACCTGTACGGTGAATTTTTTGAGTACTTGGCAGTGAGTTAGGTAATTTAAATTTGGCATGAAGGTAAGGAGTATCTTCCCGACTCCTAGAAAATTCCAAAACTTGTAAATTTTAAGGGGCGGCTCCAATCTGACGCCTAATTTATATTTATATAGAACGTAATACTCGCATTAAAATGAAGATACTGCCAACATGGTAAGAAATGTGAAAAAAACTATAGGAACTAAGTTATAGAGAATAAAATTTTACTAAAAAAAGTGAGTGGTGGCATATATGTATCTTTTATTGTTTTGACAATATATGCCTCATTTTGGTGTGGATATTGCCGTCTATGTAATATAAAATGGCCGCTATATTAGAGACGTCATTTTGCCAAGTTCTTGGCTCATCAAGAAGTACCTCAAACGATTCACAGGACAGAAAAATAACAAACAAACATTGTTGCACTTTCCTTTATATACAGTGTGTCCCAATTTTCTTAAATAAGTTATTAAAAAATCAATTTATTTTAAATTTGGGTAAATTTTCAGGTAAATTAGGGATCTTTTATAAGAAAAATATTGCCACCATTTTATGTCATCTTTTAAAACCCCTTCGTGGCAAATTTTGTGTAAAATATCTCGAGTGGTTTTAGAGATATAAACAGGCAAATATGACGTTTTATCAAGGATTAATGGCCTTTAACTCGGTTCGAAGTGAAGTTAGAAACAAAGTTATTTTACATTTCTTGCTAAAAATTTGAAGTAATAATCAAAAATATCATGGTACTCGACAAAAAATTATGTCCTTTTACACGAGCCCTTTCCAGTTTATTTGTTTTAAATCTAATCACCACAAACAAAATTTTTAACTTGACTGTAATGAAAGATTAAGGCTTTGTAGTTTCCTTTAGTCATTATTTGTTGTTTAAATAATTATACAGTTTTCTCTTAAGTATGTTGTTATTTCAACAAAATTTGGCACAATGAGGTTTTAAGGGATGCTCTATGTGGTAAAAGTCCCTAAGACGGTTCATCTGAATATTGACCTCATTTTCAGCCCCCCCCGCCAAATTCGCACGTCTATGGAATGAATTAAATAGGTATATACACTTTTAGTTACGGAGATGTTACCATAAAAAGTGGGACACCCTGTATAGAAACAAAGTTGTATAGAAATATTCTCAATAAAATATTTCGTTTCAATATTACTCAAAATGTATTTTCCGAACCTGGCAAGAAATCTGTTCTGATTTACTAATTTTTTCCTGTGTGAACTTGGCTTGTAAATTTACCAATCAGAGACAAGAATTCAGGTTCCCTATCTTTACTTACACTGCATTCTTATTTGAGATCTAGTATAGGTATAAGAACTTTTATCTCAGAAATTAATAAAATTCCTACTAATATTGCGGAGTTTAACAAAATTCCGACTATTTTCTCGAAATTTTGTAAAATTCAGACTTTTATCTCGGAATTTGGAACTTAGAAGAATTAGTTGTAAGAAAAATGATGAAATATTTTTTACAACAACATAATAAACAACATATAGTAGAGAGCTCAGAGGCTCAAATGTTCATCCTGTAGGGATTTAAATACTAAAAACTGACATCTGGCTAAATCGATGGCTTATACAGTGTGTGCTATTTAATACCGCAATACCCCTTTATTTTGGAACGCGTTGGTCGATTTAAATTTTTTTTTTTAGACATAGTGCTCGATGAGCTTTATTTGAGTGTTTTGAGAAATTTGTATTTTTCATATTTTCAAGCCTACTAAGCTCCTTTAAATGGGTCGAAATTTCGGGACCTACTACTAGGCAATTTTTTATCGGCAAATTCGACTTAACGAACATCTGATACTAAATGAGGAAGAAAAAAGAAAAGTTATTCTTTAAATAAATAGTGCTTCTATACATTATTCAGTTGCTGTATGCAGGTGCCTTAATGAGAATTTGACAAACATATGGATTAGACGGAATAGTTTTCCTTTTTCTTCCTTATTTAGTATCTGACCTCCCCACCCTCCACCTGATGATAATGGGGGAGGGGGCGATGGAACACTTCAGGCTGCAATGCAAACCCAGTGACAAATACACTGCGCTGGGGCACAACCGAACTGGGAATCTAGTGGGAGTGACAACATCTCTGATGAGGACAGACCACAATACACCTTTAACAGAAACTTCGAAATAAAAATAGAAGATCGAAGTGAAAGGTCAGTATCCGGTAACAGCATCAGACCACGGGACTTGGTCTAGTACACAGACGGATCAAGGACCGCGGAAGATACTGGCGCCGGCAGTTCAGCACACCGCTAGGAAAATACACTTCTATCTTCAGGCAGAAGTATACGCAATACAAGATTACGCAATAGAAAACAACAGGAGAGCCTATAAAAACAGGCAGATCAGTATTTCAACAGACAGCCAGGCGGCTTTAGGGGCACTGTCAAACCCTAAAATGACGTCCAAGCTGGTATGGGAATGCCAAGAAGAACTAAGAGCCCTAGCGGACCACAATAAGATAACCCTTCAATGGGTGCCGGGACACGCAGGAATCAGAGGCAACGAAAAAGCTGACGAGCTAGCGAGAAAGAGATCGTCAGCTCCATCTATTGGCCCAGAACCAGCCCTGGGAGTGCCTAAAACCACAGTATGGAGCCAAATGAGGGACTGGGTCAAGAACCAACACAAAGAATACTGGGACAAAATAACCGGGCAACAACATGGTAAAACCTTTATCAAAGGACCATCCAGAAAGAAGACTGAAGAACTGCTGTCACTAAGCAAGAATCAACTCCGCATAATCACTGGCTTCCTAACAGGGCACTGCGCCCTGAAAGGACACCTACACAAAATGGGATTGTTCAACGGGGACCTAAAATGCAGACAATGCAATAGGGCAACGGAGACATCCTACCACTTCCTGTGCGACTGTGAGGCTTTGGATCACAGAAGACAGGCAATATATGGACAACAAGAGTCCAGAAGAATATGAAGCCAAACCAGCGATGGGGTTGTACAAGCTAGTGCAAGGGACCAGAGTACTGGACTGGTTATCATAATACAAATGGGAGGATATCACAATAAGACCAAGAGGCTGCAGTGAGTCCAGAAACGAAAGTTATACAGCTCCCGAACAAAAAAAAAATCTGATGTTGATGTCACTAAATAAGGAAGAAGAAAAAAAGCTATTCCGTCTAATCCATTTGTTTGAAAAATTTTCATTAATGCACCTAAGTACAGCAACCGAATATTGTATAGAAGCACTGTTTATTCAAAGAATAACTTTTCTTTTTTCTTCTTCATATAGTGTCTGATGTTCCTTAAGTCGAATGACTACTTTATCTTTTTAGTAAACTAACCGACTTTTATACAGGGCCAGTCAAAAAGTGAGAAGTTTTAAATTTGACTATTGAATAACTAACACACTATATGAGATATCGAGCTAAAATTTTGTATAGAGGTATTTGAGACAACTGCGAATCGAATACGCTATCCGCTGATAAAAAATTGCCTAACAATCGATCTCGAAATTTCAACCTATTTAGAGGAGCTTAGTAGGTAGGCCTTGAAAATAAAGCTCATCGAGCACCAAATCTCAAAAAAAAAATTACAATCGGCCAACACGTTCCAAAATAATGGGTATTAAATAGCACACACTGTATATAGGTAAACTTCCAAAAAAAAATTTTCCAAAAATTGTTCTGTTCAAAAGGGTGGTATTCAAAATTTTCAAATTATGCAGTGCATCAGTTAGGTTCAGATCTTTCTTTAGTAAAAATTCTCTATAACCGTTTGGCTGAAAAAAACTATTTCTAAAAAAGCATTGCGTCTTATAGGATATGCACACTGTGTCTCTGTATGTTTCTTCTCTAGAAATGAATTAAATTTGCCGTGCTTTTACATTTCTCACTCTATTACTCGGAAACTAAGCCTATAACAGAAAAATGTATTCTTTAAAAATTGAAGAAGGCTGCTTTCTGACTATGAAAGTACTTTTTAAAATATTTTTACTGAAATAATAATCGTGTTATGATTAAGAACAACCAACGCAGTTGCGTTGTAGTTACAAAATCTACGAGAGATTAGAACTGCAAACCTCGATCTCCCTCCCTCACCGCACTCTTCCCCGCAGTCTAACGTTGCCTAAGATCTGCATACGTCTTGTATTGCTTTTCGAGATTAATCACTGCTCGTGTATTAACATTATTATTTATATAATAGTTAGTGTGAATTATATTTTTATCCAAAATCCTATTAACTATATATAGATGCGGCTTTAAATCCTTGCAATTGACAAACGCGCGTAGAGTAATATTATTCAATTGTTTTGGTGTTTGTGGGAGCTATTTCAGAGGCAGCTACACGAAGGTTCCAACCCCCTCCAGGTCTTCGGATAATGATACCAAATCGGTGATGTCGACTTTTGCTTCATATTTTATTAGCTAGAAAAACTTGGTACAATAAATGTATCATTGATTCTAAAGATATACTGATGTTTTGGTATTTCTTTCCCACTTCAAGGAGCATCTAATAGCCGTTTAGGTGAATGCTGGAAGGAAAGAAGATTAACGATTTATACCAGTACGTAGTAATAGATTCGGACTTATAGTGCCTCACACAATCACGGGTTGCGATACTACAAGTCAGTTTTCTGGTATGGTAAAAAAATTGCTGGAAAGTCTATCTAGATGTGGGAGAGTTGGTGCCGTGGGAGAATTGGGACAGTGACTTTTTATACCGATTGGTTGGTACTTTGATATTGTGTGTCATACGGGTTATGCATATTTGTGAGAGAAGTAAATAAACTACCGTATTTCGCCCGTGTGTTTTGTACTTCAAATCTCAGGTAATTTTAATTGTTTTATATCATGAAAAGTCACTTTTTTGTTGTTAAAATTGTCAAATTCATTGCTTTGTGGGTGCAAATGTTGCTGAATCGTTACTTTACATATAACGACCGACATTTTAGCTATTAAATTTTGGGGTCATTTCATGATTCACTTCCACCTAAAAATAAATCTGATCACTTTTAATGACATCGAGCAATGAGGGAGAGTTGGGACGTTATTTTAAGGGAGAGTGGGCCCATCCTATGTCTCATCCATTCCATGTATGAATTAATTTTCTTATATTATTTGGATCGTTTTCAGGTATGCCGTTACGCTACAAGAAATAAAAAGAACAATACTGTCGTTCCAAAAAATATTGTTGAATTTCCGCGTAAATATTTTTGTAATATTAGTGATTTGCGTTAGCAAAAATTTTTGTATCATTTGTTGCAATATTTTTTTGTTTTTCTTCTGAGCATTTGTCTGATTTTTGAATTATTTTTATTGTTTCTCGTCGTTTCTTATTTTTTGCATTAATAAAATATTTTTCCGTATCTTTGTGAAGTTTCAATTACCTGTCCAAAATCTCCCCATCGCTAGTCCCAACTCTCCCTCGTAAGAAGGAGATTTGGTACAAATACATGACACTAGGAAATATTTTTCCGTTCCGCTATTTACCATGCAAATTTATCTAACATTTGCAAGAAGTGGTCCAATATATGAAGGTATATTACTGTGTTTGTAATTTTTTAAAATTTTCAAAAATAAAAATTTTTAAAATTAATTTTGAACATTGTCCCAACTCTCCCACATCTCCCGTACAAATTGTTTGGTCTTAATGGAATAGCTAATTTTTATCTATATTTTGTTCAGATAAGTTCACACTTTTGTTTTAAAATTATAAACGAAACGAGCAACGATGAGAATAATTTGTACTAGCAGCTTCAAAATCACTACTTACAAAGAACAGTTTAAAACTGTATGGTTACCCCACCCCCCCTTAATGTGCTCAAGTATGGTTGGAAACTTATCAGTGGTAAACTGGTACCATGATTTCACCCATTTTTCCTCAAGATTTCACCATTTTAAGTAACTGCGGATGTAAAAAGTACCTAGCTAAAAGTTATAATTTTTTCAAAGAAAAGATTACTTTTTTATTTTCAGATTGTAGATATAAGAGAGTAGCTGAAAAACCCTTGCATAGTATCTTGTGACATAAGTCAAAAATCTTATTCGAATGTGTTCTCAAAAAAAAAATGTAAGATATTGAAGAAAATATGTCTGTAGTAGAATAATGGAAAAGACTTAAATAATATGTTAATTATGTGCCTATTTGTAAACTACTAATTGAAATTTGAATAATTTACGTTGAGTTTGACGATGCTTAATTATAATGAAAAATATCCCATCTTTCAAAGAAATATTCACCATACCAGATTTCATTCTATTATAAATGTGCGTCTAATGTGAATATTTTATTTTTAAAAGTAGGTATTAAAAAATCTTTGATAATATAAAATGTATACATTTGCAGGAAAAATATTTAGGACATATAAAATTAATATTAATTGAGTTTTCAAGCACAATAGATAATATTAATGCAGGCGCATTATGTCTTTCTTTATTTACTTGTTTCAAACGATGTAATTAATTAAATGCTGACATTTTTTTTTCTTGAGATAATTGTTTATTTAATTAGAAAAATAATTTCCTCCTAATATTCGAAAGATAACTAAACAGGCATGGTGGCATATTTCCCTCCAAATAATAGCGATGGGTTTGGACAAAGAAAATTGAAAAAATTACCACATATAAAACTGATATTCCTTCATGTCCCCACAAAACTTTACACAAAAATAGCAGCTGATTTTTGAAAATCATAACTTAAAATTTTATGTGGCGAGAATTTCGTGTATAGTGGGTACATTTTGGGGTAGAAATTTAATAATTTTATTGACGTTTCAACTTAAGCTATTCTTTAATTAAGTGATTTGTAATAGACAAATAATTAACACCTAATTTTTTAATTTTTTTCCGCTGCTCCGTTTCTGAGATAATCGTGGTTAAAGTAAGGGCTCAACATACTTTTGAATTGTACATTAATATACGACATAACACAGATCTTGTACCGAAGGACGATCACGGGGAATAATGAGTTGCGGAGGTAGATCGAAGTTGAACTTCTAACCGCGTGAGGATTTTGTAGCTGAGTTGGTTTTTAAATCATAACTAGCTTATTATTTCACTAAAAATATTTTAAAAGGTACTTACATAGTCAGAAACCATTGGCCTTTAATTTTTAAACAATATATATATTTTTTTATTTGTGGCTTAGTTTTGGAGTAATGGAGTGAGAAATGTAAAAACGCGGCAAAATTAATTAATTTCTAGCGAGCGTTGAACAGAGATACAGACCTTTAAAGTTTGCGTTTCTCATAATGAGCAATGCTTTTTTAAAAATAGTTTATTTTTTTACAGCCAAACGGCTACAGAGAATATTATAGAATTTTAACCAAAGAGAGATCTGATCTTGGCTACCTTATGCAGTGATGGGAAAATTAAAATTAATCTGAATTCAAGCTTGTGCATCTCGTATAAACGAATTATATACTGCAATATGTAGTACTATCGATTTATCTAAATTCATGTTTTATCTTCTATCTGAATACTAGTTCTGAGGATTTACAATTCCTATTGCTGTACCAAATTAAACTCATTTTATTTTTTTTATAAATTTGCAGAAAGAAATATTTGTTTTTCAAGCAAATCACCTAGATGTTACAAAAAACGCATATTATTTTACTAAATTCAAAGCATTATTGATGTTTTCCCTGAAAATAGCGAATTATGGATATTATTTTAACTTACCAACATGAGAGCTGCCACGCAAATGAATGCAAATGCAAATTTCATTTTGATGCAGAGAAATTCTTTCCAACACTGATATGACACTTTCAGCAACTTGCATTTTAAACTATTTCTTGACAATAAAGAAATTATAGGATATGAACAAGTTCAAATTACTTCCTCAATTTTTATATATTAATCATTTATAAAGCCGTTAACGCGCTTAATCATTATAATTAGCAGGATTCTCGTGTTTATTACCTACTTAGGGACAAAATAATTATTACTTTAACGCTGTGTATGTTATTGTGTGACACGTATAATTAGACATCATTTAATCTGTAGTGCCTGATTCTGCATATCACGCAAGATTTATGTTTCTGTCTAATAAAAAAATGATACAAAGTATATAGTTTATCAACGAGGTTTTTGAGATAGTAACCTTCGTCTTTTTTGTTGTGTGACAAAAATAATGTTCAGATTATGTTGTAACAGCCATTTTATTTCGAATTATTTATCTGTCGTCCTGAAAATTTTAGATCAGAATGAAAAACTTTTCGAAGCAGGAGATAAGACATGTAGTGAGTCGAATTTTGTATTTATTTTATTTTTACTCTTCAGTAATTCTTAACTTTGAAATGTAACAAATGCTTTATTTTTTATGTGTTTCGTCACGCAATATAGTTTCCTCTAGGTAAAATTTATAAAATGCTTGATCTGAAAATAGTCTATGAAAATAAACCTACTTAAATAGAAAAGGCTATTAAATCATTTCCTTTAAAGTAATAAGTCAAATCCAAAGTCACTAATTTATTTAATTCATGATACACTCAGTATATAAACAGTTTCCAATACCTAATTAATAACATTAAACAATAACAAAAAAACTTGTCTGAACTCAACACCCTACGTATGTATGTATGGAGTCCGCTAATTATGCGTTTAAGAAGAATATGAATATTCCATAATCAATCATAAACGGGGAGTTCATAATAGTCTTAATTGATAGACAGACATCTCTTCTCGACGATGTGTATTTTATATTTTATTATATTGTTTTATGGCCCATTGCCCATTTGCCTTCCAATAGCCTTTATTTAGAGAATATTATCTAGGTATTATGCAAATCACAACTCACACCTCCTTATTTATTATGAAAATACCTACTTTCTGTATATTGTTGCCCTAATCTGGGCACGCTAATATACTAGTTAGGTAAATACTTTAAAACACTCATTATTAGAGAACCAATCAAAACAACTACTCTTCTAGCTAATACTGACGAAGTATTGAATTACATGATAGGATTCTTAGCATTTTAAAGAAAAAAAAATATATTGAAAATACTTAAATCATTCATTTACATTTAGTCATTCACATCTTTTTTATTTAATATGAAATTATCTACTTTCTGTATATTGGTACCTTAATCGGGTCACGCTAATATACCACTTAGGAAAACACTTTAAAACACTCATTATTGGAAAACCAATCAAAACAACTACTCTTCTAGCTAATACTGACGAAGTATTGAATTACATGATAGGATTCCTGGCATTTTAAGGCAAAAAAATATATTGAAGATACTTAAATTATTTATTGAAATTCAGTCATTCACAAGAATTATTGAACCTTACATTCTATTTCAACTCTAGAAAAGTTGTACAAGTTTTTTCGAACTCGTTAGTTCTCATCAGTAGAGTATAGAAACATTCATTCATTATTTACAAGCCTATTCTTGATTTATTTTTTATAATTAATTATTTTTATTTATTTGCTTTTATCATGATTAGAGAATATTATCTAGGTATTATGCAAATCACAACTCACACCCTCTTATTTATTATGAAAATACCAGATTAGGGCAACAATATACAGAATATTTTCATAATAAATAAGGGGGTGTGAGTTGTGATTTGCATAATACGTAGATAATATTCTCTAATCATGATAAAAGCAAATAAATAAAAATAATTAATTATAAAAAATAAATCAAGAATAGGCTTGTAAATAATGAATGCATGTTTCTATACTCTACTGATGAGAACTAACGATTTAGAAAAAACTTGTACAACTTTTCTAGAGTTGAAATAGAATGTAAGGTTCAATAATTGTTGTGGATGACTGAATTTCAATAAATAATTTAAGTATTTTCAATATATTTTTTTGCCTTAAAATGCCAGGAATCCTATCATGTAATTCAATACTTCGTCAGTATTAGCTAGAAGAGTAGTTGTTTTGATTGGTTTTCCAATAATGAGTGTTTTAAAGTGTTTTCCTAAGTAGTATATTAGCGTGACCGATTAAGGTACCAATATACAGAAAGTAGATAATTTCATATTAAATAAAAAAGATGTGAATGACTAAATGTAAATGAATGATTTAAGTATTTTCAATATATTTTTTTTCTTTAAAATGCTAAGAATCCTATCATGTCATTCAATACTTCGTCAGTATTAGCTAGAAGAGTAGTTGTTTTGATTGGTTCTCTAATAATGAGTGTTTTAAAGTATTTACCTAACTAGTATATTAGCGTGCCCAGATTAGGGCAACAATATACAGAAAGTAGGTATTTTCATAATAAATAAGGGGGTGTGAGTTGTGATTTGCATAATACCTAGATAATATTCTCTAATCATGATAAAAGCAAATAAATAAAAATAATTAATTATAAAAAATAAATCAAGCCTTTATTTGTTCAATAAGTTATGTTATTTTTATCCATTTTTAATAATTTTCGTTGTAACGCCTTTGCAAAAGCTAAGTGGCCTCCAGTTATGGCTCTTGGAACTGGTCTTCTGATATTTCCATGATTTTTTTTGTTCAAAATCCATATAATTGTCTAATACAAGCCGATAATGCGTATGTATATCTACTTATTCCGTTTTCAAAGTTTTGAATTTTTTGAGGTCCACGGAACGCGTCGTACGCGTCTATACAGTGACAGTAGGTCAAAGTAAATTCTCTTATACTTTCAGTTCCCTTTTGCCCTCTTCTGTATAACTGTCTTTCCAAGAATAAATTTTTGTGTGCTAAATTCACTTAAAAAGTCTAAATTACTGTCTTCGTGCTGCCTCCTTTTTCTTTATTGTTTCAAACCATAAATCGGCGACTTCTTCCAGGAATGACTGAAGATATGATATCTTCAGCGAGTTGCTTCATACTTTGGAGATTTTTGTTATGTCGTATTGTTTCATGACTGATTGCATTATCAGTGTACAGACTGAATAATGGTTAAGAATATTTCTTATATGACAATATTATTATATTTTTAAAGTGGTGCACTGATTACAATTATTCATATGCTAGAGCTACAAGAATTATGTCAACAGTGTACAGGGTGTTCCACTGAGAATAGATCATCTGGGACAGGGTGATTGAGGATAGCAATACACATGGATTTGTCTCTAGCAACTTATCTCATTTATCGAATAATGTTTTAGATTAAAATTAAAAAGTGGGATTTTCGAATTTTACGTTTTGCACAATATTTTCGATTCGACCAATTATGGAGTAACAATGAAATTAGTCAGGTTGGTTGCCAGTTAAGTAGCGATATTTTTAAGATGGGAACTCATTTTTTTTCATTTTTATTTTTCGCCAGAGTGTTGTAAAGTTAAAGAGTTATTTTTGTTTTAATAAAATTTTAAAAATGATTTTTTTTTGTAAATAGTTTCGGTTCCAAGAAAAAAATAATTTTCAGGATGACAGGCCACTATTAGACTAAGTTCATAAAAATTCATGAGGCTAGTACTAATAATGAAGCCAGAATAACAACATTTGAGTTTAGCTAAAAATATATGAAAATGTAAATAACTCTTAAACTAACAAATTTGGTATAAAATACATGAAGGTCAAATTGATCTGTACTGAGGCCCTCTATCACCCTGCGCTGGCTGGTCTGTTCTCAATGAAACACCCTGTATGTAATGAATAGGTAATTTCTTGTTTTATCATATCAAATATTTAATACTGAGTGTATGAAAATTGTCTGCTAAATAGCCTAAATAATATTTTTGAATAATAACCCAGGTCTATACAAAAAAGGTCTAGCCCTTTTGAAGTATTTTGATGGTCTGAAGCCAGTTTTGGACACAAAAAAATTTCTATCGCGTCAGTTTCCCTTTTTTATCCCCTATAATCGAGGGGCAAACCGCGAAGGAAATCTGGTGTAAAATCAGAAGGAAATCCGACGAAATCTGGAGGAAATCTCAAGAAATCTTACTTTTTTTTGGATTTCTCCTCCACGCTCTTCAACATTTTTTTTTATCGAAAAGGAAATCTTTGAGAAAATCCGAGGAAATCTGTGTAATTTTCGTCAAAGAGGAAATCTGGTGCACAAAATTTTGGGTGCGGTTGACCATCGCCTAAAGTTAGGCCAGACCCTTCGGATGGAAGTTTTTTTACTCCTTTTTAGGGGACACAGGGGCTGGTATAGGGAGATTGACATGATAGAAAAAAAATTGTATTCTAAATTGGCTTAAGCGCCACAAAACACTTCGGAAAAGTAAGATCAGAACCTTAGGACAAGACTTCTTTTTGCCTATTTAGGGATAAAAGAGGTGGTATAGTGAAAGTCATAAGATAGAAAAACTTTTTGTTCAAAATTGACTTCAGTGCGTCAAAATACTTCAGAAAATTTAGATTAGAACGTTAAGACAAACAAGCTTTTTTTGCCTTTTTTTAGGGGCAGAAAAAAATGTTGCCCAAAATTGACTTCAGCGCATCAAAATACTTCAGAAAATTTAAATCAAAACCTTAAGACAAACAAATCTTTATTTGCTTTTGTTTGCCTTTTTTAGCGGTAGAAAATGTTTGTCCAAAATTGGCTTCAGCGCGTCAAAATACTTAAAACTTACATCAGAACTTTAGGACAAGACTTTTTTTGTCCAAAAAGATCTTTGTTTTTGTAGACCTGTGAAATGAAAGCAGAAATAAAATATATTATTCTTAAATACAGGATAATCTTCAGAATTTCACCAAAGTAAATTAGTTGGCTAGGAATAATCGCTACATTCTTAATTTTAATCATGTCCCGGTCACGCAGTTATGATTGTCGAAATACTTTTATTATTTTTGTAGAATTCAATTAAAAGCACATTTATGTTTCTCCTATTAAAATATATAACTTTCACAATCACCTATAGTTGCAAAAGCCTTCTCTAGCTAATATTAACTTACCAATCAAAATTTAATACAATCGGGCTTCTGGGCTTAAATTATCGTATATACAAAATAACGTTACTGACAGAGAGATGTACGGTTTTAAAAATTGAGCAGAATTCGATGGCTGACAACCATATGAAAATTTTTTATCTACGAGTGATATTTACTCTGAATTATATTGTGCCCATTACAGAATTGTACACGGAATTTTGGTAAAGTCAGTATGGTTAATTTTAATTTTTGATAGAATACCCAGGTTTGGGTGGTATACAGAAATGTTGACTACAACTTTTTAAGTGAATAATTTTAAACTCAACTCCGCGACATGGTAGGAAAGTTTTAGGTGCAAGAATTGCTTCGTTTTGATATCCAGCAGAAAATTCATTATATTTTAATCCTTTCTCAATATTAAAGTTAAATTAACGACATGATACTATACAACAAACTACACGCCAAAAAGTTTCTAGCTTATTATGAGCCAGTACGAAAACAAAAGTGGTAACAAAGAGTAACTTATTGCTGTAAATTATTTATCGGAACTTTGGTTTGCGGCAATTCATTGTTTAAAATTCCCTAATGCAGTGCTCGAGAAGGGTCGATATTGACCGCAAGGAATTTTGTAAGCCGGCATTCTTATACAACTGAAGTCCATTCTGTTGATCGCTGCCATAACAGAAATATTTATTTAATTGAATATAAATTTGGAGGTACTCTAGCAAACACTACTGATACAATTTTGAGACGTGTATTCTATGAACACTACTTTCCAAAGAAAAAATTTGAAAGCGCATTTAATGAATTGGACCTGTTATTTCCTTATTATTTATTATAAGTTCAAGGGCACTGTGATCCAAATCACATGTAACCTCTACATGATAATGGAGAATGTTAAAAAGTGGCTAATTTTGGCCTAAGCTGAACAACGGAAATTGAACACGATTTTTGATAGCATTTTTCCCGTAGAATGTGATGACGCATTCGGTTTTGTGAAAATATGGCGGGAAAATGTGGAAAAGTTAAGAAAATGCTTGAGAATTTAAAAAGTCCTGTCTTAGTGGAAGTAAGGAGTCGGAAAGTATGCAGAGTGGTTGTGGCATAATTTTAGTGAGTGGTTGTGGCAGTGAGACGCTCCCGTAAAATCTATCAAAAGTGTGGTTTAAAGTTAGTCAAATATGGCAAAATTTAACTGAAACAGAGACCGAGATATTGTGCATAAACAGATGTAGTTTAAAATATGAGTGTTGTTATTATAAAATTAATAATTGATAAATAATAGTAAAAGGTTAAAAATCGTGTTTGAATGTGTTTCATAAGCAAGTGGGTAAAAGGTGTACAATATAAAAAGGACAGAAACTAGTGCACCAAGTATCTAAGAACATCTAAGAACATCTGGCAAATTGGTCAAACCCCAACCTACCATAAATTGTAATCATAAATTGTGAATACTATGGTAAATAATGTCTCGGAATACACGAGCGAAGGTAGAAACTCCAGTGACGTGCGAGTGTATAGGGATTACGGAACTTATTAAGAAGATCAAGGAGAAACTAGAAGAATGTTACGGAGTTATCTCCGAACAAAGTCATAAGATGAATGAAATGCAAAAAGAAATAAAGGAATTAAAGGAAAATATGGCCGAAAAGAAATCTGAAAATTCTAACTATACTTCCGCTCACAAGGTTCCCTCATATTCTCAAATTGTCAGCAACAACAAAGCTGCTGTTATAATTAAGCCTAAAGATGACAATAAAAACAATGCGAATACGAAGTCTGAGTTATTCCAAAATATAAATCCATCGGAAAGTAATCTACAACTAAACAGGGTGGCAAATGTAAGAAATGGTGGTATTGTTGTAACCTGCAAAAATGACACAGAGACTAGAAAGTTCAAAGATTTAGCTGACAAGAAATTATCACAAAACTATGAAATAAAGGAAGTCTCCAACCCAAGACCTAGAATTAAAATAGCAGGAATATCTGAAAAATTTGACTCTGAATCAGATATAGCCGACCTGATAAAAAGCCAAAACGGTTCCATATTTGGTGAAGATGCCGAGTGTACTGTCCTTCATCTGTGGCCGACAAAAAAAAAAAACAGGAATATTTATCAAGCAATCATTCAGCTGCACAATGTAACATACACTAAGGTAATGAATTCGGGAGATAATTATTTATTCGTTGGTTATTATTTTTGTCAACTTTATGACAGATTTGTATAGATGTTATCAATGTAGTGGTTTTGATCACGCGTCAAACACTTGTCAGAGGAAAAAAGCGTGTCCTGTCTGTTCTCCCCACCGGGAGCAAGTAAGAGGTGCATTAACTGCTTACATCTCAAGGGTAATAAGTCTGACAACAATGATATTGATTGTGCACATGCCGTATGGGATCCGGAATGTAGGGTGTATAAACATAAATTACAGCAATATAGAGCCAAAATTTTCGGTAGACAATAGCAATTACCAATTGCCAATCCTGCACCTCCAGCAGGTGATGAGCACACTGAGCATAGTCAACATGCGCCGCAATCCGCTACTATCAAGTACAGTATATATTACCACGTGGTCTAAAGATTAAAACCGGGGAGGTGCACCTTGCTTCGCAAATAAGTACGTATGAAATTATCTGTTTTACTGAAACTTGATAGATGATAGCATTTTCGATAATGAACTATTCTGTAGTAGATATAACTTATTCAGAGCAGATCGTAAATTTCATAACCTGGTGCTAGTAAGGGGAGGCGGGGTTCTCTGTGCTATAGATAAGACATACACAGTCACTCCTATTAATATGAACGAGATTACCATAAATATTCCCAGTGTTGATCTATTAGGTTTAAAAGTTAAAATTAATCACTACACTTTTATCTTGCTCTTAATATATATTCCACCGAACTCAGCTGTCGGAGTTTATGAGGAATTATTTGAGTCTCTTATAAATTTAGAATCAATACAAACATGTGATACATGCTTTATTGGTGACTTTAACTTACCAGAATATAATGAGACCAATGTCACAAGTACATCTGCGAAACTACGGGCCATGGAAAACTTTTGTACATTTTATAATTTTGATCAACATAATTCAGTTACTAATGTTAATGGTAGATTGTTAGATTTAGTCATAAGTAATATCACCTCATTACAAGTTGATAAGTCAGAAATTTCTATGATAAGGGAAGACTTGCACCATCCACCACTGTGTATTAACCTACTTCAAGGAAATGACGAAGCAAAAGATATGTTTTCAGTCAAGTCCGAATTGACTTTTAATTTTAAAAAAGCCGATTATGTCACAATGTACAATTTATTTCTAAAAAATTACGAGAATGTTAACCTAGCTGTAGAAGACTTCTACAGTGTTATTAATAATATATTTATGACAAGCGTCCCAAGGACCTATCCCTTAACTTATACCAAAAGTCATCAGTATCCCTCATGGTATAGCAGGGACATAATCGATGATATTAGACACAAAAATTCTGCATGGAAAAATATAAGCAATTCAACAACACTCACGACCTTGAAAAGTTTAAAACATTAAGATCAAAAATAAAAAATGATATTAAGCTAGCGCATAAACAGTATGTCAACAATATTGAAAATAACTTGATAAGATGAATCCTAAATCTTTTTGGTCATACATTCATAGCAAAAAGGACACGACAACAATTCCAAATAATATGACCTACAACGATAATTCTTTGGAAATTGTCGACACATTTGCTGAGCACTTTAAAACTGCTTTTACAGAATCATCTGAGTACATAGACTCTGATGACACTAACATAGACGAGAATGAACATGAACCGTCACAGTCAGTCCAACTGAATGAAGATAAGATATTTAAAGCTATCAAGAAGTTAAAAAACAAATTTACCGCTGGTCCTGTTAGTATACCGTCATTTCTTATCAAAGACTGTGCCAATGTCTTAGCGAAACCTTTACTTATTTTATTTAATTTAGCCCTTAACACTAACACATTCCCAAAGTTATGGAAAAACTCCAAAATTATTCCCGTCTTTAAAAAAGACAATCGGACTGACATAAAAAACTATCGACCCATCACCATCATTAATAATTTTAGTAAAGTCTTTGAATTCGCTCTATACGAGGAGCTTCACACACATGTCAACGAAAAAATTTGCCCTAATCAGCACGGCTTTGTGGCAGGCCGGTCGACATTCAGCAACTTGGTTTGTGTTACACAATTTATTTCGGAGGTGTTGGATGGCAAGGGACAGGTAGATGTCATTTATACAGACTTCTCAAAGGCGTTCGACAGACTCGACTACGGTATTTTACTATGAAAGCTTTCTGCTTTCGGCTTTAACCGAGATTTAATTCTATTTTGCTCCTCCTACTTAAAATGTAGAAACCAGTATGTTCAATATCGTGGGTATAAATATGAAAGAATAGTTTGTACTTCTGGGGTACCACAAGGGTCAGTGTTGGGTCCCCTATTCTTTATTTTATTTATAAATGACATTGTACTTGGTCTGAACTGCCATTGTTTACTATATGCGGATGACCTCAAACTGTATCTGGCTATCAAGGATGAATCTGACTGTTTGCTACTGCAAGCGAACCTGGATCTAATAAACGATTGGTGCACCTCAAACTTCCTAACTCTCAACGTTGCTAAATGTAACGCTGTCACCTATACTAGAAAATTGAATCCTGTGCAGCAGGAATACTCTATAAATCAGGTACATTTAAATAAACCAAATGTATTTAAAGATCTAGGCATAACTTTTGATAGCAAGTTGACCTTTAACCAGCACATCAATATCATTGTATCATCAGCTTATAAAATCCTGGGCTTTATCATTAGAAACTCCGCTGAGCTCAACAACATCGACACATTAAAAATTCTATTTACGTCTTTTGTGCGTTCTAAACTTGAGTACGGCTCTGTTGTATGGAATCCTAATTACGCTGTACACAGTAAAGCTATCGAACAAATTCATAGAAGATTTTTAAAATTTATGGCATTTAAGGAGGACAAAATCTATCCGCCAATAGGGTTTTCGCACGAGAAGCTACTAGAGAGGTTCAATGCTGATGAACTGGTCAGAAGGCGCTTTCTTCTCTCTGCTATGTTTTTGCATAAACTTGTCAATGATAAAATAAAATGTCCTGAACTGTTGGCAAAAGTGAATGCGCTTGTTCATATGCCACTGGTGCAAACAAGATCAACTAATCTTTTTTATTTACCCAAGAACAAATCTATTAGAATTCTCACCGGTGTATGTTATGTGTCATAACTGGCATGATATTCAGGATAAAGTTAACCTTTTTAATTGTAGTGTTGCAGATATAAGAACTGCTTGCTATAACAACTAATTGAATTCATTGTATGTGCTTTTAATTAATTATCTTAAAACCTATATTTACGTTATATACCTTGAAAATTTGCTATATTGTGTATTTTGTAATATTAAGTATCTTGTTATTGTGTATTTGTATTTTGTTTTTGTATTTTATTATTGTGTATTTTTTCTTTAAAGCGGGATATAAGGAAGAGAATACCTTTGTTAAACATTTCTTTTTTTAATAAATTATGTATACTGGACACAACTTTTAGTACAATATAATATTTGTTACAAGACCTTAATGTAACCTAGCGCGCTTACAAAGAGAATTAATTACATGATTCATATTCCTCGAAATGAACATCACATTCAATGCTATTGCCTTCTTCGTCGCACTCTTTGTCCGTTTCCGATTCATAATCGGAAATATATACTTCGGGTATAAAATTTAGGATGTTTATAACACTATCATAACTATTATCGGATTCGTCTGTTTTTATGCTTGATTCATCATCTTCATCGTCTGACTACGGATACCTTGAGGACACATGATTTACCCAGAAAACAGTAGAGGCGGCAAAAACAAATAAAATGATAGTACGAGTCCCTAATATCAGCCGAGTCACTACCTATTATTATTTTTATTATTATTATTATCATGAAAAGGGTGATTTCCGACAGTTTAAAGGTGCAGGAAGAGTCGAACCAGCGTATAACCATTTTTTTTCTAGATCAACGCCCTCGAAAACGGGGCGTAAACGTCTTTAACAAAAAAAAGAAGCAATTTTGTGCACCCTGACGGGGTACATTTCATCTCTGAGGGCGGTTGCGGTCTACTACCTGACACCACCCTTCACCATCTGTTATATCCCCATGAAAAAAAATAAAGAATCCCTGCAAAAATAGTCGATGCCAAGCTGTTGTATGGGAAATAAGCAAGAAGGGGTGGTTTTTGGACGTTTCAGGGGGCTTCAAGTTTGCATGTGCATGTAAAATAATATATATCTCAGGATGTATTCAGTAGTTTTCTAAAAAAACATTAGTTAATGTTTAATTAGGTACACAAACCACAGTATTTTGGTGAAATGCAAATAATTGTAGTGTACCTAGTCGCCTACTTGCTGGCAAACACAAAAATAAGAAAGAAATCAGTACAAATACAAGAAACAGAAAACAGCAGGTAGCATCAAAGCTAAGTTTTTCATTTTATCTGCATTAACAATGAACGCATATTTTGTAGTGTTTAATATTCATATGATAATTTTATGTTTTATAATTCATGTTCCAGTAGAAGCGTCTAACAAATTTAGATAAATAAACACTGAGGTGTTTCAGGTTTACATATGTCAAAATAAATTATAGATATAGTCGGGGAGCCCCTCCTAGCTGTACGTGCACCCCCGATCATTTGGGACAATGTTTTTCATAAAGATGAAAGCCTAAGGAACAATTTAAGACATGTCCTAAAAAAACTGGCTGGACTTTCAAAATGGTGGCCATATATTAAGAAAAACTGTTGCCAATGTTGTTTTTGTCACTTAACACAAAAATTAAAAAAGATGGACAAAAACTTTTTTCACAAAAAACAACGTGCATAAAATTTTCTACAAGTTTCCCATACAATATTTTGATAGGAGTTACCATTTTCCAGATAAATGAGTCCAGACTTAAGAAATTCACATATCGGTAAATGATTTAGAGGAAATAACTGTGATAATTACTGTAAGGCATATAATATAACTTTATATTATTAACATAACAAAAAATAAAACAAACTGAAAAAAACTAATAATAATTATAATAAAAATATAATTTGCAGACATTTATCTCGAAAACGGTAACAATGGGTTATGAACAGATTAGGGTTAAAAGTGTTGATAGTGGCATCTTTTGGATTCTGCCTTCTCATTCCAATAAAATGAAATGTAAATTACTCTTTGATACCGGATTTGGCAATAAAAGAAAACTTACGCATTACGTACTACATAAATAAAAATACAAAATGTATAAAAAAAAAGAATAAAACCGAAGGTAAAAAAGAATGGATAACGCCAGGACTCCTTCAGTCTGTAAAAGAAAAAAATTCTTTATATCACAAAATAAAACAAAATCCAGAAAACACAGAAATAGTTAATCAATACAAAAAATATAAAAACAAACTAACGCAACTGATTAAAAATGCTAAAAAGCATTACTATAATAGTATTATAGATAAAAATAACAAGTCTACAAAAGAACTTTGGAATGCTGTAAACCAAATATGTAATAAAAGTAACAGCGAAATAATTATAAAAGAAATTGAGTATGATAATACAATCATTAAAAATGAAAAAAATATAGCCGATACGTTTAATCAACACTATATTACCATGAGTGAAACTTTAGCAAAGCAAATACCAAATAATATAATAATATCTTATTGATAACGAAAAATAACTTGAAAATTCGATATATTTGCAACAGACTGACGAAACTGAATCAAGGGAGATCACTAATAGTTTGAAAGAAAAAAAGGCACCTGGATATGATAATATTAAAGCCGAAACCCTAAAAGAGATCCTAAATGAAATAAAGCAACCACTCATTTATCTAATCAATAACTCGCTTGCACAAGGGATATTTCCTAATATATTAAAAGTTGGAGTTATAAAACCCTTATATAAAAATGGCGATAAACTAAAACTAATCAACTATAGACCTATTACCCTAATTTCTAATGTTGCCAAATTGTTTGAAAAGATACTAAAAAATAGAATTGTAAAATTTATAGACAAATTTAATATTATATCCAACAAGCAGTTTGGTTTCAGGGAAAGAAAGTCCACAGAAGATGCTATCGCCTAATTAACAGCTTTAATTTATACAAAATTAGATGAAAATAAGCCATCGTTGTGTGTCTTTGTTGACTTAGCAAAGGCATTTGACACTGTTTGTCACAAGCGTCTGTTATCAAAAATGCAAAATCTTGGGTTCCGGGGAAATGCTTTCCAACTCATAAAAAGTTACCTTACAGGGAGGACCCAATATGTCAGAATTAATGAGACTATAAGTAATTCAAAAATTGTAAATTGGGGTGTCCCTCAAGGAACTATTTTAGGGGCAGTTTTATTTATTATTTACATAAACAGTCTACTTACCCTTAATAGTGCAGGTGAAATTTTAAGCTTTGCTGATGATACCGCTATATTTTATAGTGCAGACACATGGCAGGACCTAAAACAAAGAGTAGAAAATGATTTCAAACCATCAAAAATTGGTTTGACACAAATATGTTGACTATAAATAACTCGAAAACGAAATACCTTCCATTCATATCTTTAGCGAATAATCTACCTAACTTCGGTCCTTTGAATATAACATCAAGTCTAGTCATTGAGGAAGCAAAATCAATGAAATACTTGGGTATTGTGATTGACAAACACCTTCGTTGGGATTTACAAGTAAATTATGTCACAAACAAAACCAGAGGTTTATTATCACGTTTCAAATACCTAAAACAGTTCCCAAGTATTAGTCAATTAAAAACACTTTATTTTGCATTGATACAGTCACACTTGAATTATGGAATAATAGGTTGGGGAGGGGTGGCAAATTATTACTTAAGTAAATTAATTGTTTTGCAAAAATGGTTCTTAAAAATTATATTAAATAAAGAATACACATACTCAAGCAATAGTTTGTTTCAAGAGATGGCCGTTATGGATATTCGACAATTATATGGATGCTCTCTTTTAGTAAACCTGCAAAAAACAAAAAAATATAGATTTTAAAAAGCATAATTATAACACTAGATTAAAAAATACAATTACTGTAAAACCAAAAGTTTGTAAAACAATTGGGATAAAGAACCACACTTATTTGTCCGCAAAATTGTATGATTACTTACCTTATGAAATAAGAAATTTGAAAAACATGTTTAAGTTTAAAAAAAAGGTAAAACAATGGATATTAGAATTTCCTAGGGACAGAATAAATAATATCTTACAAGGCAACTTTTTAATTATTTAAAATTTTTGTGATGTTTTTGTTTATTTTCTTACATGTTTAGTTTTACTATTTATTAATTTATAGGTGCTAAGTGTATGTGCAGTATTGTAGTATATAAATAAATATTATATAGAGATAGATATTAGATAGTGTAAAAATTAAATGTTCACACACTCAAAATCGCAAACAAGTGTCACTAGAATACTTCTGCGAAACCTGAGTGTTTATTTGGTAAACATATTTATTGTTACATTGTGTAATCTTGTAATTCCAAATAAACATTATTATTATTATTATTATTATTAGCAGAAGACACTAAAGTTGATTTTTTCTTCGATTCCACCATCAAGGGCTTGCTTTATTGAGCGTATTAAAAGGAGTGTTTAGTGTTTACCAAAAGCGTATTTGGCGATTATCCGACGAAGTTATTCGCAATATTCCAAAACCTTGGAATGATTATGGATGGCAAGAAAATGGGGAACCTCTTTGGTGTTCAGCAGATAAAATATTGTCTCAATCGCTTTTTTAGTTTTTGTGTTAAATGACAAAAGCAATATTTGCATTTTTTTTAAATGGACGCCATTTTAAAACTACAGCCAGTTTTTTTTACATGTCTTAAATTGTTCTTTAGGCTTTAATCTTTATGAAAAACATTGTCCCCAAGGATTGGAGGATGCACGGACAGTTACGGTGGGCTCCCGTAGTATTACGTTTTATATTGAATTTTATATTTCATTTTAAGAGCTGAATTATTTATCTGGAAAATGGTAACTCTTATCCAAATATTGTATAGATACAAAATTGTAAAAAGTTTTATGCACTTTGTTTTTTGTGCAGAAAGTTTTTCTCCATCTTTTTTAGTTTTTGTGTTAAATGACAAAAACAATATTTGCAATTTTTTTTTAAACGGACGCCATTTTGAAAGTACGGCCAGTTTTTTTTTAGGACATGTCTTAAATTGTTCCTTAGGCTTTAATCTTTATGAAAAACATTGTCCCCAAGGATCGGGGGGAGGGGGGTGCACGAACAGTTAGGGTGGGCTCCCGTAGTAATACTAATAAATTTTCAAAGCATGGCAATACATTATTTTCTTGTGTCAGTCTTTTAAGTAAAATCCCCGGCACAATTATAGTGACAATCAAATATCTTTATATTAAACTCGTTATTATTATATCGCACCAAAACTGATTTTTTCTAGCACATCAACGGAAATGTACAGGATACAAATTTATTTCAGGAAAATAATGTCTCTCCAGAAAACACAAACACAATGAACCTGTTACAAACGTTGGAACGAACACATAGCAACTAATGGGGCAAAAAATCGATGGGTATGGAAACTGAATAAAAGTGGCAGCTAGAGAAACGTTAAAAAGGGAGAAGTCAGAACAAATACGAATAGTTAAAAAAAAGGATCACAGACGAACAACACGGGCGTGGAAACATAAACCAAAAACTAAAAGAATCACTGAAAGAAAGATATAAATATGAGGAGAAAAATGCATGGTAGGTTTCAAAAACAGAAAACCCTCCGACAAGATGACTTACCCAAACCTTCAGACATCTGAGGAAACATAGAGCACACGTGATGATTCTGCAACCTTGGACCAAGAAACTGCTGGAAGAAGAGAAAGCAAGGAAAGAATGAACAGAATTAACACAAGAAATGGACCACTGGCCATTGGACAAGCCACTATTAAAGAACCAACTATTAGAAATAATGACTAGAGCTAGAAAAAATTCTGCATCAGAAGTTAATGAAATAAGTTAATGCGTTATGGATCGGAAAAACTAAAGAAGCAAATCTTAGAAATGATCACCAGAACATAGATGGAAATCATAACTCTGCTTACGGAATGGAATTGTTATGCCTGGAAACATTGTACAACCCACAATTATTATATGTGTAGGACAGTTCATTAAATTCAACTGTAGATTGGGGTATCTAGATGAAGATTTTCCTAATAAAATTTTTTCCTACCGCGCCTCATAACCGACTTACAGCTCTTTAAAGTGGGTGCCTGGCAACCAGGTTTCTCCTAATAACCTTCAAGCGGATTGACGATGATCAAATTGTGGATCCGGCTCTTTATTTTGATGGGCTACATGCTCATTACAGCAAGTTCGTACTGGTTTGCAAGATGTGTCCTAAACAGGGTGGTCCAGTGAAGTTCAAGGTCAAATAATTTTTGTATTTTGTCAGATTAAGAATTTTGATTATTTATTGAATATGTTATTAAATTTAGAAACTTTTTTTGCAGTTGTGATTTTCCATCCAGTTAGGCCAGTTTCGAGCAAATTGCAAAAATCAGAGGCATGCTGAAACAATTTTATTGACAATTTTATTCAAAAACAAAGGCAGCGTTTGCCAGATTCTGAGTTGCCAGATTTTGAATTGTCTAATTAAAGTAGTGCAATTTTTTGAGAGTTATTGAAAATGGAATGGAATGAAAGAAATGCAGCAGGTGCAGTAAGGAAGTATCCGATACGATATCCCAACCATCGTGTCCCAAATTCAAGAACTTTTCTTGGGGTTGAAAGAAGGTTACCGGAAACCGGAGAAGTAATAATGACGACGCCTAGACTAAAAAGGCCAAGGATTATCTTAACAGGTTGAAGAGGTTGAAGAGGCGGTATTGGGGGCAGTTGAAGAAGACCCCGAAATTAGCACTCGAAGGTTGGGTCTACAACTGGGACTTCGCCAATCCTCTGTGTGGCGAACATTACATGATCAGCAGTTGCATCCTTATCGCAACACTAGAGTGCAAGAGTTATTACCCAGAGACTTCCAACCAAGAGTAGATTTTGCCCAATGGTTATTACAAAAACATCGCCGTGACAACACTTTCTTAGAGAAGATTCTTTGAACAGACGAAGCCACGTTCACTCGGAACGGTGTATTCAATACCTGTAATCGACATACATGAGCTCAAAGGTCTTATCTTTTACCTATTTTTTGAGCAGATAATCAGGTATTTCTAGTTTATTAACCTTATATATTAAACAAGCATAGTGTAGTTTAAAATGTTAATTTAAGTTCAACCTTTTATATTCGAGAAATTTTGATGATATGTGGTCAAATTTCCTTAAATTATAGCAGTATCTTATACAGGCATTCTAAATTTTTTGTAGGCTAACCTTATCCCTTTGTATCAATGCAGGCCAATGAAGTACATCGTAGTACCCTCACAGAAATGGTATTAAAGAATCACACAATTTAATCTTAATGTTCGGAGTATATAAAATATTTTTAGGTAACCATACGATTTTTGTACTATATGGTTTACATGTTTGTCAAATTTTAGTTTGACATCCATATGTATACCTAGATTTTTACACTCCACCTCAGGTTCTATTTTTGTATTATTTATTTTAATTCCAAACTCGCGGTTTTCAATAGTTACTATCTGTACCGAATACGAGTAGTTCCGTTTTTCTTTCGTTTAATACCAAATTGTGTGCTTTAGAAATTAGTGATATGGTCTCCAAGTCAAAGTTAATCCTGTTGAGTGAGTTGTGGAAGTCGTCAAGTCTAAATGAACAGTAGATTTGCGTATCATCTGCATACTAGCGGATGTTGGGATTATTGAGATAATCATTAAAGTCGGCTGTATAAATAGAGAATAATAGTGGGCCTAATATTCTTCCCTGTGGTACTCCTCTGTTAGTTATGACATAATTAGAAAATTGACCATTAATAACAACTCTTTGTCGCCTGTTAGATATAGAGTTTCTAAAGAATTCAAGAGAATTTCCACCGAGGTCAAAGAAATTGAGTTTCTTATGGAGAATTACGTGGTCTAGGGTATCAAAATCCTTGCTGAAGTCTAGGAAAATTAAACGTGTATTTTTACCATCATCATTTGCTCTAAAAATATTGTCAGTGACATTCAGATGCGCGGTGGTCGTGCTGTGATTACTTCTAAGGCCTGATTGTATGGGAGGTATAATTCCTCTTTCTGATAAATATGAATCTAGAAGTCAGAGGGGCTGCAATTTTTTGGGAGTGGTATGACATTGGCGTCTTTCCAAGCCTCTGGAAAGCTACCTCTTACCAAGCATCTGTTAACGATAAATGTGAAGTGTATGGTCAGAAGTGGGAAAATTAAATCTAGCATCTTAAAATTTATGCCATCCTCACTCGTCGCATTGGATTTTAACTTAGACATAGAACTATTTCTTCAACTTATTTTGCAGAAACTGTAGTCAAATTAAAGACATTGAAAACATTATAGTGCCTCTGGTTTTCATATTTGTCAATTATTAAAGTTGCTTTACAATTCTTAGTTGGTGCTGATTTAGGTAGGTTATTATTAATAAAGAAATTATTTATTTCATTGGGATCAGTAAATTCAGCGAGATTCTCGGACTTCCTTGAATTAATATTGAGGTATTTTAGAGTTTCAGTTCTAGCTCTATAATCAAGATATGCCTTTTTTCAGCTGTACGGAACGGTTAACAAGGTTTATTAGTTGTTTGTATTCACTAAATGACAATTCCGATTTGGTTCTTTCATATAAAGTACGAGCTTTATCTCTCAGTTTCATCATTAACTTTATATTATCAGACAACACGGGTTGCTTTATTTTATTAACCTGTTACTCTAGGCTGTTGAACGACAAAACTTCTAAAACAAGAGTGAAAACTAAATTTAATATTTGGCCTTCATATTACACCTTTCGGAATCATTTTTGTAAATTTCAAATGAATTTTTCTTATGATATTTCTAACCAAAATTAAAAGAATGTACTTCTACTTTGAGCCATTTTCAAGTTATCTTAATTTTGATCTCGCCCTATATATCGTAAATCCAATTAGTCAACGCAAGGCTTTTTCTTCATCATACGATACTTTTTATGAGTAGTACTTATCTTGTTTCTGAAAAATCAAAAATATGTGGGTAGGTGACTCACTGTACCTATAATGTTACTTTATTCATAAATGTTGTACATTTTTAGGCAGTCTGCTAATGAAGTAAGATAAGCTTACTCTATACACAGGCTAATAAGAGTGGAAATATGGTTTGCACCTGGCATGTACTTCAACAATCTTCCATTACTCCTAATGAGGGGCCATAATATCACTGAAAAGCTTTTTCGTTACAGAGCTCGAGTCTCCAACAATTCGACAATAGTCGCGTCTTTCCCATTATGAATAAATCTTATTTGAGCAAAGTATATAATAAACATAATGCTATTATGAGAATGCAATGTAAAGGGTAGAGAGAGCGAAAATTTAAGTTTATGATATTAAAGGTCATGAAATACTTGAAGGGGTTGATCTTATTGAAATATATTAATTTAATGAAATGTTCAATTTTGGACATAAAATTGGATTCTCTATTAACATTTCAATATATACATCAAAAGAATTTAGATAACACAACCCAAAATTGAAATTTCCGTAATGTTTTTGCTTGTGTGGTGTATGAACGACGTCTACTTGATAAACAGTTCTAGTTGATAAAAAGATTTAAGCAACTAATATATTATTATGACTCCCGGTTTGTAATTCCGTTGGTTAAGCGGTTTCCAAATAACTTTAATACATTCAATTGAGTCAACAGATTTATCATTTACAAGATATTGTTTATAATTAATTTTCTGTGGTATATTTATGATTTCTTACTGTTTGTTAGGTACTTTGCCACTGTAAAAATATTTAAAAATTTTATGAAAGAAACCTCTGCACCAAAAGGATCAGATGGAAGTTGGTTTTTAATACTTTTACTACAAGATGTCTCACACCTAAAAATATATAAACTGAAACAAAGATATTAAATGATAATAAAAAAATGGGCTGAATGAAAACAGAAGAAGAAGAAGAAGAAGAAAAACCATCTAATGGTGAGTTTTGATATAGTAAGTCTTTTATAAATGTTTCTGTAGATAAAACATTAATAATAATGAAAAATAAATTGCAACATGATGGGAATTTTGCGAATAGAACTAAATTAAGCATAGAAACTATAAAGGAATTACTTACTCTTTGTATTAAAATGACATACTTTCAGTTAAATAATGACTTCTGTCAAACAGAACTTTGGCATGGCTATGGGGTTTTCTTTATTTCCAATATTAAACAATATTTTTATGGACGATTTTCAGGAAAATATTATTAATACCTTAATTTATAAACCTATAATATGGAGGAGATAAGTGGGTGATGTTTTTGCGACATGGCCTTAAAGCAATGAATATTTAGGTAATTTTTTAAATCAGATTAATGAAAAGGAATTTTCAATTAATTTTACAATAGAAGTAAGGAATGATAATGAATTGCTTTTCTTAGATGTTTTAATTAAAAAATTAGATAATAAATATGAAACCAGTGTTTATCGAAAACAAACACACACAAATAGATATTTGCATTTCAGTTCCAATTATTATTTTTACCCCAGTCAAATTGGAACAAATTTCGACGTTTGATGGGAAAAACTTGATAAAGTTTTAAAACTTGGCAAATATATTCATTATTCATTAAACATACTAAAAGTAGTGCACTCGAGCCGCCATCTTGGGGAAATGGTGCTCTAATTTAGTCTATTACTTATATCCCTCTACCCATCGGAATTATGTTTATATAAAAAATATAGGTTATAAGATTCTTTACAAAAAATGTTATATACATTATTTTCATATCTGTTATTGTTCTCTTTGTAGATACGTAAGCAAAGAATCTATTGCATTTCATCGACACATTTCAAAAATTGTAAATATCGCTCGTAGAGAAAAAAAATAGATCATATCATTGTGTTGTCAAAGAAGTCGCAACAACTGTCGAAATGTCCGTCTTTCTGTCAGTCATGTTTCTTTTAGGCTAAATAAGAGAAAAGCCCGATTTTATTGAGATTTGTACAATAAATTAGTGTTAGTTAATAAAGGGTTATGAAACATTTTATGAAAAAAATACGTTTTGTCACAGAATTCACAACAAATTTCAATATGTCCGTCATGTCTTTATGTTAGTCCGTCCATCTGTTCGTTTGTCTATTCGTCCGTCATGTCTTTTTTCAGCTAAATAACTTAAAAGAGAAAAGTTCGATTTTATTGAAATTTGGGCGATAAATGAATGTTAGCTATAGGAGGAACCCCAACATTTTTGAAAAAAATCAACCAATAAATATAAAGGCTATGAAAGTCATTAAAATACACGCGAAGAGTGTTGTAGTAGGTTTAAGTGACATACTTGCAATTTTAATGATCTCTCGATGATACCATCTTGATTGCCGAAATGTTAGTCAGTATACTATACAGTATCTTTGTTTTTATAAAATCTTATCAACGGTGTTACAACACTCTTCACGTGCATTTATATTTGCTGAGTACAGAGAGACAAACGGACAAACGGACAAACGGACAAACGGACAAACGGACAGACTGACAAACAGACGAATATACGGCGGATATTTTAAAGTTATTCGAAATTCTTTTACCAAAATTTTATTAGGTTTTCATCCTTTTCAACCACATTCCAGATATTATTTTCCTGTCGTTTTATTTTTTAAGTATCCAACCTGTATATTTTTATTAAGAGTTGTCAGGTCTTCTTCATGGCAATAGCTTGAACTACCTGTCAAATATTATTTTTATCCATCAAATAGGTTTTTAAATGTGACGCCAATGCCAACAGACACATGACAGACATACAGACAAACTAAGTGCTAACAGAATGGAAAATCGCAATTTTCGTATCTGCATAATCTGAAACATAATGACATGGAGAATGGAGATATTTTGTAAAGTGAGTTTTTCACGATTATAATTAGAGACAAATAATATTTTCCTGGTCAAAATTTTCTTCGGTGTTACCATCTCCATATACCCTAAGTAAATAATTAGAAAATAATTGACCAATGCAATGTAATTCAACATGACCAATGTATGCACCATATAAAAATAATCAATTTTCATATTCATTAAATTATTAATAGGCTGTGTATAAGTCTACATGCGCAATTTGACGTAGTAGGGGCATTATAGTTCGTGCGCTGAGGTTCATTTATTTATTTCAACTTCTACTTCGTTTTTATGTGCAAAAATAAATATTTAAGAAAATACAAATTAGTGTTGACACATCTCTGTGGATGAAAAGTTTTATTAAAAAAAAAAAAGAATCATCAAAATTGGTCCGTTAGGAGCCGCTGGCGAAGCCGGAAAAGGAAACGGCTTGTGTTTTAAATACATAAATTTATTTTTGCAATTAATTATTATTTTTTATTTTGTTTTATTTATTTATTTTTTTTTGTAAATTGTGATTTGCTTAATACCTAAATAATATTCTCTAATTATGTAAATGTATGTTTATTTTATTTTTAAATAATACTTATACTGCTTAAATATACGTCAATAAGGTGATAGCTGATCTAAAAGTAACGAAACTTATTATATATGAAGTTAAATATGATGTTTACTCACAAATTTCCCATAAATATAATTGCATAATTTGGTACAAAATAATTTTGCAGATGCACAATTGTGTTGGCAATTTTTTAGGTTTAAAACGGATTTGCATGTGTCAATACTTACACGCAGGGGTTATGATTTAACGTCGTTATGTTTGTCGAAACGTGACTATAATAAATGCGCTATAAAATGTATTTTTCGGTATAAAGTCCAATATTTACAATAACTTGGCTTTAACTGAACATTTCGCATCAATTTAACCGTAAAATAAAAGGTGATATAAAAGTTTACGATGACAGAATAAAGAATAGGAGGTTAAATTGCAAAAATGGGGGCGAAAATAATATGCATATAAATTGCACTTATTTTGGTGCTTTATGCTGACAAGTCATCATTATCACTTGAAAATGTCCTTTGAAGGTTAATATTTATGAAAATAGAAACAGACTAGTCATGTTTTAAAAATATACATTTCTTTTACAGCAAGCGCGTAAAGAAATACTATCGACGCGACATAATTATTTTATCTGACATAGCATTTCAGTAACTTTATTAATAGTGCAAAATCGACCCTGGAAGACCCGCGAAGGCGGGGAGATGATTTTTCTTATAGTTTGGATTTGAAAATTTACTACTACTAGTAGTGGAGTCAAATTAGGACTAAAAAATTCGCAATGTAAATTGTCTGGTCAGGGTAATTTTTTTTGTTTTAACGTGTTCAGGGGATCAACTTAATTTCACAGTTCAGTTTTGCAGTTTCTGCGAGGTCGGCGAATTGTTTATTTAAACAATTTCATTTTTTAGAGCTCGTTTTCCATCGGTTTTCTTTGAATATCTCAAAATCTATAAGTTCTATGGAAAACAATAAAAAAAAGGGAAATTTTTGTTATGAGCTGTACAATAAAAGTACATAAACTATAAATTCATTTCAATTGTTATTATTATTTAAAAAAAATTGAATATGTATTCGAACATGTAGTTATAAACAAATTCAACTAACTCCCTGGTGTTTTTATGATATCAAAAACGGTAAAAGAGTAATGAAAGTAGATTAAAAAAAGCCAACTTTAAAGAAAAATTTAAGGCTCTACTTGCATTTGAAGCTGAGATAAATTAGTTTTTACGTTTAAGTCACTTATAAATAAACAAAATGATATTTCTTATTGAAACTTGGACTGGTAATTCTCCAATGTCTATTATTTTGTTTCTGCTACTTGAAAATAATGCAAAGCTACAATTGTTAAAAGATACAGTATAGAGGCCCGAGAGTGGGGTCTTTAGCGATTTTGTTGGAGATCCGAAAAATTACCAAATATGTCAAAATGTTACATTATGTTTTCACAAACCGGACACTGAGCTATCTGGTGACTTTAGTCGCTAGATAGCTCAGTGGTTAAGACGACTAGCAATTTTTATTCAGGATGTGGATGTTTCGGGTTCAAATCCTGCTCCCGAAATGTATTTTTTTATTGTATTACTAATATTAAAAGTTTTAAAAAGCTGTATACATGAACAAAAGGATAGTTGTTCAAGTTAGGTTGGTTTACTATTTTCATGACAAAAATTAATAAGTTATAAGAAAATTGTAAATGTGCATTATGTTCTCAAAGCCGCTTTAATCGACATTATTTTAACAATTGTAGCTTTGGATTATATGCAAATAACAGAACAAAATAATAAGCATTGGAGAATAACCAGTCCAAATTTCAAGAAGAAATATCGATTTGTTTATTTATAAGTGACCTAAACGTAAAAACTAACTATCTCAGCTCCAATACAAGTAGAGCATTCATTTTTCTGGCAAAAGTTGGCTTTTTTTGATCTACTTTCATTACTCGTTTACCGTTTTTGATTTCATAAAAAAAACAGAGAGTTACTTGAATTTATTTATAACTAAAATTTCGAAAACTATAATCAACTGCAATAAAACAATTTGAAAAAAAAAAATGGTTTTCTCCGTGATCTTAAAGTACTTAAAGAATGCTACAATTTGAGCCATAGTACACATTTCTTGGTCTTGATGGCAGGATTTCACAAGGGTGCAAAATTTTAGAAACAATTGTATATTTGAGCCGTTTTAGTAATCATTTTGATTTGAAATTTTAAGTGCTGATTGTACTTTATAAGAGCTATATTTTTCCAAAATTGTATTGAATATTATCCATTATTTTTGAAAAAACAGTGATTTGTTTAATAACTCATAATTTTGCAATGTTCAATTTTTTTTAAATAATAATAACAATTGGAATGAATTATAGTTTATGCACTTTTATTGTGAAATGAACATTTTCCTTCTTTTTATTGTTTTCCATAGGACTTATAGATTTCGAGATATTCAAAGAAAACCGGTGGAAAACAGTGTCTAAAAAATAAACAACAAACAATACGCCAACCTTACAGAAACTGCAAAACTGCCCTGACCAGATAATTCACATTAAAATCTTAATTTGACTCCACTATAGATGACGGTCTTCCTTATAAAATAATAATAATAATATAAAAATAATTTATTGATTGTTTTATCAATATACATGATATTGAGCATGTTAAAAAAATATATTAATACACTTAATAAAATCAAGAGAAAATTATTAAAAAAAAACACGTCAACTGTTAAAATATGTGGATAAAAACTTTAACTCGATAAATACAATTTTACTCAGTCAGGACTATACTAACATGGAATTACATTAGTACAACTAATTATCTCAAAACAGTTGACCATGGTCTCATATTATTCAGGTAATAACTCATTGAATAATAAGATTTACTACCACTCCAAAATAATTTTAGTTTTCTTTTGAACTGGTGCAGTGGGACTATTAATTTAATATCTTGGGGCAGCTAATTATAAAATTTACTTCCAACATAAGATCAAGAATTATGTTTGGGTAATTTTATGAGGCGTTAGATTGAACTCAATATTCTTTTTACGAATAAAAGACACGGAAAAGCTAATGTTTGGTTTTTCCAGAATACTGGTTGGTACGCGTATATTCGTTGCAATGAAAAGGTGACCCATATAATCTTTCTTCATGTAATAAATATTCTATTACAATTATTAACAGTGATATTTTCCCACAGGATTACATTATATGAAAGCAGTAGCCAATTAACAAGTGCGTTAAATACACAAGCACACAAAGTAAAAAAGTGGTTTCTTCGTCTAACTACACCAAGTTATCTTTGTGCACCTTGACGCGCCGAACTCGAATCTGGTGTCAAAATTGCTTTATCATCCACTTTGTAAGTGGCGAAAATAACCTAAAAAAAACATATAATTTAGTTTATTTCCGGGATTTACTAAAAATTGGTGGGTATGGACACCTAATTCGTATTCAGCACGTCGAAATACATGGGGGTTGCCTAATGGAGCCCCAGAAACAGACCACTTTGCACTTTCTTTTGTGTGCCTGTGTAATATACCGTGCGTGTAATTTCCCGTTAGGCATGTACATCCACGTAGCGCGATAGATATGACAACATAGTTGCCGTAAATTCCTCCGTCGAGCGGAGCATTCCAGCCTGTTATTTCATTTTAGCCAGCTGGCACGCGCGATGTTGTAATTTTACTCCCGATGCCTAGCGTTCGGCTACACACACGGTATTTGCATACGCGGTTTTCTAAAAAATGGTGGAGGAGCCGGTGATATCCATATAATATGAGAAGGGTACAGACTAAAAAGGGTGAATGTCACAAAATGTTGTTTCGATAAAAACGAATTTTAAAATTTAAAACCCCATATTTTTTAAACTATAACTATATATATTATCAACATTGGTCAAATTGCCAGTGAAAACTATGTGTGTTTATTTCTAGGCAAACCACTAATTATTTATATTGCTTTAACATAGGCATGCGGAATAAAATGAAAAGAGGTTATGCACGTTTGGTCAGGGGAAAAAGGATATGGGTCCAAATAGTAATGTTATGAAATACTAGGCAATGACTTGCTCAACTTCTTTAATATTTCTAATTTATTCACAATATAATCATATATTATGTTTTAGAGGCTTCTAAGTATAAGTACCATAGTAATAATGACGCAAAAAAATATTGTAAAATATATCCCAAACCGAAACTGGAATATTACTTTATGTTATAAAGCAAAGTCGTGAGTAACAAAACAATTACGCAAGACAAACATAAAATGAAATAGGATTTCATTAACATAACATTAAGCTTTCTTCGAGGCTTTCTTATTCGTTTTTTCCTTCGATACACTAGCTGCAAAAGGCAAGTTCTCAAAATACGCTGCAGCATGATCATTACAAAAACGTTTGAGTTCTTGCAGGTTTTGGAATTTTTTAATATGTATGGGAATTCTGTTACTATATTTTAAATCGGGTAATATAAATTGACCAGCAGGTAGTGTCTTACCCGATATCTCCTGTATTTCTTTGACTGGATTTACTGATTGCCTTTTTTGGCTGGTTTTATTTCTCGTCTCTTTTTTTGGCTGATGTTACTGCTTGTCTTTTTTTGGGTGGTATTACTACTGTGTATGTAATTAGATTGGATAAATGCAAGCTTCGTTCAGAAACAAATTAACCACAATTCGAACTACTATGAACAACTAACAAGAATGTACTGGTTATCGAATATTGAAAAACACAGGCACCTGTGCAGGTGGAATTGCGCTGAACCCTCATCTTTCTTCTGTACATCTGATGCACCTTCATCTATTTTTACCTGTACGGCATATTTTAAAGTCATTATAACTCGTGATTCCCATCTTAGTTATTCTGTAGAGTTAGGTATACGGAAACTCTGTGTGTCTGGCTATGTTTTAGCGTAATTATCTCAAAAATCCATTTTTTGGACCCTCACTTTTTTTTTAGCCTGTACCCTTCAATGTTACACACGCACACACAACAAAAATGGGATGTTTCTGGGACTCCATTGGGCAACCCCCGTTGTACATCCCGAAAATAGCCTAAATTACGAGGTTTTTTAGGTTATTTTCGCGACTTACGAAAAAACGGTGGGTGATAGAGCAATTCTGACTCCAGATTAGAATTCAACGCATCAAAGTACATATAGATAAGTTGGTCTAGTCAGAAGAAGACACCACTTTTTTAATTTTGTGTGCCTGTGATATTAATCAAGCTTTTTATGTTTACAGCATTTTTAAATGTAGTGCAGCGTAGTAACTACTATTTTCTTCACAGACATGATCATCGCGGCATGTATAACTTAAGTCAGCATCGAGATACGTACCTAAAAATTTATTTGAAGAAGAAATTTCTATTGCCACAGTATCAAAATTATTGCTTCTTTTTTTGGTGTAAAAATTCAGGGAAACTGTTTTATCCGCACTGAAAATTAAACTGTTTTTCCAGTTGGTGAATTTCCTGGAAATAATGTTAAATTTATCTTGGAGATCCGCCGATTTTCTGCATCAAGTCTGCATAGATTACAATGCAATTTGCGCAAACATATATTGGTAAACCATTGATAAATAATAAAAATATGGGAGGACCCAGTACAGATTCCTGCGCGGATCATCAACTTCGGGTTTCAAATTTATCAGAAAAATGGTTTCCAATTTTAACTATTATTTCCTTTTACTTGAGATAAGAAATTATCCATGGTAGGAATTTACCTCTAAAGCCTATAGTATATAGTTTCTATACAATAAAATGAAATTCGAGACCTTCGATAGCTCTTGACATGTCGAAGAAAGTGCACCCATTGATTTCTTATTTTCAGTGATCTTGTGTATATACTCAGAAAAATCATAGACTACAGTTTCTGTAGATCTACCAAGATAAAATCTATTTTGAGTCTTTGTTATTATATTGCATTTACTTAGATTAAATAGATTATTTTATTGTAGATTAATTTTCCTGTAACATTACATTACATAGTTAGAATGGTAATAAATTGGATGTAGTATATTCATATTTGTTTTTGTTTTAGTACCATGTCATCAGTGTTAAGTAGTCTTTGATTATAAGACTTATAGTGTAACAACCACGAACAAATATTTCACACCTTACCACTGTTTATGTATAATTATTTGTAGTCCAATCATTTGGTAGTTTTTACCTGGAAAGTTTTGGAGAAGTTCTGATTTTTGGCTTTTTTATGTTTTTTGGTGTGCTGATTACAAATTTTCACTTTGCCACCTCGAAAAATTTCGGGAAATGTCAAATAAAGCAAAAAAACAAAAAAAGCCTCTTTTTCTTTTTTCTTTTGAAAACATTTTTTAAAGTTCTGATTTTTGGTCTTTGTATGTTTTTCGGGTTGTTGATTACGAATTTCTGCTTTGCCAATTTGACAATTTCCGGAAAATATAAATATTCTCAAAGAAACCCAAAAAGTTCCTTTTCTGATTTTTTCCTTATGACATGAAAACTTATGTACTTTTCGAGAAGAATTAGAACCTGCAAATACAAAATACAGAGAGCAAGCAGAGAACATTATTATTAATAATTTTGATAAATGTGTAGGAATATAATATACAAGAAAAATATGTACTATGTAATAATTAAACAGATGATTAGAATCGTCTTGGCCCTTTATCGCAGAAGGTCCTGGCTGTCCGAAGTCCTTGCTCTTTTCATCCCAAGAATTTCGTTCTCCTAGAGAAAAGACGTAAACCAATGTAATGCTAAGTCAGCCTGACTGTATCAAAGCTAAGGTATAAAACCATGACAATTGAAATATTAAAGAAGATATGTATAGTTGTGTTTGCAAATTAAATGTATCAATAAAAACACCTTCTGATTGTTTCGCCTGAAGAAGAAGAAAATATGTAGAACAGTTTTGTTAATCCAATGTAATTCTATCAAGGTGTGACTAAGGTATAAATCAATCGGAAGCAGGATATTGAAGAATGCAAAGTTGCGTACGTAAAAGTAGTATTCAAAATACCTTTGGATTATCCTGATTCAAGTTTTTGATCTCATCCTAGTCCATATCAGCTTTCTCCAAGTTGTCGCAGTTTCTTTCACAGTTTAAACAAATTTGCGAATAATATAGACCTGCCTTTCTACAGCCACAATTCCCTCGGCGCAGCCTTTCTTACATTTGCATGAAATGTGATTTAATATAGCTTCTGGAGCGTTTTCCGCCCACATTCCTCGGGATGTTTTTCATACACATAAGATGATACTGTCCATCAGCTGTTATTAAGTTAGGAACTGGCCCAACACGTCGTCCATATTCATCATTATGTTTTTCAGCGAGTTGTATAACGTTTTCTCTAACTTTTAACTGCCTAACACTATACACAGGATTTCACTTAGAAGCAGGAAGTCTTTTTTGTTCCTGTATAAACTCTGCTGTTATCAGCATTCCACACAAACAACAGTAATCTTTGAAGTCAAGACCAGGTACAGACGAGCGTAATTGAAGCGTTTGACCACTCTGGTGTGCTCTCTTCACATGGGCAGCAATTATTTTTTTAATGACGTACTGCTTTCTGCATTTTTCGTGAACTTCAGCTGATCTTTTTCCATTCAAATGGACTCTTTTTCCATCCTTCCTTTGCTTACTTGCTTCACTAAATGTATTTAACCGCTTTTGTTTAACTACAGTCACTTTACTTCCATCTTCTAATACACTATCACAAAAAAAACACAGGGGAGTAAAATGTGGGGGTGAAGGGGGGGGGGGTCAAATTGTAGAAAATTTTGCCTACTGATTTTCTTCATAGTACTTTTATCAAAAAGTGCATGGTTTAAAAAAACAAAAAGATGCATTTTTTCTTTTTTTTTTTCCTTTTTTTGATATTTCCCGAAATTTTTTGAGGTGGCAAAGTGGAAATTCGCAATCAGCACCCCAGAAAACATAAAAGAACCAAAATTCAGAACTTCTTCAAAACTTTCCAGGTAGAACCGATCTCGACCATTAAATGATTAGATTATTGGCTAGTAGGAAATCATTTCCGATAATTAGTATTATGTTTTCATGAGGTGTACAAAACAAAATAGATTTGAATAAGCAGTCAGTGCTACGATACATCATTGGATTAGTAATGAAAAATTGAATTTAATTATAGTATGAAAGTGATATACCTCCATTAGAAAATTCTAAATGATTTGGAAAGAAAGTTATTTTATCCAACGTTGGAGCTTTCTGTAATACGAATCAACAACAAAAACCCAACATGTATTTTTCTGTAATTATTTATGAATATTAGAATAATTTCAGGTGGGTATAGACACACTAGATTAAAAATGAAAATTGGCTGTAAAAATTTAAACATATAAACAGTTAAGAAATTAGTGTAGTCATATGTAGAATGCATAAATAGAATCCAAAAATGCATAAATATAGAGGGCCTCCTGTTTAAGAATCAAAAGTGGAACCGGAAGTCATAGAAACTTACCAACTTACATTGTTAAAAAAAATGTCGTTTTAATAATGTGGTGACATGTGCCAAGTTTCACCGTGATTAGTTAATGCATAATAAATGATTCGGCCACGCCGAACTTACTTTCTCATGTGAAATTTTTGTTTACCAGTACATCTGAATTTTTCTTGAAAAAACAATGGTTTGTTGTTAGGTTCGTAATATACTATTAACAAACAAAATTTGAACAAATTCGTTGAAGACGTCATTCAGAAAATCGGGATTTTCGATTTTTTTTTTTTGAATTTTCAGAGGAAACCACTAATGGCATATTATTAGGTTTATAATGTACTAACGTAAAATTAGAGCAAAATCGTCTTTTTTGGGAAAATCGATATTTTCGAGTAAGCTTTCCTTAATTTTGGGGGTAGGCGAAACATGAAAAAAACAGCTACATATATTTTTGTAATATATTCAATATCGAATTTAAACGAAATCGGTCAACTGGTTTCAATGCTAAGCTAATCAATGGTCATACGCACACGCACACACATACACACACACACACTAGAACGGAAAATTATGAACAAAATATGCATGGAACATCTGAAATTTGAACGGATATGCTTCTCCGAAATTTTTATGAACATTGTGACCCAAATCGAACCAATAACAACCTTTCTGCTGCACTTTATAGCCAGCTCTGCAATTTCTGCGAGTTAGAGCCTTATTGCTTCACAATAACAGGGAAGCCGACGGTGGAGAGTATGAGACTTTTTGGTAAGTGTTTTCCTGGATCAAAATTACAATCGTGCAAATTTTCAGCTTTACAATAATTAATTCCTGGTAAAAAACTAAAATTCCTGGGCTATACTAATGTCGCTTGAAAGTAAAAAAATGGCGACCGAAAAGTGATCTCGTTGACACCCAGTACAAAATTTAAACCTTCAAATTTACATGAAATTATCGAAAAAAAATATTAACCCAGGATTTCACGTCTCTCATTGAAAACCAATTATAACCTCATCACCTACCCAGTTTACACAGCATGCAAAACTTGATCAGATTATAGCATCCGATGCCTTTGAACAAATAAATTACATAATTTGAAATGAAGCCGCTAGCTTGATTATTGATCGATAATATCAGATATTTACATCTAAGTAATATGTCTATTGCGTTAACTCGTCACAAGCACACGGTGCAGATAGACACCCTCTCCAAGCACCCACCATCGACCCTCCTCATCTTATGGCAACCGAAAAGCTCTTCACGTAGTGCAATTGTCACTAAACAAGAGCTATTATTCAACGTTAATTCAAACAGAGATTCTTGTTACACACCGAGCCCAGCAAGGGACTACTTCTATGTTACAATTATATTATAATTAAGAGCAACAGTTTACACAGCAGTTTTAGTATTTAAACTACATTTAGAACGTTTGTTGAGATAGTGTACAAAGTTTGTTTAAAATCGTCCTCTAAAAATAAAGTTCTATCAGAAATGATACCGTGCAAAGCTTGTATAAGGTCCTGATTAAATTGGGTCACTGATTTTAAACCTTACCACTGTTTATGTATGAGATCATTATAAGAACTGTTTGTGCGAGGTCAGATCAGTGTAAGAAAGAAAACACTCCTGAAATGTATTAGTCTAGTCTTATTGCCCATAATAAGGATAGGATTTTGCAGAGTGAGAGGGAAATAAGCGTTTATTTTCGATTTATTTAAATATTTAAAAAACCAAACATAGTATAATCTTTTATATACTTGCTATTGTGCCAACGAATACAACAATTTTTTTGTTGTAAATTACTGCTGCGCTTGAATATCGTAGTTTCTCAATGAAAATAGCTCCTAATTTTATTATTAGAGTATGGCATTTAACTATATACAAAATTTATTATAAGAACTGTATATGGTTGTATTCCTGAGAGCAATGTATTTTAAAGAGAATATAATTTACGTGTCACATGGTACTTTTTCATTAATTTCATTGATTAAAATACAAAAACAAAAGAGCATAATAGGCTATCAAATCGGTGATAATGTTATCACTGCATATTGACTGTCACTTGTTTTTAATGAATAAAATAATTTACTGTCAAAGTGACAGAAAATAGTGCTCTTAAGCAGAAAAATGTTTTAACCAGTAGATCACCGTCGACGGGGAGATGCTAGCGAGGAAGAGATTCGAAAGTTAATTGAGAAAAAAACACCAAAAAACACCAAAATTAATAAAGAATCTCAGTGGAACCAGTTCATGGAATTTTTCGCTTCAAGGAGAATCAAAATAACGCAAGAGACTACGATTCCAGAAATTGCATTAATATTAAGAAATTATGCTTGCAACATGAGAAGAAAAGACGGCCAAGAATATACCTAAAGAATGTGTCAAAACATTATGGAACTCCGCGGCAAAGATTATACAAGAAAAATTCTTCACTGAATATAATATCAAGTTCAATCCATTTACTGACATTTAACGTTGAAAATATGTATTGTAATGAATAAATAAATAATTATTGTATTGATTGTAATATTTACTGTCAAACTGACAGATCGTTTAAAATTTTTGACTTTTTAAACAATTTATTTTCTGTTAAGGTTCATTATATTCTCTCACCAAATATAACACGTGTTATGATTAATAATCGGTGATACCACTCGTTAAAACCTATAGAAAATTGAACTCGTGCTTCGCACTCGGTCAATTTATATCGGTTTTACCTCGGGCTATCACCGATGATAATCATAACACTAGTTATATTATCGCCGATTATATCATTTATGATTTTTTGAATATTTATAATAAACCGAAAATAAATGCATATGTCCCTCTCACTCTGCAAAATTCTATCCTTACAGTTAAGAAATTAGCCAACGTTCGAGAGCTCCACATTAGGAAAGAAAATGTCACATTTCTACAGCAAGAAACTAACTGAGAAGGTAATGAAACTCTTCCTATTACAAGAAAGATTTTGATACCGCAGAAACGAAACACCTTTGGAACAGTTTAGGGCCTTGGTATTGTTCTAATAAATAAAATTATATGCATTTTTTATTGAAAATTCTGGTTATAGTCCAATGCCGTGTCCAGGTAATAACATTAAGTAAACATTGTGTATAATTATATTCGTTAGAACAACAGCAAAGTCCTAAAATCTTGTAAATATTGTACCATGTTTGGTTTTTTAAATAATTATAATAAACCAATAATAAATGCCTGTTTTCCTCTCTCTTTGCAAAATCCAAACCTTCGTAAAATTGACCCGTAAACCTCCTACAGCCGACAACCGTACACTAAATTCATTATCTTTAGGGTTTCGTTGATCAAAAGAGAGAAACGGAACTCTTATAGGATGTCCCGTTTGTTTATTCTCCGTTCGTTCTTCTGTCTGTCACATCGGTTTGATTCCAAAACTATTTTAGCTAAAAATAAGAAATTTTACATTTAGTTACTTTGGTGCTTCACAGGCAGATCAGTAGTCGATATCCTAAAAATAGTTTCTGATGCCCTTTTGTGGGTTAAAATGTATGACTGTAGGATAAAATAAAATTTGTAGCAAACTTCCTATTGTTAGTATTTAGTTGATAAAAAATCATAAGTAAGTAAAGCTAAACGTTTCCCTATCCAGAAATGAAAACTTCTCGATGAGTTGCACATTTCAAATTTGACATACATGTAAATAGTGTTTTTAAAATAAAGTAGAGAGTTTAACACCCTTAAAATTCAACCGAGGGTGAGATATCGGATTGCAAGATGTTTATTTCATTTACAAGTTTAATTCAACAGATATACATAAACTATGATGGAAAGAAAGGTAAAAATGGGGATTAAAAGGGGCTAGCGTAGATACGTCTTCACTGAGTATGTATCTCGATACTCCAGTGAAGCAACGTGCAGCGCGGTTAGTACTTGGATGGGTGAAATCCATCTTGGGAAACACAGCGATCTCTCGTCCCACCTTCTAGCGACTTGTATATTAGTACGCGGAAGCTATTTAATTTCAAGACGAGGATTACGTAGTGGATACACCATCCTTCGGAGGGAATCTAATAGATAAAAAAAATGAGGATTATACATCTAGAATGGTTGAAGTTCATACTTACGTCATGTTGGAACACATAGCATTATGCTATATGTCGCGGTTGTCTGTTAACCGTACGGCTGTCAGCTGTCCTGTCTCCTGTCAGTTTTCAGTCAACATCGGCCAACGGCACAGTGCGTCGTTTAACGGACACAAGGTGGATACAAATATTATTTTTGTTAAAATTAAGTTGTGTTGCGATTATGATTAAATATGATTTTTTTTAACTTCCTTACACACCTTATTTAGCAATAAAACTTTAATATATTATAAGGAACGTGTTGGAAACTTCTACTACTAAAAAATGTGTACTTCTTTATTTTTCCAGCTTTTTGCTCTAACTTGCTAAACTTTTAAATTTATTATGTAACAAGTATGCATTAAAATGCTTCTTTTCACGGATCAAGTGTAAATAAATCAGAAATGAAAACTTCTCGATGAGTTGCACATTTCAAATTTGACATACATGTAAATAGTGTTTTTAAAATAAAGTAGAGAGTTTAACACCCTTAAAATTCAACCGAGGGTGAGATATCGGATTGCAAGATGTTTATTTCATTTACAAGTTTAATTCAACAGATATACATAAACTATGATGGAAAGAAAGGTAAAAATGAGGATTAAAAGGGGCTAGCGTAGATACGTCTTCACTGAGTATGTATCTCGATACTCCAGTGAAGCAACGTGCAGCGCGGTTAGTACTTGGATGGGTGAAATCCATCTTGGGAAACACAGCGATCTCTCGTCCCACCTTCTAGCGACTTGTATATTAGTACGCGGAAGCTATTTAATTTCAAGACGAGGATTACGTAGTGGATACACCATCCTTCGGAGGGAATCTAATAGATAAAAAAAATGAGGATTATACATCTAGAATGGTTGAAGTTCATACTTACGTCATGTTGGAACACATAGCATTATGCTATATGTCGCGGTTGTCTGTTAACCGTACGGCTGTCAGCTGTCCTGTCTCCTGTCAGTTTTCAGTCAACATCGGCCAACGGCACAGTGCGTCGTTTAACGGACACAAGGTGGATACAAATATTATTTTTGTTAAAATTAAGTTGTGTTGCGATTATGATTAAATATGATTTTTTTTAACTTCCTTACACACCTTATTTAGCAATAAAACTTTAATATATTATAAGGAACGTGTTGGAAACTTCTACTACTAAAAAATGTGTACTTCTTTATTTTTCCAGCTTTTTGCTCTAACTTGCTAAACTTTTAAATTTATTATGTAACAAGTATGCAGTAAAATGCTTCTTTTCACGGATCAAGTGTAAATAAATCAGATTTATAAGTTTTATTTGAATAGAATTTTTTTGAAACAAGAGTATTCATTTTGCTTGGTTTGGCATCACGGATATAACAATTTTGACTTCCCCTTGTGTCAGTTTGGGTGTTACATATTTTTCCGATAATCATTGTCAGCAGTAATTTGTGTTTAATATTAACATTTTTAACTAAAGTGAGTACTAAATTAATTATTTGAAAGTGGAGGTTTTCACACTAAAGTTTTGTTACTGGCTGAGACTCTTTTTCAAAAATGAATTTGTGTCACATTTCCGCTCCTATTTTCTAATTAGAGTAAAATGCATACAATCCAAAAGCATCTGATTTTCAGAAACGCCAACAGTTTGCAAAAGACAAATTATTGCAGCATTGTCCAGTACCCATTGTAAATTTACTGAAGTGGAAAATTCATCAACACTTGTAAATTCTCCTCATGGGCAAAATGATTCTTTAGCTTTTCAAGGCCTATGAATAGTCTTGTTATTGTGAGGAAACTCCACATATTTCATTTTCGATTAAATACGAAATTATTTCCGATTGATATTGTTACATGTTCTAGCCCCAGAGACATCTATGGGAGCTCCCTCTAAGTTCCATGTAGAAGTAACAGAGAACAATTAAGTTAGTTATTGGCTAGTTCAGCAATCGTCCAAGAGATGGCGTGGCATCTAGAAACATCTAGAGAACTACTAGAATCTTCCAGAATCAGTTACCAAAGGCTATAAAAGCAGAGAGAGTGGCCGCACAAAGACAGTACAGTTCAGTTAGCAGAGTAGATAAGTTCAGAAGTAAGCAAAGTGATCAATGACTGAATTATTGAATTATAGTAATAATAATAATAATAATAATAATAATAATAATAAATGGTCTTTATTACAGACGTAGTTCAGTACAAAAACTGTTCTTCCACTAAAATCTTAATTAAACAATGTACAGAAAAAAACACACTAAAAATGTATACAATAAATAATTATCTAATTATAATAACAACACAAAAAAAACTAAAGAAGATACAATATACAACCGTTTTCAACTCCATTAACTATGATTTAATAAATAATTTTTATATTTACGTTTAAATGAGGATATACTGAGATCTTTGATATTATCAGGTACATGATTATAGATAGATACACCGGTGTACGAAAAACTTCTTTGGAGAATTGCAGTTTTGTGAGCTTATTTTTATATATGCAGCTATTCCTCCGCCCCTCCCATATATGCGATCACGATTTATAAATGTGTAATTCTCAATTTTGAAAATATTTATATTAGTTTGTGAATTTATCCATGTCTCAGAAATTAATATTACATCATGATCAGCTGACTGTATATTTAATTTTAAGTCGTTAAATCCAGTATTCATTGATCTCATATTAATATGAGAAATTTTAAGATTTGTCTTCATTATTTTATACAATTGAAAACAGTTAACAATATAGTACCTTATATAATTAATATGTTAAAATCAAATAATTATAATAATTAATAATAAAAACAACACAACAAAAAATATATGAATGTAGCAAATAATTTTTATTTCCGACTAGCAGAAAATAAATTCTTATCTTATCTGTGTTAAACTCATGCCTAATTTTTAGTAGAAAACAAAAACTTTATAGGCTTTTTATTTAATAAGTGATATGATTCAACATACAAAAAATTCAAATACTAAGCTTGCCAAAAATATATTTATGACATACAAAAATACAACTTAAAAGTAAACATTTGAATAATTTAGAGATAATCAAAACAAAAAGCAGCAGTATATAATATAATTAGATGCATTTACAGATTTTTCAGATCTTCTTTGGTTTGGACGCGCTTTATTTCTTCATTTGCTTTAATGAGTATTGTTCCATTATGTGTCCAAACAGTTCGAAAATCAAACTGCTTTAAAACCTCCTTGAATACATTTAGTCTAATTTTAGTTAGATCCTCACGAATAGTTATTCCTGAATCCTTAAGCATCTTTTTCTTATTGAAAACGGCACTTTTCACTCGGTAGCTAATAAATTTGACAAATATAGCCTTAGGTTTTTCCTTATCAATTTTCCCTGAACGAATACTACGACCTATATCACTTATTGTAATGTTTGCAAGTCCTAGTTTATTTTGACAGATATCAAGAACTATTTCATCCGTGTTTTCTTTATTTTTCTCAGGGACACCAAAAATACGTATGCAGTTTATTTTGGAAAGTTGTTCAAAATTATCATAATCCAACTGCATGGTGGCATTTATTTTCTCTAGATTACTGACCTTAGTTTTTAACTCCTTATTTTCCTTCTCAAGACCAGCAAGTTTTCATTTGTAATTCTTTTCTATAACTTCGGTAATTATACCAGAAATTTGTTTAATGAAATCCCCAGATGAACATATATCCATCACCAATGTTTGTAGGTTTGGTTGTATATCGTCTTTAGATTTATTCTGCCGAGTGTGAGCCATAATGCACAAATAAATATCTTTAACAAATAGACAGTTATATATGTTTGTGTAATAAATAATAGGCCAGGTATTAACTATATATGTGTTAAGGCAACTTTTAATGCTTGTTTTGTATTTTAAAAGCACTTTGAAACCGATCAAAATTAAAAAACAGGCAGGAGAAACACAGAGTAGTCTACTCGCTACACATCGCCACACATTAAGTGTGTACTTAGTGTAATATTAGTGAAGTAAAGTAGTGAAGTAATTGTTTGTTGTAATTAGTACGAAGTTAATAAATGAGGGTTTAGTGTTACCCTGGTGTTATAATTTCCGAGCCAACGATACAGGGTGTTCACAAAAGGGGTGTAAACAACGTAACAATATTCTTTTGTCTTTTTTTAGTATCTGACAAAACTTGATTGATATGTATAATAATACCAATAAAAGAGAGAAGTTTTTCAAATAATTGTAAGGTCCAGACGATTTTTTTTTTAAAATTGTTGTAAGTACCATTAGAATTTTTTTTCTATAAATATATTTTTAATTTTTTGTCTGTACCTCCTTGTTCATGGTCGGCATCGCTTTACCAAACATCCCGTATATTTTTATACTTATGTTAGTAAATTTTTTTTAGATTGGAATAATATCTAAATTAAATTAATAGTACAGTTGTACTATTTCAAGAAGTGTCACTACCTTCTTTTGCGCACTACAGGAGAAATGAAAGTTTCAGCTAGTGAGTGCTATTCTGGATGCCATCTTGAATTGTGCACCTCCGCTCGAGATTTCGAGTTGCCAACAGCGATTTTGATTTCAGCGAGGTCCAAATTTTCAGAAGGCCTGATTAGTGGGTTTTTATATTAAATAACGGTAATTTACAATAATTTTAATAAGAGAATTACAATAGATTCATTAAAGTTGCCTAAAGATCTTCAGGGATGGTAAAAAGTTTCATTTATTCTTGTTTTGTACTCTCTCTCTCTCTCTCGAAACAAAAAAAAATTAAGTATGGAGAAAATACATGTATGATATCAAATTTATTTCCTACTGGAAGAAGAAGATGATTCCATGACCTCCACTCAGATCCAAAACCAACATAAGAGGAAAATTTTCAAGCATTTTTCTGTCTAAGTGAGCTATTAAAAGCAGTATAAACACGGTATGAAGATTGTATACATTTTAATATTTACAATAAAAACAATGCAACAAAACGTTGAGAACGTTGATAAAAATAAAGAAAATATGAATTATTTCTTAAATATTTAAAATAAAAAAAAACTAACAAATACATACGCTAAACTAGTAACTGCTCAAATATGCTGTCTATTCACGTGTAAACGTCATAACACCGCTAGTGGTTACTCGCCGAACTTCGTTTGTGTCTAGTTCTTCAAACGCCCTTGTTACTCTAACTTTTAATTCATCATAATTGCCGATTACATATTGTGTGAGAGTATACTGTGTTCTCAAAGCACACTATTCTCGATATTGATGTTAATTTAACCATTTTTCTAAATAACTTAATACCGACTCGGTGGCGCAGTGCTTAAGGTGTTAGGCTTGCGACCACGAGGTCCCGGGTTCGAATCCCGGTTAGGGTATGGATGTGTAGTGACGTTTTTCTCGTATTGCCGAGACGGTAGCAGTGGGCTAGACTGCCGTTGTGTGAGAGACAACACGGTCTAGTCGCTCTCCTCTCCTGAGTTCGAGTCTCAGCTGCGGCAGATGGCAATGTCGCAGGGAATGGGTGTTGTGATGTTGTCTATGTGTGTGTCTGTCCTGGTTGAGTGGTAGAATAGCCATCGGCTAAATTCCGCCAGGACATTAAAATAAATAAGGCGATTTAAATAAAAAAAAAAGAAAAAATCAAATAACCCAACAACCATACATTTTAACTATAGGGAATGCACATATAGGTTGAAACGTAATAAAAGAGGGAAGCTAATAGGCTTATAAAATACAGTGTGTTTCATTTGAATTAAGCGATTTAATAAAGGTTGAAGTTGTCGAAGTTGGATCTCATTTTCTGGTGCTCATTTGCTTTTGCACATAAGCTCCATCTCTCAAAGACATATGAAAGAAAAATTGGTTATCGCAATTTACCATAGCGAATGTTATTAATTTCCAAGGGTTAGTTTTCGCATCAAATTTCATTAAAACTAAAATATCCCAAAAACTATTGGTTTTTTTAGATAGGGAATGATATTTAAAATTACCTTAAAATAATGAATAGAATTTGAATCCGGCGTAAATAAAAAATAAGACATGCCATTTAAAATGTGGAATATGACGTCAACTTCCGGTTAACCGGAGGTGTCACATAAGTGAAGTTATCTTCATTAAATAGAGAGAACCCTCTTCCTAAATTTCCTGCTTCAAATTATTTATAGTTTTTCTAAAATGTCTAATAGACCACTAACCTTGATACACCCTGTATTTCTTATATCTCTCATATCTCTCAAATAAGCCGAATATGCTTGTTTTTCAGCAACTACGAATTAGATATTTATATTCAATTTAATTTTTAAGTCTTTAAAATATGTTCTTAAATCATTCTTATGACTATTATATTATTCTGTTAACTATATTTACAAAATATTCATCTCTAATTTTAGAATTGTTTGTTCCGGTTGTGACAACTACTGTAAATATTGTGTGATCTAAATATTAAATTAGAATTAAGTTAGCTCAAAGTTGATTGAGTATATTATGTGTACATAAAAGAGTAGAATGATTTTTCTATTACAAATTTACATACTACAGCTTGAATATTAACAAATAATCGAGGACATTGTAACACTCAAGTCGAGTTAACTCTAAAAGCTTCAGATGTTCACTTAAATGATCCCTAGATGCAGTTTGTATTCCAAATCCCATCACGTATCTGTAACCATCAGCATTGCACTTAACACGTACACCATAATCACGAATGAAATAGTCCCAGGAAAAAGACAGCAATGAATAGCGTTGTCCGCCTATTAAATTAAATCGTACGTGAAATTAAACACCTTCAAGTCGATCTCGATTTTCCCTAGGAAGCGTGTCCCAGTTTTATTTCATGAAAGCTGATGTACTGCGAGGAGCAGATTGTCTTATTTACTTGTCATTTTAATACACCAACTTTTGGGTATAGTGATTCATGTAGAAAGAAACTACAAGATGATATAAATTGAAAGGTACTTTGTGATAATTAACGCCTTTTGAGTAGATGTGAACACGCCGATAAAAGCACCATTTTCTTTACGAACTACCCATACTTTAAGCTTTGAATTTTGATTGGAATCGATATGATATCGCCGCCATGTCAGTCATGGCGGCCATCTGTTAAATTGTCGATCAGATAAATACTGTTTATTAGGTTTATCTTTTTATTGAAGGACTTTAAATTCTGAACGAAGAGAGGTTGTTACCGTTTTATGTCATGATTTGTACACTATAGGGTTGCCTATTAACTTATGTTCCCCACCAAAAAATGTCATTAGCTACCGGCACGGTAGCTCAATCGGTTAAGGCGTATTGAGTGGCGAATACGCTGATCGACTTGCTACCGCGCTCTGGGTTCGACCCCCAGCCCCGGTATTGACAACATCGGGGGGTGTGGATGTATGTCTGCGTTTTTCCGAATGTGTAACCCCCTTCCGGACAGCCTTGGCTTTGGATTTGGGGGTTGTCTACTATCTGTGGTGTGTTTATGTTTATGTTTATGTTTAATGAGCAGCTGGTGTGAACTCACACCAGTATTAGGATTCGATCCAAAATATTGTAAGAATGTGTATAATGTTAATTAAGCAAATAACTCGTAACTGGAACAGACTCGCAATAATCCGCTTGAGGTAGGTGGTAATTATCCCCGCATTTTGAGTCACTGTTTTGCATTGTGGTAATCAGAATAAGTTGTAGAACACTACAGAGCATACTTCAGACCATATTTCGCGCCAGTGCGGACCGTCCGTCCTTCTAGAGTGAGATAACTGTACCGCTACTGGCTACTGCACGTTAGAAGAACAAGGATTGTCTGACTTTTCATCTCCTCACTTACGTCTTGCCTAAAAGCAGTGTATGAGGGAACTTATACTCTAGAGTACCGGGTGCTTTACTTTATTTTTCTCAATTTTAATACTTTAAATGTTTTAAACAGATTAAGATATGAATATGCGGTTCTCATTAGACTGTTTTAAATGATTACAAGCTCTTTCCTTCTACTTCCAATTTTTCGCAGTCCTAGATATCCCTAAAACAAAATGGCACCTTTTCAAATTTCTTTTGTCAATTTCTTTTAATAGAACACCGTGTGTATTTTCTAATTCTTTCATAGCTCTGTTTTTGGGCTGTCCAACGATGTTCAGTTCTTTTAAATCGGCTAAAAACCGACTGAGCAGTCATCAAATTCTGAATGATACATTAACGATTTCAAGTAGCTATTGACATAAATGTCAAATAGTCCAATGAAATGGTTTCTTCCGGGTGTTGCCATGATCACCGGTAATAACCAACATATTCCTGGAAGCATTCGAAGAAAAAGCCATACGCTGCAGTGTAGGTAAACCAAAATGTTGGTTGAGTTGTACTGACGATACGTTCATCATATGGCCGCATGAAGTTTCTTCACTGTCCGTTTTTTTTCGACAATCTAAATAACCAACCCCCAAACATCATGTTTATGATGGAGATCGTGCAAGAGGGAGCTTTGCCATTCTCAGATGTACCGGTGGAACGATCAAGCAACGATAGGCTGTCACCATGGAATCTACAGAAAGCGAACACATACCGATCGTTATCTGCATGCTACATTCTACCATCATCCACAACAGTAGAGGTAGTTAATCAGAACATTGTTCCACAGAGCCAATATAATATGTGACGACGAAAGCAAACCAGAAGAACCAACAAGTTCTAGAGAAAAATTGGGCACGAACAAAGGGATATACACCGAATTATAAACAACCGGAGAAAAACGACAGAAGAACAGGAACGACCAACTAATTAAACGTGCCTTTCCTATGTGACTGGATTCACAGATAGGTTAAACAAGACTCTGTTGAAGAATAAATTAGGCGTACGTTTATGGATAGTAAAGAAAATTCAACAATTACTTCCTTCAAACAAGGACTTCATTCCTAAACTACTAGCCAAGGGTGTTTACTAATTGGAGAGCTCATGTGGTGAGTTATATCGGACAGACTGAGCGTAGTATTCAGTGCAGAATCTAGGAACACCAGAGAAACACAAGACTCGGGTACTCAGATAAATCGTCAGTGCCAGAGCATGTTAATCAGAATGAGATCCACAAAATCGACTACGAGAACATAAAAATATTAGAACATACGCTCTATCATGCAAATACGGCGTACCTTTATTTAACCTGTCTTAAGTTGAGAAAAAAGAGAGATAATATTTGAAAATATTTAATTTATTTAATATTTCAAAGTTTAGTAATGGTCTTTTCAAAGATATAACGACATTTTAAATGTGATGCATTACACCTTAGGAAAATACATTCAATATCAAAAGTGCAAGTGGGTCGATTTATTTGCTGGCAACTGTAGTACAGTCAGCCCCTCCCCCGCATCAAATTGCGAGCCTTGTAACTGCTGAGCTTAACGGACCGAAAAAATTTTGATGAGGCGGGGGGAGAAATCTGTAATTTTTTTTACCTCAGTCTCATAATCCAGAACAAACAGTCACTTTATGTCGGACGGGCCCCTCATAAGCCCAGGCCTCTAAGCTCTGTACCCAGTAGATCCTCTCCATACGGGGGGGCTGAGCTCAGTACTTAGAGATGAAAAAGATGCAAAACATGTCATATGTAACGATAATTTTTTGGAAATTATTTCTTTAGTCAGAAATATCTTCTTTAATTAATATATGGTCTCAATATATATAAATTGATTTCATCTCACTGCAGATCTGCAAAAAGTGCTCATGGAGGTGTTGAACTATTTGCTTTGAAGCCATTATCTATAACGACTCATAATGATATAGACTCGTTAAGTGAGGATTATCTGTTTGAATGTACCGCTGTCGAAGTCAAGATCAGTGGAAGAGTGTACGTAATTTGTGTCGTATATAAATCTCCTTCGGCAAGTGTTAATCTTTTTATTGACAAACTAGATTGTTTACTAGAGTTAGCTACTGAAAATGATAAACTAACAATTGTATCTGGGGATTTTAATACTGACATGCCATCGAACGGAGATGCAAATCATAAACATCGCATTAAAGATCTACTAAACTCATATAACATGAAAATAACGGTAAATGTACCAACTACTAGGGTAACCAAAACAACTTCCACTTGTACTGATAATATTTTTGTCTCTAATATTGTAACTTCTGATACAGAGGTGTTAGACAAAAATATATCTGACCATTTGGCTCAGGTACTACGCATTCAGGGAGATGTAATAAGTAACAGAGGAAAGTATGAGTATAGGCGAATCTTTAGTACAGAAAATTACCAACTCTTCTATGATCTACTAATGCAAGAAACATGGCTATCAGTTTATGAAGCAATAACTGTCGATGACATATACAATACTTTAATTAGAATTATATTAAATTATTTTAACTCATCCTTCCCTCTAAAATCTGTTAAGGTACTACAGAATAGCAAAAAGGCAAAATAGATTTCTGAAAATATTTATAATGCAAAGGAAACATTAAACTTGCTACATGAGTTATATCTACAAGATAAGGTCACAAATGATACTTATGTCACTTATAAAAACTATTATACTAATTTACTTATACAAGAAAAATCAAATTTTTATGCGACAAAAATAAACAATTCGTGTAACAAGTCTAAAACTATATGGGGCATTATAAATACTGAAAATGGAAAAAATAACAGGGAAAGCCAGTCATTTCATGAAATTATTCATAATGGCGTTGCTATTCATTGTCCACAACTTGCAAGTGAAGTATTCAATAACACCTTTGTTAACATGGCTGGGAATCTTGTTAGAGCAATTCCTACAAACACTGTGTTAGAGCATATTAATCATAATCCCAATTTATTTATTTGAAGTAACAGAGGGTGAGACTTTAGAAATTATTAATGGTTTAAAAAATAAACATTCAAGTGGTGACGATAATATAAGTAATATTATGTTAAAACAGATTAGTTTTTTTATACTCGAACCTCTACAAATGAATCCTTAAGGCAAGGTATCTTTCCTGCAAGATTAAAGATGGCTGTCGTGAAACCTATATATAAGAAAGTTGATTACCATTTAACAGAAAATCACAGACCGACAAGTATGTTATCTTCTTTTTCTAAATTTCTTGACACTGTCACGTGTCGTAGATTAACACCTTTCCTAGAACTGAACCACATCATTACTGCCAATCAACACGGATATCAAAAAAATAAATCTACAACAACAGCTATCTTTGATTTTGTAAAAAGAATACTAAATTGTCTTGACGATGGATACACTGCACTCGGGATATTTTTAGATCTATCGAAAGCTTTCAACTGTGTTAATCATAAAAGACTTCTAAATGAGCTGGAACAAGTAGGGATACGAGGTTCGGCACACAAATGGTTCAGTTCCTACCTGAATGAGAGATATCAGAAAGTTTGCATTAGATCAGATTCATCAGAATATTATTCAAGTAATTGTAAAATATCATTAGGTGTATCGCAGGGAAGCGTTCTTGGTCCAATTCTTTTCTTATTGTACGTAAATGATTTACAAAAATATCTAGATGACTCACTTTTTGTAACTACTTATGCCGATGATACCAACATTATAACAACAAATGTGATGCAAAATATTTCCGAATAGTTTCATCAAAACTCGTTAATTTCAAATAATGAGAAAACAAAATGTATCCTATTTAAACATAGTAGGAAAAAAACTAGCAAAATAGACATTAATAATATAAATATTAATTTTTCTGAAAGCGCAAAATTTTTAGGTGTCGCTATTGATGTACATATGAATTGGAAGGATCATGTACGAATGCTCTGCAGTAGACTTAGCACAATCTGATATTCACTGAAAGAACTGAAAAATACTCTTCTTACTACATATTATGGACAATTTTATAGTACAATGTCATATGGTATCATTTTTTGAGGTGGATTCAAGAGGTATTCATAATTCAAAAGAGAGCGTTGAGAGTCTCAGCCAGGAGGTTGGTGAGTCATGTCATGGACATTTTAAAATGCTAAAACTGCTGACTGCTGCAGCTCTCTTTATTTACGAATGCCTCTGTTTCGTCTTTAGACAGATGAATGAATTTACTGAGAATGTTCGAGATCATAAACATGAAACGAGGCAAAGAAATGCTCTTTCTTACCCGATACATAACACCACAATTTTAGAAAAAGGCTGTTATTATAAATGCCTGTACTTTTATAACATGCTGCCTACTAAGATAAAGGAAATAACTTCCATAAATATTTTCAAGAGACGAATTAAACGAATTTTAATATATGTAGAACCTTACACTTTAGAGGATATGAATGAGGTGGCTTTCAGGCGATATGATAATCTCTCTTTGAACTATTAGTATCAGTATATTAATTAACCAAATGTACATAATTTTTAAATGTTTTTACTAGTTTTTAGACATATACCAAACAAAATTGTAAAATTGTTGTCTCTGGTACGCAATAAATTCTATTCTATTCTATTCTTCTATTCGATACTTACCACCAAGGGGTGAAAACAACCCCTAGAAAAATTTAGTGTTTGAAAAAGCAATGCTGATTTATTTTTGAAATGTAGTGTATTTGCTTTGAAGTCACTGACTACGAATCTGAAGACAAAATTTAAAAAGTTAAAATGCCGATTTTAATATGACTGAATACATTTTTTCTAAAGTGCTTAAAACGGGCAAAAAGATATAAGCAATTAAGCTATGCTATATTTTGACAAAAAGCTGTATTTCTGCTTCTTTATGTCCTAGCATTTTTAACGTTAAGTGATGTTTACATTTAAACTAAATGTTTCGTCTTATAAACGTTCGAGCGCCACGTTTGAACTACCATATCCTAAAATTTTATAAAACAATTTAATTCATCTTAAATCTCTAATCTTTTTTCTTGATGCCTGAAATTTTTTCGCTAAATGAGATACTTTTCGAGTTCTTCGATGAAAACCGTTTTGAGGTACCTGTTAATCGCAAAGTCGTTACAATTTGAAAACCATCAGTTTATATGAATTATTCTTTTTTTTTTTTTGGGGTATTTCTTCTATCTCTTTTATCTCGATACAATACATTAATATTCAGATGCAGTCTAGTCTGCCCGAGCATTTCTGGTATGTTTTTGTATCACAATAATATGCACAGTTTCATAATTATATTTTGCTTTCAGTAGTTTTGCAACGTATTCACACTGGCACGCTAATTTTCTATTGTTTTTAAAATGTTTATATATAAAATGTTTATATATACATATTTAGCAGTCTCATAACTTCACTTTGAGCTTTTGACATGGTAATTACACAGGTCTACAAAAAAAGTCTTGTTCTAAGGTTCCCTTTTGTCTCCTACTGGTGACAAGGGAAACTGTCATGATAGAATTTTTTTTGTCCAAAATTGGCTTCAACGCATCAAAATACTTCAGAAAGTCAGATCAGAATTAAGATTCTGATCTGGGTCAAGACCTTTTTTGGTCCTTTTTAGGGGATAAATAGAGAAAAACTGACACGATAGAAAAAGTTTTTTTGTACAAATTTGTCTTCAGCGCATCAAAATACTTCAGAAAAGTTAGATCAGAACCTTAGTACAAACAAACCATTTTTTTTGCCCTTTTAGGGAATGGTACATGAAAACTAACATGTTAGAAACATTTTGTTTGTCCAAAATTGGCTTCAATGCGTCAAAATATTTCAAATGTTAGATGAAAACCTTAGAATAAGACCTTTTTGTAGACCTGTGCATTGTGCAATCAATCAGCAAATGCGTATAATTCTATATTTAGATTAAAAGTACATAAAACATACTTACTTTACATTTGAAAATACTTGTAAAATTTCATTTTCTTTTTCTTTTACATGTAGGAATACTGTAAATTATGTTAGATGTGATTACTCATATTAAAGTAAGACTTTAAACATTCAAGTTATAGGTTACGCCGTGTATATTAAGGATTCACGTAATAATTAGTCCATCAGGATGGCCTGCAATGCCCATATCGCTAGCCAGTGTGTCAGGTCCGTCCAAATGGCGGTCGCATGGGAATATGAATTTAATGTATAGCACCAAACACATGCACCTAATAATAAGTAGTTTCACAGTCGAATAATGTTTAGTCTGTTAGTGTTAATATGTTGGGAAATATCTTAGTTTTTGTTAAGGCATTTCAAATATTTTTATTATGGTTTTGATTCGTGGAGGAAATAAATTATTGAGAGTGAGAAAATAATTTTGAGTTTCATAAAGAAACAAGAAACAAGAAAATTAACATTATGTGAAAAATAGTTCAAGGGGTTTGTTTGGAATAATGTTAACTTTTTTACATTTATATGATCTCAGTTTTTCTCTTATGTTATGTTAAATATAAATTCAAACTTGCTTTCTGTTAATTTTTTTGTATAATTTTTCTTTGTGACATCGAATAATCTTCCGTGACCGCTGAATCCATTTAGAACAGCGTCAGCGAATTAACTACAACCATTTCCCACTTTCTTGACAGACAGTGACTGTAGATTGAATCATGGGCTTTAATTAAGCGAAACAACCAACAGTGCCCCCGGTGAGAGAAAAAATGAATGAACTCTAAGATGTTTGCTGCACTGATCTGTTATTCACTAATGATTTTTTGTAGCCATGGTCGTCAATTCTGAAAGCAGACTATGCTTTATATCTCTAAATGCACGACCATTATAATTGATAACACGAACCTACTCTTGACAATTATTCAGAAGATCGCTTTTTTACCGCTCTGTATCGCTTCGTGACATGACCCAACCAATGCATTGACAAAATAACAGGCGGATATCAAAAATTTTTGTTTCGTTAAAAAAGAATAATTTGTCCAATGTAGCTGAAACACTAATTTATCAATTTTCGCAAAACTTGGTTAGCTTACATAATTATTTCTACCCTGCCCCAAACAATTAGTCTCTAAGTTATGTGTATTTTACATAGATCATGATAGAAACACTTTATCTGTTCCACTTGAAATACTCGGACAAGAGGAGAGTTAAATCTTTACAGTAAACTTTTTATCCTTACTTAGAGGATTTATGTGAAAAGCCCAATTTAAATTAGTGCCCGGATATATTCCCAGGTATTTCAAGTTCTGAACAGATCATATTTCTATATTAATCTCATTATTTTTCTTTAATTCTAGTTTATAGTAGGTGGCAAGATATTTTTTGGCGTGAAAGGCATATAATAGATCTTGCACCATTCAAATATGAAAGGTAAGTTACGTTCAGTTTTTTATTTTAATGTTACCCAATCATTACCATAGTAAAATATCACGGTATCGTTCAAAAAATTTATTAAAAATCCCTCTGCCTCTAGTAGTTATTTAAATATATATTAAACAACAGCACCCAAATACGGTGCCTTGGAATACGCCATATTCTACAATTCGCTTAAGGTATTTGCGATACATATATTGAAACAATCGTACTTAGTTTTGAGAAAAATATCCATATTTACGCCTGATTTAAGACATAACTACAAACATTTCAAACAAATCAAAGTACGGCTGCTAACGACTTGCTGATATATTGCGAGAGATGAGTTCGTGGGTTTAATTCGTAGGTAAGTCAGAGAGAGAAGCAACAATTTCACAGTATTTTCACTAGGCTAGTTTGTTTTGTGATCAAAACGGGAGCAAAGACACAGATATTATGAAGAAGGACTCCATCCACAGGAAAATTGATAACTACCCTCTTTAATCACAAAACTGACTGCTATTAAAAAGCCTGATAATACTAGACATACACAAACAAATAATTAGAAAAATATAAAGGACCCCGGAACAAAACCCATGAAAATATTGATTCAGTGGAATCGGCTGAAATGTTGGTATTTTGTAGTTCAAGTCATGCTGATCAAAAGTTCTAGTTCTAGTCTAATAAAGCTCCACTCCTGGAGCGAAAACCACTCATAGGATAGACTCGGTACAATATGAATTTTTGATTACCATGACTTTAACTACAAAATAGCAAAGTTTCATCCAATCCCACCGAAGCATGCCGAAATATGACATATATATTTTACCTAACCCAAAAATTGATAAAGAAATTCTGTAAAAAATTCTTGAGCTTTATTGGACAAAAATATTTCGACCCTTGCAACTTTTTGCTAAAGTTAATAGTTTAAGAGTAAAAAGTTCTTGAATGTCTAAAATGACGCAAATTACCTAACTTTGACAAGCTGTATCTCAAAAACTGTCCATAGGATTGGCTCGATGTGATAAGAACTTTTGATCAGCATGACTTGAACTACAAAATACCAAAATTTCAGTCGATTCCACAGAATCAACATTTTCATGTCTTTTGTTCCGGGGTCCTTTTAAGATAAAATATAGCATTTACTAATATCCTTTAAATTGTGAATATTGGTGAATTACAAGAAAACATTAATTAATTCAAATAGCAAATATCTATATGTGACCAACAGGGTCCAAATAATCATGGTTATTAAAATAATATCGGCAAATACATCGTAATTACCTTGTCACAATCGGATAATGAAGCAATAAATATTAAAGTTAAAAAATTATAAAAAATGCATGAATATATGAATTGCCATACTTGAATAGTAGATTAAAATTATAAAATCACTGATATTTTGCAATTACAAATCAAAGCTCAATAAAGACTAGGAAATACACATTTCTCACCACCTGATGATGTCTGCTTATCTGGAACACCTGGATAACGCTAAGAGGTTTGCTAAGCGCGAACTTGAATAGCTCCAAAGGACTCTACTCGACTACTGAATTGGACTATACTGTATTAAAAAATACTAAAGTTGACTGGACTATAATTCTTAAGTCTTCAATCGCAATTTAAGTTGACCATTACCAAATGAAAATTTAGTACTTAAAACTCCTGATTAACTACATGCAATTTATTTGGATCCACCTCGTGACAATAAATACATTGATACTCGATAATTACCTATTACACTAATTAGCATGTGGTTGTAATATAAAGGTTATTATACGACATAAATTAAATTAGTTTACACATCTGAAGAATGTGGCTTCTAGTTGCGAAATATCGGGTAGAGCAATGAGTTAAATACATTTTATTACCTTATTCTTACGTGATTCACTACGTAAATTTAGATAACTATAAAAATGACACCATCTATGTTTATCGATTATCTTAACCTTGAGTGTAACTTTAATTTGCTGTTGCAGACTTGGAAATGATTTCCAGTCCACACGGTTGACAAGAAGTGCCTTTAATTTCTGGACGAATTACCACATTAAATTAAAACAGGAAGAAAACTGAGCATATATGGTCTAAGTAATATAAATATTACTATGTGTAAGATACGTCATATAACCTCTATCCACAATTTGTACTAACTCGAATTATTAATACGACTTCACAACTTCACTAACAAAAAGATAAATAAATTGTTTAAATACAAATACACAAAAAGGTACATCTAAACAACAAAATTATTATCACATAATTAAATACCTGGGCATCATTTATTTAAGGATGGTAAATATAAATACAGTGTGTACCAAAATAAAGTGTATTTTATTAGACTTTAATTAAAAATGCGGAACGCTACAATATATTGCTCACACATGCATTAATGCGTACGACGAACCGATATTTTCTTATAGTTTCAGGAGCTGGATGTGGTCAACTCTACTGAAAACCTTTGTGAGGTCAACAAAGATGCCAGATACCAGCTCGCTACAGTCGAAAGGCCTAGAAACAAACTTTGAGGTGATTTTTTGAAGAAAAATAAAAAAATAGAAATTTTCAACAGTTGAAGAAAATGTCGGTGATTCCACTCAAGTAAAGCTGCTATGCTATATCGCAGAAAATCATTGGATATGAGGAGTCTCAATTACTATCAAGTTCAATATCGTGAAATCATTCTTTTTAAAACCATAATGTTCTTTTGTTAAATTTTAATAATAATTGCCATTGTTGTGAACTTAATGTAATTATTAAAGTCAAACAAAAATGATTGTGAGTAAACTTTATTTAGACCTTTCTTCACCTTCAGAAAATATTATGTAAATAAAACACATATTTCAAAAACTTCTTATTAGTATATAGAATAGAATGATTATTTTGTTAAGAAAAAACTTGCATCTTGAGATTACATTAAAGATAAAAAATATTGTTTCTTTCTCAGATATACATGCGGACAATATCTTTTCTTTTTTGCGGGATATTAAAGAATTCTAAGAATTTTCTTTTTAGATTTGCAAATCCAATTCGTAAACGAATTTTTGTTCTAATGATTTGTTCGAAAGTGGCATCCAACTTGGCAACTTTAACCCCAGTGTTAATAATGTTTGTGCTCCTTGAGGAGCTAGTGCATTGGGGGATACCCTTCATTTACTGCATAAACTGTAAGAAAAACTTGTTTCTAACCTAGATAGGTATTGCTAACAAGTAAACAATAACAACAAAACATCTGTTAGATTCTGACTTCGGAGGGAGGGAATTTACGCGTTGCTAACTGAAATTATCTAAACAAAACCGAAAAAAAGGAGAATGTGCCGCGCATTCTTAATCTGTACTTGTGACAAAATGGGGTCGGTCTTTTACATGTAACGGAAGAAAACGTTGCTACTTCTTTGCACTTTAGGTGCAGTTGTAACTAATAAGTCGCAAAAATTGGATTTTTCTATAGAAATTGATGGAAAGGGTCAACTTTGAGTATTATTTTTAAAGTTGTGATGGACACTGCAGGCGAATTTTTATTTACTTTTTTCAAATATATATCCTGCAGATTAAAAAAAGAATAAGAGAATGAAAATTTAAAAATGTTAATTTTTTTGTGTTTGGTGGGACAGCTTTTGTTAGCTTATCGACACCCCTGCTTTATATATACTGAAAGTACCGAGGAAAGTACTTAACTGGTGGGAATTATTAGGACTTGAGAGCAATAAAAAACGTTTAATAAAGCAATCATGTCATTTAGAGAGTAGTAATGACAGGGGCGTTTATATGATAAGCTACCTACACGCTTTTTTATGACGATTAAATGCAAATACGCAGTTTTACAGCAATTAAAACATTTGTTGAATCGAGGGGTGCTGTTGCATAAATTACGAACGTATTGCAACGAGAAATGTTCACTGACAATATGTTTACCTTTTTACATTTGTACCCAATTGGCAAAATCATCCCTCGAATGATGTACTACTCCAATTTATCATTCATTGCAGTACAGATCGTATCAAAATAAACATAAAATTAATTAAATTGTTGCACAATATGGAGATTTTTATGAATATGTTTTATAATTAGCTATTATATAATTTGAAAATTTTACGTTTTGCGTCTGTTCGGAATTTAGTATTTTTCAAATATTTTCTTATATTTAATTTTAGAATGAAAATATATAAAATACTGATATAGAAATATGTTTTAGGTTAAGCCAACCAGCAATCTGCGCCGAAGTTTTCTGAGGGGGAAGAAACTAAAAGAAATATTTGGGGAAGAATTAATCAAAAAAAAATCGGCAGCTACTGGAAGCGGCTGGAACCTCCCCACCCGGTGGATCTTTGAAGCCGAAAAAAGCATAAAAAAATATGAACGATCTCATTTAATTATATTTATTAAGTTGAAATATTTTTTTCATATTAAAATAGAAAAAAAGTCTTGGTATCAGTGGGATCTGAACCTACGAACTTGAGTGTCAAATTTATAGTCTGCACTCAACTAAACTCAACTCAACTCACTTAAAAACTAGGTTAAAATTACAATGTGTCCACATGGACCTAAAAATAGTTAAAAAATAAACACAACACCATAAAGCACTGAATTCATAGGCGAACGCACTTCATAACTTTGATTGTTGTTACGGGAAACACAACTAAACGAAAGCGTTCGAACACATGACATACTAGTCAACCAAACGTTAGGTTAGAATATAAATGGGTCGAGCGTAGAGGCGTCTTCACTGTGTATGTATCTCGATACTCCAGCGAAGCAACCTCCAGTGCGGTTAGTACTTGGATGGGTGACCCATCCTGGGAAACACAGCGGTCTCGTCCCACCTTCTACCGGCTTGTATATCAGTGTATACGCGGAAGCTACGTAATGTCAAGACGAGAATTACGTAGTGGATATACTATCCTTCGGAGGGAATGTAAACCAGGCGGTCCCTTGTCTATTAAATGTTAGGCAAGTAAAAGATCCCTACTCTTCTTACGAGAAGAGGGTCGGCAAAATTTCCAGGTTGGGGGTAACTCGTCTCCTGGCATCGGTGATAGGCCCTGGTAGCGAAAATAGGCCGACGTTAAATAAATAGATAAAAAAAAATGAATATAATAGTATATTATATTACTAGGAGTAGAACGCACTCTTTTTTTGTGTTGAGCCCAGGATTTGCAAACTGGGCGAAACACAAAAAAGGCGTTCTACTCCGTGTAATATATACTATTTTTTCTTCAAGCGTATTAAAATGCAAAAATTCATTTATTTATCATAAATGTACAAATATTCAAACTACAGTCTTACATGTTGACACAATATGACAAGTGGCTAGTAGATAGCGCGCCACCGGTGGCTTTCGGTATTAACATTATGTTACTAGTAAAACAATACCCACTGCGGTGGCGCTTTCGGAACTAACATTATGTTACTAGTAAAACAATGTCCACTACGGTGGCGTTCGGTACTAACATTTTGTTACTAGTAAAACAATGTCCTACTTCTACTTCTGTTTTTGGTGACATAATTTAAACATTTTAATACGCTTGAAGAAAAAATATATTTTACACAAAAAGCGTAACTCTATGGATTGCTATTTTGTTTTTTTTTTCACGGAAACCAAATCGAAAGGGTGCAAATGTGATATATCGCTGAAATCTGAATCTTTACTGCTGTTTAATGGTTCGATTACAAATTGTAAGTAACCATAAAATAAAAAACTTGTGCCAAAACGGCACTAAACGTAATCCGATCTCAGCCAAAACCTTTTCAGAGTGGAAGTATAACGGTAAAAATAATTTTGATTTTTTTTTTGCTCAGATAGGCTTAACATGTTACGAAACGACGAGATTTTAAGTTTGAGTAAAGAAAATGTATGTCTGTCGAACTCTCTGTAATTTCTTTTGTGTGCACGATTATTCTGGAACCGTTTATGATATTGACTTGAAATTTGGTACACTTTACTATAATGAGATCTGGAACTAGATTATATTTTGATCATATTCCTTTGAAGGGTTGGAAAGTAATGGGAGTAAATAGGTAAAAAAGCGAGTAGAAGTTCATAAAATTGGGATTTAGTGTATGTACGAGAAATCATGGAATCATTTTCTTTTTGGCATCAGCCGCCCCCTTTGCCACCTCCCTTTACGACCTCCATCCCATTACTAATGGGGGTAAAAGAATAAAATTGTGATTTAGTGTATGTACAAGTACCAAAGGCCTTAAAATTTATTTTTGCATCAGAATAGCGTAAATTTATAGTATTCATTGAACGTTGTACTCGTTTTCACATCAATACGCAACGTTGATGGTAACTAATAAATAGTAGCACTGTAATCCCATAATGATTTAATGTCCCTGTATGTTATTAATTCATGCTTTTTGTTTAATAATTTATGTTTTGTATGATATATTAAAGAAAATATTAATATTAATTTGTCGACCGAATTTCTTCAAGTTTTCTATTACTATATAATTTTCTATTAACTTCAACCTCCTATAATTTAACTCTTGTTAGTAAATTATTTACAAAAAAAATTAGCCATAAATTTAAAAAATAATAATAACTAATTTTACCAATGAACTAAAGCTATATCCGTAGTAGCGCTTATCTAAAATTGTGGTTAAATATATGGTAAATTTCTAGTGCTTTCTCACACCTTTCCTAATTATAATAAACCTCGCTAATAATATGAAATGAAATATTGTGAAATCCCGTATTATAAGAAATTGTAAATTGATGAAACAGATATTTGTTTAATTACATTACCCTTAATAATCATAATGCGTAGAATAACAATTTTACATGGCTTTATTGTCAAACTTGTACTAAAATCTGACTGTTCACCACAGATACATCGAAATGATCTGAATATAAAATTTATAGATTATACCCTAAAACATCCAACCAAGAGCATATCTAAAAGAGAGGAATAAAAAGTATAAGGCATTATAAATTCAACTCCCGTAAACATTTATCACTGGGTTATGTTCATAGATTTATAAGTTGTCATAAAAATTTGAACTTTTTCACTATACACACTGTTACTTATGTTAAAAGCAGCAGAATAAGTGGCAAAAAATTGGTTGATATTGTAAGAAGTTCGAGAGAGTGATGTTACAGATATATGTACACTGGTCATATACCAGCTTTATTCTATTTATTTGCTTTATATAGCAAGTTTTTCACAACTTCAAATAGGAGACATGTAATGATACTACGAAATGAATAATTTGAAGTAGAAGTTGTGGGAAACATTTTTGTGCGATATTATGTCCACATACAGTGTGAACATCAGTCCACAAAATGATTATCTTTTGAGATAATTGAATAAACTTTTTTTTTATTTAGAGCAGGATAGTCTCATTTTTGAGTCATATTGCTATATTCCAGATTTCGATACACGGCCCATTTTGATTCTCTTATACCCCCGAATTAGAAAAATCATATAAGTAATTTTTTATTTAAAATCTGACATCATAGAAAGTTTATAAGAATATTTTGAAACGCCTTTGTACTTAATTTCATTTATATGCATCAAACGGTATTTATCTATCTATAGCCCTTGGTGACAACCCAACCATCTTCCAAGCAGAAATCTATGCTATACAGGGTGTCCCACTTAAAACTCCCGGCGCCATGCCCTCGATAACCAAAATCGATATTTCAATTCTGTAGAAGGTATCCACTAGAATATATAAATTATTTCAGTTTTGAATAAAAATCGTTGTTTTACACATTGAGTTGCTTAGAATATAATTCTCCAACTCATGCACCTCATTTAAATGTTAATAGAATCAAATAATTTATTTGCATCGCAACAATTTGTAAAGTGACCGTTTTTACTCGAAACTGATATGATTTATATATTCTAGTAAACATCTTTTACAGAACTCAAATATCTCTATTATTTATCGAGAAAATGGATACAGGAGTTTTAAGTGGGACACCCTGTAGATCTGTGTGCCCAGGAATGCCTTAGCAGAGGCACTCGAAAGGCAAAGATCTATATACTTTCAGATAGCCAGGCAGCACTAAAGGCTCTCAATTTTACATTCGAAGGTATACCTTCGAATCTAAAATGGGAATGCAGATAATCCCTGAAACAACTGTCAAAAAACAAGGTTACCTTGATGTGGGTGCCACGGCATGAGGGAATAGAAGACATTGAATTAGCTGACAGACTCGCAAGAAAAGAGGCTGAAGCTCTATTTTTCGGACCCGAACCGTTCTGTGGCTTATCTAAGGAACACATAACGGAGTACGTCCAAAAATGGGAAAAGAAACAAAAGAAGTGGAGGAATACTCCTGGCCAAAGACAAGCGAAAAGGTTTATAATATATTCGACAAAGAATACAAGGCTTCTCGACTTAAGGCTGATCACAGACCTTCTAACTGGCCATTGCCCCTTGAGAACATGGGCAAGGCAGAAGATAACAAATGCAGATACTGTGAATCTGCAACTGAGACTGCGAAACATATACTTTGTGAATGCAAGGTACTAATCCGCATTAGGCTAAAGTATCTAGAACGGGCGGAATTAACGCCTGAAGACATAGGGAAATTAGCTCCCAGAAAAATCACAAGCTTTGCAAAAAGTCTTGGAATCCTGATCAACAACAAGTTGTAGGGTAATTCACAAAAGATGTTTTAGGTCGAAGTGAAGAAAGGCCAACTCAGGGCCAAGCGACACCTCAAACAATCTATAATCTACAAGGGTATTTATTTTATTATTTTATTTTATTTTACTTTATTGGAAATAGCGCCGTTTAACTTTCTATGAAAAAGTTAAGTAGGCCTTGACAAAAAACAATCGAGTGTGAAAGGGGAAAAATACTTGATTTTGAATACGAACAAGTGATGAAGTCATTGTTTCCATATTAATTTCTATTGAAAAACTTTATACGTTTATACCAAGATAGTCGATTATTTTTCAAAAGAACTCAGGCATGGTCGGATACAAGCATATAAGGTTTTCCATGAAAATACATAAGAAAACAAAAACTTCATCACTTGCTAATCAAATTCAAGTATTTTTCTTTTTCAACATTTTGTTGTCTTTTGAAATATTTTACTTACGACCTTCAATAAAGTAAATTTTGACGAATGAAATTAGGTACAAATGCGTTTCAAAATATTTTGATTAACGTCAAGACGTGATATTTTTGAATAGAAATATCCCTAATATGATTTTTTGAATTTTATGGATATAATAAATTTGTAGGTCCTAAGTAGTTTGTGTTCCTCGACTTTTATTGATTATTATCTATTCATGTTTGAGTGATTTTGTTTTAAAATGATTTTTGTTAAAACAATAAAATATCTTCTATACCTTTTGATATTCTCGTAAAAAGTATCTGTTTAAAGTTTTCAATTAATTTAACAAAACAAATATAAAGATAAATAAGACTTTAGGGGCTATTGCTGTAGGTAGTGATCGTTGCTCTGGGTTGTACTATTTAATCCTTGAAAATGTTCATATTCTGCAGAAATAAATTGTAGTCCGGGATTTCAATAATAACTGCCCAGAAACGAAGATGCATCATCGTATACAGTGGGATTTGAATAACAAGTGGAGAGTGTCAGAAAATTTCACATAACAACTGTAGGTAACAAAGTACACATAAGACAAGCCCTCCAACATATAGAAAAATAAAACAAAACCATAAGAATGACAAATTAAACAGAATATACAAGAACCATGAAACATAAATTCAATTTTAACACAACTACTACAACCGAGATGCATACTAAGAAAGAGAAATGCATATAAATGATCAAAATTAAAAAAAACGTGCCAATTTCTTATTATTAGCGAAAAGAACGTTATTATTAATAGTATTCCGACTCAGAAATAAGCTGAATAAAACGTGTACCGGTAGCAAAATTATTCAAATATTGAAAAACGTGCTTTGTTAAATTTTTTGTTGTTTTCTCATTTTCTTCGATGTCTTTCCGAAAAAAAAATTTTTTTTCGCACAAAATAATGGTTATTAATGAAATGTAAAAACGCATTTTAAATGTACGTAAAAACACGCAATTCGAGAAAAAACATTTTTTAAACTACAATTAAAACTCGAGCTATTCAATTTCATTCTTTCAGAATGCACAGTGCTTGTGACGGTGTTAGTGACCATATTTGATATACAAAGTTGGAAACACATAAATTAAAGTAACTTACAACTAATTCGATGAATCAATACAAATAAAAACACGTAATAAATTTTTATTTCTTAAAGTGAAAATTAATTATTACAAAATAGAAAAATTTAAATTAATCGCTTGGAACTTATCTCTGAATCATCTTATTGGGCATCACTATCTTTCTTCTTTTTAAAATGAAAGCATTGAATTTTCATGAACCCGTCTGGTCGTCATTTTCGTCGGAATGCTCCGCATCAGAATATGATTTAGATTGTTCATTTGAAAGGTTTTAGTTTAAATTTTCTACTTAATAATCTATAGTAGGCGAGCGGTGCACCCCTAAAAAGATGAATGAAAAAGTCGCAGAACCTCCCAAATAAAGTTGCCGGATTGAAACTAATTGAAATCGATTAGTTACATTTTAGTGAACCTAAATAATATTTTTTTGTCCGAGTGGCAGGTAATTTGTTATTAACAATGAAATTGCAAAGTAAAAAAAAATGTAAAAAATCCATTTTCTAAGTTAACTGGGCAAAAATAAACACTTTTTGGTCTCTTGTAATGTTTTCGAAAAATGTTTTTGAGTTATAGGCGATTTAAAGTCCGAAAATGGCTAAAAGTCGACAACTTCAAAAATTCATATCTCGGCTTCTACTGAACTTTTTTTAACGTTTTGGGTCGCAAAATGATCGTTAATACTTATACTTAAACATACTATTTTTTGTAATATAGCAACTTTTCATTTTCATCCTGAAATTTATCATCGAAATATCGCTATTTTTTCTTGTTTGCGCAGAATAGGTGCTGCTTAATCTAAGACAGATACGCATATATTTATAGTTAAATAGGCACCTAAATTTTTATATTTCAATGAGTTTATTTTCTATGTGTTCATCTATTCATATATAAATTTAATAATTAAATAATTAATAATTTCAAAATTATGAATTGATGTAAAATATTTTTTTTTCTAATTGAATTATTCGAACGTAATTCAAATCACGCGTGCATCCCTCGTTACTCATTTGTTTTAATTTGTTTGAACAAGTGAAGCAGTCTGCACTGCGAACGTTCATATACACTAGAGTTCATTTGAAGAATCTGCAATAATTTCGTGGGTAATAGTAGTTTTACAATTCAACTCATGTAAATTTCATGCAATATTGTCTAATCAATTAATTTTGAATGTATTGATTGCGTGTAACTATTACTGGAGTTTGCGAAAATGCGTATAACACATTGCAGGTAAGATATCATTCAACAACTCACTTTTTTGTTGTTTTCATCATTTTTTTTTTAAATAGCATATTTTATATTTATATATCATCAAATCTGTATTGTTTAATTAAAATATTTCATTTGAAGTCATCTGCAAAAATTAGCAGATCAGTTCTTCGCCACCTGTGCATTTCACTTATTCTGCGCAAGAAAAAATAGCGATACTTCAATGATAAATTTCACAAAAAACAGTATGTTTAAGTATAAGTATTAACGATCATTTTGCGACCCAAAACATTAACAAAAGTTCAGTAGAAGCCGAGGTATGAATTTTTGAAGTTGTCGACTTTTGACCATTTTCGGACATTAAATCGCCTATAACTTAAAAACAGTACATTTTTCGAAAACATTACAAGATACAAAAAGTGTTTATTTTTGCCCAGAAAATGTATTTTCAAATGGATTTTTTACATTTTTTTTACTTTGCAATTTCATTGTTAATAACAAATTAGGTACCTGCCACTCGGACAAAAAAATGTTATTTAGGTTTTTTGTTCTCTAAAACGTAACTAATCGATTCCAACTGGTTTCAATCCGGCAACTTTATTTGGAAGGTTCTGCTACTTTTTTATTCATCTTTTAGGGTGCACCGCTCGCCTATAGGGGATGAGGTACGATCACCCGTTTAAGTTCCGTCGCTCGATCAAAGCAACACTGTGCGAGTCCGGCACTTGGATGGGTGACCCAGGATCTCATCTAGGGCTAGTGAACCACCTTGAAAGGCGGTGGCTGGTCCAGGTGACCCGGGAACCTCGGGCTACTGAGCCGCCATGAAAGGTGGTGGGTGGACCAGGGTGGATCAAAGTTGGTAGTCGAGGACCGTGGTTTGGAGTCCACGCTAAACTGTAGACCCCTAGGGAAAATGGGCCATCCCGGCCTGATAGCCTAGTAAAAATAGCAGTACTACTATAATAATCTGTAACACCAAATCTTCGAAATTTAAATAAATTCTTCCATAGACTGATACATTTTGGTACCACTTTTTTAAAAGAACAGGTTGTTCTCGCAGCCAGCCTTGCATCATCAAGCTATTGTATCGTGATATTCTGGTCACTTGTAGGTATCATATAATCATTTTTATATTTGTAAATACACTCGTGAGAAGCCTCTTCAGTTGAAGGGGGAACTATTAGTTTACACTCAATAGACGAAGTGTGTTTTTGGAAACATATACATCTAATACTTAAGTCTATATCTATACGGCAAACAAGCTCGTTGCTGTTGCTTGTTCATGATAGAAAGCTTTTATTTATGTCATTTTGAAGGTCTGAATATTTAGTTAAAAAATATCGCAGACATCTTTCTTCCTTATTCCTGCAAATGCTGAGGTGGTGTCCTAGCCAGAAAACGCATGTAGATAGATACCACACACTTTTTAGTTCAAGTTTTTTTTAAAACAATTTTCATTAAAATATTTATTACTAGTTTTACCTATCACAGCTTTAAAAAAATAAAAAATACTGTCTACTGACAAAATCAATATCTTGAGCAACAATAACATCAATGTTGTTAGTTTTTTTAATACCCGTCGTAAATGTCAGGATCTGCACTTGATCAGAAACTTTTCGCATAGCCGTGAAATTAATGTATTTCAAAGTTTAAAAATAATAAATTTGTACAATCGGTGGAATAGCATATAGGTATATTCAATTCAATTCAACAAGATTTATTCAATATTTACATACGTAAAACTGCCGAAATCTGTCCCGAAACCAGTCAGATAACCACGGCCTGTAGCGCTGTGGTGAATGTAGGGTTGGACGGGGCAGGTCCGATTTGCTTTAATGATAATAAGTGTATAAAAAAATCAAAATTCCTATTCGCCTCGGGTGAACTTACAACTAATAATAGGTTTGAATTAGGGATTGCAATTTACCGGAAGTTTTAATAACCGGTAAATCGGTAAATAAAAATGTAAATAACCGGTTAACCGGTATTTACCGGTAATTTTTAGAATGAATGATTAGGGTGGAGAAAATGGCAATTATCTTTTTCCATGTACAAAATTATCTAAATTAAAAAAAAAAAATTGTCCACGAATATTAAATAATGTACTCATTATGTATGTTTCCTCAAGGATAATGCTATCCATTATTCCCTGCAGTGAATAATGATTTCAGTATTCACTAGTGAATAATAAGGACAGTCAGTTGTTTATAAGAAGTCACGGGCAGGTATTTTTTCAATTCGAGTGCAATCTCGCAACTTTTTAGTAGAATTTATGGCTACTTTCTGAAACAATTATTCGTTAACTGTCATAGCTACAACTGTGTGAACAATTTCACTGTTATTATCAAATTTATGAATAGATAACTTTATTTAGCGTTTCAGAAACAGACCCCCCTCTTTTATCATACAATTTCTTTTTTTTTTTTATTGAGCAGGCTGTTATGTCAAAGAACGGCTTGTTAAATTAAATTTAAACGTCAACGTTATTTACAATAATTTTACATATTACTCAAAAAGAATAATATAAATAATTCGTTAATTAACTTCTTCAATAAACAATTTAACAAAAATATCTAATAGTCGTGGACAAAGTATAATATTCTACTCGCATATAATGGCTACTCTGGTGACTTACGACATTCGCCTACGGCTCGTGTCTTAAACTTCACCCTCGTGAATAATAGCCATCATTATATGCTCGTTGAATAACATACTATTATATACGTATATTTAATATAATGAATAAATCAAAGGTTTTTTATCAAAAGGAAAAAATATAATGAAATAAATTTAAATAAATAATTATTCTGTAAATAACAAAAATATTAACTTAAATAACAAAAATTCAAATGGGGCATTTACTAAATACCTAATCTAAAAATATAATATTTTTCAAAAACGACCTGTTATAAGGGTTACCTTTTCAAAGCTATATCTGTTAGTCGTCTGATATTTGTTCATAGAATACCACCAGCTGAAGATGTCCTTCCTCAATCGATATTGGTGGGTCGATAAGTTAATAAGAATTGGTAATAACATACTTCTAAATGTATTCCACAGATATTTGCGGCAGTAAAATATTCAATTTCCTATCGTACGATATTGTCAACGTCTCTCTTACTTGTATTTCTTAGAGCTTGGTGTCTGGGTTTTACTTTTTATAATATTATTTATTTATTGTTAAAAGTGCTCAGTGTTGGGACAGTCACTCTGTATTTAGTGAATACTAGTCACTTACATAAATAGAAACGTTGAATACTTGACATATCGTAAGTTCAGAATTTACCGAAATAACCGGTAAAAAATTAAAATAACCGGTAATTATCGTCATGTGTTTTTTGTCCTAATAACCGGTAAACCGGTTAACCGGTTAACCGGTATTGCAATCCCTAGTTTGAATATAACTCATAAAAGTACTTAAAAATAATTAAAATTAACTATCACTAGGAAAACGCACTAAAAATTTGGCTCACTGGCACGGAAAAAACTCAGCGAAAAAACCCGTTCGAAGCAATTACCGCCCTGGTAGTTTTCCTGTCGCCAGGACAATGTGGTCGAAAATAAAGTTAATATTTAAAAGGTTAAGATTTTTATGAATTTGTCTGTCTAAAAGGAATTTAGAACAAAAAGAGAATAAAAGGGACAAGAACAATAACATATAGAAAGATAATAGGAAAAATTAGATCATAAAGTTGAGAGAAAGAGATCAAAAGTAGGGAAATAAGAGGTTGTGATATAGGATAGTGTGGCTAGGAAAAAAGTTGCCGAAAGATGGACAACGCCTGGTATGGTAGGGTCTGATAACGAAAAGTATTGCATTATAGTCTTATTTGGGTTATGTTGCGGGTTAGCGGACTATCACCCAGTTTGAATTCGTAGAATTTTTGGGAGATTTCTTGGACATAGTCCGCTAGTGATAACGTACCTATAAATCTCTAAGAAAGATGTACCAGTCCGAACCAGAGTTGAGGCTCAAAATTGTGTTCTAAAACTCTAAGTGGCCGGGATTCAATTCAATTCAATAACAATATATTAAGCATTAAGGTAATGTACGCGCCTAGCCGGAGCCCGACCCGGAGTTGCCGAAATATAGGTAACGCCTGGTATGGTAGGGGGGTTTAAGGTCAAAAACTATGGCATTATGCTGTCTCATTTGGGTTACCTTGCGGATTAGTTTGCTATGGTCCAGTTTGAATCGATAGAATTATCGTGAGATTTCCTGGACGTAGTTCGCTAGTGGAGTTATGTTGTGACAACGTGCATAGAGATCTCTGAGGGAGGTGTACCTACCAGAGTCTGATGAGGTGCATAAATTTATGTTCTAATACTCTAAATTTCCGCATTTTCGTGGCCGGGATGCTACAGCACACCAGCGCCGCGTGATGGCTGTCCTGATTACCATCGTGTACAACAATTTCCTATTCGTCATGTTGAGTGCGCTACCCTTGGCCAGAATCGGATAGAGACTCCTGGACATGGAGTAGACCTTGTGTACAGTCTCGTTTACGTGAGTGTTAAACATCAGTTGTTTGTCTAAGTTAACCTCCAGATACTTCACGCACTGTTCGATTGGAATCCCGATCGAAATTGGTGTTAGAATTATATTTTCTGTAAATCGGCGCGTGAAGAGAATCGACTCGGCTTTGATCCGAATCTTCAACTTGTCGTAATTCAGGTTTACGGACAACATAAATATTTTCTCTATGATGTAAAGAATAATTAAAAAAATACCTTGCCATTCCAAAACAATTATTCACTTATTCACGAAAATATTTACTAATTTATGTCCACCATATTGTTAGGATTTCTCTCGTCTTCCTGTCAACTTCCGCGATGTCACATCGCTTTGAAGCCAATCGACAAGTCCAAAGCTGTAGGTAAATACCTGTGTTAATTTTTATTGTTATTATTATTAATAATATGCGACTTTTTATTTATAGATAATATATAATGTCGATATTGTCATAATATATCAAATAAATAATGTTGGCTCATAGGAACAATAAAGCGTAAATCACATAAAGCAAAAGCAATTTTATCTAGTTTATCAGGAAAATGTATTTAATGCCTTTATATAAATAGATCATTTTACGTTAAATTTTAAATTTCCATTACAGATTGCTATCACAATGAATACAATATTAACTATACCCAAATCATCGATTCATTAATGTATCATTTCGTGATTGATGTCAGTTCAGGAATGCCCACGAAATATTAAATTATGGTTTTAACTCTAAAATTGAATATATCATTTCTGTTGATGTCAATTTGTGGAATCATAAATGAATCGGAAATTTAATTAAGCCGGTTAATTGCTGTATTGCCAAATATAGCAAATCATGTTTAAGATACATAAAGGATATCATTTACACACGTTGGTGTATTTTAATTAATTTTAAATTGGCATCATTAATTTCCCCTATGACTTCGGGGCAAATAAATCACTGCCTTTTTGTAGATAATCAACTTATAACAAAAATGCATGGGAGGGGCATTATTTTAAATTTTCTTTCATACTTATGACGAAAATATAAGTGATGAAATAAATACAATAAATGCAAATGGTAATATAGCCAACGACAAACACACTATAGCTAATACCTTTTGTGATTATTTTACGGAAATAGGGAAAAAACTAGCCGATAAAATAAGAACAAATGGATTTCAGACAAATAATCAGGTAATATCAAACTCAATATTCCTTTCTGAAACAAATGAAACTGAAGTCCTTGAAATTATAAAAATCTTTAAAAAATAAAAAAGCTCCAGGAATCGACACTCTTAAATCAGAAATACTTAAATATATAAGTATCACGATAGCAGCCCCTCTCGCATGCATAATAAATAGGTCATTTCAAACAGGTATATGCCCCACCGCTTTTAAGATAGATGTAATCAAACCATTATATAAAAAAGGGGATAAATTGGATGTGGCTAACTATAGGCCTATCTCCTTAATATCGAATTTAGCTAAAATATTTGAAAAAATCCTTGAACATAGAATTCAAAATTACCTAGCAAAATATAACATAATGTCTGACAATCAATTTGGTTTCAGGGCACATCGATCAACAAATGACGCAATCGCAAAGTTAATTTCTAACATAAACAGTGCAATAAACGAAAAGAGTCCAGCTCTATGTGTATTTTTAGATTTAACTAAAGCCTTTGATACAGTCAGCCACATCCAGTTACTCAATGTATTGGAAAACATTGGTTTTAGGGGAACTCCATATAAACTAATAGAAAGTTACTTAACAAATAGAAGACAGTGCACCAACATCTCAGATACCTTCAGTGATACAAAGATAGTACAATATGGAGTTCCTCAAGGTACGGTACTTGGACCTTTATTGTTTAATATTTACCTAAATGACCTATTTAAAGTGCAAACAAGAGGAACTGTATTAAGTTTTGCCGATGACACGGCCATTTTTTATAGGGATAAGGACCGGCCAACATTAAAAAAAACCGTAGAGCTTGACTTACCCAGAATATTTGACTGGTTCAACGATAGGCTATTAACCATTAACTATACTAAAACTAATTTCATACCATTTGCTTCATATAAAACTCATCTACCGAATTTTGTCAAACTTACTTTTAAAATAAACAATCTAAATATAGAGTTGTCATCTGTCGAACATGTGAAGTACTTGGGAATTTACTTAGATAATAATTTGAAATGGGACACACACATTAAATACATCACAAAAAAACTAAGATACTTGTTATATAAATTTAAATGGTTGTCTCAACTACTCAAGGTGGACCAAATGAGGATACTATACTACTCACTTGTTGAATCACATCTAGTCTATGGACTTTTGGCTTGGGGTAGCGCTACAAATAATGTAATCGTAAATCTGCAAAATATACAAAAATTAATAATAAAGAAGGTATACAACTTAAAATGGACTTACCCAACACACAATTTATTTGTAGAAACTAAAATATTTGATATACGCCAACTATATTGCCAAACCATATTAGTATGGCAATATAAATACAGAAGAGAATTAATTAATATTAGCCATAACTACAACACACGTCATAAAGCTAACGCCACAGTAGTACCACAAATTCATAAAACCAAGTCGCAACGATGTTTTACATATCTTGGCCCGAAACTTTATAATTTAATTCCAATAGAGATTAAAGCAATAAACTCTGAAAATTTATTTAAAAAAAAAATAAAACAATGGATCAGTCTTCAGCCACGTTTAAAAATTCATCAAATAGTAGATCTCAAAAACATTTACTATTACGTAAATCCATAAGAGTAATAATATGAACAAATAGTATATTAATTTATAGAATAAACATCCATTTTAATTCTAATTTATTAAAAAAAAAATTTTTCTGTTTATTCATAATAAGTAGTATTCTTTTAAAATCTATTTAAGTTAATTTAAATGCGTTTCTATATATGTTAAAAATAAGTTATATTCATATAACATTAACATAATCATATTATTGTAAATTGTTCCTTGTATACCCTATATAGGTATAATATAATTATATAAATTATTATGTGTCGGTGTGTGTGTGTGTGTGTGTGTGAGTATATGTATGTATATATGTGTACATCTGAACATGTATCGATATATGTGTATTTTCCATAAAACACGGTTTATCCTAAAAATGATTATATATATGTGTATACATGTGTATATATGTGTATATGTATATATATATTGTTTTGTTTAAACATCAGATAAACATTTAATGAAATTCATTCTTGCGAGCAAGTCATTAGACTTTTGCAGTTGAGCTTTATGATTATGTTTATAAAAACACCGTGTTTCAGAGGATAATATTTGTTTTCACTAGCCGATACCTACTATCTACTGTCAAGCCTTGGGCTTCTTGTAGATTATCTACATTTATTTTTCAATTAAATTACCTTAGAATTATTGTACTATATTGTACTAAACTGAAAATAAATATTCTATGGGTTGTGTATATATTTTTATTGTTATTTTTGTGGAGTACAGAGCAAAATGTAAAAAAAATTAGAGTATTAGGAAACAGTCAAAATGTGCCATAAGTTACAGAGTACAGTGACAAAGCCAAATCTTTACAGATATGCAGAAATAAAATTCAAAAACATATCTAAATGTGACTCCAAAAATATTATCTTCGATTTCATTGTATCAACGGTGGCTGTTACCACTGGCATAGTTAATATTAATATTTTCTTTGTCAATTTCTATTATCGTCTATACCATATATTTTTTTATTTCCATCTCGTCCGTTTCGTCAGAAAATGACTCAATGGAGGACCCAACTGAATCATCTTCCTTGTATTTTTTTTCATTTGTTTCCTTCGCATCGCATTGTAATGTATTTTTACACATTTTTTTTCATTGTTCCTACTGTTGTCACGCATCATATATCTGTAACCTTCAGTATACTGCTCGACTATATTTTTTGTTTTTTCACTGAAAAGCCAGCAAAGCGACTATTTTTCGGAGTTCTGTTTTATTTTTCAGTCAAACTGAGACATGGGGAAAGAATGGTTTAATTATATTATCGCTTGTTTTGTTATGGGAGATGATCCTATTCCTTTTATTATGAACTTGAGTTGCTTTTTTCAAACGTTTTAAATCATTTTATATAGTCTTCTAAACATAAATTATTAATAATTGAGATAGCTGTAAACTCGGAGAAAGCAAGAAAGATGAATGTGAGAGATACAATTTATATGTACTCTGAAAGTAAATCTGATGGGTAGTTGATTTTGTAGTTTTTTTTTGGTTAGTCTGCCGTCCACCTCGGAAGTTCAGTTGATCTTCCACCCGATTAACAGGTGTTCGAACTCCAGCGGGCCCATTAACTCATTTTACGTGTTTATATGAAAATCGGACCCCCGAAGTAGTATTTTCGCTTGACGATAATATTATATTATAATAATAAAATTGCATGAATAATTGCCATTTTATAGAAAAACACGTAACTATGAAGACTTTAAAGGAGGAACTGGCCACGAAGAAATTAATGGACATAAGTGTGTCGTCCTTGTGTCGTCTATTGCCGCGTATTGGATTTAAATATAAAAAAAGAGATAACCGGCTGACTTTAATGGAAAGAGCTAACATTGTCACACATAGGGTAGAGTTTCTATGCAAATATAAGCAAAACTCTTTTTTTATAACACTTTTGAAACGTAAATAAATAGTTTATATTAAAATTCATGGTATTGCAAACTATTATTGTCCATATATTTTCATTCCAAAATACTTTTCTTTTGCAAACAGTGATACGCCCATGCGTACCATTCTGTGCGACCTTGAGTCAATTTGATTCGGAAATTAAAAGAGGATAACATCAACGATAACATTTGTGATTTCAGCTGTACGAATTTAAGCAGTATAATTAAATCTGACGCAAACACCTTGAATCTACTTCTTGGACATCTCGATTAAATGTCTCCAGACAAAATTACAGGTTTTTTCACAATAATAGTCTACTTTTAACTATTAATATATTTCTTTTAATTTGTTTTTTCTTATTTTTCTTCTTTTTCATTTCATAAATATTATCCAAATAATTTGAAAAATACTAAGCATAGTTTCAAACGCGACTCTAGTCAAACTCACGCGAGTGCTCAGCAGACTTTACATGAAACTGAAGAATCCTGTGTCCTCTATAGAGGAGAATGCCTCTGAGGACAAAGAAGACGAAGATTAAAATGAAAATAAATGTAGAATTTAATTGATATTTTTTTCTATCTTTTTCTACAAATTTTATTTTTATAATAATAACGAAAATTTTTATCCAAATATACTTTTCAAAATTAATAAACCCTCAAATTATAATTTCGCACAATCTTCTCCTTCATTTATTGAATCTTGCATGATTTTGGTCATAAGTCCTGCCATTTTGCATCCAAGATGTAGTATTTTTATTTTTTAACGTCACTTTAGTTTTAAAAATATCAAAAATATCTATACTGGAACTTTTGTATAAAATATTTATTATTACCTACTTACGGAATTTTGCATGACTGGTTTATTTATTAATGTTTTAACTTCAGCTTCGTCACCTCGACAATCTCAGACCAGAATTAAGAGCCGACATTTTTTTGAGTTATAACATTTCCAAAATAACCTTTCATAACAAAACGGGTGTGTTGGAAAAAAGTTTAGGATACTTCATTTATGATCTGTTAATTTTACCATTTGTTTCGGTTGTCTGTTACTGTAGGCTAATATTTACTCTTCTTATATAGGAAGAAGAAAGTCTTTAAAAAAGAAGTCACAGTACTAGTATAAGTCCCGCTTGCTTAGGAGAAGAGATTCTAAATAACTTCTCCAAAAATTTTTCGAAAAATAAATGTCTAATATATTCTTAATTATATTAGTAGTTGATTAACACATAGTAAGTTATAAAAGAGAATAAAGTTGATAATATATGAGATAATTGATCTGCCTTAAACTTAGTAAACTCAGTATTGTCAAACACAATTTTTAATTACCTCCAGATTTAAGGCACAACCAAGAAAACCATTTGCAACTCGCTTTATAATTCAACTAAATAAAAGAGGAATGCACGTCAAAATGTGAAATACTTGTTCTTTCTTATTTCAGTGACACCTCCATAGTAATGCTCTTCCCACTTTGCACATCACCTGCAGGATAATCAGTTTCAGCAGGATCCGCAATTCACTTTTTCGCAACTGGCACAGATAATTTGTCATATCTGAGAATCTTAAATACCATGTGACACTAACAAGTTACAAGTTACTTTCTCCCTGCTTATCTACAATAAAGACGAGTCACTTGTGAATGGGAACTCCGGAGTTGAATTCCGGGTTTCCGGTATGTGCCTTGACTACAGACGCAAGTGTTAATGCATCGCCCAGAGCAATGTGCCATTTCCACCGACGCAGCTGTTTATGTCATTTATAAGTACAAGCCGCTAGGATATTCAGTAATACATCGGAATTTCATATAATCCGCGGTCTAGAGGCAAATTTTCCAAGCTACCGTGGACGAAACTGATATCAAGGCGACCGGCATGCTGCCGTGTTGAGAGAAACACGGTGAACCCAGCGTATAATTACAGAAAATGCTACCGAAGTCGACCGCTTTCGATTTTATATCTGCTTTATTTTTTGAAAACGATGGAATTTATGGTATGGCTTAATTTTCCTTGAAATAAGTTAGTCTTTAATAATGCCTTCATAGTACAGCAGATATATGCAATAAATAGGCGGTAGATGGAACTAATTCCCACAAAGACGGGATTTGAATTTTTTAATTCGTTGTTGGTATATTTTTGACATACTAAAAGTCTAAAAAGATCTGAGTGTGCAAAATGTTGTATCAAATTACAGAAAATTTCATGTTGAAAAAGACTATGATATTGAAAGATTCTGTGGTGGAAGCCGTTACTTTGTGACAGTCAATCATGATTGTATTGTATATAAATACCGGTCATCCCTTGGTAAATTCATTCATTTGAATCATACGTTTGATAATGGTACGTTAAGTATCGAAACTGCAGTAACGTTCAAGTTATAATAAATTAGTGATAGAAACAAAGTAAAGTGTTTTAATATATCGACTATGATATTGGTTTTAAAAAATAAGAATAAATAACAAAATGGTGACCGAAAAACTGAAAGCTGAATGCAGTGTTAAAAATAATATTTTCGTTAATCAAAATGCGTTTTATAATACAAATCCATATGTATTTCATCAATTTTACATCTTACATAAGAGAAAAGCTAAATCTAATAGTTAGTCTTCTTCAGTTTCTTCTAAATCATTTTCTTTCAGTGCACTATTTGTGCAATCTCTAGCAGAAAAGTTACAACATATCACAGTACATTCTACACCATAATGTGGACACGTATACGTACATCTACCACTACTACACGGCTCACTTGTATCCGTTTTGCAGGTGCAGCGGATCATGTTTAGTGATAACTCTGGTTCAGGGCTCATTTCACATGTTATGGGCTATAGTTGGTCTCCTAATTTTCCCAACCCCACTCTTCGGGATTGGCAATATTGGTGTTCATAGTTTTCCAACAAAGATATCGTAAATGTATGCGGAGGAGATGGTGAACAGTAGCATCTTCTGTAGGTGGTAATCTTGCAGTATTAAATTCACTTTTGGCAGTTGTGATTTTTTTCAAATAGAGATTATACCGCGGTAGGTTCAGAGTCTCTGTCTTTTGATTTCCACCATATAATTATACCTTTGGTGTCAATATCTGTGAGTTCCTTTCAGTTTCCATTTTCTGATCCAAACAGAGTAGTGCAAATGCTAAATTCCTCATATTTCCAAAAATGTCGATATGCTGTCGATTTACTTTTAGCAAATAAGGAGCTTGTGGTATCGCATCCAGTTAAAGCGTGTGATAAGATAATATTTTTGCATCTCTTTTCGTCAAGCACATGCCGCATCGGATTAATATCACGTTTTTTATGACTGAACGTAGATTACTGCAATCAAATATTTCCTGTATTATGGTAAATCAAAAGTACAAGAATATTGTCAGCAACAACTGTTACATGCTTTTCTTCTGCCAAGGTCAGTGCTGCTTTTACAATAAGTGTCAGCATCATCTGTAGCATGAATCACTGTTTGGCCATTCGCTTCTAAGTGTTCCCCAAGCATATTTGTTTTAGTTATGCAAATAAGAAGCTCTCAGGGGTTCTCAGTAAATTTCGCTGTTAATGCTCGACATCCTTTGTACTGGAGATGGCATCCATCAAATACAATTGGCACAACTTTATATTGCTTAGCAATATGATCGCTAAATAGTTGTACCACATCTGAAAGTTTCCCAATATTTGGCCATGGTAATTTGTGTAGTAGTACACCCCCGTCAAGAACATACGATGCTTCTGCAGGTAACATGTAATTTAAACTAGTAGTTATGTTATCCAAAGTTCCTTCCAATGATGATTTTTCACTTTTTCTTAATAATTGAGTTTCTGGATCAAATAGAGATGGAGGAACTATAGATAATTCATAATTGAAGTTCTCCTTTAATTTTTACAGATCAGGATTTACAAACAAACATAGCAGCATTCTCTGGGTGAAGAGTCCTGTATCAATATGTTGAATAGCTACGTCAATGACAACATATTTTCTTAATATATTCAGTGTGACAGCTTGATCCTTTTTAAAAAAATGGAATTTAAATATTTTTACACACTTAGGTTTTCCTACAATTTTAGTGCTTTATTTATTTTTATTTTTATTTTTTAAAACCAATATCTTTTTCAGCAAGAAATTTTCTGTAATTTGATACCACACACGATTTTTTATAATTTTTCAAATTTTTTTCAAGATGGCGGCCAAAAAAATGCATTTTGCACACTCAGATTTTTCTAGACTTTTAGTATGTCAAGAAGATACCAAAAACGAACTAAAAAATTCAAACCCCGTCCTTGTGGAAATTAGTTCAACTCAAAAACCTATATCTACTGTACTATAACTTTGAAATACTATATTAAAAGTATTTAGAGTTTCTTAGTTGTGGAAGCACATTATGAGTATATCAACAATGTTCTTAGGGGCGAGCGTAGAGGCGACTTCAATGTGAATATCAGTCGATATTTCGTTGAAGCAACGTCGAGCGCGGTTAGTACTTGGATGGGGTACCCATCTTGGGAAATACAGCGTTCTCGTCCTACCTTCTAGAGGCTTGTATATCAGTGTATACTCGGAAGTTACGTAATTTCAGACGGAGGGGATGTAAAGCAGGCGGTCCCTTGTCTATTAAATGTTAGGCAAGTAAAAGATCCCTACTCTTCTTAAGGGAAGAGGTTCGGCAAAATTTCCAGGTTGGGGGTAGCTCGTCTCCTGACGTCGGTGATAGGCCCTGGTAGCGGAAATAGGCCGACGTTAAATAGTAAAAAAAAAAAAAACAAACAATGTTCTTATTATCTAGGGCGGCAACTGTTAGATGGCGTAATGCTACTGCCTACTACCTACATTTATTTTATTGTTGTTTAGCACTTAGATGCGTTTGTAAAAGCCGGTTCGTTGTTCAGTGCAGTTCTTATTTAGTGTGGTGTAATTTGCTAGATTTTACAATAATTTGTATTTTAAAGTATAGAGAATAATCTAGCTCTCTCTTTCTCTCTCTGGTTGGTCGGTTTTAATATTACTGTTCAAATGTGAATAAAAACATAACTTCAAAAATCTAGTGAAATTTTGTATTTTGAAATTCAAATTGGTATTTCTAACCTATTTTTTTAAAACAACAAATGAAAATTTACTTAAAAACCGCTGCCCAAGGAATCGCTACTTCCACATCCAGATTTTCTGTCCAAGTCACTCACAACGAAAAAATTTTGTATGTGGAAATAATTGTTTATGGAACTTTAATAATACAATATTTGAAATCCTCTACCCCAAAAACCCATAAAACGATACCCCACATCGGTAGTGGGGTGGGGGTGGGGGTGGATGAAGTAAAAAAATATTTTTAGGTTTCTGGTTCTTGTACACACACTAAATCACAATTTTTTTTTCATCCCCTTTAATAATGGGGCGGGGGTGGTAATGCCAAAAATTTTTTTGGGACATTAGCTTCCCTTGTATATATTAAATAGCAATTTTGTGGACTCTTACCTGCTTGATTTATCTATTTACCCCAAATTTACCCCAATTTACCCCCAACCCTTCGACAGAACAAGATGAAAATATAATCTAGTTCCAGATCTCGTTAAAGTACATATGTGTACCAAATTTCAAATCAATATCTCAAACGGATCCAGAGTAAACGTGTGCACAAAAAAAGTTACAGACAGACCGACAGACCGACAGACCGACAGACAGAAATTTATTTTTCTCTTAAACTTAAAATCTCGACGTTTCATGACATTCTAAGCCTATTTGAACAATAAAAATTTTTAAAAATTTTTTTGTCGTTACTATACTTCCACTAGATGTGGAAGTAAAACTAAAGCTTAAAATTATATGTAACTTTGGTTATTATTAATTGTACTACAATTGAATATGTCTTTATTAATTATAGTTTTTATAATTCACACACCGGAATAAAAGAGTGTGTTTACCTTAAATAATTTTTTATTATTTAACTGGTAATAACAATTAAATTCTATAAATGTACATTAATTACACATGAATTGCAATTACTTAAGTTAATGCTTGGAAGAACTGGAACATTTACATAGTTAGAAATACCAGAAATATTTACAGCTGGACGAACAAATTTGTTTGTTTGTTAGTCATGACAACCGTTTGAGCAGTGCTTGACCTTTATCATTTTAGATAAAATCTGACAGGCAGCAAATTTAAAATTCTGGAAAGGGAAATAACTGCACAACCGTAAAAAAACATAGTATGTAACATACATGTGGCAAGCTTCAGTGCAAGACTCGTACGATAGGAACACTAGCTGCGCTCGTGTTCCTACTTTCGTACATCGTTTTACAATGAAGCCCTTTCCAGACTTATATTACAATATACTATTTATAGGTCCTTGGTTTAATTACTTTTCCTAATATTTTACCAGGTTTACACGTGCCTAGATTTAGTAACGCTAATAAATGTTGGCACTCCAGTAAAAAAATATTGCACGTATAAACAGATACTGAGCAAGTCTTGACCAGTGTTGGATTACCCTATAGGCCAATTACGCATATGCGTAAAGCGGCAGATTTTTAGGGGCGGCAAATATTGACTTTGAGTTTACCATTAATGACTTTGCCGCAAGAAAATCACGGCGAAAACTGTTTTAATACAGATTATTTTTATAATTACCTATTTCTTATTTATTTGTTTTTATCATGTTTAGAAATTATTTAGGTATTAAGCAAATCACAAATTTTTATTTATTATGAAATTAGCTTAGGGTGACCAGATTTTTGTTAAATGAATGCTGGACACTTCTGCTAAGGGCGGATCTGGACCTCCAGCTTGGGCTGAAAATAACAAAAAAAATTTTTCGTCCCACAAAATTTTTTGATGAGCGGGGAGGAGAAATCCGGAAAAATTTTTTTTGAAGAGCGGGGGAAGAAATGCGAAAAAATATTTTTCCGTCCAAAAATTTATACTGTAACTTCACTATAACCTAAATACTGAACTTATGCTGGACACTTATAATACTTTCCAGCGAAATTCCGGACATATGGTCAAAATGCTGGACTTTTGCTGGACACTTGTAAATGCTGGACAGTACTCCAAAATTCCGGACAATCCAGCGAAATTCCGGACGTATGGTCACCCTAAATTAGCTACTTTCTTATTATTATTAGATGAGGAAATTTTAGGTTTGCGAAAAGCGGCAAATACTTTAATCCGTCACTGGTCTTGACCTTGCATGCATTGATGCAAAAATGTTAGGAATTTCCAACTTTGTAGCGCACCAGTACCAATTTGTACGCAGCTATAAATAAAAAATTGCACGTGTAAACCTTTTCTTGCGTTGTCTAGATATACAATCCTGGCTAGCTACTTGTAATAGTAGTTGGTACAAGTAATTATACTAATGTAAGTTTGCATATAAAACAGAAAAATGAGCAATGAGAAGTCAACGGTCAGCAAGAAAAGTGGACTTCTGATGAAATTATAGAATTTCTTGAAGTATATAAAGAAGAGGCGTGTTTGTGGGATGTGCATTCTAATTTGTATAAAAACAGAGAATCTCGAGTAATTGCATATGAGAAGATAGCAACAACAATGGCGATAGATGGCTTTGGTAGTGTGAATGTTAAGGCTAAGATTAAGAATGCATCTACCTTAGAGTTAACTAACTTATGTTCTTTTTTTCAATATATGGTGTTACACTAACAAGTTCAAGAAGAATGTCAAAATGTTCCTTTGACATCCGTAAATGGTTTCTGTAAAATTCAGGATCTTCTATTGAAAGTTCTGTTGACAGTCTTTCTGATGCAGCTAATTTGTCTCTACTTGTATTCCATTTTTTGAACCACAAACGGCCTCTTCGCTTATTTTTCAATTTCTGTTCCACATCATCTGTTGAACAATACTTCGTAGAACCATGCAGCACCCGGTACGAATTATTATTTTCTTTACTATATTACTTGATGTATTGCTTCAACAATCACCTGAACTAAAAACTCAAAGAATGAGACTGGCTAGATTGAATTTAAAATTGTGTGTAAACTTCTACTGACGCGCAAGTTGGACTGACGTGGCAACTGACGCCAGTAAATCCATACACGTATAAACCCGGCATTATGTCACTCCCTTTACTTTATATTTTCCAACATATCTTAGAAATTCATAAAAACAAATCTTCTTTCAAAACAAATTCAGATTTACTACTAGTCAACCATCCTAGGATGGCAAATAGCCGCGCAGAGAAAGAAGAAATATCGTCAGTTGGACAGAAACAAAGTTTCTTATGCTAGACAGCTAGCTAGCTAGCTTAAGAAGCTTAAGAAGCTTAAGAAGCTTAAGAAGCTTAAAAAGCTTAAAAAGCTTGTTTGTCTCTGTCCAACAGTGACGATATTTCTTCTCTCTCTGCGGGGCTACTTGCCATCTTAGGATGGTTGACTAGTACTTGATCTCCTTGTCTTTTTTGTGTCAGTTTTATGTTATATTTTATAATTCTCATGATTTTAGTGTTTTTGTATTACCAATTGAAATTTTTTTGATTTGCATGTAAATAACTATGTAATAAATAATAATAGCGGTCAAATAAAAATTGAAACTTGAATCTCGTGTATGGGAATCAACGAGCATGCTCGATTTAAAATTAGGTTGTGACTAATTGCTCTCGAGGAGAGAATTTTCGAACGTGTGTGGGGGTTTCCAGTCGAGAATCCATAATTTACCGTACAACGATTGACAACGCGTATACCATAATTCTAACTTAATTAGACGAGAGCATTTATGCATCCTTTCAAATAATTAATTTCTGAGATTTCAAACATCTTTTCAAATTGCAGTAGCAATGTACCCTATTAAATTTAATTAAATTCATAATATCTTTACTTAAAGTTGTGTTCTTACTAAGGATTCCAGAAAATTTACATGTGAAATAGTTTCACCGTTTCTACAGTAATAAGATAAACTGTCTCACTTTAATCATCTACTGAGATGTTTCTATATATAAGCTTCTACTATCAGATTTGACAATTCAACTTCATTTGTACTCTACGTTCCTATCTAGTAGACTGTGTTGAAAATGTTCAAATTACTATTTAAATCCACACATTGCTAACGCTAGTCGCTTTTTAGATAGAACGCTAGAAATGTGCATACGGTGTGGCCCACTGAAAACGAAGCGGGCGTGTCTTCCGCTCGTATGATAATTTTTTCGAAAAATTCTCGAACCTGTCGATTTTATTATCAAGTGGAACAGTTTTATCGGATATTATCGATCCCACCACTTTAATTTTAAACGGCAAGGGTGGTCAAGTGGCATTTCGTTTTTAAGTCTGTTAAATTCTCCTTAAAACGGTATTCTACTTTTTTGCTTGAAACTGTTGCTTCAACAAACATAGTAGTAGTAGTAGTAGTAGTATTCGCAATATTGGCTTTGATTTATTAATAAATCATTAGCTCAGCGCCATGTCAACAAACATATCCAACTCAACGAACCTTCATGAAGTACATTTCATTTAAAAACTAAACCGCTGGCCAATTGAAACGTACCAAGCGAATTTTTGGATTGAATTCAAAGCCACATTTTTGAGAAAAAGAATATTCAATGCGCAGTTTTCAGGATGTAAGAGAGAATTTATTTGTGAAACACCGAATTTGCCAGATTTTTTTATTTCGAAGCATATTACTGTCTACAGGGTGTGAAATAAATGCTTGTTTTTTTACCAAACTTTATAACTACCGAAATTTCACATTTAAAAAAAAATTTTTTTTTTAACGTATTTTTTAGTCACCGCTTTATGGGGGGAAAAAAACCAATTTCTTAAACTTTTGATATCTGTCTTGTTTTATAAGATATCGAGTTTTTTCTAAGATCCTGTCGTTCCTTCCTGTGTTTACTGTGAGGCTCTATTGTGTTTCGTAAGAACCTACCCAACCAGCAAATTCGTTTTATAATTTATATGTTGTAATGATATTTTGTTTTGTTGTTATTTTATTAATGCTTCTAAAATGCTAATTGATTATATTAGAGTTGCAGAAAACACTATCTGGTTTTCTGCAACTGAACTGTTTTATAAATTTATCATTAAAACATCTTTACAGCAAAGTTATAAAATATCTTATGAAGCAGTTAGTAAATTACACAGCCTCACAAAAAAAAGTTCAGACCGACGAACTAGACCCATGTATCCCTATGTATTTTCGGTCGCTGAATCCGAATCCGAGATCAAAAAAATTCGTACACCCCCAAAGTCGTTAGCTAGAGCCAAAAAACACCCCTGGACTGGGGTAAAAAGAATATTAAGCTACGAGAATAGTTGTTACATCCTAATCGATCGAATTATACAAATTAAGGTTAAACAGCAGCGTACATACAATAGATATGAAACACACCCCCAGTGAGGGGCGAAAACTTGCCCCCATTTATAAAAAAATTGATCCAAAACAGTAATGACTGCTGAAAAAGCTCGAAATGTCTAAGTTTTGTTAAAGTGATAAGAAACTGCATCTTCATAAACTGCCCCTATAGGATTGAGAACAACAAGTTTAAAGACAGAAACAAGAGAAAACGTAAAATCCAACAGGATTTCTATTTTATGTAGTACTCTAAAATAGAACCAGAAACTTACGTACCATCAACGTCTTACAGTGTAAAAACTACCCCCTATGTAAGATTTATCTATAAGAAGTTACAGTGACTTATATAAAAATTCGAAACACCTGCGTTGTGTGGAAGTGAGACTATGTTCGACGCTGTGCTTGAAAACCACCCCCACGGGGTTGCAAGATGCCATCCCTATATCCGTAGGTTGCTGGAAAAACGGAGAGAAACTAACCGGATTTACATTTTTATGGATGCTATGATTAGCAAAAATCGTGATGCACACTTCCAGCGTCCTACGGATACCATCTCGCAACCCCATGGGGGTGGTTTTCAAGCACAGCGTCGAACATAGTCTAGTTTCTTCTCACTTCCACACAACGCAGGTGTTTCGAATTTTTATAGAAGTAACTTTTTATAGATAAATCTTACATGAGGGGTAGTTTTTACACCATTTGATGGTTGACACTGTAGGACGTTGATGGTACGTAAGTTCTATTTTATAGTACTACGTCACTGTAACTTTTTATGGATAAATCTTACATAGGGGGTAGTTTTCACACCATCTGAAGGTTGACACTGTAGGACGTTGATGGTTCGTAAGTTTCTAGTTCTATTTTAGAGTACTACGCAAAATAGAAATTCTGTTGGATTTTAGGTTATCTCTTGTTTTGTGTCCTTTAAACTTAAGGGTGGTTGCTCTCAACCCTATAGGGGCAGTTTATGAAGATTACGTCGAACCTGATGCAGTTTTTATCACTTCAACAAAACTTAGACATTTTTGAGCTTTTTCAGCAGTCATTATTACTGTTTTGGATCGATTTTTATAAATGGGGGCTAGTTTTCGCCCCTCACTGGGGGTGTGTTTCATATCTATTGTATGTACGCATATGTTTTTGTGCAATCTCGGTAGTAAAAACTTTTCTTTCACGCCCTATCACAGTAACGTTATTCAAAATAAGAAAATTGAGCAAAACATTTTCACAACTTTTCACAAATAAACTATCTCTTAAATCCTGAGAACCGCATTGTCTCAAAAAATGTGTAAATTCAACTTAAAAATTGGCTTGGTCCATTTCAATTTGCCAGCAGTTTAGATGCAATACATGGAATATATCCAGAACAAGGTATTGGCCCCATATTGCTCAAAATTTGCATCTTGTCCATTAAAAACCGCAGAACTTATTGCTTATTTTGATTGCAAGTGGGTACTCACCCATTTACCTGTTTGGACAATAAGAAATTTATTTAATTATTTATGCATACAATGCATATAATTTTGAATATCCTTTATAACAAAATATATATGTAAAAATTATATTTTCCTAGAAATCCAGTTAAAAAAATTTGAATACTTCCTTGTTATAGATATACGCTATCCTACATAATATGATAAAATTTTCCATCAAAGGAGTTGAGCTAGTGCCCATAGTCAAGGAAAAATGAGCATACTGATAAAAATAAATGACATTAGCCTTACAGAAATAAATTTCCTATAAAATAACGATACTACACCTTATCTTATGGGTTTTTTGCTTGAAGCAAACCGTTTAACATGAATTGAGAGGCTTTCGCGCATAATAGTCAGAAGGCACTCTTGACTTTCGTTTATCAGTCTATACAGCTTCTATCGTACATCTACAACAAAAATGAATATTTTTAAATACAAGAATAGATTGGAAAAGGGATCGATCTTACTAACGTTCACAAAATAGTAACAGAAATAAATATGTATTATACTAGGTAAATTCTCTTAACTTTTAGGAAAACGTTATCAACAAGAGAGCTCTTACATTAGGAGACATTAAAATTAGAAGCATTGGCTGAGAAAAAAACTTAGCGATGAAAACCTCGATAACAAATATAAAACATTAAAATTACAAATAAATAGAGATATGCACATCGAAAAAAGAGAACATTATAGTAAAATAATAAGTACATCAAAAAACAAAAATAAAACAGCGTGGAATATAATAAAAAATACTTGCGGTACAACCTCTGAGAAACAACCTATTCCGTACATAGAACATAATAATAAACTCTATACGAATAAATACGAGATCTCCAACATATTTGGAGAATATTTATCTACTGTAATAGATAAAAAACTCCTGAACTATTTTGGAAAAAATATTTCTGAAGAGTGCACCACAGCCAATAATATATGTAACTCAATGTTTTTATCTCCAGTAACTACGGCAGATGTCGAATTTGCAATAATGGGTCTGCCAAATAAAAAATCTACAGGTCCTGACATGGTCCCTATTAACCTTATAAAAAAATGCTGTAAAGAATTATCTCAAATTCTGGCAGATCTGATTAATATATCAGTTGCTTGTGGTAAGTTTCCAGATTTCCTAAAAACTCAGTAGGCAAAACGGTTTTGTTTTTTTTATTATTATGCATCTGTCTATTCTGCGATAGCTTACAACATAGTCTTGTGGGGTCAGTCAAAAGATGTTAGTACCAATTTATAAAAAAAGGTAATCATGATATTGAAAATTATAGACCTATCGCTCTGTTGAGCATTTTTTCAAAAATTTTAGAAAAAGTCATATGTAATAAAACACTTGAATTTTTAGATATCAATAACATTTTATCATCATGCCAGCACGATTTTCGAAGAGGTTGTTCGACAGAAACTGGCTGCGCAGACTTTGTTCAACATGTCTATGAAAAAATGGATCAAAATGAAATAGTAATCGCACTACTTTTTGACCTTACTCGAGCATTTGACACGGTGGACAAAGAATTTGTTTCCGTGAAGTTGCATGCATTGGGTATTAGAGGACAATTAAATAGTTGGTTCACATATTTCTTATTTGACAGAAAATTTTATGTTAAGATTGACAACGTACGGTCGGTGAATTTAACATGAACATAGGCACTCCACAAAGCAGTATCTTTGGACCGCTTATTTTCTTGTTGTTCCTGCAAACATCTCACAAGGGCGTGTTTTTATGTACGCGGATGATACAACTGTCATAATATCAGACCCAAAACCAGAACATGTTAATATTAAGGCTAATATTGTTCTTAAAGAATTTTCCCTTTGGTGTACAAAAAATAAACTTATGATAAATCACAATAAAACAATATGCTTGCCAATTCATAATAAATATCGAGTTGACCCTAATTTAAAATTTAACTTCCATGGATGTGAATTAACCTCTAGTACTTCAGCTAAACTTCTAGAAGTATTTATCGACAAACACTTTACCTGGGACCTGCATATTGAAACGGTATGCAACAAACCAAATAAAAGTTTTTTTCTATTGACTCAATTAAAGAACTCAGTAGGCAAAACGGTTTTGTTTTTTTTATTATTATGCATCTGTCTATTCTGCGATAGCTTACAACATAGTCTTGTGGGGTCAGTCAAAAGATGTTAGTAGAGTTTTTGTTCTTCAAAAACGAATTGTACGACTGATATTTAATATACCCCAACGGTCGTCTTGTCGCGATTGTTTTAAAGCTAACAAAATATTTACTATTATTTCAATATATCTCTGGAAACTGCTAACTTTCACATACACTAACAAAAATAAACTAATTACTAATAGTGATATTCACTCGTATAACACTCGAGGTAAAGGTAACATTTCGTCATTAAAACACGACCATGAATTCTATAAAAAATCACCTGTGTACTGGTTCTCGTTTTTTCAATGCACTGCCTGTAGACATTCGAAACAGTGTCTCTTTAATTATATTCAAAAGACGTTTAAAAAAACTTCTTCTTACAGAACCATTTTACTAAATTAATGAATTTATGATATTCTTAAAAAACAAAGTCTCCTGATAGTGTCATATTTAAACAGTCCCTAACGGTGTGATATTTATTTATTTTATTTGCTATGTCTCTACAATGTTGTTTGTTACTCAGTTTATGTATTTTCTGTACCGCTTTTGAGTATCTTTACAATGAATTGTAGTGTACAAAGGATGAATAAAGATTTATTTATTTATTTATAATTGTCCTTTGACAATCTTAAAATTGTTTACCTACGATCACTACTGTAAATAGTAAAAAACACACTACCTGCCATCTATGTAAGTTGAATTTTACATATTGTAAACAAATCGCACTGTAAACAAATCGCACGGTAAATAAAACGCACGGGACACGCAATTATAGGTGACTTATATCGCTGACGCGGGGTTTAAAAAAACAAATGCGCCTACATAATTTTCAAACGCTGCCAAAACTGACATAATATTTGTTGAATAATATTTTTGACAAGTAAACTAAATCCAGATTTTACTAAATAAATAAATAAATATGATCGTAGGTAAAAGTATAGTACATAATTTGAGTTGTAAAGCAATTACGCACTCATGGAAATACGCACGATGCCGCGTAGCGGCATCGTGCGTAATATGCTTCTTACAACACTCATTAGGTAATATACTATTGTCTTTAATATAATCAGTGTCGTATTTTTTACTTACTTGTTTTATGTTATGTTATACAATTTGACTAGTTATTACATAGTTTTGTTTAATTTTATATTGTAATAATTGGTGTTTATTTATACTACATCTCAGTGGTGAATAAAACTATTATTATTATTATTATTATGTAAAATGACTTGTGAAATCGGAGAAAGTTGCACTTTTCCACTTTTCTATGAATTTCTGCAAAAATACAGTATTTTACGGTTCTCATCCCATAACTTTGTTAATAACAATTAACTCGGCTTGAAAATTTGGACACATATATTTTGAAATATGATGAATCGACTGCCATACATAAAATTATACTAAGGATAACATATCTGGTGGAAAAAATATATTTTCACCAGAGATCACATGAATTTTTCAGTAGCATAATTGAAAAAGTCTGTATCGAGGAAACTTTTTTGTCATTGAAGACAGAGTACTAGTAAAAGCAAGCGAAATGTAGTTTAAGGTCTGAATTAATTTTTGAAAAACATAAGATTGTTGTTTACAACAGTTTGGTGGTCATAAAAGTGTAATAAGCTTGAGGCGTGTACGCGCTGCATTAAATTTTGGGTGCACCATGCCCCAGACAGCGTAGAGAACATAAAATGACACGGTACGGCATTCGTTTCGAGATGTATTCATAAAGTAATATTGATAATATGTTATTGGGTAATAAGGCTTGCAAAAACAGGTTTTTAAATTAAAGAATATTAGACTTGTTTTGTTTATTTGAAGTATTATTTTTTTTTTAAATCTAACATATATAAATTGTGATATTTCAAATCATTTGATGTCATATCTATGCAACTGTCGCCGAATCCTTGAATTATATGTAGTATTTCCTCGTCATTAAATTCTTTAGCTTTCTGGAAAATTAAATGACCATACAAGTTGCTTTCGGTTTCCTTCAATGTCGCGTTCTTCATTGCAAATAAGACATTTTTTTTTATATCCGCAGACATACTTCTGGTTTGCAGTTTCAAAGTAATGAAAATGAATAGAACATGTATGCCTTGATAAAAAATCCTCGTATACGATCTTCTACACTGGGCGTGATTCTTAGAAAAAAAATCCATATTTTCCCAATGCGCTCTCAAGGCCTTTTATATAGTTTTCTTCTGTAACATTTTAAACAGTGTTTAAAGTTCCTGCCTGACACACAATACACTGATCAAAGCCAATGCTAATCACAGATAGAGGTAAAAAATTATATTTGGGAATGTGCACATGTTCACATTAAAAATTTCTCACCCGATCTCTTCATGTTATACCAATACGGTGAATCATAAATAAACCACTTGAAAATATTGAGAATATTGTTTATTTTTTTAAATACAACAATGTTGTCAATAATGTATTCTAAAAAAAAATAACAGTTCATTTAACTATAACACTCCTTACTCACATAGAACGTATTAAAATGAAAACTATCTATTGCCCGATACGGTTATAGATTGGGAGCCAGAGCGCTGCGCTTATGATTCATGTTACACGACCTTTTTCTCACTTAATATACATTTTATGAAAAAACGCTCCAAATAAAAAAACTTCCTCATTTATTAGCTACAGCCTACTTGCTTACAGTATGCAGTTATTTTCAAAAGTAAAAAAGTTACCTCAATCCACACTTTATCGTTGTAAAGTATACAAAAGTGGTAACTCTTTCATTAATACTTATTTATTTTTCAGTCACATCAAAACATATATTGTTTTTGCATACACCGTTGGAAAGCGAAAGGGAAATACTAAAATATCAAATTTTTATGACAACGAATAACAGATGTAGAGGAGTGGGGACATTAAAAATGCGAAAATAATGATTTTCGTAAAAAGTATGAAAAAGTGCAATTTTTTCCAATTTCGTAATTCCAAAACATATCGCAACCTCAAAAATATGTTTTCTGAGGTGTTTTTACACAAGAATCAACTGTTTTTGTATGTTGGAGAGTTGCATAGCATGTGTCGAATTCGCTCTCCGGCTATAAAGGGAATACTGTAGGATAACATTATCTATTTTTTAATATTTTTAAATTGAATTGCTTCAAGAAACTTATAATTGTATTTACTTGAGGGCTAGTAGTACTTGAAAGTATGTTAAGTTGACTGGGATCTAAATATTTAAACCCCTTAATAGGGTGTTTTCACTTTTTTTAAGTCGAGAAATATAAAATACTCATGGTATAGCTGAAACAATTTTTCGGCAAAATATTTTTTTTTATAATTATTAAAAAAATATAGATTCAAATTAAATATTCCCCGCTAAAAAACACATGTCTAGTATTACTGGTTGCCTATATAATATGTGACGTCATTCACTATATACAGCGTGATCTACCATGATATGCGGAAAATAAAATGGTTTGCTAGTCTTCAATGTGGGAAAGCCCCTGCAAAATTTTAGAGGGTTCTGAGGTAATTTAGTATATAAAATTATTAGTAAATTTGCGAAGATACACTACTGATTTTGAGTAGGTCAGGAATAGGTCGACGTCCTTACTGGTGAAAGAATGTATTGGAGTAGTTTACAATTCCTTAATTGGCATAAAAACTGAAGCCGGCATATGCCGGCAAGCACAGATCAAAGTGCCGCGTTTTTTGCTTTCCGTCGAACAATCGGGACACCGAAGTGTTATTGTTGGGTTTAACTAAATATCTCTTATATCTGCTTGTTGTTTCAGAGTCCATTACCATAGAGTCAATGTCTTTTCGATTTATTTATTTCGCTATTTTTGTAGTGCGATTTGATTAAAACCAAAAAGTCACTTCTATCCTATCCAGCTTTGCTGTAAATAGTGTCAATCCCAAGTCTGATAAAGTGTACCGCGTTACGTCAGATTAGTTAAAGTCATTGGTGGTGCAATTCTACAAAAAAATAAGGTAATTTTTTTGGTCATTTTTTTTTAATATTTCATTTTTTTTAACTCCTTTCGGTGGAGACAACCTACTGTTAAATTTTCCGCATGTGATGGTAGATCACGTCATCATGTCAAGCATTGTAGAATCTAACCTTAATGACTTAATGTTATTATTATAAGTCAGAAACATGAGTAGTGCTCCAAACAATATCAGTGGTGTTTTGTGCCAAGATGCAGAAAAACTAATCGATGATAGCTAGATGGCTTATTACATTCAATATTATAAATAGATATATACCATAAAATTATGCTTGTAATGGTATTAGATTTATTTTAAATTGAAGGTAATATATAGCTTCTAGCATTATTCAACATTAATAATGAAATTTCGCTAGATTATGATTTAATTTAAATGACCAATATATCAAGCTTTCAAAAAATTATCAGTAGCCGTTTTTCACTTTAAAATTAAAACAATCACTTCAATTTATAGAAATAAGATGCATTATACTCACAAATATCGTAAACAATAGGTGTGTTCAAAGACACTACACTAGCTGCACTAGTGCAGATAATGGAAGAAGATAGAGTAAGACTCTACATAAGTTGAAGAGAGATACATTTGCACTGGTGTAGAGAGTGGAGGATTGTTGAACAAAGCTATTCTGTCAGAATCATGTGATATATGAGACGACGCGACGTCACCAGGATTATTATCAAATAAGGTGGCGTTTTCGAAATCATTCAAATATTTGAATTTTAAGTCGATTTATTAAATATTTATTTTAATCTGATGATATAATTAATATAAATGCCTTTAGGCTTTCATGTTTATGTATTACTTCATATTAATGCATCATTTGAAGTGATTTGTTATATATGGAAAACACCCTATTCACTATTTAGATTTGCTGTAACTTGCCGATGGCTACCACAAGTAAAAAACTAGAATAAATATGAAAATGAAATTTGTTTAAATATCTCGACCAGAACCTATATTTGTATCATATCGAAATTTTAAAAATTTTGTTAAGCATAACTTTGACCAAGATTTAAATAACATACCCTAGCGAAACATTTTATACTTAAACAATATCGAAGACAAAATTAAATTATTAAATAGTTACATTTTGGAGCTATTCGATAAATATGCGCCATATACTACATCACGGATATCTAAACCTTATGCTCCATGGCTTACACATAACCTAAAGCAAATGATGATAAAGCGCTAAGTAAATACAAATAGTCGAAATCTATAAATGATCATAACTACTATAAATAAATGCGTAATCTTGTTACAAATACCGCAAAGCAAGATAAAGCAGCTTATCTGAGCTTTCAACAAAATAATGCAAACAAAAAACTATGGAAGTCCATAAAATACTTGAATATAAAAAAAAGAACTACTACTGACATTCCCAAAGATCTAAAAAATCCCGAAGAAATAAATGACGATTTTTTATCCGTTTTCAGCCCCCCAAATAATTGCCAAGACAGAACCAATTTTTATAGATCTAATAAACATAATGACAGCTTAAAATTTACGTTTAGATTAGCGACAATGGAAGAGGTTAAATGCGTAATACATAGTTTAAAATTTAATGCCTATGGAAATGATAACATTTGTGCCAAAACGCTGCAGCTCTGTTTGCCTACTGTCTGTCCATATATTACTCATATTGTAAATTGTTGTTTGGGAACTGGCTGTTACCCAAAGATGTGGAAGATATCTCTAGTAAAACCCTTGCCTAAGACGCCTAACCCCAAAGCTTATAACGAATTGCGTCCTATTAGTATACTTCCTTCTATGTCGAAAATTGTTGAAAGAATTATAAATATGCAAATGTATCATTATGTAATTGATAATAATATCGTATCAGACTTGCAATTTGGTTTCAGGAAGGAGTTTAGTACTACAACCCTTTTATTAAATGTTTCTGATAATATAATTAGATCTCTTGACAATGGTGTAGCCACAGCTCTCGTACTACTCGATTTTTCCAAAGCCTTCGATACTCTGGACCACGCTTTGCTCTTTCCAAACTTGATCCTATCTCCATAAATTTAAATGCTACCTAAATAACCGTCGCCAGCAAGTTGTAGTTGATAATGCGCGTTCCGAAATTTATTTCGTAACATCTGGCGTTCCCCAAGGATCTGTTCTGGGGCCGATATTGTTCCTTATATATATCGCCGATATTTTTAAAGTAGTAAAATATTCTGACACGCAAGCATTTGCTGATGACACTTTCCTTTGAACCACATCTTGTTGATGTGGCGTGCACACAAATAAATCATGACCTCAAATTATTATCGGAATATTCTAAACTGCATAATTTAAAACTGAACACAAATAAATGTAACGTCATTATTTTTTGTCCAAAGCGGTTAGAACATATAGTTAAGACTCATCTCAAGATACTTATTTGTAATGAGCCCATGCAAGTTGTTAACAGTGTAAAGAATCTAGGAGTTATTTTCGATTGTAGGTTAAGATTTGAGGAATATGTGTCACTACTCATCAAAAAAGTATATCTAGCCTTAAAGTTGCTATATAGAAATATAAAGCTTATCAATTTTACGCTACGTAAGAAACTCACCGAATCTCTCGTATTGCCAATTTTAAATTATGGAATTACAATATATTAATATATTATCTCTGTCTTGACAAAATCACCCAAGGTAGACTTCAAAAAATACAAAATTGTTGTTGTCGATTTGTTTATGGGTTAAAAAAGTACGATAGAGTTTCGGTAAAAATAAATCAGCTTGGTTGGCTAAAATTAGAAAACGTATATAAATATCATATGTCAGTATTTGTTAAACGCATACTGTCTTCTTCTTCACCACCATACTTACGAGAAACAAATGTAATTAGACGTGATTTACATAATGTAAATGTACGACATGTCGGTCAAATATCGCTGCCCAGATTTTATTCAGCTTTGTTTACTAGGTCATTTACATACAACGCAGCTAAAATATATAACAACCTAAACAATTCTCTGAAAAACCTCCCCGTAAACAGTTTTCGTAGAAGAGTAAAGGACACTTTTTTGACATCACAAAGTTAGTCGTAATTATCGTTTATTCACGGCATGGTCTTTTATGAATTTATGTCTAATTTAATTCTATTTAATTGTATATTTCGGTTACATTCACAACTATAATCTGTCTGTATTTTAGTCTTATATATGTTCCCTTTCCTTTCTCTTTTTTCTTTTTCTTTGTATTTTGTTGCGTCACTGTCTCACAAACATTTTTTAGTATTATTCACATATTTTAAGATTTAATATCATATTTTGCAAAATTAATAATGACTTTAGTTTTAAAAAACATATCTTTTATCTTTATTACTTAATGTTTATGTTCAGTCAGGGTTAAGTAGAGTAGCTTCGGCTAGACTTCGCCCTAGGTATTGTATTAATGTATAATACTGAAATAAAGGCAATTTATTATTATTATTATTATTATTATTATTAAAATTGACTAAAAAATGTTGATAAATATTCCACTAGACCAATTGTAATCATTTTTGAAAAAAAAGCGAGAACAAAGGGCTCAAAAGGGTCAATTCCCTGAATAATTTACAGTTTTTGATAGGTAGTTTCGGGGAAATGTAGAGGTGTGTTAGGGGCGACAAACCCTTATGTATATACATCAAATTCTTCATTTGATAGTCTTCTCCAAGTTCTATAAGTTTAATGCAAGATTTTCCCTAACCCTGAACAATTATTCAGAAAATCTCAAAAAGTGATTTTTCCCCATACAATTTAAATGGGAAATTTCAGGTCTCCATAAGCATCATTTAAAATCAAAATTTTGAAAAACCAAAAAATACGTACTTCCTCTTTTCGGATTTGGAAATAAATTGCAGAGATCGAGACTCTCTATAAAATATTAAAACATTTTTGGACCACCCTAGTGTGTTCTGTGCATATACATTGTACATATTACATATCATCCTTCAGAAAAGAATTATTTAAGTACCCTGATGGTACTGACCATTTGATCTAATTGTATTCCATCTAAAAGGTTCAGCTGTTTGACAAGACTGATAATCTTGTTGTCTTGTCTGGTGACGGTTGTCCAACTAGTAAGAACCGGGTCAGATACATATTCTGCTGTTTCATCCACAACTAAACACGAACGGCATTGACAATTTTCCGCCAGGCCAAGTCTGTGTAGGTTATGATTCTCTAATGCCCAATATATAGACCAATTACAGTTAACTGACTTAAATTTAATAATTTTTTAGTTTTTGATTTCAATGGTTTTGTGAACTCCATTCAATGAAGTAATGTTGGTAGTTCCTGTCAATAATGGAATGTTTATCTCAGTCTAGACTAAGAACAAAACAACTGTTTTAGCAGAGCTTGGAAATATGATAATTACTAGTTTGATCTTACGAATCATGGCACTACGTCTTCTCTGGCTATGGCCTTAGGTAGCCATCCCAGGGTCAATTTGCTATTTGCATCTAATCGGCTTATAGTCGAAGTAAATTAGGTTTTTCAAGAGAAATAATTTATAAAGTTTTAAAAATTTGGGTACGAACTCTCTAAAGGCAAGTGAATATAGATCAAAAGATCTCAGGATGGTGTTTCATCCCCTTTAGCTTAAGAAACCACCGTTCAATGTTACCTCCTGCTAGTTTTTTACATTTATCTCGAAAACCGTTACCCTTTCACTTTTGATAACGGAAAAAGAACTATTTTCCGAAACGTCAACTGCCTTCGTTTTAATTTTTCAATTTATCATTTAACAATTTTGTTTCAGTTTATATATTTTTAGGTGTGAGACATTTTGTAATAGAAGTATAAAAACCAACCTCTGTCTGATCCTTTTGGCGCAGAGGTTTATTTCATCAAAATTTTTAAATATTTTTACAGTGGCAAAATACCCAACAAACTAAGAAGTCAACATCCTGCCCCATGACAACAACCGTATGACTATTATATGCTTCCTTAATAGCGGTTTGGACAATTAGCGTATCAGCGTCATCTATTGCAGAAAGAGCTTGAAAGCTGGCACATTCCAATTTTTCCTTCAGTTGATTAATTAAACGTTGTTTATTCGCCAGATTGCTCAGAAAATTTTTTTGTGAATCAGGAACAGGCGTCTTTTCGTTAAATATTATTTCATGAGATATTCGTTTTAAAAGTTTTTGTTGTCGTTCGATGCCTTTTGTACTCTCCATATTTTCAGAATAACTGTCAAATACCATCCTTAATTAACTTCAAACGGTATTTCTGCGATTAGGGCTCGATGTGGGAAAAAAATGTATAGGACATAAAAGATGCAGAAGAATAAATAGAATAAATTAAGTTCTATACATTTTTCTCGCCAGGGAAACGGTTTTCGAGAAACATTTAAGAAAACTGGCAGCGTGTATCATTGGAGGGTGGTTTTTGAAGCAAAAGGGGATGAAGCACCCTTCTGAGAGGTGGGCACTCTTTTGATCTATATTTGGATGGCTATTAAGACTCTGTACCCAAATTTTTAAAACTTTATACATTTTTTCTTCTAGATGCCATTATTATATCTAATTTACGTCGACTATTAGAGCTTTTCTGCAGTTTCAAATTGTCTTAGAATCACAGCTATAGAATCTAAGAGCTTTAACAGCTGTTCAGCTGCCTAAAAAGATTTTTATTAATCTACTTCAATTAATTTCAACTAGTACTCATATCTACAAAAGGTTTATTAATTTATGAGGAGAAATAAAATAATTATTCTATGTAAAACTATTTCTGAAGTTAATTAACACAAAACTGTTCCTATATGCACGTATTTGAAAAAACTGTAAGCTTTCTAGTAGGTTATGCGACTTCACATATGACAGCTTTTGATGGCGTCATGAGTTGTTACTACGTATAAAATTTGTACCACAAAACATACACGAATACTTACTCACTCTTTACTACAGGAGAAGAGTCTATTCAATTGCATATGAACTCTTATTTGGCTTTAGGTCCCTTGAGGTAAACTAGAAAATGGCAAAAAGCCCGAAAGTCTTATCTCCTGCTTTCGAGGGTGGGGTACACGTTGGTGACAATATTTTCTGGCCTACCCTTCACCCACTGTCCCTAAACCGGAAAAACCACATCCACCAGGGGTTGAAACTACCCCCACCTCCAAGGTAGGTTAGGTAACTTGAGGTCAATCTTTACTTATTTTATTCGAATTGACAAAAAAACCTGATCCTATAAGCCCTCGTAAGTCTAGCACAGGAAAATTGGAAAAAGGAGTGGTGTTTCCGGTTTAGAAGTTGTAGGTGAAAGGTAGGTTGGAAAGTATTATCACCATCGTTCCCCGCCCTCGAAAACGGTAGATGTCTTGCGGTCCAGTCACAAAAATTTTGGGGTCACAGCTTTACCTCAAGAGACTATTTTATAACCACTTTTGTGACTGTTTTTGCCACTTCACAGCCATTATATTTTAATCAGCTTCCCCACACTAAATACGCAAAATTCTCTTCCATCATATGTTATATGTGCCCCTACTAATTTATTTAGCTAAATCAACTATTATGGTAAAATAATGCAAAATATAAATTACAGTTATATTGTATAATTTCATTTGACGCGGTCATTTCATAGGAACAGCAAAAGTTTTAACACACCATTGCAGTAAATCAGTTAAATAAAATATGAATAATTAGTTTTTAGTATATTGCATTTTAGAGATAACGATTAACATTATTGTACAATAAATATATATGAAAATAAGCATTAATGCGTACAGGGTATTCGTTTTTTACTGATACCAAATGAATGTTGAAGAAATACAAATTTGTCGCGGTATATTTTTTGTAATTACAAATTTGTTGGAAAACGACATAAAGACTGGCTGTGAAAAACCATGATAGTATAATTAAATAATTAAATAAGGAAAATCTCAAAGATTTGACTTTGGCATATTGTACAGTACTTAGTACTCAGAGGTAAGTACAGGGTGTAATCAGTTTCATGTCATTAAAAAAAAACTGGTGGTGGGGAACGACTAAACTAACAAAAAAAGCTTATATAACATAGGGTCTAGGATCATAGTTTTAGAAAAAAAAAAAAATAAACAAAAATTTCGAAAATTTTCAGTAACATTGTTTGAGAACTGCTGAAATATCGGGATAGGCTTTTATCTTCGCGTATGTTGGCGCCTCTAACCTCTATGTCGGCCATCAAATACGCTAATATGGCTCTTTCGCAAAGTGTCGAGCTCTTTTGTTAGAGACCGCGCGTCGGCGAGGGCACAAGTTGATAATGTCACTTTTTTATGGCTTTTTAAAACTAAGTAAGGTAAGGTCTTTAGCGGTGAGGTATTTTAGTTTCTGTGGGCACTTCATTAAGTATACACGTCATTTTATTGACTTACCGTTCAAGTCGTTAAGTTCCTGATTACGTACAGACACTACTTGTTTGTTCTTTTGTGTTTGTTTTGGATTTTGGACCAAGTTTTTATTTTTATTTTCTTTATTGACAACGTTAGTTAATAGTTTAGTGTGGTATTTTAATGTGCATAGAAACCATAAAAAATGATCCTAATTTACCAAATGTGTTGAAAGGAGTGCGTATGTGCTTAGTCCGACGTGTCGAAAAGTGTACTGATGCAGACGGAAGCCATTTCGAACAATTTATGTAAATCAAATAATTTATTGGTAAGTTCTAGATTTACTGAATATTTTAGTTTTCTATACCTGATCGGCAATTCGTTAAATAAATCAGATTTTTTCCTAACTTAAAATACACATAATTCTGTTATCGTATCTCAGACGTCTAACTCTTTATTTCTCAATGTCATGCAATAATTATTAATTTTTTAAGCTTTTAACCCAGAACACTCATTTAAGTTACAAATGTTAATAAACCACATTTAAATCTGATAAATTATAAACAACAATAAAAGCTCCAATATTTTGTTCTATATTAAAAAAACACACATGTAAAGAAATGCTGTGTTTAACATCTACGCCCATCATTTGCTTTTGCAGTTCTGCAAAAAGAGATAACGAATTGTTTACATTTTTACAATTGGTTCGGTTGAGGCGATCATCAAAGGTGCCGCCCTTCTTTGCTTTGAATCGCGGGCCGCCGAGAACGAGTCGGTCGGTAATCTTTGTACTTTTTTATGACAATTTAAAAGTTGTATAACTGGGAACTACTACGCGTCCATTGACCCAGAAAGGTAGTGGTTCTCAAATGTTTCCTACCCTAATATTCTAATTGTTGACCTAGGTCAGTTTTTTTCAAAGTGCCCCTAGGGTAAAAAGTCATAAAAGTTTTTTGTTTGTCTAGTCGGTCCCCATTACCAGCTTTTTTTAATGACATGAAACTGATTACACCCTGTATATGTAAAATTTAGGAAAAATCTCATACGTAATAATATTTCTTTTATGGGTAATTATTGTAGTAAAAGGCATCATCGTCAGTTTTTATATGATCCCAACATTTGCTATTATACTCCAGTAAAATTAGCATTCAATTTGGAACAAATTTGTAACAAGCTAATTTTAAGGGGAATATGTAGGAGAAGATGTCCTATTTAACAGGAAAAAAATCCCAAAAAATCCAGGTAGCGGAATCCCTCAAAAATTGGGCCGCCATCTTGAAATTAGTCACTTTTTAGTTTTAAACTTGAATAATTAATCTCACACTGATTTTATCAAAAAAATTAATCAGATAAAAAGTAAAGAGTATTAAACAAGCTACAAAACAGTATAAAATTTTTAAAAATCGGCTGATAAATAACTAAGATAATGGTGACTAAAGTTTGGGTACTATTCATTAAATTTGATAATTTCAACTTTAACACTAGAAAACAATGTATTTCTTAATTATAATTAGCATATTAATTTTTCGTCATACTTCCGTCGAAAGTATACTATAATTCCATTGTAATCCGCCGTCTTAGAAAAAAATAGAAAAAACCAAAAATAGCCAAAAAACTCAAAATTGAATGTCTTTTCTATAAGAAGGAGTAATTTCACCAAAGTTGGCAAAAATAAAACTCATTTATGGTCAAATATAATGCATCAATCCCGGACACCGTATGTCAAATAGAACGGTCAAAGATGACAGACGAAATAAAATTTTTAATTCTTCGTCAATTACCAAGGAAACATTGTATGTTTTTTTTTTCTTTTCGATTGTACTTTATATCATGTAATTTTAGGGGATAGAGTTCATTTTTTTTTAATTTTCAAAAAAGTGCATTTTTACAATTTTCACAGTTGCCATGACTCGAAACTGTCATTTTTCACACGATGTGTGCAAAAATCCAAAAAACACAGTCCTGCCAGAGAACTTATACCATAGAGAAGCGACAGCAAGGCTTTCCCCTTGTACCGTGGCATATGACAAATAGGTTGTTTAGTTGTCAGTTCCACATGTTTACATTGCGTCAAAGGTGACCCAACCACCATTGGTCTAATTCTCTGAGTTAGAGAACAGAGCACCAGTGGTGTGTCCTTTGCTTTGAAAGTTATCGTCAATCGGGTATATATCTAGTGATTTCTAAAGGTTTTTTTGAATATTTCAATAACGAATCGGTGTAATTTAAATCTGATTAAGCACATTGATTGAGGTATATTTAGGGAACTTATTTTAATGTAAAAAAGGTAAATTAAGGTGAGCATATGTTTTTTTATTATTTTTTAAATGTGTCCGATATAACCTCTGGTTTGGGGATATATAGGCTCGGAAAAATGTGTATATTTTAATATTTTTTCGATATAGAATTTATTATACACACGAATCGGATAATTTTGTTAAAAAAAATATAGGTAAATGCTATTAAAAATAGACTTGAAGGGAGGGTTCCTTTAAGAGGAAAGTAAAAAAGTAAAATTTAAAATATATTTTATTTTAACACATGTAAAAATAGAAGTAAAAATCGATAAACAAAAAACTATTTTCATTCTGATCACATGAATTGCAAGGATGATTTAGATGAATTATTAATGACTATAAAATCTACTCACATAACTGACACGATTGTGTTGCGTACATATTGTACTGAATTACTTTCAGTGTACATCAAACTTTACAGTTCTCTCAGTGTAAGAGGTTGTCTTTCACTCAAATCAATGTCATTAGAACCGGGCCATAAAATATCAAAGGTACCGCCGATATTGTCGCTTCTCTATGGTATAAGTTCTCTGGTTCTGACATGTTTTTCACACAGTCCTGTCAAAAACAGAACTGACACCTTTTAATTGTATTTTTTGGAGTAGGCTAGCCTATTTAGTTTCATGGCAACCGACTTATTTAACGACTAAACATCAGTTTTGGAGTCTTCAAACCACACCACTTTTAAAGAAGTTTATTAAAAATAGTTGATTCTGCAGCTGTAGAAAAACTATTGTAAACAACACGTTTAAAAACATCTTTTTCGGAACTTATTGTTTAAAATACTATTCTTTGACCCTCCTATTTTTCACCCAATTTTCATAGAAACAAAATGAAATATACTATAGAAAGTCTTGTATAGCTTCAAAAATTTAATACAAAATGAAACTTGATTAATTTGAAAAGGAAATTTATTAAGCATACCCATGGCAATAATAACAGGTATATGAATATATGATCAATAATCGGAACCAAGCAGTCAAGACTAGAGTAGAATTATTTTTTATGCCGATGAACAGAATAGCACTAAGAATAACGAGCGCATTAGTCGTTTAGAAAAAAATGTTTCGTAGATGTTTCAAACACAAGCGACATTATGAATTCTCGTTTAGTCAAGAAAATATTTCTAGCTAATAGTAAAAATAAGGATAGTTTATAAAGTTATTGCGCATAGTTAATAGATAATGACTTTAACGTGTAAATATGCAGAGACGACGCCGATACTACAATCGTTAAAACTGCTATTGATTTGAAAACCGAAGACAATCAAGTTATAATAGTTGGTAAAGACATTGACCTTTTGATTATAATGACTCAACTAGTATGGAATCATCATAAAAAAAATCTATTTTTACAAACCTAAGATTAATAAAATAATAATTGACAAACATTATGATGAAAATAGAATTGTTTGCAATTCCTCCTACTGAAGAGCAGGCCCCTCATATGGGTGGGCTATTGGGTACTGAGTTAGGGGCCCACCAGAGATCTTGACAATTTTTTTTTCAAATTTCTCCAATCTCTTCAATTATTAAGCGCAGGTACCCACCAGGGGCCACCAGAGATCTTGGCTTCCGAGGGGCCCACCAGAGATGTTGACAAAAAAAAATTACATTTCTCTCCCCCGCTCATCAATTATTAGGCGCGGGGGCCCGCCACTGAATTTGGTACCGGAGCCCATGATTTGATGCGGGGGCCTGCTAAAGAGGTAACAGAAAAACACTGTATATAGTATATTTCCAAGTCCAAAAATAGTTAGGTTTTGAGAAAAATCCGTTACAATTCGGGTGGCTTAAAACTGAGAGTGGCTTAAGCCTGATGTTATGAGTGAAAGTAATACTTTTCCTAAAAATTTACTAAGTGATATGTCTTGTAAATATAAGAAAGGCTGTAAAAATAATCAGTGCAGCTGTAGAAAATGCAATTTGAGATACACAACAAGTTGCATTCATTGCATTGGAGAATATTGCAACAATTCTACACCTACGTCTTTGTTACAAGACAAAGCAGGGATTGACATTTAATTCATTAACTCATTTATTAATTTCATTAATATTATGTTTATGTTTTCAGTAATCTTTATGTTTTTAATAAAAATGTGTTTTCATTTTATATGGCCTTTTACTATACATATTTTAAGGCACCACAACAGAATAATCAATGCTTAGAGAAAAAAATTATAAAATTCCAAGTCATATCTTATAATCTTTAGGCTCGAACTTTTTTAATTTTTAACCTGTCTCAGATTTCTAAACTGCATTTTATCGATTTTAAAGTTTTCTCGATTTTTTGTGTTTTCATAATTTTTGATTATGGCTAAGATAATAAAGTTATTTGACTTTAAATGAAAAATATCGCGAATTTCAAAATGGCGGACGATTTTTACTGTGTTCCGCCAGTCGGATTTTTTGGGATTTTTATCTACATATTTAACACTCCCTCTCCTACATATTAACGTAAATTAGCTTGTTACAAATTGTTACAAATTTGTTCCGAATTCATGATATATTTTACTTAATTTTACTGGCCTATTACCAAGGGATGAAAACCACGCCTAATTTTAGATATTTAATATTGGAAAAGTATTGCTGATTTATTTTTGAATCGTGATATTTATGGTTTTGGGATCGATGAGTCGAAATTAAATAATTCAAAATGGTGAAATTTTTTCTATAGCAAGTGTTTTACACGGATCACAAAATTGAGCATCTAGGTGATGATATATATCAACGAAAATAGTTATTTTTGTAACAAGTACCTAAAATCACGGTTTTTTTTTGGACGAATCGTAGCTGTTTCCGGACGAGACGAAGCCGAGTCCGGAATAGCAGATGAGTCCCAAAAAACTGATTTTAGGTACGTGTTACAAACAGGTCCCTAAAACATATTTAAATTTCTGATCAGAGCAAATATTTCTCGAAAATACTGAGCTTCGAATTTTAATTATCATTAGTAACCAGATTGTTTAATGTAAACAATAAAAAATTGACGCGTCCTTTTTATACGGTGTAAAATGCATAATCCACAAATTATATCTGAAAAAGCGATGGAAATTGTGTTAGATTTATTCCGTCTCGTCAAATTTATGAAAATGAATATGAACAGGCTGAAAGACTTCGGTCGCTGGCCTTTTCGAACATTTGATCCAATAAATATTATTCTCTCTCTGAATATGAAGGCATTTATTCGATGGAAAGAAATGAACAATATTGTAATTGTAGACGAAGATGCAATGTTGAACTATTTACATGAAAAGGTAAATGCCGCTATTTTTTGCATTCAATATTAATAACATATTATGTAAATTATTATTGTGACTATTTTCGTATTTTCCTATTACAGTCACAAGAAGTAAAACAATCTACTCTCTGGTCAAAATATTCGATGATAAAAGCTGTTTTGTCTGTCAAAGAAAATATAGAAATAAATAAATTCGTCAGTCATAGCTTTTTTGAAGCAAAATTCAATAGGCTACAAGCCCACAAAGTCAAAAATTTTGACGCGCCAAGTAATTAATATATTTTTGATAAATGCAAACGACGAGAACTATTTATTAATCAAAGTAAGTTTAGAATCATACTTTAATGACATGCATCAGTTTCATATTTAATTTCGCGTGTGTGGTGTATGCAGGCGCGAAGCGCTACATTCACTAAAAATACAAGATATTGTCCAAAAAGACACATGATGTCTTCTTATTTAACTTGCAAACCTAATCATTAAGTCATATTGTTGTACCTCTATTAGATTAAATAAAGTTGTTTAATTGTCGTATGAACCATTTTGCATTATTTATCTAAATGATTCTCAAAAGTTGCCATGGCAACTTTTTCTGGATTGAGTCCGGAAAAGACTCATTTTACGGACTCAATGAGTCCTCAAAATAGCTATTTTAGGGACCAAATACAAAAACAGTATTTTTGAGATTTTTTTTTAATATTGAACAATTGTAACAAAATTTACTAAAAAAAAATGTGAAGGTGCACATTGTTTCGGCCATAACTTCTGTGTTTTTATGATACAGAGACAAACAACAAATCATTTTGAAGTTTGATTAATTATATTCTAGCTGTTACAATTTTTAAGCAAATGTCATAGTTTCTGAAATATTCAACATTTTTTAAATACTTCATCCTGTAACGTTTGGGCACTATATTTAAATTGAAATATCTCCGAAACTATTAAGTCTACATAAATGTAGAATGTAAAACAAATTCATTCTAGGTTTATAAGCTTTCTTTTTCATCCCCACTATCTACATTTATATTTTTTTAATTACTTACAGTAACAAAAAGGGGACGTAAGCGCATTGTATCTGTCATAACTTCTTCGTTTTTATAGCAGAGAAACTGTAAAAAATCATTTAAAAGCTTAATTAATAATATTTTATTTTGTTCGTTAGCATTTTTGATGTAAGAGCCATAATTTCTGGGATATTTAACATTTAAACTAAATACTTGGGCTTATAAACATTAAGCCATCTTTATACTAAAGAGTGACCCAAAAGCCCCCTGTTTTTCACCCCTTTTGGAGACCTCATGAATTTTATTTAAAAGTGGTCTAAATGATAGTTTATGGTGATACTTTAAAGTAGGCGAAATTTCAAGTTGATCATACTTTTGATTTGGAGATATAATGAGTTAAACAACTCGTTATTTGATTCATCCACGCCAAGGCGAATCCGACATTATCGGTGACCTCTTGCATTATCTTAAAATTCTCAACAGATACAAGCAGTACCATTTCTAACGTAAAATATTCCGTTCTTTTCTAATCTTTTGTTAGATTTTACCAGAAATATATGCCTAGACTATTAAAAAAATCGAACAAAAAATAAAAAATTAAAAATAATGTTTAGTTTTTGTAAAGTTTGTAATAGGCACGTACCATTCTATGAAGTTCTTTCTATAAAAGTGTCGAAACAGTTTTTAAATCGGATCAGTTAGGGAGAAATTGTCGAACTATATGATGCCTTGTTTTTACGCTATTTTTGTGCTCGGGAACGCCACCCTCAATGACAATGATAAGAGTTTTATTGCAAGTTTCAAGATTGTTTTTTCAAATTTTTTCAGCCAAACGGCCATTAATAAATACTTCATAATAATTACTTTTTTGGATTATTTTGCATTGTTTTTCATCACTAAAATGTTGCTCGGATAAAAATATATTTTTCTAAACGTGCTTCTTAATCGTTATATTTTTAGAACACTGTATGATGTAATAGAAGTTAGTATTTTATTTCTTGTATAATTTTTGTCTAAACATAACATAAAACACACATAAATAGATAAGACCCAAATCCAACTAAATACCACTAATTAAATAGTAATTAAAATGTATTTAATTTTTCTCTCTTATAAGAATACTAAAAACTTATGACGATATTATTTTTGGAACACTCTGTATGGTATATCAACTATACATGTTTTAATCGGTACTACACGTTGTATAGTGAAAATAAATGATTGAAATAGTTATTAGTTTTTATTTCTGATGCCAGTAATAAATATCCGATATCTTAAAATCACTATTTTTAACTTAACTTTTCAGATACACCCTGTACAATTAGGACTTTCTTTCAATGATAAAATTACTTCCTTTAGTATAGACTATAATATATTAAAATTTCAAAATTTTCTACTGAGGGCCAAAATACCTTAAAATTGTGCCATGTCCTTTGCGAAAAGAAATTGAAATAACTACCTAAGTAAAAGACTGAAGGTCGATGTAAAGGTAATATAGGTCAGGTTAAAATTAACAAAGTTAAATAGAAAAGTAGTAGTAATGCAATTTAAATGTTTACATACGAAATTCAAATGTCTCAATCGATATGTCGATTTCACCCTAATAGAGTAACCAGCAACATTGGCAAACAACCAAATCAACACTTCAAAATTATTCCCCACGGACAGTTGTTCTATAGAACAAACACCACCACCTTAAAATTCCGCCGTTAAAACTCATTTATCTAAAACCCAATATTAATTTACTTATTTTCCTTCTTATTCATAAGTCTTGCTAAACGATTTGTGTATAGTACATGGATGGACCTTATGGGTCATACTGGCAACGGCAATAAATAGATTCGGCGAAGCAATACAGATGCAAGATCGGTAACTTGCCAGTTGGCGTGACAAAAATATCACTAAAGCTCAAAAATCTTCTTTACGTATCTGAGACAAGAGATATTAGGACAGACGGCGTTATGAAGTTTTCGAAGCGTGGACCTGGTGACACTTGCTTCGAATTTCCTGGATTGACCACATCAACTGGAGAGAGAATAATTTTTAAACTTTTTATAAATAAATCATAAATAAATAAACAATCTACAACTAAAACAACATAAAATAAAGTGATAAATTTAGAAACAACTTATTTTTGGCGACTAGTTAATTTTGAAATGGCTCGGTGGGAACTCACTAGTGAATATTCGAAACTATTTAATCACCTCAGGCTTCTTTAAGGTTATGGCGGAGGCGCCGGCATTAATAGAATGTTGCTTGTTAATTATTGTCTATAATTATTTATTTGTGGCATATTTCTAATTTCTTGCTCTCTATTGAACGTTGTGCCACTTCTTGAATTATACGTTTATAATTTATACAAAAATAAAGCTTTTTGTTCACCAAAGTACGAAAAAAATCCGTTGTTCCACTGAAACACAGTTGACAATATTTTAGTGCGTTTGCGAACACCAGTAACTTGGTCTGTTATAAAGTTCCATGATTTCATGGGTTAATGTATTTAAGACTAATTAGTTTATATACATCAAGCAAATAGAAAGAACACAAAACAAAGCGGGAATTGAAAGTTTAAGCTCTAGGCAAGGTATAAGCAAAGACAATTTATACAAATCTAAAACTATCTTCTATGAGCGTTTTCTTAATTTTTTTCTTAAATAAATGTATAGATAGTTCTCTCTTTCAGGTCATCTGGAGTCATATTTCCCTTGTACGCCACTGACCAAATATTTGTTTTATTGGTTTTCTATTATTTTTCAATAATTTTTACGCAAAAAAGGTACTCTTAATACATTGCTCTAGAGTGCCCATTTCTCGAGATTCGAAAAAGCTTTGAAAATAAAACGATACGTTTTGCAGGTAGTAACAATTTATTTTAATACATGTTCAAATTGGGTTCCATTGACTTCGTTACATTTTCTTAATCTTGTGCTAAAAGATCTACTAATATGTTAGGCTGGTTTCTGATAAAATTGTCAGCATTTGGTACTTGTTGCCATATTCCTGACGACTGTTGATCGCTTGTGCATGATTTCATGTACCCCCCAAAAGTAGAAATCTAACGGGTTTAAATTTAGGCTACGAAGTGGCCATTGAAATTCGCTTCCTCGGCCAATCCATCGATGGGGAATTGTTCATTTAAGTAATTGCGGACTGCAATAGAATATTGAGGCGGGGCCCCATCATGCATGAACCAGATAAATTAAAGTGTTCACTTTGTTTACCTCGAACAAATTGTGAAAATTCCACTCGCAGAGGAAGATCCCTAGGTAACAAATTCTGAACAGAGGTGAAACGATATGGTCACAATTTTTCTTTCTTGACTATTCTAAAAACTGAAGCATTACTTATTCCAACAGTTGCCGATAAACGTCTTGTACTCGGATGGAAATCTTCAGCAATTCTTACTAAAACGTCATCCTCTTTATCGACACTAATTATATTGTTTTTGAGACGAAATTTGCCAGTTTCCCCTAACGGCTCGTATACATTTCTAAATGTTTTGTGATTCGGTTGAATTCTGTTGGGATATAATTCCAAATATCTTTGAGAAGCAGCACGTGCATTGGAATTTTATACATTAATATCTTGAAAATTCTTAACTTTAGGGCGTTGGGCCCATTGAGACATTTAATCACCATGGTTTGTAGTACAATATACTTTAATTTTATGACATTTGACCGAAACCACTTTTACATACGGTGCGCTGCGTCCTTTGATAATCTGAGTGGCACACTGTATACTTCAGTTTCGATATCTTGTGTTTCGTCATGTATTTTTGTGTGCCTAATCAAACATTTTAGCAACATTCTGCCCTAAAATTATAATAAAACATAATTTATATAAATAATGACAGTTTGCACGACTCTAGCAATGACTTTGTATGACCGATGTAGGTGTTAACAAAGATAACCTTTCTTAATGTAAATTTTATCAAAGAATCATATTCCGGTACAAAAATTTTAAAAAAGCCAGATAAGAAAATTATAAAGGAAGACATCACTCCTTCCTTACGTCCTTGCTTGAATTTCATTTTGGCTAATGCTATAAAATAATAGCTTTTATTGATACTGAATAATGCACGTAATCTCGTCCTGAAAGATTCCTGAAGTATCAAATAAAAACCTACCCTAGGGCCTCACTTTAGAAGGGCCATAGCTCCCTTGGGAATAATTTCCGGGCACATGTCTGTAGAAGCTGTGACATGTTTTCCGGTGAGGCCAGAAAGCATCACTTTTTGACACCTTTGCAATGGCGGTTTTTACGGTGCGGTTGCTCGGGCGCCAGTTTCCTTTGCTACGTGGGGAAACACCACGTCCCTCAAATAGCCTGTAAAGTAGGGCTGGAGTAAGTACAGTGGAGAAACGGTAATTTGCAGTGGGTTAAATAGGGAAAATTAGATTTTCACATACACAGCAGTAAAACACACGTTCGAAATACAATAAATCTTTATTTCTATTCTACAGTTCCCAAAATACTATGTACAGTTTTACCTTACTCTAATGGTTACCTCAAGCTATGGTGTAGGGTACATACTACATATATATTATCGTCATGGATATGAACCTTTTTAGCACATCCACGTTGTGATTATAGCTCGTTTTTATCGCTGACTGTTGATTGTTCTAATGTCTCTATGGGGGCAGTTCTTGAACAGCGCGATGACGAAGGTGTACTTGCCCCATTAGCCTTCTTCTCACGAAAGCTTACCTTGGCCCAAACAAAATACAGTTCCTTTGACAAGGAACTTCTTTCTTTATTTACAGCGATTAAACATTTCAGATTTTTACTTGAAGGTCGCACATTTATTTGCTTTACTGACCATAAACCTTTGGTCAAAGCATTATTCACTAAAACTGAAAGATCTCCCAGGCAAATTAGACATTTAGAATTCATTGCTCAGTTTGCCTGTGAAATCCGACATATCAAAGGGAAAAATAACAGTGTTGCAGACACTTTATCACGTGAGCATGATACGTCTTCTTTACAACAATGCATTTCCCCAATTTCAGCCCAAAAGTCTAACCTAGTTGATATTAACTTTGACTTAAATTTATTGAGCGAAGCTCAAAAAGGTGATTCTGACCTTAAATTTTTATTATCAGATACTTCATCGAACACGAAGAGAACTTTTCATTTAAAGAAAATTAAAATTCCATATTCAGACAAGTTTATTTGGTGTGACGTTTCTCGCCCTAAACTTCGTCCTTATGTTCCTATCGTTTATAGACGGACAATTTTTGATATTTTTCACGGTTTGTGTCACCCTGGTATCAAAGCGACTAGAACATTAATTTCTACAAATTATTTTTGGCCTAAAATGACTTCAGATTGTAATCTCTGGGCAAAAACTTGTATTAGCTGTCAAACTAATAAAGTGACAAGACATACGAGGAGCCCGATTACTGACTTCGATATACCTAAAGGACGATTCGACCACATACATATAGATTTAATAGGACCATTACCTCCTTCTAAAGGTAGTTCTTATATTCTTACTGTGATCGAGCGTTTTACTAGATGGCCCGAAGCTTATCCACTTCAGGATATTACTGCGGAAACTGTAGCGCGTACGTTATTTCAGAATTATGTTTGTCGATTCGGTGTCCCTGTCACAGTGACAACCGACCAAGGCGTTCAATTTGAATCAAAACTGTTCAAAGAATTTTCAAAATTTCTGGGATTTCATAGAATTCGTACGACACCATATCATCCTTCCTCGAATGGAATGATTGAAATGTTTAATAAATCTCTTAAAACTGCTCTGAGAGCTAAGTCTTCTACACCACATTGGGTAGATGAACTTCCTATCGTACTATTACCTCTCAGAACCATCCCTAAAGACGATTTGCAATGTTCCTCCGCAGAACTCGTTTTTGGTCAAACTTTACGAATACTTGGTGAATTTTTTATTAAATCATATACTTGTCCGGATATTCCTTATTTTATTACTAAATTACGTACTTCATTTAATAATTTAACGTTCATTCCACCTGTTCACCACGTTAATTACAAATCATTTGTCAGCCCAGACATCTCGAATTGTAATTTTGTTTTCGTTCGGAAAGAACGTTTTAAAAAATATTTTACTCCGCTGTACGATGGACCTTTTAAAGTGTTGTCCCGTACAGATAAATTGGTTACTTTTGTTAAAGGAACTAAAGCCGTCACGGTAAACATTGACAGGATTAAACCAGCATATTTATTATCTGACAAATGTGATGTCACTCCACCTTCGATTAAGAAAGTTCGTTTTGCTATTGACAAATTGAATGACTGACTGATCTTTTTATTAGCGGGGGAGTAGTGTGGCGATCAGTTCACTTGCTGGGTAAATATAAGTCACCAACCCCAGGCTCAAGTAACCATGGATCCAGGAAACAAAATATAATACAATAACAAATTTAACAAAAATTATAATTTTGAAATTTGAATACAAATATTTTGAAACCTTTTTCGAATCTTATTTAATAGCATTACACCGCTATATATGGTTAAACTACGACAGACAAAAGCAATCGGGATTATGACATCTAGGGCCGAATGATACTGATGTACGATGAATAAAGCGGTGCGGCGGGTTAGCGGGAAAACGGTGAAATCAGTTACAAATGGGGTTTGTATATCAGGAATGAGAAAGCAAAAACAACAAATAATGCAATAATAAAATACTAACTCTAGGTTTCAGATTTGACTAATACGCAGTATATACAAGCTGAAAAGAGAAGTATGATTAGTTACTTTCTGCAACTCCTGGCCTGAAACAATGTATGATTAATTACAATTAAAGCGCCCTGGTTGAGGGGTTCATGCCAGGGGCAACATTAATATCACCGGTTACTCTGGTTGAGAGGTCCACGCCAGAATAAATATCACCGGTTGCTCTGGTTGAGAGGTCCACTCCAGAGCAGTAAAATAAAAATAATAAAATTACAGATTACTCTGGTTGAGAGGTCCACACCAGAATAAAAATAAAAATATGCCTGGAAAGAGTAAAAGGATTATTAATACAAGTACCTCGTATCAGCCAAGTCGCTACCTATTATTATTATTATTATTAAGTTTTTTGCTATTACTTTCTCCTCTGTCGGTCTGCTGTAGGCAAGCAGTCGGTTGGAACTGACTTAGTCTTCTCGACGGAAAGCTGGCGGTTACTACTGTGCGCGTTGGACAGGAAGTGGCGGACAGTCTTCTTGCTTCCGGTCTGGTCAGCTGCTGCTTGCTAGGCACGTCTGGCTGGTAGCTGAGCTCGAGAGGAACTAATCTCTTGTCTGTTCCACTGCCAACTATCCCCTGTCTATCTAAAGTTGAAAAGTGGGGAAGATGACTTTAACATGATGCGTATGAGCAGTAAGTGACGCCGTCAAAACGGACTTGCAATATTTCAGAATACATTTTCGAACTTAATAATAATAATTTAATAATTTTACTTAGGTTCTGACGTCACGGTTAGGTGCTGCTGGATGGACTAACTACTCGCTATGCCAAGTATAGGGTAATCTGTACTTGCGTGCGCCGTTTACAACTCTGTGTGCATATCGACTGCTCATAGTTATATTGTTCTATTTTGCGGAGATATTTAAAATCATTTAAACATAGCCTGTGAATTTATACAAGTTTTGAACGGATAATAAAAATATAATGGCTGCAACACGAATTAGCAAAATGCGCTTTCTTACAAAGCATTTTTTTATATTTTTGCAAAATTATCACCACCTAAAGTTAAGACGGCTGGGTCAAATATTATTTCATAATTTTTAGTTAGTTTTTTTTGAAGTCGGTCTAATTTTTTACAAACAATTTTTAGATATCATGCGAAAATCTGTAGCTTTATGTAACTACAGGAGAAAACATACCGTCCGTTTTATCTATTTAAGTTGAGGGTATTATAAGATAAATTTCAGAGAATCATAAATAAAATATGTTGTTTTTTCGGTTTACTTTAGTGTTTGATGTTAGAAAACTCAGAGAATGAGGGACACTTAAACCTGAAAATAAGAGGAGATGAAAGGCTTTAAAATGTATTTCATAGAAAACTTGTAGGGAAACTAGGTCTCTTTGAAAGTTATATTTTTGTTCATGTAATCAGTGAATACTCCGAAAAAGGAAGCGGCAAATGACAGATCAACTTTGTACAGCATGAATAGGCTGAGTAATCGGTCAGGAGCGTAGGCCACTTCTTTTTTTAGTCACTTATATAAACATGTTAGTTTATTACTTAGAGTTAACAGTATCAACTGGGTACACCTGTCGAAGTATATTGCATTGCATGAGAATAAAGAACAGGTACAAATGATACAGTAAATCTTTGCAATGGACGTTTACTTGATTCACATTTTAACATAATTTATACCTTGTCAGATTACCTACACTTAGGGCCCGTACTTTCAGCTAGTTCCAGTTTAATCTATTAGATAGATAGATCCGATGTAAATAATTATTGTTAATTGTGTCCAAGGAAATTATCTAAAGAATAAGTTTAACGGGAGATGAAATTTAATGGAGTAAAACTAAGAGTCTAAATTACTATGAGGTCTTACAATAGCATTTTTTTGGCTGGAACATTACATGGAGCGTAGTAAAAAGTTTTGGATTAAATTTCTGTCCAGCAAGTCACTTGTTTAAACAAAAGCATGATGAAAATCGTATTTTTCGTAGTTCTCCTTAAATATATCTGGTTGTATAGCTCGTATCGCAATAAATAAAACAATATATTGTTCATAATAAAATTCAACAGAAGACTAGATTATGGTTAATCTATTAAGTTGCAATAAGTAAGAAAAATAAAGAACAGCTATTTTTAAACAATTGATGATATCATAAACAATAATGTAACTATTTTGACGAAATTTTAGGAAACAATGTGTCTAGTGCAGCTAAATCGTCCTACGGTTTTTAACCATTTCTTATTAATTTTTTTTTTTTTTTTTATAAACAAATTCATTTTTTTCTCATCAATGCTATGGCCAAAAATAAAAATTATTACTTATTTTTACCAACTTGAAATTTGGTATGACGTAGCTTCACTAGAAGCATCTTTTCCTAAAATCTCGTCAAAATAGTTACATCATTGTTTAAGTTACCATTAATTGTTCAAAATGGCTGCTCTTTATTGTTAACTTAACACAAATTAACAAAAAGTTTCGGAATTTTATTATTAATAATCTCTTTTTTTTTGTTCATTGCGATACGAGCTATTCAACCGGAGATATTTAAGAAAAACTGAGAAAAAACACAGTTTTCAACATTATTTTATTTAAACAAATGCCTGCAGGGCAAAGACTTAATCCAAAACTTTTTGCTACACCCCTTGTAATGTTTTAGATGAGTTCCAGCAAAAAAATGCTATTGTAAAACAATTCCCTAGAAATTTCAATTTTACTCCACTAATTGTACATATATGGAATAAAAATATATTACTGCAAAGAGACTTGAAACAACGTAGTTCAATGGAGCCTGTCGATCGATGTTCCAGCTTTGAAAACGGTAATGACAATAATGATAATAATTAAGAAAACGTGTTGAAATTTAATTAAAAATAAAATAACAATTTGTCGTAAGGTAATAAAAAATAAAAATACAACAGTGTAGCATTTTTTTTGTGTAGCTGAAAAGAAAACGAAAGTATTAATGAAGTGCACTTAAATTTTGACTTGGAGATTCATGCGACCTGAAATATTATTGCAGAAAACTGTTATATACACGGCAAAAAAAATCGGCTGCCTGCTAAATTTTTAGGTAGAAGGGGAAAGAGTTTAATTACAAATATGTTGAGAAAATCGAAGTTTATAAAATAATTAACAATAATACACAACTTGAAATGTATGAAACAACCTTGAATTTGAGACTAGTCCCATCCAGTTTTGTAAAAAAATTACTAAGATGTAATTAATATTCTTAAGGTTTAATGTTTTTCATTCCATTCTAAAATAAAAGTTAATTTTCAACTCGCCTATTTCGTCTTTAACTCAAAAACTGATAGGACAAAAGAAATTATAAAGTTTTAGTACAATACCCTACGATGCAAATTGGCAAAGATATGGTTATTTCTTGTTAAAAAACCAAGTTTTAGTGAAAATCGAATACAAATGTATTTCTTTAAATTGGGTTTAGATAAAAAAATTAATTTAAACTTTTTTGTAGCATCTCAAATACTAAATCAAATGGCATATATATTTGTTAGGAACATCATCTTTAAACAAACAGAATAGTACAGATTCCTATTATGAAATAAATTTTATACAGTTATGCTTCATATAGGACCGTATTAATTTATCTTAATGACAGCATCTTTTATACCTACTTGAATTCGGTAAAAATTATGATTAAAAAAATAATAATTATAAGTATTGTCAAAAAATATGTTTAAGGCGTATAAAAGAAGAGTTGATATCTTTAAGTGTACTATTATTAGTGGAGAATCAGGCAGAAATTTTTACCGTTTAGTTTTGTGCTACATGTATTTGAAAATCACTTTTTGAAAAAACTAGAATATTTTTGCAAAATTATTATTCTAACAGCTGTCCGACTGACACAGATGTTACAAAAGGTTTGTCTTGGTGCCTATTCATTGATTTATTTATACAACAAGTACATAACTCATAACATTAGAAGGCAACAAATGCGTTTGTTTGCCACTATTATAGACAAAATTAGTATAGATAATTTTGAATTAAAAGAAAACTAGTCCTCCAATTTTAACACTACAGATTTCTAGTTCATTATTATTGTTTGGTAAGTTGATACAGCATCGTCTGCAAAAGATACAAAATTGTTATAGATTTGTGTATAGAATAAGAAAATACGATATAGTATTAATATAATTTGTCAGTTTTTATCCATCCTTATGTTTACCGTTTGTTGACCTCATACCTACTATACTTACGTCAAAGTCTAATTCTTAAGTATCATTTACGCGGTACAAATTTGAGATTGGTCAATTTATTCATCGCCGTTATCATACTGCCATGTTTCGATAACTCGCTTATCCACAACTAAAGTACAATAACATTAATATTAACATGGAATTCGCCTCAATATATAGGTTTAGTAAGCTGTTAAGTTTTTTTTTGACACAACATGATATTAATTAGAGATACTTAATTTTCTGTAAGTGTTTTCTTTATGTTTTCATTTACATGACGAGCACGATAGCTCAGTCAAGGTATTGACACCAGCGTCTTTTGCATTATATATACCAATTATTTTAAGTTTATTTTTTACATGTTTTACTTTATACACCTTTTAATTCGTTTATCCTGCGAAAGAACATTGTGCTTCATTTTTTCATTATTTCATCCAATCCAATTGCCATGGCGATTCGCATCTGGATATATGACTCGCTCTGGATGAGTGCTCGGGGAAGAAAATATGTGTATTTAATTTAAAATAAAGGTTATAGTCGGTTAAGAAGTGTGAATTTGCTCACACATGGATGGTGCTCAATTTTTTGTTGCTTGGATTTTTATCAATATCACTTACAATTTTGACAAATTTCAGCCCTTATATTAAACCGTTTTCAAGTAAACAAAAAACGAACATTTTCGAAAATAATTTGTATCTATTGAACGGCATAACCAACTAAAATAAAATTTTAACCAATTATAGATACCACCAGAAAATAAACGTGGAATAAATTGGAACAGGATCTTTCATGAAAAGGTATGGGCGTATTTTTTTAATTTTTTTTATTTCTATTCATTTATATTGATCGAAATTGGAAAATCAGGTAATCCATGAACTTGAAATTACATGCTCTGCATCTTTCATTCTATGGATTTTTTCATTTAGATTAGCCGTTTCAGAGCTGAAGACGTTTAAAAAGTCACCCAGTGTGAATTTTTTACAAGTTGGTAAAAATTGTTGTTATTCGACTGCCAATTACGCCCATACCTCTTGATGAAATTTCAACTTTGAGGTACTCATTCGAAGCGAAATTTAATGCTCTTTAATTTTGACAATGAATGACTTTTCGATTGAATGCATTGTTTTTAAGTTATAGGCCACAAACTTAAAAAAGTGCCAAAAATTCGTAGTTTTTTCGTCCACACAAAAAGTTGCCAAGGGTTTGGAGGTCTAAAACTTGGATTTCACTTACTCTCTACAATACATACAAGATAAAAAAAATCTACTACCACGTTTAAAGTAATTATCGCCCCCTTTCGATGACGCCGTTCCTGAACTATCAACGAAAACATTGAAAAAAGAAAATTGTGAATTTTTTTGGACTTTATTTAACCCCTATAAAATTTCGGGACAGCTACCAAATTTTTTTCGTAGAATCCTGAGATGGCTTGTTACTACACATAATTTTCCTAAAGCGATCAAGTGGGTACTTGGTACTTGAAAAAAATAAAATGTTTCTTTTTTATTTTTTTAAATTATGATACGCTGATGCTAAAATTATCATATTTATTTGTAGCATCTTGGGATTTTATTCTATAATTTCTAATTTTTTGAAATCGTTATTATCAGTGGCAGGTCTTTAACAAAATAAAAAAGACATTTTATTTTGTATTCGTCCACGAATATTTGATGTTCGCTATAAATTACGAAAATGTGGATACAATATGCTGGTATACGAATATTTGTCATGCATCGACAACCCGAATATTGCCTAGAGTTAATAAACTACCCGACATCAACATAGACGAATAATTGCCGAAAGTATTATTTTTTGAATAACGAATATAGTGCAAGTGTGGGCACAGTATTTGGCAAATTGTACAAGAATATGTGGTTACGAACATTCGTGAAAATTAACGAATAATCATCAACGCTTGTATTACGCCGACCTTAGAATAACAGAATATCTCTGTCGAAACAGCTAAATTAAAAACTAAGTTATTTTTCGAATACGTTAAATTTGCTCTCAATATTATATTGCCTATTTTTAATATATCTCGACTCACCAAGTTTAAGTAAATAATAAGAACCATTTGTAGACATATAATAACATGGAATTTGTTCATTTGCCTTCTCAGGTACGCTACTGCAATAGACAACCTGAGGCGTCGCGATGTTGCAAAGTAATTCCAAGAGTTGATGTTCATCTAGCAAATCTTGTTTATTATCACATTCTTACATTGTGTCTCCGGCAGCAAGTAAAGAAATGTAAAAAGAATACTTCAACATTTGTAAATTCAATATCAAGACAGCAGGTACACTGAAATATTTTTAAAATTCCTTTGTTTTGTTTAGAACGTGGAAACAATATATACACTATAAAAGGCAAAATTTTGTTTCATGCGATATCAAGTTATGTATAAGAATGTACATACGTGTGTGTATGTATGTATTTGTTTGCTTTACTTATTTATTAATTTGTTATATTCATATACAGTATGGCCGCGGATGGGGTTTACAATGGGTGTAATGTAATAATAATTATGTAATACATAAATTATTGTTTCTTAGCTAAAAAAAAAACGTTTCCTTACCAAATTGGGAGAAGATCGGTCAAGAAGTAGTTGAGATATTGTAAAGAAAAAGAAAAAAAAATTACAATTTTGACACCTTCTATTTTTTCCACGACAAAAATTTACTAAAGCATGTTGGGTTATATCCTCATATTTTGCAAAGAATGTACCCTTGAACTGTGTGTATTATTAATGGTCCACCCTGTATATATTTATGTATATATATATTGTTATGTGTTGCAACCCCCAGAATGTAGGCAACACAGAATTCAATTAGTTCGGATGTCGTCTGAATGTAGAGATTTGCACCTACTAGAGAAAGAACCTACTTCTTTAGGTATATAAGGCATGGAGTAAACCAGAGTGGACAAGTTAGTACAGTTCTAATGGTCAGTTGAGATGGACAGAGAGTAAAGAGTAAACACAGTGATAAAGTGACTGAATAATTGAATTGTAGTACACAGTGTATTATTAGTCAAGTAATTAATTGTTGTTGTAATTAGTAAGTTAATAAATTAGTGTTTAGTGTTACCCTGCTTATAATTTTCGAACCCACGATACAGGGTGTTTACAATAAGGGTGTAAGCGCGTAACAATATTTTTATTTTTGTTTACAATGCAGTTTAGCTTTGTTGGCTTAGATAGAAATAGAAATAGAAATTTATTGGACCAAGTTATATAATACAATACTTTTGGCAAGTCAAGGAAAAAATTACTCTAATAGAGTCTTTAAATGCATTGAGATGCATGCAGTCACATATTAAAAATTAAAAAAAGATAACTAACACAAAAATACTTATATAAAAACAAGAATATTTATATAAAAACATGATAAAAAACATACAATATCTTATGTAATGGTGATGACTGTAAGCGTTTTCCTTAAGTAATGCATTGTATATTACTGTAAACTACATGTCAAAGGGGGTTTGAATATATTCCTCAACTGAATAAAAACAATGTGTAAAGAAATGCTTTTTCATTATCATTTTAAATTTATTAGGGTTATTCAAATTTTTTAAGTGATTAGGTAGGCGATTAAACAATTTAATATCCAAAGAATTTTTAGTTGACTTCGAAAGTCGATAGCGTGGTGTTCGGAGATCACCTCCAGATCTAGTGTGATAGTTGTGAACTTCAGAATTTGTTGCAAACTGATTTTTATTTTTATAAATTTCTAATAACGAGACATATATATATAAACACGGCAAAGGCATTATATTCAGGATTTTAAAAATTGGCTTGCAGTGGTCTCTGAAGCCTGCACCAGCCACTATTCTAACAGCTTGTTTTTGAAGCCGGAAAATTTTGTCCGCGTAACAAGAATTACCCCACAGCAGTGTGCCATAACTTATATGAGAATGGAATAGCGCAAAATAGCTCCTTCTCAGAGTCTCCATAGATAACGATTTTGTTAGATTCCGTAATACAAATACAGAGCTTGATAGTTTGCGACTCAACTGTGCGATGTGTGAAGACCAATTTAGTCTGTCGTCAATGGTGATGCCGAGCAGTTTTGCGCTATTACCTTTAGTGACTGTTCGACTTGTAGAAAATATTAGATTTTGCGTTTTTTCCTCATTTAGTTTTAACTTACTAGATGTAAACCATTGTTTGGCTTCAGAAACAGTGTCGGTAGTTTTCAGCATGAGGTCATCCATGTCTGAACCTGAATTTATTATCGTTGTGTCGTCTGCAAAAGTTACACAGACGTTGGGAAACATGTTATGGAATAGGTCGTTAATATATATAATAAATAACAGAGGCCCCAAAACTGAACCTTGAGGTACTTCATGTATAACTGGATTAAAATCAGAAAAATTATTTTTTATACATACAGTTTGTTTTCTGTTTTCTAAATATGACCTAAAAAATGTTTGGGCTAAACCTCTAATTTCATAACAGTACAACTTCTTTAACAAGATATCGTGAGAAACACAGTCAAACGCCCTTGAGAGATCACATAGTGTGATTGAAACAAATTTTCCACTCTCAAGGCCATTGACTATGTCGCTCACAACTTTGAAAACTGCTTGGGATGTGCTACACTTACTTCTGAAGCCAAACTGACAACAGTTTAGGACATTATTAGATTCAAAAAAAAGTATCAGCCGTGTTTTCAAAATTATTTCAAAAATCTTAGAGATAATGGGGATGATGGATATGGGGCGGTAGTTCTCTATTATCGAAATATCACCTTTTTTAAAGATTGGTATCACTTTTGTAATTTTGAAGGCATCAGGATAATTACCTTCACATATACAAGTATTAAGTAAGCACGTTAGAGGACGAACAATGACATCTAAAGTATCTTTGATGATTTTGCTATTCATGCCATAAATATCTGTGCAGCATGAGTTTTTCAATTTTTCTGTAGCCTCAATGACTTCGCTCTCTGTAATTGGTTTCATAAAAAAAGTTATGCTCGGAGTTTTCACACCATTCATATAGTCAACTGCACTCTTCTGAAATGTATTGTTAGGTAGTGTATTAATTATATTTTCAGCTACAGTAGAAAAAAAATCATTAAAATCAGTAGCTTCAATGCCATGGTCAGATGTATTGAATTTCTTTTTATTTCTTTCGAAATTTACCAAGCGCCAACTATCGCGAACCTTGTTGTCAGACCGTGCAATAAATTCGTTATAGTGATTTTTCTTAGCAGAAGAAATTTTAAGTTTATATTCTTTTTTAAGTGTCTTAAAAGATGAAATAAGACGTGGGTCTTTTGAGGAGTCACAGACTGTTTTAAGAGACGACAATGTGACCCTCATCTTTCTTAGATCGTCATTAAACCATTTCACTGGAAATTTATTATTATTCGCCATACGGGCTCTCAACGGGAAGTGCTTTATTATTAAGTCCGCATAAGTTTGTGTTAGAAAATTGGCAAGCAAATTAGAATTAGTTAATGGGCTCTCGAAAAAATCAATTTCGGTAAGCGATTTTCTTAGTTGCGTGATGCCATATTCTGTTATTTTACGTTTCCATACCTTACAGGTAGATTTCACTTCATTTTTAAGAAACATTATTTGTGCCCGATGATCGGCTATGAAGGCCTCTACTACAACTGATTCATAACCATCATCTCCTATATTGGTTAAAATATTATCTATACAAGTTGAAGACTGTGGAGTAACTCTTGTAAAGTCAGATATTGTTATCTCTAAACCAAAAGACGTAATCAAGTATACTAATTCATTTAAAATCGACGAAGTCTTGCGGAAATTAATATTATAGTCACCAATCATGATTATATTCTTGAACTTGTTAGAGCAGTGTATCAGCAATTTCTCCAACAAATCAAAAAATATATCTATATTACCATTGGTAGATCTGTATAAGGTAATGATGATTGTTTTACTTTTAGTGAGTTCAATAGCACAAAATTCTCCGTGTAATTCTCTGGAGAAAAGATCTAAATTGACAGGTTTAACATTTATATTGTTATTGGTGAATATTGCAACGCCCCCATGGACCGTTTGCTCTCTACAGAAGAAAGTTGCTAGACTGTAGCCAGGTAAATTTACAGACACGATATTATTTTTATCAAGCCAATGTTCGGATAAACATATTATGTCATGATTGTGTTTTTCGAGATATAAAGACAACAAATCTAATTTGGTAGACAAACATTGAACATTTACATGAAAAACGCTTACCGCACCATTATCAAGGTCGGATTTCAATGAATTTATTATTTCACGGGGATTCTTGGTATCCTCGGGTGAAAAAACTGGTTAACCATCGCTCCCTTCGGCCATATTTTAGGATCCCAAGCAGTCTCTAGGTTGCATTCATCAATAGTAACTTTAAACGATGAATAATATTGTGGATACCTTGAATTCATTTTCTCACAGACAGCTTCCGGAAATACTGGCTTCAGAATATCCAAAAGCTCCTCAAGTTTGAAATCTGGGTGAAGCTTGTAGACATGAAGAAATTACTTTCTCAAAATTATTTTCGTAGTTAAATTTTCGTTGTTGCCAATTATGGGTTTATTTTGACGTTTATTCTGTTTTCTTTTATTTATTACCTCTGTAAAAGGTTCGTCATTTAAATGAATTAATTCGTTACATTTCACTTGAGCGACGGCTAGGGAAAGAGCATTAGATACGGCAACACCGCTTATTGTCGGTGCCTGGCAAACAGAGACTAGTGATTTAGCTGTGTCTACGGTGGTCGGTTGACCACACACTTGGTCCCCACTATTGGCATGCTGGCGAGTAGTCCTTTTAGGTTTATTAATTTCCTTTGATTTCTGCGTGGTCACTTTCTTATCTACAATATGATTTGGGTTTAAAGGTTCCTTGGAATTTTTACAGATCGCAACACTTGCTGTATGATCCACAGATGGTGTTGTATTACACCTGTCATATGCAATTTTTGGAACTGACTCTTTTAATTGATGTAACTTATTTAATAGATCGATTTGATCTTTCAAAGAACATATCACATCTACTTGAGTTTTTAATGATTAAGTCCTTTTGACTGATAATATCTTTCAAATAGAATACCTCATTTGCTTCACTAAGTTCATCCTTGGCGCTGCTGAAGGTCATGTCAAGGTCTGCTGATTTGCTTTCAGGTTCACAACAAATAATGGTGTTTTCATCCACAAACTTAACATGTTTCAAATATGCTGCACAACGGTTATGAGTCACTGTACCGCATATGCAACATTTTGGACCACTTTGGGCTACTTTTTTACACTTTTTACAACACTTAGATGCAGACGAATCAATCGTGTCTGCATCGGGTGACGCCATCTTTACTTCCGATAAGATAAACTAGTATTTTATTTCATTTGCATGTTTTATATATGTGTTTTATTTGAAATGTACATCACATATGGTCTAAGTATGAATAATGTTATTATTATTATTATTATTATTAATAAAATACGTAAAATGATAAAATTTTTGGGTATTTAACAGAAAGCACGTAGGTAATGCCAAGCCGAGGCCTATAAAGTTGGCGGAGATTGCAAACGGCATGTTTCGTGCTTTCGCAAAAATAATATGTTCCTGACAGCGAACATATAAGATTTTTCTTTATGCAGTACAGTCTTGCGTCTAAATGTTATCTATTGGTTTCACTCTTTCTTCTCAATACGTGTATTATAGGCTTCGCTAGTTTTTTAAACACTAGTAATAACTGCCGCTGTGTGTTTTAGCGTTTCGAATTTATATTAAAAGTTTAACTGGGCTTTTAAACGTATATTATGAGCAACGACAGACGGATTTGAAATCTAATATTATGTTCTAAAAAACGTAATAATGGTAATAGAATAAATTGTAATTTCTTATAAAATTTACGAATTACACGTTAGTTTTTTGTTTGTAAAATCGGCATTGATGAGCGAAGCAACTGCCGTACTGACCTTGTATTTTGTTTACATAATTGCTCTATGCATTGAGCGGCATTGTTTGTTGAGTTCGAGAACTTTTTACAATTAATTATTTTTTATTTATTTGCTTTTATCATGATTAGAGAATATTATTTAGGTATTATGCAAATCACAACTTACACACTTTTTATTTATTATAAAAATACCTACTTTCTGTATATTGTTGCCCTAATCTGGGCACGCTAATATACTAGTCAGGTAAATACTTTAAAACACTCATTATTGGAGAATCAATCAAAACAACTACTCTTCTAGCTAATACTGACGAAGTATTGAATTACATGATAGGATTCTTAGCATTTTAAAGAACAAAAATATATTGAAAATACTTAAATCATTTATTCAAATTTAATCATTCACACTTTTTTATTTAATATGAAATTATCTACTTTCTGTATATTGGTGCCTTAGTCGGGTCACGCTAATATACTACTTAGGAAAACACTTTAAAACACTCATTATTGGAAGACCAATCAAAACAACTACTCTTCTAGCTAATACTGACGAAGTATTGAATTACATGATAGGATTCCTGGCATTTTAAGGCAAAAAAATATATTGAAAATAGTTAAATTATTGCATAATACCTAAATAATATTCTCTATTCGAGAACTTTTAATGTAAAAATGTGTTGTGTGTACGGCGAGTATAGAGACGTTTTTTATTTTACTCTTCGTAAATATGAAAACGAAGAGTAGGTGTATTGCGTTTGTTCCGTACATTTCCAAAACCGCAAATATCCTTCATATGGAAAAAAATTCATAACATTGCGTTAGTTATCGAATTCTCGAACTTTCAACATGTCTATCTGTCCGCCCGTCCACCTGTTCGTCCGTCACGTTTCTTGTAAGCACAATAACTTAAGAGAAAAAATCGATTAGAATATGGACAGTAAATTAGTATTACCTAGAGGAAAAACTCTATTTTTAAAATAAAATCGATCAGTTGTGTTTAATTATATAATTATTTATTTGATAATATTCTACAACAAGGGTACAAGGTAGTGTATTGGGCCCATCGTTGTTCATAATATTCGTTAACGACCTAGTAGCAAGCATAAATAATTGCTTTTTAACTCTTTTTGCAGATGACATCTCCTCTATCATAACTGCTGCTAATGTAGATCAATTAAGTAAAAATGCTACTATGCGTGTGGATAAAATGTCACAGTGGTGTTGTACAACTGGCATAATACTAAATCAACAAAAAACAGTATTTTTAATGTTTTCTCCGATTGGTACAAAGTTGGATTTTAGTCTTGTGATTAGAGGTACTCATAACCTCCACCAATATAATGGTGTTAAATTCTTAGGCATACAGATGGATAGTAGTATGTCATGGGAAAACCATATCGACAATTTAACAAAAAAATTAGCTAGACTAAACTTTGCACTACTCCAAATGGGAGACTCTATTGACACTGACACCATAAAAACATTTTATTACGGTTGTGTTTATTTTGCCTCGCAATATTGCGTATTATGCTGGGGAAACAGCTTAGTAATAAAAAATGTGTTCATTTTGCAGAAAAGGATAATCAAAAGCATGTTTAAATTTACATACATATATTACATATATCCTGTAGAAATGATTTTATTAGGCAACATGGCATACTCACGATTTATTGTATATACATTTTGCGTCCGTATGTTTTGTAAGAAAAAATATTAACAATCTCTTAAAATGTGGTGATATTAATAAATACAACTCTCGCTCGCCAAATAACAGCTTTGTATTCTCTCATAGATAAGAGCAGATAAAAAAGGTCCCTTTATTAGTGGAATTAAATTATACAACCATCTCCAACGCCAGCAATTTTGCATCATTCAAAAGACTTGTTAAAAGACATTTAGTTGAGCACTGTTTTTATTCTTACGAGGAATAGTACCTGTCTGATTAAGATCCTTTTACCTTGTCGTAGTTGTAAATGTTTTGATTGTTTATGTATTTAATATATATTTGTATTTTACTCTTAGCTATAGGTATATATTAGTCCTGCCAATGAATGGTTTCTAGAGGAAAATGCTGAGATCACAATTTTTTACTAGAGGGCTGTGTTTGGACTATTTAGGAGGTAAACATACCAAAAGTCCCCGAACAAAGGAGGTGGGGGGTGCAGGGGGGCACGAAGAAGGTTCTGGTTTTTGGTTTTTCACTCATATCTCGAAAATGGTTAGCCCTAATCAAAAAGTGGCTATATGCAAAATTAAAGCTGACTAAATTTTCTAAAATAATGTTTCTATTATTTTTTTTCGTATCTGCTATGGTCCAGTAATGAATTGTATATCTTTTGACTATACTCTAACTCTATTATAAATATATTATAAATTGAAAATAAATTTTAATAATCATCGTAGAAAAAAATTCCTTGTACAGATATCCGTTTCACAACAGACTGAACTGAAATATCAAATAAAAAATGTCTCTGCGTCTGTAAGTGTGTGTGTGCATGTATATCTATGTGTGCGTGTATACCGCTTCTTGTAAACACGATAACTTCTGTTAGACTTAAAATATTTGATTTCAATTTGGAACATATGTAAAACAGCATATTGCAATAATCCCTATTGAAATTGGGCCATATCTGTAATACATGGTGATAACCAGAGGCCTACAATTCTCACTTCATAAAAATGTTATTAAAAATACCATGTTCCATATTTTAGGATAACACTAATATATCATCTAATAGAAAATAAAGTTGCTTTGCCTAACATACACCCGGTATATTGCGGTTTAGAAATCTTATACATCTTCTTATTTTTGTATGCTTAGTAATATTTTGCTCTGAAATTAAGATAAAACGTATTTTACGTATGAGAGTTTGTAGGCTTCTGGTTATCACCATGTATTACAGATATGGCCCAATTTCAATAAGGATTATGATAATATGCTGTTTTACATATATTCCAAATTGAAATCAAATATTTTAAGTCTAACAGACGTTATCGTGTTTGCAAGAAGCGGTATACACGCACACATAAATATACACGCACACACACACACTTACAGACGCAAAGATATTTTTTATTCGATATTTCAGTTCAGTCTGCTGTGGAACGGATATCATCTATCTTTTTTTTTACGACGATTATTAAAATTTATTTTCAATTTATAATAAAGTTAGAATACAGTCAAAAGATACAATTCATTACTGAACCATACCAGATACGAAAAAAATTAATAGAAACATTATTGTAGAAAATTTGGTCAGCTTTAATTTTGCATATAGCCACTTTTTGATTAGGGCTAACCGTTTTCGAGATATGAGCGAAAAACCAAAAACCAGGATCTTCTTCGTGCCCCCCCTGCATCCCCCCCACCTCCTACGTTCGGGGACTTTTGGTATGTTTACCTCCCAAATAGTCAAAAATTGTGATCTCGGCATTTCCCTCTAGACCCCCTTATTGAACGTTCATTGATTGGGCTATATGTGTATTTTGTGTATGTAATATTATGTACATATTTTATTAAGACGTTGATTATTTCAAAAAAAAACTATACTTTATTGTTGACAATTCCAATATTGTTATAATCTTATGGAAGTAAAGTATTATTATTATTAAATACAAAAGTACTTCATATTATGCTGATAAGCGATTCGCTAATCAGTATGGCATTATCAGGAAGTGATTAAAATGACAAATATAGCAATTATAACTAAGGAATTAACTTCAAAAAAATTGAGAGTATACTGTAGAATATTCAGCAATAATATAGAAAATTCAATAATTCGGCGAAGAGTATAATGTTTACATATAATTTTTTTATTCTATATTTTTTGTTTACTGCAGTGCATTAATGGATGTAAAGAATGACGTGGCAGTCAGCATCTTCAAAAACAGTGAAATCGTGGATGAGCGATTATTCTGACATGTCTTTTAATGGAGTGAAGCTGTTACATAAAGTATGCGACATTATATAGGTCGTTATAAATACGCTGCCGCAAAAGGTTATCGACAAAACGCCAAACATTAATTAACAGAGACAAACAAAAGCAGTTGGAAAATAAAAACAAATGTTTAGTATTTATTGTGGATGCCACACTATGGGGGCAAATTCCGAAAAGCTGGCAAAAATTCACGACTAAAGTTAATATATGTAAGTTTTGGATTCGCTGATTATGAATTCTATTTTAGAATTTGCAGAAACAAGATGATGGATTCAATATCTCGGTCTGAAACCTTAAAAATCATCTAAAAAATCTGAACAAAACTCATTCAATGTGATTCACCTCTTTAGTTAAGAATCTCAGATTCTTAATTAAGGACATGACTTTAATCTTTTTTTTTCAGACTTTTTAGAATATTTTTAAAGTTGAGTCCGCCATATTGAATACACCATCTTGTTTCTGTAAATTTTAACATCGGATTCGTAATCAGCGAGTCCAAAAACTTAAAGATATTAATTTTAGTGTACGTATTGATTATTATGAATGTTAACCAACTTTTCGAGATTTTGCCCCATAATGCGCCTTAGCGTATATGCGCCAATCTTATAAGGAACATACAATTCTTTTCATTTGTCCAGCTCACGCCTTACGTTGAATGACAGAGTTTCGTAAAGCCTCTGAGCGCTTACTGTTTTGTACGTCATGACGCCCAAGAATCCTCATTATGAGTTGGAATACTCGCAAATATCGTTTAACATAATTTTCTGGAGAAACTCTACCACTAATGATGGAGTTTTTACTGTCAAAAAAGACTTTACGACTAATATTTAAGGCTATTTAAGGTTTATAGTGGAGAGGAGAGCAAATAGTAGAGCAAACAGTCGAGTAAAGTGGAGGAATTAAACTAATGCCAGAAAGTTAAGACACGCATAGTGAATCAGCGAGAAATATGGCATGTTCACTGACTTGAACAAACAAAGCAGCGAATTTAGTTGGATTTGATTTCTCTGCTATGCTCGAGATAAAAATTTCAGTTCCAAATTCAATAGGCTTATTGAAAACCGAAAAATCAATTAATGAAGTATTTGTGTGCCATCCTTAAAAAGACAAACATCATCATTTTAGAGTGCCGTCTCAAGGTCTAATGTAAATGATGAAATTTGCTCAGATTTTTCTGTTTTTATTTATTTCGCCCTGCACCATCTAACTTTTTGCATATTGTACCACGTTTTCAGCGAACTACATTGAAGACATATCAAAAACCCTTTTCGAAGACTATCATGACCATCACGACTATGCGCATTCGCATCTTTCTTCTGCTCTGCTTTTTGCTGCTCGTTGCTCTACTGTTTTCTCTCCTCTCCACTATAAACGTAGCCTAAGATAGATCCCAGGGAAATCTGTATGTATTCAGAAATGAGAAAACTCCATGCATATTGTTACGATATTTTCAATCTTATGTAATTATTTATTATATCAATATACAAACGTAGTTGCATGATATAATTGAGCATTGTGTGTAGCTAGTTGGTCTGGCATCAGTATACAGTTTAGTAAATAAGGAAATGTTGAATACATTGAATTGTTTTAAATGTATTTTTCATTATCTGTAAGTTACCATTAGTTGGGTGTTGATTTTTTTTTAAACTGTTATTTTCCAATATTTCAGAAAGTACTTTAGATATTATTTTCAATTTTGGTATATGTCAATAAGATATAAAACCACATATTTTAGCTAGAAATGTTATTTTATCACTCCACCAGCGGCGTCCCTGTAAACATGTCCCCCGATATATTTTACCAAGATAGTGGTACGCCACTGACATTTCTCCATGTAGTTTTTCTGATTAGCTTGATCAATTCTACATGAAAACAGTATCTTGCGTTTTTCTCGTCAGACGCACAGTTCTTGATTAAAACAATTAAATTAAAATTGCTTCATTAATAACACAGGAACACACACAAAAAAATGTCGAGTGTTAGAAGGCAAACCTATGTATTCCCATGCATTTCGACCCGCTGAACACGAATCCGATGTCCGTTTTGCCGGATTGACTCTTGCATTTTTCCTAACCCCAAAAAACACCCTAAGACTGTCCGAAAAGTCTCAAACAAGTAAATAAAGAGCTTAAATGAGTTGACCACCATTTCCATACGTATTTTGGGGCGCTGAGACCGAATCTGAGGTCAGAATTGGCCGATCAGTTAGGAATTTTGACAACCTCAAAAATACCTAAAAAATGCCCGAAAAATCCCAAACAAGTAAATAAAAAGCTTAAATGAGCTGATCACTATATCTATATGTAATTTGGGGCTCTGAAACTGAATCTGAGATCAGAATTGGCCGATCAGTTAGGAATTTTGACACAACCTCAAATAACACCTAAAAACGCCTGAAAAATCCCAAACAAGTAAATAAAAAGCTTACACGAACTGATCACTATATCTATACATAATTTTTGGCACTGAAATCGAATCCAAGGTCAGAATTTATGTGCGATGATCGAATATCTTGTAAAATCCATATTTAGGATGAAAACGTGCCCAAAAATGACTGAATCATAGCCCGAAATTGACTTTGCTCTACATAATATCTGAGCATATCATTTCCGACGTATTTTCACGAGCTGAACACAATACCGTAGTCCGAATTAAAGCGTAATCTGCAAACTACATAGAGAAATATCATTTCAACACATATTCTTATCAACCCTAGTAAGCGGAGATGGGTAACTTTTAAATGTTTAAGTATCTAAAGGAAAATATTACTGAATAGTGACATTTTTAGGAAAACATTTTCGGACAAAGTTTGCTCTGTTGAGAGAGGAATATCGTTTGAATTTAATATTTACCTACACCCTCCCTTGATGATTTTTTAATTTTTTTTTTAGAGCTGTTTAGAATTGTGTAGTTTTCTTTATTCTGTTTGATTGTCATCATATGCCATTTGCTTCTTTTTCTATTTTTGCTACTAGGACACTTCCATGTGGTGACGGCGGGCAATGATTTATTCCGGCTGAGTTCCTAGGTAAAAAAAAATGGAGTCATGGCAAAAGTACAGAAAGAGTTTACGATGCAGGGAAGGGAAACCCCAGTATCGGCGGCCGGTCAGTTTGGGAAAAAGAGACCGCGGGCGTCGTCATCATGCAACCGCAGCTCTAGTGAAGTAGGAAACTTGGCTTCCTATGAGTATAAGGCTACAAGAAATTTGCACAACTGTATAAATAATGCGAATTCCTTCTGTTTTGTTTGTAGTAAATTAAATGGACTATAACTATCAAACAGAATAAAGAAAACTATACAATTCTAAACAGCTCTAAGAAAAAAAAGTAAAAAAATTATCAAGGGAGGGTATAGGTAAATGTTTAGTACAAACGATATTCCTCTCTCAGCAGAGCATTGTTCGAAAAATTTTTCCTAGAAATGTCACTGTTCAGTAATATGTTCCTTTAGATACTTGAAAATTTAAAAGTTATCCATTTCCGCTTGCTAGAGTTGATGAGAATATATGCTGAAATGATATTTCTCTATGAAGTTTGCAGATTGCGTATTAATTCTGACTACGGCATTGTGTTCAGCTCGTGAAAATACTTCGGAAATTATATGTTCAGATATTATGTAGAGCAAAGTCAATTTCGGGCTATGATTCAGTCATTTTTGGGACATTTTCATCCTAAATATGGATTTTATATGATATTCGACCGTCAATTTCGGGCTATGATTCAGTCATTTTTGGGACATTTTCATCCTAAATATGGATTTTATATGATATTCGACCGTCACGCATAAATTCTGACCTTGGATTCGGTTTCAGTGCCCCAAATTACGTATAGATAGAGTGATCAGTTCATGTAAGCTATTTATTTATTTGTTTGGTATTTTTCGGGCATTTTTTGGGTGTTTTTTGAGGTTATGTCAAAACTCCTAAATGAGCGACCAATTCTGACCTCATATTTAGTTTCAGCTCCCCAAATTACGTATAGATATTGTCATCAGCTCACTTAAGCTTTTTATTTACTTGCTTGGGATTTTTCGGGCATTTTTTAGGTGTTTTTTGAGGTTATGTCAAAATTCCTAAACGATCGGCTAATTCTAACCTTAGATTCGGTCTCAGCGCCCCCAAAATACGTCTGGAAATGATAGTCATCTCATTTAAGGTTTTATTTACTTGTGTGAGATTTTTCGGGCAGTCTTAGGCAGGTCGACATATATGGGAATACACAGGTCTGCCTTCTAGCACTCGACAATTTTTTTTGTCTGCCTGTGTAATTTTTGAACATATAAATCTAGTTATCCTGGAATAAATGATGTTTTTACAAACATCATTTTTAAAAGAATATTCGTTGACATGAAGTAAGTTGCTGGTGTTCAAAACCATCTCATCTGATTATTTCTTCGATTTTTAGTGTTTCATTGAATTTATTTTATTTTTTCGCTGTTTTCACTTCCACATCCAGTGGAAGTATAAATAGTAATGACAATAAAAATTTTAAAAATTCTTATTGTTCAAATAGGCTTAAAATGTCATGAAACGTCGAGATTTTAAGTTTGAGTGAAAAAAATTCTGTCTGTCGGTCTGTGTCGGTCTGTCTGTCTAACTTTTTTTATGCGCACGTTTACTCTGGATCCGTTTAAGATATTGACTTGAAATTGGTACACATATGTACTGTAACGAGATCTGGAAGTAGATTATATTTTCATCTTGCTCCGTCGAAGGGTTAGGGGGTAAATTGGGGTAAATGGGGAGTAAATAGGTAAATCAAGCAGGTAAGAGTCCATAAAATTGGCGTTTAGTATATACAAGAGAAGCTAAGGTCTCAAAAAAATTTTGGCATTAGCCCATTATTACTCCCACCCCATTATTAAAATGGATGAAAAGGAAATTGTGATTTAGTGTGTGTACACGAACCAGAAACCTCAAAATATTTCTTTACTTCATCCACTCCCACTACCACCTCCATATCACCACCCTCACCACCGATGAGGTATCGTTTTATGGGTTTTTGGAGGATTTCAAATATTATATTATTAATGTACCACAAACAATTCTTTCCACATAAGAAGTTTTTTCGTTGTGAGTGACTTGGATAGAAAATCTGGATGTGGAAGTAGTGATTCCTTGGGCAGAGGTTTTATTAGAATGTCTCAGTAAATATGGTGAAATATACGAATGTGGAAATGGCAACAACGCATTACATATATGGTTTTGCAGATGGTAATGCAACAAAAGCCAGAAGTATGTATCAGGAAAGATATCCAAATCGTGCCTTGTCAGGTAGCCGATTCTTTTCGACTATTCATCACCGTCTTTGTGAAACTGGTAGTTTCCAAAAAGGTACTTCGGAAGGTAGACCTCGAACTGTCAGAATACCTGAAATTGAGGAAGCGGTGCTGCAAGAAATCGACGAATATCCTGCGGCGATTACGAGGAAGATTGATAGAGCTCTGAATATTTGTCATCAAATTGTTTGGCGAATTTTGGTTGATTTATTGTTGTATCCGTACCATATTCTAAGAATGTAGGCAATGCTTCCCAGGGATTTTCCACAGAGTGTGAATTCTGTCGGTGGTTCCTTCAGAATGTTGCACTAAATTCGCAGTTGAGTCACAAATTATGTTCATAGACGAAACAAAATTTTCTAGGAATGCTATTCAAAATTTCCATAATAATCATGTGTGATCGGACGAAAACCCCCATGCCATAACCGAAATCCATTTCCAAGAGCAATTTTCGCTTAATGTATGGAATTATTGGTAATAATCTTATAGGCCCTTTTTTTCTGCCAAGGCGTCTTAATGGACAGTCTTACCTACATTTCCTCTAAGAAAAACTGCCTATGTTGCTTGAAGATGTACCAATTGCGTTAAGAAATCAAATGTGACACATACACGATGGTGTTCCTGTTCATTTCAGTGTAATTGTTCGTGACTATTTACATGTGGTTTATCGTAATTGTTGGATAGGTCGCGGAGGACCTCAGCAATAGCCAGCAGGATCCCCCTATCTCAATAGTTTGGATATCTTTTTGTGAGGTCATCTAAAAACTTTGGTGTAAAAAACTCCCATTAACACTTTAGAAGATTTAAGAGAGCGAATAGCTGCCTCGTGTGAAACAATATGGAATACGCCGGAAATATTTGAACGAGTGCGCAATTCGATGCGAAGACAGGCGAAAGTATGGCTATTAAGTGAAGAACAACAAGAACAATTTTGTTTATTTCAATTTAATTGCTTCAATCAAGAACTGTGCCTCTGATGGGAAAAATGCAAGAGACCGTTTTCATGTAGAATTGACTAGGCTAATCAGAAAAAATATCCACATAGAAAAGTGCCAGTGGCGTACCACTTTTTGTTAAAAAATATTAGAGGACATGTTTGCAGGGACGCCATTGGTGGAGCGATAAAATAACTTTTCTAATTAAAATATGTAGTTTTATATCCCATTAACACATACCAAAATTGAAAATAATGTCTAAAGTACTTTTCGAGATATTAAAAAAAATTAAACAACCTGTAGCAAAAAATTTAAGCCGTTGCGGACATATTTCGTATGAACTTTTCTTCATAAAATGATATAAGGAATCAAACTCTTAAATATTAGTACCTCATTAAGGAACACCCACGCATAGCACTTATTGGGTAAAACAAATTACGTGGTGTTACTTTTGGTTTTACCAACAATGATTTTTTTCTACACTTTCTGGGGGAAAAATGAGATTTAGCGAATCGAGATAATGGTTAAAAATAGCAAGAAATATCATAAAAAAACTCTCTACATTATATATCGCCCTGTTAAACCTTGGACGATTTAGATTACATCATATTTACTTATCGTAGTTGGCAAATAATACTAAATTCAAGTACGACCCTGGCGTGTTTTCATGTTAAAAATGCCTATAGGAAACTAAAAACAGAATAAAATATTGTGATTTCAGCAAAGCTTTTTTCGAGGATACATTTTAAAGGAAACCTCAAGGGGGTAAATAAACCGATATTTTAGAAAACAACCACGTTCAAAAGGTGCAGGCAGGCGTTAGAGTAATTCATGTTGGCAATCGTAAAATGAACAAGTATATAATCTCGTTGCAAATTCACAGATTTATATTGCAATCGACTTGTAAGAAACCGCTGAGTCAGAGCAACATCCACACCTATTATTTATAAGAACATTACATTATTTATGAAGTTTCTTTGCGAGATATTGGTGAGAGGATAGAGAGTAGAGCTTAAGTGTTGGTCATGAGACCATGAACATCAGATTTCTAGGCTAGTGTCATTTTTCACGACGAAATAAGGATAGCAGACAGGCTCAGAAATAAAATATAGGCTTTCTGAATGGCTTTACTGCCACTATTTCATTTGAATCGAGGTTGTAAAAATATAAGTTCTTACTTACAAGGTAAATTGTTTGTTATATGGTGTAAGTTTTCGAGCAGCCTCGGCACTCTGATAGTTGCATTGTAATACGGAATATACTCACATAAATTTTATTTGTATTATTACGTCGTGAATACCAAGAAATACATATATTATTGCGTATCTTTTACGAATTCAGTAAGGCACGAAATGAAAATACCTTTCTATATTATAAGACGTATAAAATCCTGGAATGTGCTTCTTTATGTCAATTCAATATTGAGAATGTATCCAGAGACGTATCTATGTAATTTGTTTTATCGTTGCGTTCGGTCTAGATTATTATACTCAAAATTATTATAGAAAAAAAGAACAGCAGAAAAGTGCCTAGTTCAGAAGAAAATGCAATGATCTTGCAGTTAAGGACGTTTTGGAAAATTATAAAGGCAACAAGTATAAATATCCCAGAGGATGACAAGTACTATCAGGATTTACATTTGGAATTTCTGTGCCCTATGCGTTCTTTACTTTGTTTCCGTTTATTGCATGTCACTGCTCACGCCATTGCACCATCCGTCATGATTGTCAGCTAGGCATACGACCTCATCACAGTTACCTATTTTCCATCATTTCTTCGGTGTCAACAGCAGCACGTTATGGTACAATGGTTCGTTCGTTTAACAGCAATTTACATAAGTAAAAATGAAATGAAAAACCGCTGCCCAAGGAATCACTACTTCCACATCTAGATTTTCTATCCAAGTCACTCACAACGAAAAAATTTCGTATGTGGAAATAATTGTTTATTGAACTTTAATAATGTAATATTTGAAATCCTCTACCCCAAAAACCCATGAAACGATACCCCACATTGGTAGTGGGGTGGGGGTGGTGATAGGGGGTGGTAGTGGGGATGGATGAAGTAAAAAAATATTTTGAGGTTTCTGGTTCTTGTACACACACTAAATCACATTTTTTTTTCATCCCATTTAATAATGGGGCGGGGGTGGTAATGGGGGTGGCTAATGCAAAAAATTTTTTTTGAGACCTTAGCTTCTCTTGTATTGTTACAGCCTCCTTAGTGGCTGTAACTCAAAGCTCTATTAGAACGCCTTTTTCTTGGTACACTGCGTACACTTAGACGACGAGTATATTTGGTTGCATATCGGTGGCATCGATTTCGATTTCGACCGTTGTAGAAGTGTAGTTACCGGGCGAGACGGCAACGGGAGTCACTTTTTCGGGGTCAAGGTAGAACGTCAGCTGGTGAGCGTGTAAGTTTGTGTGAATATTAGAAGACGTGGAAATCACGGATTTGTAAAACGCAGCCCTAATTTCGAGAGGTTTCCTGATTGTTTATTGTGTGATATCAGTGGGGATTTTGGATATTATTGTGTTGATGTGGAAACCTTCAACGAAACCAAATTATTGGGAAACGAAGCTGGCGTGGCCCCGCCATTTTGCCTTATTTTAACTCGTGGTGAAAAGAACCGGAGACGTCCGTGAGTACTATTTAATGGTTTGTTATTTTAACAAGGAACTAAGTTCTGCTATTATTATATTTCAGGGTTCTTTTCTTTTCTTTGCTCTTCTTTTCTTGTCTGTTCTTTTCTTCTCCCTGGCGGATTTTCGCTGGAGACGTCTCACCCTTGGAGGTTCTTACCCTCTGGAAGCCTCCCCTCGATAAATGTGAGGACTTGTGTCTGGTGCGTTCGGCCTTGCTATGATGTGTGCTGGTTCTATGGAAGAGGGGAACCTAGTCGGCGAGAGGTAGTCTTGGGAGACATCGCTGTAGAGGCAGAGCTGGGGTGCTGCTACCCCATTGTCGGTGACCTACAATCGCGCGACCCACTTCAAGTGGCCAAAAAACCGAATCGGAACCCTTGGAGTGTTACATAAGCCTGAGAGGCCCCCGACTGTAAGTAATTTTTACACCTTTTACTTTCGCTGTCCCGCTGGAAGTCGAAGCCGAAGCCCAACCACCACTCACCCCTCGTGTGTGTTACCTTTTTTTATTACTCTTTCATGTGTAATTAAGACTCGTCGGTCTATTAGTTTATTAACCTTGTTCGTGTGGTAGTCACTGGCCACCTTTTATCTGAATTTTTAATTTGTCCGTGGTAAGTTATGTATTTAATCGTATATATTTATTCGTATCAATCTTTTAAGTAAGTTAGTGTAAGTTGGCTTAGAGGCCATGATTTTAGTACCTTTGTAAGTATTGTAGGTCACATTAATACGGAATTTCCTTTTAAATAATTATTGGCATTTTGTACGGTTAGGCGAGTGCCATTTTAAATATTAGTATGTTGGTCATGATGGAGGTCCACATTTAGACATTCAGTCTGCTTTGCATAATATAATTGTACACACTCTTCCCCTGTACAGCAAGGGAAAGGCCTTTTCTGCGTTATTATTGAGTGTATAGTTCGAGAGCCATTCGACTCTAAGTACTGTTTGTTCTAAAATAACCTCACTAATTGATATCGCTCGACTATCCTCGAGGTAGACCACCAGGTACATTTAGGTCACTGGACACACATTGTAGCTAAATCATACTTTTTTTTGGTAAAGTGTACCGTAACCTTGCTTGAGTAATTATTACTATAACTTTTGAATAATAGTCGACCTTTGCTTGAATAATTATTATTACAATCCTTGAATAATTGTTAAACTCATGAAATATACGCTTGTTAAGATATTTGTGTAGTTTAATTCTAGGTGATCATTACCACTGAAACCACGACCTCACCCCCGACCTTAACTGAGTTAGCCAGGTTTATAAATTTTTGTCGGCTCCCTTAAAATTTAGAGTAGCAGTAACGTGTCTTGGACCTTTGATGTTTGGTTTAAATAACCAACTCATTTTTCCTAAATTCTGCTTGTAGCTATCCATCACTCATTAAATTACTAACTAATCAGTCAATTATTTTTTTGTTAACCATTATTTTTTTGTTAACAATAATTAGTTTTTTTGTTAGCAGAACATATACTTTTTTTTACAATTTTTATTATTTTATTTTATTTATTTATTTTTTTTGGGGAGCTTACAGTATATACTAAATACCAATTTTATGGACTCTTACCTGCTTGATTTACCTTACCTTAAATTTTTCTCCAATTTACCCCCAACCCTTTGACGGAACAAGATGAAAATATAATCTAGTTCTAGATCTTGTTAAAGTACATATGTGTACCAAATTTCAAGTCAATATCTCAAACGGTTCCAGAGTAAACGTGCGCACAAAAAAAGTTACAGACAGACAGACCGACAGACAGACAGAATTTTTTTTCGCTCAAACTTAAAATCTCGACGTTTCATGACATTCTAAGCCTATTTGAACAAAAAAATTAAAAAATTTTTTTTTGTTGTTACTATACTTCCACTGGATATGGAAGTAATATATAACTCGGTGGTATTCCTGGTACTATGTGTCTCCATATAAGCGGGAAATTTTGTAAGTAATTTCTCTTCTGGTGCCAGTGCCTTTAAACATCTCAACCTGAACTTGTGAACGTCCAGGTTAATTTAAATTGGTGTGTGCACATTTTTTCAATTTACTGGCAGTCGCTGCACCATTAACCGTTGAATATTCTCCCTTTTCTGGCTAACGTTGCCAAAAAAAAAAAAAAAATGGGGAAGGAAAATATGCTTCTAGTGAGGCATTTTGGAGAGTTTTTTTCCGCAGAATTGAGCTGCAATTGTTTGTTCAAACAATTTGCTGCAAATATCTCCAGAATCACATCTCACAAGCATAAATACATTGTGTGCTAAGGGTCCATGTTTCAGAGGCGTAAAGAAAAATATTGAAAATTTGCACGTTAGCAGTTTTGACCTTTGTGGCTTGTAGTTTTCATAATGTTTCTGATACTTCAAATTTTATTCAACTGTATTTTTCTTCAAATCTTGTATTCAGAGTTACCAGTATCGTCAACAAAAGTTTCAAGGTACACCATCTTGTTTACTACTTCACATTTACCTTTCTTTAATATACTATTACTTGAAAATTGTATGAACTTATCTTTAATGGCTGCAAATCTCAAATCAGTTATTTCGCCTTTAGGTCCCTTGAAATTTTTCAACACAGATCGCATAACATGTCACATGTTCATTAGAGTGTTTATAGTAAATCTTTGCTAATGCAGAGTTTTCTTGACATAGTTGGCGAATATGTAAAATTAGATGTCTAATCTGTCTGTTTCCAAGGTGCTACGAAACAAACACATAAGTCTTATGTTCTTAATAAGTTATCGTAAGTTCAATATTTGTTCTCTCCTACTGCGGTCTTTACAAAAATTGCTTTTTCAGTGGATGTTTGCCAAGATGCTGAAATCTGGTTTGAGGAATTTGCAGCATTATTTTACCGACGTATACTATTAATGTTAGCAATTTCTATTTATTGTAGTCGTATATATCATCACTATTTTATGAATGATATGAAGATTCAGGCTTACTAATTTTAATGCTAGTAAATTAACTTGATCACCTCCAGTGATCAAGGCAAGAATTTGGTTCGATCACTGTAGATCTTTGGCATGTCAAATTCAGTAGTAGTTCTTCATGAAATTAAAGCATATAGCAACAAACCGAATTCATTTCATCCAGAGTTGGCTGAACATACATATGAGAAAGCAGACGCAATCATTCCTCTACATGTTTTTGATATAATACGGATGAATGGAAAACATATCAAAGCTTATTCCAATTAAAACAATTCAGTCCAGATACTAACATTTTCATCTTGCTGATGGACTTAGTTCCAAACTACCCTATAAATAACAGTGTAAATCTGGTAACAGTAACAGGATGCAAGCAGAGAATAATAAACCTTAATGAATAGTGTTCTGTGATTGGTATTTCAGCATAAAAGTTTGGTGGTCTAAGGCTACTCAAACAACAGCATCCAATTTCCTAAACCACCTGGGACTCACAGGTGCTATAAAAGCATCCCCCACAGCAGCTATGGAGACCCTATTAGACCTCCTCCACTTAAAAGAATGGGAGCATACAGGCTACAATACTCTCAAAACCCAACTCTTCTAGGAGGTAATTCGAGACATATGAGGATAATTAACATTGTAGTAGAGCCTCTATTGAGCGTGACGTCAGACTACATTGTATCAAAATTACATTTAACACTCCTACACTAACACCATTGGAGATAGGAAGGACTGGATAACAGGAGCTCCTGATACATTACGCAGAGGCCTGGTCCGGTATACTGACGGATCCGGAATAGAAACAGGAGCTAGAGCAGGAATACATTGTGAAAGGCCAAGGACGATTATAAGCCTCCCTCTTGGACAGCACTCCAACGTGTTTCAGACAGAAATTCTGGCTATACTCGAATGTGTAGGCGAGAATATCATGCGACGATATGTGAACCAGCAGATATCCATTGCGTCGAACAGTCAAGCGGCACTAAAGGCATTGGCCTCTAATAAGGTATCTTCCAATCTGGTTTGGGACTTCCAGGAGGAGCTCAAAATTCTGAGTGAGAGGAACAGAGTTAGACTACTCTTGGACCATGCCCAAAAGACACTGAAGAACTACTTACAAAGAACAGGATGAAGTTAAGAACTATAACAGGTCTTCTGACAGAACACTTTTCTGTTAAGGAGCACCTGCACATAATCGGAAAGTTTGCTGGCGACCTTTGCAGACTGTGCGGTAAGCTAATAGAAACTGTGGACCATGTTACATACAACTGCGAGACGCAGAAGATATAATATTTACGGGCAATGACAAACAGACCCGGAAACTATATAAACTCTCCCATTTTCAGACCTGCATCACCTTGTCAGTGACACAGGCTTACTAAAATGGGTAGTGTAAATTAAGACAGGGAGAGCACAATAAGCCCAGGAAACTGCAGTACCCTCGAAGTATTTAACAGATGACCTCTGGGAGGAGGGGTTTTAATTAATTAGAGTCTGACACTCAGAGCCATTTTAGCGATGGGCAGCCTGTGGTGGTTTCCCCTCCTGGAAAAAAAGCACAAAACCTTGTCGGGCTACTGAAGGAGGAACTTGTTTTGGTTTTGGTTTCCAAGGAAAAGTGGATTACTGTATATATCAATATCTTGAGTGGCAGTGAGATTATAGCTGCCTTTTAATTTGGTAGTAAAGGAGATCCATTGTCAAACATATCTGCTTAATCTCAATGTCACATAAACGTGATCTGTAGACTCCAACGTCTATTCGTTGTTGTTATATTCTTTCCTTTATACGTTTTTCTCTTTTTCACTTAATTAATTATTATTAATTTTAATATGTTGATGTAATATTGTTAAAATGTAAATATATTTATACGTAAATAAAATGAATAAATTTATTTAGAGTTAGGTGTAAGTGTAGCCATAGCAAAATTCACTCTTGTGCAATTGTAAAGATGTTTGTTTATTTTTTATTTTCATTCTATACTCGTTTTATAACTAATTCAAACAGACTTTTTTCATAATTATGTAAAAAATTGGAGGGTAATAATTACATTTTGAGTAAATAATATATATTTATTTTATGGTATGTTTTTCACTGACAGCATGTAATCAACTAAATTTAATAACGAATAATATATTTCTCTTGTACTTGTAATAATTCTTTTGCGGGAGCGATCATTATTTATTTTCTAGAGCGAATGCGGAAAATTTTCATCTCCTAAGAACTGAACAAAGTTGAATAATTATAATAAGGATCATAAGATGAACATTCTGGATGCAATTTACCTTGTTATGAGATTGAAATTTTAATGCCGGTGCGGAAATTCATCTAACTTTGACATGTTTCATAATCTTTTAGAGTGCAAATCAGGGAAAAGTTTCTGGCTTGTTTGTAAAAATGTTTTATTCTATATACTTACATAAAAAAATACATTGTAAAAGAAAATGTCTATTAATAAAAATAAAATTACTGCCGCGCAGGAAATTAAGAAAAAACTTGGATTTAAGTTCAGTTAAAGGATAATTGAATACAATATGTCTCACGTCACCAATTGTCCTCCAAGGGCAGATCCATATTCCAATTTTATTGATAAAGATGAAAAAATATTGAGAATTCCATTTATATTCATATTGAAGTGCATTATGCACGTTTATAAAAATAGAAATTATTTTGAGAGACTTAATAATAATCATTCTCACAATACTCGACATGGTAATACTCTGTACATTCCAAGCCACACCATCACTTCTTTTAAACATTCTCTACTCCACATATGTATAACTATGTACAGTAAGTTACCAAACCATATAAAAAATAATCAAAATGAAACTAAGGGTAACTAAAAATTTCTTAATTAACAATGTTTCCTATTCTGTAAACGATTATTTAGACAGTTAGTTTTCGTCTTTGTCGTTCTATACATTTTCTGTAGATTATTTATCTTTGTTGTATATTATGTTTCTATGTATATTAACAACATATTTGACTTGTCACATGTACAAAATCATGTAGTATTTTTTAGTGACCAATAAATATCTATCTATCTATCTATTTCTCTATCTCTTTATCTATAAAAACGATCAAGAAATTTACTGTGGTTAAGTTTAATTTTACTAATAGTTTGATATTATCTTCCTACTAAGGTGGCAATTACCATACCGTTGAGACATGGGAATGTTTGGATGGATATTACTATAATAGGCATTAATGTTTTTACTCTACATTCTTGCCAATATTCGTTCCATTTATGCCGGAGGTATTTTTTGACGACAGCATAAAGATTGTAGAAAGCTGTTGTAGAATCTACTTCAACCGTACTATGTTAGTTTTCTTTGCAATATAATCAACTTTATTATTTCCTCGTATGAACTTATATTGCAATAAAATGGAAGTTTGTATCTTTAAGGCATAGTTAATTGATCTGTATCATTATGGTAAAGGTAGTTAAGGTCAATAAAATTACGTGATTTCTTTAAAACTGATTGCGAATCAGACCATATTACAACTTGGGTGAATTGTTTTGATACTGTCGTCCAATTGCCCATTCTACAGTGTGTAAGATGGCTACGACTGTTTGAATAGGACATAAAATATTCGTTTTTCGTTTTATAGCCGTTTGGGAACCATTAGTAAAAATTTGAATAGCATTACTGAGGTATTTTAATAGATTTTCACAGAAAATATCGTCATCTAAGATGTACATGGGGGTACAGATTTTTAACCATCTACCACAACATATTCAAACAATCAATAATCTAAACCAATTTAAAAGTAACTTAAAAAACATTTTATTTTCTCATGTATTTTACAGCGTTCTCGAATTCTTCGAAACAACGCTGTAATTATCTAACTTCTTAATATTAAAATTATGTAATATTGAATTCACTATTGTTATTAATAGGTATCTAAATTTGTTCGCATAACGCTAATCCATATTACCCTACTGCTGCATGAGGAGCAATTTTCCATGTACACATATATTTTTTACTATCATTTACATTTATATGTTATGTATGAAATGTTATGTATATATGTCTGGGAATAAAATTCTATTCTATTATATTCTATAATAATAATTGAGAAGAGAAGATGAAGGGATTTTAGATAGAGATGGCTAAAATGTATTAAAAAAAAGGCCCCATTCCAAATTTTCGATTTCTTCGTTATATGACTGCACTAAAATGAGTTTAATAATAAATAAAATTGAGAATAAGTAAAAGTATTTTCAGTTATCAACTCTAGAACTAAACTACCGCAACAATTAAGACGGTAAAATTCGAAAAAATATAGTAAATCTCCCATAGTTACGTTGTTCTCAAAATAGTGAAATTGATAAATACGCCCCAGCTGATTTGCAGGAATAAGCTTTCCCAACACGTTTTTTCATGTACTCTATAACAATAAAGCAGCGCCTACGACTATCCGATGTCATTTATATTGACGAGTGAAAAGCCCCTCTTGAGCATAGCAATGGGCTCTTCCACCTATACAGGCATCGGATTGCAATCACTGGCGAACTTTCTGAATGGATATTGGCATTGTAAGGAGGCACTTGCGTGAAAAAATAATAACCACTCTGATTTTGTCGGGAGGTGCTTAATCCATACGTTTTCAGAATGGTAATTTAAAGGAAATTCTCTTGAAACGCGAAAAATCCAGTTTTTAATAAAAATATTTAATTATTTTGTCAAGACGTTTGGAATTTATGAATTTTTATGACTTTAATTATTTTTTAAATTAAAAGTAATAGGGGAAGGCAAGGAAGTATCGAGCAGATTGATGAATCTGACCTGGCATTTAAAAACATATTTAGGCCGGAGAAGCTGTCGTATTGAGATCGTGCACAAACATTTTTAAGTCAAAGCTTTTCTGAAGAAATAATTGAATTAAAATTGTTCAGGATTGAGTTTGAGGTGCTAACGTTTACTGGAGAGGTTTTGTGCAATCTTGAAAAAAAGTAATCGAAATATTCAGATGTAATAAAATTTGTGTCCTTTTTCATGATGTTTACTGTGGACATTAAATGAGCACATATCAAATAAATGGGGTTAAATAAAATAAAAATTTTTACCATACAGGGTGAATCGTAATTATGAGACGATTCCAGAAGTAGCGGAAATAGTTTTTAAAATATAATGTCACTGTCACTTTTAAAGTTTTATTGGAAAAAACTCACAGAAAGCGCGCTCCGGTGGGGTTGCTTACACTTGCAGGACTTGTGAGTGATTCTCGAAGGCCTCTCACACCTCCCGTGGGCTTTATAAATGTCGAAAAAACTTGTAATCTTTCGATGCATTTAACACGTCATTATACTCAGCATACAGTCTGCACGCTTTAACACACTAGTCTACTGAACGTTAGACTATAAAATATATCTTACACAAGAAGCGTGTTATTTTGTATTTTAATTTTTTCCGCGCAAACCAAATCAGAAGAGTACAAGTGTGATAAATCGTTGAAATCGGAATTTTTACTGCTTTTTAATGGCTCAACTGCAAATTGTAAGTAATCATAAAATAAAGAACTTGTTGTGCCAAAATAGCACTAAACGTAATCCGATCTCAACCAAAACCTTTTTAGATTTTCTGGATTACTAAAGAAACTCTCATGCAAAGTTTCATCCAAATCCGTTTAGTAGTTTCGCCGCTATCGTGCTAACATACATACCCATATACATACATACATACACACATACACATACAAAGACATTTTTCAAAAACTAGTTTTTTGGGTTCCTGGGACCTCAAAACGTAAAGATTTGATGTAAGCTCAATTATCGATTTTGGACTAATTTTATTAACCTCCCACAATTTTATTGTGGGGGGGTTAAAAAGGGTCTGTTGCTGAAATGTTAAATAAAGTTATCTATTCATAAATTCCATAATAACAGTAAAATTGTTCATACAATGACAGTTAACGAATAATTCTATTTAACATTTCAGAAACTGGCCATAAATTCTACTAAATAGTTGCGAGATTGCACTCGAATTGAGGAAATACCTGCCAGGGGTCAATCATTAATCACTACTAGATAGTGATTAGTGATTAATCACTAGCAGTAGTGAATAATGCATATAATTATGATTGAAAAAACACAAGTATAATTGGTATATTATAAAACGGCCGTGGACAAATGCAGTTTTTTGAATTTTGCACATGATTTAGAGGTTTTGTTTTTTTGAATATCATATCTATCGCATATACGGCGTAGCTTTTCAGATAATCCGTATACATAGGGAATTAACGTTGAGTACTGTTTTTCAGGTTTTTGTCGTACCCGATTATTATTTCTATATTTGTGAAAGTTCTATCAAGAAAGGCCTCAGTATATTGATTGTTTATAAGAACCTCTTTTATATTAACGTTTCTCATTGTCTAATATTTCGTCATTAGAAGAAATTATTTTGGCCCTATCGTACAAACATTTTATGACACCGTTTTTAATATGCGTAGACTAATTTGAGTTAAAGTTCACAAAGATATTGATGAATGTTGGTTTCCAGAAAAAAATGATAATGTTGATATGTTTGAAGCTAACGTTAAACTATGCAAGAAAATCTTTGATACTGGTATGATTCTAAACGACAAAAATTATCTACCCAAGAAACAAACAAAAAAGTGTTTTGAAGGAGAGGTTTGCTAATATATAAAGAATGCAGATAAACGGTTTGAACATCTGAAGGCAATCTTGTTTCGCTTGTTGCATTTTTTTTCTTCCCTCGTTTACCAAAAGTAAGGGTTGTAATCGTAAAAAAAATCTCCATCCGAGATTTCTTCGGATTATTACGTTTCAAACGAGAATTAAGGTGAGCCGATATTTAAGCCAAAAATTAAAAAATATTATTGACCCTGTGATACAGCGCAACTCATATTATGCACATCCAGAGAACATTTTGTTGTGTATGTTATGCGATTCTCGTCAGTTTGTTAGAGAACTTGCTCTTAGACGTGTTATCAATGCGAAAAAAAAAACTAATGAAGATAATCAACATAATATTCGGATTTTTACAATACCAAAACTTAATTTTGACGCTGATGATTACGTCGATTTGACTGACAGGAAAATGAGATTACCTGTCCTCAGATATTACAAAGCATGAGCGCTGAAATATCAAGCATTTCATAAATGATCCTGAGAAAATTTTAGAATTTGAGTCATATCCATGTCACACTCAAGCGGTGGAACGATATGTAAAATTAGTGACGGAAGCTTCATGTTCAGTTGTTGGCATAGATAAAAGGGATGGTTTTATTAAAGCATTCACGAAAATCAATGCCACAGTTTCAAACTAAACAAGACTTTAACCAATAAATAACTAAAGTTTAGGAAAGGAAGGGTGGGATAGAACTCGCTAAGCAGCCACCTCCCCGCGGTGAGTTCTGGGTTTTTTAATATTTATTATTGGCCTAATACATGTTAAAAAAGCGAAGAGCTGTTCCACAAGCATCATTGTTAAGGGTTAGTAACGGATAATAAAGCCAAATGTATAAAAATACGGAATATAATTCACGCTATTCTTTGGTAAACTCGAAAATCTGAATTGTATCGTTGTTTTTAATTTTTTAACCCCCTGTAGAGGGTGGAAAACACAAATTGATGAAAAAATTAAAGATAGATATTTTCTTTCTTTTGTCAAAAGGAAGCTTTTCCACCCTATATCAAGTCAAATTTGAAAATTTCAGTTTTTCAAAATTTTCAAATTTTTTAACACTTGATAGAGGGTGAAAAAACTAAATTGACAAAAAAATCGAAAATAAACATTTTCTTTGTATTGCCAAAACGCAACTTTCCCTCACTATTCCAAATCGAAATTCCGAAATTGTTAAAATTCGGCCCATCCTAATATATATTTACATGGCTAAATTGTTAATATTTTTTTGTAACGCCATATCCTAAAATGACATTTATTTGACAGTTTCAATAAATCAAAACAATGTCATTATTGACAAGTGTAAAATAAAGAAAAAAATAGTGAAATAAAGAAATTTAATTTCACAGTGTGAAATAAAACTTATTGGTTTCTATGGAAACAGTAATAGAATTTAGTCCATTTTTACAAAATTATATTGTTTTCTAATTTCGAACAGCGATACAAAAAATTTTGTATATAACTCGAGATTAAAATGTGTTTTTTTTTACTCGTGTAGTTTATAGCACTCGCCTTCTGCTCGTACTATAAACGCCCCACCTGTAAAAAAACACCATTTTAGCCACTTGTTATCGAGTTATGTTCTGGCCACATTAAGATATATTTTTACAATAATACACTAAACAATTCTTTTATTTTATAGGTTGCTTGGTCATTTTAAAAGCTGATGATAATACAATCAGCAAAAAAAACCAATAAAAAGGTAATGTTGTAATACGTTATTGATAATTGTATCATAATAAAAAATCATAAAGAAATGCACTTTTATGAATAGTAAGGACACTTGTTAAACTTAAAAGGAATGGCAGCATTTATAGCAAGACTTTTAATCTGATATATGGCTTGGAAAATAAATCATCAAAAGATCGTGCGCTTTTTTCCGGAATGGACAATTTGTAATCTCACGGTTTTTCAAAGGAAGGCCCTAGGCACAATAAATAATGGATGAAAAACTGAAGTAATTTCAAACGCATACGTATTCTTATACCGATATGTAATAGTGCCCTTTCAAATCGGTAGTAAGATATTGCTAATAATTTATTATTGTTATTTAATTAAACATACATCTTTCTTTAGAATTACGTAGTTACTGTGACATTTTCAAACTGGCAATAATAATATACAAAGATCAAGCTTGAGTAGACCACCGGACGTACATATAATACAAATACAAGTAGAAATTGACCATTATATATACAGGTTCCAACGTATGTAACTCAAACTGCTTTATTTCGCTTTAATTAAAAATTAAAAGCTCTACTTATAAAATTTTGATTTTTTAATTTGAATAAATATTTTGGCGAAGAATTTTGTAATTTAAATTGACTTCACTTACCTATCATTCATTAATGAATTTCTCCTATATTACTAATTATTAATTAATGATTTTTTTGTATTAATTTTATTTTTTATATTTATTAGTATAATGTTGAGTGTGGTAAGATTCAGCTTGGGATTTTTTTGTGTTACGCACAAAGTTATTGCAATTATAAATAAATTATTATCATTGAAAAAAATATATTTTTCGTCATTATTGCAGTAGCTTTGTGCGCGGCGCATATGAGGTTGTGCGGAGTTTGGCGACTCACGCAGACCTCAGGATGGATTTTACCACATACGTCTTCTTCATGTTTGCATTAATATCTTTCATATTAGTTACCAATTTACCTCTTTTCCCATTTGCCTCTTAAAATGTTTCGATCATATGATCACAATTAATATACAGTGTGTGCTATTTAATATCGTAACACCCCATATTTTGGAACGCGTTGGCCGGTTTATAAATTTTTTTTTTGAGATAGAGAGCTCGATGAGCCTTATTTGACTGTTTTGAAAAATTTGTAATTTTCATATTTTTCAAGGCCTACCTACTCTAAATGGGTCGAAATTTAGAGATCGACTATTAGGCAATTTTTTATCGGCAAATTAGATAGCGTATTCAATTCGCAGTTGTTTCAAACATACAAAATTTTATCTCGATACCTCATGGGGTGTTTGGTATTCAATAGCCAAATTTAAAATTTCTCACATTTCGACTGGCCCTGTATAAAAGTCGGTTAGGTTTACTAAAAAGGTAAGGTAGTCATTCGACTTAAGAAATATTAGACACTAAATGAGGAATAAGAAATAAAAGTTATTCTTTAAATAAATATTGCTACATTATTCGGTTGCTATACGTAGGTGCCTTCATGAAAACATTTCATACAAATGGATTGGACGGAATAGCTTTTCAGGTGTATATGACACATCTTCTTTAGAGTAATATATTTTACCAATTCGGACAGAAAAATCTCCTTTGATTAATGCCAATTTTGATTTGAAATTATTAAGCAAAGCGCAAGAGAAAGATTCTGACCTTAAACACTTGTTATCAAATCAATCTTCAAATTCTGAACATACTTTCAATTTGAAAAGAATTGAAATATGCGATGTGTCTCATCCAAAACTTCGACCTTATGCTCCAAATATTTACAGGAGAACAATATTTGATATATTTCATGGTGGTTCATCCTGGAATTAAAGCTACTAGGACTTTAGTAACTAATAACTATTTTTGGCCGAAAATGTCTTGCAATTTACGGGCCAAGTCGTGCGTTAACTGTCAGACTTGTAAAGTCACACGTCACGTTATCTTTTTAGTAAATCTAACCTAACCTACTTTTATACAGAGCCAGTCGAAAAGTGAGAAATTTTAAATTTGGCTGTTGAATAACAAACACCCTATATGAGGTATCGAGCTAAAATTATGTATAGAGGTATGTGAAATAACTGCGAATCGAATACGCTATCCAATTTGCAGATACAAAATTGCCTAATAGTCGATCTCGAAATTTCGATCCATTTAGAGGAGCTTAGTAGGCCTTGAAAATATGAAAATTAAAAATTTTTCAAAACAGTCAAATAAAGCTCATCGAGCACTATATCTCAAAAAAAAAAAAATTAAATTCAGCCAACGCATTCCAAAATAACGGGGCGTTGCTGTATTAAATACCACGCACTGTATATACATACGTGTGTGCTAACATTCCGAATTATACATCTAAATTGTAATTGTTGGGAAATAAATCTATTCTATTTAAAGATGTGATCTGTTATTTTGAAATAGGTAATTCTTTTTGTGGTTTATGTATTTATATTCAAAAGTTTACATGTACTGAATTCTGAAAATACGGAATGTATTTTCGGAATTACTACTTTTCAAATCCTTGTCAATCAAATAGACCTAACAAGAATAGACACAATCAGGGACTTAGCTGTGTAAATTATCTTTAACCCGTACTTTCCACTAAAATCTAGTACAGTGTAATGTTTATGAAGTTCTAAATACTTGTCCTAATAAAATAGGACTCTTTTTGTAGGTTGTAAATCTAACCTGTAATTAGCTTAGGCAATCCAAACCACGCGACTTCCAACATGGCGTGACGGTCAAACAATTGTTGATAGTCGTTAAACGTTTGTCAAAACAGTTTGTGTTTTTCCGTTGGCCTGGCTAAGTATCTTGAAATTTTAACAATATATTGTTTTTTGTGGATTGTGGCAAGGCGTTTTTGATTGTTTTCAAGCAATAAACTTTATTTAATTATGCAGAGTGAGTATTTCAAGAAGTTGATGTTGGAAAATCGAGACGGAAGGTGTTAAATCATCCCTTTTAATCGCGGCTATCCATCTTTGACGTCGTTTTCTCGACAGATCATTTATATGAGGGAAATATTTAGAATTCACGACTTCGGGTACACGGTAAAAGCTAACCTTGTCACGATTTCCACGATGTCCACAGCCCACTACTATGCACATATCAGACATTTTTTCCAATTATAGCCAATAATATTATCACGAAAAAATCTAATACGATACATTAAACAATTCTTTACAAAAAACTCAAATCAAAAACCTTTAAAACGTAAAAAGTACATGAAAAAATGCTGCACTGGTCATAATCTAAACAATAGAAATAAACCGGTGTTTGACCGCCACATCATATAAAAAACAATTTTGTTGGATTGTCTAGACAATATAGAAAAATTATTTGCGTGAATTTTTAAATATTTGCTTGAAGCCACTGTGGCTACAAGCTAAAAATGCGTATACAAACATTAAAAATGAGAATATACTTGAAAAACTTAAACATGTTGTCCTTAAATATATTTCATAACCTAAAAATCAACATTCGTAAAGGTTACCAACCCAAATATGTTTGACAATGTCAAAACTTATTTTAGTTGTTTTTTTTTTTTTAAGGTAATAATTGTTTATAGCCGTGTTCGGATATTATTGTTCATTTAATGCAAATCGAGCTAACTGAGCTAAATCTTAAACGTTCGAATATTACAAAATAAAAGCCTCGTACAAAGCTCGACTTGCTAGGACCTTTTTGATCGAGCAGGAAGATTTTAATTTGACGCATGAGTAGTCTGCTTGAACTGTCCATAATGTTATTAACTTGTTGAGGTTAGAGTGTCATTTGGGCTAAATTCTGTGTTATTATTTTTTTCGCTATCCAATCTTATACAAAATCTTCGAAACGTTACCCTTATAATATCCGGCAATTGATTAACATGCAACATAAACAAACATGAGAGGTTATGTTTTAACGATTGCTTGTAGTCCACTTCAGTTCGTTCGATATTTGTTCATGAAATAAATGGCTCCAAAGTCACGTGTAAAGAGGGCTGGCTCCAGGTATTTTGCCGCCCCGGGCACAGTTTCATTTTGCCGCCCCTCTCTTATATAAATAACGTTGGAGTCAGGTGGGGTAAAAATGAGACAAAATGACATCTTTCAATTTTTAGGTTGCTTAGAATTTCATATTTTATGAAAGACTGGTATCATATGTAAAAATGACAGGAATAGTTTCTATGTATTTTTATATTTCTATGTATTTTTTTACGTACTATGTACTTTTTAGTAAAAAAGTACCGTTAGTTGATAAACAAAAATAAACAGTGTCTCATTTTCCAAGTGGGGTAAAAAAAGCAGTGGAGAGCAAATGAGAGACTGAAGATTTATTCCCACACTTGTTGACGTCGTACAAATAGCCTGATCAAATGGTAGTTTTTCGGTAATATGAGTCCGGTAGAAGGTTTCTTAACGGAATTAAATGTTTTTTGGGATGCTGAACACGAATCTGAAGTTTTCTGCCTCGTAGCAGTACCGGCTCAGGTCGAAAAACGCAAGAAACCTCGAAATTTCCGGAGTTTTTCCGGTTTTCCGCTCATATCTTGCAAACGACGCGTCGTACGGAAAATATTACTGTATTCAAAGTTGAATGACTTCCCTAACTTCCGAATTAGACCGATTTATAAGGTCGCTGTCAATATAGTTAGCTGAAAAAAAGAGCAGAAAAAAGAGCAAGTTGTAGTGTGCAGATGCGATGTATAGAAAATACCTGACAGGACTCATGTTACGAGGCAGGTACATTTGATCAAGCCCTGATCAAATTAGATTAAAAAACACTCTTGTAACATGAGTCTGGTAGAAGGTTTCTCAACGGAATTATATGTTTTTTGGGGTGCTGAACACGAATCTGAAGTTCACTGCTTCGTAGCAGTACCCGCTCAGGTCGAAAAACGCAAAAAACCTCGAAATTTTTTCCTCGAGTTTTTCCGGGTTTCCGCTCGTATCTTGCAAACGACGCGTCGTAAGGAAAATATTACTGTAGTGTAGAGTAAAATAAAATGGACATTGCTATCAGGTATTTTCTATACATCGTATTTTCTATACACTACAACTTACTTGCTCTTTTTTCTGCTCTTTTTTCCAGCTAACCATATTGTCAGCGATCTTATAAATCGGTCTAATTTGGAAGTTAGGGAGGTCATTCGCAGAATTTAATGCTTTTCAACTTTGAATACAATAATATTTTCCGTACGACGCGTCGTTTACAAGATATGAGCGGAAAACCGAAAAAACTCCGAAAATTTCGAGGTTTTTTGCGTTTTTCGACCTGAACCGGTACTGCTACTAGGCAGCAAACTCCAGATTCGTGTTCAGCACCCCAAAAAACATATAATTCTGTTGAGAAGCCTTCTATCGGACTTATGTTACGAGACAGGCACTTTTGAACACCATTTGATCAGGCTAAAATGGAAGTGCAAAAATAAGACACAGGAGGGTTTTTTTCTTTTATGTATAATTTATTCACGTTTTTTTACTAAACAAGAAGGGGCTTGCAGAAGGGCCAGCTTCTCCTAAATTAGGAAGCTGAAATGTGCCTGCTTAAGTCTGCCCATTTGGTCTCTTTATTCTCTTTTTTACCTCGCTTTTAATTTTTTCATTAAAATAAAATTTTTCATGATTTAAAACTAGCAGATTAATAAACTTGATCACAAAATGTGAAGTATGACACTTCTAGTTGACGTCTGCCTAATACGGACAATGCAAATAGAGAAACTATAAAATCCCCAAAAAAGTACTAAGGTGCGTTCAAAAAATTTTTAAAAGTGAATTAAAAAGTTTACTGAATAATATTTTTTCCCGCATTAACAGTAGGCATAGGACCTGATTGGATAACATAAAACAATTCTGAATGTAGAAAACAAACTTGAAAAAAAACCGCTGCCCAAGGAATCACTACTTCCACATCCAGATTCTCTATCCAAGTCACTCACAACGAAAAACTTTGTATGTGAAAATAATTGTTTATGGAACTTTAATAATATAATATTTGAAATCCTCTACCCCAAAAACCCATAAAACGATACCCCACATCGGTAGTGGGGTGGGGGTGGTGGTACGGGGGTGGTAGTGGGGGTGGATGAAGTCAAAAAATATTTTGAGGTTTCTGGTTCCTGTACATATACTAAATCACAATTTTTTTTCATCCCCTTTAATAAGGAGGTGGGGGTGGTAATGGGGGTGGCTAAGGCCAAAATTTTTTTTGAGACCTTAGCTTCTCTTGTATATACTAAATACCAATTTCATGAACTCTTACCTCCTTGATTTACCCATTTACCACAAATTTACCCCATTTTACCCCCCAACCCTTCGACGGAACAAGATGAAAATATAATCTAGTTCTAGATCTCGTTAAAGTACATATGTGTACCAAATTTCAAGTCAATATCTTAAACTGTTCCAGAGTAAACGTGCGCACAAAAAAAAGTTACAGACAGACCGACAGACAGACCGACAGACAGACAGAAATTTTTTTTCGCTCAAACTTAAAATCTCGACGTTTCATGACATTTTAAGCCTATTAGGACAATAAAAATTTTTAAAAATTTTTTTGTCGTTACTATACTTCCACTGGACGTGGAAGTAATTAAATTTAATTTATTTCAATCTGGGTTAGATATCACATCACGTCTTTTATTTACCCCGCTACCTGTCTGTCTCATTTTTACCCCCATCTTTTCAGTCCGTTATTTTTTATAACATTTTAATAGTCACCTACTGAATATTTTTGATGGTTTGTTTTTTAGTTATGAGGTTTACAGCAATTTTTGGATTTTCAGCAATATGATTACTATATTTAAAAGGGTAAAATAAAATAATTGAAAAAATTAACCATATTGAAACTTAAAAAAAAATACCACACCACAGAAATTAGACAAAAAATAAAATTACATATAAGAAACAGAATGTATGTGTGTAACCTACTTTATATACAAAAAAAAACTAACAATAACAAATTATTTATATAAAGTTAACATTATTATTACTATATTAGTAGCTTTTTATATCTTTTGGTAACTGTGGATTTGAAGAATTTGCCGCCCCTAGAATTTTGCCGTCCCGGGCAGCCACCCGCTTCGCCCCCTCCCTAGAGCCAGCCCTACGTGTAAATTATCTGTTTGCTCAGTGTTCTGATTTCCGATGTAATATCTAAATACTGCTGATAAGGATTCACGTGTGGGGAGGTTCTTCCAGCCGCTTCCAGTAGCTGCCGATTTTTTATTCACCGATTTTGTTAAAAAACAAATTAAGTTTGTTTTAGGCATTTTTAATGTTATAACGCTAACTTAGTTGTTAAAGTACTCGTCAAAATCTAAGGTTTGTGCAATGTGTTTGCTATAGTAGTAGCGCAACTGCCGTTTCGGCAGTTTAATATTTGTTAAAGGGTAAATTGATAAAATATTAAGATGGAAAAAAGATTTATATTGCCGAATATAAAGGTTCGAAGACCCTATCCCTTTTCCTTAACCTTTACTCCCGCAAACGCATTATGCCCACTTTCTTCCTTCCTATTGCTTGGATGGTCGCACCATTTTTTTTTAATTAAAGATAAAAAATCCTCACTTACCTGTAAAAAAGTATCTCCTCTAAATTCTTTCCTTCGTCCCCAAAAACGTATTTGAAAGAAAAACCGAAAGTTTTTTCCAATCACACAAGTTTATTTATTTGAAAAATATAAAAAAAAAATAATCAGTCAAATACCTGAAGTAACAGCAAACAAATTCCATTTTGGTGTTTCAAAATCACGCGACAGGCAAAGAAGTTATAAGGGGTTGAATGATTTTCCATTCCTTACCCCCTCCCCTAATTAGTCCACCGCCCCCATCCTCCGGCTCCATCAATTCTTATCTATTTCACTTACCTCAAAAAAATCTCAACTCCCTAAGTCCTTTTTTCGTGAAAAAATTAAGGAATTACTTTTTTGTATATTAGTGGTACGACAAAAAATGCGTATTCAAAACAAAAATTTCACGAAAGGTTATCGTCCGATTAGAAAAAAAGAAATCTTCAATTTTTAATTTCACTTTTTTTCGCCAAGTCAATAATAACGAATTTCAAATGCGAATTCCTCCCCCACTCCGTGTGATTAAGCTGAACTAACTTGATAACATGATAAAACAGAACGCGTGTAACAGAATTGTCAATTTTTTTTAAAGGAGTTGGTTTCAAAACTCCTCTAGTACCAAATTAGCTATATATTTTATGTAGTTGTATTTTTTGGCAACAGCCTATTTTATTTTTATGTTTCTTTTTGTTTTAGGTTATATTGAATTAATAGTTCATTACAATTATATTGTATATGTACATGTTATTTACTTATAAGTTTCTTAATTGAATTGTAAAAATATGTTGAGCAAACAAACAAATAAATATACAAATAAATAAATAAACGAATCAATAGCACAAAACAACTCTAAAATAATTATTAATATAACTCGAATGATTACGTTATTATTTGTCTACTTATTTTTAAATAATCTAAAGGATTTCTTTTGTGAAGTTTCTAATTATGAATGAGCACAAATTAATCAGTATGCTAGAAATGTGTAATCCAAAAAAAACACTGTCTGGTGTAACTTCGTACACTCGATAACCACAACAAATCAAATAGGCAGGCTCGCTGTAGCATAGCAAAACAAAGGGACGAATAATTCAGTTTAACTACAAAAGCCTAATAGTACCTGATTGGGAACGTGTGGTGGCACGCTTAATTGCAGTAGGAGACAGAATGTCATTCAGCAGAAGGTGACACAATAAATCCGCTATGTGTACTATTCACTTGAACTAACACAGTTTCAATCGTTTATTAAATGGGGCCGAATATTTCCACCAATTTGCTGCCTTTGGAGTGCAGAGGAATTGACACGTGGTAATGTGGTAATGGTTTCCTTTATGTGCATATGTAACTGTTTGGATATTCCACGAGTGCGAAGTTTATAGGTAACAATTTTAGAACCGAAGATGAATGTTGCCGCCAACCACTAATTGTACGTGAAACTATTTTACTAAGCGATGATTCATAATATAGGGTGAGTTATTATCTTCTGCTAATCTGGACTAATTAAAATAATATAGGTACAATTAGGAAAATAATTAACCTACTAGCTGCATATAACAGTAAAAATACATAACATTTAAAATGTATGCTTGTAATACTATTGTTTTTAACTGGAAAAATTCATATTAAATAGAATAAACAAAAAATTACCACAAAATATTAGTAAATATTTTAATTTTTACAAAATTATCACAGATGGAAATAAACAAATAATTACTTTCGTGGCCACGCGCTACGGCGGATATCGAATTAGAAGAAAGACAATATGCCAATAATGTACAGTATGACTGCAAGCAAAAGCCATGTTGATACTGCAAATACTTCATTATCACCTAACCTGATCTGATAGCGTAATAAATGTTGAGAGTGCCCTCCTCCAACTTTCTACTTAGCATACACCAAGACGGTAGTAAAAACAGATATGTGTACAGTTTCAAGAGCTAGTAGATGTTTTATTCTATGGAGATACGGTCATTTAGAGCCTCAGAAATAACTGGTCTGCTAATGTTTGCTGATGACACAACAATAGCTGTGTCAACGGACACCATTGACGGACTGCAAAGTATTGTTAGTAAAGTGATAGGGTCATTACCCAAGAAACATTTAGGTATTATTTAAGGTCAAAACTACCTAAATTATGTATAATAAATTTAGTCGCAAAATTAGAATTAACCATGTTTTGGTAAAATTTACGTTGACGCTACGTCGAATGAACAAGTGGAGAATAAGACGACATCGAATTTAAGTTATATCGACTAAGACATAAATTATACTTGTAGTCGCACCACATATTTGATTTAATACCTGTTTAGGAGAATTTTACTTAAATTCGACGTCAATTCGATATCGAGTTGCCTAGCTTTAGGTAGAATTTACGGATGTATGTGAAATTGGATGATGACACCAAAGAGAAAAAAATTGTATTTTTATACTTATTTGGTATTTTTCTCTAAAAGTAGTCGAAATGTTGTTAGTCACCTACAAAATTGAAGAGATACCTAACTCACAATAACGATACAAAATCAATGTCGGTAACTAAAATAAATCCAATTTATAAGTAAAGTATTTGCAGTTCTTGCTTGCTGAAATCAATGTGTCGAAAGTGTTTTTGTGTATAATAGCAGCTGTAATTCGTAAAATAACAATGCGCCTCTAAAATATTCATCTATAGGGAAATTCCTATTGCCGAATAAAAAAATTATAGTAACAGCCGAAAGTATGCTATAAAAACTTGTTAAATATGAGGTTGCAGGTACAATTATGTATTTTTATTTTACCTTTTCGTCAGTTTAGTTCCATACACACTCATTTTAAAAATTCCAATTCGGAATTATACTCCAGCTGTGCTAAGAAAATTTGGGATCTTGAGCTAATTTAACCTTAAAGTCAACTGCCTTTGAAAATACAATTACAAGATAATTCAGGTAGATAAGCTAGGTAGAATTTATCGACTTTGTCGGCCTAATATTACTTCAAAAAGTGTTAAAAGTGGCGAAATAGGTTATTATTTAGGTATACATTACGTACGGTTTAAAACAAAACCTATCTATTAAGATTTTCGACTATTAGGAATATTTTTAGTCGCTAAAAAGGTAAATACTACCTAATTATATTACCTATTTTGGCCTTATTGGAAATTTATCCTTAAAGATTTTCTCCCACTGCTTTCGTTAAATTTACTTTCAAAGAAAATTGTGTTAATTGGTGTCGTTTACGTAAACTGAAATCTAAATTAAGATCAATTGGTTTTGTATCGAAAGTGTGTTTTTCCAGTAAATTTTACATCATAATTACTTAAATAAGTAAATTCCTCTTTTACCAAGTCGAGTTGGAGCTTTATTTAACAAAAATGTTTGCTGGGTGAGCATATAGTGCCAGAGGAATAAACTTATTTTAAATGAAAAAAACTGTGTACTTAAACTTTCATCTTCTAATACTTATTCCAAATAGCTTTATGAATAATGAAAATATCATTTGGTGAAAATTGGTAAAATTACTTGGCATTTTTCTCGGTCCCAAATTATCTTGAAACATCATGCGTGTAATCAATTAAATAAAACTTATTTTGCGATGTTACAGTTGAAATTAACTTTTGATTCAAAATTACCAATAAATATCGATAATGACATACCGACCATTCATGTGGATAATTTCTTTAAATACAACCAAATAATTCTTGCAAAATTTTGCTTCTGCCAGTCGCAGATTTGGTACACTCAGAGCCAAAAGGCCAAAGTTGACAACGTTCTTGTTATAATAACTGCGAATGATTGTTAATTGTTAATTAATGACAGCTTTGTTTTTAGACCGTCTTTAACATCTGTCTATTTTCAGATCTCAATATTTATTGACTTTTGACAACGATTTTACCTCCCATATATCTTAAAAAAAAATTGATTCTCACAGCTTCATCTATTTACGTTTTAATAAGTCTTGCATACACTAAAGGTAACTTGAATTATTTTAGAAAGAGGGCAAACTTTCATAATTATGTAACTAGACATGGTGAGTATTCCTACCGCATTTCAGCGATCACTCTATTTTAATTGTATCACTCCGTATAATACTCCTCTTGATAAAATTCGCAATATTTCACAGTACACTATATTTAGAAGAAAAGGAGGAATTGGCAGTTATTGGTTGTTATTACTTGCCATTTGTTCATATTTTGGTGAATAAATTATTATTATTATTGATTTTGTTGCTTCATATAATTTACTTCCAGATCCACATAGTGGAGTAGAAGCATAGTAATGGTAAAAAAATTGAACTTGATTTTATTCAAATAGGTGTAGAATGTCATATGTCGGAATTTTAAGTTTGAGCAAATAAAACCCTATCTGTTGGTCACTCTGTCGGTCTGTCTGTCTGGTATAGAGATGAATTATAATAAGATTCGGAACTAGATTATATTTTGATCTTATTCCGTTGAAGGGTTGGGAGAAAAATGGGGATAAATAGGCAAAGCAGGCAAGTAAGAGTCCATAAAATTGGGACAAACACTAAATTTCCAAATTTCCACAATCTTTTTGGCATCAGCCCCACCTCATTATTAGGAGGGTCAAAAATTAAATTATGATTTAGTGTGTGTACAAGAAGGAAAGACCACAATAAATTTTTTGACATCAGTCACCTCTACGACCGCCTCTCTTAATAATGATAAGGGTGATAGTGAGGGAAAACAAGATACTTCGAGAGGAAATCTGAATATGGAAGTAGTGATTCTTTAGACAGCGGTTTTTGGTTATTTTATGGATGAAGGTATTTGAATGGGAAGAATGGACGGAAGAACGAACAAATAACCAACCAAAGTAGGTAGATAAGCAGACAAAGAGACAGCTAATTTTGTTCTTATCATATGCAAGAACGTTTACTGATAATAAGCTGATGATTGTCTATATTCTCTTCAGTAACAAAGACTTCATTATAAAAATGTAATTTAATATTATGGTAGAGATGAAGACAGTTTTTGATAAGATTTTCAACAAGCTTCTACAAGACACAGTGCCTTTATGAAAATAATGAAGAGTAGGTAGGCATCTAAAGTTTTAGAGGTTGACTGTAACCAAATAATCACGAAGAATCAAGGGCAATACACTAAAAAATATTAATTTTATTCTGGGCTTTCGACTAACCTTGTATATGCTAGAAACGATATATTATTTTCCAAAAAATATGGTTAGCGCTGATCCTGGCAACTGTTTGTTTAACATGACATGTTGGCTAATTCGGTTGCCATTACAAGACAATGCTTCGAAGTTTAATATAATTTACCAAGTGATTTTGTTTGCAAAGGAGTATCGAGATATATTCTATTGAACACATCAATGTATGTGTCAGAACCGATAATGCAGTATTACTGTATTAGTTGGTTTGTAGTCCAGCCAAAACAATGTTTAACCTCCTGAAAAATCCGAAAGTTTTGGAACTTCGCATACTTATTTAAAGGTACCTAAGAATGAATATACCGAAAGTCCTCATGAATATGAGGCGAGCTCTAGCGGCAATTAGCGAAAACAGGGCATTTTCTTTGGTTTTTCGTTAATATCTCAAGAACCGTTGGTCGGAGGCAAAAGTTGATTATATACATAATTAAGGCTTATCAAATTTGCTACAAAAATGATTATATACATTTTTCAAGTATATTCAAGCCAGCAATTGCAAACTTTGGGTATGAAGGACAACATACTTCTTGTGCATGCATTCAGCGGATGCGATACGACTTCAGCTGCATATCGAAAAGGAAAACTTTCTTGTTTCAAGTTGTTCAAGAAGCAAGCTGTACTGCAAGGTATTGCTGACATATTTAACAGCCCAAGTTCATCCCATGAGGCTGTAGCTGCTGCTGGAAACAAAATATTCCTTGCATTGTACAAACCTCTCTTAACATGTACCGTTACAATGTTTTCACCAAATCTGTATCCAATGCTAAACCCGACCTTTCTGCTCTGCCGCCCACAGAAGGAGCAGCAAGACAGCATGCTTATCGAGTGTACCACCAAATTCAATTTTGGCTTGGGAATGAACTTCCTCCTGTACAGTGTGGTTGGAAGGTGGAAAGCGATTGGCTAATCCCTGTGACAACAGAGGATCCAGCAGCACCTGAAGCTGTCCTTAACCTCATTTGTTGCACATGTACAACTGGATGTGGGAACAGATGTGGCTGTCGAAAGACAGGAATAATGTGTACAAGCATTTGTCACAACTGCCATGGCGAATGCTTGAATGGTGTTACTTCCAACCTCGAAGAAGACTTTGGGGAATTTTAATTATAAATTTATTTAGGTTAGGTTAATATGATCCCGATGTCATAAACCTTGAAGAAGCAGATCATTCAGTGCAAATAACAAACACTGAACATTTGGTACATAAAGATCAAAGCAATGTGCTTGCTGGAACCAGAAGTCAGGTGAGATTGCACATTTGTATTTTTTTTTATTATTCATTTACCATGCAATAGTATACATAAATCGGTTGTCATGTTCATATGTTGTTTTACTGGTCGCTTACTACTTTCTTATATTTACTTCTTCTGTTTTAGTTATTTCTTATATACTTTCTTTTACTTACATGTTTTTATTTGTATAATGGTTCTCTCACACCTTCATCTCATGCATACTTACCTATTGTTTCAGGCAGCAAGTGTAGAAGCTGGCCAAGATAATCAAATTGCAGGGCCTTCTACCAAGAAGCGATTCAGAGCTGATTGATTTTTCTGTACAAAATTTTCCTTGGAATAACTTCAGGATTTTGTTTGTTCATATATTTCATTGTTCAATATACCTACACCATGTGCCTCATCAATATACGTCATAAATAACATACATCATGTGCTTTTTATAGAAAGTTGTGAAGTTTATCTCCTCAATTATCCTTAGTATACAAAGATGTAGGTAAACCATATGTCAAATATTATTAGAAATGCCATACTGTACCGCCCTAGCGTGGTTTTTCACAAAACGCTCTATTTTAGCGCCTATAACTCGGGAACTATTGGGAATACGAGAAAAATGTATATAATCATTTTTGTAGCAAATTTGATAACCCTTAATTGTGTATATAATCAACTTTTGCCTCAGACCAACGGTTCTCGAGATATTAACGAAAAACCAAAGGAAGTGTCCTATTTTCGCTAATTGCCGCTAGAGCTCGCCTCATATTCATGAGGACTTTCGGTATATTCATTCTTAGGTACCTCTAAATAAGTGTGCGAAGTTTCAAAACTTTCGGATTTTACAGGAGGTTGGGTCATTTTTTGAGGTTTTTTGACTGGACTATTTGATATGTTTTTCTTTTAATCAACACGATGGATCATCATAACAAATAAGCACATTTCGATCTATTAATTAAAATAATTCAGTATTTAAAAAATAATTATCAGACATTCAGGTTGAATATGAACTGGAGTTACTAACGGATTAGCGGGGATAAAGTTATCAGGGCCCCCTTTTAAATTTCAAGGTCAAACGCTTTCTTCTTCACCTAAACACAAGTTGTAAGACAGAATAATTGAAATAATCAAAACTTCAAACTCGTTGCTTCTTTACCCAATAGAAAATGTCCCTACTATAAGCAGAGACGTCCACATGCACCCACTGTCTACATACACCCCCCGAATGTCTGGCAAGATGACCTGAATAAAACATATTTCCATGAAAAATTAATAACTTTTTAACTATTTCCAGCTACTATTAGAATGACTGTATAACCTTTAGTCTCCGAAGTACTAGAAAGTCGAGACCTAGTTTATCTTGAGGTGGACCTCTTTCTGCCTGTTTAACATCTCTGGTCACCTCATATAAATTAGATTTTTTTTTGACAATAAAGTGACTTTTATTTGTTTCTTTTATAGTTATTCAGTGGTAAAGTACAAGTGGCAATGCCATTGTAGGCTTGTCCAATTGTTACATTTTATCTTTGTTAATTGCCAGTGATAAATATTATTAGTCTCAGAACGAGAGGTCAACCGCTTCCAAAATTTTGTACACCAGATTTCCTCTTTGACGAAGATTACACAGATTTCCTCGGATTTTCTCCAGATTTCCTGAAATTTCCTTGGGAGTTATATGGATTTCCTTCAGACTTCCTCAGATTTCCTGGGATTTCCTTGGATTTCTTTGATATTCCCGATTTCTTCCAAAGTTTCACATAATTAATTTTGTTAGGTTTAAAAATTTCATAAATATATATTATAATTCAATATTTATAAAATTTACCTTCACATTAATAAAACTAATTTATAAAATATAAAAAAAATATATTATTAACATAATTATATTTTTAATCTCATTTTTAACTTAAATGATTATCAATTCAATAAAAATAATGATTTATATTTAAATACGAGTTTAAATATAAGAATTCTATTATTACCTCCATAAAATTAAATTTAATTATTATCTCGATTATTATTATTATTACTAATCGAACCGATCTCGGAACCGATTTTCTCTGGTTCATTTATTACTATCTAGATGACGGTTTGTCAGAAAATGTTGCTCGAAGTGTTGTTATAGTGAGTATGGAACGTGTAAGATAGAATAGGTCGTTATAAGCAATATAGATGTTTTTATCTTCTTGGCCATTGATATCAAATTAACTTGATGTGATCCTGAGATTTTCGGACTTCTTAAATGCAAATTACAAAATTACTATATTCCCTAATGTTCTGGTTTATTCACCGTTGTCAGAGAAATTAATTAATTTTTTTTTTCCATTATTTATATTTTAGGTGTATTTCGGTTAAGTATTTTAATGCAACTAAAAAACTAATAAACACCCCAAATGTAAACCAGTGGAACTATTATACTCTTCGCCAATTTACTGAGTTTTATGTGTAATTGTTACACATTCTATAGGATACTCTCCGTAGTATTCTTGTAAATAATGTTAGTTTTTGGACATTCTAAATTTTGTGGTACCAAATTTGTTGTGAAAGAAAATATATGAAATAAAATTGAAAAAAAAAAACATCCAACCTGTCTGGGATTCGAACAGATGATCTTTATTGCAAGGCAAAACTTTAGCCACTGAATCGTCACACATTACTTCAAAAATGGAATGTCTGTAATATGTATCTTTCGAGAATCATATTTCAACGCATTATACCGGGTGCCACAGGCGAGTGACTCCCCCCCTATATTTCCTTTATTTTTTAACTTATCCACTTGAAATTTGGGGTGCATAAACTACCTGTAAAAATGGATTTTTGGACATAAAGACGGTATGAGACCATTTTCGGTTTACCCGGAAATTACCGCAACTTTCGATTTTTAAACGGAACACCCTGTGTATTTTTACATATTTGAATTAAAGACAACATTTTCAGTACACCATGAGCGAATTTTTGAGCCGATGTTCAGTTTTTTAAGCATTTTAAGACTTTCGTCTACAGTGCTTTAAAACATCAAAATTTGTTCTACGGCAGGTAAAGTCCAAGGGACAAATATAATTTTTTGTTTAGTTTCATTAATAACTATGTTAAAAAATAAAGGAAATATAGGGAGGAGCCACTGGCCTGTGGCACCCGGTATATATGTTATTATGAAATATACAGTTCGGAAAGTATTGGTTTTGGTATTGCAGATTTAACCGAACTCCCACAATAAAGGTGCCAACCAGTAATCTAGGAGAGGGGTAAAGAATGACATGCCCCATGTACGATGTGTTATAAGATCAAAAAGAATAGCCTAGTTACTTCGTTCGTTTGCTCCTATTGCCATACCAAAACCAACACTTTCCGAATGTGTATATTAGTAAAATGCATAAACAAAATAGATGGAGATAACATTTCTCAAAATTTCTATCAAGATTTCTATTAAAGTACAAGCGACAAAAATTAAGAAAATATATATTTTTTTAAATTAAATGATTAATAACTTTCTTATATACTAATTGATTGTCTTCAAAAACAATAGGGTTCTTCCTCTAGCTAACACTAATTTGGCTAGTAATGAAGTTCACTCGTTTATTACGAGTTACCATTTAATTTATTTGTGAGTGATGAGAATGACAACGACTAATACAATAACTGTTTAACATTCGGTTATTTTTCACTCGAGTACTCTTGACGATAACCGAGTAATGCAGGTTCTTTCAATAACCGGATAACCGGTGATTCCATCACTAGGGCGATATTGCGGTATTAGTTTTTGCCTTCTTATACTGCTGCACTCAACAGAAATATAAATTCAAACTAAAATATTCTCAATGGCATTTTTTGTATTGATATATTTTATACAATAGAAATAAACGAATCCATACTTATATACACACACAAATAAACAGTAATTTTAAACTTATGCGTTGTTGTTATACTGAAATATTTGTAGTTCACATAATAAAGAACTGAATTATATGGAAAAAGAAGATCTATTTGACGAAGTTAGTGATGTTAATCTACGATTCACAGTTAACAGGTTCTTCTGATGAAGAAAGATATCAAAAATACGATGATGAAGAAGAAGAAGAAGAAGAAAGCGATGATTTTTGCATGGAATAGAGCATCCAGAAGATCAAATTCAAATTGAACTGAGTCAAAATGTATGTTTACATACAATAAAATATTATATTATACAACTCTTTTACCTTATATTATTTTTGTAATAATAATAATAATAATAAAACAACTCAAATCGACGAAGTTTAGTACAAATTACTATCCTTACACTTCACCTGAGCAAAGGTTACTTCTAACAGTTGGGCAAGTTTGAATCTACTCCATCACACAGCTCCTTGACGGCGAAACTTCCATTGCAATGTAACGGTTCCGCTGTATGATCACGTTGCAAGGTAATTTTAAAGATTTAAAATTAATACCTAAATTCAGTTACATTGGCCAGACCAACTTTAAGTCATATTGCCTGTACTATCATTATTCCTACCATGAGGCGATTTACATTGTACCGAAATCGTTCTCTCTTTATAAAGCTGGCAGAGGTGAAACGAAATAAATCATAATTAATTTTCCAATAGGTTTAAATTGTCGTATAAAATTTAATAAGGAAATCGATAAGAAATATGAAACGGATAGATCTTTAAATCATCTAAGATTATTTCCTGCATTTAATAATCGAATGCAAGCTCATTGTAAAGTTTGAGTGTATTCGGAACGACCGAGTTCTAAGTTGTGGGAATTAACTCATGATTTGAAACAATCGAGAGTGGCTCATGGCTGGTTTCTTTTTCATTTCTACCGTCTAAGCACTCAGACGTTTTTTTAATTAAGTACTCCTGGAATTTATTAGTGATATAATTAACATTAATTGTTAAAGGAGCATCAATGAATAATGATGGATTTGTAATTCTAATAAATTGGCTCGTAAATTGGTTTTGGAGTATTTGCCTAAGAACCTCGTTACAAACGGTAAGGCTTTTATTTTAATAAATATACGAAATATAGAGGGTGCAATTAATTTCATGTCATTTAAAAAAACTGGTGGTGGGGAACAACTAGACAAAGAAACCTTATATAACATGTCTAAAGTCCATAGTTTTGGAGAAAAAAAATTAAAAAAAAATTCATTGAAAGCAAGATTTCCTGGGATTTCCTCGGATTTCCTTCTGGGTGTACACCAGATTTCCTTCGCGGTTGAATCCTCGTCTCAGAATAAGTTGCAAGTGGCATGTCCATCGAGGGGTTTGTCAAAGCGCCACTAGTCACACTACAACAGATGACGTGATGTCGCCAGACAGCAAGCGGAGACCAACTAGAATAATTTTCATGAATTACAAAGCGTCTGACAAGACGTTGTGAATAAGAAGAAAACGACAATTTTATTACATACAAAAGCAGTATTTACATTTTTTGTAAAAATTAATATTTGAAGAGGTAGCTATTTACTCAGAAGCTCACCAAACAAAACGTACTGCCGCTTCTATTTATCCCACCCCTTGCAACTCGCAGGCGAATTTCTTAATTTTTTTTCATGTAGTTTACGTTATCACTTAAACGAGTGCAAGGTTTTAGCTCGCTATTTTATATTGATATATGCTACATGTTCAGGGCCTCGGTATTTGGAAATGCCTCGGCCCCCCACACTCCAAAAAATGATCAAAGTCCTTGAAATTATATTTTTTATTATAGGGAACAAAACCTCCTTTTAAAAGTCAGGTTAATTTTAAACTAAAAATAAACTTCTAACATATAACAACAAACAAAAAGCCATAAAGTTCAGAAACAAATAACACAATATGATATGAAATAAACAAATATAAACTATAGGTAATAAAGTAACAACCATCAACCAGATAATCGGTCTGTTACAATTGCCTTAGTTCCAAGCTTTGATGCGGGCAAATCTACCTATAATTTCTTCAAAATCAGTTTCCCGTGCTAGTGGCCGTCCGCACACGGGGCTACTCGAAAGAAGCTGATTGGTGACTGCAGTTAGTAACCAATCACTCGATAGTGACTTCCTATGACATTCTATCGAGTGCCGCACACGGCGCTACTAGTTAGTAACTAGTTGGTAATCGGTTTGTGAACAGTTTTAAGAAATCCTGCGTGCAGTCACTTCAGTATCTAGTTTCCGAGTTTTAGGAAGTAATTACAGAGCTTTTTGGGTGTTTACAAGTATCTTTTGGATGATTTCAAGATGAATGAGCAATTGAATGTGAATTTTGTGGCAGATACAGTAGCTTCGTGTGCGGAGTCCGGTTACTAACTAGTTAGCGATCAGTTTATATTTCCATCACAAACCAGTTACCATTTCTAATGAGTAGCTCCATGTGCGGAGCACCTCGACTCTATAGCTAAGGTTCCTAAACCGCGTCGCCCTTAAAGTACCGATACCCGACGTCATAAACATCAAACGTCTCTGTACCCATTGGCATTGACTTAATGACTTATATGACTTTGGATAAACTACGTACATACACTCGCTGCTGCTGCTCACATAATCATAAATTAAGAATTCGTATTATAATTTGTAATCATTTTTATTTTTAGTTTGATATTTTTTGTTATTTAAAAAGTCTGAAGAGAGATAGGCTACATGTTACAAGAGCTAAGCCCGGGCCCTGGTAATTTGTAGCGGCCGCACCCCCCTCTCGGCGGCCCTGTACATATTTGAAATGATAAATTACAACTTAATTAATACAAATTTTGCAACTTTGATACTATATAACTATTACTTTAACACAATTCATATATCTAAAATACAAAATCACTTGAGAGTAGCACATAACATACTAAAGTGGCAAGAGTCAAATAACCATTAACGATATTGACAGATACTTGGGTGTTTACCGATTCACAGGATAATTCTGGTACTGGTTTATCCTGTCACCCAGCGTTAGCAGCATTAATCAATTTAATTAAATAGGTCCATTTTATTCCATGTCAATACTCTCGCTAGTGCATTAGAGACTAATAGTGTGAACCTTTTTGCTCATTTAAAAATTATTCTACAACTTCCGACCATTTTTCAGGGTAAAAAATGCCAAGCAAGGGTTTGATTCACTGTATATCAATTTGATAGCTACTCGCAGAATGAATTATGTATAATTCACGGTTCCCCGAAGAATTAAAATTCAAATAAGCGGAAAACGTTTAATTTTTTTTACAGTGTTTTCTACTCTCGGAGGATTGCGGAATTTTCTGTCACGTGCGTGTGTTAAATATTTTATTAAGTAAATTCTCTGGGGTGGTTATATTGTTTGAAAATGCGTACGGCGCGGTTCGTATGTCAAATGTAATCAAATTCAGATTTTATTTAATGTTCTTTTACGTATACGAGGTTTTTCCAAAAGTTCCGGTACAGTGAATCTCCAAAACATATTGGTGAAAAATGTCGATATTATTAAAAACAACGACGTGGCTAGTAACACCACATTAGAAACGTCTCCAGGGGCCTCAGCTCTGTTTTAATATTTTATGATTTTATGGCGTATCCAAATTTTATGGTAATATTTAAGGCTTTTATTTTAATGCTTTGTGTTGTTTTACAGCACTAACTTTATTACAGAATGATATTTAACATTATATTTAAAAATATTAGGATTCAACAAAACATTCAGTATTCTCGAAACTCGGAAGTAAATTTTCCCTAACTAGATTATAACAAAAATAAATCTTCTGAAACACAAAATGGTAACTTAAAGTAACATTAATTACATAAATAACCACAAGGTAAATTTTTCTATTTCTTAGGCTTCTTGGCAATAAGTTTTTTTTACTAAATTTTCTTTTTTGGTCATAAATTTCATCATTTCAGTCTTAAAAGTTTTCGCTTTATCAACATCCATTGCAGGTGCTTGCAATATATCCTCTTTTAAGTCGTAACGTATTCTTCTTTAACATCTTTTCTAATTTAAGGTTTCCTTCCGGTATTATATCGTTTGCTACTTTCACTTCAGATCACCTTTTCTCTATAAGATTTCGAATTTCATCCACTTTTTGAGTTTGTTTCCTCTTCAGGTCGTCCCCCTTTCTTTTAACATCCACTTCTTCTCCTCTTTTCTTGAATTATCTTCACCTCTTCTACATATAACATATACTTTTGAAATACCGTTGAGAATTAGTTCAACAAATTATTGATATTGAAGTTGATAATGAAGATTTGACATAACCTTTTATGGTTCTTAGAGCATTTATTGCATCTTTCTTTAGGTAATTACCCAGAGAGTCAGCAGGAAAATATAAGAGTACTTCTAGATATTCACTTTCCTGACTCCCGCGTTATTGAAGGTGAAGGTGAACTGGCACAAATCTATCTGGAAGAGGTTGGACATCGCCCCACCAGAGAAGGAAAAAGGTTAGGGGATAAAATCTTCAACTCCAACAGAATTAAATGGGCGGTGTCGAGCTTTAAGCCCTTCACATCACCCGGCAGGGACGGCATCTTCCCTGCTTCAACACGGCATTGAGGAACTCATCCCCTACCTGAGAAGCATATTTAAAGCAAATTATTTTCTTGCGTATATTCCACAAACGTGGAGGGAATTAAGCCGGCGTTTATTCCAAAAATAGGCAGGCGCCCCTTAGAGGAACCAAAATCATGTCGCCCCATTAGCCTAACCTCTTTTCTCGTGAAAACAATGGAGAAAATACTAGACGAACATGTCAGAAGCGAAATCCTCACTCGGACCCCGCTTCATCCAAAACAATTTGCCTACCAATCTGGCAAATCGACAGTAAATGCTCTACATGGCCTAGTCAAAGGCATTGAAAAGACATGTGCCGCAAAGGTAGTGGCTATGTGTGCATTCATAGATATAGAGGGTGCATTTGATAACACACAAAGAGCCGCAGAGAAAAGAGGTATACAATCCCCAACTATCAAATGGACGCAATCCATGTTAAGAAGTCAAATAATTATTGCGGGGGGGGGGCTACGGTGATTGCGGCCAAGGGTTGTCCACAAGGTGGAGTTATATCGCCCTTGCTGTGGTCAATGGTGATGGATGACCTCCTCCCTAAGCTGAGTAATTCTGGATTCAACGCTCAAGGCTACGCCGATGTCCTTGATATTACTGTAAGAGGCAGACATGAGGTTATGATTTCAAATCTCATGCAAATCGCCTCAAACATAATATTCAAATGGTAAAGGGTCTTAGCGTCAATCCGAGCAAAACAGTTATTGTTCCGTTTACCAAAAGGAGAAAACTAAGTTTAAGAGCTCCTATGCTAAATGGAGCAGTGCTGAATTTTTACAATAAAGTTAAATAGCTAGGAATAATCCTGGATCAAAAGACTTACCTGGAACTCACACCTAGAAAGAACACTTACCAAAGCCACTGCAGCTGTGGACGTGCCGCAGGTTGTTTGGTAAGACTTGGGGTCTAAAATCGAAGACGATCTACTGGTCCTACCTATCGGTTGTGAGACTCATGGTCACCTATGCATCATGTGTGTGGTGGCCAAAAACTGAAGGAAAATTAACACAAGGAAAGTTATAGAAGTTGCAACGTCTTGCCTGCTTGGGGATTACAGGACCAATGTGCTCCTGTCCCACAGCAGCTATGAAGGCAATGCTAGACATTCTTTCTCTACATGTGTATGTAATGACGGAGGCAGCATTTAGAGCCTTAAGGCTGCAGCAGGTATTCTCTTTCAAACCAGGAGACCTGCTTGGTCACCTAAGGATTCTAGAAACAATTAAACTGGAATTCGTGACCAAACCCACTGACTCTATGCCAATTAAGCGGGACTTTGACTGCCCGTTTGATGGGCTAATCGAGAGCCGCCAGATGAGCAAAGTCGAAGTCCTGCAGTTGGAGAAGGGGTTACTCATCTCGTACACAGATGGATCGAAGATGGCTGAAGGGGTTGGTGCGGGCGTAGCGGGGCCTAACTGCAGACTATCCAGAGCCCTAGGCAAAACCCCATCTTCCAAGCAAAAATCTATGCTATAGACCTATGTGCCCAGGAATGCATAAATAAAGGCATTCGAAGGGAAAAGATCTATATACTCCCAGACAGCCAGGCAGGGCTAAAAGCTCCTACACCTTTGAGTCTAAAATTTTCTGGGAGTGCAGGCAATCCCTGAAGCAGCTGGCAAAAAACAATAAGGTTACTTTGATGTGGGTGCCAGGGCACTAGGGAACTGAATAGCCGACGCCATTGCAAAAAAAAAAAAAAAAAGGTGCTGAAGCCCCATTTTTTGGGCCCGAACCGTTTTGTGGTTTATCTAAGGGACAAGGGACACATAACGAAGGAGGTCCTAAAATGGGAAAAGGAACAGAAACTCCGGGCCAAAGACAAGCGAAAAAGTTCATCACTTATTCGTCAAAGAATGCTACAAGGCTTCTCGCACACGAAAAGTCCGACTCAAGGCTGATGACAGTGAAAATGTGACGCTGGTTTTACATAGATTTATTTAGTAAGTAACTTTGCATTAAACTGACATTATGTTGACAAGAAGTATATAAATTCAAAATTAAATTATTTTTACATATCAATGTCAAAACCAACAGTTTTGATTCAATATTAAACAGACAGGCATTTTAACAGGCCATTAAGATATCATTTTAAGAACATGGTCAAGGTAGACAACGATATGTCTAGATACTGCGATTCTGCAATAGAAATTGCGGAACATATTCTTTGAGAATGCAAGATGCTTGTCTGCACTAGACTAAAGTACCTAGAAAAAGGAACTAACGCCTGAAGACATAGGGAAATTAGACCCCAGGAAAATCACAAGTTTTATAAAAAACTTGGGAGTCCTGGGCAACAACTAATTGTAGGGTAAGTGACAAAAGATCATTTCAGGTCGATGTGAAGTAGGGCTGAAAGAGCCGAGCGACCTTTTGAACAATCTACAATCTACAATTCTTCTTTAGTGATACCTTATCATATATTATATTTTTGTTTATTCTAAATCCCCTTTCTGATACGGTATTACTTTGACCTAAGAATAAAGCAGCTAAAGCAAGGTAAGTTAGTTGTTCATACTTCAGAGTTCCATCTATATCTTTTATATTTAACACTGCAATCCAAAAAGAATCAATGCGCTTGAATCCTCTGGTCAGTTTATTGATGTACCATGATTCAGATGTTATTTTACTTTCATATTCAAGTTAATATAGGTACTAGTAATGCACTACAAAAAAATATATGTAATAAAAAATAACTTGACGCCTCTTTATTCCCACGTAGAACAAAAAATTTAAAAAAAAAAACTGCAATAAAATCAGCCTTAGATTTTCCAAATGTCATTAACTGGCGACCGCGCTCTTCTAAATAGAAGTGTTCATAACAACATAACCTCCTATTACTGCATTGGATATTAAACTTAAACTCAATCAGACATTATTGGCATACTTGAATAATTAAATAATAAAGGAAAATAAATGTAATAATACACACCAATTGCCTGGTTTGTTGAGAAACAACTAAAACTTGTACAAGAGAAAACAATGGAACAAATAAGTTAACCATAGCGGGACACACACACATTAGTGGTCGGATAAAGCAAAATAATGACATGCGCTGTCTGAGGAAGTGGCGGCATCAAAGTAGTAAAATTCAGGAAAATTATATTTCACCATACTGCTGATTGAATTTTCATTGTTGTAATTTTCTGGTGTAAAATAAGTTTTCCCAGGGAAAAGTACATAAAGCATTAAAATTTTAAAGTAAAATTACATTTTTATTATAAATGTACGACACGTTAAAGTTACACCTGAACATTACTTACACCGATATTATTCAGAAGACTAATAAATTTTTACATTCATGTCATGGGAAATTTACTTAGTAGGGTACTCAATTACTCGGTAATTTTGCTAGTACTTTTATCAGTGTATAACTTCTAAATTTCAGCTCACCGCGTTTTTTTTTAAAAGCTTTTATTTAACTTGCAATGTTTGTTTGTATGTTTGTTTGTTGGTTTAGGTCAAATCTTGCAAGCTGAATTTCGACTAGTTCTAATTAAGCTAGAGCTTTGAAATTTGGCACACGTGTATAAGTCTGGTGACAATGCAACATAGTGTAGCCATTATCGGTCTAAATCCAATATGGCGGACGTCCCAAGATGGCGGATCGGCTTTTTAGTCACAACCCCCCTGGTATGGGTATCAAATGAAAGGGTTTGACGAGTAAAATACGATAAACAATGTGACGTCATTGTAAATCCAATATGGTGGACGTCCCAAGATGGCGGATCTGCTTTTTAGTCACAACCCCGTTGATATAGACTCAACACTTGACTTCATCGGACATGTAGAAAGCGTGTGCTCAAAATTAGCTAAATGTACATTTGGAATTTTAAACCTTAAAAAAGAAGTTAAAGAGACGGCCCTAATAACATGTTACTATTCTCTTGTATTAGAAATTAGTAGGGTCTTTGTTATGCAAAAGAGAATAATTAGGATTATCTTTAATTTACCCTATAGACATTCGTGTCGTGACAATTTTAGAAACAAAAAAATCATGACACTACCTTGCATATACATGTATAAATTACTTTGTTTTGTTTTTAACATCGGAAAATTTAGGCTCAATAAATCAGTACACGATTATAGAACAAGGAATGCCAACGATATACACATCCACAACTACAGGCTTAGTAAATATAAAAAGTCCCCCTACTCTGCTGGTGCTCATCTATTCAACTTACTTCCTGATAGATTAAAATCTATAAACACATACAGGTTATTTCAGACAGAACTAAAAAGTTATTTAATAGAAAACTGTTTTTATTCTGTTGACGAATTCTGCTCATCAATGACATAGACTGCACTCATATTTTATTTAGACTGACTATTTCAATACATTAAGATTGTGTTTTTTTGTTATCTACAATTTATGTACGTCTGTTGTTTGTATATATTTTTCTGTTTGTCCTTTACATAAGTCTACTCTTTTTTTTATATGTTTCTAATTTACAGCTGACGAAACCTTTTCCGTGAAAACAGTTTTTTATGGCAAATAAATGTTTCTATTCTATTCTATTCTATGGGTGTCAAATGAAAGGGTTTGACGATTAAAATACGATAAAGTGTGTGACGTCATTCTAAATTCAATATGGCGGACGTGGGAGAGGTGTGGAAGAGGTGGGGAAGAGGTGGGAGGGGGTGGGAAGAGGTGGGGAAGGGGTGGGAAGAGGTGGGGAAGGGGTGGGAATAGGGTGGAAAGAGGTGGAGAGATGTGAAAGGGGTGGAAATAGGGAGGGACGAGGTGGGGAAGCAGTGGGAATAGGGTGGAAAGAGTTGGGAAAGGGGTGGGAAGTAGTGATAGCGGGGTGAGAAGACGGGAGAAGGAAGGGGTGGATGGCGGTGGCAAATGAAAGGGTTTTGTCTGTCTGTTTGTAAAATAAGTAGACTAAAAAGTAAAAAATAAAATTATATAAAAAAATATTTTTAAGAAAAAGCTTTTATTTGAAAAAAGTACTAAAAAGTAAAAATAATTTTATTTAAATTCATACACATGGAAACCAAAAGCTTTGGGGGCGGTCAACTGAGCAAAGTAATTATGCAATAGCGCTATATGACCGCCCCCAAAGCTTTTGGTTTCCATGTGTATGAATTTAAAAAAAATTATTTTTACTTTTTAGTACTTTTTCAAATAAAAGCTTTTTCTTAAAAATATTTTTTTTATATAATTTTATTCACTTTACACTTCCTTTATCAAGCTACTGCCTAAAATTTCATTACAATATGTCTAAAGTCAGCGAAATCATTGGCAGTAAAAGTTTGGTTAGGGCTAGCGGCTACATCGGGAAAATTATTTACCTTTTATGGTTAATTATTGGCGCATAATATGTAATTAGATCATGTTTGTGGTTTCCGTACTAATGAAAATGGGATATCAAATTAATTTAGTATTGCCTTTCAAATATAATTGAATGTATATGATTATGATAAAATAATTATTGACTAACTGTGAAATAAAATTTATTATTTTAATTTAAAATAAAATATATGTTGCTATCCCAATATTTGGATAATTTTGTAATGATTTCAAATCAATTAGTTATTACGTTTTGTTATGCAGTCATATTGTTTCTTTTTTTCGGAATAGCTAATTTTTCTTAAAGAAGTATCTACTTTGAAATAAAATATAAAATTGGGTCTTTATTTTTGAGAACAATGTGAATACGTAAAACACGTAAAAATTGAGTTGGAGCCACGAATTAATCGTTATGGTCAGCTACAAGAGAACTTTAATAATCTTTCCACTGAAAAAGCAAGGTAGAAAGTAATCAGTAACAAAGCAAGAGCGAATTTTTCGCCTAACATTCAACCAATGTACCTAAATACTTAGAGCCAGAGAGTAAACCAATTAAGGACATTCAATAGGCAATTAAAACATCATTTCAACCGGAATTGAAAATGAAACACCTCGAAATATCCTAAATGAAAGCCTTAAGAATGAACCCTGTGGGACTCAAGTTAATGAAAACGTGGAAAGCTGAAATTTTGTCTTGGTACATATTAGTTACTGTTGAGATTAATTGAATCCAGTTTATATTGTTGTGTATGTTGTTGGTGTGGTTAAAACGAAGTATGCTAATGTCAATTTATGAGTAGTCAATATATATTTGTTCTAATTAATTTCCATTTTTATCTGACTCAATTAACTAAAGCTCATCAGGTTATGGGCCCACTCACAAAGTAAAGTAGTACAGTTAATTTGGGCAGCAATTAATAGTAAAATTAAATTAAAAAAAATAATGTCATATTCAAGTTCTAGTAACACTAATTTTTCAGTTGAAAAAATTATAGGTCGTGATAATTACAATAGTTGGAAAGGACATCGCCAGACGGCAATGGAAATTGGTTCCAGGTTAATTTCGCTCAAATTATAGTATGATGTTCCTTTGACCTTCCTGAACAATAGTCTCCATCTGCATAACCTTCTAACTCCTTTTTTTAAAGCTACAGTAGCCTCTGAAAATGCTGGGGTCTCATAGAGTGAAAACTCTTTGAAATGCGTTAAGAGGTAACTAAATGCAATGCATTGTTAGTAGTAAGTGGAAATAGCCACAATCGCATATCAACGTATATATATTTGCATTTACACTTGCATTTAAGTGCAAGCTCCGTTACAGTTTACACACACCTGGACCTCTATTCTGTAAAAGCGTGAAAGCACATTCCCGTGAGAAGTGGGCGGAGTTCACTTGAAAATGAATAAAAGTCTATTCTGTAACTAAGGAAGTGATCACCTCGTGTGAAAAATGCGTGAACTTACTTCTACTGGTAAATCGTGAGGGAATCCGTCAGCTCTCCGGGAGAACGGCGATCCTAACCGTACTTTTATGACAGTTTGCGTCGGCCAAAAATTATTGTTGTTAAATCAGAATAGACATTGCGGAGTTGCTCATCGCCAATGTGGTAGTAATAATAATTCTTAGCAAATATTACAATTACTCTTTTAGTTTATTATACTCATATTCTTTTTAAATATACATTACCAATAACGAGGGTATATCCTTACGGAATTTTTGGTCAATAAATACATTCTAGGTTTTACGACATCTTCGTGATGCCGAGAGGATTTGGAAGGGGAACGGCAAGTTCTTCATAAAATTAACCCTTTGCATCATTAATCGACCACTGAAAAGCTGATGCTTTTGCGTCAACCTAATTGGTTGTAAATTCGGCTATTCTCGATGAATCGCTTCATGTTTATCACTTATTCACTGCACTTTCGGAATGCAGTGTAGGACGGTCGGGTGAGATGCGTGTGATGGGAGCTCCCGCTTCGCACGATGAATGCTCACTATCCCCATAATTACAGAATAAAGGTCCTGAGAATTTAAATGAAGTAATTATTATGGAATCTCACATATTCCAGCAATGGCAATTGGTGATTGTGGTGATTGGTGATGTCAATTTCGCTCAAATTTTAGTACGATCTTCCTTTGATCTTCCTAAATAAAAGTCTCTGGAATAACCTTCTAACTCCTTTTCTTTAAGCTACAAAAGCCTCAGAAGATGCTGGAGTCTCAAGGAATAATAACTTCGTTATTATACATAGATTAGCTAGTAAATGTGTATTTAAAAGTAAATCCAAGTGTAAATGCAAATATATATGCGTTGATATGTGATTGTGACTATTTTCATTTACTACTAACAATGAATTGCATTTAATTACCTCTTGACGCATTTCAAACGGCTTAAAACCTAGTTTTCACTCTTCTGAGATTTCTGTTGCTTAAAGGAAAGAAATTATAAGGATATGCCCTTGGAGGCTTTTGTTCAGGAAAGTCAAAGGAATATCGTACTAGAATTTGAGCGAAATTGACCGAGAATCCATTACCGGAATATATGAACAACATCTTCTGAGGTTTCTGTAGCTTAAAGGAAAGGAGTTGGAAGGTTATGCCCATGGAGACTTTTTCTTTTTTTTTTATCGCCTTATTTATTTTAATGTCCTGGCGGAGTTTAGCCGATAGCTATTCTACCACTCAACCGCAGTCTAGTCCACTGCTACCGTCTCGGTAACACATGAAAAACACCACTACACATCCATACCCTAGCCAGGATTCGAACCCGGGACCCCGTGGTCGCAAACCTAACAAATCAAATTACCAAATTATATTTTCTTTATTTTATTTAACTGTGGGGAACATGTAATTTTATTTCAATATTTCAGTTTACAATCAGATTAATTACATTGCATCACATATTCACAAAATAGTTTAGAAAACCCTGCTTTAGGTGTCAGCTGATTAAAAACATTTATTTGCCATGAATGACAAATCTTTAGATGGTTGTAGATTTCAACGAGAGGTCAAAGGGAGGTAGAGGGAATTATGAAAAAGGTAGGGGGTTTTGAGTGAAAGTGTTTTTTAAGAGAATGAGTTTTTCAGGGAGAAGCAAACCTAACACCTTAAGCACTGCGCCACCGAGTCGGTTTGTTCAGGAAGGTCAAAGGAACATTATACTAGAATTTGAGAAATTAACCGAGAACCAATTACCTTTGCCACCTTGCGGAGTCCTTTGCCATGCAAGGTTGTTAGGACTCGAAGATCTCTGGGAGAGTATAACTAGAGATGAAAATTATACGAATGATGCAAAGAAAGTCACAAGAGCTCGATCGAAAATAATTTTGCTGGTGGAACCGCTAAATTACATACACATCAGGAGACCAAGACAGGCAAAGAAGCCTGGGATAATTTACAATCAGTTTTCGAGGTTTAACGAGGAAAGTCGGATTGCTAAGAAAGTTAGTAACCACTCAGTCAAACAATTGTAGTAGTTCAGTTGGGGATTATGTTAATACAATTATAACAACTGCTCATAAATTAAATGGATTTAATTTTAATGTAAATGAAGAATGGATTGGAACGCTATTGTTGGCCAGCTTACCAGAACAGTACTATCCAATGATCATGGAACTGGAAAGTTCGGGAACGCCCATAGCAGGTGACTGAATTAACACAAAATTGCCCCCAGAATTAACAATAGAATTAACAAAGAAACAAAGGACGGAAGTTAATAACATCTTAGATTGGTTTATAGGTTCCTGTGCCTTATCGCACATGACAGTAAATGAACACTGGTTTGTCATAAAAGGCCATGTATACCAACTGAGATTATGGCTGCAAATAGTTCATTAATGAAGGCAAATTTTATGGGAAATGTGAAATTATCTACAACGGCAATTAACTAAAAAAGTTCGTGATGAAGATAATCAAGAAAATCTATGAAGATCAACTCGACAGCCGAAACCAAAAGTCATGAATGATTTTGTGACATCATTTTGCTCATCAGAAAACAAAAGAAGGCGAGATCAGTGTGGTGCAAGTATCAAGAGAAGAAATGCCTGCTGATGCATTAACCAAAGGAGTGTTCAAACAGAAGCATGAATATTGTTAAAACAAATGAGTTTAATCCTATAGAACTAGATTCTGATGGGCGTGCTGAGATTAGTTGAATCTAGTTTATATTGTTGATGTAATTAAACAAAGTATGCTAATGTCAATTTACGGATAGTCAATATTAGTATATTATATAACGACCATTTAATGACGGTACGATGGTATTAAGACATGAGTAGGAGAATTATGATATGAGCCGTAGGCGAATGTCATAATGAATGCGAGTGTCTTAATAGCCATTAAATGTGAGTTGAATACACTATTTTTTTCTACGACTTGTCATAGTAAAATAGAAAATTAACACTTTACTTCTGAAATTTATTAATTATAGATCACAATTTAGGAAATTTAGATTACAGTTTAGGAAATATAAAAACTAAACTTAGGAAATATTATGGATTATTATTTTAATTTCATTATTACTATCACACATGTTCACTGATTTTAATTGCAAGAAACACAAAGTTTGATAATTTGCTAGATAAACAGTAAGTATGACTTGTCAAAATTGATAAATTTTAGATGTCATATGTTCAAGGCAATGACAGAATTTTGCTGTGTGTCGCGTTTCTATTGGTTATAAACTTGTATCTTAATGGAAAATGTGTATCTTAATGAATCTAATTAAAGTACAGGAGGAAATGTCTAATAAACGAAGTATGGAAGTAGACAAAATAATATATTTGGTCTATTTTTATTCTGACCCAATTAACTAAAGCTCATCAGTTATGACCGATTTTAGCAAATACATTGGAATAATCTGCTTATAAAGACAAAGCAGTAATCATACTCCCAATCTCTAGCCCCAGTTATGTCATCTGTAATTTGTCATTTTTTCATTCATTATTTGAGTTTAATGTTTTATGAAACGGATTTCTTTTTATGATCATAAAAAATTTATCCGGTTATAATATATTAAATCAAATAGGTACCCAGGGTCAGATATAGAGGGAGGTATGTGACACCCCCCCAACTTTAAAGCCGATTCGGCAAATCGGTCACCATTCGGCACTTTCGGCATTTGGCAATTATGTACATAAAATCACAAAAAAACTAAAAACAATGAAAACTCAATACCATAAATAATTAATTATTACTAGTCTTGTATTTGACTTAAATCATCCTGGCTGGCAACAGCATGACCAAATCTGCTTGTTCTAGCCTCTAGCCCCGTGCGCTTTATAAAATGAGCATATGTATATCTACAGTGCACTGTCATAATTGCTGGAAACGTAAACAGGACACTTCTCGATTCACCAAAAGTCTTCAATCAGATTTACATTTTTTTTTCTATCCCAAAAATTAAATGACTATCTAGTCGCGTCAAAATAGAAAAGTTAGAAATTGAGATGTTATCTGGCAAAGGATCAATCGGAATAATTTTTTTGCAAATTGTTTATTGAGGTCTAAGGAACATTGATAAAAAGAAAAAAGACTTTTCTATTAATAAACTAGCACTTTCAAACACTGAACAAATTAAGTAAATTTGTTAATTTGCTTTTTCGGAAAGTGTTTGTATAAAGTATAAAAACGCGATATATTTTTAAATATATTATTTAATATATTTTTAAGGCAATTATTATTGTTTTAATTTAACATATAATTTATAAAATTGAAAATAATGGTCTTACAATGATAAATATTTAGTATACAATTTAAATTTTGTTTACGTGCATTTTATGTGAAAATTACAGAAGTAAAAAGTGTTTTAATATTGTAAGGAAAGAATAAAGTACTTTTTTTTTTCATTATTTATTTCTCCACAATTATAAAAATTGTTTACTTAAAAAATATCTAAAAATATAAATTTAATTAAACACCAGTCGGTCCCGTCTCTTTTAGATGCTAGGTAAATAAAAAATGCCTACCGTTGCTCAGTTACCAACAGAATTTTGTAAAATGCAACTGGTCTCAGTCCAAATGGGTTTGATTCATTAAAAATGGCTTTGAAATCTATAAATACACCATACTATTAGAAAATTACTTTAAAATAACTAACAAAATCACATTATTTATGAAAATTTCCCGCGCAGGTAACTAGATAAAATGCATTAAACATAGAATGTATCATTCCTTTAAACTCGTATTTTGTTCCGAACGATATATGTGACGGCAAAATACATTTACATTATCTATCCGCGCAAAGTTGTTTCCGCCTTACAAATATACTAGTAATAAAACTTTTCAATTTAAATAAGACTATTATGTTAAATATAATGTTACTAGGGCAAATGGTTCGGCAAATGCAATATGTGTCCCTTATCCTTTTTGTACTTTCCAACACGCCTTTGTGCCTGGAATAATATATTAAATTTACCAACAACACGTTTAGAAGCCAAAGAAAAATTGAACATCCACTATTGTCTCAAATATCTCTTAGTTCAGTTTACAGTTTTACAGTATCTAAAATTTGTTTCACGTACTGGAAAAGTTTGAGTTATGCAACATATTTAAAATATATACCGGGTGTGCCAGAATTTTGTTAACAAGCGGTACTTTTAAAAAGAATATAAAATTTCCCTCATCGCATGCATGTCGTAACAAATAAAATATTTCCTTCTACTCTTTAATCGATTAGGACCACAAAAAAATTGATCAAGTTGTTTCATTCTCATGTGAAATCATCAGGATGGCACATAATTCAGTCGAATTAAAATTACTATGACTAAATAATAAGGAAGCTTTTTATGCAAAAATCTGAAAAGAAAATTATTTGACCTATACGATAAATCTACGTGTTTCAGATTTGTCCGAAATTTGAGCAGGTTAACTATTACTTTTATTTCACTTACTTTAAAATATTGTTTAGGTATTTTTAATATGATTATTAGAGAACAAATAGCAGTTGCAGTAGGAAGTTGTCAAATATCTCTTAAACACGAGTTAGATCTAAAATTTTTGTTCCATTGGATACATATACAGGGTGTAATAAGTTTCTTATCATTAAAAAAACTGGTAATGGGGACCGACTAGATAAATGAAAAACCTATATGACTTTTTCCCGAGCTTTTTCCTCTAGGGGCAATTTGAAAAAAATTGACCTACGTAAAAAATTTGAATGCTAAGTTAGGAGACCACTGCTTTTCTGCGCCAATGGACGTATAGTTCCGAAGCATAGAAATTTCTTTCTCACTTTTAAAAAGTCATAAAAAAGTGTAATGATTACCGACCTGTGGCCTCGCCACCACGCGGTCTGAAACAAAGAAGCGCGGCACTTTGATGGGACCGCATTATCATGTTTGACGGTCAATGGCGCCGACACATACGAAGATATTAAAGCGTACCTCAACATTTCAGCAGTTCTCAAACGATATTACTAAACACTTTCGATTTTTTTTTTTTTTTAAATGACATGAAATTAATTACAACCTGTATAAAATAGGGTTGTAGAACAATTGTTATTGAAATTGAGCCATATTTATTGGCTACAACTAACTGCAACTTCTATTTGTTAACTCTTCAAATACATTTACACCGTTTGTACATAATATATAAAATAATACCAAAATTAGTTCTTGAAATTAAAGTGATCAACTAATGTTTGTATTTTGATTATATGGAAAAAAGTGTTAAACTAATAATCAATGAACACAAACATACCAGCTGATACAATAGCGTGAGTCGACAAAACCATGTATAATTGATCAGAAAGGGAAAGCCAAAATGGAATTGAAAAATGGATATAAATGAGAAAGTTATTTCAATATACCGGTGAGTCTTTAAAATTGATTTTAAAACTGTTTTCCTATACATATTCAACTTCCATTTTGGACTACAATCGATAAAAGCTTGACGAAGTAATCTAATAAAATGAAAAAAAATGTATCAACCAAATTATTTGACACTTGTCAGATAATAATAGTATATTCTTTTATTAGGAGTAAAAGAGATACTTCTGTGACGAGTATGTTTGTCGAGTGAACGAAGTGAGTTCGGCAATTACAGACGAGTCACAACAAGTGACATTTACTCCGAATTAAACATGTTATTTTTTCTTCAAACGTCGATTAGCTATAAAAAATAAAAATAAAAAATCCCGAATTTCACCACCAAAAACACATTGTGTTAGTAACGCATGGCAGGCGTATTAAATAAAATACGCATTGCTATGGAGCTCTCGTGGTGTGGAATGGCTGGCACGAGAGCAGGAATAAGTCTTTAGGCTGGTATCTGTTGCAATCGAAACTTTAGCGTTTTGTGGCAATACATAGTCATTGCATTTAACGCGGCCAGGCTTGTAATTCGTAATTCAGCGCTCGGCGGGGCATTAGTCCAGAGAATAGCTGTTGGTTGCAGTCTGCTTTTTTATTCCTCTTATATTTAAGGAAATGTATAGAGGAGTTCGACAAAATATTTCACTAGTAAATATATCCATTCAATAGTTTCAATTTTCAAAAGTTACTGTATAACATCAACTTTCTCATTAAGTTGGAAGTTGTTATATAAAATTTACGCTACACAGTGTGTTTCAGCTAAAGTCATTCGAAAAATAATAAAGATATTTGAAAGACCCCGCACAAACCTTATGGGTTTGAGTTCCCGGTGGATTCGTCTGATATGTTGTACTTGACACCCTCCTGATCAAAAGTGTCAATAGGCCCAAAGTCCGTAAATGAACAGTTTTCGAGATATCAAGGACGCAAGGTCTAAAAAAATGGGATATTTGCATGAACCTCAAGATGAAAAAAAGTGCTCTGACCTGGAGGTCAGACATGTTCTCATTATGTTTTTAGGGTCGCTGAATCAAAATCCGGGGTCCGTTAAGCTCCATCACGTCAGAGTCAAGGGCATTTGAAGGACAAAATGAGGAAATACCGTCAAAAAATCTGAAAAAATTCATGTACGTATTTTTGAGGTCGCTGAATCCAAATCCGGGGTCCATTAAACCCCATCACGTCAGAGTCGAGGGAATTTGAAGGTCAAATTCAGAAGAGACCGTCAAAAATCTGAAAAAAATCATACACATATTTTTGGGGTCGCTGAATCCAAATCCGGGGTCCGTTAAACTCCATCACCTCCGGGTCGAGGGCATTTGAAGATCAAATTCAGAAGAGACCATAAAAAAGATGGAAAAATTCATATACATGTTTCTGGGATATCTGAGCCCGAATCTGATATATTCTCTTAACTCCACAAATGTACAACCTCACATCGCAGACAGATAGCCGACACCACAACCACATAAACTAACACAGAAAACCGGAGAGCCAATAACCACGAGACCCGGGGGACACAAAACAGCAGACAGTAGCTCCAATAACTACGGTGCATGGTAGCGAGATATGACCTGTGCAAAAGTTGTATGGTTCAGAGGGGGTTAGCTGATGGTTACCTCAAACTTGACCTTGAGCTTGATGCTCAAGGTCATTTGAAGGTCAACTTTTGTGTTTTAAGAAGGCACCCTCATTTTTCAGATTCGTTAAGAACAGGATATTCTAAGTTTAGTTGTGGTATCATGAGTGGGGTCTAATTCACTTCTTAAATCATGACATGTGATTTTTATTTCCTATTTACTCCACGATCTTATGTTATTCCTTCTTAAAACCAAACCAAAAAGTGATCTGTTCGGCGGATCATACCCGTGTTTCCACAAGCGGTTAAAAGCGATTTCTCTTTTCTGTCGTGTCAGTAGAGACCTAAGGATTTAGGTTAACGACTGTTTTAGAGTTAATGCTCCTGTTTAAAAACTTAAAAAACATTAACAATAAGTAATTTAGATATAATATACAAAGATACTTAAAAATAATTAAAATAAAGCTTCTTAAAATTAATTGTTGCACGCACGCACCAATAAATTTGGATTGTTTGCACGGGAAAACAAAACTCAACGAAAAAACCCGTTCGAAACAATTCCACCCTGATGGTCTACCTGCCGCCGGGAAAATGTGGTGAAATAGAATTTTTCTTATAAAATGTTCAGATTTGAAGGAATTTTTCGGCCTAAAGGTGATTTTAAAAACAAAAGAGGACAGAAAAGACAAACAAGAACAAAATTAAACAAATAGAGAAAGGATAGAAAAAGGTTAGTTTAGTTTTGTTGAGGTAAAGATCAAAAGGTGGGGAAATTATAGATTATAGTATAGGAAAGTATGCCTAAGGAAGAGGTTGCCGGAAAATGGGCAACGCTTGGTATGGTAGGGTGTGTCGGATGTCGAAAAGGATTGCATATTATGCTGTCTGATTCCTGTTATGTTTCAGTTTTAATTGATAGAATAAGCGCAGTACAATCCACTGCACACTGTTGGAAATAATTCTCTTGAAGGTTAAGCACATGCAACAAACCCGAGCATTGCCGAACGAATCGACCATGTGCGCGAGCATCGAAGACGAATTGGAAAAACTTAGTTGGCTAAGCTCGCTGCGGTTGTATGTTGTGTTTGTCAAAAGTGACATTTCTCCGCTTTAGTGTTTACATTGTGTACGAAGATTCTCCAGACTTCTTTTCCGGTGAGTACAGTGTTAATTTTAAACACAATGATTCGAATGTTTGGGTCTTCTCTTCTTCCATGCCTTCACAGGTAGCGACACTACTACTTCTGCGTTCAGGGGCAAAGGACAAAGAACAGCTCTGGCTGTGTGGAAAGATTTTCCTGCAGTAAATCTAATCTTTGAGTGCTTGTCTAAAGCTCCTTCCTTGAATGAAATTGAGCAGGCCCTACCTGTACTGGTAAGGTATGTCGTTATAATCTATGACAGATGTTCAGAAGATGAAGAAGTCAATACCGCCCGTCTTCACCTATTCAACAAGGGTAGAAACAAAGAAAATACCCCCCCTATATATTCAAGTAGCTCTCCATCTGCATACCCAGAGAGCTGCCTATCAGGCGGGGCATATATGGGGACAGAGTCTGACAAAGGATTTCATTCTTCCCGACTCTACGTTATATGGGTGAACCAAGACACCACAAGGAGTATGGAAGGTAAAGTTAATGTCATGTATTATATGGTATACACAAATCAACGCACAGGGCCCTTATCCTTGACCATTCGCATTCGTATACATATACGTTTTCCAATACAAATTGCATGGGAAAACGTATACGTGTTCGAATGTAAATTCGCAACGGCAAGGACCCTGGTCGTATCGTTCCTTAAATAGTATTTTGCTTCCTCCAGGTCAAGTGGACGACTCTGCCTCCAGCAGGAAGGGCATGCCACGAGGTAATCTCCTGTTCCTGCAAAACCCCATGTGGAAAACGGTGTAGCTGCGGAAAATCCCAACTGCCATGCACCAGCCTGTGCAAATGCAGTTGTGAGCAAGAGTAGATAAAGTTCAATAAAGGTAAAAACAAAAACCTCGTGGATCACAACATACAATCTGACACCCCGATGATGATAATTATTATTATAGTACTCTTTTTATTCCTCCAGGTGCTCGGAACAAGGAGGAATTGGCATAACCTGCAATTAATGCAAATGTCAGAAAAGCCCGCAGCGGACACATCTTCGAATGAAGACAATCTTCAATGTTCTTTGTGCGTTCTCTATTCTAAATATGCAATTTATTTCAGTAAAATTAAGTAAATCTTCGTTTAAAGAATAGTCTTTTAACCTTTCTCATAAACGTCAACTCATAGTTGGAGACAAAGAAACTGATCACAATATTCCTCAGGTTCCCGTGGTACATCTTCAGTACATACCGTTTCAAACCCTAGGTACCCAAGCGGGAGTACTATGGGCCTCAGGGTCTCGAGGCAGTTATAAGCAGGTTTTTCACCCCCAAAAACATAGATCTACACCCAAAAATGATCTCGCTACGACGACTGAAACGGAATTAATAGTCCAAAATGACATTAGGTCCCAAACTGTACTTTGCGCGACTGTACAGAAGTTAAAAGTGACCGATTCGATGGGCTTCCGTTCTGAATATGGTCCTTAGGTACTACTGATACGACAGAAAAGAGAAATCGCTTTTAACCGCTTGTGCACAATTCTTGTCAAGTTAGCTACTAATCTGCCGGACTATATGTATTTCGTAAGGACACACTGGTCTGGTTCGCCGGACAGACCATTTTTGGTTTGTGTTTGGAGTTGTTTTCTTGGGATTAGGGGTGTAAACGAACGAATCTGACAATTCTGACTCGGATTCGGTTTCATAAGGTCCAAACACATAAGCATAAAATGGTATGGTCCGCAGGCCAGACCACTATTTGGGGGATGTTTTCTTGGGGTTGGGGGTGAAAAATTAACCAATCTGACAATTCTGTTTTCGGATTCAATTTCAAAGGGTCCAAATACATAAGGATACACTGGTCTGATCCGCAGGCCAAACCACTTTTTTTTTGTGTCTCTGTGAAGTCAATTTCAGATTACAACTTCATTCTTAGAGTTATGGAATTAATTGGTTTATGAGGTTATGTGGGTTATTGGGTTATAGGGTTTAAGAGCTTGGGTTTCCATTGGGTTATATGCGTTTAATAGCTTAAAATATGAGTTTTTTGAGGTTATGGCAAAATCCTGATGTGATGGGGTTAAATAAACCTCGAATTCGGATTCAGCAACTCCAAAAACATATGGTACACAGAGTCAGACCTCCAGTTTAGAAACAATTATTTTTTTTGCGTGGCTGTGTAATTGTAGTTAGAATTGTTCCTTCGGAGTGCCCAGAGATGGCGCTGCGGTGTTAAATTGTTATTCGATGGCTGGAACCTTGAAATATGACTCATATGATTAAGGAATAAATCAAGAATAATTTTGATGTAATGGGAAATTTTGTAAAACCAGCCGTTTTGAAGCTACATGAATTTTTTTCTTAATTATTATACTCTTCGCAAATACGAAAACGAAGAGTATATTGCATTTTATCGGAACATTTCTAAAACCGTAAATATCACTCGCAGAAAAAAAAATTTCAAATTGTGCTAGTGAACGAATTCTGAACAATTTTCAAAATATCCGTCCGTCCGTCTGTTACGTTTCTTGTAAGCACGATAATTCAAGAAAGGAAAATCCGATTGTACTGAAACTTGGACAGTAAGTTAGTGTTAGCTAGAGGAAGAAGAAGATTTACGTATTTTTACGTGGTGGTGGTGTAGTTCTTGCGCTTTTGACTCGGAATCCAAGGGTCGCGGGTTCGAAACCCAAATGGGGTATAGTATAGTTTTTTTAATTTTTACTTTATTTTACACTGAGTCTTTTACCAACTAAGTTCGTACTATAAAATTAAAAACGTCTAAAACTAACATTATTTACAAACAACTGCGAAGACTATCCTATAGAATGTGTAACAATTATACAAAAAGTTCAGTGAACAGGCGAAGAGTACGTTTTTAGCATGTCTATGTAAAACTCCTCTAATTTTTTTGTCAATAATTTTAGAACAATGATTATTTAGAACTTTTATCTTATTAAGTACCATACTTCCTACATTATTAAACATTTTGAAAATTTTTATAATTTAAAATTTTTTTTAAATGCAACTAATTTATAAAATTTGAAATACATAAAAAAATACTGATATTGATAAAATATTTTTTTTATCACCTTATTTATATTAATGTCCTGGCGGAGTTTAGCCGTGGGCTATTCTACCACTCAACCAGGACACATTCACACACACATAGATAACGTCACACAACACCCATTCCCTGCAACATCGGCATCTGCCGCAGCTGAGACTCGAACTCGGGAGGAAGGAGCGACTAGGCCGTGTTGACTCTCACACAACCGCAGTCTAGCCTACTGCTACCATCTCGACAACACGTGAAAAACGCCACTACACATTCATACCCTAACCAGGATTCGAACCCGGAACCCTGTGGTCGTAAGCCTAACACCTTAAGCAGTGCGCCACAGAGCCGGTATTTCATTTTAATATTACTTTTAATGTATTTTCCGGACCTGACAAGAAATCTGTTCTGATTTAATAATTTTTCCCTGTGTGAACTTGGCTTGAAAATTCACCTATCAGAAACAAGGACACAGGGACCATATCTTTACGTACACTGCATTCTTGTTTGAAATGGACTACAGGAGTAAAAATGGGAGATGCCCTCCCCCCCCTCCTCAAAAATTTTCTAAGGTACCAGAGACCACAAAAATAAGTACATTTTTATATAAAGTGCCATCAGCCAATCGCCGGAATATAATGCATTCATGAATTTATATCGTAAGCATTTAAATTGGAACACACTGGACAACAAGATACCTTTTTTGCTGATATAAATTTTGTCCTTAAATTAAAATTAAATATAAAAGCCCCTACAGTCCCTTCCAACCGGCACCCATGGTAATCTCTTTTAATTGTAGAAGATAAAAGCTAACAACTGTTTCCAAAGTACATTTAACTAATGTATATTGCACTTCGATGAATGAGTAACGACTTGATGTGCATTTCAATATCTTTTACTACCTACGCTCCAGAGACTCCAAATTGCATTTACAAAAGCCTGTTCTAATTAAAATGGATAACAATTATATATTTCATGCCAGCGTTGAAGATCTAATATATTACCAAGGTATATAAGTATTAAATTTAGTTAAATGATTTTTGACAATAAACCTATCAATTTACTCAGTGCAGTGAACTTTCTACAAGCTGAAATCGTCTGTTGAATGTATTTTTGTGTACAATTCACAAAACTGACACTCAAGCGGGAGCATTGGGGGGATGTAATCCGTACGACTGACTAAACTTACGTTTTGTTTGAGTAGCAGATTTTGTTCCACAGTCATGCGACTTCCTTCTGTACCGTTTTGAATAAGCTATTATACTTAAAATGTTTGCACATCTATCAAAAAGTTTCATTGGCTGTCAACAGTACCTTTACTGTTTGAATCAAATAACGTTTCGTCAGGTGCAAGGAGGATTGTTTAATTTGTTTGTAGTTTTGTTGCATGATAAATGAAACTGTAAAACTTATAACTGAATTGTAAAATTGTATCATTTATATTGTTACAAAGGTGTGATTTTAATAATTTCGTAGAAGAAATAAACAAAGAATACCTAAGTAGATCCCAGGAGTATAAAAATACTGAAAATACTAAAACACTGTATTCGACGGGTGTTTCATCGACAATTTAATATTAGCTGATGGTGTCGAGTATAATTTAGCATTTAGCGCTCGTAGAAATGGCCTCAGCATTAGTGTCTTAACAGCTTCAAATTGTATGTTCAAATACAATAATATAAAGGATAGTTCAGATTTTATCTGAAACATTTTTAGGGAATGTAGAAAGAATCTGCGCAAATGCGATAGTGCAAGAAAATGAAAAGATACTCTCAAAACTACTTGATAATATATACTTGTGTGTCATTACTAGCTGGTTGACTTAAAAATAAGTATTAGATAGGTAAATATACATAGCAATGAACACTTTAGTATAATAATTCTTCAATAATTCAGGATACGTACCGTGTGGTTCTAATATAGCGTTACTAGATGACGGTACTATAACAATATTTTATCTGATATCGGAAACCTTAGAACGTAAAGTCGGCAGATTGGTAGTGCCCTATGTCTTTACTCGTAATGTGATTGGTCGAAGCATGCTCGAGAACACTTTACACTGAAGATTAGTCTATGCATTACAATACCTACGGTGTAAGGTATATTGCTTTTCTTGATTGTCATTACATTAAAATATGACGAATTCCGTGGTCTTTAAGTTTCTGCAGCTGCATTTGATAAATATGTATACCTACTTTGTTTTTTACTAGATGAGCCGCTTTGGAAATGCATTTTTATGTGACATAAATGATGAAATTGAAAATAAAGGTCATTAAACCCAAAAAAATGACAAGAAAACGTCTGAAGGTAAATAATTACAAAATATAGTATGAAAGATGTACCTAATGAATTATTTATTCGTTAAATATTCTCCCCAAATACCGTTCTTGCTTTTAAATTTTATCTATAAATTTTTGCTCAAGATAAGTTGCCAAAAGGTAATATAATTCGTGTAAAGTGGCAGTTTATTGTCGAAGATTAAATCCCGAGAGCTTTAGCGCAGATAATTAACTGTAAATTTACACTCTTTATATTAGCAGGTAACAAAGCTTTCGAAAAAATTAACCGATAAAATTCTGTTTCCACCCCCATGAAACCGCCCTTGCAAATTCCGTGGGTTCCAAAAATTATAACAAGAGATGTCCACTAACACACTTTATTAAATAATTTTCTGGATACTTCACGATACTATTATTTACTTAAATGCACTTTACTGACTAAAAATAACAATGTTTATCACTTTGTACTCTTAACCTCACTTGTCAATCAAACTTCAAAACTACTTTTATACTTTCTGAACTACCTGCCGAGAATGCGGACTTTTATACCTAAAAATGACAGATCTCAATTTTTCTGTGATGACGCCACCATTCTCTAGATAATTCCAGATGTCATCACTCTAGAACTACTACTACTGGTGGTAGGTTCTTTCTCGAGTAGGTGCAAATACATCTGAATTAATTGAAGGGGTTGCAACACATCACACTGCCCCCCCTTTAGCCTGAACGTCTCGGTCAGGCAATTTGGAATCATCGGTGTATTTTGCCAGTCTATCCAAATTTACGATCTTCATCTTGGACTTTTTGCTTCGTTGAATCCGATAAACGACATCATTAATTCGGGTAATAACCAATCCCAAGGAGGTTGAAGCTTCGGGGGTCTCCATTCTTTCCGAAGTGGGTTGTACAGCCAAACCAGATCTCCCGCCTTGAATCCCCCTGTACTGGCATTCTGATCATAACGAGCCTTCAATCGGTTACTAGTTTTGTTCATCTGCTCTCGGTCATTCTTCGGCTGTTCTCGACTTCCATTTCTGTAGTTGCTCATGGAAAATGGTTCCCACAGGCAGCACAATTCTTACACTTGCGACACCAAGCTTCCACATCCTGGCAACTATTAACCCAATAGAACCGTTCCCGTGCTCTACTCAATGTCTTGTTTATACCGAAGTGTCTGCTGGACGTTTCATTATGCGCTTCCTGGAGTACTTCTGGTACACGACACCTGGGAATCACTAGATGCATGGCAACCTGCTTCCCATCTGGGTTTTCCCATGCTCTCCTCAAAAGCTCGTCTATGACCGTAAGTGAATTCGATTGTGATCATAAAGCCTTCAGCCCCACTTCTTTGTTCGAAACATCCCTCCATGCTGGACGTGTTCCCCCTTATTTTCCTCTCAATATGGGTCCGATTTCTACATCGCGCAATTGCTCTTGCCTCACAGTTTTCTTTGACCAACTATCTGGAAGATCGACATTGACAGTGTTGACTTCAACCATGTTCGGCAATTTTCTCACCTGAGGGTAGAGCTTGCAATCTTCCTTGTCTGGTTTTCTGGATAATGCAGGTGTTTTGACTGCCTGCGTTGTCAACAGCCTGGTTTTCTCGCATTGGTTGTTCACTTTTGACAGAATAAATTGTTTGTTCCCAATCCTTAAGACTCACTTTCCTACGTCAACAATAAATCCATACTGTTCCATAATGTCCAGTCCCAAAATGAAGTCATCCGTGATGTCAGCCACGATGACCCCGTGGTCGAACCTTAATTGTCCAATCTGCAAACCCAGGTCTACTTCTCCATGAACCGTAGCCCTGTCCCCTGTAGCTGTCCGGACGATCACTTCATTTTGCCTCTTGGTAATCTTTATACCCGATATAAATTCTGGCCATACTATTGATGACGTAGTACCTGTGTCGATGGTAAACAAACGTTTTCTTCCATTCACATGTCCTTGCAACAACAGACTGCTTGCAATTCTTCGAAACTGGGAAATCTTAATTTCTCTGGGGGCACTGCATTCCTTAGCCAGCACAGCCCCCCTGGTGTAGTTTTCCTGCTTGTCTTCGACATTCACAGCATTTACTCCACTCTCCGAGTTCTGCTGTCGACAGTCTAGTTTCATATGCCGCAGTTGTAACATTTAATACCACCACTTGTCTTTCCTTTATTTAGCTGTTTTTTCTGCTTTCCGAGGTCATCCAGTTTGTCTAATAATTTGATGGACATTTTCTGCATCTCAGTCAACACAGGGTTCTGGTTCGTTTCTGGTTGTGATTCTTCGAGAGTCACAGCTCGCACACTCGACCTTGGAGTATCCCTATAAGCGGCTTCTACTTCTACGTGCACGTACCAAAGCTTCGCTACTACTTTGGTGTCTCGGCAGCCTCAGAACTCGCCTTACTTCTTGGTCCCTTATGCCATCTAAAAAGGCCCCCACGGCTAATTGTTCCTGAAATTCTCTAGGTGCACTCGGATACGCCAGGTGTGCCAGTCTCTCTATGGCAGCCTCGAATTTTTGTAAACTTTCTCCAGCCCTTTGTGTCCGTGATTTTAGCTGGGCTTGGTATACTTGGGCGAAATGTTGGTCGCCATATCTCAAGTCCAATGCAGCTTCCAAGACTTTGAAATCCCTTTGTTTCTCCACTGGGATAGTCTGAAGTAACTCTGAGGCCTGGCCCCTTAACGCCAGAACTAATGCCATGGCCTTTTCCTCATTATCCCAGTTGTTCGCACCCGCTGCTGCCTCAAACTGACTCTTGTACGTCGTCCAGGAACTTTGGCCGTCAAAAGAAGGAGGTTTTAGTCGCTGACCTGATGATACCACCTGCTGGCTTCCTCTATCTCTCAACTGTCATTTAAGCCGGTCTATTTCTCCTTTGACTTCTTCTTCGAACTTGTTTACTTTCTCTTTAACTTCATTTACCTCCCCTTTGACTTCGCTTACTTCCTCCTTGATTTCACTCTTTAGTCTTCATTGGCAGAAATGATTGCGCCCTGTTGTATTTTTATTTGATCGCTCAGAATTTTTCTTAATTCTTCCTGGCGTTTTTCTTGTTCTCCTTTTTCTTCTTGGCGACTTATTTTCAGATTTTCCATCATTTTCTTTAATTCGTCTCTCTCTTCTTGCCGTCATCTTTCTTCCTCTTGACGTCTTTTCTCGTGTTCTTCATTGTCTTTTTCTTCCTGGCGCCGCTTTTCTTCCTCCTGACGTCTTCTTTCTTCATCCTCTTTTTCTTTCTGACGTTGCTTTTCTTGGTCTTCTATAATTTTTCTCAGTTCAGTTTTTTCTTCTTGACGTCGTCTTTCTTGTTCCTCTTTTTCCTCTTGACGTCTTTTCTCTTGCTCTTCTTTATCTTCCTGGCGTTGCTGCGCCATCATCCTCGCAAACTCTGCAAGTAGGTCCTGCATTTGTTTCTCTCCTGCCATACTTCTTGTTGTTACGGGCATACGATGAAGTTAACCAAGTTTGTTTGCACAATAGCGTCAAGAAAATTTAGATATCTCGTCAATATTTTCAATCTCGAAACAGCACGAAAAAGTCTTATCTAGAGTCTTTTATCACTATTCAGTTCAAAGAATTTAATTATCACACTAATGTCCTAATAAAATGTTCTACAATGTCTCAAAAATGCACTTAACACTATTTTCCTGTTCGAAAATAACCCTCGAACAATGTCCAGTAAGTTAGTCTTCTGTGTTAGCACTAACCCTCGAGAATACTTCTCGAACATTTCAGCACAACTACAGAGCTCCTCTTGTCATAAAATTCCGCTTCCTGACACCAATTTGTAACGTGCTTCCACCCCTAGGAAACCGCCCTTGCAAATTCCGTGGGTTCCAAAAATTATAACAAAAGATGTCCACTAACACACTTTATTAAATAATTTTCTGTATACTTCACAATACTATTATTTACTTAAATGCACTTTACTGACTAAAGATAACAATGTTTATCACTTTGTACTCTTAACCTCACTTGTCAATCTTCAAAACTACTTCTATACTTTCTGAACTACCCGCCGAGAATGCGGTCTTTTATACCTAAAAATGACAGATCTCGATTTGATGACGCCACCATTCTCTGGATAATTCCAGATGTCATCACTCTAGAACTACTACTACTGGTGGTAGTTTCTTTCTCGAGTAGGTGCAAATACATCTGCATTAATTGAAGGGGTTGCAACACATCAAATTTTTCAGTTTGGTAGCTTTAATGTCCCTATCACAAGACCAAACGAATTTATTAACTTTGAACAAGTTATTTGTCTTGTATGTAACATTTGTTGAAGTAACTGTGGGGTAAAACAACTGTCATATAAAATTAAAAATTTTATGAAAATCAAAACTGCATATTTATTTTGTGTTCTGTAAATATTATTTTGTTATTTTTCCATTATTTGTTCAAAGTATTTTTTGTACTGGGAATGCTGGAGGGCAGTCATATAGGGACATCCATTGTAGGGCTAACAGAAAGAAAATACACAAGAGACTGGTACGGTCTTAAATTTAATAACACGCGGTGGTCGTATCTCTTTTCCCACTTCCCATGTAAATATTTACATTTCAGGGTTCTTTATATACAGTTTTTAATCTGTAAATTGGTTTATTAGTGCAGTGGAAATAGCAACAAATTTTCAATATAAAGGAAAACATTAGAGAATCAATAAAAATTTGCACACATGCTCATCTTATAACAAGCTGTTATTTACCTTCACTTGTTTATTAGGATCAAATCTTGTAGTCCACATATTCGATCGACTTTTTGCAAATATACGAAGTTCAGATGACAATATAATAATTAATCATCAAATTCAATAATTATGAATTATTAAAGTATGAATTAATTTTAATTACTTCCACATCCAGTGGAAGTGTAGTAATGCAAAAAAATGAAAATTTTTATTGTTCAAATAGGCTTAGAATGTTATGAAACGTCCAGATTTTAAGTTTGAGCGAAAAAAAGTCTGTCTGTCGGTCTCTCTGTAACTTTTTTGTGCGCACTTTTACTCTGGAATCGTTTAAGATTTTGACTTGAAATTTGGTTAACGTGTGTATTTCAACTAGATCTGGAACTAGATTATATTTTGATCTTATTTCGTTGAGGAGTTGGGGGATAAATTGGGGTAAATAGACAAACCAAGCAATAAGAATAAATAAAATTGGTATTTAATATATGCATAAAAGAAGTTAAGGTCTCAAAAATTTTTTGGCATTAGCCACCTCCATTACTACCCCCACCACATTATTAAAGTGGGTGAAAAAAATAAAATTGTAATTTAGCATGTATACAAGAACCTAAGGCCTCAATTTTTTTTTTACTTCATCCATCCCCACTACCAATGTGGCATATCGTTTTATAGGTTTTTGGGGTAGACGATTTCAAATAATATGTTATTAAAGTTCCATAAACAATAATTTCCACATAGTGAAGTGCAAATATAGTATCAAAATTTTTTTCGTTGTGAGAGACTTGGATAGAAAATCTAGGCGTGGAATTTTAAGATTTATAAACACCCTACAGGTTGCATTGTAATGCGAGTTCTATGAACAAACGGATATCAGCGTGTCTCCCTTTCAAGATTATTTTAGCTAAATTGACACAAATCTTTCAAGGATAGATGAGGAGATAGTGTCAGAGATGCGTCACCGCGTGTGTGTCTCTAGCTTCTACGATTTCAAAATAGAATACCATGCAACCTGTGCGGTGTTTATAGATCTTTTATAATCTTGATTCTGTAATAAGTGGGTCAGCTCGAGTAGTATGGACGCGCAGTGGGTTTCCTCGAGTACTATGGATGTGCAGTAAGTTCCCTCGAGTATCATGGATGCGCAGTGGACTTCCTCGAGTACTATGCATGCGCAGTAGGTTTGCTCGAGTATTATGGATGCGTAGTGGCTTTCCTCGAGTACCATGGATATGCAGTAGGTTTCCCCGAGTATTATAGATGCGCAGTGGCTTTCTTCGAGTACCATCGATGAGCAATAGGTTACCTCGAGTAGTATGGATGCGCAGTAGGTTTCTTCGAGTATTTTGGATGCGCAGTGGCTTTTCTCGAGTACTATAGTTTCGCAGTATGTTACCTCAAATAGTATGGATGCGCAGTAGGTTTCCCCAAGTATCATGGATGCACAGTGACTTTCCTCGAGTACCATTGATGCGCAGTAGGTTACCACAAGTAATATGGATGCGCAGTGGCTTTTATCTATAGATGCGCAGTGGGTTTCCTCGAGAATTATGGATCCACGGTGGCTTTCCTCGATGCGTAGTAAGTTTCCTCGAAGAAAATGCTTGAAGTGGTGGAGTGCAGATATAGTATTTTCATTGTAAGAGACTTGGATAGGAAGTCTGGATGTGGAAGTAGTGATTCTTTGGGCAGCGGTTTTTTCTTCAAGACTTAACCTAAGGAAACTGTAATCGATTGCAAATTTAAAACTAGAATGTTACGCCAATCTATATATATATATCGTGGGTAAGACCGCAGAGAAAAAGAGCAACCGTGGACACGTGTTTCGGACTCATTGGTCCTCATCAGCACGGTGTAGCTAAGTTGAAAGGATAGGCACAACTTAGGAAATGACACAAACGGTGACCACTGACAGGCAGCCAGTCGCACATTTGTGACAAGAGTTAGAAGACCCTGAATTTCCAGAGCGACAACTAACACACCACGGAGGCAACTATAGCTACCTCCGTGGAATCACTGGACCCAAGGAAGAATAAAAAAAATAGGAGTTGTTAATGCGGAACAAAGCTTTATGGCAAACAGAAAAAAATCGTGGGTAAGACCGCAGAGAAAAAGTTCTGTTTGCCATAAAGCTTTGTTCCGCATTAACAACTCCTATTTTTTTTTATTCTTCCTTGGGTCCAGTGATTCCACGCAGGTAGCTATAGTTGCCTCCGTGGTGTGTTAGTTGTCGCTCTGGAAATTCAGGGTCTTCTAACTCTTGCCACAAATGTGCGACTGGCTGCCTGTCAGTGGTCACCGTTTGTGTCATTTCCTAAGTTGTGCCTATCCTTTCAACTTAGCTACACCGTGCTGATGAGGACCAATGAGTCCGAAACACGTGTCCACGGTTGCTCTTTTTCTCTGCGGTCTCACCCACGATTTTTTTCTGTTTGCCATAAAGCTTTGTTCCGCATTAACAACTCCTATTTTTTTTATTCTTCCTTGGGTCCAGTGATTCCACGCAGGTAGCTATAGTTGCCTCCGTGGTGTGTTAGTTGTCGCTCTGGAAATTCAGGGTCTTCTAACTCTTGCCACAAATGTGCGACTGGCTGCCTGTCAGTGGTCACTGTTTGTGTCATTTCCTAAGTTGTGCCTATCCTTTCAACTTAGCTACACCGTGCTGATGAGGACCAATGAGTCCGAAACACGTGCCCACGGTTGCTCTTTTTCTCTGCGGTCTTACCCACGATTTTTTTTTTTCTGTTTGCCATAAAGCTTTGTTCCGCATTAACAACTCCTATTTTTTTTATTCTTCCTTGGGTCCGATGATTCCACGCAGGTAGCTATAGTTGCCTCCGTGGTGTGTTAGTTGTCGCTCTGGAAATTCAGGGTCTTCTAACTCTTGCCACAAATGTGCGACTGGCTGCCTGTCAGTGGTCACCGTTTGTGTCATTTCCTAAGTTGTGCCTATCCTTTCAACTTAGCTACACCGTGCTGATGAGGACCAATGAGTCCGAAACACGTGTCCACGGTTGCTCTTTTTCTCTGCGGTCTTACCCACGATTTTTTTTCTGTTTGCCATAAAGCTTTGTTCCGCATTAACAACTCCTATTTTTTATATATATATATATATAATATATATATATATATATATATATATATATATATATATATATATATATATATATATATATATATATATATATATATATATATTTATATTTATATATACATATATAAAACTAGTGGAAGCATTATACTCTTCGCCGATTTACTGAGCTTTTTATATAATTGTTACACATTCTATAGGATACTCTTCGCATTTTTCTTGTTAGTTTTTGGACATTCTAAATTTTGTGATACCAACTTTGTTGTGAAAAAAAAATATATGAAAAAAAAATCGCCCTGTGAGGGATCGAACACGAGACCTTTGTATTGAAAGACAAATGCTTTAGCCATTAGGCTATCTCATCTTACCAGAAAACTTGAATGAATATCGTTCAAGAATTATATTTCAATGGATTAGATACATTATTATGAAATATATATATTGGTAAAATATAAAAACAAAAAAAAATATAGGGATTAACATTTCGCAAGATTTCTATTTAAATACAAATGACAGAAATTATGAAAAAAATTTTTTTTTTATTTAAATGATTAATAACTTTTTTATTTACCGATTGATTTTTTTCAAAAACAATAGGGTTCTTCCTCTAGCCAACGCTAACTTACTTTCCAAATTTCAATACAATCGGACTTTTCTTTCTTAAGTTATCGTGCTTACAAAAAACGTAACGGACGGACGGACGGACAGACGGACGGACAGACGGACATTTTAAAAGTTGTTCAGAATTCGTTCACTAACATAATGATATGAAAATTTTTTCTCTATGAGCGATATTTACTGATTTAGAAATGTGCCGATCAAATACAATATACTCTTCGTTTTTGCGAAGAGTATAATAATACCCTGACTGACTGATCTATCAACGCACAGCTCAAACCGCTGGGTCTAGAAGGGGGTGGTAGATGGTCTAAAGAGTACCTATATCTCTGAGATCGCGTAAGTTAGTAACGCAATATTCCAGCGATGGGCTCTTCTGAGGAAATAAGCAGATACGTATTCGACAGTTTTCAAAAAGGGACCACCCCGAACGGGTGAACAAAGGGATGTTCTTAAGCATGAAATTTTACACATACCCACCCATGTGCTCTATTGTCAATTAAAATAATTATTTTTTCGTTTAACTCACTCTAACACAAAAATAGAATAATGAATTGTTATCAAATTGCGACATGCAGTGGGTTTCTCCGAGTACTATGGATGCGCAATGGATTTCCTCGAGTACAATGGATACGCAGTGAGTTTCCTGGAGTGCAATGAATGCGCAGTGGGTTTCCTCGAATGCAATGGACGTGCAGTGGATTTTCTCGAGAATTATGAACACGCAGTGGGTTTCCCCTGGTACCATGGTGCAGTGAGTTCCTCGAGTGTACTTCCTGACTACTGTAGGAGCTCTCAGTGAGTATGTAGTACTTCTTTATAGGCATAAGTTAGTATGTCCATATTCTTAATCCCAGGCGAACGGAATCTTCCGCGCGAATGAAGTCGCAGGCATTAGCAAACTTTAGTTAAGTGCAGAATTTAGACATTTCATCTGTTTAAATATGATTGTTTATGACAAAATTAAGAAAATTGCACCTGTTTTACTTCAAACTTTTCTTTAGTAAAAAATAATGTTTATTAAACTGCATATATCATGAAAATCTTTATCGAATAATCAATAGAATAGGTTCCATTTCTTGTCTTGATTGCATTTGATATAATTGAATTACTTAAGGCAGGCGGTGCCGCGAACGTAATTCGACAATTTCTCCTACATCCCTGAACCGATTGAAAAATTTTTTAAAGGAAACAACTTTATAGAATCGTACTAAAAAGAATTTCTTCCGCGAAAATAAAAAAAAAAAAATGTTTGTGATCTGACAATATTTCTATAAAGTTTTCCCTAAATGTCCATCAAATTATTTCTTCAACCGGTTGAGGGATGTAGGAGAAATTGTCGAATTATGAAATCATTTTTTAAGCATGGCACGGTCACCCTTAACAACATTTAATTTACATGAATTTACAATGTGTCCCTGGATGGGTAAATTTTATTATTTTTGATTTGCCGAGAAGAAGTCATTCTTTATAAACAGTTTTGCTTGTCTTAGGAAGTAATGTAATGTAATGTAATGTAATGTAATGTAATGTAATGTAATGTAATTCTTTATTTTCCTTTCGACATATTACAATGCATAGAAATCGTCACAAAATCACTTACAAACTATGATAGCATAAACAGTTGAGATAAATTATACAAGGTATTCTAAAAATTACTGGCACCAATATACAGAAAGTAGGTAATTTCATATTAAATAAAAAAGTGTGTAATTTGTGATTTGCATAATACTTAATAATGTTTTCTAATAATGATGAAAATAGATAAATAAAAAATAATTAATTGTAAAAAAAATGGATTTAATATTTTCTAATTTTTAAACAAGCCTTTATACAAAATTTTATCCGTCTATTTCCTATGTATATTTATTGTACTATATTTTTATAAACAAAACATATTTCTTTGGAAACAAAGACACTGGACTTTACATTACCTAATAAGAAACAATTCAAAGAACAGATTAAACTCGTGAAAGTTAACAGACTAACACTAAATCGGGTCATGCTTGGATTTACAGGCAAATCCTTACATAAGAAAAAAACTGAAATAGGTCGATGTTTTCACTTTCCAGGAAAACTCTCGGGCAAGAATAAAATAAACTTGGCACAGCGCTTAAGAATCCTTATCTTTTTCATCGATCACATAGGTTTGTTGAAATTCTAACCCCTTTGAATTAGATCAATGCGAAAGGGAGGTTTAGAATAATGAGATCTAAATAAAAATATATTCATTTAAAAGGATTCCGATACATAAAACAGTGTAAACTCAACAACGAAAGTAGCATGAGCTGAGTTGAACGTTCCGTTGAACTGAGTTGTGTAGTTGAGAAGCTTATTTTAAGAACACATGACATGACTTCAATTTTGACTGCATTTTTTTAATTCTAAGATGGCTGCGCTACAAACAAATATTTCCATGACAGAAGAGATTCTTACTTATATGCGTACCTTTAACTCAAGTCTAGCTTTTAAGCTTGATGTAAATTCAAAGATATATATTTTGAGGATTTCCTCAAAACTTTTGTGTATTCACACATTGGTGGACACAGTGTAGCAAAAATTGATAAAGGCAAATTTACACCAAACAACTAACAGATGTTATAGTATTAATAATGGTAATAATAGTAATAATAATGGCAATAATGAAAACATTTTCCTTTATACGGTTATGGAAAATCTATTTCCAGATCTCGTTATAACACATAGGTGTATCAAATTTCAAGTCAATATCATAACCAGAGTAAACGTGCGCATGAGAAAAAGTTACAGACAGACCTTTTTACCTCAAACTTAAAATCTCGACGTTCTAAGCCTATTCGAACAAAAAGAAATCAATTTTTTTTAGTTCCTCTTCACTGGATGTAGAAGTAATTGACAATAAACTACGTGCTTTTATCCGTCATAAGTCGTTTTACAAATATAAAAGAGAAGTATCTTAATATACGTAAATTTCTTAGAAGATAAAAAATTACTTAATGGTGAACAGTTTTGCTTCAAACAAATCTGACTATGCAAGACGAAATTATGCAAATTGTAAATGGTGTAACTAATAACAAAAATGGTTGGGAATACTGTTAGATTTAGCCATGGCATTTGATACTGTCAAAGCTATGAATTGTTGAAAGAATTAAATTCATCATTAAAATGCGAATCATTAAAGATCTTCCGGGAATGACTTACGGGAGGATATCAGCGAAAACATATGCAGTGGTCCCCTTCCCGTTACAAGAGGTATTCCCCAGGGTACTGTACTGAAGCCCATGCTGTATAAAATGTGTATAAAAACAACAATAAAAACAACTTATTTTCAAGTGATTTCTATCAACAGGATTTTGGTATGGCAGCGGAGCCTCCATTGTCACCAATTTTAAGTAATATATTTATGGAGTTCCTTGAGACGAGACATGTTCATAGAAACCGGTTAGCTGGTGGAGATATGCTGACGACATTTTTGCAGTCGATTTGCTAGATAATTTTTTAGAAAATATAAATAATAATGAACCTTCTATTAAATTTACATTAGATTAGATTAGATTGAAAAAGGAGCTGGCATTACTTAGAGTTCCTTATCCAGCTTTTGTATCAGGCTCCACAGCCTCGATAAGGGCTCCTTGGTATAGCTATCTGCCTTTGATTTCTCTTCGCCAAGTAGTTGGAACCTCAGTCTGGCTAGGCCTTCGCAATGACACAGCACATGTACTGAGGTTTCCTCTTCCTCTTGACAGAATCTGCATGTTGCATCCTCTGCCAGACCCATTAGACTCATATGTCTATTAAGCCTACAATGTCCAGTTAGAAGACCTACTATTATCCTAATGGCCTTTCTATTTTGGGGTAGTAGGTCTTCCGTGAGTTTGGCCGATCGTTCTTTAATGAACTTTTTGGCCTGTCTCTGTTGTGGGAAATTCTTTCACCCATTCGTTAATGGATGTTCGTATGCGTGGCTTAGCCACACCGCAAAAGGGTTCGGGTCCTACTAGGGCCTTAGATGCGCCTTCTTGGGCCAGTTCATCAGCCTTCTCATTTCCCCTGTGTACCTTGTGTCCTGGTACTCATGCCACGGTCACTTTGTTTTGACTTCCTAGATCTGTAAGGGCATTTTTACTAGTCTTGAATCGATCTGCATGGAATGGAGTGCCTTTAGCGCTGCTTGGCTATCGGAAAAACTGGCAATTGACTGGTTTACAGTTCCTTGCCTCATTATTTCCTTTGCACACCACTGTATAGCGGCCACTTCAGCCTGAAATATTGCACAGGCAAGCAAGTCTTTGTACGCCACTTAATAACCTTATTGCTCCAAGCTGCAGTGTCTAGGTCCACCATACCACCGATCCATAGGTTATCATAGGTCTTATAACTCTAGCGTATAACCATAGGGTCATCTTGGGGTTTAACCCCCAGTTTTTTCCACACATCTGCCTGCACCTTGCCAGGGCAATTGTTGCTTTCTGTGTGACTTTTTGGATGTGGGAATTCCATGTCAACTTTTGGTCGAAAATGACTCCTAGATATTTAACCTCGCTGGCAAATGGAATTTCCACTCCATAGAGCCTTAAGTGTTTTAGACCTCCCAAGGCTCTTTTCCGTGTAAAGGTGACGACTGTAGTTTTGTGAGGATTTATGGAAAGTCCTCCTCACTACACCACCTGTCGACAATATTTAGGGCTCTTTGTGAACGCTCTGATATCGTGTTCGCAAATCGCCCCTAGACTACTATCGCTAGATCGTCAGCATATCCTAGGCAGTAAAAGCCTTCTGCGGAAATTTTTCGGAGGAGTTCATCAACAAGGGTTGCCCACAGCAGTGGAGATAATACCCCTTCTTGAGGGCAGCCTCTACTCACTTTTGCCTCAATGGTAGCCTCGCTTAAATTGGATACTATTATCCTATTTTCTAGGCTGGCTTTAATCCACTGGCAGAGTGCTGTTGGAACTCCTCTATTTAACAAGGCATTCGTTAAAGATTGCGTTGTCGCGTTATTGAACGCTCCTTCTATATCTAGAAATGTTGCCACTACCATTTCTTTGTCATCTAATGACTTTGTCAGTAGCCTATTTAAACCATCCAGCGCGAGGTCTGTTGACTTTCCCTGCTGGTATGCATATTGACGCTCACTAAGGGGGGTTTCCCTTAGTATTTCGCCTCTAATGTACCTGTCCAGTAGTCTTTTCAACGTTTTAAGTAGGAAAGAGGACAGGCTTATGGGTCTATATGACTTGGGCGTTTGGTCTGATATCCTACCTATCTTTGGCAGGTAAGTGACCTTCACCTTCCTCCATATGTGTGGTATGTACTTCTAGGCCAGACAGGCTCTGAATATTTTACACAAGTGTGGTATTAGTATATTCTGCCATTTTTGAAGCAGAATTGGGTAAATTCCATCCATTCCAGGAGACTTGAATGGTTGGAACTTGCTAATTGCCCATCTGATTTTGTCGGGTTTTACTACCTCATTGGCCAGTCTCCAATCCGCAGGTCTGGGCCACTCCGGCCTTTGATCTGGGAATTGCACGGCCTCCGAACCCTCCAATATCAGTGAGCCCGGAAAGTGGGCCTCCATGAGCAATTTGATGCTTTCCGTTAGTGTTTCTGTATAGGTTTCATCTTCTTTCTTGAGGAAGCCTACTTCATTTGCAGTACAACCATCCTTGGTCAAGACCCTATGGATTTACATTAGAAGTAATTTAATAATGAGTAAAAATGAACTATTATTTTTAGATGTTTTAATTAAAACAATAAATAATACAGTTGAAACAATGTTTATATGATGCAGTTTAAATAATTTTTCCTAATGATGAAATATTGGAGAATGAGAAACGTTGTTTAAAAGGTGTTCTTATAAACAATCAATACTCTGAAACCTTCGTTGACAGAACTTCCCCATATAAAGAAAATAATAATCGGATATGACAACAACGGTATACAATATCAATTCCTTGTGTATACGATTATCTGAAAAGCTACGCCGTGTAAGCAATAGATTTGATATTAGGACGATATTTCTTTCAAACGGGCAATACGTTGAGATCTATTTTAACAAAAACCAAACCGCTAAATCTTGATCAGAATTCATAAATCTTTACAGTATTCTGTGGGAGTGTAATAAACATTTGACTGGGTCATCTAGACCGATTCAGTAAATACAAGGATTACATTTGCGAGCACACTCGGGAGAACGGACATAGAATAAACTCGGCAATAATTTTAACATAAGAAACAGGTAATAAGAAAATAAAAATAAAAAAATCAACAATAATATCATTGAATGAGGATAAATACGTCTCGAATTGTTCCGTAGAAGTTTGCACAATCTGGTTACCAATGTTGAAAAGGAACTTAACAAACTTAACATTGTTTAAATTAAAACTATCAACTATATCAGATTAGGTTTCCGAAACGTCAGCAAAATACGGTATTTTTACGTTTTTGTTCTTATTTGTCAAGAAATGCCCTCTAATTGCTCCTGCTTTTTGGCAATTCCACGCTTAACCTACTTATTCTGCTGTTCACTTGTTGGAGATCCCATGAAGACCTTATTAATTATGACTATTGTCTCAAAAGAGAAATAGAAGAAATTTTTAATTGTACTTCCAAGGAAAATTCATGGCCCCAATCTATATTAGCTTTGGGTGGTCTAAGACTCCGAGGCGTAGCTACATTATGTTACTCCGCCTTTTTGGGATCCATAAATGAAGTTTCATAATTAATACTTTCGATTCTCCCTTTTTACATCTCTTAATGTCCTGATAAAGCATTTGATGAAGCTGTAGCTAATTTGCATTTATCCAATTACCAGCATTTATCAGAGAAATTGGGATAAGTATGTGTGTTTACGTACACTCAGCAACCTACTGACTGAATATAAATACCTAAAAGGAAAAAGCACGTTTACTCGCAGTTTAACAAAAAGAACCTGGCGCCTGGTTGAATACTTTACCATCGCCTTCAATTGGAACTCTCTTAGACGACTCATCTTTTCATATCGCCGTTGCCTTACGAACTGGTCAATCCCTTTGCAAATCCCACAACTGCAATTGCGGTGAACCCGTAGACATTTTTGGTCATCATGGCCTATCATGCCGCAAAAGTACAGGGAGGTGGTCTCGTCATGGAAATATAAACGATATCATCAAGAGAGCTCTGATTTTGGCAGAAATTCCTTCAATACTTAAACCAGTAGGGTACTGCAAAAGCGACGGAAAAAGGGCAGATGAAATATCCCTTGTTACATGGGAAAGGAGAAACGCCCTTCTATGGGACGCTACATGTCGTAACACACTGGCATCGCCTTACATTAAGTACACATCCCAAAAACCTGAAGAAGCTGCCCGCATCGGAGAAGATAATAAGAGATGTAAATATAAAGAACTAGAATTGTGTTTCTTTTTTTTTGCTATTTTCTGTTGAAACATTGAGGCGATGAGGCTAAAAACTTTATCAGTAAAAAAAAATTCGCGGCATTTCAAATGAAAAGGAGAGCTCTTGCTACCTGATACAGATAATCAGATTGGTGATTCAGAGAGGGAATGCTGCGTCAATCCTGGGTACCACACCGCCTTCTGCCAACTTGGGAGAAATTTTTTGTATTCTAAATTAATTTATTATCTTTTTGTATCTTCCTTTTGTATTATTCAGTATTTTCTTTATATATGTTTAATATGCCACCTGTTATCATTATTAATAATTGATTTAGGAACTAGTTTGACCAATATTTTATTTCAATAAAATATTTGTTTACCTTAAAAAAAATGTTATTTTGTAGATTTCACGGATATTGTTAAAAAAAAAATACATGTGGCAGAGAATCTTAGCAAGAAAGACAGAAGAATTAAGAACATGCCACAACCAACATTTAGACAATATTTATATCATACGCTAAATAAAAATTGAAAAGAAATTCAAAATAGAACTAATTTGCAGAATCATTTAAAAATATTTGTTTTTGAAAATTTTGAGATTATTAAAAATATGTACCAAAGTGATTAACATACCTTCACTATAACCAGCTTAATTGCCACGACAACTAGATATCTTTTACAGCCACTTACACCGTTTACATTTTAAGAGATGAATAAATAATAGAGATTTAATTTTTAAACCAGGTTTAACTTGCGTCTTATTGCACCGAGCTTTATTGTTTGTGGTTTACTTAAGTTGATATTTAACTTACGATTTTAGGGAACTCGGTATTCTGCTTCTCTTTCAAAATTATAATCTTATTTCTGTTAACTATTTTCAATTATTTGTTCTTTCAAGAAAAAACTTGGTTCTGTGTGTGTACATTTTTACTACTATTTATCTTTTTTTACTATCTTAATAATTATATCTTCTTCCTTAAAAAACAGTGTTTGTGTCTTACTACCTTAAAGTAAGGTTATCTAAATATCTAACAAAATATGGACTTATTTCCCCAATGCAATATGGCTTTCAATCGGGCAAATCTACACAAGATGCCAATGAGTCGTTAATGACAAAAATCTACACTACTCTGGATGGAAGTAGCCCGTGCATGTGTGTGTTTGTAGACTTAGCTAAAGCCTTCGACACGGTGAGCCATGTCCAACTACTGTCAACATTAGATGACCTTGGTATTAGAGGAACAGCCCTTAATCTATTCAAAAGCTATTTAACCGGCCGCCAACAAGCTGTAATAATTAATAATATTATTAGTGATTATAAACCTATTGAGTATGGCGTTCCCCAAGGCACTGTTTTAGGCCCCATTTTGTTCACGATATACATGAACGGCTTGTTCTCACTTCGGAGTAGTGGAGATATAATCAGTTTCGCAGATGACACTGCCATCTTTTATAAAGATGAATCTTGGGAAAAACTGAAAATAAAAGTCGAAAAGGATTTAGATAACCTTAAGGACTGGTTTGACTTTAAACTACTTACCTTAAATCTACAAAAAACTCATTATATACCGTTCTCTAACAACAAATCTACTGCTCCAGCCTTCAATTTTATCACGATCCATAATGAAGGCAAGGAATGCAAGATACAAGCTGTAGATAAAATAAAATATCTGGGCATTATTATTGATAAACATCTACGCTGGGACTTACAAATTAAATACGTCGCGGAAAAACTTAGATTCTTATTATATAAATTTAGACTTCTTAGAAATATATTGAATGATAGGGAACCAAGAATCATATATTATTCATTGGTACAAAGCCACTTGCAATATGGTATAATAGGGTGGAGCGGAGCTGTCAAAAATCATTTGACCAACCTAGAAATAACACAAAAAAAATTTATAAAGATTCTACTACAAAAAAATATACTCTACCCAACGGAACAATTGTTCATAGACTCAAAATTATTAGACATGAGGCAACTTTATTTTATAGCAGTTAATATTACACAACACAAAAATAAAAACACACTTAATTCATTCACACATGCATACCAAACATGACAGCGGAATACATATCACATACCTCCAATGATGCATAAAACTATCGGGCAAAGAAGCTTCAGATTTCTGGGGCCAAAATTATATAATAGTTTACCTCTAAACTTAAAAACTCAACATATGTCAATCCACGCATTCAAAAAAAAACTGAAGATGTACGTCCTGCACAGATCTAGGAAAGAAATACATGACTTAATAGACTAAAAATGTAACTAATATTACTGCGATAACTAGGATAATTTACTAATGCATGTATTCAGAGTTATCCACCATTAAATTTCCCAATTCTTACTCTATACCCCTGGAGCCGCCGAGCGCTGGCTGTTCGTTCATTTTGTCTCGTGTTCACTGTTCACTGCTCAACTATATGCTAAGTCTTATAGTAGTAATTTACGTTATAAATTACAGATTTGTGTACAAATCAATTTCTTAGTAATTTTATTTATTTATGTATTTATGCTCTGACAGTATGAAATATTTTATTGTTACTCACGGACAAGGCTTTGCCTTCGTGAGTTGTGTTGTTTATTTACAAGGTTTTAAGCTAATATTAAGAAATCTATGTTATTAATACTAAATTTTATATTGTAAATAAACGTTATTGTTATTATTATTATTATTATTATTATTAAATATGTAAATAAAATAATTAAATATCAATATAACATTTTTGTATTCTTCAAATATTCTAGAATGTTCCTTAAAATGTTTTCCTTTGTGATACTGCCAACAACTTTTATAGTTTAGACAGATCATACAGGGAAAAATTAATCTTGATTTGAATTAAATTGAATTGAAATTTATTAAATTTATCTTATATTTTATAATGACTCTATTGGAAATCGGACCAGGAACGACTTACATACCCAAACAAGAGTATAATACTATTCTGACTTAAAACCACAAATTTTAATGGTAGGCTTGATAATGTAACCGCATAGCCTGAGGATTTCATGTCGATTAAGTAGTTAATTTTGTACTAATATCAGATCTCATGTGGTGATTATAGCTGGAAGCCAGCACATGTCGCTCCAATCGAATTTGGCCTTATCGAGAAGGCTGAGAACCACTGCTAACTCTTATGCCCATCACTCTCAAGTAATTTGCATACTTAAAGGAGGGTTTGGATCGTTCTACAATCAAATACTAATAGCTGACTCATTATGCTATTAATATCAGAATTAATATGCGGAGATTAATATTAATATATGAAAAAACTAAAACACTTTGCAATAGTTTGTTCTTATTTAAAAGTCCAGAAAGTACACCATGATACATATAATGAATATTACCCTTGATTGTAGGATTGGATTTTTTTTAAACGACAATTTTATCAATCCTCATTTTAAATTTTTTTGATTTTAAAATATTAACTACCACTTTTTGTGTAGTAACTGTAATGTTATTGGATATGAAAATTGTTTCAGTATCAGTATTGTTATAACTGTTATTATCAAAAAAGAATAAGAGCGTACATGTGTATATGGGTACATGTCTGTTTGAAACCAGTAGACCTTTGTTTTCTGTCAACTATCGATTTAACTAAGATTTCTAACTTAATAGTAGCCTGTTTTTAGACAACATACCAATCAAATGCCATTATTACTGGCAAACTATCCTAGATCAGCTTTGACAGTACCAAGACGAAAAAATCATAGCTCTAATTTTTTTTGTGTCGACAAATATGGCTGTAATATTTTGACGTTTTGTTTCGTTCATGTTTTCGGCAAATAGAAAAACTAGTGCTTTTAAATTTTATCTATAAATTTCTTCTCTAGCTTATTGGTTATTGTTAACGTAAATTGTAAATTGTAGTATTGTCTTATATACGTAATAGTATAATAATATAAACATAATCTAAAAACACCACATAAGTTGACAACTTCCAATTTCAAAACCAGGGCTGTGTGGAACCTACATAATAGGTTCGGGACAAGCTATACAGAGCTTTCAGTGGCTTTTAATACGTAACGTAATTACAAAATAATTTTCACTTATAATATCCCTAGAGCTTAAATTATTTCCTGAAATTTTTTCGAGGTCATTAATATTTTGAAAATTATCTCGAGCCGCAGGCGAGGGATAATTTTCTTAAAATATTAATGAACGAGGAAAAATTTCCGGATATTAATTTAAGCTCGTGGGATATTCGGTAAGAAAATTTCAAATACCTAAATAAATTAAATAAATACTAATTTCAACTGACATTAAGATTATTCTGGGGCGAGCGTAGAGGCGACTTCAATGTGAATGTCAGTCGATATTCCGTTGAAGCAACGTCAAGCGCGGTTAGTACTTAGATGGATGACCCATCTTGGGAAATACAGCGTACTCGTCCCACCTTCTAGCGGCTTGTATATCAGTGTATACGCGGAAGCTACGTAATTTCAGACGAGGATTACGTAGTGGATATACCATCCTTCGAAAGAGAGTAAAGCAGGTGGTCCCTTGTCTATTAAATGTTAGGCAAGTAAAAGATCCCTACTCTTCTTAAGGGAAGAGGTTCGGCATAATTTCTAGGTTGGGGGTAGCTCGTCTCCTGGCGTCGGTGATAGGCCCTAGTAGCGGAAATAGGCCGACGTTAAATAAATAGATAAAAAAAAAAGATTAATCAGAGACATAACAAGGTATAAGATTAGTAGTAGGCCTTAAATGGGGTTTTGTTGACAAAATGACAGAAACTCATCGGAATTAGTATTGTTGTGTCATAGTCATAAGTATAAGAGTCAGTAAAATGTCACGTTTTGGAAACAAAAGTAAAAAAAATATTTCCACCCATTTTAGTTGCAAAAAACTACTAACACTAAAATGTGTGGAATTCTGTTTTTCTCCTATTTTCTAATGTTACAACAGTTTATATTCGTATAATAAATAAATAATATCTTTTTCACCCATTTTGGTTTCAAAAAATTACTGAAAATTGTTTAAGACAACTCTATTTGTGTGTTATGAAATAAGTTTTGTTCACTAAAATGGGTGGAACAATTAATTGTTTTAAAATATTATATTTATGTAGTCAAGCATAGACATTTAATTGATATAGATTCTTCACCGATGTATTCACCACATTGAAACGCGAGGAGTTTTTAAAGGATTTTCAAACCATTGGAAATATTCAGTATCATAATTAAACATGAATTAAAATGTTTCACGAGCTTAATAATTTTTTTTATAATTATCTCGTTTAATATGACAAAATTCCATTTTTATGTAAAAGTAAATGTCAAATATGATCATGTGTCAATAATTTGACAGAAAAATTTCCACTTATTAATTTCGCCCAGGGTACCCTGGAGGATAAAAATTTCCGGAAATTTTTTGGGTTGCTATGGTAACGAAACCAAGAACAAACTTCTGATTGGCTAAAAAAGTGAGGTATGAAATTTTCACTTGTAATCTCCCTAGTGCTTGAAATATTTCCGGAATTTTTTTAGAGGTCCGAATTTTTTGAAAATCTTTAAAAATTCGTGAGCGAGAAAAAATTTCCGAGGGAGATTCGGTAAGAAAATTTTAGACCAAAATTGTCCAAAATTACTTGACAAAAAATTTAGAAATGTTTTCAAAATCTTGTAGACCGGTGTTAGATTAATTTTTTTGGTTTTAATTTTTTTATGTGGTTTCCTCATATCTTAGTAAAATGAAATATTTAATAGTAGATAAAATATGGAATAATGAGAGTGAAGTAAAATTAAAACAAGTTTAGTATACTTATTTCTTATATTCCCTACGCTCTAGTCGCATGAAAATAATATAGCGAATTAATATTAGTCATAATAATTTAATTCGTATGCAATCTTTATACTACCGTAAAACGAAACCAAGATGAAATGATATTTGCTGTGATTTAAAGTGGTGACAAATAATATCCCCTAAACAAATTGCTAATAGTTAGCCATGGAATCACAAGTGTCTTGGAATGTCATAAAACGGCTTTGTTTCTGAGGAAAGATGTACAAGTGGAATTTTTAAAGCATTTGGAATTAGTTAATGATGTAAGGAAACAGTCCAGAATTGTACTAATTTAATTTAAAATAAATATAAAAATATTTTTCATAATATAAACGCCATTGTCTAATCATTGCTGTCAAACCAGGGAAATTTCCACTGATTAATCACATAGGTAGGTACTCATGGGTAAGTAAGATTTCCAAAAAATTTGATGGTTGTCATAGCAACAATGACAAAATAAACGTGTCCGATTGGCTAATAACGATTTGTATAAAATTTTCCCTAAAATTAAATACAAATGCCTACGAAGGAGACAAATCAATTATTTCATGTTAAATACACAAATGTACTTACATATGATAATCCATTACAAAGTAAGTAACAACACCTTCATCAAAACTCTGCACTAGCACAATACATTATAGTCCATTGTACTTAAACTTCACTCTACTTAAATAAGCAAACCTTAACTTAATTTTTAAACTTCCTAAATTAAAAATAAGGATTAAATACTTAAACATATATTAATAAACATTTTAATATAATAATTTTTGAAAAATTCACTGTATACACAGTTAAGTTAATTATAAGCTAACGGCAGTATAATTCAAATGGCGGTACCATTTAATCTGACGTAAAAGCGAGAGATTGGTAAAATGTAATATTGTCTGGCTTTACTCGTAGTGTGATTGGTCGAAGCATGCCTGTTAACACTACAGTGAAGACCAGTCTATGAGTTACAATACCTATGGTTTAACGTACATTGTTTTTCTTGATTGTCATTGTCATTGCATAATTTATACCTACTTTGTTTTTTATTAGATGTGTCGCTTTGGAAATGCATTTTTATGCATTTTTATGTGACGTAAATGATGAAATTGAACACTAGTGATATACACGATAATTGTGCATGTCGTCAAAAGCCAATCTAGGTGAGTTTACCACTATTAATGACATTTTCTTGATGCAGTGTCAAAATATAGATTTTTCATTAGCTACCATGTTCATGAATTATATAATCTTTACAAATTAAGGGTTATTGATATAGACGTGTTTATTTGAAAATTACCCCAATATTTTAGGTATAAAAAAATAACTTTTTCGTTAGAAAACACTGTCTATGATTTCCGCATTTCATCTATTATATAAGGAAGTCTAAAGAAAGCAAAGAGAAATAGGTGCATTAATACAAATCTTAAAATGACTTTTATCTTGCGAGACTAACTGGTAATATTATACTCGATATAGTGTATAAAATTTACGTTGTGACATCTTGAAATAGATAACTACACCACATGAGTGTCGATATTAAATAAAATAGATAGCAGTTACTTTAACTTCTCGAACAATAAACGAACTAGCAATACGTCAAGTCATTACTCGATGTTTTTAAATAGGTTTATGGGGAAAAGTTTTACAATACTTTTAGTTAAATTGGATAAATGGTTAACATATATCTGCGTTAGGTGCATAAAAGGGGCGCAGATTAGAAGTTTAGCCAAGTCGAAAGAGGGTTTTTGATGCATTTAACCGATAAAATAGCGCAAATGGATTTTAGGTGGAAACTGGAAACATGCCGCTATAGGAAATAAAACGCGATATCTCACGATTTCCCTAAAATTCACTGCCTCATAGGCGCGGCAGAAACAGTTTACGAATTTATATGAATGCATGATATATTGATCTCCCAAGAAAATGTGTTTTCCTTCTACAATCCAAATACAGCTTGTTTTTTATTTTTACTTTAATTTTATTTATTTTCTGAATCATAAAATAAAAACAACCAGCGGCCATGTATTAAAACTCTAACTAATTCTTAACTTTACAGTGTAATCCTCGATTAAATAAATGGGTGAAAAATAAATACATTTTTTTAAATTACTATATCTTATATATGGAAAAGTTGTCTTTTATAATTCGAAGGCGTCATACAAAATTTGGTATAGATTTCATCTTCAGATACCTTGAGAGATCCAAAGTTTTAATGAAATGTTAATATTTATCCTAAAAAAATTATATTAGAGTTCAAATATGACTCATAAACATTTACGTATTGGTTTCAAAAACAAAAGCAAGAGAAGTAGTCCAAATTATCAATTGAAATTAAGAAAGAAAACCAAAAGGACCAAACAGTGATAGTGACAATAGAGACATAGAATATTTTAAAATATAACCTTCGCTTCGGATATTTTGTGATTTTATTAACGAGAAAATATAGCAATAATAATAATATATAGAAGTAAGTCCATTTAAGTCTACATAAGGGCCTGCTATGAGCAATTAAGCAGTTCAATTCCAACACACTGGGCTCTAGCATTTATTAAAATTACATAGGACATAAATCAAACCAAGTGCCAAGTGCCCAGATAAAATGATGGTGGTTCTTAATATAAACAGTTATACCTAGAATAACATTCAAACCACATTACCAAATCAAATAAATAAAATACACACACATAGTAACATTAGTAACACATATGCTGCACATAAGCATACAAACGTACATCAACTCTAATTACTTCCACATCCAGTGGAAGTATAGTAACGACAAAAAATTTAAAAAAAAATTTGTATTGTTCAAATAGGCTTAGAATGTCATGAAACGTCGAGATTTTAAGTTTGAGCGAAAAAAAAATTTCTGTCTGTCTGTCGGTCTGTAACTTTTTTTTGTGCGCACGTTTACTCTGGAACCGTTTAAGATTTTGACTTGAAATTTGGTACACGTATGTATTTTAACATGATCTGGAACTAAATTATATTTTCATCTTGTTCCATCGAAGGGTTGGGGGTAAATTGGGGTAAATTTGGGTAAATAGGTAAATTAAGCAGGTAAGAGTCTAGAAAATTGGTATTTAGTATACTAAAGAGAAGCTAAGGTCTCACAAAAATTTTTGGCATTAGCCACCCCCCCATTACCACCCCCACCCCATTATTAAAGGGGATGAAAAAAAAATTTTTGATTTAGTGTGTGTACAAGAACCAGAAATCTCAAAATATTTTTTTACTTCATCCACCCCCACTACCACCCCCTATCACCACCCCCACCCCACTACCGATGTGGGGTCTCGTTTTATAGGTTTTTGGGGTAGAGGATTTTAAATATTTATTATTAAAGTTCCATAAGCAATTATTTCCACACACAAAATTTTTTCGTTGTGAGTGACTTGGATAGAAAATCTGGATGTGGAAGTAGTGATTCCTTGGGCAGCGGTTTTTTACTTTTAAAAAGACTAATATAATTTTTTTATAGATCTTTAATAGATAGATAGATAGATACATTTTATTTGTTCACTTGTACAAAAAAATACATTAAAAGTATTATAAGAATAGTAAGAAGTGAAAATTTTCCTTTGGGTCAAATATTAAAATCAAAATTAAATATTAAAAGGTAACACAATAGTATTAGTGTGCTATATTGTCACATTAATAAAATAAAATTCTATACTTATTAAAATATATTATAATTGAAGTATTCATCCAGTGAATAATAAGCTTTCTCATATAAAATATTTATTAATTTGCTTTTGAGTTTTCTGTGTGGTAGACTTCTTATATTTGTGTGTGTTTTATTGAAGATTTTAATTACAGAAAATGGTACATTTTTTGAATATAGGTATATTTAGGTTTATCCGTAATTAGATCATTCCTGTTTCTTGTATTTTACAAGTGATTTCTATCATATTCTTCAAATAGTGAGACATTTTCTGAGATAAATTTTATTCACTCATATACAGCGTGATTTATCATGATACGCGGAAAATAAAATGGTGTACTAGTCTTCAATGTGGGAAAGCCCCTGCAAAATTTCAGAGCAATCCGGGGCAATTTAGTATATTAAAACGCGTTAAAACTTGAGAAGATACGCTACTGTTACTTGTCTGTGGTCAGTAATAGGACGATGAACTTACTTATGAAAGAACATATCGGAGATGTTTATATTTCCTTAATTGGCATAAAAAGTTAAGCTGGCGGGTGTGGTCAAAGTGCCGCGTTTTTTGCTTTCGGTCGAACAATCAGGACATCGTCAGGTACAAAGCACCGCCAAAGGTTGGAGTTTTAGTGCTATTGATGGGTTTAAGTAAATATCTCTTATATCTACTTGTTGTTGTAAAGTTCACTAGCATAGAGTCAATGTCTTTTCGACTTATTTCGCTATTTTTATAGTGTGATTTGATTAAAATCAAAAAGTCACTTGTACTATCGTGAGCAAAAAAAATAGGACAACTATTTTTTTCTAATGTAAATCTGTCTCTATTTGCATACTTGCAATGAATTTTTACAAATAACTGACAATGTCACAAAAATTAAAGTTAGATGTACACAACCAGATCTTAGCAAAAATACGTTATAAGGCTTGTCCCATTTTTTTGCGCACGACAGTACCCTCTCCAACTTTGCTGTCATTAGTGTCAATTCCAGGTCTGATAAAGTGATATGGTTGTAGCGTGTTACGTCAGATTGGTTAAAGTCATTGCCGGCGCATTTCTATAATAAAATAGGTAAAAAATATGACCAAAAGGTCATATTTTTTTAATAGTTCATTTTTTTTAACTCCTTTCGGTGGAGACAACCTACTGATACATTTTCCGCACATCATGGTAGATCACCCTGTATATAAAGACTTGTTAGTGTAAGTATTTGATTTTTAATGAAAATTTCTTTGCAGATCTCCGTTTCATGTTTAATTTGTTTTTAAGACATTTTTTTTGTAATTTAATTATTCGTTGTACATCACAGGAGTTACCCCAGAAAACAATTCCATATCTTATGTGTGATTGTATATATACAAATACATGGTACGCAATAAAAGCAGTCGCTATATTGATATTTTGAGCTATTACTTTAGTTATAGGCGAAATTGATTCCCTGCGTTTTTTCTTTATTTAATGAAATAGCCCGGGAGGCAGCGTTGCATTTTTGATAGTGATTTTACGCCGCTTGATATTGTGTGTAATCGATAGTCTAGATATGGCTAGTAATCAAAACAAGCGTCAGCTGTCAGGATCGTGGTGGACCTGGCCGTGAGAGAACGTTTATTATGTAGAAAAGAAAAATTCAAAAATGATTTCAAGTCGTTTGAAAATTTGTACAACAAATGTTTACATGATAATAATAATTTAAAAAAAAAGTCAGCTGCGTAGATAATGGGGGATTATACGTCAGCCGCTTATATAAACCTCTCTAAAAAACAATTAATGTAAAATCATTTCAGGTTCAATGAAACTTATAGAGCTAACTCTTTATATTAATAAAATGATAAAAACAATCGTCAGCTGTTCTTTCAATGGGGGTAGGACCATCAGCTGAGGGATTATAGGTGCTGAGGGATTATAAATGCTGAGCGAGCTTTCAATCTGAGTATGGTGCATTTCAATGTATGATCTAACTGACGATCTTTCCCCCTTTATATCAATAGCTAACGTACATTTAATATATTGTTTAAATAATCATTTCTAGAAATTTCAAGTGACTTGAAATCAATTTAAACTAAAATGTATGGTTTCAATTACAATGGTAATATACACTAACGCTGGAAAATAAACAATTTTAAAAATATATTTTTCAATTGTATTTTCCTGTAGGTTAAATTTACACAGACCCTGACAAATTGTGACAGTAACTATCTGCGCATTTCTACGTAAATTTCCTGCGCCCTTACCTATGACCGTTAGGGCTCTTTGGGATCTATTTAAGTTGAAGAATTCGGGGGATCCACTTGTCTAGCCACTGAACAACCTGAAGTATAACTAGCATTGGCGGGAAGAGTTCGCGCATCCAAGTTGGCGCGCGTGAAATCGCCATTTTTTAAGCGTTTGTAGACTTGCCCAGTTTTATTTTTAGTAGCAATTGCCAAGCCGTGCGAATAGGACATGTAGGTAAGTATGCACTTTTTTCAGCTTATCATGTTTATATAAAATAAATTCGATTTTTGCTATATTTAAAAAAGTATATCTTCTTCCTTCATTTCATATTTATTTCTAATCAAAGACAGGAATTTAAGATCTTTGAAAGAGGAAGCCGTTACTTTCTTGAAACTAGTTTTAAGCCAGAACAAGGATCTCCTTCCTCGTAGAGACTACAGAAAACGTGCTGAAGTCTTACTAACACTTTTGGGCAGAATTCACTGGCAGAAGCCTGGAGTTTTTCATAAATCAAGATGGAAGTCAACAATAATCTATGCAGCAAAAATGTGCGCATTTAGCGACCAGATGGGTTATGAGCTAGAAAAGGTTGATAAATCACGGCAAATATTTTCAATGCTCTGGTTTACATTAAATGCTAGTTGAACGCTCCTAAAGCCCCATGAATAATTTACAGCTACGGAATTGCTTGAACAGTTACAAAACTATTGATCCTATAAAATAGTTTAGGCCGCACTAACAAGAACAAATAAGATATTTGACAATAAAAAGAAAAAAGCCTAAAAAATCCCACCTACATTCATTTAATTAGAGAAAACATATTTTTCAAAAAGAATTGCTTTTCTTAATTTCGGCGTTTTTTTATAGAAATTTAAAAGTGTAGCCCCCAGGGGCAAACTTTCCCCTAAACCCACAGGCTTCAAACCTCATATCCTTTCATTAGGAACCAAAAGGAATCATTATGTATGCTATGAAAACTAGATTAAAACGATAAATTTTAGTTTAAATTGATTTCAAGTTACTTGAAATTTCTAGAAATGATTATTTAAACAATATATTAAATGAAAATGTACGTCAGCTATTGCTATAAAGGGGGAAAGATCGTCAGTTAGATCATACATTGGATAGCATCATACTCAGATTAAAAGCTCGCTCAGCACTTATAATTCGTCAGCTGACGAGATGATAAAGAGTTAGCTGTATAAGCTTCATTGAACCTGAAATTACTTTACATCAATTGTTTTTTATACAGGGATGTATAATCCCCCATTATCTACGCAGCTGACTTTTTTAAAAATTATTATTATCATGTAAACATTTGTTCTACAATTTTTTAAACGACCTAAAATCATTTTTGAATGTTTTTTTTTTCGACATAATAAATATTCTCTCACGACCAGGTCCACCACGATCCTGACAGCTGACGTTTGTTTCGATTACTAGCCATATCTAGACTATCGATTACACACAAAATCAAGCGGCGTAAAATCACCATCAAAAATGCAACGCTGCCTCCCGGGCTATAAGATTTAAGGAATGGAAATATCCATCTAAGGAGTTTAGAGTATCAAGAACTGTTTGTTTGAAATGTTGTTCAGTGGCTTCGCTAAAGATTAACGAAGTATCATCGGCATACACTATAGTGCTAATGTTAGTTACTAAGTGTAGATCATTAGTATATAAAATATATAAGAGGGGACCCAATATTGACCCTCGTGGCACCTCTCTCTATGTACTTGTATGGTTTCTGATATTATGGCTTCGCCAAATTCATCGGATTCTATTATACACTGATTTATGTTACTTAATATTATGGACTGTATTTCAGTCGGATGATGTAAGCCAGTTCTTTAAGTGTTTCTTATAGAAACGTTCAGAATTTAAGATAGTTGGGTAAAATATTGCGCAATCTAGGCCCGATATAGGAAAAACACGTTCGTGCGATTGTTTTTTTACATCCTAGGTAAAAATAAGTGAGCTGCTGTGTTAAATCTACTGTTGCATAATAGTATATTATTCAGCGATAGCTCTTACTTGCGAGGGTGATGTTTACAGCACGAGCCTAAGGCGAGTATCGTAAATCGTCCGAGCATGTAATAGCCATTATAGGCGAACCATACTATCGTCAACTTAATTGTTTAAATCGTTTAAAGTTGAAAAAATAATGTTAGTTCACAGTATAGCTTTGTTTTGGCCTTTAAGACGTCAAACACGAAAACATGGATTCTCCTTTGGAGATAATGGACTCGCCCGTTGGTTATGAAAATTGATATTTCCTGATTGGTCAAAAGTGCATTATAATGAGATTATGTTCATTATACGCTAGGTTGGAATTATGACTATCTTTATTCGTCAATTTTTTCATATATTATGCAAGGTTTATACGATAACGTGGATAATAAATTATTGTAATTATATATTGATTTCATTAAACAAAAATAAACATGTCGCTTTTAGAAACAACAGCTTGATATCGAATAAGTTCAATTCCTTTTATAACAGATCGGAAAGATATATCAAGTGTTTGTTATACATAATTTTTAATATCCTTTTTTGAATTTTTTTTAAAGATCATTTTTTATACCTCCCCATCAAATTATTCAATATTGTATAATCGATTCCACCAAACCATGATATAATATTTTGAGTTGAAAGAATATGGCGAAGTTGATACATTTTAGGAATTATGCCCCTCAGTTTTTTAATAATACTAAGGAATCAATGTACATACCAAGGTATTTGATACAGGACACAGTTGAAATATTTTGGTTAAAAGAAGCCAATGGTAAAACTTTTGTTTTATTGACATTTACTGACAACAAATTATCATTGAGCCAGGTCTTTATTTTTTTCAGAACATTTTTGGCTTTTTTTCTTATATCGGTCCAGGTGGAACCCGAACAGAAAATAACCGTATCGTCAGTATAGGAGATAATGATTTTGGGTGATTCCAAAGTAAGAAATTGGTTTAAATATATAGTAAACAGTATAGGTTCAAGGACCTTTCCTTGTGGTACTCTACATGTCACGGTTTCCTCGTTGCTGGGCATTTGATTTACTTGTACCAATTGTTTCCGATTTTCTAAGTAGTTGTTAAATAAATTCAACATATTGACCTTATACCAAGGCGCTTAAGTCTAGCTACCAAAAGCCTGTGAATGACAGTGTCAAAGGCTTTTGTCAGATCAATAAAGGCGTACAAACATGGATTTTTTTATGGCACTGTATACTAAAGATCTGAATTTACCTATCGCATCCTGTGTTGACAAAAAGTGAGAAATAAGAAGTTATTAACACCCCATAATTTAGAACTATTTCTAATAGGGATTGCATTACCGGTTAACCGGTTAACCGGTTAACCGGTTATTAGGACAAAAAACACATGATGATAATTACCGGTTATTTTAATTTTTTACCGGTTATTTCGGTAAACTCTGAACTTACGATATGTCACGTATTCAACGTTTCTATTTATGTCACTGACTAGTATTCACTAAATACAGAGTGACTGTCCCAACACCGAGCACTTTCAACAATAAATAAATAATATTTTAAAAAGTAAACTCCAAACACCAAGCCCTAAGAAATACAAGAGAGACATTGACAATATCTTACGATAGAAAATTGAATATTTCACTGCCGCAAATATCTGTGGAATATATAAACTTATATAAATATATTAACTTATCGACCCACCAATATCGATTGAGGAATGGCATCTTCAGCTGGTGGTATTCTATGCACAAATATCAGACGACTAACAGATATAGCTTTGAAAAACTAACCCTTTTAACAGGCGATTTTTAAAAAATATTGTATTTTTAGATTAGGTATTCAGTAAATGCCCTCTTTGAGTTTATGTTTATAATTTTTGTTATTTAAGTGGATATTTTTGTTATTTACAGAATAATTGTATATTTAAATTTGTTTCATTTATATTTTTTCCTTTATAAAAAAGTCTATTTGACAGTCACATTTTTGTCACTTTGACAGCGATAAAAAAAAGGTGCATCGTTTTTTATCACCGATTAATATATTCTTACTTTATTAACCAATCAAAATGTACATTTTCAAAAAAATCGACCAATAGGATTTGTTTAAAGTGAAAAAAACGACTATGGAGAAGTGGGAAAAATCAAGAAAAATGTGTGTTACTTTTTTCGTAGTAGCCATGTGTCAAACTAAAAAAGTCATTGAAATTATTAAAATCTGACGTTTTACGTTTTCATCTTGATTTCTGTACACAAAATGAATGAGAGTGTCCCAGTTAAAACGAGAAACTAAAAATTCTATATGGAAACAGTTTAAAGCTTTTAGCAAAGAGCACTATTCCCTCGAAAAATATACGATGAACTTGAAAATATTTTGACTGACTGGGGTTATAACATGATAAAAAACATTATTTCTAAAACATTAAATAAATAGTTTTGTTGTTTTAATAATTATTTTAGATAATATTGTTTAATCATATATTAATCTTCTGTAATACACACGAGGCTGATTTTCAACTTGGGTTAATTTTCTTTAGTGACTCGAACCTATTTTCCATGAAAATTATGCTCGAATTAAGAAACATAGGAAAAATCGCTCCACTTCGTGTCGCATTTTTTTCATGCCAAATCTCGAATAATTTTCATGGGAAAACAGGTTTTTGTCCAAAAAAAATTTACCCGGTAAAAAATCGACTTCTTGTGCATTAATACCCGATAAAAATGCCTGTTCCTCAAAAGCAGAGTACATCTAGTAGTCGCACGTCACTTTAAAATCTGTACTGTCAGCTATAATTTTTAAGTATCGTGGAAACTATACTGTACAATATGAGTCGTTTTGGGAAAATTATAATTATTTTTAATAAATTATTGTTGTTGTTCGTTCACATATTCTGTCGTTAATTTATCTTGCCAAAAAATACTCGAGCTTTTCTTTTATGGATAAATTTCTTTTTAACTCAAAATTTTTCCAATCAGTAATTTTGCTCGAAAAACTGACATTTGACAAAATCGCTCGACCTCCGGTCTCGCAATTTTTTCATGTCAGTTTTTCTTATAAAATCACTGATTGGCTAAATTATTTCGTTACAAAGAGAAATTTATCCGATAAAAAAGAGCCCTTATGATTTTACTGTTGATAAAAGACCTTTTGTTTGTTCATTATATTAAATATACGTATATAAAAATGTTTTTTGTTAAATTTAGATAATTTTGTACATGGAAAAAGACAATTGCCATTTTCGCCATCCTATCATCCATTCTAAAAATTACCGGTAAATACCGGTTAACCGGTTATTTACATTTTTATTTACCGATTTACCGGTTATTAAAACTTCCGGTAAATTGCAATCCCTAATTTCTAATTGCATTAGTAAAAAGTTTGCGCTAGCTCATTTCTTACATAAGTAGTTTAGGCAACTTGACCAATTTAAATTGCCGTCAAGAATAGGCAGTCCCACATCTGCATTTTCATCATTTTGAAGAATAGTAAAAAAGGTGAGCCGCTGTGTGTTGGTGGTATTTAAATTTATGAAATTTGCAGTGAACCATTTCTCGTCTTTAGTTTTAGGTTGTTTTAATCTATATCACTACAAATTAAGGTTGCATCATCTGCGAATAATATACGAGATTCAGGAAAGAGTTATATGAATACATTCATGAATCCATAATGTAAATAACAAAGAATGGAGGCCCCAGGACAGAGCTTTGGGGTACACCATGTCTGACTAGAAGAGTATTTTGAAGTTTGCTCATTCCATAGACATACCCTTGATTGAGCCTAAATGGATTTTCCTTCTGTATTTATTTACGTTTATAATTAAGTTTTTTAAATACTTCTCTGTACTTTACATGTTTCGTTTTCTGTAAATAAATACATTATTATATATTGTTTTGTTTTCAAGATAACTGTTTAGAAGATCGTGGATCAGCCCTCTTATTTCATAGTGGCTTAACTTCTTCAATAACCACTCATAGTTGACACAGTCAAAAACCTTGGTAAGGTCACACAAGGTTATAGACGTAAGAAGGCCCAGATGAAGGCCCCTAACTGTATCATCTACAATTTTAATTGTTGCTTGAATTGTCGATTTATATATGCGCAAGCCGAATTGGTTTTCATTTAGCAATGTGTTATTCTCAAAAAAAGGGAGTGAGACGTGTTTTAATAATGATATCGAATTTTTTTCTAAAAAAATGGATAACAGAGATGGGTCGGTAGTTGTCAATCAGGCTTCAATCACCCTTTTTGAAAACAGCTTCAACGAGTTAAAGAAACACCTTCAGCAATACGGGCAATAAACAGTTCCGTGGCAGACAGAGCCAAAATGTCAACTGTATCTTTCAAAATTTTGTTGCTAATATTATAAATATCAAGCGAGCTAGTACTATTTAAAGACAAAATTGCTTTTTCCACTTCGGTAAGTGGAAGAGACTCAAGGAGTAAATATTTTGAAGTAATAGGGTGTTTTTCAGTAAGTCTACTGGATTCAAGTTATTTTTAGGCCGTTTCATTATGATACCGTCTGCCACTGTGGTAAAAAACTTGTTAAATTCAAAAGAATTGACATTTATATCATTTTGTATAATTTTAGTATGATAACGTTTGTAATTTACAAGCTTTCAACTGTCTTTTATATTATTGTTCGAAAAAATTTGTATAAGTTCATTAAGTAACTTTGCTATTTTTGTCACGAGGTATATTAATTTTGAACACATTTTAATATGATTTCCAGATAATGTATGAAAATAAATAAACATGTAAGCATTAACATAATATTAGTGATATTCATTATAATTATATATATTGTATAGTTGAGTGAAGTATTAAACAAAGATACACGGCATACGTGCCGAAAAGAGTCCCTTTAAGTTGACAGACAAAAGATATAAACGCGATGGTTGTTCACTGAAATAATCCTAATTTCTTATTTTAGCAGGCCTATTTCCAGGCAATATCATAGATCTTTGGTTTTGGTATTACCGCATCATTTAGCTTCGATAGCTCTGCTTTCCGCCCCTTTGCGATTTGACCTGCGATGAGTGACAGTATATAAGATAAATGTCTCACTGTCCGAACCGGTAAACCCTCTAAGATATTGAAAGCCATGATGTGCCAATGGATTTCGGTAGTGACAACTTCTCTTGTGATATGTATTTTACTTGACAAACACAAAATAGAATCTTTAAGCTTCTGATGTTTTTTTAATTAGTTTAACGAAAGTATTTAACTTGGAAATAGATACCAGTATATGAAACCGTTGAACGTCTATAAAAAAGGTTTAAAGCGAAATAAACACATTTTTCATTCGTTGTTAAACAATCTGAGAAACTATTTTTGTCTGAATTTGAGGGAGCAAAACTTTTCATTCAATATTAATTTTAAATTTCAAGATCGTTTAGTTAAAATTAAAACCCAAATTGTGTATAACATGATATATTGATATTGACATCATTTTACGTTATTTTCACAGCTGGTTTCTTAATATTTTATATAATTGTTGAACATTGACTAGGATACTAAACACAGTTGTTCGAAAATAAGATAATTTTTAGTATATTATGTAATATTTTTATTTTTAGTCATCACCCGGTGATGCCATTTTAGTTGACGAAATATTCTTCAGTACACTATGTAGTATTTTTGTTTCTACAGAGTCTTATGCAAGGCCGAAAAACCGTCTTCATGCACATTTTCTCAAAAAAAAAAATTAATTTAATAACTTCTGCAGTTTCTGATCGACTATTTTCAAAAACAGCAGGACTCGACATTTAGTTAGCATTTACTTACTGTTCAAATTTCAATTCAATTAGATCTTTTTTTATTAAGTTATCGTGCTTACAAGAAATGTGATGGACGGACGGACAAACCGATAGAGAAACGGACAAACATTTTGAAAGCTATTAGGAATTCAATGACCAACATAATGATATTACAAATTTTTCTAAATAGGCCATATTTGCTGATTTACAAAAATGCCTAGTAAATACATTGTACTCTATCTGTGAAGAGTATAACAATCAGCCGGAATTTTGCGGCAGCAATAGGACCGCACGCATGGAGTATGTAAACTAACAACTACAACAATATTAAACATTATTTTCCTATCTGACACTAATTTTTGTCTGTCCACTGAACAAAAATGTCTTTGCATTTTGGTAGTAAATAAGTATTTGCTGAAAACATGGACTCGGAATAAAATTGAGATAAAAACTAAGAGATGGTCCTTATTATTATTTTCCTAAGAAGATAATATAGACAAAAACGAAAGTAAGAAAAAAGTAAATGATAACCTAATTATCAGGAACAGGAGAACGAAAGTACGAAAATATGAAAAATGATCAAGGAACCAAATACGTAACAGAACAAATTGAGAACAAATTGTGGAAGAAGTAAAAACAGAACATTAAGAATAAAATATTAGGAAAAAAATAAGAACAAAAAAAATTGGTAGCTACTAGAAGCGGCCAGAACTTCACCACCAAATGTTTGTTAATAGTTATTTATGTACCAGGACTTGTATTTTACAGGTCGAGAACACAGCTTGTAAACCGAAGCCTGTAAGGCTGAGGTTTGCAAGTATTTAAAAACTCTAATTATACGATACAAGCCGTGGTGCATACGTTTTTCGTACTTCCAGCAATATTAAAATTTTTAGGAAAATTCATTCAAAATTATAAAGGGCATAGCAGGATAAGCATGTGTTAGGTGCCCCCGCACCAATCGGGTCGAAATTTTTAGCACAAGTTGATAGTAGTGTTAGATGAAATTTCCCAAAATATTATTTTTGGAAAATCATTTTTACGGGAGTTATGGGGTAAAAAGAAAAATGAAAAAAAAATGTTTTCTCGAGAACGGATAAACTGATTTTCATGAAAAAAATATATGTTATGGCTTTTGATGGTGCAAATGTGGGAAAAAATTATTGAACCCATTTGTCGAAAAAAAGTGGTGAAAAAATTTTTTCAAAATAAAAAAAAAATTTTTTTTAGGGGATGTTCCAGAGGCACACCCACCATTTTCTTCCAAATAAATGCTTATATGCCCCTTTAAAACATATCCAATTTTGAAAGCGGTCGGAAGGGTACAACATACTCAAAATTGATCATCATTGGCATACTGCGGGCGGCGCGCAGTCTATGTAATGAAGCACGACTTTTTTGTAAATATTTCGTGCAAAGACGAGATTACCTTCTCCCCCTCATTTTCGAGGGTGCTGAACACGATGCAAGTGGTGGGAGAAGCTTTTGACCGCCGCAACTCCCTGCAACTTTTTTGAAAAATTTTTTCAAAATAAAATTTTTTTATGGGAGAATGAAGACTAAGAAAAGTCTCATCAATATAGAGTAACCTGATTCGTGAGAGGCAGGAGGACTCACGCAAAAAAGTCAACCCGAATTGTGAGAGGCAAGGGGACTCATAATAACCAAGCACCTCGACTAATGAGGGCAGGGGAACTTACAATAAACAAACGACTATTTAGAGGCAAGGAGACTCACGATAAATAAACACCCCGACTCATGAGAGGCAAGAGGACTCACAATAAACAGGCACCTTCACTAGTGAAAGGCACTGTAACCTCCTCGTAGTGGACTTTGAAAACTAGTTCTTTCGTAGGCTGACTGCGGACGTCATCCTTGCAAAATCTTCACATTTTCAAACTAGATTTTGTTTGACCCCACAGTTGACGTCAGAGAATTTTTGCACCACACTTCTTGAAGTTTGATACTGATTTAAATGGTAGGGTTGTAATGGCCGCCAGTGACCGTTGTAGTAAGATATAGTAAGATGTAGTAATGAACCGCTAGTCTATGTAATAAAGGCAGAAATAGTGTAAATATTTCTTGCAAAGACGAAATTACCTTCCTCCGTCCGTTTTCGAGGGTGTTGAACACGATGCAAGTGGTGGGAGAAGTTTTTGACCGCCGAAAACCTCCTTATGGATCTCTTTGTTTTCTATACGGGTCTGGAGAGTCATTTATCAACGGGTTATACTTGAAATAACATGGAAGATGATTATAGAGTAAGTTGAGTCCAGACAGCAGGTCTAGGGGGTTAATTAAACCCTTCCGAGGAGTGGAAAATCATTTTTTATCAAATAATTCGGGTTTAAACGCGTTTCCCCCCTTTTTGGGCTGATCATGGAAAAAATATTCATTTTTAGCTCCAACCCCTCTTCATCTCTCAAACGGTGAGTGAGAGGTGATTTCTGCCCGTTTGAGGGGGTTGGAGCTAAAAATAAATATTTTTCCCATGATCAGCCCAAAAACGGGGGAAACGCGTTTGAACCCGAATTATTTGATAAAAAATGATTTTCCACTCCTCGGAAGGGTTCCCTTAGACCTGCTGTCTGGACTCAACTTACTCTATAATCATCTTCCATGTTATTTCAAGTATAACCCGTTGATAAATCACTCCCCAAATCCGTTTATATATGAAAACATAAAGGGATCCATAAGAGAGATGGCCGTTTCAGGGGGTTGCGGCGGTCAAAAACTTCTCCCACCACCTGCATCGTGTTCAGCATAGCAACGAAGGGGGGGAGGTAATCTCGTCTTTGCACGAAATATTTACAAAAGAATCGTCTTATAATGCTTCATTACATAGACTACACGCCGCCCGCAGTCTGCCAATGATTATCAATTTTGAGTATGTTGTACCCTTCCGATCGCTTTGAAAATTGGATATGTTTTAAAGGGGCATATAAGCATTTATTTGGAAGAAAATGGTGGGTGTGCCTCTGGAACATCCCCTAAAAAAAATTATTTTTTATTTTGAAAAAATTTTTTCACCACTTTTTTTTTGACGAATGGGTCCAATAATTTTTTCCCATATTTGCACCATCAAAAGCCATAACATATATTTTTTTCATGAAAATCGGTTTACCCGTTCTCGAGAAAAAAAATTTTTTTCATTTTTCTTTTTACCCCCATAACTCCCGTAAAAATGATTTTCCAAAAATAATATTTTGGGAAATTTCATCTAACACTACTATCAACATGTGCTAAAAATTTCGACCCGATTGGTGCGGGGGCACCTAACACATGCTTATCCTGCTATGCCCTTTATACTTCAAGATTTGTTGCACACTTAGTCCTTTTTTGTCCATGGACTGTAAGTGACACTTTCGTAACACTACTAGCTTTGTAAGTAACATTTTTGGGCGTTGACATAAAAGTAAATTTTTTTGGTTTTTCCCATGAGCTGTAAGTGACACATTCATAACACTGAGAGACGTCAAAAAATGCCACTTACAAAGCTAGTAGTATGAAAAACTCGTTAATTTAGTTAAAAACCGTGCTCGTTACCACTGAAATATGCAGTATAGATCTTCGTTCCGTAGGTGTAAATTGTAATAAAATACATGAATTCGTTAAAAATGAACGCCGATGTTATTTTAACAGCCCATTTACTTGGAGGGGAATCACTGAATTAGAAGATTTAAATAAATACTAGCACTTCTTAGGGATATAAATAAAGATTTATATTCAACGGTTAAAAAAGAGGCGATAGATCGAAAGTTCTGCATATTTGTATATTTTAAGGCCCATTAATTTTATTGTGGAAGGAATTTCTTTCTTTAAGGAATTTCACGTCTTTCACACGAGTGACTGAAGATGGTAACAATTTACAATAATAAAACTAAAATACTTTGAATATGATTTTTGACTGAAATTGTAAATGATTTTAATGAAAACACTTCATTAGCGGGCAACGCTTGGCATCAGCATTTCAATTATGTTTAAAAAAGCTATACATATTTAAAGCTGATATTTTTTCAGTTCTTTATTGATTTTACGTCATGATGGAAAATGATTTCCTGCCACCTTCATTGTGGTGCATTGTGATCCTGCCATTAACATAAATATATAAATAAAATGTCAATTGACAAAAATGTTTAAAGCTAAAAGTTTTTGTGCTGCAGTTTAATACTTGAAATTGTTAAAAAACTAATGCTGTCGGCTATTCGACGGGGCATGACTTTGGCAGGAGCAAGCAAAGTTGCTGCGCAGCGAAAAAGTGTTCTCAGGCACTTGTAGTTCAGGAATATTACGTTTTTATTCCGACAAAATTCATAAAGATTTGAAAATTGGTGGGTATGTTGGGAATAGCATAAGGATTACTAAACCAAAAAGTTCCCATCCCTAAATAGTGTGCTTCATCCCCCAGGATGTCCTTTCTACCCCCATTTTGAGTTTTTCTAGATTATCTCGGCAACGGTGTAATTTTCGACAAAAATACCTATATACAAAATTGTTCCTTGGAAAATTCTCTATTGAAAAGGTTTTTACCACTTTTTTCCTAAAATTAATAATAACGTGGAAAATATGGCGCAAACATAAGGGTTGGTTCCGACTAGCACTCTCTACAGTACGATCTACCTTAAAGTTTAACGTTTAACGCTTAAAATGGCAGTAGGCACTAAAATTTATTTACAATTTTAATAAATATACAACTTCCACCCCCTCACCTCTATAAAAAGACCGTGTTGTACTTATTTCCACACCACCCTAGAGGTAAAGTACTTGGCGTGTTTTTTTTAAGTGGTATCCCCTGTAGGCCTAATCCACTAATTATCAAATGTTAATTATAAATCTTGGTCGTCTTCCACAGATTCAACATTCAAGCATGATTGTCCATGGCAATGATAACACATTGTAGAGCAACGCAAGCCTGCTCTTCTGCAACTACACCTGTATTCGCACCCTAATTTACATGAACATGAAATAAGCGTTAAAACAGATTCGGGAGCTGGTTCTTTTATAGTCATTATTGGGATTAATATACCGCCAACTTTTTTCCACCCCCAATCGGTAGCTTTGAGCGTCACATTTTTCCATGTTTGAATTTGGTGAAAAACTCGATAACAGTGTTGCCGAGCGGCAGCAGAAGTTGGTGGAAGTTTTGACAACATAACAGTGTTGCTGGCTTTACCAACTAGTCTGTTAAAAGACATAAATCTGTATTCATCTAGACTTTTTTCTGCCGAGGTACAGTTGTATAAAGCTAAAATAAATCGCTCTCCCATGTTTGCAATTTCTTCATGAGTAGCTTCCTCATTGTTGAAAGTTTTTACAATATGTTGTAAATCACTTCTTCACAGCCTACTGAGGGGGTAGGTAATACAGCAAGCGCTAAAATAATATACTATTGCATCTGCGATGAAGCACCAACCCGTAAAGGGCAATGACCTATGAAAGTGCGGAATGATGTGCTGCATAGTAACACCGAACATTTCGGTGATGGTAAATAGATAACGAATTATATGACTTGCGCTAATTACGGCCCTGATTTACCAACGAACTATTCGTTTGAGGAGAAACGGTCTAAAAACCTTTTTTGTAGAGAATTTCCTATAGAACACTTTTGTACATAGGTATTTTTGTCGTAAAATTCACCATTTCATGGATAATTTTAAAAAAGGCAAAATTGGGGTGAATACTATGTCGTAGGGGATGAAGCACACAATTTAGGGGTGGGAACTTTTCGGTTTATTATTACATATGCTGTCCTGGTTATTTCCACCAATTTTCAAAACTTTATGAATTTTGTCGGATATATCGCAATTTGAACCGTAATATTACTGAATTATTGGTAAAAACATGTATGTCTGTTTCAATTGAGAACCCTAATCCGTTGTCAGATATAACTACCTACTTTTGGGGAATACACTATTCGTTCTTTCTTTCTTTTTTGAAGTCCAGAATTTCAACAAAATTAAAAAAAAAATACAAATCACTTGACAACTATTTGACAGCTTGCGTTTAATTTCAAACCAAATTGTCATAGCGCAATTTTCTAAACAAAAAAACAATTAAAATGATATTTTCAGACTCGGACATTGTTTTAAACAAAATTTCAATATTCTTTGATATTTCTGACATTTTGAACAACTTTCATTAATAAAGTTTTTCGATAAAAAAATGCCCAATATGATTTCTTTATTTTTTTCCCTTTATTTTGGTACCGTAGGTGGCTTTGCATTTGTAAGAGGCGAATGTTTTTTTGGTCATAAGTAGATCCTAATTTGTTCTATCTTTTGGTAAAATTTGGTTCAAGTTGGACAAAAAATAAAAAAGTTATAAAGGTGGTTCCATCTTAAATGGGCCAAACTGTTATATTTATTATTTTGTCTCTTCATATTTTCTTTCTTGGTTTTGTCATATACACATTTCATTCTGGGCTGTACGCCGCGCCGCGCATACAGAGTGTCCCAAATTCGACGACGAGTGGTTACCTTCTGCCAGTCGGTAATCGAAGAGACCATATAAATACAAAAATTTTTTCTCTTTGGAACTTTTTGGTATGGTGGGGGGATAGGGAGGGGGGGGCATTTATTTTTAAATCGAATGATTATCGATATCTGTCCGCATAGGTAGTTAGTATATGTACTTCCCATATCCCAATTACGCTGGCAGACGAAACTTCCAAACGGCGCGCGCGCTAACCGGAAAAAGAAACTAAAAATTTTTTTTTTCCTGTTAGCGCGCGCGCCGTTCGGAAGTTTCGTCTGCCAGCGTAATTGGGGTATGTGAGGTACATATACTAACTACCTATGCGGACAGATATCGATAATCATTCGATTTAAAAATAAATGCCCCCCCTCCCTCTCTATCCCCCCACCATACCAAAAAGTTCTAGAGAGAAAAAAAAATTGTATTTATATGGTCTCTTCGATTACCGACGGCAGACGGTAACCACTCGTCATCGAATTCGCACACTATTTCCTAGACTATTGAATGTGAATCGTTTTTGAGATACGGGATGTCTTATGGTTTTTGACCAGAGCTTTAGTCCGGCATATTTTTGAAATGACTGCACATATTTAGATAAAATTTGGTATACGTATTATACTCTTTTAGGTTAATGAATGGCTTAAGTGATTTTGGAAAAATTCTTGGATCGACTTCTTTAATATGGCTGTTAGGGCCGTTAACATCACACTATATTATTTTTTGATAAATCAATAATATTCTTCTAATAGTCTTCAATAAATTTTCAAAAGTATTGAAAGACCAAATTTGACATTCTACAACTAACACAATCCAGTTGCTAACATGATTATTTTATTAATTTTAGCTAAATACCCCGCAGAAGAGGTTGTTATTTGTTTTTGTTTTGACATACAGTGTTCCTAAGCTTTTTTAGTTTAAATTTCATCCAAAATAATACACATTTCATTTCATTCATGAAAGAAAAATAGTGTTAGTGAAGAGGCTTGAATTAACAAGCACAATTTAAAAAAATATTAAACGCCTTTTGAGAATAACTTGAAAATATTAAAGACGAAAGTTTGCAATTTTATTTTGACAAAATAAATTTATTTAGTACTTTAAATAACACAGCCCCACAAACAAAAAGTTCCATGCAGCGAACCAGACCCATGTATCCCTATGTATTTTCGGTCGCTGAATCCGAATCCGGGGTCAAAAAAAATCGTACACCCCCAAAATCATCAGCTAGAGGCAAAAAACACCCCTGAAATGGGATAAAAAGAAGATTAAGCTACGAGAATAGTTGTTACTTCTTAATCAATCGAATTATACAAATTAAGGTTAAACAACAGCGTACATACAATAGATATGAAACACACCCCCAGGGAGGGGCGAAAACTAGCCCCCATATATAAAAAAATCGATCCAAAACAGCAATGACTGCTGAAAAAAGCTCTAAATGTCTAAGTTTTATTAAAGTGTTATAAAACTACATCAGGTCCGAAGTAATCTTCATAAACTGCCCCTATAGGGTAGTTTTCACACTCTCTGAGGGTTGACACTGTAGAATGTTGATGGTACGTAAGTTTCTAGTTCTATTTTAGAGTACTACGCAATTTCAGCCAATCATAGCATCCATGAAAATAGAAATCCTGTTGCATTTTACGTTTTTTCTTGTTTTTCTCGTGTCCTTTAAACTTGGGGGGTGGTTGTTCTCAACTCTATCGGGGCAGTTTATGAAGATTACGTTGGATCTGATGCAGTTTCTTATCACTTTAACAAAACTTAGACATTTTGAACTATTTCAGCAGTCATTGCTGTTTTGGATCGATTTTTTTTTATATGTGGGCAAGTTTTCGCCCCTCCCTGGGGGTGTGTTTCATATCTATTGTATGTACGCTGCTGTTTAACATTAATTTGTATAATTCGATTGATTAAGATGTAACAACTATTCTCGTAGCTTAATATTCTTATTACCCCATTTCAGGGATGTTTTTTGGCTCTAACTAATGATTTTGGGGGTGTACGATTTTTTTTGACCCCGGATTCGGATTCAGTGACCGAAAATACATAGGAATACATGGGTCTGGTTCGCTGCTTTGAACTTTTTTTTTGTGGGGCTCTGTAATTGGTTTTCAAAATGAATGCCCCCAGCGTCAATACATTTTCGAGAACGTTTTAATATGTTTTTCACTGACCTATCAATCACTTCCGGGTTATTTCTAATGTTATCACATACAGTAATAATTTTTTCTGGAAGCTATTCTCGTGTATTGAACTCTTCATTGTACACCTCTGACTTGAGATGACCCCATAAAAAATAATCTAGAGGTGTAAGATCAGGAGACGTCGGTGGCCAGTTTACCGGACCTCCGCAACCAATCCATCTGTTGGTGTAATACTGGTTTAGATGATCCCGGACCGATACAGAAAAATGGAGTCCAGCACCATCGTGCTGAAATCACAAACCCCTAGTATTGATGCCTTCTAATAAATCTGGCAAGATATCTCTAAGAAAATTTAAATAAACTTCACAATTTAGCCTTTCTTCAAGAATGTGGGGCCCTATTAGATGATTATCGTAAATACCACACTACACATTAATATTAAATCTGTATTGGGAATGTTTCTGAATCACTGCATGTGGATTTTCGGTTGCCCAAACATGCTGATTTCTACAGTTGTTAATTCTGTCACGTGTGAATTGGGCTTCATCCGTGAATAGAACTCTCGATATTGTTCTTCTGTGAGTCAAAATCTACCTACAAAATGTTAAGCGGGGAACGTCGTCGCCGTCTTCTAGACGTTGAACTATACACTTCTTATGGATGGATTATTTTCCACAACCTGTAATATTTGCTCTTCTTGTGGAAAAGCTCTGAGAACATGTTCATGCTTTGTCATTGACGGAAATTGTCTATGTTCCCTACTAAATTGGTATACCTCTGAAAACGTTTTGTGATCTGGTACACGGCGATTTGGAAAACGCCTTTGATACTCTCTTTTTGCGGCTCTCCCATTTCCGTCGCAAAAGCCATACACAAAAATAAATTAAATAAATGGAATGTGCTTTATCTTGGACGGAAAAAACATTGAATATCAAAACGAAAACAACTCTTCTGCGGGGTATTTAGCTAAAATTAATAAAATAATGATATTAGAAACTGGATTGTGTTATTTGTAGAATGTCAAATTTGGTCTTTCATTACTTTTGAAAATGTATTTAAGAATAACCATAAACGTGCCATCAAATATTATGACATTATTATATAAACTGGTCCATAGGCTTTTTAAAAGGGGTATAATTAAAAGTAACATATTTTACTCAAGAAAGTTCATACTATGAGTATACTCTGCATTTCATCAGTGGCATCGAGGTTACATGGAAAGGGATAATTTGTTACATACTTTTACTGTTGTGTCTTATTTTATAAATTTTATTCAGTTTTAAATCGTCAAATCTAAGGGAGTTACTAATCCATTTCGATTTCAAGGATATAAATATTCCTGTACTATAAGTTCACAAAATTTATGTTAAATACAGAGTGGTCTGTTTTCGAACTAAACAAGTTATAAAACATAAAACGGACGGCCTTTAAATCGTTTTATATAATGAATAATCCAAGTTTTTCTCACAGTAAAGTATTTTTAAAGAGTCAGAGTGGAAGAAGGACCGTGCTATAATATAATGGTTCAGCAGGTTTACATGATTATCACAAATTAATATTCGACTGCTAGACTGTTATTTTTCTAATACACTATTTTAAACCTGATTAGGTCCCATATAGTTGTATTAATAATTTTGAACTAAAATATAAAAATATAATTATATTTTTTTTGTAATGATCATTTAAAATACTGACGATTTCGTGCTGCATTTTTAGAAATGAAAAAACGATCACGTCAAGCTGAAACAGCTGTAAATAATGCATCTCTGGAGCACGTAAGTTTTCTCTATATAAGGTGCAGAGTGTCGCTTTTCTAAAATATATTTTAAAATGTATTGGACATAAAAGAAGAAGCTTTTAAGTTATAAGTAAAAGGTTCAACAATAGCTCACAGAAAAGAGTTTTCTACAAAGGCACCATTTCATACATTTTCGTATATAAGTTTGACGATATATTTAAAACTGTAAAATTTAATGTTCCGTATTTGGTAACATTTAGTTCTAAAAAGCTAATTAGTGATTTAGTTACAAATTGTTGTTTGCACATGTTCAAAATTGGATAATATTTATTTCATAATAATATATATTTAATTGCGTAATCCGATTTGTGACAAGAAGAAATTTTGACATTAATAGACGTTCACGGATTAACTGATTCTAAAAAGAATGAATACAGAATGGCTGTTGGTCTATTAATAGTCATGATATCTTGTGAATCTACTGGGTATCTCGTAGTTGAAAATAACTTTTACAATTTAAGAAATACATCAATGTTATAACAAAATGTTACTTACAAAGAGCTGCAATTACAGAACCGATCGTATTTGACCAGCACATTTCATGAAAAAAAAATTTCCATCGTTGTTACTCACTGAATTCTGAATAACTGACACTGATAATGTCGGTGGGTATGGATGAATGTCTGCGTTTTTCCAATTGTCTCCCCTTCTGGTTAGCCTTTATTTTTGACTTGGGAGTTGCCCACCAAAGTTATGCTGAGTACAAAAAAGTACTTAGATGCAATTACAATTACTTTATGAAAAATGTATTTAAGTCCAATTACAATTACTTTCCGAAAAATATATTTAAATAGTATTACAATTTCAATTACGTATTCCAATCTGATATAGGTGATTCCTTAAACGTTTTTCTAAAGAAAAAGAAAAAATCAAATGAAAAATGAAAACCAAAAAATCGTTATTCGGTATTACAGTAATAGTCTTTATATTAAATAATTTAAATACATTCATATAGTTACAAAAGCATGACAATATCCCCCTTTTGTTGCAAGCAGATAAAACAATACATTATTAGTATATCTAGTTTCTGCTTGTTTGTTTAGTCGTCAGTTCTTCTATTTACACTAGTTTACAAGTTCAAACACGTGTTAATTCTTGATAAAGCTCGTAAAAATATGAGTGAGGGCTTATTGGATTCGGAATGACATGTAGAAAAATGTGCAAAAATTTCAAACCAGCACATAAACAATTGCAAAAGTTATAAACAAATTAAGATTAAAAAAAAGAGTTTTGTTTTTTGCAAATAACTCGAAAACTATTAATATTTAAGAAATTTTAGGAAAAGGTTCTTAAAGAGGAAGAAATTTCCAAAAAAAAGTCCCAACTCCCGGAACTCTATCTCTATTTTGAATAATTTTAATTTAATGTTGAAAATAGGCAAACGCTAAGCCGCCACGATGCTCTGAAACCGGCCGTAACAAGTAAAAGAAAAACATTTAAGTTACTAAATATTAATTTAAATTTTTTTAAAAATTATGTTACTTAAAGGAATAATATTTTTTCACCGATTTTTCATAAAATGAACCCATTGTTAATTAACAAGTTTTTTAGAGTTTATGTAATCTTATAGTATTTTTTTAATATAAAAACAGTAGTAATAATTAAACTTAATAAAAAAAAATTTTCAACCTCTCTTTTTCATTATTTGGTTTTTTGTTAGCTTAAATAATTAATAACTAATAGACTGTAACAATTAAAAACATCGCAATGTCGTAATCTCATAAAGTATAGTTGACATAAGGTCTTCACGAAGCGAAATAATTTTAGTGGCTTTTGTTTAACAATTATCCGACTTGAAATATAAACGCAAACTCTAAAAAATTTGTTAATTAACAATAGGCTCATTTTATGAAAAATCGGAGAAAAAAATTTTTTCCCACGGGATATTGTTCCTTTAAATGTCTAAATAATACCATAATTTTTAAAAAAATTTAAATTGTTATTTAATAACATAAAACATTTTTTTTACTATTACCGCCGGTTTCAAAGCATCGTAACGGCTTAGCGTTCGCCGCGCGGTGCCTTATTTTCAACATTAAATTAAAATTATTAATAATAGAGATAAAGTTCCGTGAGTCCGGACTTTTTTATTGGAAATTTCTTCCTCTTTAAGAATCTCTTCTTAAAATTTCTTAAATATTAATAGTTTTCAACTTATTTGCAAAAACGAAACTCGTTATTTTCTCAGTATTAATTTGTTTATAACTTATGCAATTATTTATGTGTGGGTTTGAAACATTTTTCTAGACGTCATTCGGAATCCAATGAACTCTCACTCATATTTTTACGAGCTTTATCAAAAATTAACACGTTTGAATTTGTGAACTAGTCTATATTCCTTTATTTGTCATACAGTGCTATTACCAGTCTCCATCGCTAAAAATATCTACCATCTATAACTTAAATGTGGATAATTTTTTTTTATCGAGTTTGTCCTAAAGGTCAATTACAGAACCAATATCGATAAATTCCACCGAGAGCGATTAATTTATATCTACTCGATAATAATGGAGTGAACTTAGCTCAAAATAATATGTAAAAAGTGTTATTTTTACCGATGCCATAAACTCGTAATAAGGCTTCTACAGACGAGTAGATAAAATGGGTTAAACAGGGTCGATAATTTGATCGACTGAACTGGTAATAGCACCGTATGGCGGGTTACCAAATACGACCGTTACCAAATACGACCCCTTTAAAATTACATTTTTCAAACGTTAATTAATTAATAAATGTTTCTCGAAAAAAAGTATTTTTTCATTTTCTATTTATCATCACTATTTCTACCAGCTACTGTCATCGATAATTTTAAATTCGGCAGTCCTTAATGCCCGAACAATTTATAGGGCCGTTGGCTCAAAATGTTCGGCCATTTTTCTATGATTATTTCCCTCATAAATTATAGACCATGTATAGCGACTATAGCGACTCATTCACTTGCAAACGAGAAGTTCCTGTGGAGTCGAGAAAAAACAAAATATAATAATATACTTTTAGATACACAAAAATCAAATGTATAAAAAGATGTATTAAATAATTCAATATACGTATATTTACAATATCAAACTAATTTTATTATAGCTTTATCGCTATACCATGACATTTGGCAAATTTTTAAATTTCAACCAATGACAGCAGTTTTACGCCTAAGAAACGCAAGCTAGCCTTTTTAAAAATTTACCAGCAAATAGATTACGTCTAGCTTTCAAATGTACATAATTGATTTAATTTACTCTCAGTTGGACTAAAAACAAAATAAAACATATTACAAATTCAAGAATTATTATTTTATTTACAATTACTATGTACCAACGGTGTATTTACGCAATGTTACAAAAGTATTTTTAATATCAAACTGACACAAACTGTCAGATTTACAATCACGATCGCGTAACAAAAGTCAAATAAGCATCTACCATGTCCGTTTCCATAACTACGAGACAAAAGTAGTTTATAGAACGCAGCGACGTGAATTAATATAATAAAATAATAATGATTGTTACTTAACTTATATAAAAAAGTATATGCATCTATAGATAAAAACTTGAGTATAAAAATACGTAAGAAATTTGTTTATTTGGGAAACAATCTTGACATATACCCCTCGAGCTCGAAATTTTATCACACAAACTGCGGGTGGCTACATTGTTTTGCAAAATTTTGCTTTTAAGCAAATGTTATCGACTTATTAATTTACACAAAAAGCTCTGACGCTTCGGTTTCGGGCTTTTAACGTAAGTTATTAAGTCTCGAACATTTTCTAAACAAAATTTTACAAAAAAAAGTTACACGCAGTTTATCCGATAAAATTCAGAGTTCTCGGGATATAACCTATGATAATTCTTGAACTACGAAATTTGAAAGCATCTATGGAACTGGGTCGTAAAAAAATTGAATTTAAATAGAAAATGGAGAATGCAATCTTTTCAAAAACAATTGTTTCCAAGAACTATTTAATATTTGAAAAAGGTAATTTTAAGAGGGACGTAATTCGAAAACCATAAATGAAAATGTCGTTAAACTTTGAACATGGGGGTTCTAAACCATGCTGATGAATAATATTGCATTAGTTTTTCAGTAAGGAAATGCCTGATATGACTTCTCGCAAAATCAATTTTCTCTTCTTAATAAAGATACACGCCAGTGACTGAAATAAGTTTTGTTTTACTCAAAAAAAATATGGAAAGGTATTTGATACCAATTCAAATTTGTTTTAAATTGGATGACTAATAACCGAGCTACGAAGATGTTACCGTGAAAATGCAACACACTGTATACAGGGAAATATTATCTGTACTGAAAGCAACATTATAAATCCTGAGGAAATTTTTCAAAATAAATTAGATTTTTAATTAAAATAATAATGTATAGTTTCTGTAGATTTTATCTAAATATGTACAATTGTTCCAAAAACATGAGATTACAGTTATATCCAAAAACCATAAAACATACTGTATCTCAAAAAGGATTATATTGGAAGTGTTTTGAACTCAGCTAAATGTGCTCTACACCCATTACTCTATGTCACTTTAAATTCCGGACACCCTGTATATGCATGCAGTCATTGGTATATTTCATTATGGTAAAATATCCAAACAAGCACAACTTTGTATAATTCCCAATGTTTAATCCAGTTTGCCTATTGATTCGATAAGTCCTTCGTTTTAAGTTGAAAATTAATGCCGTGTTGGGTAAGTATTGTAAATTTAATCGCTGTTAACCAATGGGTGACACGCAGGACATCGGTTAGGGGGATTCTGCCGTAGGGGTATGTTTACTAGCTGAATGCCAACCCTTAAGCTTGACAAGGTCCTGATTAGTTTTACAGGTCACCTGGATTAAATTCATTCCCTGCCAACAAGTACTTTGATCATTGTGGATCACGCCAGAAATTCCACCACTTCAAGCCGTTCAACTAATTAATAAACGAAATTTTCAACCACAGAAATACAAATCCTCGTATTATGTACGCAGATACTTTACTGACTGATGAGTTTCAGAACTATTTATCAACGTTCGAGGATTTGGTCTATTATAGATAAAACACGCATTACAGGGATTATCAGAAATTATATGAATTAAATCTAAGCGGTTACTGCTAAAAATGAAAAAAATAAGTTGGTATCAGAAAATTACGTGGGCATGGGTAACTACAAAAGGGTCTAGCCTCACTTCCACGGTAAAATTGCCTCCAATAAGAACCTATAATGTTGTTTATGTAGAGGAGCTAGTAACCTCCAAACTGATACATATAAATATTTCCCCCTTCGTCTTGATATTCATGGAGATAATAAAAAAATACGTCCGAAGACGACTTTCTTGCAAACCGATATATTTACTAAACTACTAAAAGTAGTAGTACAGCCGAATTGATTTAATTGAATTTTTTTCGGCGACAATATTCCACCTGAAATTTTTTTGTTGCTTCTTATGTATTATGATTACGAAAAAAATATTTGTGCCCAAAAATTCCGTGTGCGTCAAAAGTTATATGCACTTTTGACGAGCTTTCACGGATTTTCAGTTTATCTGCTTAATATATCTTGTACTAGTAATCGGATGGGAATATTAAAAATACTGGCTTATTTAAAATAAAATCATTAAAAAAATATAGACCTGTCTGATATGTATTGGTCAAACCGCCTTCTCTGAAAAAATATCTTTTCTATAAGAAGAAGTAATTTCACCAAAGTTGGCAAAAATAAAACTCATTTATTAAGTATTCTTCGTCAATTATCAAGGAGGCATCGTACGTCTCTTTTCTTTTCAACTGTACGTTATTTTATGTAATTTTAGGGGGTAGAGTTCATTCTTTTTTAATTTTCAAAAAAGTGCATTTTTTTTATTTCCAAAAAAGCGCGTTTTTACAATTTTCAAAAATGTATTTTCTTTGACCCTCCATTTTTTCACCTAATTTTCATCGAAACAAAATGAAATATACTGTAAAATGTCTCGTATAACTTCAAAAATTCAATACAAAATGAAACTTCTTTAATTTGAAAAGGACATTTATTAAGCATACGCATGGTGATAATAATAATTAATATATGAATGATCAATAATCAGAACCAATCAGTCAAGACTAGAGTAGTGTTATGCCGATGAACAGAATAGAACTAAGAATAACGAGCGCATTCGTCGTTTAGAAAAAAATGACATTATGAAATCATCGGTTAGTCAAAAAAAAATTCTATCTTATAGTAAAAATAAGGATAGCTTTATAAAATTATTGCGCAAAGATTTAATAGGTAATGACTTTAACGTTAAAATATGCAGAGAAGACGCCGATACTACAATCGTTAAAACTGCAATTGATTTGAAAACCGAAGACAATCAAGTTATAATAATTGGTGAAGATATTGACCTTTTGGTCATAATGACTCAACTAGCATGGAATCATCATAAAAAATCTATTTTTACAACCTAAGATTAATAAAATAATAGACAAACATTATGATGAAAATAGAATTGTCTGCAATTCCACCTACTGAAGAGGTAATAGAAAAAGACTGTTTAAGAGTTTATTTCCAAGTCCAAAAATGGTCAGGTTCTAAAGAAGATCCGTTACAATTTGGGTGACTGAAAACTGAGAATGGCTTAATGAGAGAAACTAGTGCTTTTCCTAAAAATTTACTAAGTGATATTTCTTGTAAATGTAAGAAATGTAAAAATAACACAGGCCCACAAAAAGAAAGTTATTTGAATTGGATCTCTGATTATACTTTTCTTTAGTATTTGTTCCCGCTGATTACGAATGTGAAGTCAGAATTGGGGGTTAATGCTCATATTACAGAGAAAAACCCGAAAAACTGTCAAAAAATGTGTTTTTATGGTTTTTGGGGGGGTAAAATATGCATATGGCGTGTTCGGCTAGGCTGCATGTATCTTTCTTATGTTTTTTTGCCCCACTGACCTCGAATCTATTGTTAGAACCTAGGGCTAATTGTCAAAATGTTGAGGAAAATTTAAAAAAAAACGTATAAAATCGCGTTTTTCACGGATACTATGTTTTTTTATGGATATCACGTTTTTGTCATGAATACATAGCGTGTTACGATGGCCTGCGTACACCTTTTTTTTTTTTTTCTTGAGTAATTTTCCCGCTGATCACAAATGTTTAGTCAAATTTGAAGGTCAGTGATGAAAATACTGAGAAAAATCAAAAAAACTGTCAAAAATCGGGTCTTTTCATGGATGTCGCGTTTTTTCATGAACGCATAGCGTGTTTCAATAGTCTGCATATACTTTTATCGAGTAATTTTTTCCGCTGATCACGAATCTGGAGTCAAATTTTGGGGTCAGTGATGGAAACACTGAGAAAAATCAAAAAAACTGTCAAAGATCTGTTTTTTTTAGGATACCCAATCACTGTGCGTGATATATAGTATTTCAATTTTATATGGGTTTTCATTTTCGAACGCGCTTATCTTCAAACAATCTGTATAAGGGGTTTTTTCGTCGTTTCGTCATTTCGTTCCTTTTGGTTTCACTTCTCTCTCTTTGTAGCATCCAGCAGTAAACTGCTAACATGTTGACATCCCATTTACCTTGAAATCGACGATCAAAGTCTTTCACATCTTGATGGAATCTTTCTCCTTGCTCTTCGCTGAAGTCGATTTTATTTTCTGGAAACTCATCCAGGTGTGAATCGAGAAAGTGCAATTTCAAACTCATCATACAACCTAACTTTTCGTAATTCTTTACCGAGAAATTTTGTGGACACGCCTTTAAAACTTAACCATGCCGCCCTTTCTACTTCATTCATAGAATCTACGAATTCTTGGTCCCTAAATAAAGTTCGAATCTCAGGCCCAAGGAAGATACCTTCCTTCAATTTAGCATCAGATTTGTAACTCATCAAATGACTCAAACATATATTTGAGTCATTTGATGAGTCACAAATCTGATGCTATATTGAAGGAAGGTATCTTCGTTGGGCCTGAGATTCGAACTTTATTTAGTGACCAAGAATTCGTTGATTCTATGAATGAAATAGAAAAGGCGGCATGGTTAAGTTTTAAAGGCGTGTCCACAAAATTTCTCATACCTAATACCAAAGATCTAGAATACAGAAACATTGTATCAAAAATGGTAAAGAATTACGATAAGTTAGGTTGTATGATGAGTTTGAAATTGCACTTTCTCGATTCACATCTGGATGAGTTTCCAGAAAATAACGGCGACTTCAGCGAAGAGCAAGGAGAAAGATTCTACCAAGATTTAAAAGACTTTGAACGTCGATTTCAAGGTAAATGAGATGTCAACACGTTAGCAGTTTACTGCTGGATGCTACAAAGAGAAGTGAAACCAAAGGAACGAAACGACGAAGAAACCCCTTATATAGATCGTTTGAAGATAAGCGCGTTCGAAAACGAAAACCCATATTAAATTGAAATACTTATATCACGCACAGTGATTGGGTATCCTGAAAAAAAAAAAAACAGATTTTTGACAGTTTTTTTATTTTTCTCAGTATTTGCATCACTGAGCCCAAAATTTGACTCCAGATTCGTGATCAGCGGAAAAAATTACTCGATAAAGGTATATGCAGACTATTGGAACACGCTATGCGTTCATGAAAAAATGCGACATCCATGAAAAACAGTTGGCAGTTTTTAAAATTTTTCTCGGTATTTTCATGACTGACCTTCAAATTTGACTCAACATTTGTGATCAGCAGGAAAAATTATCCAATAAAGCTGTACGCAGGCCATCGTAACACGCTATGTGTTCATGAAAAAAACGTGAGGTCAATATAAAAACATATTATCCGTGAAAACGCGATTTTTTACGGTTTTCTTTATTTTCCTCAGCATTTTGACAATTAACCCTGGGTTCTAACAATAGATTCGAGGTCAGTAGGGCAAAAAAACGTAAGAAAGATACATGCAGCCTAGCCGAACACGCCACATGCATATTTTACCACCCAAAAAAACATAAAAAACGCATTTTCTGACAGTTTTTCGGGTTTTTCTCTGTAATATGTGCATTGTGCATGAACCCCCAATTCTGACTTCAGATTCGTAATCAGCGGGAAAAATACTAAAGAAAAGTATATCCAGATGTCCATTTCTAATAACATTTTTTTTGTGGGCCTGTGTAATCAGTGTAGCTGCAGAAAACTGAATATATAATGTTCTATTCTATGTGTCTATTGTAAAGGAAACAATTGTGCTAATGCTTCTTCTACCTTTGATAAATCGGCTATCGATGAGGAATGCGGTGAAATTAATAGAATATATTTCATTTTGTTTCGATGAATATTGGATGAAAAAAGGGAGAGTCAAAGAAATTACATTTTTGAAAATTGTAAAAATGCACTTTTTTGAAAATTTAAAAAAACCACACTTTTTGACAATTAAAAAAAAATGAACTCTGTCCTCTAAAAGTACATAAAATAACGTACAATAGAAAAAAAAGTGACGTACAATGCCTCCTTGATAATTGACGAAGAATTAAAAATTTCATTTCGTCCGCCATCTTTGACATACTCTATTTGACATACGGTGTCCGGAATTGGTGCATTATATTTGACCATAAATGAGTTTTATTTTTGCCAACTTTGGTGAAATTACTCCTTCTCATAGAAAATATATTCAATTTAAATTTGTTCAGCTATTCTTGGTGTTTTCTATTTTTTTCCAGGATGGCGAATTGACCAATACATATCGAACAGGTCTATATTTTTTAAGAATTTTATTTCAAATAAGCCAGTGTTTTTAAAATTCCCATCCGATTACTAGTACAAGATATATTAAGCAGATAAGTCGAAAATCCGTATAACGCGTCAAGAAGTGCATATAACGGTTGACGCACACGGAATTTTTGGGCACAAATATTTTTTTCGTAATCAGGAGGTCATAATACATAAGAATCAACAATGAAATTTCAGGTGGAATGTTGTCGCCGAAAAAAATCAATTCAACTGCACTAAGGGAAATAAAACTGAATCTAAGTGTTAAGGTACTTACACTTTAGAATTTATTTCATTATTTTTTCGAAGGGATAAATTCAGTACAAATATTATTAAAATGAATATAATAATTTTCATAATCGATCTCTACTGGTTCTTATTGAATGATCACCATGAAAAAAAAAATTACTGAATATTAGTCCGCATGTCATCTGTCAACATGCCAAGTTTCATCAAAATCGAAGTGGTGCAACATTAAATGAACGTACTCGGGCATTCTGTGTCCGCTTCGTCTCGAAATGTGTAATTCCCTCTCACACAAGGTTACTTCAGGTCTTTATGAATAATGGGGGTTGCAGATAGCTTACGCAGATACTTTTTTCTTTTAAAACATATGTAGAAAATCCAGTATTACATAAATAAGTAGTAAAAAATATGTGTCTATTGGTATGCAGCACCAGAAGAAACTGATACCATCAGAATCGAGGACACCACAATTCTACTACCTACCCAAGAACCACAAAGTGGGAGTTCCGTTACGGCCAACTGTAAGTGCAATGAATTCACCAACCCATGCGCTAGCAAGATATTTAGCAGACATACTCAAAGCATTTATTGGACAAACAGAACACCATATCAGGAATTTACACCATTTCATACAAGGGCTGAAGAACATCACAGTGAACCAAGAAGATATATTAGTCAGTTTTGACATAACATCACTCTTCACAAATATACAAGTTAAAGAGGCGATAGAATTAGCTCGGGAAGAATTGCAGAACAACGGTTTGGACGCCACTTTAGCCGACCTGATGGAGCTTTGTGTCAACTCGACCTACCTAACTTATTTATGGAAGCATTCTAAATACACGCCTTGGACAACTACCAATTAAAACTAAAATGTTGATTTAGATATGTGGATGATACTTTCATTATATGGCAACACGGCCGTGAGGAACTGGAGAATTTCAAGGAGTACTTAAACAACTTACATCATAATATCAAATTCACCATGGAAATAGAAACAGAGAGCCAATTTCAATTTCTGGACGTTCTCATGTTCAAGACGGATAATGGAGGATTAGGACACAAGGTATACAGAAAACCGACGCACACCGACAGATACCTGCACGCTAATTCTCACCACCACCCAGCACAAAAACAGGCAGTCGTTAACACACTAGTACATAGAGCAAAGCAAATTTGCGAGACAGAACATCTGCAAGAAGAATATTGGACTTTAAAAACATCACTACAGAAAAATGCAACGCAATAAAGAGACAAGATACAACCAGAACAGAAGAAGAAAAAGAAGAAAAGAAATACACGGCAACAGCTTACCTACCGTATATACAAGGATGCACGGATAGAATCGGAAGGGTTTTGGAGAAAGAGAACGTCAATGTAATATATATTGCGAAACAGAAGGTGGCACAATATTTTCCCAAATACCAAGGTCCAGAAGAACTAGAAGCACCAGGAGTATGTAGCATTATATGTTCCTGTGGACAAGTTTACATCGCAGAGACCAAACGACGTATAAACACCAGACTCAGAGAACACATTAGAAATACAAAGAAGGGAAATCAGCAGTTGTCGAACATTCACAAGAAACCGACCATTTGATAAAATTCGAAAAAACAAAGAAATTAGCCAACATCAAGAATTATTTACCAAGAAGATATAGACAAGCCATTGAAATAAATAAACATCCGAATAACTATAACCGTGACAACGGACTACAATTACCAATAACGTTGAAGTCAATGTTCCGTATGAGCAATAATCCGCAATACGCCTCCTGATAACCTGTATAAATAGAGGAGCTCAGTCCAGCAGAGCTCACTTCGCTTCAGAAGAAGACCATAATAAGACGATCGAAACATCAAGCATTCAACCAAGTCTACGCGGAAGAAGACCCGGAAACCAGCAGCCAGATCACCAGCTCCGCGAAAGCCTTAGCACTAAGATTATTTCTAACTCCCGCAACTTTACGAATTTTATAGAAATTTCTGTGAAATATACTGAAGAAAATCCCGCTTTCAGTGTAAACCATACCTTTTGGAACAATGAGATAGAACTTCCATAAAAGAGGGGGGAAGTAGGATAAAAAAATTATTTTTATAATATATTTAAAGTTTGTTGCAGTACGTGTTACCTACTATTTTAAGCAATACAATAGTGAAAAATACTTAAATTTTCTTTTACCCAAAAAGGTTATAAATTTTATCTATTATGCATTATAGATAAAATATTAGAAATTATCAACCTATAAAACTAACAGGCAAGGAAGACATGCAAGAAAATCATGCTTGAAATTTATTGTGTAATTAAGTTTAATGCTCCAAATGGAGCGAAGATCAAGTGAGAATTCTTCACAGAATATGCCAAAATATATAAAATATATATGCCACATATTGAAAATGTGTGCTGAGAACTAGCAGAGTAGCTGCTGTAGGTGTCTAATTATTATTTATAGATGACATAACTTTAACTGCAACAAGCGAGGACGAATTCGAATACATGCTGGACAGCTTTAAAACAATATACTTTGATTTATGGGTTAAGCATAAATTACAACAACAAAAAAATTACAATTGTCAACCAAACAAATTGAGGACATGTTAAGGATAAGTAATTTTCAAGTAGTAAACAAGTTAGTATAACTTAAAGCCAATGCGGACAATACACTGTGAATACAGGAATCTATAAAGAATATTGATGGCAAGATCAGCAACTTGTGAGTTGAGCAAAATTTGGCCTAACAGAAGTATTACGAAATGCATGAAGATCAGACTCGCTAACACCATACCCAAGCAGCACATACTCTTAGGAAAATTCTTATACCTATGATAAACGTTTGTACAGCTTACATTATTTGAAATTATAAACTTAAAAAGTTAAAGACGATTATACAACTATCTAAAGTTTTCTAAACAGTTTTTAAACGTTGTGTAATAAAGTTTTAGGGATAATTTAATTCAAATTTTATTTAAATTTATATAATATTCTAGGTACGAGTGAGTTGTGTTATAGTTCTGGCTTGGCGTTTTATTATGGTTGATACCAAGCCTTTCTATAAAAGTCATTTAGTAGTTCCATTTGAACTTGTAGGTACTGCATTGTATACGACATTGTACAAGATGTTTGTTAGGTAAATGTAACTTTAGATTTTCTAAACGTTTATGGATGACATAATAAATACTGCCCTTTGTGGTTTTATTTGGGGTTTTGTAATGGTTTTTACCTCGTCTGAAAAGGTTATTTTGTGCAGTTTTTGGATAGTTGTATTAAAATTCATATAAAAACGTTTGTGATACGTTTGGCTTATGTTGTGTTGTTGAATGTTTAAGAAATAAAAATGATTCGAGAATTATAAGAAATATGTTTCTAGACCCTGCACACATCACAGATTATTACAGAAAAGTAAAGTTCTCGATAATATTTTAGAAATTTACATGCTTGTTTTATTATAACTATGCTATATTTTTAAAAATTGCTAGTCGTGGATGAGTTCCAATTCAGACTTCTCTTATATATCTATACTACAAGTTCACAAAATCCAGTTGTATTAAGGTTTCATAGTAGTTTTTGTTACCGATTTAAAACTCTACTAAACCTTCACATATATTTGTTGCTTTAAAAGTTCAAAATAATTCTTTTGTAGTTATTAAAACTTTCAGAAGCCATATTTATTATATGTGATTATGAAAAATGTAGCGTTCATCTTGAGATTGTAAAAATGTAATTCTTTTAAATAATGTTTTTAATACTTTTAAGATCTAGACGACTAACACCACCTCATATTTTCTTGTTTTGAAGCACCCTTAACAGTTTACCATTTTGGAGCCGCGCAATGTTAAATATGAATGTGGATATATTTTAAAAATAAATTAATTTTCCTCATTTTAAATTATTCTTGAAGCGCTTTGTTTTTATGAAGCTAGAATAGTTACATTCACAAACAATATTTGTTTGCACCTAATTTTCAACATCAGATTACTCATAAACAGCTCATTATTATATGTATAATGTCTATGTACCATAAAATATTAAAAATCACTACAAAGTTATCATTTTAGTCGCATGTGCTAACACTATATCTCGATAAGTCATAAATATAGAAAAATTGTAGCAACAGTTTTTAACAAGTGGTGAGATGTTTCTTTTCTTGTAACTGCATTGTCCTCTTTAAATAGGATTATACGTAAGTTGATTAGACGCTGATTTAAATAAAAAACGATTAATTATGGCCAGTTGTTTAGTGGTGTTATAAAGGATTTGTGAAACGCTACTGCAACGTTTCGTAACGTCTTATAGATTCCCCACTTTGTTGATCTACACGTTTGAAAAACGTTGATGCAGTTATGTTTTAATTTTAATACAGTCTTAGTAAAAGTTACATAGTTTTGAGTAAGGTTTTGTTAACGTCAAGTAAATCATTATGTAACCAGTCTGTACTACTTGGGTAGTATTCTCCAAATGGTGTATTGATGCTTTCGAGGACGTTTGTTACGAATTCCCCGGTCAGCAGAAACATGTCCTCCAAAGCGACTATCCAGCATAGTATTCTACCGAATCCTGTCACCTTTTGGCTACATCAGCCAAGAAGAGCACACTATAGAACAGTTAATAGTTCATGGGAAAGCAGGCTGCAAGAAACGATGGAGACGTTTTCCAAAACGTAAGGCTGATGTTGCCAAGGAGCTGACAGAAAGAGCTTTGATGAGGTCGTGAGCCCAATAGGCAACCGCGACACGTGGCGTGATGCTACCAGACGTGCCATGCATCAAAAGGAGGCCAACTAGGCTAATATTTGGATCTTAAAACATTGTCAAGACGTTGTGAATAAAAAGAAGGAGCATCATAAATGTATGTAAAGGAAATATGAAAAGGATTCACACTCCTGTTGCACCACTGGTCAGTATCATAGACAAGAAAACGTTGAGGTTGAATAACGCAAAATGTTTCGGGAAATAGTCGTGCGTGTCGTTTATAAAGTGGAAAATCCAACAAACAATATGAATGATATATTTGCAGTAATAAATGAATGGAGACGTGTAAGTAAAAGTTTACATTTATCATCTTAAAAGAGCTGCCATTTCCGCGTTTTACACCACAAAGAGTCCATTTTCTCTACTGAAATATTAGCGTCGCTTACCCCAAATTTGGTATTAGCATTTATATGTGATCTCACACAAGTTCTCAAGTTACTCTTAATTAATTCATTTAATGAATAAATTTATCTCCTACAGATGTTCATATGTTCATTTTTTTTATACTATATTATTTTCTTCTTTATTTAGACACTCTTTTTACAGCATATACAAGTAAATAAATAAATTATAGTTTTGGCAATAATTTTATAGTATTGTTATACAGGGTTGTTTGTTTTTGATGCCTTGGTTATTGCACACACACACACACCAAATCACAATTTTATTTTTTTCACCCCCTTTATTAATGGGGCGGGGGTGGTAATGGGGATGGCTAATGCAAAACATTTTTTTGAGACCTTAGCTTGTCTTATATATACTAAATAACAATTTTATGGACTCTTATTTGCTTGATTTACCAATTTAAACCCATTTACTCCTATTTACCCCCAACCTTTCAATGGAATAAGATCAAAATATAATCTACTTGCAGATTTCGTTAAAATACTTACATGTACCAAATTTCAAGTCAATGTCTTAAACAGTTCCAGACTAAGAATTTTTTTTGCTCAAACTTAAAATCTAGACATTTCATGATATTCTAAGCCTATTTGAACAATAAAAATTTTCTATTGTTTTTGCGTTACTATACTTACTTCATCTGGATGTGGAAGTGAAAAATTATTTCCATGTAAATAATTTTATTACATCCACTAAGAAATAAGTTCATTTTCTAAACAAATAAAATAGGAACGAAACATTTTCTAATCTGATTCGTTTAAAAGATGTAGATAAAAATATATCATGAATATAATGGAAAATCATGAGTCTTCCTAGATATCATGCAATAATTACACACAGGTCTACGGAAAAAAAAAATGTTCTGCTCCAAGGGCTAAACCTATCACGCCTTAAGTATTTTTGTGTGCCGAAAGAAATTTCAATTTAAAAAATTTTCTACTCCTTAAATTTCGAGTATATTCCGGTTTTTATTGTTAAAATACGTTTTTTTGACAATTTTTGATATTTACTCGAAATCTACGGGGTAGAAAATTTCTTAAATTGAAAATTCGGTTTCAGCACACAAAAATACATAAGGCATGATAATTTCAGTCCCTGGAGCAGAATTTTTTTTTTGTTGTTGTTAATATGTGTTAGAGATAATCATAATTAATTTTAATTGCCAGTTAAATGTTAAAGTGGACCATCTTCACACCTTGCGCTTGAAGTACACAACATAAATTTATATGCTAAAGGCGCCAGTCGTACCTACTACAACGTTAGGCGGCTTTTTTCCAACCTCAGGGTGATTTATTACAACTCTCAGAAAGCAACTTAGGTCTTAAGTCTTGAAATTTATGAGAAAAAAACAATATCAACTTACCCTAAATTGCTGCATTCATCAGGACTGAACACTTGAACACTTTTTAAGGCAATATATGAGTTATGTGAGGCCTCGCAGTATTCGCAATTATACAAACGGCAGGTAACCTTACAAGGATAACGGGATTTCGCCCCACTTTCGAGCTATTTCTGTGGGTACGTCCTCCTCCTTTTGTGACATATTATCTCACTTCGCTAAAATTTTGGTTAAAATTAAAATTCGTTCTTCGTCCAATTTCAGAGAACTTCTCAATTTTTTACACCGTCAGATTAAAAACGCCCTTTGGGATTAAAAACTGTAGGTACTAGATTTCATGATTTTGTTGACTTCTCTAACAACATTATTTTAGAACTGACAGTTAATAGAAAAAAACAACTTCAAGAACTATGTAAGTATGTAACTATGCATCTAAATGCAAAAGTAATGTAGCAGTTGCCGATTATTTCCAAGTTGGACTAAGGTGTAGTGAAGTACACCTTGTACTTGTGAGGGTCAGTGTTCAAGGGAATGAAGGTCTCAGACACAAGTCTCTTGCATCAACGTTCTTCATTCCATCATATACAGTGTGTCCCAAGATAGATGTAACAAGAGGTGTAATGGACCAAAAATGTTGGAATTTTGAAATGGTATTTGGGGATTGAGTCCTGCTTGTTGTAAAACTAAAGTATACCAAAAGTGACTTGATTTGGTTTTCTACAGGGTGTTTTATAAGCAAAGTTATAAAAATCACCACTAATAAAGTACCTTTATTTTTCAAAATATGAAAAAATTCCACTAAGAAAAGTTTTTTAGAATGCAATTTTATACCTCTATACCAAATTTCAGGAATATAAAATTATTTTTTTGAAACTTCCCATTTTTTCAATAAATTAGTATTTTATTTATTTGTTATAATTTTTAAAACTCATTAATCTTCTATTAGTAATTGTTTCTTGTCTTACAATTAGTTCGATTAACATTATACCTTCTTACATCTCGTATATTCAATTTTTTATTTACCAATAGCCTACTTTTTGAGATGATTAACATTTGCTCCTACACAACTTTAAATATGAATTCAACTCTTAATTCGCAAAAAATGGGAAGTTTCAAAAAAATAATTTTATATTCCTGAAATTTGGTATAGAAGTATAAAATTGCATTCTAAATAACTTTTCTTAGTGGAATTTTTTCATATTTTGAAAAATAAAGGTACTTTATTAGTGGTGATTTTTACAACTTTGCTTATAAAACACCCTGTAGAACACCAAATCAAGTCATTTTTGGTACACTTTAGTTTTACAACAAGCAGGACTCAATCCCAAAATACCATTCCAAAATTTCAAAATGTTTGTTCCATTACACCTCTTGCTACATCTATCCTGGGGCACACTGTATATTATTAATTGATTGACTGAGTGATTTGTATTGATTCACCAGCATACGGCAGGCATTGCTACCACTCCCAGAATTTACCGCTGGGCCGGCTACGTCCACGCTGGGTTGGATTTGTGTCATGCTTGTTGTCAGCAGCGAGAGCCACATGACGCATGGTACAGGAGTGGGGGATGGGCAGTGTAGGTGTTTGTGAAATGCGTTGTCACATTGTGTCGTGATATTTAATGTTTATGCTTCTCTTTTTCTCTCGTGTTTCTGCTTCTATTCTGCTTCTACAGATTTTCGCCTTCTTCTCCTGAGTCCTCCGTTTCTGGTTCTGGTAGAGCATATATCTGTCGGTATTTGTGAAATGCGTCGCCGCATGGTGTCGTGATATGAAATGTTTATGCTCCTCTTTTTGCATTTCTGCTTCTACAAATCTTCTTCCAAGTCTTCTGACTCCTTCGTTTCTTACTCTGGTAGAGTGTATATCGTTGCGATTTCTTTGTGGAATTCATTTTTTTCCTCACTTTTCTTTCCCAGTATGTTTGGTCCTTTCCCAGTTTGTTCATGACGTGTAACATGATCTCCATATTTTTAGTTTGCTGCTGTTCAGTATTAGCGCTTCCTGCAGTAGTTGTGTTGATTTCCTTCGTTGGACGTCCCCAGTACTTCATTGCGTACATTTCTATCCTTTTTGTTATTGTCTATGTTTTATATCACTGTTTTCGTCCTGTTGTTTTTGCAGGTAGTTGGATGATGTCCCTTTTAGCTCTTCTGTTGGCCTTTGTTGTTGCCGCGTTTTTAACTCCATATGTCATCTTTGGCAGTACGATGGTTATGTACAGCCGTTTGATCAGGCACCATGGTAGTTTGTTTTTCTCACTGAACGGTATAATTGCCCTTGTAATTCTGTGTGCTATTTTTATTCTCTCCTTTACAGTTTCTTTCCTTTTCAGTTGGTTATCAGTTATTTCAATTTGTTCGTTGTTCTTAAGGAGTAGTCTCCTATTTTGTATTCTTCTCCATTGGCCCGACTCTCTTCTGTTGAAAGGTCTTACTACATTATTAGACTTTTCTTAAAGTTTATTTTCAGGCCAGATGTGTCCAGATGCAGTTTCATGTTTTCTAGTAAGTTAAGAATATGTTGCTCTTCTTATGCGAGAAGAGATCATCTGAGTTTGCTAGTACGATTGGGGTTCCCAGTATTTCCGTGTCTTTATTGAAATTTGCTGTTTCCCTTATTGTGCTTTTTATCACTTGGTCTAGGACCGTGGTGAATAGTCGGGGGGATAGGAGGTCTCCTTGCTTGATTCCTATATACTTTTGTCTGGTTTACGTCATTTGTCCCAACCATTGCATGGCAGTTCTTTCATGAAGACAGGCCTTTACTATTTTGTTTATTAGATAGTGCGGTACTCCTTTGTTATATAAGATGTTGACTATGACCTCATGACTGACGGTATCAAATGCCTTCTAGAGATCTATATGTGTGGTTTTGTCCCTTATCCATTTCCCTTCCAGGGTTCTTCTGGTGGTGTATATATGGTCGTTCGTTGATCTACCTTTGATGAATCCTGTCTGGTAGTCTGGTGGTCTTCCAATGTATTTTAGGTAGTCGGGCAGGAATTGGGCGTAGTATTTGTATCCTATGCTGCAGAGTGTTATTCTTTTGTAATCATCTGTACTCTGAGCGAGTTGGTTTTGGGGAGGAGTATTTGTATGGTCGTGTTCCATTCCGTAGGCAGGTTTCTATCCATACTCTGGTGATGATTTCTAGGGGTTTGCTCTTTTAGCCTTTCCATTCCGTAGTGTATTAAATTGTTTATTTTGTCTACTCCGGGTGTGGTGTTTCTTCTAGCTCTGGCTATTACTTCTGGTCTTTTGATGGTGGCTTGTCCAAGGGCCAGTAGTCCGTTTCTTTATTAGTTCTGTTCGTTCTTTAGTTGCATTACCTTCTTTATACAGCTTCTTGGTTCAATGTTGCAGTGGTATGTATCTTCTCTTGTGTTTATTGTTGTTTCTTCTATATTTTTTCAGATAACTGAAGGTTTAATTTAGTCGTTGAATTTTTTCTACAATAAATAAATTCGGTGCATTTTGTCAAGATAAGGTTATCGAGATATTAAAACATACAGAAATCAAGAAGTCGCGTTTTTGTGGTCATTTTGATGACGTCATCAGTGGCGCTCAGGGCGCCTAACCGAGTGTTTCCTGGTGAATTTTCGCAGCTTAGTACATGTTGAAGGCCTGCGTAAAATTTGGTGCTGGTAGTAGGAAGTGAAATATTTTTTGTATATAGACTAATACTTATTAATTATTATAAACAATTTCATAACAAAAAATTTGTTTTCTTTATGATTATCAAATATAAAACAAAAATAATTTTTTTTTTGTATGTTTCTTTGTTATATCCATTTATTTCTTTGTTTTGACCAATTGTCGAACTAAAATTGAAATATTTTTTTACGAAAATCAAGGCATTGAGTTGTAAAGCAACTTTACCAATGATCATAAATCTAACGTTCGTTGTGTAACCCGATAGCGGTGCCATCTGTACCTTGAAGACTTTGATGAACTTGTCAACTTATTTAAGATCTCATTCAACATGACCAATCATTCGATGTCCCCTGAACTTGAAACAAATCGCTCATAACACAGGCATACAATATAAAAAATGTGGTCTTTTTCTGGTACTCCATTGGGTAACCCTTGTAACATAACACATGTTGGTAGCATTGTAAGGTTGGCAACATAGCCGTAAAATAAATGTGCGCCGGTGTGGCAGCCTCTTTCCTGATGTACACTTGTCTAATAAATATTAATAAAGAAGTTATAATAAAGCAAACTTGTGAGTTTAAATATATGAAGATCCAAACGTTACATGGTGTCTGGTTAAAAACTGAGTTGATAATAATATAATAAGAAGATCCATACAAATAATTCGGTAACGGACAATTTACGACTCCCTCCAGTAATGGAATTTATGGGTAATGTAGCAAAACATTGGACCACGTGGCTACAAAAATTTAACATTTATTTAACGGCATCTGGTCAAGGGGAATCCGCTGATAACCTTAAAGTTGCAATATTTCTAAATATAATTGGCGATGAAGGAGTTCAAATAATTAATACGTTTAAAATGAAAGAAAAACCCAAGCTAGAAGATGTTATAAAAAAATTCGACAAATACTGTGAACCGAAGAAAAATATAATCTATGAGCGATACAAGTTTTTACAATGTATGGAAAAACAAAATCAATCAATGGTGCAGTACATAACCGAATTAAAATCGCTATCCTCGACGTGTGAATATCAAGAATGTGATAATATGGTTCGAGACAAGCTGGTAATGGGAATCCTGGACAATACGCTTCGCGAGAAATTATTGCAGAATGAGAGCCTCACCCTCGCCAAAGCGGAAGAATAATGTCAAATTTTTGAGCAGAGTAAGAAACATACAGCCGAAATGGAAAACAATGGACAACTAGAACCCAGTGTAGACGCCGTTCGAAAAGATTCTGTTTATAGAAAGTGAAGTAGAAATTATAATAATTATTCTAATATGCCTTCAACTAGTAAAAAAATTGAATATGGTAAAAAAGGTTTTAAAAATAAAAATGATAACTATAACTTTTCATATAATTGTTTCAAGTGTGACACAAGGCAAGTTGGTGGAAATTGTCCCGCATTTGGTAAGATTTGTCGATTTTGTAATAAAACTAATCATTATGAATCGGGTTGTTTAATTAAAAATTTTAATAAAAATAATAAATTTAAAAAAACTAAAAGGAATGTCAATTTTATTGATAAGGAAAGTTTTGATGATGAATTTTTTATAGACTGCTTAACCATCAATAACAAAAAACTAAAAAATTCTGAAACGAACTACAGAGTGTGCAACTTAAACATCAAAACATTAGAAATGATAGGGAATGTTTATATTAATAACAAATTTGTATGCTTTAAGGTCGATACTGGTGCAGAGTGCAACATTCTTCCTGCCAAGATTTTTAAAGAAGTGGCTCCTAACGCAGAAAAAATGGACGTAGATGTTAATCTGACAGCCTATGGAGGAAATAGGATTGAGGTTGAAGGATCTACAGTATTAAATTGTAAAATACGTGGTCAGACCTGTTTAATAGAATTTATAATTGTTAAAGCTGATGGTAAACCCATATTAGGGCTGGAAACATGCTTAAAATTTAATTTAATAAAAAAAGTTGATTTTATAAATAACAGAATTAACGATCATAATATTAATAATGTACATTTCAATAGTAAAAATGAAATTTAAAAGCTATATAGGGGGAACCTTATAAGTTTTGATGATGTAAAATCTTGTGTATATCCTGCTAGGAGAATACCTAAAACTTTATTACCTCAATTTGAAATTTATTTACAAAAAATGGAAAAGAAGGGGTAATTTGTAAACAAACAGAACCAACAGACTGGGTTAATAACATAGTAATTACTGAAAAACCTAATAACAAATTAAGAATATGCCTTGATTCTTCTGTTTTAAATCAGTATATTAAAAGAGAACATTATTAAATACCGTCTCCTGAAGAAATAATGTCAGATTTAGTGGGTAAAAAATATTTCTCATTATTAGATTGAAAAGATTCATTTTATCAAATAAAATTAGACGAAACATCGTCAAAATTATGTATTTTTGCGACCCCGGTGGGTAGATATAGGTTTCTAAGAATGCCGTTTGGCATCAATACAGCAGCGGAGGTATTTCAAATAAAAAATACACACATTTTTGGGAATATACTTGGTAATAAAGTTTATATTGATGACCTAATTATCTCAGGTAACACTGAATTAGAACATGATAGAATTTTAAAACAGGTGTTAGATACTGCTAAACAATATGGAATTACTTTTAATAAGGACAAGTTTCAATATAAAAAAAGGGAAATTAAAATGCTTGGTTTTAAAGTATCTGAAAAGGGTATCGAAGTTGATAATGACGGAGTTGAAGCTATTTTGAAAGTAGAAAATCCTAAAAATAAAAAAGAACTTTTAAGATTTTTAGGTTTAGTAAAATATTTGAGCAAATGTATTGGAAATTTGTCAAAAATTTCAGCTCCACTACGAGAGTTGATACATAATAATGTGATATGGAATTGGGAAAAAATTCACACTGACAGTGTAAATATATTAAAACATATTTTAACATCACCACCCGTATTAGCTCATTATGATAATAATGAAACCTTAGTTATACAGTGTGACTCTTCTTCTCAGGGAATCGGTGCTTGTTTATTACAAAATAATAAACCAATAGCACTTGCATCTAGGGTATTAACTGATTGTGAAAAAAGACATGCAACAATAGAGCGTGAAATGGGTGCCATTTTGTTTGCTGCAGAACGTTTCAATTACTTTATTTACGGAAAAAATGTTCAAGTTCATACCGATCATAAACCTCTAGTAAATATTTTTATAGATAGATAGATAGATCTTTATTGGTCAGATATACATTAATTATGTTTTGACACGATTTACATCATGCACCAGCCCTGTTCCCATAATGGAAATGCCGACTCAGCAGAAACCCCCTATCTCTGGAATGCGATGTCGCGGGATGCTTCTACATTTGTTTTGTTTCTAACGGCAGTCAGTTGCTAGCCGCCTTGTAGTATTCATGTATTAATTATATAATTATATAAAGACTTGTAGTTTACGAAATAAAAGTTATAATTATTTTTAAAAAAGCGATTGGGAGTATCGATTATATTAGTGGCGCAGTCGTATGGATTGATTGATCGGAAATATACGTATCGAACGTGTATTTATTCGTTTTATCGATTAACCGACAAAAATCGAACTTTGGTGATTTTTATTGACTGGAAGTGTTGTGACGGAGTGGCTCTTCGAAATTCAAGAAACCCTGTCAATAGCAGACCTGGAGCAGCATTCACCATCAATATTCACCGAGGATTGGAACAAAAATAGTCCAGTCTTGCAAGGAAAACGTACCTGGGGAAGACCGAATCGCTAAACCAGACGTCAACCTTATAGGAAGATGCTCTACGTCGCATTTATCTTAATGTAAGTACAATCAATGTCTAGTGTCTCTGTCGAAGACTTAAGTGATATTTTGGGAAATTTGAGTTTAGAAAGCACTTCAACTGACTCACAAAATCCTTCAAACTCCTTTCAAATTCCCCAAGAAAATAATTTAAATTTAGATACAAATAATTTCGTACAAGCAAATCAATTTATTTATCAATCAAAAATGGCTCAATTCAAGAGCGAGTATCTTAAATGTGTGCCAGAATTTAATGGCGATCCTAATGAATTGAACCGATATTTATCGATTTGCGATTCATTGATTGGACACTTCTATAATCGCGAGAATCTAAATGATTTTCAAAACACTTATTTGTTGAATTCACTTATTTCAAAATTAACCGGTAACGCAAAAATGGTAATAAATATACAGGATGTCTCTACATGGGAGGAATTAAAGAAAACATTACTTAGAAATTTCGTTGATCAAAGGGACGAAACTTGTCTTAATAGGGATATGGTTTTAATGAGACAATCACATAACGAAAGCCCTCAGCAATTTTATGATAGAGTTTTAAAAATTTTAAATTTACTGTGCAGTTACGTTAATGCACATGAAACCACTGATGAATCGAAAAAATTAAAGCGAAAACTTTACAACGGCCTGGCATTAAAAACATTTTTATCTGGGCTGAAAGAACCTTTGAGTACAACCATTCGCTGTATGAAGCCAGAAACTCTCAGTGAGGCTTTGCAACTTGTTATACAGGAGGATAACATTCATTACTTCCAAAATTACTCAAATAAAAATTTCATGAAAAATGTTCAGGAACATAACAGACCACCAGTACCACATCAAAAATTTGCCGAAGCTTCTCGACAATTTCAAGTTCCTCGACCATTTCAATTTAATGCTCATCCACAAAATTTCTATAGACAGAATCATTTTACACCTCAAAATTTCAATAGAAATTCTTTTCCTTCTCAACCAATACCAATACAGCCTAGAATGAATTATCAGCCACAGCGATTTTTCTCAAACGCACAAGTATTTAATCAGCCACAACGATCTTTCACGAATGCACCAGCATTCAGACAGCCCCAACAAAATAACAATGTTTTTAAACCAGACCCAAACCGAATGTTACCGAGACCTACACCCATGAGTGTATCCACTAGAAACACTACAAATCAATATCAACAAGGTCCGTCAACTTCGCGTCAGTATCATCAACCACAGGGAAATTTTTCCTCTGAAAAATTATTCAATACAGAATTAAATCAACCTGATCAAGATTTTGAAAATTATCAGTCTATAGATTATAATTGTCAAAATGATGAATTTAATGAATGTTCTAATTATAACGAATATGAAAGTACAGATATAGTGGAAACCCCGGAGGAAAATTTTCAAATATCGCCTCAACCAGACAACCAGACATAGACCCCCAAATTATATCATTTAATACCACTAACTCAAGCGAATTATCGTATATCATATTTCCTGAATATAAGCTGAAATTTTTAATAGACTCGGGATCGACGAAATCGTTCATTGACCCCGATATAGCACAAAATCTTTTTCCAAATTTAATTGTATATGATCCTTTTATTGTTTCAACAGTTTTTCAGAAATCTGCGCATAAGTACAGTGCCTCTATACCTTCATCTGAAATATTTAATTTGCCAAAACAACGAAATTTAAAATTCTTTTTATTTAAGTTTCACAATATTTTCAATGGTTTAATTGGGTTAGACAATTTAAAACTGTTACAAGCAAGCTTAGATTTTAACAAAGGCTATTTAATTACCCCATATGTAAAAATTAAGCTTTTGTATCATAAAACCTCAAATGACTTAAATTTAATATCAATTTCACCGAGATCTGAACAAGTAATTAAAATCAAAACATCTGTTTCAAACGGAGAAGTAATAATTCCCCACCAAAAATTTCATAACTGCGAAATACCTGAATCACTTACAATTGCAAAAAATGGACAAGCTCTTACTACTATATTAAATAGTACAACTAAAACTGTAACATTAGATTTTTCTGAACCAATCCAAGTAGAAAAATTTGAGAGAAAATCTATAGAACAAATTGATTTGAATAATTTCGATGATTATTCAAAATACAATTTGGACTTGTCAAAAATTCGTACTGATCACTTAAATTCGGAAGAGAAATCAAAAATTCTTAATTTATGTAGGGAATTTTCGGATATATTCTATCAAGAAAATATGCCGTTAAGTTTCACTAGCAAAATAAAACACCAAATACGAACAGCTGACGAAACTCCAGTTTACACAAAATCATATAGGTATCCATTTATACATAAAATAGAGGTTGAAAATCAAATTAAAACTATGTTAAATCAAAATATTATCAGACCAAGTAATTCTCCGTGGTCATCACCAATTTGGGTGGTCCCTAAAAAGGCCGACGCCTCGGGAAAACAAAAGTGGAGAGTAGTCGTAGACTACAGGAAGCTTAACGAGAAAACCGTCGACGACAGGTACCCACTACCTAATATTACGGATTTGTTAGACAAATTGGGCAAGTGTCAGTATTTTACTACACTAGACTTGGCAAGCGGGTTCCATCAAATAGAAATGGAAGAAAGTGATATCGAAAAAACCGCGTTTAATACGGAAAATGGACACTACGAGTACTTGCGGATGCCGTTTGGGCTCAAAAACGCCCCGGCTACGTTCCAGCGGGTTATGGATAACATTTTACGCGGTATTCAAAATGAAAAATGCCTCGTTTATCTTGACGACATAATTATTTTTTCTACGTCTTTACAAGAGCATTTGGAACGATTAAAAGAAGTATTTCAACGGTTACGGGACTCAAATTTTAAAATCCAATTAGATAAGTCGGAATTCCTGCGAAAGGAAGTGGCTTACCTCGGGCATATTGTCACTCCACAGGGCGTCAAACCAAATCCGGACAAAATCAGCGCGATCAAAAATTTTCCGATACCTAAAACTACGAAACAAATAAAAGGTTTCCTGGGATTGTTAGGATATTACCGCCGCTTTATAAATAACTTTGTCAAGATTACCAAGCCATTGACTAAATGTCTAAAGAAGGGCGCAAAAATTGAACATAATGACGAATTTCTATCATGTTTTGAAACTTGCAAAAATTTACTGATCAATGAACCCTTATTACAGTACCCGGACTTCACTAAACCATTTAACTTGACGACTGATGCGAGCAATGTAAGTCTCGGCGCCATATTGTCTCAGGGGTCAATAGGTCATGACCTCCCTGTAGCATATGCTTCCCGGACATTAAATGATTCTGAACGTAATTACTCCGTTATTGAACGTGAATTATTGGGGATAGTATGGGCCACAAAGTACTTCAGACCGTACCTTTTTGGCAGAAAATTTAATATAATTACCGACCACAAACCACTACAGTGGTTATTTTCTCTGAAGGACCCGAACTCGAAATTACTTCGGTGGCGTATTAAACTAGAAGAATTCGATTATAATATCACATATAAACGTGGAAAAGAAAATACTAACGCGGACGCGTTGTCGCGCGTTGAAATTCACACCAAAGAGGCCGATACAGTCTCTGAGGAAATCGAAAAATTAATCCAAGCAAATAACGAAAATCAATCAGAAAACCACGAGATCGATCGGTTCGTTCAAGAAATTTTATCTTTACCGGGCCCATCACATAACTCCGAAATCGACAATGCATCTATGCAAGTCCAACTGGACGACCAAGAACTAAACGATGACATTCCACAAGAACAAAATGACGACAACGACACAATACATTCAAATGCTGAACAAAATCCAATTATAGACATCCCAGTGTCAGACTGTGCTGTCAATTTTGGTCAAAACCAAGTCATCGTGAACTCTGTATTGCACTCGCCGAGTAAACCAAAAATCAAAATTTTATTCGAGAAGAAAAAACGTTTAACGGTTCAAATTTCCGAAAACAACTTTGAGCAGGACGTCATAGATCTCATTAAAAATTATATATCTCCCGAACTGCAATATTATATATATTTCGAAAAGCCGCAAATGTACGAACCATTCTCGGCTGTCCTTCAAAAATATTTTAGATGGGGATCAATCAAATTTAAAAGGTGTTCTAAAAAATTAATTGACGTCACAAATAAGAATGACATTGAAGAACTCATAAAAAATTATCACGAAAGTAAATCAAATCATCGCGGAATCGATGAAACGTACTTAAAAATTAGAGACAAATATTATTGGCCAAATATTAAAACTTCCATTCAAACCTATATAAATGAATGTGAAATCTGCCTACAAAGTAAATATGAACGAAACCCCGTACGCGTAAAAATGAATGTCACCCCAACCGCAACAAAACCGTTCGAAATAATCCACCTAGACACGTTTACGCTTGAACAAACAAAATTTCTCACAATTGTTGACAGTTTTTCAAAATATGCACAAGCATATTTCCTAACATCATTAACAGGCACAGAAATAGCAAATAACTTATTGCAATTTTTCTCTCACCACGGTATCGCAAAACAAATTATCGTGGATAGCGGAACCGAATTTAAAAATTCATTAATCTCAGAACTTCTAGGTTTACATAAAATTAAAGTTCACTTCTGCACACCTTATCATCCGCAATCGAATGGTGTAATTGAACGATTTCATTCAACTGTCGCCGAACATATCCGTTTGCTTAATACCAAAGGGTTCTTAAAGACTCCCATTAAAATGAAAATGATATACGCTATTCTCGCTTACAATCATTCGATACATTCGGCAACTAAAATGAAACCCATCGACGTAGTTAGCGGACATATTACTGACAATGACCCATTTAACATGAGAATTGATCAAATTCTCCTTAACGATTACGTAAATGAACATAAGGAAAAATCCAAATTGTTATATTCAAAAATTAATTCGGATCTTATGCAACGTAAAGAAAAGGTAATCGAAAGAGAAAACAGAGATCGAGAAAACCCCGACATTTTCCAACCAAAACAAAAAGTTTATGTTAAAAAACACGTGCGTCAGAAAAATGCAAATAAATTTAATAAAGCTACCAAAATAAAAAAGGTTAACAAGAAAATGAAAACAGTATCTACTACCCTAAAAGACAAAGTCCATATGGACGATTTAAAACGACCGCGTAAAACGAGCAAAAAGAAATTAAAATAACGTTTTAAATTCATTTCAGATTTTTGGGAACTTTTGGATCCTCACAAAAAATATCTCTAAGAAATTTAGAAGGTAACCCCGGAATAATTCCCCTAAAACTAGGAACAGCTAAAATTACAAAATATACCCACAACCTTATACATTATTATGATCTTAACCCAATCATCAATGAAATAAATCGCTTGAAGTCACAATCTACAAATCTGAAAAAATTGATTATCGAAGATAAATATTATTCGATTGAAATTTCAAATTACTTAAAAATTCTTACATTTGCCGAAGAAAAAGTAGAAAATAAATTATTAGAAATATTACCCCAACGCCAAAGAGTGGAGAGGGGGCTAATAAATGGCCTAGGATCGATTTTCAAATCAATCACAGGAAATTTAGATGCAAATGATGGGGAACGTTATGAGAAACTAATTCAGGAATTGCAAAATAATCAAATAAAGTTAGCCTCAAACATTAAAAACCAAAATTCTCTTTCAATAGATTTAATAGACAAATTCAATAAAACAATTCAACAAATAAGTCACAATGAAAAACTTTTGGAACTGAAAATCAACCAAATCTCAGATCGACTACTATATAAGGAAACCACATTGTTTATCAAAGATGTTATGAACCAGATTATCACGATGTACGAGATGATCAATTCAATATTGCAAGATATAGAGAATTCTATATCCTTTTTAAAATTACAAATTATGCACCCCAGTATTATAAAAACAAAGGATTTGTTTAACGAATTGAAAAGATTACAAAAACAAGTAAAAAGAAATCAACTTCCGTTTGAAGTCACACTGGACAATATATTATTGTTTGAAAAAATTATAAAGATAGACGGATATATATTAAATAACAAAATCACTTACATTCTATACATTCCAATAACTTACCCTTCACAATTCAATTATTATCACCTATATTCCATCCCTATCTTAACCCAGGGTCAGTTTAAGGCTATAATTCCGAGAAACAAATTTTTGGTAAAAGACGGATTGTACTATGCATTTCTGAGCGACCCCTGTATAGAAGTAACCATACAAACCTTCACCTGTGAGAGACTGGATCTTCAAGAAATCAACAAAGAAACCCCCTGCGAAGTACAGCTGCTAGACACAACTAATTCTACCTGCGAACAAATAAATGTTAACTTATCCAGATCATTAATCAAGCAATTGGAAAAATCTGATCAGTGGATTGCAGTTCTGCCATTCGAAGAGACCATTAAGTTAAGCTGCCTACGCCAGGAAGAAACCCGAAAAGTTGCTGTTGGCACCTACCTGATAAATATACCAATTGGTTGCCAAATAGCCACCCAGCACGAAACTATCGATAATAAAATGCAATCGATAAGTTCGAACCAACCGATATTGTTTCCCGAAATAAACACAGTTGCTACGAATACTCCAAAAATAAACATTAGCCTCCGGCTGGATAACATTGAACTTGATGAACTTCAAGAAATCAAGACACAAATAATTCACAATCAACCCGACATGGTTTTTCAAGGAGTGTCCCACGTACCCAGTATTTGGACATTGTTAATTTACGGACTAATAATATCAATATTAGTCTACATTGCCTATGAAAGAGTCATCCTTAAACAGTACTGCCGGAAATCTAAAGAAGAACATCGAATAGAAGAAATGGACCTTTCAAACGTTCAACTCCCTTAGTTACCCTCGGTAGTTGAATCTTCGGGGGGAGGAATTACATCATGCACCAGCCCTGTTCCCATAATGGAAATGCCGACTCAGCAGAAACCCCCTATCTCTGGAATGCGATGTCGCGGGATGCTTCTACATTTGTTTTGTTTCTAACGGCAGTCAGTTGCTAGCCGCCTTGTAGTATTCATGTATTAATTATATAATTATATAAAGACTTGTAGTTTACGAAATAAAAGTTATAATTATTTTTAAAAAAGCGATTGGGAGTATCGATTATATTAGTCACGTCAAAAAATATGGCAATAAAAACCAACAAAAAGTGGTTGTCTTAAATAAGAAAAAAAATACACAATAAATAAAACAAGAAAATAACAAAGTAGAGTAAATAACAATAAAGCACATAGAATAACAAACAATCTTGTCACACACATATCAAGTTTATAAAATTAAACGAGAAAAATCAGTTGACAAGAATTAATCAAAATCATAGAATGCATTTTCAAGGAGGCATCGTTTAATTACATTTTTAAAGCGAGTACAGTCAAGTGTTTGTACAGCAATCGGTAACACGTTGAAAGATTTTACTGCATAATAGCAGGTGCCATTTCTGGTTTTTGAAAGTCGGAAAAAATCCAAATATATATTGCTCCTATTGAGTACGTATGTACACTTTCACATGTTATGTAATTATTAAGGTTATTTTTAACATTTTTAAAAAAGAAGTTAATAAAGTTCCTAGTAGATTACAAAGAATGCTTTTCAGGTTAATGAAATATGAACAAACAGTTTAAAAAATCATATGGTTAATCCTAACTTTGAAAACAACTTAATAATTCATGATATAAAGAACAGATTACTTCTGTCAGATACTCGAAAACAGGAAATAATAATCGAAACACAAAAAGATCCCATACTGTCCTTGTTAAAAAAATATATTAACGGGACTTGGCCGAAAAAATAAAAAAAAAATTGCAACCTGAATTATTAAAATCCTTTAATATTAGAAATGAGCAGTGTATATATGATGAATTAATTTTTTTCTCAGACAGAGTAATAATTCCAAATAAGCTAAAACATTTTATGTTACAGTCATTACACAAAGGTCATCTTGGCATAAACAAATGTAGATCTAGAGCAAGATAAAGCATTTATTGGCCGAATATTAACAATGATATACAAAATTTTATTTCAAATTGTGATATTTGCAGTAGATTTAGTAACAACAATGCCAAACTACCAATTCAGTCAGATATTCCGAGTGGATCGTGAGAAAAAATAGGTAAGGATATTTTATAATTTAAAGGACTCGCATATTTAGTTATACTGGATTATTTTAGTAAATGGATCGAATTAAAAAATACTAAATTTAAAAATGCCAAGGAAATAATAAAAATTTTAGAAACTGTGTTTTCTTTTTATGGATATCCTGATTGCGTAATGTCAGATAACAATCCTTTCACCTCATTTGAATTTAAAAACTATTTAGACAAAATAAACACAAAATTAATAATTTCTAGCCCGAATTACCCAAGAAGTAATGGTCTAGCTGAAAAGGCAGTAAACATCTGCAAAAATATGCTAAAAGAATGTTATGAAAAGGGAAATATTGATTTGTACCTCTTAAAATACCGTAACACTGCAATTTCTGATATAGGTTTGTCACCAGCTCAAATGTTATTTAACAGAAGATTAAAAGACAATTTACCAACTGTTGATTCTTTACTCAATCCTAGTATTAATAATCAAAATCAATTGAGAAAAACTTTAAAAAATAGGCAGTTAAAACAAAAACGTCATTATAGTAAAAATATGAAAAAGTAGATAATGATAAAATATATTTCAAACATAAAAATGTGTGGGAAAAAGCAAAGATAGTAGAGAAATGTAAAGAATCGGGATCATATACAGTAAAAATAATTGTAATAAATTATATAGGAGAAATAGGCAACACATAATTATAAACAAAGAAAATCCACCAGAATTTACTGATTGTAATAATATTAGAGAACCTTATTATCTACGTAGCAGAAAAAAATTGTTAACATATTGTATATATATTTATGTATTTGATTTTAGCGTAAGTTTAGATTAGATATATTGAATTTTGTTGTATTTTAGTATTTTTAACTGTATATTAATTTTAAATTAAAATATGTAAATATTTTAACTTATAAGAGAGGATGTAATATAACATATAAGTTGGTAGCATTGTAAGGTTGGCAACATAGCCCTATAAAATAAATGTGCGCCGCTGTGGAAGCCTCTTTCCTGATGTACACTTGTTTAATAAGTATTAATAAAGAAGTTATAATAAATCAACCTTGTTAGTTTAAATATAAGAAGATCCAAACGTTACAACCCATAAATTGTAAATCGCGAAAATAACCTAAAAAAGTTCCATTACCCAACAATTTTTAGTAAATTTGCTAAAATAATCTAAATTATGAGTTTTTTTAGATCGTTTTCGAAGTCTACCAAAAAATGGTGGCCAATGGAGCTAAACGTCGAAATACATATGGGTTACCCAATGGAGTACCAGAAAAAGACCACTTTTTTATTTTGTGTGCCTGTGTAATTACGGCGAATTAATGGTGTTATTACTTGTACGTCGCCTAAAATTTGCCCCTAAATGCTTATAGCAATGTTTTTCCGGTATCAAAATTATAATTCTATATTCCAGAAATTACCCTGATCTAGATATCAGTAATTAACGTGTGGTGTTTTTATACAATTTTACTTCTGCTTTGTTATGTAGTTCAAACGAAATTGCTCTTTGATACTTTCTATTCGTTCAGGATAAAGGCACCGAAGTTTGGATATTATTATTTAAAATTAATTTGGCGACTCGAAACTTTCAAGCACAAATTCAACAGAGCTTCTGGATAAGTCAACAGCCAATCACCGTTTACAAGACACAGTTTATCAGCGGCTGGTTGCCTTGAATTGGTGATCAAACGTTATATTGAGACTTTGAAATAGATTAATTACAACCGGGGTTATCCTAACGTAAAGTTGTTTGTTACCACCCACTTTCATTATGATTACACCCGAATCCGGAATACAATTTGAAATAATTAGATTGACCGAAATTCGTCAGATGAAATGGCTCGTTAAATTTTCATTTATATACACAAACTTTATGTCATCAGAACTTTTGGCAATATTTAATTACATTTTGATTTCACGTGCTTTCTTTGACATATATTTTTATTGGAATTCTATTTACAAATTTTTAAAATTGAAGTGTGAAGTATGATGATGTTAGAAAAGTATTGTTTATGTGTTAAATGAAATGAAAACTGTTGCTGTTGCTGTAAAGCATGCCATACAGTAAAGGTAGGCCAACTAGAATAATGTGTGGGACACAACACGTATCCCAAGAGGAAGACTTCCGCGTTCACTTCTTTATTTCTGTATGATATAATAAGTTGTTTTGTATTATAAATCAAATGTATTTTCAACAAAAATAAACCAACAATTTATCATTGGCAGCTTCCAAGACATATATCTACTCGGAAAAATGGATCGAATTTTGATCATCGACCAGTAATTTTGATGACGATTTTTAAAATCTCCAGTTAATTTAGAAATAGAAAGTATTCTTGCAACTTTCCCGTAAAATGTGTAATTTCCGAACTATTCCGCTGTTTGATGAATCACTTCAAAAACTGCTTAGGTGTTTAGAATAATTCACTGGATCGTAACCCTACATCTACCAATGTCTGTCAGAACGGAAAAATATTATTAATATTTTTTTAGAAATTTTAGTAATAGTGCAATTAGGTTTATACTCGAAACCCAGCTATAATGAATATATCTGATTTTTTTTAATTTCTAATGCCATAAACTAAAAAGTTTACTCATTGAAAATTACCTCAATTTCGAAAATCCGTAAATTAAAAAAAATACAATTTTTAGACACCTCAACGAAGAATACAATTATCGGAATTTTTAAATATTTATTTTAAGAAAATAATGATTGTTATAGTATTCGAGGTTTGTTTATAAAGAATTTGTAAAAAAATGTACCTTTTTAAAATTAATTTGAAGATGGCAGAAGCTTCAAAAAGCGCAATAAATAAATGTTGTCAAGAAACGGGCATTCATTGGCTATCACGTTAATGAGGCAGGTGAAAATACCAACTTCTTGCTTATCTCCGGGATAAAATGTATTCTGCAGAATAAGTATCTCTATCTATAGATGAAAGTAGTTTAAAGATTATTTTCCTTTGGCGTGAAAGCATTATCGACAGGGCCGGATTTACGTTTGAGAGGCCCCTGGGCACTTCTTATGTGGGGGCCTCTTGTAACTAAAAATTATTTGAGATGTTACTCTTGTTGAATCGTAGGTTTAATTTTTTTTAATTTGTAAATTAACTTTTTCCTGCGTTTTCATCTTTTTTATTTTTAAATTTTTCATTTATTCCTAATTTTTTTTACCATTTTTATACATTCCGGGGCCCCAATTACATGGGGGCCCTGGGCACGTGCCCCAAGTGCCCTCATGTAAGTCCGCCATTGATTACACAGGTCTACAAAGACGAAAAAGTTCTTGTCTTAAGGTTTTCATAACTTTTTAGAAGCATCTTGACGCGCTGAAACCAATTTTAGACAAAAAACCTGCTCACTTTCCCTCTACCACCCCCTTCATCCCCTATTTTTTTTTGTCTAAGATTAATTTCAGCACGTCAAATTACTTCAGAAAGGTTAGATGAGATCCTTAGGACAAGACTTTTTTGCCATTTTTAGGGGATGAAGGGGGTGGTAGAGGGAAACTGAACAGGTAGAAAATTTGTTTTGTCCAAAATTGGTTTCAGCGCATCAAAATACCTCAGAAAAGTTAGATTAGAACCTTAGGACAAGACATTTTTTTTTGTAGACCTGTGTTATCGATGTGTGTTTCTTCACGGTGGCTTACAACCAAATTTAAATAAAAGTCGCAGAAATTTTTTTTAGAAGTATTTTACTTTTTTATCATAACGAAATCGAGGTAAAGTTCCACCAACTCAAATTCAAAAAAATGATAAAAAAGTTAACTTCAAAAAAAAATAATCATAAAATTAAATCCCCCCCTAAAAATAATATAACACATAATATTCTTATAAATAAAATTCTCGCATATTCAGCTAAAAAAATTATTGCAAATCCTCCTCTTTTATATTCCACATTAAATCCAGATACTAATTCAGACTCCCCCTCAGCAAAATCAAAAGGAGTTCGATTAGTTTCAGCTAATCTAGATACTACCCATATAAAACATAAAGGTAAAGTAAAAAAATAAATCAAATAAATTCTTGAAATTTTTTTAAATCAGTTATATTAAATCTTGAAATTAAAAATAAAAAAGATAATAAAACTAAAGATAACCTTACTTTATAAGAAATAGTTTGCGCCACAGCTCGTAATCTTCCTAATAAAGAATAATTCGAATTAGAGGATCAACCTGCTAATATAACCCTATAAACCCTCAAACTTGAAACTCTTAAAAAAAAATAAAAATGATAAACTAAAATTTAAATTCATAGATCATATATAAAATTCATAAAAATAAAGCTAAAAATAAATTTATTAAAGGTGAAAAATAATATAAATTAAAGTTAGATATAAAAGGAAATGTTTGCTATTTAGAAAATAATTTAATTGCATCTCTAAAAGGTTGGACTAACCCTAAAAACCCTAATTTATTAGGCCCCTTACGAATTTGAATATAACCTAAAACCATTCGTTCTAAAAGTGTTAAAAATGCAACAGTAATTAATACACAAATTAACAAAATTAAACTAGATAAAATTCTTAAAACTAAATCTTTTAATAACATGTATTATTTATAATTTAAAATTATATAAAAAGATTCTAAATCTATTGCACTAATCTGCCAAAATAATATTAATAATCAAAATTAAAATAATTTTTTTAATATTTGGTCCTTTCGTACTAAAATATTATTTTATATTAAAGATAGAAACCAACCTGGCTCACACCGGTTTAAACTCAGATCATGTAAAATTTTAAAGGCCAAACAGACCTAATATTTTTAGCTTCTACACCAAAAGTTAATTTTAATCCAACAAGGTCGCAATATCTTTTTTCGATTTGAACTCTCAAAAAAAATTACGCTGTTGTCCCTAAGGTAATTTTATCTTTTAATCATAATAAATGGATCAAATTTTCATAAATTAATGTATTTATAAAAAAAAAAGTTTTATTAATTTTTCAATCACCCCAATTAAATAAAAATCATAAAAATAAAACATTAATTTACTAAAAAATTTTAGAATATAAATTTGATAAAACTCTATAGGGTCTTCTCGTCTTTTAAAAAAATTTAAGCTTTTTAACTTAAAAATAAAATTCTCCATAAAATTAAATAGAGACAGTCTTTTTCTCATCCGACCCTTCATTCTAGCTTTCAATTAAAAACTAATGATTATGCTACCTTTGCACAGTCAGTATACTGCGGCCCTTAAATTCTCAGTGGGCAGGCCAGACTTTAAATTTTTTACACAGCCACACAAAAAAAAGTGGTCTAGCCTACGGACCAGGCTAGTGTGTCCTTATGTATTTAAACTCGCTGAAACCGAATCCGAAGTTAGAATTGTCAGATTGGCTCGTTTTTCAGTTTTTCAGACCAATGTATCTTTACCAAATACATAAAAGATAGACTGGTATGGTCCGCCGCCGCCGGACAGACAATTTTTTTAGGGGGGTGTTTTTTTAAGGTTTGGGGTGAAAAATGAGCCAATCTGACAATTCTGACTTCGGATTTGGTTTTAACGGGTCCAAATACATAAAGTCCGCAGGCCAGACCACTTTTTTTTGTTTTGGGGATATTTCTTGAGGTTGGGGGTGAAAGCCGAGCGAATCTGACAATTCTGTCTTCTGATTCTTTTCCAGAGGGTCGAAATACATAAGGTCACACTGGTATGGTCCGCCGGACAGACCATTTTTTGGGGGGGTGTTTTTTTGGGGTTAGGGGTGAAAAACGAGCCAATCTGAAAATTCTGACTTCGAATTCGGTTTCAGCGGGTCCAAACATAAGGACGCACTAGCCTGGTCCGCAGGCTAGACTACTTTTTTTTGTGTGGCTGTGTCATTAAACAAAAAAAAGTAAAATACTTGTAAAAAAAACTTTGCGATGAATGATTTTAAATATTGTGGAAATTGGTTCCATATACATCTAAGAATGTGTTAAAAAAAAATCCAAGTGGCAACAACTTTGATTTAAATTTGGTTGTAGGCCACCGTGTCTTGTAAGTCTTTATCTTTAGATTACTTATTTATTATTTAACTAGGAAACCAGTATGGTGATATAGAGCTTTTTAATGAAGATTGCTGTTATGGATATTTTACCTTTGCTAAATATAATTTTCCCATTTAGTTTTTATAGGTGCATGCTTTTAGAGACTTTTCACGTTTCAAGCAAAGTTTAATATCGTGCTAACCTTTTTATATCTATTGTTACAAACTCCCCATAATAATAATAATACGGCAGTAATTTTAATAAAATATATTAAAAGTTATAGACACTGTTTAGTTCAAAAGTACATGCTCAACTAACTCGCTTTGGGGTATCCCTGCCGCTAAAATGCTGACATGTTTTGACTAATATGAGAGAGTTATCGTCTTAGATTGACGACAGAGAACCCGCAAAGTTAATATAACTGAGTAGTATCTTTAAGATTTATTTATTTAACAATCGGCCAATCCTGACGTGGAGCGTCCTCGCGATTGCGTCTTCTGTAGTACACTGGACTACGATTTTAGTGCTACTACTACTTACTGACCTTGTATGTGGCTCACTGGACCTACATTGTGCAAATTTTTTTCTGGTACACTGGACCTCTCTGTGGTTTACCCGACCACCCTTGTAATAGTTTACTGGACTAGTTTTGCTCGGTACACTGCAGTTGTGGTTCACTGGACCACCCATGCAATAGTTCACTGGACTATTTCTGCTCGGTACACTGGACCGCTCTGTGATTCACTGGACCACCCTTGCCATAGTTCACTGGACTATTTTTGCTCGGTACACTGGACCGCTCTGTGGTTCACTGGACCACCCTTGCAATAGTTCACTGGACTTTTTCTGCTCGGTACACTGGACCGCTTTGTGATTCACTGGACCACCCTTGCAATAGTTCACTGGACTATTTCTGCTCGGTACACTGGACCGCTTTTGTGATTCACTGGACCACCCTTGCAATAGTTCACTGGACTATTTTTGCTCGGTACACTGGACCGCTCTGTAGTTCACTGGACCACCCTTGCAATAGTTCACTGGACTATTTTCGCTCGGTACACTAGACCGTTCTGTGGTTCACTGGACCACCCTTGCAATAGTTCACTGGACTATTTTCGCTCGGTACACTGGACCGTTCTGTGGTTCACTGGACCATCCTTGCAATAGTTCACTGGACTATTTTCGTTCGGTACACTAGACCGTTCTGTGGTTCACTGGACCATCCTTGCAATACTTCACTGGACTATTTTGGCTCGGTACACTGGACCACTCTACCCACTTTTAACTTACATAAGGAATACGCACAAAAATATCCTTACAATTACAGTTTTCCTTACACTATTATTAATTGTTTTCCTTTTTTTTTGCAAAATGTTACTTTTTGACGTTTTATACAGAGTCTGATTGTGGTTTAAACAATCTCAAACAGTCACTCGCTACTATTCCTTTAAAACGTCTTCTATGTTTTGAAAATGATGCTACTCTATAATGATCATTTCCCAATACTGCTGTTATCTGAACGGGGCCGATATAATTTGGTACCAACTTGCCACTCGTCAAACCCGTGACCAATAATTTATGTTCTACTAATATTACATCTCCTACTTTATATTGTTTGGTCTTTGTTCGGTGTTTGTCGTAGGACCTTTTTCATTCTTTTGGCTACTAATTCGCAACGTCTTTTTGCTTCAGTTCTGAGTTTTCTAAGGCTTGTTCTTTTTCCAATTCTCAGTCTCAGCTCATTCTCCATTTCTGGTATAAAGCCATAAAGGAGTTCGCTTGGAGCTACGTTTGTAGTCGCATTTACTGTCGAATTGATACCTCGTCGGACTTTCCATATCTCTTTATCAGATTTATCATGTTCCCCCTAAATACTAGCTCTTAACGACTCTAATATTGTTCTGTTCGTACGTTCTATTTGTCCATTGCTGCATGGTGAAGCAATAGCATTTTTCACATGTTTAATAGAATATTTTTCACAAAATTGTTTTAATTCACGACGATCAAATGCTTTGCCCCTATTTGTAATAACTCTTTTTGGTGAATGCACCAATTAATTATTTGTTCTAACTTTTGGCAAGCGTGTTTGCTTTTAGTATCGGGTACTGCTTCCACCCAAACAAATTTAGTAAAACCATCTATTATTGCCAAAATTTGTGTATTTCCCGATTCAGTTTTACAAAATGGGCCTACATGATCCACGTGCAAAGTGAAATGGTTCTGCCACTTTGTCGATCGGATGTAGCTTACCTTCCCTTTTACCAGTGTGTCCTTTTGACACCATACACGCAATACAATTACTAACGAATTTCTTTACAAAGCATTTCATGTTGTTAAACCAATAAGTATTTTTGATTGCTTGTAAGGTTCGTTGCCAACCAGGATGTCCATTATCATCGTGAAACATTTTTACCACTCTCCACCTGAATTCTTTTGGAATTAAAATTTTAGGAGTACCTACCATCGACGTCTTTGCAAACTTTGTTATCATGCAGACTATAGCATTGTAGTGCCTCTGAGTTGCTTAATAAGCTGTATATCTTCATCTTGGGCTTGAACTACGCAGACCCAGTCTCCCTCTTTAATCATCAGTGCTGTAACGGGATTTCTGCTTAGATTATCTACGTGGCACATATGAGTACCCGGTCGATGCTTCACTGTGAAATAAAATTCTTGCATTGCCAACCACCACCGTCTTATCCTCGGTGACAAGTATTTCTTTGTCCATATTAACCACATGACATTGCAATCAGTTATGATGGTGCAATGTCTCCCATAAAGGAAATTTCCGAAACGTTTCGCCGCTTCGTATTCGGCTAATCTTTCTAACTCGTAACTATGGTATCTGGTTTCTGCGTCGCACGTTTGGCGGTTCATAAGGCGACAGACTTCCAAATATTGCCATCTTTCTGTTTTTGCATTAAAATATCACTTTTTCCTAATTTGCTAGCATCCATATGCAGTTGAATTTCTGTCTTAGGATTTAGTATTGCTAGTGTTGGGGCACATACCAAATTTTTCTTGAGTTGTATAAAAGCTTAAGTCTGTCGAGCAAATCTTCTATTAGTGGTAGGGGATACCGATCTTTCAGTTATCTGATATATTTTCGGTAATTAACTACCATTCTAAAATCACCTGTTTTCTTTTTTATTAAAAGAATGAGACTACTAAATGGAGAAATAGTCGGTTCTATATCCTTCATTAATTAATCATTTATTATTTCGGCAACTTTTTCTCTTTCAAATAGAGATAAGCGTTAAGGTTTATATACAACTAGAACAGCTGATGTAAGCTCAATAATAATATTATTATGCATTTCAATGTCAATGTTACTTAAAAGAGAAATGTTTTCACCGACACACTCTGGTGGAAATTGTTCAATAAGTCGATGAACACTTTTATTTAGTTTATCGTTTTCATTATTTTTATTATTCCATAAGCCTCGAGCTAAGCACGTATTTTTATCGACTTCTAATGTTTGTAAACTAAGATGTAAAATGCGTAGCATACTCGTGCCTTAACAGAATTGTATTTTATTTGAAGGAATTATTATTGTGGTGTCGATTCGGTTTTGTTGAGAGTGGAAAACGCTTAACTCGCAATTATCTATATCAGATGTTACAGCAATTACATTTATTCCGGGTTTAATAACAGTAGGCTTCTGTGTATTTATTTTGACAACATTATTTTCTTCTACTGCATCCCATGGTAAAATAAAGTTTTGCTCTGTCAACTTTAAATGTTCAGATGTTTTATAAACATAGACACCTTCGCACTCCGTAATCGGTTGGCCTATCAATAAGTCTGTTGCTTGCAAATTATCCGGCACAACAAAGAGCTCTGTTGTCACAGTAATTTCATCTATCTCAGTTTTTGTGTTTATTTGACCTAGAGGATTTACTGTAGCCCCTCCATAACCTACGATTACACTATTCGTGGTATCCGGTTCTATTTTTAGACCTAGTTTATGAACAACACTTAATTTAATTGTGTTACAAATGCTACCAAAATCAATGTATGTGGAAAGAGTTTCCCCGTTTATCTTAGCAATTTTGTAAAATTTATCATTTTTCGTTTCATGTTTTCCACTGAATACTAGTTTTAATTCGCGGTTCGAGGTTTCACCGAATTTTTGTCTTTTCCAGCACTCATTTTCGTGATGACCTTTCCGTTTGCAAAATGAGCAGTTTTTACTCGAAACATACTTTAAACAGTTAACTTTTTTGTCTCCATCAAGACCGCACAAAAAACATTTTAGTCTTTTCCTTTGTCTAGAATCTTGATCAACTGGTCGATTATTTTTGAAACTACGAGTAGAGTCTACTTTATAATTATTTTTGACAACTTGTTCACTATTCGCAATTAAAAATTGTAGTAATTGCTTTGTACTTACGCTACTAGCAGCTCGAATACCTGGCTTCAGATAGGGATCGTTGATGGTGTTTGCGATTACGTCCACAATCACCCTGTCCTGTAGTTTGCAGTACTGACCAAGGGATAACTTCTGATAGAAGAAATCAATTAAACTTTGGGGTGCTCTCCTCTCAATATTCACTAGATCCTTTAATTTGCTGAAAACACACTGCTTACCAGGAAACTTTCTAGTAATTTATCCTTCCACTCTTTCCAAATAAGATTTAAATATTCTTGATTATTATACCACGTTTTCGCGTTGCCTTTTAGTTTATTAATCATACAACACACACGTGCTCTTTCGTCCCAATCGAATAAATCACCTGTACTATTTAACCACTGAGTAACGTGCATCGATTTATCGAAGCTACACTGTCAATTTTACAGTGATAAACTCTGCACTTATTACTTAATTTTCGCTTTAAAGTTTTTACTTGGCGTTTTAATCGTTTGTTTTGGCTAGATTTAGTGTCACTATCACTGCTAGAATTAGCACTACTCGAAGAACTGTCACTACTGTCGGTAGGCACATGAGACTATCCCACTTCTGATTTGTTACAAACTCCCCATAATAATAATACGGCAGTAATTTTAATAAAATATATTAAAAGTTATAGACATTGTTTAGTTCAAAAGTACATGCTCAACTAACTCGCTTTGGGGTATCCCTGCCGCTAAAATGCTGACATGTTTTGACTAATATGAGAGAGTTATCGTCTTAGATTGACGACAGAGAACCCGCAAAGTTAATATAATGAATCATTTAACTGAGTAGTATCTTTAAGATTTATTTATTTAACACTATTAATAATGAACATCCTCCCAAAATTGCACTGGTTTTAATTACTAATCAGTTTTAAGTGGAACCGTGTTCCTGAAAAGTGAAATATTTCCAGAGTTACGTTGTTTCCCTAATTCAGTTTTTAGCTAATAATAATAATAATAATAATTTTATTTACCTCTGGTTGCCACATATGATATATAACACTAATAAATATAAATAAAATAACATCTGGAGATACATTTTTAGATTTTAGAATCTTTAAGATTTTTTATTTGTTGTTGACAGTCATAAAAATTGATTAAGAAACAATTAATTTTTGTATATGTATAAAGCGTTCAGCCATTATTGGGGATATTCTCAAACTCTCTTAAATTATAGAAACAATTTTCTAAGAGCAATTTCTTTATTTTAATTTTAAGTCTTATGGCTGTTATTGTTATGAAATGTTTATAGTTTGTTGGTAGTAAGCTATACCCAATATATATAGGTGACTTTTTAAGAGATGTTTTTTATAGAGAATTTTATAAGGAATAATTTTGTATTCAGGTATTTTTATCAAAAAGTGCACCGTTCCCGAGATAATCAAGAAAATATTAAGATATTAGGAGGAAATAAAGGTATTTGAGGGATTAGGGGAATTACAAGGAATTAAAGGGGAAATAAAGGGTATTTTTCTAGAATTGGTATTAGGTGTACAAAATTTCGTCAGCGGTTGCCCCCTCGGTTTTTAACAAATGAGAGGAATGAAATAGATTTTTGATTCGGTGGCCTTTAACTTTTATTTTTTGTTTATTTTACACCACCTACAAAAATTGATTGATAATAATTGTTAAAAAAAAGTAATTAAGTATTTTTTGCACGTATCATTCATTGATATGTTTTCAAGTCTCACACTTTGTTATTTAGTGGAAATTATTTAGAAGGAAGCAAAAATGAGGTAAAAAAATGAAGAAGACATTTTGTTCGGTTATTTATGTACTTGTCGATTTTATATTGAAGTTTTAAAAAAACATGTACAGGGTATTGTTTTCTTAAAGAATAACAAAACCATTTTTCTTCAAGTTCGGACCTGGATTTTTTGTGTTATACATGCACTTATTTATAATTACACGTGCATTACAAGTGCAAAATATGAACTTATTTTTTTATTCCTTTACAAAGTAATAACGAAAAGATATTTTGGCAGAAATACACAAAACACCCAGTATTGCAGCAACGAGGGTCCAACTAACCTTTTCCATGGGCGATTTTGAATACGTACTCAATTTGCCATTAGGCCATGCCCATTTTCTAATGTAACGCTCTGTATATTGAATGGACATCGACACCCTCTATCAGAGGTTTCACTATAGTGTTTTGTAAAGATATCGAACTTTCACTCTACGGAATGACCTTTAAAAACCAATGTTTTTCAGAATGATAAGATTACATAAATTACATCAATGGACAAAATGCACATAAAATTAATACTAAATTTTTGAATTGGCATTATTTAAGGATTTTCCAACATGCTGGAAAAATGTTAGTTCTCAAGGGTATAGAAAACATACGGAAGAAGGAGAAAATACATTTCGATTTTAACAGGAATGTGTCAATATATCTAATGGCAGTTTTTACATCTAGTGGACTAATATTGCTCTTATGCAAATTAGTCTTTTACAACGGTACTCTTCACAAGATATTATCTATCTGCGAAAAAGCTAGAGTAAGGGTCAAAGTTATAAGAGAATTTTCTCTATCTACAGTGTGTTCCAGGATAGATGTAACAAAAGGTGTAATGGACCAAAAATTTTGGAATTTTGGAATGGTATTTGGGGATTGAGTCCTGCTTGTTGTAAAACTAAAGTATACCAAAAATGACTTGATTTGGTGTTCTACAAGGTGTTTTATAAGCAAAGTTGTAAAAATAACCACTAATAAAGTACCTTTATTTTTGAAAATATGAAAAAATTCCACTACGAAAAGTTATTTAGAATGCAATTTTATACCTTTATATCAAATTTCAGGAACATAAAATTATTTTTTTGAAACTTCCCATTTTTTGCGAATTAAGAGTTGAATTCATATTTAAAGTTGTGTAGGAGCAAATGTTAATCATCTCAAAAAGTAGGCTATTGGTAAATAAAAAATTAAATATACGAGATGTAAGAAGGTATAATGTTAATCGAACTAATTGTAAAACAAGAAACAATTACTAACAGAATATTAATGAAGTTTAAAAACTATAACAAGTAATAAATGTCAAAAACAAACAAATTAATTATTGACCAATACAAAACAATGTTTGCATTTTTTTATTATTCGATGTAGCTACCACCCACATACACACACATTTCGATCCTTCGCCTGAAGTCCTTAAAACTGTTTCGAATATGATCTAACGGTATGGAGTTTATGGCATTTGTAATTCTCTGCTTCAATACTGCTACATCGTTAGGAAGTGGTTCAGCGTAAACCAACTGCTTGAGGCGACCCCATAAAAAGAAATCCAATATTTATAGGTCTGGGGATCTCGCCGGCCACTTGATCGGTCCATTCCTGGCAATCCAATTTTCTCCAAAATTTAAATTCAACCACCGATTAACCATTTCTGTGGAGTGGCCAGGCAACCATCATGTTGGAAATGAACTAAAGGCATATCTCTTAAAATATTTAAATGTTCTTCTGAAAATTTTTCAAGAAGCTGTAAATAAGTGTGCTGGTTTAACCTTACCTCAATGAAATAAGGTCCAATAACTCCAACGTGATAAGAAACGGCACACCACACATTCACTTTTTTATAATATTGTCTTCTACAATGAATTCTAAAATTTGGATTTTCAGAAGCCCAAAACCGACAATTCTGAGATGAAACAACACCATTGGCTGTGAATGTGGATTCATCTGAGAAAATTATGAAATGATGAAACAATCTCTCTTCCATGATTTTTTCTCCAATGGCCAAACGAAAATCCAACCTACGGCCGTCATCTCCTTCTTCAAGCGTATGTTTATAATTTGTTATATATGCCCTAATTTTTTTTGCCTTCTTTGCCTTCTTTGCCTTCTTTGCCTTCTTTGGAGTTCAGACTTGCTAATATTAATAAGAGCAAAAGGAAGTGGCATCTTAGTGGCATCCTAGGATTTTCTATAACAGAGGCATGAGCTATGATAGTGTCTTCATCATATGCTTTTATTTTTCTTTTCATGTTAAGAACACTACCAGTAGCCAGAAACTTTTTAATTATTCTCATAGCCTGAGTACGTGACAAAGCAGTGTTTGGAAATTTCAAATTAAATTGGCTTACCACTTCTCTTAGCGAGTTTTCACCGAAAATTCCGTAGCATTGCACAATATAAATTTTTTCACACACTGTGAGTACCATTTTCACTTAATTTATTATGCTTGATTCGGTAATTTGAAACAGAAATCAAGGATAATATTGACTACGTTTGACGGATATGTCAATAATAAATGATAAATATGTATCCACTGCTTTTCTCATAGCCTACTTTTAGCTTCTACATAACTTTAAATATTAATTCACAAAAAATAATTTCTATGCAGTTTTAATTGAATGGTTCAAAATAAAATACTAATTTATTGAAAAAATGGGAAGTTTCAAAAAAATAATTTTATATTTCTGAAATTTGGCATAGAGGTATAAAATTGCATTCTAAATAACTTTTCCTAGTGGAATTTTTTCATATTTTGAGAAATAAAGGTACTTTATTAGTGGTGATTTTTACAGCTTTGCTTATAAAACACCCTGTAGAACATCAAATCAAGTCATTTTTGGTATACTTTAGTTTTACAACAAGCAGGACTCAATCCCCAAATACCATTCCAAAATTTCAAAATTTTTGGTCCATTACACCTCTTGTTACATCTATCCTGGGACACACTGTATATACCTGAGTTCACATTCAATAACATTATCTTCCAACTAATTACAGTTAGTCATAAGGTGAACGGTATCAAGAGTTTCACCTTACAATACGCATATTTTTTACATTGAAAATACAATATATTGTGTCGGAGGATAATAATAACTTATAAGAATAAAAGAAAATTGCATTCGACGGACCCTCTTCCAGCAAAGGTACATCAAATGATATTACTCTTTTATGTTCGATTTTATTTGATTTGCGGCAGATCACTTAAACTTTTCTGTTACTATCTCCAATCTGGGATCCACATATTATGAGATTATTGTCATTCACTAATTTTTTTTATTTTTGCAGACTAGACGGGTGAATAATACAGATATAATGCAAGAGATGGACACCTTACGCATATTCATACCCTGTGCAAATATGAACACAACAAATATATTGTATTTGACTCGCACATTTTTAAAACCGTAAATATCCCACATAGAAGATATTTCATATTATCCTCTGTGTCATCGAATTAAGTTCTCCCGTCTCCGTGTGTGCCCGTCTATCCTTGCTACCGTCACATCATTTGTAAGCTGATAACTTAAGAGCAATTGTATTGAAATTTGAACAGTTGGTTTGTATTACCTGGCGGAAGAGTCATATTGTCTTTGAAAAAAATTGATCAGTGCATATAAAAGTTATCTAACACTTAATACAATTTTTACTTGATAAGGATTGTTGAGGTTTTACAAAAACAAAAACACTGACGAGTATTTCACCAATTAATCACACTGGCATAATTGGGTGGTGGTTAAAATTATAAAGTTAACAATTATATCTAAAAAATTTATCTATTTTCAAAAAAGAGCATCCCTTTGATGTTCAAAAATTATACAGGAATGTGAAGAATTATCTCGAAAGCTTGTAGTTTTGGTCAAACGTATTTTTTTTCTAGGATTCCGCTCCTTACAGCTATTCGTCCTTAAATGTTAAATCACGAAGTAAGATTTTTGTTCATAATTTTTGAATTACTGTATCGATTATAATAAAATTTGGACAGTATACGCAGTAACAAAGTATTTGTGAAGGAAAGATTGGTCAACAGAAGTTCCTGAAATATTACGAGAAGGCGTAACGTGGTACACAGATGGATCTGAGATAGAACCACGAACTGGTGCAGAAATACATGGAGAAAGCCAATGGCGAGTACAAGCCTCTGCCTTCGACACCACTTCAATGTAGTCCAGACAGAAGTTCTGACTATACTGAAATATGTACACGATAATGTCAATCGGCGATACGTTAACCAGCAGATCTCCATTATATCCGACAGTCCCTTAAGGCATTATCCTCTAGCATGGTGTCATCCAGATTAGTATGGGACTACCACAAAGAGCTCAAAATTCTGGGTGAGCAAGCAGAGTTAAAATACTCACGGTGCCAGGACATTCCAGAATAGACGGCAATGAAGAAGCTGATAAACTTGCTAGACAAGGAACAGCCAACTTATTCTATGTCTCTAAAGCAAAAGCTCAGCGAAAGAAGTTATCAAAGACTGGATCGTGAACCGACATAAATATCACTGGAGGAATATTCTAGGAAATCGATGTGGGAAAGAACCATGCCTAAAATAACCTGAAGAACAGGATGCAGTTGACTTCTTACCTGCCAAGAAACACCTTCATATAATCGAAAAATTTAACGGCGACTTATATTGCAGATTATGCGGACGGGAACCGAAAACGGTGGATCATATTATATTTAAAGGCGGGCATTGTCCCTCAGAAGATAAGACATCTTACGTACAAAGACACACAGACTCGGAAAACATCAATACCTACACAGACTCAAACCTGAGTCACTTTACGAGTGACGTAAGGGTACTAAAATGAAATATTTCAAAAGCTTGTAGAAAATCAGGATAAGGACAACACAGCAAGCCCGAAAAGCTGCAGTGCCCTCGAAGTGCTTTGAAAGACTTGCACCTATCATATCTTGTCTATGATCAGGGGTACCTCTACTACCTTTTATCCCTAAACTTTAACATTGATACGTTTTTGGAATTTTAATATCAAGATATACATCATGCTAGTTGCTAGCCAGAGAACTTCTTAGACAAATACATTTTGACGCGTTTACCCCTATAGGGTCAGGTAATAATTTAAAAGCAGGGAAATAAATACTTTTTTTCAACAAATATCTAAACTAAACTTGAGCTAACCAGTGACGTACTATTAGGTTAATAATGCACCGCGCCAAAACCTAATTTCTTTCAGCATATCAACAGAAATACACGCGATAAAAATTTTCTCAAAAAATAACATCTCCGTTCATCGAGAGAAACAAACTCTCATGTGATCTGACCAAACGACTGCACATAGCCATCATACTGCCAGCGATGGCATATCGGCGGCAACAACAAAAGCTAACAGAAGAAGTTTGAGAAGAGCTGAAACAGACATCTCCAACTACTCCTAAAAACAACAAGACGAAAACGACGACATAAAACATCAGCACTATTAGTAGGGAAGACAGTTACAAAAAGGATAGAAATGCACGCAATGAAGTAATGGGGACATGTCCAAAGAAGGGACGTAATAAATCTACTAATAAATCTACTAAGGAAGCGCTAATACTGAACAGCTATAATCTAAAAATAGGTCACACAATGGTCACACGTGGAGAACAACGATCTAGAGGACCATGAGCAAATTAGGAAAGGATCAAGCACACTGGGAAAAAAAGCGAGGGAAGAAAATGAATACCACAAAGAAATGTCAACGCTCTACCAGAGTCAGAAACGGAGGAATCAGAAGCTCAGAAGAAGAGGAAAATTTGCAGAAACAGAAACACAAAAAAGAGCAGGATAAACACTCCATATCACGACACAATGCGGCAACGCGTTTCACAAACACCTACACTGCCCATCCATACCTCTCTACCATGCGTCATGTGGCTCTCGTTGCTGACAATAGGCATGATCCAAATCCAACCCAGCTTGGAGGTAACCGGCTCAGCGGTATATCTTGGGAGTGCAGCAATGCCTACCACACGCTGGTAAATCAATCAATCAATCAAGATGTAAATCAACGAGCATGGGCCCATTTTCACAGCACTTACGTGCATTGTATTAGAACCTTTGGTCAATAGTATTTCTTATGTCTAGAGTTAATATTTAATTATTAAATAAAAGGAAATATTATTATATATTTAACGGGTAAATCCGCGAATAGACAACGTACATAGTCTGTTTTTCATCTTAGCTACGGTGTTAAAACAGTGACGCTGGACCATTAATTTTTTTTTAATTATCAAAGCCAGAAAATAATGATAAAATATCAATGTATAGAAATAAATCGGATAGAACATGAACATGGCGGCAGAATCGTTCTGATGTCTGTTTTTCTTTCTATAGCCAAAATATCAGTCGGCCATATATATTTTCATAACTAAGAGAATAGAGCAAACTAGAAGTTTTGTTTAGGGCACTGTAGATCTAGTCCACTCTTCAAGCTTCAAAGTAATTAATACCTAATTTTACATATGTTTACTGAATCTCTAAATCTATAGCCTACACACAAACTCCAAAGGGGTATGATTAAGTAAATTATAGCATAGGGGAAAAATATATTTAAATTCACCCATTATGTTTGACAATTAAAGGAAAATTGACAGGGACCACGCTTCTCGCCTAGGAGCATATCAAGGTGTTCTTTATTTTCTTGTACAAACTAGGTAAGGTCCTGGTAAATAAGAAGAACAACGTGTGGATTGACAATATGATATGTGCATTATTAAAACTAATATGTCTAAAATTTTACTCAGAAAGGTAAATATAAATTCTAATGAAACTGTTTTGTTTAGACATCAAAACGTAGATAGAAGTTGTCTGAAACAATTTTACTTTATTGAAGTTATTTTGTATGCTGGTAACGGTTAACGGGTATATACCAAAAGGTGTTAGGAAAAGACTTTTTTAAATGGTCGACGTTTCGTTAAAATTTATTGACATGCTCAGGACTATTTAGGTGAGTTTTCCTTTGTTACATTAGATTTTAAAAACAAAACAGAACACATTGATGTTAATAAATATAACAACTCCTCAACGTATGAGTGTTATTTTATATGTTTGTAGTGTACGTTTTATATAATTTAAATCAGTGCTAGATCAAAGCTTTAAATTATCTAAAATCATTGTTTTTACATTTTTCTACATTTTCGAGGGTTTGTCGTTTCTAACCAAAAAATTAATTGGCAGGTGGATTTTACTGAACAGCGACACCAAAATGATACAATTATATGTGAAGAAAAACTTTGTAAAAACAAGCTTTTATTATTATTTAGGTACTTATACTAAAACGAAAAAAAAAAAAAATAAAATTAATTGTCTTATAAAGCTTATACTTTTTTTCTATTCACGTGACAAGCTTTTAAGAACATTTAATTATTTTTTTATTTTTTTCGTTTTAATACATCTAAATAATAGTCCCGTATCAAATGTACATCCGTGGGATTTTTGATAATGCAAGTGTGATAGTGGTCCCAATCTCTTTGTTTGACCTTGGAGAAACATACTTTCGATGTTGGCACTCTCAAAAATGGTGCGTTTGAGTGCTACACGCGAAAAACCAAATGACCGCCGTCGCAACAACTTTTTCCCATTTATCTAAGTAACCATTGGGATTACGAAAAAAAGTGTTATATAGAAAATATTGCTAAATCAATTATACAGAGAAAGGGTTAATACAATTTTTTATGTAGAACTAACCGTTCTCTCAAAAAGTTTCAGTTTATAGTTTCCAATAATAAAAATTAATATGTCTAATGATGAGAGATTTGCCAGTGCATATTAACGTATTTGACACTATTTCTCGGGCCACTGGAAACAATAATTATAACTAAAACATTACAAACATAAATAAATTAACAAATACCTCTATCTCCCCTATGTTTTACAATGTACCTATATAATTTTAACTTTTTCCTTTTTACCTCCTCCTCTTTCCCCCAGTGCTGGCTGATGGAACCCATCCAAGGCCAGAAAAGGAAAAAAAATTAACGTTTAATTAAGAAACTTATAGAAATACAGTAGTTACAGATTGATAAAGACAAAGTACAGACAAGCAATACTTTTCACTTCTACAATGACATTTTTAATTAAAATCATCGTCACTTTCAATGCAAATCTCACTTAGCCCCAAATCTTCATCATCGCCTTGCTCGCACTCTCCCATATTATCACATCGGTCGAGATTACCTTCGCACTAACACATTTCAGTACACCGGAGACCATTCTATTGACACGTACACGTACATGGAGGAGAGCAACGCCTTTGGGAGCATGAGCAGCGACAAAGTTCCAAGATAAGCTCTGGAGCACAAGGTTTGGTACAAGCAACTGGCTCGTATGTGCTCCCTACTTTCTTCCATCCAAAATCTGAGGGTGGTGGGTTATTAGGATGTTGAAATAAGTCCCGATTTCACTAAAAATACTGAAGGTGGACCCTTAGCAAAGCCGGATCCAGTGCAGATCTTGCTGGAGGAAGGTTCTCATCTTAACATTGTTTCTGGGTGAACAACAACCATCTCACAGCTCCAATGTCGGTCAGTGTTGTTTTGGGGATATAAAGCTGACAAATGAACGCTTCCAAGTTAGCCCTGACATCTTCTGTGAGAGACAGTGTAATCCCCAATGTAGCCAAAGCTTCCAGCAGCTTATCACTTGCAGAATTAAAAGTTTTCCACCACTTTATTTTACCTTTGCTAGCAAATGATTCTGTTACATCTGCCCCTGAAAATGCGTGTAATTCAGGAAGTGCAGAGGCTTTCAGCGGTCCAAATGCTCTGTAAATTGAACCTAGCTGAACAAACCTTTTTATGCCATGACCAAGGAAAAACGCAAACTTTTTTGAAAGTTGGGGATATCGTCTTAGTGCCAAAATTAGGACATCAGTATCGGAGGAGAATACATGAGTAGTTTTAATTCCTTTCTGTGCTAAATATACTGCATGTAATGTGATCTTTGTGTCCGCCTCCTCCTGCGTACTTGAAAGACTGGATACATCATCGCCATGTGATGAAAATGCTTTGTACCTCCAACTGATTACAAACCTTTTGTTATTGGTCACGCCCAATTGAAGAATCTGACCGGAAAGGAACTCTGTCAGTTCATCCTTCGTCTTATCGTGGGACAAGAATTTATTCATTGCTATACTTCCAATTTTCGTTTCTGGTCCGATTTTGTACTGGATTGGATCTGAGCCTTTTTGCCGAATCACTCTCATGGCTTCCTTCGACGAGTTTTCTTTGTAAGAGTCGAAAACAACATGGACCTCACTGTAATTGCTGAATTTTTGCCCGATCCATTTGCTGAAGCTTAAACCGAGGTCACGGCATGTCTTCACTGTGCTAGGTTTGTGGTAGGTGTGAAGAAGCGCCATGCCATCTATTATCGTAGCTTTTTCCTGTAGTTCCTCATTTTCTTCTAAAACTGCAGGTGTGGTGGAAGCATGATCATCATCATTTTCTTCGGCAGGTATACCTTGCACTGATTCAGGAGCATCCATAAGTTTGTACTTAGCTAGACAATGGAGCATACTCCCGTCAACTGCAAATAATGACTTCGGTAATGCTGAGAACTCGTAGTTGCTCAACTAGTATCTCAAATGTACGTCAGGTCTGCTTCTGGATGCTAACAATTATCTTGAAATAAGAGATAAATCTGTCTTTATGGCTATAGATTTGTCTTTGAGGGTGATTTTAACTTTCTTCGCTGCCGTTTTACACGTTTTAAAAAAGATAAATTTAATTTCAAACAAATAACTATTAATAAATATAAAGCCATGAAATAATTTTAAAAGTTAAGTTTCTGGGAAAATGGTTAGTCCTGCGTAGAAAGATATAATAACCTTTTTCGTGTAAAATTGATTTAGCAATATTTTTTGTATAAAAACTTTTTTTGTAATTCCAATGATTACTTAGATAAATTGGAAAAAGTGTTTGCGATGGCGGTCATTTTGTTTTTCGCGCGCGGTACTCATGCGCATCATTTTTGAGAGTGCCAACATCGAAATTATGTTTCTTTAAGGCCTAACAAAGAGATTCAAACTACTACCACACTTGCATCATCAAAAAGCCCACGGGAGCCTTTTTTGTACACTTGGCAGGGGACTATAATAATAAACCTTGTTTTTAAAAAGTTTTTTTAAATTTATTTTCATTTTTAAATTTTTAGTTACGTCTTAATTATTTTATTTTATATCAATACTTAATAAAATAGTACCGAGTCCTTCGGTGCGTGCGTCTGTACTTAAAACCGAATCTTTCGCCATGTCTTAGAATATCTTAGCATACAACGTCTGAGGGAATAAGCTATGCGATAAAAAAAACACTAAACCGTACGGTGTTAAAACTAAAAAACACACTTTTTGGTACCATATTATTGTATTGGACTAAACATCCTAACATACATACATACAAAGCAAGCTAAATGAAACTGGTAATAAAACAAACCACAACCTAAACAGTTTAAAATAATTGAAAAAAATTAATTACCTCTTGGATTAGTACACTCGCTCTACGTTAATTAATTTACTTCTAAAAATTTATACCTGCGTTCATCTATTGTTAACACACTTGAAATATCAAAGAGACTATAGGTGGCTTTCCAATTATGGAGGCATATTTAGTTGTGTTTAGTTAGGTTAATTCACATGTTTATTATCAAACTACTTATGTGTGATAACAAAATTTATTTCCACATGAACAGATTTTATAATTCCGCATTTGAACTAGTTAATTACTCAAAGGGCTATGATTTAAAAATAACGTTCTACACATTAGTTTAACAATAAATGAATGCACATCTGGCTGTATGGAAAATTTGAAAATATATATGTTTAGTACGTTATTATGAAATAACAAACAGCGGAACTAAAAAGCCAGATATAATTAATACGCATTACCAATACCGAAAATTAATATAATTTAGTTGTGCAAGGACATGTTAGCATTGATATCAATATATTTTTTGATATTTTGAAACCGAAGTAAAATATCATAAATCAGTTTTTATTTCATACAAATGATATTGAATTTTTTTAACAGTGTTTATGGATATCTGACGTTAGATGCGTCTTGTCTTTCACGACAATCTATTAAATTTACTGTGTCTGTATTTTTCCATAACTTTGACAGGAAGCGAGGTATTAAAAAAAAAACGAAACTCAACCATTTTTTAAAGATGGTATTTTCACCGTGACAACAGAGGTCAGAAAATTGCATACACACTCAGGATAGACCTCCTCAAAACGGCATGGAGTTAGATTAATTTTATTGAAAATCCTCCTACGGACTGAAGTAATTCTATAAAATGAATGAATGCACGATTGAGCTTTTTTGTTTATTTAGAACATCTGTTGCCAGGACGGTAGGTTACATTTACTTATTGCTAGGCCAAACACGTCGGTAAGTAATTTACTTACCGACGTCCAAACGGTAAGTAAATATAATATAAAATATATGTTATTTCACAAAAATTGGGACAAAATAATAAGGAAATTTGTATTTATTTAAAAAAGAACAACATTATTTTCTGCACAATCGTATTAAATTACACTTCAATTAAAATAATTTAATTTCTACTAAATAAACGAAAGGCAAAATATAAATATCATATTTGACAAGTTGGACTTGCCGCGAAATATAAACGTCACTTTTCACTTTCCGTTTATTGGGTAGAAATTAACTTATTTTAATTGAAGTGTAATTTAATACGATCGTGCAGAAAACATTACGAATGTTAAGGGTTGTACTGGTCTCCAGCAAAATTGGCGTCGACTGGTAAAGGTCCCTTACCATTCTTGATACTTAATACACTATTACGTCTAACATATTTTTCCCCGAATTGACATAAAATGTAAAATTTTACTGACAACTATCAGGACTCCACCTAACAGAGCACGCCAAAATTTCTTATATTCAAGCTGGATGATAGTCCGCTAATAAACAGCGTTACCCAAATAGACGGCATAGTACCGCAATCGAATTAAACACGCCTTACATTATCCGGCGAAGCCTATTTTCCGATAATCTCTCCTGCCGTACTTCCTTGAACTATAACTCAGATGTATTATGGCGTTCTCTATATCCACATTAACAGAATAATGTTCCTCTACACTAGAGTAACTGATTTGCCAAATCGAATCATCAATGTAGCCTTCACCTTCGGTGAATTTATAACCACCATACTTCTTTAACATAGTAACAATGGCACCATAGTTCACTAACGCATTAGAAAAAGTCCGGCGGAATGATGTGTTATTTCGTTTTTATTAGACAATCTAGTGTGACTATTATTTCGTTCTTATTTAAGAATTCTCGAATACCTACTAGCTAAGAGTAATCATTCATTTATTGTTTTTAATCTTCAATATCATCGATTTTCACGTTTAATAATTCATCATCTACATACTCCCGATAACCAACTCGGCGCAACCTAGAACGAAAATTGTATGTCTATATTTCATATCTCGTATAGGAACATTCTCAGAGAATTGTCACCTTTGCATTTTTCGAAAACGGTAGTTTCCAAAAAAAAGTTTTGGAAAGTTAAGATACTTAAGTGACTTACTCTTTGGGTACGTTGTTCAATGTTAGAATCTGCATTCATGCTAAAGACAGACATTGATATTAGCCAATATCACAAATTAACAACTTTCTTGGAGCGCCAGCATGAAAATTTTAAAGCGAAAATATCCAAAGTACTGACTAAAACTAAAATCAATATTTGTTCATTATGCTAAATTCTTGATAATGAAAGTAACTCATTTCAGAACTTACCATTTTCTTTTTCTTGAAAGATAATAGTTATGAATTACTTTAGGTTGCTATAAGGAACACAGCGTAGAGAGGCCGTTGCTGACAAGGAGCATAGCCTGGGGAGGGCAACTTTCAAGAGGCTGAAGGAATGGGAAGATACGTCCATTCCAGATAAAACTGCAGCACAGTAAGGAGGCTACAGCGGTCCTCACTAAAGTGATGCAGGGGTGCGAAGTGAAGCAACGTCGCGAGCGGTGTGGACTTGACGAGACTCATCAAGGAACACCTCTTATCAAGGAACACCGCGTGGTGGGGCCGTTGCTGAACAGAGCATAGAAGTAGAACGACGACTCGCGCGAAGAGGACTTGACTGGGGTGGTGTCCAGCGTGGAACGCCGTGTAGCGAAGCCGTTGCTGACAGAGCATATTATAGCACTGCAGGGCTTGGACTACAGGATATAATATCAATGGGGAAAGAGAAAGAACCTGGCAACTATCACTCCGCTTATTCTCTCAGACCTGCTGCCAACGGCACTGGAAAAAATGAGTAGAGTGAGTTATAATATCTACGGGCAAACACAAACAGATCCGGAAACCATCAAGACTCGTCCATTTTCAGACCTGTATGACCTTGTCAGTGATACAGGAATATTAAAATGGACAGTGTAAACTAAGACAGGGAGAGAGCACAATAAGCCCATGAGGCTGCAGTGCCCTCGGAGTATTCTTTTCAGACGAGCCCCAGGAGGAGAGGTTTTAGTCAGTTTGAGTCTGACACTCAAACTCATTCCAGTGGAATGGGCAACCCGTGTGGGTTTCCCCTCCTTGAAAAAAAAAATGTTGACTAATCATGAAGCCATCATTTATTCTTCATACTATTGTGCACCAATAGGAGCATCAAAGTATAGGTATTTCGTAAGGCACTTTCCATAGCCGAGCCGGAGGAACTACTGGATCTACCCTGAAAATGACTGTTCTCCTTCATAGAGAGAACTGGTATTTTCTAAGCAATTTTAAATGTCGCGAATGTACAATGGACCGATAGGCCTGAGTAGTGCGCATCTTCGAATCTGCTTGAGTTTCTAGTAATAATATGTTGAGTAATCACATTGAAGATAAAATCAGTTTTTGATAGTAAGATACTAAGTCTAAAGTAGAAAGAACATTTTTTATCATAGCAAATGATGTTTTGGAAGGTATAAATTACTAAAATACATGCAGTAAGTATGTCTACGCCCTCGTAATCTAAAGAATGATCTTTTTCTTATGTGTTACAAAAATGGAAAATCTCCCCAAAGGTGCCGTGTCGGTCCATTGTTTCACATGTTCTTCGGCCTTACTACTGGCAATTGTTGGAGCTACGAAAACAAATGTTAAGCGCTACGATGTGGTTGTTGGAAATTTACCTCCTTGGTAGAGGAATATGTCGAAGAATCAATGGCAAACAACAGTATATTCCTAGGGATATTAACAATTTGACTGAACGATCCCGATTGGCGAAGAATGTACTTCTATGGACATGCTGTCGATTTTTCTAAAAGGTATTCTGTTGCCTCTTCAAGTACTTCCAAATCTGATATCAGTTTGGCTAATTTAAAGAAATGTTATTAATACTATTAATACTTATAATAAATATATATTGCAAAGAAGTTTCTTAATTTTGGAAAAATATTACTTTGGATATTCAGCAGATAACTTTCAAAGGAAACGTCCGTTGTTTTCACATACTGTTGATTTAAGTCTGATCAAGCTAGTAGATCAAAAGTATATGAAAGTGTAAGTAGAAAAAAATTATATTATTTTTAAAGTTCTTCTCTTCTTTAAATGCGGTGCAGTAAATATATTTGGCACTTTTTCGAAAAATTACGATTTCCCGAAAGCAAAATAGGTAGCAGAAATATCATGTTCCATGGGAAAAAATATATATCTACGAAAAAATATATAAAACATATATCCGCTATTAACACATTTTTATTTTGACAGATTACGTAAAAATTATAAAAGATATTCTTGAATACACATGCGTGAGCGATTAACAGCATAGATAACAAGTGGTTCAACTTGACATAATATATAACCCTGTAATATCTAACCCCGTTATGAAATGTCTAAATTTAAAAGAATTTTTGACGTTACGAAGAAACGACATATTTTTCATAACTGTCAGTTTCATTACCCAACTAGTTATGTAAGGAATTTTTACGTAACTGATTATTAAACCCATTTGTTGACACCAATTTTCAAATTTCTTATATACTTTTTCATTCTTGCTTTTTGATTTACCAGGTATTATTGAATTTACTGCTAAATTAGCCAATCGTTCTATCAGATGGTATGTACATATCTGAATCAACCATTTTCGACTTAATTTGCTTGAAAATATTCACCAGATTGACAAGTAAAGTTTATTTATATATAAATGTCAATCCACAGTAACGCTTAGGTAATGCGATAAACACATAATTTATTTGTACGGCTAAAAGCCTAGCTATGTTTGGAACCGCAAAATAATATCCTATTTTAAAGCTAGATTAGATAAAATTTTGTACTTAACACGTTATGAAATAGTATATTCTGTAACAAGGTTAGAATGAAAATTCAATACGAGTGGAATATTCCGAACGCGAGCGAAAGCGAGCGTGAGAAACCACGAGTAGATCGAATTTTCATTCTAACTGAGCAACAGATTGTATTTTTTCCACGACCATTAGTAAAAAAACAATTAAATCTGAACAAAACAAGTTATTTATTAAAACAATTATATTACATTGTATTAATAATTATATTTATAGTGTTTGTAGTACAATTACTGAAATTTAAAATTGGTACATTTGATACTGGCAGTTTTGACATCCACGGCAATCTATGTATTTCGTTGCGCATAATTATAGAATATTCATTCTGGCACTTGCTATAGAATAACAATATATGCAAAACACATAAGAAGCAAGTGTTTCAGAAAAAATATTCTATCTCAAGAGTGAGAATTTTTACTTTCAATTATTAAAAATGATTTCGGAATTATTACATTCTATAATGGTTGTGGACAAAGTAATTTTATTTCATTCATGTAATTTGCAAAACTCGTTCGCATCGCTCGCTCGTTTTGGCAAATATTATATTCGTCAAATAAAATTAGTCTTTTCTTAAATGGTTACGTAAATAAATATTTTTAATGTCAATTAAGTTTATTGATAAATACTAATGAAATTTGTATGAATGAATAAGGTGTTAACCGTTTGTTTTTAATATTAACCTTTAAATCTCCACGTCCTCAAGAATTTCAGCTAAACTAATTTCTAGACGTAACTAAAAATGGAATATTAAAATAAAAACACTCTCACGGATTATTGATGTAAATTTAAATTTTTTATAAAATATTCCAGTTTAGTAAATTTTACAATTAAATATTTTATTAATTTTGCTTTATGTCTACATATTATCTATGAAAAAGTTAATTAATTTGAGATTACAGATAATTGATTCCAGCTCACTCTACTTCATTAAATGAAAGATCCCCTTTATATTCGTGCTTTATGATATTGTGTATACAATCGCCTGCCACAAGAAAAGTGGGAAACAAGGTTTCTACTTAATCTTCGTTATGAGGATTTTTAATCGAAAATTTCCTTTACCTCATCACTAATTACTTTAAGAACAAACAAAATTCTACTTAATTAAATATGATAAGTTAATGTTCCCTAACATTTTTGAACTTTTACTTCTTTAAGAGAAAATTCAGCGCATATGTTAAATAAAAAATTTGTTAATAAAATTTGTTAAATTACCTATACCATTTACCCGTTCAATGACTAATTATGTCTGAAGTTATCCCTCTGACCGATATTGTACTGTATTGCTAAGACTACTTCTACTCTACCATATGGCACTGGGTTCATCTCATTACGATTAATATAAATCGAAATACATCTGGTTACGAGTGATCAAAGAATCCAGGAAATCTTAATTTCCACGCGTTCGGCAGCAAAATTCATACAGAAGTGATGAGAAATGATGATGAAAAATAATCCATTTCCTTTAACGGGTTGACAGCTAATATGTTAGAAAATATTAAAGACTGATATCCATTCCCTACAGGTGATATACACTCTTAGTTTTACTCACAAGCTAAAAATGCAATACAAACATTAAAAATCAAATTAAACTTTAAAAACTTAAAATTTCAGGATAGGTTAGTTATATGATACACAACTACTTCAAAAAATATGATAAATCATAAAAACGGCGCAAATGCCATAAACCGACAACAAACCACAGTAGGGGGATCTTTTCTATCTCTATTTGAGGTATAAAACTGCCTTACTTTACCGTGTCTTAAGTTGGCAATACTAATTTGGGTAGTATCTAAAGTCATATCTAACGAATCTAACCGAGAGTATGTTTCGAATGAAAGTACGGAGGCAAGTTATCCTACAGGTAGCAAGCTTCGGTTATCTTATCCGTCAGATAGTTACACCGGATAAAGTCTATTTATACTTAAGTGAAAATACCGAGTCTTAACATTTATTTCATGTACAAAATAGGGTTACACAGCTGAAATTGTTGAGATCTGACGTCAAAACTGAGAAAAGTTTTTTGAAGAAGTCGTATGTTGGTCGTCACCAGGATTATGAACGCGAATTTGCAATACAAGTTAAGAAGTAGAGGCAGAAACAAAAATAAAAATAGAGATATTTCAATCAAGAGATGAGGAATGGAATGGAATGGGGTGGAATAAGAATCTTACACAAATTATGCCAAAGAATATTGGTGTAAGAACCACTTTTATTTATCAAAAGCTCAATAGAATTTTCTTGGAAAATTTACAGGTCAGAATTGCATTTTTAAAGAAATTCGATGGTGGGAAACTGAATTATGACTTCATCAAGATTACCACCATGCCATTTACTAGTAAAGTTGACTACACACTTATTATGCATATAAAAAATGTCGTCGTCTTTGGCGGTGCGGTAAAGATCAAATTAGGGACTTCAGTGGTGCACTTAGAACCAATATGAAGCAGATTGTTGGGGTCGGACGTCAAAATTGAGAAAACCTTTTGGAAGAAATCAGACATTGTCCTTCACCAGGATTATGAACGCGAATTTGCAATACTAAGTTAAGACGTAAAGGCAGATACAAAAGTAAAAACAGAGATATCTCAATGACGAGGGGAAGAATGGAATGGAATGGAGTAGAATAAAAATCTTACACAAATTATGCCAAAGCATATTGGTGTAAGTGCCAGGACCACTTTTATTTATCAAAAGCTAGAATTTTCTTGGAAAATTTACAGGTCGGAATTGCATTTTTAAAGAAATCTGATGGTGGGAAACTGAATTGTGACTTCATTAAAATTACCACCATACCTTGCTAGTAAAGTTGACTACACACATTATGCATGTGAAAAACGTCGGCGTTTCTGGCGGTACAGTAAAGATCAAAGACGCCGACATTTTTTACATGCATGATAAGTATATATTTTCATCAACATAACATTTCACAGATTTGAGCTATAAGGGTTTCCTTTTTTTAATTATCAGAAAACTATGACGAACATTTTATGTTATTATAATTTTACTCTATCGCGTTTTTTATTTATTACATAAGAAACAGTAAAACCCTTTTTATGATTACTGTGGTAGGATTTTACCGTGTAATAACTTTTCAACTAAGACAAGTATAAGAAATGAATTAAAATAAGAAATAGCCATCAAATGTTACTAACAAGTTTTGGAAAATGGTAAAATTTAACCGGTAATTTGGTAATTTTTTTGCAGATACAAATTTTTGACTGATGCGTTTAATTTTTATTTTATTTGGATCTCATTCTATTGTTACTTTTATTTCTTGGAGTATTTTGTTGATACATTATTTTTTTGTTCCAGAATTGAGCAATTATGGTTGTGAAGTATTGAATATGTAATTCATTCAGAAGATTTGGACAGAAATTAAGAGATGTTGCAGCTATTTCGCTTGAAAACATTTAAATAATCAAAATATATAATACAGAAATATGTAGAAACTTGGCAAACAATTATCTGCAAGAAATACATTATCACCACTTATTATACTTTAAATATTTTACCGCCACTTCAAAACTGGACCATTCAGGATTTATCAAAATCTGTAGTTTCTAAGAAAAAGTGCATTTTCTATGGAAAAATTTGAAAAAATTTAAGGGTCGAGAAGAAAATTTAGGGAAATGTGACACTATTGAAAGAGAAAATTATCAAAAAAGCAGTACAAATCCTTCACGACATCAAATTACTCTTCCTACGATTTTTTCTTTTCGAAGTTCTGTAGAGTCACTATACACTGTAGGGTGCATCGATTTTCTTTTTTTTTACCTAATCCAAAAGTTGTGTGTTGTAAATAATACGTTAAAATTTCAAATTAAAATATTAACCCTTAGGGGTAGCAGGTTGGGGTCAAAGGTAAACATTTTTGATATTCTATATATTCAAAATGGCGGGTGCGCAAAAGTTGTGTTTTAGGTAGAAATTTTAGTGAAAAATATTTAGGTTTAGGAGTAGCGAGTGAAGGTTAAATGTCCAATTTTTTTATTTTGTGCATCTCTAAAATGGCGGGCGCGGAAAAGTTTGGTCTTGGGGTTGAAATTGGCTGGTAAAAATTTTAAACCAAATTATTAAGGCTCAAGGGTAGCGGGTTAGCATCAAAGACCAAAAAGATAGAACGTACCCTTACAAATATTATCGATACTTATCAATTAGTAATATTTTTAAACTATCTTTAATTACGATATTAAATTTAAATTACTTATTACTACCTACGTATTTGTTATCTAATGTACACGTGCCCATAATACAGCATGCGCTGTGTTCTGCATACATGAAAGCTCGGTGAACAGTGAACACTGTTAGTTTTAGCCGAAACTTTAGATAGATGCGGTATTTCCGATAGAGCTGGAGCACTGATTGCTTCTTCAGTACTCCAAGATTTTGGTTTAATTAATGAATCTACCACAACGCATGTAATTGATAAACACAAAATTAGAAGAGCTATAAGCAAGGAGAGAGGTGAATTATCATCATGTGGTACGCCAATATCATTACGTGGACTTTATTTCGACGGGCGTAAAGACAAGGCCATGAAATTAATAGATAACCGTCGAAAGATAACAACCGAAGAACATGTTTTAATTGGAGAGTTCGAATCATCATATTTGGGACATGTCACACCTTCTGCAGTTTCAGCTGTAAACATCATTTACGCCATTATCAGTTATTTTGAAAACTCTCGAATCCCAACTAACACCTTAAAAGTCGTCGGATGTGATGGAACGACTACAAATACTGGTCCTAAAGGTGGTGTTATAGCACTACTTGAAAACATTTTAAGAGACCACTTGAGTGGTTCATTTGCCAACTGCATGCAAATGAACTTCCACTAAAAGGCACTTGATCGAACATATTGACGGAACTGTATTTCAGGATTTTCAGGTATAATAGGAGAGCCGTTAGTCAAATGCGAGCAGATGCCCGTAGCTGCATTTAAGATTATTAAATCCGAAATTCCTATAGTTAAGGTGAAAGATCTTAACACATATCAGTTATATTTTTATGAAATATGCCAAGCAGTAATAACGGGATTTGTTTCTATTAATCTTTCAAAACGAGAACCTGGCAAAATAGACCACTCGCGATGGCTGACGACAGCAAATAGAATACTTCGCTTTATGTTGCTCTGCAGATTTGGTTATATCAGCAACGTATGTTGTCAAAGTGTATGTGCCGATGTGGTTCAAAATAGAAGCACATCAATCATGTCTGCAAGGTGCTTCAAATGTATGGAAGACCATACAATTATTCAGATATTTATCAGAAAAGTTGAAAGGAGTAGGTAGTTGATCCCGTCGTAATACGAAATGGATATATTGCATACCCTGAGAACATACTTCTGGGAATGCTGGGCGATGAAAACCGGTGTATTAGGGAGTTGGCCGTTCGCAGAATATTAAAAGCTAGAAAAGGCAACAATACCGACTTAAGAAAGTTTACACTTGCTCCGTTGAAACTAAATGCTACAAATTAGTATGAGATGATTGATTGGCAAGAATGTGAATATAATGAGCCACCATTAACAGTTGATTTATCCGAAGAGGACTTTAACCAAATTATAAATAATCCTGAATTGTCTGATAATTGAAATAAAGAAATTTCCCTAATCACACACAAGCTGTGAAAAGGGCAGTAAAGCTTGTAACTGAAGCCTCAGCGCTGGATGGGTTAATTAGAACAACGATTAGATCCTGTGACAAAATGTCCAAATTCAACACAAAGAAAGATTACTACAAGCAAGTTTTACCATAATGTTTTTAATATTTTTATTTTTACTTTTTACTTTTTATTCTTTAATAAAATCAAGTTTATTTTCATATAAGTACCTTTGTTATCAAACTTCCAATAAAGAAGTTAAAGTAAAAATAAAGTTTATTGTTTCACACTATGATGATAAAACAAATAATTTCCCTTAGAAAAAAATGGGACATTTGAGCTTGTACGGAATAGAAATGGATCCGATGCAGAACAAAGAAAATATCAAGTTGACTTTTAACCCTAACCCGCTACCCTTAAATCTTAATATTTTTGTCTTAAGTTTTTACCTCTTATATATAACTGTAAAGCACAACTTTTTCACACCCGCCATTTTGAAAATATAGAATATCAAAAATGTTTACTTTTGACCCCAACCCGCCTTAAGGGATATACCAAGGGTTAATATTTTAATTTGAAATTTTAACGTATTATTTACCACCATATCACACAACTTTTGGGCGCCCGCCATTTTGGATTAGGTAAAAAAAAAAAGAAAATCGAAGCATCCTACTATACAGTGTTCTGAAGAACGTTTTAACTAGATTTTTTTGATTTTCCGTTCGAAATATGTTCAAATAATATAGGATGCAGAACCGTACATTGTTTTGGCTTCTATTTTAGAATTCTTTTATGGTGATGAAGTGCCAATTCCGAGAGAGGAAAATAATATTTGGTAGGTAGTTGACGCTATTGTCAACTAAGGAATCTGATATACCTTTAGTAAAAAATATGTTGAAACGGGATATACCAGCAAATACAAAGAAGAAGAAAAGAATGCCATTGCATAAGACTTTAGAAAGTAAGTGGGTATGCTACAATAGAAGATCGTAACGCAATTTACAAAAAATTATTTTTTAAATTATGTAAAAATTCTATCGTGAGGGATCAATGATGATGTCGGATTTGGTTTCAGCACCCCAAAATGCATATAGGGAAAGTGGTTAGCTCGTTTAGGCTTTTAATTTACTTTTAACTTCAGTTTTGGTTAGTTTTTACCTGTTTTTACTTCCACATCCAGTGGAAGTATAGTAATGACAACAAATTTTTTAAAAATTAGTATTTTTCAAATAGGCTTAGAATGTCATGAATCGTCGAAATTTTAAGTTTGAGCAAAAAAAAAATTCTGTCTGTCGGTCTATCGGTCTGTCTGTCTATAACTTTTTTTGTGCGCACGTTTACTCTGGAACCGTTTAAGATATTGACTTGAAATTTGGTAAACATATGTACTTTAACGAGATCTAGAACTAGATTATATTTTCATCTTGTTCCGTTGAAGGGTTGGGGGGTAAATTGGGGTAAATTTGGGGTAAATAGGTAAATCAAGCAGGTAAGAGTCCATAAAATTGGTATTCAGTATATACAAGAGAAGCTAAGGTCTCAAAAAAATTTTTGGCATTAGCCACCCACAGTACCAACCCCCACCCACTTATTAAAGGGGATGAAAAAAAATGTGATTTAGTGTATGTACAAGAACCAGAACCGTTGAAATATTTTTTTACTTCAACCACCCCCACTACCACCCCCCTATCACCACCCCCACCCCACTACCGATATGGGGTATCGTTTTATTGGTTTTTGGGGTAGAGGATTTCAAATATTATATTATTAAAGTTCCATAAACAATTATTTCCACATTAAAAATTTTTTCGTTGTGACTGACTTGGATAGAAAATCTGGATGTGGAAGTAGTGATTCCTTGGGCAGCGGTTTTTAAGGTTGTGTTAAAATCCTGACGTGATGGATCAATTCTAACCTTGGATTCAGTTTCAGCGCCCCAATATACGTGTACTTATGTGTAATTGCCTGTTGGATAGTGTAAAACTATTTTTTTTGGTTTTGTGTCTCTGCGTAATTAACGAAAAAAATGTGACGGAGGACAATAATATTTGGCATGCACTTACAACTATCAAGGAAGATACCTGCTTTACTTTTAGTAAAAAATATAAGTAATTAGGAAACCGTCGTGGACAGTAATATTGGGAATGCTGTTGACACTATTACCAAGGAGGAAACCTGATTTACTTCTAGTAAAAATAGTAGAGGTTGTCACTTTTAAAAAATAATTAATGAAGAAATATCATAACATTTGGAATGTATTTGTCACGATTGCGAAGAGGAAAATCTGATGCACTTTTAGAAAAAATATATATAGAGTGGCTGTCCAAGAGAGGAAATATTTAATAAATAAATATGCCGAACAGGGAGGGGGGTTTTGCGTAAATACAGTTACGGCTTCGTTTCACCCTAGTCTATTCCTAATACAACTTACCAAAAAAACTCTTATCTCTGTCTGATATCACACATCTTCGAATGTTTCGAGTAGAACGTTAAAGAGAAAATAAAAAAATTAAAACAAAAATTTTTTTCTCGCGTAAACAAATTTTCAATTATTAAGGTATTTAATTAATTTTCCCAAAATTCTCTACGGGAATTAAATAACATAGAATTAATACTATTAATTACTTTTGCCCAACCTTGTATAAAACAGGGATATCAGTGCGTCACATTTCTGCAGAATCTTGCGGAAATAATGTGACTTATCAAAATATTAATTGAAAGTATACCTATTGCAATCCAGTTTCTCATTAAATTATTAATTCCGTTTTTTAATGGGGTCAATAACCTACAGTCGCTAGGTGACATTTTACTCTCTTTTGATGTTTATTCATCGTTTCCAAGTGTAGCAATCTCGCACACCATGCACTATCTTGAGGATCTACTCGAATTAAATAATATTATTCAAGATGTGGCGTAAGAATATTGATCTCACTAAAACTTGCAAGGGGTTTACAATTTAATAATATTTTCGTCGAGCAGCATGAATGGACTCTATTGCTTAATCTGTTCATGATTAGATTCGAATCAGAAAGTAATTATTTTCTACAATGGCTACAGATGTGTTACGATGAGAAAAATATCAAGTTTCATATCGAAAAGCCACTATTTATATTTTATGCGTATCTTTTTTCCACCTTTTACTACCGTTTTTTGTTTTAATCTCTATTTCATACGTCTGGAGCAATATTTGATATTGATTGTTTCTTCTGTCGTGAGTGAAATTTCTGTACGTGAAGCAAATATTAACTGAATAACCTTACCGTAACAGAAATAAAACAGAAAAGTCATGCCCAAAAATTCGGCGAATCTGGTCAGTACCAATTTGTATTTTTCTTGCGTGTAATTGGTCCAATCAACCAGATTAATAAAATTTGAATGTTTCATAAGTTATTCTGTAGCACAAGTAGAATTGAAATACAACTAGATCTAATCTCACTCTAAAATTTTCAGCTACAATGTTCCAAGATGTTGATAATTACGAAATAATTTCATCACAGTTTTCGAAAGTACGTTGCTTGGTATCCATTACCTAAAAGTACCGTGCTCAGAGTAATTGCTACACCTTTTTTTGAGACGTGATACTCATCAGAGTGGTTCCATCACTTTTTTGCCAGAACGATACCGCTGTGCTGAGGTGAAAGCCATTTTCATCCTCCGTAAAGGGTGGAAAAGCGTTCTGGGGTAGCTCATAATAATTACAACTCCATCTTTTGAGGCCTGCTTCCCGTGGTTTTTACCCATTGGAAGGGTTGAAAAATGGCCAGGGATTTGCTTAGAGTCATCGCAGCACCTCTTTTTGAAATGTATTGCTCGTCAAAGTGGTTTTATAATTTCTTTTGGAACCGCTGTGCAGCTGCTGTTTAAGAATCATTGGGGTACTTCAGAGTGATTTTTGCACCGTCTTTTAAAGTTTTCTGTTCAACTGAGCAATTTCATATATTTTTTTATTATTTAATTTGAAATAAAGTTTATTCGATTTGATTCGATAATATAAGATACCGTTATGCAGCCGTGAAAGCGATTTTCATCTCCCGGAAGGGGTGGAAAAGGTTAGAAAAGGGTGGAAGGGTGTCTAAATGTAAGTCAGATCCTTCGACTGAGATTTTTTACAGTGCTGACAGATACAAATATTTTTCATAGAAATGTAGTTGTTAAATGTATACGTGCACTTCTCACCCACATAGATGGTGAAAAGGGTTAAAAAGGTGTGGTTTTGGGGCTCGTGTCCATTGAGACTTTTGATCTACTGGATGAGTAGAACAACAAATAAAAAATTGGAAAAAATTTTCGGACACCGAATTTCCATTCGAGATCTGCGGGGTCCTTCACGCATTATTTTGAATTTTAACCAATGTTTTGAGCCAATCTGGTAAAACCAATATAAAATTCAGATTCAGCAAACCAAAACACATAGGAAATGACCTGTCGCATGTCCAATATACAGTGTGTTCCTCTTTTCACGGTAACACCTTTGTAGCTCAGTTATTAGTCACCCAATTTTAATCAAGTTTGGATGAGTATCAAAGACCTTTTTTTAAATAAAACGAAACTTATATCAGTCATTGGCGTGCATTTTTATTATGAAAAAAAGGGTCGATTTTTCGAGAAATTATATTAGGCATTTTTTTGTTGAAAAACTAATGCAATATTATTGATCAGCATGCTGCAGAACCGCTATATCCAGAATTTAACAAAATTTTGATTTTTGGTTTTTGAATTACGGCCCACTTAAAATTACCGATTTTAAACATTGAATAATCGATAAATTGGTAAAGAAATATTTTTCGAAAAAAAGTTCATTCTTCATTTTCTCTTTAAATTCACTTTTTTTACTATCCCATATCATCGAAACTTTCAAATTTCGAAGGCCAAGAATTTGCATTGAAAAATTTTGGATCAGACCTGTAAATTATTCGGGCATTAAGGATTACTGAATTTGAAAGTATCGATGATATGGGGTGGTAAAAAAAACGAATTTAAAGAGAAAATAAAGAATGACTTTTTTTCGAAAATAGGTGATTTTAAGTGGGCCGTAATTCAAAAACCAAAAATAAAAATGTTGTTAAATTCTGGATATAGCGGTTCTACAGCATGCTGACCAATAATATTGCATTAGTTTTTCAACAAAAAATGACTAATATGATTTCTCGAAAAATCGACCCTTTTTTCATAATAAAAATGCACGCCAATGACTGAAATTAGTTTTGTTTTACTTAAAAAAGGTATAATGAAGGTCTTTGATACCCATCCAAACTTGCTTAAATTGGGTGACTAATAACTGAGCTACAAAGGTGTTACCGTGAAAAGTGGGACACACTTTTTGTGTGCCTGTGTTATTAAATCATTAAAACCTTATGACAGTGATAACTATCATAGGGTAGTTTTCAATTAATATTATTCTGATTGGTTACTTTCACACAGGTGGCCAAAATGTTCGACACTTTTTGTATTATACACAATCAATCAATCAAATAAAATTTATTTTAAATTAGCAGTTACAGTTATGCGCCTGAATCAGATCCCGGTCCAGAGCCGACCACACAACCACGGCACGCAGCGTCGTGGTAAGTGTGTGGTCGGGTGAAGCGGGTCTGAATCCGGCTAAAACGACAGGTATTGGGAGGGGTTAGAACTCCTACTTAATAATTAAATCTAACAATTTGTAAATATAACTAAAGGTATATTTTAAGTACAACAGCAAAATCTAGGAGGTAATTCTATAGTAAATTGAAGCTGAAAAGTTTAAATGAAGGTATGTCATACAGTACTTCCTAAGGTACCTAGAGCGGTGTAGAGGTGGGACCCCAAAAATTATTTTTAATTAATATCTCGACAACCCTTGGCAATTTTTTTTTACAAAACCTGGAATACGTATTATTTTGATTTGCCAGCGTCGGGCCGGGTGCGTTTACACTGGGTTGGATTATAGTCATGCTTATTATCAGCAGTGAGAACCACATGGCGCATGGCACAGATATATGAGATGGGAAGAGTAGGTTTTTGTCAGATATGTTTTTGCATTGCGTGACTTGGAATGTCCATGCCTCCCTTTTTGTGATTGTCTCTAGAGCTATTCTTCTGAGTTTTCTGTTTCCTCCATTCCTAATTCCAGCAGCGTAAATATATTTGTATTCCTTTATGGGATTTGCTTTTCCCATTCTGTTCGTTCTTAATGAGCTTGGGCTTGGGCTTTTTCTACTGTGTACGTGATCTTCTCCATTGTTGTAGTCCGCGTATTGAACTGTTTCTCTATTTCACAGCCCCACAAAAAAAAGTTTTTGATCTGGATGACTGACGATAGTATTCCTATGTGTTTTTCGACGCTGAATCCGAATCCGAGGTCAAAACAATTCGTATACCCCCAAACTTTTGCGCTACAGCCAAAGACAACCCCATCCCATACATCAGGATTCAATAAATGGATGTAAATGAATGGTGGAAAACATGTTAAGGGAAAATGTTTTATATTCAGCAAGTCACTTACTTAAATATTGACTGGAAAATTACCCTTATAATAAGCTGAAAACTCCCCCTGTACAAGCATAGAGTTTATAAATGCCAATAAATCCCGACAAATGTTAAGTTTTTATAGTTTAGAATACAGTACATGAATCTTACGCGTGTCTGAAAACCACCCATATAACAGGGTGGAAACCACCCTTGTATAAAAATAGATTGCGTGAATACCAATAGATTGTGGGAAATGGAGGAGTTTTCGATGTTTTAATTCCAGAATAGAATCTTGGGTGACCCTGTTCTACCTTATTCTCAGTCAGTACAAAAACTACTCCTATAATAGGGTGGAAACCATCTTTATTACAGAATAAAGCACAAATGCCACTAAATCACGGGAAATAACTTTTTTATAGTTTAAGTACAGAACATGAATCTGGAGTGACTCCCAGGGCACCTCGCTTACTCATGACCCAAAATCTCTTCTATAAAGGGTGGTAGCCAAGAATAAATTGCATGAATACCAATAAATCGTGGGAAATGTTGGAGTTTTCATTGTTTCAGTTCCAGAATATATTCTTGAATGACGTTGATCTACCCTATTCTCACTTGGTACCCAAAATCATCCCTAAAAAACCACCTACAAAATAAAATGATCATATGCCAGTTTTTCAATTTTTCTTCTCAGAATACCTTTTCTTCTCATTTTCAAATGATCTCCTCACAGGCTCTCTTTTATGTTCTTCGTGCGTGTCTCTTTTCATAGACCAACAGTAGTCGGCCATCATGTGGACATCCCACCTTTCTTGATACCGCTTCTCCATCTCCGAAATATCCTGGTGAAAGCGTTCGCCTTGCTCTTCATTGTATTCACCCAAATTTTCTGGATGGCGGACAACTGTTGGTCCATAAAAAGAGACACACATGAAGAACACAATAGGGAGCCAATGAGAAGATCATTTGAAAATAAGAAAAAAGGTATTCTAGGAAAAAAAGATTGAAAAAATGTTCATATTCTTCAGTCAAGCTGCATTAATCTTTTCGTGCAATAAATGCAGCTTGACTGGATAATATGAACATTTTTTTAATCTTTTACTACCGACTAAGAATAAGGTAGAACAGGGTCACCCAAGATTTTATTATGGAATTAAAACATCGAAAACTCCTCCATTTCCCACAATCTATTGGTATTCACGCAGTCTATTTTTATATAAGGGTAGTTTTCACCCTGTTATATGGGTAGTTTTGAGACACGCGTAAGATTCATGTACTGTTTTCTAAACTATAAAAACTTTAACATTTCTCGTGATTTATTGGCATTTATATATCCTATGCTTGTACAGGGGGAGTTTTCAGCATATTATAAGGGTAGTTTTTTAGTCAATATTCAAGCAAGTGACTGCTGAATATAAAACATTTTAACTTCCCATGTTTTTTACCATTCATTTACATCCATTCATAGAATCCTGATGTATGTTACGGTTTCACCCCATTTTCGGAGTTGTTTTTGGCTGTAGCGCAAAAGTTTGGGAGTATACGAATTTTTTTGACCTCGGATTTGGATTCAGCGTCGAAAAATACATGGGAATACTATGGTCAGTCATCCAGATCAAAAATTTTTTTTTTGTGTGGCTGTGTTTTTGGTTTGATCCTGTTTAGTGTTACCTCTTTCTTCAGCAAATATCCAAGGTTCCTTCTTTGAACATGGTCCCAGTACTTCATTACGTATATTTTTGCCATTGTTTTTCTCTCCTATTAATACTGACGTTTCCTGACGTTCATTTGGTTTTATTGTTTTTGTAAGTAGTTGGACGATGTTTGTTTCAGATCTTCTCGGGCTTCTTCTCTTGAGGTACATACGTCAGTTCGTTAATTTGCCTTTGATGAATATTGTCTGGCAGCCTGATGGTTTCCCGATGTGTTTCGTTAGTTGTTCAAGCGGGCATTGTGCGCAGTATTTGTATTCTACTTTACAGAATGGAATTCTTCTGCAATAATCTATATTCTGTGAGTGAATTGATTTTGGGGAGGGTGGAACATCTATCTATTACTTTATACACATATTACATAGGATGATCGGACCTCGAAAAATTCGGAATTATATAGTTACTCTACTAAAATTATAGAAAAAATTCTGGTAAAATTGACTTAAGAACTACGATTTTTCAAGAAAAATGAGTTTCAAATGAGTAGTCAGTTTGTGATTTAAGGTACTTCTTGTAGAGTAACTTCCATGAAATAACAAGATAGGCTCTGCATTAGTATGCCTTTCTTTACTAATAGTAACACAAATTAAATATATGAAAAATTTGGTTGAAATTGAGACAATGAAAATATAGCTTCACATTTTGTTGAAATAGGAAAATACACAAAATATTTCATATACTACATATAGTTCAATCAATTGGGGATTCAGCCGTGCATTTTGGGAGTTGTAAATGATTTTTTTAACATATCTTGAAAACCATAACTCTCACAAAAAATTTACAAAGAGCTTCTTTGTAGACAATAATATTGCCTACAACTTTTATTATTTCTCGGCAAATCAAAAATAAGAAAGTTTATAAGAGTGCATACCATTCGGAGACACAAATTTTTATTTTATTTTTTGCAACTAAACTCCGTATTTAAGCTTTTCTTCATAATTGAAAAAACTCTTAAATAAAATATTTAATAAAAATATAAAAAAAAGTAGTTTGCTTAATTGGATTTCATATTTTTTATTTTTTAACAGTTTATGACTTCCTAAGACAAGCAAAACTTTTTCTAAAGAATGACTTTTTCTCGGCGAATCAAAAATAAGAACGTTTACACGAGTGCTGCACCCCATCCGGGGACACACTGTATATTTATTATAAATAAGACGATATTCTTAATTAAAAATATATTAATAAGTTAATATAAAAAACATAAAATATAATAATGTAAATGGTATGTAGGTAGAAATAAAAATACCAATATTTTTTTTCTACCTATGTACCTCACTCACCTTTGACCTTCCTCCCTTTGCAACACTAAAAAAACCCTCAAAAATAATCAAAATATAAAAAAATAGTAGATTATAGATTGTTTAAAGGGTCGCTTGGCCTGGGTTGGCCTTTTTACACCTCGACCTAAAAGTTCTTTTGTGAAAAAAAAATAATAGGTCAAATTATTTGTTATCAAATGCTCTATATGATGCATTTTTTCATAAAATTAATAGAAAAAAAAGTGATTAACAATAATTAATAGTTCTTCATCCCCTAAATTTTCATTAATTTTTTCATATAACTTCTTAATTATCGAAGTTAAAACAAAAAGTTAATAGAAGTTGTAGATAATGTTATTGTCTACAAAAAAGCTCTTTACAAAATGTTTGTGGGGGTTGTCCTTTTTTAACGCCGGATTGATTGGACTAATATTATTCAGAACAGATGTAGATGCCACTGTACTTGAATAAAAATTCTTGAACATTTGATATAAAGGCTACAACAAGTGACAAATTTTCAGAGATTGTAATATGACTCTATGTAATGCGGATTGCCTGCTTTCGCGGTCTTTACACGTCACACTAATTAGGTCATTGACAAAACCGCTACTGCGTCGCGTCATTGTGGTATTGGTGTGCGGACTCGTAAAGAAAATGCGGGCTACGCGACAAATGTCGCCATAACTGCGGTATGTATCTTTAGTGTGTGGCTTTCCTAAAATTAGTTGTTGACAAAACTTAGTCACTCAACTAAAAGTAGTTAATACGATTAATTATACAACTTAATAATAATAATAATAATAATAATTTTTTTTCTGTATTTAAAATGTAACAGACCTCCAACAAAATGTAGAATACGTCAGTTCTTAAAACTAATGTGTAAGTGTAAATATAAAAATATTAATAAACATTACAATTGGCAACGAGCAAAATTAAAGATAAATAAATAACATAAAGCATGTAAAAATAAAATTGTAACATATGTATTAAGCGAAAAATTCATCTAAGATGTAAACGCTTTTTTTACGACTAGCTTCGAAAACGACAAATAATGCACAGTAAACATGACTCGAAACTGTCTTTTTTCACACAAAATCCAAAAAACACAGTTCTGTCATATTTTTCACACAGTCCTGTCGAAAGCAAAACTGATACCTTTTATTTGTATTTTTTGAAGTAGGTACTATTTAGGTTCATAGCAACTGACTTGTTTAACTGTTCCAATTTTGCATTAAATTTTAATTTATAGTGTTTTGTGTAAATGAATATCTGTTTACTTATGAAACTGTTTGTTTTCCTTGCAGTCGTAGAAAAAATATTTTAAACAATACAACAATATTGAAATCATCTTTTCACACTCATTTAACTTGTGGAACTGTCTCACTCGTGTGAAAAGATTCGTTTGTTGTTTAAAATATTATTAAACAAGTTTCGAAAACGAATCTTTTTACACGAGTGAAACAGTTTGGTGGAACGAGCCGAAAAAGTTTAAAATACTATTAAACAGCAAGTTTCGAAAACGAATCACGAGTGAGACAGTTTGGTGGAACGGGCCGAAGGCGAGCTCTACCAGTCGAATGAGTATGAAAAGGGGTATTCAAGCGTGTTTTTTACAATAATTTGAACCTGAATAGGCTAGCCTACTTCAAAAATACAAATAACAGGTTTCAGTTCTCTTTTCGACAGGACTGTGTGAAAAACATGACAGTAGTGTGTTTTTTGGATTTTTGCACACATTGTATGAAAAAGACAGTTTCGTGTCATGGTTACTGTGCTTTATTTGTCGTTTTCGAAGGCAGTCGTAATAAAAATTTTTGATCTTCGTTTCAAAAATTTTAATTGAAAATGGTTTAATTTCATCGGTTAAAATGTTGAAACATGTACAGCCTTTATATATAAAACTTTCTGGATACATTACTCTTCGACAGAAATGTTCTGTTCCTTTGTCGTGTTTCGTACTCGTGACTTATTTGAATGCTTTGTAAACGTATGTATAGATCTCCAATATTAGTCCAACCAAATAGGTCGACAAATCAAAATTTTGAGGTAAATACTTGAATTTTTGATATAAGTTACTTTGAAGTATTTGAACACGATTAATGAAAGAAATTTTGTTTTCAACCCCCGAGAAGAGGTAAAGAAAAATATAATAAAAGAGTTTTTTCAAAATGACTCAATATGTGTAAAAGCTAGTAAAATAACTTTCAAGTAAAAATTGTAAAGCATGAAATTTTACATAAAAACGATTTCTTGACTTTTTTTGGTATTATTAAAATTAACAGAGTTAGGATGGTTAGAAGTTAAGGGATGATATGTACAACTTTAAAAAATCATAGCGTGCTGAAAAGTTAATGATTTTAATTTTTTTTTCTATTTACTCAGAAAAATATAAGCTTTCGTTTCAGAGAAATGGATTTTTTTTTTAAATTGTTATTAAAAAAGTTATAACAATTTTAAACCGCTTTAAGAGGTGAAACGATTTTTTTTTGTACCATTCTGTTCATCATTTAATATATTGAACATTTGCTTTTGAAATTTTTTTTTACTCATCATTTTCAGGCAGGTAAGAATCTATTTACCTGTTTAAATTTTTTCCAAATCTACGACACTGCTCTTGTGACGTCACGATAACTGAAAATAAATAAAGGATGCGTACGACAAAGATAAAATTGTTTGTAGCTACTGCGTTATCGTGACGTCACAAGAGTAGTGTCGTAGGTTTGGAAAAAATTTAAACAGGTAAATAAATTCATACCTGCCTATAAAAAAAAATCAAAAGCAAATGTTCAGTGTATTAAATGATGAACGGAATGGTATAAAAAAAATCTATGAAACGAAAGTTTATATTTTTCTGAATAAATAAAAAAAAATTTTAAATTCATTAACTTTTCAACAGGCTATGATTTTTTACCAAGTTGTACATATCATCCCTTAACTTCTAACCACCTTAACTTTGTTAATTTTAATAATACCAAAAAAAGTCAAGAGATCATTTTTATGTAAAATTTGCTTTATAATTTTTGTTTGAAACTTTTTTTTACTAGCTTTTACACATTTTGAGTAATTTTGAAAAAACACATTATTATATTTTTTTTCACCCCTCCTCGGAGGTTGAAAAAAAAATTTCTTCCATTAATTTTGTTCAAATACTTCAAAGTAACTTATTCAAAAATTCAAATATTTACCTCAAAATTTTGATTTGTCGACTTATTTGATTGGACTATACAGGGTGTCGCACTTAAAACTCCTGGCGCAATTTTCTCGATAATCAAAAGCGATATTTGAATTCTGTAAAACTTATCTACTAGAATATATAAATGACTTCATTTTTGAGTAAAAATGGTTATTTTACACATTGAGATGTGATGCAAAGAAATTTTTCGATCCTAGGAAATGAGTTGCATGAGATGGAGAATTATATTCTGAGCAACTTTTATGATACGAACAATTTTCGAAAAATCACTGGTTTTTGAAATATTTGAACTTCAATATAATTTATTTGAATATAAAAATCGTCATAACTTTTTTAAAATACATTTTAGACAATAAGTCCTTTGGGACATTTTTCATAGTGAATCAGACTCATTTAGATGGTAATGAAACATTTATTTCAAAACACAAAATATATCTTTTTTCAAGTGCTATTTGGAAATGAAAGATTTTGACATTTTTGTTCATTGTGCATTGTCTAATTTTTGCGTCATGTTTATGTTGTATGTTCTACTAAATATTATACTATAAATTGTAGACATATGGAAAAAAAATTGGATTTTTGTTACTTGAAAAATTACATATCTCGAAAACCAGTGATTTTTCGAAAATTGTTCATATTAAAACAGTTGCTTAGAATATAATTCTCCATCTCATGCAACTCATTTCATCGTTCCTAGGATCAAAAAATTTCTTTGCATCGCAACGTCATCTATACTTACCTTAATGTGTAAAATAACCATTTTTACTCAAAACAGAAATCATTTATATATTCCAGTAGATACCTTTTACAGAATTCAAATATCACTTTTGGTTATCGAGAAAATGGCGCCGGGAGTTTTAAGTGGGATGTATATAAATACTCACTAGTTAAAATTCTTAAGACTTTTGAAAGCATTTCTGCAAGTTTACAAACTTTTTAACCCCCAATGCATATTTCTGTATGAAAGTTAGCATAATAATGAGTAAGTAGAATGTAAATACTACAACGATTGTCCATAAATTTTAGTCCGAAATAGCTGCTTCTTAATTTCTGATATAACGTTTTTATATACTGATTCCATTGTAGATGCATATCCACAGTATTCATATTTTAATGGATTATGTAGGAAGTATTTGAAAATTGTCAAGAAATTCCATTTGTCAGAATTTCTTTTTACGCTAAATAGTGCTGAAGTGGTTTTGTTTTTGTTCACCCACTTATTATAGTTATTGTATTATAAACTTTTTCAGTGGTAAGTTTTAATTTATCAAAATTATCTTCTACTAATAAGAATATCAGCTTAACTAATTATCAAAATAATATTAGGTATTTTATTCAGGTACAGAATTAAATCGTTGGCAAAGAGTATAAAACGAAGAGGCTCAAGTATAAATCCCTGCGGAACACCCTGTTACACCTCTAGGCTATTGCTGGATGCACCATTAGGAATTTGTACAATGTTTCCTAGATCTGAGGATAAGAAATTTAAAGGAGTGCCTCTTACTCCATGTCTACAAAGTTTAGCTTATAATAACTTACGGTCAACATAGTCTAAAGCTCGAGATAAATCTATAAATAGCCCTAACAGATACTTTTTATTATCCATTGCTTTGATTATGTGATAATGAAAGACACAATGCTGTCTCGGTGCTTTTGTTACTAGTAAAGCCGTTTCGATGCAAAAAAGACAAGGGAGGTTCCTTTATAGCTAATTCAGTAACTTTTGACACGCTAGAAAGGACACTTATTGCTCTGTAACTTTCGTAAATTTTTTAAACAACGCTTGAACTATACCTAATTTTAACATTGTCAGAAAAATTCCTTCCCAAAGACGGAGATTTATAATATGAGCTAACGGACTGCAGACTTTACATTTCTTAATAGATTATTCGAAATATTGTCAAAACCACTGGGGTTTGAGGATTATTTTAGTGTTTTCCCAGTAAATCCCAAGAAATCGAAAGATATCTATAAAACTAACCACGGAGACGAATCTACTTGGCAGCCCTACTTAATTTGTATTCTGCTATGTTTCTCTAGTGGGCTGCTCCTCATTATTCAGTTTAAAATGCATACAAGTGAAATGGCTAACCCAGAATAGGAACGACTACGTAAATAAATGTACTACACAGAAAATCTGTACACAATCCTTTTCGTAGGCAAATTTTATTTATATAGTTTGGCAAACTAAACATGAATATTTTCCACTCGCTTCAAATTTTTTTTTCCGACTGGACTGATTAAAAAGTTTTCAGCATCATCGTTACTCAAATAAACTGCTCTTTATATGCATCCTTATCAAAATATTTGTAAGTTTATTAACTCGTATTTTGGTTTATATTTATAGGAAATGCAAAAAAAGTATTTAGGTTGAAAGATACCTTAATATCCATTAATGACATCTCACAAAAATCCTATTTTTAACCTACTCTCATTTATAATGAATTCTCTGCCGTCACCTTAGATTCCTTAATTACACAGCCCCACAAAAAAAGTGGTGATCTGGATGACTGACCATGGTATTCCTTTGTATTTTTAGACGCCGAATCTAAATCCGAGATCAAAAAAATTCGTGTAGCTCTTAAATTTATGTGTAGAGCCAAAAATATCCCTTAAATAAAGGTGAAGTTATGAATATCAGTATCATTACAGAAAGGAGTATGAATAGCAACTTTGCAACCCTCGTGCTCTCATTTATTATTGCCAAGGGCGTAACAATCCCCCCGAAGGGGTTGGTACGCCTTCTACACCTCTTTATACCCTTCCGGACAATAGATCTGCATCATGAAAGCTTCTAGCTTACAAACTATTGAGATTGCAAGGGAGACATGGTGGAGGGTGAACATAGCAAAGAACCTATCCCCAAGAGGGGTAAAAACTACCCTCTGCAGGACGGGGGTGTAGGAAGATGTGGGAGAGCAAATTCTTCTTGTTTTTACTGCGCAATGGTCGCAGTGCACTGTGCAGAACAGCCCTCAATTGCTTTACCCGTTTAAAGGGTGGAGACCACCCCCCAAATTCACAATGAAGTATTCGAAAAACTTTTAAGACAATTAAGATGCACTCTGGAGGTTTTTAATCTGAGAGAAGGGAAATCTACCAACGGTATTGAGTTTGTACAGCAAGACTAACCCTCAAAGCAGGTAAAGAACATCCCTCGATCAGTGGGAAACAGGAAGACGCAGAAGGATGTGGGAAGATTAATTTTATACAGTGCGGAATTTATCGAGCTCTCATACACCTTCTCTTATCCCTTCTCCGACCCTCGAACATTTTCTCCGCCTTGTCTGGATTAACCTTTCACCCGATCTCTGCGTTCTATACTTTAATTGACCACGCAAGAGATACTAAAAGAGAATAGATGCTATAGCAGCAAGAGGGATAGAGAGAGTGAGAGTAAGGAGGGGTCCCAGCGAAGCAGGAGTGAGAGAGCGCGGGATAGTGTAACAATGGACGAAATATGCCAGATGCATACAGAAAGTTTGTGAGATAGTGTCAGAGAGTGAACAAAAATGTATGAGTGGAAAAGCATGAAAAAGAGTGACAGAAGATTCATACAGAGATCGAGACAGAGTGATAGAAGGGAAGGTAAGTTTGTAAGAAATTGACAGAGTATAAACGGCACCGTAGCTCAGTCGGTTAAGGTGTATTGTGTGGCTAATATGCTGACCGACTATCTATCGCGCTTTGGGTTCGAGCTCCAGCCCCGGTACTGACAGTACCGGTGGGTATGAATGGTTTTTCCAAATGTGTAACCCCCTTCCGCACAGTCTTGGCCTTGGATTTGGGAGTTGTCTACTATATGTGGTGTGTTTACGTTTTATGTTTTATATGGATTGTAAGAGGAATCCCTGAAGAGAGACAGGAATTTTAGAGAACCACGTATGATTGAAGATAAAACAGGGTGTATGGACGAAAAAGACATGATATACTGGTGATACAATGAAAGAATTCATGAAATAGAACAAAAGCTACAGGGAGTATGAGCTCGGACAATGGAGACTGGAGACAAGGTGTCGGAGAATGCAAGAGTATGTGGCAGAGAAAATAAGTGAGGAAAATTTTGAAGGAGTGTTCGTCCAGCAGAGAAGGTTGGTTCTTTGGCTATGTTCACCCTCCACAATGTTTCCCTTACATTCTCAAGAGTTTGTAAGCTAGAAGCTTTCATGATGCAGATCTATGTCCGGAAGGGTACAGAAGTGGTGTAGAAAGCGTACCAACCCCTTCGGGGGGGTTGTTACGCCCTTGGCAATAATAAATGAAAGCACTGGCAATAATAAATGAAAAGTGTCAGTCATCCAGGTCACTTTTTTTTGTGGGGCTGTGTTACAGGTGAGGCACGTTACAAAAAGTTAGATCTTTTAGACCATTTTTTTTGCGTGTAATTTTTTATCAAAATAGGTATTTGTCTCAAGTCCTAAAAAATGAATTTTCATCGATTCGAAATTCTTTTTAGAAAATTTCAACATTCTTGAATTTAATCTATATATTATATATAGGTATTTTATTAATCTCTCAAAAATGCACCAACATTTTACAACAAAAAGGATATTATGAGTGTCTACCCAAGCAGTAAAGCAAATGCACATAAATCATTGTTATGCCCACGCTTCGCGTTATTAATTTGTGATAAATTATGTCCTCTTGCCGTAACAGGGCGTCAGCTATCACCCGAAAGTTCCAGAATTCTTCCCGCAGTCAACAAGTAACAGCAGAACGATAAATTTTGAAACAAGTGATATGTAGTGGATGTTATATAGACATCAATGGCATGTGCTCTGAATTGGATATGTTTTACAAAGTGTTACCAGCAAGTGAATACTGCAACGATATCAGTGGAATGTTTATATAAACAGCATAGCCGCGTGTTGTGTACGAGACAGAGGATAATGTTCCGGTTTCTGTGGCTTCCGGATTATTTTGGTGTTGAATCCATTAGGCATTTATTATAAGTAGAAGTTGGCGCTTCAACAACACACAAACTGCTTAAAAATAGATGTGGGTCAGCGATTAAACTAAAATTCAGAATTAATCTTGTGGTGCAGTGGGATTAATTATACAAGTTTTAATTATGCAGTGGGATACTGAGCCCGTTTTAATTTTTAACGTAAAGTCGAAAGGTTACTGTGTCAAGTCCTAAATTGGTTTAGTACCCATCAAATATAAGGATTTTATGTAGCAATTATTTTCAGTTTCGATAGGTTGTCGATGGATATTGGATTTCACTTTATTTTCATTTATTTCAAATCATCGACGAGTTGCGATGTTTTTAAAAAAATATGTTTATCAATAATTAGGGAGAATAAGTATTCCTTATTTAAAGACGACGTTTGTCGATATATCTCTCTTTTCATTCCAAACGCTTCTGCAATATCGACCTCAAATTCCAGGAAATTAGAAAATATATCACCGCCGGTAAAGCATAAATTTTTCTTCTATAATAATAATAATAGTACTAATAATTTATTGATCCAGTCGATCATAAATACATGATATAGGGTAAGTCAAATAATAAGTATTTGGAAAATAATATATCTATAATAATTATTTAGAATTCATTTTGTTAAATAATGTATATATTCGAAGATAAATAAAGTTTTAGATTAACATTTTGTATAATACATGTTATTATTTTTAAATTTCAAAATTGTTGTTCTTTTTGTTTCTTGATTCCCCTTGGTTACTTGAAGTCCTTGAATCTTATATTTACTAGTAAGTGAACTGATCGCCACTTGACTCCCCCGCTAAGAAAAAGAACAGATAGTCATTTAATTCGCCAATAGCAAAACGAACTTTCTTAATCGACGGTGTAGTGAGTGACATCGCATTTGACAGTTAGTAAATATGCTGGTTCAATTCTATCAATATTTACCGTGACGAGTTTAGTTCCTTTAATAAAAGTAACAAACTTATCTGTACGGGACAAAACTTTATATGGTCCATCGTACAGAGGGGAGACAGATTTTTTAAAACGTTCTTTCCAAATGAAAATAAAAGTCGATATGTCTGAACTGACAAATGATTTATAATTAAAATGGTGAAAAGGTGGAATGAACGTTAAATTATTAAAAGAAGTACGTAATTTAATAATAAAGTAAGGAATGTCCGGACAAGTATATGATTTAATAAAAAAATCACAGGTAGTCGTAAAGTTTGACCAAAAACAAGTTCTGCGGAGGAACATTGCAAATCGTCTTTGGGGATCATCTTCAAAGCTAGGAGCACGATACGAAGCTCATCTACCCAATGTGGCGTGGAAGCTTTAGCTCTTAAAGCGGTCTTTTTTGTTAAACCTTTCTATTATGCCGTTGCTACTCGGGTGATATGCGGTCGTACGAATTCTATGAAATCCCAAAAATATTGAAAATTCTTGGAATAATTTTGATTCAGATTGAACTCCCTGATCCGTTGTCACTGTGACAGGGACACCGAATCTGCAAATATAATTTTGAAATAACGTACGCGCTACAGTTTCTGCAGTAATATCATGAAGTGGATAAGCTTCGGGCCATCTAGTATAACGTTCGATCACAGTCAGAATATAAGAACAACCTTTAGAAGGAGGTAATGGTCCTATTAAATCTATATGTATGTGGTCGAAGCGTCCTTTAGGAATATCGAAGTTAGTTATCGGACTTTTGGTATGTCGTGCCACTTTATTAGTTTGACAGCTAATACAAGTTTTTCCCCAGAGATTACAATCTGAAGTCGTTTTGGGCCAAAAATAATTTTTAGAAACTAACGTTCTACTTGCTTTAATACCAGGGTGAAATAAACCATGAAATATATCAAAAATTGTCCGTCTATAAATAATTAGAACATAAAGATGTAGTTTAAGGCGGGAAACATCACACCAAATAAACTCGTCAGAAAATGGAATTTTAATTTTCTTTAAATGAAAAGTTCTCTTTGTGTTCGATGAAGTATATCTGACAATAAAAACTTAAGATCAGAATCATCTTCTTGAGCTCTGCTCAACAAATTTAAGTCAAAATTAACATAGACCAATTTGAGTTACAATTGGAGAAACACATTGTTGTAAAGAAGACGTATCGTGCTCGCGCGATAAGGTGTCGGTAACAATATTATGTTTCCCACTGATATGTCTGATCTCACATGCAAATTGAGCAATGAATTCCAAATGTCTAATTTGTCGAGGGGATCTTTCGATTTTAGTGAATAATGCTTTGACCAAAGGTTTATGGTCAGTAAAGCAAATAAATATACGACCTTCAAATAAAAACCTGAAATGTTTAATCGCTGTGAATAAAGAAAGAAGTTCTTTGTCAAAGGCACTGTATTTTGTCTGTGTTAAGGTAAGTTTTCGTAAGAAAAAGGCTAACGGAGCAAGTACACCTTCGTTATCGCACTGTTCAAGAACTGCCCCCCATAGAGATATTTGAACAATCAACTGACAGCGATAAAAACGAGCTATCATCACAGCGAGGATGAGCTAAAAAGGTTGCACCAGCTATAGCAGCTTTGGCTATGAAAAACTGTCAAGAGAGTCGGTCGGCCAATCATTTATTATTTTAACTTTATCATGCAGTAAACTAGTACATAGAGCATGTAAAGGAATTAAGATTTCAGCGAAAGAAGGTATGAAACGATGATAAAAGTTAACCATACCTATGAAACGCTGAAGTTGTTTAACTGTAGTAGGCAAGGGAAAATCGTTTATGACATCAACACGTTCAGAAGAAGGTAAAATACCGGCTGAAGAAATACTGTGTCCTAAAAATGTCAAATGATTGACACCAAATATGCATTTTGACGGTTTAATATTTATACCGTACAATTCTCACCTCTGAAAAACAAATCTCAAGTGTTCTAAATGTTCCGAACTAGATTTACTTGCAATCAGAATGTCATCTAAATAAACGAAAATTAAAACTTCGTTCATAAAACGTTGGAAAGTTTGACCAGCGCCAGCGTTACGTAAGCCGAAAAGCATACGCGCAAATTCAAGTAAGCCAAAAGGCGTAGTAATCACTGTCTTATAAATGTCACTTTTTGCGACAGGTATCTGGTGATAAGCACGGACCAAATCTATTTTTGAAAAGATAACACAATCATATAATTTGAAGTCATGAAGATGCGGTAATGGGTATCTGTCAGGGACAGTAACTGAATTGAGCCGACGATAGTCTCCGCAAGGTCTTCAATCGTTTTTTTCTTTTTTTGTCACCATGTATAATGGTGACGATACGGAAGAAGAAGAAGGTAGACAAATGCCTAACTCTACCATAGAATTGAATTCGTTCTGAGCTATTTTAAATTTAACATTATCTAACCTACGTGGTCATGAGAAAGGTAAATAACCTTCTGTCATAATATGATGCTCTACGGAATGTTTAACGAGCAAATTGTAATTTGGCGAACTTATTAAGCTTGTAAATTCTAAAAGTAATGCAGTGTATTCATTTGATATGCTAAATAACTTAGGAGAATGTAATGGACCATTGTTAGAAAATAAATATGTTGATAAACTAGTCATATTGTCAATTAAACATTTATGTTTCAAATCAACAACTAAACCAAAATGCGTTAAAAAGTCGGCTCCAATAATAGGGACGTTAATATCTGCAACATTAAAAACAAAAGGAAATAACCTACGTAAGTTTAAATCTATTTTCAAAAATTTTTATCTGAATGTATTAATAATAGATCCATTAGCGGCTGTCAGTACAATATCAGGGTTCTTTTTTATATCTGTTAAAAGATTCCGAGGTACTATCGACAAATCGGCGCCTGTGTTAATGAGAAAATTTAAGTTATTTGCATTATCAAATATAAAAAGACGACGTTTACTATTTGAAATATTAACGTCAGCTGTCAAAATATCATTAACTTTTATTCATTTCTGATTGTCAACATTGAAGTCTTTGGCAAAAGTGCACCAATCTCCGAAACATTTAAAAGCTTTACGACCATAAAGTTGATGGTAATAGCAAACTTTGGCATTAGAAGGGTTATATCTAATGCGGGTATTGTTTTGGCTACTAGAACGGGGCTTTGAGCCCATGCGATTTCCTGAGTCGTAACGATTTTTACAATTATCACAGGTGCCAGAAACTGTAGGAGTAGCAAAAGTTATTGAAGAAACTTTAGACTCAATAGCGTGTAATTGTGATGAAAAAATTTCTTGTTTGTGCAAGACTTGATTCAATGTATCTTGAAAGGTTGTAATCAAATTTGACGTAGATAATGTGGGATTAATGTTACAAACTGAATTAGATATGTATTGGAAATCATAGAATTCTGACACGACTCCCAGATACGATCAGCAATGTCGATTATCTCTTTAATCTCGGTTTTTCCGGATACCGTGATGGCAATGTAAATAGTTTTAGGTAATCGCCGTTTTCACAATTTGACTAGGAGCTCCCGGCTCACTACAAGGAAACCTCCGACAATCGACAGCACTGACCGGTAAAAATCGGACGGTTTGAGGTCCCCCATCTGGGAACCAGAGAGTAAGTCTTCTTTTCCTCGCTTGAGGTTAAACGAGAAATCAGGATAGTTTTTAAGTTATCGTACAAATCAAATTCGGGTAGATTAGTGACAACGTCATAAACTGTTGCGGCAAACTTGCAATGACATAATCATACTTTTTTCGATCATTGAAAACTCGATGGATGTTAAATTCAAGAGCGGATCTAGAAATTTCAATAATTTTTTTCTCGTCTGTGGCGCATGGGACCCATACGAAATATGGGAAATAACATCTAGCGAAGCACTCCTCTAACGACCTCTAAGAAATTTTGAAAAAGCAGTTTGCGAAAAATGTTTTCAAAACACGAGTGCCCCCGAGCCAAGGGACTCCTGTTTAAAATCATTCTTTTTTGTCATATACATTTTACTTTTCATCAAAATCCAACAATAGGTTTTGGAGTTTATGAAAATATTTTCATTATTAACTGGAATACAATGAACTGAAATTTTGTAATTTACAATTTTACAATTTACAAAATTTCCATTCGTTGTATCTCAGTTAGTAATAAAAATATTTTCATAAACTCCAAAACCTATTGTTGCATTTTGATGAAAAGTAAAATGTATGTGACAAAAAAGAATAACTTTAAACGGAGTCCCTTAGCTAGGGGGGGGGGGGGGGGGCACTCGAATTTTGAAAAAATTTTTCGCAAACTGCTTTTTCAAAATTTTTTAGAAGTCGTTAGAGGAGTGCTTCTCTAGATGTTATTTCCCATATTTCGTATGGGTCCCATGCCCCACAGACGAGAAAAAAATTATTGAAATTTCTAGATCCGCCCTTGGTTAAATTGTGATTCAATTTGTGTGAACCATATTTCGGGTTTGGACACCCAGAAAGGAGGAAGTTTAATATTTGTGACATAATTATTATGCGATGTCACAACTGTTTCGTCTGGTAAAATATCATTCGAACGAGATGCTTGCTGAGATGTCTCTGAATGAGATGCTTTTTTACATGTCATCACCAAATGACTGACTGATTCTTTTAAACAACAGGGGAAAATGATAAAGGGCAAAACAATCGACTTACCATATAAATAAAGAAAAAAGAATATGTTTTGAAAATCCGACAGTGTTGGGATTATGAAAATTCAACAGCCCTGGGAGCAATCTTTCTTGGCAGTCGTCCTTGTATACTTTCAAGTGGTACATGATCATATATAAACGAATACGATGTTTCCAAAAACGAGAATTTTTTGAAGGGATCACCAATTTATAGAGACCTTCTGGTTCAGCTTCACCAATTTATAATTATAGTAACATGTGATATCCAATTCTAGGTTTTTCAGAATGTTCGAATCGGGGTCACCAATTTATAGATATTAGGGTTTGGAAAATAATATATCTATAATAATTATTTAGAATTCATTTTGTGTTAAATAATGTATATATTCGAAGATAAATAAAGTTTTAGATCAACATTTTGTATAATACATGTTATTATTTTTAAATTTCAAAATTGTTGTTCTTTCTGTTTCTTGATTCCCCTTGGTTACTTGAAGTCCTTGAATCTTATATTTACTAGTAAGTAAACTGATTGCCACAAGGTACATATCACAGTTTATATGTAAGCCTATTTTCAGTAAACCATGGGGAGCCTGTGAGAGCTTTACATTAGCTTTGTTTACCGTATATTCTGTATTCGATTCTGATATTAGAAGAGATGAGTCATCAGCAAATAGTTTAAAGTCGTTTACATAAATAGTGTATAGTAAGGGACCTAAAACTGACCCCCTGTTGAAGTTTTAAACCAATTTAGTGGTTTACCCCTTAGACCATTGATTTCAAGTTTTCTTATAAAGTTAGCTTCGTTACTATAATTCATTTAGAATTTAAAAAGTATCGACAATACTTTTCTTCTTTTTTTTCTTCTTTTCTGCTTCTTTTTCTTATCTTCTTTTCTTCTCTTCTTCTTCCTCTCATTTTCTCCTTCTTCGTATTATTCGCAACGACCTGTCAGACGTTATGTGATCCAAGACCTGTTCTAGTTCTTGTCGGCCATAGCTTGCTGTATAACATGTCTGATGACACCACGCCATCTCTCACGAAATTCTTTCCCATCAATTTCTTGATGACGTCAGCTCAACGTTTTGGAGGGTGTCGTCTTTGCCTCTTGCCTGAACTGTATTGTCGTCTCCGCCTCCGGTTGGACAAAAAATGAGAAAAATCGGGTAAGTACGATGTTGGAGAATCGCTTTTGGGAACAAATCTCTTGAAGAATTGATATTACTACGGATTTTCGTATCGTATGGCTTCTCTTTACAATGGCATTCCTGAAAGTTTCAAGGTACTACCACTCACTACATAATATGATTTATGAACATTCTCTTCATTAAAAATAAGTAGGCATTTTTTCCAAGAATATTTTTTTGCACCTGCATAACTTACTATATTAACCGCTTTAAATTTTTTCAGTATTTTTCTCATTAATATTAGCCCATTACTAGTTCATCCTGAAGTTTCATAATCACGACTAGGTTTTCATATTCCTGCCCGTTATGCTAAGGAATTATTTTTGTTGTTGTTCCTCTTAATATTTTTTTGTAATAAGTGTCTACATATAATAATGTTGTAGAACCTTCCAGAATTGATCTACGTCGAAGCCAAAATAAAAATTCAACTTACACAAAAAATTCATTTAAGGACATTTTCAAGAGCCTGATAGACTTCAGAGCCACAAACTAGCCCAAAAGGACCATTATGAGCTCGATAAGACATTAGGCACAACCGGGTAAAAATTCGAAAAAACGCCGAATTTTCACTCAGGAAAATATATTTTGGTTCAGGATGTGGAGGACCTAAACAACTGAGTTAATCGGGATCTCATGATTCCCTGAGTTTGATACTCAGTGTTCTGGTTGCCTTACGGGAGCTTGATAGGGATTTTTTATGCGATTTCTCCAGAAATTTTTAAGTGCAGAGGCCATTATTAGTAGGTAAATACATACAGATCACGTCAAATTCCAATCCCGTCGGAGATAAATCTTCGATAGGGATTTTTTTATGCCAAAATAGCAGAAACTAAAAGACGTCAGACCACTTATTACTGTATAAACAAATCACAATCACTTCAAATTCCAATCCCGTCGGAGAGAAATCTTTGATTTGCAAAAATTGCAATAATACAATGATGTAAAAGCCCTTATTGTCAGTGAATAATTGAAATCACGTCCTGAGAGAGCAACGTTAATGATCTGAGGTAATGCAACCCCGAGACATTACCCGTCTATCGAAGTATATCTTATCTCGAACCCGCTTGGGAGTGGAAGAACGGAGCAGAACGCGGCTGGCGCACTTCTAAATAAAAATTGGTGTCGCGTAATCTAGACGCTTGGTAGTGTGTTCTTCTACAATAATACCGGTGTTCTTACTACAAAACGCCTAATTTTTTATGCCACTAAAGGTAAATTTGTTGAAATTGATTTACTCCAATTCTAAAAAAACTGTCACACTTCTATATTCATAAAGTTTCAGGACATTCTGTATAACTTTCCTTTAAATATATTAGCTCGAAGTAAGTGTATCAATGATTGGAAAACTATCTACCATACGTTTACTTTACAACTTAAACACATCATCATCCCCGACTCTCTGAAGTATTGAATTGTTACGTATTGACACACTAACCCACATTTTATCGAGCTTATTCTTGGATCTTTATAATTTTGCAGTCATCCGCTGCAGATTATGGTGGATGTGCACGTACGTGACCAGATAAGTCAAACATTTACTTAGAGGTTTAGCAATTTTCTCATCGAAACATGTACGGAATCATAAACTACAAACACAACGCTCAACATATCGTTTTAATTAAATTTTATAGAAGCAGAGTATAAAGTATTTTTCGCGAAACATTTAGCACGTGATGGATGTTACGGAAATAATGAAATTATGAAGTGAATTAATAGCGCGAGTTGCACAAAGATGTGTATCAATAACTTCAATAATTTAATACGCAGCTGTTCCATATTAATGCGATTTACAGGAGTTTTTTTAAAGTTAATTTGAATAGAGATTTTATCTGGAATAACTACTTTAGTATCCCTCATTTTAAGGCAATTTGTTTAAAGATTAGAGATTAGGTTAGAAAGGTGGGGCTGGCAGATTGGCCTTGACCACGGCGACCCCTGTGGATTTGTTGTGGTGCTCCTGTTTCAGTTTTCCTTAGAGTTCCTTATGCAGTTTTGTCCTTTGTATCAGATTCTACAGCCTTGATATGGGCCCCTGGTATAGCTGTCAGCCCTTGTTTTTTCCTTACCAAGTAGTTGAAATCTTAGTTTAGCCAGACCTTCACAGTGGCATAATTATAATTGTCCTAATTACGTTTCTATATTGGCTTAGTAGATCTTCCGTATATTTGGCCGATTGCTCTTTTATTAACTTTTGGTCTATCTGTCGCAGGAGGCTTTTCCACCATTCCAAAGATTTATTTTGTTTACATTTATTTTATTAATGGATATACATATGCATTACTTAACCGCATAGCAAAAGCGTCGCGGTCCTGCTCTGGTCTTAGACGCGCCCTGGCCAGTTCATCAGCCTCTTCATCAGCCTCTTCATTTCCTCTGTATCCTTTATTTCCTGGTATCCACAACAAGGTCACTTTATTCCAACTTTCTAGGTACATGAGGGTATTCAAGTAATCTGATACTAATCTCGAATCTTCCTGCATGGAACCGTTTACATTTAGCCACTGTTCCGTCGGCACTACAATATTGCTTCTACTTCATCCTGAAATACTCTGACGTATCTAGAGTTATCGGGATATTTTAAATTTTTGACTTTACCCCATAAATCCCAGCTCCGACTCCCTGTTCTGTTCTGTTATGTTCTAGAGCCGACCCTAGGATATACTATTTTTGTTTATATTGGAGAACCGTTTTCCAGTATTTTGATTTGAAATTTTTTATTCAAATCATAGTCCTGGACTATAGTATCCGTGAGCGTTTCTAAAATGGGATCCTCCTTCAGCTCTGATTATAACATTTGGTGTTCTGTTTCATGATGTTCTGTTCCAGTATCGACGTTGAGTCTTGCATTAGCCTATGCACCACCGAAAGAGCTTCCCCTTGAATAAATATCTGTAGCGGTGGCTGTTCTAAAAGAACCTCTAATGCAGCTATGAAATCGGTTTATATATATCCTTAATAGACTAATCTCTCCCAAATATAGTGTCCACCATACCACTGATTCGTGGGTTATCATGTGCTTTATGACCCTGATGTATAATCATAGTCATTTCGAGGTGTAACCCTCAATATTTTCCACACTTCCCTGGGCAATTATTTGTTTCAGTGTGACTTTTTGCATGTGGGCATTCTATATTAGTTTTTGTCAAAAATGACTCCTAGATATTTTACCTCATGGCATGGAATTTCCACTCCATCGAGCACTAGAGGGACTCTGTAATCACCTTTGCTTTAATGATAGCCTCACCTAGATCGTATACTATTTATTTATAAAAAATGGATTCGGATGTTTGGTGGTTATATTCTGAAACCACCTAATCCAATCTAAATCGAATTGAAAGTTCTTGTTCGATGATTTCGGTTTAAAAAAAGAAGAATAGGTATAAAATTATATTAAAACTAAATAAATATTTAAAAATTACATGTTCCGTTGTTATTTATAAAGAAAATCAAAATTTAAATCTTCAAACGTTTTTACTATTATTGTATTTTCATCAGGTTTTATACTAAGTACTAAATAAGCAGTATAAAGTTTTATAAAGTATTGTACAAAAAAACTGCAAAACAGTAACAAGGCTAAAAAAAATCTGTTTATTTTAAACATGTATAATTTGAAGAAACATTCCTTCTGGACGGAATCTGTATTAAGGCAGAAAATGCTTTAATTATATCAAACGGTGTCACTTAATTACAAATATACCAGAGAGTAACTTTGGGAAGTGTTGAAAGTTGAGGAACCGCAATATTTCAATTGCAGTCGCTTAGATATTCAAGTGCAGTTGCAGCTCTCTTAATAAATCCTGCAAAATGATATTTTAAGGAGGCAGCTCTTCTCTTACTTTATACAGAATGTTTTTTAAAATTAGTTGAAAATTAATACGTTGAATAATATCTCCGTATATCCTGACTGTATTAGTTTAAGTGATTTATTTAATTCGTAGTAGTCTATTGAAAATATATTTTTAATGAATACATAAAATAGGATGTAATCAGTTTCATTGTTTTTTTAATTTAGAACAAAATATTGGAGCTTTTATTGTTGTTTATAATTTTTCAGACTTAAATGTGATTTATTAACATTTGTAACCTAAATTAGTGTTCTGGATTAAGCTTAAAAAACGAGTAATTATTTCATGACATTGGGAAATAAAGAGTTAGACGTCTGAGATACGATAACAGAAAATAATTATGTGTATTTTAAGTTAGGAAAAAATCTGATTTATTTAACGAATTGCTATTCAGGTATCTAAAACTAAATATTCAATAAATCTAGAACTTGCCAATAAATTATTTTTGAGTTACATAAATTGTTCAAAATGGTCTCCGTGTGCATCAATACACTTTTAGGCACGTCGAACTAAGGACATACGCACTCCGTTCAACACATTTGGTAAATTAGGATCATTATTTAGGTTTCTATGAACATTAAAATACGTTGCTGCAATTGTTCCAAAGTGTCAATTGGATCACGGTAAACCAGAGATTTAAGATGGCCCCGAAAATAAAAATTCATCGGATTTAAGTCGGGTGACCTAGCAGGCCATGGTACTGGTCGGTCACGCCCAATCCATCGTTGAGGAAATTCCATGTTTAAAAAATTTCGAACAGCCAGACTAAAATGAACTGGCGCGCCATCATGCATATACCACATTCTTCTACGCCTTGCCAAAGGTACATCTTCCAACAAATTTGGCAATGTTTGTTGTAAAAAGTTTAAGTATACATCACCATTTAATCTAACAGGTAATCTATAGGTCCAATTATTTCATTACCGCAAAGTCCTGCCCACAAATTAACGCTGAACCGTCGTTGAAAATGCGCCCTTCTTATTACATGTGGGTTTTCGTCTGCCTAATAGTGCATATTTTTAAAATTAAACGCTCCACTCCTGGTAAAACATGACTCATCGGAGAAACAGACAAAGTTTAAAAAACCCTCATTTGCCGCGTGTTTTCTCAAAATCTACCTACAAAATTCCATTTGCCCTGCATAATCTTGAGGTTCTAGAGCTTGCACACGTTGATAGTGATATGTAAGTTCATATATCTTAAAGTCCTCCACACCACAAAATGGGATACTCCCACACGGTTCGCGATATCACGGGTGCTTAAAGTTGGATCCTCTTCTACGAGTTCCAAAACTTGAACCTCCGCTTCAATTTGTCTTCACGTTGTGGGCCTCTTTCTCCTCCATGAGCTTAATAGATATAAACCTATAATAGGTTGCAGTAAAAATGCATCACTCCAGACTATCCAAAAAAAAGGATATCTACATGTTTATAGGATGGATAAGTGCTGAAACTACAGCTGACGAACTTTTAGCGACACTAAAGCTAAACGCTCCAACAATCAATTTTGAATGTGAAGATCTGAATCGTAGTGAACACTCATCTTCTTATAAAGTGTCTTTTCCCATTGAGCATGTGACGGAAGTTTACAATCCGGACATATGGCCATGAGGAGCTGCAGTTAAAAGATTCAGGTTTCCTCCCAAACAGGATTTTACAAAGACATCACCGATGACTCGGGGAGATTAGCAACTGGTATTTTCGACATCAATATACAATGTCTTTCAAATAAGGTAGACCAACTCTCTCTTTTTCTTAAAAATCAAAAATATTCAGTCGTTTGTCTTTCTCAACACTGACTTAATGAAAGCCAACTAAAATTTATTAAAATAAAAAATTATAACCATGCAGATTACTACGGTATGCCGACAATTAAACATGGCGGTGTAGCAATTTTTGTAAAAAATGATTTTAAATGTAGACCATTATTAGATGTTAATGAATTTTGTAGTGAAATTCATGCAGAATTGTGTGCCTTAAATTGGTATACAATAAAAACAATTATTATAGCATTGCATAGATTCTGCCTAGGTGAATTTAATATATTTTTAAATAAGTTCTAGGAATTGTTAAATACCGTTTCTGAATAGTACAAAAAAATCGTCATATTAGGAGATTTTAATATAAATTTTACTGGGCACTCTAATAATTTAACAGAACTAGTTTGTTTAATAAAATCATATGGGCTCGAAATAACAATTCTAGAAACCACCAGAGCTAGTGAAACCTGCTCTAGTTGTATGGACAATGTGTTGACAAAAATAGAAGATAATTGTTTTGAGACGGGCATTATCGAACCATGCTTGTCTGACCATTATGGTCAAAGGTAATAATTGCGCAACATCAAAGATAATATGGAAACGTAAAATCACGTCCGCGGGAATCGAAAAGTTAAAACTTTCTCTTGGAAGAACATATATAACGATCCCAGTTACGATTTAAATTTTCTATCGAGTTTCTTAATAAATAACTATAAGGCTCTAATACATAAATATTTTCCATTGAAAAAATGTTTTTCGGGAGAGAAGGCACCAGTTCAATGGTTTAACAACGAGTTACGTAATATGAGAGAAACACTTACAGCCATTAAGCAGGTCCATTGTACAACAAGGGATCCTAATGATAAAGCCGCTTATATCACTTATAAAAATTTATATAAAAATGAAATGATCAGAGCCAAAAAAACTGCTTACGATTTATTTATAAATAACTCCGACAATAAATCCAGAGATAGTTGGAAATTAATTCATATTGAAAGTAATAGTGGCCGGAAAAGTAATAATACTGATACTAGTGTTGATCCTAACAGCTTTTTTGATTTTTTTTCAACGGTAGCAGATAAAATCTTGAACCAGTCACCATTTTAGAGGTCATAGATGCAATACATTCGCTGAAAAACAAACAGTTTATTATTATTTTTTTTCTTTATTTAACGTCGGCCTATTTCCGCTACCAGAGCCTATCACCGATGCCAGGAGACGAGCTACCCCCAACCTGGAAATTTTGCCGAACCTCTTTCCTTAAGAAGAGTAGGGATCTTTTACTTGCCTAACATTTAATAGACAAGGGACCGCCTGCTTTACATCCCCTCCGAATTATGGTATATCCACTACGTAATCCTCATCTGACATTACGTAGCTTCCGTGTATACGCTGATATGCAAGCCGCTAGAAGGTGGGACGAGAACGCTGTATTTCCCAAGATGGGTCACCCATCCAAGTACTAACCGCGCTTGACGTTGCTTCAACGGAATATCGACTGACATTCATATTGAAGTCGCCTCTACGCTCGCCCCCACAAACAGTTTAGATATTTACGATTTAAATAGTAAAATTGTTAAAGAAACAATAGATTTTCTAGTTATCCCATTAACGAGGATAATAAATGAATGTTTTACACTCAGGGTTACTTTCCTAATATCTTTAAGGTAGCTCGAATTGTGCCTATTTTTTAGAAAGGTGACTCAAATAGCCCGGATAACTATCGACCAATTTCGATTATCCCCGTGTTTGGCAAGATAATTGAAATTATTTTAAAAAATCGTTTGTCAAAATATTTTGAAAAATATTCCTTATTGCATGCTTGTCAATGTGGTTTTAGACAAAAATATTCCACAATAGATGCAATCTGTAAGATTGTGGGTGACACAGTTGAAGGCTTTGAAGAAGGTAAACATACTGCAATTACTCTGTGTGATCTCAGCAAGGCCTTCGCCTGTGTCTCTCATACCCTCATCATCGAAAAATTTAGTTTTTACAGAGTCAGCGGTATACCGTTGTCTCTGTTAGTTATACCTGGAGACTAGACAATAATGCGTTCCACAAAACAATATGACATCTTATTTTAGATCAGTAAAAAATGGAGTACCTCAGGGATCTGTGCCTGTGTCCTATTTATAATTTATGTAAATGATTTATTTTATTATTTATTCCCTAGTATTGTTATGTTTGCTGATGATGCAACTCTCACAGCTAGTGCCAAGAATATTAATAGTTTACAAAATATCGTTGATGAATCTGAAAGTCGAGCGGAATTTTGATATAATGCTAATGCACTCGAACTAAATCGTGACAAAACACAAAAATTATTTTTTTCTACTAGATATGACGTAGCGAAGGGAAAAAGTGTCAATTTACTCGTTATAGTTCTTGACGATACTTTAAGTTGGAGAAATCAAATTGAGCAACTCAGCAATATCAAGTTATTCTTTTCTTTTACGAAGATTAAGAAATGTTCTACAACTACATACTTTGCTATCAGTGTACTATTCATTAATCCACTCCCAAATAAGTTACGGGGTTATACTCTGGGGGAACTCGAGCAGCGCTGTAAAAATATTTCGATAACAGACTATATGAATTATAACTAGAGCAGGTTTCAGAGAACACTGTCAACCATTATTTATTAAATATGGTATAACGCCTATTCCTTGCCTATATATTTACTACTCTCTTTTAGAGATTCATAAAAATAAGAATGTGTATGTAACTCCATCTGAGCTACATAACTACAACACGAGGTCGGCCAATTTGTTAAAATTATATCGCTTAACAAAATCAATTAAAAACTCATTAAATTTGAACTTATATAATAAATTATCTGAAAATATATAACAACAAAATTTTCAGAAATTTAAAATTATCATTAGAAACCATATTTTGAAATTTTGTTTCTATAAAATTGAAGATTTTATGACTACCCCCTGTTATGTAATATACTGTGTAACTGACGTCGTATGTTTTAAGGCAGTTTTTTATTTATTATATTATCCTTGTTTTTTACATTTATGTTTGTTTTATAAACTTGTATTATATTTTACACTTCATTTTTAATATTGTATGTATATTATCTATACTTGCTACAAATGTATATGTAAAGTAGTCAAATACACGTCTATCTATCTATTTATTTATCTATCTATCTATGGAACTGCTTGATTAATGTGAGTCCCCTCGCCTCTCACTTATTGTTCAATTTTTTTTATTTTAGTCATTGACGCATTTCAAAGAGATTAAAGCGTAGTTTTTGCTCTATAAGACCTCAGCATCTTCTGAGGTTTCTGTAGCTTAAAGGAAAGGAGTTAGGAGACTTTTGTTCAGGAAGACCAAAGAAATTAGAATTTGAGCGAAATTGACTGAGATCCAATTTCCATTGCCACCTTGCAGTGTCCTTTAATATTGCTCAAATAAGCCTTTTACTATTATTTCTGTTAAGTTGCCTTGGGCTTCTTGTAGATTACAGAGGCCGACAAAAAAAAAATATGTTTTTTTTATCAGAACCATTTTATCCCACGTTTCTTGACATGCTGAAACCGATTATGATATAAAAAAAATTCTACCGCATCAGTTTTTGTCTACCACCACTTTCATCCCTTAAAAGGGGCAAAAAAAGGTCTTGTACTAAGGTTCTGATGTAACTTTCTGAAGTATTTTGACACGCTGAAGCCAGTTCAGGGCAAAAGAAAATACTAATACCATTGCTTTTATCCCCTAAAAGGGTCCCTATTTTCTAAAATAAGTAGTATATAAGTTTGATATGTTATAGGCACTTTATATTAATTTACTTATACAAAACATTCCACTCATTTCATTTGAAATTTAATTAATAGGTACTGCCGTCTCTAGTTTAATTAATCCCATAGAACAGTTAGTTCTACAACCCTTGATTTATTATTCATGAGCGAAAATACGATTTCCGGAAATGCACTTAAGTCTGAACAATGGAAAATAGGTATGACAAATAATTTGCATTTGCATTCAATAATGTAAAAAATATCTTGTTGCTACTCGTGTGACTACGTCTCGAGTTGAAATTTTCGTAGTCGTATTGTAAAGCGACCCTTTAGTTACTCGCTTTACAATGTATTAGTACTCTTACGGAGATTATTTAAATAAACGTCTTTATTTGATAAAGAAAATAAAAACCTAACCTAACTAACCTAACCCAGCTGTTTTTATAACTGGCTCTAAATATTTCACACTGAAAAAGGCTATTAAATATACACGTTGATTCAAAAATAAAGTGCAAGGGCATATTTTTCCCTTGAAAATAAAAAGTAAAGTTCATCAACGTGGTCCTGAAACTGTTTCGTTGTTAAGACACAAGGTGCGGAAAATTGACAGTGTGTTTTTTTATTCCATAATAATTTTGAGTTAAGTTTTGAAAATTAATTACGCTATATATTCATGTGGCATTAGCGAACGATTAGAGTTTTTATTAGGAACGCGAGGTATAGTGCAGGGTGTCCCAGCTCTATTTAGACAAGCATTATCTCGGAAACGATTAGACATAAAAAGAAATGTTTGATAGAAAAGTTATTCTGTTTAAAAAGACACATTTAACCATTTTATTTTCAAATATACAGGGCGTCTCAAAAAGACGGAAGGTTAAGCAAATTTACTTTTTCAAACGGAACACCCTATATATTTTTGCATTTTTGGATTTTCCTTTTATTTCCGAACAAATTTTATTAATCATATTCTATACCTATCATTAACGGTTTATGATATATCGACGGTTTAATCTTGATTCAGTCATGTTCCAAATTATTGACTGGCATTCTGTAGCAGTTTCACTGACAGTTGTTCATTTTAAGACCCTATTTCATTTTCAAATCAGCAATATGCCGTCACTGTTTACAGCTAACGATTATGTTGATATGTTATTTATTTACGGCGAGTGTGGAAAAAAGTCACGAGCCGCAGAACAAAATTATAGAGAAAGATTTCCTAATAGACGTGTACCATCTCATCAGACATTTAGAAATATGGAAATAAAAATGCGTACTGGTTCCTTCCCAAGCCCCAGAGGACTTCAGCATGCCCGTCCAGCAAGGCAAGAACAAAATATCATTAAGGTTCTTGCGCTTATAGTAATCAATCCACATACCTCTGTTCGCAGTATTGCGGAAGAGATTGGTATAAGTAAATCTTTGGTGCACAGAATTCTAGTAGATAATGGACACCATCCTTACAAAATCTGCTTATTTCAAGATTTAAGACCTAATGATTACAATAGACGTATGGAATTCATTACCAACTTTATGGTACAGTTACATGATGATCCTCTGTTTGTCATTAAAATTATGTGGACTGATGAATCACGATTTCACAATAATGGTACGGTTAATCGACATAACAGTCATTATTGGTCAGCCAAATCCTCACTGGGTAAGAGAAACCCATTTTCAAACTATTAACGTTTGATGCGGCTTATTTAATGGGCGATTCATTGGACCATACTTTTATGAAGATATCAGATGAGATGAAGGTGACAGATATTTGAGGTTTTTAAGAAATTCCAAAAAGTGAGCGCCTCACTATGTGGTGGCAGCAACACGGAGCACCACCACATAACACGCTTCCTGACTGTGATATTTGGAGGGAACTGAATTGGTATTCAGGGAGCTGTTAAATGGTCCGCGCAGTCACCTAGATTTTTTCTTATGTGGTCATTTAAAGTAAGTTGTAAACGCTGAGAAACCAAATAATCTTAATGATTTAAAAAATAGGATAACTCATGCTTGCTACCAAATAACCCCAGATGGCATAAGGAGTTCTTGTACACGACAACTTTTAAGGAGGTATGAGTTATGTCAAATAGAATATGGGCGGCAATTTGAGCATCTTTTATAATAATTATAATATTTACTGTTATTTCTATTGTAGTATTACTTATAATTACGTTAATAAAAAAATATTATCCCAAAAATTTAACTCCAAATATGTCAACAATGGTTAATGATAGATATAGGACATGATTAGTAAAATTTGTTCGGAAATAAAAGGAGAATCTAAAAATGCAGAAATATACAGGGTATTTCATTTAAAAAAGTAAAGTTGCATAGCCTGTCTTCTTTTTGGGGCACCTACTACATTTGAAAATAAAATGGTTAAATGCATCTTTTTAAACAGAATAACTTTTCTATTAAACATTTCTTTCTATGTCTAACAATTTCCGAGATAATGGTTATCAAATGGAGCTGGGACACCCTGTATATATTCCCTGTTGCTTCTAGTGGTGCGTAATTGCATAGAATATGGGTGATGGTTTTAATAACGATAATAATAATAATGAAAATGAAAATAACAATGACCATGACAATGACAATGGCAATGGCAATGGCAATGACAATGACAATGACAATGACAATGACAATGACAATGACAATGACAATGACAATGACAATGACAATGACAATGATAATGATAATAATACGAATACTTCCCGCCTAATTCAAGAGCCACAGCGTGTTGTCAACAATCCGCTGATTATAGCCGATGTCGAAAGTTTCTGGAAAGGAATCTACGAAACGACATATCCATTCAATACAGACACTCCAGTAATAGCACACTTCAAGGCTCTCTGCCGCAGAAACATTGAAGAGCCAGAAGACGTGTCCCCGACAATCAGTTCGGAGGAAGTTCAACAGGCTCTTGTTGGCTCCAAGAGCTTCGCTGCTCTGGATCCAGACGGCATAAACAACTGGTAGTGGAAAAAACGTACATCCACTTACCGTCGTCTGGCCTGAGTTTTCAACACGTGGTTGAACGAGGAGCAGAAAATCTCGGACTGGTTTGTTGAGGGAGGTACCGTGCTTATTCCCAGAAAGGGTGATCTGTCTGACCCAAGAAATTATAAACCAGTCACCTTCCTAAACTCTGGCTACAAGATATTCTCTCGTATCTTGTATGCTCGGACTCTACGGCACGTAGACTCGGTCTTCCAGCAGATACACGAGCAGCGTGGCTCCAAGAAAGATATGGCAGGTTGTAAGGACATCCTGCTGGTAGACTGCTGTATTACACAGCACTCTGTGCAGTACAAGCGGAATCTATCGATGGCCTAGATTGACTATCGTAAGACATTTGACAACACGTAACATGAACGATTGTTACATTTGCTCAAATGCCTTACGATAGTAGAGCCATTATGAGATGTATAAAACAACTGCTGCCGCTCTGGAGGACTCGCTTCACCCTAACCTCATGTGCACAGCTTGTAAATGGATGACCTCAAATTGAATGCCTTCGGTAAGAGCGAACTTCAAAATGCTCTAAGGAGTTCGGAATGAACAAGTGCGCGGTCGTTCATCTCAAAAGGGAGCGATTCTATTTTTTGACGTTATTAATGAATTAAGGTTTTTATTGTTATGAGAACAAGACAGGTTTTCTGTTTCACAAGCACCTATGGCCTACAGAGAAAAAACGATCATTCTTGATTTTTGGTTGATATTATACAAAATTTTTAAAGTATTGATTTATGTACTGAAACGAGTGCACGTCATGTGGAACATTTGTTATGAATTTAATTTTTAAAAGTAAACTGTACTTTTCTGTTATTACAAAATTTTGTTCTAGAATTATAAGTAAATGTTAAATTGAAATAGAGGAAAAAACGGTAATTTATTGTATGTTGTTTGATATTACAAACATTTTTAAGAGTACCTTTTTGCAGCCCTTTCAATGCTCTGTAAAAATGTTCAAGTATTCCATAATTTTACAGGGTGATTAAAAAATTAGAGCCAGTCAAATATTAGTTATTGTAATTTTTTTTGTCTCACTTTAAGAGGATATAGTTCCGCATTTTTGGACTAAGGTTTACATGCGCCCAATATGAACTTAGAAATCACACGTTTCCGTCTGGAACCTCAATTCCGGGACACACTGTATAGTGTGTGCTTCAGGTCTGAAAAAACTTTAGGCAATTAGATGATACATCAATTTTTAAATATTAAAATTATTTCTTTAATAAGTTCATTACAAAACTAGTGAAAGTTACAGTCAGGTATTGCCGAATATATATCTTCAAAATTAAAAGGAATATTGACTGTGTGGTTGTTGTAGAATCGACTTAAGTCGAAACAAAGTAAAAAGACCGACTTAGGAAAAAATTATTAAAAAGGGCTAACTAACCATATCTAAGGCATCAGTGCAGAAAATTAGCATTATACGTTTGCAGAGATATGGGACACCAAAAGTGAAAATTCCAAAGTACGCCGAATTTTGACGTTTTTTGACGAATTTTAATTTTTTTATTTTAGTCGCTTCACGGCACATGAGGTAATTTGGGGACATAGTATTCTGTGGACTTAGAAAAAGAAGAAGAATAAGAAGTAACCACACAGTAAAAAGAGGGAGCACGGCTGACGCCCTTCAAACGAGTGTGGCCAGATTTTCTACATGCTCCATCTCAGTGACATCACATAAAAGTGAATTATCCCGTATTTAAGCAAATGGTTGATCAACTAGATATTTTTAGTTGGCTACGCTTGAATACGACTTCTACTCGTTATGTTCTACACTAAGTTTGAATTGCTTTCTCGATTGAATCTATGAAAGAATATCGTACTCATTTTTTTGCTTTTGCAATGGGGTTTTGAGATAGTTCTTACCAACTTTCTCAAGTAAAATCTGATAAAGATAATTTTGTGAATATTATTAATCATTTCTGATCCTAGAAGGCTAGTAATGACACATAAAAATATGTGAATCCATTGTTCTTTCCTAACCTCACAATGACTAACGAAATTCTTAATTCACTGAAAAGTAACAGACATATATATTTTTGAAAAATTGAACTTGTACCAATCGGAGTCACTGTGTACAATTAATTTTTAAACAATAAAATATTATTCAACAAATTCATCGCACGGAATAGGAACACACCCCACTAAAAAGGTAAAATAAGTAGATCTATTACCGTTGCGCCCTATTGTCTGAAAATTTGATATGATATTCCTCTCGCTATAAATTCAAAGTCGCGAACCAAAGGTGGATGATAGAGGAAAAAAATATGAAGGCAGAAAGTCAATAACTTCTATAATATTTCTATCTAAAAAGATCATTTCATAGATATGTAAAAGAAAGCGTGTGACAAGTTGAAGTTGAGTGAGCATAATAAAACCGAATTTCGAGTAATATTATCAAGAGAAAACGTAAAAGAAAAGAAAAGTCGGAGAGGGTCAGAAACGGCATCTCTACTAGGAGCAGAGGTGTCAAACAGGTCAGAGCTACCAAGAAGACACATGCGCACTTTCGTCAAAGTACGAAAAGCTCAGCTTCAGATTTTACTGCAGCTACAGGAGTCAGTAGCCGCGCGGTGATGCTGCGAGGAACCGATTTTACGGAATATCCTGCGAGCCCGGAGTTAGAGATCGCGCGCGTTTATTTTGAGACGAATTTCGCGAAGTTTGACTCTAATAAATTATAAGTGTGTTTAACAAATAGTGTGCATAGACGTAATTCCTCCTAGCTATTAGACGAATTAATGTGTTTTTCTAGAATGTCGAAGTTAGTTTAAAAATATATAATTGTCCGGTAAGTTACTGATCATTTTTAATTCTTTTAAATTAAAAGCTACCTTGTATTAACGAGAATTGTAATGTTTTTATTTTATAAAAGCATTTGCTTGACTCAACTTTATAATATCAATTTCAAAAACAACTTGTCAACAGTGCTCAAAATATGGAGAAAAATAAAACAGATGATGATAAACCATGATGGCTAATACTAACGTGTTGCTCATAATGTCTTTTTTAATAGATAGAGTTATATAACATATAAATATTTGAACACCGTATATTTTGAATTTTCTTAGGAAGCGCTTAGAGCTAATTATTTGTAAATTTTTCGTAATTTAAAAAATAATAAAACCTAACCATATAACAAATTCTAAATGTGTGCTAAATTGGCAATTATTTTTGATTAATTTCAATCGCAAATAACCAAGGTCAGGAGAAACACCAAATTGATATATGGGTATTGTGACGTGGAATGGTGGCGAGATAGTGAATTTAGAATGGACCTCACGTAGACTTAGTGTAAAAGAAGAATCTAACCAAAATTTAAAAAGCAATAATTTAGTGACGATTTTTATTTTAATAAGTAATAGGGGAGATGATTTTGTAAAATAATGAATATAAGATATGATTAGGTACAACTTTGTTTATCAGTAGTTTTAAAATTGGTGTTATAATGATTTTTAAATCACTAACTTTTGACATATATTTGACACTTTTAAAATTAAATTAAAATATAGGTTCCTTTAGATTTTCACGTTTAGATTACTTGATAACCAAGGAACACAAATAAACGTTAGCATTATTTTGTGTTTAAAGCATTTCTTCCACAACCTCCATCATCACTAAAGCTTTAAATACTCTTTTGAAAGCGTAAAGTGCAACTTCTCGCATTACAAGCATAACTTTATGCAAGCTGAGCATAAAATTTTATTTTGATAAGACTTCCTTTTTCTAACCTTTTTATTAAAAAATTTTAACCAAGCAACACCTGAATAAAAAGTTAATCTTAATTTCTACTAATTTGCGACAGAAAAGAGTAATCAATATTAAAATATATACACAGCACAATTTATACTTATGTTTTCAATTATGCTAATTTTGAAGTTTTAAATAATAAAAACTGTCAAAAAGCATTTCAATTGTTAGGTAGAAAATATAAATATACTTTAAAATCACTTGGACACTCAGGACATTAAAAAATTTAGTATGCAACAATTGTATAATACCATTTTTACACGTGTAGCTCTTAGGACACTCGCTATCGCTCGTGTTTCAGCCCTAAGCCACGTGTGAAAAATGGCTTACTCTACGTACTAGTTGCATGAATAGCTATTTATCTTCGTCGCTTTTGTTTTAGGTCATTAAACAAATTAACTTAAGTTTCGTTGTGAGCCTCATTACCGCACTAGTGTAGTAATGAATTCATTACCGTACTATGATTTTTATAAAACGAGGGATGATAGAAATTGAAGCAGAATCTGTTTATTTGAACAATAATAACAACAGCATTTATTCTTTATATAAATAAATTGCAAACTTCACCGATCACTTTATTAAAGCCGGGAATAGTTTGATTTATTTTGAATTTTACGTTAAATTTTCTGACATCTGTAATCTTAGTTGGTCTTGCATAAAATAATAAAGTAGAAACTTACTATTTTCACTAGCAAAGATAAAATGAACACATTTGATTATGGCTGAAAGAAAAAATGCTATAATTAAACTTGTATCACTAATAACTATGAAATATACGTTGCTTTATGATTTTCATGATTCGGTCACTTGACAACTAATAAATATGAAAGGACTCTGACATTATTTTGTGGGTTTAAATCTATTCAACGATCTCTTTGAAAACGCAATTTTGAATTCGTAAGGTTATACTTTTTAAACTACATGCGAGAGTAGGTCTGGTCGTACTGGTGAATCATTAAAAAAATTGCATTGAGAAAACTAGATGTAAACATGATACTCTTTGCCAGATTGTTGAATTTTCTGAATAATTGCTGGAGATTTTATAGTATATTTTCTTAGGTTTTCAAAATAATTTGTTTGGGTATAATTGCTATGCTTTCAATTTTAACCATCTCCAGAAAATGCCATCTTGATAGGCGAAACTTTTGTTAGTATACTATGCAGTATGTTTGTGTATGTAGGATTTTACCAAATATTACAATTGCGCATTTTTTCTTCTTAAAACGTTTCATAACATATTTGCCGATCGATTTTTTTTAAAAACAAGAGAGTTCGTCCTCTAGCTGACGCTAATTTACTATGGAAGTTTCAATACAATCGATCTCTTCTTATAGTTCTAGCGAGAAATATGATGGACTGACAAGCAGACCGACATTTTGAAAGCTCTTCAGAATTCGATGACAAACACAATGATAATATGAACATTTTGTTCTTTGCAAGAGGTATTTATGATTTTAGAAATGTGATCATATGTAATATCTTCGTTGTCGTATTTGAGAAAAGTATAAGGACAAATAATTTTCTTAAAGTAAATCTCACACCAAACATTCACTTTTCCATATTGTTGACTATTTGCTGTAACTGGGACTTTCATCTGTCAATATCCATAATTGTGATAGCTAGCGGTCCATTTGTACTGTACGTTGCTTTATCTTAAAATAGAATTTCTGTAAAAATCTTTCGTCCATAATTTGAACTCTCATAAATCGTCAACAAAAATTCTCAACAATAAGCATACTCACCTTTTTTAACTGTATATACTCATAAAGATTTGTATGGATGAATTTTTCAAATCTGATACGCTTCTTTTGCAAATAATTTACTAATATTTAAATGTCGTAACGACCTTCGTCTAGTGATTTTTGGATTATTTCTTACTAAATCAATAGCTATGAATGTTGTGGCATTATTTTCATCATATGATTCCGTTTTTTTCTGTTTAATATCATCCACATCTTCTGCTTTTCTCAACTCTTGAACATAATTACTTCCACATCCAGTGGAAGTATAGTAACGACAAAAAATTTTTTAAATATTTTTATTGTTCAAATAGGCTTAGAATGTCATGAAACGTCGAGATTTCAAGATTGGGCGAAAAAAAAATTTCTGTCTGTCGGTCTGTCTGTCGGTGTGTGTCGGTCTGTCTGTCGGTCTGTAACTTTTTTTGTGCGCACGTTTACTCTGGATCCGTTTGAGATATTGACTTGAAATTTGGTACACATATGTACTTTAACGAGATCTAGAACTAGAGTATATTTTCATCTTGTTCCGTCGAAGAGTTGTGGGGTAAATTGGGGTAAATAGGTAAATCAAGCAGGTAAGAGTTCATAAAATTGATATTTAGTATAGACAAGAGAAGCTAAGGTCGCATTAGCCACCCCCATTATTAAAGGGGATGAAAAAAAAATATGATTTAGTGTGGGTACAAGAACCAGAAACCTCAAAATATTTCTTTACTTTATCCACCCCCCACTCCCACCCCCTGTCACCACCCCCACCCCACTACCGATGTGGGGTATCGTTTTATGGGTTTTTGGGGTAGAGGCTTTCAAACATTATATTATTAAAGTTACATAAACAATGATTTCCAGATACAAAATTTTTTCGTTGTGTGACTTGGATAGAAAATCCGGATGTGGAAGTAATGATTCCTTGGGCAGCGGTTTTTACTTAAACATATATCTCTAGATATGTTCTATGAAAAATTTCAATTGCATGCTTCAACTAAATACATTTTTTTTTCTACCGTTAATATTATACAAATTTTCAAATCAATCGTTTTATGTTTTGTTAACCACTAATTAATATTGTTTTCATGGCTAACTTCAATAACCACGACCATCTCTATCTCCTCACCATATTAGAAATAAAAAATAAAGGCAAAAATTTCAACTTTGGATAGAACTTTCAAAACTTATATCTAAACTATCTACATTAAAAACGAATCCTTCATATAACACTGTTATTTAAAAAACTGTTATTCTACTCCAGATACACTTTCACGTTGCCTTATTGTTTAACCAACCCTGTACATTTCATCGACATTTTGATTTTGGCTATAGACTTTTCAGAAAAAGCAAAATTATTTACAGATAATGATTTTTTTCGCCGATTAACAGCAAAATACTAATTTTGCTGATTAATAAATTTCAATCAGCAAAGTGCTACTTTTCCTGCCTAAGCAGCGAAGTTCTCACTTTGCAACAAAAATCCACGAATCGTTTATAATTTCCTTCATATTTATCCCGAGACTTATCCGGCAGTAAATTAAATATGACATTTTTTAGCCTCATCTGTAATTTCTGGAGTAGTAAGTACTTCTAGGTCACTATCACTATTCATGATAAAAATATACTGATATTTTTTTCGAAACTAGCAACAACTACTATTTTGCAGCTTAGTTAAACAGATAACTATTCTCTGTATAGAAAATTATGGAAGTATAGCTGGGTTGATCTGCAGACATATTCCATGCATAAAGGTGAAAAAAGGTTTAATTCCCTTAATAACTGTAGTCACATTTTTACTTAGTCAATTGATTTCTGTGCTGTTTCAAAATTCATGTGAAAATTGCATGGCTCAGCAGGTTAAAGCGTGTTATTATCGAGCATGCTTGGTCACGCTGTCTATCGTGTGCTGGGTTCGATCCCCAATCCCGACACCTCTTTCCTGACAGCCTTAATTTTAGATTTGTCTACTATATGTGATGTGCTTATGTGTATTTTTCCTACTAGGACCAGTCACTGTTTCCAGGAGATAAGCGTATCCGTTCTCGTGTAAATATTGGCATTCCTAACCCAAAAACTGTGTTAAACTAATATTTTGTGTGATGGTAGTGATATTTATTTTGTACACCATAAAGATTTATGGAACCCACAGTTTTACATCCATTTCGGGAAATGGTGAATCCAACAGGTTAGATCTTCCACAATAGCTCGATGATTGGGCTCATTTAATGAATTTTATTTAGTAGTTGTTACTTCTTGTGGATAAAGTATTATTTAAAGTTAGGCAACGTTGAAAATTTCAGATGAATCCATTATGTAGTTCTCGAAATATACGACTTCTAAAGAGGGAATTGAAAGCGCGGTGCGACCAACATCGTGACGTCAGAGGATAGGAAACGAAACGATGTCGCAACATATCAAAGCTCGTGCATTCCGCTTGAGATCGTCGAGTCTTTCTCTGTGCGATTAGCTTGTTCCTATCAAGTGACGTCACGGTCGAGATTCGACAAGCCGGGTGCGGTCCATGTTTATGATTTTTTTTTTCACAAAATTCTAGTTTTTGCACAGGGTTTTAGAATGTTAAGATCTTTCCGATAATCAAATAAAAAAAAGTGCTAAATGAGCCCATTGATTTTGCACACCTTCTGGATAAAGACCTTCCACTGTCTATAATACCACCAAACCGATACTTCTGATTTTGTGACTTAATAATTATCTTCTACCACTTTTTTCTTATATCCGTGCTGTTTTTAAAAACGTTTGTTACTTATGACCTAATTACTTTAAATTTTTAAATCTCTTCAAAGCCTATATCTTTAAGGATTACAAAACAAACTTTCGACTTTCCTCTTGTTTATGTCGGCTCTTACCATTTCTCTGTTCCCCTCCCTTATTTTCTTTAATCAGTTCATTAACTAATTGTATGCTACTAAAACTGCCCTTGAGGACAATTGAACAAAAGTTTTTTGTATAGTCTATCTTGGCACTGATAATAATTCTACAAAATTTTAACTTTCTAAAACATAGTTCCTAGTAAAAAAATAAAATAAATTTTCAATTGTATATTTCTTCTTTACAATGTGAGTTGACCAATTTGTTTGTGCTCTCTATATAATATACATCCACTTTACTTAGATCCATGATAAAAGAATTAGGTTAATATACCTCAAAATAAATGTTTTTTTCTTATATTTCTCTTCTTTTTTAGCATTTCTGAGACACCCACCATTTCTTAAAAATAATTTGTAATTTAGTGTTCTACAACATATATTTTCACGAAAAAATTTTAATTCGTACAAAAATTAAAGAAAGCATCAGATAAGTAACATTTATGTATATTCAGCATGTTAATAATTAGTTCAAAATAGAAACATTCTTCATTACCTCTACAATAATAATACTCATACTAATTATTACTTACATTAATTATGTCTGTTCCTGGAACTCCTTACACGGCTCTATTCTTTGCAAATAACTTCTGCTACATCTACTGTGTAATGGTTACCCGAGTCAGGTTTGAAATTAACGCAGGGTATTGAGTATTTGAGTTATTTATTCTGCAATTTACATATTTGTTAACAACATCTATGTGAACGGCTAATCACCAACAATATAGAACGCTAGGTCATCGTTGACACAGAAATTGCATAAATTCTAGTAATTATAAAGTAAATACAGAGCGCAGTGTTTGGTAAAATTATGATCCGGTCGATGCGGAAATTATTTAGTAGCATCAAATTATATGTTCAAATTACATTTAACAAAAAGTTTTGAAATTCCTATTTTATTCCTAAAATTTGTTCTTGGAATTTTAAAAATTAAGGAAACGTAAGAAAGTAAGTTAAGTTGTAAAATATGATTTTTTCGCACTCTGCCATAAATATTTGTGGATATATTACTACTGTCTTAATAGAAAATAATTAAATTTCAAAGAAAACTAGTATAAGTACAAGTATATTCTGTATCAATTTTTCTACTTGTAAAAAGATAAGAATCACTAAACATGATCCTTTAACAACAATTGATTGATTGATTGATTTTACATCATGCGGTAGGCATTGCTGCTACTCCCAGGACATACCGCCGGGCCGGCTACGTCTACTCTGGGTTGGATTTTGGGTCACGGTTGTTCAGCCCCCATAAGAAAGAACCCCGTATGTGGCATTTTTGGGTATTTTGAGATTTTAGTTTCAACGAACTCAACGGACAAAAATACATCAGTTACATCGAAAAAATCTTGTAAAATAGACCCCCAACATTATTTTCTAACATTTTGTCGGCCTCGTATCTAGACCGAATTTATCATGTTACTACACATAAACATCGTATCTATTCATTACATAGACAGAAACGGCATATTTCTGTGATATACCATGTTTATTCTTAATAATCTTGAGATACTATGTTGTTACTTAGGAAATACTTGTGGACCCATAATTTGATTTAAAATGTTTTGAATTTTAATTTTAATAAAAGTTCAACTTCAATTATGAAGTCTTAATTTTTATAATTAATTACAGAAATACTTCAAGAAACGTCATAAGAATGCTAAGTAAAAACACGTTACTAGGTCTTTGCATTGTATTATGTGTTCAATTCATAGAGGCCTAACCCCGTATGTTTGAAAAATTGACATAACTTCTATATCATTTTAAATATATGTAATAAAATCCCTTTTTATAGTAAAATTTAAGCAAATCTAACCTTTTACGCCAACATTGGGTAAAACAAATTATTCATGTGCGTTTTAAGACCGCTCTAATGTTTAACCTCAAATATCTACATTCTGTTTTTTCTTCCTTATGGGTGCAATGTTGTCAGCAGCGAGAGCCACATAACGCAAAGTACAGTAGTGTAGGATTGGCAGTGTAGGTGTTTGTGAAATGCGTTGCCGAATTATGTTATGATATGAATTGTTTATGCTCCTCTTTTTGTGTTTCTGCTTCTACTTTTCTTCTTCTTCTTCTTCTGAATCCTCTGATTCCTCCGTTTCAGATTCTGGTAGAGTATATATCATTGCGATTTCTTTGTGGTATTCAATTTTTTCCCTCACTTTTCTTTCCCGGTTGCTTGGTCTTTCCTAGTTTGTTCATGATCCTCTCGATTGTTGTTCTCACGTGTGGCATGGTCTCTCTATTTCTAGTTTGTTCCTGTTCAGTATTAGCACTTTTTTCAGTAGATGTGTTGGGTCCCTTCTTTGGACATGTCTCCAGTACTTCATTGCATACATTCGTATCCTTTTTGTAATTGTCGTCCCTCCCTCAGTCCTGTTGATGCTTTATGTCGCTGTTTTCATCTTGCTATTTTTACGAGTAGTTCAATAATGTCCATTTCAGCTCTTTTCAGACTTTTTCTATTGGCTTTTGTTGTTGCCGCGTTTTTAACTCCATATGTCATCGTTGGTAGTATGATGGCTATGTACTGTAACGAAGCGCATTTTGGTAGGTCTAGTTGCACCCAAAAATTTCCACGTTGATGCTAGACTATCCGAACGCCGCTCCAAAGCGGGCAGGCAAGTCTCTATGCGAATCATTGCCTACCGTGAAAATATTTCAGTTGATTCCAGCCCGCCCACGAGTGCAGAAGTTTCACCAGAGACCAATCACCGAACATAAATATTTCAATAAAACTATATAAATAGTGTTTCTATCAATGGGTAAGGTGGGAACTTTTCGGATCCTTACTTCTACCCCCATGAACTATGCATGGCCCAAATATAATTTATTTATGATTTTTTTCTTCTATTCCCTATTTTTTCGTCTAATATGCGTGGACTAATAGCTGAGTTAATTACAATATTGTGCAGATTTACATGAAATTTGTTACTTGGTAATTTCAGGTTTTTCTGATAACGACCCCACCACTTCAGATATAGTTACAGTTACAGTTGAAGAGATTTGTCAGTTACAGGCATTATAATGGTGTTAGTGTGATTTTTCTTATCTTGGGGTACTAAAAGTGATTTTGGTACATTGACAAAGAAGTTATTAAATTCATCAGATATTATTTTTTATCAGATATTGTATTGCCCCGGATTTTCGTGTCGGAGTTTTTTTTGAGATTGGACCGTTTTTCATAGTACTATTAATTACTTTCCATATAGCACTCGTTTATGGTTGAATTATCAAAATACATCTTTTTAGCTTGCCGCATAACTCTACTGTACATTTTTTTTGTATCTTTTGTAGTGATCTTTTCCAATCATGATTCTTTTGTTGCACAAAGAATTCTTTCAAACGAACATATGATACTTTTATACCTGCAGTTATCCAATCCTTATTTTTAACATTCAAGTTTTTAGTAACAAATTTAAAATTTAGATCATAGTATAGCATATTGTTAAATATTTCACATTTTTCATTAATTGTTACTCCATTCAAAATACTTTGCCACGATTCGGTTTTTAAAAATTCCTTAAATTTTAAAGCATTTTTTCGGGAAAAGGATCTAAATTTATATGGCTGTTTATTATTTAGGGCAAACACATCAAATACAATTTCTTGACCAATATGGTCTGACAAACCTGTATTAAGTCTTTTTCTAAAATTCTATCGTAATAATTTAATAACATGCCGTCAATGGCAGTATCTGAATTGTTTTGAATATAAGTGGTTCATCAAAACCTGGATGTAAGCAATAAGAGTAAAAAATATCTAAAAAATTTGTAGTGTTATTAGTTTTACACAAAAAATCAATATTAAAGTCACTACAATAGAGTATTCGTAAATTGGGGTATTTACCGAAAATTATATTTGCAGATTCCTCTAATTTTAACAAAAAGACATAGGTATCTAATTTATTAAAGTTTGGAATTGTATAAACATGTTATACAATAATTTATTTTATAGTACATTATAGTATATAGAAAATCCGAAATTGAAATATTGAAACTTCTTGGGGAGTGCATGTATCAATGTTCTCTAAAGTTAAAAGTACTTCTTCTTCCTCCATTCTTTAGGCACTGAAGATTACGATGCACTACACATAATGTATTAGTCGTTAACTTTGACTGCTAGGCACTATTTAGGGACAACGTCTGATTTTCTAAAGTTTCTTTAAATAACACGTACACGTGTTGTCTATAGCTGAATAGTTGATATCGTATGATGTTTTAAAGTGTTTCTTGGATTGAATTACAATTAGCACATTTTTTTAAATTGAACCTACACAGTTTAGATTCATGACCTTCAGCGTATAAATTGCATACAAAAAACGTGCTATTGCAACTAGTAGAAAGGTGACTAAAGTTGCAGCATGTATCTTTTTACTTGGTAAAAAGCTGCAATGTGGCATCTGCTTCAAATTACATAAAAATGGCTATGAAATAATATAAATCCTTGTTTTGGGATTGACAGCTACAATCAGATTAATAAGACTATTTAATTTTCCTCACTATTTTAAAAATGAAGTTCTCTGCTTGAGATGGAATTTTGTTAGCTCAAATTATATCATCAGCTAGTGTGACGTTATCAGTTGGTTCATCAGATTTTCTGCCACCATAAATATAATTGTTTTCGATGTTTTGAGTTCACATATATTTTCCAATTGTGGGGTTAAAGCTTCTAATGTGTTCAATGATTCTGAATTTTCGTAGCTAATTATTACTCCAATATTTTTTTTATACGATTTACAAAAATTGATAATGTAGCTGGGTTAACAGATTTAATTTGTTTGTATAATTCGGCGGGGCTTTGTTCTGTATCAAGTGCTTTAATTAATAGGGAACTATTTGATTGTGCTTTTTTAATTTTAACAACACTACTATAAGAAATATTGTCAGTTTTTGGCTGGATGGAATCACCTTTGGAAAAAACTTCAATCTTTATCTTATATGGTCATTTTCTAGTAGATGATACATTTAATGAGCAAGATGTTTCAGGCGAGATGCTTTTTATACTGTTAACCATTGTTGCATACATAATTTTCCTTTTTTTTCCTTTAAGTTCATTTGTAATTCTGAAAATGATTTGTCCAAAAAGTTATTAATGATGTTCTAAATAGATGTAAAAATTCCGAGATTTGTTGTATATTGGTTACATACATCACACAGTCTTGAATTGAGTTGGTTGATTTTATTAACTTAAGAGAACTATTTTTAATATCACTACACGCCACATGGAAAGCAGAATTACACAAGCCATCGCAAACTGTGTGATTACCATCAGTAATGTATTCTTTGCACTTTTTACATGAGAGCTCATTTTCTTCGTCTTCACTACTCGCTATATTGAATGACAACCTAATTTTGTCACACAAGATTTGACTGAACATAATGATTATTAATTTTACAGATATAAAATTAAGATAATCAAATCAGTATTAAGCATACCTTGCATTTACTTTCCATGGCAAATAAAAACAAATTATCACAAACATATCCTCAAACAAAACAGTACGATGTATAATTTGCAACTGATTTGGCAAATTTCAGGGTAGCCTTTATGCTGCTTTCCACCCGCATTACCAAATAATCCAAGCAGCTAAATTCGATAAGGAAGGCAATCGAAACAGATTTGGTAATTTCTAATGATGCATAAGGACTTTGATTTTAAGCGTTTGCGTTTGCATTTAAGAAACCCAAGTTCTTGAAATTCTATCTATAAGTTGACGTGCGGTGCATCATGCTAATTTTAAAGCAAAAATATTAATTTAAACGAATGAAAAGCCAAATCAATGTCTTAGATTAGATAGAACGACTCTTTTTAGACGTAAATATTTACACACACTTTTACATTGGCACTCACAGTTTCTTCATTTAATACATTTTTTATTACAATTCTTTTATTTTCGTCATAAACAAATTAATGTATTCCTAAATTGCACAATTAATACCCTTTTAAAAGCACAAATGTAGGTAGAAACAACATACAAAAACAATTATTTAAACAAATACTGTCAAATTAGAAGCACAGAAATAGATATTAATCATTTGTGATTAAATTGATATTTTCTCCTAAAATTTGAACTGCAATTATTGATCTGTATTAACGCACATCAATTTTCAATGATACATTAAAAATTATGTCTAATTAAAGTGGCAAAAATACGCCATAGTATGAAAGATGAGCGTGCCTCGACTTAAATTCGTTCTCTGGATCTGAAACGGACGAATCAGAAACAGACAATTTATCTGTTACCCTTGAAAATATTGATGCAGAAATAAATGATTTATCTGAAAATAAACAAAATTTTTACATGGACAGCGGTGATTCCAGTACGTCAGATCTTTTTGAAAGATCAATCATTGGATGAATTCTGAGAAATTATGAAATTATGTTAACTCATATTGTCAATATCAATTAATATTTTAAGACATCTGGGAGGGGCGAGCGTGGAGGCGTCTTGGCTGTGATTGTATTTAGATACTTCAGTGAAGCAACGTTCAGCGTGGTTAGTACTTGGATGGGTGAAATCCATCTTGGGAAACACAGCGATCTCGTCCCAACTTTCAGCAGCGCATACGCGGAGGCTATGTAATTTCAAGACGAGGATTGTGTAGTGGATATACCATCATTCTGAGGGGATATAAAGCAGGTCGTCCCTTGTCTATTAAATGTTAGGCAAGTAAAAGAACCCTACTCTTCCTACGAGAAGAGATTCGGCAAAATTTCCAGGTATCGGTGATAAGCCCTGGTAGCGGAAATAGGCCGACATTAAATAAAAAGATTAAAATAAAGACATCCGGGCCACGTATATCTTAATGAAAAGTATAGCATTTTGAAAATGATCATTTTAGGTTAGATTTGTTATAACCTTAGCATTAATTGAATCTGTGTGTTTCTAACCCATCCCTGGCCCCTCTGCCTTTGTCTGTGTCTCCATACCCTGATCTCCATAAAGGTATCAAGACGGATTCCTTGACGGAACGTGATTGTCCTCATTGTATATCCCAACTATAGATAGCTGGGATATACAACAAATATGGGATATACACAAATGCACCTATTGCATGTGCATTTGTGTATATGTATGCATGCGCAGACCCGTATATGTATTGCATGCGTATATTACACTGTCACACTGGGTAATAATAGGGACGAAAATCAGATCATGCTGGATCAGTCTCGTTTGCCTGAGTCACGACTTTATTATAAATCAAGACCTACTGGCTGATGGTTCATCCAAAACCAAGAAAGAGAGGAAAAAATATTTTGAAACTAACAAATGGGAAGAAATTTAGGGAAATCATGGTCCTGGTCCTGGTCCTGGTCCTTAATTTGTGCTACGTAAGATTGGAACAAATATGCCGAAATTGCCGCCAAACTTCATTAAATGAAGAAGAAGAAGAGGAAGAAGATATGTTTGATGTCATTTTGATGTATTTTATCTTATTTAACTTTCATAATTTCATTTTCCTGGAAGTATATGGAGTTGTTCATAAATTAAATTTAATATTGTAATATAACATTATGCGTATAGAAAGATGGAGAATAACAAGTAATAAATAAATAAATAAATTACTAATTTACTTAACTACTTAAGGCCAAAATTAATAAAATACACTTTTTGTTGCATTTCTAATTAATGTCTTGAAAAGTAAATGTTTTATGTAAAATCATTTTGTTACAAATGATATAATAAATAAAGATGCAACGTGTTGTGGGGTTTCGCAGATTCTACGTCGGTGCAGTTAGCATCAATCTCGCACGCTTCTCTCTCCAGAGTTGGCTATAAACAAAAGCCATGCAATTGAACCGAGTGGCTGGCTATAGTAAATACGAACTCATTTATCAGTTTAGTTTAGTTTTCAGACGATGATATTTTGTTGGCGCTAAGAAAAATAAAACGTAAGCTCATCACTCCTGTAATTTTTTAAACATTGTGCTCTATCTATCCACTCAGTGTATTGTCCGTAAAATACTGCTCTGTGTAACACTAACATACATTTTCTTTTAAACTTCCAGAAGTACTAGAACTGGTTCGGTAGCATCAACTTTTGGGTTATTGGGAAGGACTAATTCCAATATATCCTGCACTGCTATTCTCTACGACTGTGACTGCCTAAATATCTTGGGACATATACGCCTCATTATAATTTTGATCGATATCATAAGAGTCCTAATGTGGCAGTAGAACACCGTAAAAGCTGCACTGTATCTGGTGATATGGGATGACACTGCATGAACGGAACATGCCGAGTGTATGTGTGTTAGTTTCCCAGGATGTGAAATACAGATCCTGCATATAGTTTCGACATTTCTCTTTAGAATAACACTCCTGTATATCCAAGCATTTATTACTTCATCCTGACACGCCAATACAATTATTATGTTTTATGATTAATTTGAACGCTCGACTGTGGTTTATATTGATATGGAACTAATTCCTAATTTTTGTAGTGTGACATTGATGTTAGATTGACTTTGTAACGACTTTCAATAATTTCTGTTCTATCCGTTAATATAATATTACAGAAGTAGTGTTATTTTATTAACCAGGTTACAGGTTTTGCTAATGATTTAACTGAAAGAAAATCAACCACCGCTCAATTCTGAAGAAAATACTCAAGAACCAAGAAGATCTTCGTAATCAAGTTTTTTTATTTTGTAGACTCATTTATATCCAGTTATGTGAAGGTCCTTTGGCCCATGTTTCATTTTCTTTAAGTGATTTTATTTCATCTTTCGTAGCGTTAATCCATTCACTTACATTTTAATAGTGAATTGTTTGTTGAAAAGTAGAGGTTCTTTCATTGTGTCTGTCTCATTCTTTGGAGAATGTAAAGGTCTCATCATCAGACACCTTCTTGGTTCTTGAGCATTTTCTTCAAAATTGATTTCCTTTATTTCGAATGTCATTTATCTCGAGAATATCGGAATATCGTCATCTGATTCTTCATTTCGACAAACAACTTCACCTTCTACTTCATTTTGAGATTCTGCATCTGGAGAAGCATCGTCTTCAATTCCATTGACGTTTAAATTTGACTTAAAAATAGTTCTGACATTTTCTACTCTATTTTTAGAAATACCTACATCTTCTACTTCATTGATTCTGCATCTTGAAAACCGTTTACGTTTTTTGACGTAAAATAAAATAATCCCTTTCATTGATCACTAATCTATTTGACTCATTTTCCCTGAACGTAACATCTCGTTTTTCTAAGACTTTTTTATTATTAGGATCATAAACTCGATAATTCTTACCCTTTCCATTGCAGCTAACTAGCATCATTTTTATTGATTTACTCTCGAATTTGGATCTAAATTGTTTAGGAATATGAACATAAAAATCTGCCCCAAATCTTCTTATATGCATTAAGTGAGGTCTCTTTCTACTAAACAATTCGTATGGAGTCTTGCCTTCATTGAACTTGAAACTCTGTTCAGGATGTACACACTTGTATTAACTGACTCTCCACATAGAGATGGTGGGAAATTAGATCCAAGCAACATAGTTGTTGCACTTTCAGTGATGGTTCGTAGTTCACGTTCGGCTTTGCCATTCTGTTCCGGTGTATATGGTGTACTTGTCTCGTAAACGATCCCCTGTTTCTGGAAATGTAATTTGAAGTTGTCATTGATGTACTTTGTTCTATTGTCACTACGGAATATTTTAATTTTATTCCCATTGTGTCGTTCAATTCTTTTCTGAAACTTCAAAAACTTCGAGAAAGTGTCACATGTATGCTTTAGAAAGTACACTGACCTATATGAAGTACAATTATCTTTGAACAGTATAAAATAATTTGCTCCTCCCAGAGAGGTATTCTTAATTTTTCCACAAAGATCAGAATAGATAAATTCGCCAGGCTTTTTCATTTGATGTTGTGATTTTTCTTTGAAAGGCATAAGAACCTTTTCATATTGACAAGTTGACACAGTGATACACGGTTGGATTTTTTACTGCAAGACCTGGAATTGTTTCTCTGTCAGCAAGCACCTTCAGTATACTAAAATTGATATGACCCACCCGCTCATCCCAGAGCAATGGGTCCTAAAATGTACCATTTACTTGCTCATTTTTTACTGGTTCTAATAACATTTTCTAGCACTGATTTGGTAATTTCTGTCCTTCTATAATTAGTCCTTGATTACGAACTTCCATTTTATCATTATCAAATTCAACCTTCTTGTTTCTACTAGTCACAGCTCGCAGTGAAGATTTTTCCCAAGTTTAGGAATATACAGTGCTTTGCTGATGTCTCATTTTGTACTGATACTGGACTCTGATAATTTCAAGTAGACCTTCAGCATCAATGATTATTTTGATCTGATACTTCTGAAATTGAAAACACCTCAATTATCCATCTTTTACTGCTCTTCACACACAAGAGGCACTTCGATGTAACATTTTTTTACTTACTTTTCTCATTATAGCAATACTGGGCCCATAACCGGCTGAAAACTCTTTGAGAAATCCAGTAAATCAATGTTCTGTTAATATACATTCAAAAATATTATTTAACATATGTATGTATTTAGTATTTGGTTGTCAATTCTTAATTTTTATTAAAAAAAAAACAGCACAAAACATATCAGATGAAAAACTAAATTGATACAAAATTAATATAATTCAATATATTCAACATTCTGCTAACTTCCATTTGGAGGTCCTTGTACTTGATCAACTTCTCCGTTTTCGTGAGCATCACGTTGGTGTCATTCGGGATGGATGTATCCATCAACAAACGGGATTTCTCTTTTTTTTTATGTACGACGATGTCTAATCGATTCGCGCGAATTTCTCTGTCAGTTAAAATCGACAAGTCCCACATAATTTTGACGTCGTTGATATTGACAACCTTCTTAGAGGTATATTCATAACATTTTGGCGGTACTGGTATATCGAAATGCTTGCACATGACCCAGTGGAGATATCTGGTGACTCTGTTGTGCCTGTGAGTGTACTTTGATGTTGCTAGCGTAGTACGTCCTGCCACCACGTGACTGACATGTTTTTCTATTAGGCCGCAGATCCTACAATTACTGTCAAGATCATCCTCTGGTGATATCTGTGCTTCTTCCTGTGCTGCTATTCTCAAACTTTTCGTTTCCCCCTTCAATCCCAAGCCGTTCAACCACTGCATAGAAGCCTTTTTGTTTGTCTTATTATTTATATTATTATTAGAAACCTTTCTAATTTTAGAACCTCTGAAAATTGATCATATTTAAGAAAAACGTATTCAACTAATGGAAAGTTCTATCTTATGGTTTACTGATTCCGTCCCAGTTTTAGGTGTAGGCTATTGCTATATAATTGTATTGTCAATGATATGGCCCATTTTTTCATAAGATTATAATAATATCTTCCATGACATAAACAAGATCTTGGATTGGATACGTAATGGAGTCAAATATTTCAACTTAAAATTATTGTATTTTTCATGTTTGCTTGACTTTGCATCTCTTGTTTGGCAGCCCAGCTTTCACATAAGTGCTTCCAATGTTGGAAGTGTTTTTATGTACCAGTTGCGATATATTGGAACACTGAGACCATGTTTCTAGATAATGTTGATTACACCTCCTAAATAGTTTTCGTACTGTCAGACAGTGGAAATAATAAATAAATAATATGGAATTAGGATTAGAGCTGTTATCTACTGGTTAATAAACCATCTAAGAAATGAATATTTTAGTTGCAAGCAAAATATATTTCACAATTTCTTATTTTAAGGATAGTTAAAAAAGTGTTATGTTGAACAGAGAATCTGATAATATTACATTGTAACATTTTACTGGAATTTTGTCTGCTTGACTGATTCTAACGCATATTAGTAACGATCTATCCTGTGAAGACTAAACCCTCTAGGGACAGGGGAACGTTTTCCTGTCACCAACAAATGCGTGCGGGCTGTCTATTGGCAAGTGACGTATTAATAGACATACCGCCCACAATGTATTATTTTTGATTTTATATCACAAATGTAGGATTTCTCTCAAAAATGTTAAAACACAAATTTAATTTACTACTAAAAATTATATTTAAATTTTATTTGAACATTAAAATGAGTGTTTTTCCTATTTACAAGGCTTATAAAAGTGCCGGCAATAACAAAATAATAAAATAAAATGAAGTCTAATCGCCAATAAAGTTGTGATTCTTCTACTATATTCACTAATTTAAATTATATTATATTTAATAAATTAAACATAGTAGTAGCTAGATTCGTTGTTGATTTAGAACTTGTCTGATGGAATTTCTTGTGATTTTATTATATTTTTACTAATAACAGGAAATAAAAAAATTATAACATTCTTCGTACCTGAATTTGTATTTAAAACACATCCCATCTTCTACAGAATTTTTGTAGTATTTAACCTTACATGTGTACTAATTCACCATTTATACGGCAGGTGTTAATGGAAATTAGTTTAAAGTCGATGTTTAAATTCAAGAAAGTACAGAGTATCAATATCGGTAGTACCTTTTCTTATTTAAACCAAGAATTTGATAAAACACATTGGAAACAACAACATACGGCGTGTGTCACTTTTAATTCTCCCCCTTCCATATCTTAGTTATTAGTCATTAGTCATCCTACTTCAACCAAATTTGGATCGACTTCAAAGACGCTCATTATTTCCTTTTTGAACAAAACAAAACTTATTTTAGTTATTGCCGTGTTTTTATATTAAAAACAATGAGGTAGGTTTTTCTAAAAGTCATATTGAGCACATTTTACTAAAATAACACAATATTATTGATCAGCATTTAACAATATTTTAGTTTATGGTTTTCGAATTACGGTCCACATAAAATTACATTTTACAAAGATTAAATAATCACTTTCTTGGAAATTAATTGTATTTCGAAAAAAAGTCGTTCCTCATTTTCTCCTTAAATTCACTATTTCTGCCACTCCAAGTCATCGATACTTTCAAATTCGGTAATCCTTAATGCCCGAATAATCTTTAGTAATTCTTCAATTGCAATTCTTGGCCAACAAAATTTTAAAGTGTCAATAACTTTGGGTGGTATAAAAAGTGAATTTAAATAGAAAATGAGGAACTACTTTTTCGCAAAACAATTCATTTCCAAGTTATTGGAATTATTCTACAGCATGCTCAGAATAATTTTGCGTCGGTTTTTCAATAAAAAAAATACCTAATGTGACTTCTTGGAAAAACGACACCTTTTTCTTAATAAAAATTCAAGCCAATGATTGAAATTAGTTTTGTTTTAGTTAAAAAGGATATATTAAAGGTTTTTGATACCCACCCAAATTTGGTTGATATAGCAGAACACCCTGTATACCGAGTGACACTCAATATGACCATTTTCTTTACCATTTATTTAACATCGGCCTATATCGATAACTGAAGCCAAACACCGATATCAGGGGACGAATTACCCACATCCTAGTATATCCATTACTCGATCCTCGTCTAATATTGCCTAGCTTCTGCATATAGGCCGATATCTAAGTTAATAGAAGATTAGGAGAGGTAGCTGTATTTCCCTCGGACATCGCCAATCCAACTATTAACTACGATTGCCCCTGTAAAGTTTTTCGTATCCAGAGACGAGTATAGTCAAGAACGATCTGCGCTCGTCCCAACATAATTCTTCCTCTAATTCTTTCTATTTATTTATTCGCTTTCGCAGGTTTTCTCCAGTCATATATTTACTTATCTTGGTGCTAAGGCTTTCGCGGAGCTGGTGATCTGGCTGCTGGTTTCCGGGTCTTCTTCCGCGTAGACTTGGTTGAGTGCTTGACGTTTCGACCATCTTGTCGTGGTCTTCTTCTGAAGCGAAGTGAGCTCTGCTGGACTAAGCTCCTCTATTTATACAGGTTATCAGGAGTTATGTTGCGGATCATTGCTCATGCGGAACATTGACTTCCATGTTATTGGTAGTTGTAGTCCGTTGTCACGGTTATAGTTATTCGGATGTTTATTTATTTCAATGGCTTCTCTGTATCTTCTTGGCCAATAATTCTTGGTGTTGGCTAATTTCTTTGTTTTGTCGAATTTTATCAAACAGCTTACCTACCGTATATACAAGGATGTACGGACAGAATCGGAAGAGTTTTGGAGAAAAAGAACGTCAAAGTAATATATAATGCAAAACAGAAGGTGGCACAACATTTTCCCAAATACCAAGGTCTAGAAGAACTAGAAACACCAGGAGTATATAGCATCCCATGTTCCTGCGGACAAGTTTACATCGGAGAGACCAAACCACGTATAAACACCAGACTCAGAGAACACATTAGAAATACAAAGAAGGGAAATTCTACAAAATCAGCAGTTGCCGAACATTCAGAAGAAACCGGCAATTTGATAAAATTCGACAAAACAAAGAAATTAGACAACACCAAGAATTATTGGCCAAGAAGATACAGAGAAGCCATTGAAATAAATAAACATCCGAATAACTATAACCGTGACAACGGACTACAACTACTAATAACGTGGAAGTCAATGTTCCACATGAGCAATGATCCGCAACACGCCTCCTGAAAACCTGTATAAATAGAGGAGCTCAGTCCAGCAGAGCTCACTTCGCTTCAGAAGAAGACCACGACAAGATGGTCGAAACGTCAAGCACTCAACCAAGTCTACGCGGAAGAAGACCCGGAAACCAGCAGCCAGATACATTTACTTAATTTACGGCAGTACTGTATCTTATAGCAGACAAGAATAATTTGAATATTAATGTCCCCTAAATTTTGATTTGAATCACTTTAGTGGACTTTTTAGTTATTAATATAAATAATGAAAATAATGGATTTAGGAATTAAGTTAAATTCTTATTATTTGTAACAAAAAAAACCGCTGCCCAAGGAATCACTACTTCCACATCCAGATTCTCACTCACAACGAAAAAACTTTGTATGTGGAAATAATTATTTACGGAACTTTAATAATATAATATTTGAAATCCTCTACCCCAAAAACCCATAAAACGATACCTCACATCGGTAGTGGGGTGGGTGCGGATGAAGTAAAAAAATATTTTGAGGTTTCTGGTTCTTGTACATACACTAAATCACAATTTTTTTCTCATCCCCTTTAGTAAGGGGGTGGGGGTGGTAATGGGGTGGCTAATGCCAAAAATTTTTTTGGGACCTTAGCTTCTCTTGTATATACAAAATACCAATTTTATGGACTCTTACCTGCTTCATTTACCTATTTACCCCAGATTTACCTCAATTTACCCTTCGACGGAACAAGATGAAAATATAATCTAGTTCCAGATCTCGTTAAAGTACATATGTGTATCAAATTTCAAATCAATATCTTAAACGGTTCCAGAGTAAACGTGCGCACAAAAAAAAGTTACAGGCAGACCGACAGACACAAAATTTTTTTGTCCGCTCAAACTTAAAATCTCGACGTTTCGTGACATTTTAAGCCTATTTGAACAATAAAAATTTAAAAAAAAATTTTTGTCGCTACTATACTTCCACTGGATGTGGAAGTAATATGTTTTAAACAGCTTTAACAATATTTAAAAAAATGTAATTTTAGAACCTTAAAATGTATTTGGCCGGTTTCAGTACTGATATCGATTTGATTGCATTGAGTATAAATGAAAAATGTTGAACTATATTTTATAGTCATATATGAACACTGTTTTTTTGCCATTTTATATAAAATATACGTTTGGTGGTATTAAAACTCTCTGAATTATAAATACAAAGCACTTTACGTTTTATCCCAGTAGTGCAGCAAAGTGCATATTGAATAGATTTTTATGAGTAGATATAATTAGCTCGCGTTATAGATTTTAATATTAAATGAAGGTAAATTTAAACATTCCCAATACAAATATTAATATATCAACTTACACTTTAAAGTATTATATCCCAATTTATTTTGTATCGACAAAATCTTTATAATCATCAATTAGAAAATTAGAAAATTTAATTTAAATGACTTATTTTATTCATTAGCTTTGATAAATCAGTGTTAACGCATATTGTTTTTATGGGTGCTTCATGTCTAAATATTCAATTTAAAAAATTGTATTTCATTTTAAATTGCGTTTGTAATTTATATATTTGTATATATATTTAAATATGGAAACGATAAAATGTCTTTTGCGAGTGTACGTCTGCATTTTATTTTTTGGATTTTATTTTTAAATATTACAAATATACAATTTTCAAAGCCTAGGGTTAACTGGTACCAAGGTGGAATAGAATAAATCTGTGGTGTAGAAGGGAGGATGGGTAATTTTGCTACACGTACTTACTGAAAATATTTGTTATTGTCTTTTGGTTAATTTAAAAGTTTCATAAAAAATGACACGGCACTTATGAAAGGAATTTTACACCGCTATATACATAAAGCGGCGCCACATATTTCTATATAAAGTGGGAACTTTTATTATGCATTTTGATGGAAATTAGTTGATAATATTCCAAAGTAGGTTAATTTTTAGCATAGGAAGTGGCCGAGATAGGGTATGCTCGCGATCACAATTAATTGCAAATAATAGGTCTACAAAAAAGGTCTTATCCTAAGGTTTTCATCTAACTTTTCTGAAGTATTTTGAAGCGCTGAAGCCGATTTTGCACATAAAAAAAATAATATTGGGTCAGTTTCCTTTCCCTAAGAAAGAGCAACTATTCTGAAGTATGTTGAATTCGCTGAAACCAATTTTGAACAGAAAAAAATGTCGAAGGGATAAGAAAGAGTGGTAGAGGAAAACTAACATGATAGAAAAATTTTTTGTATCCCAAAAAAAATATTTCAGAATAGTTAGATCAGTAGGGCAAGACCTTTTTTTGCCCCTTTTACCTGATAAAAGGGGGTGGTAGAGAGAAACTGACACGATAGAAATTTTTTGTGCTCAAAATTGATTTCACCGTGTCAAAATACTTCAGAAAAGTTGGATTGGAACCCTAGGACAAGACCTTTCCTTTAAAAAGAGGGTGTTAAAGGTAAACTGACACGATAGAAATAATTTTTTTGTGTCCAAAATCGGCTGTAGCACTTCAATATATTTTAGAGAGAAAAGAACTTAAGACAATACTTTTTTTTTTTGACCTGTGAAATTATTATTCCATGTATATATATTTACAATTTTGAGGCTCGAGATAGCTTATCACCATAGGTACCATAGATAATAATGAGATAAAATGAAACTCTCATATCGTTATTATCATTGAATTTATCTAACATTGTGGTTTAGAGACAAGGACAACGATACACTCAGGGCGATTTAAAGGCAGATTATTCATGGGTACAAGTATTAATTTAGTTGTATCTTATTTAGGTCATCAGGACTTCATAGTAGTGTATATTTTCACATTGTCCACGAAAAGTAAATAATTTGTATATCATTTATAATACCATTGATCAAAGAACTTATTCCTAGATATATAACAGCTACCTCTTCACTATATACCTTATTTGCTCCTAACATAGTCACATTATATGTCCATTAAAAATTATAGATAAACATAAGCAACAGTGGCGGGTAAGTATAAAAAAGTAAATATTTTCATTAAAATTAATTATTGCAATTCCTGCATTACCAGGTCTTTATACAACGTGATGCGGGCATGCAATATTGCAGTAAGATAATGATTGACATATTTCAAATTTAATTAGCATAAACTTTCAAATATATCTATTGTTACAAATCTGTAAAATGTTTCAACATTCATAAAAATTACATTTCTCCATTCTTTCTGAAAGTTTACATATAATAAGAGGGTAAATATTATACATACTTACATGGCTAAATTGTTAATATTTTTCATTTGAACGTTGGTCATTATAATGACTGTTGTTTGACTGACTAAAATGTTTCTGCACTATTGAATGGCATATTTTTTAATAACCACACCACAAATTAGACAGGCCTTAAATTCAATGTCAAGATTATCTATATATATAAAATAATAAATACATGCTGCTTTCTGAAGGATATTAAAGGAAATATGTATTGAAAGGATATTTAAATTTAATTGCTATTCACCTTATTACAACTGTAAATTGAACTCCATCATGTTACGACTATGAATTTTATACCTACTTACTTATGCAACGATCGATTTTCTTCTTTTATAAACTGCTTTTTGCAAACGGCACAGCACTTCACCATTTTGCACTAAATATATTGTCACTAAACTGTGTAAATACGACTTCTTCACCACTTTTTGATCGGAGAACACTAAAAACATTTATTAACATTAATGACGTCAAACTGAAATTATGATAATCGAACTGAACCGATCGTGCTCAAAATGGCTGCGAATAGAACGACTAGCGAATCAGGAACGTATGGGATGTTTACAATTGAAGTGCCTTAGACTGTGACTATCTCAGCAATAAATAAACCAATACACATTATGTATCTAGGTATAAGTTCCTTAATCGGAGATGTATATATTAAATAGTAATAATACTAACATGGATCCTTGGGACCTCAGAAATGGCAGATAATACCAATACTAATTAAAACATAAAAAATTTCGATTTATTAACTTTTTTATCTGCATTAAGTTCCAACGTTTAGTAAAAATAAACACCTATTTCTGCTTACATAATTACACATTAGAGGTTTTAATCCATCGAAAACATATGAAATATTTCATTTAATGGGACATGCATGCGGTGAGCGAAATTTTATACATTTTTTCTTTATGCTTTTTCATATTTTTTGACTTTGAAATGTAACAGATGTTTGATTATGATGTAGTGTCGTCTAGGTAGACATCTGGAGATACTAGAAATAATTCCTCGTAAAGGAGGCTTCTTATGCTATATTGGCATGATCAGACTTGAATTACCAATGTATATAAAGAGTGTTTTATTGTTTTCCATGCTGAATATTAGATGTAGTAAGAAAGAAGTCGACAAGTCGCTGCGTAGGGGGAGCTCTTGTTGATCTTCTATTTTGGTCAGACTTGCACCAATGGTATATGAAAGAAACTAATGTTTTTCTTTGAAAATTATCTGCGGAATATCCCAAATAATAATTTTAGAGAAAAACCGAAACTTAAAAAATTATATAAAAGAAATATGTTACACTACTGGGATTTATTCAGTTATAGTGTGTAATATACTACAAAATATATAATCTACTGACTTCCCTGAAACCTCTCAAACGAGAGTGGCAATGAGGGTAATAGTGGGGGTGGCTGATGTCAAAAAATTCGTGCATATTTTATGGACCCTTAATTGCTTGCTTTACTATTTGCTCCCAAATCCTTCAACGGAATAAAATCAAAATAACCAGAATAACCAAAAAACTTACTTCCAGATCTCGTTAAAATACATCCCCTGTACGAAATTTCAAGTCCATATCGCAAACCGTTCCAGAATAATTGTGCGCATAAAAAAAGTTACAGACAGATAGACCAAGAGAATTTTTTTTCTGCTCAAACTGAGAACCTTGACATTTCATGGCATTCTAAGCCTATTTGAACAAAAAATATTTTCAATTTTGCTTCTGCCATTACAATACTTCCACGATGTTGAAGTAATAACAACTATTTAAGAAAAAAATATTCACAATGTTTAAATCTTGGAATTTTTCATTGGATGAATGAATCCTCAAAATATAAAGTTACTCTTAAAATAAGTGGCCTTCATTTGTTAGTTATTTTAATATTATCAATCAAAGGATGCTGGTCAAAGTATAAGTTTCAAAATTATTGTATCTGAATAATCGTATTCGTTAAGGCTCAAAAATGTTTCAGTATATAATATAATTTTCACGTCATCCCAATAGGCAGCAAAAATAGAATGGAGACAAGATTGAATACGTTCGTTAGCCTCAGAGTTTTAACTACATTTTGTAAAGACTGAATGTTTAATTTAAATCCAAGTTCAGGAAATAAATAATTAAAAAATGAAGTCGCCGGTTGGACTGTCGTATAATGGAAATATCACAACGCTACACTTGCTGTAAGGCAAGTTTGAAAAAGGAAAAAGGAAATTTCAGCACACGAATCCCACGCTTTTGATTTAATATTGAAATACACGAAAGTTAAATTAGACGTAATTTGATCACTTGAATTCAAATGTATGTACAGAGTTTTTCAGGCATGCAATTATCAATTTTCAGGAGGTATTCTACATAAATAATATGACTAAGAAAATTTCTTTCAAGTGTTCTTTGAAGAGGGCGCCCAAAATTGGGATATTAATTATTATGTATTAGGGATTCTTTGAGCTGCAGTGACGAGTTTTTACACTGTTCTGATGCTATAAGTAATTAATTTGTGTTATCCATCAAAAGTAAATTCAGACAGGGCTGCGAAAAATGGCAAGAGAACTTCATTCTCCCTAACCTTTGAAAGTGTACTTTTTTTCTCATCGGAATATAGTTTCTTAGACATATATAAAAAATATGCCATTGTAATACCGTAGGTCCAGCCATATCCAAAAAATGCTAATCTAATGAAACACGTGCACTTCCGAGGCCAGGAAACGATAAATAAAGATATTACTCGTGTAATTTAGGGACGATAGAACTTCGTAAGCAACCAATTTCTTAAAATATCTAATGAGAATTTATTTTATGTGAGGCAGGGCAATAAACAGGGTGTTTCGAAAAGATTGGGATAACACTTAGCCGTAGATTCTCGACATCAAAACAAGTCGATTTAACTCAAAAAGTAGTGGTCTAAATCTTCTCGTTTTCAAGATACAGGGTGGCAAAGTAAAAAAATTGTATTCGTAATTTGTCTCTATCTTGGAGACTATTATACGTATCTACTTCAAAGTTGGTAACGACATGTTTTTCAGGTCGATAATTACAATGGTGATTTAGGAAACTAAATTTCGTTTCGATTGTACTAGAAGACGATGTCCAAAACCTAACCTCAAAAAAATTACGGCTTAAAGTGTCACGTAAAAGTCCTGTAACTAACGCCATCTATAAAATACGGCATCGGCAATATCACCATTGTAATTAGCGACCTGAAAAATATGTCGTTACCAACTTTGAACTAGATACGTATAATAGTCTCCAAGATAGAGACAAATTACGAATACAATTTTTTTACTTTGCCACCCTGTATCTTGAAAACGAAAAGAGTTAGACCACTACTTTTTGAGTTAAATCGACTTGTTTTGATGTCAAGTATCTACGGCTAAGCGTTGTGCCAATCTTTTCGAAATACCCTGTATATTCGATTGGACGAAGTTGGTTGGTCATCTTGTGTACCGTTATACCCATCAGCAAGTAATAAAAGCCAATGATTTTATGAAATTGCATTCAGTACTCTCTTAAATAATTAACGCCAACCAACCAATTTTCCTTCCACATCCAGTGGAAGTGTATTAACTCATTTTTTTTTTTTTAAATATTGTATTGTTCAAATAGACTTAGAATGTCATGAAACGTCGAGATTTTAAATTTGAGCAAAAAATGTCCGTCTGTCGTTTTGTGTGTCGGTAACTTTTTTTGTGCGCACGATTACTCTGGAACCGTTTAAGATATTGACTTGAAATTTGTTACACGTATTTTAACGAGATCTGGAACCAGATTATTTTGGTCTTATTCGGTTGAAGGGTTGGGGGTAAATTGTGGTAAATACTTATAAAAAGTAAGTAAAAGTTTTAGTATATAAGAGAATCTAAGATCACAAAAATTTGTTTGGCATTAGCCACCCTCGTCCCTCAGTACCACCCCTACCTCATTATTAAAAAGGTGAAAAAATAATATTGTGATTTAGTGTGTATACAACTCAAAGACTCAATATTTTTTACTTGTTCAAATATCCTGGCTCCCTTATAAAAGATATGGAAAATTTTCAAAAGTGAGGTGGTAGTGTTTACAAAAGTGTAAAGTTTAAAAAATATCTTTAAATACACTGAGTGATAAAAATCCTGACGCCATCAATTTTTGTTTTTTAAAACTTAACACTCAGTGTATTATTATAAACCTACATTATTTTTATAAAGACGATTCAGACGATCGGTGCCGTGATTTGGGGGTTTGGGTGAGTTTGTTCCAAAACACGTCAGCTTTATGAGCTGGCCGAAACTGAATTTTGAGACCAAATTTCTGCCACACCAAATGCTCTATATGAATGATTTTCAAACTCGAGTTAATTTATGCAATATGTTAAAAAAAATTAAAGAAGATGACAAATTTTGTTCAAAGATCTTGCCTAGTGATGAACAGACTAGATCTCAAAACGTTGTTCAGTTACATCACAGTGAGCTCACAAAGTATGATTATTTATGTACCAAGTAAGTTTTTAAGTAAGTAAGTTAGTTTGTAAGATTTTTTGGTCGGGAATACAGTTTTGTAAGCCGAGGCATGCGGGCCCGAGGTTTGCAAGTATTCGAGACCAAAAAATTGCTCTGTACGATCCGCGGTGCATATTACATTTTTCGTCATATCCATGAATCATTAAACTAGAAAAAAACTTGAGAAAATCAGTGGAAAACTGTAATTATTTGAGTCAGGTTTCATATTTGCTAAGCGAATAGTAAAGGTAGCGATGCTTGAAATATCCTTGGCAACCGTCAATAAAATACATTTAGGGTGCGGCTCCTATTCAAATGACAACTACTGTCAAGATAAATTAAATCATATTATTATAATAGCTTGAAAATAATATCTCGGATATAGAGGCTGTAGCAAGTAAGGCTTGTCAGGATTTACTTCCAAATAAGTTAAAACATTTAAATACTCGTTACATAAAAGAGAAAATTTTTCCAAATTTACTTTATTTTCCTAGGGGCATTATGAAAAATAGCGACGCGTTGCCAATGGCAACAAGTATTTGATACATAAAGCGTCACTTACGAATGACAATAGGATTATAGTATATTTACGAGGGGGTATGACAAAAATATGTTTTTAGTACAAACTCAGCCGCCCATCAAATAGTATATATCGTTTAAATAGTCTTTAATAGGAGAATACAAATATATAATAAGATACCAGGTGTCCCATCTAAAAAAACATAAGTTTATGGCATCAAAGCTAAAAGATTCTCCCTGTATATTTCAAAATATTTTTAAGGTATACAGCCTTATATATCCTACCACCCGTTTTTGAAAAACTTCGATATCTTATATTGGAAGGTCAGTATATTTGGACGACGCGAGGCTGAGACACCTTGTATACCAGTTATTAATGAATAATCAATGAATTTCTTAATTGCCATACGAGTATCTTAACCAAGAAAGGAAGTAAAAGTCATCAAATCAACGTTTGGTTGCTCAAAAGCATGTACCGCTTGATACATTGACAGATCAGTTCATCACTATCCTCCTTCCCAGTTAAGGTTTAGTACATTCAGAGGAAAATAATGTGAAATTTTACACCATAAAGCAATATCTGATATTGTTCCAAATGTTTGCTTCTTATTTTACTTCCAGTAGAAGTATAGTAACGACAAAAAAATTTTTGGAAATTTTTATTGTTCAAATAGGTTTAGAATGTCATGAAACGTCAAAATTTTAAATTTGAGCGCAAAAAAATTCTGTCTGTCTGTCTGTCTGTCGGTCTGTAACTTTTTTTTGTTCGCACGTTTACTCTGGAACCGTTTGAGATATTGACTTGAAATTTGGTACACGTATGTACTTTAACGGGATCTAGAACTAGATTATATTTTCATCTTATACCGTCGAAGGATTGTGGGGTAAAATGGGGTAGATTGGGGCAAATAGGTAAATCAAGCAGGTAAGAGTCCATAAAATTGGTATTTAGTGTATACAAGAGAAGCTAAGGTTTCAAAAAAATTTTTGGCATTAGCCACCCCCACCACCACCCCTACCCTACCATTATTAAAGGGGATGAAAAAAAATTGTGATTTAGTGGGTGTACAAGAACCAAAAGCCTCAAAATATTTTTTTACTTCCTACCACCCCCCTATCATCAACCCTACCCCACTATCGTGTGGAATATCGTTTTATGGGTTTTTGGGGTAGACGATTTCAAATATTATATTATTAAAGTTCTATAAACAATTATTTCCACATACAAAATTTTTTCGTTGTGAGTGACTTGGATAGAAAATCTAGATGTGGAAGTAGTGATTCCTTGGGCAGCGGTTTTTTAAGACAGCGTGGACAAATTTTAATTTTAAAACGGTTGGTTACGTGTAATTTAGATATATAATTTGACACCACCATTACACGTGCTAGCTATAGAGTGATCTTGTTCTACACTTCACATATGCATGTATCAAGCGTATCAGGTATCGCAGACATATTAATTACCTACCAATAAATGTTATTGCAATGCTTAGTTCACGTACCAATGCCTAAAACAAATTAAATTATACAATATTATAAGCTTAAGCGCAAATACTGAATTTACTTTAGCGACCAATTAAGGGTTTACTCAATAATCAAAAGTGTATTATAAAATTAATATTTCCACAAAAACTGTAATTTCATTGTTATGATGAAATTAGCAAATCTGTTACTTGGTATTAAGGAAATCTGTTTTATCCTTGCCATAATAATAGAGGCAAGTAGAAGATTATTTAGAGAAAAAGCAGATTAAGAACGAACTATGCAAAAAGAATTGGGAGTTAATATTAAGAATTTGGACGCTTTCTAAGGAAATTTTCTCACGATAACTTAGCCACTTTATTATAGCTTTACATTCAATGATTGCAAAGTTTTTTTTTGACATCTTTTAATGAATAAAGTTATATTATGCCCGCTAATCAAGATATCAACTGAATTATATTGTGACGTGTTTCCACCCTTAGGAAACTACCCCTTGCAAATTTCGTGGGTTTCAAAAATTATAACAAGAGATGTCCACTAACACACTTTATTAAATATTTACTGGATACTTCACAATACTATTATTAATTTAAATACACTTTACTGACTAAAATCACAATTTTTATCACTTTGTTTATCTTTAAAGTCTTAACCTCACTTTCTATACTTTCTGAACTTTCTGAACTACTCGCCGAGAATGCGGTCGGTCTTTTATACCCAAAAATGACAGATCTCGATTGTTCTGTGATGACGCCACCATTCTCTAGATAATTCCAGATGTCACCAGAACTAACTTCTGGTAGGTTTCTCGAGTAGGTGCAAATACACTACATTCATTCTAAGGGTTGTAACACATTACAATATACTACATATTTTGTTCGATGTTGCGTTTAGTTCGCATACCACAAAATCTTTTAACTGAAATTGAATATGCAATTATTAAAAATGCAAATTATTTTAATTCGAACAAACATTGACAACAGTGACATCTCATTTTGTACGATTACAGAGTGCTATCTGAATAGAATCATCAGCACAACCACCATTTATCTGATACCATTAACCAAAGCAACATTCTTTTATTGAGTAACCTTCTCTTATTACAAAAGTGTTAATAGAAATTTTCTGCCACGTCACATTTTTTACAATTTTTCCAACTACCCTCTCCGGGATAACACTTTGGGTTATGGGTTTGGTATGCGTATCAAGTACGCTTGTTCTCTATGTTTGTGGAATAACAAGGATAAGCAGCATAATTACTTCAAGAACAGATTGGCCTTCACGAAATGAATATAACAGTGGCAAAATAAACGTTAATCAATCCAAACTACGTTAAATTATATATCAAACTCGGATTGATGAAAATTTGTGAAGGCGTTGAACAAAAATAGTTTTTGAATGTTTATAAAATTTGTTTCTCACATGCCAAACCAAAAGAAAGTATATTTATGGGTCCACAGTTTTTAATGACGATAAGTTCGAAAGCCTTCTAACCTCAATAGAAAACAGCTGCTTGTAGGTCTTTGAAAATGGCAGCTGCACAATTCTTGAGCAATAGAAAAATTGACATATGTGCAAATCGTATCTGATTGTATTGCCTTACTACTGTAGTGAGCAAAAAAATAGGACAACTATTTTTTTCTAATGTAAATCTGTCTCTATTTGAATATGTAATGAGTAGCCGAAATAAAACAGTTAGTACTTTCATTTTATTTTGTATTGTAATGCTGTAGTTATTGTCTGTTTGGCATAGAATTAAATAACCTTATACAATAATCATCAGTAATAATATTTTCCCATGCATTATTTATTATTTCCAGTAATTCTTGGGCATTCCGTGGTTTCACATTTAGTTTTTGGATACTTCTTAAGCGTAGTCCCCATACGTCTTCCATGGTGTTAAGATCTGGACTATGACTGGGCCAGTTAAGAACATTAATGTTGTTTTTTTTTTTTAACTATTTAACGTCGGCCTATTTCCGCTACCAAGGCCTATCACCGGCGCCAGGAGACGAGCTACCCCCAACCTGGAAATTATCTTGAAACCAGTTGATTACGGTATGAGCAGTATGAACGGAACAATTATCTTGTGAAATATGAATCCATTATTATGAAATAATTGTGACATAGAAGGGAGCATAATATTGTCTAAAATCCTAATATACGTTTCATTATTAAATCGTTCCTCGATATGCCACAAAACACCAGGACCACGTGCAGATATCCAAGCCCACATATTAACGGAAAATCTACCACTTTTGTCATTGTTAGATATATATTTTTCATCGAATCGAGTATTCGGAGGTCAGTAAACACAAATACGATCGCTCTGTGTTGACTGGGTAGTTTTTTTGCATGTAAAAACTACATTGTTCCAAAAATTTACATCATGCACTAAAAAATCAAACGCAAATCTTAGTCAAGCTTCTTTATGCTCAGGACAGCGTTGCTCGGATTCTCTTACTCGCCGGCGAACAGTACTACTCGATCCAGGAAAATTCGTTTCTTCGTCGCCCTGATCCAGGATTTCCACTAATCGTACCGTTTATTCTCCACTTTTTTAAAATGGTACACACCGAATTTTTGTTAATATTATAACGCAGTGCAATTTGTCTCATTGACCATCCATCTTCTGTTTTAGCAATAACTCCAGCTTTAACTAAATCGCTTATATGGGGTATATTAGTTTTTGCGCACTTGCAATGAATTTTGACAAATAACTGACAATGTCACAAAAATTAAAGTACACAACTAGATTTGAGCAAAAATACGTTATAAGACTTATCCTATTTTTTTGCGCGCGACAGTACCACAAAATGATAATAAACATGTCATTTAAAATCCATTTCCTTCATTTCCACTTGGATTTCTCCCCACAAAAACGGATGCGGCAAACGCTTTCATCAGGATCTGACGATTCTTGAAGAAAGGTGCAAAGGTTCTTGGGACAAAAATATATTGGAAGATTATTGTTGGTCACTTATAAGTGAAATAGATCCAAACATCTATAGAAGAGGAGTAAAATAATATTTTTGTGCATGTAAACCTTAAATTTTGAATTTTTTCATGTAACTGAAATCTTAAAGATATGACGTAATGGATATTTTTCATTATTATTTCTGAAGTCAGCATTTAAAAGTGCTTAAGAGACAATGGTTTTCAGCTCTGGTATCAAAACTGTGTAAACTAGTGATTGTTTATATACTTAAAACAAATTTAAATACTTTTTTTTAATCTATTTATTTAACGTCGGCCTATTGCCGCTACCAAGCCCTATCACCGACGCCAGGAGACGAGCTACCCCAATTATGAATTTAAACTTCTGTGAAAAAAACGACAACTTGTTAAAGTATAATATAATAAGTATATTAAATGACAACACTATTACTACCAGAAATGCAATAACGCCGTCGACTGCGAATATCTATTTGAACAATGGAAATTAAATATATACCTAATCTCAGTGGCACCATGAATTGTGCCGTATTGGAACAAAATATTAATGAAAGAGGTACTTTCAATCGGCCTCGCTCGACTCGCTTTTTGTTTAAATTGCCTAAATTGGAATAAAATCAATCAATATATTGCTGAGAGCTTTAATATATTCAGCTTGATAAAGCATAAGGTAAACACAAAGCAAAAGTTCTAACGCTACGCACCCTAATGGGCAACTTGGGTAGCAATAACACCATTTAACAGGCGTGGCCCCGAAGAAGAGATAAATTATTATCTTGACAAGTTTCAAAATACAATGTGTTTGTAGATTGAATACAAATATGTTCGTTCATATATCAGCATTCAATTATCAATTCTTCACAAGTCCTTAGGTAGAGCGAGAGTTAAAGTTCTCGTGTCTACATTTATATAATTATTTCTTCTACGACTGCTAAAAAAACTGTACCTTTTTATTAATATCTGTGCGCAAAATATCTATTTATGTTATAGTGAAAAAGTAAAAAATGTGAAAAAAGTATAGTTATTTACATTACTAGATGCGGAAGTTTACTTTTAGGTGTGAGGTGATTTTTTAATGATCGAGGCGAAGCCGAGACCTTTCAAAAAACACTTCACACCTAAAAGGGCTAAAAGAAAAATAATATGGGATTTAATAATATAAATCTAATTATTTTATAAAATTATTTGACGTTTTTAATAAATTTTATAGTTTGGGAGGCTGTCTATGAAAAGTGTTTCCATGCCACCGAATTACTATTTGTATTTAGGTTTATGTTAAACATTTTAATTTATGGTGGTTTCAAACTAAAATAAACAAATATGTTTTGTGGCGATGAAAATGGGATACTTACAAGAGGCAGCCAATATTACTTGTGCCTCGCTATACCCCAAGAAATCCAAAGCAAGGTATGTGCAAACTTGTGAAGCATTAAAATTTGCTTTTTTTTTATTTAAGTCCTACTTTCGTAGCTAATAATGTCTTAGCAACCAGGTAACTCTAATGTTTACGTTCGTTATCGCGCGTATTGCTAGAGTTGCAAAAGTCATGTATATACACGGTAGTAGGAAATAGTTATTTATATACCAAGGCTTGTAAGTGTATTTTACAGGTCGAGAACACAGTGCAAACCGAAGCCAGTAGAGCTGAGGGTTGCAATGTTCGAGACTTGTAAATACACGATAAAAAAGAAGTCGGATAATAAGACCAAGTGTATGTGGAGCATTCATAATGAAATTATAGGCAAAAATAATAATAAAGAGATAGAATTAAAAGGATGTCCATCAACAGCTGCTAATGAATATAATAATTTTTTATTAGAGATTATCCCAGAACTATTAAGTAAAATGGATACAAAAACATTTAATTGTAATATAAAAAATAATACCAAATCTATGTTTGTAAAACCAGTGACACCCAAAGAACTAAATAATTTATCACAAAGAATAAAAAATGAAATGAGCAGTGGCGATGATGAAATTCCTACAAATGTTATTAAAATGTGTACAAATACTATTGTAAATCCATTATGTCATATAATTAACAATTCTTTTAAAGTTGGTATATTTCCTAAGCAGTTGAAATTGGCATCAATTAAACCTCTATATAAAAAAGAAGATCCAAAGCTTATGGAAAGTCACAGGCCTATAAGTATGTTGCCTTCTTTCTCAAAATTATTTGAAATGTCCATGTGTGACAGAGTAATGAGTTTCATGAAAGCCTGTAATAATTTTAATGATATTCAGCATAGGTATATTAAGGGCAGTTCCATAGAGACGGCTATTTTTCAATTTACAGATAGGATTTTAAGATCTTCCGAACAAAATGAACTTTCATTAGGAATATTTTTAGATTTATCGAAGGCATATGACTGTCTTAATCATGCGTATTTACTGGAAAGGTTGGAACTTTATGGAATACGTGGAAATGCACTAGCGTGGTTCAAATCATATCTTACTTCTCGTAGGCAAAGAGTTGTAATCGATAAAAATGGTAGTAGAGGTAAATCTGAAATTAAAGAAACTCATATAGGCGTCCCCCAAGGCAGTGTAGTGGGGCCAATTTTATTTAATATTTTTATGAATGATTTAACATAGTAACGCAAGCCAATACGATGATAACAAATTATGCTGATGATACAAACATTTTGGTATCCTCAAAAGTGTTTCCAGACATTGTTACTGACAGTAATATGTTGTTTATAAAAGCTAGGGATTGGTTCATAAAAAACGGATTCCTATTAAATGTAGAGAAAACCAACATTATATTATTTAGAACAAAACAATTACATATTGAGTCATCTAAAAATATAAAATTTATTGAAGAATCAGTAGATCTCAAAAATGACATAAAATTTCTAGGAGTACAAATTGATGCCAATTTAGATTGGTCACTTCAAGTAAATGTTGTATGTAAAAAACTGAACAAAATTTGCTATAGCATGAGAGTTATAAATAAATATTTAAATGAGAAATCTATAAGAAACATATACTTTGCCAATTTCGAGTCAGTTGCTAGACTTGGTATTATTTTTTGGGGAAGCAACAAGGACATAAATAAGGTTTTCGTCATACAGAAAAGAATCATAAGATTAATTAATGTATAATATGAAATATATGGAAACATGTAGGGGAACTTTTAAATCAAAAAATATATGAACAATCATTGCTATCTATATATATATATCAATGCCTTTTATTTATTTCTAAAAACAAAGAATTGTTATTTGATCACAATATTGTGCATAAGTATAATACAAGAACTGTTGATATAAACTATCCAATACATAGGCTAACAGAAAAAAATTCACATTATATGTGCGTCAAATTATACAATAACTTGCCTGAAGAGTTTAAACGCATTGAAAATGTTAATGGATTTAAAAGAAAACTGAAAAAGTATCTTGTAAATTTGGAACCTTATACTCTGGGTGAATATTTTGTAAAAAGTAGTTAGATGGATGTTGTGGCGTTATTTCATTTAATGTGTTACCTATACTACTACTATATGGTGTAAGACTTTCTTTGAAATAAAATTTGTTATTATTATTATTATTATTATTATTATTAAACTGATACGATGTTTTTCGTACTACTAGCAACATTAAAATTTTTAGGAAAATTCATTCAAAATTATTATATTTCAAGATTTATCGAACTCATTTATTAGGTGGCTTAGACTCTAATTGGAGTGTGTTTACTTTTTGCTGTGGTTACTGTCAATAAGTTGTCAAAAACTTCATAATAATTTTCGCCGTTCAGGTTATCTACGTGAGTTTTTGCAATAAAAATATGGGTTATGATGATAGCATCGACATTCAGGAGGCAGCCAAAAATTTGTGTGCTTCATTGGTGCCAGAATTTCATTATTATTTCACTTCCTTATTACTTTATTTTTTGCCCTAGGGCATAAAAGTAAATTTTGTGCCTTTTTGCCTATGGGTTTTTAATAACACTGACAGACGTCAAAAGTTACACTTACAGAGCTAGTGGTACGAAAACATCATTTCACTATTTGGTACAGCTGAATCATAAAAGCTTTAGAAATCTCAAATTAGCTTTATATTTTGTGGTTTAATTCTAAAATTTATTTATTCAAATATTCATGGACAGTCGTAGAAAAAATATTGTATGGATCTCATGTCTTTGTTCACTTATGGGATTGTCAAACTTCCTATTCGTAAAAAATGTAGCATATTATGCACTTGTTGCCTAAGTAACTATTGTTAATGAATTATATTATTATTATTAACTAGCTGTGCCCGCGACTACGTTCACGTGGAATTTTGAAATTAACTAGAAAGCTTCTTTGTAAACGACGTTTGTGGTAGAATCATCATTCTGGAATATTTCAGCAGGTTCACAAATTTTCTGGAATGTTCCAGAATATTCTAGAATATTCTGGAATATTACAGAAGTTTAATCATGAATGTTTATGCCGTGCAAATACGCTTATTGTAGAAGATCAAAACTTGGCTTAGAGTGGGCCAATTTCCATGAAATAGAAACTAAATGTTACTCTAAGCTTAGATAAATTTACATGTGAAAATCTTTTTCAAATTGGTTTAGTGTTTCTGCAGGATGCGTGTTCTAACAAACAGGCAAAGGCAAAAATTCCAACAACTATCTTAAAGTACTCTATTATTATTGCATTCCCTTCGAAATTTCTTCGGATTTTTACGTTTCAATTACGTAGAATACAGGCAACGAAGAACTGGGAACAGTTTCGTTGAAAATATACAGAGTGGACCCCATAATAAATATAATTAGGAAAAAAAAACAGAATACAGTAATATTTTACATGTAGTTAACACAACTGTCATGGAAGAAAAATATGAAAAAAATACCGGGTGGTTACTAAAAAAAAAAAAAATAAAAAATGTGGCGGAGGACGATAATATTTCGAATGTAGTTAATACAAGTGTCAAAGAAGAAAAATATGTAAAAAAATGTACAGAGTGGTCACCCAAAAAAAAATTAAAAGATGTGACGCAGCACGATAAAATATAGCAGTTAACACACTGTCGAAGAAGAAAAAATTGAAAAAAATATATACACAGAGTAGTCCCAAAAAATATATACAGGTCTCTGTGAACGTATATGAGTTCTTTTAAATCAGTTTTCGGCGCTATTGCCTTTCAATCTTGTATATTATGCTCAAAAATATCTTTAAATGAATTTTTACCTAAGTCGAAATTTTTATTTGGTCTTCGACTTAGGTCGATTCTGGGATATTCTATAACATCCAGACTAACAAAATTATTAATAAAAAATAGAGGAAAATAATATCTGACACGTAGTTGACACAATTGTCCAGGAATAAAAATTTGTTATACTTTGTGAAAAAATCTAGATGGCAGGGCTCAAGTCCACTTCAAGAGATGCAGAGGGCCTCAAGCCTTTTTAATTTAGATGTTTTTGTGCTAAATGTGATATCTCGCAGGAGTTGATAAATTTTAACAGTAAAAGTTATATTAAAGTGAAGTTAAATTAATAAATAGTTCGAGTAATTCTCAGCTGAAAATAAATACTAAGATATAAATGATAATTAAATAGATATGTGACAACTCAACAGTACACTTTTGACTTCAAAACTATAGAGAGATCATCGATACCAAATTTTATTTTAGGAATAAGGCTAGTACATACATACCCATATCAGTAGGCAGATGAGAAAAAAATAAAAATGTTATTGAAGAGAAGGGTCCGGAATATTGCGCTGCTAATCCGAAAGTTGTTTTTGCCCTTTCATCATGCCATAATCCTCGCCACAATCACACACAAAACTAATTTTTCAATATATGGTATACCAATTGCAATAGACGCTGAGATTGGCTCAAAAGGTAGTGAACACGCTGTATTAAATCAGGAAAAACACTTATAATAAAAAGAAAAATGGTATTTAAAAAGTCAAAATAGCAAAACGATTTTTAATGTTTTTTTCGCAAGTCTCAAATGAATATGTGAAAGTTCAAGATAACCTCTCAATGGTCAGTTTTTCTTAGTTGTTAGTTAGTTAGCTAACTAAATGTTTTACTTGCTTATTTCTTTTTAGTTTACTATTCCGTTCTTAAAATATATTTTTCCTGATAATGTTTGTTGTTTCTATTCAATTTAAAATATAAAGATGTTCTCTCTGGAACTTCTGTGATATGTACGGCATGGTTTTCTTGTGAATTTTATGCTATACTGAGTAAAATGTATGTAACACTGAGTGCAATATATGTAATATCAGTTGCAATGTGTGCAATATCGGGTGTAATGTATGCAATATTTGAGCAATATGTGCAATATTTATACGATGTGTAATATTTGTGCAATATATACAATATTTGTTCAATATTGTACATGTTGGACACTCAATTTCAAGTGATTAGCCCCTTTTCATACATAGAAAGAATTATTATTTTCAAGAGAGTTACAGCACCCCTGCTAATTTTGAAAAACCTGGCACCACGTAAAATCACGTAAAAGTGAATTGAGATATATTCGAGAAAAATGCTCTATTGCAGCTTTTTCCATTTAAAAAATCATGTTGTGATTATAAAACGTGCCTCTGAGAAGCTTCTAAATACGTCACTTATTTTTCTTATTTCTTTTAAAGCGTGTTTGATATAATATTGTATTTTCGGACAGATCCTATTTCAACAAATTTTACGAATATATTTTTTATTTTTAACCAAGAGATAAACCGGTATTAATCTCATGCCAGCATTTTTTTTTGGTAATAAACTAAATCGCTCAATTATTAAAACCATGAGAAGCGTCCTCGCAATTAAGCTTAACTGTCTCCTAAATCGAAAATTAATCATAATTAAACGTTTTGTACAACGAACCAGGACAGAAAAATTAATAACGTGTTTACTGAGGGGACTATATTCAAACAAGAAACCCAGTATCCAGCAAGTAAACTCCAAAATGACCCCAAGAGTCTCATCGGTCATAGTTCTTATTAATTAAATAATGTTTTAAGATAGTTTGAAACTTTTGTAAAGGACTCGCGGCACTTATTTACTTTGTGATGATAATTCGCAATGATCACATTATTATGTTCCTCACTATATAGACTAGGAGCATTCTTTAATACCAGGCGTTGTAAGAACATGAAATGTAACAATTAGGTATCTGTATTTCCTGCCTATTCTAACCCTGCCAAATATGAATATTACGGATGACCCAGTAAATTCTGCATCAAAAGCTAGATTCATCATGGCAGCTATGATGACTTATTTTGATTTTCTGTATATTTCTTAGACAAAACATCATAGAAAGTTGGTTAAGGATCCAAATTGGGCTTTTTGTTGATGAGAAATCACTTAAATATGTATAAAAACATAATTTTATCAACATGAAATAAGTCCAAAAAATTCAAAATGACGGCAAATTTTTGCACAATTTAAAAAAAAATCCTTGTAATTCGAAAACTATAAGATATGAAAAAATACAGGATTAAATTTGTAGAGCACACAATATTCATAGAAAATTATATTATCCCAAAAAGTTGAATTACTCAGAGATGAAGTTAAGGGGCTTACTATATAATTTCTTGCTTTCTTTCTTAAATCAGAAGATTTTTACACTATTTATAGGAGTGGGCGCCCTTCTCTTATTTTTTCAAGGTTGGCAAATTTTGTCAAACATTGGATATCGAAGAAATATAAAGAGAGCCAGAGAAATAATTTTAAATAACAAATTGTTCAGTTACATCTAAAATGTATACTAGTTTGTCTACTCTGGGATTAAAAATTAATTCATTTGATACAGTTAGGGTATGGTTTCTTACCACAGTACATAAAATGCTATTTTCCGCACTATTGTATAAAAAAATTGCGTGTAATTTAGCGAAAAAATAAACATTCGTTATTAGTGCATAAAATCTACGCACGACCAATATGTAATATTTCACTTTACTATCACTACCAGTTATTTCCATTGACGTACCAAATTTCCTTTATGGGCTGATATTTCATCAATTCATAATACTGCGTGAGGTTCACATAATAGAACATCCATTAATCGGATAGTTTACTACATGGAACCCTGTATCTTAAACAACATTATAATCAACCAACATATGAATCCTGCAGCGGTACAACTGATTATGAACTGGCGTGTTTTTAGATACCATAAAAAAGAGGTCTCAATAAAAGACATTTGGAATTATCTTATTTATTTTTTATAGGTTTCGAATTTCGAAAGAAACTATTAGATATTTAGTGTTATATTAAGTTCATGGAACATAAATATTTTAGTGATAGAATAAAGTATAAGCGGATGAAATGGAAAACATCAAACAGTGAAGCGTCGACTCTGAGTTATTATTATGTGTCTATCAAAAATTCATAGACACAAGGGTGAAAAATTAAGCATATGCACAGATGTGGAACCAAAAACCCTTACATGTGCTAGTGAAGAGCGAAGTCGGTGTCACCGTCAGTGTCAGTGTTACTCAAATTGGACGAGTAAGCTAAACGTTTTTAAATTATCGAAAGAAAAAGAAAAACATCTGCAACCTTTCCTTCAAGAACAACGAGGCTCAATGCATGACAAACAGATAGATTGCTATTGCCAAAAATATGCTCTTGTGCTGCAAAATGTCCAAATATTTTATTAAACGTGTCATAGATATCAGAATTTCAAAAACTTATTTCGGTTAAAAGCATTATTCACCAAAGTTTATAAAATGCCTTCTGATTGTACTCCAGAAAATATGAAATAAGTAACTTTTTCCTTCCTTGCAGGTTGATATAATTTCCTTTTGATTTCTTGTAGTTTTTTCCATACCTTAATAATTATCCATATGCAAACATTTCTACAAAATTCCATGATAAATGCTATTTATGAGAACGTCACTAATTATATGCTTCTAATTTATACTTCATTCTTAAATCCTAATGGATAAACTGCAAAACGTGCCAAAATATAAAGATTTAACAATGAAACAGGTAATTATACAGTAATAATGACACTTTTGACTTCCAATGAGTGGTACAATTACTTCCACATCCAGTGGAAGTACAGTAACGACAAAAAAATTTTAAAACATTTTTATTGTTCAAATAGGCTTAGAATGTCATGAAACGTCGAGATTTCAAGTTTGAGCGAAAAAAAATTCTGTCTGTCGGTCTGTAACTTTTTTTATGCGCACGTTTACTCTGGAACCGTTTGAGATATTGACTTGAAATTTGGTACACATATGTACTTTAACGAGATCTAGAACTAGATTATATTTTCATCTTGTTCCGTCGAAGGGTTGGGGGGTAACTTGGGGTAAATTTGGAGTAAATAGGTAAATCAAGCAGGTAAGAGTTCATAAAATTGATATTTAGTATAGACAAGAGAAGCTAAGGTCTCAGAAAAAATTTTGACATTAGCCACCCCCATTACCACCCCCACCTCATTATAACGGGGATAAGAAAAATGTGATTTAGTGTGTGTACAAGAACCAGAAACCTCAAAATATTTTTTTACTTTATCCACTCCCCATTCCCACCCCCTGTCGCCACTCCCACCCCACTACCGATGTGGGGTATCGTTTTATGGGTTTTTAGAGTAGAGGATTTCAAATATTATATTATTAAAGTTCCATAAACAATTATTTCCAGATACAAAATTTTTTCGTTGTGTGACTTGGATAGCAAATCCGGATGTGGAAGTAGTGATTCCTTGGGCAGCGGTTTTTTTGATGTAATACAATTTTATACGTATTTTATACGTCTTAGATTTTTCTGATTAACATTGTCGATTCTCTGGGTTCAAAAATTAGGATTTTCAGTCCGCAGTAAACTTTTTTAAGCGATAAATAGATTGAAAACGTAAGCCGGAGGTGGTTATTGATAAATATCGAGCTTCCGGTGGAAAATTTGATCTGAAATCAATCATTATCGTATCTAGCAGGGTCGATATAGGGGGAAAATTCTAGACATTCAGCTGTTACATCAGTTGCTTCTTTATCAATTTACTGTTACGATTTACTGTTATAGATAAAGTTCCTAGCTTAATACACTGATATACCAAGAGATATCTAGGATTTTTATTAAATCAAATGGGTATAATAAGTTGAAAAATGGTGTCTATGAATTATGTTAAAAGAACGTAAAAGTAATATCAAATTATTGTAACAAAAAAGATAATAACTCGCCAAATAAGACTAAGGGAACACGGAACATAATAAATTTTAAATTAGGTAAGGCAAATTGTGACCTAAAAACTATTATAATTCCAAGGAATTTGCCAATTTTTCACTAGCCAGTTTCTAATACAGTTAAGCAAAATATTATAAATCATTTTTCACAGAACTTGGAACTACTTTGTACAACAATACCAAACAAGAACATCATGAATCTGCATATAGGTTCGATCATCGAACATGATGTTATTGATGTTCCAGTTCACATGAAAAGCAAAAAATCATCGGAGACTGATGAACTATCCTTGGTCACAATTTCAAATGTATTAGACCTAATTATGCCACCATTGCTGTATTTACTTAACCAGTCATTATACTAAGGTTGTTGCGTTATCTAAAATAATTGAAACAATTGTCTTTCTACATATGCGGAAAATAACGCATCATCGACTATTTTCCAACATGGTTTTGGAGCTACGTGTGATTTATTGAATTTAGTTTACCTAGAAAGGGGCAGATATGTTGTCTTACTATTTTTTGGTCAGGCTAAGACTTGCCAGACTGCCCACATTTTTAATACTTAATGAAATTCTAAAGTTATAACTTATCATCAACCAACGTAATTCGTTGGATCCAAACTTACCCTGAGAGACGATGGTAATTAATATTAATGGTATCAAGTCAGCTACCTAAGATATCATTTGCAAATAATTTTCTGAGTTATATTAGTGAGATGCAATGTTCGCTAATGGTACGACTATAACCTTATCATCAGAAACACCACACCTCATCAATATATATTATCATTTATTTATCAGAAATTCCTGTTTTCATGGCCACAGCACAAGGTATGGTGAATAATTATACAAACTTTTACCAAACTATAATTGCATCAAATTATACAATAAATTGCCCACAAATTTGAAAAATGTGAGAAATTATGATATCGTTAAAAAATATATAAAAGTCATGTTGATTAATAAATATTTTTTTGTAACGCCATATCCTAAAATGACATTTATTTGACAGTATCAATAAATCAAAACAATATCATTATTGACAACTGCAAAATAAAGAAAAAAGAGTGAAATAAAGAAATTTTATCTACTCTTATGAGATTATATACTAATTAATGAACAGTTAATAGTATCCATAAACAAATAGCGTGAGTTATAATGAGTAGTTATTATAAATCACTAGGTACAGAGCCAATCATCTTTATCTTCATGCCTAGCCTGTCCAATCGACGTAACGCGCGAGACGAAGAAGGTGGCTCTGTCCGAGAGAAATTCTTTTCCGATACGGTGAAATAGAACGGTCCATTATTATTGAGGGGAGGAAGGTGATTTATCATGTTTGAATAGTTTCGACGTTTTCAAATCAATTTAAGTAATAATAGTGCCAAAAATGATGAATTCGGTTAGTGAAGCTGAACTAATACGTAGGTATACCACCAAAATGAAAACAAGTAGCTACAGTACATAATTTATTACCCGAGAAATCGCAGAATAAATATAAGTGCGTACAAAAATTAAATTGTACAGTTAATACATATTGTTATAATCGTAGATAAAGCATAGTATTCAACTTGCGGTAAAAGCGCGTTTGCACGCATCCAGTAATTTAGTCGAGACGTTTAGTAATTTAGTACTCGACCAGTACTTGACCAACGCGGACAGCGTGTTTTAGTCGAGTGACTTAGTGGAAAGCGCTGTCCGCATTGGTCGAGTACTGGTCGAGTACTAAATTACTAAACTAAACTCGACTAAATTACTGGATGCGTGCAAACGCGCCTTAATGGTAATAACTCACTTGATTAATTAGAGTACTCGCCTACGGCTCGTAGTGTAAACTTCATCTGCGTGAGTTATTACCTACATTACCGCTCGTTGAATAATATGCTATTATTTCACAGTGTGAAATAAAACTTATTGATTTCTATGGCAACAGCAAGAGAATTTAGTCTATTTTTACAAAATTATATTGTTTTCTAGTTTCGAATGGCGATACAAAAAATTTTGTATATAACTCGAAACTAAAACGTGTTTTTTTTACAAGTGGGGCGTTTATAGTACGAGCCGCAGGCGAGTGCTATAAACCATACGAGTGCTATAAACCACACGAGTTTTAGTCACTTGTTATATAAAATACTATTATAGTACTGTTGAATTTTTATCTACGTCCTTTGACGAATAGTAATATATTATTTTATCGATTGTTTAATACATAGCTATTTTAAATTTGATTTGCTTCATGCTACAGTTAAATGTAAATTCTATATATATTTTTTATTATATACAGTTTTTATTATATTTGCTTGTGTAAATATAATATGTATTTTATATTTATCGCCTTTTATTTATATTTGTTTATATTTTTTCTATTATGTGTATTTTGCATCTATATGTACAGTGTGTCCTCGGATGGACTTAACTATACTTATAAAAATGGTTATTTTCAATTTTTCGAAAAAAACTTATTCTTCATAATTTCTTTTGCTTGTTATATAAATACGATTCACGTTGAGAAAGTTTAATTTTGTTATACAGGGCGCGCAAAAATTACAAAAATTTGGATTTTCAAAAAAAAAAGTTTAAAATCAAACTTTTTGAGGCATTGGAATTAAGGAGCTTAAAAGCAGTAATCGCAAAGCCAAATAATTCTTTTTTCATGGGAGTTATTGTTATTAAGTTATTTGATATTAAAAATAGACGGAACAATTTTTTTTTTAATTAAATGTGAGAAAGTATTAATTTGACTTAAGTATTTATACAGTCCTTACTCAACATGAAACCTTCCTACGTCAACGCATTTCTCCATCCTTTTTTTGAAATTCGTTATAAGCATTGTGAAGAATATCTGGTGTCACTGTAGCAATGGTATCAGTGATTCTGTTTTTTAAAATCTCAATATTATCTTGTATGTCAGTTGCATACATTTTTGGCTTAAGATACCCCCACAGAAAATAATCTGTTGCGGTGAGGTCCGGAGACCGCGCTGGACAGTTTATCTGTCCATGACGCCCAATCCATTTTTCGGGGAAATGTTCATTTAGCCAATCGGTGACAATCATTGCACTATGCGCTGGGCAGCCGTCCTGTTGGAATATCATATTTCTTCTAAATTCCAAACTTACTTCATCCATTTGTGGCAAAAGGTATTCACCAAGAATTTCTAAATAATAATTTGCATTAAGCCTCCCTTCCAAGGAAAATGGACCAATTACTTTATTGAACGTTAACGCACACCATACGTTGACTTTCTTAAATTTTTGGCTGTTTGTATGACTCCTGAAATGTGGATTTTCTTTTGCCCAAAAGCGACAATTCTGACTGGAGATTATCCCACTTATTGTAAATGTAGATTCGTCACTGAATATTATATGATGGTGAAAATTACGGCTTTCCATTATGCGTTTACCCATTAGTAAAGAGAATTCAAGTCGATCACCTTCTTGAAGTTTATGGATAAAGGTTGGTTTGGATGCGTGAAATTTATTTGCGGACAGAATATTATGTACGTGACTCTTAGATACACCACCCACCTGACTCGCTCTTGCTCTCAAAGGAAGTCGGGGATTATTGCGAACTGATTCTAACACTAAAATTCTTGTAGCATCATTTTCATCATGTCTTTTTTTTTTGTTTTTTTCACATCTTTAACGTCACCATAAACATCGAATTTACGAACCATATTTCTTAAAGCATTTACAGAAACTTGTACACCTGGAAACTTCCTGTGGAAAACTTCTATCGCGTATTTATAGGACACTTCTCCAATACCATAACACTTGATCAAGTAAATGCGCTGCTCTAGGGTCAACATTTTTCTAAAGATATTAACTGACAAATGTTAACAAATAAAAATGTGACCTAAGCATTATTTCACAGCGGCAATCTTGATCACTAAAAGTTAATTCAATGAAGTAGGACCTGCGTTGAAAAACTGTGAAACAACATTTACACCCAAACTTATTAATAATAGTCACAAACAACGTTTTTTACAAGTAATACATAGTCTTTAAAACATATTAATCGATAACAAGATATGAGGAAAAATCGATTTAATTTTTAATATTAAATAACTTAGTAACAATAACTCCCATGAAAAAAATTTATTTGGCTTTGCGATTACTGCTTTTAAGCTTCTGTATCCCATTGCCTCAAATAAATTGATTTTAAAATTTTTTATTTTGAAAATTCAAATTTTTATAATTTTTGCGCGCCTTGTATAACAAAATCAAATTTTCTCAACGTGAATCGTATTTATATAATAAGCAAAAGAAATTATGATGAATAAGTTTTTTTCGAAAAATTGAAAATAACCATTTTTATAAGTATAGTTAAGTCCATCCGTGGACACACTGTATATACTTTATTGATATTTCATATTTAAATAAATACCTTTTCATAAATATATATAATTATCATTATTATTATATAAGACAAGTAAAATGTTACATCATGCTGTGTTATAAATAAACTCCATATACCTACATATATCTTAAGAATCTGAAAAAAATTGGTACTAAAAGCAGACGCCTTGTAATACGATACAAGGTTCTCAATAAAACTAATTGTAAGTACAATCTAGATATTTTCTTAAAAGTCCTAGTTTGCTAATTTATATGACAATATAATTTCTCTGACGATGTAATAAAAAATTATTCATAATTCTTGTTTGAATGACGAAAATCCAAGAATTAAATGTTCTAAAACCATAATTGCAACGGCAAACTCGTCATGTGTATAGTATTATGCAAAGATGAGCATATTACGCACGCGTAATTACCGTGATTTAAAGTGACATCCAGAAATATCCACGAAGCTCCATTGGCATCCACAGACATCCATAAGTACGAGCACTATGCATCCACCGCAGTTTGCTCTCTGTTTTCAATTAGAATGTGTCCATATATCCACAAACAGTTTAAAAAGCTTCAACTTACTAGCCATATTTCACATAAAACTAAAAGTATCATTAATCATATAAATTTGTCCAAATTAATGAATAAAACATGATAAATTACTTCAAACGGTCTTGATTTTGTGCAGAAAATAACTTTGATACGGGAAATTTTCATTAATTATTAAATGACTTAAAAGTAAGATAGGTATGTTGAAATTAATAGCCTGCGTTTTTGAAAGGTCCAATTCTCCTTTAATCCGGATAATCAATAAGTTTAAGATCTCATATCGTTATTAATTATGCTTAATTGTACCCAACACTTAATTAAGATAAATTATTTTTATATAAGTCAATACTTCGTTTTATAAAATTCTCAATACATCTAGACAATGTGAAAGAATTTACCAATATTGTCATTAAATATACTGGTAGTGAAGTACAATTATTTGAGGAGAATCGTTTAACAATAGCCAGTTTTTACTGGAACTTGTCGGAAACTTTTCAAGGAGTGTAGTAAAAAGTTTTGTCGAAAATTGTGTTTTTTCGCAGTTTTTCTTAAATATCTCTGATTGTATAGCTCGTATCGCAATGAATCAAAAAAGAGATTGTTCATAATAATATTCTGCAGAAAACTAGATTTATTGGCACTTTTTGGTTAATTTGTCAAGTTCCAATACATAAGAGCAATAAAGGGCAGTCATTTTTAAACAATTGACGATAAATCATTTTTTCTTAATTTGTTTATTTTTTTTAACCAATTCTCCTTTCCCATCAATATTCTATTCAAAAAGAATGTCATATGCGGCTTCCAATTGGCGTAGGAAATTGTTTTAAATTATTTCTTTCTTTATGTGCTTTTAACATTATGCTAATAATTTTTGTCTTTGGTCAAAATATTGATGAGAAAAATTAATTTGTTAATAAAAAAATTAAACAAATTAAGAAAATAGTACATTAAACAACAAGTTTAGTAAAGCAAAGTTTTACTAGACCAACATGATTTTCTCAAAACTCAAAAACTATATGAGTTTAGTAAAACTGCTTTTCTTACGAGATTTGTTTATACTATTTTTTCGCATTATAAGCAAATAGTGATAGATATAAAAGCATTACAAAGTTTGAAATTTAAAAAATTTCATAGTAGGTACTTGTGTAAGATTTCCGTAACCTAGTAACTGGCACGGCTTTGTTTATTTATATAATAGCAGTTAAATATAATTTTTGTGAGTCGAATTGACTCTAAGTTATATGTTAATTATAAATATGAGTCTTGCTACTGAAAACAATTTAGAAAATTGTTCTGAAGACATTTTAAATGCCGCTCGAGAAGTATCTTCGAGCTTACTTCCTTTAAAATCCAAGGAAAAATATGAGAAAGTATATGAAATATTTTGTAAGTGGAGGATGACAAAAAACGCGCTAAGAACTGATGAAAGTGAAATGCTAGCTTATTTTTTTGGGAAGGTAAGCTATTTTTATATACATTTTTGTATTTTTCATACGATGCCTCGTTATCTTAAGTGGAACTGAATAAATATCGTGTTGTTAACTTTTCAAATTTGAATAATTGTACTTTTAATATATTAATATATATATATATATATATATATATATATATATATATATATATATATATATATATATATATATATATATATATTGTTGTGAACAGTCGAGAGAACTCGATGCTGCCACACCTTTGTTGTGAAAGATAAAAGATAAAAGAATTTGAATTTTGTTGAGCGCCAGATGGCCTAAACCATCAGATGCGACAGTCGAGAGAACTCGATGCTGCCACACCTCAGAGCATGAGGGTACCGCAACTGTGCAGTACAACTCCCTCTCAGATAGCCGGTTCCTGAAATACAATGTACTCTCTAGCAACTCAAATAATACACCAATATTTCAACAAAAATTAACAAAATTTAATGATCTGGACAAGGTTAATTTATAAATTTTAAACAATACACAATTTACATAAGTAAAATTTAAGACGAATGGATAATTATGCGTTTTATTAATTGGCCTTTTCAAATATATTCAAAAATTTTATCAACTGATCAGTGAAAATAATAACCGATAAGGTACCTTTATACTTTACCGCTATCGTCACGTCGTTGAGCTCAATCGCGCACAACTGCTGTGAGTACGCCCCTGGATTCTCGTTCAAAGCTGGTTACTGATGTTACCAACCGCAGGTGCTTGAAGATTACTAGAAGTTCAGATGATTGGATAAAGATGTTTTTATTTATTTTCCCTTATTTTCTTCCTTCGAGACACTTTATTTTAAGGAAATCACTTTCGAAGCACGGGTTTTTAAAGGAATTAAATTTTACATTAAGGTAAGTATCTTAGATATTCAAAATAGATAATTATGCGAGTCGGCTTTGGAAAATTTGAGTCTAGTTTACAACATTTTACATTACATTTATATTTCAAGCATAGAATACTTATCAACTTGTTATTCCTAACCCTTTTCAATAATTCATATATATACTTCCGTAAACACACGGTTTCAACAATAGGGTAAATTTTCAATAAACAAATTCTAGGTTAGGATTTTTCTGGAGTAAATTTTATAACATGTTGCCTCTACGACCGCGTTTTCTAGACTGTTTTTGCCACTTCTCGCGTTTTTATTCGCTGAGATTGACAGGAATACAAAAATCAGATAGTATGATTTTAATAAAGAATTTTAATTTTTTTAAACATGTACTTTTTTATGCCTTTTACTTATTATATGCACATTTTAACATTGGAATGAGCTTTACTATGCACTTCCAATCATTTTGGTACCCCATTTGTACCCCCATAATGATTTTTAAGACACTTTGATAAATATTCTATATAGTTATTTTCTGACCTTATTACTACATAAAACTACTTAAAATTCGCCCAGATCTTACTTAATGCACTAATTATTAATTATCTACAAACATTTATTACCTAGATAGGTTTAAAACATAATTATATGTGAACAAATATTTTAGGTACCAACCTCCAAGTTCATCGGTGAGCAGTGCCTAAACTAATACATAGTGTCCTATTAAAAGTTACACAAAACAACACTGGTGTCCTGAATTCACACCAGGATAAGAAATATTATATCTAAGGGAGTTTTAAGAAAGTTGCAGTTCATTTTATGTGAAGGTATCTAGAATACACAAAGATTTATCAAGAAATACCTCCCAACGTGTCACAGTTCAGAAATTTTACGCTGCACTTCACTAACAGGTACTAGTCTTTATTTTCTGTGAGTTTCATCACATTACGATGTGTCCTTTTTGTAAAACCTACATATACGTATACTTGCCGAGAGAGATTTTTTTAAATTTTCTTATAACTAGATTTTATGCTAATTTTGCTCATTATTATCGTTCATATACGTATTCTAGTACTTAATAAGTGATCATTGTCCACTATTATTTTCCTTTAATCTAATTTGTAGCACTATTTTAATAAAATGTTTTAATTTTTTAGTTTGACGAGTCCACTACGAGAGTATTCAGAGAGTTTATGGTTTCTACAAGAACAAAGCTTGATTCGACACATTTGAGCCCTTGCTGTGGTCTCTCTAATTAGTTATTTTAACATATTATAAGGTTTGTCTACTTTTTACATATGGTTTACCCTACTGGGTGTATCCTTTTATGCCTAATTATCATAAATTATAATAAACATAATGCATGTGAGCTTTTTCAAATATAAGGTGTTTTGCTTAAGTTGCCATATCACATTTTAAGTCTTACTTGAGGTCATTGACCTCCCCTAGCTTCGTCGAAGGGTTGTAAGTGCAGTTCCTCATACACGAAGGTAACAATATCGTGCAATGAGTTATGTACCTCTGCCTGTTGCTACGACGGCTTATTTTCTCTGGCTTTTGCCCTAAAATACATATTTTTGCAAATGTCACGACAATATATATATATAGAGAGAGAGAGAGAGAAATATGCAACGTCATATACAGGCCCGTTTCATACACTGAGCGGTTGTAGTGTAGCCCGATTTGACCCTGTGAAGCCCGGGGTCGGGCTCATCAACGTACCCCCGTGTATATCATCACTAAATAGTCACAAATCATGTTAGTTTCCTCCCTACAAAATTTTGAGGTGGGCTTCAAAAAGTCATATTTTCATGTTCCGAGATACACTTTTAGTTCAGCACTACTGAGTCAGGCGGCGCTGTTCCTGTATATCCAAGACTCTTATACAGTTGATATCCATCGCTCATTATATAGCCCGATATTTGGCATCGTTGCAGTGGCTCGATAACGTTCGATTCTTATTTCCTCTTAAATACTTTCTTTATGAAGTCACCATCGTTGAATGAAGGTTCTTTCTTCATATTCGAATAATTTTTCTAAATTCAAAAATTTGTATATACGTTCTAAGAATTATAAATTATGTGGCACTGTGCTATGGAAGCAAAATAGTTGTTAGCATCTTAAACATCTTAAAATGATTTTTGAATTGTAATACATAATTTCAAATAGAGCGATAAAAGAAGTAGGTAGCATTTATATCAAAAGAGAAAAATTATAATAAGAACTAAATATAAAATCGAGTATAAAATACATTGGCTTTGTCCATTTGTTGTACTAAATTAATGTTTCCATGTCCCTAAATTAGGTTAGTGGTTTTTTGCATTCATGCTTCAATAATATTCCTCATTTTTATTAATTTTGGTGCTAAAATTTTCATGAAGAAATATCGGGACATTAAACAATAATCATGCAGAATGACGTTTTACGTATTATAAGGATAGATAGGCATTGTCCATGACGACTGCTGGTATTACTTCCACATCCACGTAGTTTAGTGGATAGTAACGGTAAAAAGAATATATATTTTTTAAATAGGCTTAGAATGTCATGAAACATCGATATTTTCAGCTTGAACGAAAAAAATTCCTTCTGCAATTTGTTTTTGTGCAAACGATTCGAACCGTTCATGATGTTGACTCAAAATTTGGTATGCTTGTGTATTACGAGATCTGGAAATAGATTATGTGTTGATCTTAATCCGTTGAAGGGTTGAGGGGTAAAAGGGGGTAGATAAGGGTAAAGCAAGCAAGAGTCGATAAAATTGGGTTTTAAGGTATGTACGAGAAGTCAAGTTATCAAAAAAATTTTTTTTTTATTGCTTACAATTTCATAAAATATTAGTCTTTAGTATTAAATCGCTTATAAATTTTGAATGGAACTGTTTGGCTGTAGCTATTTTATTGTTTTAATTTGTTTTATGTATAAGTGCTATAGGCGGTCTTGTTTCTTGTATAATTTTAAAAATTTATTTTTCAACAGAGAAATTTTCTGCTATTATCTTTATTATCTCTGCTCCTAGTAATCGTGTCACAAAAATAAAAATAATTGTTGGCAATGAGTTTTGAATAGGACTAGGTCTATGAAAAATCTTTCTGATAATTTGTTAATTTAAAAATAAATAAATAAAAATCACAAAAAGTACTTTTTTTGGCTATTTAAGAAACAACGTAATAATGAATCAATTTTAATGAAAGTCCTTTATTGAACTAAACTCTCGTGCGAAATTTTAACCCAAAATATTTTTTCAAACGGCTAAAAGCCAATAATAAATTCGAAATTTCCATCGCTTAATGCTTAAGGGCATCGACGCGTAGGAGAAAATGTTTTTTTTCAAAATGTAGATTTTTGTATGTTTTTTGCAATGGTATTAAGAAAAAAATTATATCTTCATTTAAACCGTTTATTTGAAATTTGTTTATAATTTTCAAAATTGTAGTTGTAAACAAATTCAAATAACCCTGTCATCTTTTTTATCAAACATGATTTGTGACCATTTAGTGATGATATACACGGGGGTACGTTGATGGGCCCGACCCCGGGCTTCACAGGGTCAAATCAGGCTACACTACAACCGCTCAGTGTATGAAACGGGCCTGTATATGACCTTGCATATCTCTATATATATATATATATATATATATATATATATATATATATATATATATATATATATATATATATATATGAAGTGACGGTGAGAGGTAAACTCTCATATGGCCAGATTCTACTATACGTCGGACAAATGTCACTGACGTATAGCGACTTGCTTTTTTGCAAGTACCAAGAGCGGCGACCTCTAGCCTTAGTGGGCTATACTCATTGTTTATGAAATCGGATTTGAAGGAAACAACTACTCAGCGGGCAAATACCCCGACCTGCATTGAATTACACCTTCAAATCGTGATCAGTAACCAACTATCATTTGTATGTTCCTAACCAGACATAGACCGGTTTCGAACTTATTATGTTCTCATCAGTATGCCATAGGTCATGGAACAGACAAATGATAGTGGTCAACTTGCTAGTCTTATACAAACTGAATCAAATGAAGTGACGGTGAGAGGTAAACTCTCATATGGCCAGATGTTACTATACGTCGGACAAATGTCACTGACGTATAGCGACTTGATTTTTCGCAAGTATCAAGAGCGGCGACCTCTAGCCTTAGTGGACTATACTCATTGTTTATGAAATCGGATTTGTTTCCAACAATGTTTCCAATATTTAAATAAACAATTTTCTGTCAAACTATTTTTATTCACACTGACATTACTATATATTAAAGTGACATTTTCATGTGGTAAAGTGTAACTTTATTAAACTATTTTGAATTAGTAAAATACCATATTATAAGTTAAAATGCGAAAAAATAGTTTAAAAATTAAAAAAACATTTTTTTGTTAATATCACTGAAAAGAAGATAAATGATGCTACAGTCTGAAAAAAAAATATTGTTCTGCGACTTGATGCACTTAAACAATCGACGATTTAACTTTCGACTGATTTTGTTTTTTGGGCGTTGTTGTCAACATTCCAACTTGAAACTTGGTACGACGCGACGATTTACTTCCAACAGAGGCATCGTGTCCTAAAATTTCGTCATCATTGTTTAAGTTATCATCAAGTATTTAAAAATGGCTGTCCCTTATCGTTCTTGTTTATTACAACTTAACAAATTGACCAAAAAAGGTTCGGATGAATTAGTGAACAATCTCTTTTTTATTCATCGCGATACGAGCTATACAACCAGAGATAGTTAAGAAAAACTGCGAAAAAACACAATTTTCAACAAACTTTTGTTTAAATAAATGACTTGCGGGACAAAGGTTTAATCCAAAACTTTTTGCTACACTTCTTGTAATGTTTTCGACAAGTTCCAGCAAAAAAATTGCTATGGTAAAACAATTCCCTACAAAGTGATTTAGATTCTTGGTTTTTACTGCATTATGGTTAAGCTATTCATAAAACTATTGTATGAATTATATAAAATGCCCTAGTTTTCAAGATGAGACTAAAACTTGGCAGGGGTAATACATAACAAAAATAGTAAATTCTTCATTATTTGACACTTTTCTATCACTTCTGGTTTCTCCGGAAATGATTCCAGTTGAAATTTTAAATGAAACACCGTATAAGCTTTAACATTTTTGGATTTCGGAGACGATTTTAAATACGATTGCATAAAAATTGAGACTTTGAGAACATTTAAAATTTCAAAGTTGAGGTTTTTTCTGAAGGAGTGTTGGAGAAGCGTATTTAATGTCTGTCTATTTGCGTGACTAAGGCTAATCATAAGCAAGAAATGTCAGCTGCACAGTTCGACAACCACCCAATCTTAATAAGGTTGAAAATGGATACCAGTTATTTTCATCATATTCGGGTATAAAGTGTATGAATTATCTGCCTCTTGACATTAAGGAAGACATTTGTTTTAATGCTTTTGAAGTTAAAGTGAAGGAATATTTTGTTACCAAATGTTTTTATAACATATCTCAATTTTATAATTTTGGTAATTAATTTACCACTTGCAATCATTTTGTTTTATTTGTTATATTTGTGTGAATTGGTAATTACACAGCCACACAAAAAAAAAGTTCTGTGCAGCTGACCAAATTATATGGATATGCTGTATTTTTCGACGCTAGATCCGAATCCGTGAATCCGTGGTCCAAAAAAAATCTATCGTGTCAGTTTTGTTTTTTAGTCAAAAACATCCCTTAAAATGGTGTAAAATCTTAGAAATAATGTAATAACTCTTAATGAAGTGTGAAAAATGGTAGAGTTTTTGTAGTCGAGAGTAGAGAATATGAATTCGAGCCACAGTAAGCTATTTCTATAAATTAAACTGAAATCCGCCTTTATGGGGCGTGAAAACTACTGCTAAAACTCAAAAAACGCAGGTGAGTGTGGATAACATGTGCAGAGGCCAAATTTTTGTATATCTTAGTGCAGAATATTTGACTCTGGTGTGACAACCAGCCATTACTCTCAAAGGGTAGAGAATCAACCCCATGGAGGGTTAAAACTACCCCCACACCTCATAGGTTTCAAAACGGAAAAAAAATTGAGGCTTTTGTAGTTTTAAGCAGGGTGAACAAATATGGAATGATTTCGTTCCAACCACCGACACATGGCTAGAGTCTACCCTTAGTAAGAGCTACCACTATGCTCAAATGATACATATAGGTGCTATTGAAATTCGTAAAGCGTCAAATACTTATAGCTCATCGTGCCAAATATACAAGTTTGGTTCGACAACCACCCAATCTTAATAAGGTTGGAAATTATCCCTATCCCATCCACAGACGGACGGATTTCATTACTTCTAACATCCTGGTACAAAAATTCAGACAATTGTAGTTTTAGGCAGGGTAGATAAAAATGGAGTAAATTCATACATTAAGCATTAACCAGTTGTGTTTTATTTATTATACCATACCTGCTTATTCAATTGTTTATCTTAACATTTATTAACTTATCTATCTTTTAACCTGTGTAAGACTATTCTTTTTCCTATTTATATCATGCTTTCGACCATCAATCCAAATACTTTATTTTCTTATGATTTTTCTCTCTTATCTTCAAAAAATAACTTTTCCGTGGTTTTCTTTTCCTTTTTTTTCATAGATATAGATTGTTATCTCTTCAGTGACCATTTTTTCTATCTATGTAAGCTATATATCTAAATTAACTAAATTTCCGTCCGTATGTGGGGATAGTTTTTACCACCCAGGGGTGGTTTTCAACCTTATTATTATTAAAAAGATTGGGTGGTTGTCATACCAGATTTACATATTTGGTACAATGAGCTACAAGTATTTGACCCTTTCCGAATTTTAATAGCACCCATATGTAACATTTCAGCATGAGGGTAGCTCCTAATTACCACTCTTTAAGGGTAGTCTCTAGTCATGTATTGGTGGTTGGAATTAATTTACTCCATATTTGTTCACTCTGCCTGAATTTTTTTGCCCGTTTTGAAACCTATGAGGGGTGGGGGTAGTTTTAACCATCTATAGGATTGAGTCGCTACCCTTTGAGAGTAATGGCTGGTTATCGCATCAGAGTCAAATATTTTGCACTAAGAGATACAAAAATTTGGCTTTTGAACATGTTATTTACATTCACCTGCGTCTTTTGAGATTTAACGGTAATTTTCACTCCCCCATAAGGGCGGATTTCGGTTTAATTTATAGAAATAGCTTACTGTGGCTCGAGTTTATATTCTCTCTACTCTCGACTACAAAACATTACCATTTTTCACACTTCATTAAGAGTTATTACATTATTTCTATGATTTTACATCATTTTAAGGGATGTTTTTTACTAAAAAAACAAAACTGACACGATAGATTTTTTTTTGGATCACGGATTCGGATTCAGTGTCGAAAAATACACCATATCCACATAATTTGGTCCGCTGCACATAACTTTTTTTTTGTGTGGCTCTGTTATCGACTATGTATATATCTAAACGTTTGTTAATCAATTGTGTATTATGTTTGTTATATAAATTATGTGATTTATTCAATATCATTGCAAAATTTGACGTGACAGAAATAATGAGACGAGCAAAGGTTAAGCATGCTCCTAGTTTTCACTATCTTTCCTTATGCCTTTGAGACATGAATCATTAGGGAGGCAGGCGAAACGATAGATTGATGTTATCGAGATGTGGGTATAGGGATTTGATGTGAATTCCCTGGATAGTCCATCGCACTAAAAGCTCGATTCTATATAAAATACGTGCCCCAAAGCGATTCGTCAGTGTCATATTTTCCCTAATCCTCCCATCCGGAGAAAGGGCAATATAGCCCTCCAAAACTTTGGGACAATGTCACAAAGGAGAAAGCTTTGGTGATCCTATGCACCTAACAGGCAACTGCAGAAGGTGGCGTGATGCTGATGCTGCCAAGATGTAAGTAAGAAGAAAAATAATAATATCTAAATTAAAAAATCTTGTTCTTGATTCTGCAAAATAAATATAGCCTTGCGATTATTGAAACACTCTTTTTATGGCAAGACTAAATTAGAGGAAGCATTATACTCTTCGCCGACTTACTGAACTTTTTATATAAAGGTTGCACATTCTATGAGATACTCGTCGCAGTGTTAGGTTTAGACAGCCTTGACCAGCCTAGATGGGGAAATATTTGTCAGTGCAAAATAAAATAAAAACTTAAGATACAACCTTATGCGTGTTTCGAACTTGCGATCCTTGGATTGCAAGTCAAAAGCATTTAGCATTTAAACATTTACTTTATTATTTTCCATTTTGACATTTCAAACTGTTTGTATTTTTCTTATTTTGAATCGTATTTTACTCATTAAGTATTTTTTTATTAAGTCCAAAGCGATACAAACGCGCGGGGCGTGATGCACCTTGGCTGCTGCTGGAAGGCATGACGATTTTAAACCGCTTTGAATTTATGTGCAAGAGCTTTCCCTTGCTTAATACGCGCTGTGATTTATTTTGCTTAGCCTTGAGCTTGGACTTAAAGGGATTGATGTTCCGTGAGAACTGTTGGTAAAAGTGTAGTCACTTTACCACCACCTGTTAACACCGAACGTGTGAATGTATATTTCGATAAATGAATATTATATTATATAAAGTGGCGTATCTCAAAACATGTGTGTGGTGGACAAGTAATAAAAAACAGGTCTTTGGAAAATATATTATTCCACGAACGTGTAATGATGGCTGTTACGTTACGGCAAGCCGAAGGCGTAATTCATCCAAGTGAGTAATAGCTACTACTCGCAAGTAGAATACTAAACTTTTTCTACGGCTACTCAACAGGAAGTTGTGCTTTATTTGCCGGAAATAATAATTGTGACAAATGGTGAGATTTTTAGGAAAAAAATGCGAAGACGCATATTGTATCGGTCATAATTTCGTTATTTTTTTAAGCAGAATAAAATAAGAAAGGGCTTTTAGCTTAATCGATAATCTTCAATTTGATTTCTTAACATTTTTGGCGCAAGTGCCTCAATTCCTGAGATACTTAACTTAAAAAGACGTATTTTGCCTTAAAAACGTTCGACGTCATTTTTAAACTTCCATATCTAAAAAAAAACAAAAAGTTACGGAGATTTTAAAAACAGCAAATTATTCCTCAGTTTATGATCTTTTCCTTGGAGATTTCAATTTTTCAGCTAAAAGTGATGCTTTTCGATTTATTCGAAAAAAACTGTGTTGATGCGCCCGTTTTCACAATCTGCAAAGAAGGCGAAACACAAAATCTTTAAACGTTAAGATCTTTTTTAATCAATAAGTTAAAGGGCCATACTATGTCATTACGAAAAAGGGAAGAATTGCATTTGGTGCACATCGTAAATCGCACCGGGGAAATCGAAAATTCAAGCCTCCAGGAGCGTAAGAATAGTGACATGTTTTAACTTTCAGCAAAATCGATGACCTACTTATTATGACAGATTGAATTCAGTTATGACACGCGATGTTTTTAAATTTTAAATCATCTTTTGTGCTCCAGAAAAACTCTTGATTAACGAAATAGTACAGTACCTAGAGGTAAAAAATATGCAAAACATCGGAATAATGTCATATTGAACGAATTTCGTTCATTTTTGGCAGTATAATAGTAAATACTTCACAGAGAAGTTTCTATATTGTGCGGGGGGTTGCTAATTTATAGGGCGTGGATGCCACCCCTTCTCAGGGAGTGGTACTTAAAAAATATATATATTTATTGGAGCTGAAGTAGAATCAAATCTTAAGAAGAACAGGTTCTATGCAATTTTTCACATAAATTGATAGTTTTTAAGTTATAACGACTTCAAAATTGCGATTTTAGCCTAAAAAAAAAGGTATTTCCAAACGGCTTTCGTCAAGTATCTCGAAAAGTGTTACTTTATCGAAAAAATGTTACAGACCAATTACAGAAAGTACAAACTGGGAATTAATTATATTTTTTGTTTATTGATGTAGGATTAATAATTTCGGAGATATTTATGTTTACATTTGGCATAAAAGTGTTCATTAGATAATTATTTAGAGTGAGAGTTAAATATCTCAAAAACTGTGACACCTACGTCAAGGATGCTAATAGGTAGACTAATAGGTTATTAATTAAGCTTTCAACTATTTTTTTCTTGGTTTCTGTAGCATAAAAAACAAAGAAGTTATGACCGAAGCAATGTGCGTCTACACATTTTTTTAATAACAACGTCACCATTTTGTTGCTGTAATTAGCCAGTAATAAAAAAAAGGAACTTTAAACACTGTTTCTCATTAATATATAGCATGACGATCTACGTCATGCTCAAATTTTTTGGTGTGTATGCAGCACTTGCTTTAGAAAAAATACAGTTTAAACTATAAAGGTATTTTTGATAAAACGTAATTTATCTTTCCTTTTCCAAATTTCTCAATAGATATCAGTTTTATTGAAAAATGGGTAGAGACCAAAAATAAAGCTCAGAAACTGATAATGAATTTCGGTTGTTTATTTATTTACATAGACTTATTAGTTTCGGAGATTGAAAGTTTGCAAATGGCATCCGAACGTTTATAAGACGAAAAATGCAGTTTAAATGTTAAATATCTGAGAAATGTTGACACCTACGTCACGCATACTAAGATATATTTTTTACTCGTTCTTGTAGCATAATAAATAAAGAAGTTTTGATGGAAAAATGTGCGTATTTATATTTTTTTATATAAAAAGGTCGCCATTTTGTTACTCTAATTAACCAGTAATTTAAAAAAAAATGATCTCAAATACAATTTTTCGTTAAGAGGTAGCATTACCTAGATGCTCAAGTTTTTTTGCTCATTTAAAGCACTTGCTTTAGAAAAAAATGCATTTTAAACTTTAAAGGTAATTTCGAAACACTTGGATACCAAATATAAACTTAAATATCTCCGTTATTAATCCTACATCAATAAACAAAAAATATAATTAATTCCCAGTTTGTACTTTCTGTAATTGGTCTGTAACATTTTTACGATAAAGTAATACTTTTCGAGATACTTGACGAAAGCCGTTTGGAAGTACCTTTTTTTTAAAACTAAAATCGCAATTTTGAAGTCGTTATAACTTAAAAACTATCAAATTTGATTCTATTTCAGCTCCAATAAATATATATATTTTTTAAGTTCCACCACCTGAGAGGGAGTGGCAATTAGCAAGCCCCCGCACAATATAGAAACTATTCTGTGAAGCATTTACTATTATACTGCTAAAAATGAACGAAATCCGTTCAATATAACATTATTCCGAAGTTAAAACCTCTAGTTACTGTACTGAAAATTAACTCTTGTGATTAGTTCTAGCCTATTGAGTAATGAATCATTATCCGCGGATGTGAGTAATGAGCCCCATTACTTGTTCAAAAACGTATCTATAATAAATGAATTATGCAATAGTCGTAAAAAAATATTTGTATCTACTCTTTCAGTGCTATTACCAGTCTCCATCGCTAAAAATATCGACCATCGATAACTTTAATATAGATAATTTTTTTTTATCGAGTTTGTCCTAAAAGTCAATTATAGAACCAACATCGATAAATTCCACCGAGAGCGATTAATTTATATCTACTCGATAATAATGGAGTGAACTTAGCTCAAAACTGGAGGAAGCATTATACTCTTGGACGATTTACTGAGCTTTTTATATAATTGTTACACATTCTATAGGATACTCTTCGCATTTTTCTTGTAAATAATGTTAGTTTTTGGACATTCTAAATTTTGTGATACCAACTTTGTTGTGAAAAAAAAAATATATGAAAAAAAAAATCACGATGTGAGGGATCGAACCCGGGACCCTTGAAACTCTTGCCGCTACACCACCATTTCTTATTACTAAAATTGTTAATGAGTGTAATATATACCATTAGAAAATTTATTGTGATTATTAGGAAACACACATTAGTAAAATGTATTAAAAAAAAAATAGTGATAGGAAATAGCATTTCGCAAGGTTTCTATTTATTACAAATCATAAAAGAATGAAGAAAATATTTTTTTAAATTTTAAATTACTAATAACTTTTTTATTTACCAATCTATTTTGTTGAAAAACAATAGGGTTCTTCCTCTAGCTAACACTAAGTTACTCTCCAAATTTCAATACAATCGGATTTTTCTTTCTTGAGTTATCGTGCTTACAAGAAACGTGACGGACGGACAGACGGACATTTTGAAAGTTGTTCAGAATTCGTTCACTAATATAACGATATAAAAATTTTTTCTCTACGAGCGATATTTACTGATTTAGAAATGTGCCGATCAAATACAATACACTCTTCGTTTTTGCGAAGAGTATAATAATATGTAAAAAGAGATGCCATAAACTCGTAATAGACGAGTAGATAAAACGGGTTAAAGAGGGTCGATAATTTTATCGACTGAACTGATAATAGCACCGCTTATTAGGTTATATACTAATTAATGAACTGCTTTTGAACAATTAATACTATCCATAAACAGATAGCGTGAGTTATAATGAGTGAGTTATTATAAATCACTAGGCAAAGAGCCAATCATTTTTATCTTCATGCCTAGCCTGTCCAATCGACACGACGTAACGTGCGACAGGACGGTGGTTCTATCCGTGAGAAATTCTTTTCCGATACGGTGAATAGAACGGTCCATTATTATTGAGGGGAGGAAGGTGACTTATCATGTTTGAATAGTTTCGACGTTTTCAAATCAAGTTAAGTAACAATTGTGCCAATAAAAATGATGAATTCGGTTAGTGATGATGAACTAATATGTACACCAACAGAATGAAGACAAGTAGCCAATGATACAATACATAATTTGTTACCCGAAAAATCGCAGAATAAATATAAAAGTGTGTACAAAAATTAAATTTTAGAGTTAATTAATAAACAAACTGAGTAATTTAAACAAATTTTTTTCAATTTAATATTTATTGTTATAATCATAGATAAAGTATAGTATTCAACTTGCGGTAATGGTAATAACTAACTTGATGAGTTACAGCACGAGCCGCAGGCGAGTGCTGTAAACTTCATCTGCGTGAGTTATTACCCACATTACCGCTCGTTGAATAATATATTATTATTCAATACACACGGCAGTAGTGGTTTTGAGCGCTAACACGTTTACATTCGCACACAACGTCAACACTACTACGATTCCCGCGGAAAAGGTCTTGTTTTTTGTATATTGAAGCGCTTGATAAACCAATATAAATTGACCATTATCTAAAAGCTTAAATACACCAACGAAATGACGTACCTATAGATTTTTTTGGTTTATCGAGCGCATCTAACTGAAATATGCATTGAAAGTTCGGAAAAACGTCAAAAATGACAACAAAACTGCAAACATGCTTACTTTGAAATGCTATTACTACGACTTACTGTTATTTTTCAAATGTAAAACGTATAGAAACATAAATATCATATCTTCAACTATAAATAAATAACGTTTAATAATTTTAAGGAGAACTTTTTGTTTTTATGAGATTAGTGGGCGAAAATATATAGCTTATCTACCCTTGCCCTTTCCGAAATTTCCAAATTTATACAAGTACGTAATAATAAAAATAAACAGTCATCCCGAAGAACATCTACTTTCCTTAGCTACATCTGTTTGTTTTCAATATAGCCTCCTTCGTATATTCTTCTACATACCCCGACCGCTGGAAATCCAACAGCATCTGGCTGATATTTAATCAAGTTACGCACAGAATCACTGAGTCATTAAGATTAAATCTACTATTTTCAAACTTTTCACATCAGTTCTGATTCTGTTTCTGCGTCAAGTATTTCCCTCCAGACATTCTTTATTGACTTCTTTAACCTCAGTTCAGCGTTGGGTACATTTGTGAAATACAAAAGATATGGTTCGTAAATTACGTTTATAAACATTTTATTTTGTTGCCTTTGACTTTTTACAAATGGCCAATTACATCACTTGGCTATGGATAACTTAAAACTTAGCAAAATGAACCAATCGTTAAAAAGAACACGTACAGTATTAGAATCGATCTAATTGCAACATAATATGGAAATCCATTGATGTACAATTCTTATACTATATAGTTAAAGATTCGGATTGATTGCGTATCATTTTAAAAACTTTTGGATAAACTTTATTGTATGGCAGTAAACATAAAACTATTACATAAGTCGTCCAAAGTTTCTAAAATATATCTTCGTAACTTTCAGATATTTTCGATAACTGCAAACGATGTCGAGTGATTCAGTTTCAACTAAATCAAGTATAATTCCTCTTCACTCATGATAATATTTATATCTTGTGTCTAATACATTAAGCAGTGTATGGTATTTAATGGCCGCAGGCATGTTGTGTGACTTGCAACATCAGGAATTCCTCAAGGATTTGCTCTTAGGCTCTTGCTATTTAGCATATTTATGAACGATATCAATACATAGCTCCACAAAAAAAGTGGTCTATCCGGCGGACCAGACCAGTGTATCCTTATGTATTTAACCCGCTGAATACGAATCCGGAGTCAGAATTTTCAGGTTGGCTCATTCTTCATTCCTAACCTCAAAAAACACCCCTAAATAAAAAAAATTACCTGTTCCGCGGGTCAAACCAATGTATCCTTATGTATTTTGACCCGTTGAATCTGAAGCTAGAATTTTCAGATTGGATTGTTTTTCATCCCTAACCCCAAAATACACCCCCAAAAAAAACAAAAATGTGGTCTGTCCGATGGATCAGACCAATGTATCCTTACATATTTTGATCCGCCGAATTCGAATCCGACATCAGAATTGTCAGATTGGCTCAGTTTTTGTCTAGAACCTCAAGAAACTTCCGTAAAAACCGGTTTATCGTCCTTCGCAATGTTATGGAGTTGTAGGGTTATGGAGTTATAGTGATATGAGGTTATGGCGTTATGAGGCTATGAAATAAACATATTAAAAAAATTTATAACTACTCATTTGAGTGTGAAAGGCGGAAAACCGGATTTTTGGGGGTATTTTTTGAGATTAGACATGAAAATCGAGCCAATCTGACACTTCTGACTTCGGATTCGGCGGGTAAAAATACATAAGGATACTGACTACTGATTCGGATTCGGATTCAGCGGGTCAAAATATATACGGTCTGATCCGCCGAACAAGCCACATTTTTCTTATTTTAGGAATAGGGGGATGAAAAACGAGCCAATCTGAAAATCCTGACTTCGGATTCGGATTCAGCGGGTCCAAATACATAAGGATACGCTGGTCTAGTCCGCCGGACAGACCACTTTTTTTTGTAGGGCTGTGTAATTTTACTTCCACGTCCAGTGGAAGTATAGTAACGACAAAAAAATTTTTTCAAATTTTTATTGTCCAAATAGGCTTAAAATGTCATGAAACGTCGAGATTTTAAGTTTGAGCGAAAAAAAATTTCTGTCTGTCTGTCTGTCGGTCTGTCTGTCGGTCTGTCTGTCGGTCTGTCTGTCGGTCTGTCTGTCGGTCTGTCTGTCGGTCTGTCTGTCGGTCTGTCTGTCGGTCTGTCTGTCGGTCTGTCTGTCGGTCTGTCTGTCTGTCGGTCTGTCGGTCTGTCGGTCTGTCTGTCTGTCTGTAACTTTTTTTTGTGCGCACGTTTACTCTGGAACCGTTTAAGATATTGACTTGAAATTTGGTACACATATGTACTTTAACGAGATCTAGAACTAGATTATATTTTCATCTTGTTCCGTCGAAGGGTTGGGGGGTAAATTGGGGTAAATTGGGGTCAATGGGTAAATCAAGCAGGTAAGAGTCCATGAAATTGGTATTTAGTATATACAAGAGAAGCTAAGGTCTCAAAAATATTTTTGGCATTAGCCACCCCCATTGCCACCCCCACCTCCTTATTAAAGGGGATGAAAAAAAATTGTGATTTAGTGTATGTACAGGAACCAGAAACCTCAAAATATTTTTTTACTTCATCCACCCCCCCACTACCACCCTCCTATCACCACCCCCACCCCACTACTGATGTGGGGTATCGTTTTATGGGTTTTTGGGGTAGAGGATTTCAAATATTATATTACTAAAGTTCCATAAACAATTATTTTCACATTCAAAGTTTTTTCGTTGTGAGTGACTTGGATAGAGAATCTGGATGTGGAAGTAGTGATTCCTTGGGCAGCGGTTTTTTAAATGAAATATAAATATTTGATATAATTACAAATGTTGAAAACCATGAGAAAAATCAGTACAATTAGAATATGATTTCGAACTGGTTGTTTACTCAACCACTTAACCCACAAAAGTTCAATGTAACTTCTATTCTGGTTTCTAATTAACACCTTTTCTTTTCTTTTTTTTTAATCTTTTTATTTAACGTCGGCCTATTTCCGCTACCAGCGCCTATCACCGACACCAGGAGACGAGCTACTCCCAACCTGGAAATTTTGCCGAACCGTAAGAAGAGTTAGGGATCTTTTACGTGCCTAACATTTAATAGACAAGGGACCGCCTGTTTTAAATCCCCTTCGGATGGTATATCCACTACGTAATCCTCGTCTCGAAATTACATAGCTTTCGCATATACACTGATATACAAGCCGCTAGAAGGTGAGATGAGATCGCTGTGTTTCCCAAGATAGGTCACCCATCCAAGTACTAACCGCGCTACACGTTGCTTCACTGGACTATCGAAATACAATCACAGTCAAGACGCATCTGCGTTCGCCCCAATTAAGATCTTAAAGTAAAAAATTTCAGGTATTCTAATATCTTCGCAATCTTGAGGTAAATTTTGATAAAAAATCGTCTTTCAACAATCGAATCGAGACCATAGTATTTAAAGCATACAAATATTACAACCGGATATCGAGCTTAAGCTCAATGACTTAATCAGATATTAGCCATCTCATATTATATTCGTATTTCATTTTCTTTCATATTGAAGCGACTTTCTCTTGTATCCCGTTTAAAATGAAAATTCCACGAAATATTGTATTTTTCAAAATAATAAAAAAAAAATAAAAAACCTGGTTAAGTAATAAGATAAGTGTTATTTAGTTTATGAATTTAATTCTGTTTATTTACTGTTCACAAAAATAGGCAACTTCGAAAAATATAAAAATCTACCTATCATTTTTGCGTTTTTTAATCTTACAATTAAACCTACTTTATGCTTCTAAAATTTGAACATAACAACACGGGACACCTTGCATATGTATATAAACTGTTTTAATAATATTTTGCAGCAAAATGTTATTAAAATTTTTAATTAAGCACAGGAAATGAAAATAGCGATACATTGTATCTCTCAGGTTTGAACAAACTATGTATAATAGGTGACATATCAATTTTACTTTAAAAGGTATAAACTATTTTTATTTAATAAGACTATTTCGAAGTGAATGAAAGCTGCAATAAAAATAAAACATATATGGCACCCAACAGTGAATTGTGTCATGTTGGTGCAAAATATGCATCAAATAGGTACTCGCAGTCGGTCACGCCATACTGCAGCTTCTACTCCTTATGCTTTAACTCGATGATAATCGCGCATTTGTCTACTGTTAAAATAATGCCAACGTACAATTGCAACTTCCAAATAAACGGGATATTTCCTATATTTAGTGTGTCTTGAAAGAATCTATTTAATTGGCATCCAGTAGTTCGCCAGCAATTTACTGTAAATAATAAATTTAGGGATCAAGTTTATTTTCCCTGTTGACTTAGGGTATCGTGCCTTCCGGAAAACCTAAACGCCAACAAATCGAATCAATCATATTGGGTAGAGCATTCCACCTTGTTAAGAGTTCTACTGCTATAAAGGGACACGAGTTCAGCTGTAAAATAAATAAATCTAATATAGCTACTAAACCAGCATACGTAAACAATTTTCCTTCAGTATCGTCAATTCGCAACTATCAGTACTTATTTTATTAAACATTTTCTTGATTCAATTTTGTTTCAGTTGAAGTTGTATTAATGTTACCATTTTAAAATTCTAATCGTGGTAACACTGGAGATCAAAACTTATAAATGTATTATTCGAATTGTTCGTTAATTATTTATTTAGTGACAACCAACAGACGACTCAAATTACTATGATAAAAATATTAACCGAGGTAAAAGGAAATTTGACAAAATAAAAATATTACATACCACGGATTAACTTATAAAATACAGAGTAATACAGTAAATAGTTTGCATATGGTGGGTACACCACAGATTATACGTCTGAAGAAGGGTTATATTATACCACTGGAGATATTAATTATCATATTTTTTAAAATTACTTATTTTCTTCAAGAAACTACACAAGTTTAGAAGTAGTACATCTTTCTTATTTCGAATTTTAAGGGAAAAAGTTATTATACATGAAGTGTTTTGCGTTTAATTCTGCGAGGTTCATAGCCATATTCAGAATGTCGAAATAACGTACAGGGTAAGAAATAATGTGAAATTGTTCCAAGAGTAAAGTATAAGTTTGTTGAGAGAAAATTAAAAATGTTACAGGAAAAAATGTCTTTAATGTCAAGGAAAGTTCAGCTATGGGATTTGAACGTTGTATCCCAAAGTTTATATTTTACTTCCACATCCAGTGGACGTGTGGTAATGCAAAAAAAATAAAAAGGAAGTTTTTGTTGTTCAAAGAGGCTTAGAATATCATGAAACGTCGAGATTTTAAATTTGAGCAGAAAAAAATGTTTGTAACATTTTTTTGTGCGCACGTTTACTCTGGAACCGTTTAAGATATTGACTTGAAATTTAGAACGCCTGTGTATTTTAAGGAGATCTGGAACTACATTTAATTTGTATCTTATTCCGCTGAGGGATTGGGGGATAAAGTGGGATAAATTGGGGTAAATGGGAAGATCAAGCAAGTAGGAATTCATACAATTGGTATTTAGTATGCATAAGAGAAGCTAATGTGTCAATTTTTTTTTTTGGCATCAGCCACCCCCATTACCACCCAACTTATTAGTAAAATGGGTGAAAAAATAAAATTGTGATTTAATGTGTGTACAAGAACCACCACTCCTATCCCTACCCTCACCAGGTATGTGGCATATTTTATCGGTTTTTGGAGTCGATGATTTCAAATATTATATTATTTTTCTAAAGCATGTCAATTTTTTTGAAAGTACGCAAAGTTTTTTCAAAAGTACACCAAATTCTTTTCGGAGGTAACTACGCCAAATTTTTCTTGAAAGTATGAGAAATTTTTTTCAAATGTTCACCAGAGTGGGGTATTACAGTAGGTCCTAGACCTTCACTCTACACCCGTTTTGTGACGTAAGGGGGGGACGTGGCTTGGAGGTAATTAAGAGTAATTAATGAGTAATTAGTTGGGGAATTAGCCTGTAGTTAAAGGTAGTTAGCGGGTGATTAAGGGTAATTAAAAGTAAATAAGGGTAATTATGTTAAAATGAAATAAGGCGTGATAGGAGATTACAAGGTGGGATGAGTTGGGGGATAACACAAGATTGAAATATGGAAAAATAGCTACTACTAATTAATATTTGATGTCATACTCTGAGAGGGTAAACATGTTTACACGTAATCTTTGTAATGCAACACTGACTTGGTCTTACGGGCTAAGCCGCCACGCTAATGTTCATAAAATTCTTAAAACATTTGTTTTTATAATTTTTTTGTTGTGAGAGTTTGGATAGAAAATCTGGATGTGGAAGTAGTGATTCCTTAGGCAGCGGTTTTTGCCATTGTAATTAAAGCAATGATACAAATTCAATCAAAGTGCATTTTAATGAATAATTTGATAAATAAACATAAATGCAAATATTATTGTATATGCTGCTAAATGTGTTTCAATCTGTTTTCTACATTTTTCGTACACTAAGTCTTCGTAAACTTCCTCATTTACATAAGCTATTGCTTCTAGAATTTCCTCTTTTAAAAGTTTGTGTTTTTGAGGAGATCATGTTCACAAACTTTTTGCTTTAGGTGTCACCATTAAAAAAATCAAGTGGAGTAATATCAGGAGAGTGTGCATGCCATCATATGGGACACAACTACTCAATTCTTTTTCTTGTAAAATTGTTAATTTTCACTCGAAAACTTATACTTTACTTTTGACACAATTTTACGTTACGCCAAAAAATAGGAAATTTTTTGGCTACCCTGTACTTTGAAATTTTTACTATGGCTAAAGCCTTCTGAGAATAAGGGAAAGTTTTATGTCGACTGACTTTGTTCTCTAAAAATGCAAAATAAGGAAGATTCCAAGTATAGCTAGGGTCTATCCGGATAATTGCGTCAAAAAAACTTTTCTACATTATGCGGGTCTCACATTGTAGGGGGTAGATACCACCCTTTTTCATGGGGCACTAAAAAATATTGACTAAAAAAACTGCCCAAGGAATCACTGCTTCCACATCCAGATTTTCCATCCAAGTCTCACAATGAGAAAAATTTGTTTATGGAACTTTAATAATATAATATTTGAAATCTCTACCCCAAAACCCATAAAACGATATGCCACATCCGAAGGGGGAGCGGGGAAGGGGGTAGAGGGTGGTAGTGGGGGGTGAATGAGGAAAAAAAAATTGAGGCCTTTGGGTACACACACTAAACCACAGTTTTGTTTTTTTTTCACCCGCTTCAATAATGGGTGGGGGCGGTAATGGGGGTGGCTAATGTCAACAAAATTTTTGATACCTTAGCTTCTTTTATATATATTAAATACCAATTTTATGGACTCTTACTTGCTTGATTTACCTATTTACCCCCACTTACCTAATCATACAACGGAACAAGATCAAAATATAATCTAGTTCCAGATCTCGTTAAAATGTATACGTATACCAAATTTTAAGTCAATAACTTAAAGGGTTCCAGAGTAATCGTACGCACCAAAAGAGTTACAGACAGACAGACAACATTTTTTTTTGCTCAAACTTAAAATGTCGACCGAAAAAATGTTATAAACCGATGAAGGATGAATTACATTTTCTTTGAATTTCTGAAGAGTTAACAGGTTTCGAAAATACTGAAGTTTAAAGATGGTGTATGTACGATTATACGACGAACTATTTAGTTTAAAAAATGAATCAGTCATACATTTTCCAAATTAAATTTTTTGAAAAGTGCTTTCTACCTCTTGAGGGTAGGAGCAAGTGTTGGGATAACAAGGAAATTGAAGAAGATAACTTTTACTACAAAAAATCACTCATCGAAAACAAATACCATTACATATGAAAATCTTTGCATCTTCTTCACCTAGGTACTGTACTATTATACAATGGTAAACTTTTATACATGTTAGTTCCAGGATTTGATAGGTAAATGTAATATATCTGTGCACCTAATTAATCCTGGAACTCTAAATGTTATTCAAGATAAAATTCTTCCTTATCAATTAGATCCTCAACACTAAAAAAACTAGAATAAGACGAAATGTGTGGTTTTATAATGGTATAAATGAGAGGGATATGAGATAGATATTGGTAATTTAATTTTATAGCATAAATAGTATAGTTATTTGTCAATGGATGAATTGAAGTTAATTTTTATACTCAGTGTAGGCAGTATCAATTGTGTTCACACAACAGTGCTGCGATATGGCGTAAACTAATGAGAAGCAGAGGACATATAAACAGTTTATATCATTGCAATATTTGGTAACCCGAATAATGAATTCTTGTTATACCAGTGCCTTTTTAACATGCTTTTATTAGGTCCACCTGTAATTAACTATATATCTATTATGTAATAAGGTTTAAGGAACTGTATTTCACCTACTTCTAATTTTTGTAACATCATGAAATTTGGCAATTATGTGTAGCTCTGATAACAACACAATACAGTATACTCAATATTATAATATGTTCAAAATGGCCGCCGCCCCAAGATGGCGAATAATCATTTTCTTTACAACCTCTTTGATATGGGTATCAGAAGAAAGAGCTTGATCAGTAGAAAACAAATACGTGATCAAAACTTAAAAATTCAAAATAGCGGCGTCAACATGGCGGATAGGTCTTATCAATTATCGTCGGATTCCCTTGATATTTGTATCAAAAGATAAAAAAGGTATATTCATAAAAACAAAGCTAAAAATAAATTTATCAGCTCTTTAGAAAATAATTTAAATGCGTCTCTAAAAGGTTGAAATAACCCTAAAAATCCTAATTTATTGGGCCCCTTACGAATTTGAATATAGCCTAAAACTTTTCGTTCTAAAAGTGTTAAAAATGCAACTCTTACTAATACACAAATTAATAAAATTAAACTAGATAAAATCCTTAAAATTAAATCTTGATAAGCAGAAAATAAAAGTGTGATCAAAACTTAAAAATTCAAAATGGCGGCTCCAACATGGCGGATAGGTGTTATCAATTATTGTCGAATTCCCTTGATATGGGTATCAACAGAAAGGGCTTGATAAGTAGAAAACAAATATGTGATCAAAATTTAAAATTCAAAATGGCGGCATCAACATGGTGGATAGGTTGTGTCAATTATCGACGGACTCGACTGAAAATCGGTATTTGTGGGTTATCGAGGTTGCAGATTACATTTATCCGGTCCAAATTTAACAAATTGTTTGTTTTTTAAAAAGTGCCTAAATTCTCTCCTTAAATATAAGATTAAGAAGTAAAAAAATAAATTAATAGTTTAAAAAACTAAAAAAACATGACATTTTATAAATACTGCACCAAAATGTAAAAAATAATCATCGCACCTGTTCTCTTTGTCTACCTCGTAAGGGAATTAGTGTAAGTCGCGTTTGTAATTAAGTATAATATTTGAGTTAAAAGCGTGGGGTGCTTTTCGAACGCTATTTCGTACAGGTTCGATAACTAAAACGCTAAAGACATCATTAGATTAAATGAAATGCGCCCTACGCTATTATACTCAAATATTATGCTTAATTACAAACACCGCTTACACTAAGGCCCTTACGGGGTAGACAAAGAGAACAGGTTCGATGATTATTTTTTACTTTTTAGTGCAGTACTTATAAAAGCATGTTTTTTTAGTTTTTTAAACTATTAATTTATTTACCATATAAGCTATTTGATATTCGAAGCAATAGTTTTCATTAAAATAGACGCCAAGGTCATTTATTTAATCCACACGCTTAATGGGTTCATTATTTAACATTATCGCTTCTTACATCTTACAAAATAGTCCAAAAAATATGTGGAAATGTGTTGGAAACATCTTAAACACAAAAACAACAAGCGATATAAAAAACATAAGAAATTACGATAATAACTTAATATCAAATTCAGCTGAAACTGCTGAACAATTTAATACTTTCTTCAGTGGCGTAGGTAGCAACTTAGCCAGCAAAATAAAGAGGGTTAATCAGCCATTTCCAAGATCTAGGGTGCCAAATTCGATATATCTGGAGCCGACTAATGAGAGTGAAGTTAAAAAAGTAACACATGAATTAAAGAATAACAAGTCTCCCGGTCTAGATAATATCAAGGCGGAGACGATTAAGGAGTGTGCTGACTATTTAGTAAAACCAGTTACGTTCTTTATTAATAAATCATTAGAATTGGGTACTTTTCCAAAGGCATTCAAAGTTGCAGTTGTTAAGCCCATATATAAGTCTAAAGATAAGTTCGATGTGTCCAACTATAGACCTATATCACTCCTTTCAAAAATTATTTTCAAAAATACTTGAAGAAATTGTCAAAAAAAGATTATGTAGCTATGTAGATAAGCATAACCTAATTTCAAAACTCAGTATGGCTTTATACAGTCCAGAAGATGCTCTGTCTAACTTAATGACTAAAATCTACAGGGCAGTAGATGCAGCCGAGCCAGCAATGTGCATCTTCGTTGATCTGGCAAAAGCGCTTGATACTGTAAGTCGCACGGATTTACTGGATACCTTAGAAAGTATTGGCCTTCGAGGAACTACGTATAATTTAATGAAAAGTTACCTAAGTAACAGAACATAATGTGTAAAACTTAATGACGCAATCAGCAGCCCAAAAAAAATGTAAGTTATGGAGTTCCTCAAGGAACAGTCCTTGGCCCTATATTATTTACTATATACATAAATGATTTATTTAAACTTTCTATCGTAGGCGAGGTCATAGGTTTTGCCGATGACCATATTGCCATATTTTATAGAGCAAAGGACTGGCATTCACTTAAACTTGTTATCCAGAATGATCTTCCGATTGTAGTTGACTTTTTCAACAGCAAACTGCTCACATTAAATTTGAAAAAAAACCAGTACATACCTTTTACTAGTTATGCTTCTAACCTCCTAAACTTCACTTCCATTAGTCTTAGATATAACGATTTTGATAATGAATTAAAGTCAGGTAAGTCGTCAATAAAGTACCTTGGTATAATAATAGATAACCACCTCAGATGGGACAAACACATTGAATATTGTTGTTGAAAATTATATAATCTCGTGCCCGAGTATATAAAAAAGTTGAATTCGTTTAAACTATTTAAAATAAAAGTTAAGAACTGGATTCTTGGTATGCCGAGAATCGTAGTTCTTGATATGATTGACATTAAAAATGCATTTGGACGTATTTAATAGTCACTACATACAATTTTCGTTATTTCTTTCCTCTCTTTGTTAGGCTCATTAGAATTAGAATTATATAATCTAAAATTATTATTAAAAATGTAATTTTTAGAGTTCCTTGCACAAACTGAAATATAGTACATTTGTTATTATTTGCATCTAGCAGCAACTCGTAGGTAGTATTTGCCTCTAGGGCAATGAATGGGCACCGTGTGTTGGCACTTGGTTGTGTCCGACAAACTACTTGAAGGAACCTACTGAGTACCTACGCACGGTGTCTATATAAATGATATTGTGTATTATTATCAGAATTTATTTTTCCGCTTTTTCTTGTCACCACCTATATTATATATATATATATATATATATATTTTTTTTTTTTTTTTCATATACCTTTACTTATTCTCCATTTCTATAAAATATAATATACCGTCTACTGATAAGGTAAATATAGAATGCTACCCACGAGCAGGGTTTCCTTTGTGGGTCTACTTATGTTTATTTGTCGTTTTCTGTATACATTTCTTATTGTATTTTTTCTCGTAAATTTAAGGATATTAACTTTAAATGTTATGTATTTGTAACTATTATATGAGATGAATAAACGACAAACGTTATTATTATTATTATAATATAAGTTGACAATATAAAACACTTTTGTGCATTAATATAAAGCTTCTGCTAATCACACCATATGGTAAACGTTGATTAAGCTTATTTTGTAATAATTCAGTCACATGGAGTTTAAGGTGCAATATAGCTTCATAAATCGTTCGCATACATCAAATTACTAGAAATTATGTTATTTACTATATTGTTCATATAAATTAGAAAAAACAGAAGGTCTCAAATTAAAGCCTTGAGGTATCCCGTAGTTATCATTTATGCTATAGACGCAAATTCCTTCAAAAAAGCTATATTACATACTATGATTAATTATTTAAATACCACAGGTAAAGCGACGCTCTTCCGAAAAATCCCAGTGCAACACTCTGCATTCGACTTCGGAATTCCAGGATGAGGAACAAGTGTGCTTGTCTCTGGCGCAAAGAGTTATGTGATGCATATATAGTTTAAAGGACTGTTTTTCTTATTAACAATGTCTTAGCAGATGTGTGATCCATCACGCAATCTCTTAGGTGTACTGATTAATTTACTAATTTACCCTTCGGTTTTCCCTGAACTATTAACCATAAATTGCCTTTTCTTACGTCGTATATCTGCCTACCTAACGGCCCATGTCTCGGAGGTGTAAAGAAAGATGAAGAAAAGTAGTATGTTTCGTGATATTTCTGTCATGCCAAGTGTAACTTCACGGATGCCCATTTTGCTACCTGTACTATCATATTGACATCTAGCGGTATATCATTATGTTTACTACTTTACGTGCTTTGTTGTTTTTCATTTGTTCAATCTAAAAGCACGATCTCCGTTTTGTTGTGATGAGTACTTAAAAGTTTCAGGGCATTTTTTTGTAATCAGACATGCAAAATGTTTGTTCTGCATTGCTTGAATAAAATGCTTTTCCGATTATATATGCATTTAATTACATCAAATAGATAATCTAATGTAAATGCAATCTCCACAGTTCGAGAATATAACATTTTTCATCAAAAAATAAAAAAACTTATATTAAAATAGCTCAATAAAAGAATTGTATGGTTTTATACCTACTATTTATTGAACAATTTATTAACAATAAGAGCTAATTCCGTTCAATAAATTGTCAATAAATTTTGTTGGCAATATTAAGTGAAAGTATATGTTTTCCAGCATCATACCTCACTAGTAAATTAAACTTTAAACTGCCCAGTCACGTAGACTTAAGGAAAACGGGGACAATAGAAATTGCGAATATATCGAATTATAGAATATCAATTTTATTGTACAATATAAACTCCGATAAACTGCTAAACACTTGAACCGCAGGCACTAACAAAATTATTTGACGAAATAAATTGTTTTATGATGACACATAACCTATTTTAAGAATAGCAAATAAAAAAAATCACATTGAAATATGATTTAACTAATTACATATTATTTATAACTAAGTCCATATGCTGACTGTTTTTAGTAAACAGTATATGAGGACGAGAGAAACCTTACATTATATCTCTTTTTCTTAAAAATTCCGAGGGAGGCGCATTTTCGGCGCTATCACGCGCAAGTTGCGTTAAGTTAAGAGTTTCACATTTTTGATGGGCAAAAGAAAAATGTTTCAACTCACTTTATTCAAGAGAAAAGAGAGCTCATATTTTTTCGATCATTTAAAAAATATAAAAAATATACCAATGGCCCTCATCCCCTCCCTCTGGATCCGCCTATGCCATCCAAAATGAATCTTTGGAGCCAACCTTGAGGCCTCACACACAAACACACGTATGAATAGATTAAACATTTTTTAAACGATTAATACCGTTTTCGAGATTTTTAAACTTTAAAGTGTTGTAGTTCTCAAACTAGCCATTGCCTGTGTGTTGAAACTTTAAATTAGAATGACAAAATGTCAAAATTTTAGCGAATTACATTCCCATTTTCCACTGATGTTGTGGTGGGTCCTTTAACAAATTTTGTCTCTGAATCATTCTACACAGATTTGGTTAGTATATGGTATGATACTATATTTTATTTAGAAACCACTGATGAACAAATTGCATATCTCATTCATAGTATTGTATGCATATTTGCATACTTCGATTGTACTTAAGATTTACCAAACCTTTCCCACCGTGGTTGACACAAAATATTAGACAAATTATGTCTATTCGTAATAAGGAATTAGAACATTAAAACAATACATCTAATTCTCATGAACACTGGATATTTTTTAAGAGATAACCATATCTTGCCACAAAATAAAAATGAAGATATTCGAGATGACTCGAAAAATGTTAAAAAAATCAATATTTTTCAAATTAATGTCACGAGATCTGTCGACACCACCAGAATCACTTTTAAATTGTTATAGAATAGTGCAACTGAATAATACTATCCTTAATAATAGTGCAATAGAACTATTTGCAAAATATTTAAAAACAGTGACCGGAAATTAGGCTTAAATGGCTCAATTTCAGAAGCTGTCACCTTAAAAGCTGGAGTACTACATAGGTCAGTTCTTGGTCCATTACAGTGCACTATCAATACCTCTTCATTAATTGTTTAAAATATTGTAAAGTTCATATATATGCTGATGATTCTCAGCGGTATTACTCCTTTGCTAAGAACCCAGGTAAATCAAAGAAACCATAAAGAGAAAATTAAAAATAAATTAAACATAATCATATAAAGTACTCAACTTGTAAACATTGATGAATCAAAAAGTCTGGGTGATAGTGAGATTAGGTTCATTAGCCATATTAATAAATTACTTCCAAAGGCATACTCAAATGGTAATTTAATATATGCCAGGCACGCCAGGCACTGTCTACCCCGAAAAAATTAAAATAGTATTATGTGAGTCTGGTTCTATCTTTGTTTAATTAATTAATTATACTGATGCATTTTACGCTCCTTGTTTGAATTATTGGAATATACATAAAATCCAAAAGGTTTAAAACTCCTGTGTCTTGTGTTTCGTGTTTAATGTTATTTCATATCATTATTTATTTATATATTTTATTAATATACAATTCATAATACTATAATATCCAACCGATGAAATATGATTTTCACTCAAACATACCATATTATAGACATTATCGAGTTTAAAAGTAAAGAATAGCCGTTTAGTGGTTACATTGGCGACTCAAAAATCGAGAAGTCCCGAGTTCGAGACACAAATAAGTTGGATGTAGTTATTTTTTTTACTTTATTTTATACCAACGAGCATTGCGCCATCTAAGTTGGCACCAAATATCAAATCAAAAATTAAAAATGTCTAAACTTTACCATATTCACAAAAATTTTACAAAGACCATGCTATAGAATGTGCAATGATTAAAAATTTTAATACATCGGCAGACTATGTTTACTCTAGTTATTATTATTACCTTGATTCAGATTTGCTGAAAAATAGCTGACATTGACAATAAAAGTAGGAGATTACAAAAACATGATTTGAAAATATTACCGCAACAAATAATAATAAATTATAAAAAAATCTTTCTGGTGGAACAAACAGGAAGTATGAGAGCGTGTCAGTATAGAAATTATAACGGCATGGAGTGAAAACAAACTGCGACGAAGCGACGAGATATAATAAGCATGAAAGATTGGAACTCTTTTGGGAAGGATAATGTTTTATATAGATTTTGAGACCACACATATTATTAGTTTGATGTTAGAAGACTCGTGAGATACGTCGCTTTGTAATGAATAAGAGAAAAAGTGCAAGTAATCTGCCAAAATGCACTGAGAGAAAAATTACTTATCGATCTAAATTGAGAATGCAATATCGGTAGTATATCTTCCACATAATTTATTGCAAGTGATAGATTTTGTTCTTCTATTTATTAAATTCTGAAGTTTTCTAATATTAAAGTTATATATCGGATATGTGTTTAAGGGGTAACTGGAAATTGATCGGTTTCCTATACGTTGTCATAATATTTACAATATTTTGCTGTACGACAGAAACAAAATGAAAAATTCAATAATTTAAGGCATGTATGCACTTTCTTCGCATACATTTCTTGCAATTACAACTAATTTTTTGGTTGCAAAAACAAATCCGTTACTGTGTTTGAAAATAAGCAACTATTTGTTTCAATAAACCCACATAATATCAGGAGTAAAACTTATTACATTTATTTTCTCGTAGGAATATATTTTGCTTATATCTAATATATAAAAATCTCGTGTCACAGTGTTTGTTATCGAACACCTCCGAAACGGCTTGACCGATTTTTATGAAATTTTTAGTGTATATTTGGTAGGTCTGAGAATAGGTCATATGCTATTTTTTATACCCCTAGGTGATGAGGGTGGCCCTATCCAGAAATTTTCTTTTTATTTTTTGGACAAAAATTTATAATTTATATGGCAAAACAACGTTTGCTGGGTCAGCTAGTATAATATAAAAAACTCCTACTATGTAAAGTCTAATTATGGCACAAGTTGGTGGTAAATCCGTCACTGCACTAGAGTTTCCACGGCTATAAAATTAGTTCCGTAAATGATTACCAATTAGATTTCTCTAAGAAACTGGACTAAATACGCTTCCGCAGACGATTAGATTAGATCAGATTATTAGAGTGGGTTGTTCAGTTATGATGCGCTTGTTTTCACCTCGACTTAGAACGATCTTTTGTGAATATCTTATGACGTTTAGGTACATTTCTGTAACGTAAAGCGGCTCCTGACCTCTAGGAGCCGAAGCAGGATTCCACATGTTCACCGCACGCAGACTCCAATGGCCAGTAATCGCCGCCAACCACCACAGGAGCAAACATTGTATACCCATACAATCCCAGAGTTCTAAAGAATCTTTGGATTTTCCTGGTGATCATCTATCCAATTCGGTAGGTCTCAAAACTACCTATTCCAAGTGTTGGATCCTACATAAACAAAGTCTATGTTCCTCAGTCTCAGTTTCTTTCATATAAAAGCTTTTGTTTTTCTTGAGATGATATCTCAATGGGCAATATTCTGTGAAAAAACCTATTATTAGCCATAAATCTGGTTTGCTGAGATCGAGTAGCTCTTTTGCTGTTTTTTGCGAATAGCTTATGAAGCCTTTCGCTTGTCTTTGACCTTAAGTTAGGCTCCAGTAGGAGGATTTATTTTCCTTCTTAAATTTTCTTGCCTCCCCCGTTGACGTTCTGCAATCCCACAGAACGGCTCTGGTCCAATAAATGACGATTCAACCTCTGGTCTTACAAGGTCATCTGTAATCTCATTCCCTTTTCTTCCTTCATGCCCTGGCACGCACTGTTGTTGCTGTCAGCTGAAGTTGTGATATATTTTCTATTTGCAGATATTCGCAGGTAATTTTTGACTCAATAGTAAATGAACTTAGAGCCTTAAATGCTGCCTACAAGTATATAAATTCTTGCTCCTCCTAATTTTTTGATGCATGTTCGAGCAGATCTATGGCATATATTTTTGCCTGGAGGATAGTGGATGCGTAACTTAAGACCTTTAACAACTTACTTCTTGAGCTTTACCGGGTTTCAAAGATAATACTTTCAGCCGCCATTTTCTTATTATTTAACGGGTCGAGATGAAACTACGCATATGTTACATCTTACCAAAACGACTTTTTTATATCCGTCGAGTTTCTACGACTTCCGGTTTCAGCGGAAGTGACTCCTACTTCTGATTTTTAAATGGAACACCCTATATATTTTTGTAATTTTGGAATCTAAAGGTCATTTTGCGACTACCCCCCAGGCGCGGCGCGTGGTTTAAGAAGTTTGGGATAGTGACAATTATTTCATATCTGTTTTTGCATACCAAATGTTAGTTTAACTTCGTTTTTAAACATATTCCAAAAAAAAAGTGAGGTTTTAAGTTCCACTGTGCTGTGTTATGTGTTTATTTGGTTCCCCCTGATTGCGCCCCCCCCCCCAGAACACATTCCTGCGTACGCGCCTGCGCAGGATACATCTGGACTGAAAACAAACTTCAAGAAAAGCCTAATAATGGAGTGAGAGCCGTCAACAAAAGAACAAAAGAACAATGAACAAATTAAAGTACCAGAATCAGAAACGAAGGAATCAGAAGATTCAGAAGAAGAAGAAGATTTATAGAAGCATAAAAATAGGAGCACAAACAGCAGCGACACAATGCGGCAACATATATCACAAGAAGACCCAGAAGAGGCAGAAGTCCAGAACCAAAAATACAAAAAAAAAGGGAGCTTAAACGCTCCCTCAAGACACAATGCGGTGACGCATGTCACAATTACCTACACCTCCCACCTCACATTCCTTTACCATGCACCATGTGGTACTTGCTGCTGGCAACAAGCATGACCTTAGTCCAACCCAGCGTGGACGTAGCAGGCCCAGCTGTATAATCCTTGGGAGTGGCAGAAATACCTACCGCACGCTGGTAAATCAATCAATCAATCATCAATTGAAAATAATTAATTTTTATCATATCCATCGGACAGTAAAAAGAAGAAAATCGGATTGGACAAACTTTTAGCAGCTTTAATTTACCCCTCTTGACATTTTTTTTCTAAAATCAGTATTTTATGAGGTAATCGCAATGAAGTAAAATTTGTGTTTTTTTCTTGATAATTATAAAGATACGCTAATTTAAAATAAAAATTTTTCGATTTGTTATCAGTGGCGGATATATGTATAAATAAATGTAATTTACAATCAGCATTTGCTTAAAATTCAAGCAGACGTTATAATTTATATTATATTTCACAAGATATTCAAACTCAAAAAAAAACGTTTAAAATTAGAAATAGTAAATAAAAATTTTTACTTTTTTAAATAAAATTGGTAGATTTTTATAGCGTCTTATCAGAAAATGGACTTTATATTTGTGTTCGGGATACAAAAAAGAGCCAAACACCTTACTCAATATGTTCAATTTGAAAAATATTATTATTGTTTCACATTTACAGTGTGTTTAATTAAAATATTGTGGCCATATTACCTCAAAATGAAAAATGGACACCGTATTTTTATTCGTGAGATATAATTTAACCAGAAATATTACTTAAAATATATTTTTAAATTAATATAAGAGTGATCGTCATTAATTTTTTTTTTAACGGTCGACATTATTCACCCTATTTATATGGCTTACCGCACCCACTATTAATGACAGGAATTCAGTCTGGGAGATGCGAGATGAGTGATGCCCAGAAATTATTTAATACTCTGTAGGTATAATTTATACTAAAATTATCTCTTCCAAGCATTTAATGAATAATATACTTAGTTATTATCGGGTTTATTTGTCTTCATAATCTGTGTCCAAGTTACTTGGTAAAATTCGTAATTAATCGTACAGACATTTATTCTGTAACTTCATATCCTTTGAGAGTCAAACAAGTATATATCTTCCGTAAAGTTTATAATAGAAATGTCTAACTTAGTATCTCATGCATTTGGTTCTGTATATTGCGAGGAAAGAATATTTGTTTTACGATGTTCAAACAACTAAGTCATCGACATACTTCTTGTTTCTTAACGACTGCAACTGCAAAGCTCTCGGATATAATCTACTGCTCACATATAGAATCTCAGTAAAATTAGACTTAAGAATGGAAATAGTTCGGGTGTAAGATTTAATGAGCCACACATGGTGTACTATTCAACATCCAAAATGTTCAAGCAAAAATATTTCTAATGACAACCCCAAATTACAAACGAGAAAAAGAGTTTTTTTGCAAATGTCAAGAAAACTTTTGATTTCAATGCGAAATATCTGCATAGTAAATTTTAAGATTATCAAATTATCTTTCATTCAGTTTCATTACATTTGGGGCATAATGTATTCCGTGGGATTTTTTGTGAAGGGAAAGTGCGACTATGTGGAATCTCTTTATTACATGCTAGATAATGGGTGTTTACTTTAGAAGTGCGCTGTTTGGTTTTTCTGGCGTTGTACATCCAAGATGGCCGCCATGCGAGACATTTATTCATTATATCAAGAATAACTCCTTCCAGAGTGCTCATACGCAAAATCTACATAAAACATTTTCTGTTCTACATGAGCCAAAGAACAAATTTAGTTCTTAATAATTTTTTCGTATCTTTTACCATTTAAGAGTTACACGCCAGTTTTACCGCATAACACAAATTTATTAGTATACACTGTGTATTTTGTGTCAAGGTAAAAGTAAATTACTTCTTGTTAATCCATTGAAGGTTAAAAAACTTCTACAGTGTTTGAAACAAAAAACAAAGAGAAGAATGGTTGGATCCAGATATATGCATATTAGTAGTCGAATTGGGAATTTAAGTGTACAACAGCTAGAAGACTCCAATGCAAAATGGCATAAAGAATGTTACAAAAAACTGACTCATACGACAAACATGGATAGAAGCAAAAAACTTTTCGAAAAAGGAAAGCGTTGTGAGCCTACGGATGATTCAGAAGCGAGTACCAGCAGCGACAAGGCAACATGCACATTACGATCTAAAACATCCGCATATAACAAGAAAAAAAACTGTTTTTTTGCGATGAAGGAGAGAAAAGCAAAAAGAGACTGTATTGCAGACCAAAGTGGCGAGAGTCTTAAGTTAGCTGTCCAACGCTCTAATAGTGAAATATTGAAAGTGCGCTTGAGTGACTGCACAGATCCTGGAGATGCAAGAGACATACATACATTAGAGAATATTATTTAGGTATTATGCAAATCACAACTTACACACTTTTTTATTTATTATGAAAATACCTACTTTCTGTATATTGTTGCCCTAATCTGGGCATGCTAATATACTAGTTAGGTAAATACTTTAAAACACTCATTATTGGAGAACCAATCAAAACAACTACTCTTCTAGCTAATACTGACGAAGTATTGAATTACATGATAGGATTCTTAGCATTTTAAAGAAAAAAATATATTGAAAATACTTAAATCATTCATTTACATTTAGTCATTCACACCTTTTTTTATTTAATATGAAATTATCTACTTTCTGTATATTAGTACCTTAGTCGGGTCACGCTAATATACTACTTAGGAAAACACTTTAAAACACTCATTATTGGAAAACCAATCAAAACAACTACTCTTCTAGCTAATACTGACGAAGTATTGAATTACATGATAGGATTCCTGGCATTTTAAGGCAAAAAAATATATTGAAGATACTTAAATTATTTATTGAAGTATTAGCTAGAAGAGTAGTTGTTTTGATTGGTTTTCCAATAATGAGTGTTTTAAAGTGTTTTCCTAAGTAGTATATTAGCGTGACCCGACTAAGGTACCAATATACAGAAAGTAGATAATTTCATATTAAATAAAAAAAGGTGTGAATGACTAAATGTAAATGAATGATTTAAGTATTTTCAATATATTTTTTTCTTTAAAATGCTAAGAATCCTATCATGTAATTCAATACTTCGTCAGTATTAGCTAGAAGAGTAGTTGTTTTGATTGGTTCTCCAATAATGAGTGTTTTAAAGTATTTACCTAACTAGTATATTAGCATGCCCAGATTAGGGCAACAATATACAGAAAGTAGGTATTTTCATAATAAATAAAAAAGTGTGTAAGTTGTGATTTGCATAATACCTAAATAATATTCTCTAATCATGATAAAAGCAAATGAATAAAAATAATTAATGGTAAAAAATAAAAATAGACATACATACAGTATCACGTTATGATGAAACCCACTTAGTCTTCGACACATACAGAGAAAATTCACTAAAATCTTCTATGAGTAAGGAAAGAACTGGCAACACACAACCACTCCACTACAAGATCAGTGATACAACGTATATTGGGAACACATCTATGAAGTCATTGTTATCTCACGTCAAGACTAGAGATGAGTTAGCTTACTTATCCGAGAAAGCAATACAATATGCAACTGGAAGAAACAAGTGTTTATTTGTATCCTGAAGGGAAACAGCAAAGTGTTCAATAGGGATTGAAACAGATGAACTGAATAGCAATCATGAGGAGGCAGATACAAAAATAATTTTGCATTCCATGTTCGTCTGTCGTCGCGGTGCTACACAGCTTCATATTTACTTACCTGATACAGGTGTCTTCATACTTATTTTATGGTGGTATAAGTTCCTTCCACTGAACACTATGTTTGTAACTGGAGTTAGCCAAAATCAAAGAATGATCAATCTCAGCAAAGTAACCGATTCCCTGGGCTCAAAAAAAACTTCAGCATTATTGGGTCTGCATGCATTATCCGGAAGTGACACCACAGGGACTTTGGCAAAGAAAGCGAAAACCTCCTTTTGGAAAGTCTTTAGTAAAGCAGATGATGACATTCTCGAAGCTGTTAGCAAACTTGGAAGCTTGGAAAATTTTCTTGATACAGATAGACTATTAATAGAAAAGTTCATATGTCAAGTCTATCTTCCTGGCACAAATATATCAGACATTGGAGAACTGAGGTGGTGGATGTTCACAAAGAAAGAAACTCAAGAGCATCACTGATACCATAATATGTTAATAGAGTTCGTTATTAAACCATAGAATGGTGCCGTGCTGACCAGCCCTACCCTAATCTGCCTTCGCCATTAAACTTCGGCTGGGAACTAAAAAACGACCATTATGTTCGTGTTATGTGTATGCTACTATGTGCTCCAGGGACAGTTCTTCAACTTATTCGGTGCTCTTGTGTTAAGAGAAAATGTGCTCCACCATGTAAATCTCTTTCCCACGATCTGAAGTGCATAGAACTATGTGTGTGTGGAGGAGACGAAGATATGTGTGACAACTGTGATGAGCATACAAGGCATGAACATTCATCGGATGACTTGATGGTGATACATTGTTTTGAATAGAATAATAATATAGTATCATTAAATATTGTTTTCTGTCAATACATAATTTATTATAAGAACCAATTTTATAATACAACTACTACGTCCTACTACAAATTGTATGTATTAATACATTAATACTAGTTATTATTAAAGTTTTTGCGAGTAAATAGCAGCAGAATCATTATTTTTCTTCCCTTAATAAATAACCGAATAAATTATGTTTTAAACCGATAGTGACATGTATAATGAATCATAACTCTTAATTGGTAAAAGGTACGAAAAAATTGATAAGAACTAAATATGTTATTTGGCTCATGTAGAACAGAAAACGTTGTATACAGATTTTGCGTATGAGCAATCTGGAAGGAGTTATTCTTGATGTAAAGAATAAATGTCTCGCATGGCGGCTATCTTTGATGTATAATGCCATAAAAACCAAACAGCGCAATTCTAAGGTAAACACGCGATACTACACCATTATCCCTTCACAAAAAATCCCACGGAGTAGGTAAATGCGCATTATGCTCCTCAACTACTTAAGTTGACAGAAATAGAATTTTTTAATTACTACTTTTTTCACGCCTTGTCAATAAATCAATGTTCAAGGTTTCTTTCCCTCATATATTTTTAAATCTTAGCTTCAGTAGAACTCTTAGTAAAAGACTTAGATCCTTCAAAAATGTTAAATACAAAGCTTAAAAATTATTCAGTTCTTTTCAATTTGATTCTACTTTTCGACCAAAATGTGCCAAATTGTTTGTATAAAATAGGATATTTTCCTGAAAATCGAAATTGTTAATTTAGTCATTCAAATTGCGTTCGGAATAGTATATTGTGTATTTAGGTGGGAAAGCAATATATTCCCTTGACAACGATGCAACAAGCATGGAAGTCCGGGAATGTGCTTTCACATCGAAGTACACATACTATTTTTGCGGAAATCACAATCAATATTATTATAAATTAAGGAATTTGTATTAATGCATAACATTTCTTCATTACAATCTAACTGTTTACTAATAAATGTAATGTGATTTGGTCTGTCTGCGTGTATTTATTTACTGTCTAAAATATACATAAAAAACCGGCCTAGGCCGAGAAAGTACCATTCCCGTACGGTTTTGTTGATCGTTGCTTGGTAACGGATCTTTTCCGGTCTATTTTCTGATAGTTTCTTAGCAACGGACTAGAATACTGGAATTGTGCATTTTAACTTCCCCACAATAAAATTATGGGAGGTTACTGAAATTGGTCCAAAATCGAAAATTGAGATAACATCAAATCTTTACGTTTTGAGGTCCCAGGAACCCAAAAAAGTAGTTTTTGAAAAATGTTTGTATGTGAGTGTGTGTATGAAACTACTAAACGGATTTGGATGAAACTTTGCAAGAGGGTTTCTTTAGTGCTCCAGAAGATCTGAAAAGGTTTTGGTTGGGATCGTATTACGTTTAGTGCCGTTTTAGCACAACAAATTGTTTATTTTATGATTACTTACAATTTTAAAGCGAACCATTGAAAAGCAGTAAAAATTCCGATTTCAATGATGTATCACACTTGTACTCTTTCGATTTGTTTTCCGTGAAAAAAAAATAAAAAGAATTCGTTGTATGTGCACACATGACAGCATCCAAAACACATTATTGCTATTATTGTTAGGGGAAAATGTATTTTGCCATTTGTCAAAAACATTTGGGTTGGTAACCTTTGTAGATGTTGATTTATAGGTTATGGTACATTTATCATGTAACTAATGTAATCTCAAAGTTTAAGATTTTTAAGTTCATAATCTTGTTTAATGTTTGTATCCAATATTTAAAAATTCATGCAAAAATATTTTTAATATTTTGATTAATAAAAATAGATTGCTAATTATAGGTTAGGTTCCTACAAAATGCGTTTTATTTTATTGGGACAAACTATTTAAAACTTCATAAATATTACATTGAACTGGATTTTGGTTGAGAATATGGGAACCAGGCAGAAATTTTAATAATAGCTACATAATACTTGTAAATTTTAAGAAATACATATATTTTTGAGGTTAGCTGTGACGTCACGTGTAGATACCCCCATAGGTTATGTCTCTAAATTTATTTCATAACCTAAAAATCAACATTCAAATCAACCCAAATATTTTCGACAGATGTCAAACTTATTTTATTTGATTTTTTTTAAAGGTAATAATTGTTTATAGCCGTGTTCGAATATTACGTCTGATTGATGGGACGCGTCACAATCGTTCGTTTAATGCTTGGACTTTTTGATCGAACAGGAAGATTTTAATTTGACGCATGCATAGCCTGCTTGAATTGTCCATAATGTTATTGACTTGTTGAGATTAGAGTGTCATTTTGGCTAAATTCTGTGTTGTTATTTTTTTTCGCTATCCAATGTTCTACAAAATCTTCGAGACGTTATCTGTTAATATCTGGCAATTGATTAACATGCAACACAAACAAACATGAAAGGTTGTGTTTTAACAGATTGCTTGTAGTCCACTTTAGTTCGTTCGATATTTGTTCATGAAATAAATGGTTTCAAAGTCACGTGTAATTTATCTGCTTACTCAGTGCTCTGATTTCCGATGTAATATCCAAGCACAGCTTATAAAGATCCACCGTGTGGGGAGGTTCCAGCCGCTTCCAGTAGCTGCCGATTTTTTCGATCTGAAATCGCACCGAAAATGTAGACATTGCCGATCGATTTCAGAAAAAGAAATATTTTTATAACCTTCCTTGTAACTTTTAAGACGACTAATCAAGTGGCATGTGACCTATATTCTTTTCATTAAAATTAATTTATAATATAAAAAACCATTTTATAAATTGTTTTTTTTTCTCGTATTTGCTATAAATCTTCAAACAAACAAAATATTGCAAATTCCTCTTTTAAAAGTCCTGCGTAGGTCCTCCGTAGGTCCATTTTCTTTTCCACCAATTATCGTAAAAACGCGTTGCCTATTGATTTTTGAATCAGGAAATTTTATGATTAAAGTTGACCTGAACAACTGAACAGTTCAGTTCGAGCAACGAGGAGCAGCAGTAGGCAGCTTTCAGCGAGAACCTGAAGATGGCAGATGATATTCTGCCGAAACGTCGTTTAGACAACCGTGGCCCCAGCAGGAGCCTGTCAACTACGCGGGAAAACACCCGGAAGCACAACAACACTTCATATATATATATATATATATATATATATATATATATATATACATAAAACCTTACATAACATACAATCACGTACAGTGGACATAGTAGGTATGGCTTAACAGTTACAATAACAACTAAGTATATACAGAGTAAAAAGGTAAAAATGTAAGGAATTAATAAATAATAGAGCGTCATGCAGTTTAAATTTCATCAAAAGTGATTGATTTAACCTTCCTTGTATAATTGGCAGGACTAAATCAAATCTCGAGTGGGCAAGATTACCTAATAAACATAGTCTTACTAGAGGGCTGGACAGGTACATATTCGTTCTAAACTGTGGAATATAAAAAAGGTCAAAATTCCTACCTATTCGGTTTGGTACATTAAATGGCAATTTTGATAAAAACTCGGAGGTGATTTAGAAGTTTATAGATATAGATTAACGAGGCATGAACACGTCTCAGCTCAAGAGGTTCGTAATCATATCTAAGCAACAGTTCATTATAGTGAGCAAAATGATCATACAAATGAGTTTCTTTATATAGAAGATACTTAAGAATTTTTTTTGTGTACTCTCTATAAGATCAATAGAGCGATAGAACGGTGACCAAATGATTTGACAATAATCTAGGTTAGACCTAACAAGGCTATTTTATAATACTTTGATACACTCTATAGTATTTCTAACGAAGAAACCGAGTTTTTTTAGACTAGCATTACTTATTTGTCTTATATGACTATTAAAAGATAGGGTTTTGTCAAAAAGAACGCCTAGAACTTTATATTCTTTAACATGGCGAAGTTCAGTATTATCAATAGTATAGGGAAAATCTATGATTTGATTTTTGTTGGAAAACGTCATTGCTACACACTTTTTAAAGTTGAGATCAACTATGAAGTCATTGCACCACATAGAAATATTGCTTAGATCTTCTTGCAAAAGAGTACAGTCGTTAGAATTTTCGATTCTACGCTATAGCTGCAGTCATCTGCAAAAAGAAGGCAAGTTGAATGACACAAAATATCAGGCAAGTCATTAATAAAAATGAGAAATAGCATTGGGCCTAAATTGCTGGTACGCCGGAACTGATTTCAAAGTTTGATAACTGGTAACCATTTAAACTGATACTGAACTTCTCTCTTATAGCAAGCAGATGATATCAAAATTTATTTCATAATTTTTTAGTTTAGCAATGAGAGTCTGATGATCCAGCCTGTCAAAAGCTTTAGCTATATCTGTGTAAATGACATCCAGCTGTATATTATCTTCAATGGCAATTTTAGCATCCTGAACAAGATTTAATAAGTTAGTGTTAGCGGATCTTGCAGGTAAGAAACCATGTTGAGAAACGGGTTTAACTGAACTATAGATAATTTCGTAGATAACCGTCTCAAATAACTTAGAAAATGCACATAGAATAACGATTGACCTGTAATTCGTTATATTTTTTTTAATCAGCCGATTTATGTATTGGCAGCAGCCGCCCTACCTTCCATTTAGAAGGATAATAGGCATTTTTTAGGGCCAAATTAAATATAATACTTAATGATTCTAACAAGAGTTCTGCACAGACCTTTACCAGGTACGCCGAAAAGCCATCAGGCCCTGCGGCCCTTTTAGGTTTCAACTTTTTAGCAGCTCTACCTATATCTTCATAGATTATCACTATGCTAGGGAATGTATTCGATTTTTCAACACGGCATTCAAGCGTCTCAGGTAAGTATACTGAGCCACAATATTTAGAGAAACCCTCCGTTATATCTTGCCCGCTTTTAAATGTATGTTCATTGTATGGCATTTCATTAGGAAAGTTGGTGTGATCAGTTTTTGTGTGCAGAAATGACCAAAATTGTTTAGGGTTTACAATTAAGTTATTTTGAACTTGAGCTACGTAATGCTGGTAAGCTAGTCTGATTTGTCTTTTTAATTCAAATTTAATTTCTAGATGTGGATTTAATAAGTGATTGCCTTTCCTAATTTGTTTCTTGTACCATTCTTTTTCCTTTATTAATTTTATAATAGCACTATTGTACCAGACCGGATACTTCGAAGGTTTTGGAAAGTGCTTAGGGACACTAATGTCCAGTACTGAATATATTCTATCGTAAAAATTTGTAACAAGATCATCCATAGTGGTGAAATTATGTATCAAGGACCAGTCCACGTCCAACAGTAAGTTATACATGGATAAAAAATCCGCTTTCTTAAAGTTATAAGACCGCTGAACTCTTTTTACTTCTTTATTGATCAGCTTACCATCAAATTTTGCGACTATACTGGGGTGATGAATATCTTCCCTAGTAATAGGATCGCTACACGATTTCACCTGTAAAACTAAATTACTCAGAACTAGGTCAAGAATTACTAGATTTTGGTTTAAGACTAGATTATATTGAGTTAGGTTTCCAATCAACGCTAAATGTTCTAACAATTGCTTTTTAGGGTTCATCACATCATTATTATTGTACTCCGGTAGGTTGATATCACCCACTATGATTACATTATGCGTTAAGACAAGGTTTTCTAATGACTGACACTGACAATATGAACTGCCAGGGGGAATATAGATACAGCATATGTAACAAACCTTGTGTTTTAATTTTAATTTTATACAAACCCCTTCGATATTGTTTGGAAAAACATCGATTTGGTCGGCTATAAGATTAGAGTTTGTGGTTTAAATTACTGTTAGAACTGTCACTAATGTTAATATATATTTAAGGATATATTCCATGGCTTACTTACCATTTAAATTAAGCAAGCACTGAAACTATGTCATAAAAAAATATTTTTCCTTTTATCTATTTTTTATTAGAGCTAGGTAGGTAGTAGAAGAAATATATGTATAGCTCTGGAGGAAAGTGACATTTTACCCCTTGGATGATTACTAAAATACATCCTCGGGATGACATGTTACACTTTCCTCCCATGATATACAATATACAAACAGCTATTTTTGAAGACATAAAAGTGCCCTCCTCCTATATTACGACCCCAGACTATTCTCTACAATTTGCTTATTATTTTAGGGTGCAAAAGAGCGCATGGCTGAGAAAAAATTGTTTAAAAAAAACAAGTAGGAGAGAGGAACTTTACTCAATTTTACTCACCCAGTAATTCTTTCGGATGTATGTTTAAAATATACTATTTAAATAACCTAAAATAATTGAATTTCTGCAATTGAATAACACTACACTAAAATGAATTTAACATTGTTTTGACGATGCTTTACACCAGTAAAGCTTTTATAGATATATAAAAAAATTTAACATGTTCAATGCAAATAATGAATACGGCCTCGAGCCACATTAATTCAATTTACGTTTATAAAATCAATTCTAGTTGATTGACATTTTTAATTGTCCTTTTTAAAAATGGTCTGAATTTGCACAGAAATCCGGGAGAGGATTTAAATAGATCATAGTAAAAATATAGCGGTCTATACAGTAATTAACATATATTAATTCAAGTTATTCGATAATAACCAACAATAGCTTGTAATCAAACATACCATAGGGCTTGTAAGATATAGGATAATTTAATTAAAAAAATCGCATAGTCTGGCCGATTAGCTGATGAATTATAAACTTCGTGTAAAAGGGAGGGTTAAGTCGCTTTATGGTTCAATATTCTAAGAAATAGCGTGCAAATTCGACGACGAATGGTTACCGTCTGCCAGTCGGTAATCGAAGAGACCATATAAGTACAAAATGTTTTTTTCTCTGGAACTTTTTGGTATGGTTGTGGGATAGGGAGGGGGGGCATTTATTTTTTAATCGAATGATTATCGATATCTGTCCACATACTTAGTATATGTACTTCACATAACCCATTACGTTGGCAGACGAAACTTCCAGTCGGCGCGCGCATCAACCGAAAATAGAAACTAAAATTTTTGTTTTCTATTTGAGGTTAACGCGCGCGCTGATCAGAAGTTCCGTCTGCCAGCGTAATTGGGGTATGTGAAGTACATATACTAACTATGCGGACAGATATCGATAATCATTCGATTAAAAAATAAATGCCCCCCCCCCTCCCTACCCCCCACCATACCAAAAAGTTCCAGAGAAAAAATTTTGTACTTATATGGTCTCTTCGATTACCGACTGGCAGACGGTAACCATTCGTCGTCGAATTTGCACGCTATTTCCGAGACTACAAGGTTCTTTAGGTTTAAGTATTTGAGGATGCAATTCCCATATCTGCGCTTGTTATCAGGGACGTTGTTTATATAATAATAATAATAATCTTTATTAAGCCATTGTTTGCCAAATACAAATAAATGGATAAGGTACGTCAAAAGAGGCCAGTGCCTAAGTTATTTTGTAAAAAACATATAGAGCATTTACACAAAAAATTGAATATTTACATAACAATAAAAATGAAAATCAACAATAAAAATTGTTGTACAAACCAGGTACAAAATAGATCATACCTAAAATATAATTAGGCTAGTAGTCCAGTCAATGAATGGTTTCTAGAGGGAAATGCCGAGATCACAATTTTTGACTTGAGGGCTGTGTTTGGACTATTTAGGAGGTAAACATACCAAAAGCCCCCGAACGTAGGAGGTGGGGGGGATGCAGGGGGGCGCGAGGAAGGTCCCGGTTTTTGGTTTTTCGCTCATATCTCGAAAACGGTTAGCCCTAATCAAAAAGGCTATACCAGCGGTACCGCTGGTATAAGTAAACGGAAGGAGCGCCGATGGGTTCACCTTTGTCTCCAGTCATCGCCAATCTTTTCATGGAGGACTTAGAAATCCGTGCAATAGAAACTGCACCACTGAAACCAAAGCTTTGGTTACGATATGTCGACGATACATTCGTAATCTGGACTCATAATAATTTCATCTGAATCATCTGAACAACAGTCACGACAAAATCAAATTCACGATGGAGGTAGAAACAGAAGGCCAGCTTCCATTTCTGGACATATTAGTGTAAAAGAAATCAGATGGAAAACTAGGTCACACAGTATACAGAAAAGCCACTCACACGGACAGATATCTAAATGCGGAATCACATCACCATCCAGCACAACTAAATCCAGTAGTAAAAACACTAATAACACGTTCCCGAAGGCCTGCAGATGGCGAACATATCAACGAAGAGATGTCATCACTTCAGAAAGCACTAATAAAAAACGGATTTTCAAAGTACACAATACAGAAGTCGCAAGAGCCATCCAGACCAAGAACCCAGGCAGAATCTGAGAAACCAGTGGTAAAAGCATATCTACCATACATGAGGGGGACAACGGATAAAATAGGGAAACTTCTGCGTAGACCCAACATAGATACAAGATTCAAAACAGACCGAAAAATCAGCTCAGTCCAAAATCAAAAATTGCCCTAGAAAACCAAGGAGTATATGAAATCCCGTGCCAAGATTGCAATAAATCATACATAGGACAGACCAACAGACGTATAAGTGTAAGAAGGGAAGAACATAGGAATGCAGTGCAAAATGAGGAGAAAACATCATCCCTACCACAGCACGTACAAATCACAGGACACAAAATAGACTTCGACAACACCCGAACAGTAGCCAATATCGAACATTGTACATCAAGAATTACCAGAGAGGCCACAGAGATCGAAAAAAGACCATAAAATCTTAACAAACGAGATGACACGCAGAGACTACCCACTGCATGGAAGCCCACATTTTCAGGCAGATATATAATGGGAAACACACGACGACCCACGGCAAATGAACCAATCTCGAGTCGGCACGTTCGAGTGGTGACAAATCACGAAGAGACTCCACAACCTACCATAAGAGGACCGATCACGAGGAGCCGGAGCCAAGCGCTGACCAATCAAACAGAAACACGGCAACCTTCGATGACGATTAGACATAAGGATGCACGACCACCAATGAGAAGTCACGTGAAACGTGACGTTTCAGCGAGGCCACTTGTCGGGTTAGCTCAGGCGCCCGCTACGCCTCCCACACACAGTAGAGGGCCAATGAAACGTAGCCAGTCGCGCAATCAAACAGGAACACGACAACCCCCGGTGACCAATAGACACGAGGATGCACGACCATCAACGAGAGATCACGTGAAACGTGACGTTTCAGCGAGGCCACTGGCCGGGTTAACTCAGGCGCCCGCTACGCCTCCCACATACAGTCGAGGACCAGCAACAGGTAGCCAGTCGCGCATGCGCGCTCTAGGCCCAAGCATCTATAAGGAACCGCACAGCGCGGAGAACGTCAGTCCAGTTCGAGCAACGAGGAGCAGCAGTAGGCAGCATTCAGCAACCTGAAGATGGCAGATGGGATTCTGCCGAAACGTCGTTTAGACAACGGTGGCTCCAGCAGGAGCCTATCAACTACGTGGGAAAACATCCGAAAGTACACCAACACTTCATATATGTATATATTGGAGGCAGTAACTTGCCGAGAATTTGACTCATTGGAAAAAATAAAATATCACTATTTCGAAAAAAATGTATACTTTTCGAATGTTCAAACAAAAATTCGTTTACTTGTTTGCATTTTTTCGAAAATATGATCAATCAGATCATGATAAGAAATTGCGATTTTCACGATCTTATCCTTATGAAAATATCTTGATTGTTTTCAATATAAATTCTGGAGATTTTCCAATACATTGACAAATGTATAAAGAATCTATTGGATATAGCTGAATATGAATATAGATAGGTGTACCTATAATAAATATAATAGAGTAAAGGCAGGTAAAAATTCATGCGAGTGACGGCGCGGCAGATCTGCTTTGATCCAGCGGCTATGTGTGGTGTCTGTGTATGCGTTCATAATTATATATTTTCTTTCCATACTCACTACTTATCCTCCTATTCACTAAGGATAATGTTAAAAATATGTAATCAGAAAAAGAAAAAAGCTTTATATTACTCGTTAGAACTGCTAAGAATTTTTAGAGGTTAGTATGCATTTAACAATGCGCTTGGCCGTGTAGACTGGCAAAGTTACTTCACTAATTTTTTCCAGGAATACCGTGGCTTTAGCAGTAAATTTTAGAAATTCAGAAACACGTCGTCTATCCACTTGTATTTTTTATTTTTTCCTACCCTGACTTAATTTCAAAATTTTAAAAAAATGGATGAAAATATGTTTTTTTCATGTTCTGCATCCGAGCGAAATTTTTCAGGATAGTATTCTATACACTTTCATGAACTCGTTAAAAAAAAACAATTCATTTTGCTATAAAATGTTCCCTCTCGTCTGGGCTATAGCACGGAATAATAGATCTTAAAACAAAACTGAAAGAAGTGTGCCCCTGTTTGACGATTTTTGTAACAAAGAAAATGGCTTAAGGATATAAAAAACATATCGCTCTAAAAACTTGGGAAGGATTCTATCACGGTTATCACATTCTTTGACAGAAAGTAATTAGAATTGGTTCGGAAACAAAAAGGAATAAAAATTGTCATCTAAACTTCCTAATCCTTACTTTGTCTGTAAAAATATCCAGCGCGGATCTGATGTGATTTAATATTAGTTTAGGGGCAGCAGTTTTATGAGTTTTTTTTATGATCCATCTTAGAATTGTCATCAAGTTTACTTTATAGAGTGCAAAAGAAGTATATTTGATATCGATAGTTTAAAAGCTGATTTATGTGGAATATTGAACAAATTATTACTAAAAGTGGCAAATAAACAAAAAGCCCTGGCAAGAGATTTGTACGAAGCTAGAAAATGTGAAGTTCGCAATACAATATATACGGCGTATGAAGAAAGCAAGAAAACAAACACTTACCTGCTAAAATATATACCTATGTATATCCTACCGACACGGTAGCTCAGTCGGCTAAGGCATATTGGGTGGCGAATATGCTGATCGCACTGTCTACATAATTCTGGATTCGAACCCCAGCCCCGGCACTGACAATGCCGGGGGTCTGCTGGCTGCGTTTATCCAAATGAGGACAGCCTTGGCTTTGGAATTGGAGTTGTCTACTATATGTGGTGTGTTTTATAAAAAAAATTCCAGAAATGTGTATTACGTTAAAAACTTTGCTAAAAGAACTTCGTACTAAATATATTGTTGGCATAAGCTATGGCAGTTTAGGAACACTCCTTCTACATTTGGAATTTATGTATAAAGAAGATGACAACATGGAGAAGACAAATATTGCTCTCAAAAGGTCCAAATTTTTCAGGAAATGCAAAGAAAATAAAAATTCATCTTTTCAAAGACAGTTAGTATTTTTAGTTTTAAATACACAATCCCGTGCAACAGTGTGTTACGGCCTTCTTAGTGGCTGTAACTCAAAGCTCTATTAGAACGCCTTTTTCTTGGTACACTCGTACACTGCATACACTTAGACGACGAGTATATTTGGTTGCATATCAGTGGCATCGATTTCGATTTCGACCGTTGTAGGAAGTGTGGTTACCGGGCGAGACGGCAACAGTAGTCACTTTTTCGGGGTCAAGGTAGAACGTCAGCTGGTGAGCGTGTAGGTTTGTGTGAATATTAGAAGACGTGGAAATCACGGATTTGTAAAACGCAGCCCTAATTTCGAGAGGTTTCCTGATTGTTTATTGTGTGATATCAGTTGGGATTTTGGATATTATTGTGTTGATGTGGAAACCTTCAACGAAACCAAATTATTGGGAAACGAAGCTGGCGTGGCCCCGCCGTTTTGCCTTATTTTAAGTTGTGGTGAAAAGAACCGGAGACGTCCGTAAGTACTACTTAATGGTTTGTTATTTTAACAAGGAACTAAGATCTGCTCTTATTATATTTCAGGGTTCTTTTCTTTTCTTTGCTCTTCTTTTCTTGTCTGTTCTGTTCTTCTCCCTGGCGGATTTTCGCTGGAGACGTCTCACCCTTGGAGGATCTTACCCTCTGGAAGCCTCCCGTCGATAGCTGTGAGGACTTGTGTCTGGTGTGTTCGGCCTTGCTATGATGTGTGCTGGTTCTATGGAATATGGGAACCTAGTCGGCGAGAGGTAGTCTTGGGAGACATCGCTGTAGAGCCAGAGCTGGGGTGCTGCTACCCCATTGTCGGCGACCTACAATCGCGCGACCCACTTCAAGTGGCCAAAAAACCGAATCGGAACCCTTGGAGTGTTACATAAGCCTGAGAGGCCCCGACTGTAAGTAATTTTTACACCTTTTTCGCTGTCCCGTTGGAAGTTGAAGCCGAAACCCAACCACCACTCACCCCTTGTGTGTGTTACCCTTTTTTATTACTCTTTCATGTGTAATTAAGACTCGTCGGTCTATTAGTTTATTAACCTTGTTCGTGTGGTAGTCACTGGCCACCTTTTATCTGCATTTTTAATTTGTCCGTGGTAAGTTATATGTATTTATTCGTATATATTTATTCGTATCAATCTTTTACATGTAAGTTAGTGTAAGTTGGTCATGATTTTAGTACCTTTGTAAGTAGTGTAGGCCATATTAATACGGAATTTCCTTTTAAATAATTATTGGCATTTTGTACGGTTAGGCGAGTGCCATTTTAAATATTAGTATGTTGGTCATGATGGAGGTCCACATTTAGACATTCAGTCTGCTTTGCATAATATAATTGTACACACTCTTCCCCTGTACAGCAAGGGAAAGGCCTTTTCTGCATTATTATTGAGTGTATAGTTCGAGAGTCATTCGACTCTAGGTACTGTTTGTTCTAAAATAACCTCACTATTTGATATCGCTCGACTATCCTCGAGGGAGACCACCAGGTACATTTAGGTCACTGGACACTCATTGTAGCTAATTCATATCCCTTTTTTTTGGTAAGATGTACCGTAACCTTGCTTGAATAATTATTACTATAACTTTTGAATAATCGTCAACCTTTGCTTGAATAATTATTACTATAATCCTTGAATAATTGTTAAACTCATGAAATATATGCTTGTTAAGATATTTGTGTAGTTTAATTCCAGGTGATCATTACCACTGAAACCATGACCTCACCCCGACCTTAACTGAGTTAGCCAGTTCTATAAATTTTTGTCGGCCCCCCTTTAAAATTTAGAGTAGCAGTAACGTGTCTCGGATCTTTGATGTTTGGTTTGAATAACCGATTCATTTTTCCTAAATTTTACTTGTAATTCTTTTTTATAATATTCGCATTTTCTTTTAGACTTGCCTTGCTCATATTTAGCTATTCATTACTCATTAAATTACTAACTAATCAGACAATTATTTTTTTTTGTTAACGATAATTTTTTTTGTTAACAATAATTAGTTTTTTGGTTAGCAAAATATCTTATTTTTTTTCTAACAATTTTTATTATTTTATTTTATTTATTTATTTTTTTTGGGGAGCCTACAAGTGGACTTTTATTGTCAATTTCAGAATTCTTATTTCTTAGGGGAAAAATCCAAAAATAAGTATTCTTTCACGAAATTTGGTACAAATTCATTTTAGGTTGCCACATACAGTGGAGTACTCAGATTAGAAAGAAAGAAATCGCTAATAAGATTTCTTCATTTTCCCCCAAGTAAAAAACCGCAGTAAGCCGAGCTTTTACAAAATGTAATGTATCACAAGAATGCACTTCTTAGAGATCCACTTAAAAAAAACTATATGAATCAGATCTATAATAAACTTTTCATGTGGGTGGTTCCAAGCAAAGTGGGACACACTGTATACAGTGTGTCCCGCTTTTCATAAATCCACCCTAATATCTCAGTTATTAATAATGTGATTTTATTCAAATTTGGGTGGTAATTATATGTTAGAAAAATGAATTATTTGACATAGTAAACATTTTCATTTTTCATTGGCGTGCGGTTTTAGGGGGTAAAAAGAGGTCGATTTTTCGGCAAAAGGATATTAGGGCTTATTTTAGACAAATTTTTCTATCACATTTGGATTTAGCATGTCCTTAATCCATATTCTCCATGATCTCAAAAACGGATTATGGCAGAAACGAAAAATTAATTAATTTCTTAATATATCAGTTATTAATAATGCGATTTTCTTCAAATTTGGGTGGTAATTATATATTAGAAAAATGAATTATTTGGCATAGTAAAAATTTTCATTTTTCATTGGCGTGCGGTTTTAGGAGGTAAAAAGAGGTCGACTTTTTGGAAAAAGGATATTAGGGCTTATTTTAGACAAATTTTTCTATCATATTTGGATTCAGCATGTCCAAAAACCCTTTAATCCATATTATTCATGATCTCAAAAACGGATTATGGCAGAAAAGAAATATTAATTAATTTCCTAAAAAACACTTTTTAATTTTTTGCTATAACAAACCTAAAAACAATTTTTTTTATAAATTCTGGTCTCTTCAACATAACCACCTTCCAATGATACCACACCGTTTGTCGTAAATGTTGCCTCGTCACTAAACATTATGTTCTTTAAAAAAATCTGTCGTTAAGATAGTTACCTTCCAACCATAGGCATTAATCAAAAGTGCTTTGAAAAACAAGTTTTTATTTGATATTTAGCGATCCATAAGAATTGTGAAAAGTAAAATAGTGTTATTTAATTTATCAGTCTTACTGATAATGGCAGAAAATCGGAGAGTAGTTATTACAATTGAAGAAAAAGTTGAAATTATCCGCTTAATTAATGATAATGAAAGATCTACGCGTCAGGTTGCTCGAATATTTAGTCAACGTCATCGTGATCGAGTTCCAATTTGGCACAAAACCGTTGATGACATCAACAAACTGTTTGGAAGAACCGGAGCCATTTTCAAGATAAGACGAAGATACAATTTAAATTTACGACAATATCCAGACGACGAACGCATTTTAACAGAATTTCTGAACAATCCAAAGGGTAGTATAAGGGTAGTTGCGAGAACACTAAATTTAACCAAAAATAAAATATGGAGGTGTTTGAAACGCAGTAGGATTAGGGCATTTATACCAAAATTTTTGCATACTCTCTTAGAAGGTGATTTTGAACGGCGGTTTGAATTTTGCCTATGGTTGCAAGGTAACTATCTTAACGACATATTTTTTTTTTTAAGAACATACTGTTTAGTGACGAGGCAACGTTTACGACAAACGGTGTGGTATCTAGTCAAAATTGTAGATATTGGGCAGCCGAAAATCCCAACTTTGTAATTAACTCTAAAAACAAATACAGTGAAAAAGTTAACGTGTGGTGTGGTATATTAAATGAACAAATTGTTGGCCCTCTTTTCCCGAATAACCTCAACGCAGAAAATTTTCTAAATTTTTTTACAAAATGATTTAGATGATTTTTTTATGGAAATGCGAAATGTCTTTAGAACAGAGAGAAGATGTATACTTTTAGTTAGATGGTGCCTCGGCGCACAATTCTCTGAGAGTTAGAAATTTTTTAAATGCAAATTTCCCTATGAAGTGGATAGGTAGAAATAGCCCGTTAGAACCGTGGCCCCCTAGATCGCCTGATATTACCCCTCGTGACTTTTTTCTATGGATACTTGAAAAATAAAGTATATGCTTCTCGGCCGCCTAACAGACAAGAGCTTTGCCGTAGGATTAGGCAAGCGTGTCAAGAAATTACTCCCCAAACTTTAAGAAAAGTGATTGAACGGTTAAGAAGGGTTGTTGAAAAGTGTATTTTATTGGAAGGTGGTTATGTTGAAGAGACCAGAATTAAAAAAAAAGTTGTTTTTAAGTTTGTTATAGCAATTAAATAAAGTTATAAAAAATTAAAAAAGTGTTTTTTTAAGAAATTAATTAATATTTCGTTTCTGCCATAATCCGTTTTTGAGATCATGGAGAATATGGATTATGGGGTTTTTGGACATGCTGAATCCAAATATGATAGACAAATTTGTCTGAAGTAAGCCCTAATATCCTTTTGCCAAAAAAACTGCCCTATTTTACCCCCTAAAACCGCACGCCAATGAAGAATGAAAATGTTTACTATACCAAATAATTTATTTTTACAACATATAATTACCACCCAAATTTGAAGAAAATTGCATTATTAATAACTGAGATAATAGGGTGAATTTATGAAAAGCGGGACACACTGTATATGAATTAATAAACTTTTTCAAATACTAATATTTTATTTCATGGATATCTCAAATGTAAATGGAAGTATAATTAAAATTGAAATATTGTGAAAAGATAATACAAATGTATGTAAAGTTTTTATAACTTTTTAGATTTCACATGTTTGATTTTTTATATTTACCCATTAAACCTACTGACAATGCCCAATACTGTAGTGTAGTCCAATTTACAATTATTAATATTATTATTACTTATTAATTTCCAATACACATATTAATAAAAATTTGTTACGCCTACGGTGCGAAGTCATTTTCATCCTGCAATGAATTAGTTCAGGCAAGGGAGAATGATGACATCAGTTCATCTACTATATTCATTCTACATCGAACACACGTGAGACTATGACAAATAAAGTCTATAATGTGAAGGGAAGGTGTTTCATTGATGAAAGGACGGTACATCACAGAATTCTTTTTCAGAAACACACTGTATACCACGTATCAGCTTTGTTAAATTTCCATAAGTCGTTGTTTGCTTTGTGTACAGAAAATTTGAATGCAAGTAAAGTACTCTTCGAGACCTATGACAAAATATGATTCCGTGCCTGGCAGGAATTCTTTACACACATGAAAGTGAAAATGTAGTCAAAAGAAAAAAGCAAAGTTACACTAATAAATTTAAAATACATTTTTGGAGAAGTAAGTTACTACGCTTCTTTAGAATTATTTTCTCTCTTCTGAATGTCAGTTTTATTATACTCGTATATAACTTAACTTTTTCACATAAATTTTAATTCACTAACCTCTACCATAAAAGTAAAAGCAGAAGTCCGTTTTATGTGGTCTTAAAATATATCTACTCTAAGATGTTATTTGATTTTTGCTTGACGTTTCTTAGGTTCATTCATTTATTTGCGACAATAAATATGACAAGTATTTGGCAAATATGTAGTGGAATATATCTTTATGTGCAGAGACTTGAAAACTTGGTATCGGCTAGATGTATTTCGCTTGATTTTCGATCGTCCTTTATATGAAAATTTTTTCGTTAATTGAATATTATCATACTTATTTAACCAAATGGGTATACCGGGTGACAACGAGACTAGGGCCATGTTTATATCTCTTTAAATTATTAACTGATTTAGATAAAATTTGGTATATGGATCCAATTCCGGATAGACAGAGATATATAGTCAAAATGGCCTACTTCCGGTTTCACCGGAAGTGCCATCATCTTTGACATTTTAAATGCATCACCCAGTATGTTTTATGTTTTTCGGAATCTGCAACTCAAATTACATAGAATAGCTTTGACAAATTTACGTTTTTCTCGAGTATTTTTTTTCCAAATTAATTTTTTTAATTTTTTTTCCGTAGAATGCCGTGACTAGAAAAAAATCTATTCTAATTCACTCTAGTAACTCACATTGATAGCGATTTCATCAATTAAATCGCTAACAAAGGCCTCATGAACGAATAAAATTTGCCAAACTTGTTTTTTGCGTAAAAGTCATATTATTTTAATGGCAGCTACTAAGGGTCATCATGCCATTAAATAGCAAAAAAAATTACTAATCCAACGATATGCACCATGCACCACTTTATCTTTGTCTAAAACAAAAAATATTAATTTACTAAATTATTTGCAAAATGCTTACTTTCAAGTAATGAATAACTTACGTATTTGAAAATACAGGAAGGCAAGAAAATAAATTTTCTAATATCATGTCTCTCGTATATTCGAATTTGCCAATTGCATAAAATGATTAAAAATGTTCCTATGAATTCAGTTTTTAAAATTATTTATTTATGTCTGCGTCATCCAGGTATTTCCGAACAATGACAGCATTATGAGGTCCTGCCCCATCTTGCTGAAAGAACATGTTTTCTCTGATGCTCGGGGGTAAATTATTAATATTTTCGATTTCATTTTCCAAAAATCCGAGATCTCTTGCACCTGTTAACGACCCGTCGAAGAAAATAAGTTCAATAATTCTCGTCCCTATAATTCCTACCCAGACATTGAATCTAAATCTTTCTTGGAAATTACCTTCTCTCAGAAATCTAGGATTTTCTTGTGCCCAATACCTTTAATCCAGTCATATAACGTAAAAAAAGGGTAAACCTCGGAATGAAAGATAATAAGCTGTAAACTTGTATAAATCTTTGTTTTGGCATTTTATAAGTTGGCTCAAAAGTCTCATAGAATCTCGTGTACGCGAGTCATGATATTCAAGGTCAAAGGTCGCAAGAATCGTTTTATTGTACATATCTCGTTTTCTGTACTCTAACTGACATTTTCATTTATTATAAAAGTTGTAAAGCATAAAATTCTCTATAATTTTGAAAGTATTTGTTTAAATAACGTCTGAAATTTATAAAAGCATGGACGAGGGAAACCCTTCATTATGTATATTCCTAGATCTTGCTTAGGCCTTTGACACTGTTAGTCACAAACAGCTGTTGGAGGTCTTGCAAGATATGGGGATAAGGGGGAATGCCCACAAATTAATCACAAGCTATTTAACTGAAAGAAAACAATATGTAAAAATACGTACAAAAATAAGTTCAGAAAAAAATGGTAGAATACGGCGTACCTCAAGGGACAGTGCTGGGACCTCTGCTATTCTCAATATATTTAAACAATTTACTTACCATAAGAACATCCGGGATGATCATAAGTTTTGCGGATGACACTGCAATTTACTATAAGGAACAAACTTGGGTTGAACTAAAAAATAAAGTTGAAAACGACATGAAAATAATAATTGATTGGTTTAATCATAACATTTTAACAATAAATTTCGAGAAGACAAAATTCATACCATTTACCTGTAACAAAAATAGCTTACCTGAATTTCAGTCATTAAAAATAAAAACAAATGATATAACTAACTCCACAGAGATAAAGTAAGCAGAACATATAAGATATTTAGGTGTTACGATTGATAAACATCTAAGGTGGAATATACATGTTGGTAATGTTTCCAGAACGTTAAGAAGTATCTTATACAACTTTAAGTATTTTAATAAAATACTTGATACGTATCATATGAGAATTATATACTTCGCCTTAGTTGAATCAAGATTACAATATGCAATATTAGGATGGGGAGGAATCTCCACTACTCACCTAAAAAAGTTAGATGTATTGCAAAAAAAATTTTTGAAAATAATGTATAATAAGGAAAATACTTACCCATCAGATCTCTTATTTATAGAATCTAAAATATTAGACATCATGCAACTGTATTTTTGTAGTATTGTAACCTATATTTACAAAAACAAAACCACCTTACAATATATTGACCACTCTTACTCGACAAGGAAAAAAAATTAATCATCAAATAAAAACAACAAAATCAGAAAAAACAATAGGTCAACGAAGCCATACTTATCTTTACTCCAGAGTCTTTAATTTTTTGCCAGAACAACAAAAAAATCAAATTCATGACATAAAATCTCTGGGATTATTTAAAAAGAAAATACAAAATTATGTTTTAAATATAGAAAGAATTAATATTCATAACCTCATAGATCCAAGAAATTATTAAACTTCTTTCTCCCTTAGATTACTAAAATGTATTTTAATTTACTCAAAATACTTGACCTTATAGTTAGTTTTTCTTAGAAACGTAAATCAAACTACGAAACACTGAATAAACAAAAGCACATCTACGCGCAACCTATGGTTTTTGTAGATTTCTTTTCATTTATTTATGTGTATTATTTTATAAAATGGTATTGAAAACTATATTATATTAAGGTAAATAAATGTTTTTATTATTATTATATTATTATTATTATTATTAAATGAGGAATATTCAAATTTATATTTTTTTCGCAGTTTTTCTCAGATATCTCTGGTTATATAGCGCGAATTAAAAAACAGATTGTTTCATAATGAAATTACAGTGAAAACTAGATTTCTTCCAACACTTTTGGTAAAATTGTTAAATTTAAAAAAATAGAAACAGTTAAGAGTGATCATTTTTAAATATTTGATGATAACTTAAACGATAATACACATATTTTAACGAAACTTTAGAAAAGTATGTCCCTAATAGAGCCAAATCATCATGCCAAAGTTCAAGTTGACATGTTTATAACAATGCCTAAAAAAATCGAAAATTGAATCGTTGATTATTATTATTTAGATGCTTTTTTTTTCAAGTTTCAGTTTTTGACACACTTTTCAGAGACATTAAAAAAAAAGAAACTTTAAACCATTTTTAAATTTGCTAAAATTTTGAAATTCAAATGTATTTTGCTCATCAATATTTTATCCAAAAATAAAAATAATTTAGTAGATGTATCAAGAAGAGGAAACAGTAAAAAGATAAACAATTTTAAGGCAATTACAAATGAAAGTTAGTCAGATAATGCAGTCTGCAATTGTCTCTTAAGCACGATAACTTAACATACATAACATAACCTCAAATATAACCTAACACTTAACTAGATGCAGCAAAGGCGCACTGAAGGGGGGGGGGCTTGGGGGCTTAAGCCTCCCCCTGGAGGCCAGCATCACATATTTTAAAGTAAAAATGAAACATAAATAAACTAAAAACAAAATATAAAAGCAAAATACATTGTACGAAATATACGATTGCACGGTCGTTACAATTTATACATCATAGGCTATGCTTTGCATAACCATGGCGAATTGATTTTGTATTGTAGTTTTATACTCCCTGTTAATCTTTTGTTCAATAAATGTATTAAATGTATTAATTATATTATTATTATTTGTAGTAGCCCCCCCCCTCAGCAATTTTCTGGGTTCGTCCCTGAGATGCAGTATTGTGAACATTTACAAATAATCAAGGTACAATATGACTGGGGTTCAGCAGTCGGTTCATTCAGCAATTACGCGACGATATTATGTTGTGCTATAAACTCAATCGAGGATATTTGAAACAGGATAAAGCTTTGTTCAGTATTTTTTCCTAACTTAACCTTACTTTAACTTTCAGTTTAAAGTTCAAGTAAATCAGAAATAGTGGGACATCTCTTATTTAAATAGGAACTAGTGCATTAAGTACTAAGTAGGTTATGTTTGCAGCTTTAAAACTCTTTTGTCTTCCTTGATTAATCAGTTCTAGAAATAAACTGGTACAAAATTTGAATTGTATCCTCAGCATAGTGGAAAATGTGCAAACAATTGAGGAAATTTAGAAGCCAACAGACTTAATGTTTTCCTTAGTTGGCCCAACATATTTTAAATTTTCTGGCACTATCTCTTGGTTGTGGCTTCTTCGAATACCAATGAAATTACAATAGTAATAGTCTAATCATATGTGATCAATATTAAAATATAAATTTTTGATTCTTTGTTCAATTTTTTTTAGAGCAAATATTTTTGTACTTTTTACAATATGGTTTTTCTGATTACTCGACAAAAACGGAACAAATAAAGGATATCGCCGGTTAAGTATATGGAATTGGGCCCAGCGGCAATCTCCTGGCTCCCTTAAAAAGCATTTACAGACATGTTTACGTGAATAATTTTTCATATTTTAGCATGTACGATCTGCACCGAAGTTTGTAACGGGTATTTCCGGATACCCTGTATATAAAATTTCGATGCAACATTAGTTATTTAATGCTGCACCATAATTATTTCTACGATTTTCACATTTTCTTTAACTAAATTAACATTAATTGATGATCGTTAATTTGTTCACGGAACATTCCAGAGCAATTTGTTTTTTCCCAGCAAAACTTTGTTTACTCCGATAATTTTAAACAAACCATCGCGAAAAGTGGTGGTTAGGGAATTTAGTGCAAACCTAAAGTTTCAAACAATTAATTCTAGAACTTTTGAACGGTCTGAGTTCTGATTTGGAATACAAAGAATTGTTTTTGCGAAGCTGGCTAGCTGCCCTACCTTACAATCTGCTGAATATAGAAATAGTCCAGAAACTTTAACCCGACCAGCAACACCTTCTTTTATTGGATATTCTTTTAAAACTTCTGAAAAGCGCATAATAGAACCGCGACAGAGCACTAAACTAAACCCCTTTGCGTCCTGCATTCCCCACACTTCATCAGTAAATACTAATTTAATGTCATGAATACTTCACATTTAATTTTTACTATCAGCGTGCTTAGAAACTATCAATTTTTTGTCATTTAGTAAGTTAAAACTTTTTTATATAGGTTTACGTAAACGGTAGTAGCGCTACACAAAAAAACGTTTCAAATCGTGATAGAAGCAAACCGCTTGGCAGAAGGTTTACTTACATATAATAGGTTGATTTTGCTCGCAGCACCTTATCAGGGGTTGCGTCAAATTCAAAATGGCGGAAATTTTCAAAATGGCGCTGCTTAGCTTTTTCTTATGGGACTAATGGGATTAAAATCAAATAAAATACCAAATTTGAACTTTTATAATTAATAGCAAAGTGTTTTAAAGAAAATCCAAAATGGCGTAGTTTCCCACAAACTGGTGTCTTTTTTTTTAAAGACACAACATTCTAAGTTTTTCAGTTTTAATATATTATGTAATACACAGTATTCAAAACTATTAATATAGGTTCTGTGCTATAAATTGAAATAAAATAACTGTACAGAATTTTAGGTGACTATTCAAAACGGCAGCGTGTCTAAGTCTATAAAGCAGGAACATAGATATAACGCAGGTCTGTGATGTTTTGTTGTTGGGCAGATTGGCTATTTTAGCAACTTTTGAAGTTATGTATAGAACTCAAAAAAAATTTCAGCTTATTTTTAATAAATATATCATTTAGTACCATCCTTCGTATGGTCATCTACGATATTTCCTCGCAAAGTTATAGCCATTTTAAGGTGACATGAATTTGAAACCATGTTCCCTACAACCCAACAATCCTAACCAATCTACTCTAAACTGATCAAGATTTAACACAGCAGAAGAAATAACCCATGAACTTTGCGAGGAAGCATCGTAGATGACCATTCGAAAGCTTATTTTAAAGGGGAAGGATGGTACTAAATGATGTATTTATTAAAAATAAGCTGAAAATTTTTTTGAGTTCTGTACATAACTTCAAAAGCCATTTTTTAAGAACTTAACCAGAAATATTTCAAAATCCTGACGTGATGGGCCAATTCTGAGGCCAGATTCGGATTCAGCGCGAAAAATTACGGAAATGATCCTCAGCTGCCCAACAACATTCATGACCTCTTTAGTCGCTGTGTAATTAGACGGATAGTATTCCTTAGTCTTCCAAATCTTCTAAACTACAAAATAAAAATAAAAAAAACAAAATAAAAATGAGTAAGAATATGTTATAATTTAAAATGAAAATATTTAAAGTACTAACTTTTGAATTATGTTGTTGGTGCACATGTCTTTGCAGGAAGTGCATTGCAGAGTACATGGAAGGCCACTTCTTTTGCATTTACAGCGGTTACTGCTGCATCCAGTTTTACAAGCTCTTGGCAAGTCTGCCATACATTTGGAAGAACGGACCATAGAGGAGTCCACATTGTACCCTTTTCAACCCAGCCTCATCCCTTCGGTGACGGCGTTACATCATCCATATCAAAAGAACGACCCCAGACTTGACCAGCTTGATAAGCAGCCCTTAGAATATGTTGATACAATGCTGCGGAAGTCGGAGTTATCAAATGAATTGGCTTGTTTTGGGAACAGAATAATTCTTTTCTTGTTGTGTCAGTGTTGGTTGCCATACTAAATGGGTCATACATGTGGACAGTGAAACTGTCAAGATCTTTTACGACATATTCCTGAATGGAAGGCAGTGGGCATGAAATGGCTTTAAACGCTTTAGTTGCATTATCGATTTGAGAATTCCATGTGTTCCAGGCAGACTTTTTTCCTTTGTAAGAAAAAAAAAGACACCGTGTCGCACCCCGTAAAAGCATGGAACCCAGGAAGAGCGCTAGCCTTATCGCCAAGAATATCTAAAATATGAATTTATTGAAGCCAAGTGTATTAATGGTCTTTTGTATGTTGGAGGGACTGACCTGCCATAAGGTGTGCTGATAAATATCGTCTCTTTGCACCTGTAGCAAAGAGAACCTATAGATTTTGGAGATCAAGAGATTTAAGTAGTATTTACTTTGATATATTTTCGGTATGCCAGTCGTAGTGTAGTGGGTAGTGGTGGTCTTGAGATATATATTTCTTATTCGAATAGAAACAAATTTTTCGCGCGTGGATAATAGGGACTTAGCCCGCAACTATTAATTAAAATAGGATGAAATGCCGCTATCTTGAATCTTATACAGTGTACTATTATTATTTTTATTGTTATTATTTGATTTCAAAGTATATTTATTAAGTTAATCAATTAGAAAACATTTAAAATCAGTACTTTTGAAAATACCCGCCATTTTGAAATTGACGCCACTTGAAATAAGGTGCTGCAGGTCAAATCGATTGTTTATGTATATAGACCGCCTATACCAAGTGGTTCGCTTCTATCATTATTTGAAACGTTTTTTCTATATTTGGGTTTTGCCACTACGACTATTATTAACTGTACACACTAATAAACTATCAAATATTTAGAAATAACTTGTACTTCAGTCATAAGGTACCTTTGTAGGGGAATAAGTAAAAGAAAGCTTTGAGTTTGTATGATAAGGCTAAAGTAATTTCTTCAAATAACGAAAGTTTAAATAAAGAGAAACGATTTATAAAAACTTTTCTATTGAATAACACAGCCACACAAAAAAAAGTTCTGTGCAGCGGACCAAATTATATGGATATGGCGTATTTTTCGATACTGAATCCGAATCCGTGGTCAAAAAAAAAATTATCGTGTCAGTTTTGTTTTTTAATCAAGAACATCCCTTAAAATGGTGTAAAATCAAAGAAATAATGTAATAACTCTTAATGAAGTGTGAAAAATGGTAGAGTTTTGTAGTAAAGGGGAGTAGAGAATATAAATTCGAGCCATATTAAGTTATTTCTATAAAATCCACCCTTATGGAGTAGTAAATAACATGTACAAAGGCTAAATTTTTGTATCTTTTAGTGGAAAATATTTGGCAACCAGCCATTACTCTCATAGGGTAGAGACTCTATCCTATGGAGGGTTAAAACATTTGAGACCATCCTTTAAGGGTAGTCTCTAGTATTGGTGGTTGAAACGAGACGAATTCACTCCATATTTGTTCACCCTGCCTGAATTTTTTTTCCCGTTTTTTAAAACTACCCCCATCCCCATGAGAAGAAAATAAAATTCAGGCAGGGTGAACAAATATGGAGTAAATTCGTCTCGTTTCAACCACCAATACTAGAGACTACCCTTAAAGGATGGTCTCAAATGTTACATATGGGTGCTATTAAAATTTGGGAAGGGTCAAATACTCGTAGCAATCTTTTTAATGAGGTTGAAAATCAGCTCTATTGGGGTGGGGGGTAAAAACTACCCCCACATACGGACGGAAATAGATAGACGTAAATTTAGTTAATTTAGGTATATAGCTTACATAGATAGAAAAAAATGGTCACTGAAGATCTAACATCCCACATTTATGACTAAAAAATAGGAAAAGAAAACCACGGAAAAGGTATTTTGAAGATAAAAGAGAAAAATCATAAGAAAAGAAAGTATTTGGATTGATGGTCGAAAGTATGATATAAATAGGAAAATGAATAGCTTTACACAGATTAAGAAATATATAAGTTGATAAATGTTAAGATAAACAGATAAATAAGCAGGTATGGTGTAATAAATAAAACACAACTGGTTAATGCTTAATGTATGAATTTACTCCATTTTTATCTACCCTGACTAAAACTACAAATACCTGAATTTTTGTTCCAGGATATTAGAAGTAATGAAATCCGTTCGTCTGTGGGGGTAGTTTTTATCCCTCTCCCCAATAGGGGAGAGGGATAAAAATTTTCAACCTTATTAAGATTTGGTGGTTATCGTTCTATATTTGTATATTTGGCACGATGAGCTATAAGTATTTGACCCTTTCCGAATTTCAATAGCACCTGTATGCATCATTTGAGCATGGGGATAGCCCTTACTCTAGTCATGTGTCGGTGGTTGGAATAAATTCACTCCATATTTGTTCACTTTGCTTAAAACTACAAAAGCCTAAATGTTTTCCCGTTTTGAAACCTATGAGGGATGGGGGTAGTTTTAACCCTCCCTAGTGTTGATTCTCTACCCTTTGAGAGTAATGGCTGGTTGCCGCACCAGAGTCAAATATTTTGCACTAAGATATACAAAAATTTGGCGCCTGGGGTTTTGACCTCGGACTTCTATTACAGTGAATGAATTTATATGGTCGAGGTGGGATTTTGTTTTTTATACTATAAATTTCAAAGTTTACAAAAATTTTTTTTGTGCTTTTGATTTTTATCATTATTTGAAAAAAAAACTAATATTTTAGCATATAATTTTATTTTATATAATATTTTTTTTATGTATACGTTAAATTTCACCTAAATATACATAGAAGAACATCTTTCAAAAATACCTGAGTGTAACAAGGGTCGTAGGGAAGTTAAACAGTTAGTAAAACGTGGAGGGGAGAACGACAGCGACAGCTGCAATGTACAACTTTACGGACGTAGTTCTAGATTTTTAATTGAAAAAATCTAGTTAATTACATTAGCTGACAACAATATTTCTACATGCCAAGCGGAAAGCGATGCAGAAAAATTAATTGTTGATACGGCAATTAATTTAGAAACAAAAAATGTTGTTTTAGTTTCAGAAGATATTGACGTCTTGGTTATATTAACGGCATTAGTGGAGGAGGATCATGAAATATATTTTCTAAAACCATCCCGAGGAAAAGTCTAACAAAAAATATTTTCTTCGAAAAGTTTAGAAAGATTGTTTCCAAAATGTAAAGAACATATTCTCTTTTTACATGCTTTCACGGTGTGATACCACATCTGCGTTTTTCAATAAAGGCAAAAATAAGTTTACCAAAAATTTTGAGAAACGTCATGATTTACACGAATCAGCGAAAGCATTTAGACATGTTAACGAAGACTCCAATAATATATTTCAAGCGGGTGTAGCACGTATTTTGGGTTTATATGGAGCTCCTGCAAAAATTAAAGATTTGAATATGTTGAGGTTCAATTCTTTCATAAAAGCAACAGCCAAAAAAGTGTTCTTTTGTCGTCATTACCTCCTACTACTGATGCAGCATTTGAACACCCAAAGAGAGTGTACCTGCAAATCCAGATATGGCTAGGAAGTGACGTAGATATTGAAAATTGGGGAAGGAAGTATTCCAATAACATGTTTATCCCAATAACAATTAATCAATTGCCGGCTCCGGATAATCTATTGCAAATGTAACTTTGTAATTGCAAAAAGAGATGTGGAGCTGCTTGTGGATGTCGGAAGAGTGGCATATATTGTAGTATAGTATACCTACAGTGCAGCGAAAATAGTTGTTTTAATACTCCACCTATCATTCAAATAAATGAAGTCGAAGAAAATATTTGATATGGACAAAAATGTAAATTGTTTAAATAAACAAATATTTTATTAATAATTTTCTTTTTTATTTAATTTTTCTTAATTTACTTTTTTCCCCGATTACTGTCTCTATATAAATAGATACGTTAACTTAATTTCGTTATACAAAAATATTCTACAGCCTAATATGTATTACACTATTTGAATTGTTGCAATTATCAATTTTTTTTTATTCAAATCAAGATCACAATTTTTTAAAAGGTAAACTTTTTTATATATATTATTAGCTAAACATTCCATTTTGAATTTTTAAATTTCATTCACTGTAACTGAAATCCGAGGTTTTCATGTTTTTAATGCTCCAGGCGCTCCACTAGGTAGTTTTCGCGCCCCATAAGGGCGGATTTCAGTTTAATTTATAGAAAAAGCTTACTGTAGTTCGAATTTATATTCTCTGCTCTCGATTACAAAACATCTACCATTTTTCACACCTCATTAAGAAGTATTACATTATTTCTATAAGTTTAAACCATTTTAAGGGATATTTTTGACTAGAAAACAAAACTGACACGATAGATTTTTTTTTGACTACGGATTCGAATTCAGCGTCGAAAAATACACCATATCCATATAATTTGGTCCCCTGCACAGAACTTTTTTTTTGTGTGTGGCTGTGTAATCTATACCCCGAGAGTTTTGTTGATACGCAGCTGACAAACATTGAAAGTAGTGTAACCACTCAACATTTACAGCCTGAATTTAGATCTTTTGCAGTAATCCCATGCATACATGGTTTATCGGATAAATTACGAAGAATCGGAAATAGATTCTCTGTACAAACAATTTTTCAAACGGGCGCCGCATTAAGATCTTCATCTTTTACTTTCGAAAAGTTTTCACAGTAATGACACCAAACCTCAGTAATTTGACCCACGTACCGGTAGAATCCTTAATTGTCACGTTTTAAGTTTAAATCTACATGTAATCACTCTCACTGCTTCGAAGAGATTCTTGCTATGGTCAGCACGTGACTAATTTTTTTACAGTCGTCTTATAGATAACAATTATTGTCATCTCTTCGATAAAGAATCTGAGTTCTGCGGGTCAGTCTCTTATACTCTTTCGATTTCAAGGCAATGTTGATAACCTGAGCCTTAAGATTATTCCTGGCTTGTACTTCAGTTAAAGTTTCGACAATTATCCAAGTTTGTATCATATTTCTACGTGTCTTAGTCCTTCCTAGTGGTTCCCAATAAACCCGCAATTTTTATATTTTTGGTTCAAAATTCATATTTTTCAATTTCTAGATGATCATTACGTAAATCTGATTAAACGTTGAATACACTCACACAATTTCCTATCAGTTAAAAGAAATACCATCTAACATCAATAATTCGTCTAGCTGACTTCTCAAATTAGAGCATTTTTGACCATTTTTAGAGTCTTTTTCGAATGATTGTCTTTCAAAAAAATAGAACCGTCTTCAAAAAATATTTCTAAAAAGTAAGAAAGAAAATTTCACTCAATTTTACAAATATCTATCTACCTATTAGTGGAAAATAGCAAGGAACTGTACCTTATTACCAAATATCAATTTCAAGTCGGTGCAAAAAGTTACTAATTTCAAAAATCTGTTTTGCACCGACTTCAAATTGATATTTGGTAATAGGGTAGAGTTCCCTGCTACTTTTCACTAATAGGTAGACAGCTATTTGTAAAACTGTAAAATTTTATTTCTTACTTTTTAGAAATATTTTTTGAAGGCGGTTCGATTTATTTTTCAACCTTTTTAGTAGCTTCACATATTTCAAGGTCCCCGACTGGAGGATAAACAAATAATACATCATAACTTCACTTTAATTCCTTATATACTTTTAGTCCACAGTAAATAATATCAAATGGTCGTTTACTTTTCTGTTTCCGCCATTTAGTCTATGTAATAAAGCAAAAAGTAATGTAAACATTTCGTGCAAAGACGAGATTACCTCCCCCCCCCCCCATTAAAGAGAGTGCTGAACACGATAAAAGTAGTGGGAGAAGTTTTTGACCGCCGCAACCCCCTGAAACCGCCAAAAACCACCCCGTTAACCACCCCTTTTATGGATCCCTTTTTATCTTTATATATAAACGGGTCTAGGGAGTGATTTATCGACGAGTTATACTTGAAATAACGTGAAAGGGGGTTGTAGAGTAAGTGGAATTCAGACAGCAGGCCTAGGGGGTTGATTAAGCCTCCCGAAGAGTGGAAAATCTATTTTTTTAAAATGTTTCGGTTCAAACGCGTATCCCCCCGTTCTTGGGATCGCTGATCTAGGGAAAAATATTCATTTTTTGCTCCAACCCCTCCTTATCCCTCAAACGTGCATTTTATGGACCCCTTTATGTTTTCAAACCAAACCGTGTTTACTTTCAATGCCAAGCGTAGCTTTCAAACGATCTGATCGCTACTCAGTGGGGATGGATAATGAAAAATAATTCTTTGGAGCCAAAATTTTCAGAAAGCAAATTGATACCAGATTTTTTTTTTAAGATTACCACTGTACTTGTAAAAACAGCTGTTCGAAGCGACGCAGTTGTTTAAAATTAGGGTTAATATGTATTGTTTTCTGTAAAAACTGCAAAGGCGAAATGTGTGAAAATTATACGCAAAATAATAAAGATATATGTATAGAGGAAAGAGCAGATGAAGATGACGATAATGATGATTTTTATTTTAATTTAATCCCTGAAATTGGTTTAAGCGATTCCGATTCAGATTCGCTCACTGAAATGGCGGATGAAGAAGAGGAAGAGATTGCTTGCGATGTGCATTATAAGGAATATGATAATTGTTATGCTATTTGTAAACGACGCAGGTGTTTTTAATTAATTGTAAGTAAATAATTTATCAATAAAATGTTATTCTTTGAATAAACAAGATTGCCATTGACGACAACATTTATTATTCATTACTCCTGATGAATAAATCATTGTACCCTAATCAGCAACCTACACAATCATTACCCCAGCGATAACTAGTGGATGAGGGTAAGTTTCTCTCTATTATGGGGGTTGAGGAGAGTCGGAGATGACGGTGAATATTTTTATCGTGGTCAGCGCCTGCGAAAACGGGGGAGGGCGTATTGACGATCCAAAGTGTAATTTATGAATTTTACACCCTTGGAAGGGTTAAAGCAACCCCCGAGGTCGCTACCACCTTCTCTTCCGTGAAAAATGAAAGGATATGCACATGCACAGGAATAACGATAATGTGTCGAAAAACATGTAAATCCTAGATAGCATGCTTTCTTGTGAGTGAGGGGTGGTTTCTGCACGTTTGAGGGATGAGGAGAGGTTGTAGCTAAAAATGAATATTTTTCCTGAGATCAGCGACTCCGAAAACGGGTTTGAACCGAAACATTTAAAAAAAAAAAATTCACATCGGGACGGTTTAATCAACCCCTTAGGCCTGCTGTCTAAATTCCACTTACTCTATAACCCCCTTCCATGTTAGTTCAAGTATAACCCGTCGATAAATCACACCCCAGACCAGTTTATATATAAAGATAAAAAGGGATCCATAAAGGGGTGGTTTTTGCCGTTTCAGGGGGTTGCGGCGGTCATAAACTCCTCCCACCACTTCCATCGTGTTCAGCATCCTCGAAAACAGGGGGGGAAGGTAATCTCGTCTTTGCACGAAATATTTACAAAAAACTCGTCAAATAATGCTTCATTACATAGACTAATTGTACTAGGTTTCACGTAAATCTACAAAAAATTTACTGGGATTATCGCATCTCAATTAAAAACCATCATACAATGAAATCTTCATCATTAACAGCATTGGAAACAACGACATGAGCGAGAGCATGCTGTATAATTTGCAAATTGTTCAACGGGCGCGTCTCTCAATAAAGTATCAGTTCATACTGTTGTCGTAGAAAACATACTTCGGCTGATTCGCCTCCATGCAAGGCTCTCTACAAATAAAAGTTTTATAGATCGAGAAAAAAGTTCTCCCTTTGAGTGTGGATTTGATCCTAAAAATCCTGCTCGCATTGCAAAATGGTATATGATATGATAGGAAGTTAAAATACTGCTCTGTTTTTTGCAAGAAATTATCGTATGTAATATCACTTGCTTGCTTAAAATTTTACCGAAAATTTTTTCAAAAGCCTGGTAATATAAAGAGTGCAAATTGGCAGTTTATTATCTTATTAAATCCCGACCGCTTTAGCGGGAGGGATTTAATCTTTGATAATAAACTGCCAATTTGCACGAGTTATATTAACTAGGGGCAACTTAGCTTGTGAAAAAAATTTTTAGATAAAATTTAAAGCACGAGTGGTATTTGAGGAGAATATTTCACGAATAAATAATTCATTACGTACATATTATGTTTTCTCATTAATTGCCTTCAAACGTTTTCTTGCCACTTTTTAGAGTTTACTGAACTTTATTTTCAATTTCCTTATTAATTTGATATACAGAAATATTTCCAAACCGACTCATATTGTCAAAACAGCAAATCTGAAACAAACGCAGTAGAAACAATGGAGATTCCCTATATTTTAAAATAATCTAGTGACGTTTCTAGAGTTGAAACCTTAGATATTATAATATATAGACTGGCTTAACACCTTTCAGGCGTTTCTGAGGTGCAATATGACGAGGAACGATAGAGAGAGCACTACATCTTTAATCTGCGAACACTACTTTATTTCCGATGTCCCGCCTATTTATTACTATACACTCATGGTTCCGAGATTGACATAGAGAGCGCCATCTAGCGCTACCGCTGCTAGAGTTATATTCCATAATAATTGTTCATTGATTCATATTTACGTATTTAATCCTTATTTTTAACTCATGAAGTTTACAAATTATGTTGAGGTTTGCTTCGTTAGGCAGAGTGAATTTTAAATACAACAAATTAAAATATTGCACAGCTTTGATTCAACTAGTTACGTTTTGATAGATTACCGTATGTAAGTAGGTACCTAGGTACATTTTTGGTTTGTTTCCAGAGTGAATGTGTTTACTTGACATTTATAATAAATGATTAACTTTGTAACTACGTTATTGAGCTATTGAAAGCTGTGCTTGACTTGTTCCTGTATTATCAACTAGGTATATTAAGTACAATCTTTGTATATTATTTTTACCTGATTGAAAAGTAGGCAAATTGAAATAGTTACAGATAGGCAAGGGTTATAGTGTGGTTATAGCCTATATATTTCAGACAGGCTTCTCTTTGGAACTGACGATTGTTTACTGTATATGTCGTGTGTTTATGTTTGCTAGTACATAATACAATATTACAATTTACAAGGTAAGTTAACAATTAGTAATAAGCTAGAGAAGATATTTATAGATAAAATTTAAAAGCGTAAGTTGCCCTAGTTGCCGAAAATATTTCACGAAACAAAACGTCAAAAAATTATCGCAGTATTTGCCGCTGCAGCGACATAAAAAATTAGAGCGATAAATTTTGCATGTTGGTACTGTCAAAAGCCGATCTAGCTTGAATTACCACTAATAATGACGTTTGATTGGTGCAATGTTGTGAAAAAACGGGCTCTCATTGGCTATAGCGTTAATGAGTGAAATAATCATTATTATAAATCGAGAACCAAATGTTTAATTGATACCACCGGCGACTCCGCCACATATTCGAATGTGCTCGTAGTATAAAAATTGTTTCCAATTTGTTCACCTTACACTAGATATAGCTTAATAAATTTAGTTTGGCACCACCACCGGACCATAGCTTACAGTTGGCTGTAGGTTTGACAGAAATCGATTAAGCTACGCCAGAGTAATCATTGAACAAATATATAAAAAAGACATACATACGGGTCGAATTAAGAACCTCCTCCTTTTTTAAATTTCAAAAATAACTCTTCATAAATGAATCCAATATAAAAATGACTTAAATTCAAATGAAAAAGGATAAAATTACGCACAAACCCGTAAAAACATAATATTTCAATATTAATATTTCCACGCCCTCCCAAAGAACTACAATTATTTTATATTCTTAGCCCGAAGATCGTTCTTTTCAAACCTCTTGTCCTTTGTTATCATACGTAAAAATGGTCCAAAAGGGAATTATACTCAAGTTTTACTTATCACACAAAAGACAATCATACAACAACCAATCCCAGCGACATTACCGTCTGTCGCTGGTCGACACTCGAACTCAGGAGAGATAACAGCCGCATTGTCCCACTCAACCGCGGTATAGCCCACTCCCATTATCTCGGTAACACATGAACTACGCCAGTAAACATTATTGCAAAATATTTATACAAATATATATTTTTCGTGACATACGACGTCTGTGGTTTGTATTTCTGTGACACATGTATTGTGTATATCTCGTATTCCACGGATACCATCTTGTGATTTACTCAATTTCGGATTTTATTTACTACAGTCCCATTGGATTAATGTTCCCAGGGTAGTGAACGCCATTGCATAAAATCTTTAGGGACATTGAACATGCAGATTCGCGTCATGTCCCACTCAGCCATATTATAAAATATAGTGCAAGCTTTCAATCTTTTACATAACGTATAATCTAGCGTACACCCTTGTTATATTTTAGATTTTTATTTTAATATTCGTCTTTACTTGTTCGTCATTCAATAATTAGAGAAATAATAATAAAAAAAATCGTTTTGCTTGAAATGCCAACAATTTAATAAATAACGGAGGAAAGTAATAGTTAAAAGCTTTTTACTTTTACAAAGACGAATATTGCTGATGTGAATGAAAGGTACATATACTAATAGTCGGTGATATTAGGAAACTGTCTCGGAAAGTTTTGAGACAAGCCAAAAATTAGTCTATCCCCTACAGAATTTCCTCAAGAATCCGAAAAAAATAGTGCTAACCACTCAAAATGGCGGCTTTAATGGTTATTTAACTTTTTGTAAACAAAAGGAATTTTGCAACTTACTTGTTTGCTTATATCTTCGCTTCTAAAGGTCGTAGAAAAACGTTTGATCCGTAAATTTCTTCGTCATGGGTTCCCCTAAAAGGTAGATATATGTAAAGAACGAATTTTTAATTGTTAATAACATTTTATGACAAGAAACTGAAAAAATTGAATTTCTCGATAGTCGATCTTTGAAGTACTGTAGAAACAAATATAAAATCTGCATGTTAACGATATTATGAAAAATAATACATATTTTTACCCTTAATGAAAGCACTGTGTCCCGTTGCAAAATATTAATTATTTTCTCTGCAATTAATTTATGAAAAAAAAAATTCAAACTGTTATACTCAAAGATCATATTAATATTTTAAAGTTCTGTTTCCGTAAAAACATTGTATTTGACGTACGTTTACATAACCAAAAAGAACATTGCAAAAAAATTTTAATTTGCGACTTTTTTACGCAAAAAATCAATTTCGCAACTTAAACAAATATAAATATCTCAGTGGATTTTGCATAAAATTTATTGCAACTAACTGCATTTTGATTGTCATAAAAAACACGAATTAAGAAAAAAATAATAATTTATGCTCCGATGCTTTGGAGCCGAGATATGAAGAATTCAGGTTTTTATACAAAAAAGTTTTATATTCAATTTTTTCTGTCCTCGTTTTTTTTCTAGGTTGATTTCCTGTATCAGACTCGCTGTCCGTTTCGTCTCGCATTTCAGCATACAACCAATCATTGTCATCGTCGTCATTATTTATATAAACATTTCAAATAACTTCCTCATTTTCTTGCATTTCATTTAATTTAAACTGACAGACATCAATATTGATTTAATTTGTTTTAAACAGCGAAATAAACATCTAATTCATACCATAACAATAATGCGTGATTGCTTAAATTATAGGATGTTTGTAAAATTGTAAAAAAAACGCTGTCCAAGGAATCACTACTTCCACATCCAGATTTTCTATCCAAGTCTCTCCCAACGAAAAAAAAAACCAATAAAACGATATGTCACATCGGTAGTGGGGGTGGGAATGGTGGTAGTGGGGTGGATGAAGTAAAAAACAATACTGAGGCCTTTGCTTCTTGTATACACACTAAATCACAATTTTATTTTTATCACCCCCTTTAATAATGTGGTGGGGGTGGTAATGGGGGTGGCTAATGCCAAAAATTTTTTGGAACTTTAGCTTCTCTTATTTATACTAAATTTATGGACTCTTACTTGCTTAATTTGCCCATTTACCTCCATTTCCCCCAACCCTTCAACGGAATAAGATCAAAATATAATCTTCCAGATGTCGTTAAAATACATGCATGTAGCAAATTTCAAGTCAATATATTAAATGGTTCCAGAGTAACCGTGCGCACAAAAAAGTTACAGACTGACAGAGCGACAGACTTTTTTGCTCAAACTTAAAATCTCGACATTTCATGACATTCCAAGACTATTTGCACGATAAAAATTTTTACAATTTTTTTTTGCGTTACTATACTTCCACCATCTACTGGATGTGGAAATAATTATAAGATGTTTGATTATAAACTACTGAAATTATTTTATCTACAATAGTAAAATAATAAAGCCGCTGTATTACAAATTTAATTAGCTCATCAAAGGGACAATCAAAGTTTCGGTTGATTGGCCTTTAGTCAGTGGGTTTGACTATAGATTCCAGTTCAATTGACCCCAGAATCCTTAAGTGGCACCATTGGGAAAACAAACTGAAAATTCGACTCAGATACAAATTTGAGGTTTTGCCTGCATGCATTAACATGGTTTGAAAAATAGAGGCACTGAGAGAGCTGAGAGATGTAACAAATATGAAGTTTTGATGGAGTTTTTTTGTGTTGATTATCTACTTTGTGTTTCAAACCAGAGTATACTTAAATAATTTTCTTATTAATACAAAATATTAAAACCATGGATCGTCTGGTTTGAAAGAGTACCTGCTGTAGCCTTAGGGCCTAAGTGTTGCCTCCTTTCTTACAAGCAGATGTAGGAGAAGTAGGTCTAGCATTGCCTCAATAGCTGCTGTGGAACAGGAGCACATTGCTCATGTATTCTCTAAGCAGGCAAGGCGTTGCAACTTCTACAACTTTCCTTGTGTTAATTTTTCTTCAGTTTTTGACCACCGCACACATAATGATGATCATGGGTCTCACACCCGAGAGGTAAGACCAGTAGATCATTTTTTGTTTTAGACTCCAAGTCTTACCAAACAACCTGCGGCACGTCCAAATAGCCGCAGTGGGTTTGGTAAGTGTGCACCTAACAGGCAATCGCGACTGATGGCGAGATGCCACCAGACGTGCTATACAGCAAGCGAAGGCCAACTAAAATAATTTTCTTGAATCACAATATGTGAATAAGAAGAAAAATAATAATAAGAAGAAGAGATTCTAGGAACAATTAGTTTAATGAATTTCTTTATTTCTGTCTAGCGAGATTCGTAAAATGAACTACTTTTTCGGAAAATGTCACTTAAAAATGAACTAAAAATGTTTGTGAATAGAAAGTATTAAAAAAAAACCTTTTCTTTATTCAACAGAAAATAACAGAGGTAATGGTTATTGGAAACACCCATTAATTCACTTAAAACAACAACACAACAACTCAACAACTTATATTTGTTTTTGATTAATTTTTTAGTGGACACACTAGATGATTTCAGGGGAAAATACAGAAATTGAAATATCTCTTAAACCATCAACAACTGGATAATCACATTATATGATTATTTTGATGGAAAATGACCTCATCTATCGTCTCACTTCATTTGGATGCATTTAGGACACCCTGTTTAAAATGTCTCTAGAATGAGCATGTTTTTCCTATCTGCAATAACTTCTAGACAACTAAATATTCGCATTTCTCCATTCACTAATCTAAGTGGATTCAAACAGGCAACCTTTTAGAAAACTTCTTCATTTTCACTTGCACGTTCTAGCATTTAAGTTATTCACTTTGCATTTTTAATTTATTTAAGAATATTTTAGGAAACCTGTCAGCATGCCCCATGACACTTAATTAAATTTTCTCATTATTTCGCCCGCAAATCTTTTTGAAATGGTTTGATTCCATCTTTGCAATCAACTTCGAATAAATTATTAAAAAACGTTTTTTTATATTTTAAAAACATCAGATGCTAAGGTAAAACTTTTTTAATCACGTAAAATTATTCTAAGATAATCCAGATTCCAGCGTTAATGCCTTTATTCGCTTTAAGTGTAAAATGTGGTGAAGCTTTAGAACACGTACTTGAAAAACTTTTACAACACAAAACAGTGTGCAATGAATTAATAATAATATTTATTTTTTCCTTATTAGTTGAGTGTATTTAGACGAGAAAAGTAAGTTATTATGAAATCGATTGGACCCGAGTGGATTTGCCTGAACATTTTTTAATGGCTTTCTATAATCATAAATGAACTTTTTTACCACATCTCTTTGAACGTTATTATATTGAGAATGTTATAACTGGAACAAAGCTTAAAAAGTTACTCCAAGATGAGCGAGTTTAAGACCAAAATCTTGCAGAATTCTATAAGTAATTAATAAACATTTTATATCAAAATTTAAATACACAGGCACATAAAACAAAAAAAAAAAAAAGTTCATGTACTTTCTTGCCGACTATTGGTATTTTGGGGAGCTGAAACCGAATTCGAGGTCAGAATTGTTACATGCCGTCAATATTTTCATGTAAGCTCAAGAAACAGCTTGGAATAAGCCTGAAATTGGGTGAAAAGTAAATTGGGGAATTAAACGAGTTGTTGATCTATGTTTTTATACATATTTTGGGGCGCTGAAACCGAAACCGAACAATTTATTCATCAAATCAGGATTTTGACATATCTTCAGAGACATCTCAAAAAACACCTCAAAAATGGCCTAAAATGCATTTAAAAGTAGATTTAAAAACTTAAAATGACCAAACCACTTTACTTATATGAATTTTGGGACGTTGAAACTGAATCGCAGGTCAGAAATCTCCCATAATATCAGAATTTTAACATAATCTCAAGAATCATCATAAAACACATCAAAAATGGTAAAAAATGTATTGGATAATTAATTAAACGAGTTGACCCATGTTTTTATACAAAGAAAACAATAATTAATTTTAAATTACCTAGATTCTCATGTTGATTACTTTCCAAAAAATCTCGGAGATTATAGCGAGGAGCAAGGTGAACTGGTCCACCAAGATATAAAAGAGATGAATCTTCGGTACCAAGGAAAATGGGACCTAAATATGATGGGTGATTACTGCTGGATGCTTAAAAGAGACTTGCCAGACAGTGGCAAGAAAAGGAAGAGAAATTCACTGCATAGTTCTTTTGAGTCAAAACGATTACGATGTCACAAAAATAAATAAAGAATAGTTTTTTACGAATTCTCAAGGTCGAGATTTTCTCGACTTTTATTTAACTTATGAACGTAATTTGGGTTAGTCTTCATAGGTTTTTTGAAACTGCCTCAAAATGTAAAAGTTTTAACGTGCAAATTTCATTCTGACCCTAGTTGATTTCAATGACCAAATATACGTGCTGGTATGTACTTGCTCATTTAATTTTTTACCTGTACATGTATCTTTGACCATTTTTGAGGTGTTTTTTGAAATTTCTCTAGGGTTATGTCAAAGTATTGACATGATAAGAAAATTCTGACCTCGGCACAGTGGGCCCAGAGATCGAAAAAGCTGGCCAAAATTCTGAACATGTTTAAATCGCCTAAAGATGAGTACATTAATCATAAAAAAATATTAAAAGCGATGAGTGCTGCTTGCGAGGGTCTCGGCGGGGGTGTAAACATTGAAAAAACGTGATAAAAAATGAAAATGATCAAATCGGCTAAAGAGAGTGCGTTAATTATAGAAAAAATATTGAAATAAAATAATTTTATTAGGAGGGATGTTTTTGGGAGGTGGAAAATGCGAAAAACGTAGCAAAATAATTTAAGAATGGGCCAGTTTTCTAAAAATGAATATATTTGGAAACAATATTTCTAAAAAAATACCAATTTCATGGACTCTTACTGGCTTGATTTACCTATTTACTCTCATTTACCCCAATCCTTCAATGGGATAGCATCAAAATATAATCCGGTTCTAGATCTCGTTAAAATACATACGTGTATCAAATTTCAAGTTAATATCTTAAACGGTTCCAGAGTAATTGTGCGCACAAAAAAAAGTTACAGACAGAACGACTGACCGAAATATTTTGTTTGCTCGAATTTAAAATCTCTACGTTTCATGATATTCTAAGCCTATTTGAACTATAACAATTTTCAATTTTTTTTTTGCGTTACTCTATTTTCACTGGATGTGGAAGTAATAATGCGTGTAACTTGATTTTTTAATGAAATAAATTTTTAATTTTCACTTTCAAACCTGGGTGGGGCAAGGCAACACAGTCAAATAGTGAAATATTTTTTCATTAAAAGCAAACTACGTTTTATTAACATGATACAAATAATTGTAAACAAAGTCGCATTCGGTGCTAGCTAGGGGGAGGCAAGCGCCCCACCCCCCAACGTGGCAACGCCCTTGCTTTCAATTCATTTTTCTAATTTATTTGCAGAAATTTTAGTGGAAAAAATTTAAATAGTCATTCGAAGCAGTTACCGAGCGAGGGCCCGTCGTCGCGTCGCACTATGGTCAATTTGTCAATATTAGGAGGAAAGTATTACAAAAATAAAATTTATCCAAAAATTAAAATTAATTTATATGTCGATACCTGAATAACCGGACCATCAGAAACCAAAAAAATATTTTGTTTATGCCGCACGTGTTCAAGGTGGTGACGTTACATAGTAATTGGGTGGTTCCGCGGCAGACAATTTACCGCTAATATTCATCCAACCAAGCTGTTTATTGTATCCAATATTATAAAACTGTTGTCGTGTACTGTTAATACATGCCTTTAACTATCGAAAAAATGTCACGAGGTATGTGTCCTCTTGGGCAAAACCGTATTACCGATTTATTTCGCGGAAGCTTGCATTTGCGCACTTATATTTGAGTTTTAAAAAAAGTTTCACGAAGTTTCACCGAAATTTCTATTGTATATCGTAGGTCAGTCTCTGTACTTTGGAACATATACTGAGAGTTTACTTTCTTGTGCTTTTATTAGAAGATATTTAAGTTTACTGTAGATGTTGTCATTTCCGTGAAGAGAAATTACCTGTTTGAATTGCTGCTCAATGAAAAATTGTTAGCTGATGGAGCATCAGTAAGGACAGTCCACAGGATAATTGAATATATTGAACAAGAGAAAGAAGACTAGCGCGGGTTCTTAGGAGAAAATGAAGAACTTATTCAAATTATTAAGCTATTCTTATGTAATTTACTTAAACGCTGGCAGTCTTGCAAATTTAATGTGGCTTCGTTTAAAAAAATACACTCTGATTGGTTAAATGGAGAATTAAAATATGAGACTAATAAAGAAAATGTATGTGAGCCTTCTTGGTCGAAAGTAGGTCAACCGTCAAAGAGTTTTAGTGGTAGTGGACAAAAGTCGAAAAGAAAAAAAGTGCAAACATTATTGAAACATACTCCAAAAGAGTTAAGCTTAGCAACTCAACCCGCATATCATGCAAGTGATAAACGTAATGTGGCTTCCGTAATAAAAAAAACTTGGAAGGACCTCTCCGTGTACAGTATTGCGGGAGTAAATTTTGAGAAAGTTCCGAAATATAAGTTTACATGCAGCAATAAAAGAGTTAAAAAAACGGTGTATATATAATAGACTTTTTTTTCTTGAAATCGTCGAAAAAAAGTTGTCACTATAAACTACCAGCATATAGGTGATTAATTGCAGAGGCATAATAAATAAAAATATACAAAGTGTCTGGTTTGAAAAAATTGAATTATGATAGTTTAAATATGTAAAAATTTAAATCATCGTGGAGAACACCCTGTAGAATTGGGTTCAACTCTGAGAGTCCTGTAAATTAGTACATGGTCTCGACTAGCATTCAAAATGAAATGACGCTCAAATTTACGAAAATGCATCTTTTGCAGATTTTACTATTGGGTGTTCCATTAAAAAAATTCGGACGTTAGCTTGCTACTACTCTGTGAAACACCCTGTAGATTTGAAACTAATTTTTGAATATTACACTCTTCATCTCCCACAATATTTATCTGAGACATTTTTTTCTAATTTCAAACGGTTGAGGAGATATTGACTGTCCCCATGCTACTGACTCACCCTGTATATATTTATGTATGTATTTTTTTATGCATCGTATCATAAATTTAACATATTTAAACAAAAATATACTTCTGAACAAAAATATAGCTAGAAATAAAGTGTTAATAATATTTTCCTCCTAAATATGGCAAATTGACCACTGTGCGTCGTACGTATATTTTCAATTTAAGACCTCGTACTTGACCAAATTATGACTCATTACTTCCAAACCGGGTTGAATCGGGTTCTAAATTTTGTACTATAATTTGAAAAAACTATAAGAAATCGACCAGTAAAAGAATCATGCTTGGAACACGTTGCGCTTTTTTTGGAGGAATTAAAAAAAAACACTAAACCTTAAAAAACCATATCTCGGTCGTTCTTTGACCAAATTTAACGGGACCTACCTCAAATCTCAAGGTAATATCATAGTCCTAAAATTATATGTTTCAACACTAATTGATAAAATTCTTAGTTTTCAAGATATTAGCAAAATACTGTTTTTAAACTCCTTCCCTCCTCCCTAATAGTTTAGCTAGCTGCCAGTTTTGGTTGACTTCTTTTTACGTATTTATGAGACTCTGAGCAACGTCTATCTGCGAAAAAAAAAGTTACATCGATTTTCATTATTAACTTATATAAAACACATATTTTAGCAGTATTTAGCAGTGTATCGGTGAACGAACGTAACATCAATCGAACGCTGTTTTTTTTACCATTTTCTTTTCGTCCAGTGCCATGCCATAGCACACATTCAGATCGGTCTTTTTTTAACCGTAATGGTAAAATTAATCGAATAGGGACTTTGCCTGACAGCTGCAACTTCCCAACGGAGACAAAAAATACGAAATTGTTGTTTGCGATTTATCTATGGAATTAGAAAGCAACCCATTAGTTATAAACAGCAGAAAAATAAATGGTGAGACATGAAAAATCGACCAAGTATCACGTTACTACTCTACTCATAATCTTAGTGTTATATTTAAAGGCTCCCGAAATATACGTATATTTTTTATTTCCTCATCTTATTTACATTAATTACTATTTTAGAATGTTCTTCGTAGAACATACCAGGTGCTTAAAATGTCAGAAAACTGATTAAATAAAATTTCACCAAAATTAGAGGGACCTCAAGCAACAGATTTAGAATAAATAGTAATAACGTTTTTAGTGAAATAAAGTGTTCTGCAAGTAATAGCGCAAAATTTTGAAAAAGAATCTGTCTAAAGTTCAAAGAGTTAAGTACGTATTAAAACAAAATAGAATACTAGAAGTTTTTTACTACTTTACATACGTTTACTTACATTTGAAGTCACAGTTACAATTTTATAATAAAATAAAATATATAAAGTCTATGACACACTAACTTTCTTTCAAAATTTCGAATAAAAATATCTGTAAAGTTATTAACACAAAAATTCCCTCAGTATTTGGTACCATTATTAATTAATTTTTTTAGTTGAATGAACACGCTTTTTTTTTTACTAAAATTGTATCAAATATACTTCCTGGCAAAAGTGAAAACTACATTCTAATAATATTTTGTTCCGTAGTTTCTTTATTATTTTATGAAGCCACCACCTTGTATATTTGTAGAAGTATTTGCCCTCGGTAATGATGTCAACTACGTTTCAAATATTATTCTCATCAAGATTGTTTAATTAAATATTTCTTCGGTGACCACCTCATATTTTTAAAAACGTAGATCAGGTTTTCTTCTGGATAATAATATCAATTATATTCCACATACTACTTCCACCACAGTTCCTTTAGTACTTATTTCTTGAGCCTCCACTTTATATCATTTCATTGAAGTATGTCAGGTTTCTTCTTCGATAGTTATATTAACCACCAGTAGAGCGGATCTGGCAAGAAAAAGAGGAGTTTTGAAACCAACTTAAAAAAAAATTGACAGTTCAGTTATACGCGTGCTATCTTATCATGTTATCATGTTAGTTCAGTTTAATCGCACAGGGTGGGGGGAATTTGCATTTAAAATTTGCAAAAACACGTTTTTCCGCTCTGACTTGTTTATAATTGACTTGACGAAAGAAAGGAAAGGGTTGAGAGATTTTTTTTAATTAAAAAAAAAAAAAATTCTCGCAATCCAAGCAATAGGAAGAGAGAGAGAGCGGGGGCATAATACGTTTGCGGTAATAAAGGGTTAAGAAAAAGAGATAGGAACTTCTGACCTTGATATTCGGCAATATAAATCTTTTCTCCATCTTAATGTTTTATCAATCTACCCTTTATCAAATATTAAACTGCCGAAATGGCAGTTTATAAATAGGTTGCGCTACTACACCCATAGATTAAAGAATATTATATATGATATAGATAGGCAACTGTCAGGGATTTTTTAAACAGCAAAACTTACGTCGTGGGTAGCGCTGTATTCAAGCCTTTTTGATACAGGCGGGATTGGCATAGGCGGGAATTTTAAATGATTTTCAAACAAATGCTTAGGCCATCATTAGACTACAAAAGTTCTGTGACAAAGATTTTTTATAAAAGATATTTTATGATATAAAATATCTATCAAATTACTCATAAAATATCTTTTATAAAAGATCTTTGTCAAAGAACTTTTATAGTCTAACAGTGGCCTTAAAATTAAATAAGTCATTTCAAAACTAGAAATTGATCATTTATTAATTTAACGGAAAATCATTACAATAAATACAATAATATTTAAAAATACATTTAAAAAGTAACTAACGTAAGTAAAATTATTACAAAAGTATTAAGAGGTTGAAACTGCGTTGAAATAAGTAAAATGTTAAAGTAGCTAATGTTCCAAAATACCTGTAATACAATTAAATAATAGCGGGTTTAGGCGTGCATGGATTTAGTGGCGCCAGTAGATATTGGCACGCCAGTAAAAAAATATTGCGCGTATAAACAGTTACTGGCGAGCATGCATCAATGCATGCAAGGTAAAAGCTTGCTCGCCAGTAACTGTTTATATGTGTAATATTTTTTTTACTAGCGTGCCAATATCTACTGGCGCCACTAAATCCATGCACGTATAAACCCGCTATAATATACATTTTCACGTCCTTTACTAACATTAAGTGGTGTGAATCAGTCTTTTTGGAATTTAGATTTTTCATTATCATATAGGTTACAAAAAACTGACATTGATTGTGAAACATAAGTAATGTATTTGAATAATGTTAATCCAGAAGAAAAACATACGTATTTTTGTTTTTTTTTACTTTTTTACACCATTCGATGGGAATGATTTCGATTTATAACAAATCTAAAATCTGACGTTGAAAAATTCACAGATACGATGCGACTGCACATGGATGCGATTGTATTTATTATGTAAATAATGTAACCTAATATTTTGTACATGTCCGTCATTACAAGACTGAAAAACTTTTTCATCGGTAAACACAACATTGGTCCAAAACTCCAACGGGCGATAGACACAATTTAAACAAAACATAATGCGGGCTTGCTTCTGTTCTTCTTTAATATGGTCTTCTTGGCACTTGTACAGTTTTTTATTTTCGATTTTCCTATTATCCTTCGGCTAGCTGCTGACCTCGACACTAGAAAATGTGTCATGAACACAGCGTCTCCTGCTGTTTGAAACGGATTTTTCCTCAAATAGCCAAGGAGTGCTTCATCTTGAACGAGATTTGAACTTCTCGATAGGCCTGAACCGTCTTTTCTCTTTACGCTACCTTCCTCTTCCCACTTTTCTTCACACTCATAACAGTACTTTTATTCAATTGATAATGGTTAGCAACTGCTCTGATAGACCATCTCTCTTTAATTTTTGGAGAGAATTAAAATTTTTTCATGTTCAGTTAATTTTGGCATTACGAAAATATCACACTGACAAATAAATAATGATTTAATAAGGCGACAAATAGGTGTATGGGATTTCATTGCACAGAAGTGTACAACCTATCAGTCTTTCGTTTTTAGTCAATTTCTTGGGAGTCACGTTCTTTGCAAATCAATAATACCTATGCATGTTGGAATTTTTCGAAGTCGCAACACGACGTGAACACAACACTTATAACCCATTACAGTTTTTAATATTTAACATAACAGCGTCGTTTCTAGTCAGTTTCATGGGAAACTCACATTATTTACAAATAAGCAAATGGACTCCTGCTCTATGGATTTAATAATTATTAGTTTAATGTCCAAAACACAAAGCAGAGACATGTAAACAATAATGGCGCGACAACTGACAGTCGGGCAAGATACAAAGGCATATTTTTGTGATCTCGCGTCTTACCCCAATGCTTTAAGCGCCTTGAAGCGCTACGTCATCATATATTTCTCCGCAAAAATGAATGTGTTTTTAGCTTTTTTTAACAGTTTAGTTCTAACCATCTCTAACGTTCTTATGTCATATCCCCACTATTTTCCGCTTACACATTTTCCAGCGCCCTAGTGAGACAGCGCGATACCGCTTTAAGCGTCTTTAAGCGTGACGTCACAGCTTATTCGCTCGGATGGCTCCGCTTATCGCGGCTTGTAGCGTCTTATGCCTCAGAATCTTATGCCTTATGCCTCAAAAACATGCCTCAGATTTGCGCAGCCACCGTGTGATTCAAGTACAAGTAGCGACAGATCGACGGAAGTTCAAACTAAACACGCTGATTTGAAATATAGTGGGAGTGCGCAGGGCTTGACTACACCGAGCGAGATGCTCGATCGCCGCCTGTGCATCGAGAGGTAGGGGGGGCGTGGCCTTGCGGCTCTAAACACTCTCTTCTCTCTCACTAAGACACACATATACCTACCAAGCGTACGTGTAGCAACTTGAATAAATACATTGTTTGTATTAAAACTGCTGTTTCTCTCTCATTTCTTTACCGATTTAGATAAAAAAATTTTTTCAATTGAACGGTTTTTTTTTCATCATCTATTTCACCATTACTCTTTTAAATCGAACTTGTTCTAAATCAACAAAACACTCTAATTCCACTACTGGATTTGATTAAGAAATAACCTTCAAAATCTCCAACTCTCTAATTTTGAAAAGGAAAGTACAAAAATCAGAAACAAGAACTTGTATACTATTTTACGAAGATATTGACAAATAAATCTTCTCTACAAAGTTTTGTCAGTATATAAAACGTATAATCGTACTCACAGTTATATAAAAATAAACATACACATGAACACACCATATAAAGCAGACAACCCCCAAATCCAAAGCCAAGGCCGTCCGGAATGGGGTTACACATTTGGAGAAGCACAGACATACATCCATACCCACCGATGTTGTCAGTACCGGAGCTGGAGCTGGAGCAGTACACCGTAGAAATGCAGTACTGGATCTACCAGCGCTTTATAAGCAATCTCAACATTTATTTTCCTTCTTTTCTTTATCGGGTCTTGAGAATCGAAAAAAAAGTTATTGTATATTTTTACTTCCACATCCAGTGGAAGTATAGTAACGACAAAAAAATTTTAAAAAAATTTTATTGTCCAAATAGGCTTAGAATGTCATGAAACGTCGATATTTTAAGTTTGAGCGAAACAAAATTTTCTGTCTGTCGGTCTGTTTGTCTGTCGGTCTGTCTGTAACTTTTTTTTTGCGCACGTTTACTCTGGAACCGTTTAAGATATTGACTTGAAATTTGGTACACATATGTACTTTAATGAGATCTGGAACTAGATTATATTTTCATCTTGTTCCGTCAAAGAGTTGGGGGGTAAATTGGGGTAAATTTGGGGTAAATAGCTAAATCAAGCAGGTAAGAGTCTAGAAAATTGGTATTTAGTATATACAAGAGAAGCTAAGGTCTCAAAAAAATTTTTGGCATTAGCCACCCCCATTACCACCCCATTATTAAAGGGGATGAAAAAAAATTGTGATTTAGTGTGTGTACAAGAACCAGAAACCTCAAAATATTTTTTTGCTTCATCCTCCTAAAAAAACATACCGGAAGCGTCGGAAGCGTTGCCATGTCAGGTCTATTACCCACGCAAAGTGTGGAAAAAACGAACATTTTTTACTTATATCTACAAGGCTCATATTTTTTTCTGGGATAGTTTGTTTGATAAGACATCCAAAAAATACAGTCTTCCGATTATCACATGTTGCTAAAGCCTCGGTAGACGCAATGGAACGCAAGCGCGTGACCGCGGCCGCTGCGCTCTGGGCCATTGCAGTTCGCGGACAAGTTTTGCATATTCTGCCGCGGCACTGTCTAAGCTATCATGGGAAAAAATCTAGCTTTATAGATATTAACGCGAAAAATCTGTCGCTACCTCCCTGGCTATTAGTTAAGTAGGTATTCGTAATCAGCTACGCCCTACTGTAACTTATATACCTGTTTAAACTCAAATGCCTATTGCTGTCTATAACTCTATTTGAAAATGAGGAACAGTAATAAATCCTCTAAAAATATGCTCAAGATATTAGAAGAAATTTTAAATATCCCTCTTCTGTATTTTGTATGGGTTATTTACATTTTTAGAAGAAAAATACTCGAAATACCCGGACTATGATAGCTTTTGGGTAAATTATTATGCTCGTGCTCGATACTAGGCGATCTGTCCACTTCTCTGCCGCTTTGAATTGTATCTTTGATCTTTTTTATGTAGCTGCCTAAAAAGTATACACAAGCACCATAACTGACCGCCAGTGACGGAAACGAGATTAAGAATTGGGGACAATTAGATAATTTAAAAAACAGGCCTTTATTATTGAGCGATTTATTACTCCTTGTAATTACAAAAAAAAGTTATGCGTGTTGAAAATTTTATTTTCATATCACGGCTATTTGTATTTAATTTATACTACTTTCCTTCAGCTAACGAAACCTGCTCACAAATAAAATACCTTTTGAAGGTCACTAACACGTTCTTTAGGCTCACTCTCTTTGAGGGTTGATAAATAAATGATTAACCACATTACGTATAGTCACATTTAAAAAAAAAATCGTTTAAAAGAAAATTATTTGATAGTTTTGAATTCGTCTACAACTCTCTCTGGTTTTGGAGAAAATAATAATTTGTATGTTTGCCAGCTTTTCGATTCTAAAATTGTTTAGTTATCTAGACTGTTGTTGAAGTTGAGATACATAGTATGTTATACCACTGAAATTTAATTAAAGAACTTCAAAAGCGCGCAAAACGAAATAAAAACTTAACAAATTTGACTCCAAACAATTTTCTTGGTAAATATTAGTTGTACTTGTTTATTAATTAAAGAGTTACGTTTTATGTTTACTAATTAATGCCATCAAGTATGCCTCATTACTTTTTGTCATTTTTATTTACACTGGAGTGGATGATTAATGCGATGCAAGTTGCTGTAGCTTTAAGCAAATTACTTTTTTGTAAGAAATTACTGCAGTACCAACTATATAAATAATTTCAGGACAGAGCATTACTTGGAGTTGAGCCGGCCCGGGGTTTTTGTATCTTAAAAAGAAATAAATCTTAAAAGTCGTTTGTAAAATATAACGAAAAAACAACGATTATTGTCTTATAACTGTCTTTCAGGGATAGAATTATGAAATAAAATCAAAATAATGCGAAAATTCACTTAGATCTTTTCCTAAAATGCCTCTTTAACAAGATACGGTCTACTAACAGATAACTCTTTTATTCATTTCTTTTAACAGAGTAAACTAATGAATTTACGTTTTTGTGTACAACAGTTACTTAAAAATAACTGACAAACTTCCAGTGCCATGTAACAGTCCAGTGGTGTATGTAGGGGTATATGACACTTTATGCCATAAAAATAAAACAAGGTTTTAGAAATTTTATATATTTTCGAACATTACAAAATATAATAATATATTTGTTTAATTTGCACTGAGACCTTCGTTTCCGAGATACTGTCGCAAAACCAGTTGTTAAATGAAGTGATGATTTGAAAATAAAAATGGGAATTAAAAAGAAAAAACTTTTGATAATTAAGAACAAATTAAGCAGAATAAAACTACTTTTTATTAAATAATCAAATGGAAAACGATTGACGACAACAGTTCAAGACAATAACACAACCACACAAAGAAAAGTGGTCTGGCCTGCGGACCAGACCAGTGTATCCTTATGTATTTGGACAAACTGAAACCGAATCCGAAGTCAGAACTGTCAGATTGGCTCGTTTTTCACCCCCAACCCCAAAAAACACCCCCCAAAAAAGTGGTCTGGCCTGCGGACCATATCAGTGTATCCTTATGTATTTGGACCCTCTGAAACCGAATCCGAAGTCAGAATTGTCAGATTGGCTCGTTTTTCACTCCTAACCCCAAAAAACACCCCCAAAAAAGTGGTCTGGCCTGCGGACCATATCAGTGTATCCTCATGTATTTGGACTCTCTGAAACCGAATCCGAAGTTAGAATTGTCAGACTCGCTCCCTTTTCATCCCCAACCCCAGAAAACACCCCCAAAGCACAAAAAGTGGTCTGGCCTGCGGTCCAGATCAGTGCATCCTTATGTATTTGGACCCGCTGAAACCGAATCCGAAGTTAGAACTGTCAAATTGGCTCGTTTTTCACACAATAATATTTAGAATGTAATTAGTTTCCATTTTTCTCATTTTTTCGTAATAAATGTTCGTAAAAATTTAAAAAACATCTGTAATTTTTTTTAATTATCTCTATAGATAAAAAAAGTTAGCGCTTATCTGGACTGAGGCTCGATGACGTCACAGTACATGATTCCGTCAACAGCGAGCGGGCGCGGGCACCGGAAGTTTATTTCATTCAGTGTTATTCTTACCGGACACAGCGTAAGATATTTTTGTAGTTGGGCTTGTTTAACGTTTTAATCGTTTGAAGAAGTAATTATGCCTAAAACAACAGCGATTTGCGTACTGTGACGTCACAGTCTAGCGCGAAGTATTCAAATAAGAAATTAAATAAGTTCGCGAGTTTTTCAGATATCGAGATGATTTTTTTTTTGTTTGACTAGTTAACTGAAAGACTACTAAATGAGGTTGAATGTACATGACATTTCTAAACTTTCTAATTGTCACTATTGCCAGGAAGAATATCTGATATTCTGTAAGTAAAAACCAAACAGGGAGGAAAGTTTTGTGCAAATACTTTTACAGGTTTTTTTTTCTAATGTTTATGTTACGTTAAATATTGGTAATATAAATTTATTCAAATATAAAAACCGCTGCCCAAGGAATCACTACTTCCACGTCCAGATTTTTTATCTAAGTCACTCACAACGAAAAAATTTTGTATGTGGAAATAATTGTTTATGAAACTTTAATAATATATTTGAAATCCTCTACCCCAAAAACCCATAAAACGATACCCCACATCGGTAGTGGAGTGGGGGTGGTGATAGGGGGTGGTAGTGGGAGTGGATGAAGTAAAAGAACATTTTGAGATTTCTGGGTCTTGTACATACCCTAAATCAAAAATTTTTTTCATCCCCTTTAATAATGGGGTGGGGGTGGTAATGGGGGTGGCTAATGCCAAATTTTTTTTTGAGACCTCAGTTTCTCTTGTATATACTAAATACCAATTTTATGGACTCTTACCTTGCTTGATTTACCTATTTTCCCCAAATTTACCCCAATTTACCCCCCAACCCTTCAACGGAACAAGATGAAAATATAATCTAGTTCTAGATCTCGTTAAAGTACATATGTGTACCAAATTTCAAGTCAATATCTCAAACGGTTCCAGAGTAAGCGTGCGCACAAAAAAAGTTACAGACAGACCGACAGACCGACAGACCGACAGACCGACAGACAGAAATTTTTTTTCGCTCAAACTTAAAATCTCGACGTTTCGTGACATTCTAAGCCTATTTGAACAATAAAAATTTTTAAAAATTTTTTTGTCGTTACTATACTTCCACTGGATGTGGAAGTAAAATTTAGGCAATACAATTTGTAGATTGATTTATTTGTATGGTAACAAAGAAGAGAAATTCACAATAAAAATTTGAAACAAGATCTGAAAATCCATTATAGCGGTAAATTTTCAATGTTTCACCTACTACCGAAGAGGTGCAATGCTCTTACAGTATATCGTCCTGAGAATCAACACTAACAAAGATTTCTTGCTTCTAAAAATAAGTTAAATCTAGCAAATAAGTATTATTACGGCACTTACCAGGAGCTATTTTATAATGATGTTATATATTAAAGATGAATATTGAAATATACCTTATAATATATTATTACATTGAATATATAGTTAGATGATAGAAAGTAAAATAATAAATCATAGTGTTATCTTGAGGAAAACCTCTTATGCGGAAAATATCACAAACAAAGGAACAAAAGAGCTACATAAGAAAGTATGTAATATGATAAAATAATTGATCATAAGTATAGTATTAATTCTAAGCTGTTTCAAAGGCGCTGTTGGTTGGGTATAAATATGGGTATAACATATATATATAAGGAAAAAGATTTCAAAATTTATAACATTCACTTTGTGTTCTACAGAAGTCAATTCATAATAATCATAATACAATACGACGAGACATGAATACATAACTCATGTTATTTTGTGCTTTCTTTCTTCTTTAAGTAATAAAATTTTATATTATATTTTAACGTCAATACACTTCTGCATCGCATAGCTGTATTTCGAATAACCGAGACAAATTGCTGGACTGTTATACTATTAACTACATGTCTTACTCAATAGTTCTAGGTTTTTAAGGGCTGTAAAATGAGTTGAGTAAGCAGTATTTTTCAAATAAGGCCAAAGAAGGAAATCTAGGGGAGTTGGTCAGGTGACCTTGGAGGCCATCGTAAAGGACCATTTGTTTCAAAATTTGGAGAGTGCTCTTCTAAAAAATGGGTAACGAGTACGAGTACTTCGAAAGATACCAAATCAAAATAGGCAATGTCTGAAAATAAGGAGTACGCCACCTGGTGGCTTTTAGTCAAACTAATTACTGGTCCATTCGGCCATTGTCTCTCTAGTGTACGATTATATCAACAGTAAATAAAATGATAAACTGAGATATTAAGGTATTAGAAATATGATAGCGTTTAAGGGGGCTACAGACGATACAATTTGCTGGAGCCAACCTAGTCGGTATCCTTTGTAGATTGCAGGGACAACTCGTGAAAGTTGAATTGGCACGGCAATTTATTGAGATTTAAGACTATTCGTGGAGCGTTAAGTCATTTTTACCATGTTTAGGGAGTGTTTTTTAGCGCTAAGGATTGATTTTGGGAGTGTACGATTTTTTTTAACCTTGGATTCGGATTCAGCGTCGAAAATTACATAGGGATACAGTTGTCTCGGTAGCAGTTCCAAATTTTTTTTTTGTGGGGCTGTGTTATTGAAATAAATAAATATATGTAGGTAATTCCAGTATATTTGAAAGTATATATACATGTTTTAGCCCTGAATATCCATATTTCATATTTTACAAAATACTGTTTCATTTATTTTACTGAAACAATTAATAAATACCTTTGAGTTACATTCAATGTACCCATAATTTAATGGGTATTTGAGTATAAGACAGTTGTTTGTAAACATAGAGCATACACATTTATTAAGTTTTGTGTTGAATAGGTTTTACCGCACAAAATAATATGTCCCGAATTTAAAATATATTCCACTTCATACACACACTTAGAATTGTTACATTTTTAATGCTTCCCAAATATTCCATACATTGCAATATACTTAACCTCAGGTTTTCTGAAAAAAAAAGTGATTTAAACTACAACATAAACACACCACAGATAGTAGACAACCACCAAATCCATAGCCAATTCTGTGCGGAAGGAGGTTACACATTTGGAAAAACGCAGACATACATCCATACCCACCGGTGTTGTCAATACCGGGGTTGGGGGTCGAACCTAGAGCACGGTAGGCAGTCGATCAGCATATTCGCCACTCAATACACCTTAACCGATTGAGCTACCGTGCCGGTGAACAACTGTACATACATTTAAAAAAATATTTAAGTATATTAATATTTACCTAGCCAGACACCGTTTATGTCGAATAAACTGTACTTTTCAGGGGAAAAACTAGGTAACCTAAAAAAATATGAATTCTGCTGAATAATGCCATTAACATGTTGCAAATCACTTAAAACAAAATCTTGAAAACCATTAGACCACGTATTATAAAATTATTGTTTTAATGCCGAAAATAAAATAAACATAAAGAAACAAGGTACGCAATTCGCCACATAAACAAAGAATGGTCCATTAATCAGTTCACGGGTTCTCCACTTTGGCGCTGACATCTTAAATTCAGATGCATATAGACAAATAATTAGAATACCACTTACACCATTATCAGTAAATAAAAGTAGATAGACATTTTAATTGGATTTTTAATTAATTGTTATTTAAATGGTTTTTCCGGCTTTTTATTATGACGTCTTTATACTTTTCAACTTCAGTCACACAATAAAATCGTATAAAAATTTCTACCACCCGCTCCCTAGCTATAACTGATACATGAATCACCACAAATGTTTGACTTTTTTGTCAGTTCTTATTTTAAAAATCCGCATTTATTATTACAAATCTGAAGAACTACGAAAGTTAACAAAGCCCAAAGCACCAACTTACCACTCCGTGATATAGTTTCACACGTCAAACGCTCACTTCTCACACCGTCTGACTGACACTGACTGCCCTGCACACTTGTATGGAAAAAGACAAGCTGATACTTGCTAGGGTTGCACGTCGGTACTCGTTACTCGTCAGTTGTGGCCGCCAAAAGTACTCGAGTACCTAATAATGTAAAGTACTTGGAAATTTCGAGTACAGAGTGACATCCAAATAAAAGTACTCGCGAGTACTTGTTATTGAGTACTTTGGGTATCCAGTACAGTTACGAGTACAATTTACTCGAGTACTGCCCAGCTCTTTATACATCTATATGTTTTTTGCGTTTTATAAATTTATTGTTTTTATTGAAATGTTATTTACATATACCTATACGTTTTTGTGTTTTATAAACTTTCTCTATTATAATTTGCTGTTTACCAGCTCTTTCCCTGACTGGCTGCAAATGTTCATTTATGTACAATATAGTGGTAAAATAAAGACTATCTACCTATCTATCTATCTATCTATTTATCTATTTCAAATACAAAAAAATATATAGTGAATTTTATCAAAATTTTTCGATTTTACTTTTGATAACGATAAATATCTTTAAGGACTCTTATCCTTTCATCGCAAAGTTAACCTGCAGACCGAGCTTACAAATCTGAAACTTACAACTTTTGGAGATCTTCCATTTCCATTAAATTCATCTTTTGAACCGAATATTAGAGGCGACGTAATTAATCAGGAGCATTCCGCTAATGCGTGAAAGCGCAGACCTCAATTTATGCCCCTAAAGGGTTTCTTTTTGTTATTTACGTTAGCGCTACATAAATCTGTGGAAACCACCATTTCTGCTCTTAGTAGATCATATTTATTGCATAAAAATCCATTTCGCGAATTGAATTGCCTCTAAATTGAGAAAAATAACACGAAAAAATTACTGTGTGGTAGAAGTTATGTACTTACCGTTATGGATTAGTTTTACCTACGGCTTTATATTACAATAATTTGTCTTCCTCCTTGTTGACTTTATCTTACACGTGGGTACGAGATGCAAGATAAAATTGCGAATGTTTATTATAATACTCATAATAGAAAACATATTTATTTAATAATTACGTTAAATGAATTGTAATGAAACACTTACAAAAAAATGTAATTTTATGATCGCTTTACCAACAATGAATGTAAATATGTATTAACTAAAAATAATTTGGATCTTATATATTTCACTTAAGTATGGAAAATTAAACAGAAATAAAACTTATTTTCTTAATCAAATTCAATAGAAAGAAAAACAGAAACAGAAATGTAGCAGGTAAGTGATGAGAAGCAACTATGGCATTTCAGATTATTAAATATATTATAATTTATAATAATACATTCCTTAATAAAAATTATGATCTCGCATTATACATTAAAAATAATATTTCACCTATAGTAAAATATACCAATGCAAATGGAACAACTCACCAGATTAGAATTTCAATAGAACAAAAGGACCTTGGGAATAATAGGTATTTATAAACCACCCTCATCAAACAGTTATCATTTTCTAAAGGATCTATCAAAAAGAAGTCAGTTAAAATAATAGCAGAAGATATAAACATGAATATATTATACAAATAAAATATTATGACATAATCATATCTAACGAGTAGAAGCTGCACTCGTGCGTGGTCGACTGCGAATATGTATTTGGTTAAGATTTTGTTAGAATAAGATGTAATTCACTTTCACTTTCTACTGAAATTAATTACACAGCTGTTATCTTTTGCCTACTGCAAATATGTATTTGCAATGGGCAACGCTCGACTTAACGTTTCATTCGTTTTGTAATAATAATAATAATAATTAAAAATGTCTTCATAAAAAAGTTAAATTGACTAATCTACATAAAGCAAGTTTGAGTCTGAGAGACACATTTTATATTGCAGTTTCGATATCAGTACATCTTCGTATTTTTGTGTGAATGGTGAAAAATGTTGGTAACATTTTGTTCTAGAATTATAATTAACGAAATTTATATAAAACACAACGATTTTCACATCCCTTATGAGCGATATGGCTCAATTTCAATAGGCAGTAGTCTATTACGGTGCTTTACATATGGCTCGATTATGAAATAAGAATTATAAGTATAACAAAAGTTGTCTTCAACAGGTATTCGAAAACAATTTTTATTCGTTTTGTAGAAGTTGTATTAAAAAACCTTAATAAGACTTTACAGTAGAAATGATATTGTTAGTAAATACACAGCCAACAGATATAGTAAAACATAAACTTGAAGACAGAAAACAATAAATTCATAAAAATTATATTGACTGACAACTATTACAAGATTGTTTAGTATGCTTTCCTTGAATGGAAACACATTCGAATTACTGATATTCACACCAGTTACAATAATTTTAATTTGATTTATAGCTTTCTGATTCGAATGACCTAAATGTTTATGCCATAATTCTTGTGATAAATATGTTGTAGATGTACACGCAGCAATTTCAGGTTCATCGATCTGTACTTTATTTTGAATATCTTTTTTCCTTAGTTCGTCTTGAAAGTTTTGGAACATAGATTACGTTCATGATTGTCTTAATACATTCCTTCACGCACAGATACCTCACCAGTACCCTGTGTGAACACATTTTTGTTATTGGGAATGGTAACTTTTAAGTTTAAATTATCTCGATAGTTTTTCATCCAATCCTGTCTATTTGACATATGACATGTTGCTCTCGGATCCACAACCCTCACTTGGCGCATTGTTATTAACACCCAAAGCACACAATATAGCGGAAGATCCAGACCTCTTGTTGAATTTTTTATTGCTACGATTACACTTTCTATCGTGTTTTGCAAGTTTAAGACAGTCAGGTCTTATGTGACCAGGTTTATGACAAGAGACAGTACGGCTTCATGGAAGGTCGACAAACAGTAGATGCTATAAACAACGTGATCCAAATCGCCAGAGAAGCTGCTGCTTATGCGCACTAGCACCGAAGACTGTGTGCCGTAATAACTTTAGACGTACAAAATGCTTTCAACAGCGCATCATGGCAAATCATTCTGGAAGACCTGCGAAAAAGAGGAGTAGAAGAGAGCCTAGTCAGGGTAATAGCATCCTATCTATCTCAGAGGAAAATAATTCTGGAAGCAGAAGACGAGACAAAGACCGTAGAAGTCAGCAGTGGCGTGCCTCAGGGATCAGTACTCGGTCCAACCCTGTATGATGATCTTCTTAAAATGGAACAGCCAGCGGGTGTAACATTAATCGGGTTTGTGGATGACGTAGCCATGACAGTAGTTGCAGAAACCGAGAACATACTGATGAACAAAGCAGACACTGCCCTGCAGCGAGTTGCAGAATGGTTGGAAGGAAGAAAACTAAAGCTGGCACCAGATAAATCGGAGGCAGTTCTTCTTACCACTAAAAGAAAAATAGCGCCGATCACTTTCACCATCCTGGATACTTCGATCAGACTCAGCAAGGTAATAAAATATCTAGGAGTGTGGCTTGATACCAAACTTACCTTCGCGGAGCACGTCAAACGACCGAAAAAGTGGAAAAAACAGTCGCAGCATTGACAAGCCTAATGCCCAACATAGGAGGGCAAAGAGCATCGAAGAGGAGAGTAATGGCAAGTGTGGTCCACTCCCAAATACTGTACGCCACACCAGTCTGGCAAGACTCCAAAGGCTGATGTCAATCAGAATCGGCAGTGCATACCGCACCATTTCAACCGAGGCAGTGGGAGTCATAGTGGGAGTCCCACCTATAGAATTTCTAATACAAGAAAAGACAGAGAAATATAATGGAGTGGAAGTCAGAGTATCAAAAGAGAACGTTCTCACAAGATGGCAACAAAAATGGGAAACCGGAACGTATGGACGATGGACCTATAAATTGATACCTACCATTCAGACATGGATAAATCGTCCCTACGGAGAAGTGAACTACTACTTAACCCAAGCTGTTTCAGGACACGGGTGTTTTAAGAAGTACCTCCATGACCGTAGAAGGTCAGAAACAGACAGATGCAGCTACTGCGACGAGGTGGATGACGTAGAGCATATCATGGCGACAAGCGTATGGAACAGTCCGTACAATAATAGAGACGAAGGAAGTAGAAAGCCGATAAAGGAAGTTAAGGGCCGGCTCCCCACTGAAGTAATGCGAAAGCGGTTCCCGGTGGGAGAAGCTAGATGAAGGGGGAGGGGTTTTAGTCGGTAAGAATCCGGCACACCGTCTTATGCAAGATTTCCCCTCCTCCACAAAAAAACAAAAAGGTTTATGACAATGGTAACACTTACCTTTAAATGCTTTCGAACATCCGTCAGCTACAAACACTGCTTCTTTAACATCCTTACTTTTACGATGATCCACCATCAGAAGTTTCGTTTTAACAAATTCGCTAGTTATTTTTTGGCCACTACTTTCAGTGGAACAAACGACGATGGTAGCCCACTAAGAAGTATGACACCCACAAACTCATCATCGATAGTTGCATCTGTTAATTTTTGAAATAATATCATTATTTCTAACACATATTGACATATTTGCAAAATTTGCCGACTTTACTCCAAAAAGTTTCTTTAACAAAAACAATCGACCAACTAAACCACGATTATCAAAGGTTTTCGCTAGATTATCCCATGCTTCTTTGGTAATTTTCGCAGTATGCACATGTACATACAAAAAAGGTTGAAACATCAAACAAATTTTTGCCATTGCTTTCTCATCCTTCTTTAGATCTTTAGTTTCTAGTTCATCTGTTACATAATCCCAAAGGTCTTCATGTTTTAACAACATAGTCATAGCTTTCCAAGTTTTGTAATCTTCCATGTCCGTAAGTTTTTCAATAACCTCTGCCTCATTTGTATCTCCAGTGGCAATGCTTGTCTTAATTTTTTTATACTACCAGACTCACAGCATACGTTCTGAGCCTATAACCTTTTAGTAAATACAGAATATTAATAATATGTTGAATTGACTTGTTATTGTAAGCTAATGACACCTATTGTGATTTCTAGTGTCTATGTTAATAAGAATAAAAAGTTAGTTTTTATCTTGTAATAGTTGTCAGTCAATATAATTTTTATAAATTTATTGTTGTCTGTCTTCAAGTTTACGTTTTACTGTATCTGTTGGCTGTGTGTTTACTAACAGATATAACACCTAATCTACAACTAAACTTCCATTATTTCTAAAACTATAAAAATTTCGATGTGACTAACCGTTCATGAGATACTATTGAAAATAAATGAAAACCGCATTTGATTCTGTATTCTATTGGCCTTGAGGTGCGGGTTAACGTTATCTGACTGAATTGAAATTCTGCATCACTTTCTAAATTATTGAAATCTATTTAGTTTGTAAACCCTAATTTGAATGTGGACAGTAATAGTAAGTCAATTTATTTATCTCCGACCAACCTATTTGAAATTAAGGAAATCATTATGCAATTAAAATCAGGAAAAGCACCTGGTAAAGATGGAATCACTGCAGATATGCTAAAAAAAATCAGAGATGTGATATCTGAACCCCTAGCTTACTTAATTAATTTGATAATAGAAAAAGGAGAATGTCCCAATGCATTTAAAATAGGATTAATATCTTTAAAAATGGTGATAAGACTAAAGTAATAAACTATAGACCCATATCTTTGATTTCTACAGTAGCAAAGAAAGAGAAGAGTAGCAGAGAAAATTATTAAAATAAGATTTAATAGTTTCCTCGACAAACATGAAATATTATCTAACATGCAATTCGGATTTAGAAATAAAATGTCTACAGAAGATGCTATAGCTTACTTAACAAACAAACTCTATCAATCATTAGATAACTGTCAACCTACTCTGTGTATCTTTATTGATTTGGAAAAAGCCTTCGATACCGTTAGCCACGAGCTATTATTAAAAAAACTAAAAAATATTGGTATCAGAGGTAATGCATTCAAACTAATGGAAAGTTACTTAATGAATCGAAGGCAGCAAGTAAAAGTAGATGGTACTATAAGCGACTCGAGAAATGTTGAATATGGCGTTCCCCAAGGTACGGTCCTGGGTCCATTATTATTTAATATCTATATAAACGATCTCTTAAAATTACCATCTAAAGGGAAGATATTGAGTTTTGCTGACGATACCGTAGTTACTTATGTAGCCGATACTTGGAATAAATTAAAAACTATGGCAGAGACAGATTTTAAATTAATCAAACAATGGTTCGACTGCAACATACTCACCATAAATAAAGGCAAAACTAAATATCTCCCTTTTACATCCTATCAGAACAAACTACCCAAGCTTGATTCATTAAATATAAAATTAGATAGTGATAGTAGCAGTATGATGATTGAGGAGGCTGATTTTGTTAAATATTTGGGAATAATTATAAACAAACATCTTAGATGGAATTTACAAGTAAATTATATTGTAAAAAAGTTAAGAACTCTGCTCTCTACATTTAACTATCTTAAACAATTTCTAAACCTAAAAGAACTTAACATACTATACTATTCCTTAGTCCAGTCACAGCTAATATATGGTATAATTGGTTGGGGAGGTGTAAGTAATAATTTCCTAAAAAACTTAAATATAATTCAAAAATGGCTGATTAAAATTATTTACGGAAAGGATATTACTTATAATACCGATAAACTGTACCAAGAAACAAAAAAAATGGATGTAAGACAACTCTTTTGTGAAAAAATACTAATGCAGCTATACAAAAACAAAAATCATGTCATACCATACTTACAATACACGAAATAAACATACATTGACAACTTAATCCAAAATTAACAAAACAATTGGTTAACGGAATCACAAATTCATTGGTTTGAAAATTTATGACATCCTACCTACCACCCGAAGTAAAAAACATAAAAAACCTAATTAACTTATACCGGTACTTCTGCGAGTTCCCATCTTGTTTATTTACAATATTTGTTCGTTGTCAACTATTCTGTTACATTTTATTTTGTATTATATTTTTTTGTATTTGTTGAATATTGTACTGGATTTAAATGGTAAATAAACTATATTATTATTATTATATATTATTTAAGGTAGTAAAATAACAGGGTGGTCACTTTCTGGAAAACCGGGAAAACCGGGAAAAGTCAGGGAATTTTGGTGAAAGTCAGGGATTTTGTGAAAATCTTGTTCATCATTAAAGTGTTTAATATTTTATTGATTTGTTTGTTCTTTTTGATACCTTTTTGTACCTTTTCTATTCATATATACTTTTAAAATGGTAAAAAGACTGATTTTCATTTAAAACTGCTGAAGTTAATAGGATAAATCATACAACTAATCATGTTCACTTAAGGAGCAGTTGCAAAGAAAATAACATACGATAAAATGGAATGGCAATAATAAGGAAAAAAATAAAAAATCGCCTGGAAAACCGGGAAAAGTCAAGGAAATTTGTTGTGGAGAAAAAGTGGCCACCCCGAATAAGGACCACAGACTTAACTTGACTCATTGTTATGAAACTAATTTTTATTCAAACATTTTTCTTCTACAATGATTATTAAAAATTGTTGTCCTATTATAATATACATATTTGCAGATAAGTGTAATAATAATAATGCAAAAGTAGGAAAAAACATATGATCATTTTTGTGCGCCGAATGTTCATCATAAAATGCAGTATATTGCTATCTAAATGAACAAATTAAACTAAAGTGTCAGATTTTACGAATTCCTATAGTGAGAGAGACAATGGAAAAGCCATTTTTTTTAAAAACAGCCAATTATTACATAAAATAGATTAACAATTATTACGATTTATCAATCATGATAAGTTTATACAAAAGAAGAATTGTACCAAATCAAGACAAACAGAAATAATGGCAAAAACTGTCTGTGTCTGTGCATAATATCATTAAATCATTAATACGATAAAGAAAAAGGATACAGTGAACTTATCCTTTACTACTGATTACTACTGTGTGGAACTAAAGTCGTTTTCAGATTTTTCTTCACTGACCTTTTGTAGGTTGAGGTACCTCCGGTTTCCGGTGATGGCACAACAATTTTCTAAAAATTCTGTTCCAATTTGGGTGCTTACAATTTAATATAGAGTTTCAGAAATGTGTCAGATTAGCAGCAATATAACCCAGAGGTCCATAACATATCAAATAAAATACCTCAAAATAAATAGGTAAAAACTGTTGGTGTCGTTGTTTTATTCCTTATTCAAAACGTCTTCAAAAAAATGACAACAAATTATTACCAAAAAATATGACCTCAAGCACTAGCATAGACTATCCCTTCTAAAAATAAATTACAACTTATACAAAAGCCATGGCAGGTTAAGATAAGTGTCCGTGCCTTTGCAACCTTTTTGCGTGTGGTTCCTTCCAGTGATGTATCTTTGCATAAGATACTACCATAAAAGTTTTGACCCTAAGAACTTCATATCTGGGAAATTTTTTTTGTTCCAAAATGCGAAAAACGTTTTTTTTCTTGATCAAGTGAACCAATTTGTTTATTTCACATATATTGTAAATCTACTCATGACAATTTATTAATGATATTTTCAGGAAATCTTTTCATGATGAAAAAAAATTTGATGCTTTTGAATTTTTTTGAAAAATTTAAATACTTATACGTTAGAGACACCCACCATTTTTTAAATTAATTATACACCATACAATAAGCTACAACATATATTTTTCATAAAACTCTATCGAAGAGGTAGTCAAACTGGAAAAGATAATGTCAGGAACATAAAAAGATTTTAATGCCACGGGCGTATGAAGAACTTTATGAAGCTTTTGGTTTTAATTCAGATTATAAGCCCTTAAAACATATTTTGACGTTTTATTTTGTTCAATATTCCGCTCTGAATTAATTCTTTGATATTGCACAAAAGGAATTTATGGAACTGATAATTCGAGGTTTTGCCGGAGGCGCCGGGTGTAACCATTTGTCTTTAATTTTCATATTTTGAAGTCCATGATATATTTATATGGCCATTCAAAAAATACGTTCGCTTTCAGAGGGGAGGGGAAAATGTGACAAAATGAACGATAGAAGGGTATATGAAGAGTTCTCACAAAAAAAATGAAACAACTTATATTTAGTATTTCAATTTTGTTCTCTTGTGGCAATCTGTTCAACAGAATTTATTTTTAAATTTAATCGGAGGGGGAAGGTTTGCATATGAACGTTCGATTAATGATAAAAGCGTAAGTAGTATTAAGAGTAATAACATTCTTAATTAGCCGATTTTAACATTGCTTTTAAGTTAAAAATGAAAAATCATATTTATCGTGCCTTTTATTTATCATAGTTTTTGTTTCTGTTCACCTATTGTAATTATTTAACTACAGTGGCGTTAAAGCCAACGCCATGTCATTAAAACCAATTTTACACTATTTTTGATTAGTTTTTACTTTTTCACTTTTTTTTTCTTAATCAAGTGAACCAATCTGTGTCTAACAATTTATTAATGATATTTTCAGGAAATCTTTCCATGAAGAAGAAAAAATTTGATGCTTTTGAAAAATTTAAATACGTACTTAAAGTTGACTACACACTTATTATTCAAGTAAAAATGTCGGCGTCTTTGTCGGTGCGGTAAAGATCAAAGCGCCGAGATTTTTTGAGTGCGTAGTAAATCTGCAGACAACTGTACATAGTATACACTTTATTTATTTTAGTTATTTTTTACTTTTTTTTGTGAGAACTTTTCATATACCCTCCTATCGTTAATTTTGTCACATTTTCCCCTCCCCTCTGGAAGCGAACGTATTTTCTGAATGGCCCCATAGTGTATCATGAACTTCAAAATATGAAAGTTAAAGGCACGTTGTTACACGCAGCGCCTCCGGCAAAACCTCGAATTACACAGCCACACAAAAAAAAGGTCTGTGCAGCGGACCAAATTATATGGATTTGGTGTATTTCTTGACGCTGAATCCGAATCCGTGGTCCAAAAAAATCTATCATGTCAGTTTTGTTTTTTAGTCAAAAACATTCCTTAAAATGGTGTAATAGCGGGTTTACACGTGCATGGATTTACTGGCGCCAGTTGCCACTCCACACAGTGGGAAAAATATGCCCTTTTTTGGACAAAAATCTGCCGACAGCAGAGATTTCAATCAAATTAAATTAAAAAAATGGCAAATACTCTTAAGACATTGTACTTTAAAGTAGTGTTGCGGCAAAGTGACTTTGGATTAACCTAACCTAAAAATCACAGATATTACTTCCACATCCAGTGGAAGTATAAAAACGACAAAAAATTTTTAAAAAATTTTATTGTTCAAATAGGCTTAGAATGTCATGAAACGTCGAGATTTTAGGTTTGAGCAAAAAAAAATGTCTGTCGGTCTGTCTGTAACTTTTTTGTGCGCACGATTACTCTGGAACCGTTTAAGATATCGACTTGAAATTTGGTACTCATATGTATTTTAACGAGATCTGGAACTAGGTTATATTTTCATCTTATTCCGTTGAATAGTTGTCGGGGTAAATTGGGGTAAATGGGGGTAAATAGGTAAATCAAGCAGGTAAGAGTCCATAAAATTGGTATTTAGTATATACAAGAGAAGCTAATGTGTCAAAAAAATTTAGCATTAGCCACCCTCAATACTACCCCCACCCCATTATAAAAGGGGGTGAAAAAAATTATTTCATCTTAGATGTCCACTCAAAAGCTTATTTTAAAGAGGAAGATTAAATGATGTATGTATTAGAATTAAATTGAAAATTTTTTGAATCTTATACATAACCTCAAAATTTGCCAAAAAAGTCATTTTTTAAGTAACCTAAAATATTTCAAAATCCTGACATGATGGGCCAATTCTGAGGCTAGAATCAGATTCAACGCGAAAAATTTCTTCGGAAATTGGATAATGTTAAGGTCAAAACTTAATGAAGTAAAAAAAATGAGGCCTAAATACCAATTATATGGAATCTTACCTGCTTGATTTACCTATTTACCCACATTTACCACACTTTGTCCCCCAACCCTTCAACAGAATAATATGAAAATATAATCTAGTTCCAAATCTCGTTAAAATACTTATGTGTACCAAATTTCTTAAACGCTTCCAGAGTGTTTAGTATATAAGAGAAGCTAATATCTCAAAAAAATGTTTGGCATTGGCCACCTCTATTACTACCCCCACCCCATTATAAAATGTGATTTAGTATGTGTACAAGAACTAAAGGCCTCATTTTTTTTACTTCATTCAGTTTTAACCCTAACATTATCCAATTTCCGAAGTAATTTTTCGCACTGAATCCGAATCTGGCCTCAGAATTGGCCCATCATGTCAGGATTTTGAAATATTTTAGCTTACTTAAAAAATGACTTTTTTGGCAAATTTTGAGGATTCAAAAAAATTTTCAATTTATTTCTATTAAAAACATAATTTAATCTTCCTCTTTCAAATAAGCTTTTGAATGGTCATCTACGATGAAATAATTTTTTTCACCCCCTTTTATAATGGGGTGGGGGTAGTATTGGGGGTGGCAAATGCTAAAATTTTTTTTGAGACATTAGCTTCTCTTGTATATACTAAATACCAGTTTCATGGACTCTTACTTGCTTGATTTACCTATTTACCCTCATTTACCCCAATTTACCCCACAACTATTCAACGAAATTAGATGAAAATATAACTTAGCTCCAGATCTCGCTAAAATACATATGTGTACCAAATTTCAAGTTGATATCTTAAACAGTTCCAGAGTGATCGTGCGCACAAAAAAGTTACAGACAGACCGACAGACCGACAGACCGACAGACCGACAGACCGACAGACCGACAGACCGACAGACATTTTTTTGCTCAAACCTAAAATCTCGACGTTTCATGACATTCTAAGCCTATCTGAACAATAAAGTTTTTGTCGTTTTTATACTTCCACTGGATATGGAAGTAATATCTGCGGTTTTTAGGTTAGGTTAATCCAAAACCACTTTGCCGCAGCACTACTCTAAAGTACAATGTCTTAAGAGTATTTGCCATTTTTTTAATTTAATTTGATTGAAATCTCTGCTGTCGGCAGATTTTTGTCCAAAAAAGGGCATATTTTTCCCACTGTGCGCCAGTCCAACTTGCGCACCAGTAGAGGTTTACACACAATTTTAAATTCTATCTAGCTAGTCTCATTTTTGACTTCTGAGTGCAGGTGACAAAATGTCAAGTAGCAAATTAAAGAAAATAATAATTCGTACCGGGTGCTGTATGGTTCTACGAGGAATTGTTGAACGGATGATTAGCGACGTAGAAAAGACATTAAATGATAAGCGAAGAGGCTGTATGTGGTTAAAAAAATGGATTGCAAGTAGGGAAAACTTAGGTGCATCAGAAAGACAGAAATTTCAATAGAAGATCCTGAATGTTTTAGAAACCATTTACGGATGTCAAAGGAACATTTTGATACTCTTCTTGAACATGTAACACCATACACTGAAAAAAAGAACACTTCAATGAGAAATGATTTATCTGCAAAACTCAAACTACATGTAACATTGAGATATTTAGCATCTGGTTACTCTTTTACTTTTTGATATTTTTGTCAATTCTGCGCATATGCGTTTCTGACTGAACGAATCTTAGCCTCTACACACGCGCTGTCAAATCCGTCAATTGTCGTTGTTGCTATTTTATCATACGCAATTATTCTAGATTCTCTATTTTTATAAGAATTAGATTTTTTGTTATTTGCTGCTTTGTTCACGCTCATTTTTATATTTTATAGACGAATTTATATTAGTATAGTTACTTGTACCAGCTACTAGTACAAGTAATTAACCAGGATGGTGTCCCTAGACAAGGCATAGTTTATGTCAATTTTACTTCATATTGACGTACAAATTGGCACTGGCGCGCCAGAAAGTTGGAAATTCCTAATATTTTTGCATCAATGCATGCAAGGTCAAGACTTGCGCGCCAGTTCTCGCCAGTAACTGTATATACGTGCAATATTTTTTTACTGGCGTGCCAACATCTACTGGCGCCACTAAATCCATACACGTGTAAACCCGCTATAAAATCATAGAAATAATGTAATAATTCTTAATAAAGTATGAAAAATGGTAGATGTTTTGTAGTCGAGAGTAGGGAATATAAATTCGAGCCACAGTAAGCTATTTCTATAAATTAAATCGAAATCCGCCCTTATGGGGCGTGAAAACTACCGCTAAAACTCAAAAGACGCAGGTGAAAGTGAATAACATGTGCAAAGGCCAAATTTTTGAGAGAGAGAATCAACCCTATGGAGGGTTAAAACTACCCCCACCCCTCATAGGTTTCAAAACGGGACAAAAATTGAATCTTTTGTAGATTTAAGCAGGGTGAACAAATATGGAGTGAATCCGTTCCAACCATCGACACAGTCTACCCTTAGTAAGAGCTACCCCCATGCTCAAATGACTCATATAGGTGCCATTGAAATTCGGAAAGAGTCAAATATACAAATCTGGTACAACAACCACCCAATCTTAATAAGGTTGAAAATTACCTCTATTGGGGGGGGGGGATTAGTAAAAACTACCCCCACAGACGGGCGGATTTCATTACTTCTAATATCCTGGAACAAGAATTCAGGCATTTGTAGTTTTAGGCAGGGTAGATAAAAATCGAGTAAATTCATACATTAAGCATTAACCAGGTGTGTTTTATTTATTACACCATATCTGCTTATTCAACAGTTTATCTTAACATTTATCAACTTTTAATCTGTGTAAAGCTATTCTTTTTCCTATTTACTTTCGACCATCAATCCAAATACTTTCTTTTCTTATGATTTTTCTCTCTTATCTTCAAAATATCTTTTCCGTGGTTTTTTTTCCTATTTTTTTAGTCATAGATATAGGATGTTATCTCTTCAGTGACCATTTTTTCTATCTATGTAAGCTATACCGGGTACCACAGAATAGTGGCTCCCCTCTATATTTCCTTTATTTTTTAACTTATCCATTTGAAATTTGGAGTACATAAACTACCTATAAAAATGGATTTTTGGACATAAAGAACAGCATGAGACCATTTCCGGTTTACCCGGGAATGACCTCAAATTTCAATTTTTAAATGGAACACCCTGTATATTTTTACATACTTGGATTCAAGACAACATTCTGAGTATACCATGAGATTTTTGCGAGTTTGTGGGGCGATGTTCTGTTTTTTTAAGCATTTTAAGACATTCGTCTAGAGTGCTTTGGAATACCAAAATTTGTTCTACGTCAGGTAAAGTCCAAGGGAAAAATATAAATTTTCGTTTAATTTTATTAATAACTATTTACGAAGCCTCCAAAATTGAACATATCACTTTTTTATTGAAAACTTTTTTTTTTCAAAGGGGAAGGTGGTGCCTCATAGAGTTCAATAAATTATAGATTTTTTTCTGAATTCATTGATATCCACTTGAAATCTATGCTATTTGTTTTTTCAATTTAGTGCAACATGCAACAGTGCTGTGCCATTTGCAGAAATCGATCATTTCATAAGTAAGTAGGTCATAGTCGTAACATGATGAGGTTCAGTTTATAATTTTAATAACAATATAAATAATATCCTTCCAATGCATATTTCCCTTGAATAAAACATCTTTACCTATTGTATTTTTTCAATCTGCGTTAAGATTCCTAGAAGTTAACCAATAATTATCACATAAAATAGGTACAATATTTTACATTTTCCCTTCTACACATACCCGCCTCTGTTGCCTATGGGATGTGATGTTCATCTATCCATTTTAATGGACATATACCTAATGTGACTATGTTAGGAGCAAATAAGGTATATGAAGAAAAGGTAGCCATTATGTATCTAGATATAAGTTCTTTAATCGGAGGCCACCACCTTCCCATTTGAGAAAAAAAAAGTTTTCGATAAAAAAGTGATATGTTCAATTTTGGAGGCTTCGCAAAGAGTTATTAATGAAATTAAACGAAAAGTTATATTTTTCCCTTGGACTTTACCTGCAGTAGAACAATTTTTTTTATTCCAAAGCACTCTAGACGAATGTCTTAAAATGCTTTAAGGGTAGTCTTTAGTCATGTATTGGTGGTTGGAATGAATTTACTCCATATTTGTTCACCCTGCCTGAATTCTTTCCCATTTTGAAACCTATGAAGGGTGGGGTTAGTTTTAACCTTCCATAGGATTGAGTCTCTACCCTTCGCACCAGAGTCAAATATTTTGCACTAAGAAATACAAAAATTTGTTCTTTGTACATGTTATTTACACTCACCTGCGCCTTTTGAGTTTTAGCGGTAGTTTTCACTCCTCCATAAAAGCGGATTTCGGTTTAATTTATAGAAATGGCTTACTGTGGTTCGAATTTATATTCTCTACTCTCGACTACAAAACATCTACCATTTTTCACACTTCATTAAGAGTTATTACATTATTTCTATGATTTTACACCATTTTAAGGGATGTTTTTGATTAAAAAACAAAATTGACACGATAGATTTTTTTTTGACCACGGATTCGGATTCAGCGTCGAAAAATACACCATATCCATATAATTTGGCCCGCTGCACAGAACTTTCTTTTTTTGTGTGTGGCTGTGTTATCAGTTCCATAAATTCCTTTTGTGCAATATCAAAGAATTAATTCAGAGCGGAAAATTGAACAAAATAAAACGTAAAAATATGTTTTAAGGTTTCATAAAGTTCTTCATACGCCCATGGCATTAAAATCTTTTTATGTTCCTGACATTATCTTTTTCAATTTGACTACCCCTTCGATAGAGTTTAATGAAAAATGTATGTTGTAGCTTATTGTATGGTGTATAATTAATAAAAAAATGGTGGGTGTCTCTAACGTATAAGTACGTATTTAAATTTTTCAAAAAATTCAAAAGCATCAATTTTTTTCCTTCTTCATAGAAAGAAGTTCTTGAGGTCAAAATTTGTATGGTGGTATCTTACGCAAAGATACATCACTGGAAGGAACCATACGCAAAAAGGTTGCAAAAGCAAGGTCACTTATCTTAACCTGCCATGGCCTTTCTCAGGACGATAAATTCGGTATGACATGTATATAAATTAATAAAGTATTAATTGAAAGCTACGTTAAATTTAGTTTAAATCTGTAAACAAAATGTTCTTTAACTAAATTAATACTTCTTGGCAAATCTGCGAATCAGTTTATTGACCAAAAGAAGGAAGTTGCAATTCTAGTAGTATTAATAGACAATTTTTAATAACAAATGAATGAGGTATCAATCTCTAGATTTTTCGCACTTTGTGTCTTTCTATCTGATTATTCTTTTTCATACGTGACTCAATAATAATATATAATCATGTCTAAATGACTAAACAACTGCAATGTAAACAAGAAAAGTTACAATGACGTGCCCCGACAAGGGCATGGCAATTTTACACATCATTGTAATCCCATTTTCCTTATAACTATATTTCTTTATTAAAAATTATTATATGATATATATGATCTGCTAGTACTACATTCAATTCTAAAAAAAATATATGTTTTCTAGAGCGTAAATACACTTTCCTTCATTCTGTATATAAAGTATTATCGCTTCTAATTCTAATTATTATCTTATAGTCAAATCTATACACTTGAATCGCCGAACTTCCCTTGCTTGTCCTTTCTCTTCCATCTGTTGACGCGAATAATTTGTGCTCCACTTTTTCCAAGTTGTATTGGATTGGTTCTTTTCATGGTAGAAATTTTGTACTTAAAGATTTTCCGGCTTTTACTTTGATGAAATTTTCTTTGATTGCCTAACATTTAAGTGATATTTTCCTTTTCTTTTGAAATATTTGGAACATGTGTCATAGTAATAACAATAATGTTTTCTTATTTAGACAATTTATACATTGTACACGAATAAAAGTTTAGTTTACATCTCACCATTACTATGAATTTTATACCTCAAAGATGATAATTTTAATAAAATGAAGTACAGTCTTGCATATTGCTTAATGCTTAAATTTCAACTCGGATATCTCGGCTTCCAACTTTTATGGCTATATAACTTTGTTTGTAAGCAATGAATCACATCGGTGCAAATACCTTGATGAAAATTGAAATTGTTTCTGCCGTTGTTTTACATGAATCACAAAATTGAAGCCACGCCACCACACTTTATTGAAAATAAATTTAAAACTGCATCGCTTTAAAACGGTTCTATTCAGTATACGACAACAAATGTAAACGTTTGCCAACTTGTCGTAGCAAATTGTTTTCATTTCTGACTCAATTGTTTCTATAACCGACAAATTACTACTAAGATGTTTGTTATTCTAAAACTAATTTAAAAATCATATTTAGTGAAATATTTTTTGGATATTAAAAATAAAATAAAAAATAAGTGCCAGCAAATTTTTAAATTAATCCGATAGTTTACTTATATAACTCGATACATATAAACAAGCAACTTATATATCTTACGCATCTATCCAAAAAACGCGATGTTTTATCGAGATCTATCGACCAATAATGTTCGTTGGCCAAAATATTCATGTTTCTGTTCACTGAAATAGCATACTTAGAAAAAAGTATGCTAGAACATAAGAATGATTACGTATAGTTTACCGCCATGGTAGCGGAGCGAGATAGAGAGTGTTGTGCAGTGAGAATGCCTGGTCATTCTCATGTATGTAAAATTTATACAGTACGGGGAACCTAACTAGGCGTATAGAGATATCTTGTATGCTCATGTACATGTAGAATTTGGTTAATATATACAAAAAAAAACAGACAATTCGTCAGAAATTATTTCTCCTGGCGAATTTAATCATTATTTTGCAAACATTGCTCAAAATGTAGTTAAGTCCTTGTCATCTGCCACCGACAATTTTGAAAATTATTTTACAAGTTCCATAAAAACTGGTGCTGACAAGGATTTTATTTTTACTGAAGTCACTTACAATCAAATTATAGATGTAATCGTTAATCTGAAAAACAAACAGAGTAAAGATGCTTATGATATCAACATTAAAATTCTCAATTGTATTAAAAAATATATTATTATCATTCCACTCACGAAACTAATTAATGAATGCATTAGAAAGAATGTGTTTCCAAAATGTCTTAAACACAAAAGTGGGTCCTTTATTTAAAAAAAAACTGTACTGATGATCCGGAAAATTATAGGCCTATTTCTATCGTGCCTTATTTGCCAAAATCTTTGAGGTAGTTCTCAAATCTCAAATCACGAATTATTTTGAAAATCTTAATCTTTTTAATAGTTGTCAATAGGGCTTCGGGTCAAAATTGTCAACGACGTTAGCAATGAATTCGTTGATACATGTAGTAAATGAAGGTTTTGAGGCCAAATAATTTGTGCATGGGCAATTTTTAGGCCTAAGTAAGGCTTTCGGCTGTGTGCCTCACAATATTTTAGTGAACAAACTGTTTACAAATTCTCTGAGGGTAGCAGAAAATTGATTATGTCGTATTTGACTGATCCTCATCAATTTGCTCATTTTAATAATGCTAATTCTGGTAATATTGATATTAAATTTGGCGTCCCTCAGGGTTCAGTTTCGAGACCGGTTTTATTTCTTATTTATGTAAATTATTTGCCAAACAGTAGTCCCTCAACAAACTTCACTCTCTTTGCTGATGACACAACATTGACTCATTCCCATAAAATTTGTAACATTTTATTATCAGAGGCTCAAAACAGTATGTCTATGGTTCCAAACTGGTTTTTAAAAAATAAGCTAGTATTAAATGATGACAAAACAGATACCATAGTTTTTTCTTTACTGTATACAGATTACCTCTCATTGCGTTAAATTTTTTGGCGTTATTTTGGACAGTAAGTTAACATGGGAGGAACACACGTCCTACATCTGCAAGAATATATCACGTAATATTTTCTTATTGCACAATTTAAAAAATTGTTTGTCACAGTCAATGGTTTTAAAGGCATATCATGCAATAATTCAATCTTCCATTACTTATGCCATTTTAATATGGTACCACTCGGCACATACCTCAACAGTTTTTTCACTGCAAAGAAACGCTGTCAGAATCGTTGCTGGGGTTATCATATAGGGATGACTGTAGGGATGCTTTTATAAGCCTTAAGATACTCACTTTACCCTGTAATTATATACTGCAGTGCCTTGTCC